>CM038670.1:337224233-339843926 GCA_021605145.1 Aegilops bicornis | reverse complement strand
ATGAGAACTGAAATAATTTGAGGATATAATAGTAGCGTAATTTTCTCATGATGAGCAAATAGGGTGGCTATATCATTTAATTTAGCAAGGTTGCTACAACAGTTTTTGTTAGGGAACGTAGTAGATTAAAAAATTCCTACGCACACGCAAGAGATCATGGTGATGCATAGCAACGGGAGGGGAGAGTGTTGTCCACGTACCCTCGTAGACCGAAAGCGAAAGCGTTATGACAACGCGGTTGATGTAGCCGTACGTCTTCACGATCGACCGATCCTAGTACCAAACGTACGGCACCTCCGTTATCCCTACATGTTCAACACGGTGGCGCCTCATGAACTCACGATCCAGTAGAGCTCGAGGGAGAGCCTGCTGGCCACGACGGCATGATGACGGGTGATGATGAAGCCACGCGCAGTGGCTTCTAAGCACCACGACGAGGAGGACCGAGGTGGATTATGGTGGAGGGGGCACCACACACGGCTTGGAAACAATCAACTTGTGTGTCTATGGGGTGCCTCTCTCAGTATATAAAGGAGTGGATTTGGGGAGGGCCGCCTTCTACTATGGCATCGCACTGGGAGTCCCACTCCCCACCGGGAGTAGGATTCCCTTCCAAGTAGTAGGAGTAGGAGAGAGCGAAGGGGAGAGAGAAGAGAAGGAAGGAGGGGCCGCCTCCCCTAGTCCACTTCGGACTCGGCCTCGGCTCAGCTGCCTCTCTCTCTCCCTAAAGCCCAATAAGGCCTGAGCATACCCCCCCGGCACCTTCGACCCCGGCCGGTACTCGAACCACTCAGAACCTTTCTGATGTCCGAATATAGCCTTCCAATATATCGATCTTTACGTCTCGAACATTTAGAGACTCCTCGTCATGTCCCTGATCTCATCTGGGATTCCGAACAACCTTCGGTACATCAAAAATCAAAACACATAAACTCATAATATCGATCGTCACCGAACGTTAAGCGCAAGCGAACCCTGCTGGTTCGAGAATTATGTAGATACGACCGGTGACTCATCTCCAGCCAATAATAATCAACAAAGTGGAACCTGGATGCCCATATTGGCTCCTTACATATTCTATAAAGCATCTTTATAATCAACCGTGCATAACAAAATACGTTGTTCCCTTTGTTTACCCAGAGATGTTACTTGCCCGGAGATTCCATCACCAGTATCTCAACACGTAGTTCAATCTCAAGCATCGGCAAGTCTTTTTACTCGTTCTGCATCGCATCATCCTGCGAATCAAATCATTAGTTACATTGCGTGCAAGGTTTACAGTGATGTGCATTACCGAGAGGGCCCAGATATACCTCTCCGACACTTTGAAAAGAATCCAATCTCGACTCCATGCTAACCCAACAAACACCTTCGGAGACACCTTCGAGCATCTTTATAATCACCTATGTTGTGACGCTTCATATACACAAGGTGTTCCTTCCGGGTATTCGGGAGTTGCATAATCTCATAGTCATAGGAACATGTATAAGTCATGAAGAAAGTAATAACAACGCATCAAAAGATCAAGTGCTAAGCTAACGGAGTGGGTTGTCAATCACATCATTCTCTAATGATGTGATCCCATTAATCAAATGACAACTCATGTCTATGTATTAGGGAAACTTTAACCATCTTTGATTCAACGAAGCTAGTCATGTAGAGGCATACTAGTGACACTCTATTTGTCTATGTATTCACACATGTACTAAGCTTCCGGTTATCACAATTCTAGCATGAATAATAAACATTTATCATGATATAGGAAATATAAATAACAACTTTATTATCGTCTCTAGGGCATATTCCTTTTCAAGTTTCAAGCCATAAATCATGGAAAGGATCAGATTCAACTAAAGTAATTAACTCGGTCGACGGAGAATTCATAAACTTTATCAGTAACAAAGATAGTTGAAGTAGCAAACTTAGGATCACATTTCGCTTCTAGCATTTAAAGATTTTTCTTTGAATTTGGTACAATAATTTCTTAAGATCTGCCCCATCATTGCAAGCAAGAAAGTCTCTAGCTATCTCCTCATCCATAACATAACATTCAGGTATCTTAGGCATTTCATATCTAGGGAGAGCTAGGTCTAATAGGTGTTTCAAGATTTTCAGCTTCAAGTACTTCACTCGCTTTCAAAGAATTTCATCAGGCTTCAACATTCTCAATATCTTTAGCTCTAGCAAATTGTTCACCAAGAAATTCACCTAGTGGGCACATTATCATCAAGCAAGGTACTAGCATCATCATGAGTATCATTCATAGCATAAGTAGCATCATTAATAACTTGCAACATATCGTGATTTCAATAGCATGTGCTAGTGTTGCAAGTTTACTCAAAATAGAAGGTGAATCAAGTGCAGAAAGCTAGATGGCAGTCCTCACCTCCCTGCACGCCTTAGAGGGAAAATCTTGGTTTTGGCATCCTTCTGATTCTTCATAGTGACAAATAGATAATAATCCCGAGTGACTCCAACAAATGTAGCTATAGCTCCCCGCAATAGTGCCGTAAAAGGTCTTGATGACCCACAAGTATATGTGGGATCGCAAATAGTTTTCGAGGGTAGGTATTTAACCCAAAATTTATAGATTCAACACAAGGGGAGCCAAAAATATTTGTAAGGGTATTAACATATGGAGTTGTCAATTAAAACCACAATTGGAGATTAAATATCTACAAAGCAATGTGATCAAGAGTAACAAGAATATGATAGTTTTGATAGCAAGGCGGTAACAAGTGCAGTAGTAACGGGTAATGTTGATAGTAATGATTTTGTAGCAAGTGTAATGTTAATGTAAATAAAGTAAATAGTAACTTAGCAAGAAAAATATGTAGGAAAATCGTAGGCATTGGATCGGTGGATTCGTTGGATGATATTCCATCATATATCAGCCATAACCTAGGCGTATGCAAGACAATATAATGTAGGCATGTATTCGTGAATAGTCATATGTGCTTATGGAAAGAACTTGTATGATATCTTTTGTCCTACCCTCCCGCAAGGTAGCGGGTCCATAAGGAAACTCAAGGGATATTAAAGCATTAACACATAGTGAATACATGAACTCCTCAAACTAATGCATCATCACCGGAAAGTATCCCAATTACATTATCACACTTGGGTTTATGCGGATCATAACACGTAATAGGTGAATATGACTTGCAAGATCGTATCAAGAACATAAATATAATGTTCAAAAACAAAACGACCTAGATCTGAAATCATGGTAGCGGGGCCCAAAGTGACAAGCACTAAGCATGACAAAGTCATAACAACATCAATCTCAGAACATGGAAGTGGGATACTAGGGATCAAGCTCCCAACAAAACTAACTTCGATTACACATGATGAATCTCATCCAACTCCTCAACGACCAGCAAGACTACGAAGGAATTACTCACTACTGGTGGGGAGCATCATGTAATTGTTGATGTCCGAGGGGTGGTGATGACAAAGTTCAATGATCCCCATCTACTTGAGCCCTCGAACGGACTCCAAGATCTGCCTTCCGATGAAGAACAGGAGGTGGTGGCGGCCCATGAAATGCGATGAAACTTCCTCTAATTTCCCCCAAAAATAGGATTTTATAGTAAATCGGAATTAGGGACTGGGGCCACCCAGGTGGGCATAATCCACCAGTACAGAGGGGGGTCATGTCTTCGTGCCCATCGTAGTGGCCCCTTCATTCCGGTTCTTTTTTTGGCTCCAAAGATTTTTTCTTTTATTATAAAATAATTCTCCAAAATGTTTCTGCTCCAATCTGAGAACTTCTATTTACGGAAAAACAACACCATGGTAGTTCTCATTGAAAACAACATCATCCAAGTTATTTTCATTCCAAATCATGCAAGTTAGAGTCCAAAAATGAGAGCAAAAGATTAGGAAAAGTAGATACGACGGAGAAGTATCAAGGGGTTCGGTCCATGGTTAGATTATCGCCGGGCGCTCGGGAACGGGGGTCCCAGCACTTGCTTGCCTCATGCTCACGGCAAGGCTTCGCGAAAGGGCGCGGGCGCATGGCACGACCCATCTTCACCGACTAAGCTTTTCAAGACCCTCGCGAGGGGCCAAGCTCTCTCGCGAGGCGGGACGGCTACACAAGACCTCCTCGGGAGCGGGGCCTCACCAGCTGGCTCACAGGGTGAGGGTGGAGAGATCAAGGCAAGGCAAACTCTCTGCGAGGTTCTCGTGGATGTGAGCCATGACGATCAGAGATCATTACCGGGCGCCAGCTCGCTAAAAGTCCTTGTTTCCTCTTTGGTGCTAAGGGGAGCAAGCTAAAGTAGGAGTACCGAGGCGTCTGCAAAGGTTTCCCTACTCTGCAACGAGACCAAGACCAGCGTGACGGCAGGATTTAAGGTCACCGGTGACCCCTACATGGCACACCAATAGGAGCCTTTAAGTGCGAAGACTACTTTGTCAGGATAAGCTTGTACTAGTTAGCACTGCTTTCAAATTGGCTGCTAGGGATCCCTTCCCGCCTCAATATTTGGGAAGAGGACCGGGGCCTCTATAAATAGGACTAGCCACCACAGTGAGGAGGGAAGGAAGAGCAATCCCCACATGCCCTCAAGTTCACTCAAGCACAAGAGCACCTCTCCTCAAGAGGCTGTTCGTTTTCCCATTGTCTTTGTTCATCCTGAGCCCAAGAGGCAATCCACCACCACCACACCGAGTAGGGTATTACACCACAACGTGTGGCCCCGAACCAAGATAAATCTTACTATGTCCCTTGTGTTGCAAGTTCGCCGAAGGCTAGCTCTAGAGATCGCGAAGCGTGCAGGAGAGGCGAATTTGCTGAGGGGAGAGATCTTCGCGCACATTCCCTGTAGAGTTTGAATCCTTAAGAGTTTTGCCGAACCCGAGATCCGACATTTGGCGCTGGGGCCGCTGTAGGGGTGTGCACTGAGTTTTCCTTCCTCGATCCAAGGCGTCCCATCAGCTGCCGTCAGATCGACGATGGCGGACGCCTCGATCCTTGCTGAGCTAGCATGGCCGCGTGATAGCCGCCTCGCCGCCACCCGCAGACCACCTGTGACGGATCCCATCGGTGGGCCACCTCGGCGTTTCTCCGTCGTCGCTGGCCAACGCCGCTTATCGCCCGGTATGGGAATAAGCAAAGAAGCCTCCTCGCTGCACTCCTCGATAAGCGGGCGGACGGCCGCATCGCCACTTCATCGCTGGACCCGGCGGCTCGCCGCTCCTCATGCCCGCCGCTGCTCCCATGGACGCGCAGGCCGCTGGGCCAGTGCAGGCATGGCGCGGAACTCCTGTGCTACCGCCCCATCGACGACCTCTCACGAGGGTGTTGCTGACCGGCACGCTAAGCTTGTCAGTCGCCGTAGGGGCTCCCCGCGACCATCCCTCTCGCCGCCCCTACCGGGCCGCCGCGCTTGACGGGCGATGTAGCTCACGGAGCACCTCCACCACCTCTGCACCAAGAAGGCGCCCGCACTAAGCGCTGCTGGCTCATGGCGCGACTCCACCGTGGTCCGCGTCGTCGCGGCGCCAAGAAGGAAATTGTTGAAGTCCTCGCCCGCAGAGAACGCTCCACCGCTTCGCGCGACCGCCACATTAGGGATCGCTGGTCGCTGCGACAGGCCTCGCCTGGCGCCGCTTGCCGTGGCGGCAGACGGGCATCGGGCGACCAAGCTCCACCTCCAAGACGGGCCCCGATGACGACGTGTCAGGTTGCCGCGGCTTTCACCCACGAAAGCTGCGAGGCGCCGCTATCGGGCAAGTTCAAGCCAGACCTGCCTCCAGGGCTATGACGGCACCGCCCGACCCCACGGAGTTCCTGCATCTATACGAAGTTGAGCATCGAGGCGGCCAACAGCGCATTTGGTGAAAGTCAAGTGGTGAATCGTTTCCCCATGGCGCTCAAAGACGGTGCTCGTTTCGCGGGCTCCCGAACCTGCCTCTGTGCTCTGGACATCTCCTCTCCGAACGAGAGATGCGCGACCGCTTCGTCGCCAACTTCATGGGTCATTCGCGACCGCCCCGCCACGGGTGATTGCGCCACGCCAAGCAACAACCGGGAGAGACCCTCTAGAAGTACATCCGGTGCTTCAATAACGTTTCGTCACAAGATCCCCAAGGTGATGGGCGAGGCCATCATCTCAAGGCGTTCTCCGGACGGTGTTCGCGACGTCAAGATGAAGGAGGAGCTCGCCATCCACGCAGGAGCTGTGCACATCCACAGAGCTGTTCAACTTTGGCGCACCAAGTGCGCCAAGAAGCGGGCTGAGGAAGGGCGCCTTTCCCTTCTCGAAGCTCCCCAGCTACCGACCGAGGAGAAGAAAGCGAAAGGCCAAGGACGTGAAGCGCAAAGGGAGCAGCCGTGCTCATGGGGCGCAGCCGCATCAAGCGTGGAGGGACCAGCTCGGAGTCATCCAAGAGCAGCCGATCGGGCTCTTCAGCCTTCCACAACGTACACAGCCACAACACCAACGATTGTCGAGCTCGGGGCCATTCAGCTGATGGGCGCTTTTTGGTCGAACAGCCTCCGAGCATCAACGACCGGGCTATGGGCCGAGGAGGATGTGGTGGCAGAGGACGGCTGGGGCGACTGCGGGGCCCACGCCAGAGTGGCGCCAACCAGCCTGCGGTGAGGACTGCTTTGGAAGGATCAGACCGCGAGGGCAATCAAGGGATCAGGCCTCGGGCGAGGACCATCCTCGTGGAAATGGCCGGGCTTCCCGTTTGCCGCCATCGCCAAGAAGGAACGGCGACCACCATCAAGATGAGGGGGAAGGCTGGGGCTTCCAAGAGCCGCTGCTATCGCCTCGCAAGATCTTGGGCGGGGCTCAAGCCCCAGCCTCACAAAGGAATCTTCAAGCGCTGTCTGCCCGCGAGGTGAACGCTGAGTCCTCCCCTAAGCTCAAGGCCACATGCCCGCTCGGGTGGTCCAAGTGGTGCTATCACTTTTAGTTCGGCAGATTAGCTTAAGTGTCGCGGCCACCGCCATGGGCGTTCTCTCCGATGCTTTGTTCGCCTGGCCATCGCGAACGACAAGTCACCAAAGACCCTCATCGACGACGGGCGCAGGACTCCAACGCCTTGTCCGGCTGACACGTTAAACAACTCCGCAAGTGCCCTACGACCAGCTTCAACCTACCAAGCCTTTCTCAGAGGACCGACGGTTCCACCACACCGATAGGGCAGGTCCGCCTCCTCGCTGTCACCTTCGGAGAATGCAACAACTACCGGCATCGAGCTCATCGACTTCGGACGTCAGTACATCCGGCTCGCCATACAATGCCATCCTTGGGTATCCAAATCGCAAAGTTCATATGGCGGTTATGCACCACGGCTATAACGCCCTCAAGATGCCGGGAGCGGCTGGATCATCACACCCCCGTGGAAGAAAGAGATGCGGTGTGCTCCCCAGAGCGCCGCCTTCCAAGCAGCATCAATCGAAGAACCGGCCAAACAGCCAAGAACTTCCGATACTCCTCCCGAGGCTGTCCCCAAGAAGAATAAGCAACTACTCCGTGGAAGGACCTCGTGAGGGTGGCGTCGCGAAAGGTACCTCGTCAGATCAGCCTCCCGCCTGGGCGCCTCCCTCTCGCATAGAGAAGGCGCGCCTCGGTGCCCTCCTTGGGCAGCGGCCTGGGGCTCTCTTTTGAGGGCCCGCACCTTGCCAACGCCACGGGAGGCGCCGGGCACCACTTGAGGCGTGAGCCAAGGCACGCCTCCTCGTGGAGGACACCAGGCGAGGAGCGCTCACCGCTTAGGAGTTCATTACCAAGACCAATCAGGAACTGTAGGACGCAAGAGCCGTGCGCGGCGACCGTCGCTCACCGGGCGCAGCTCCCCATCCAGGCAAGGATGCTGGGCTGCACGTCTGCATCAACGTTCGAGGGCTCAACCGGGCGCGTGTCTTTCGTGAGGTCTTCGGCCTTCACGTGTGCCCAGGACACTCACGAGGGCCCGCCACAGACAGGCCTATGTTCGCATGCCCTTCGCCTGCCGAGCGTGGCATCCGCCTAATCGTAGAGCAACCTTGCGGCGTGTCTCGGCGTCGAGGGCGAGCACCACGCCGTCTCCGACGAAGATGGAGACGGGTCTCAAGGAACCGGCTGGACCCTCAGAGCCTCCCAAGGCTCAGGGCCCCAGCCCGGCTCGTGAGGAGCAACCCCGCCGCACCTTTAGCTGCTGCCTCAACATCCCTTCATCAATGTAACTGTGTGACATTTTCCAAGTTTATTTAGCTGGGAGCGCCCCTCGGGCTGCATCGCTCCCAGGCTGCGTGGGTCCGCCCCTCTCGTGGCATGTATCCTTTTTACGCTCTTTAGCTTACTTCTTGTTGGGCGCCTCGGCTGCATCATCCCCAAAGCCAGCTCGGGCTCGACTCCACAGTGGCATGTATCTTCCCTGGGATTTATTTGAGAGCCGCTTTTGTTTCCATGCTTAATCTATCTATGACTATCACCGCTTGATTGTCACCCACCACAGGAGCTGCTCACGCTGCACGACGCTTGTCCTCGGGTCCGTCCCCAAAGCAACGCCGACAAACCTGAAAGCGGTCGAGCTCGGCTCATGGCGACGCCCCCACGACGCCACCTCACCAGGCCTCGCGTGCCTTCATCTCTCAAGGAGCAACCGTAGCGCATCGGAAAACATAATGGTGAGTTGTGTTTCTCCTTATGCCGGGCTTGCAGGAATTCCCTAAGGATGATGGCAAGCGGCACCGCGAGCACCCTCTTCTCTCATGCAATCCACTTGCGCATTAAAGGGGGCTCCGAGCATCGCATCAGAGTTTTACTGGTTTCTCCAGCCCCTCACCCCTGGCATTGACCACGACTTCACGACCTGGGCATACCAGGTGGCGGCCGAGGTCGCCGAGGGCCCAGGACACGAGGACGACATCACATAGGAGAACATGGAGAATAGGAGGCTCAGATGGTCCCGGGCTAGCTACATGCTATGGACACTCCACGCATGAACTGGGCGCATCGCCAAGGAATTGACCCCGGACCAGTCAAAGATAAGTCCCACGCCCGGGTTGGATAAAATCGCTAAGGCCTAGGGAACCACACTAGTCGCAAGAGTTCTCGGCCATGCAACGTCACTCCACCTTTTGACCTCCCCGACGGATCATTTCTTGAGCGCTTAAAGGGAACCTCCCGAGCATCGCTACCAGAACTCTTGGACCTCGGGCAGCTCTCACCTCCTGGCCTTGACCACGCACGCCGACACAGCGGCATACCAAGACACACACCAGTAGCCTACCCTGGGACCGGAACACTGTCAACAGAGAGCACCAAGTCGTCAGCGAGGATAGAAAGGGAGACCAAGCCAAAAGGACTAAGCGCCCGCGCAAGAGTTCATAATAAGGGTGATATCGACAAAAAGACATTACATACCCTTTGCATGCCCCCTAACGGGTACCTCTCGATTCTTCACAGGAAACAAAAGGGAAAAGCTTCAAGGAGTCCCTATCTACACGAGCCCCTACAGGTGGGGACGCTATCATCAGCATTGGGCTACCGTAGGGTCGCGCCAACATGATCCACCACGTGAGCCCGGTAGCGTGGCAAAATGTCACGCAGCCCTCCTCCGGGCACTCGGGCGAGAGCTTGGAGGCACGAGGTCGCTTGTCGCATCGTCTCCGGAGTTCGAGAGCTTCGGGAGAATCATCGGACTCAAGCATTGTTCTGCGGCCTCCGGAGGAGTCATTGCCGAGACGCCAGACAAGCGGGCCTCGCCTCTGTTGCAGCGTTGTCAACCTGCCGACCCCTCCGGAGCAAAGACTCGAGACGGGCGGCTCTTCGTGTCAAAGACCTTGAAGAGCAGCGTGGAAGCGCCTATCATACTCAAAGTGGATCGTGAGGGCGCCCGACGGCACACTGCTCGGGCGACTCTCGCCAAATTTCGAGTCATAAAGATCTTGCCCGAGGAGATGGCTTCAACCTCCGCTTCCGATGTGCGTACAGGCTTGGGTAAAGTCTGCAGCCAAAGCGTTAAGGGCCCCTCAAGGCATCTTGGCAGAGAAGAAGGAAGGAAGAGGATCCGTGTGCTTGGGGGCATCGCTGCCTGACACAAAGCATCGTACCGCGCAAGAAAGAGTCACGTAGCATGGACTCTGGGGCAAACGCAGCTGGCCATCATGCACGACGACCATGGTCAAGGGTGCGCCGCTTGCCGCTTTTCCTCCCGAGCCTTCGGCTTGGGCGCATAAGGGCAACGGTACCTGTGAGGAGGCCTCTTCTCACACCAAGGCCTCACACCACTGCATGACGCCGCCCGGCGTGCTGCGTGTGGGACCGGCCTCTTCTAAGCGAGGAACGGCCCCTGCCCGGCCGAGGGGGGGTCTTTCCTTTCTCCGCAGCGTAAAATCCTTCGGATGTCGCCATTGGTGTCGGCTAGCTGGCAATGGAGCAAGGGGAGAAGCGAGCCGGAATGGGAAGAGATGGACAACAGGGGCCTCCGCCCCCTCCCCATTTATAGCAGGAGAAGGCCAACCAGCCGCCCCCACTTCCATCATCACAAGTAATGATGGTTTTTCTCACACGCCGCAGTGGACTCTGTCAAGTCGGGCAGCTTGCCAAGCGAGGCAGCGCCGAGGGGAAGCGGAGATGCCCACGCCCAATCTACCGCCATGCGTCGACCAAGGCCGCATGCTATTGGGGCCCATGACACTGCAAGCACTTGCTCCTCCTTGGCTTCATCTCAAAGCCAAGCTCAAGCGGCGCTTTGGGCTCAAAGGGGACTACTGTCGGCATTCCGGGGAATGGGGTCTCCCTGCATTTGCTCTGCCTGCGGGCTCCACGGCTCAAGGTGGCTCATGAGCGGGCCCATACACGACCCATCTTCACAGAATAAGCTTTCCAAGACCTCGTGAGGGGCCAAGCCTCACAGGTGGACGACACAAGATCTCCTTGGGAGCGGCCTCTACTCAAAGGGCTCACGAGGCGAGAGATCAAGGCAAGGCAAACCTCGCGAGGGTTCTCGTGGATATGAGCCATGATGATCGAGATCAGGCCAGCATGCGCAGTGTCCTTGTTTCCTCTTTGGTGCTAAGGGGGCAAGCGCAGGCGAGGAGTACCAAGGCATCAAGCAAAGGTTTCCCTATCAGTGCAACAAGACCAGGACCAGCAGGACAGCATGACGGAGGTCATCGTGGAGCCCAAGGTGGCGTCACCACGAGAGCCTTTGGCAGGCGAAGACTACTTTTGTCAGGATAAGCTGTATTAGCTGTCCCCTTTCAAATTGGCTGTCAGGGGATCCCTTCCTCTCAATATTTGGGAAGAGGACAGGTGCCTCTATAAATAGGACTAGCCACCACAAAGTAGGAGGGAAGGAAGAGAGCAATCCCCACACGCCCTCAAGTTCACCAAGCACAAGAGCGCCTCTCCTCAGAGGTCGTTTCTTCCCATTGTACTGTTTCATCCTCAGCCCAAGAGGCACATACACCACCATCACACTGGAGTAGGGTATTACACCACAACGGTGGCCCCAACCAGTATAAATCTTGTGTCCCTTGTGTTGCAAGTTCGTCGAGCTAGCCTAGAGATCGCGAAGCGTGTGAGGGCGTAACTTGTGAGGGAGAGATCTTCGCGCGCACCCCAGAGTTCGAACCTTAAGGGTTTTGCTAGAGCCCGAGATCCGACAATTACGACCATGACTTCATGAGCCGTATGTGTTTCTTCAAGCGCCGAGCCACCGATGATGTCGTTATTTGGCTCAATTTCTGGAGGGACGATCTGTTCGGGCCCATTGGCTACCGCGCCATTGTCCTCATCTTGCCACACTACGGATGGCTTGAAGAGCCGTTCCAGAAAGGTGTTCTTAGGACTGGGTCACGCTTAGCACCCATGCGAGCGAGGACGCCCATGCTTGGTTGCCGCCTCTAGAGACATGGTGGAATTCTAGCCCTTCAAACCGGGCTCATATCTTTATGATGGCGTTCCTATATGCCACTAGTCCTTGACGTCAAATTCGCGGTTCACTTGGGAGATGTTGAGGTTAGAGTCTTCCCGCACCTCGAGCCATTGTATGCCCATTAAAGTCGCCATCCGAAGACCATGCAACAGGGAGTCGTATTCAGGTGCATTGTTAGAATCTGTGTACATAATCTATAGGACATACCGGATATTGTAGCCATTAGGGGATGTAAGGATCACCCCAGCCCCTAGTCCGGCTAACATCTTTGGTGCCGTCGGAAGTACATTTGAAAGTACAACTAATCCCCGGTGGTTTTGGTAATTCATAGCAACATATAGCTCATTGAACTAATATCAATTCAAGTTGACTATTTCGTAAAGTTCGATGATTGGCAATGGCATGGATTAGAGATGTGGACCCCTCAAAATGCTAAGGACAAATATTGGAAAAATCTCAAGACTCTTCATTTCTATTTTAGTGATCCAAGATCACATTGAGTCCATAGGAAAAGCTAATACTATTAAAAGGGGATGAGGTGTTGCTTAATGGTCTACTTGCTCAAAATGCTTAGTGATATGCTCCAAAGCCCTCAACCACTTTATCATATCCAAATATTTCCTAAATCTAAAGTCAACCTCGGCCCCACCGATTTGATCCATCCGGGCGCCAATTCGAGTTCTTTTCGACATAGCCATAGCCAGAAACCCTTATCACTTCGGTCTCACCGATAGGGATTTTGGTCTCACCGAGATGGGATTGCAAACTCTCTGTTTCCCTTTGTATCATTTCGATCTCATCGAAATGAGCGATCGGTCCCACCGAGTTTGCAGTGCAAACTCTCTGTTTCCATTTCATAACGTTTCGGTATCACTAAAAGGAGCGATCGGTCCCACCGAGTTTGCCTGACCAACTCTCTGTTTGCTAATTGCTGAAATTGGTCCCACCGAGTTCATGCAATTGTTCACACTGAGATGAGGTTTTTCCCTAACCCTAGCACAGCAGTCCCACCGAGTTGATCATGTTGGTCCCATCGAGAATTCTAATGTTCACATTTTGAACTGAATCGGTCTCACCGAGTTCACCTATTTGGTATGACCTAGTTGGGTCAAATGTGTGTAGCGATTAGATTTTGTGTGGAGGCTATATATACCCCTCCACCCCCTTCTCTATTCAAGAGAGAGCCATCAGAACGTTCCTACACTTCCTCTACTCATTTTCTGAGAGAGAACCACCTACTCATGTGTTGAGACCAAGACATTCCATTCCAACCACAAGAATCTTGATTTCTAGCCTTCCCCAAGTTGCTTTCCACTCAAATCATCTTTCCACCATTGCCAAATCTGTGAGAGAGAGAGTTGAGTGTTGCAAGAGACTATCATTTGAAGCACAAGAGCAAGGATTTCATCATCAACACACCATCTATTAACTTTTGGAGAGTGGTGTCTCCTAGATTGGTTAGGTGTCACTTGGAAGCCTCCCGTCAAGATTGTGGAGTTGAACCAAGGAGTTTGTAAGGGCAAGGAGATCGCCTACTTCGTGAAGATCTACCCAAGTGAGGCAAGTCCTTCGTGGGGCGATGGCCATGGTGGGATAGACAAGGTTGCTTCTTCGTGGACCCTTCGTGGGTGGAGCCTCCGTGGACTCACAAAGAATCATACTCCTTAAGTGTCCATCAACATGGACGCACAATAGCACCACCTATCGGAACCACACCAAAAAAATCTCCAAAAGCAGTTCATACATTATGCTTTTCCTTTCCAAACCCTTCCCTTTACCTTCATATGCAATGATTTACATTCCGCTGCTATACTCTTAGAATTGCATGTGTAGGTTGATTGCTTGACTTGTGCTAAGTTGCTAAAATCTGCCAAGACATAAAATTGGGAAAATGCTAGATTTTATTTGGTCAAGTAGTCTAATCACCCCCTCTAGACCTACTTTCGATTCTACAAATGGTATTAGAGCTTTGGTCTCCATTTGCCTTGATTTCCATAGCTTTGGTGATCATTGCCTTGGTGTCACAACCTAGGAGAGTATGGCATCTAGGGAGGGAAATTACCACTATAAAGGTCCTTACTTTGATGGTACTAATTTTGCTAGTTGGAAGCATAAAATGAAAATGCATATTCTTGGACATAACCCCGCCGTTTGGGCTATTGTGTGTATTGGTTTTTAAGGTGAATTCTTTGAAGATGGAAGAGAACCGAACCGTGAAGCAGCCATGGAAGAATTGAAGATGTTGCAATACAATGATCAAGCTATGTATATCCTCTTCAACGGATTGTGCCCCTAAAGAATCTAACGAAATCAGCCGCCTTGAGAATGCAAAGGAAATTTGGGATACTTTTGGTTGATATGCACGAAGGTACCGAGTCCGGCTAAGGAATCCAAATTGATGTGCTTCAAAGTCAACTTAACAAGTTCAAAATGAAGGATGGTGGTGTCGCTGAAATGTATTCTAGGCTTGCTCTCATCACAAATGAGAATGTCTGCTTAGGAACCAAGAGATGACCCATGATTCATCATCAAGAAGATCCTAAGAGCCTTGGATGGAAAGTATGATACCATGTGTACATTGATCCGAATGATGCCCAATTACAAAGGTCTCAAGCCAACGGAAGTCATTGGTAGAATTGTTGCTCATGAGATGTCACTCAAGGATAAGGAAGAGCTTCTCAAACAAGTCTAGTGGTGCTTACAGAGCTTCATGTGATGCTCCTACAACATCAAGTGAGAAACAAGCCTTCAATGAATAGTTGAGCCTAATGGTGAAGAACTTCAACAAGTTCTACAAGAGTAGAAGCAAATAGAGAAGTTACAAGTCAAGGTCCTAAAATGACAAAAGATCTTCTAGTCGTGATCGCAATTGCTACAATTGTGGAAGACCCGGACACTACTCTAGTGAGTGTACGACTCCCTACAAGAGAAGAGAAGACTCACCTAAAAGGAGAAGCAAAAGAGAGGAATCAACACCAAGAGAGAGAAGGAGTAGAGATGATCGTCATGAACGAAGACCCTCTCGTAGAAGCAAGGATTCAAAAAGGAAGGACAAGTCATCAAAGAGCTACACAAGACAAAGACATTGAGCTCATGTTGGTGAATGGGTATCCGGCCCACTCCGACAACTACTCCAAGAGAAGCTATCACTCCGACCAATAAACTCTAGATGAAGGTGTTGCTGGTCTTGCACTTGTGTTATCCAACTCCTACTTACATATTTGATTCACCAAATGAAGGGATTGTAAGATTCTTCATGGCTAAAGGCCCCAAGGTATCACACCCCAAGTATGTTGATTTCAATAGTGATGAAGATGATTTGCTAGGTGATGATGATTTACTTGTTGACAACTCTAGTGATGAAAACTATGATGAAATTGCTATTAATCATGTTAAAAATGAATGACTATGATAAGAAGGAGATTGAGCGCCTAACTAAAGAACTAAACACTCTTAAGTTAGCTCATGAAACTACCTTAGAGGATCGAGAGCTTTTAAAGACTCATGAGAAGCTACGCTTTGAAAAGCTCAATCTAGAGCAAGAGCATGGGTTCTTAAAAGCAATCAATGATGATCTTCATAAGAAAAGTTCTTCTTACATTGCTAAGCATTTACTCTTGTCTACTTACATGCCACAAGTAAAATGTAGCAACAAGAGCAAGAAAGATTCTTCTTCTAGTAGTGACAAAAATCATGTTAAATCCAATATTGTTGCTTCTAGTAGTTCTCTTGATTCCACTAATGATTCTCTTAGCCAAGTTACACTTGAGCAAGAAAATAGCTTATTGAAGGGAATTATAGAGAAAGGTGTTTACAAGAGCCTTGCCGGAAGTGAGCAATTTGAGGAAGTTGTACGCAAGCGAGGAAGGCACCGAAAGAATCAAGGTGTTGGTTTTGAACGCAAGTTCAATGCCAATGGAGTTGAGTGGGAAGAAGATCAATACCCCAAGACGAAGTTTGTTCCTCAACAAGAGAAGTATGATCCCACTTCTTTTAAGGGAACACAAGCTCAAGATGATCTTCCACCACAAGACCACAAGCTAAAAGGCAAGGACAAGCTTCAAGAGGAGATTGATGCATTTAAAGAAGCTCCTAAGGCCTTGGTCAAGTGGGTTCCCAAGACTACATCAAGTTCTACTTCATCAAGTACGACTACAACTCCAAGGATTCCCATCAAGATGATGTGGATCCCAAAGAAGAAGAACTAGAGAGTTCTTGAGGGTGACTCCGCCAACACACTTCACTCATATTAATTTTGGCAAGGACAAGTGCAATCAACTTTCAATACAAAAAAATACACTTCCGTGATGATACGTGTTTGTCATAGTAGGTCACATTTTCGGTCATGCATGTACACCCATGACAAATTTGTGACAGAATCAAGATAGTCATACCTTTGCTGCCGTAGAAGTGTTCCATGACATTACCAAAATTATCATCACGAAGTGTGCACTTCCATGACGATAAATCGCGGCATCACAAAAGTGCTTTCGTCAAGGGTGATCGACATGTGGCATCCATCGTAATGGAACGCCGTTAAGCTTAACGGGTCCTGCTTTGGATCCGATAACCTGCTAATGTACTCTCGACCAATGGGGTTTTTCCACGTGTAAAATCATCATTGGCTGGAAGAAACACGTGTCACCACCGCTGGGACATATGTCATCCACTCATTGGGCCCAAAGCGCCTATGATACCGGACACATGGCACGACCCAACAGAGGCCCATTCTCGTGAAAAGGCCGCCCGCTTGACTTGGTCAAAGGTGGTGGGTCGCCCACGGCAAGCCTCGTTAACGGCCTGTTCACATATAGCCCATTTACGTACCGCTATCCTGTGGCCCGCTTATGGCCTATCCCAATTAGGCCCGATGAGCGTCATCCGGCCATCCAATATAATTCCAGCCCGTTTAACTTTTGGGGCCCATGTATGGCCCATGACGCCTTTCGCCCATATGAGGCCCTTAGTAACCTCGGCCCCTTAACGGCCCGTGGTAAAATCCGCCCGTAATGAACAAAGGTATCACTTTATACCCATTAACGGCCCATTATTCCGTTAATGCTTCAAATTTCATGATATCTTTCTACTTCTCAGTAATGGCCCATTTATTCTTGGGCTCATTTCTAGCTTTCGGTTACTTACGGCCCACATCGCTATTTTCGCTAGGGCCAAATTCAGCCCGTGGTTACAATGCCGATCTGCTTAGGTCTGCTAATACTTTATTTTCATGTCGAAAACCCGCTGGGCTGTTTTCATAGAGTTATCAACACGCCAATTAACCACCCGTTATTGTCCACGAATAGTACGGCCCATGATTGGCGAAATGACGATACGCCCCGTAGAAGGCCCATGGATCCTACGGCCCGTAAAAGGCCCATGGATCGTATGGCCCGTAGAAGGCCCATGGATCCTACTGCCTTTATAGAAGTCCAATGGATCCTACGGCCCGTAGAAGGCCCATGGATCATACAGCCCGCAGGAGGCCCATGGTTACAACAGTCCGTGTGTTGCCATGGTTATTTAGGCCTAGTTTCCAAAAATAGGTTATTGTGGCCACTAGAAAACACAGAAAAAGAACTGTAGTGACTACAAGCACACAACTAAACAAGACAATAAGGAAATAAATAAGCAAGCAATTAACGCTTAGCCTATGCTCGGTGTGGAACGACACCTATGGGATCACAAGAATCCCTACTATGGTTGCCGGGCCAGGGTTGCAAGAAGAGCAGGGTTAGTAGCCAAAGACAAGGATCGCTTACCTGTGTTCGGGCTGCAAGGATGCGTGAAACCCTAGTCCTGCTTTGGTGGGTGTATTTCAGAGAGTTCTTGAGCTCTCGAACTAGTTGTGGGTCGGGCAAGGTGGTCCGAAGAGAGAATCCTTCTCCAAGATGCCATGGGCTTCCTTTTTATAGTCGAAAGGGGCTTCCACAAAGGGCACATGTGAGGTGGAAAGGCGTGACGGTGCTATGAGCTTATGGCTCAGACAGGACAAGACACATTTAATCCGTGAGCTTAGGTGTCCCTTGCTTTATTGGGGACGGGGTGAGGCCCGTCCTGGCCCATCGCCGCCTCCTCCTCGGCCGCCTTCTAATCCTCATCTCGATCTTGAATATGTCTTCATAAAGATCTGCATGCCACCACGGAGGTGCCTCCCAGCCCCGCCCAACGTGGATGATGGCGTTGGAGACCGTGGGCACAAGGGTGGCCCGCTCTGTTTGTGCGGGGCGAGCTGTCCCGGCAAGGATCTTGCCGGGGCTGCTGAGGCTGCCCCGACAAGGGTCTCGCCGGGGGAACCTGCTTCGTCCCTCTGCTATTTGTGGTCTTGGCCTTGGCGTTGCTCTTATTATCTTGGGCTTTGGTCTTACCTTGGCTCACCTCCCTGCTCGCTTTGGCGTGACTGTGAGGCGCGGCTCTCACGTGCCCGTGCAGTGAATAGGGGTACAAAAACGCTCCCCTCCTTTTGTACATCGTCAGGAGCCCCCGGGCCTGGGCCACACATAAGCGCGAAACGTTGTTGGGCCAGGCCCAAAAACGGTGCGCGGGAAGGCAGGGCGGTTTTTACCGAGGTAAATTTTTTCGCATGCGGCGCTTCCCACGACCCGCGCGCGCAGCACGGCGTGGAGGGGTGTGCGTGACATGGGCGGCATGCGTGGGGCGGTTTCCACATGCATGTGTCACATCGCAGTAAAGAGGCGGCTCGTGCCTTCCCCGTAAAAAGAGGGAGGCGTGGAGGCGCGGCTCATTTACTGAATGGGACCGGGGCGCAGTCTTCAAGGCGTCCACTCCCCACTATCACGGGGTGGGGAGAGGTCGCTTTGCCTGTCGCTGGTTGGGGCAGCGGGTCGGTCGTGATTCCCTGCGCCTCTGGTGGCTGGATTGGCCGAGCGGGGCGGCCGAGCCCTGCCCCCGCCTCCTTATAAAGAGGGGGCGGGGGGGGGGGGGGGACGGCGTCCCGCACTCTTCCATCATCTATCTCCTCTCGCTGCTGCTTCTTCCTTCCACTCGCCATGGAGAAGGGGAATCCTGGTCCCTCGACGGTGGTGGCGAGGGTTGCCGCTCGACAGCTGGGCCCTCCTCCCCGAGCCCACGGCAGTGGTGGAGCCGCGAGGGGAGGGGGGAGGGGCAAGGCCGGGCAGAGGTCGAGTGCCTCGGGAAGAGGAGGAGGGCGGCGGGCGCCGGCCCCCGCCAATGATGCCTTTTCCAATTGAAGGCCATGTTGGAGACAAGCCCTGTGAGTTCTTCATCAGGCTGCGCCGGCCTCCGCGTTGACGTCTTCGTCTTCCCGCCCCGTTCGCTCGGGAGATGGAGCGTGACCCGCCCCAATCCCTCAGATTGCACATGAGGGGTTGTGGGAATGGGGGCACGCGGGTCGATGTTGACTTCCCGGCTCCTCAGTTCATGTACCTCCGTCGTGGGTGGAAGACGTTCGGCCAGATCCACACCGACGGGCGGGGCTCGTCCTCTACTTCAAATTAATGGAGGACGGCTTGCTCTCCGTCAAGGTCTTCGGCGACTTCGGACTCGCCTGAAGTGCTGCGTGGAGAGCTCCTCCGATGGAGATTCCGACGATGGAAGCTTTTCCTCGAGCGAAAGTGACGAGGAGGACAGCGGGGCAGACGATGGGGACAAGTCCGACTAGGGCGCCGAACGCCTACGCCGGGCGTGGTGCGGCAAAGAAGAACATCTGCACCTGGCCGCCTCCTCTAGCAGAAGTTTTATGCAGGGGCGGAGCCAGCTCCTTGAACTTCTCGGCCATCTCCTTGGGCGGGCTGCATCGGAGGCTGCGAAGAGGAAGAGGGCGGGCGGCAAGGCTGTCAACTCGAGTACGCTGGGCACCGACGCCTTTCTTCACAGATTGCCGGTCCCGCCACTGCCTTCCACCTCCTTTCCCAAGATCACATCACCGGCCCGCCCCTGGGCGGTCACCGAGGTGTTCTCTTGGTGCTTTCTGCTGCTCGTAGCTTGCCTAGGCGCCCCTTTTGCTCTCTCGCCTCCTTGACCTGCCTCTTGAGGAGAGGGGCAAGAAAGGGATCACGGGCATCTTATCTCTCTTTAGTTTGTAAGCCCGCTGCCTTTGTTAAATTCAGAACTCGTAATCCCCTTGCTCATGTTTTTCATTCCGTATGAACTGTACCTGTATGGGATGTTTTTAATGAAAAAGGGATGCTTGCCGGGTTTTTCGTTCGTGGGTAGACCCCACAACAAGGAGCAAATCCTTGTTATTATTTAAGATAAACATTTTTCGCCCGGCAACAGGCCTTGCCGCCCCCCACTCCACTCGACCATTATCGCGCTCTTGGCAGAGGTAGGGATGAAGTGTGCTTTAGGCTCCTCGTTCTACCTCCTTGCCGCCGCAGCTACAACCAAATCCAGACCCAGGAAATAATCCTTAGGTATAGGAAAAAGGGGAGCACGACAGCCTAGAGATAAAAACGAGGTTTCACATGCCCCAGTTCCTGCTCAAATGCATGACAGAGGATGAAAGACTTATCTAGATCTCAGAGCCCCCATAATCTCATCTTGCCGCTGTTGGACCCTTTTTGTAGGTTGCATCCCCGCAACTCTGGTTTGCTGGGTCGGGACACTGGTCCGCTTCCTTTCTTCCAAGTAGCTCGGCAGAAGTGCTCATGTGCCCTGCGAACCAAAGGAGGACAGAAGAGAAAACAAATAGACACGCACTCGACCTCTAAGCTAGGGGTTAGTCGCTGCTGAGCACTATCAACCCTAACCAAGGAAGAGGCTCGACCTAGCATGCATGCTATGACTTAGGGCACCAGCGCTTCATTTATTTATGCTCAGGGTCTGCGCTTGGCTTTGTACGATGGGTTACATGCCTTGCCGGCAAAGCTTGTACAAAAAGTGGCTTGTCGAGGCCCGGCAAGCCACGCCTTATGGGTAAAACTTGCTAAGATGCTCGATGTTCCGTGAGTTGCTCACTACGATGACATCTTCTTCGATCTCCAAAGTGGCTGCACCGGCCCGGTGACTTGTATTAACCGGATAAGGCCTTCCCACTTCAAGGCCAACTTGTTGGCATTCTTGGTCGATCGAACGCTACAAGAACAAGGTCGCCTTCCTCAAAGCTTGGGCATGAACCTTGGCGGCTATGGTAGCAGCGCAAGGCTTGTTGGTAGCGCTGCTCTCATACCGCCTCAAGACGATCTTCCTCAAGGAGCGCCGCGTCATCTTAGCGCAATCGCCTTGCTCAAGCTCATCATAAGCGAGCACTCGAGGTGACCCATATATGAGTTCCGTGGGAGAATCTGCTTACCCCTGCAGACCAGGGAAAAAGGTGTCCGGCTGGTGGCTTGATTTGGTATCGCCCTGGTCGACCAAAGAACCGCTGCACCATCAATCCAGCGCCTTCCGCCTTTGGCGCAGCTTGTCAAAAGTCTTTGTCCTTAGGCCTCTCAACACTTCAAAGATTCGCCTCTCCGCTTGGCCGCTGTTCGCGGGTGTGCCACGGAAGCAAAACAAACCTTGCCGCCGAGGTCTTGAATGTACCGCATGAAGGTGTGGCTCAGGAACCGCATGTCGTTGTTGGTGATGACTCTATTTAGCACACCAAAACGCGGCATCAGTCCTTTGAAAACTTGATACCGACTTAGCAGTCACCTTTCTCACTGCTTCCACCTCCGCCACTTCGTGAACTTGTCGATTGCAACGCATAAGTACTCAAAGCCCCGACAGCGCTGGAGGAAAGGGCCCAAGATGTCGACTCCCCTGCACCGAGAATGGCTGAGAGAGGGATTTTTGAAGGGCTTGGGCTGGTTGATGAAGCTTCTTTAAATGGAATCGACACGCTTCACACTTGGTTACTAGTGCCGTCAGATCCGGAGGGTGGTGGGCCAAAAGAAACCTTGCCGAACGCTTTTCCAAAGAAGGGCCCTCGACCCTATGTGGGAGCCACATATGCCTCCATGTATCTCCGCCAACAGCTCCAGTCCTTCCTCCCGGGATGCACTTCAATTTCACGCTGCTCGGCCTTCTCCGTATGTGACGCCATCGACAAACTAGTATGGCGGACCGACGGGCTACTTTCTCCGCTTCTTCCCGCTTCCTCGTGAAGCTCCCCTGCTTGGAGCAATCAGACCAGATGTTACGCGCCCACGAACCTCGGGGCTCGACGGCAAGGGACCAAAGGCATTTCTTCCACCATGGGAGCGGGCCGTTCTCACGGCTTAAGGCTTGACGCCTGCCGGAGGCAAATGCTCTTAAGCAGGCTCAACGCCCACAAGCAGATTCCTTGCCGGCAGCCCTAGAGGGCTCGGTAGGAAAGTACTTGCCGGGACCCGACTTCCTTCACTTGTTCTGCCCCGTTGATGGTTTGACGGATGGTTGAGTTAGTCGGAGCAAAAAGGTACTCGGTTCTACAGGTAGCTTGAATGCGGCATGTTTTGACAGGTAATCGGCGGTGTCGTTCTCCATTCGGGGGACGTGCTCCGGTTGGATATCGTCAAAGCGCTCCTCCAGCTTCCTCACTTCATCTACGTAAGCTTCCATCAATGGGCTCTTGTAATCCTTGTTGACCTGCCTGACAACAAGCTACGAGTCACCCCTGATGATTAGCTTCTTAACCCCGAGGTTCAAGGGCGATCCCGAGACCGCAAGCAATCCTCGTGACTCAGCAAGGTTGTTGGTGGACATCTTTCGGGAAAGTGCATCCGGGTCACGCATTTGAGGTGCTCCCTGTAGGTGCGACGAGCAGACACCGCACCGTGCCTTGCAGCGAGAAAGCCCCATCAAAGTACATGACCTAGTCGCGATCTTCCTCCTTGCTGGGGAGAGTGGTCTCCTGGATCTCTTCGTCAGGCTTGAGGTCCATTCTGCAATGAACTCCGCCAAGACTCTGCTCTGAATTGTCGAGGTAATTTCAAACTTCAAACCAAAACTTGATAACTCCAAGGCCCACTCCACAATCCTCCCGGTTGCATCTGGGTTATGCAGTATCCGTTGCAACAGGAGGCGGGTGATGACAGTGATCTCGTGGGCTTGGAAGTAATGGCGCAGCTTCCTCGAGGCCATAAGGAGGCCGAAGAGCAATTTTTGCACACCAAAGTACCTCGATCTAGCTCCCTGCAAGAGGGAGTCGACAGTAAACCGGTGCTGCATCATTTTCTTCTTCTACACCACCTTTCTTGATCACAAGGGCATCGCCTGTGGCACCAGATTTCCCGGGGCCTCGCTTTGCCGGGCATCAGGCCCTCATTGGGGAATCTTGGGCTTGCATCCGCTGGTTCTCGCCGCCACACCGCCTCCTCGTTAATCTCTCCCTTCAAGGCCACTAGCGCGGCGCTGACCACTTGATTCGTTGCCGCCAGATTCAGCAGCAACGGCTCTTGTGGTTTAGGCGCAACCAGTATTGGTGTGGAGGAAAGGTATCTCTTCAAATCCTGCAATGCTGCCTCGGCTTCTGGGGTCCATTCCATTGGGTCTGCCTTCTTCAAGATTTTGAAGAAAGGAAGGGCGCGCTCGGCGGACTTGGAGATGAATCGGCTCATGGCGGCAACGCAGCCGGTGAGTCGACACACATCTTTGATCCGCTTTGCCTCTCAATCCGGCCAATAGCCTTGATTTTGTCTGGTTTGCTCTCGATCCGCTGCGACACAAAGAATCTGGCAAGCTTGCCGGATGGAACACCGAAGACACACTTCTCAGGGTTCAGCTTGAGGTTGATCTTGCACAGGTTGGCAAATATCTCTTCTAGATCTTGCACAAGAGTTGGCCCATCTTTGGTTTTGACCACTATGTCATCCATGTAGGCCTCCATATTTCTATGGAGCCGAGGTTCAAAACCAATTTGGATGGCTCTTGCAAATGTTGAGCCAGCGCTCTTCAACCCAAAAGGCATCCGTAAAAAGAAATACGTACCACATGGGGTGATGAACACTGTCTTTTCTTCATCCTCTCTTGTCATGAAGATATGATGGTAGCCTGAGTAGGCGTCAAGGAATGATAACAGATCACACCCGGCCGTGGAGTCGACAATCTGGTCGATGCGCGGCAATGGGAAGGGGTCCTTAGGACAAGCCTTATTGATATCCGTGTAATCAATACACAGCCTCCACTTCCCATTCGCCTTGCGCACCACTACCGGATTGGCCAATCACGTCGGGTGGAGCACTCCTCTCACCAACCCTGCCGCTTCCAGCTTCCTGATCTCCTCTGTGATGAACTCCTGCCTCTCCAGAGCCTGCTTTCTGACCTTCTACTTGACGGGCCACACATGGGGGCAGACAACTAGGTGGTGCTCAATCACCTCCCTGGGAACACCGGGGATGTCGGATGCTTGCCGTGCAAACACGTCGACATTCGCCCGCAGGAAGGTGAAGAGCGCGCCTTCCTATTTGTTGCTGAGGGTGGAGCCTATGGTGAAGGCCCCTCCCGTGCCATCCTCCCTGGCGGACACCTTCTTGGTCTGCGGTGGCTCGGCTCTGGATCTCTTGCTCTTGCCGGTAGAGCTTCTCGGCATGTCTCTGACGGCAGACAACACCAAGAGGTGCACTTGCCGGAGTGGGTGCGAGAGGTCTTGCTGGGCTTCTTCTTCCCTCCCGGCTTTCAGCTGCAAGAGCAGGCGCCTTGGTGGCATCTCACGCAATCGCTTCTGCAGAGTTGGTCGGCGCAAATTAGCGCCGTTCTTCTTGGTTTGCGGGGACGAAGATGATGGTCAACGGTCCGCATCTTTAGCATGTTGTAGGCGTAGTGTGACGCTGCCATGAACTTGGCTAGCGCCGGGCAGCCAAGGATCCCATTGTAGGGCAAGGATCTCGCCATTTTGAAGACGCATCCTCTCCGGCCCGTAGTTCAACTCTCCTCCAAATGTCACGGGCAAGTGTGACCTTTCCTTCGCTGGCTCCTCCCCGATTGACCCCTTGAAACGCGTGCCCGCTTCCTCGAGGTCTCCATCGAGATTTGCAACCTTTAATCACGACAGCGAGATCGTTCAGTCGCTCCGCCACAACCAACATCTTGTTCACCCCGAGGTTGCGTATCGCTGGCACAGACCAACAATGGCAAAACAGCCGACCGCCGATAGTGCGGCCGTGGTGGTCTTCAAGGCCAAAGATGAGGGGCGTGCTGGACCACTTCAGCGGCTTCGAGGCCGAACGACGGCTCATTGGCAGAATCTCGCTACGCCTAATCGCTTGAGCTGGCGGTGAGAGGTATGCAGCGAGGCGCCGCCATCAACGCACATGGCCTCCGTAGCCTTCTGGAACCCTTGCTCACCAGACTCGTCGTCCTTGTCGTGATCATCATCTTCGTGTTTCTTGTTGCGGCCCCGGGCGGGCCTCTTGTCGGGTTGTCCTTGCCGGGCGGCTTCTTGGCCACCACGCTTTCTTCCTGGATCCTCAAGACCGTCCCCCGGTCCTTCTCCTTGTCCCGCCTCTCATACTCGGGCCTTTTTGCTTCTCAAAGAAGCAGCTCGACTTGTCGACAGTTTTGGAGGTCGTGGCCCTTGGTGCGGTGAATCTTGGCAAGATTGTTTGTCGGAGCTTCCTCGGTTTGTCGGTAGCTGCTAAGGCCCGGCAGTGGTGCACCCGCAATCTCCTTTGTCGGGGCACCTGCTTTGACCTTCTTGGTTGGCACCGTGTCGTCAGATCCTCAACGGAAAGCACGGCCTTGCCTTTATGCTTTCTCGTTGCAACGCTTAGCCCTTCTTCGTCGGGCTAGCGGCGCCTTCATCGGTAGAGTCGCTTTCGCTACCGCATCTTCGCCGGGTACTTCCTTCCCTCTTCAGCCCCAAGCGCACTCTATCGCCGTAATGTAGAGCTGGGCCACATCCTTAACCTTGGTCATCGCTAGCTCCTCACGCATCTTGCGATTGCGCATGTTCTGGTGGAATTCCACGCGCTAATCACAGCGGCAGGATGATGAACGCCGGGATGTTGTAATCGCACCCGGCTGAATCCTCCGGATATACTTCTGGCGCAGGGTTTCCCTTCTTCTCGGGAATGATGTGCAGATCATCGCCCGCCATGAGCTTGGTGGCCTCCTCGTGAAGGCCCCAACGAACTCATGGCACAGATCCGACCAAGAAGAAATGGAATCCACCGGCAAGTGCATCAGCCAAGACATCACATTGGGCTTGAGCGCTAGTGGGAAATAGTTGGCGAGCACCTTGTCATCGCGAGCCCCAGCAGCCTGCGTCGCGATGGTGTAGATGTTGAGGAACTCGGACGGATGGGTCTTGCCAGTGCACTTCTCACCGACGTCGGGCTTGAACGTGCGGTGGGACGGCCACTGGAACTGCCGCAGCTCACGGGTAAAGGCCGAGCAGCCCACCTCGTAAGGTAGGTCGCCGGAGCCCCCCGGTGCCCGGTGGTCCATAGTGGGTCCCACCCGCTTGTCCGACTAGCGGCGCGTTTCGCGCCAGCGCTCGACGGTGGTTCGAGCGTCTTCGTGAGCTCGCTCTCGGCGACTGGCGCTGGTCGCGGAGGGTCCGCTGGGTCCGACGACGCTATGGAGATGTTATCATGTTGCCGCCACGACGGGCCGACGCCCGCAACGGCTGACGAGGAGGAGGAGAGTGCACCGTGGCCGCAACTCCCCCGGTCCTCCCAGCGCTAGCATGCGGTGGCTCGGTGGAGCGCCGACCCGAGGGCCCCACCGGCCACGGATCGTCTTTGTTGGCGACGGCGACGAGGCTCCGGATGGTGGCCCTCCACTCGTCAAGCTTCTCCGCAGTAGGAGGGAAGTCGAGGAGCAGCTGCTCGCGTGCCAAAGCTTCTACTGGCATGGGCGGCGGCGACAGCTGCGTGGATCGCGGCGCGCTTCGACTTCTAACTATGTTAGAAGGAGCTCCATTACGACCCAGCAGCTGCGTGCCATTTTTGCCAGTGCTTTGGCGGGCGTGCTGAACCCCTTCATCCCGCGGACGACGCACGGGGCTCTTCCCACGACGGTGCTCAGGGTCACCAACGTGGTGACGCTGCTCGCGCCGCACAATACATGGGAAGAGCGCGCAGTGGTCGCCGGTGTGGGCGCCCCAGAGGTCGCTGCGACCGCGCGAGGTGGCACAACGACACCCTTCGAGGGCCCCTGCCGCCGCTGGGTCCCAAATCGCCTTTTGATCCGCGACGGTGGCTTGGGTCGTCTGCGCGCGAACGACGCTGTTTCGCCAGTGCTCGACTACCATGGCGATGTTTGTGCTCGCGGATCGCTGGGTTCGGGTCCTGGGTCCGCGATCGTCCATCGCCGCCCGCATCGGGCATCGGCTTTTCGGCTCCCACCGAGCCGACCGCCGTGGCTGTCTTCTTCTTAGGAGCCATTGCGACAAAGAACTGCTAGGCTAATTACTAGACCAGATTCTCACAACTACGCACGCCCCTGCCTGGTGCGCCAAAGATGTCGGTGTGGAACGACACCTATGGGATCACAAGAATCCCTACTACGGTTGCCGGGGCGCGGGGTTGCGAGAAGAGCAGGGTTAGTAGCCAAAGACAAGGATCGCTTACCTGTGTTCGGGCCGCAAGGATGCGTGAAACCCTAGTCCCGCTTTGGTGGGTGTATTTCAGAGAGTTCTTGAGCTCTCGAACTAGCTGTGGTCAAGCATGCGTGGTTCGAAGAGTCGAATCCTTCTCCAAGATGCCATGGGCTTCCTTTTATAGTCGAAAGGGCTGCCACAAAGGGCACACAGGAGGTGGGAAGGCGACAAAGGCTTCGAGCTTATCGTCAGACATGTGACAAGGTGCATTTAATGCGTAGCTTAGGTGTCCCCTTGCTTTATTGGGGACAGGGGTGAGGCCTGTCCCATCCATCGCCGCTCCTCCTAGCTTTGACACGCGCCCTGGCCAGTGAGGCATGTGGTGCCATGTAGGCAGGCACGCAGCTGAGGTGGCGCAGTGGCGGAGCCTTCACAAAGATTTGCATGCCGCCACGCTGGTGCTCAATGAGTTGGCCTGGGAGCTGCATGTTGCCACACAGGTGCACGCCCAGCTGGTTGGGCTTGCAGCTGCATGTGAATGGCGGTGGAAGTTTGGTTGGCGTGGGCCTGGCGGTGGCCCTGCTGACGTCCTTGGTGAGGGCTCTTGTTGGGTGGCCCGCAAGGTCTTGCCGTATGCTACTGTTGTCGCCCCCAAGATGGGCCTCGCCGGGAGTTCGGTGGTCGTCCTCGGCAAGGATCTTGCCAAGGATCATCGTCTTCTAATCCTCATCTGATCTTGAATATGTCTTCGAAAAGATCTGCATGCCACCACGGAGGTGCCTCCTGAGCCCTGGCCCAGCGTGGATGATGGCGTCGGGGACCGTGGGCTCAAGGGTGGTTCGCTCTGTTGGTGTGGGGCGAGCTGTCTCGGCAAGGATCTTGTCGGGGCTGCTGAGGCTGCCTTGGCAAGGGTCTTGCCGGGGGAACCTGCTTCGTCCCTCTGCTCTTTGTGGTCTTGGCCTTGGCGTTGCTCTTATTATCTTGTGCTTTGGTCTTACCTTGGCTCACCTCCCCTGTTCTGCTTTGCGTGACCGTAGGCGCGCCTCGATCGCCTGCGGCACATGTATAGAGGTACAAAACGCACCCCTTCTTTTTGTACACCGACAACCTATTACCGCTTATTACACATATTACATCCATCGAGCATCAAAGTTCGCCACCAAAGGTAAATATAGGGAACAAAGCAGCATATTACATACATCGCCGTCAAAATTGGCCACCAAAGGTAAATAAACATGGCAAAGAAAACAAGAGCATAATGTAAACAACTTCAGAAGAGCTCAAGAAACATGGTATCCACTATGCCGGGCAATAAGCTTAGCAAGTTTATTAGCTTTGTCCTGCTTTGGCGCTAAAATCCTCCAACGCTTGTCGTTGCACCGGAAAGTATGCATCTGAATGCTCCAGGACTTCCGCAAATTCTTCCGCTTCTTGTCGCAAAGACAAATTGATCGATGTCTTTCAAATTTGTAGTTGAGACTCAAGAAACCGAACTGATTCAATCAAGGAGTTTGAATAGTTTGTGCAAGCGGTAGTGGCCAAGAACTCCAACACTCAAACGAAGACAGACTTTGGGGTTGTCTCACCTGCCTTCGAGATAGTCTTCCTTAGCTGTTTTATCAGCTTTGTTGGAGACCAAGAAGGATGTGTCACTATCCCGAACCTTATCTCGCATTACTTCCTTTACCATTGCTTAATAAGGCACTCTTCCCCAATATTCTCACAAGATTCTAAAAGAAGAAACAAGGCACACATAACAGTTTAGCATGTACTAGTATATGAAACTCATTTCAGTGAACCAATTCATTAGTAAGGTGGACAGGATTAAACTACCAAGTCTTCTATTGCCAAGTACTAGTACATAATAAAAGCATCAAACGAACATATATCTATGTCCTATGGTCACTGCATTGTCTTGCCAAACCAAAATAGAGACATGGTTCAAATCATATCAGTTCAAGACAAAGCAGCAGTGAAAGAATACAAAGCGTGGGAAACTACACGACACAACACGATTTCAGATGGGTACCACGGGTCTACATGTACAACAACACTATTGGCTCATGGTGATGCTAGTAATGTGCATGATATGAGAAGTCAGTTGTATACACAATTGAAATTGAAATCAACAGAGCTATTGATAAGAGCAAGATCATTAAAGAAACATGCACGAACATATTCTGTGCCATTGAAGTTTCGATTGATCCTTCAATTTAAAAATAAGTTTGTATGAGTAAATACAGTGATACAAGAGCAAAGCAAGATGCACGATAGCAATCATAGTTAAAAAGCGCCGCTTGCTAAGCGAAGCTTAAGCGCCTAGGCTCTAGGCGTTGGCGAAACACATTGCGCATAACTATGCTTAATCTATGCATAACTTCACGTAAGCATGCACTTTGGGTAATAAAGCGCAAGGCGGTGGCAAAATGCACAATTAACGCCTAGCGCTTTTTTGAACTATGATAGCAATGGAATCTTAAATTAGAACAGCTTGTTCTTTAGGTTTAAGCACTTGTTCTACATGAACAGAAAGTACAAAGAAGACGCAAGAATATAATACTTAAAAATAGAAAATGAGCTCATATGACCTTACCACATTCTTGGTTCGGGACCAAGATGTAACAAGGCTCCTACCATCGCCCAAAGAAATGTGTCTCAGAGAACGTAAGGGAATTTGATGAGTTTCTTTGCCGGTGAAGTACGCTTTTCTTCGTGTAATTCGATATCGCCACCAAACATTCTTGAAGATAGCAGAGGTATTAGCACAGGATACCTCATCCTGAAGTTTCCAAATCGGGTCCTTCATCAGAGAGAAAAACGGGAAAATTTGTTGTATTATAACCATCATGGAGGTAGGATGTATGGGACAAAGCAAAGTAATTGCCATGAATAACATTACTTACACATAACTCCTGGACAAACAACTACAACTGGCATTTTCCTTCATCTTCAGTATAATATTTCCAAGATGGGAAGATATGCACATACAATTTAAAAATATCAAATGCGATAGATGCTAAACTACGACTAGCTAGTTGTGCTTCCTCCACAGGAATAGGCGCATTTAACTTTGGAGTTGGGGTTCGCCGTGGTAATCGGCTCTTGGGCACTGGAGCTGCCTTACTAACTGCTCTTGTTTGGGAGCTCTGTGGTGGCGATGGTGCTGTGTCAATAGGAACTAGGTTACTATCTGCTGGGGTTGGGGTTAGATTGGGTGAAGCAGGTGCTTTGTCCATCACAGTAGGGGTACAATCTGCGAGAGTTTGGGTTATGTGTGGTAGGGCTGGTTCTCGTGCATGTACAACTGGGGTGCTATCTCCACCAAGAGGTAGCACTGTTTTATTTGAAGACCGTGTTTTTAGTCCGCTAGATGCGCATCACCCACTCCAATTCAAATGGTCGATAAACAGAAACATAGTTGAATGTATGGACATTGTATGAGACAGATGCAATAGATAGTGTGGAAAAAGAGGGCATGAAATAGTTGACATGTATATTGTTTAACTAAAACGGATAGCATGACATAATTTCACATATATGATGTCTATCTAAACTAGATAGCATAGCATAACATAATTCAAAGATATGATGAATGACTAAACATGATCGCATGACATAATTCACCTACTTGTTATCTAAGTAATCAGGATCGCATCATTTAATTCACATATGTGATTTATATGCTAAACAGAGGACATTAGATATGATGTCTGAACTAAGAACATGGTGTTGAATATTGTGTATATGATGTCTAATCTATGCAATACAAGACACCATATGCATGATATGAGCAGTATAACCGTGCCAAGTTAGAGCATACACCTCGGTGGGGAACAGTCTGGTCATCTCTCTCGAATCCATCTCTCGTGGAGCTATCGACCCAACAAGAGATCTACTCGGCTGTGTAGTAGCACTCTCACAACAAGGCCTTGTTTTCACCTGCATTTTTTCAATCTCCCACCCAAATGGCTGATTCAATTGTGAAGAGTAGTTTAATGTACAAACATTGTTTCCATAACAAATGGAAATGTAATGAAGAAAAGGATGGGCAAGATATCATTCAAATATATGATGCGTGGTTAAACAGGATGGCATTGCACATTTCACGTAAGATTATGGCTGGCTAAAAGACATGAGACTGCATAATTCCATATATGATATAGAAACTAAATGTGTGGCATTATAGAACATGTCTAAATCCAAGGTATGACATATATGATGTCAAAAGTAGGCACTATAAGGCAACATATGCATGATATGACTAACATCATCATGCCAAGGTAGAGCAAACACCTTGGGGGTAAATAAGAGTGGTCAACAAGGCCTCGAATCCGCCTCGTAACAGATATCTTCCTCGATTACAACTGAGAGGGGTGGGGAGGGTTTGCCATTGAACCCACCATGGAGCGATGTCTCGCATGACATTGTATTGCCAGACAAGAAACTCTTCTCTTTTTCTCTACATGTTCAGCATGACTGTGGTACAATATCTGACATGCATTTAAAAAAAATATGGTGAGATTATGTAAGGAGAGCATGCAGAAATTTAGAGTGATGGTAACAACCAAAGGATGGATCCAAAAATAATGATAGCAGTCGATGATTGCTTTAGTTTAATAAAAAGACAGATGATGATTGCTTTACTATTTGTTTCCCACCCAAGATGAACAACATAGGCATACCCTAGGTGAACCAGATATTAGACAGAGATACTATTCATTGCTTCCTTGATATGTGCCAGAAGTTGTCAAGGCCGGCAAGCCCGTGAGTCATAAGACGCCAAGGTCAAGCAAAGACAAGACAAACATCGCTAATCTCAAGTGGGATTCTAATAGCATCTCCAATAGATGATGTAAAATAGATGTAAAATTTACATCACCAAAAACCACCGACTACAAATGTATGAGGTAAAACCTGCTGACTCAACTTAATCACAAAACTCAAATTTATTGTGGAATCTGAATGTTACCGCTTAAACCGAACGCAATGGTAGCAGTAGAGGCACTTGACATGTAGTTTAGGAGGGCCTGCAGTTCATCTTCAACCTGCACTTCGAGCCGCCAACCACCACTGCCTCGCTGCTGCCTTGGCCCAGCCTGCCGCCTCGAAACAAGTCCCCACCGCCGGTCCACTCGCCGGCCGGCCAACCCTATAGGCCCCTGCCCCACCTGAATCCTAAGATAGATAGTGGGTACCTTCCCATGAGCCTCGCCCCCCCGCTGGGTGGTTCTTCCTTAACTCCCATGAGCCCCACCCCCCGTAAAATCGATCGACCCAAAAGTCGATTCAGTCGATCAAGTGTATCTAAATCGAACAGAGCAGCAAAGACGAAGCGAGGGGAGAGAATCAGCAGCAGCGCGAGCGAGCGAGTGAGAGCCGGAGCAGCAACAGCTGGGCGAGCGAGTGATCGAGCGGGAGCTGGAGCAGCAACAACTGGGCGAGCGAGCGATCGAGCAAGAGCTGGAGCAGCAGCATCAGATCTGGCTGGTATGGACGCTGCCGCCGAAGGGGCCTTGCATTGGGGGAGAGCCGCTGCGGAGATAAGCGTCAAGGGCGCCGACTTTCAAGGTAGCCGCCCATGGGGTGCGGGATGGAGCACCGCCGGCGCCGGGAGGTCGAAGCTAAGGAGAAGGTGCGAGCGCGATGAGTGTACAACCTCTTTGGTGGCGCCTTTAGTAGGCCTCGGCTTCATCCGAGGAGTCGGTGAGGATGCTGCGGTTCCGGTGGAGGAGGTTAAGGCGGCGCTGTGGGGATGGAGCAGCCGCGATAGACGAGGCGATCGTCGGAGTAGCTCCTTGGAGGTGGACGAGGACGGGGCGGCTGAACCGGCGGGACGATGAGATGGACGACGGATGCTCATCCGGGGAGGTGGACGAGGGACGTCGAGCCGTTGCGGTGGACGACGTCGTCGGGGAAGAGGCTCCGGCTGGGCAGCGGTGAGGTGGTGGATGGAGGAGGGTGGGGTTTCGCGGCTGAGCGTAGAGGTTTTTGGCGGCCTGGGATTTCAATGGCAAAAAGGAGGCGATGGGAGGGTGAACCATGACTTAGGGACGCGCTTTGTCCAAAATGTAGGGTGTGTTACAAAAGTACCTCAGACCGATTTGAACTAGCGGCCCTTTCGCTCAGTGCTTAGAAGGGGATTTCGTGGTCGGGATTTGGCAGCTGGAGGGAGTTTTCGCTGCTGTTGTAATTTCGGGATAGCAAGGCGCTGGTTGTGAAGGCACCAGTTTTGGGGAGCACGATATCTGAATTCTCGGGATATAACAAGGCGCTGGTTGAAATTTTAGGGACAAGCCTAACATGTAATATTGTACTTGTAATGCACCAAATCAATTCGCACTTCCCTCAACCAAAAAGAAAACAAAAAAAATAAAACTATTCACACCACACAAAGAGAGAGTCTTGCCCCGTTTTACTGTAAAAATGCTATTTAAAGCTACTCATACCAACAGTTTAGTGCAATTAAATGCTATTCGGTAGTATGAATCCATGTTATGTCCAATTAAATTTTTTCGCTTTGTCAGATAATGCATCTAACCTACTCATACAAACATTTTAGTGCATTCCAAATGTCTATACTATCACGCTGCAATTCAACTGAATTTGAATTCCTTTCTCTATTTCAATAACAAATCTACAATCATGATTGTTGCCAACTTCAACCATCATTCGTGCATTACCTTAATAAACACACCACATGATTACTATAGAGATAGATATGAACTATGTGTACTACATGAACTCGAATTCTATTTTTTGAATACACTTGATGTTGATTCCAAATAATAGTACATTTGATGTACTAACTATATATTCATAATCTAAACCATGTTCCATACGTGTACACCGTGTTTATCACATTATAGTATAGTGCCCCGCCCCTACATTATGACAAGTATTTAGACCTGAGCTGCAAAAGCCACACATTATCCCAAATTATGATCAATGTTCTATATGTTATATGTAGTACTAGCAAGATGCCCTTGCATTCCACAGAACATCAACATGATCAAGGGGAGGCCTAATTTGCAAATATGGAGAGGGGTGTGGGTATATTTTTTCAAAATTGCCATAGTTTCCTTCCTATCCGTCAGATATAAATCGACTACCTATATTGGCAGATGGCACCATCATCAACAACTCCGCTTTTTATAAGAGTAGAGATAAAATATATTATATGTAGTATAACATGTTCATAACCACACCATGTGTATCACCGTTATATATATTCACACATGCATCGGTTTAAAACACTATGATAAATTCTTCAAATATCCGAATTTGCTTTTTATAATGAAGTATGATCTCTGTTCGTCTTTTACACCCACACAATCCTCTTATCTTTGTAGCTAGCTAGCGCTAACTTTCTCTCGTGCATGCAGACGCCTGCATCCCTCTAACCCTCCCTCAGCATTCTCTAGCTCCATCACGCAAATTCCTCTTTTCACTTTAGGTCGTTCACCCATGGTGTGTGTAGGCCCCCAGCTCCTTCTTTACGGCACACATCGATCGATATGCCTCTCTAGCCAGGTGTGCCTAGCACAAAACACAAGCTTCCCCTCTTCTCTTATCACCGTCCATGCCTCACTCCCACCACTCTTTTCATCGATCTCGTACTCGCACACTTCTCCCCCCTCGATATAGTATGACTCTCGCACCACCTCCTAGATGCATCCCTCTCTCTCTCTATCCTTCTCCCCGTGCCTCATTTGCTTCTAACACACACATGCATGCATACCGATCAATCGCCCAACATATACCTAGGTCGACTTTAACTATTCCCCCCATCGATCGACGTACCTCACGAGTTATGTCTCTGCTTTCTCTCACAAAGGACGATTGATCTTCCTATGTAGTTATGTCTCGCTACCACATCCATATCGCCCCTCATCCTTCGTGGCATGCCTCCTCGACCCGCCTCTCACACGCACGTGCACGCATGCATAGCAGCCATCCCTCTCTTATTGATATTGCAGGCGTGTCTCCAGCTTGTCTAGCAAGCCTATCCCACCATTTGTTAGAAGCAACTCCACTACCACCCCCTCCAACACTCTAGCTCTGTCTCTCTCCCAACCTTATTCCTCTCCTACACATATGCATGGATGCCGATCGATCTCCCTTAATACATGAGGTAGATCGATCTCCCTTAATACATCTGGTAGGCCTCTCTCCTCCTCCACACATTGTACCTCTGTAGTTAATTAGGCCTCCCTCCCCGCCACCACACACCGATAGTCGAGCGCTGGAGGTAGGTATCCATGCCACGGAGACAAACTGCACCTATCCCCTCTCACGTTCCAGTAGGCCAGCCACTCTATATCTTTTACGTGGACACACACAAATTCGATGGCACTCTTTATCGATCGCGCGTGCACACACACACATCATCCCTCTCTTCGATTCTATGGACACCTCAAGCCGATGACACCTCCACTCTCTTCTCGTGGATCACCCCCTCTATATATATGATATATCCAGGACTCTATTTCACACACATTGCATATGTTACATTTTTGATTGACCCCACCCTCCCTAAAAAACTCTCCCGAACTCCACACACTATATCTCTCACGCTTGTATCTCTCTCACACAACCTCACGTAGGTGGTGTATGTATACAAGAAGAGAATAGGTGCACCGTGCATGTACTCACGCTTGCGTGCCCAGCCATTAATTGCAGGAGTACACGGTGGAGCCTCATTTCAGACGTAAATGGTAGCCCACGTGCTAATTTGAATGCGTGTAGCGGTTGTTTACCCACGGAGGTCGTGGTACCACGCGTGCACCAAACAAAGTTCGACTTGATGCGCTACGCTGCTATCTTTAAATAAAGTTATATTGCTCAATGGCACGTATACGTAATATAAAATGATTTTTATGGAGAAAAAGGTAGTCCGCCCACTATATACAATGGAGCTCACCTCGCCTAGTTTGTCTCTCTTCGCAGTATCTCACACAAGGCTGAGGTGGCCTCTCTCTCTCTCACCGTTGGTCACCGATCCGCCGCATCCCATCTGCCGGCCGGAAAGGGAGGACGTGCATCGCTTTCTCCGCTCGACGGTGCAAGGCCGAGGCAGCATGTCCCGGACCATGCGGTACACGCTGCCTTCTCTCGACCAAGCTCGACGTGGTAGGGCCTACGCCACCTGCTTGCCGCCGTAGTATGGGCAGATTCCGCCCGCCATCGCCACCTAGTTACATCCCGACGACCTCCGTGTATCCTCCGCCTTGCTCCACCGCCTGCCTTCCCACGCCGCTGCATGTGGATCTTCCATAGTTCTTCGCCCAAAACGTAGCTCATCCGGGCGTACTTTCCATATTGCAATCTCGCCCTCACACTGTTTTAGACAAACACAACCGTGTTGTTATCTTCCCTTAGGACAAGGAATATGCTTCTTTTTTGTTGTCGCATGTGTCATCAACTGTTATTGGCCAGTAATTGTTTCCTTTCTACCTCTTTTTTGCAAACAGGGCTATCCATTTCACCTCGTTGCTATTGCGACCTTTTGGTGAACTACACAAATCACTTTTTTCTTAAGAGTGTGTTGTGCAGTTCTGCCAAAATGTCACACTGGCAGCGTCTTTACATTTCATTGCGACTGCACAAATGGAGATTGGTTTTGCTCTATCCTCCTCATCCAACTTCGAGCCTAATCTTCTCCAACTAGTTAGTCTTAAGAGAGACTGCAAAGGTGATCGGCTTCTATTTGTGTGTTTATTGTTTCATCGCTAGTCCTCTATTATCGTAATCACACTTAATATCTTTGGAACAGGGACGCCAGCTCTATTTTAGTGGAACTGCACAAAATGATCGGAATGTTGCATGCTCCAGACAGCTACTTTTTTCCCAACATGCCTTGTTGATTTAGGACAGAGCTGGGGACGGGACGCTTTGCTAATGAAAGCATGGATCAATTTTAATTTAACACCTTCTCACAACTTTGTCTTCGCCAGATGTAAATATTAGCTCTGTTTAGCAAGGAAGTTAGTTTTTTTATTGTTTTCGAAAGAGCATCGGTGGCAAGACACATGAAACAAAAGCTGAAAGCTCACACCATTATACAATTTCATGTCGCTGGAAAATTATTTGTATAGTACGTCAATTATGTAAACAAATGCTGGAAGCTTGATAGCATTGCCGACGCCTCTTCATCCGGTCCATGTGCCATGCACAAAATTATACTCCTTCGCTCCTAAATATTTGTCTTTTACAAATTTCAAATGGGCATATTTTAGAGTGTAGATTCACTCATTTTGCTTTCAGATGTGTAATTCTCCGTTCCTAAATATTTGTCTTTCTAGAGATTTCAATAGGTGACTACATACGGAGAAAAATGAGTGAATTTACACTCTAAAATATGTCTATATACATCCGTATGTAGTAGTCCTTTTGAATATCTAAAAAGACAAATATTTGAGTAGTCACTCGTTGAAATCTCTAGAAAGACAAATACTCCGAAGTATATTTAAGAACCGAGGGGGTAATGCACAGCCGCATGGGAGACTCAGACTGGTCGTTGCACCGCATTAATAGTGAGTAATGAGCAGTCACATCATAAGCCCCATCTTTCCCACTGTAAGTTGCTTGGAAGAAGCAACCATCAATACGCTTCTTCTTTGAATCCGCTCATACTACTCCATCCGTCATCGCTTATAGAGCGCTTTAAAAAAAAAAGAGAAAATCTTCGGGACTAAGGCGACTAGCGATCGGCCCGAAAATTGCATTGGTAGTTATAGCACGCGCCTATTACTAGAGGAAATAATGCGTACACACATGCATGCAGTGCTTCCACCCCGGGTAGACACATGCATGCACTTACTCCACTCCGTAGTACTACATCGAGAGAAAATTGCGGTTCCCACGCCCTAATTAATTGAGCATTAAAGCAAACGCGTCTAAAGTCTCTCTGGTGGTGGAAATGCATTTAGAGAAATGCTTCATAATGAAGCGTGCCCTGTAAACTGTGACAGAGGGAGTAGTATGAAGGTGCAAAACCAAGTACGCGTATGGCCAGTCGGTCAATGCACCTCCTCTTGGCATATCACTGACATGTGGGAATGGAGTGTGAGCAAACCGATCTCAATTGACCGCAAAATGGCCAACCCGCCGTTTCTTGAGAGAGACGAGGAGCGAGAACACACAAACGGGCTCGCACGGATGCCAAGATTTATTCGAGCATGGTTGATCGATATCATCATTACATGTTGGGCTACCGTTTTCCGCCCTTTTCCAGAATAAATGTGTACTTTATCAATGATTAAGAAAAATAAGAGTACACAGGCCCCACCATGCGGTTCCTAGTAGTAGTACTACTTGTACTACTAAACCTTGCGCTTGGCTCTTCGCCTCTTCGTGAAGTCGAACGATGATGGTACTCCGCATGTTCGATACTACATAGTATGCCTCTGGTAGTCTGACACCGAATGAACTAATGCATGTCCACCGCCTGGGCGAGGGTACGTTGCATTAGTCAAAAGGCGTAAGCGAGCTTCACCTTGTCCTGCAAGCTTCTCCTCGTTCTGCGAGTTGACGGGACACACCAACAAGTAGTGCTAGTCCATACTCCCTCCTTTCCGGTTAATATGGCTTAGTCTTTTTTTGCGGGTAAATGAGAGAGCCTTATTCATATATAAGCATTCTTAGGACGATCATCCAAGACACTGGTCACTAGGAAGCGAGGTACCCCGCAAAAAAAGAAGTAGGAAGCGAGGTGTTTCATCAAGCCAGCTCTCGACCACATTCAAAGTGCAGCAAGCACGGTTCACACAAAGATGCGCCGCATGGTTTGCTGACCTGTTTACATGCTGAATAACAAAAAAAGAGGAAATATTACCGAGCGCTCCTATTTGTAACAGCATATGAGCCAGAATTAAGCGAGAATTGTGGCGAGTGTTCCATGCAATCAACTTCCATTATCACATGCGAGAACCCTCGAAGAGAACCAAATGTGTTGAAGATTGCTTTATCTCATTTTAAAAATATAATAAGAGTGCAGACGCTCCTCCATCCGGTTCCTAGTACTAGTATAGTAGGAGTACCTCTATAGACTATAGTAGTAGTACTAGTAAACTTTGCGCTTGGCTGTTTGCCTCTTTGTGAAGTGCAACAATAATATTACTAGTATAGTGTATGCTTCTGGCAATCTGATACCGAATTAACTGTTGCACGTCCACCGCCTGAGCGAAGGACAGCTTGCATTAGTCAAAAGTTTCTCCTTGTCCTGCGAGCCACCGCTGCAAGCTTATCCCGGCCCTGCAAGCTTCTTCTCGCTCGCAAGTTGACGGGACACAAAGAAAGTAGTAATGCTAGTCCATACCGCCTCCTCTCGGGTTAATATGGCTTAATTTCAAATGAGATAAATACAATCGTCTCGTCACTGTATATTTGTAAAAATATGGTCGATGGACTCTCGTAATACGCCATTGCGCCAATATATACATTTTCCGATGTTTATACGGTCACTAGCTCACCCTGGCTGAGTATGTGTGTCATGCACGTGTAGGTTGAGCACTTGAGCATGACCGTGTGTGTTCCGTCGTGTGCTCGGACATGCATGCATTAGGGCGTCGTGCGTGTTTCTCAGCGTCCATGTGTAATGCAGGATCGTTGCATACACGTAGGGGGAGTACGGGTAGGGGCCACTAAAGGAGCAGTCAAATCACACAGTAAGTTAGTCGGAAGAAGCAACCATCATTTCACTCTTCAATGACACGTACGCAATATAAAATGGTTGATATGGAGAGAAAAAGAAAACCACTATATATACACTAGCAGGAGCCTAAGCTACAAGCCTGCTTGCTTGGGTTGCTCTCTTCACAAGCATAGAACGAAGGTGGCCACACTGCTGGTCACATATCCGGCCTGATCCCGCAACTGGGGGAAGGGAACAATGTTCTGCGTAGACGCGGTCGACATCGGTGAGGGAGAAAATCCACAGTTAGTGCGTCCCAATCGGGGGTCACCGCGGTATGGGCCGATGCCGCGTCCCAACTGCCCTTCTAGCTACAGCCCGATGTCCCAGGTAGTCCATCTTCCTTTTGGAGCCGGCTTGCTCCACTGCCGCAGCTCCCCACGCAGCTCTATCTCCATGTTGATCTTTCTCTACTTCTACCGGCTTCTACTTGTGATGAGTTTATGTCTCATGAACTAGTGCCAGTACTTTATTCTAGTCACAACTTCTTCAATATCTTTGCCATCAGGGATGCTGTCGGGTGGCAGGTGCGACATATGCCAACGGGTGGCTAATCATAGTGGGAGCCAATAAGACAACGCCGGTGCCTGGAAACGGGATGAGGCGAAGACATGCACCCCGTCGAATCTTACCCAGCTTCAGGGCTCCCCGTGGAGATAACACCCCTACTACTACCCTGCGGGGTCTCTGCATGATCACTAGATGAACAAGTTGCTACAAGAAGCTCCTTGAGCTGTTCGGTGTGAGGAAGAAGAAGGGCACGGCTAGCTCTCCTCTTCCCTCTTCGTGGTGTCTAAAACTATCAGAGTCCAACCCTTTGCATGGGTGCCCTGGGGGTTTATATAGGCCTACCCCCTAGGGGTACACTGGTAATCCGGCTAGGTGTGGGCCCTAGCCATTAGTGTCTTAGATCCTTGGCTTCTCCGGCCCGGCTGGGCTCCCGCCGACTTGGTGGGTCCTGCCGCTGCCCGGCTTCTTGGTCGACAAGCTGGCCCCACCATTGAGGGCCTTGTCAGGGGCTGGTTACTGTTGCCTCAACCCTGATGACAAGGGCTTTGTCGGGGCAAGCGTGGCTACAGAGCCGTCGCCTTGGCGGCGATCACTGTAGCCTCACTTCGTCTTGTCTCCTTAATGCGGCTCTTCCTTCGAGGGAGGGAATGAGCTGGCTATGGGGAGCCGACCATGTCTCAGGCCGACTGGGGGAGGCCGAGCCGCCTTCGGGCATCTCTCTGACCGGAGGGACCCGCCGCCTGCGGGTAGTACAGCCAGCCTGCCGTGGGTGACATCACGGTCAACATGGCAACAAAGGTTGCCACGGACGGGTGATGGCTGCCCCAGACGGGCATTAATCGTAGCCACGCTGCCAGCCCGGGATGCGGGGTGGCAGGCGCCACCGTAGCCACGCCTGCCTCATTGCCGCTATGTGGGTGCAGATTCGAGGGTGCGGCCTTGGTCACCAAGGGGGTGGCCGGCTCCTTGGAGTCGGCCTTCTCGTGGCCGGCTACGCGGAGTCGGCCCTCTCGTAGCCAGCTCCTTGGAAGCCGACTCTCTCGTGGCTTTCTTCTATGGGTCTTGGGGCCAGGCCGCCTCCTGATAACCGGCATGGATGACAGCCAGCCGGGGGAAGGCGGCCCAACATCTTGGATGTTGGATGACTTGATTGGCTTGATTGGCTTGTAATTTTTGCCGAAGCCCCCGGGGGAGCTGGCTAGGCTACGCGTGGTCACTTACTCCGATAGTAGTCCCCGAAGCTGATTGGGCTTCGAGGTTGAAGGGAGGACGAGAAGCTCGATCAGCTTCCTATCCTGGGAAGCCGGCAGCTAGGAGCCGTCCTTGAATGGGTGCACCGTCTTCGGAAGCTCCGCGTTAGAAGGAGGGAACGCGAGCCGCTTGGCGCGCTGCTGACTGCGTCACCTTGAGCGCCACGCGGCTGGAAAAAGCTCGGCCAAATTTCATCGCGCTACGACGGAACATTGTCGGCGCTTCCGGGAACGGGGTCCCCAGATTTGCTCGGGCTCAAGGGCGCGTGGCTCAAGGAGGCCCAAAGACGGCCCATCTTCATCAACGCAAGGTCAAGACCCTTGCGAGGGGCCAAACCTCGGGCGGACGACAAGGAGCTTCCTCGTGCACGACCTCGCCAGCTGGCTCATGAGGAGGCGGAGAGTTCAAGGCAGGGTACCTCGCGAGGTGCCCATGACGCAAGCCATGACGACCAAGGGCGCTGGGCCGGGCGCCAGCCCGCGCAGAAGGTCCTCCTTTCCACTTTGGTGCAAAGGGAGCAAGCGCAGCGAGAGCATCAAGCAAAGGCATCCGCTTCGTGCAACAAGACCAAGACCAGCCCAACGGCCGGAAGGGAGTCATCATGGAGCCCAAGCAAAGGCCATCACCAGAGCCTTTGGCACGAGGACCAACTTTAGTAAGGATAAGTGTACCCGCTGTTCCCCTTCAAAATGGCCAATTGTTGGCGCCCTTCCCGCTCAATATTTGGGAAGAGGCCCAGGGCCTTCGCCTATAAATAGGAGTAGCCACCCCCAGGGCGGGGAGATGAGCCGAATCCTCATCAAGAAACCAGTAGCTAGAGCGACTGAACACCACCTAGCAGTTCATCGCACCCGCCAAGAACAGACCCTCACGAGGCTGTTCTTCCTTGTATTGTTCCTCATCAGCCCAAGAGGCAATCCACCACACCACACACTGGAGTAGGGTATTACACCACAATGGTGGCCTGAACCAAAGATAAATCCTGTGGTCTCTTGTGCTGTTCCGCTTAGTAGTTTAGGGTCCCATCGATTCGGGCGAGGTGCGAGACGGTGGAGGGTTGGATCTCCGCGCACTCCCGGTTTCGAACCTCAAGGGTCTGCCGGAACCCGGACCGACATTTGGCGCGCCAGGTAGGGGTGCGCTGAATCTGCCTTCGTCGCCTCGTTCTTCCCCGACCACCGTGAATTATGTCTCGACGCCCGTCGGCTCAAGGCCGGCGCTAAGCCGCCCTCGCCTCCCATATGTCGCCCGAGACAGCTCCGTCCGGCGGCGCTCGTTTCCTCGTCACACCGCCATTAACGCCGCTTACTGCCCGGCGGGGAACGAAGCAAGCATCGCCCCAGCTCCCGCCCATGAGGCGGGACGGCCGCACCGCCATGTTTTCGCCACTTCGCCGGTCTCTTCGCCACGCGCTGCTTCAAGACGCCATGGAGGCCCGAGCTGCACTCATCGCGCAAATGAGCTCCTGCGCTACGCCTGCTGACGACGTTTCACGAAGAATGGCTCGACCGAAGTCGCTGAGCTCGGCTCAAGGCCGGCAGAGGCACCTCAAGACCGTCTGCCTCACAGACTGCACTCGCTGGGCGATGAAGCTCCCGGGGCGCCTCAGCCGCCTCCTCTTCAAGAAGGCGCCCTGGCCCCAAGGTGCGCGGCCCCTGGGTGGAACCCGCTCCGCCAGGTGCCGGCGCAGCAAGAGCAGAGCTGTCAAGAAGTTCCTCGCCCACGAGAAGCTGCCCGAGCGCTCCCCGGCCTCCAAAGACGTCAGACCTACGGCTGCCCCCTACCAAGCGCGCAAGGAGGCCCGCAAGACCAAGCTCCCCGCCGTCCGAGGCCCCCTCAAGGGCCACGGTGGGCTGCCGCTTTCACCTCCGAAAGCTGCCAAGAAGCGCTCGCGTGGCCCGCCAAGTTCAAGCCAGACCTGCCTCCTCACCACGACGGGCACAACTGACTCCTACGGAGTTCCTCCACTCTACAAGCTGGGCATCGAGGCTGCCAATGGGGATGAAAAGGTCATGGCGAACTGGTTTCCCATGGCGCCAAGGACGAAGCCCGCACTGCTCCTGAATCTGGCCCTGTGCACGCATCTCTTCTCGGGCCGAGATGCGCACCCGCTTCATCGCCAACTTCTGTGGTATCGCAACCGCCACCCGCCGTGAGTGACATGCGCCCGAATTACAGCAAAGAGCCGTGGGAAACCCTGCAAAAGTACATCCAGCGCTTCAACAACGCACGCCTCAAGATCCCCAGGGTAACGGAGGAGGCCATCATCTCTGCCTTCTCCGACAGCGTGCGCGACGTCAAGATGAAGGAGGAGCTGGCGATGCATGAAGATCTGTGCACCTCCCTAGCTGTTCAACTTGGCGACCAAGCGCGCCAGGCTGAGGAGGGCGCCTCCTCCTCGAGCTGCACCGCCATGGATCCTCAAGAAAAGAAGCCCAAGGCCAAGGACGTGAAGCGCAAGGGGCTGCCAGACCAAGGGCCGAACCAGACACTCAAGCGAGGCGTAGATCAGCCCGAGTCCTCCAAGCGCAATGCAGATCAAGGTGGTACCACGCACCTCCACACCCACAACACCACGAATGCCAAGAGCTCCGGGTCAGACGCTGAAGGAAGGGTCGGCAGACGCCTAAGCGCAGCTGACGGGGCTACGGCCGAGGAGGAGGAAGGAATACATGACGCTTGGAAGATCATGGCCCGCGCCAAGGGTGGCGCGACCAACCTCGCGAGGACCGTTGGCAAGACCCGCCTCGCGAGGGAGGCCGAGGGATCACCTCGCGAGGATCGCCTGTAGGGGGAACGCAGGCTCTCTCCGCTGCCGCCGCAGCCTAAGGAGAAATGAGGACCGTCATCAGACGAGGGGCTGGGCTTCAGTGAACCGCGGCGATCGCTCGCATCCTGGGTGGAGCTCAAGCTGACCTCTCGGCAAGCATCTTCAAGCGATTCGCCGCCGAAGTGAATGCAGTCCTCCCCAAGCTCGAGGCCGCGCCCTCTCGTGTGGTCGGCGTGCGCCATCACGCTCAGCCAGCCGGATCAGCTCAAGCGCGCGGCCACAGCCGGAGTTCTCCCGATGCTTTGTTCCCCAACCATCAAGAACGGTCTGGTCACCAAGACGCTATCGACAGCTGGGCAGGACTCAACGCCCCGTCTGCGGGAAACATTCAACAATCTTCAAGTGCCTTTTACCAGCCTTCAGCCAACCAAGCCTTTCTCCGGAGTCACCGACGGCTCCACGGTCCCGACCGGGCAGGTCCGCCTTCCCGTCACCTTTCGGGCTCGCGATAACTACCACACCGAGCCTGCCGACTTCGACGTCGCCCACATTCGCCTGCCAGACAACGCCATCCTTGGGTACCCGCGCTGGCTAAATTCATGGTCAGAACTCCACCCCGGCTACAACGTCCTCAAGATGCCAGGAAGCGGCGGGGTCATCACGGTGCCCTGTGAAGAGAGAGAAGCAGTGTGCTCCCTAGAGCGAGCCTTTCAGGCCGCATCGCTAGATGACCCAGACCACAGCAGCAGGAGGCCTCCCGAGGCCGCACCCAAGAAGAAGAAGACATCGACCGGCCCGGCTCCTCAAGAGGCAGGTCCCTCAGGGCCCGCGCCCGGCCAGGGGGAGCCTCCTTCCAACGCATAGGAAAGTGCGCCCGACGCCCTCCTCAGGCCGGGCTCGGGGGCTCTCCCCTGGAGGGCCGCCGACCTCGCCAAGGTCACGAGGGAGGCGCTTGGGCACCACATGGAGGCGTGCCAAGCATGTTTCCCGCAAGGTGAGCAAGGCAAGGAGGGCCGAACCCTCGGGAGTTCGGCTGCCAAGGCCATTCAGGAGCTACAGGAGTCAAGGGTCATGAGGGCAGCCGCCACCTACTACTGTGGCCCCCCATCCAGCGAGGATGGTGGGCTGCACGTCAAGATCGACATACCAGGCTCAACCAAGGCGCATCTCAAGAGCGCCTGGCCCCTCGCGAGTGGGACGCTATGAGGCCCGCCCCACAACTACGTGCGCATGCCTCACGACCTGCCAAACGCGGTTGCTGCGCACCAGCATCTCATGAGGGCCATCCTGGAGGCTCGAGAGGTCAGGCACGCCACAGCCCTGGCGGAGATGGTGATGGCCCCCGAGGAGCCGCCAACACCTCCGGATCCTCCCGAGGCCCCCGGGCCTGGGGGCTCATGAGGGTCGGCTCCCGCAGCCCACCGAGTCTGCTACACCAACACCCCTTCGTCCCCCACATCACCAGCTGACATCTTTAAGTTTTGTTCCCGGCTGGGAGCGCCTTCAGGGCCGCATTATTCCCAGGCCGCGTGGGTCCGTCCCTGCGGCATGTACCCCTTTTATTTCATGTCATTAGCCTATCCTGTTTGGGGCGCCTCGGCTGCATCATCCCCAAGCCGCTGGGCCTGTCTCAGCGGCATGTATCCTTCTTACGCTTCCTTAGGATTATGCTCTCGCTCCACCATGCTTGTTATTTGGTGCCTTTTCCTCGGGTGACGGAATATTGCACGTTAAAGGGGGTGCTCGAGCATCGCAACTCAGTGGCTCCGACCGCTCTCCGCCCTCACCCTCTGGTCTTGTCCATGGCATCGCGACTGGCTTGCCACCGACGGCCGAGACCAGCCCGAGAGCCGGGACCCGAGGACGAGAGTTTCGTCATCTAACCCAGCTTAGCGCTGCTAAAGGGGGGTGCCTCGATCATCGCGACTCAGGGCTCCTACCGCTCTCCAGCCCTCACCCTCGGTCTTGTCCATGGCATCGCGACTGGCTTGCCAAATGACGGCCGAGACCAGCGCGAGAGCCGGGACCCGAGTTCGTAGAGTTTCGCCATCTAACCCATCTTGCGCTTTAAAGGGGGGGGTGCCTGAGCATCGCGACTCGTGGCTCCTACCGGCCTCTCGGCCCTCACCCTCCTGGTCTTGTCCATGGCATCGCGACTGGCTTGCGGCCGACGATCGAGACCAGCCCGAGAGCCGGGACCAAGACGAGAGCACCGGCATCCGCCAAATTTGCAGGAACACACTCAAGATAAGGTTTAGAGCCAGGCAAGAACCCGCTTGAGTAGGGCCCCGTGAGCCCTGCGCTGGCTCACGGGTCCCCCAACACACCTCGCGAGGCTTCTCCCGCCTCTCCCAAGCAACTAATGGCAGAACTAATGATCGCCAGGGCGAGCTCTTGTTCCTTTTGTGGTGAACCTGCAGGGTCCCTCCAAGGAGCACGAAACGACCTCGCCACACAATCTTCCGCTGCCTAGGCACGGACCTAGCGCCCGCACTGTGAAGCATTGTCCTCGACCTCGAGATAAGTCACCCCGGACACACTAGTTATCGCAACACCATCCCCACACTCAATGCAACCCCGTGTTAGCAACGCCGCCTCTCCTTTCTCACCGAATGATGGCTGCTTGAGCGCTATGGGGACCCCCGAGCATCGCGACTCAGGGGCTCTTATCGACCTTGGGCCGCTCACCTCGGCCTTGACCACAGCATCGCGACAAGGCGTTTCAAATACGGTCAAGCCGCTTTTGGGACTCGACCTGTCGGCTAGCAGAGCATTAGGCCTCGTGGAGGACTCGGAAAGGAGGAAACTGAGCTAGAACGGAATGAGCATCTCGCACTGCTTCATAAAAAGGATTATATTGACGGATAGAGCTACAAACATCTTACAAGCCCCCGTGGGGTATATTCTTGGCCCCTCGCAGGAACAAAATGCGCGCATCCTAAGGAATCCTAACTACAGGGGGCATCGCGGCAGGTGCCATCATCAACAGTGGGCCACCCGGTCCGGCGCCAACCCCATCCAGATCAGGGGCGGCGACGACCTGACGAGCCCGCCTTCGCTCGGGAGCGGGCGCAGGCTCGGAGGCTCAGAGTAGCTGCCGTCGCTGCCTCCGCGCCCCGAAGAGCTCCGGCAGAGTCGTTGATCCTCCGGGCGCCTTTCACACCGAGGAGCGCCAAGGGGCGATCGGCCGCCTCGCTCTCACCGGGCAGCAGGATCCCGACCACCTCTCCTGGGCAGCACTCCAGCCGATGACCCTCCGCGTCAAAAGACCTTGAAGGACACCACCAAGCACCATCGTACCTGTGTGGATCGTGAGGGCGCCTCGGCCCTGCAGACCCGGCGACCTCGCCCCAGCCTCGAGTCATGAAGACCTCGCCGAGGCAACTACCCGACCTCTGCCCGGTTATGAGGGTGCGGCAGCCGGGCGTGCTTGCAGCCAGTCCTGTGGGGTTCCCCTGCCGGATGACGGAGGCGAAGAAAGAAGGAAGACGAATCCAAGATTTAGGAGGCGTATGACGTGAAGCACGAACTCCCGGCAGGAGCCCTCGGCGTGGACTCTGTGGGGGAAGACGACACCTGCGTGACACGCCGCGCCGCTGCCGGGCGCTCGTCAGGGCGCCCGGGCGTTGCCTCCTTCGTGAGCCGCTTAATGTGCGCGTACAAGGGAAGAGGGAACTGGTGGCGGCCGCCGCACCAGGCACGGGCGCCTCCTGGCGGCGCTCTTGCTTCGACACCAGAGGGCAAGCCGCTTTGGGGGGAGCGGTCAGGATCCTCTTGAGGAGCCTTTCCTTCTCTTCCGTGGAGAACCAGCGGATCGGAGCCATGGCAACCGCATTTAAACGAGGAGGAGGAGAAGCGTATGATAGATCGAAGGGCGCGCGCTGCCTTCAGACTTATAGCCGGGCATGTTCCATGATCACCGTAATCATGACCGACTGCATGCAGTGGACTTGTCGAATCCGGTGGTTACAGAGGCATCGTGGGGAAGCAAAGGCGACTGTCCAATCAACCGCCACACGGCGCCTAAGGTCAAGAGCTGTTAGGGGCCCGCGACGCTTCAAGACTTGCCCTTTCGCCTCTCTACTGGCCAAGTTCGGGCGCCGTGGGCCCGGGGGCTACCGCGGCGTTCCGGGAATGGGGGTCCCAGACTTGCACTGCAGCCTGCGGCGTGGCTCGAAGGAGGCCCAGCACGGCCCATCTTCATCAACGCAAGCTCAAGACCCTCGCGAGGGGTCAATCCTCACGGGGCGGACGACAAGGAGCTTCCTCAGGTATGGCCTCGTCAGGCTGGCTCATGAGGAGGCAGAGAGTTCAAGGCAGGGTACCTCGTGAGGTGCCCATGACGCATGCCATGACGACCAAGGGCGCCAGTCGGGCGCCAGCCCGCGCAGTGTCCTCCTTTCCTCTTTGGTGCAAAGGGAGCAAGCGCAGGCGAGAGCATCAAGCAAAGGCATCCGCTTCGGTGCAACAAGACCAAGACCAGCCCAACGGCTGGAAGGGAGTCATCGTGGAGCCCAAGCAGGCGTCATCACCAGAGCCTTTGGCAGACGAGGACCAACTTTAGTCTGGATAAGTGTACCCGCTGTTCCCCTTCAAAATGGCCAATTGTTGGCGCCCTTCCCGCTCAATATTTGGGAAGAGACCCAGGGCCTTAGCCTATAAATAGGAGTAGCCACCCCCAGGGCGGGGAGATGAGCCGAATCCTCATCAAGAAACCAGTAGCTAGAGTGACTGAACACCACCTAGCAGTTCATCGCAGACTCCGCCAAGAATGAGACCCTCACGAGGCTGTTCTTCCTTGTATTGTTCCTCATCAGCCCAAGAGGCAATCCACCACACCACACACTAGAGTAGGGTATTATACCACAATGGCGGCCTGAACCAGTATAAATCCCGTGTCTCTTGTGCTGTTCCGTTTAGTAGTTTAGGTCCCAGCGATTCAGCAAGGTGCGAGATGGTGCAGGGTTGGATCTCCGCGCACACCCCAGTGTTCGAACCTCAAGGGTCTGCCGGAACCCGAAATCCGACAGACGTCGCCGCAGGCCAGGGCCTACCAAGCCTACGCCTCAGCCCACGCGCGGATTCTCTGCGGCCCAAGTGGACTGCTCATCTTCTCACGGCGGTTTCAGCATGCCTTTAGGGCGCCATAATCGAGGGACATGGGGGAGTGGGTGCAGTTAATCCCACGTTCCCCCACGCCTCGCCTCCTCGGCTCCGCCGCCCGAGCCTATAAGTAGGGGGAGGAGGGGGAGCGGCAGGGGCTCGTGACGCTTCGCCCTCGCTCCTCTCCTTCCTCTACTTTCTTCCTCGCTCTTCCGCCGCCGCAGTGCACTCACCACCGCGCCGTTCCGCCGCGAGCTATCTTGGCTCTCCGCGGTTCCTTCGTTGCGTGGCCGTGCTCTCCACCGTCGCGGCTCTTTCCTTCCACTCGTTCCCATGGCGTTGTCGAGCTCGTGGGACGGCTCCAACGTCCACAAAGATCACATCCATTGGCTCCGCCGGACACGGCGATTGCCGGGCGAGGACCTCGTGAAGACCCGTCTCGCGCCGGAGGCGGAGATTTCGCCGGCGCCGGAGGAGGGCGAGTGGGTCATCTTCCGCCGCCTTTACTGCCTGCTGCCTCGGCCTGCCGGGCGGCGGGTTCTTCCGCTCCTTCCTCGACTTCTACAATCTTCAGCCGCATCACCTCACCCCCAACACAGTGATGCTGCTATCCTCCTTCGCCACCACAGGCGAGAGGGTTTTCTCGAGTCCTCCCCATTACGGAGCTCTATGGGGAGTTCTTCCAAAGGCAAACTCGGCCCGTCTGCTGGCGTGCCCGCCTTCGCGGGCGCCTTCATCGCCAAGCGGAGGACGACCGACAACAACCCCTTTCCGCCTATCCCGCTGATCCAGTCGGTGAAGCTTTGGCAGTAGTCGTACTTCTACGTGAAGAACGTCACCGCGCAAGGCGACTACCTCAATCTGCCGGCTTACGTAGCCGGCCCGCCGCCTGCAAGGCCGGTGTCTTGGTCCTTCCGAGCCCGGTCGCTCACCTTGGCCGGGAACGCCGCCGTCACCCGGCACCGGGTGATGGTTCAATCGGAGGGCTTGGTGGGGGCTGACTTGGTGGTCGCCTTCGTGGAGCGCCGGGTGCTTCCGCTCCAAAGCCGGCCGCACATGATCTGCCAAATGAGCGGCCGCTTCGACCCGTGCCGGCTGAGCACCAGAGAGATGCCTCGCGACGAGGTATCTTACATGGTGAATTATATCTCCAACTGCAAACTCACCGTGGAGTGGCAGTATCGCAAGGCGCCATATTCTCGGGCCAACCCGCCGCCTGTGGTGAGTTTTTCCTTATTCTCTTCTTCTTTTGTCGCCGTGTTCACGATAGCCGACTCTTGACTAATCGGCTCTGTCTTTGAGTAGAGCCCTCTTCTTCGACCGGCGCCCGGGGCCGCAGGGCCGGAGCGCCAGTTTACGGCCGACCGCACCGAGGACGACCCGACGACCTGGATCTGGGGGCGGCCGCCATGGACGACGCCGTAGTCGCAACCGGCGGAGAGGCAGGCGGCCCCGACCTTACGGCCGGCTTCGGAGACTGGACGGAGGATGACGAAACCGAGGCCATCCCACGCCGCCAGCCAGCGGCCGATTGCCAAGGCGCGGGACCTTCTACCGCGCTTAATCGCTCGGTGGCGCACAAAGCGCCGGGTCACGCTGGTCTCTTTGGCAGCCGGCCGAAGAAACCCAAGAGCTCCGTGGCGGCGACCAAACGAGACGAGGCGGCAGCGAAAGCGGCCCGCTTCCGCAAGGTGGTGAAGCAGCCACAAGCGGTCTCGGTGTAAGTGTTGTGTGTCTTGTCCTTCTGTGGTCTTTTTTGGTTGAGGCTCATCTGAGCCGTCTTCTTGGTTTGTTGAATCAGGGCACCGCTTTCCCTTGAGCGGTTTGACGCCGCCTCCATAGTCGGGCCGACGGGAGGGTCTTCGAGTTCCCGCCGAGTGGACCCCCGCGCCGACCTCATGGAGGCAACGGAGCAGAACGCGTGGGAGGCTCGGGAGGAGCGGGAAGTGGCAGAGTGGAGGGCCGTCCAGGAGGCGGCGGAGAAGTCGGCCGAGGCGCAAGCCGACGCGGCGGCCAAGGCCCAGGCGGAAGCTGCGGCCGCGGAGAGGGAGGCGGAGGCTCTGCGCAATCAGCCTCCGCAGCTCGTCATTCCCCTTCGCGCCGTGGCTCCTGATGTCCCCGTGCCTCCGTCGGAGGAAGCCGACCGCGACGAGCCGGTGATGGAGAGGAGGGAGGACGACGTGACGATCCTGGGGGAGGCGCCACAGTAGGCGCCGACTGGAGCGGGCCAAGGTGGCCGATGTCGGCGTTCTGGGAACGGGGGTCCCCAGACTTGCCTGCCTGCGGCCCGCGGCGTGGCTCGAAGGAGGCCCAGCACGGCCCATCTTCATCAACACAAGCTCAAGACCCTCGCAGGGTGGACGACCAAGAGTTTCCTCAGGCACGGCCTCATCAGGCTGGCTCATGAGGAGGCGGAGAGTTCAAGGCGGGGTACCTCGCGAGGTGCCCGTGACGTAAGCCATGACGACCAAGGGCGCTGGGCCGGGCGCCAGCCCGCAGCGCCCCTCCTTTCCTCTTTGGTGCAAAGGGGCAAGCGCAGGCAAGGGCATCAATCAAAGGCATCTGTTTCGTGCAACAAGACCAAGACCAGCCCCAACGGCTGGAATGCGATCATCGTGGAGCCCAAGCAAAGGCGTCATCACCAGAGCCTTTGGCAGGCGAGGACCAACTTTAGTCAGGATAAGTGTACCCGCAGTTCCCCTTCAAAATGGCCAATTGTTGGCGCCCTTCCCGCTCAATATTTGGGAAGAGGCCCAGGGCCTTCGCCTATAAATAGGGGTAGCCACACTCAGAGCAAAAAAAAGGAGAAGGAGGAGAGGACAGAGGACGATCGGATCGAGCATTCGGAATCCAGAGAGAGAGAGAGAAACCCGTTCCTCAAGCTAGAGCGGCGGGGCACCACTTAGCAGTTCATCGCACCCACCAAGAACAGACCCTCGCGAGGCTGTTCTTCCCCTCAGATCGTTTCTTCTTCGGCCCTGTGAGGCAACCCACACACCACAAACTAGAGTAGGGTATTACACCACAACGGTGGCCCGAACTAGTATAAATCTTGCGTCTCTTGTGTTGTTCTTATTAGTAGTTTAGGTCCCTGCGGTTCAGCGAGGTACGAGACGGTGGAGGTTTGGATCTCCGCGCGCACCCCAGAGTTCGAACCTTAAGGGTTTTCCGAAACCCGTGATCCGACATTTGGCGCGCCAGGTAGGGGTGCGCCGGAATCTGCCTTTCGTCGCCTCGTTCTTCCCCGACCACCGCCACCATGTCTGACGCTTGTCGGGCTCGCGCCGAGCTGTAACACCCCAAAATTTTTGCCAAGTTTTCAATATTAAAATTTTTGCCAAGGGTTTTAAAATCTTTATTTCTATTGATTTCAGAACTCTTCTTTTATTGTTAAGTTGTTTTGTATTTTTCCCAAGTGGAGCTTTCCAAAATACATTTGGACTTCTTTGCCATCTCATTTAAAACAATTTCTAAATAAGTAGAATTGTTTATTAAATTATTTCACCCTGAGCTTTATTCATTAAAATGAGGTGTATTAAAATTTTGGAGCTCCTTTTGAACTACAACCTTTTGATAGAATCCCTTAAAATTCCAACCAAAATTTGGAGATGTCATGTGAGGTCTCTAAATCACTTTTGTGCATTAAAATAATTATTTCATGACATATTTTGAGTTTTACACCTGTTTTTCAAATCTGGTCCAAAGTGGACACTTTTGCACTACAACCCAATTAAATATTTCCCTAGAGCCTCCACCAAAATTATGGGATGTCAGTGATAGCATGCCATTCAACTTTATGCAAAAGCATAGTGATGTTCTTTGGAAAATTTGAGTGCATTAGCCTCTTCTTCATTCTGGACCAGACTTGTGTTTTCTACTGCAACTCTGTTATTTCTTGCTCTAGTGACCTTGTGTTTTCTCATGCTAGTAGTCAACCCTGCAAAACCCCTAAGTCCAGGAGCATGCTCTATTTGGAACACTTTTGGTCCATGAAATGATGCCACTCACTCCCTGCCTGTAATCTGAAGTTTTGCAAAACTTGCACTAGCAAGTTTCTCCTTTTTGCAAACTGACTTCACCACCCCCTCTTTCATCGATAGAGACACTGATCTGGAGAGTTTGGCCACTCCAAGAGCTACCCATGTGCCTTTGGCATTTTGTCAAACACCCTGAGTGCATGACCAGTTTTGGCATGATTTCAAGTTTACATTGTGAGCTTGAGCTCCTGACCTACCCAGCATGTCCTAAGGTTTTGCCCTAGCCCATAACCCCTTTCTGCTAACTCCCTTGTGGTTTGGGGCTCTCTAGGCTGCCCTGGCTTTTCGTCGAGCACACCCCGGGCGTGCTCTGGGCGCGCCAGAGCGTGCGTTTGGCACCCGCATGCACCCGAGCCGCTGCCTCACCCTCAAGACTAAAACTCGCCCCCAAATGAGCACGCCAGTGTCCCCTTGCACCGCCACGACACCTCGAACACCCCCAGCACCCCACACAAAGACCAGGATGGCCGTGGTGGCTAGCTGCCGTCGCTAGCAGTTCGACCGTGGTCGGCGCCGCCAAAGCCTCCCCGGCCCGCCACCTGCCCCTGTGAGCAGTGCGTGCTCATCCACAGCTTCGTCCCCTAGCGCTCGTCGCCGCCACGTCGCCCAAGCTACAGCATGGCGGTCCGCCGTCGTTCTTATCTCTGGCCGCCTCGGAACCGACCTCCCTCGCCTATTTAAGGAAGCCCCGAGCGCCTCCGAGCCCTCAGGTAGCCTCACGCCGTCTCACTAGCGCCCCCATCGCCACCAATTGGAGGGGAGCAGGTCTTCTTCAACCTCTCCGGTCAGTTCGGCCACCGCCGCCTCCCGGCTCCGTTCGGCGCAAACAGGGCCTCCCCCTCTCCGATCTCTTCACCAGAAGCCTTCTCTGCCTCCCCTGGACACTTCCCCCTACTCCATTTCGATCGAGAACCACCGCCGCCCCAAAACCACTTCGCCCCGAAGCTTTCCTCTGCCGGCAGCTCCCGTCGTCCCCGCCAACCCAGCGACCACCGGCAGGACCACCCCGGTCTTGCGGGTCCATCCCGACCTTCTGGTACCCGCGAGGAGCCGCCGTTCACCGGCGACGGTCGCCGGAGTTCCGCCTCCGCTCGGGACAGAGGGAGAAGAAGGAAGGCAGGCTAGTCAAACCTGACTAGTGGGCCACCTAGGACCCACTGTCAGTGACCACGCACGGTCCACGCGGAGTAAGTGGAAGCGTATTTCCAGACACGCTTCGACGGTAATGCGTAATTAATCGAACCGCTTTTTTACATTTTTCTGTTTTATTTTTAAAATCAGATTTGACCAGAACTTTGACTGACTATAACTTTTTAAATACAACTCCAAATGAATTGATTCCTTTTCCTACCTCTCTCAAATATTGTCTAGTTTATTTTAAGATTTATTTGAAAAAATTTCAAAACAACTTTTGTGCTGTTTTTATTTTGTGTGTTAATTCATATATATTCTTTTAAATAGGACTTTTGAAGATTTCAAGATGTTTTGGATGCATCCTTCTTTCCCATGACCTGGAGGCAAGCATTCTGAACCCTGGTGAAATGCGTGTGTGTGTTGCATTAGCACGGTGACAACACCACCCCCACCCGTGCATACGTCATTTTATGTGAGAAGGTGTTCCTACTCGTGAGTGCATGTTAACATGTTTCATGCAAATGAAGTTGAGATGATTGTGATTGAAATCACCGACATATGCCTTTCACGTATACCGGGAGGAAAGCCGGGAAGGCCCTTGTCTTGGGTAGACACGGTCTTGCCCCTAGTCCTCCGTCGAGACGGACGTGTCCGGTATGGCATGAGGGGGATATGTCGTGTGGTGTTCTATCTGCTATTTGTAATATATGCATTGTTATACTAATCATGCAGGAAATATTACAACCTCTGAGTCGACCGTCAGATCGAGTCTTGTGCGATAACCCCCATACTTGCTTCATTACTACCACTCGTCTCTACTCCAAGTAGGGTACGGTTCAGTAAGTTGTCAACCCTTTCCTAGCACACACCGTACAGAGAGGCCGTGGTGGAAGATACTGGAGGCATCCGGTAGTCATACCACCGGGTCCGGGAGCATGGGTGTTTCGGTTGTAGCCGAAAGGGGGTAGCTCCCCAGTTTGCGCGCGGTATAAATTTTGTGATCCCATGTTACGTCGAGGTTGTAGCCTCCCCACTTACGGATTCCAGACACATGTGAGTTAAGCTGGTGTGTGCAAGTTAGGTGTGTTGTCAACAAAAAGATCGTAGACGGAATTAGTCCGGATGGACTAAAGAAATCCGTTACTCGTGGGTAAAGAGTACACCCTCTGTAGAGATTAAACCTATTCGTATAGCCGTGTCCATGGTTAAGGATTACAGTCTGGGATGGGTCAAGTGTCGGTCTTAGTGTCGGTCTTCGGAGGTGAAACTGTGAAACTGTTAAACCTGTTATCACGGTTGTGACTTGTGATAAATTATGATTATTATTTTAATGTGGACTAACCCTGATATTTTTTTTTATCGAATATCCCTGGGATGGTTCTACCTCCTGGATATTCACTGTGTTCTTTTAAAGCCCTTTATGCGGTGTCGCTTAGACGCCCGATTGTGGCATTTCTTTTAAAGCCCTTTATGTGGTGTCGCTTAGACGCCCGACTGTGGCATTTCTTTTAAAGCCCTTTATGTGGTGTCGCTTAGACGCCCGACTGTGGCATTTCTTTTTAAGCCCTTTATGTGGTGTCGCTTAGACGCCTCGATCGTGGCATTTTTTTAAGCCCTTTATGTGGTGTCGCTTAGACGCCCGACTGCGGCATTTCTTTTAAAGCCCTTTATGTGGTGTCGCTTAGACGCCCGACTACGGCATTTCTTTTTTAAGCCCTTTATGTGGTGTCACTTAGACGCCCGACTGTGGCATTTCTTTTAAAGCCCTTTATGTGGTGTCGCTCAGACGCCCGACTGTGGCATTTCTTTTAAAGCCCTTTATGCGGTGTCGCTTAGACGCCCGACTGTGGTATTTCTTTTGAAGTCCTTCATGTTATTTATTTCATAATTTTAATACCATCACGTTAATGCATATTCACAAATAACATGCTTGCACGCTTCAGAGTTTTATTTATCCTATGTGACTAGCGTCATACGCACAAAACATTTTCAGCACATCATTGTTAAATTATGCCTGTGTTCATAGTGTTTGCGAGTACATTCAAAGTACTCACTGGCTTGTCCCTGGCTATTGTCTTGGCCAGATTTTCATGCTTGGAGAGGAGCGTTGCGATGACAGTCCCAGAACCTAAGCAACGGTGATAGCCGCCACGCCGAAGATAGGAGTTAACCCGTCATTGTTCTCGTGGGAAATGGAGTCCCATTAACGAGGATATTTCATAAACCGCTTCCGCCATCAACCTTTAGAAACCATTTGTTGTACTCACAGCCGTAATGGTCTTGTACTACACATATTGTATTTCTGCTTGGAATTTCTGTATCAAGCTAGTGCCTCATCAGCTAACAGTAATCCTGGGGCTGATGAGCACAAGACCGTTTTTCCTGGGAATTGACACCCGGAGAACCGGTCGCCACAGACTTGGTATCAGAGCCAGGCTGACCATTGGCTAATCCTATCTTAGCCAGGTAGCAAAACTTAGGCTAACAACCCACCAAGCCATAACCAAAACCTCAGCCAGCTTCTCACACAAGATAGCCACACAGTGACCCGACGCTTTCTGCAGTCGGTGCCCAACCTATCAACTAGCCCATCTATCACCCACCAGTGATCAGCACCAAAGGCGTCTCATTCGCAAGCGTGCGAAGTAAGACTCCGTCCCCTTTTTCTATAAAAAGGGACGCGCTCGCCTCAACCCAGCCCAGCTCAGCCGCTATCCCAAAAACCAAACTACAATGCCTGGTCCCGTAGTACACCATGAGACTACAGCAACCAACCTTGGAGGTTTTGTGACCATACTCGCAAACCTTACCCGCCGTGCCTATGCGTTAGAAGAGCCACCCGAATATGTTGTGTACCAAGGACCCATAAGTGGCGAGAGCCAAATCACCTGGGCCATCAGACATATCTACGGTGAGGGTCTCTGCACCCGGCGCCTCTGAGGTTCACCGGAAGGACAACTTCCTTTGAGCCACAAGCCATCCAACTAGCTGCTCGAGAGGCTATAGTTCATCTCGTGCACCTGCCGCCCGAGAGTTAATCGTCATTGCTCCACTACTACCCCAGGCGTGAAGGGTATGGTAGACCACCTCAAGTTGCCAACGGAGATCACGAGACAGACCCTACACTGCTGCACCTAGTGCGCTATGTAAGTGCACTAGAGGACCTATTCGATCAAATCACTATTGATCTGGTCGCAGCTCGTGGAGAGCTGGTTCGTCGAGCCCCAGCGAGTGAGGAGATCGAGCCCAATGCCGACAATCCTGTCGTGCTATTTGGACAACCGATCGAGACCACCGACGCCAGCCACCCGTCGGCCAAGGTGCTGATGACCCCGAAGTGCTTTGTCGCCTCACAGGAGCACACTCCAACGGGTTGTAGTCAACAATCCCGTGGCGGTCATCATCACTACCCGAGCGTAGCCCTCGGCCCTCTCCGGCCAAATTCCGACGGTGAGAGCCGTGGGGAAGCCTTGACGTCCACAACGGACTCCCGCTTGGATGTAAACGAAGTAGACTGAGACACTCGAGTAGTGGCGAGTCCACGCGTACACTCGCTTTGTAATCCTGTGATCCCTTAAATTAGCGCAACCTGGCATCGTGCATCTGTTTTATATAGTAGTCTTGCATGGATGTATTAGCATGCAGTGTGATTTCTCTATCCTTGGAACAGCCACCCAGAACCGCCCCGACAACATCCACAGTGATACGTCACTTTAGTAAGATGTGTGTATCTGTGGTTGACCCCGAGCTGAGCCGGCCAAGTCTTTACTTTTTACCACGGTAAATGACCCAGCCCCGGTGCTATAAAAAGGGCCACCAAGTGACCTTGCCAAGCACCTTCACCTTGTGCACCATCCCCACAACCATTTATTGCCATGCCGAGCCCTAGTATTTATCTGAGGACTCTAGATGCTACCCCAGGTAGTTTTGTCAAGATATTGTGGGATTTTACCCGCAGTACCATGGGTGCAACCCAGCCACCCCAAAGATCTGAGCTGTTCAAATCGAGGATCACCCTTCCACCTCGAGATATTGGGCAGCCGTGCACATCCTGCCCGTGAACCCAAACCAAGACCCCACGTAAGTCTCCTTCGTGGGGAAATCTATGCCAACCCAAGCACATGGTCAGAGAAGCTGCTGCGTATGAAGCACTTGCTCGCCGATTCGCGGGTACCCTCACGCCAAATAACGAGGGTATTATTATTTTCCGAGCTGCAGCAGCACCCGGAGGAGTAACATCCTTTCGGTGTGGACGTATTGAGAGAGACCGGTCTTGGCCAACCTCGTCCAATACGTCATTGTGCAAGAACGTTTGACCCAACATGTGATGGGTTATCTGCAGAGCCTCGCGGATTTAAACCCTCAGATCGCCATCAGCAGATCACTGAGGCCTGACCAGGAAAGACACATTCATCGACTGGTCAATCCACTCTCTCCGATAGAAGAAGGGTGTATCCTAGTACCAGAAACGTTTTCTCAGGACCCCATCCAGTTACCGTTTTCAATTTAGATGCACCGCTGTATTTATTGTCGCAATTTTCATTTATGTGTTGTAACTTATGCTTAGTACCCCGAGTTTCGCAGCGAGTATATCATTAATATAAGAAACTCTGTCGCTTTTGGACTTTAATGTATTACTGTTTTCCCTCGCGAGAAATCCCGGAGCGTGATTTCTTTTTCCTGAGTTGCCGCATCGAATTTTTTCTCACGACATAGATCATTTATTTCACACAGCCCCAAGGCAGCAGACTCACCCCCACAATTACACGAACACATACACTGCTTGCAAAATTTTGCAAACTGTGTCGCACCTAACTAAGCACCTCCGGACAACAGTTATCACCCGGCACACCCCACCTACTTGTCGTGGCCACCACGACCGCGGAGAGCCAGCAACCGAGCATCGGCATCACGACGATCGTCGAGGATCATCGCACACAGGAGCACCGAGAGCCCCAGCACCGCTGCCAACCCTCCGCACAGCATGACCACGCATACCCGATCCGGCGCCGCCTCGCCATTAGCGCCTGCGTCTTGAGCTCCGGCAATAGGAAACAGAGGAGAAGAAGAGAGAAGGAGGAGCGAGGCCAGGTGTGAGGAAGAAGAGGAGAACGCGCGGTCGCTTTTATAAGCTCGAGCTTCGATGTCACGGTGGGCGAGGTCCACTAAGCGCCGCTCGTCGCCCGATCACGGTGTTCGGAGGCGAATCCATGGCGATGCCGACAGCCAAGACTGCCCGCGAGGTGAATGCACGCTGCACCGGCAGCTAAGCGCGCCATGCACTACCGCAGTGCGGCCTAGGTGCCCTCACGCGCTAGGCATCGCCAGGAGGAAGTGGAGAGCCAAGGGGAGAGAGGAAGAAGAAGGAGCCGGAGGAAGGAGAAGAGGTCGACCGTGGGCCCGGGTCCACCGGTCGGCCAGAGAGCACTTTGTACTCTCGGGTGCGACCAGCGTATTTTAAGATTTAGAATTTATTCTAAATTTTTGTCCAGTGTAGAAATCGCTAGTTTCTTTCCCCACAACCGTGGATTTTCCCCCACACCGCGCCAGTATCCCACACTGCATTTTTGCATCACTTATTGCTCTCACTGTGGCCGCTTTCGTTTTAATTCTTATTCGTTTAAATTTTAACTCTTTGCAAATCTAGAGGACGAGATTTTTCCTAAGGGGGATAGTAGTTGTAACACCCCAAAATTTTTGCCAAGTTTTCAATATTAAATTTTTTGCCAAGGGTTTTAAAATCTTTATTTCTGTTGATTTCAGAACTCTTCTTTTATTGTTAAGAAGTTTTGTATTTTTCCCAAGTGGAGCTTTCCAAAATACATTTGGACTTCTTTGCCATCTCATTTAAAAACAATTTCTAAATAAGTAGAATTGTTTATTAAATTATTTCACCACGAGCTTTATTCATTAAAATGAGGTGTATTAAAATTTTGGAGCTCCTTTTGAACTACAACCTTTTGATAGAATCCCTTAAAATTCCAACCAAAATTTGGAGATGTCATGTGAGGTCTCTAAATCACTTTTGTGCATTAAAATAATTATTTCATGACATATTTTGAGTTTTACACCTGTTTTTCAAATCTGGTCCAGTGCACACTTTTGCACTACAACCCAATTAAATATTTCCCTAGAGCCTCCACCAAAATTATGGGATGTCAGTGATAGCATGCCATTCAACTTAAATGCAAAAGCATAGTGATGTTCTTTGGAAAATTTGAGTGCATTAGCCTCTTCTTCATTCTGGACCAGACTTGTGTTTTCTCTCGCAACTCTGTTATTTCTTGCTCTAGTGACCTTGTGTTTTCTCATGCTAGTAGTCAACCTGCAAAACCCCTAAGTCCGTGAGCATGCTCTATTTGGAACACTTTTGGTCCATGAAATGATGCCACTCACTCCCTTCCCAGAACTGAAGTTTTGCAAAACTTGCACTAGCAAGTTTCTCCTTTTTGCAAACTGACTTCACCACCCCCTCTTTCATCGATAAAGACATTGATCTAGAGAGTTTGGCCACTCCAAGAGCTACCCATGTGCCTTTGGCATTTTGTCAAACACCCTGAGTGCATGACCAGTTTTGGCATGATTTCAAGTTTACATTGTGAGCTTGAGCTCCTGACCTACCCAGCATGTCCTAAGGTTTTGCCTAGCCCATAACCCCTTTCTGCTAACTCCCTTGTGGTTTGGGGCTCTCTAGGCTGCCCTGGCTTTTCGTCGAGCACACCCCGGGCGTGCTCTGGGCGCGCCAGAGCGTGCGTTTGGCACCCGCATGCACCCGAGCCGCCGCGTCTCACCCCGCACTCAAAACTCGGCCCCAGCGAGCACGCCGTGTCCCCTTGCACCGCCACGACACCCCGAACACCCCTGGCACCCCACAGCGCCAGCACCAGGATGGCCGTGGTGGCTAGCTGCCGGCCGCTAGCAGGCCTGACCGTGGTCGGCGCCGCCAAAGCCTCCCCGGCCCGCCACCTGCCCATGTGAGCAGTGCGTGCTCATCCACAGCTTCGTCCCCTAGCGCTCATCGCCGCCACGCCGCCTGTTACAGCATGGCGGTCCGCCGTCGTTCTTATCACCGTCGCCTGGAACCGACCTCCATCGCCTATTTAAGGAAGCCCCGGCGCCTCTCGAGCCTCGGTAGCCTCACGCCGTCTCACTAGCACCCCCATCGCCACCAATTGGAGGGGAGCAGGTCTTCTTCAACCTCTCCGGTCAGTTCGGCCACCGCCGCCTCCCGGCTCCGTTCGGCGCAACCAGGGCCTCCCCCTCTCCAATCACTTCACCAGAAGCCTTCTCTGCCTCCCCTGGACACTTCCCCCAACTCCATTTCGATCGAGAACCACCGCCGCCCCAAAACCACTTCGCCCCGAAGCTTTCCTCCGCCGCGAAGCTCGCCGCCGGCAGCTCCCGCCGTCCCCGCCAACCCAGCGACCACCGGCAGGACCACCCCGGTCTTGCTGGTCCATCCCGACCTTCTGGAACCCGCGAGGAGCCGCCGTTCACCGGCGACGGTCGCCGGAGTTCCGCCTCCGCTCGGGACAGAGGGAGAAGAAGGAAGGCAGACTAGTCAAACCTGACTAGTGGGCCACCTAGGACCCACTGTCAGTGACCACGCACGGTCCACGCGGAGTAAGTGGAAGCGTATTTCCAGATTACGCTTTCGACGTGTACGTAATTAATCGAACTGTTTTTCTGTTTTCTGTTTTATTTTTAAAATCAGATTTGACCAGAACTTTGACTGACTATAACTTTTTAATACAACTCCAAATGAATTGATTCCTTTTCCTACCTCTCTCAAATATTGTCTAGTTTATTTTAAGATTTATTTGAAAAAATTTCAAAACAACTTTTGTGCTGTTTTTATTTTGTGTGTTAATTCATATATATTCTTTTAAATAGGACTTTTGAAGATTTCAAGATGTTTTGGATGCATCCTTCTTTCCCATGACACGGAGGCAAGCATTACGAACCACGGTGAAATGTGTGTGTGTGTGTTGCATTAGCACGGTGACAACACCACCCCCACCTGCATACGTCATTTTATGTGAGAAGGTGTTCCTACTCGTGAGTGCATGTTAACATGTTTCATGCAAATGAAGTTGAGATGATTGTGATTGAAATCACCGACATATGCCTTTCACGTATACCGGGAGGAAAGCCGGAAGGCCCTTGTCTTGGGTAGACACGGTCTTGCCCCTAGTCCTCCGTCCGAGACGGACGTGTCCGTATGGCATGAGGGGATATGTCGGTGTGGTGTTCTATCTGCTATTTGTAATATATGCATTGTTATACTAATCATGCAGGAAATATTACAACCTCTGAGTCGATCAGTAGATCGAGTCTTGTGCCAAGAACCCCATACTTGCTTCGTACTACCACTCGTCTCTACACCAAGTAGGGTACGGTTCAAGAAGTTGTCAACCCTTTCCTAGCACACACCGCATGTAGAGGCCGTGGTGGAAGATCTTGGAGGCATCTGGTAGTCATACCACCGGGTCCGGGAGCATGGGTGTTTCGATTGTAGCCGAAAGGGGTAGCTCCTCAGCTTGCCATGTATAAATTTTGTGATCCCATGTTCACGCCGAGGTTGTAGCCTCCCACTTAGAGTTTTGCTTAACAGTGTCGTGGGTGATTCAAGACACATGTGAGTTAAGCCGGTGTGTGCAAGTTAGGTGTGTTTTCAACAAAAGACCGTGAAGCGGAATTAGTCCCGATGGACTAAAGAAATCCGTTACTCGTGGGTAAAGAGTACACCCTCTGCAGAGATTAAACCTATTCGTATAGCCGTGTCCATGGTTAAGGATTACAGTCTGGGATGGGTCAAGTGTCGGTCTTAGTGTCGGTCTTCGGAGGTGAAACTGTTAAACCCGGAATCACGGTTGTGACTTGTGATAAATTATGATTATTATTTTAATGTGGACTAACCCTGATATTTTTTTTATCGAATATCCCTGGGATGGTTCTACCTCCTGGATATTCACTGTGTTCTTTTAAAGCCCTTTATGTGGTGTCGCTTAGACGCCCGACTATGGCATTTCTTTTTAAGCCCTTTATGTGGTGTCGCTTAGACGCCCGACTGTGGCATTTCTTTTAAAGCCCTTCATGTGGTGTCGCTTAGACGCCCGACTGTGGCATTTCTTTTTAAGCCCTTTATGTGGTGTCGCTTAGATGCCTGGCTGTGGCATTTCTTTTTAAGCCCTTTATGTGGTGTCGCTTAGACGCCCGACTGTGGCATTTCTTTTAAAGCCCTTTATGTGGTGTCGCTTAGACGCCCGACTGTGGCATTTCTTTTTAAGCCCTTCATGTGGTGTCGCTTAGACGCCCGACTGTGGCATTTCTTTTTAAGCCCTTTATGTGGTGTCGCTTAGACGCCCTACTGTGGCATTTCTTTTAAAGCCCTTCATGTGGTGTCGCTTAGACGCCCGACTGTGGCATTTCTTTTTAAGCCCTTTATGTGGTGTCGCTTAGATGCCTGGTTGTGGCATTTCTTTTTAAGCCCTTTATGTGGTGTCGCTTAGACGCCCGACTGTGGCATTTCTTTTAAAGCCCTTTATGTGGTGTCGCTCAGACGCCCGACTGTGGCATTTCTTTTAAAGCCCTTTATGCGGTGTCGCTCAGACGCCCGACTGTGGTATTTCTTTTGAAGTCCTTCATGTTATTTATTTCATAATTTTAATACCATCACGTTATCGCATATTCACAAATAACATGCTTGCACGCTTCAGAGTTTTATTTATCCTATGTGGCTAGCGTCATACGCATAAAACATTTTCAGCACATCATTATTAAATTATGCCAGTGTTCATTGTGTTTGCGAGTACATTCAAAGTACTCACTGGCTTGTCCCTGGCTATTGTCTTGGCCATATTTTCATGCTTGGAGAGGAGCGTTGCGATGACAGTCCCAGAACCTAAGCAACTGTGATAGCCGCCACACGAAGATAGGAGTTAACCTGGTCAGCTGTTCCCGTGGGAAATGGAGTCCCATTAACGAGGATATTTCATAATCCGCTTCCGCCATCAACATTTAGAAACCATTTGTTGTACTCACAGGCCGGAATGGTCTTTTACTACACATATTGTATTTCTGCTTGGAATTTCTGTATCAAGCTAGTGCCTCATCAGCTAACAGTAATCCTAGGGCTGATGAGCACAAGGACCGTTTTTTCCTGGGAATTGACACCTGGAGAACCGGTCGCCACACGAGCGCCGAGCCGCCCTCGCTTCCCACGTCGCCCAGACGGCTCCCGTCGGCGGACGTCCTCGTCGTTCCCCGTCACCGGCTGTCAACGCCGCCACCGGCCCGGCGGGGAACGAGCAGCAAGCATCGTCCCCAAGATTCGCCCATGGCGGGGACGGCCACACCGCCACGCTTTCGCCACCCCCGCTGGTTCTTCGCCACGCGCCTGGCCATGGAGGCCCGAGCTGCATCATCGCGCTAATGAGCTCTGCGCTACCGCCCGTCGGCAGCGTCTATGAAGAATGGCTCGACGCGTCAAGGAGCTTCGTCCGCGCGCTGGAGGCGACCGCGCCCGTCCGTTTCGCTGCACCGCACCGCTTCGCTGGCGATGAAGCTCCCGGCGCCTCGGCCGCCTCCACCTCAAGACGGCGCCACAGCCCCAAAGCGCGCGGCCTGGCGGAACCCCGCTCCGCCAGCGCCGGCGCGGCAAGAGCAGAGCTGCAAAGAAGTTCTCGCCCACAAGAAGCTGCCCGAGCGCTCCGGCCCAAAGACGTCAAGACCTGCGCTGCCCCCTACCCTTGGCGCAGGTAGGCCTGCAAGACCAAGCTCTCTGCCGTCCGAGGCCCCCCGCGGCCACGGCGGGCTGCCGCGACTTCACCACTGAGTTGCGCGGCGTCGCGTGGCCCGCCAAGTTCAAGCCAAACCTGCCCCCACGCTACGACGGCACGGCAGACCCTACGGAGTTCCTCCAGCTCTACGAGCTGGGCATCGAGGCTGCCAATGGAGATGAAAAGGTCATGGCGAACTGGTTGCCCATGGCGCTCAAGGACGGAGCCCGCACCTGGCTCCTGAATCTGGCCCCAGGAACGATCTCTTCCTGGGCCGAGATGCGCACCCGCTTCATCGCCAACTTCCAAGGTACTCGCGACCGGCCACCCGCCGTGAGCGACATGCGCAGAATCAAGCAGCAGCCAGGGGAAACCCTGCAAAAGTACATCCATCGCTTCAACAACGCGCGCCTCAAGATCCCCAACGTGACGGAGGAGGCCATCATCTCTGCCTTCTCCGACGGCGTGCGCGACGTCAAGATGAAGGAGGAGCTGGCGATGCATGAAGATCTGTGCACCTCCCTGGAGCTGTTCAACTTGGCGACCAAGTGCGCGCCAGTGGCTGAGGAGGGCGCCTCTCCTCCTCGAGCTGCTCGCCGCGGATCCCGAAGAGAAGAAGTCCAAGGCCAAGGACGAAAGCGCAGGGCTGCCGTACCAAGCGGCCGAACCAGACACCAAGCGGGCAGAGATCAGCCCGAGTCTTCCAAGGGCAGCCGATGCTGCGTGGTACCACGACCTCCACACCCACAACACCAATGAATGTTAAGAGCCCGGCCGTCAGGCGCTGAAGGAAGGGTCGGCAGACGCATACGAGCACAGCTGACCGGGCTACGGCCGAGGAGGAGGAAGAAATCCAGGACGTTGGGAAGACCGCGGCCCGCGCCAAGGGTGGCGCGACCAACCTCGCGAGGACCGCTGGCAAGACCCACCTCGCGAGGGGGGCTGGAGGGATCAGCCTCGTGAGGATCGTCCGCAAGGGAACGCAGGCCTCCCTCCACTGCCGCCACCACCTAGGAGAATCGAAGACCGTCATCAGGACGAGGGGGCTGTGGGCTTCCAAGAAGCGCGCGCGATCGCCTGCATCCTGGGCGGAGCCCAAGGCCCAGCCTCCCACCGCATCTTCAAGCAGTTCGCCCGTGAAGTGAATGCAGTCCTCCCCAAGCTCGAGTCCACGCGCCCTCTCAAGTGGTCGGCGTGCGCCATCACGTTCAGCTCAGCGGATCAGCTCAAGTGCGCAGCCACGTACCGGAGTCCTCCCAATGCTTTGCTCCCCAATCATCGGCAATGTGCTGGTCACCAAGACCCTCATCGACGGGCGGAGCAGGGCTCAACGTCCCGTCCGTGGAGACCTTCAACAATCTTCAAGTGCCCTACAGCCAGCTTCACCAACCAAGCCCTTTCTCCGAGTCACCGACGGCCCCACGGTCCCGATCGGGCAGGTCCGCCTTCCTGTCACCTTTGGGGCCCGCGACAACTACCACACCGAGCTCATCGACTTCGACGTCGCCCACATTCGCCTGACGTACAATGACATCCTCGGGTACCCAGCGTTGGCCAAGTTCATGGCCGTGACCCACCATGGCTACAACATCCTCAAGATGCCAGGAAGCGGCGGGGTCATCACGGTGCCCTGTGAAGAGAGAGATGCGCAGTGTGCTCCTTGGAGCGAAGCTTTTCAGCCGCATCATTTGGAAGACCTGCAGACCACAGCGGCAGGGCGCCTCCCGAGGCAGCACCCAAGAAGAAGAAGACATCGACCGACCGGCTCATCAAGAGACAGGCCTCGGGGCCCGCGCCGGGCCAGGGGGAGCCTCCTTCCATCGCATAGGAAAGCGCGCCCGACGCCCTCCTCAGGCAGGGCTCGGGGGCTCTCCCCTGGAGGGCCACCGAACTCGCCAAGGTCTCGAGGGAGGCGCTTGGGCACCATGTGGAGGTGTGTTTCGAAGCATGTTTCCAGCAAGCAGGAGCAAGACCAGGAGAACAGAACCCTCAAGAGTTCATCAGCAAGGCCATTCAGGAGTTACAGGAGTCAAGGGTCGTGAGGGGCAGCCGCCTCCTACCCGCTGTGGCCCCCCATCCAGGCGAGGATGGTGGGCTGCGCGTCTGCATCGACGTACCAGGGCTCAACCGAGCCGCATCTCAAGAGCGCCTCTGGCCCTCGCGAGTGGGACGTTGCGAGGGCCCGCCCCACAGCTACGTACGCATGCCTTATGGCCTGCCAAACGCGGCTGCCCCACACCAGCGTCTCATAAGGACCATCCTGGAGGCTCAAGAGGTCAGGCACGCCGCAGCCCTGGCGGAGATGGAGATGGCCCGTGAGGGGCCGCCAGCGCCTCCGGATCCTCCCGAGGCCCCTGAGCCTGGGGGCTCGTGAGGATCGGCTCCCGCAGCCCACCGAGTCTGCTACATCAACAACCCTTCATCCCCAACATCACCAGGTGACATCTTTAAGTTTTATTTTCCGGCTGGGAGAGCCTTCAGGGCCGCATTATTCCCAGGCCGCGTGGGTCCGTCCCTGCGGTATGTATCCCTTTTATTTCATGTCCTTAGCTTACCCTGTTGGGGGCGCCCCTCGGGTTGCATCATCCCCAAGCCGCTCGGGCCAGCCCCAGCGGCATGTATCCTTCATGCGTTTTCCTTAGGATTATGCTCCACCATGCTTGTTATTTGGTGCCTTCTCCTGGGTGGCGAAATCTTGCACGTTAAAGGGGGGGTGCCTGAGCATCGCGACTCAGAACTCCGACCGGCTCTCCGGCTCTCACCCTCTGGTCTTGTCCATGGCATCGCGACCTGGCTTGCCAGCGACTGTGGAGACTAGCCCGAGAGCCGGGACCCGAGGACGTAGAGTTTCGTCATCCAATCCAGCTTGCACGTTAAAGGGGGGGGGTGCCTGAGCATCGCGACTCAGGGCTCCTACCGGCTCTCCGGCCCTCACCCTCTGGTCTTGTCCATGGCATCGCGACCTGGCTTGCTAGCGACGATAGGGACCAGCCCGAGAGCCTGGACCCGAGGACGTAGAGTTGTGTCATCTAATCCAGCTTGCGCGTTAAAGGGGGGGTGCCTGAGCATCGCGACTCAGGGCTCCTACCGGCTCTCCGGCCCTCACCCTCTGGTCTTGTCCATGGCATCGCGACCTGGCTTGCCAGCGACAGTAGAGACCAGCCCGAGAGCCGGGACCCGAAGACGTAGAGCACCGGCATCTAGCCATTTTTGCAGGAACACACTCGAAGATAAGGCCCAGAGCCAGGCGCAACCCGCCTTGAGGTAGGGCCTCGTGAGTCCCGCGCTGGCTCACGAGTGCCCCGGCACACCTCGCGAGGCCTCTCGCGCCACTCCAAGGCAAGTAACGGCAGGACTAACGATTGCCCCGGCGAGCTCTTGTTCCCTTTGTGGTGAACCTGCAGGGCCCCTCCGAGGAGCACGGAACGACCTCGCCACGCAATCTCGCCAGCCGTGGCACGCAGACCTAGCGCCGCGCCAGGAAGCATCTCCCTAACCCTCGAGATAAGTCACCCTCCGGACACACTAGTCATCGCAACACCATCCCCACACTCAATGCAACTCCGTGTTAGCAACGTCGCTCCCCTTTCTCACTGAATGATGGCTGCTTGAGCGCCAAGCGGGATCCCCTGAGCATCGCGACTCAGAGGCTCTTACCGGACCTCGGGCTGCTCACCTCCTGGCCTTGACCACCGCATCGCGACCTGGCATACCAGCGACGGCTGAAGCCGCCTTGGGACTGGGACCTGTCGGCACAGAGCACCAAGCCTTCGCGAGGTCTGAAAGGAAGGGACTGAGCTAGAACGGAATGAGCATCCCGCATTGCCTCATAACAAGGATCATATTGATAAACGAAGCTGCAAATATCTTACAAGCCCCCGCGGGGTACATTCTTGGCTCCTTGCAGGAACAAAAGACGCGAATCCTAAGGAGTCCTATCTACAGGGATCACCGCGGCAGACGCCATCATCAACAGTGGGCCGCCCGGTCCGGAGCCTACCCTATCCGGTCGAGGCGGCGACTGACGAGCTCGCTTCTGCTCCGGGAGCGGCGCAGGCTCGGGGCTCAGAGCTGTCGCCGCTCTTCTCTGGCGTCGCGAAGAGCTCGTGGAGTCGCTGGATCCCGGCGCCTGTCGCTGGGAAGCTGCCAAGGGAGCGGGCGGTTGGCCTCTGTCACCACAGTAGAACCCCACCACCTCTCCCGGGCAGCACTTCCAGCCGACCCTCCGCGTCGAAGAGCTTGAAGGACATCACCGAAGCACCGTCGTACTCTAGGTGGATCGTGAGGGCGCCCCTCGTCCTGCAGACCCGGGCGATCTCGTCCAGCCACGAGTCATGAAGACCTCGCCTGGGCAACCATCTGCGACCTACGCCTTGTCGTGAGGGTGCCGCAGCCGGGCGTGCCGCAGCCAGTAGTCGAGGGCTCCTTCGCCGGGACGATCGAGGCGAAGAAGGAAGGAAGGCGGATCCAAGACTTAGGAGGCGCGCGACGCTGAGCACGATTCTGTGCAGAGCCTCGGCGTGGACTCTGTGGGGGAAGACGTACACCTTCGTGACCGCTGGCGTCGTCAGCCAGGCGCCGCTCGTGGCGCCCAGCGTCGCCTTCAGTGGCCACCAATTTGCAGCATAAGGGAAGAGGAAACCCTGGTGGCGGTTGCACGCACTAGGCACGGGCGCCTCACAAGGCGCTCCTGCCTCGACACCAGAGAGCAAGCCGCTTCTTTGGGGGAGCGGGTCAGATCCTCTTGAGGAGCCTTTCCTTTCTTCCCCGGAGAACCGTGGATCGGAGCCATGGCAACCAGACGAGACGAGGAAGAAGAGAAGCAGAAGGATGGATCGGAGGAGCGCACGCCGTTGCATTTATAGCCAGCGGAGGCCAACCGTCGGCCTCCACGATCACCGCCATCATGCCCAACTCGCATGCAAGGACCTGTCGAATCCGGGCGGTTACCAAGGCGTCGTGGAGGATGCACGGTATGCCCACGCCCAATCAACCGCCACGCTGGGCGCCCAAGGCCACAGTGCCGTTAGGGGCCCTGATAATGTCAGACTTGCCCTTTCGCCTCTCTGCAGACGCCACGTCCGGGCGCTGCTGTGGCCCCTGGGCTACTGGCCGGCGCTCGGGAACAGGGGTCCCTGTGACTTGCTCGCCTGCGGCCTGCGGCGTGGCTCAAGGAGGCCCAGACAACCCATCTTCATCAACACAAGCTCAAGACCCTCGCGAGGGGCCAAGCCTCATGGGCGGACGACCAAGAGCTTCCTCGTGCACGGCCTCATCAGCCGGGCTCACGAGGAGGCGGAGAGTTCAAGGCAGGGTACCTCGCGAGGTGCCCATGACGTAAGCCATGACGACCAAGGGCGCCAGTCGGGCGCCAGCCCGCGCAGCGTCCTCCTTTCCTCTTTGGTGCAAAGGGGCAAGCGCAGGCAAGGGAATCAAGCAAAGGCATCCGTTTCGGTGCAACAAGACCAAGACCAGCCCCAACGGCTGGAATGCAGTCATCGTGGAGCCCAAGCAGGCGTCATCACCAGCCTTTGGCAAAGCGAGGACCAACTTTAGTCAGGATAAGTGTACCCGCTGTTCCCCTTCAAAATGGCCAATTGTTGGCGCCCTTCCTGCTCAATATTTGGGAAGAGGCCCAGGGCCTTCGCCTATAAATAGGGGTAGCCACACTCAGAGAAAAAAGGAGAAGGAGGAGAGGACAAAGGACGATCGGATCGAGCATTCGGAATCCAGAGAGAGAGAAACCCGTTCCTCAAGCTAGAGCGGCGGGGCACCACTTAGCAGTTCATCGCACCCACCAAGAACAGACCCTCGCGAGGCTGTTCTTCCCTGTACTGTTCTTTGTCAGCCCTGTGAGGCAATCCACACACCACAAACTAGAGTAGGGTATTACACCACAACGGTGGCCTGAACTAGTATAAATCTTGCGTCTCTTGTGTTGTTCTTATTAGTAGTTTAGGTCCCTGCGGTTCGGTGAGGTACGAGACGGTGGAGGGTTGGATCTCCGCGCGCACCCTAGAGTTCGAACCTTAAGGGTCTGCCGGAACCCGTGATCCGACAGCCGGCCTGCTGCAGCACCTGGGCAGCCGGCTGGGGGCAAGTCGGCGGTGGGGGCGGATCTCGTGGTGCAGTCAGCGCCTCACCGGCGCATGGGGGAGGCGACCTCGACGCCGGAGCCGCAAAGGGCTGCGGGCGCCAGCTCAACGGCATAGGACCTGGAGGCGGCCAGCGCCAGCATGTCCGAGTGGACGCCCAGCAGTGGGACGGCCGAGCTAAACGTGGCGGCACAGGAGGTCCGACGCCGGCTTCAGGCTCAGGCCGGCTTGCTGCAATGATACACCCAGGAGTTCCTCGCTACGCGCGCGGTCGTCTGGGTGAGTCTTCTGGCTTTGATCGATTTCTCTTTTGATTTCTTCCGTGGGGGCGCGTCAGCGCAACCCACTGGGTGTAGTCCCCGAGTTTCGAGTCGGTGCCGGCAGCGGCTTGAAACTTCTTAGCGTGCCTTGATAGCAATCTTGTTCTTATACACACTCCATCTGATTTTCAGGAGTATCACAATCTTCGCGGCCGCCTTTCAACTCCCAGTGCCCTGTGAGCTGAGCCGAAGGCCGATCCGACGAAATAGCCGGAGTAAGTACTTGGTTCCTTCTATCTCAAGTGGGGGCGCCAAGACCTCCACTGGGTGTAGTCCCCGAGATTCGGGCCGCCGAGCAGCCGGGTCGGATCTTCCCTGACGACTTTTCCCTTACTGCTTTTTTCCTTTTTCTCCATGCTTGCAGGAGCTAACGCCGACTTGAGGGGTAGCTAGGCGAGGCCCAGACCGCCCTTCGCGCCAAGGAGGCCGAGATCGTCACCTTGGCCCAGGGACACGACCGCCTGGCCAAGAGGCTGGCCGACCAGGAGGAGAGCCACAAGGCGGCCCTGAAGAAGGCGCAGGACAACGAGGCCGCCCTTAAGGCCGAGTTCGAGACCGAGGCGGCCGGCTGGGCTGAAGCAAAGCAAGCGCTGAGCGAGGGTTATGGGCGGGTGGAGGATCTGATCGATGGTAGGCCGCCTTCCTCTTCTCACTCCTTTGCTTGCTCCTTGCCCTTTTGTTCATCTTCTGATTTTTGTGCCGTTTCCTTGTTCTTCACGCAGATTACTTCCCCGGCTACTCCGTTGCCGCCAGCCAAGCCATCGAGGCCCATCGCGAGACGCGCCGGCAAGCAGGGGTTGCGATCGCGCCAGACGCCAGCCGGACGCTCGAGGAGCAGCTCTTGGCGATCCAGCCGGTCAGTAGCCGGCTCACGTGATGCCCCACCGGCCCGGCGTGCAGGCGCAAGTGTTGGCTGCCCTCCGGCACAGCAGGTGATCCCCGCACCCCGAGTCAGACCGCCGATTTGGCCGAGGTTGCGGTTGGCCGCTCGAGGCTGGAAGGCCTCCGCTGCTCGGTCCGGCGCCGGGCGGCGCTGGAGTTCGTCCGGCCTGGTATCTCGGGCTAAGCTTGCGCGCCACCGAGCACTTGGAGGCAGGAGGTCGACGAGGAGCTGGTGGCGGTGCGGCCGGCTATCATCCAGCGCGCCTCAGCTATCGCCGAGTACACCGACACCAGCGTCTTCGCTCCTGAAGTGAACGACAGCGGAGTCGCCCAGCCGGAGGAATGGTTCGGGCTGAACCCGGCAGAAGGCGAGGACTCGGCGGAGGAGATTGCTTCCAGCGATGAAGCCAAAGACGACGAGGAGGAGGGCGGCGAAGACGCCACGCCAGACGGCGAAGCGACCAGCCAGCTTCAGCCTGATCGTGCCTCTAGCGACGAGGCACGCACGAGCGCGCCGCCTGCCAGGGGTGAAGATCAGCCGAGACTTCGCTAGCCGCCACTCCTCCAGCCCGCCGCCTCGCCGCCGACCTGCCCGACTAGCTGTTCACTGGCTTGATACGCTCTCGCTTTTCATCTGTTGCTCTTTGAACAAATTTCATTAACTTTATGCTAGTTCCACCCAATCGGGGTGTATTCAGACTATGTTGAATGTCGGCCTTTCGAAGGCTTTTGTGCAAATATAATTATGCATGTGTTTGGCTTCCATTCGAGTTTGCTTTTTATCCTTAGGCTGTTTCCTTTGCCGCCTTCCCTTGATTGCCGTCTTCCCAGCCGGACAGCTGCTCTGTAGTATGTGGCTGGGGAGGAACTTGGCTATTTGTGGGAAGGCAAGTAGTTGAGCTTTGTTGGATTGTGGCAGGGTTGAATGGGAAGCCGGCCGGCCGGCTACTTTGGTAGCCGGTCGGCAATGGGAGGAAGCCGGCTTTTGTTATATAAGTTCGTTAGTCCTTAGCCGTTTTTCGTGGGCATCCTTTCACGCCTTTGACTCTTGCCACCGGACGATCGGTTCTTCGAGCTGCGGCTTTTTGACAAGAGAGGGCTTGGGTGCCAAAGACACTACTTGTCCGATCAAGGTGGAACTTTGAATATAACTCATATGGCGGCCAGTCCAAGGGCCGACTAGTCGAACCGGTCTTGGGACGAGGAAAAAGAAAGTGTAATGACAAAATCATAAGCATGATACTCGTCATTCATAGATAAAGGTGGCAGTCCCGAGTGCTCCTCGGGGCCCATTGTCTCATACTTAGTACAAAAGGTAGCGTGATACATACTGCATTTTAACTGTAAAATCTTCGGAGGAGGTTAGCGTTCCATGGTTGTTCTGACTCCTTGCCAGAATCGTCTCTCTTTCGCGCCTTCGGCTTCTGTGCGTTGATTAGGTAGTAGGAGTCGTTTCCCAATGCTCTGCTGATGACGAAGGGACCTTCCCAAGGGGTGAGAGCTTGTCTGGCCGGACTTGTTAGCTGGATCAGTCGGGAGCACAAGGTCGCCCTCTTGAAAGGATCTTGGCTTGACCTTCCGGCTATGGTAGCGGCGCAAACCCTGCTGGTAGATGGCAGACCGGCTGAGGGCTAACAACCGGCTTTCTTCCAGCAGGTCGACACCGTCTTCTCGTGCTTCTTTGGCCTCTGCTTCCGTGTAGATGGTCACCCGAGACGAGTCGAACTCGATGTCGGTTGGGATGACAGCCTCGGAGCCATACACAAGGAAGAAAGGGGTGAAGTCGGTTGACTTGTTTGGGGTAGTGCGCAGACTCCAGAGGACGGCTGGCAGCTCGTCGAGCCAACAGCGGCCGAAGCGCCTCGATGTACGACCAGCCGGGGCTTGATGCCGAAAAGGATGAGGCCATTGGCTCGCTCAACTTGGCCGTTTGACTGCGGGTGGGCAACGGACGCTAGGTCCAGTCGGATACCCTGCGTCGCGCAGAAACGTGCCAATGCTCCCTTGGAAAAATTCGTGCCATTGTCGGTGATGATGCTCTGTGGCACGCCGTACCGAGTTGTGATGTCTGCGATGAATGTTACGGCAGTCGGCCCATTCAGCTTCTTAATCAGCTTTGCTTCGATCCACTTGGTGAATTTATCCACGGCGACAAGCAAGTGTGTCATGCCGCCGCGCGCCGTCTTGAATGGGCCCACCATGTCCAATCCCCAGACGGCAAAAGGCCAGGTGAGGGGAATGGTCTTGAGTGCTGAAGCCGGCTGGTGTTGCTTGGAGCTGAAGACTTGGCAGCCTTTGCAGTGTTTGACCAACTCCTTGGCATCGTCCAAGGCAGTCGGCCAAAAGAATCCATGGCGGAAGGCTTTGGCAACAAGGGATCTTGAGGCTGCATGGTGGCCGCATTCGCCTTGGTGAATGTCTTTGAGGATTGCTATGCCCTTCTCTGGCTCGACGCAGCGCTGGAAGACTCCAGTGACAACTGCGCTACCGACGAAGCTCTCTGTGGCAATTGTATATGCGCGGCTCGGGCGTTGGACTTGTCTTGCCGCGATCTCGTCGATCGGCAGCTCTCTGCTTATCGAGAAGTTGAGGATGGGCTGAGCCCATGATGGAGCTGTGACTTCTTCTATAGCCAACACGGCTACTGCAACCAGGGCGGGTGGGCTGGGTGGTGAAGAGCTGGAGCTGGCCGCCGCCTGTGGTGTTGAAGCAGTCCCCGGGCCGACTACCGTAGTCCCCGGGCCGGGTTCTGAAGTCCCCGGGCCGGGTGCGACTATGGCAGTCCCCGAGCCGCCTATCGAAGTCCCCGGGCCGCCTGCTTGGCTCCCCAAGCCGGATCCGGCTGCGTCGGGGTTAGGCGGCACGAAGATGGAGTCGGATTCTGGAGACGGCTTGATAGACGGCTTGAGGAGGCGTTGTAGAGAGACGCCGGTTGGTATAGCTTGTCGGGTTGAGCCTATCCGTGCTGTGGCATCTCGCTGTTTCGTTGTCGGCCCGTGGCACGTGGAGGAACTCGCATCCTTCGAAGTACCCGATGATTTGCTGAACGAGGAAGCGGTAGCTTGCCATGTTTGCGTCCTTGGCGTCCCGGTCGCTAGATGACTGCTGGACCACCAAATCCGAGTCGCCATTGCACAGGATCCGGCGGATGCCGAGCTCTTTGGCTAGCCGGAGTCCGTGTATGAGCGCCTCGTACTCGGCCACGTTGTTGGAGGCGGCAAAGTGAATCTGCAGCGTGTATCTGAGTTTGTTGCCTTTGCGAGAGGTGAGGACGATGCCGGCTCCCAAGCTGGTGCGCATCTTGGACCTGTCGAAGTGCATCCGCCAATGAGTGGAGTCTGGAGCCGGCGGCAGGTACTGGGTCTCGGCCCAGTCGACGAGGAAGTCATCCAACGCTTGCGACTTGATGGCGGTGCGAGGCTGATAGAAGATCGTGTAGGGAGCCAGCTCAATGGCCCATTTTGCCACCCGACCGGATGCGTCCCGGCTGCCTATGATCTCAGCGAGCGGGGCGGTGCATACGTCCGTGATGGAGTGCTGTTGAAAGTAGGGCTTCAGCTTCTTAGCGGCGGAGTACACGCCATAGCACATCTTCTGGTAGCGCGGGTAGTTCTGCTTTGAGGCGGATAGTACTTCGCTTAAGTAGTAGACCGGCCTCTGGACCGGCTGAGCTCGGCCTTCTTCTGGGTGTTGGACCACGATGACGGTGCTGACCACCCGGCTGGTGGCGGCGATATAAAGGAGCATGGGCTCTTTCTCAGTCGGCGCCGCCAAGACAGGCGGCGTGGCAAGCATCTTCTTCAGCTCGTGAAAGGCTTGGTCGTTCCACTCAAAGTGAGTGCTTTTCTTCATGAGTCGGTAGAGGGGGAGTGCCTTTTCTCCCAGCCGGCTGATGAAGCGGTTCAGGGAGGCCAGGCACCCGGTAAACTTCTGGACGTCTCGCAGCTTGGTGGGAATCTCCATTCTCTCAATGGCCTTGATCTTCACTGGGTTGCATTCAATGCCGCGTTCAGAGACCAGGAAGCCTAGGAGCTGGCCGGCTGGCACTCCGAACACGCATTTCTCGGGGTTGAGCTTGATCTGAAACCGGCGTAGGTTCTCAAAGGTTTCCTTGAGGTCTTCTAGCAAGGTGTTGCGCCTCTCCGTCTTCACCACGATATCGTCTACATAGACGTCGGCATTTCTGCCGAGTTGCTTGAGGAGGCTTTTTTGCATGCAACGCTGAAAGGTGGCACCGGCATTTCTCAAGCCGAATGTCATCGTCAGGTAGCAGAAATCTCCGAATGGCGTGATGAAGGCGGTCTTCAGGCGGTCGGTCGGGTCCAACTTTATCTGGTGGTAGCCTGAGTAGGCACCCAAGAAACTCAACAGCTCGCATCCGGCCGTGGAGTCTATTACTTGATCAGTCCTGGGTAAGGCAAAGGGATCCTTGGGGCAGGCTTTGTTGAGGCTCGTGTAATCTATACACATGCGCCACTTGTTATTCTTCTTCAGCACGAGGACCGGGTTGGCGAGCCACTCTGGAAAGATGTCACGACCGGTTTTCCAATAAAAATATTTATTGAGAAACCGACCTATCAATTCCAGTGTGAGGAAAATCCTCCTTACTGGTAGTCAAAATCTTGATACAATAAGCCAGTAGCATATAATATATTACAGGGTCGAGCTGATCTTGCTCAACAAATTATTACAAACACACCAATAATTATACATAGTGGCGGATATGGCACAGTGGAGTGGTGGCATACTACTGACTCGAGGTAAGGTAGTGGAATAACACAAGGAGTGGATGATATGACTCAAGACTGGTGGCTCATCGGCGCCGAGATGAGGCTCGGTGAATTTATTTGGGTAGCGGAAGCGAATATAACACAATGACTAATCCAGGGTCGTGACGAGATCGACTGGGATTCCTCTAGGCGCCGGACTCGCTATCGAACTCTTCATCCATGAGATCGCCTTTCACAAGATTCCGCCAAATCAACAAGCCACGTGAGTACTTTGAAAGTACTCGCAAGACAGTTCGGACAAAAGATATAACAAATGTATGCATGAATGCGACATGAATAATTTAACAATGCGCAATCAAATCAGTATAGCAAGGTAAGTAAAAAGGGAATCGGCGGTAGTCCGCTCAAAAACCCAAAGAAAATAAACTAAAAACCGTTCGGGTGTCTGAAGCAACACCTCGAAGGGCGAACAAATAAGTAAAGCATGCCACAGTCGGGCGTCTAAGCGACACCTCATAAAGGGCTTATACTGAAAGAAAAGACATGCGTGCCACAGTCGGATGTCGGAGCGACATCACAAAAAGGGCTTATATTAATAATAAGTTAATAACAGTGCCACAGTCGGAAGTCTGAGCGACATCGCAGAAAGGGCTTATATCAAAAATAAGTAAACGATAATGCCACAGTCGGATGTCTGAGCGACATCGCAGAAAGGGCTTATATCAATAATAAGTAAATAACAGTGCCACGATCCGGACGTCACGAGCGACATCGCAGAAAGGGCTTATATCAAAAATAAGTAAACGACAATGCCATAGTCGGACGTCTGAGCGACATCGCAGAAAGGTCTTATACTTCATTGTTCATAACTTACAAGAAATGGTGCTCACGGAAAATATTCATCACAAGACAAAGAACGGGTTAGTCCATCCACAGAAAGAAACCTTTAACATTCATGTGGTTCTCAGGAGTTACTGTCTCCGGGACTGACATTCGACAAGATAAGATGAACACAGCACTTGGACATGAATAGGATGATTTCAAGGATTTTTGACTCTGCAGAGTTTGTACTAAAATGTCCACATCCAACGGATTTCCGTAGTCACGAAGGACTAGTTCCGTTTACGGTATTTCGGAGAAAACACAGCTAACCAGTACACACCCATCCTACCTCACGTTGCCAGGAATCACCCTACACAGCGTTCAAGAAAAACTTTGAGATGGGGAGATCACAATCTCAAATAGCATGGGATCAAATTTATATCTGTGGCGCTCTAAGGGGTGCCCCGTCGGTCCCAACCAAACACCCATGCCCCTGACGGATGATAGGCTTTAATCCAGGGCCATGGAACCCTCATCCCGCCTCTCGATTTGGTGTGTACCAAAAAGTGGTTTGCAACTTACTAAGCCGTATTCCTTGCGGAAAACATGTGGTAGTACGAAAGGGGAGACCAGACGGAATTGAACTGATTTATGTTGACACTTTGGGTCAACGGTGCAGCATAAGGCGGCATGCCACAACACTGCCATCTTACCCATTCTCATGCCAACTCATGGCCATGCAACTCGTTTCCAACAACTCATGGATTTCCGAGACTTACTTGCCTCAACTTTTACGAGATAAACTTTCATCGAGATGCTCATGAACATGCCATGAAACTAAATTAATGCAAACATGCCCAAACACTCATCATATCAAAAGTTCAAACATGCTTGCCTGGTTCGGAGTACTCGAGGCCTAGCTCGGTGAAGTTCGCGGTTCCGTCACCTCCTTCGGTATCTACGGTATACGAAAATATACGCAGTAACGTAAATACCAAGGGGTGCTCAAAAAATATTCCAAATAATTTTCAAATAAATCTGATAAGAAACTATACACAATTTTGAAGAGGACTTAAAAAGAATCACTCAAAAATCCTTTTCTGTTTAAAAGTTATAAGTGTTTTGGTCCAAGGACCTTTCTATAATGAAACAGAAAATACTCAGGGGGCAGAACAGAAAGTTTCAGAAAACGATTCAGTTTGGAAAGCGCATTTGTCATAATACGCTTTCAGAAAACGTTTCAAAAAAAAGAACAGAGAGGTGTGGGCGGGTCCCACCGTCGAGTTTGAAAAATTCAACGAGGCGGCAGAGCTCGCCGGGCGCCGAGAGTCAGTGGTCGGCCGGGCGGCGCATCCACGGCGAGGCAGGAGGATCGGGTGGTACCTCCGTGCTCGGGCGTCATTCAGCGTCGGTGGGTGGTGGTGGTGGTCGCGGCGAGCACTACATCGACGGCGGCCGCCGTTGCTCCGTGACGGTGGTTCGGGAGGGTTGGATCTCGCCGGAGTGCTGCGAAGAGCAAATTGAAGAGGGGTTAGACTACTGGGTGCTCGAGAGGGTTGTCGACGAGGTTATGGCGCCGGGACGGCCTCACCGGAGTGAATCGAGGTGGAGGCCGAGGCGGAACAGAGACGGCCGGAGTTGGGGAGGAGACCTCCTCGAGGTCCTCCTAGTGGCTGGCGGAGTGTGGGTGAGGTGCGAGATGGTACGAGCTTGAGGGCGGTGGGGCCCTTTTTATAGGCGGTCCGAGGCGGTGGCCGTGGAACGGATTTCTCTGGGCGAAGGTTCTGGGCGCGCAGAGCTTGGTCGGGAGGTTTAGGGGTTGAGCGTCATCGTGGAGGCCCACCGGTTCCATTCAGATGCTAAACGGACTTGGATTAGGCGCTTTGAGTGGATTTCGACGAACGGGTGGCGCGGGCCTGCCGGCGCAGAGGGCGCGCCATGCTTGCCGGCCACGGCGACGGTGCTGCGGTGTCTTGGCATGCATGAGGCCACGCGGAAGGCGGGGAGCATTAGGCGCGGGCAGGCGTGGCGAGCTGGCTCGGGCCCTCGCTGGCCGCCACGGGTGGCGCTGCCACCACAGAAACCGCCAACGCCGGCAAGGCTCGCCGCCACCGACGCCTGCATCCGTCCAAGGAGGCGTGCGGCGCTCTGGCCAGGGAGGAGAGGCCGTGCGCAACGCGCCAGGGCGCACTGTTGACAGGTGACTGGTCTCTGACGAAGAACGACACTGAAACTCTGAATTTTACTGAAAGTGCAAAGCGACAGTGCATGCTAGGTGTTCGACAGAATGTTTTTGGCATGTGGGGATTTTTTCTTGAGCTGATTTTTGGTGGAGTGGCTTCTCATTGCAACTGGAGGTTGCCTGAATTTTGGTGGAATTTTTAGAGAAGAGGAGATATGAATTTCACCAAATTTGACAAATCTTGTCCAAAGTTGCAGAAGCTGAAATTTGAAAATTTTGAACAGAAGAAGAGTGGATCTTGATGGTTCTAGGTTGTGGGTGCTAGGGACTATCCAGAGAAGTTAGTTTGAGAGCAAAGTTCAAAGACAATTAGGTACTTGCTTTGCAAATCATCTAGGCTCAAAATAATGGGCAGAATTGTTTTGGGGAAAGAATTAAATGAAATAAAATCCAAAAATGAGTTGGACTAGTTGGGACAGAATATTTGGATTGTCCCAAAGGGGAAGGAGGGGTTTTGGGAAGATTTACCACATGAGGTATGGTAAAACCATGGGTGGTTTCAAAAGAAGAGAAGACCCAAGACTCCTAGGGTTTTCTTTCAAAAGAAAATGAATCCCAAAAATAAAATTTGAGAAGGGGGAAATCAGAAGAAAGGTTTTTAATAACCAACACCAGAGTTGAAGAAGGTGCCAAAGTAAAATCTTTTGTCAAAGGGAAAAATTCTTGAGAGAAAGAGATTTTTGGAAGGGTTTAAATGACCTCCTTCAAAACCAACAAAGTTTTTGCTGAAAACCAAAACAAAATTTTTGGAGTGTCACAACACCTACCCCCTTAGGAAAAATCTCGTCCCCGAGATTTCAGCTGATCCTCAAATAATTGTGGGTGCTCTGTCCGAAGAAAATCCTCTCTTTCCCAAGTGGCTTCACTCTCGGTGTGGTTGCTCCACTGAACTTTGAAGAACTTGATGGTTTTCTGTCGGGTTCTCCATTCAGACTCCTCCAAGATTTTTATTGGATGTTCTCGATATGTGAGGTCTGGCTGCACGTCAATGTTTTCATGGGATACTTGCTTCTCTGGGTTGCTCACGCACTTCCTCAATTGCGAGACGTGGAACACGTCGTGGACGTCGGATAAATCTTCGGGTAAGTCTAGCTGGTAGGCTACCGTGCCTTTCCGTGCCACTTTGCAGAATGGTCCGATGAATCTTGGTGCTAGCTTCCCTTTAATCTTGAATCGATGCAGGCCTCTCATAGGGGATACTCGTAGGTACACAAATTCACCGGGTTCAAAGCTGACCCCCGATGTTTTTGATCGTAATAACTCTTCCGTCGACTTTGGGCTGTCTTGAATCGATCCTAATCACCTTGACTTTATCTTCAGCCTCCTTGAGCATGTGCGGGCGAAGATATGGCTATCTCCGGTTTCCGACCAATTTAGCGGGTACGACACCTTCGCCTCGTCTGAGCTTCAAATGGTGCCATTTGCAGTTGGCTGATAATCGTTGTTATACGCGAATTCTGCGTATGGTAAGCTCTCTTCCCAACTGGTCCCATAGGTGAGGACACATGCTCTCAGCATATCTTCTAGAATCTGGTTCACGCGCGCTCGGTTTGCCCATCTGCACTGGGGTGGTATGCTTGATCTTGAATGCAGTTGAGTTCGTGAGCTTGTTGTAAGTGATCCCAAAATCGGAGACGAATTGAGTGCCTCCGTCGAGATTATTTTCTTGAGGACTCCATGTAAGGCAGGCGATACGGGAAAGATAAAGCCTAGCAAGTTTCGAAAGTGGTGTGGGTTGTCTTCACGGGATGAAGTGTGCTACTTTAGTCGATCTATCGCTGATGACCCAAATGGCGTTATTTCCGTGCCGTGACCGAGGTAGCCCAACAATAAAATCCATCCCAATCTCGTCCCATTTCCACTCGGGTATTTTATTTGGCTGCAAAAGTCCGGCCGGTTTCTGATGCTCGGCTTTGATGCCTTGACAAGAGTCACAACATGCGATGAACGTGGCTATGTCCCTTTTTAGACCGTGCCACCAATATTTTTCCTGAATATCCTTGTACATTTTTGTCCCTCCAGGATGTATCGAATACGGGGTGGTGTGGCCTTCAGCTAAGATCTGGCTGTTTAAGATCCTTGATATTTGGTACGCAAAGTCTATCCCGCATACCACAATATTCCCTCGCTTGTCGATAATGAATTCGGGGCCTTGCCCAAACTCACCTTCCGCTTAATGCCTTCAATGCTTTGGGGTGTCCATGCTTTGAGCCTCTTTAATTGTCTCCGTTAGGGTAGGCTGTATTTCTAAATTTGATATGCTGCCTTCGGTGACTACCGACAAGTTGAGTTTAGCAAACTCCCGCCAAATTCAGGTCTCAGTTTGGCAGCCGTCGTTGTTTGGGCTAGGGTTCCGACTTAGAGCGTCTGCCACTACATTTGCCTTACCTGGGTGGTAGTGGATTCCAACGTCATAATCCTTCACTAGTTCCAACCAGCGTCGTTGCCTTAAATTCAGTTCCGGTTGTGTGAAAATATACTTGAGGCTCTTATGGTCCGTGTATATCTCACAATGATTTCCAAGTAAAAAGTGTCTCCATTCTTTGAGTGCATCAATAACTGCTGCTAACTCTAGGTCGTGAGTAGGATAATTTTCTTCATGCTTGCGAAGTTGTCTGGAGACATATGCGACTACCTTGCCTTCTTGCATCAGCACGCATCCGAGGCCTTTCCGGGATGCGTCACAATACACCTCAAAATTCTTGTGTATGTCTGGCACAATTAATCTGGTGCTGTCGTTAATTTCCTTTTTAATTCTTGGAAACTTTTCTCGCAAGCTTCCGTCCATTCAAACTTCTTGTCTTTCTTGAGTAGCTGCGTCATTGGCTTTGCTATGGTGGAGAATCCTTCAATAAATCTTCGGTAGTATCCTGCCATTCCCAAGAAACTTCAGACGTCCACATTACCGGCGGCTATTGGCTTCCCAGCCAAGCACGGCCTTGACTTTTTCCGGGTCTACGGCAATACCTTCTTGGGTCAGTACGTGGCCCAGAAAACCTACTTGCCTTAGCCAAAATTCACACTTGCTGAATTTAGCGTATAATTGATATTTCCTGAGTTCCCCTAGTACAATTCGGGGATGTTCAGCGTGCTCTTCTGGTGTCTTGGAGTATACCAGAATATCATCGATAAATACCACAACAAACTTGTCCATAAACTTCATGAATACTTTGTTCATGAGGTGAACAAAATATCTTGGGCGTTTGTTAGTCCGAATGGCATTACGGTGAACTCATACAATCCATATCACGGAGGTGAAAGTCGTCTTGGGAATATCTTCGGTTCGCACTTTTAATTGATGGTATCCCGACCTCAAGTCAATTTTTGAGAACACCTTGGCCTGAGCGAGCTGATCAAATAAATCATTTATCCGTGGCATCGGATATTTGTTCTTGATTGTGACCATGTTAAGTGCTCGATAGTCCATGCACAATCTCAGGGTTCCATCCTTCTTTTGGCAAATAAAATCGGTGAACCCTGTGGTGAGGAGCTGGCTCGTATATAACCTTTGTCCGATAATTCTTTTATTTGCTTCTTCAGTTCTACCAATTCGGATGGTGCCATTCTGTATGGTTTCTTGTATATGGGGGCGGTTCCGGGTGCTAACTCAATGCTGAATTCTATTTCTCGGTCTGGTGGCATGCCTGGTAGTTCTTCGAGAAATACGTCTGGAAATTCACACACTACTGGGACCTTGCTCAATTCAGAAATATCCACCTTGTTCAATCTTGGTTGCCGGGATATTTTTCTTTCCTTGGCTGAGACTTTTATGGTCTTCCCGTGGTGGTAGGTGAGAATCACGGTCCGATTGAAGCAGTCAATAAAACCTTTGTTGGTGGTTAACCAATCCATCCCTAGGATGACATCCAGCCCTTTATTTTCCAACACGATAAGATTTGCGTGAAACTTCAACCCTTCAAACTCAATAATCACTCCCTGTCAATAACTCTGGGTAACTTGCTTAATTCCAGGGACTTGATGATCATAGATTTTTCCAAGGGAAGCATCGAAAAATTATTTTGCGAGGCAAAACTTTTCGAAATGAAAGAGTGAGAAGCTCCAAAATCAAACAAAACCATGGCAGGTATTGTGTTGACAGGAAACATACTGAGTACGATATCTGGGGCATTCTGTGCTTCCTCTTTGGTCATGTGGTTCAGATGACCCTTCCTATGGTTGTTATTTGGGTTGAAATTGTTGCGCTTTGGCGCCGAATTATTGCCTCCGTTGTTCGGCTTTGGGGTCGAGTTCCTTGGCTTGGGGCACTGCTTGGCATAGTGCCCTTCTTCTCCTAAGCGTAACAGGTAACGCTCGGGCGGTATGTGAACTCCTTGTCCCTTGCATGAAAATTCTTGATTGGACGTGAGACGCTTTGTCGTGAGTTTGGGTGTCCAGTTTTGAACATCTGTCTTGCTGCGGTGGTTGCGGGCATGATTAGTCTGGTCCCTCTTCCGCTATGCGAAATCTTCTAAGCTGCGTCTCTCATTCTCCAAGGTAATGGCCTTATCCACCGGCGTCTTAAAATCTGGAAAGGTGTGCACGACCAGTTGGCATTTAAGCGCGGGCGTCAGACCGTCTAGGAATTTTTTCCATCTACTTGCTTTCAGACATACGCTCCTCGTTGGCGTAGCGAGACAGCAGAGTAAACTAACTGTTGTATTCTGACACCGTCATTGTCCTTTGCTTGAGGTCATCAAATTCTCTCTTTTTGATCTTCATAAGACTCTTGGGAATATGTGCCCCACGAAAACCTTCTTTAAACTCCTCCCATGTTATATTATTTTCGTTGGGGTGCATGTGTAGGAAATTTTCCCACCATGATGCGGCTGCTCCAGTGAGATAGTGCGATGCATATAGTACTTTCTCCAGATCTGAACACTGGGCAATAATTAATTTTCTTTCCATGTCTCGAAGCCAGTCCTCGGCTTCAAGAGGTTTGTCAGTATGAGAAAATGTTTGGGGGCGCGTCTTCTATAGCTCAGATAACTTTAATTGCTGCTGATACTGTCCACGGTGATTTCCCATATTGATGACTTGGTTCATCATTTCCTGATGTTGTTGCTGACTTTGCTCATAAAGACGGCACATTTGGGAAAATGCTGTTTCACTGTCCTGTTGACTTGAGCCCTCGTGTGAAATTGTTCTTTGGGTTGTGTGTCATAATTTTGCTCTGGCGGAGTTGGCATGGAGCGCGTCCAAGGACGAGACATTGTTCACTCTGGGGACATATTTTGTGAAACTCATAAGAAAAGAAATTTGAGTCGCAAAAGTCAATAAATTCACGAAGACGGAAGAAGTCTCAAATGCTCCAAGATTTTTTAAGAGAATAAACGTTTGCGCACGGAGAAGGACTGCTCATTACATATCTTACACGCAAGCAGTAATTATACAGTACATCACTCAGGATATGCGTACATATTCCTGACATGTTATTTAGGCTAGTGCACTCCTCTAGTTCCTACATGATGCGCAAACAAACTACTTCTCACAGCTTATGTACATATAAACATATCGCACAAGCCGGTACATCGCATGGTGGCTAAGCGTACCCAGTCGGAGATGGTAAGGATTTCCCTTGGCCTGCCAAGGGTGAGGCCTGATGAGGAGGGGGACTCAACCTCCTCTTCGGTGATAGGCTCCAGACGTGAAGTGCTGCGCTGAGTTGGTGGAGCAGGTGCCCTATGCGGGACAACTCGAACATGAGCGGGCACAAGGGGTGGTGCAGAACGAACCGGAGTAGGCACAATGACATGGTTGAACTCCTCCGTGGTAGGCAAGCGACGAGTAGTGGCGAGAGCAGTAGGAGCAAAAGATGCTGATGATGAGATGAAAGTCAGTGGCGGTGTGGTGCGCAGGAGCTCCCTCCTGTTGGCGGCACAGCCATGGACTGAGTCCATGCGGGCAGCTACAAAGTCGTCCACCAGGTTGTCGAAGGCTGCCTCCAAATCCCGGAGATACTCGATAAGCATCTCAAAAGCTTCGTCTCGGTCTCCTCTGGGGCAAGATAACGCGTAGTGGCAGGTGTATGGCACGTGACATGGAAGGTAGCAGTAACGACGAGTCTTCATCGAAGGAAGGATATCCCTGAGACGAGCTATCGCCTCACGGGCTGCCATCTGCAATGCATGTTTCTCCGTAGGCATGGCTCTCCCCAAGAACCAGAAACGCTCAACTCGCCCTCCCTTGAATTGCACCGCGGCCTGGTGCATGGTTAGACGGTCATTGACCTTGTGCTGAGAGAGGGAGAAGACGGGCGCATGATGGCCCCATGGCGACTTGGACGTTGAAGGAGAGAAGCTTGACGAACCCATCAGGCATGTGGGCGAACATCTGAGACTCGCAGTCGTTGCTAGCCAACTACAAAAGTAGGCAAAAATTCTGAGTGGTCAAATCATAAATTTATGCTTGTTGTCGAAATTGACTACATTTGTAAAAATATGAATTAGCTCTATATGCAAAAAACCGATTAGCGATCGCACCTAGTTGCTTCTCTGATCGACTGGCTCTGGCACCAAGCTTATCACGACCGGTTTTCCAATAAAATATTTATTGAGAAACCGACCTATCAATTCCAAAGGTGAGGAAAATCCTCCTCACTTTGGTAGACAAAATCTTGATACAATAAGCCAGTGGCATATAATATATTACAGTGTCGAGCTGATCTTGCTCAACAAATTATTACAAGCACGCCAATAATTATACATAGTGGCGGATATGGCACAGTGGAGTGGTGGCATACTACTGACTCGAGGTAAGGTAGTGGAATAACACAGTGGAGTGGATGATATGACTCAAAGATCGGTGGCTCATCGAAAGGCCGAGATGAGGCTCGGTGAATTTATTTGGGTAGAGGAAGCGAATATAACACAGTGACTAATCCAGGGGTCGCACGAGACTGACTGGGATTCCTCTAGGCGTCGGACTCGCTATCGAACTCTTCATCCATGAGATCGCCTTCGTCAACATCTGGCCAAATCAACAAGCCAGGTGAGTACTTTGAAAGTACTCGCAAGACAGTTCGGACAAAAGATATAACAAATGTATGCACGAATGCTACATGAATAATTTAACAATGCGCAATCAAATCAGTATAGCAAGGTAAGTAAAAAGGGAATCGGCGGTAGTCCGCTCAAAAACCCAAAGAAAATAAACTAAAAACCAATCGGGTGTCTGAAGCGACACCTCAAAGGGCGAACAAATAAGTAAAGCATGCCACGATCCGAGGCGTCTAAGCGACACCTCATAAAGGGCTTATACTGAAAGAAAAGACATGCGTGCCGCAGTCGGATGTCGGAGCGACATCACAGAAAGGGCTTATATCAATAATAAGTAAATAACAGTGCCACAGTCGGACGTCTGAGCGACATCGCAGAAAGGGCTTATATCAAAAATAAGTAAACGACAATGCCACAGTCGGACGTCTGAGCGACATCGCAGAAAGGGCTTATATCAATAATAAGTAAATAACTTGATTACCGCGATCGGACGTCGAGCGACATCGCAGAAAGGGCTTGTATCAAAAATAAGTAAACGACAATGCCACGATCGGACGTCCCGGCGACATCGCAGAAAGGGCTTATACTTCATTGTTCATAACTTACAAGAAATGGTGCTCACGGAAAATATTCATCACAAGACGATGAACGGGTTAGTCCATCCACAGAAAGAAACCTTTAACATTCATGTGGTTCTCGTGAGTTCTTGTCTCCGGACTGACATTTGACAAGATAAGATGAACACGATGCTTGGACATGAATAGGATGATTTCAAGGATTTTTGACTCTGCAGAGTTTGTACTAAAATGTCCACAATAGCGGATTCGTAGTCACGCAGGACTAGTTCCGTTTACGGTATTTCGGAGAAAACACAGCTAACCAGTACACACCCATCCTACCTCACGTTGCCAGGAATCACGCTAGACAGCGTTCAAGAAAAACTTTGAGATGGGGAGATCACAATCTCAAATAGCATGGGATCAAATTTATATACGCGCGCTCTAAGGGGTGCCCCCCTCTCGGTCCGAACCGGAAACACCCATGCCCCCTGACCGGATGATAGGCTTTAATCCAGGGCCATGGAACCCTCATCCCGGCCTCTCGATTTGGTGTGTACCAGAAAGTGGTTTGCAACTTACTAAGCCGTATCCCTTGCGGAAAACATGTGGTAGTACGAAAAAGGAGACGCACGGGAATTGAACTGATTTATGTTGACACTGGGTCAACGGTCTGGCATAAGACTCGCATGCTACAACACTGCCATCTTACCCATTCTCATGCCAACTCATGGCCATGCAACTCGTTTCCAACAACTCATGGATTTCCGAGACTTACTTGCCTCAACTTTTACGAGATAAACTTTCATCGAGATGCTCATGAACATGCCATGAAACTAAATTAATGCAAACATGCCCAAACACTCATGATATCAAAAGTTCAAACATGCTTGCCTGGTTCGGAGTACTCGGGGCCAAGCTCGGTGAAGTTCGCGGTTCCGTCACCTCCTTCGGTATCTACGATATACAAAAATATACGCACTAACGTAAATACCAAGGGGTGCTCAAAAAATATTCCAAATATTTTTCAAATAAATCTGATAAAAAACTAGACAAAATTTTTAAGAGGAAGAAAAAGAATCACTCAAAAATCCTTTTCTGTTTAAAAGTTATAAGTGTTTTGGTCCAAGGACCATTCTGTAATGAAACAGAAAATACTCGGGGGGCAGAACAGAAAAGTTCAGAAAACGATTCAGTTTGGAAAGCGCATTTGTCATAATACACTTACAGAAAACGTTTCAAAAAAAGGAACATAGAGGCTGACGGGCGGGTCCCACCCGTCAGGTTTGAAAATTCAAACGAGGCGGCAGAGTTCGTCGGCGCAAAACCACTGAGTGGTCGCCATGGCGGAAATCCACGGCTAAGGCAGGAGGTTCGGGTGGTACCTCCGTGCTCGAAGGCGTCATTCGCGTCGGTGAGTGGTGGTGGTAGTCGCCCGGCGAGCACTACGGCCGACGGCGGCCGTTGTTCGGGCGGACGATGGTTCGGAGGGGTTGGATCTCGCTGGGGAGTGCTGCGAAGAGCAAATTGAAGAGGGGGTTAGACTACTGGGTGCTCGAGAGGGTTGCTGACGAGGTTACGGCGCCGGGGACGGCCTCACCGGAGTGAATCGAGGTGGAGGCCGAGGCAGAACAGGGCGGCCGGAGTTGGGGGAGGAGACCTCCTCGAGGTCCTCCTAGTGGCCTGGCAGAGTGTGGGTGAGGTGCAGAGATGGTACGAGCTTGAGGGCGAGCTCGGGGCCCCTTTTTATAGGCGGTCCAAGGCGGTGGCCGTGAACGGAGTTCTCCGGCGAAGGTTACGGCGGCGCAGAGCTTGGTTGGGGAGGTTTAGGGGGTTGAGCGTCATCGTGGAGGCCCACTGGTTCCATTCAGACGCTAAACGGACTTGGATTAGGTGATTTGAGTGAATTTCGACGGAACAGGGTGGCGCGGGCCTGTCGGCGGCAGAGGGCGCGCCCTGTGCTTGCCGACCACGGCGACGGTGCCGCGGGGTGTGCTGGCGTGCATGAGGCCAGGCGGAAGGCGAGCGTTAGGCGGTCTTTGGGCGGCGCGAAGCTCGTTCGGGCCCTCGGCCGCCGCCACGGGTGGCGCCACCACAAACCGCCAACGCCGGCAAGGCTCGCCGCCACCGACGCAGCATCCGTCCAAGGAGGCGTGCGATGCTCTGGCCAGGGAGGAGAGGCCGTGCGCAACGCGCCAGGGCGCACTGTTGACAGGTGACTGATCTCTGACGAAGAACGACACTGAAACTCTGAATTTTACTGAAAGTGCAAAGTGACAGTGCATGCTAGGTGTTCGACAGAATGTTTTTGGCATGTGGGGATTTTTTCTTGAGCTGATTTTTGGTGGAGTGGCTTCTCATTGCAACTGGAGGTTGCCTAAATTTTTATGGAATTTTTGGAGAAGAGGAGATATGAATTTCACCAAATTTGACAAATCTGGTCCAAACTTGTAGAAGCTGAAATTTGAAAATTTTGAACAGAAGAAGAGTGGATCTTGATGGTTCTAGGTTGTGGGTGCTAGGGACTATCCAGAGAAGTTAGTTTGAGAGAAAAGTTCAAAGACAATTAGGTACTTGCTTTGCAAATCACCTAGGCTCAAAATAATGGGCAGAATTGTTTTGGGGAAAGAATTAAATGAAATAAAATCCAAAAATGAGTTGGACTTGTTGGGACAGAATATTTGGATTGTACCAAAGGGGAAGGAGGGGTTTTGGGAAGATTTACCACATGAGGTATGGTAAAACCATGGGTGGTTTAAAAATAAGAGAAGACCCAAGACTCCTATGGTTTTCTTTTAAAAGAAAATGAATCCCAAAAATAAAATTTGAGAAGGGGGAAATCAGAAGAAAGGTTTTTAATAACCAACACTAGAGTTGAAGAAGGTGCCAGAGTAAAATCTTTTGTCAAAGGGAAAAATTCTTGAGAGAAAGAGATTTTTGGAAGGGTTTAAATGACCTCCTTCAAAACCAACAAAGTTTTTGCTGAAAACCAAAACAAAATTTTTGGACTGTCACAAAAGAAGACCTCCATGATGAAGTCGGCTGCCAAGAGCCGGGCTATCTCTTCTCCCATGATCCTTCTCTGTTCCTCTGACAGTCGGCGGAGGGGCTGCTTGACTGGCTTGGCGTCTGCTCGGACGTGTACCTTGTGCTCGGCGAATTCCTTCGGAACACCCGACATGTCCTTGGGGGACCATGCGAAGATGTCCCGATTCTCATGGAGGAAATCGACAAGCTCGCTTTCCTATTTACTGTCCAGGTTTGCCCCGATGACGGCAAACCTTTCAGGGTGCTCTGGGTCCAGAGGTATCTTCTTTGTTTCCTTGGCCGGCTGGAAGGAACCTTGGGCATCATACTCTTTGGGGTCGGGGGACAGGGCAGGCTGCTTGCCGGCCATGGCCACGACCTGGTCCAACATCTTCTTCTCTTCGGCGACTACGAGGGACTCGGCCAGCCGGCTGCTAGCTGTAGCGCACTCGGAGGACTACTTGTAGTCGCCGGCTATGGTGATGATGCCCTTGGTACTCGGCATCTTCATCTTGAGGTAGGCATAGTAGGGTACAGCCATGAACTTGGCCAGAGCAGGCCGGCCAAGCAGCGCATGGTAAGGTCTCTCGAGGTCCACCACTTCAAACCAGATTGCTTCTCGGCGGAAGTGATCCTTGTCTCCGAAGAGAACATCTATCTTAATCTTGCCGATGGGTGAACAGGACAGGCCGGGTACAATGCCATGGAACACGGTCCGACTTAGTATGAGGTGCTTGGCCTTGATGTTCAGCTTCTCCATGGTTTCTCGGTACAGGATGTTGATGCTACTCCCGCCGTCTATCAGTACGCGGGAGAATCGCGCAGCAAGCCTGTCCGTCGCCAGGGTTGCCTCCAAAATCAATGCATAGGAGCCCGGGGATGGCATCACCTATGGGTGGTCGGCCCGGCTCCAGCTGATAGGGCTCTCTGACTAGTGCATGTATTCGGGGTTGCTGGAGGCGACTGCGTTGACTTCTTGGTGCTGTCGGCGCCGGCTGCGCCGGTCTTCGGGCTAGCTCGTGAAGACCACGTAGGCGGCGTGCTCGTTGGGGAACTCGTCTTGGACGGTTCCGACTGCTGGTCGAGCGGCCGGCTGTTGGGGAGCCGGAGGCGGCTGTCCAGCAGGTGGAGGCGGCACCAGCCCTTCGCCTTTGGTGATTCGGGTGAGCCAGTGGCACTTCCGGGTTGTATGGTTGGACGGCTTCGCGCCGCTGTGGAACTTGCATGGGGCGTCATATGCTTTCAGAGGAGAAAGCGGCTATAAGCCGACTGCCGCTTCTTCGGCTTCTTGGGCGTGGGCATTCTTCAGTTGCTTTCGCTGACGGTGGCCACCTGCCGACTGGCTGGAGGTGGCATTGGGCCTTTGCGCTTGTTGTCGTGCTGGTACGGACGTCGGCTAGAGTCGCCAGCCAGTGTTTTGGGAGCCGGGTTGAGCACCTTCCCGGCGGCGTGTACCCGGAGCTCGGTCTTCATTGAGGAGTCAGCGGTGGCGTACTTGTCGGCTATGACAAGTAGCTCGTCGAGGGTAGCCGGCTCGTCACAGAGGAGCTTGTGCTTGAGGAGGGTGCCTTCTCGGCACCCGGTGGTGAAGTACTCTATGGCTTGAACCTCGTGCACCCCCTCGCAGGAGTTGCGGAGCTCAGCCCAACGCGTGAGGTAGTCGCGGGTCGACTCGGTGGGCCCTTGTACGCACAAGGAGAGTTGCCTGGGCTTGGGAGCCCGCTTGTAGGTGCTGATGAAGTTGCGGATGAAGGCTTCGGTGAAGTCTAGCCAGCTGTTGATGCTGTACGGCTTGAGGCTGTTGAGCTGTGTTCGCGCCGCGTCTCAAGCATGAGGGGCAATATTTCACCAAGAACGCGCCTGTTGCCGTTCGCTATGCTGACTGCGGTCGAGTAATCGATCAGCCAATCCTCCGGCTTCAAGGAGTCGTTAAACTTGGGCGTATCTCTTGGGAGCGAGAACCCTTTGGGGAAGGGCTCGTCGCGGATGCGGGGGCCGAAGCAAGGCGGCCCGACATCGTCTTCTTCTTCCAACGCCAGGGATCACGCCATGCGGTCGATCCGGTGGCGGGCGTCGTTTTCGCCGACTCCTTCGCGGCGGCCGAGTCGGCCGCTGAGAGTCGGATGGGTGACAGGCGGCGGGGTAGGATATCTTTCCCCGCGAGGTGGAGGAGGGGGCGGGTTGCCTCGCCGTTCCACGGCTCGAGGGCGGCCTTCTGCGTCGCGCTCGATGGAGATCCGGGTCCGGCTGCGGCTGGCAGCCGGCTCCTTTTCTTGCCGTGCGCGGGTGTTGCCCGCAGTCGGTGTGCGTGATGTTGCGCCGTGCTCTCGGCGCGGGGGAGGGCTTTCGGCGCGGGCGTTGTCTTCTTGCCGCTCTGTGGCCGCGCTGATCAGTTGCTGGATGCGTCTTGCCATGTAGGGAAACTCGTCGGACCCTAACCCGTTCAACTCTTCTACGGCCGCTTGGGCGGCGCACAGGTTCTCAAGGGGCGTGGCGTAGACGGGGCAGTCCACGCCCAGCATGTCGGCGATGGCTGCGCCGCGTTTCTTAACAATGCCGAGTCGGCTCAGCCCTTCGGGAGGCGGCGTGCTGAAGGTGGTGCGGTCGACTTCGCGCTGGTGGGCTTTGGCGAGGCGTCTCAGGGAGGCTATCCTCCGACCCTCCGCGTGGAGGGCGAGGCGGCGTGCTTCTAGTGCCTCAGCGTCGGCGTCAGGCGGGAGAGGGGCGGACAGGTCGTGCGGCGCCGCTTGCAGGGTGTCGTGGGCATTCTCGCCCGAGGGGCCGCCGTGACTGATGACCAGCAGCTCAGTGATGGCGCTGCCACAGCTGTTGGCTTGGGGGAGCGGGTCATCGAAGATGACGACGTTGGTGGGGAAGGCGTCGAGCGATGCCGTGTCGGAGTCGACAAGCATCGGGTCGGTGGAGCCAACCGACTCCAAGTCCACAGCAGGCTCGCTGGAGACGTGGAGTTGGTCGAGGAGGCCGACGAGGTGGCTCGAGGTGCCAGCGCTCGCCGGATGCGGGCTTGTCGGAGATGCGAGCCTCGCCAAGTAGGTCAGCGAGGCAGCTCACCGCTGGCGTCAGCGACGCCTTGCAGCCTTGTCAGGGGCAAAAGCGCGCCATCGGGCGTGCGGGCTGGCTACGCTTCATGGGGAGGAAGAGGGTTCCCGTCGAGCAGTGTCTCCGGATGAAGGTGCACTGGCCCCACTGGTGGTGCCAAATGTCGGGTGGTAGGTGCGACATATGCCAATGGGTGGCTAATCATAGTGGGAGCCAATAAGGCGCCGCCGGTGCTCGAAACGGATGAGGCAAAGACATGCACGCCGCTAATCTTACCCAGCCTTCAGTGGCTCTCCGTGGAGATAACACCCCATCGCTGTTCTCATGGGTCTCCGCATGATCACTAGATGAACAAGTTTCTACAAGAGGCTCCTTGAGCAGTTCGGTGTGAGGAAGAAGAAGGGCACGGCTAGCTCTCCTCTTCCCTCTACGTGGTGTCTAAAACTATCAGAGTCCAACCCTTTGCATGGGTGCCCTGGGGGGTTTATATACGCCTACCCCCCAGGGGTACAATGGTAATCCGACTAGGTGTGGGCCCTAGCCGTCAGTGTCTTCGTCCGCCGGCTTCTCCGCCGGCTGGGGCCCGCCGACCAGGGTCCTGCTGTCACGGCTTCTGGTCGGCTGTCGGCCCCACCGTTGAGGGCCTTGTCAGGGGCTGGTTACTGTTGCCTCAATCCTGATGACGAGGGCTTTGTCGGGGTAAGCGTGGCTACAGTGCCGCCGCCTTGGCGGTGATCACTGTAGCCTCACTTCTTCTTGTCTCCTTAATGAGGCGCTTCCTTCGAGGGAGGGAACGAGCCAGCTATGGGGAGCCGGGCATGTCTCAGGCCGACTGGGGGAGGCCGAGCCGCCTTCGGGCATCTCTCTGACCGGAGGGACCCGTCGCCTGCGGGTAGTACAGACAGCCTATCATGGGTGACATCACGGTCAACATGACAACAGTGCCACTGTCGGTGTCAAAACCGGCGGATCTCGGGTAGGGGGTCCCGAACTGTGCGTCTAGGCGGATGGTAATAGGAGACAAGGGACATGATGTTTTACCCAGGTTCGGGCCCTCTTGATGTAGGTAAAACCCTACGTCCTGCTAGATTAATATTGATGATGTGTGTTACAAGAGTAGATCTACCACGAGATCAAAGAGGCTAAACCCTAGAAGCTAGCCTATGGTATGATTGTTGTCGTCCCCACGGACTAAAACCCTCCGGTTTATATAGACACCGGATAGGGTTAGGGTTACATGAGTCGGTTACAATGGTAGGAGATCTACATATCCAGATCGCCAAGCTTGCCTTCCACGCCAAGGAAAGTCCCATCCGGACACGGGCGAAGTCTTCAATCTTCTATCTTCATAGTCTTGGAGTCCAGCCGATGATGATAGTTCGGCTATCCGGACACCCCCTAGTCTGGAACTCCCTCAGTAGCCCCTGAACCAGGCTTCAATGACGACGAGTCCTGCGTGCATGTTGTCTTCGGCATTGCAAGGCGGGTTCTCCTTCAGTCTTCATGTTCCCGTCGAATAGTGTCCGGCTTCTTTATAAATGTTGCGCTCCTTGGCTTCTACGCCCAATAATGGCCTCCTTCCACGTGTCATACGAATGCGAAAGGCTGGGATATTTTTACATTTTACCCCCTAGCCGTGCGAACGAGCCGCCTACAAGAGAGGCGAGGATCTAGATCCAGCTCACACCATCCTCCATCCGCAAGTTCTCATCGAAGCGCCTCGACAAAAAATCCATTCCATCATGGATAGCCAACGCGGCTCCTCCTCTCGCGCTCTCAGCCCTAAGCCAGGAGAGTGGGGGAGAGGCTCAGTTCCACACAGCGAGCTAGTGGTGCTTCAACCCGAGGGAGATCTTCCCCCAGCTTTCATGGTTCCGGTTCGAGCCGGAATGGCCACCTACAAGGGTGGGAAGCAAAGGAGAGCGTCCCCAACCCTTCCAAAGGGAGCTGGTATGCCGTCCCCTATCTAATAAGGGGACTCGGTTTCCCATACATCCGCTTTCTCCGGGGCTCCTAGAGTTATACGGACTCCAACTTCACCACCTCACGCCCGCCTCCATTTTGTACATCGCGGCTTCGTAGCTTTTTTTATGAGCTGTTCTTGGGCATCGAGCCCCATTTTGCCCTGTGGAAGAGATTGTTTTGTCTAGTACCCCGTTCTCATGAGGGTTCGATATACCAAGTGGGCGGAGCTGAAATATGGCGCATCGTCGGGACGGATATCTATCCGCACCCCAAGAAGGCGTCAAGACTGGCCTTGAATGGTTCTACATGGAGGACGCCCCTCTACGGATCGATCCGGATCGGCCTCCGGAGTTCAACAATGCTCCCTTGAAGAAACGCCTGAGTTGGCGCCTTGAGCCCTCAACGGGAAGATGACAGGAGCGTCCATTATCTGATGTTCCGGATTAGGTTACTGGCCCATTCCGGATTGACCATGATTGGAGTCATGGCCACGTGCATTACGCGAGGGGTGCAGCCACTCCAATATGTGGGATTTCAACGGGGAAGATGACGCCACCCGTCATGGCCGCAAAGGGCTAGGCTCGGCAGCCGATCTGGCAAAGATCTTGTCTGGCTTGTACAAGGGAGAGGAGGAGGACTTCCTCCGCAACAATCCGTTGAATGGATTTTCTATGCATAACCCTCGGAGCTGGGTAAGCGGATATTCATCTACCCGATCCATACCTTTTTTGTAAAGTCAAGTATCTTACTCTGTGATTTCGACGCAGGAGCTGCGCCGGGACGTGGAGGGCATACGAAGCCTAGCTCCACAGCCCGAGGATCCGGAACGATCCCTTGATCCGGCCTCCGAAGAGGATCCGGACATAAAGGTGGAGCTGATTGACGGGTGTTCCACCAACGTAGCATAGACAATGCCCTAGTCGCCATTACGGCTGACTACCCGGTTTGTTTTCGCCTCCCGGTGACTACTGACCGAGGTATTGACACCATCATTTGATCCGCGCTCAATTGACCATCCCATGCTGATGGTGTATCGCAGGATGTGCCTTTAAGGCAGGAAGCCGAACCCGCGGCGGCTGACCAACAAGGATCAGTCCGGCCCGGTAGGAGGAAGAGGAGTGCGGCGCGAACCGAGATATCGCCGCAACGGTACGGAGCACCGTTATTTTTAAGGGAAGGATCGCCAGAACGTATATTAATGCTCATAACTTTTCCAGAAAGAGCACTCGCCGGACAGTGTCCGGAGAGGTTGCCAATCAAGCCTCCGCTGGCCATGCTCCAACGCATGGTCCGGGACGGGAGGTGAATACAAGGCGTAAACCGGACCCTCCTCCGACGGGGGATGCCGACAGGCTGTCCGCCACCCGGTACGAGGTGGAGAGCGCCATGAATCACAGGCGTCACCAGACAGTTCTTCGTGACGCGTGTTTCTCCCCGGAGGCGTTAAATGCCTTTAAAGCGGGAAACACACACCTCCGTGCCGCTCAAGATGGGTTAACCAGAGCCACGGAGGCGGTATGTGAAAGACATACGGGTAAGTAATTTTAATAGTTATATATGCCAAGAGCCCCGAGACTTAAAATAGTTGAAATAACTGATTTAAGGATCATTATTATCTTGAGGTCTTGCGGAGAAGAATACCCAGCTGTCCCAGGAGCTCCAAGAGTGCAAGGCCCAACTTGAAGCCACACTGGCCGACACAGAGACCCCCGCTGGTAAGACATACTTTTAAAAGATAATTATTAAGCAAAGTGAGGCGGGAATCGACAATAATATTGCGGAGGGCGCGGACTAGATCCGCATTACAAGCAACGACTACTGCGTCGGCTAAAGGCGGCGAGAGGGTGCTTATGAAGGTGCAACAGGAGAGAAACAAGCTCCAAGATGCCCACACCCAGCAAGGAGAAGAGCTGAAAGGTGTTCGGGCCAACCGTTCTGCCCGTGAAGGAGAATCAGCGGCTTCGTCGCGGCATTTATAGTAAGTGCTTGAACGAATTCCTTTGAAAAGAAGAATTCGGCGAGGAAGACGATTGACAGAAATATGTCTTTAGGTGTGCTCACGGGTCGCCCGGCGGAGGAAATGCCTGAGTCAACGGGTGACCAACTTCCCGAACTAGTTCAATTGCTCGAACGTGTTCGGCAGGCGATGAGTGGCGTCGTTCATGCTTTATGGCCATCCGTCTCCCTACCCGAGGGCCTTGGTGAGCTTGCTGAGAAGCTTCAGGGAGCACGGCGACGCCTCCGTTTGTGGAAGATATCGGCCTGCCGTCAGGGCGCCAGGGAGGCCTGGGCCATGGTGAAGCCACGTTACCCGAAGTCTAACCCAAACCACATGGCCGAGGTCGGACCTGTGGGGCCTGATGGGAAGGAGATCCCTGTGAGCTTAATGTACGGCCACGTAGAACTGGCCGCGAAATATTCCCAACAGGACTGTAAATTAGACAGCCTGTTAGATGGGATTGAAGGGGAGTACAATCAGTCGGTTTGACAATGTAATTTGAAATGACATGTAAAATGCCTTCTAGCCGGATTGTAGATCGTTTGTCTTTGCGGACCGTTTTGCTTCAACCTCGGGACCCAACAGTCCGGAGTGTGTCCGAATACACATACGGTTATAAAAGAACCGGGGCATGCATGGAGACAAGGCTTCGGGGTCATAATTGCTTTATCAGACAAGTGCCCAACTAGTTATGTTATATTACATGGTTAGTAAGAAACATCTTCCAGGGAGAATAGTTCCGTTAAGGGTTCCTTTCTCAGGAGGCATGCCCTAAAGTGCAATGCCGGACTGTGAAAATAGCAGAAAAAGCATCTTGGGGCAGATAAATAAGTAAGTAATAAATCATCTTTCAAGTCACCGACCGAATATTCTCTGAAGAACGCTAGCTTTCGGCTTCACCCAGTCTGAGGTACACATCCGGCTGACCCGGCAGTAACAATCGCATAGGTGCTCCCTTTACCTCCTAGCCGAACAATCGGGAGCGTAGGGGTAAGCACGAGCCGAACAACCCAGCTTGGCCAAAACTTAAGTCATATCGATGCATATAATGGTGAATAAAAGGTACATGCGGAAGTATGACACATGTATTGGGCATGAAGCCCGTATGAATAAGCTTCATTAAAGAAGCCCCCAAAGTAAAATGAGTGCGAGGGCACATCAAGTGTGCGAACAAAGCGCAAATCAGCCCATAAAAGGTAAAAAGGGGGAAGAAGGAGGAGGAGGAGACGGTAAAAACAAGGAGTGGGCGGGAGTGAGACGAACCCGGAGTCCGGCGTTAGGCGTAGAATCTTCGGAGATGGGCTGCGTTCCATGGGTTCAGCTCGAGTCGGTTGTCCGATGCATTACGTAGACGGTACGCTCCGCCGGTCAGGACTTGGTCGATGATGAATTGACCTTCCCACTTGGGCTTGAGTTTGTCATTTTTCTTGTCCGGCAGGCGTAGAACAAGTTCGCCAACATTGTAAGTTTTGGCCCGTACTTCTCTGCTTTGATATCTTCGAGCCTGCTGCTGATAAAATGCGAACGAGCCTTTGCCACGTCCGCTCCTCCTCTAAGCGCCCAGACTGTACTCACTGATCTAGTTCGGCTTCTCTTTCTTCGTACATGCGCATTACGAGGTGAGTCGTGAATTATATCGCAGGCGGGACTGCCTCTACGCCGTATACCATGAAAAATGGTGTGAATCCGGTGATTCGGTTTGGCGTGGTCCACAACCCCAGTACGGAGTCGAGCTCCTCTACCCGGTCGTGTTAGATTCCTTGAGGACCGCACTAGTGCGGGCTTGATGCCGCTCATGATTAGACCATTTGCTCGCTCAAGCTGGACCGTTAGTTTGGGGGTGATAGACTGAGCGTAATCGAGCTTAATGCCCATGTTTTTGCACCAGAGTTTAACCTCGTCGGCCGTGAAGTTCGTGCCGTTGTCAGTGATGATGCTGTGGGGGACACCGAAACGGTGTACTACCCCGGATATGAAGTCTATCACCGGTCCAGATTCTGCCGTTTTAACCGGCTTGGCCTCAATCCATTTGGTGAATTTGTCCACCATGACCAATAAGTATTTGTGCTTGTGGGTTCCCCCTTTAAGGGATCCAACCATGTCAAGCCCCGGACATAAGCGACCAGGTAATGGGTATAGTTTTGAGGGCGGTGGGTGGCATATGGCTCTGATTAGCAAAGAGTCGGCAACCGACGCATCGTTGGACTAAATCCTAAGCATCTGCCGGGCTGTCGGTCAATAAAATCCTGTCTGGAAGGCCTTGCCTACAAGGGCCGGGCTGCAGCGTGGTGCCCTCCGAGTCGGCGTGAATTTCAGCCGAGATTTCGCCCTTCCTCTTCGGAGATACACCTTTGAAGGACTCGGTTGTGCTTTTCTTATAAAGCTCTCCCTCATGGACCTTGTAGGTTTTAGATCGCCCGAACTATGCAGCGGGCCTCATTTTGGTCTTCGGAAGTTCCTGCCGCATTAAGTAGGCTAGGAATGGTTACATCCCACGGGCAATGACTGCCATTATTTCGTGAGCTGAAGGTGTTATTTCGTTGGCTGAGCCGCGTGTCAGAATGGTCTGAGTTAGGTGATGCAGCTGGCTCCGGATTGTTATTTTCGGACTCCTCTTCCCATAATACAGATGGCTTAAAGAGTCGTTCCAGGAAGATGTTAGGAGGGACGGCGTCTCGTTTCGCGCCGATGCGTCCTAACACGTCTGCTGCCTGGTTATTATCCCGGGCTACATGATGGAATTCTAGTCCTTGAATCGAAATGACATTTTAAGACGGCGTTGCGGTAAGCTGCCATTTTAGGATCTTTGGCGTCAAGTCTCCATTTACTTGGGATATTGCGAGGTTTGAATCCTCACGCACCTCTAGGCGTTGAATGCCCATGGAGATTGCCATCCGGAGGCCATGTAGGAGGGCCTCGTGTTCGACTGCGTTGTTGGAGTCCATGTACATTATTTGAAGTACGTATTGGATTGTGTCTCCCGTTGGGGACGCTGTGACGACCTTTGCCCCCAAGCCAGCCAACATTTTGGATCCGTCAAAATGCATGATCTGTTGGAGTATGGCGCCGTACTCTTTAGGGAGTTCGGCTTCGGTCCATTCGGCGATGAAGTCCGCCAGAACCTGCGACTTTATAGCTCGCTGTGGTTTGTAGGTTATAACAAATGGTAAGAGCTCGATAGCCCATTTTGCAATCCTGCCCATTGCATCGCGATTGTTTATAATATCGTTGAGAGGTACTTCGGAGGCCACCGTTATTGAACACTCTTGAAAGTAGTGACGCAGCTTCCAGGATGCCATGAACACCGCATATGCTATCTTTTGATAATGTGGGAACCTGGATTTTCATGGAGTTAGAGCGGTGGATACGTAGTACACGGTTTTTGAAGAGGAATTTGTGCCCTTCGCTTTCTCGTTCAACGACGAGTACCGCGCTAACAACTTGATGTGTTGCTGCGATATATAACAACATAGGCTCGCCCGAGGTTGGTAGCGGCGTAACCGGATTTGTTGCCAGTATGGCCTTTATTTCTTCGAGTCCGGCTGTGGCAGCATTCGTCCATTCGAAATGTTCGGTGTGCCGGAGGAGGCGGTAGAGGGGCAGAGCCTTTTCTCCCAAACGGGAGATGAAGCGACTTAAGGCCGCTATGCATCCGGTTAGTTTTTGTATCTGCTTGAGGTCTTTTGGAATATCCAATTGTGACAGAGCTTCGGATTTTGGCGGGTTTGCTTCAATTCCTCGACCGGACACGATGAAGCCTAAGAGCTTTCCGGTACGCCAAGACGCATTCGGATTGAGCTTAATGTCATATGCTCGGAGGTTGTCGAATCTCACCCTCAAGTCTTCTACTAGAGTTCCGGCGTGTTTGGTCTTGACGACCACATCGCCTCGTATGCCTCTCTTGTTTTGCCTATCTGGGTAGCCAGACATGTTTGAATCATGCGCTGATATGTTGCGCCGGCGTTTTTGAGTCCGAAGGGCATTGTGTTGAAGCAGAATGGCCCGTATGGAGTAATGAATGCCGTTGCGGCCTGGTCTTTCTCCGCCATCTTGATTTGATGGTATGAGTATGCGTCGAGGAAGCACAATGAATCGTGCCCTGCGGTAGCATCGATGATTTGGTCGATGCGAGGGAGGGGGAAAGGGTCCTTTGGACAGGCCTTGTTAAGGTCTTTAAAATCGACGCAGAGGCGCCAGGATTTGTCCTTTTTGGGTACCATTACTAGATTGGCTAGCCAGTCCGGATGCTTTGTATCTCTGATGAATCCGGCTTCTAAGAGTTTGGCTAGCTCTTCTCCCATTGCCTATCTTTTGAGCTCAGAAAATCGCCGAAGAGTTTGTTTGACTGGCTTGAATCCTTTTAGGATATTTAGGCTGTGCTCTGCCAGCCTGCGTGGGATTCCTGGCATGTCTGAAGGATGCGAGCAAAATGTCCCAATTTTCCGAAGGAATTCTCGAGTCATGACCTCGACATCGGGACTTAATTGTGCCCCAATGGAGGCCGTCCTTGTGGGGTCCGTTGGATGGACCTGAAATTTGACTATCTCGTCTGCTGGTTTAAAAGAGGTGGATTTGGACCTCTTATCGAGTATCACATCGTCCCTATCCACCGTGGAGCGCAGCGTAGCTAGTTCCTCTGCCGCTAGGGCTTTTGGACAATGCCTCTAGGGCGGTCTGGCTGTCTTATTTTCAGCACGGAGTGCCGTATCTGGATCACTGGCGAGAGTGATTATCCCATTGGGTCCGGGCATTTTGAGCTTCATGTACCTGTAGTGTGGTATAGCTTGGAAGATTGTGAATGGCTCTCGCCCTAACAAAGCGTGATATCCGCTGCCGAATGGGGCCACTTGAAACGTGACCTCCTCGGACCTGTAATTGTCCGGTGAGCCGAACACTACATCTAGTGTGATTTTTCCTGCGCATAGTACTTCTCGACTAGGGATTATCCCTCTGAAGGTTGTCTTTGCTTCGCTCAATGCGGCTCCGATCAATTTCCATTTTTGAAGGGTTTCCTCATAGATGAGGTTTAATCCGCTGCCGCCATCCATGAGTACGTTAGTGAGGCGAAAACCGTCCACTATCGGACTGAGGACCAATCGGCTGGTGCTCTAGCTGTTCGAATTTAGGTTCGTCGCTGGCATTGAAGGTGATAGCCGTGTCGCTCCATGGATTTGTTGTTGCTACTTGGTAGACTTGGCGAGAAGTGCGGATTTTTCGTTCCGTGACATGTTATTTGATCACGAAGTCTCGAAGGCTGTTAATACCGTGACTCGGTATCTGCTGGGTTGGTTGCGGGGCTAAAAAGCCTACGCCACTTTTGGCCACCTGCCGTAGTATCCAACACGCTCGAAGGCTGTGTGTTGGACTGGCGCCCTCCGTCCGTGGATTTTTGGTGGTCGTTGAGCCAACCCTCCAAAGACGGTTCCGTACCCTTTAGGGGATTTTGGTTTTTTGGTATTCAACCCGGGTGCTTGATAATGATGCACCCTTTTGTTTCGGACTAGGGATGTATTCGGGGCCGGATTATCCCAAAATTTACTGTCGGTTTTCCAGGCGCTCTCCATCGACAGTACTTTTTGTACTATGGTCGCCAAGTCAAGAAGGCGATGTAATTTCGTGACGACTTATGGCATTTAGGATTCCCTTGTCCGTGCAATTATTGCAGAAAATTGGGATTGCGTCCTCCTCTCGGCAGTCCTTTATCCTGTTCTTAACGGGAGGAATCAGCCCGATAATGATGTCTCGCTTCAGCGGGCTCTTGCCGAATTCGGAGAGGTCGCTAATGTTTGGAGTGGGCGGGTGGGACTAGATCCAGGAACCCTGTCCAATTCAGGACTCAAGGGCGAGAAGTTTCCGAACTTGGAAGTTTGGATTTTGAGTGTTATCCAATGAGTCCAACCCGCCGCCTGACTTTAAGTTCAGGGCTTGGTCGACGTCCGTCCCTCTGCGGGAATCCGGCATGGAGGGATCGGGAATCTGGACGCAACTAGTCTTTAAGATACAAGAAGAATCGCCGCATTGCTGTTCTATCACAGCAACATGATGGGTAGCCTGGGGAAAATTGATCTCTCTCAAATCGGTTTTAGGCCCGATCCGGTCGTAGTCTGTTGCGACTCCCAGGGCAGCGATGCGATCCAAGAGCTCGTTTATGGAGGAGAGCTCGATCGGATCTAACTGTTCGGCAAGTTCCGAACTAACCTGGAGATTGGTTTCGATGACTCGAGAGGTCATCGTCGGTAGCGATGGCGGATTTGGCGGTCATAAGAAAACCACCTGGCGAAGAGTGCGGCCAGCAGCCAAGGCTCCTTGGCGATAGTATCGTCTCTAAAGACGAGATGAGGCATCCTACGACAGCTGACGACAGAGGAACTCTCAATGAAAGCACCAATGTCGGTGTCAAAACCGGCGGATCTCGGGTAGGGGGTCCCTGAATCGTGCTATCCGGACACCCCTAGTCCGGAACTCCCTCGGCCCGCGCCCGGACGGGTGATGGCTGCCCCACTCTGGCCTGCTGTAGCCACAGCGGCGCTCCGGGATGCGGGGGTGGCAGGTGTCCTTGTAGCCACGCCCGTCTCATCGCCCGTTACGTGGAGTGCAGATTACGAGGGTACGGCCTTGGCACTTTCTTGAGTGGCGGCTCCTTGGAGTCGGCCTTCGTGGCTACCTCTGGAGTCGGCCCTCTGGTAGCCGGCTCCTTGGAAGCCGGCCCTCTCGTGGCTTTCTTCTATGGGTCTTGGGGCCAGGCCGCCTCTTGACAGCCGGCATGGATGACAGCCGGCCGAGGGAAGGCGGCCCAACATCTTGGATGTTGGATGCCTTGATTGGCTTGTAATTTTTGCAGAAGCCCCAGGGGGGGCCGGCTAGGCTACCCGTGGTCACTTACTCCGACAGATGCTCAGCTCGATTTTAGCGGAACTGCACAAAAGCATCGTATGATCCGAGGGTGCCAGCCGTCTTTCCTTCGACAGGTTCTACCTGACCAGGAAATTAAATCCTATTTAGGGTTTAGGGTTTAAGTCGTAGTGACCCCATCAGTAGTTTTTCTATCGTACACGCTCTCACAACTTTTGTCTTTAGTTGTGAAGTAAATATTGGCTATGATATGTGAATCATTGAGATGCATCAGCATGCGTGTTAGTTTTCCTTTGTATTTGATGGAATGTTGTAACGGGGCAACCTTGGAGTAGGAATGAAAATGGAGTGGAAAGTTTCTGTTTTTCCGGAGAAAAAATGGAAACAGAGAGAAACCAACATTACGTTTCGTTGGATCGCGCCATCGAGCAAAACCAACATTTAAATCACGTCTGTCACGTTCGTGTCTCACCCTCCTCCATGGCTGGACCCCACACGGTCGCTCGGCATGCCACTCACCGCAAACCGAGTATACGATAACTTTCCCGCCTGCTTATCGATGGATCGCGCCATGGAGTACTAGTACTACTGGAAGAGATTGATGAGTTGGGGAGGACAGCTAGTTGTAGCACGGACTCCCAAGAACTTTTTACATGGATGCTGTGGCCGGCTATTGCGACCTTTGAACGTGGAGCAGTCGCATGCACTAGGAAGTGGCGTGGGCGACGCTCTCTCGGCCGGCGCGCCGCTTCAATGCCAGTGCCAGTGAGAGGTCGCGTCTGCTCTGGCGGGGCATGAATGCGGCACTGAAGTTTCGGGCAGGAAGCACGCACGGGTGATGAAGAGGGTTCGGGTTGGTCAGGAGCGGCCGTGGCAGCGGTCCGGACGCCCGCAAACAAGAGATGTTGTACGTTAATATTGTCGTGTATATAATTAACAACGTAAATGATGTGCCAGTTGGACAAATATGATTGGAGATGGAGATGGAGATGGAAATGGAATTTTACGTAAACACGGATATGCATGTCTATGTCTATGTGTGTGTGTCTTGTGACGACGACACAGGCGGGGGCATGTTTTTGATCGAGTTTTTTTTCTTGGTACGTTAAAAAATTGTCCGCTAGTTTTCGTTTCTTTTTTCCAGGAACGCGCATATTCTATTTAAAACCATTGCTATGGAGAGATTGTTTTACTCCATTATAGCCTCTTGTTTGACAGAGTTTCTCGCATCTCGCTCTCTCACCCTCTCCATATCAAAACAAGATGACAGTGTCCACACTATCTCTCTCCCCTCACCGGTGGTCACAGATCCGGCCGAATCCCGTCCGCTGCGGGAGGTGAGGAGGTGCAGCGTTGACGTTGTCGCCGTCGGTGATGGAGGAAGCCGATGCGCACCGTCCTCTCGGAGCCGGCGCTGGCGCGGATGAAGGTCCTCCATGCCATTGTTCGCTGCCGTCGTGTGGGCAGATCCCGCCCGCCCGCCTAAGCGACATCTCGCCCACCTGAGGTATAATTTCTTGTACTGGTCCAGCTCCCCAGGTCGCTGCATGCGGGTTTTCTTCTATGCGACTACTCCCCAGCTCCCCATGTATAGTAGCTAGGGTTCGTCGGCTGGTCCAACATCACCTACTATTATAGAGGAAATGCCACTCGAAATGTTGTCCTGATTTATGCCTCGGTGGAGGTATACATTTTGTTTTGACAAAAAGTACATGGTGGTTGTGCGGTCATTGTCCATATGCTCCTATTGCTGCTGCTAATCTAATACTATCACTGGTTAAATGAAGAAATGCTTTTTTTCTCGGGTATCCTGGCTTAGTTCCCATCAAGATAACCATGATGCTTCTGTTTGTTGTTGTACTTTTCATAATTCTTATTGACTATTGAGATGTCATTGTTAATCTTGTAAAACAAAGTAACAACAATATATCCCTTTTTTATATTTTTGGAAACAGCGATGCGTATCTCCGTACTCGGGCTTGTCTTCCTCAATTTTAGTGGAACTACACAAAATTGGATGGCCATTGTTGTTCTGCCTCACTGTCCTCTGCCACGTGGTTCTTCCTTCCTCGAGCTTGACTACTGAGAAGAAACAGACCACAGTGAGGATTTGTCGAACTTCATAGGTGCCTCACCCAAACTTGATGCCAAATGGATGATGCATCACCACGATGACCTATCGATGCTCATGGTTGCGCCTCATGGTTGCATCGGCTGGTGAAGCTGATCAATTTTCAATGAAAAACAAGCTGTCTTCCATCAGTGCTCTTTGCTTGTTACCCACAAAGATGATATCCTTCGTCAGTTCACCTTGGTTGCGTTGGAGACGCAGTCGTCTTTCACGTTGGTGCAATTTTATCACACAATTGGCTATGAACCAAATGTTTCCTCGAAGAAGGATCGACGCTGGTACTAAGACCATAAGTTTTGTATTGATGTCTAAGCCTTCTCACAACTTTGTCTCCAGCTCCCCTGTAATTTTGTTTGTCCAGCTATTAACTTTGATTAAAAAAATGGTGTGGACTAAAAACTTGGATGGACCTAGTAGCCCTCCATTTTTATTTACTCCGCATATTAGATTTGACTGAAGTCAAACTTTGTAAAGTTTGACCAAGTTTAGGCCAAACACAACAAACCATAATTATTAGAGAGGGCAAACTGTACATACTCTCAAACCTTTCCGATAATTGAAATTAAAATTTTTTATTTGTACACACTCTCACACGTTTCCGATAATTTTGCGCATGTGTGGTTGTTCACTTAAGGGAGGGTAGTGTACCACACGTGAAGGACATGAAGTGCCACCAGGACGTGTGGATCGTTAGTTCATCAAAAGTACTCCCTCCGTTCCTAAATATTTGTCTTTCAAGTGGTTTGCAATGGACTACCTCATACGAATGTATATAGACATTTTTTACAGTGTAGATTAACTCATTTTGCTCCGTATGTAGTCATTTGTTGAAAACTCTAGAAAGACAAATATTTAGGAACAGGGGGAGTAGTAGTTTTCTTCACTGGTACGTTAAATAAAGAGTTTCATTTCGTACTTACACAATTTAAAATGATTGTTATGGAGAGAATAAGAAAACCACTCCACTATATGTTAGTCGTATACACGAGTACTATATGGACGCAGCTTCATTGAATTTAGTGCACCTGCCTTTGGGTTTATGACAGGTGGGCCCAAAATGTGGCTGGCCCACCTGTCATACAGCCAAAAGCATGTGCAATTAAGGCACCGGAGCTCACTGCACACTCTGATATATATATAAGCTGGAGCCTCGGTAGCTTCTTCGCTAGGGTTTGCACTCTCCACAGTCTCGCCAAGACTATATATATATATATATATATATATATATATATATATATATATATACACGCTGGAGGCTCAGCGTTCCTTTGCTAGGGTTTACTATATTCACTGTCTCTCACCCTCTTCACCAGATCTAAACAAGACGGCATTGTGGCCTCTGTCTCTCTCACCCCCTCACAGACAGCTGGCGAAGGAGGCTTCCGGATCCCGTCGCACCGGGAAGGGGAGGAGGTGCAGCGTTCACTCTATCGCCTTCGGCGAGGGAGGCAATCCTTTGCTGCCACGCTTTTCTCTTTCACCCGGCGCTTTGTCTTGGAGGGCCACCGACCCCTTCTTCCTCGCTGCAGACGTGGTGTGGGCAGATCCGACCTCCGCAGACGCCATGCCACATCCTGGCGACCCTAAGGTATAAGTTTCTTTGAAACCGTCATTAGTCTAGTGCATCTTGATCTTTTTCGATTCTCAGAGTCGAATCTAGGTCTTGGTTCAAGAGGAAAGAAGGTTGCGGTGGGGTGGAGCATGAATCTAGGGCGTGGTTCAATGAGGAAAGGAGGGAGGAAAGTAGTATAGACTAGCTATCCAGCCGCTTTGTTGGTCGAAAAGGGAAAAAAGTGGGTAACCCAAAGACACACATCCGTAAGGAACCCAACTCTTTGTTGAAAAGGGAAAGAAAGCGGGGTCGGGTAGTTTGTGCGGGACAAGATTTGCTGCCCTCACATCGGAAAAAGTTTCAAAGATAACAAATATGGGACCAACGCAGATATCTTTGCTTGGCTACATACTCTGCATCACCCATTTATACGTGTGGACGCACATGGTGCTGGCATGTCCCATGTCCCATCCACATGATCATGCAGTGTGTTTTGAGATGTTGGGCTACTTGTATTGGTACTGTTTTAAATAAATGTTGAATTGAAACTATTGTATTTTAAGCAATGCCACTCTGAAAATTAACTACTGAACTATTTTAAGAGAATTTCTCTTTTAATATGAATCAATGCAACTAGAAATGCTACTGTCCTATACTTTGTTTCCATCAAGATAAGGTAGATGCTTCTTTTTGTGGCCGCATGTTTCACCGTCCTTTATTGGCAGTAATTGTTTCCTTTTTTGCCTCTGTTAAATCAGGGATATCTATTCAACTTGTTGCTATAGCAAACTTAAATGTCTCACCGGCGACTTTACTTGATTTCAGAGTAACTGCACAAAACGAGATTGGATTTCCAATTCGTGTTGGCAGATTCATACGTGATCTTGTGTGCGTCATGACAGGTTGGTACTTGCCTTCATCCACATGATCGTGCAGTGTGTTTTCATATGCTGTGCTACTTGTATTGGTACTGTTTTAAATAAATGTTGAATTGAAGCTATTGTATTGCTGTCTTTTCCCATTAAGTAATGAACAAAAATGGGACCAACCCAGACATTATGCTTGTTGCTTTGTTACAACAAACTCTGCATCACCCCCTTTATAAGTAGATGGAAGCACATGTTGTTGTTGTTTCCACTCTCCTCGGAACTGTTTATGCTTTTGTTAATCTAATGTCGCTGGTAAAATTAAGCAATGCCACTCTCGAATTAACTACGAATCTTATTCAAAACTGCAATACTTGTTAGGGATTGGCGGGATTACCATTTTGTGGCTGCATGTTTCATCCTCCTTTATTAGACAGTAATTGATTCCATTTTTGCCTCTGTTAAAACAGGGATATCTATTCAACTTGTTGCTATTGCGACATTTTGCTTCACTTAATTTTGGTGGAACTGCACAAAATGAGACCGGATTTCCATATATGTGTTGAGATCTCTTTTAGATCCACCTCAGGCGTTGTTTCTAATCTTGGTCTTGAAAGGTCAGTACCTACTTTCCTCAGAATTAACTGTTGAATCTTAATTCAAAACTGCAACACTTGTTAGGGATCTACGGGAGTACCATTACTGTTAGGGATCGACCGGAGTACATGTTTAAGAAATGTATTGTTCAGATAATGTCTCTGTCATTATATATCAGTTACAGTGTTTTACAAATGGTACTATCCTGATTTGTAGTTCTTTCTACATGTTTAACCAAGGTATTGTTAAGATAATGTCTTTGTTAAAATGAATCAGTCGCATTGTTTTAGGAATGATACTTTTCTGCTTTGTCGTTCTTTATATATGTTGAAACAAGGCATTGTTAAGATAATGTCTTAGTTAATATGAATGAATCACACTCATTGAGAATTGCTACTCTCCTGCTTTGTTTCCCATTAAGATAAGGTAGATCAGTAGATGTTTTTCTTCTGGGAGTACAAGTCATCAACCGTTATTTCTCAGTAATTGTTTCCTTTATACCTTTTGTTGCTTACAGGGATATCAAAATTAAAGCTCGGTTTTATTCTGAGTTTGATTTTTAGTTGAACTGCACAAAAGGAGCCAATGTGTCTAAGGCAAACTGCTGCATTAGTGGGTCCGATTGGTCTTACCACTTTGCAGAAAAGAAGCGATCCTTGTTATGCGCTACATTACACAAGGAATGATCGAGAAGCTTTACAGAGTATTAGTAGATGCTGGTGACATGACTAGTCTGCAGAGATGGCTGCTTTACTTGTGGTTCGGAGGAACACTGGGCAAACAAGTGCCCAAACAAGTACCAAGAAGCCAGGAAAGGACTCCAAGTCTGTCAATGTCACTCTAAGCAACAATGATGGCGCATCTGGGTATGGTAATCTATTTACCGTACTTTCAATTTGTTAGTCCACCGATTGGTGGGTTGACACTGGGGCCAATATTCATGTGTGTGCTGATGTGTCTTTGTTTTCTGGTACCATATAAATACGAAATCCACAAGGATGCTCAACTTGATTTTAGTGGAACTGCACAAAATGTTTAGATGGTTCGTGTCCTCCATAATAATACTTCATCATGCACAATACATCGAATGGTTCTCTAATCATTCGTCGTCACCTTGAGCCACCAGACTACCAGATGACAAACTGATGACAAACCCTGCCCGTTCCACAATCATAGGCATTACATATTTTGAATTGGAAAAGCTTGTCAAAGTTGACATTAGTTTAATATATTGGAATTGGAAAACCTTGTCAATTTTTGCTGGTTGATGTTAGCCAGAAGACATGCATTTGATATCTTTGAGTGGGACGCCCTTTGCTGTGAGCAACGTCGATCGTTTCTTCCTATTCCTGTTTTCAATTCAGAAGTAAATATTTACTCTACTGAGATGCATAGTCAAATGAATGTTGAATTATGTAAGATATTTTAAGAGTTTGTTCTGAATATTGTCCATGTAATGCCAGGCCTTGTGTTTGGTTGCAAAGTTGAGCTTGGAATGTTGTGGCATGCGGCATCACGAGATGTTCACTGTGCCTCCTGAGAATAATGCTTCGTATTGTTTTGCATGTCAATCTAATGCCAGTGATTTGCTTTTTAGGAAGCTCATCCTCTTACATTGTTTACGTGGCTTAAGAAGTTCATCGTCTTATGTTTCATTCATAGCCTATACGGCAAGTCGGGTAGGTTAGGCGTTGAAACCATATGATCTTCGACCAACTCATCATCTTAGGCCGTGATTGGATCGTCGCTTTCAACCAAAACCGCTTATAAAACTGACGCTTGTAAATAAAAGCAGATGGTCTCGGGTGAAGCGCTTGGTTGGTCGATTTCGACTAGTAAAATATACACCGGTCTCTCAAATTACACGCGTAACCCGCCGGTTTTACTTACAGACCTCGGGCTCTCGGTTTCATTATGCGTGTATTTTACGGGTTGTTTCCGATGACGAGTAAATTACACTTGTATCTTAATATAGTTGTGAAATAAACCAGAGCTCCCAAGCGCGGCCTTAACGTTTCATGCCGTCTCTGTCTCTCGAAGGTGCTCATAGGTGTTGATGATCCTGGCTTCCGGAATGAGCAGCGGGCGCTGTATCAGACCATCGGTAGGGCCCGTGAGGCCCTCTCCGTCGTCCTTCGAGTTGTTGCGCTCACCGAGGCGCCGAGCATTGTTAACATGGTCAATGAACATGAGGATTCAGGAGATGACTTTATTTTGATTGGTTGACAGTAGGGACCCACTAGGGCCATAGCCGTACGTACGCAAGTGCCTCCTTATTATGTACAACTATATTTTTTGCTTCCTCCTGGTTTCCTGATATCACGGTCCCACACCATTGTCAACCTATGTAGTCAATAAACGAGAGAATTGCACAAGGTGCGGCCGACAACTGGGACCAAGCAGCTCGAGCAGTATTTGTGTTTTTGAGGCGTGAGCACTGCAGAGTTTTTCTTGGCGATGTTTTTGTCGGATGTGGGGTTCCGGCAAACCCTTAAGGTTCGAACACTGGGGTGCACGCAAAGTCTTTCCCTCCTACCGATCTACGCCCTAGCTCGCTAAGATATCGCGGACAAACTCGACGAACTCGCAACACAAAGAGACACGGGATTTATACTGGTTCGGGCCACCGTTGTGGTGTAATACCCTACTCCAGTGTGGTGGTGGTGGATTGCCTATTGGGCTGATGATGACCAGTATAGAGGGAAGAACAGCCTCCTGAGGTTGAGGTGTTCTTGTGCTTGGTCTCTTAGCGGGTGAGAGCTGGGTGAACTGCTTGATGGGGTTGGATCAAGCTAAGATCTAATGCCCCTACTGTGATGGCTAGTTCTACTTATATAGGACCTGGTCCTCTACCCATATATTGAGCGGGAAGGGATCCAACAACGGCGGGCAAATTTGAAGGGGGACAGCTAGTACAAGCTATCCAGACAAAAGCGGTCTTCGCCTGCAAAAGACTCTGGTGGTGACGCCGTCTTGGGCTCCACGATGACCTCCGTCTTGCCGTCCTCCTGGTCTTGGTCTCGTTGCACCGATATAGCAACCTTTGCCTGATGCCTCGGTACTTCTCGCCAGCGCTAGCTGTTGGCGTTCTGGGAACGGGGGTACCCAGACTTGCCTGCCTGCGGCCTGCGGCATGGCTCAAGGGTTGGCCCAGCACGGCTCATCTTCATCAGCACAAGCTCAAGACCCTCGCGAGGGACCAAGCCTCGCGGGGTGGACGATAGGAAGCTTCCTCAGGCACGGCCTCGTCAGGCTGGCTCGCGAGGAGGCGGAGAGATCAAGGCGGGGAACCTCATAAGGTGCCCATGACGCAAGCCATGACGACCAAGGGCGCCAGGCGGGCGCCAGCCCGCCAAGAAGGTCTCGTTTCCTCTTTGGTGCAAAGGAGGCAAGCGCGGCGAGAGCATCAAGCAACGGCAGCCATTTCGGTGCAACAAGACCCATACCAGAATAACTGCAGGATGGATGTCATCGTGGAGCCCTGGGAGGCGTCATCGTCAGAGCCTTTGACTGGCGATGACCAACTTTAGTCAGGATAAGTGTACTAGATGTTCCCCTTCAAAATGGCCAATTGTTGGCGCCCTTCCTGCTCAATATTTGGGAAGAGGCCCAGGGCCTCTGCCTATAAATAGGACTAGCCACCCACAGGGCAGGGCACCTTGAATCGAGAAGCAAGGGAGAACAGAGCGAGAGCATCTTAAGTCGAGAGAGAGAGAAGCGACCGAACTCCCCGTAGCAGTTCATCGCACCGGCCAAGAATAGACCCTCGCGAGGCTGTTCTTCCTTGTACTGTTCATCATCAGCCCCTGAGGCAATCCACCACACCACACACTGGAGTAGGGTGTTACACCACAATGGTGGCCCGAACCAGTATAAACACTGTGTCCCGTGTGTTGCTCTTTGTGTAGTTTAGATCCTTGCGGGGCAATGAGGGGTAGGTAGGTTGGAGGTGAGATCTCCGCGTCGACCCCAGAGTTCGAACCTAGAGGGTCTACCGGACCCCGAAATCCGACATTTGGCGCGCCAGGTAGGGGTGCGCCGGAATCCGCCTTCCGCCGCCCTGCTCTTCGCCGCCCCTCGCACCCATGTCAGACGCTCGTCGGGTCCGTGCCGAGCGCCCGGACGCTCTCGCTACTCGCGTCGCCCAGACGGCCCCCTTCGGCGGCCGCCCCCACCGTTCCCCGTCACCTGCCGTCAACGCCGCCACCGGCCCGGCGGGGAACGAGCAACAAGCGTCGTCCAAGCATCCATCCATGAGGCGAGACGGCCGCACCGCTACTCCTTCGCTCGCCCCAGCTGGTTCTTTGTCTCGTGCGCTCCGCGCGCCCATGGAGGCTCGAGCCGCGCTCATCGCGGCAAACGAGCTCCTGCGCTTACCAATTGCCGACGGCGTCTCACGAGGAGTGGCTCGACTGCGTCGCTGAAGCTCTGGGTCTGCGTGCCGCAGGGGCTCACCCAAGGCCGTCCTTCTCATCAAGATCAGGCCCCGCCTTTTGCGCAGCGATGAAGCTCCGGGCGCCACAGCCGCCTCCCCCTCAAGAAGGCACCTTGGCCATAAGGCGCATGGCCCTCTGGGCGGAACCCGTCCCCAAGACCAGCAGCAAGTAAGAGCAGAGCTGTCAAGAGGTCCCTCGCCCCCTAGAAGCTGCCCGAGTGCTCCCTCCACCGGCCCGTCACGACCGCGCTCCTGCCCCAGCACGCCAAGACCCCACGCTGCTCCCAGCGGTAGCGCACGGGGACCCGCAAGACCAAGCCCTCCGTCACCAAAGGCCTCCTGTGGCCACTGCAGGCTGCCGTGCATTCACCGCCGAGCTACGAAGCGTCGCGTGGCCCGGCAAGTTCAAGCCAGACCTGCCTCCTTGCTATGACGGCACGGCCGACCCTGCGGAGTTCCTCCAGCTTTATGAGCTGGGCATCAAAGCCGCCAACGGGGACGAGAAGGTCATGGCGAACTGGTTTCCCATGGCGCTCAAGGACGGTGCCCGCACCTGGCTCCTGAACCTGGCTCCTGGCACGATCTCCTCCTGGACGAGATGCGCACCGCTTCATCGCCAACTTCCAAGGCACTCGCGACCGGCCTCCTGCCGTGAGCAACATGCGCCGCCTCAAGCAGTAGCCAGGAGAGACCCTGCAGAAGTACATCCAGCGCTTCAACAACGCACGCCTCAAGATTCCCAAGGTGACCGAGGAGTCCATCATCTCAGCCTTCTCCGACGGTGTGCGTGACGTCAAGATGAAGGAGGAGCTGGCGATGCATGAAGACCTGTGCACATCCCTGGAGCTGTTCAACTTGGCGACAAAGTGCGCCAGGGCTGAGGAAGGACGCCTTTCCCTCCTCGAACTGCCGTCTGCTGACCCAGAGGAGAAGAAGCCCAAGGTCAAGGACGTGAAGCGCAAGGGGGCTGCCGTGCTCGCGGCAGAACCAGACACCAAGCGAGGCAGAGATCAGCCCGAGTCTTCCAAGGGCAGCCGGTACTACGTGTACCATGACCTCCACACCCACAACACCAACAAATGTCAAGAACTCGGAGCCGTGCGAGAAAGGCGAATCGGTTGATGCCCCGACCTCAGTGGTCGAGGCTACGGCTGAGGAGGAGGAAGAAACGCAGGACGCTGGGAAGACCGTGGCCCTCGCCAAGGGTGGCGCGACCGACCTCGCGAGGACCGCTAACAGGACCCGCCTCACGAGGGAGGCTGGAGGGATCAGCCTCACGAGGATCGCCCGCAAGGCAACGCAGGCCTCCCTCCTCTACCACCGCATCCAAGGAGAAATGAAGACCATCATCTGGACGAGGGGGCTGGCGGCTTCCAGGAGCCACGCGCGATCGCTTGCATCCTGGGCGGAGCTCAAGCCCCATCCTCTCAATGCATCTTCAAGCAGTTCACCCGCGAAGTGAATGCAGTCCTCCCCAAGCTCGAAGCCACGCGCCCTCTCAGGTGGTCAGCGTGCGCCATCACATTCAGCTCAGCAGATTTGCTCAAGTGCACAACCACAGCCGGAGTCCTCCCGATGCTTTGTTCCCCAATCATCAGCAACGTGCAAGTCACCAGGACCATCATCGATGGCGGAGCAGGGCTGAATTTCCTGTCCGCCGAAACATTCAACAATCTCCAAGTGCCTTACAATTAGCTTCAGCCAACCAAGCCTTTCTCCGGAGTCACCGATGCCTCCACAGTTCCGATTGGGCAGGTCCGCCTCCCTGTCACCTTCGGGGCGCGCGACAACTACCGCACCGAGCTCATTGACTTCGATGTCGCCCTCATTCTCCTGCCATACAATGCCATCCTCGGGTACCCAGCTCTGGCCAAATTCATGGCCGTAACTCATCACAGCCACAATGTCCTCAAGATGCCAGGAAGCGGTGTAGTCATCACGTTGCCTTGTGAAGAGAGAGACGTAGTGTGCTCCCTGGATCGTGCTTTTCAAGCCGCGTCACTTGAAGACCCAGATCGCAGGAGCGGGAGGCTCCCCGAGGTTGCTCCCAAGAAGAAGAAGACATCGCCTGGCCGGACCCCTCGAGAGGCAGGCCCCTCAGGGTTCGCGCCTGTTTAGGGGGCACCTCCTTCTGTTGCATAGGAAGGTGCGCCTGGCGCCCTCCTCGAGCAAGGCTCGGGGACTCTCTCCTGGAGGGCCACCGACCTTGCTAAGATCACGAGGGAGGCGCTTGGGCACCACTTGGAGGCGTGTTTCAAAGCACGTTTCCCTCAGGAAGGAGCGAGGCAAGGAGGGCCAAACCCTCAGGAGTTCATCAGCAAGATCATTCAGGAGCTGCATGAGTCAAGAGTCATGAGTGGCAGCCGCCGCTTACCCGCTGTAGCTCCCCATCCAGGCGAGGATGTCGGATTTCGGGTTCCGGCAGACCCTCTAGGTTCGAACTCTGGGGTGCGCGCGGAGATCTCGCCCCCTACCTACCTGGACCTCGTCGCCTCGCTAGGATCTAAACTACCAAAGGAACAACACAAGAGACACAAGGTTTATACTGGTTCGGGCCACCATTGTGTCAGAACACCCTACTCCAAAGGTGTGGTGTGGTGGATTGCCTCTTGGGCTAATGATGAACAATACAAGGAAGAACAGCCTTGCGAGGGTCTGTTCTTGGCTGGTGCGATGAATTGCTAGGGGGAGTTCAGTCGCTCCCTCTCTCTCTGGATCCAAGATGATCATGATCCCCCTACCCTGTGGGTGGCTAGTCCTATTTATAGGCAGAGGCCCTGGGCCTCTTCCCAAATATTGAGCGGGAAGGGTGCCAACAATTGGCCATTTTGAAGGGGAACATCTAGTACACTTATCCTCGACTAAAGTTGGTCCTCGCTTTGTCAAAGGCTCACGGTGGTGACGCCAGCTTGGGCTCCACGATGACTTCCTTCCTGCTGCTATGACGGTCTTGGTCTTGTTGCAATCAAAGCAGGTGCCTTTGCTTGATGCTTTCGGGCCTGCGCTTGCCCCTTTGCACCAAAGAGGAAACAAGGACCTTTGACGGGTGGCGCTCACTGGCGCCCTTTGGTCGTCATGGCTTGTGTCATGGGGACCTCGTGAGGTACCCCACCTTGATCTTCTCCGCCTCCTCATGAGCCAGCCTCGACGAGGCCGTGCACGAGGAAGCTTCGCCGTCCGCCTCATGAGGCTTGGACCCTTGCGAGGGTCTTGAGCTTGTCTTGATGAAGATGGGCGTGCTGGGCCACCCCTTGAAACCACACCGCAGTGTGCATATCTGGGTACCCGTTCCTATAATGACAAGATGGCCCCCGGGCCCAAGGCGCGCCTGGACTTGGCTGGAGAAGCGAAGGGCAAGGTGAGCGCCATGGCCCTAACAGCCTGTGGCCTCGGGCACCGCGTGGCGGTTGATTGGACGTGGGTGGCTCTGCTCCCCCACGACGCCTCGGCAACTGCACGAATTGACAAGTACCTGCATGCAAAGCGGGTCATGATTACCTGCGATCGTGGAGGCCGGCGGTTGGCCTTCTCCGGCTATAAGTACGGGACGGCGCCTGCCCTTTTAGTCCATCCCTTCTTGCTTCTCCTTCTTCTTCATGGCTCCGCCAAAGAGGTTCTCGATCGAGGAGAAAGGAAAGGCTCGCCAGGTGGAGCCTGACTCTCCCCGCCTGCGTCTTGATCGAGGCCGTCCTCGCAAGCACCCCGTGGCTCCCATAGTGGCTCCTCGCGGCCGTGGAGGTGATCTTCCGCGCGGTGACGGGCGGCATGCCGTTGATGGGGGGCGCACTACAGCCGCGCGACCCCCCAGGACGCGCTTCCACTCGGCAGAGGTGCTGCCGGAGTTTGTTGTGTGGTCGGGCGGAGCCGACCAAACATGGCTCCGCCTTCCCCCGCTTCCTCCTAGGTGAACTTCCGGCTGGCGCCCCAGGCGGCCTCTGGCTGCAGGCGGATGGTTGCTGCAGCCGGGCTTCCTGGGCTTCGCTGGAGGTCTCCCTCACCGGGAGCGTGGCCCTGACCCGCGGTTGGCAGACGTTTGCCCGCGCGCGTGGTCTGAGCCGGCGGTGCACCCTGCACTTCAAGTTTGAAGGCGATGCCACCCTCTACGTGAGGGTGTTCGGGGAAGACGGTCGCCGCGCCAGGTGCTGCCCCGAGGGCGACGACCGCGGCCGTGGGCCTAGCCCCGGCGATGATCGGGATGAAGATGACGGCGCGCGCGTGGTCGGTGGCGCTCGGGGTTCGTCGAGCTTCAGCGACTCCTCTTCAGGCAGCGGCTCCTCCAGCGGTGGCCATGCCCAGCCTCCGCGCCGCCGCGCCCGCCTGGGGGGAGGTAGCAGGTCTGCCCGCCGTTGCGCCTCGGTGAAGCGCGAGAGGGAGTCCGCGTAAGCTCTGGAGGCAGTTTGAGCCTTTTCCGCGAGTTTGTATCAAGCGGGCCATGTTTGTTTTGTCCCTTTCCTTTCCTGCGTAAAAAGACAGTAGTGTAGGGCCCCGCGGGGGTGTTCTTGGACTGTCACTGTTAATTATCGCACTGTTTCCGCTATTTCGGTATTATGCTTTTGTGCCACACGCCTGCGCGTATAAATTAATTAGCTCGGGGGGGCCTGTCGCGTCCTTCGCTTCCCGAGGGCGAGGCCTCGTCGAACGCTTCACGTCCTGCAAAGTTTAGTCTGGAGAGGTAGCTCCCGGCCTCAGCTATGGCGGCGACCGACCCAGGTCCTGTGTTCGTGTCGCGGTGCTCGTGGGGCACGGACTGGAGGGGTGCTCCTGTAGTGGACCCGGGTAGGGAAGCCTCAAATGATAAGGGCAGAAAACACTCGCGAGGGTGCCCGCGCTGCTCCCTCGCGAGACTTGCGCGAGAGAAATCGAGGCAGGAGAGCGAAAAAGGCAGAGAGTCACAAGCCAAAGACGGCAACAACTTCAATAAAACTTCAAATGGGAATGAACAAGCCAACTGCAGAAAGCAAATGAGAAAAGCCCGTCCGAGCACCTAATCTAGTCTTGACGTCTTCTCACCAGCTGGAGCTAAGTGCTGCCACGGGCGTGGGAGGGAGCCCAGTGGCTGAGGCGGCGCTCACGAGACTCCGGGGCATGTACGGCCCCAACTCATTATTACGTGAGAGTGTCACGGGCGGCGAGCTTCACAGGCGTTGGCCTTCTTCACAGGCTCTGGGCCTCTTCCAAAACGCAACGCTTCACATGCATTCGCCTTCTTCACAGGCTCTGGGCCTTTTTAGGGGTAAAACCTCCTTAGGTGCTCGAATGGCCTTCGTACCTTGGCTCCGCTCGGGGAGGGACGTGCGACGAACCAGGCCCGAGGGGCCTGGCTGGGTGGCGTGCGTCTGGGCGTGACCCAGGCGTAGCCCCCGTGCCCAGCCCCCTCGCGCGGCACTCCCGAGGGGAGGCGTTGCAATGAGGCCAGACATTGAGCTCTGGGCTCCCTGAGGTTGATGCGGCCGGGGGCCACCCTCAGTTGTTTATCACTGGCCATGAGCATAAGCGCTCCGTATGTGTACGGGCATAGCCGCTCCTCGGCAGGTGTCGTCCAGCCAAGCGTGAGCATGGTGCTTTCATGCGTGGAGGGGGCTCCCCCGGGAGGAGCCTCCTGGCATGTACAAATTACCCGACACGTGGCTTGGCAGTAGGGGCCCGACGAGGTGTATCTGGGCACCCGTGAGCTGGTAGCCATGGGACTCACGGGGCCCTACCTCAAGGCGGGTTGCGCCTGGCACTGGGCCTTAACTTGTGACGTGTTCCTGCAAATTTGGTTAGATGCCGACGCTCTACGTCCTCGGGTCCCGGCCCTCGAGGGGTCTCAGCCGTCGCTGGTATGCCAAGTCGCGATGCCGTGGACAAGGCCAGAGGGTGAGGGCTGGAGAGCCAGTAGGAGGCCATGAGTCGCTATGCTCAGGTACCCCCCCCCCCTTTAACGTGCAAGCGGCCGACATGAAGGAAGAAGGAGTGTCGTGGACAGGCATCAAATAACAATCATGATGGGTGAGCATGACCCGAAATAAACGCATAAGAGGGGTACATGCCGGCTTTGGTGTGGCTTTCAGGAGCAGGGGTCCCTAGACTTGCACACTGCCTCGGCCTCTTGGGCGTGGCTCAAAGGAGGCCCAGGACAGCCCATCTTCATCAACACAAGCTCAAGACCCTCGCGAGGGGCAAGCCTCATGGGCGGACGACAAGGAGCTTCCTCAGGCACGGCCTCGTCAGGCTGGTTCATGAGGAGGCGGAGAGTTCAAGGCAGGGTACCTCGCGAGGTGCCCATGATGCAAGCCATGACGACCACGGGCGCCAGTCGGGCGCCAGCCCGCGCAGCGTCCTACTTTCCTCTTTGGTGCAAAGGGAGCAAGCGCAGGCGAGAGCATCAAGCAAAGGCATCCGTTTTGGTGCAACAAGACCAAGACCAGCCCCAACGGCTAGAAGGGAGTCATCGTGGAGCCCAAGCAGGCGTCATCACCAGAGCCTTTGGTGCGAGGACCAACTTTAGTCAGGATAAGTGTACCCGTAGTTCCCCTTCAAAATGGCCAATTGTTGGCGCCCTTCCGGCTCAATATTTGGGAAGAGGCCCAGGGCCTTCGCCTATAAATAGGAGTAGCCACACTCAGAGTAAGAGAGAGTCGATCAGATAGGAAGGAGGTGGGCATTCGGAATCCAGACAGAGAGATAGAGACCTGATCCTCAAGCTAGAGCGACGGGACACCGCATAGCAGTTCATCACACCCACCAAGAACAGACCCTCGCGAGGCTGTTCTTCCCTGTACTGTTCTTCATCAGCCCAAGAGGCAATCCACCACAGCACAAACTAGAGTAGGGTATTACACCACAACGGTGGCCCGAACTAGTATAAATCTTGTGTCTCTTGTGTTGTTCTTTCTAGTAGTTTAGGTCCCTGCGATTCGGCGAGGTACGAGACGGTGGAGGGTTGGATCTCCACGCACCCGAGTTCGAACCTTAAGGGTCTGCCGGAACCCGAAATCCGACATTTAGCGCGCCAGGTAGGTGCGCTGAATCTGCCTTTTCGTCGCCTCGTTCTTCCCCGACCACCGCACCATACACCGACGCCCGTCACGGCTGCTGCCAGCGCCAGCCGCCACCCATGTCCCCTCACGGCTCCCGTCGGCGGGCGCCCTCGTCGTTTCGCCATCTGCCGTCAACGCCACCACCGCCCGGCGGGGAATGAGCAGCAAGTTGCTGCCCCAAGATCGCCCATGAGGCGGACGGCCGCACCGCCACGCCGCTCACCCCCACTGGTTCTTCGTCCACGCGGCCCTTCGCGCTATGGAGGCCCGAGCTGCACTCATCAGCGCTAACGAAGCTCTGCGCTATCGCCCGTCGACAACGCTTCACGAAGAATGGCTCAACCGAGTCGCCGAAGCTCGTCCCGGCTTGCAGTGCGACCTCGCGCCATCCGTCTCGGGCAGACCGCACCCACCCCGTGCAGGCGATGAAGCTCCGGGCGCCACCGCCCTCCTCCTCAAGATGGCGCCCTAGCCCCAAGGCACGCGACCCTCGGGCGGAACCTGCGTTCCGCCAGCGCCGTCTGCTTGACAAGAGGAGAGCTGTCAAGAAGTCCCTACGCTCAAGAAGAAGCCGCCCGAGCGCCCGCCTCCCAAGACATCAAGACCCTGCGCTGCCCCCAAGCTGCGGCGCAGGGAGGCCCACAAGACCAAGCCCTTCGTCAGTTCCGAGGCCCCTCGCTGCCACGCGGGCTACCAGCGCTTCACCTCCGGAAGCTGCAGCGTCGCGTGGCCCGCCAAGTTCAAGCCAGACCTGCCTCCACGCCACTGACGGCACGGCTGACCCTACGGAGTTCCTCCAGCTCTCACGAGCTGGGCATCGAGGCTGCCAACGGGGATGAAAAGGTCATGGCGAACTGGTTTCTATGGCACTCATGACGGGCCCGCACTGGCTCTGAACCGCCCCGAGCACGATCTCTTCTGGGCGAGATGCGTACCGCTTCATCGCCAACTTCCGAGGTACTTTCGCGACCGGCCACCCGCCGTGAGCGACATGCGCCGAATCAAGCAGCAGCAGGGAAACCTCGCAAAAGTACATCCAGCGCTTCAACAACGCAGCGCCTCAAGATCCCTGTGGTAACGGAGGAGGCCATCATCTCTACCTTCTTGACGCCGTCGGCGCGACGTCAAGATGAAGGAGGAGCCTGGCGATGCACGAAGATCTGTGCACCTCCCTCGAGCTATTCAACTTGGCGACCAAGTGCGCCAGGCTGAGGAGGGCGCCTCCTCCTCGAGCTGTCGCCGCGGATCCCGAAGAGAAGAAGTCCAAGGCCAAGGACGTGAAGCGCAAGGGGGCTGCCGTGCTCGCGGCCGAACCAGACACCAAACGAGGCAGAGATCAGCCCGAGTCCTCCAAGGGCAGCCAGTACTGCGTGTACCACGACCTACACACCCACAACACCAATGAATGTCAAGAGCTCCGGGCCGTGCGCGAAGGAAGGGTCGGCAGACGACCCGAGTGCAGCGACCGGGGCTACGGCCGAGGAGGAGGAAGGAATGCAGGACGCTGGGAAGACCGTGGCCCACGCCAAGGGTGGCGCGACCAACCTCACGAGGACCACTGGCAAGACCCACCTCGCGAGGGGGGCTGGAGGGTCAGCCTCGTGAGGATCGCCCGCAAGGGAACGCAGGCCTCCCTCCGCTGCCGCTGCCACCAAGGATAATCGAAGACCGTCATCAGGACGAGGGGGCTGGGGGCTTCCAGGAAGCGCGTGCGATCGCTTTGCATCCTGGGTGGAGCTCAAGCCCAGCCTCTCAGCGCATCTTCAAGCAGCCGCCCATGAAGTGGATGCAGTCCTCTCCAAGCTCGAGTCCACGCGCCCTCTCAGTGGTGGTCGGCGTGCGCCATCACGCTCAAGACTCGGCGGATCAGCTCAAGTCTTGGCAGCCATACCGGAGTTCTCCGATGCTTTGCTCCCCAATCATCAGCAATGTGCTAGTCACCAAGACCCTCATCGACGGTGGAAGCAGGGCTCAACGTCCTGTCCGGGAGACATTCAACAATCTTCAAGTGCCTTTACACCAGACTTGACCAACCAAGCCTTTCTCCGGAGTCACCGACGGCTCCACGGTCCCAATCGGGCAGGTCCGCCTTCCAGTCACCTTCGGGGCCCGCGACAACTTCCACACTGAGCTCATCGACTTCGACGTCGCCCACATTCGCCTACCATACAACGCCATCCTCGGGTACCCAGTGTTGGCCAAATTCATGGCCGTAACCCACCACGGCTACAACGTCCTCAAGATGCCAGGAAGCGGCGGAGTCATCACGGTGCCCTGTGAAGAGAGAGATGCAGTGTGCTCCCTGGAGCGAGCTTTTCAGGCTGCATCGCTGGAAGACCCATACCACAGCAGCAGGAGGCCTCCCGAGGCTACACCCAAGAAGAAGAAGACATCGACAGGCTCGACTCTTCAAGAGACAGGCCCCTCAGGGTCCGCACCGGGCCAGGGGGAGCCTCCTTCCATCGCATAGGAAAGCGCGTCCGGCGCCCTCCTTAGGCAGGGCTCGGTGGCTCTCCCCTGGAGGGCCGCCGACCTTGCCAAGGTCTCGAGGGAGGCGCTTGGGCACCACGTGGAGGCGTGTTTCGAAGCATGTTTCCCGCAAGCAGGAGCAAGACCAGGAGGACAGAACCCTCAAGAGTTCATCAGCAAGGCCATTCAAGAGCTACAGGAGTCAAGGGTCATGAGGGGCAGCCGCCGCCTACCCACTGTGGCCCCCCATCTAGGCGAGGATGGTGGGCTGCGCGTCTGCATCGACATACCAGGGCTCAACCGAGCCACATCTCAAGAGCGCCTCGGCCCCTCATGAGTGGGACGTTGCAGGGTCCGCCCCACAGCCTACGTGACGCATGCCTTATGGCCTGCCAAACACGGCCTGCTGCGCACTGGCCTCATGAGGACCATCTGGAGGCTCAAGAGGTCGGGCACGCCTCAGCCACTGGCGGAGATGGAGATGGTCCCGAGGAGCCGCCAACGCCTCCGAGCCTCCCGAGACCCACAGGCACTGGGGCTCGTGAGGATAGGCTCCCGCAGCCCACCGATTCTGCTACACCAAAACCCCTTCATCCCCAACATCACCAGTGACATCTTTAAGTTTTATTTCCGGCTGGGGCGCCTTGAGGCCGCATTATTCCCAGGCCGTGTGGGGTCCGTCCTGCGGCATGTATCCCTTTTATTTCATGTCATTAGCTTGCCTTGTTGGGGGCGCCCCTCGGGCTGCATCATCCCCAAGCCGCTCGGGCCAGTCCCAGCGGCATGTATCCTCCTTGTTTTTTCCTTAGGATTATGCTCTCGCTCCACCATGCTTGTTATTTGGTGCCTTTTCCTGGGTGGCGGAATCTTGCACGTTAAAGGGGGGTGCCTGAGCATCGCAACTCAGGGCTCCTACTGGCTCTCCGCCCTCACCCTCTGGCCTTGTCCATGGCATCGCGACTGGCTTGCCCAGCTGACGGCACGAGACCAGCCCGAGAGCCGGGACCCGAGGACGTAGAGTTTCTTCATCTAACCCAGCTTGCGTGTTAAAGGGGGGTGCCTGAGCATCGCGACTCAGGGCTCCTACCGGCTCTCCGGCCCTCACCCTCTGGTCTTGTCCATGGCATCACGACCTGGCTTGCCAGCGACGGCTGAGACCAGCCCGAGAGCCGGGACCCAAGGGCGTAGAGAGTTGCGGCATCGACCCGGCTTGCGCGTTAAGCGGGGTGCTCGAGCATCCCGACCAGGGCTCCTACCGCTCTCCGGCCCTCACCCTCTGGTCTTGTCCATGGCATCGCGACCGGCTTGCCGGCTGACGAGCGGTCGAGACCAGCCCGAGAGCCGGGCCCCGAGGACGAGGAGTTGCGTCATCTAATCCAGCTTATGCGCGTTAAAGGGGGTGCCCGAGCATCGCGACTCAGGCTCCACCGCTCTCCGGCCCTCACCCTCTGGTATTGTCCATGGCATCGCGACCTGGCTTGCCAGCGACGGCTGAGACCAGCCCGAGAGCCGGGACTCGAGGACGTAGAGTTGCGTAATCTAATCCGGCTTGCGCGTTAAAGGGGGGGTGCCTGAGAATTGCGACTCAGGGCTCCTACCGGCTCTCCGGCCCTCACCCTCTGGTCTTGTCCATGGCATCGCGACCTGGCTTGCCAACGACGGCTGAGACCAGCCCGAGAGCCTGGACCCGAAGACGTAGAGCACACAGATCCGCCAAATTTGCAGGAACACACTCGAAGATAAGGCCCAGAGCCAGGCGCAACCCGCCTTTGAGGTAGGGCCTCGTGGAGTCCGCGGCTGGCTCACGGGTGCCCAATTCACCTCGTCCAGCCCTACCGTGCCAGCCACGTGTCGTGGTGGGGCTGTATCGCCTGGGGATCCTCCCGAGGGGAGCCCCTCCCACGTTCCAGGTGGAAGCACCATGCTCCATGCTGGTAGCGACCTTGCCGAGGAGCGGCTATGCCTGCACGCATGCGGAAGCGCTTATGCTCCAGCTGGTGATAAACAAGCGAGGGTGGCCTCGGGTCGCATCAACCTCGGGGAGCCCAGAGCTCGGTGTCTGGCCTCATTGCGCCTCCCTGGGAGGCGCCCAGCGCGAGGGCTGGGCACGAGGGCTGCGCACGGGTCACGCCAGACGCATGCCACCCAGCCAGGCCCTCGGGCCTGGTTCATCGTGACGTCACTCCCGGCGGAGCCAAGGTACGCATGCCGCTTTGAGCGCTAAGGGGACTCCTGAGCATCGCGACTCATGAGCCTAACTGTTCACGTAGCCTCACCCCTTAGTTCCGAAAGGCCAACGGCGGTTGAGGTATCTGTGGGGCGGGCTCTGCAGGGGCGTAGAACGGTGGATCCGCCCGCGTCTCACCTCCCTCCCTACTTGTCAAGTTCAGGCGCCAAGGGGGACTCTGAGCATCGCGACTCAGAGCCTAACTTGTCACGTAGCCCTCACTCCTTGGTCCCGTCCTGGTTTCCGGTCGGGGCTAACGGCGGCTGAGGTGCTTGTGAGGGCCGGGCTCTGCCGGCGTAGAACATAAGCAAGTAGGAAGCACAAATTTCAAGGAATTCAAAAGCAAATATTACAGTCCACACTGTCATCGCAATACCAAAAGCAAGTTTAAATTCCTCCCCGAGGCATGATACATGTGCAGGAATTAAAAGCAAGACAGGAGCCACAACGGAGTCACTTGTCGGTGGTGGAGTAGCGCGGAGTGGGCTCGCCTCGTGAAGCAGCAGGGGCAGCGGCGCTCGCCCGGCTTAGTGCTGAAAGGCCGGAACTTCCCCAACAGAGCCTCTCCAAGGCGACCCTTCACAGCCTCGGCGTGGCAACATGCTCGCCGCTTGCCGGCTCCAGCAGGCTGTCCATGTTGACGCTGGGATCACGAAGATAGATGTGGGTAAGGATCCGCGTCAGTGCCGCAGAAGACAAGACACGCGCCTCGGCCTCAGCCGTGGGGCCAAGACCAAGGGAGACATCTTCAAGAGCACGAATCAGGAAGGGAAGCAGCTTGGCGGGGCCGTCCTCTGCACCGACCAGTGGGCTCTCCATGCCGCTATCATAAAGCTCCCTCAGCAAGGCGCGGGCCTTCACCTCCATATCCATGAAGGACACGCGATCTTCGGCAAGAACCCGCGCCTTGGCGTCCAGCCTCGACCTTCCTGCGCCTCCGGTTCCTGCTCCAGTAGCGCCTAGGCGATCACTACGCTTCTTCAGCTTGGCCTCCTGGTCCTGACGGCCGCCTCGCGAGCCTTCATGCTCTCCTCCTGCTCTGGCGGCGGGCCTCCTCGGCAAGCTGGTTCTGCAGGCCCTTCAGCTCGCCCTCCAGGCGTCTCACACAATGACCTTGGATGCTGGCTGCCTCCCCCAGGGCAGCATCGCGGGCTACCTTCACCTCACGAACAGCCTGCTTCTCCTCGTTGCAAGCCGTCGAGGCCTGGACCAGCGCCGCCCGAATCGAAGCGTTGGCGCGAATCCAACCAGAGGCCAGCTCCAAGCGCTCGGCCACCAAGCGAGGGTCGGCGCCCAGAAGATCCTGCCGCAGCCGGTCCAATTCAGCGGCAGCACGATCCATGACAGTGGGAGGAGTCGGAGAGACAGCAGTTGGTGGAGTAGGAGGAGATGGCGGCAGCATAGCCACTGCGCGTCGAGGCGGAACCAGCGGTACCACAACAACAGCGGAGGCAGCGCCAAGCAAGGGCACCTCGGGAGTCGCCTGGGCCAAGGGGCTGAGCTCACCCGGCCCGGGCCCAGAAAGACGCGAGGCGCCCCGGGCAGGAGAGGCCTGGGCGTCAGGATCATCTTCCTTTTCGGGCAGTGGCACCGTCACAGATGGAGCCTCAGGAGCCCCCTTCAGCTTTCAGCATGGGCGCAAGGCTGGCCGGGTCAAGAACATGGACATCAGATCTCGTCAACAGAGCAATAATCAAGACGGAAAGCAGGCACTTACATGTCGTCGCTGGTGGACTCGAGCAGCCTCCGGCCATACTTGAAGCCCGAGAGCTAGCTGCACGGATCAGCTTCAAGGGGATCAGGAGCCGGAGGCGCGTCTGTTGATCGCCCAGGGGCTGGGGCGGACCCGCGGGGGACCAGCCTAGTCTGGTCCTTCTTCGGGATCGAGGGCAGGCTTCTGCCTCCCCGCTCACCTTCATCCTCGTCCTCGTCGCTCTCGGGGAGGCGGAGAACGCGGGGCCTGCGCCGCAGGGGGGGAGCCCTCGACTCTGCCCCCGAATCAACCCCCTCTCCTGGCTATTTTTCCTCCACCTCTTCACGGAGTCGGAAGAGGACACGCCCACCAGGTCCTCCTGAGCCTCCACGGGCACGGCCCGTCCCCATTGAAGACGGGCATGGGCCCCACTACCTGCTCCCAATCCTCATGAAGAAACAAGGCGCTGGGCGCCTCAGTCTCGCCACATCGCCCCGACCAAGGATCGGAAGACCGTCGCCAGAGTCCTCGGCCCGGGCGGCGAGGGCTCGGTGAGGCCTCCACATCGGAAGAAAGTATGGCGGCGGAGCCGATTGGTGCTCCAGAACTCCCTCGGCAGCCAGCGCACCGGGTCGGCCGCCCGCCCGCCCGGCCCGGCTTCAGATCTGCATCCATCTTCTCCAACACCAGCTTCGCGCGGGGATCCCGAAGCTCCGCTCGGGACCAGTCGTCGGAGCTCTCGGCGGGCTCCGTGGGCAGGATCAGCCGTGGGTGAATACGCCCAGCATCCACCAAGACCCACTTGATCCTGAAACCCTCAATCCGCTTCCCAGGGTTTGAAATGGCGATGGCTCCGCCGTATGCAACGAAGCTCGCGCACGCGGAGACGGAACCACGGGAGGTTCGGAGGAAGAAGTAGTGGCGCAGCAAGGCCACCAAGGGTTTCACCCCAACATGGGCCTCACAATAGTAGGCAAAGATTGCCAGAAGAAGGACGGAGTTGGGATGAAGGTGCAGAGCTTGGATGTTGTAGTGACGGAGGACGGAGAAGAAGAACTCAGAGAAGGGATGCACCAGACCAGCAATGATGGCGCTCGCGAAGAACGGTTAGAAGGTACTCCCCCGACCCTCAGGGGCGGAGGAGCCGACCTGAGCACCGCCGTTCCATTGGCGCCCTGGCCTCCGCCAACCGGGCGATCGAGGCAAGGCTCGGCCACGACACATTTGGCGGGTCCAAGGCAGGAGAGTACCAGGCTCCGGCCGGGGTTTGGCGAGGAGCCATGACTGGCTAGGGCATGAAGGCGGAGTGGATCTGAAGGTCTTGGAAGCAGGGAGGAGAGGCGCAAGAAAGGGGATCTGAGAAGCAACTGGACAAAGTAAAGGAGGCAAGGAAGATGCCGCTCTATTATCAACCCGCGCGGTTGCAGAGGCTCCCACGTCCAATCAACCGCCACGCGGCGCCTAAGGCCGCAGGCGGTTAGGACCCACGACGCGCAGACTTGCCCTTCGCCTCTCTGCTCGGCCAAGTTCGGGCGCGCCATCGCCCGGGGCTCTGTCGGCGTTTGGGGAACGGGGGTCCCAGACTTGCTCGCCGATACTGGGCGTGGCTCAAAGGAGGACCAGGACAGCCCATCTTCATCAACACAAGCTCAAGACCCTCGCGAGGGGCCAAGCCTCGCGGGGCGGACGACAAGGAGCTTCCTCAGGCACGGCCTCGTCAGGCTGGCCCATGAGGAGGCGGAGAGTTCAAGGCAGGGTACCTTGCGAGGTGCCCATGACGCAAGCCATGACGACCACGGGCGCCAGTCGGGCGCCAGCCCGCGCAGCATCCTCCTTTCCTCTTTGGTGCAAAGGGAGCAAGCGCATGCGAGAGCATCAAGCAAAGGCATCCGTTTGATTGCAACAAGACCAAGACCAGCCCCAACGGCTGGAAGGAGTCATCCTGGAGCCCAAGCAAAGGCCATCACCGAGCCTTTGGCAGGCGAGGACCAACTTTAGTCAGGATAATTGTACCCGCTGTTCCCCTTCAAAATGGCCAATTGTTGGCGCCCTTCCCGCTCAATATTTGGGAAGAGGGCCAGGGCCTTCGCCTATAAATAGGAGTAGCCACACTCAGAGTAAGAGAGAGTCGATCGAATAGGAAGGAGGTGGGCATTCAGAATCCAGAGAGAGAGATAGAGACCCGATCCTCAAGCTAGAGAGACGGGACACCGCCTAGCAGTTCATCACACCCACCAAGAACAGACCCTCGCGAGGCTGTTCTTCCCTATACTGTTCTTCATCATCCCAAGAGGCAATCCACCACATCACAAACTAGAGTAGGGTATTACACCACAACGGTGGCCTGAACTAGTATAAATCTCGTGTCTCTTGTGCTGTTCTTTCTAGTAGTTTAGGTCCCTGCGATTCGGCGAGGTACGAGACGGTGGAGGGTTGGATCTCCGCCAGCACCCAGAGTTGGAACCTTAAGGGTCCGCTGAACCCGAAATCCGACAGCCTGGGTCTCTGCCCGAGCGACTTGGGATGATGCAGCCCGAGGCGCCCAACAAAGTAAGCTAGGAACATGAAGTAAAAGGGATACACGCCGCAGGGACGGACCCACGCGGCCTGGGAATGATGCAGTCCTGGGGGGCGCTCCCAGTTGGAAATGAAACTTGAAGGATGTCACCTGATAATGCTGAAGACGAAGGGATGCTGAAGTAGCAGACGTCGCGCGCTGCGGAAGCCGATCTTCACGAGCCCCCAGGCCCAGGAGCCTCGGGAGGCTCCGGAGGCGCTGGTGGCTCCTCGCGGACCATCTCCATCTCCGCCAGGACTGCAGGAACGCCTCGCCTCTTGAGCCTCTAGGATGCTCCCATGAGGCGCCGGGCGTGGCGGCTGCGTTCGGCACGCCCGTGGGGAATGCGAACGAGCTGTGGGGTGGACCTTCACAGCCCAGCGTGAGGGCCAGGCGCCTCGAGAGGCGGCTCGGTTGAGCCTCGGTATGTCGATGCAGACGAACAGCCCACCATCCTCGCTGGATGGGGAGCTGCGGCGGTAAGCGGCGGCTGCCACTCATGACTCTTGACTCCTGCAGCCTCTGAATGATCGCTGGCGAACTCCTCGAGGGTTTGGCCCTCCTTGCCTTGCTCCTTCGAGGGAAACGTGCTTTGAAACACGCCTCCAAGTGGTGCCCAAGCGCCTCCCTCGTGACCTTATCAAGGTCGGTGGCCCTCCGTGAGGAGAGCCCCGAGCCTTGCTTGAGGAGGCGCGGGCGCGCCTCCTATCATGCGATGACGAAGGTGCCCTGAACAAAGCGCGCGGACCCAGAGGGGCCTGCCTCTGAGGGGTCGGGGCTGGGCGATGTCTTCTTCTTCTTGGGAGCAGTCTCGGGAGCCTCCCGCCTGCGATCTGGGTCTTCAAGTGGACGCGCTTGAAAAGCTCGCTCTGGGGAGCACACACGCCTCTCTCTCTTCACAAGGCACCGTGGATGACTCCGCCGCTTCCTGGCATCTTGAGGACGTTGTAGCCATGATGAGTCACGGCCATGAACCTGGCCAGAGCTGGGTACCCGAGGATGGCATTATATGGCAGGCGAATGTGGGCGACATCAAAGTCGATGAGCTCGGTGTGGTAGTTGTCGCGCACCCCGAAGGTTACAGGGAGGCGGACCTGCCCAATCAGAACTGTGGAGCCATCGGTGACTCCAGAGAAAGGCTTGGTTGGCTGAAGTTGATTGTAAGTCACTTGGAGATTGTTGAATGTCTCTACGGACAGGACATTAAGCCCTGCTCCGCCATTGATGAGGGTCCTGGTGACTTGCACGTTGCTGATGATTGGGGAACAAAGCATCGGGAGGACTCCGGCTGTGGCCGCACATTTGAGCTGATCCGCTGAGCTGAACGTGATGGCGCACGCTGACCACCTGAGAGGGTGCGTGGCTTCGAGCTTGGGGAGGACTGCATTCACTTCACGGGCGAACTGCTTGAAGATGCGTTGAGAGGCTGGGGCTTGAGCTCCGCCCAGGATGCAAACGATCGCGCGCGGCTCCTGGAAGCCCCCAACCCCCTCGTCTTGATGATGGTCCTCATTTCTCCTTGGCTGCGGCGGCAGAGGAGGGAGGCCTGCGTTTCCTTGCGGGCGATCCTTGCGAGGCTGATCCCTCCAGCCTCCCTCGCGAGGCTAATCCTGCTAGCGATCCTCGCGAGGTCGGTCACGCCACCCTTGGCGAGGGCCACGGTCTTCCCAAAGGCCCCTGTGTTTCTTCCTCCTCCTCGGTCGTAGCCTCGATCGCTGCGGTCGGGCGTCGATCGATTCTCCTTCGCACGGCTCGGAGCTCTTGACATTTATTGGGTGTGGAGGTCGTGGTACACACAAGCATCGCCGCCTTGGAAGATTCGGGCTGATCTTCGCCCGCCAGTATCCGGTTCGCCGCGAGCACGGCAGCCCCTTTGGCGCTTCACGCCCTTGGCCTTGGGCTTCTTATCTTCTGGGTCTGCGGCTGGCAGCTCGAGGAGGGAAAGGCATCCTTCCTTAGCCCTGGCGCACTTGGTCGCCAAGTTGAACAGCTCCAAGGATGTACACATATCTTCATGCATCGCCAGCTCCTCCTTCATCTTGACGTCACGCACACCGTCGGAGAAGGATGAGATGATGGCCTCCTCGGTCACCTTGGGAATCTTGAGGCGTGCGTTGTTGAAGCGCTGGATGTACTTCTGCAGGGTCTCCCCTGGCTGCTGCTTGATGCGGTGCATGTCGCTCACGGCAGGGGGCCGGTCACGAGTACCTTGGAAGTTGGCGATGAAGCGGGTGCGCATCTCCTCCTAGGAGGAGATCGTGCCAGGAGCCAGGTTCAGGAGCCAGGTGCGGGCCCCATCCTTGAGTGCCATGGGAAACCACTTCGCCATGACCTTCTCGTCCCCGTTGGCGGTTTTGATGCCCAGCTCGTAGAGCTGGAGGAACTCCGCAGGGCCGGCCGTGCCGTCGTAGAGAGGAGGCAGGTCTGGCTTGAACTTGCCGGGCCACGCGATGCTGCGCAGCTCGGTGGTGAAGGCGCGGCAGCTCTTTGTGGCTACAGGGAGGCCTTTGGTGACGAAGAGCCTGGTCTTATGGGGTCCCCATGTACGCTGCTGGGAGCAGCACGGGGTCTTGACGTACGGGAGCAGGAGCGCAGTCGTGACGAGCGGTGGGAGCACTCGGTAGCTTCTTGGGGGCGAGGGACCTCCTTACAGCCTCTGCTTTTGCTGTGGCCGGGCGCCGAGGAGTGGGTTCCGCCCAGGGGCCACGCCAGCTTGGGGCCAAGGCGCCTTTCTGAGGGGGAGGCGGCCGAGGCACCCCTAGAGCTTCATCACGCAGGGCGGGCGCGGCGGTAGCTGGCGAAGGATGGCGCTGGGAGCCTTCGCGCGCCGGATTTAGCTTCGATGACGCAGTCGAGCCACTCTTCGTAGACGCTGCCGTCGGCGGTAGCGCAGGAGCTCGTTGCCGCGATGGAGAGCGCTGCTCGAGTTTTCCATGGGCGCTGGAGCGCCAAGGGACGAAGAACTACCGGGCGGCGAAGGGTAGCGGTATGGCCGCCTCGCCTCATGGACGGGTCTTTGGATGATGCTTGCTGCTCGTTCCGCCGGGCCGGGTGGCGGCGTTGAAGGCAAAGCGACGAGAACGGCGGCGGCGGCCGCCGACGGGGGCCGTCTGGGCGACGCGGGTAGCGAGAGCGGCTCGGCGCTCGGCGTGAGCCCGACGAGCGTCTGACATGGATGTGGTGGGCGGCGAAGAACAGGGCGGCAGAAGACGACCAAGCGCACTTTACCGGGCGCGCCAAATGTCGATTTCGGGTTCAGCAGACCCTCTAGGTTCGAACTCTGGGGTGCGCGCGGAGATCTCGCCCCCTACCTACCTGGACCTCGTCGCCTCGCTAGGATCTAAACTACCAAAGGAACAACACAAGAGACACAAGGTTTATACTGGTTCGGGCCACCATTGTGGTGTAACACCCTACTCCAGTGTGTGGTCTGGTGGATTGCCTCTTGGGCTGATGATGAACAATACAAGGAAGAACAGCCTCGCGAGGGTCTGTTCTTTGCCGGTGTAATGAACTGCTAGGGGGAGTTCAGCGCTCCCTCTCTCTCTCTCTCTGGATCCAAGATGATCATGATCCCCCTACCCTGTGGGTGGCTAGTCCCATTTATAGGCAGAGGCCCTGGGCCTCTTCCCAAATATTGAGCGGGAAGGGCGCCAACAATTGACTATTTTGAAGGGGAACATCTAGTCACTTATCCTGAGTAAAGTTGGTCCTCGCCTGTCAAAGGCTCTGGTGGTGACGCCGGCTTGGGCTCCACAATAACTTCCTTCCTGCCGTTGCGACGGTCTTGGTCTTGTTGCACCAAAACGGGTGCCTTTGCTTGATGCTCTCGCCTGCGCTTGCCCCCTTTGCACCAAAGAGGAAATGAGGACACTGCGCGAGCTGGCGCCCGCCTGGTGCCTTTGGTCGTCATGGCTTGCGTCATGGGCACCTCGTGAGGTACCCCGCCTTGATCTCTCCGCCTCCTCGCGAGCCAGCCTGACGAGGCCGTGCTCGAGGAAAGCTTCTGTCGTTGCTGCCCGCGAGGCTTGGCCCCTCATGAGGGTCTTGAGCTTGTGCCGATGAAGATGTGCCGTCATCGGGCCACCCTTGAGCCACGCCGCAGGCAGCGGAAGGCAAGTCCGGGTACCCCGCTCCTGCAACACCGGCCAGAGGATGGTGGGTTGTGCGCTTATGCGTCGACATACCAGGGCTCAACCGAGCCTCAGAGCGCCTGTCCCTCACGCGTGGGGCGCTGTGAAGGTCCACCCCACAGCTACGTTCGCATGCCTTACGGTTTGCCGAACGCGGCTGCCACGCGCCAGCGCCTCATGAAGAGCATCCTGGAGGCTCAAGTGGCCAGGCGTTCCGCAGTCCTAGCGGAGATGGAGATGGTCCGCAAGGAGCCACCAGCGCCTCCGGAGCCTCCCGAGGCTCCTGGGCCTGGGGGCTCGTGAAGATCGGCTTCCGCAGCGCACGACGTCCGCTACTTCAACATCCCTTCGTCTTCAACGTTATCAGATGACATCCTCCGAGTTTCATTTTCAGCTGGAGGGCCCCCCAGGGCTGCATCATTCCCAGGCCGCGTGGGTCCGTCCCTGCGGCGTGTACCCCTTTTGCTTCATGTTTCTAGTTCACTTTATTGGGGGCGCCCCTCGGGCTGCATCATCCCCAAGCTCATGTCACAAGAGCCTCGTTAGGTTTGCCCCGCCTTGATATCTCCACTCCTCGCGAGCCTGCCTGACTAGGACACTCCTGATGAGGTCTTGCGTCGTCCGCCTGGCAAGGCTTGGCCCCTCGCGAGGGTCTTGGATGCCTTGTTGATGAAGATGGGCCGTATGGCCTTCTAGCTTAGCCACGCCGTGGGCCGCATGCAGGCAAGTCTGGGGACCCCCATTCCCAGAACGCCGACAGTAGCACCCGGGCCAAAGGTGCGCTGGGGCTTGGCTTTGCGGCGAAGCCAAGGGTCAAGTACGGAGCACCGCGGGCCCCAAAAGCCTGCGGCCTTGGTTGACACGTGGCGTTTGATTGGACGTGGGTGTCTCCGCTTCCCCATGCTGCCTCGACAACTGCTTGACTTGACAAGTCCCTGCGACGTACAAAGAAAACCATCATTACCTGCGATTGTGGGAGGCGCCGGTTGGCCTTCTCCTGCTATAAATGGGGAGGGGGCGGAGCCCTCGTCGCCCATCTCTTCCTTGCTTGCTTGCTTCTTCTTCCTTGCTCCATTGCTTGCAGTGCCACCAATGGCACCACGAAGGAAGTTCTCCACCGCCGAGAAGGGAAAGGCCCCTCGCGAGGGACCCGGCTCCTCGGCGCCCAAGCACGGGCGCGGCCGTCCGCGCAAGCACGCCGCATCCCCCGCCGTGGTCCACCGTCGAGGCGGCGCCGCGACACGCGGAGGGGGTCGTCCAAGCCATGGCGATCCAGTTGACGAGGGGAGGCGTGCTATGGTGGCGCGGCCTCCCCGTCCGCATTTTCATTCAGCGGAGGTGTCGCCGGAGTTCATCATCTTGTCGGAGAACCCGGCCGGCAACTGGCTCCAGCTTCCGTGCTTCTTCATCGACGAACTGTCGGCCCCTGGTCCGGGTGGACTCTGGTTGCAGGAGGATGGTTGCTGCAGCAAGGCCTGTTGGGTCGCGGTCGAGACTTCCGCCACGGGAAACATAGCTCTGGCCAGCGGCTGGCAAACATTCGCCCACGCGCGCGGCCTGGGAAGGCGGTGCACCCTCCACTTCAAGTACGATGGTGGGTCGACCCTCTATGTGAGGGTGTTTGGGGAAGATGGTTGCCGCGCCGGGTGCTGCCCCGAGACGAACGACGATGAGGAGGTGCTCGTCCTTGGTGATGGTCGCGGCTAGGACGAAGGCGAGCCTGCCCTCGGCGACGACCGTGTCTCCTCCAGCTACGACGGCTCTTCCTCCAGCGACAGCTCCAGCAGTGGTGGTTATGACCAGCCGCCGCGCCGCCGCGCCCGCTTTGAAGGCGGCAACGAGTCATCTCCTCGCCGCGCTTCCGTGAAGCGTGAGGAAGGGTCCGGCTAGGCTCGGGGCGTCTCTAGGGGCCTGCCTCTGTGGATCGCCGCAATGCAGCTTTGTTTTGCTCTTTTTTCCTGCATCAAAAAATGAAACTAGTATGGGCCCAGGGGGGCTTGTATCGAACTGTGGTTCCTTGGTTATTGCACTGTGCGTGTTATTCCCGTGTCGTGTTGTAATTTTGCGCAAAGATAACTTAACCTGGTGCGTTCAGAACGCCCTCTTCCTTACGAGGCACTTATTTCCTAGTGTGCATCTTGCCTTGGTGGCCTTCATTCGCTCGGGAACTGCACAAACTCGTTAGGAAGTGCGTTAAAAGACTTGCCGTCCACCCTGAACCTGACCTGGCGCTTTGTATCACGGTACCCGAGGGGCACGGACCAGGAGAGGTGCGCCATCTTTTGGGCTCGAACGAGGGTGGCTCGCGAGAAGGCAGAGAGGAGAAAAATGCTTGCGAGGGCACTTGCCTAGCCCCCCGCGAGGTATGCGAGAGAGAGAGAGAGAGAACACGAGCAAACCAGAGCCGGAAAATGCGGTAAGAGGCGAGGGAATCAAATCAGCAAGTAACACCAAAAGCAAACTTCGATTAAGGAAAAGCGAGCCAACTACGGAAAGCAAATGAAAAGCCACGTCTGGCACCTAATCTAGTCTTCAAGTATTTTCACCAGCGCAGAGCTAAGTGCTGCCACTAGGCGTGGGCGGGAGCCCCAGGGCCTGAGGCCGGCACTCCTGAGAATGCGGGGCATGTACATCCCCAACTCATTATTACGTGAGAGTGTCACGGGCGGCAATTCTTCACAGGCACCGGGCCTTCTTCACAGGCTCTGGGCCTTTCTTCACAGGCTCTGGGCCTTGCTTCATGGGTAGAACTTCTGGAGGTGCTGGATGTTCCAGGAATTTTGGATAGGTACCCCGTATTGTGTCTCTAGGCGCACGACGCCAGGCCTGTAGATGTGGACGACCTTGAACGGGCCCTCCCACAATGGTGAAAGCTTATGCAGCCCTTCCCTGGAGAGGACCCACCTCAGGACAAGGTCGCCCACCTCGAGCGTCCTGGAGCGGATGTTGCGGCAGTGGTATCACCGCAGTGCTTGTTGGTACCTTGCCGCCTTTAACGCAGCTTCGCGACGGCATTCCTCCCCCAGCACAAGATCCATCCCCCGCGTGGCATCCTACCGCGTTTCGTTGAACACCGGGACCCATGCGGAGCGATGCTTGACCTCGTGAGGGAGGACTGCTTCTGCTCTGTAGACAAGGAAGAATGGAGTCTCACCCGTTGTCTTGGTGGCGGTGGTGTGGATGGACCACAGCACGGACTGGAGCTCATCGTGCCAGCCCCTCCCGCAGGCCTCCAGCTTCTTCTTGAAGGTCCTGGTCTTGAGGCCCCTCAGGACCTCCGCATTGGCACGTTCGGCCTGGCCATTGCTCCTGGGGTGTGCTACCGGGCGAAGCGGTCTGCTCCAACGTTAGCACGATGAGGGTTTTGAAAAGGTTACTAGTAAATTGCAGCCATTATCTGTGATGATGCGGTTGGGGACCCCTGCGGCTCACGAGGCCCTTGATGAACTTGTGATGAGAGCCGGGTTGGGATGGTACGGACGGCTTCCACTTCCGCCCACTTGGTGAACTTGTCGATGGCGACGTAGAGATAGCGGTAGCCCCCTGGTGCCCGAGGGAACGGGCCTAGGATGTCCAGCCCCCAGACCGCGAACGGCCATGTGAGAGGGATGGTTTGGAGGCCCTGAGCAGGCTGATGGATTTGCTTGGCGTGGTGGCAAGCTTCACAGGACTTCACCATCTCAGCTCATCGTTGAGTGTCGTAGGCCAGTAGAATCCACTGCGGAACACGTTGCCAACGAGGGTCCGTGACGACGAGTGGTGTCCGCAGTCCCCGCCGTTGTCGGATTTCGAGTTCCGGCAGACCCTTGAGGTTCGAACTCTGGGGTGCGCGCGGAGATCCAACCCTCCACCGTCTCGTACCTCGCTGAATCGCAGGGACCTAAACTACTAGCAAGAACAGCACAAGAGACGCAAGATTTATACTAGTTCGGGCCACCGTTGTGGTGTAATACCCTACTCTAGTTTGTGGTGTGGTGGATTGCCTCTTGGGCTGATGAAGAACAAGATGTGGAAGAACAGCCTCATGAGGGTCTGTTCTTGGTGGGTGTGATGAACTGCTAAGTGGTGTCCCGTCGCTCTAGATTGAGGATCGGGCCTCTATCTCTCTCTCTGGATTCCAATTGCCGGATCCTCCTCTCCGTCCCCCTCTACCATGGTGGCTAGCTCTACTTATATAGACGAAGGCCCTGGTCCTCTTCCCAAATATTGAGCGGGAAGGGCGCCAACAATTGGCCATTTTGAAGGGGAACAACGGGTACACTTATCTTGACTAAAGTTGGTCCTCGCCTGCCAAAGGCTCTGGTGATGACGCCTGCTTGGGCTCCACGATGACTCCCTTCCAGCCGTTGGGGCTGGTCTTGGTCTTGTTGCACCGAAACGGATGCCTTTGCTTGATGCTCTCGCCTACGCTTGCTCCCTTTAGCCAAAGAGGAAAGGGAGGACCATTGCGCCGGTGGCGCCCGATCGGGCGCCTTGGTCGTCATGGCTATGCGTCATGGGCACCTCGCGAGGTACCCTGCCTTGAACTCTCCGCCTCCTCATGAGCCAGCTCGACGAGGCCGCTACCGAGGAAGCTCTGGTCATCCGCCTCATGAGGCTTGGCCCTCGCGAGGGTCTTGAGCTTGCGTTGATGAAGATGGGCTGTCCCGGGCCTCCTTTGAGCCACGTCGCAGTCGGGCAGGCAGGCAAGTCTGAGGGACCCCGTTCCCGGAAACGCCGACAGAGCCCTCGGCCGACGGCGCGCCGACCTTGGCCGTGTAGAGGCGAAGGGCAAGTGCAAGCGTCGTGAGCCCTTAACAGCATGCGTTTTGGGCGCCAAGCGTGGCGGTTGATTGACGTGGGCGCCTCAAGAATCGCTGCGGGTTGATAATAGAGCGACATCTTCCTTGCCTCCTTTAGTTTCTCCAGTTGCTGCTCAGATCCCCTTTGTTGCGCCTCTCCTCCCTGCTTCCAAGACCTTCAGATCCACTCTGCCTTCGTGCCCTAGCCAGTCATGGCTCCTCGCCAAACCACGGCCGGAGCCTGGTACTCTCCTGCCCTGGACCCGCCGAACGTGTCAGCGGCGAGCCTTGCCCTGATGTGCCAGTTGGCGGAGGCGCAGAGCGTCAATGGAATGGCGGTGTTCAAGGCCGACTCCTCCGCCCCCGAGGGTCGGGGGAGTACCTTCTGCCCGTTCTTCGCGAGCGCCGTCATTGCTGGTCTGGTGCCTCCCTTCTCTAAGTTCTTCTTCTCCGTCCTCCGTCACTATAACATCCAAGCTCTGCACCTCCATCCCAACTCCGTCCTTCTTCCGCAATCCCGCCTACTATTGTGAGGCCCATGTTGGGGTGAAGCCCTCGATGGCCTTGCTGCGCCACTACTTCTTCCTCCGAGCCTCAGGTTCCGCCTCACAGGCTTGCGACCTTCGTCAGACACGGGCGGAGCCATCGCTATTTCAAACCCTGGGAAGCTGGATTGAGGGCTTCAGGAGCAAGTGGGTCTTAGTGGATGCCGGGCGAATCCACCTCGGCTGATCCTGCCCACGGAGCCCGCCGAGAGCTCCGACGATCGGTCCCGAAAGGGCTTCGGGATCCCCGCGTGAAGCTGGTGCTGGAGAAGATGGATGCAGATCTGAAGCCGGCCGACGCGGCGGCGGCAAGGCTGATCGGTGCATCGCTGCTGAGGGAGTTCCTGGAGCACCAACTGGCTCCACTTCGCCAGTACTCGCTTCCGATGTGGAGGCCTCACCCGAGCCCATGGCCCTGGCCGGCGAGGATCTGGCGACGGTCCTCCAGTCCTTGGTTGGGGGCGATGTGGCGAGACCGGAGGGTGCCCCCGCACCCCTGTTCCTTCGCGAGGATTGGGAGCAGGTTGTGGGGTCCATGCCCGCCTTTCAACGGGACGGCTGCGTGCCTGTGAGGCTCGGGAGGACCTGGGTAGACGTGTCATCTTCCGACTCGGCGAAGAGGTGGAGGAAAGGGAGCCAGGAGAGGGGTTGATTGGGGCGGAGTCAAGGCTCCTTCCACTGCGGGCGCATGTCCCGTTCTCCGCCTCCCCGAGAGTGACGACGACGAGGATGAGGGTGAGCGGGAGGCGAAGCCTACCCCGATCCCAAGAAGGACCGGACTGGCTGGTCCCATGGGCCTGCCTCGCCTGCCTCGGGCGGTCCGCAGACGCGTCTCCTGCTCTTGGTCCCCTTGAAGCTTATCCCTGCAGCCGGCTCTGGGGCTTCAAGTATGGCCGGAGGCTGCTTGAGTCCACCGGCGATGACCTGTAAGTGCCTGCTTCCCGTCTTGATTATTGCTTTGTCGACGAGGTCTGATGTCCATGTTCTTGACGGTGGCAGCCTTGGCGAAAGAAATTTGAAGGGGTTCCCGAGGCCCCATCCGCGTGGCGGTGCCTCCGCCCGAAAAAGAAGATGATCCCGACGCCTGTGCCTTCGCTGCCCGGGCGTCCTCGCGAGGCCCTAGGCTGAGCCATTGGGCGAGCTCAGCCCCTTGGTCCAGAGCGACCTCCAAAGGTGCCCTTGCTTGGCGCTGCCTCCACTTTGTCGTGGCGCCCGGCTGGTTCCGCCTCGGTATGATGGCACCGCAGCCATCTCCTCTTACTCCACCAACTGCGGTCTCTCCGACTCCTCCCACGGTCCTGGATCTGCTGCCGCTGAACTGGACCGGCCGCGACAGGATCTTCCGGGCGCCGACCCTCGCTTGGTGGCTGGGCGCTTGGAGCTGGCCTCCGGCTGGATTCGCGCCGACGCTTCGATTTGGGCGGCGCTGGTCCAGGACTCGACGGCTTGCTATGAGGAGAAGCAGGCTGTTCATGAGGCAAAGGTAGCCCGCGACGCTGCCCTGGGGGAGGCAGCCAACATCCAAGGTCGCTGTGAGACGTTGGAGGGCGAGCTGAAGGGCCTGCAGAACCAGCTCACCGAGGAGGCCCGCCTCTGCCAGGAGCAGGAGGAAAGCATGAAGGCTCGCGAGGCGGCCGCCAAGGACCGAGAGGCCAAGCTGAAGAAGCATCATGACCGCCTTGACGCGCTGGAGCAGGAACTGGAGGCGAGGAAGGTCGAGCTGGACGCCAAGGCGCGGGTTCTTGCCGAAGATCGCGTGGCCTTCATGGATATGGAGGTGAAGGCCCGCGCCTTGCTGAGGGAGCTTTATGATAGCGTCCTGGAGAGCCCACTGGCCGGCGCAGAGGACGGCCCCGCCAAGCTGCTTCCATTCCTGATTCGCGCTCTTGAAGATGTCTACCTTGGTCTTGGCCCCGCCGCTGAGGCCGAGGCACGTGTCTTGTCTTCTGCGGCACTGACGCGGATCCTCACCCACATCTATCTTCGCGATCCCAGCGTCGACATGGACAGCCTGCTGGAGCCGGCAAGCGGCGAGCAGCTGCTGCTGCCGAGGCTGTGAAGGGTCTTGCGGAGGCTCTGTTGGGGAAGTTCCGGGCCTTCAGCACCAAGCCGAAGCGAGGCACTGCCGGCCCTGCTACTTCACGCGGCGAGCCCACTCCGCGCTCCTCCACCGCTGACAAGTGACTCCGTTGTGGCTCCTGTCTTGCTTTTAATTCCTGCACGTGTATCATGCCTCGGGGAGGCGTTTAGACTTGCGTTTGGTATTGCGATAACAGTGTGGACTGTAATATTTGCTTTTGAATTCCTTGAAATTTGTGCTTCCTACTTTCTTATGTTCTACGCCCGGCAGAGCCCGGCCTCAGCAAAGATACCTCAGTGGTCGTTAGCCCGACCGGAAGCAGGACGGGACCAAGGAGTGAGGGGCTACGTGACAAGTTAGGCTCTCGAGTCGTGATGCTCAGGAGTCCCCTTGGCGCCTAACAGCAAGTAGGGAGGTGAGACGCGGGCGGACCCACCGTTCTACGTCTGCAGAGCCCGACCTCGCAAGATACCTCAACCGCCGTTAGCCTTTCGAACTAAGGGGTGACGGGCTACGTGACCAGTTATGCTCTGAAGTCGCGATGCTCAGAGTCCCCTTGACGCTCAAGCGGCATGCGTACCTTGGCTCCGCTCGGGAGTGACGCGTGCGACGTAACCAGGCCCGAGGGGCTGGCTAGGTGACGCGTCGCGTCTGGGCGTGACTCAGGCGCAGCCCTCGTCTTCCAGCCTCGCCTGGCGCTCAGGGGAGGCGTTCGCGACGAGGCCGCACTGAGCTCTGGACTCCGAGGTTGATGCGACCCGGAGGCCACCCTTAGTTGTTTATCACCAGCAGAGCATAAGCGCTTCCCGCATGCGACGGGCATAGCCGCTCCTCGGCAGTGCTCGCCAGCCAGCGCTGGAGCATGGTGCTTCCATCGAACGTGGGAGGGGGCTCCCCTCGGGAGGAGCCTCGGCGATATACCGCCCTGCGACACGTGGGCTGGCACGGTAGAGGCTGGACGAGGTGTATCTGGGCACCCGTGAGCCAGCCGCGGGACTCACGAGGCCCTACCTCAAGGCGGGTTGCGCTGGCTCTGGGCCTTATCTTCGGTGTGTTCCCGCAAATTTGGCGGATGCCGGTGCTTCACGTCTTCGGTCCCGGCTCGGCTGGTCTCAGCCGCCGCCGGCAAGCTGTCGCGATGCCATGGACAAGACCAGAGGGTGAGGGCCGGAGAGCCGGTAGGATCCCTGAGTCGCGATGCTCAGGCACCCCCCCTTTAACGCGCAAGCTAGGTTAGATGACGCAACTCAACGTCCTCGGGTCCCTGCTCTCGGGCTGGTCTCAGCCGTCACTTGCAAGCCAGGTCGTGATGCCATGGACAAGACCAGAGGGTGAGGGCCGGAGAGCCGGTAGGAGCCCTGAGTCGCGATGCGCGAGAGCACCCCTTTAACGCTACAGAAGCTGGGTAAGACGCAGCAACTCCCCACGCCTCGGTCCTAGCTCTCGGGCTGGTCTAAGCCGCCGGCAAGCCAGGTCGCGATGCCATGGACAAGACCAGAGGGTGAGGGCCGGAGAGCGGTAGGAGCCCCGAAGTCCACGATGCTCGGGCACCCCCTTTAACACGCAAGATGGGGTAGATGGCCGAAACTCGTCCTCGGGTCCGGCTCTCGGGCTGGTCTCAGCCTGTCGCCGGCAAGCCGTGTCGCGATGCCATGGACAAGACCAGGAGGGTGAGGGCGGAGAGCCGGGTAGGAGCTCCCCGAGTCGCGATGCTCGTGCACCCCCTTTAACGTGCAAGATTTCGCCACCCAGGAAGAGGCACCAAATAACAAGCATGGTGGAACGAGAGCATAATCCTAAGGAAAACGCATGAAGGATACATGCCGCTGGGACTGGCCCGAGCGGCTTGGGGATGATGCAGCCCGAAGGGCGCCCCCAACAGGATAAGCTAAAGACATGAAATAAAAGGGATACATGCCGCAGGGACGGACCCACACGGCCTGGGAATAATGCGGCCTCAAGGCGCCCCACCGGAAATAAAACTTAAAGATGTCACCGTGATGTTGGGGGTGAAGGGGTTGTTGATGTAGCAGACTCGGTGGGCTGCGGGAGCCGATCCTCACGAGCCCCAGGCCCAGGGAGCCTCGGGAGGCTCCGAGGCGCCGGGCGGCTCCTCATGGGCCATCTCCATCTCCGCCAGGGCTGTGTGGCGTGCCTCACCTCTTGAGCCTCCGGGATGGTCCTCATGAGACGCTGTGCGCAGCAGTTGGCTTATGTGCCATAAGGCATGCGTGCACATAGGCTGGGGGCGGACCCTGCAACGTCCCACTCGCGAGGGCCAGAGGCGCTCTTGAGATGCGGCTCGGTTGAGCCTCGGTATATCGATTCAGACGCTGCAGCCCACCATCCTCGCTTGGATGGGGGCCCTGGTAGGCGCGGCGGCTGCCCTCATGACCCTTGACTCAGAGGCTCTGAATGGCCTTGGCTGATGAATTCTTGAGGGTTCTGGCCCTCCCGGTCTTGCTCCTGCTATGGGAAACGTGTGCTCAAACACGCCCATCGTGGTGCCCAAACGCCTCCCTCGAGACCTTGGCGAGGTCGGTGGCCCTCCAGGGGAGAGCCCCAGCCTCGCTTCGAGGAGGGCGCCGGGCGCGCTTTCTATCTGCGATGGAAGGAGGCTCCCCCTGGCCCGGTGCGGACCCTGAGGGGCCTGTCTCTTGAAGAGCCGGGCCGGTTGATGTCTTCTTCTTCTTGCGTGCTGCCTCGGGAGGCACCCTGCTGCTCTGGTCTGGGTCTTCCAGCGATGCGGCCTGAAAAGCTCGCTCCAGGGAGCACACTGCATCTTTCTCTTCACAGGGCACCGTGATGACCCCGCCGCTTCCTGGCATCTTGAGGACGTTGTAGGCTGCAGGAGTTACGGCCATGAATTTGGCCAACGCTGGGTACCCGAGGATGGCGCGTAATGGCAAAGCGTAATGTGAGTGACGTCTAAGTCGATGAGCTCGGTATGGTAGTTGTCGCGGGCCCCGAAGGTGACAGGAAGGCGGACCTGCCCGATCGGGACCGTGGAGCCGTCGGTGACTCCAGAGAAGGGCTTGGTTGGCTGAAGCTGACTGTAAGGCACTTGAAGATTGTTGAATGTCTCCACGGACAGGACGTTGAGCCCTGCTCCGCCGTCGATGAGGGTCTTGGTGACTAGCACATTGTTGATGATTGGGGAGCAAAGCATCGGAAGAACTCCGGCTGTGGCTGCGCACTTGAGCTGATCCGCTGAGCTGAACATGATGGCGCACGCCGACCACCTGAGAGGGCGCGTGGAATCGAGCTTGGGGAGGACTGCATTCACTTCACGGGCGAACTGCTTAAAGATGCGGTGAGAGGCTGGGGCTTGAGCTCCGCCCAGGATGCAGGCGATCGCACGCGCTTCCTGGAAGCCCCCAGCCTCGTCTCGATGACTGTCTTCGACTCTCCCTTGGTGGCAGCGGCAGTGGAGGGAGGCCTCATGCGTTCCTGTGGACCGATCCTCACGAGGCTGATCCCTCCAGCCCCCTCGCGAGGTGGGTCTTGCCAGCCGTCCTCGCGAGGTTGGTCGCGCCACCCTTGGCGCTGGGCCATGGTCTTCCCAGCGCCCTACATTCCTTCCTCCTCCTCGGCGTAGCCCCGGTCGGCCGTGCTCTGGGCGTCTGCCGACCTTCCTTCAGCGCCAAGACGGCCGGAGCTCTTGACATTCATTGGTGTTGTGGGTGTGGAGGTCGTGGTACACGGGCACCGGCTGCCCTTAGAGGACTCGGGCTGATCTCCGCCGCTTGGTGTCTGCGGTTTTGCGCTTCACGCCCTTCGCCTTGGACTTCTTATCTTGGGATCCGCTGCATAGCTCGAGGAGGGAGAGGCGCCTCCTCAGCCCTAGCGCACTTGGTCGCCAAGTTGAACAGCTCCGTGGAGGTGCACAGTATCTTCATGCATCGCCAGCTCCTCCTTCATCTTGACGTCACAGACGCCTGGCCGGAGAAGGCAGAGATGATGGCCTCCTCCGTTACTCCTCGGGATCTTGAGTCGCTGCCGTTGAAGCGCTGGATGTACTTTTTGCAGAGTTTCCCGGCTGCTGCTTGATCCGGCGTGATGTCGCCACGGCGGTGGCCGATCGCAGTACCTTGGAAGTTGGCGATGAAGCTGGAGTGCGCATCTCGGCCCAGGAAGAGATCATGCCTGGGGCCAGATTCGGGAGCAGTGCGGGTTCGGCCCTGAGCGCCATGGGAAACCAGTTTGCCATGACCCTTTCGTCCCCGTTGGCAGCCTCGATGCCCAGCTCGTAGAGCTGCAGGAACTCCGTTGGGTCAGCCGTGCCGTCGTAGCGAGGAGGCAGGTCTGGCTTGAACTTGGCGGGCCATGCGATGCTGCGCAGCTCGGTGGTGAAGGCGCGGCAGCCCGCCGTGGCCGCAGGGGGCCTCGGACGGCAGAGATCTTGGTCTTGCAGGCCTCCCTACGCCGCGGCTGGGGCAGCGCAGGGTCTTGACGTGCTGGAGCGGGGAGCGCTCGGGCAGCTTCTTGGGGGCGAGGAACTTCTTGGCAGCTCTGCTCTTGCCACGCCGGCGCCTGGCGGAACGGGTTCTGCCCAGGGGCCGCGCGCCTTGGGGCCAGGGCGCCGTCTTGAGGAGGAGGCGGCTGAGGCGCTTCGGGAGTTTATCGCTAGCGGGTGCGATGCAGCGAGGCAGACGGACGCGGGTCGCTGCAGCGCGGACGATCTCGGCGACGCAGTCGAGCCATTCTTCAGAGACGTCGTCGGCAGAAGCGGTAGCCGAGAGCTTCGTTGGCGCGATGAGTGCAGCTCGGACCTCCATGCGCAGCGAGGCGCGCGACAAAGAACCAGCGGTGAGCGGCGTGGCGGTGCGGCCGTCCGCCTCATGGGCCATGGACGGGGCGTGACGCTGCTGCCGTTTCGCCGGGCCGATGGCGGCGCGACGGCAGGTGACGGGAACGACGAGGATGCCCGCCGACGGGAGCCGCCTGGGCGACATATGGAGGCGTAGGGCGGCCGGGCGCCGGGCGAAGGGCGGCTTCGAAGCTGGGCGGCCCGGCTGACGAAGTGTCGAACATGGTTGCGTGGTCGAGGAAGAACGAGGCGACGAGAGTAGCAGATTCCGGGCGCACTTTACCGGGCGCGCCAAATGTCGGATTTCGGGTTCCGCAGACCCTTGAGGTTCGAACTCAGGGTGCACGCGGAGATCCAACCTCCACTGCCTCGCATCGCCCGAATCGCAGGGACCTAAACTACTAGCAAGAACAGCACAAGAGACGCAAGATTTATACTAGTTTGGGCCATCGTTGTGGTGTAATACCCTACTCTAGTTTATGGTGTGGTGGATTGCCTCTTGGGCCGATGAAGAACAGTACAGGGAAGAACAGCCTCGCGAGGGTCTGTTCTTGGTGGGTGTGATGAACTGCTAAGTGGTGTCCCGTCGCTCTAGCTTGAGGATCGGGCCTCTATCTCTCTCTCTGGATTCCAATTGTCGGATCCTCCTCTCCGTCCCCCTCTACAATGGTGGCTATCTCTACTTATATAGACGAAGGCCCTGGGCCTCTTCCCAAATATTGAGCGGGAAGGGCTCCAACAATTGGCCATTTTGAAGGGGAACAGCGGGTACACTTATCCTAACTAAAGTTGGTCCTCGCCTGCCAAAGGCTCTCGTGATTACGCCTTTGCTTGGGCTCCACGATGACTCCCTTCCAAATTGCTGGGGCTGGTCTTGGTCTTGTTGCAATCAAACGGATGCCTTTGCTTGATGCTCTCGCCGCGCTTGCTCCCTTTGCACCAAAGAGGAAAGGAGGACGCCATGGCGGCTGGCGCCCGGCCAGGCGCCCTTGGTCGTCATGGCTTGCGTCATGGGCACCCCGCGAGGTACCCTGCCTTGAACTCTCCGCCTCCTCATGAGCCAGCCTGACGAGGCCGCGCCCGAGGAAGCTCCTGGTCGTCCGCCCCATGAGGCTTGGCCCCTCGCGAGGGTCTTGAGCTTGCGTTGTTGAAGATGGGATGTCCTGGGCCTCCTTTGAGCCACGTCGCAGGCCGCAGGCAGGCAAGTCTGGGGACCCCCGTTCCCAGAACGCCGACAGCCGTGTATGTCAATCAGCAACTCCCTTCCTTGATCGCTGGAGATGCAGCGCAGCGTGACGTCATTCGATCGTTTCCTTTATAACTCGCCTTCTTGGATACAGTATGCCGTGTCTTACCGGGCCACGTGCTCCACGTCCTCTTCCTTCTCCGGCAGCGTCCCATGCGTCAGGTACTCCTTGAATTCCTTGGTCCAACATTCCTCCTGGGGCTCGAGCGCCAAGAGCAGCCGAGCTCCTGAGGTCGGGCCACATGCTGGGGCTCCCGTGGCCGGAGGCTGTGGGAGCTCCTCCCGAGGTTGAGTCATGCTTGAAAGAGGTGGCGTAGCTGATGGCTTGAAGAGCCGCTCCTCAAAGACACCAGGCTCCTGCGGCTGCCGCTTGGATGCTCTCCTGGCGATGTTGTCGACTTCCTTGTTGGTGCCCCGGGGCACGTGCTACAGCTCCAGCCTCAAGAACTGCTTCTCCAGCGCACCTCTGCAAGGTAGGCCTCCATATGCTCGTCCTTCGGCTCGTACACCTTGTTGGAGAAGTTGACGAGGAGTTGCGAGTCGCCTCTGACGGTGAGGCGCTTCACCCCTAGAGCCGCCGCAGCCTTCAGGCCGGCTATGAGGCCTTCGTATTCTACGATATTGTTGGAGACCATCTCGCCGTGCTGAAAGCAGAGCTGCACGACATAGTAGAGCTTGTCCTGAGTGGGCGAGATGAGCACTGCTCCAGCCCCCGCATACGGTGTGTGCGGGCGCCATCGAAAATACATGACCCACCACTGGAGCCTCTCTTCCCGGGGAGGTGGACCGGTCTTCTCCTTCCTCAAGTGCCGGGGCATCCGTCCATTCTGCCACAAAGTCAGCGAGCGCGGCCCCCTTGATGACCCTGGTAGTGCTGAACTCCAACTGGAATGCTTGCAACTCGATGTTCCACTCAGTGACCCTTTCGTCTGAGTTAGGGCTCCTGAGTACCCTCTCCAATTGGTAGGCTGAGACGACCTTGATGGGTTGGCCCTGGAAGTAGTGTCGCAGCTTGCGTGAGGCCACTAGGAGTGCGAGCAGGAGTTTCTGGGACATGGGGTAGCGCGCCCTTGCGTCCCGTAGTACGGTGCTGATGAAGTACATCGGGTGCTCGACGAGGACTGGCACACTGTCAAGGCTCGGGCCCTGGGGAGATCGGGGCATATCCTGAGGTGGAGGGGTTCCTAGGACCTGACCGTCCTCAGGAGCTTCCATGATGTTGCCCTGCTGAGCTTGGTCTTCCACCGCTGATGCCTTTGCTGCGCCTTCCTGACCCTGCGCCACTTCAACTCCGGCTCGGCGCAGCGCGCCCTTGGCTTGTCGCTCCTCCCGAACCGCCACCAGCGCCGCGCTGGCGGAGTACGGGGTAGCGGCAAGGTAGAGTACCAGAGGCTCAAGAGGCCGTGGTGCCACCATCACCGGGGGGCTGGTGAGGTATTTCTTGAGGTCTTGGAAGGCCTGGTCGGCCTCCGCGGTCCACTCGAATGGGCCCTTCTTCTTCATGAGCTTGAAGAAGGGCAAGGCGCGCTCTCCCAGTTTGGAGATGAAATGCCCTAACGAGGTCACCCGCCCTGCTAGCTTCTGCATCTCTTTGAGGGTCTGTGGTGGGCTCATGTCCTTGATGGCCTTGATCTTCTCTGGGTTCGTCTCGATCCCTCTGTGGGATACGAGGAAACCCAGCAGCTTGCCGGAGGGGACGCCGAACACGCACTTCTCCGGGTTAAGCCTCAAGTTCACTTGGCACAGGCTCTCGAAGGTCTCCTCCAAGTCTTGAATCAATGTCCTCGCCTCGCGAGACTTTACCACTATGTCATCGACGTAAGCCTCTGTGTTTCTCTCGAGCTGCCGCCTGTATGGCGTGCATCAACCGCTGAAGGTCGCTGCTATGCGCAACCCGAAGGGCATGCAGGTGTAGCAGTACACCCCACATGGTGTCAGGCAGGCTGTCTTCTCCACATCTTCCACCGTCATCTTGATCTAATGATACCCTGAGAACGCGTCCAGGAAGCACAGTAGGTCACACTCGGCGGTGGAGTCGACAATCTGGTCGATTCGCGGGAGTGGGAATGGATCTTAGGGGCAAACTTTGTTGAGGTTGGTGAATTCGACGCACATCTGTTCCTTTCCGCCTTTCTTCGGCACTACGACAGGGTTTGCCAGCCATTCGGGATATCGAACTTCTCGGATGGCACCCGCCGCCTCCAGCTTGCGAGTCTCTTGGACGATGAAGGCTTGCTTTTCAGTGGACTGCCGTCTTGCTGGCTGCTTCGCGGGGCGTATATTGGGGCACACCCTTAGGATGCTGGATCACCTCCCTCGAGACCCCTACAAGCTGATTAGGCTCCCACGTGAATATCTCCTTGTTCGCGCGCAAGAACCTCACAAAGGCTTCTTCTTGTCCCGGGTTAAGGCCGGCTCCTATGGTGAAGGTGGCTCCTGAAGACCCATCCTCGTTGACCGGCACCTCCTTGGTTTCCGCCTTGTCTTGGGTGAACAGCTGCTTCTTCTTGGTAGGCGCGGCCTCCTTGGCCTCGGGGGTACCGGCATCGGCGTGTTGTGCTGCCGCCGCGATCTTGAAGGCGAGCCTTAGTGCTGTCACAGCCTCCTTAGTGTCCCCCTTGATGGTGAGGACGCCCTTGCTCCCTGGCATCTTCATGAGGTTGTAGGCCGGGTGAGTCGCCGCCATGAACTGAGCGAGGGCCGGGTACCCGAGGATGGCGTTGTACGGGAGACCGATGCGGGCGATGTCGAAGTCCACTAGCTCGGTGCGGTAGTTGTCGCGTGTGCTGAAGATGACAGGGAGGTGGATCTGCCCCAGGGAGTGGGCATCTCCTCCACCCACTCCCGAAAAGGGCTTTCTGAGGTTGAGCCGCTCGAGCGGTACGTGAAGAAGGTTGAAGGCTTCTACGGAGAGCAAGTTGAGGCCGACACCGCCGTCGATGAGGGTCTTGGTGACGGCCATGTTGCAGATGGTGGGCGTGCGGAGCATTGGGAGCATGCCGGAGCCGGCGGTGGAGTCGGGGTGGTCTTTTGAGCCGAAGGTGAGGTCGGCCTCTGGCGCAACCCAACCTGGCGGAGCCCCCGGGCGCTTGGAGGCAGCCCCGATCTGGTGGAGGAACGGTTTGACGTGGCGATCTGAAGGCGGTGCTGGAGAGCCGCCCAGCAGGGCCGCAACCGCATGGTGCGCTGGCACCGCTTAGTGAGCGATGAAGAGGTCACAGAGTTCCCCTCAGGAGGCCACCGTGGATCCCGGGAGGTTGAGCATGTCGGCATTCTGGGAACGGGGGTCCCCAGACTTGCCTGCCTGCGGCCTCCGGCGTGGCTCAAAGGGGGGCCCATCACGGCCCATCTTCATCAACACAAGCTCAAGACCCTCGCGAGGGCCAGGATTGCTGGGCGGACGACAGGAGCTTCCTCGTGCACGGCCTCATCAGTTGGCTCATGAGGAGGCAGAGAGATCAAGGCGGGTACCTCACGAGGTGCCCATGACACAAGCCATGACGACCGAGGGCGCCAAAGTGGCGCCCTTGCAGTTGTCCTCCTTTCCTCTTAGGTGCAAAGGGAGCAAGTGCAAAGTGAGAGCATCAAGCAAAGGCATCCATTTCGTGCAACAAGACCAAGACCAGCCCAATGGCAGGAAGGAAGTCATTGTGGAGCCCAAGCAAAGGCGTCACCACAGAGCCTTTGACGGCGAGGACCAACTTTAGTCAGGATAAGTGTACCCGATGTTCCCCTTCAAAATGGCCAATTGTTGGCGCCCTTCCCGCTCAATATTTGGGAAGAGACCCAGGGCCTCTGTCTATAAATTGGACTAGCCTCCCACAGGGTAGAGGGATCCCGGATCCAAAAACAGAGCTAGAGGTCAAGCAATCTAGAGAGAGAGAGCGACTGAACTCCTCCAAGCAGTTCGTCGCCCCGGCCAAGAATGCAGACCGCGAGGCTGTTCTTCCTTGTATTGTTCATCATCATCAGCCCAAGAGGCAATCCACCACACCACAAACTAGAGTAGGGTATTACACCACGATGGTGGCCCGAACTAGTATAAACCTTGCGTCTCTTCTGTTGTTCCTTTCGTAGTTTAGATCCTAGAGAGGCGGCGGGGTGCAGGTAGGTAGTGGGCGAGATCTCCGCGCGCACCCCAGTGTTCAAACCTCAAGGGTCTGCCGGAACCCGAAATTCGACATTTGGCGCGCCCGGGTAGGAGTCTGAGTTTTCCTTCCGCCACGGCTACCCGCTTCTCGCGATGAGCAGCGTGGCCTCCTGCCCGGCCCGCGCCTAGTGAGGAGCCCGAGGGGCTCAAGCCTGCCCGGCCTTACAGCAGGTCGCGTGATGGCGGACAAGTTCAAGCCGGCAGCGCCGCCCGGCATGGCAGCAGCGCGACCGATCCGCTGGCAGCCTTCCTGCTGGCGTCTGAGGAGAGTGCGTCCTCGAAGCTGGAGGTGACGATAGGGTCATGGCCAATTGGCTTCCCATGGCCCTCACCCGCACTCCGCGCGCATGGCTGCTCCACCTGTCGGCAGCCTCCATGGCCTCTTGGGAAGAGCTGCGCGGCCTCTTCCTCACCCACCATGCTGTGCCAGCGCCCCCGGTCGTCGCGGCCCTCCTGGGCGGCTCGCAGGCGCCGCCTTCAAGTCACCACGTCAAGCCATTCGTCTGGCTGGGTCGGCGCGCCGCCTCCTTGTTGGAGCCCCGGACCGTCGGCGCCAAGGCCGCCTCGACCTTTTAGCTCGGAGGACCACCCCTCCAATTCAGCCTGCTCGGGTGCGCTCCCCATGCTGTGCACCCCCACCATCTGCGAGGTGGCCATCACCAGGACTCTCATCAACGGCTGCGCGGGCCTCAACGTGCTCTCAGTTGAGGCCTTCAACCTCCTCTGCATACCCCGGGAGCGGCTGCAGCCCAGCCGACCCTTCTCGGGCGTCGGGGGCGGGTCATCCAGCTCCTTGGGACAGATCCGGCTCCCGGTAACCTTCGGCACCTACGACAACTTCCGCACGGAGCTGGTCGATTTCGACATCGCCCCCATCGGCCTCCCTACAACGCCATCCTCGGCTACCCGCACTGGCCCAATTCATGGCCATCGACCCGGCGTACAACCTCATGAAGATGCCCGGAGCAACGGTGTCCCTCACCGTGCGGGGGACACCGGGAGATGCGCCGCGAGTGCTCATGCTCGCTTTCAAGACGGGCGGGCGCCAAAGACAGCCCGCCGACGCGGAGACCCCTGAGCCCAAGGGGGCTGCACCAACCAAGAAGAAACAGTTGTTCACCCAAGACAAGGCAGAGACCAAGCAAATACCCGTCGACAAGGACGGGTCCACTGACGCCACTTTCACCATAGGCGCCAACCTCGAGCCCGAGCAGGAGGAGGCCCTGGTCAAGTTCCTGCGCGCAAACAAGAAGGTATTCGCCTGGGAGCCTGATCAGTTGGCGGGGATCCCTAGGGGCGTGTCGAGCATCACCTCCACGTGTGCCCCAACGACGCCTGCGGAAGCGTAAAGCAAGGCAGCAGTCCACTGGAAAGCAAGCCTTCGTCGTCCAGGAGACCCGCAAACTGGAAGCCGCTGGGGTCATTCGCGAGGTCCGATATCCGGATTGGTTGGTCAACCCTGTCGTTGTGCCAAAGAAGGGAGGGAAGGAGCGCATGTGTGTCGACTTCACCAACCTCAACAAGGCATGCCCGCAAGATCCGCTCCCGCCCTCGTGATCGACCAGATTGCCGATTCCACCGCCGAAAAGCGACATGTTATGCTTCTTGGATGCCTTCTCCGGGTATCACCATATCAAGATGGCGGTAGAAGACGTGGAAAAGACGGCCTTCCTGACCCCGTGTGGGGTGTACTGCTACATGTGCATGTCATTCGGGCTGCGCTACGCAGGGGCGACCTTCCAGCGGCTGATGCACATCAGCTTGGGTCCGCAGCTCGGGAAGAATGTTGAGGCTTACGTCGATGACATTGTGGTGAAGTCTCGGGAGGCCAGAACCCTGATACAAGACCTGGAGGAAACCTTCATGAAGCCTCAACATGTGAACCCACGGCTCAACTGGAGAAGTGTGTGTTTGGAGTCCCTCGGCAAGCTCTTGGGCTTCCTCAGATCCCACCGAGGCATCGAGGCTAACCCGAGAAAAGGTCAAGGCAGTCGAGGACATGAGCCCGCCAAAGACCCTCGTGGAAATGCAGAAGCTCACTGGGCCAGAATCTGCGCTTAGGGCGCTTCATCTCCAAGTTGGGGAACGAAGCTGCCTTTCTTCCAGCTAATGAAGAAAAAGGGACCCTTTGAATGGTGAAGAGGCCGACAAGGCGTTTCAAGATCTCAAGAGGTACCTAACCAGCCCTCCGGTCATGGTGGCCCCACGCCCGCAGGAACCCCTGGTGCTCTACCTCGCCGCCACTCCCTACTCCGCCAGAGCAACTCTGGTGGCAGTTAGGGAAGATCGTCAAACCAAAACCACAGCAGTAGCCCAGGTCAAGGCAAAGCAGGAACAAGGAAGACCCATAGAAACCACTACCATGGCTGAGAAGGATCAGCCGCCGTAGGGGAGCGCATCGGGAACGGAAGAGGTCCCTCCCCCAGACTACCAGCCTCTGGAGGCTCCATCGCCTCAGGAGGTGCCACGGTCCCCAGAGGGCGCCATCGGCACTGGCGCTCCAAAACCTCGTTGAGCACCCAGTGTACTTCGTCAGCACGGTGTTGCGGGACGCGAGGGCACTGTACCCCATGCCTCAGAAACTCCTCTTCGCGCTACTGGTGGCCTCGCGCAAGCTGCGGCACTATTTTCAGGGTCACCCCATCAAGGTCGTCTCAGCATACCCCTTGGAAAGGGTGCTCAGGAGCCCTAACTTAGCCGGAAGGGTTGCTTAGTGGAACATTGAACTGCAAGCGTTTCAGCTCGAATTCAAAGACGACCAAAGTCATCAAGGGGCCGCATTAGCGGATTTCGTGGCAGAATGGACGGAGGCACCGGGCCTCAAGGCCGACGAGGATCGGTCCCTCTCCCCGGGAAGCGAAGCGCCAGAAGGCTGGGCCATGTACTTCGATGGGGCGTTCTCTAGGCATGGCGCTGGGGCTAGGGCGGTGCTCATATCTCCCACTCAGGACAAGCTCTACTACGCTGTGTAGCTCTATTTCCAGCAAGGTGAAAAGGTCTCCAGCAACATAGCGGAGTATGAAGGTCTAATAGCGGGCTTGAAGGCCGCAGTTGCCCTAGGCGTGAAGCGCCTTTCCATCAAAGGCGATTCACAGCTCCTCGTCAATTTCTCCAACAAGGTGTACGAGCCAAAAGATGAGCACATGGAAGCCTACCTTGCAGAGTTCTGGGGGTTGGAGTTGCAACATGTGCCCCGCGGCACCAATCAGGAGGCCAACGACATCGCCAAACGAGCATCCAGGCGGTTACCTCAGGAGCCTGGCGTCTTCGAGGAGCGGCTTTTCAAGCCCTCGGCCATGCCATCACTATCGAACACGGCGTAGCCTCGGGAGGAGCTCCCCCAGCCACCTGCCTCAGGAGCCCCAGTCTGTGGCCCGGCCTCGAGGCGCGCTGCTCCCGACGATGGAGCCTCGGAGGGGTGCTGGGTCACTGAGCTCGGAGCTACTTAACGCAAGGGACCTCGCCGAGAAGGAGGAGGAAGCAGAGCGTGTGGCGCGGCAAGCCACAGCGTACTGCATCAGGGATGGAGAGCTCTATCGGAAGCGACCAAATGATGTGTCCCTACGCTGCATCTCCAGGGAGCAAGGGAAAGAATTGCTGGCAGATATACACGGTGGAGACTGTGGGCATCACTCATCATCATGAACCCTCGTGGGCAAGGCATTCCGGAGCGGTTTCTATTGGCTCATCAGGCTCAACGACGCGTCGAACTAGTGAAGGCTTGCAAAGCCTGCCAATTCCATGCCAAGCAGATCCATCAGCCGGCAGGAGGTCTGGAAACTATACCCCTCTCGTGGCCATTCGCAGTCTGGGGGCTTGATATCCTGGGCCTGTTTCCTCGGGCGCCAGGGGGCTATCGCTACCTCTACGTCGCCGTGGACAAGTTCACCAGGTGGGCTGAAGTGGAAGCCGTCCGCACCATCCCCGCAGGTTCTGCGGTCAAGTTCGTCAAGGGCATCGTGAGCCGGTTCGGGGTGCCAAACCGCATCATCACCGACAACGGTTCGCAGTTCACCAGTAACCTCTTCAAAACATATTGTGCTAACCTGGGAACGCATATATGCAACGCTTCGGTGGCGCACCCCCGAAGCAACGGCCAGGCCGAGCGGGCCAACGCAGAGGTCCTGAGGGGCCTCAAAACCAGAACATTATAGAAGAAACTGGAGGCCTGCGGCAGAGGTTGGTACGATGAGCTTCAGTCCATGCTATGGTCCATCCGCACGACCACGACCAAGCCAACTGGAGAGACCCCGTTCTTCCTGGTCTATGGAGCCGAAGCGGTCCTCCCTCACGAGGTCGAGGCTGCTCCGCATGGGTCCCGGGCGCTCGACGAGGCGCAGCAGACGCCATGCGGGGAACGGACCTCGTCTTTGGGGAGGAGCGTCCGTCGAGAAGCTGTGTTGCAGCGGCGAGGTACCAACAAGCACCGCGACGATACCATCGGCTGCAACATCCGCCTGTAACTCTTTGAGGTAGGGGACCTCATGCTCAGCGGGTTCTCTCCGTGGAGGGACTGCATAAGCTCTCTCCCATGTGGGAGGGCCCATTCAAGGTTGTTCATGTTTCGAGGCCCGGCTCCGCGCTTGGAGACTCGGGAGGGGTGCCACCGTAACGCTGTGGAACATCCAGCACCTCCGGAGGTTTTACCCCTAAAAGGCCTGGAGCTCTGTGAAGAAGGCGAATGCCCGTGAAGCTTATCTTTGGAAAAGGCCCAGGAGCTCGTGAAGAAGGCGAATGCCTGTGAAGCTTATCTTTTTGGAAAAGGCCCAGAGCCTTTGACGAAGGAGAATGCCTGTGAAGCTTATCTTTTTGGAAAAGGCCCAGAGCCTGTGAAGAAGGCGAATGCCTGTGAAGCTTATCTCTTTGGAAAAGGCCCAGAGCCTGTGAAGAAGGCGAATGCCTGTGAAGCTTATCTTTTTGGAAAAGGCCCAGAGCCTGTGAAGAAGGCGAATGCCTATGAAGCTGTCGCGTTTTGGAAAAGGCCCAGAGCCTATGAAGAGGGCCAATGCCTGTGAAGCTTGCTTCCCCCAAGAAAGGCCCGGAGCCTGTGAAGAAGGCCAACGCCTGTGAAGCTCGCCGCCCGTGACACTCTCACGTAATAATGAGTTGGGGCTGTACACGCCCCGGAGTCTCAGGAGCGCCTGACCTCAGCCCTGGCTCCTCCCACGCCCAAAGTGGCAGCACTTAGCTCCATCGCTGTGAGAAGACGTCGAAGACTAGATTAGAGTGCCGGACGCGATTTTTCATTTGCTACGCAATTGGCTTGTTCATTCTCATTTGAAGTTTTATCGAAGCTGTTGCCGTTTTTGATTTGTGGCTCTTCGACTTTTTGCCCTCCTACCTCGATTTCTCTTGTGCAAGGTCTCGCGAGGGGCGAGTGTTTTCTGCCCTTATCATTCAAGGTTTCCCGACCTGGGTCCGCCACAGGAGCACCCCTCCAGTCCGTGCCTCATGGGCACCGGGACACGAACACAGGACCTGGGTCGGTCGCCTCACTACCGAGGCCGGGAACTACCTACCGCTACAGCATGCGGCCCAAGGCACGATACGAAATAGCAGAAATAGTAATGATGATTAACGATTTAAAGTTCAAACACGCTTCATCGGGCCCCACACTCTTGTCTTTCTACGCAGGAAAAAGAAAAAGGAAGAACAAATCAGGCGCTGCTCGCCCGACACCAGCCCGTTAGGAAGACTCGAGCCGCCTCACGGGCTCAGGTGGACTCCGCCTCACGCTTCACCGAGGCGCGACGGCGGGCGGACCCGCTACCACCCTCCAAGCGAGCCTGACGGCGTGGGGGCTGATCGCGTCACGCTTTGGAAGGGCTGCCGCCAAGAAGAATCGATGAAGCTCGAGGAGCCCAGGCGCCGCCGACCACGCTGCGTGTTGTCCTCTCCGCTATCGCCAGGGCTGGGCCCCGGCCTGTCGCCGCCCTCGTGGCAGCACCCAGCGCGACGACCATCCTCCCCGAACACCCTCACGTAAAGGGTGGCGTCGCCGTCGAACTTGAAGTGCAGGGTGCACCGATGACTCAGGCCACACGCGCGGGCAAACGTCTACCAGCCGCGAGTCAGGGCCAGGCTCCCGGCTGCAAAGACCTCCAACGAAGCCCAGGAGGCCCGACTGCAGTAGTCGTCTACCTGGAGCCAGAGGCCGCCCGGGGCGCCAGCCGGGAGCTCACCTAGGAGGAAGCGAGGAAGCTGAAGCCGGGCGCAAATCGGCTCCGCCGACCACACAACGAACTCCGGCAACACCTCCATGGCCGTGAAGCGACCTAGGGGTCGCGGTCAGAAGGCACTTCGCCGCCATGCCACCGTCCATCACTGCTGGAGATCACCTCCATGCCACGAGGAGTCGCTGGGAGCCACTGACGCTTGCGAGGGCGGCCTCGATCGCCAAGGCGGGGAGAGGCAGGCTCAACTCGGGCGGGCCTTCCCTTCTTCAAGGGCCGAGAACTTCCTCGGCAAAGCCATGAAGAAGGAGGAGAAGCAAGAGCGGACAGACCGAAGGGCACGCGCCATTCCTGCACTTTAAAGCCAGAGGAGGCCAACCGCCGGCCTCCACAATCGCAGGTAATCATGACCCGCTTTGCATGCAGGGACTTATCAATTCGTGCAGTTGCCGAGGCTTCGTGGGGAAGTGGAGACGCCCATGTCCAATCAACCGCCAGGCGGCGCCCAAGGCCGCAGGCTGTTAGGGCCCGTGGTGCTTTGCACTTGCCCTTTCGATTCTCTGCTCGGCCAAGTTCGGGCGCGCCTTGGGCCCGGGCTCTGTCGGTGCCTCGGGAACGGGGTCCCCAGACTTGCTCTGCTTCGGCCCGCGGGCGTGGCTCAAAGGGGGCCCCAAAGACGCCCATCTTCATCAACACAAGCTCAAGACCCTCGCAGGGGCCAAGCCTCATGGGCGGACGACGTGGAGCTTCCTCGAGCACGACCTCGCCAGCTGGCTCATGAGGAGGCGGAGAGATCAAGGCGGGGTACCTCACGAGATGCCCATGACGCAAGCCATGGCCATCGAGGCGCCAGCCAGCCAAGCAGTGTCCTCCTTTCCTCTTTGGTGCAAAGGGAGCAAGCGCAGGCGAGAGCATCAAGCAAAGGCATCCATTTCGGTGCAATAAGACCAAGACCAGCCCAACGGCAGGAAGGAAGTCATTGTGGAGCCCGAGTAGGCATCACCACCAGAGCCTTTGACAGGCGAGGACCAACTTTAGTCAGGATAAGTGTACCCGATGTTCCCCTTCAAAATGGCCAATTGTTGGCACCCTTCCCGCTCAATATTTGGGACGAGGCCCAGGGCCTCTGTCTATAAATAGGACTAGCCTCCCATAGGGTAGAGGGATCCCGGATCCAAAAACAGAGCTAGAGGTCAAGCAATCTAGAGAGAGAGAGAGAGAGAGAGAGAGCGACTGAACTCCTCCAAGCAGTTCGTCGCCCCGGCCAAGAACAGACCCTCGCGAGGCTGTTCTTCCTTGCATTGTTCATCATCATCAGCCCAAGAGGCAATCCACCACACCACAAACTAGAGTAGGGTATTACACCACAATGGTGGCCCGAACTAGTATAAACCTTAAGGCCTCTTGTGTTGTTCCTTTCAGTAGTTTAGATCCTAGCGAGGCGGGGTGCAGGTAGGTAGAGGGCGAGATCTCCGTGTGCACCCCAGTGTTCGAACCTCAAGGGTCTGCCGGAACTTGAAATCCGACAGAGCAGCCAGGCACGCGGCTCACCGGCAAGGGCCATGGGGAACCAGTTGGCCATGATCTTGTCGTTGCCTCCGGCTTCAAGGACCGCCACCTCGTACCCCAGCAGGAATGGCGTCGGGTCTGTCAAGGCCGTCAACGCTGGGCGGCATCTCTGGGCTTGAACTTGGTCACCCACACTCGCCAGAGGGCGGGCGCTGTGGCTCGGTATTCAGATGCCCACGCCGACGCCGGGTTGCAGAGGTGGATGGCGGGGCACCCGCCATGGGAGCGAAGTGCGGCGGCGTGGGGCGCAGGTTGGTGGAGAGGAGCTCCGGCGCACCCCTACCTGGCGCGCCAAATGTCAGATGCGGGGTTTCGGCAAACCCTTAAGGTTCACACACTGGAGTGCGCGCGAAGTCTTTCCCTCCTACCGATCTACGCCCTAGCTCGCTAAGATCTCGTGGACAAACTCGATGAACTCGCAACACAAAGAGACACGGGATTTATACTGGTTCGGGCCACCGTTGTGGTGTAATACCCTACTCCAGTGTGGTGGTGGTGGATTGCCTCTTGGGCCGATGATGAACAAAGATGAGAGGGAAGAACAACCTCCTGAGGTTGAGGTGTTCTTGTGCTTGGTCTCCTAGCGGGTGAGAGCTGGGTGAACAGCTCGAGGGGGTTGGATCAAGCTAAGATTCGATGCCCCTACTGTGATGGATAATTCTACTTATATAGGCCCTGGTCCTCCTCCGAAATATTGAGCGGGAAGAGATCCAACAACGGCGGGCAAATTTGAAGGGGGACAACTAGTACAAGCTATCCTGACAAAAGCGGTCTTCGCCTGCAAAAGGCTCTGGTGGTGACGCCGTCTTGCTCCACAATGACCTCCGTCTTGCCGTCCTCCTGGTCTTGGTCTCGTTGCACCGATATAGCAACCTTTGCCTGATGCCTCGGTATTCCTCGCCTGCGCTAGCCCCCTTAGCACCAAAGTGGAAACAAGGACACTGCGCGCGCTGGCGCCCGCCTGGCGCTCGCCTGGTGTCGATCGTCATGGCTCACGTCACGAGAGCCTCGTGAGGTTTGCCCCTCCTTGATATCTCTGCTCCTCGCGAGCCTGCCTGACTAGGCCACTCCTGATGAGGTCTTGTATCGTCCGCCTCGCGAGGATTGGTCCCTGCGAGAGTCTTGGATGCCTTGTTGATGAAGATGGGCCGTACGGCCTGCTAGCTTAGCCACGCCGTGGGCCGCAGGCAGGCAAGTCTGGGGACCCCCGTTCCTAGAACGCCGACAGTTTTTGTTGTTGTTCCGAGGAGAGCAGGGTATTAACTGGGAGGGCTGTGGCCCGTCTAGCCCAGGATAGATATCCAGCCCAGATATTAATTTTTTTCAAGATGAAAATGTCTAGCCCAGCTATCCGTTTTTTGAGGAATACCCAGGCAATGTCAAATTCTTATTCTCCGCCCCGCTGGGCTGCAAATCATTCCTAGGAGGGATGCATTAGTGTAGGATCTTGAGTAGAGGTGTCTAGAGGGGGGGGGGGGGTGATTAGACACTAAGTACCAAAGTTGCAGTTTTTAACTTCTTTTAGGTTTAAGTGGAGTTTAGGCACAAGTTTAACATTCATGACACATAACAAGCAAGCATGCAAAGAGTATATAGGAAGCGGAAAATAAAGCATTCAACTTGCAAGAATGTAAAGGGAAGAGATTGGAGAATTCAAACGCAATTGGAGACACGGATGTTTTTGTCGTGGTTCCGATAGGTGGTGCTATCATACATCCACGTTGATGGAGACTTCAACCCACGAAGGGTAGCAGTTGCAGCGAGTCCACGGAGGGCTCCACCCACGAAGGGTCCACGAAGAAGCAACCTTGTCTATCCCACCATGGCCGTTGCCCACGAAGGACTTGCCTCACTAGCGGTAGATCTTCACGAAGTAGGCGATCTCCTTGCCCTTATAAACTCCTTGGTTCAACTCCACAATCTTGTCGGAGGCTCCCAAGTGACACCTAGCCAATCTAGGAGACACCACTCTCCAAGAAGTAACAAATGGTGTGTTGATGATGAACTCCTTGCTCTTGTGCTTCAAATGATAGTCTCCCCAACACTCAACTCTCTCTCATAGGATTTGGATCTGGTGGAAAGAATATTTGAGTGGAAAGCAACTTGGGGAAGGCTAGAGATCAAGATTCATATGGTTGGAATGGAATATCTTGGCCTCAACACATGAGTAGGTAGTTCTCTCTCGAAATAGGATCTTTGGAAGTGTAGGCTTGTTCTGATGGCTCTCTCTCCGAATGAAGAGGAGGTGGAGGGGTATATATAGCCTCCACACAAAATCTAACCGTTACGCACAATTTACCAAACTCGGTGGGACCGAATCATAAAACTCGGTGGGACCGATTTAGTAAACCTAGTGACCGTTAGGGTTTTCGGTGGGACCGAAATGCAACTCGGTAGGACCGATATGGTTAGGGTTAGGGCATAACGTAATCTCGGTGAGACCGATTACACAAACTCGGTGAGACTGATTTTGGTATTAGCTAACCAGAGAGTTGGTCAGGCAAACTCGGCGAGACCGATTAATCAAACTCGGTGGGACCGATTTTGGTAATAAGTTAACCAGAGAGTTTGCATTGTAATCTCGGTAGTATCGATTACATAAACTCGGTGAGACCGATTTTGGTAATGGACATACACAGAGAGATTACAATCCCATCTCGGTGAGACCGAGATCCCTATCGGTGAAACCGATTTGCCTAGGGTTTGTGGCAGTGGCTATGGCATCAAAACTCGGTGGCGCCTGATAGAAAGAATCGGTAGGGCCGAGTTTGACTTTAGGTTTAGGTCATATGTGGATGTGAGAAAGTAGTGGAGGATTTTGGAGCATATCACTAAGCACATGAAGCAAGAGGCTCATTAAGCAACACCTCATCTCTCCTTGATAGTATTGGCTTTTCCTATAGACTCAATGTGATCTTGGTCACTAAAATGTAAAATGTAGAGTCTTGAGCTTGAAGCTTGAGCCAATCCTTTGTCCTTAGCACCTTGAAGGAGTTCCCACATCCTTTAGTCCATGCCACTCCATTGTTGAACTTGTGCGAAACATACTAGATAAAAGTGTTAGTCCAACAAGAGATATGTTGACATTAATTACCGAAACCACCTAGGGAGCACTTGTGCTTTCAATCTCCCCCTTTTTGGTAATTGATGGCAACATACATCAAAGCTTTAGATAAAGATATAAAGAGTAGCAAGTAAAGCTTCGGAAAGACATGTAACAAGCATAGGCTCCCCCTACATGTATCCAATCATGTGAATATGGAATATAGAGGCATGTGAGAGCAAAACCATGATAGAGTAGGCAATGTTTTACATGTATCTTGGCCATATGCATCAGAGCAAAGAATATTTAAGAAAATACCTTCATGCTCATGATTCCTTCTTGCAAACAGTATGTACATCAGCAAGAATTCCTCATACACATGAGTGTGATGCATATACTTACCTTGTAGTCTTGAGTTGGCTTAGGGTGGATTGAACCTGCACAAACAAGGTTAGATAACACAGGTACATCTACTAGCCAGAGCAAACAAAAGAAACCACAAGAATACCAAGACTGGGATGACATGTAGAGAGTGAGTACTAAGTACCACATTGGATTAGACATGTCCCCAAGAGTAAAGATATGCAATGAATTTAAATGATTCCTTTCCCTTAGATGTCTTGCTCCCCCTGAATCTAGAATGGGATACTAGGAGAAGATAGGGAACAGAAAATCAGAGCTGGAAGATATAAAAGAACAGAGCTTAATGCAAATAAGCACATATGAACATGTCTTTCCCCCAAAAAGACATGTGGCATCTCTCCTCTTGAACACCAAGCATCTGGGATCCTTGAGAAACACTTTCTACTTGAGTATTCTCTCCCTTGGAGATCTCTTTATCCGCCTTAATACTCTCTCCCTTTTGGAAGTGATAAGCTTTGATGTGATCTCTCTCCCCCCCTTTGACATCAATTTCCAAGAAGGATCTTCTGGAATTTGTTGTGAATGGGTTTGGTCCTTGAGACATGTGGCAACTCAAAGCACTGGATATCACTGGAGATCTCTTTCTCCCCCTTAATACTCTCTCCCTTTTGGAAGTGATAAGCTTTGATGTGATCTCTCTCTCCCCCTTTGATATCAATTTCCAAGAAGGATCTTCTGGAATTTTTTGTGAATGGGTTTGGTCCTTGAGTCACAAATCAAAGCACTGGATAAATTTGTGATGCTTGTAGAGGACAAGATTCATTGAGTGGAGCTGGATCAGAAGAAACACAGAATAAGCGGCAAACTTTTTTTCCTGTTGTGAAATCGGTGGCACCGAGTGGTATGCTTCGTTGTGCAAGAAAGGATTCAGTTGGACCGAAAACAACAAATCGGTGAAACCGAGTTCATCACAGAGAAAACACTTGTCACCTCAGCTCACTAGACTATTAAGATCTCACAAAGGTTTGCAAGGAATTAACTAAAAGATATGCAGTGAATTGGATGCAGGAAATGCAGAGCAACTGAAAAGAAAAGAAAGAAATCTAGAGATGGTCGGTGACAAAGTCACCTATGTTAGAGTATATTGACTTAGGAGTCAAGTGAGATCACTTGATCATAGGTCATACTCATCGTTTAAGCTCAAAATGGGGTTACGATTTTTCGTTTAAGCATTTTGATGTATTCACATCTTGTCGAGTTGCTTTAGCTCATGACTCGGAGTAAAGCTTCTCTAAGATGGAATAACATACCTAGGTTGGTGGTGTTCACCATGTAGTTGAACTTGTGTGGATTGCTCAAGGTTGATGTAGCTTATCAAGGGTTGGGAGCACCACTTGGAATTTGAGTCCATCTAACTACATGGATTAGTTCTTGCAAGGAGTAGCATTTGTGCATTCAAAAATGATAATCATGAAGCTCAACATAGAGTTTGTCAAAGGATATGTTTGAATGATTCCGTGCTTCCTTGTATTCAACCACCATAGTGTAGAGACTTGGTGATGTATAGATTGCTCAGGATGTGAGTAGGTTACAATCTCATGGAGTTTGTTTCAACCAAGTACCTACATGGGTTAGATAACATGCAAGATGCAAATATATCCAATATATAATATTTTCATCATAAGAGAGATATCATGGATTAGTCATAAGCTCATGTCTTGCATGTATCCAATGGAGTTTCTACTCCAAGTTTGAAGCATCAATGATGTTCAATTCTCCTCTCAACCTGCAAAACACTTTCTCATCAAGGGGTTTAGTAAATATATCCGCTAATTGCTTTTCCGTGCGAACACGCTTAAGTTTAATGTCACCCTTAGCAACATGATCTCGTATGAAGTGATGACGAACTTCTATATGCTTAGTTCGAGAATGTTGTACGGGATTATGACCAATTTTGGTAGCACTTTCATAGTCAGAAAGCAATGGAACATGTTTCACATATATCCCATAATCTTTAAGAGTTTGGGTCATCCAAAGTAAATGAGCACAACATGAACCAATGACAATGTACTCCGCTCACTGTAGATAAGGATACCGAGTTTTGTTTCTTGGAGGACCAAGACACAAGAGATCTACCAAGAAATTGACAAGTACCCGAAGTGGACTTTCTATCAACCTTGTCTCCGGCATAGTCCGAGTCGGAGTAGCCAACAAGGTCGAAAGATGCCCTCTTAGGATACCAAATGCCAAAATTTGGTGTATGAATTAAGTATCTCACTATCCTTTTCACGGCCTTAAGATGACATTCTTTAGGAGCAGGTTGATATCTTGCACACATGCACACACTTAGCATAATATCGGGATGTGAAGCACATAGGTATAACAATGATCCAATCATAGAGCGATAAACCCTCTGATCAACCGGTTTACCATCTTTGGTCAAATCAAGATGTCCACTAGTAGGCATGGGTGTAGACATACCTTTATACTCTTGCATATTAAACTTCTTGAATAAGTCCTTAGTGTACTTCGTTTGAGAGACAAAAGTACCTTCCTTAGTTTGCTTGATTTGCAACCCAAGAAATAATTTGAGTTCACTCATCATTGACATCTCAAACTTCTTCGACATTACCTTTCCAAACTTTTCACTAAAATGAGGGTTAGTTGATCCAAATATGATATCATCAACATAATTTGGCATACAAATAATTCTCCATTAACCCTTTTAGTAAAAAGTGTGGAATCAATTTTCCCAATTTCAAATCCCTTTTCAAGAAGAAACTTGGTCAAGCATTTATACCAAGCTCTAGGAGCTTGTTTAAGACCATAAAGGGCTTTGTGAAGTTTGTAAACATGATTTGGTTTCTTAGGATTGACAAAGACGTGATGTTGTTTAACATAAACTTCCTCCTCTATTTCACCATTTAGAAAAGCACTTTTAATGTCCATTTGGTACAAGGTGATATTATGGTGATTAGCATAGGCAAGTAAGATCTTGAATGGACTCAAGTCTAGCAACGAGCATAAGTCTCACCATAGTCCATACCTTCGACTTGTGTGTAGCCTTGGGCCATTTAGACTTGCTTTGTTGCGAACTACTTGTCCATCTTCATGTTGCTTATTGCGAAACACCCATTTTGTACCGATGATGTTGTGGTTGTTGTCGGGCTTCTCAACCAATGTCCAAACTTGGTTTCTCTCAAAGTTGTGTAGATCTTCATGCATAGCATTTATCCAATCCGGATCTTCCAATGCTTCTTCGACCTTCATAGGTTCAATGCTAGAGATGAAAGAATAGTTTTCACAAAAGTTAGCTAAACGAGTTTTAGAGCGAGTGATTCTCCTGATTTGAATATCATTGTAGATTTTCTCGACGGGATGGTCTTTAGCAATTCTTGCTCGAACTCGTGAAAGCTTTTGCTTGGGTCTCGGTTGAACATCTTCTTCATCTTGTTCTTCTTCTTCTTCTTGATCTTCTTCATTGTTGGCGTTGTCGTTCCCTTGTCGTGGTGGAGAAGGAGGTTGTTGACGTTCGTGATGTTCTCCTCGTTTTCTTCATCTTGGTGTGTTCCACTTGTGGATGCTTCCGTATCAACTCTTGGTTCACCTTGTCGTGAAGTATAAGCTTCCACTTGGACAGACGAGGTACTCTCCTTCACCTCCATTGGACGGACCTTGCCAATAGACAAGTCTTGGATTGATTCCAAAGGATCTTTGTCTCCTACATCAATTGGCAATTGCTCTACTTGCGAGCCGTTAGATTCATCAAACTTCACATCTATCGTCTCTTCAACCTTTCGGGTGAAATTGTTGTAGACACGGTAAGTGTGAGAGTTTGAGCCATAACCTAGTAGGAAACCTTCATGAGACTTAGGAACAAATTTTGAACGACGATGCTTATCAAGAATGTAGCACTTTGAGCCGAATACTCGAAAGTATCCAACTTGGGGTTTGTTACGGTGAGGAGCTCGTATGCCGTGTTGCCGAGTAGCTTGTGAAGATACAAGCGATTTGTTGCATGACAAGCTGTCTCAACCGCTTCTGCCCAAAAGTGCTTCGGCGTCTTGTACTCATCAAGCATCATTCTCGCCATTTCGATGAGTGTCCAGTTCTTCCTCTCAACAACTCCATTTTGTTGAGGTGTGTACATAGCCGATAACTTGTGTGATATCCCTTCTTCGTCAAGAAAGGTGTCCACATTTGCGTTCTTGAACTCCGTTCTGTTGTCGCTGCGAACCTTCTTGATCTTCAGTTCAAATTGATTTTGGGCCTTCCTAGCGAAGTTTTTGAAGATCTTTTGGACCTACGATTTATCATCGAGAAAGAACACCCACGTAAATCTTGAAAAATCATCAACTATAACTTGACCAAAATAATTTCCACCGAGACTTTTGTAAGCGTTGGGACCAAAGAGATCCATATGAAGTAGCTCGAGTGGCCTCCTTGTGGTCATGATGTTCTTCACAGGATGCCTTCCTCCAACCTGTTTACCTTCCTGACAAGCGCTGCAAAGTCTATCCTTATCAAATATGACATCGTTAACTCCAAGGATATGATTTCCTTTAATAAGCTTGTCAAGGTTTCTCATGCCAACGTGACCTAGTCGTCTATGCCATAACCAACCTTTTGAGGATTTAGCAATTAAGCAAGTTTTAGGTTGTGCCTTTTAGAGAAATCAACAATGTAAAGATCACCTCATTATCTGGTAAAGACCATTTTATGATTGTCTCGACGAAACACTTGGCAATCTACTTGATAAATAGGACATTGAAACCGAAATCAGCAAGTCTAGATATCTGAAAGTAAGTTGTAGTCAAGAGATTCAACGAGCATGACATTACGAATGGAGCTATCATGTGAGATGGCCACCTTACCGAGGCCAACCACCTTACCCTTTGAGTTGTCACCGAAAGTGACATACTTTCGAGGACTATCATTTTCAGCAAGCTCACGAAACATGTCTTTATCTCCGGTCATGTGATCGGTACAACCACTGTCAAGAACCCATTCCTTTCCTCCTGACACATATCCCCGAAGATTTGCCATAAGACCAAAATGTCTCATTGCATCGTCAAGATCGAAGTCACTATCATCATCCTCATCATAGTATCCATGTTCAACATCGTCATATGGTGGATCAAGTCCTAGAGAGGGTAATTCGTTAGAGTGAGTTTGACAATGATCTTGCTTATGAATTCTTATAGCCGGAAATAATATCACCAATAATTCCAACATCTCCTTTGGCACGCATAAGGTCGGTAAGTTCAAATAGACGATCACCAAACATAGGATCACTAGTATTCATCATACTCAAGGCAATAGACTTATGGAGAATTTCATCTAGATTTTTCAAGGAAAAATTTGGAAAGCGTTCCTCAAGAAATTTCCATATAGTGTAGGCACACTCAAGAGTAGGCAAGATTCTAATTAAGTTTCTAGGCAAGCCTCTAGTGATGAGATTAACAGTTCTAAGGTTCCTAATCATGTCAAAGGATTCATCAAGGGTGGGATGCATAGGATCAACATGAGGTGCACAAGGGCTAGCAATGTACTTGTTCAAATGATATTGATTGAAAATTACAAGCATCTCATTTTTCCACTCATGAAAATACTCTCCATCAAGAATAGGCACTCTATGTCTAAGACTCCCCAAAGTAGACTCATCCATCTTCCTCCAATGGTGATTAAACCAAGGCAATGGAGACCAATGCTCTGATACCACTTGTAGGATCTTGAGAAGCGGTGTCTAGAGGGGGGTGATTAGACACTAAGTACCAAAGTTGCAGTTTTTAACTTCTTTTAGGTTTAAGTGGAGTTTAGGCACAAGTTTAACATTCACGACACATAACAAGCAAGCATGCCAAGATTATATAGGCAGCGGAAAATAAAGCATGCAACTTGCAAGAATGTAAAGGTAAGAGTTTGGAGAATTCAAACGCAATCAGAGACACGGATGTTTTTGTCGTGGTTCCGATAGGTGGTGCTATCATACATCCACGTTGATGGAGACTTCAACCCACGAAGGGTAACGAAGAAGCAACCTTGTCTATCCCACCATAGCCGTCGCCCACGAAGGGCTTGCCTCACTAGCGGTAGATCTTCACGAAGTAGGCGATCTCCTTGCCCTTACAAACTCCTTGGTTCAACTCCACAATCTTGTCGGAGGCTCCCAAGTGACACCTAGCCAATCTAGGAGACACCACTCTCAAGAAGTAACAAATGGTGTGTTGATGATGAACTCCTTGCTCTTGTGCTTCAAATGATAGTCTCCCCAACACTCAACTCTCTCTCATAGGATTTGGATCTGGTGGAAAGAATATTTGAGTGGAAAGCAACTTGGGGAAGGCTAGAGATCAAGATTCATATGGTTGGAATGTAATATCTTGGCCTCAACACATGAGTAGGTAGTTCTCTCTCGTAAATAGGATCTTTGGAAGTGTAGGCTTGTTACGATGGCTCTCTCTCCGAATGAAGAGGAGGTGGAGGGTATATATAGCCTCCACACAAAATCTAACCGTTACACACAATTTACCAAACTCGGTGGGACCGAATCATAAAACTTCGGTGGGACCGATTTAGTAAACCTAGTGGCCAGATTAGGGTTTTCGGTGGGGCCGAAATGCAACTCGGTAGGACCGATATGGTTAGGGTTAGGGCATAACGTAATCTCGGTGAGACCGATTACACAAACTTCGGTGAGACTGATTTTGGTATTAGCTAACGGAGAGTTGGTCGAGCAAACTCGGCGAGACCGATTAATCAAACTTCGGTGGGACCCGATTTTGGTAATAAGTTAACGGAGAGTTTGCATTGTAATCTCGGTAGTATCGATTACATAAACTCGGTGAGACCGATTTTGGTAATGGACATACGGAGAGATTACAATCCCATCTCAGTGAGACTGAGATCCCTATCGGTGAAACCGATTTGCCTAGGGTTTGTGGCAGTGGCTATGGCATCAAAACTTCGGTGGCGCGGATAGAAAGAATCGGTAGGGCTGAGTTTGACTTTAGGTTTAGGTCATATGTGGATGTGAGAAAGTAGTGGAGGATTTTGGAGCATATCACTAAGCACATGAAGCAAGAGGCTCATTAAGCAACACCTCATCCCTCCTTGATAGTATTGGCTTTTCCTATAGACTCAATGTGATCTTGAATCACTAAAATGTAAAATGTAGAGTCTTGAGCTTGAAGCTTGGGCCAATCCTTTGTCATTAGCACCTTGAAGGAGTTCCCACATCCTTTAGTCCATGCCACTCCATTGTTGAACTTGTCTGAAACATACTAGATAAAAGTGTTAGTCCAACAAGAGATATGTTGACATTAATTACCAAAACCACCTAGGGAGCACTTGTGCTTCAATTAGGCATAACTGGAAAATGGGCTTTAAAAAATACTAAATGGGATGCAATTATAAAAACTGGGCAGTAACTATAAAAAATGCACCAAGCACGGAATTAGTTTATAAAATATTATTTATGGATTTTGAAAATCTTAATTTTTAATTGTTGCGCGTGCAATGTTTCGTTAGATTTTTACGTAATACAAATTTATATTTAATCTGACTAGAAATTTCGGGATAAAAATATTTTTGATCCCATCAAAACGTGGGAAATTTAATTGAATTATGTCTTGAACGGTTGGTTGAAATTATTAATCATTGTCCTAGCTAGAAAATGGGTTGTACTTTTAACAAACTGTAAATGGGATGTAGTAAATTCCATTAGAATTCAAAAATGGGTTGTACATTCTTACAAATCGCAAATGGCTATAAGTTCTCCCCCACACACTTGTGGGCCTACTAAGTTGACGCGTCCCCTAAAAAAAAAGAAGTTGACGCGTATGCAATGCTTTGTCAACTTATTATAGTCAACTCATGGTTCTAGCAGCAGTGGCCGTTGGATGTCCATCCAACGGATGCCGTGCTTCTTATTCAATCTCAGATATTCTAGCTTCACCCACCCAAAAAATGATTCCTCCCCTTGACATCTGGGGTGCACCGTTTCGGAAGCTAACCCGTGGGCCTACTAAGTTGACGCGTACCAAGGGCATTGTCAACTTAGTCAATATGAACGATTCTAGCTGCAGTGACCGTATGATGTCCATCCAACGGCTGTAGTGCTTCTTCAACCTCTGGTCTTCTTGCTCTAGCCGCCCAAAGCAGCGCCGATTGTGCCGCGTGCTCCTGCCTCCCGTGGCTGGCTGTGATGCCGTGGAGGCCTCACCGCCCCCTATTACTCCTACTGCTAGCCATGCCATCCCTCTACTCACCCACACCCCCTGTTATTCCGCGGCGACGGCAGCCTCACACCGCAGCCGAACCAGTGAACCCTCGTACTCCTCTCCGCGCGGGCTTCCACTGCCGCGTCTTCCCCGGCTCCGCGTCGTCCCCTTCCTAGGCCTCGCCGTCGTCCACCGCCCTGGTGCTCTCGGCGCGGCGTGGTCAACATGGTCAAGGAACGACTTCCATCGGACGTGGACTGTACGTGGAGAGGCTGACAGCTGGGTCCATGATGGCAGTAAGGAAGTGCCTCCTTATTACGCGGAAAATAATGATTCCTCCACCTGACAGCAGGGACCCACCGGATGGGCCACCGTATTTCGTGAAAAAAATGTTTGCCCCCTAACTGATGGGATCCGCCGGACGGGCCACCGCATTGCGTGAAAAAAACGTTCCCCCCGCTGTCAGCTCGGACCCACCGGAAGTGCCTCCTTATTACGCACAAAAAAATGAATACTCCCCTTGCTGGTTGGGACCCACGTTGGTGGGAGGCTGACTTGTGGGCCTACTAAGTTGACGGGGACGGAGTGCTTTGTCAACTTAGTCAATATGAACAATTCTAGCTCCAGTGACCGTACGATGTCCATCCAACGGCCGTAGTGCTTCTTCAACCTCTGGTCTTATTGCTCCATCCACCCAAAGCAGCGCCGGTCGTGCCGCATGCTCCTGCCTCCCGTGGCTGGCTGTGCTACCGTGGAGGCCTCACCGCCCCTACTATTCCCACCGTTGGCCAGGCCCTGCGGCGACGGCAGCCTCACACCGCAGCCGAACCAGTGAACCCTCGTACTCCTCTCCGCGCGGGCTTCCGCTGCCGCGTCTTCCCCGGCTCTGCGTCGTCCCCTTCCTAGGCCTCGCTGTCGTCCACCGCCCTGGTGCTCTCGGCGCGGCGTGGTCAACGTGGTCAAGGAACGGCTTCCATCGGATGTGGACTGCACGTGGAGAGGCTGACAGCTGGGTCCACGGCCGCAGCAAGGAAGTGCCTCCTTATTACACGCAAAATAATTATTCCTCCACCTGACAGCGGGGACCCACCTGACAGGCCACCGTATTTCGTGAAAAAACGTTTCCCCATGACTGCTGGGACCCACCAGCTACATCTTCGCACGCAAGGAAGTGCGTCCGGGCAAAAAAAAACGATTCGCCCCCTGACTGCTGGGACCTACAAGATACATTTTGGTGCGCAAGGAAGTGCCTGACAGTCGGGACCCACCTGGTCGAAGCGTACGTAGCATTGTCATTCTGGTCTCGAACGTGTACGTACATACTGGTCGTTGTAGAGGCGCGCACGTGTCGTATAGAGGCGCGCACATAGCATGTACACATACGTACAACGGCCAGGGTGCAAGAAGGTAAATACGGCCACGTATGTACATATGGGCGGGTCTCGAACGCCTACTCGCGCGTACGTACGGCCAGGGCTCGTGTACATGGCTAGGTCGGAACAGAGAAACAGCATCGTCATCGTGTTCAATGGGAGCCAACCGGCTGGGTCGGAACGGAATGCGTCGTCGTGTTCATCGGGAGGGCTTGGACGGAATAGCCGATGGAAACGAGGCCTGGCGTACCGCAGAACGGAGGAAACGGGCTTGTGTTCAACTGGCTATGTTCGAAACAGGATCCTGTTGATCGGGAGGGGTGTGGCGTACCGCAAAACAGAGGAAACGGACCTCCTACGGTCGAAATGGGGGTCCTGTTGATCGGGAGGGGTTTGGCGTATCGCAAAATGGAGGAAACGGTCTTGTGTTGGAGTGCTACGGTCGAAATGGGGGACCTGTTCATTGGGAGGGGTGTGGCGTACCACAAAACGGGACTGCACGGGATACTGTTCATCTCCACCGTCGACCCCCTCCAGCCTCGACGGGCTACTATTCCTCCACCATCTAGCTCCTCCAGCCTCCACCTGCGGTTGTTCATCCACGGGCTCCTGTTCATCTAGCCTCCACCGCGCGCTACTCCATCGGCTACTGTTCAACCAGCCCTCTCCACGCGCTCCTGTTCAACCACCCCTCCACGGGCTACTGTTCATCCAGCCCTCCACCATCCACTATTCATCCTGCCCTCCACGGGGTGATCCTGTTCATCTTGCCCTCCACGGGGTCCTATTCATCCAGCCCCAACCGGCTCGATCAATCGTGGTCCTGTTCATCCAGAGGCAACACCATGAATTCATGTTCATCCACCCCCACCGGGAACTGTTCATCCAAACCCCCCAGCAACGCTCACTGTTGATCCAGAGGCAACATCGATTGGCTTCAGTTAGCAGTAGTAGCGAAGGAATCGCTCGATCGAGTTCAGTTAACAGCCATCGATCGATCGCTCGGGTTCGATAGCAGCGTAACTGCGGTGCAATCGCTTGGGTTGATTAGAGCCCAACGCCTCGCTTCGGGTTCGATTAGAACCCAACGCCTCGCACTGCAGCGCGTGCGTGTCTACGAGAAAGCAGCGCATCGCTCAGCCCCGACCACCCACCGTAACCGGGAACAACCCGATATTTTCCTCGCCCTCGCTTCTACCACGGTTTTTTCCATCATGGACGGCCCAAAGAATGTCATGCAGTTGCGTCTCCGCCCCGCCCAGGATGAAAAACCCATTTTCTGTCATGATTTTTTGTCATAGAAATAGGACCCCACCACATCTATGATGATACCGTGTTTTGTCATAATTATTGTCATAGAAGTGTCATAAGTATGACAGAAAAAAAATCGTTCGGCCCAAAATGTCACGGATGTGTCTTTTTTAGTGTTTCACATCTTGCACCAGTTAAAGGAGTCACAACCCTCTTGTTGGTAAGACAAGGGACAAGGTAACCTAATGCTTTGATGGACAACATCATGTGTGAATTTCACTCTATGTCTATGGATATCCTTGTGTGTTCCTTGTGGGACTAACCCATGTAGGTATTGGGAGTGCAACTCACTCCAAAGGATTTCTCCAAATGATCTACATCAATATTGAGCATCTACATCTTCAAAACCTACATGAAGTCATCATCGACAAAACCCAAGGTTAGTTTATCCCTCTTAGGGGGTGATGAACGCGGTTGCCGCTTGGTCCGACTCCTTCATCTTGATTTGATGGTATCTGGAGTAGGCATCGAGGAAGCATAGTGAGTCGTGCCTGACGGTGGTATCAATGATCTAGTCTATCCGTGGTAAGGGGAAGGGATCCGTAGGACATGCTTTATTTAGGTCTTTAAAGTCGACGCATAGCCGCCAGGATTTATCCTTCTTAGGTACCATGACCGGATTGGCCAACCACTCGGGATGTTTTATTTCTCGGGTGAATCTGGCTTCAAGTAATTTTGCTAATTCTTCCCCCATGGCTTGAAGCTTAGGTTTGGAAAACCGGCACAAGGCGTGTTTGACTAGCTAGAAGCCCTTGATTATGTTCAGCTAGGTTCCGCTAGTCTTCATGGGATTCCTGGCATATCCGAAGATTGCTAGGCGAATATGTCCTAGTTCTAGTGTAGGAATGTCCGTAGTGCTTCATCAACTACGGGGTCCAGTTGGGCTCCAATGGATGTTTTTTTCTTGGGATCCGTTGGATGCACTTGGAATTTAACTATCTCATCAGCTGGTTTGAATGATGTGGACTTAGACCTTTTACTTAAAACCATGTCACCCCTGTCCACTGTTGCGCAGAGTGTACTTGGTTCCTCGGCTGCGAGAGCCTCGGATAATGCTTCAAGGCCAAGCGATGATGTTTTGTTCTCGGCTCGAAGGGCTCTATCCGAATCGCTTATGAGTGTGATCACGCCATTGGGCCTTGGCATTTTGAGTTTCATATACCCGTAATGTGGTATGCCCTGAGACCTTGAGAATGCCTCATGCCTCAGTAGGGCGTGGTATCCGCTATGAAGGGCACAATGTGAAGAGTAACTCTTCGTACCTGTAGTTATCGGGACTGCCGAACAGTACGACCTGGGTGACTCGTCCGGAGTAGCGCGCCTCTCTGCCGAGGATAATTTCCCAAAAGGTAGTATAGCTTTGTTCGACACAAGATCTGTCAAACTGCATTTTGCCAAGGGTGTCCTTGCAAATGAGGTTTAGACCGCTGCCTCTGTCCATAAGCACTTTGGTTAGCTTAAATCCGTCCACTATGGGGTCGAGGACTAGTGCGGCGGGTGCTTGGACGGAGCGGGCCCTTGGTTAGTCTTCTTCATTGAAGGTAATCGGTGTGTCCGTCCATGAGTTAGCGGCTGTGGCCTCGTGGACTCAGCCGAGCTCTCGAAGGGCTCTTTTCCTCTTATTTTTAGGAGAATGTCTCATAGATCGTCAGATAATCATTGTCGGTATATGGGGGTGTTTCTGATCGTCTACTGATATGTCCATTTTGCATCATGCTTTTATATCGATATTTATTGCATTATGGGCTGTTATTACACGTTATGTCACAATACGTATGCCCATTCTCTCTTATTTTACAAGGTTTACATAAGGAGGGAGAATGACGGTGGAATTCTGAAATTTGGAAAAGGAGCAAATATTAGAGACCTATTCTGCACAACTCCAAAAGGCCTGAAACTCCACGAAAGTTATTTTTGGAAATAATAAAAAGTATTGAGCGGAAGAAGTACGTCACAGGGGGCCCCACCTGGTCACGAGGGTGGGGGTGCGCCCTACCCCCCAGGGCGCCCCCCTGCCTCATGGGCCCCCTGTTGGCTCTCCGGTGGCCATCTTCTGCTACATGAAGTCTTTCGTCAAGGGAAAAATCATAAGCAACCTTGAGGCAGGTATAATCTACCCCGTTGCTGATACTCGGTGGGTAAGTCCTGTCCATTGTGTCCCTAAGAAGGGAGGTATTACTGTCGTTCCTAATGATAAAGATGAATTGATTCCACAAAGAATTATTACAGGTTATAGGATGGTAATTGATTTCCGCAAATTAAATAAGGCTACTAAAAAGGATCATTACCCCTTACCTTTTATCGATCAAATGCTAGAAAATTATGCAAACATACACATTTTTGCTTTCTAGATGGTTATTCTGGTTTCTCTCAAATACCTGTGTCAGCCAATGATCAATCAAAGACTACTTTTACTTGCCCTTTTGGTACTTTTGCTTATTGACGTATGCCTTTTGGTTTATGTAATGCACCTGCTACCTTTCAAAGATGCATGATGGCTATATTCTCTGACTTCTGTGAAAAGATTTGTGAGGTTTTCATGGACGATTTCTCCGTTTATGGATCCTCTTTTGATGATTGCTTGAGCAACCTTGATCGAGTTTTGCAGAGATGTGAAGAAACTAATCTTGTATTGAATTGGGAAAAGTGCTACTTTATGGTTAATGAAGGTATTGTCTTGGGGCATAAGGTTTCTGAAAGAGGTATTAAGGTTGATAAAGCCAAGGTTGATGTTATTGAAGAGATGCCATGTCCCAAGGACATCAAAGGTATAAGAAGTTTCCTTGGTCACGCCGGATTTTATAGGAGGTTCATTAAGGACTTCTCAAAAATTTCTCGACCTCTGACTAATTTATTACAAAAAGATATACCATTTGTCTTTGATGATGATTGTGTAGAAGCATTTGAAATACTTAAGAAAGCATTGATCTCTGCACCTATTGTTCAGCCACCTAATTGGAATATACCCTTTGAAATTATGTGTGATGCTAGTGATTACGCTGTAGGTGATGTTCTAGGGCTAAGAGTGGATAAGAAATTAAATGTTATTCAACATGCTAGTAAGACTCTAGACAATGCTCAAAGAAATTATGCGACTACTGAAAAAGAATTCTTAGCAGTTGTATTTGCTTGTGATAAGTTCAGACCTTATATTGTTGATTCTAAAGTAACTATTCACACTGATCATGCTGCTATTAAATATCTTATGGAAAAGAAAGATGCTAAACCTAGACTTATTAGATGGGTTCTCTTGCTACAAGAATTTGATTTGCATGTTGTTGATAGAAAAGGAGCTGAGAACCCCATTGCAGACAACTTGTCTAGGTTAGAAAATGTTCTTGATGACCCACTACCTATTGATGATAGCTTTCCTGATGAGCAATTAAACGTCATAAATGCTTCTCGTAGTACTCCATGGTATTCTGATTAAATGTCATATTGTGGCTAAATTTATACCACCTAGTTTCACATACCAGCAAAAGAAAAAGTTTTTCTATGATTTGAGACATTACTTTTGGGATGACCCACATCTTTATAAAAAAGGAGTAGATGGTGTTATTAGACGTTGTGTACCTGAGCATGAACAGGAACAGATCCTACGCACGTGTCAATCCGAAGCTTATGGAGGACACCACGCTGGAGATAGAACTGCATATAAGATATTGCAATCCGGTTTTTATTGGCCTACTCTCTTCAAGGATGCCCGTAAGTTTGTCTTATCTTGTGATGAATGTCAAAGGATTGGTAATATTAGTAGACGTCAAGAAATGCCTATGAACTATTCACTCGTTATTGAACCATTTGATGTTTGGGGCTTTGATTATATGGGACCTTTTCCTGCCTCTAACGGATATACACATATTTTAGTTGCTGTTGATTACGTTACTAAGTGGGTAGAAGCTATTCCAACTAGTAGTGCTGGTCATAACACTTCTATTAAAATGCTTAAAGAAGTTATTTTTCCGAGGTTTGGAGTTCCTAGATATTTAATGACTGATGGTGGTTCACATTTTATTCATGGTGCTTTTCGTAAAATGCTTGCTAAGTATGATATTAATCATAGAATTGCATCTCCTTATCATCCACAGTCTAGTGGTCAAGTAGAATTGAGTAATAGAGAGCTCAAATTAATTTTGCAAAAGACTGTTAATAGATCTAGAAAGAATTGGTCCAAGAAACTTGATGATGCATTATGGGCCTATAGAATTGCATATAAAAATCCTATGGGTATGTCTCCGTATAAAATGGTTTATGGAAAAGCATGTCACTTACCTCTCGAACTAGAACATAAGGTATATTGGGCTATTAAAGAGCTCAACTATGATTTCAAGCTTGCCGGTGAGAAGAGGTTATTTGATATTAGCTCACTTGATGAATGGAGAACCCAAGCTTATGAAAATGCCAAGTTGTTTAAAGAAAAAGTTAGAAGATGGCATGACAAAAGGATACAAAAGCGTGAGTTTAATGTAGGTGATTATGTATTGCTATACAACTCTCGTTTAAGATTTTTTGCAGGAAAACTTATCTCTAAATGGGAAGGCCCTTACGTTATCGAGGAGGTCTATCGTTCCGGTGCCATAAAAATCAACAACTTAGAAGGCACACATCCGAAGGTGGTGAATGGTCAAAGAATAAAACATTATATCTCAGGTTATCCTATAAATGTCGAAACCAATGTTATTGAAACCATAAACCTGGAGGAATACATAAGGGACACTTTCCGGAACGTTTCAGAATCCGAAAAGGAATAGGTATGTGGTACAGTAAGTAAACCGACTCCAAAACAGTTTTTAAGGCAATATTTCTTTGTTTTGGAATATTTAGAAAAATAGAAAAATAAGAAGCAGCCCGGGAAGGACACGAGGCCTCCACGAGGGTGGAGGGTGCGCCCTACCCTATTGGGCGCGCCCCTACCTCGTGGGCACCTCGTGTGCTCTCCGGACTCCGTTTTCTTGCACGATACGTATTTTGCTCGGTAGAAATTCATTATATAATCTCCCGAAGGTTTTGACTCCTGTATCATGCAAATATTCTTTGTTATTGTTTCGAGCTATTGCTGCTGCAGATTAGAGCAAGATGTCTTCTCAAGAGTCAGTTGGGGAGAGCCGGGTGTCTCATCCGGCATCGGAACCAAGGACAAGCAGCGATGCTGACCACTTTGGGCCAGCAACGGAGGAAGAGATGGAGGCTGATTTGATGAGGATATATGCCATGAAGGATAAAGAAGTCACTTCTCGCTTCTGAACTGGGCTCACAATGCGAGAAATACAGAGCTTGGCCATTCCAAACTCGGTTATCCCTTCCAATGTTAGATTTCTTTCTTATGAAAATATGAAGAAGAGTGTCACTTTTTCTCCCGCAGCTATGCAACATCCTTGGGTGCAAGAAGCTTTATCCGTTACAGGAAAGCTTCGTAAGGAAGTAATGGACCTCAAGCAGCAAGTCAATAAGCTTGAGGAGGAGAATCGTATCCTGAGGGGCATCATCGCCAAGAATATCGCACCATCACCTCCGAAGAAGGAGATATAATCATATGGGTATGGGCACTCCCCTTGGAAACTGCCAAGCTTGGGGGAGGTGCCCCGGTATCGTATCACCATCACACTCCCATCTTTACAGCTTTTCTTAGTTCGATCCTATTAGTAGTATTTTGATCTAGTAGAATAAAGTTTGTGGCATGATCTAGTTCTGATTTTTGCTTTATGATCCCTCTATGTAATCGAGTCCGTGAGCTATATAATAAAGATTAGTGTTAAGTCAAGGGCTTGATTATTTTGCCATGATCTTGAGTGAATAAAAGAAAAAAAGAAAATATAAAAAGAAACAGAGAGATCATATTGATCTTATCGAGAGTAATGACTTCACATAGAAAGAGTATGCTGATTAAAAATTGTTGGGAGTTGGCACATAGCTTTGGTCATCATTGTAATTAATAGGAAGTAATAAGGAAAAGAGGTTTCACATATAAATATACTATCTTAGACATCCTTTATGATTGGGAGCACTCATTAAAATGTAACATGCTAAAGAGTTGACGTTGGACAAGGAAGACAACGTAATGGGTTATGTTTTCTTATATCTGAGATAAAGTATATTGTCATGGATCATCCAACATGTTGAGATTGCCTTTCCCCCTCATGCTAGCCAAATTCTTAGCACCAAGTAGATATACTACTTGTGCTTCCAAAAACCCTTAAACCAGTTTTGCCATGAGAGTCCACCATATCTACCTATGGATTGAGTAAGATCCTTCAAGTAAGTTGTCATCGGTGCAAGCAATAAAAATTATACGATCTTGTGATGTGGAAGAAATAAAAGCAACGGACTGCGTAATAAAGGTTCATATCACAAGGGGCAATATAACGTGACGTTCTTTCGCATTAAGATTTTGTGCATCCAGCCATAAAAGCGCATGGCAACCTCTGCTTCCCTCTGCGAAGGGACTATCTGTTACTATTGTCTTCTACCTTATGCAAGAGTCATGGTGATCTTCACCTTTCCTTTTTACATTTTATCCTTTGGCAAGCACATTATGTTGGAAAGATCCTGATAGATATATCTAATTGGATATAGGGGAGCATGAGTTATTATTGTTGACATTACCCTTGAGGTAAAAGGTTGGGAGGCGAAACTATAAGCCCCAATCTTTCTCTGTGTCCGATTAGAACTCCGTAACCACAAGTATTGCGTGAGTGTTAGCAATTATGAAAGACTAAACGATAGTTGAGTATGTGGACTTGCTAGAAAGCTCTGACATAGACTCTTTCTGATGTTATGATAAATCGCAATTGCTTCAATGACTGAGATTATAGTTTGTTGTTTCTCAATAAAGTTTCTGATTCATACTTTTCATTGTGAATAGATTATTACTTGAGCATAAGAAATCATATGACGATATCCATATATGTTGCTGTTATTGGAATAATCATGATGCCTTCATGTTCGTATTTTATTTTTATCGACACCTCTACCTCTAAACATGTGGACATACTTATCGTTATCAACTTCCGCTTGAGGACAAGCGAGGTCTAAGCTTGGGGGAGTTGATATGTCCATTTTGCATCATGCTTTTATATCGATATTTATTGCATTATGGGTTGTTATTACAGGTTATGTCACAATACTTATGCCTATTCTCTCTTATTTTACAAGGTTTACATAAGGAGGGAGAATGCGGAAGCTGGAATTCGAATTTGGACAAGGAGCAAATATTAGAGACCTATTCTGCACAACTCCAAAAGTCCTGAAACTCCACGAAAGTTATTTTTGGAAATAATAAAAAATATTGAGCGGAAGAAGTACGTCAGAAGGGGCCCCACCTGGCCACGAGGGTGGGGGCGTGCCCTACCCCCCAGGGCGTGCCCCCCTGTCTCATGGGCCCCCTGTTGGCTCTCCGGTGGCCATCTTTTGCTATATGAAGTCTTTCGTCAAGGGAAAAATCATAAGCAACCTTTCGGGACGAGACTCCGCCGCCACGAGGCGGAACCAATCTATGGCTCCGGCAGAGCTGTTCTCCCGGGGACACTTCCCTCCGGGAGGGGGAAATCATCGCCATCTTCATCACCAATGCTCCTCTCATCGGGAGAGGGCAATCTCCATCAACATCTTCACCAGCACCATCTCCTCTCAAAACCCTAGTTCATCTCTTGTATTCAATTCTTGTCTCCAAGTCCGGGATTGGTACTAGTAGGTTGCTAGTAGTGTTGATTACTCCTTGTAGTTGATGCTAGTTGGTTTATTTGGTGGAAGATCATATGTTCAGATATTTATGCATATTAATACCCCTCTGATTATGAACATGAATATGCTTTGGGAGTAGTTACGTTTGTTCCAGAGGACATGGGAGAAGTCTTGCTATTAGTAGTCATGTGAATTTGGTATTCATTCGATATTTTGATGAGATGTATGTTGTCTAGCCTCTAGTGGCGTTATGTGAAGATCGACTACATAACACTTCACCATTATTTGGGCCTAGAGGAAGGTATTGGGAAGTAATATGTAGATGATGGGTTGCTAGATTGATAGAAGCTTAAACCCTAGTTTATGCGATGCTTCATAAGGGGATGATTTGGATCCATATGTTTCATGCTATGGTTAGGTTTGCCTTAATACTTCTGTTGTAGTTGTGGATGCTTGTGTCGGATTTCGGGTTCCGGCAGACCCTCTAGGTTCGAACTCTGGGGTGCACGCGGAGATCTCACCCCCTACCTACCTGTACCTCGTCGCCTCGCAAGGATCTAAACTACGCAAAGAGCAACAAAAGAGACACAAGGTTTATACTGGTTCGGGCCACCATTGTGGTGTAATACCCTACTCCAGTGTGTGGTGTGGTGGATTGCCTCAGGGGCTGATGATGAACAATACAAGGAAGAACAGCCTCGCGAGGGTCTGTTCTTGGCCGGTGCGACGAACTGCTTGGGGGAGTTCGGTCGCTCTCTCTCTCTCTATATTGCTTGATCTCTAGCTCTGTTCTCGGTTCCCCCTCTATCCTGTGGGTGGCTAGTCCTATTTATAGACGGAGGCCCTGGGCCTCTTCCCAAATATTGAGCGGGAAGGGCGCCAACAATTGGCCATTTTGAAGGGGAACATCTAGTACACTTATCCTGACTAAAGTTGGTCCTCGCCTGTCAAAGGCTCTGGCGGTGACGCCGGCTTGGGCTCCACGATGACCTCCTTCCTGCCGTTGCGTTGGTCTTGGTCTTGTTGCACCGAAACGGTTGCCTTTGCTTGATGCTCTCGCCTGCGCTTGCCTCCTTTGCACCAAAGAGGAAATGAGGACACTGCGCGGGCTGGCGCCCGCCTGGCGCCCGCCTGGCGCCCTTGGTCGTCACGGCTTGCGTCATGGGCACATCGTGAGGTACCCCGCCTTGATCTCTCCACCTCCTCGTGAGCCAGCCTGACGAGGCCGTGCCTGAGGAAGCTTCCTGTCGTCCGCCCCATGAGGCTTGGCCCCTCGCGAGAATCTCGAGCTTGTCTTGATGAAGATGGGCCGTACTGGGCCACCCCTTGAGCCTCGCCGCAGGCCGCAGGCAGGCAAGTCTGGGTACCCCCGTTCCCAGAACGCCGACAGTAGCCGCCGGGCCCAAGGCGCGTCTGGACTTGGCCTAGCAGAGAAGCGAAAGGGCAAGTCTGGCATCATGGGCTCCCAACAGCGGCCTTGAGCGCCGCGTGGCGATTGGTTGGTTGTGGACGTCTCCACTTCCGCATTATCCCTCGGCAACCGCATGACTTGACAAGTCCCTGCATGGAGAAACGGGTCATGATTACCTGCGAGCGTGGAGGCCGAGGATTGGCCTCCTCTGTCTATAAGTACGGAACGGCGTGAGCTCTTCCAGCCCATCTCTTCTTGATTCTCCCTCTTCTCCATGGCTCCGTCAAAGAGGTTCTCGGCCGCGGAGAAGGGAAAGGCCTGCCAGGTGGAGCCTGACTCTCCCCCGGCCAAGTACGGTCGAGGCCGTCCTCGCAAGCACCATGTGGCTCCCGCAGCGGCTTCCCGCGGCCGTGGAGGCGATCTCCTGCGCGGCGATGGGCGCCAGGCTGTTGATGGGGGGCGCGCTACGACCGCGCGACCTCCTAGGCCGCACTTCCACTCGGCAGAGGTGCTGCCATAGTTTGTCGTGTGGTCGGTGGAGCCGACCAGTACCTGGCTCCAGCTTCCCCACTTCCTTTTGGGTGAGCTTCCGGCCGGCTCCCTGGGCGGCCTCAGGCTCCAGGCGGATGGTTGCTGCAGTCGGGCCTCCTGGGCTTCGCTGGAGGTCTCCGCCGCCGGGAGCGTGGCCCTGAACCGCGGCTGGCAAACGTTTGCCTGCGCGCGGGGTCTGAGCCGGCGGTGCACCTTGCACTTCAAGTTCGAAGGTGACGCCACCCTCTACGTGAGGGTGTTCGGGGAAGACGGTCGCCGCGCTGGGTGCTGCCCCGAGGACGACGACCGCGGCCGTGGGCCTAGCCCCGGTGACGATCGGGATGAAGATGGCGGCGCGCGCGTGGTTGGCGGTGCTCGGGGTTCGTCAAGCTTCGGCGACCGTTCTTCAGACAGCGGCTCCTCCAGCGGTGGCCGTGACCAGCCTCCGCGCCGCCGCGCCCGTCTGGAGGAAGGTGGCGGGTCCGCCCACCATCGCGCCTCGGTGAAGTGCGAGAGGGAGTCTGCTTGAACTCCGGAGGCAGTTCGAGCTTCCGCCGCGAGTCGGTGCCAGGCGAGCCGCGCCTGTCTTGTTATTTTCTTTTCCTGCGCAGGGAGACAGTAGTGTAGGGCCCCGCGGGGGCGTGCTTGGACTACTGCTGTTTAATTATCGTGCTGTTTCCGCTATTTTTGTATTACGCCTCTGTGCCACACGCCTGCATGTAGAAATTACTTAGCTTGGGGGCGACCTGTCGTGGTCTTCGCCTCCCGAGGCCGGGGTCTTGTCGAACGCTTCATGCCCTGCAAAAATTAGCCGAGAGGGGTAGTTTCCGGCCTCAGTCATTGAGGCGACCGACCCAGGTCCTGTGTTCGCGTCGCGGTGCCCGTGGGGCATGGACTGGAGGGGTGCTCCCGCAGCGAACCCGGTTAGGGAAGCCTCAAACAGTAGGGGTAGAAAACACTCGCGAGGGCGCCCGCATTGCTCCCTCGCGAGACTCGCGCGAAAGAAATCGAGGTAGAAGAGCGAAGAAGGAAAAGAGTCGCAAGCCAAAGACGGCAACACCTTCAATAAAACTGCAAATGGGAATGAACAAGCCAACTGCAGAAAGCGAATGAAAAGAGCCGCGTCCGGCACCTAATCTAGTATTCTCACCAGCGCGGAGCTAAGTGCTGCCACTGGGCGTGGGAGGGAGCCCCAGGGCCTGAGGCCGACGCTCCTGAGACTCCGGGGCGTGTACAGCCCCAACTCATTATTACGTGAGAGTGTCACGGGCGGCGAGCTTCACATGCGTTGGCCTTCTTCACAGGCACCGGGCCTTTCTCAGAAAGATAAGCTTCACAGTCGTTTGCCTTCTTCACAGGCACCGGGCCTTTCTCAGAAAGATAAGCTTCACAGGTTTTTGACTTATTCACAGGCACCGAGCCTTTTCCAAAGCGCAACAACTTCACATGCATTCGCCTTCTTCACAGGCACCGGGCCTTTTTCAAAGCGCAACAACTTCATAGGCATTCGCCTTCTTCACCGGCACCGGGCCTTTTCCAAAGCGCAATAACTTCACAGGCATTCGCCTTCTTCACAGGCACCAGCCTTTTTAGGGGTAAAACCTCCGGAGGTGCTGGATGTTCCACGCGTTCTGGACGGGCACCCCCTCCTGAGTCTCCAAGCGCGCGGAGCCGGTCCTGGAAACATGAACAACCTTGAACGGGCCCTCCCACATGGGAGAAAGCTTATGCGGTCCTTCCCTGGAAAGAACCCGTCTGAGCACGAGGTCTCCTATCTCAAGAGTCCTGGGGCGAATGTTGCGGCAGTGGTATCGCCGCAGTGCTTGTTGGTATCTTGCCTCTTGTAGCCCGGCTTCCCGACGATGCTCCTTCCCCAGCACAAGGTCCGTCCCCCGCATGGCGTCCTACTGCGCCTCGTCGAACGCCAGGACCCGTGCGGAACGACGCCTGACCTCGTGAGGGAGGACTGCTTCAGCTCCATAGACCAGGAAGAACGGGGTCTCGCTGGTCGGCTTGGTCGCGGTCGTGCGGATGGACCACAACACAAACTGAAGCTCATCGTACCAGCCTCTGCCGCAGGCCTCCAGCTTCTTCTTGAATGTCCTGGTCTTGAGGCCCCTCAGGACCTCCGCGTTAAGGCTCGGCTCGACCGTTGCTCCGTGGAGTGCGCCATCAAGCGTAGCATACCTGCGTCCCAAGGTTAGCACATTATGTTTTGAAGAGGTTACTGGTGAACTGTGAACCGTTGTCGGTGATGATGCGGTTCGGCACCCTGAACCGGCTCACCATGCCCTTGATGGACTTGACCGCAAAACCTGCGGGGATGGTGTGGACGGCTTCCACTTCAGCCCACTTGGTGAACTTGTCCACGGCGACGTAGAGGTAACGATAGCCTCCTGGCGCCCGGGGAAACGGGCCCAGGATATCCAGCCCCCAGACTGCGAATGGCCACGAGAGGGGTATAGTTTGCAGACCTCCCGCCGGCTGATGGATCCGCTTGGCATGAAATTGGCAGGCCTCGCAAGCCTTTACCAGCTCCACAGCATCATTGAGCGCAGTGGGCCAATAGAACCAGCTGCGGAACGCCTTGCCAATGAGGGTCCGTGATGACGAATGATGCCCACAGTCTCCACCGTGTATGTCTGCCAGCAGCTCCTTCCCTTGCTCCCTGGAGATGCAACGCAGGGACACATCATTTGGTCGCTTCCGGTAGAGCTCTCCATCCCTGATGCAGTACGTCGTGGCTTGCCGCGCCACACGCTCCGCTTCCTCCTCCTTTTCTGGCAAAGTCCCTTGTGTGAGGTAGTTTCAGAGCTCTGTGATCCAGCACCCCTCCTGAGGCTCCAGTGTTAGGAGCAGACGCGCTCCCGAGGCCGGGCCACAGACTGGGGCTCCCGAGGCAGGTGGCCGGGGGAGCTCTTCCCGAGGCTGCACCGTGCTTGACAGCATTGGCGTTGCCGAGGGCTTAAAGAGCCGTTCCTCGAAGACGCCGGGCTCCTGAGGCAGCCGCCTGGATGCCCGTTTGGCGATGTCGTCAGCCTCTTGATTGGTGCCACGAGGCACATGCTGCAACTCCAGTCCCCAGAACTGCTTCTCCATCCTGCGGACCTCTGCGAGGTAGGCTTCCATGTGCTCATCCCATGGCTCGTATATTTTGTTGGAGAAGTTGACGAGGAGTTGCGAATCACCCTTGATGGTAAGGCGCTTCACTCCAAGGGCAGCCGCGGCCTTCAGGCCTTCTATCAGGCCCTCATATTCCGCTATGTTGTTGGAGACCTTTTCTCCGTTCTGGAAACAGAGCTGGACGGTGTAGTAGAGCTTGTCTTGAGTAGGGGATATAAGCACTGCGCCAGCTCCCGCGCCGTGTCTGGAGAATGCCCCGTCGAAGTACATGATCCAACCGTCCGGCGCCTCGCTTCCCGGGGAGAGGGATCGATCTTCATCAGCCTTGAGGCCCGGAGCCTCCGTCCATTCTGCCACGAAGTCCGCTAGCGCGGCTCCCTTGATGACTCTGGTAGTGCTGAATTCTAGCTGAAACGCTTGCAACTCGATGTTCCACTCAGCGACTCTTCCAGCCGAGTTGGGGCTCCTGAGCACCCTTTCCAAGGGGTACGCCAAGACAACCTTGATGGGATGGCCCTGAAAATAGTGCCGCAGCTTGTGCGAGGCTACCAAGAGCGCGAGAAGGAGTTTCTGGGGCATAGGGTACCGCGCCCTTGCGTCCTGCAACACTGTGTTGACGAAATACACAGGGTGTTCGACGAGGTTGGGAGTGTTGGTGTTGTTGGCGTCCTCCTGAGGCAGTGGAGCCCCAATGGCTGGTCGTCAGGAGGAGGAGTCTCTTCTGTCCCGAGCGCGCTTCCCTGCGGCGGCTGATCCTTCTCGGCTGTGGTAGTGGTCTCTGTGAGCCCCCCTTGACCCTGCTTCGCCTTGACCCGGGCAGCTGCCGCGGCTTTGGTCCGACGCTCCTCCCTAACCGCCACTGTGGCCTTGTTGGCAGAGTAGGGGGTGGCTGCAAGGTAGAGCACCAGGGGCTCTTGGGGGCGCAGAGCCACCATTACCGGGGGGCTGGTTAAGTACCTCTTGAGATCTTGGAACGCTTTGTCGACCTCTTTAGTCCATTCAAAGGGGCCCTTTTTCTTCATTAGCTTGAAGAAGGGTAGCGCTCGTTCCCCCAACTTGAAGATGAAGCGTCCTAGCGCGGTCACGTGCCCAGTGAGCTTCTGCATTTCCCTAAGGGTCTTCGGCAGGCTCATGTCCTCGACCGCCTTGACCTTTTTTGGGTTAGCCTCGATGCCCCGATGGGACACAAGGAAGCCCAAGAGCTTGCCCGAGGTGACCCCAAACACGCACTTATCCGGGTTGAGACGCAGGTTCACTGTGTCGAGGCTCGCGAAGGTTTCCTCAAGGTCTCGTATCTGGGTTTTGGCCTCCTGAGACTTCACCACAATGTCATCGACGTAGGCCTCAACATTCTTCCCGAGCTGCGGACCCAAGGTGATGTGCATCAGCCGCTGAAAGGTCGCTCCTGCGTTGCGCAGCCCGAACGGCATGCATGTGTAGCAGTATACTCCACACGGGGTCAGGAAGGCCGTTTTTTCAACGTCTTCTACAACCATCTTGATCTGGTGATAACCGGAGAAGGCATCCAGGAAACATAACAGGTCGCACTCAGCGGTGGAATCGACAATCTGATCGATACGAGGGAGCGGGAATGGATCCTGCGGGCAGGCTTTGTTGAGGTTGGTGAAGTCGACACACATGCGTTCCTTCCCCCCTTTCTTTGGCACGACAACCAGGTTAGCCAACCAATCTGGGTATCGGACCTCACGAATGACCCCTGCCGCTTCTAGTTTGCGGGTCTCTTGGATGATGAAAGCCTGCTTTTCAGTGGACTGCCGTCTCGCTTTCTACTTCACGGGGCGTACGTTGGGGCACACGTTGAGGTGGTGCTCGATTACGCCTCTTGGAATCCCAACCAGCTGATCTGGTTTCCATGCGAATACCTTCTTATTCGCTCGCAGGAACTTGACCAAGGCCTCCTCCTGCTCGGGCTCGAGGTTGGCGCCTATGGTGAAGGTGGCGTTAGTGGATCCGTCCTCGTCGACCAGTATCTGCTTGGTTTCTGCCTTGTCTTGGGTGAACAACTGCTTCTTCTTGGCCGGCGCAGCCCCCTTGGGCTCAGGGGCGTCTGAGTCGGCGGGCTGTGCCGCCGCCGCAGTCTTGAAGACGAGCTTGAGCACTTGCAATGCATCCCCGGCGTCTCCGGACACGGTGAGGACACAGCTGCTCCCGGGCATCTTCATGAGGTTGTACGCGGGGTGAGTCGCGGCCATAAATTGGGCTAGTGCTGGGTAACCGAGGATGGCATTGTATGGGAGGCTGATGGGGGCAATGTCGAAGTCGATTAGCTCCGTGCGGAAGTTGTCGTAGGTGCCGAAGGTCACCGGAAGACGGATCTGCACCAGGGAGCCGGCTGAACCGCCTCCGATGCCCAAGAAGGGCCTGGTGGGCTCAAGCCGCTCCGGCGGTATGTGGAGGAGGCTGAAGGCTTCAATTGAGAGCACGCTGAGGCCCGCGCCGCCGTTGATGAGGGTCCTGGTGACGGCCACCTGGCAGATGGTGGGGGTGCATAGCATTGGGAGCGCGCCCGAGCAGGCCGAGTTGGAGGGGTGGTCCTCCGAGATGAAGGCCAGATCGGCCTTCGGCGCCGACCGACCCGGAGGAGCCCCATGCTGCACGGAGACAGCGCCGATCTGGCGGACGAATGGCTTGACATGGCGGCCTGAAGGTGGCGCCCGCGAGCCGCCCAGGAGAGCTGCGACGACCGGGGGCGCCGACGTAGCGTGCTGGGCGAGTAAGAGGTTGCGCAGCTCCTCCCAAGAGGCCACAGAGGCCGCTGGCAGGTGGAGCAGCCACATGCGCGGGGAGCCGGTGAGGGCCATGGGAAGCCAGTTAGCCATGACCCTGTCGTCGCGGCCTGCCTCGAGGACGGCCTCCTCGTACGCCAGCAGGAAGGCCAGTGGATTTGTCGTGCCATTGAAGCACGGTGGCGTCTCCGGCTTGAACTTGTTCGGCCATCGCACCTGTCGCAGGGCTGGGGCCAAGGCTCGTAGCCCCCTGGCCCCTGCGCCTGCGCTAGCGACCGGAGTGGGTGGCACGCTGCTCATCATAGGGAAATCCGCGATGTTGGCGGAGAGCGGGTCGGCGGAAGGGACAGCTCCGGCGCACCCCTACCTGGCGCGCCAAATGTCGGATTTCGGGTTCCGGCAGACCCTCTAGGTTCGAACTCTGGGGTGCACGCGGAGATCTCACTCCCTACCTACCTGTTCCTCGTCGCCTCGCAAGGATCTAAACTACGCAAAGAGCAACACAAGAGACACAAGGTTTATACTGGTTCGGGCCACCATTGTGGTGTAATACCCTACTCCAGTGTGTGGTGTGGTGGATTGCCTCAGGGGCTGATGATGAACAATACAAGGAAGAACAGCCTCGCGAGGTTCTGTTCTTGGCCGGTGCGACGAACTGCTAGGGGGAGTTCGGTCGCTCTCTCTCTCTCTCTCTCTCTAAATTGCTTGATCTCTAGCGCTGTTCTCGGTTCCCCCTCTATCCTGTGGGTGGCTAGTCCTATTTATAGGCAGAGGCCCTGGGCCTCTTCCCAAATATTGAGCGGGAAGGGCGCCAACAATTGGCCATTTTGAAGGGGAACATCTAGTACACTTATCCTCACTAAAGTTGGTCCTCGCCTGTCAAAGGCTCTAACGGTGACGCCGGCTTGGGCTCCACGATGACCTCCTTCCTGCCGTTGTGTTGGTCTTGGTCTTGTTGCACCGAAACGGTTGACTTTGCTGCTCTCGCCTGCGCTTGCATCCTTTGCACCAAAGAGGAAATGAGGACATCATGGGCTGGCGCCCACCGGCGCCCTTGGTAAATCACGGCTATGCGTCATGGGCACCTCGTGAGGTACCCCGCCTTGATCTCTCCGCCTCCTCGTGAGCCAGCCTGACGAGGCCGTGCCTAAGGAAGCTTCCTGTCGTCTTCCCCGCGAGGCTTGGCCCCTCTCGAGGATCTCGAGCTTGGGTTGATGAAGATGGGCCGTACTAGGCCACCTCTTGAGCCACGCCGCAGGCCGTAGGCAGGCAAGTCTGGGTACCCTCATTCCCAGAACGCCGACAGCTTGCCATAGAGGTTAATCATAAGTGGGATGCTTGTTCAAGTAAGAACAGCACCCAAGCACCGGTCCACCCACATATTAAATTATCAAAGTACCGAACGCGAATCATATGAACGCGATGAAAACTAGCTTGACGATATTCCCATGTGTCCTCGGGAGTGCTTTTCTCCATATAAGAGTTTGTCCAGGCTTGTCCTTTGCTACAAAAAGGATTGGGCCACCTTGCTGGACTTTATTTACTTTTGTTACTTGTTGCTCGTTACAAATTATCTTATCACAAAACTATCTGTTACCACTTATTTCAATACTTGTAGAGAATACCTTGCTGAAAACCGCTTATCATTTCCTTCTGCTCCTCGTTGGGTTCGTCACTCTTACTTATCAAAAGGACTACGATAGATCCCCTATACTTGTGGGTCATCATCTACTGGGGGTGTGAATCCAAGGATAACTTCGCCACTCTTAGCCACCTGCCTGACCACCCAACAAGCTTGAAGCCTGTGGTTTGGATTTGTGTTCAGCAGGGCCGAGTCTAGGGGCATGGTTTGTCCAGTAGCTCATCGAGATCTGATCTGTGTCTGGCGGGAAATCTATTCTTCTTTCCAGTGGGCTCATGTTCGGGTGATCACCATGGGTATATGTGTTTTGCCTAGGCTTTTCTGGATTTCTCGGCATGGGTTGAATCCAGGCGCATTTGCTTTGCTTTCCAGGCGCTTTCCATGGTGCAGTATTTGCATACCAGGTCCGACAATTCAGCGAACCTTTGCACATGGTGACAGGCGAGGGCATTCAAGATTCCTTTTTCTTGGCAGTTGAACCAAAAGGTCGCTATTATTTCTTGATCGCAACACTCCGTCATCTTATATTTGACGAGGAGGAATCTTGCCTAGTAATAGTGGACTGTTTCTCCGGGTTGTTGTCTGATGTACATCAAATCCCATACGTCAGGGTTTCCTGAGTTACTCGGGGAGTACACGACGTTGGTGGTGGGTGGGAAAAAAATTCGCGTTCCAGTGAGTGGCGTATCTGGAATTTTGGCGGTGGTGTCAAGCACCCCTGGAATATCCAGTGCGATTAGTTCGGAATTTGTACTATCTGCATACCCTGGTGGAGATTCAAGGTCATGTTTCAAGTCGAGGCTGGGTTCCGGGTTTTCTTCGAGGCTAACATCTGACTCTGGGCCTGAAGCCTGGGTGAGACAACCGCCAACCCGGACGCAGCTTGTTTTAGCTTTGGCGACCGCGAGCCCTCGGCCAATTCCTCGATGGGGGCGACGAGGTGTGTAATAGGTGGGATATAAATTTCCCTGTTATCGGGCTTGAGCCCGATCTGATCACAGACCAAGAATCGGCCATCGGAGAATCCCATGGCTTGAATCCGGTCTAGTAGATCATTCAATGATGAAACGTCTGATGGGTCCGTGCCCTCCGAATATACGGGAGTGACCTATAGTGCAGCCACTCCGTGGTGTTTAAGGCTGTGCGCAGGTGGTGTTCGGCCAGAACTAGTTTGGTCGAACTGACAGGGTCGGGCTTTAACGTCGGACCCCGTGTAATTAGTCCCCGTCTGGTTTACACTCCCGACGTTAAAGCGTTAATGGGTTTTTAAGGGGAGCTGAAGGATTTGATAGATAAAGATCCCCCTGGGAGTCGACGGTGAACTCTAGGTTCCCGAACTTGATCTCCTGGCCGGGGGCGAAGTTACCAACCTGGCCGAGGCGGTCGGTTGGATCGGCGCGCAGCACGACACTGCCAAACACAAAAACTTGGCCGGGGACGAAGATGTCCCTGGCGTGGACGGTGTCATTGATGAACAAGCTAGCCATTCATCCTTTCGGCGATCGAACAATGGAACTCTCAATGAAAGCACCAATGTCGGGGTCAAAACCGGTGGATCTCGGGTGTGCGGTCCCAAGGTGTGGATCTTGGATCAATAGGACCAAGGGACGAAGGACACAGTGTTTACCCAGGTTCAGGCCCTCTCTAAGAGGTAAAACCCTACGCCCTTCTTGATTATATTGATGTGTAAAGGATGGTTACAGAGTCGATCTAACACGAGATCAGATGAACTAAACCCTAGACTAGTAGGATGATGGTTGGTGTTCTAGTCTCTACGAACTAAACCCTCTAGTTTATATAGGGTTACACAATGTTGGTTACAACAAGGCAACAAACATGCCAAATCTAGGGATGGCAACGGGGATTTCATCTATTAGGGGGTGGGGATGGGCGAAAAACATCCCCATGGGGATATTTACCAAACTATTTTATTCCCCATAGGGTACAACGGGGATGGGGACGATATCCTATTCCCCAGACTCAATACCCATTAGGGACCCGGTTAGTAACTGTGATACTACGGTCAACCTTAAAATATTCACAAACAAACTTGCAAAAACAAAAAAAAGCTCTGAAAAAAACCTTAAACCTATCTCACATCCTCACCTCAGCTGCCACCATACCAAGAAGTCAATCAGACCTAGATAGGCATTAGCAGGACAAGGACAACTCCATGTATGTATGTTGATTATAGGGTGTCATATTATGTATATGAGTATTTGTTTACGGGGATGGGGACCCTAATGGCGCCCCATTCCCTAGTGGGGCATGGGTATGGGGAAATTTCATCCCCAGTCATGTAAACAGGGATGGGGATGGGATGATAGGGAATAGATGGGGATGTGGATGTTTTAGGTATCCCCATAGGGGATTGTCCCCATTGCCATCCCTAGCCGAATCTTCTATTTTGACTAGCAGAACACACCAACACTTCAGAGATCTCCTGCCCGGTTATGAAGCTGCCTCGTAGTCCATCCTTCCATCAGTCGTAGCATGGCCCACCTGTCCGGCCCATGAGAGATGAGGCTGCGTCCCGAGGACCCCCTAGTCTAGGTCTCCCTCAGTGGGCCACCTCGGAAGTTGAGGAAGTGTGAGACCTCTTTATATAGTGTGTTCTCTACACCACACTTAGTGAGGCGTGAGTGAAATAGGAGATCTCACACGCACGCTCGCTCGCCTTGCTTGGCCAGGGCGACACGCGCACGCACGTGATATGGCGTCAATGGTCTGCCGAAATCCAGATAGATGCCTTGCAGGGGCGCAACTTCCTTTTGTCGTTTGATTTTTTATGTCTTGGCAGACAAGTTAATTATTTCTTGTCTGGTAAGTATATCACTTAGAATCCAAGTCGATTTGAGATCATGATCGTGACGTGATACCGCCTCTTGTCCTATTATATATACTGCTACTAGTCGTAGCCAAAGACACATGAAAAACACCTAGGGTTTTGTCGCATATCACAACTTACACCGCGATCATAGTCTACTCTATCCCGAACACCCGTGTGCATCGGCGTGCGGGAGAGCAGGTCTACTGAACCGTTCATCCTTGCAATCATGCACCAGGAGAGGAAAAATTAGGTTTTTGGCAAGTGCTTTGCATGACTACTCAAGTTCGTTATAACGAGTCATATTCTGTCCAAGTCGGGAGATGATACTCATCGTCGTCTCCATCATCTTTAGCAGCAAATCGCCGCCAACATTATCATCAGCAACGTCGCTCCCGCAACAACTAACAAATAGTACGTCCATCGTGATCTCTTATATGTGCGATGCTATTGTGCATGTTTTCCTATTCATCCAGTATGCTCGATTGTTGCATGCTATTTTCTATTTTAGTCATGAATTACTTACTGGGATTAATCATGAATTTGCCTAATATTCCAACAATCCAAAAACCTAATTGTAGGAAATTTTCCGAGTTAACTATGGCTGGATTCGCTAATGCACCAAAGCCGGATAAGTTTACCAGTGTGCCCCTTAAGAGGTGGAAGGTGAAGTCCATGCTCTCGCTTGCTGCTCTGAAAGTTTTCCATGTTAGTGCTAGCATGCTAGAGGGAACTTCTGAGGAAGATCAGAGAAAGTTCCAAGAAGCCAACACTATGTTTGTGGGATGTATTATGAATGTTCTTACCGTTCATCTATGTGATGTGTATATACACATACAATATGTAAAGACACTGTGGGATGCACTGAATGCTAAATTTGGTGCAACACTTGCAAGAAGTGAACTATACATCATGGAGAGTTTCCATGACTATAAGATGGTGAATAACTCTTCTATGGTTGAACAAGCTGATGAGATACAATGCATTGTGAAGGAACTGGAACTCCTTAATTGTATTCTACCCGATAAATTCATGGTTGGGTGCATGATTGCAAATTTGCCTCCTTCATGGAGGAATTTCTCCACTACTCTGAAACATAAGAGACATGAAATATCACCTGAAAATCTGATTGCATCTCTTGATGTTGAAGATAAAGCCTGCCGCCGCCAATATGGTGTAGAAGTACCCACAGAATAAGAACAAAGGGAAGAACAAGCCTATTTTCAACAAGCCTGCCAAGACTACTACCTTCAAGACCAAGAAAAAGCTGAAGAAGGCCGAGCTAGACTGCTACTCATGTGGAAAGACCGAACACTTTCCCAAGGAATACCCAGATCGTGCAGACATCAAAGGGCAAACGAGCTCCAAGACTGTCAATATGGTGACCGCTAGCAATACTGATGGGTATGATAATTTACCTATTGTTCTTTCAGTACTTCAATCATCTTCTTTGTGGATTGATTCGGGTCTTAACGTTCATGTGTGTGCTGACGTCTCTTTCTTCACTTCTTATCAGGTCACACGGGATTCTTCCATCCTAATGGGGAATGTGTCACATGCTTCTATCTATGGCATTGTCATGGTGGATCTGAAGATCACTTCGGGGAAGATCGTGAGTGCAACATGTCCCTACTATGAACAAGAATCTAGTTAGCGGCTCCCTTCTATGCCGAGGTAGGTTTAAGGTAGTTTTAGAGTTCAGTAAAGTAATCTTGTAAATATATGGATAATTTATAGGCAAAGGCTATAAGTGCGGACGCATGTTCCGCTTTTCCCTTTCAAAATTTTGCAATAAGTCAACAAATCAAAAATATTTAGTAAGTCAGTAAACCAAATTTGTACTAGTGTTAATGATGATGCAAGTGTTTATCACTCTCATTTATGTCACATCAATTTTGGTTTAATGTTTCGGCTATCTAGTACGAGTTTAGCTCCAAATTTCTATTGCCAAAGTGATGTAGGGTGGAACCATAATGGCCGATCTTTCATGAAATGGAGGAGATTCCCCGAAGAACATGAACAACACAAGATAGGAAAGCACACAAATAAACTAGATCCAATCACAAATGTGTTAAATCCATATACACAAAGGGGATATACAAGATCCAAAGTCAACAAAGGGGGGGGGGGGGTACAAAAGGGGAACTAGTTCATCCCAATCCTTGAAGGAAAGAGGTCTTGAATCCTTGGAGGATCTTCCCACAAGGGGGTCTTGAATCCACTTGGGGGATCTTCTCACATGGAGGTCCTTGTCTCCATGGGAGTATGGATAAGTGGATGAGAAAATCTCTATCTCAATGTTGGAGCTATCACAATGCTAACCCTAAAACATGGGAGGAGTTGGAGTATCTATAGTCTAGGGGGAGATAGAGGTACATCGGCCTCGGCCCAAGTCATGCACGTAGGCAGGGTCTGGATGATTCGTGCTTCGGAGGTCCGGATGATCAGGGTGACCGTACGAATCGTCCGGATGTATCATAGCAGCTGCAGGGGGTCCGGATGTTCGGGTCGGCGTCGGGACGTTCGTGCGGGTCCAGATGATCTAGCTGCATCCGGGGGCTGTTGTACTCTTCGTGCATGGAGTCCAGATCGTCCGGGCCGGGGTCCGGATCGTCCGGGCTTGGTCTGGATCATCCGACTGGGGGTCCAGATGATTCAGGCAACTATAGTCTTGCTCCATTTCTTCTTCGTCTTCGCGTTCTTCTTCTCCCTTCGTTCATCCTTGCTCCTTAGCTTGTCCAGGGCTAGTTCCTTGGTACCTGAGTATGCAAAGTTTCTCTGCTTGAGGTAGTAGCCATGTCTCACGTGATACAAAAGTGAGTTGCGAGAGGAGAGATGTCACTGTCGGTGTCAAAACCGACAGATCTCAGGTAGGGGGTCCTGAGCTATGTATCTTAGATCGATGAGGAATAGGAGAACACATGGACAATATTTACCTAAGTTCGGGACCTCTCAAAGAGGTGAAACCCACCCTTCTTGATTGTATCGATGTGTATACGATGGCTACAGAGTCGATCTACCACGAGATCAGATGAACTACACCCTAGGTGAGTAGGATGATGGTTCTTCTTTTAGCCTTTACGGATTAAACCCTCTGGCTTATATAGACACTAGGGGCACCTAGGGTTACACATGGTCGATCGCCATCAGGGAATAAACATGCCGATTCTTCCGTCTTGACTTGGAGGACACACCAAGGATTGGAAGGATTCCTGTCTGGATACGGAGTTGAAGGAAATATGCCCTAGAGGCAATAATAAAGTTATTATTTATTTCCTTATTTTATGATAAATGTTTATTATTCATGCTAGAATTGTATTAACCGGAAACATAATACATGTGTGAATACATAGACAAACAAAGTGTCACTAGTATGCCTCTACTTGACTAGCTCGTTAGTCGAAGATGGTTATGTTTCCTAACCATAGACATGAGTTGTCATTTGATTAACGGGATCACATCATTAGGAGAATGATCTGATTGACATGACCCATTCCGTTAGCCTAGCACTTGATCGCTTAGTATGTTGCTATTGCTTTCTTCATGACTTATACATGTTCCTATAACTATGAGATTATGCAACTCCGTTTACGGAGGAACACTTTGGTACTACCAAACGTCACAACGTAATCGGGTGATTATAAAGGAGTACTACAGGTGTCTCCAAAGGTACATGTTGGGTTGGCGTATTTCGAGATTAGGTTTTGTCACTCCGATTGCTCGGAGAGGTATCTCTGGGCCTTCTCGGTAATGCACATCACATAAGCCTTGCAAGCATTGCAACTAATGAGTTAGTTGTGAGATGATGTATTACGGAACGAGTAAAGAGACTTCTTGCCGGTAACGAGATTGAACTAGGTATTGGATACCGACGATCGAATCTCGGGCAAGTAACATACCGATGACAAAAGGAACAACGATATGTTGTTATGCGGTCTCGACCGATAAAGATCTTCGTAGAATATGTAGGAACCAATATGGGCATCCAGGTCCGCTATTGGTTATTGACCGAGAATAGTTCTAGGTCATGTCTACATAGTTCTCGAACCGTAGGGTCCATGACGCTTAAGGTTTCAATGACGGTTATTATGAGTTTATGTATTTTGATGTACCGAAGGAGTTCGGAGTCCCGGATGAGATCGGGGACATGACGAGGAGTCTCGAAATGGTCGAGACGTAAAGATCGATATATTGGACGACTATATTCGGAGTTCGGAAAGGTTCCGAGTGATTCGGGTATTTTTGAGTACCGGGTAGTTACGGAGAAGTAATGGGCCTTGATGGGCTTTAGTGGGAAGAGGAAAAGGCTGCTGCGCCCCTCCCTCTAGTCCGAATTGGACTAGGGAAAAGGGGCCGCCACCTTTCCTACTCCTCCACTTCCTTCTCCCTTCCTCCCCTACATGGAAGGATTCCTAGTTGGACTAGGAAAGGGGAGTCCTACTCCTGGGGAGTAGGACTCCCCTTGGCGCCGCCAAACATAGGGCCGGCCTCCTCCCTCCCTTGCTCCTTTATATACGGGGCGGGGGCACCCCATAGACACACAAGTTGATCCTTGAGATCGTTCCTTAGCCGTGTCGGTGACCCCCTCCACCATATTCCACCTCGGTCATATTGTAGCGGTGCTTAGGCGAAGCCCTGCGACGGTGAAACATCAAGATCGTCACCACGCCGTCGTGCTGACGGAACTCCCCTCCCCGGAGCTTTGCTGGATCGAAGCCCGTGGAGCGTCATCGAGCTGAACGTGTGCCAAGAACTCGGAGGCGCCGGAGTAACGGCGCTGTGATCGGCTGGATCGTGAGGAGAACGTACGACTACTTCCTCTACATCATCATCGACTCGGAGGTGCCGGAGTAACGGCGCTGGGATCGGCAGGATCGCGAGGAGAAAGTACGACTACTTCCTCTACGTTGTGATCGCTTCCGCTTTGGTCTACGAGGGTACGTAGACAACACTCTCCCTTCTCGTTGCTATGCCATCACCATGGTCCTGTGTGCGAGGGAAAATTTTGAAATTACTACGTTCCCCAACAAAGGCATCCGAGCCTAGGTTTTTATGGTTTGATGTTATTTGCACGAGTAGAACACAAGTGAGTTGTGGACGATACAAGTCATACTGCCTACCGGCATGTCATACTTTGGTTCAGCGGTATTGTTGGACGAGACGATCGGACCAACCTTACGCCAGACGCTTACGCTGAGACCGGTTCCCTCGGCGTGCTTTGCACATAGATGGCTTGCGGAAGACTGTCTCTCCAACTTTAGTTGAACTGAAAAGTGGCTACGCCCGGTCCTTGAGAAGGTTAAACGGAGTCTATTTGACAAACTATCGTTGTGGTTTTGATGCGAGGTAAGATGAGTTCTTGCTTAAGCCCGTAGCAGCCACGTAAAACTTGCAACAACAAAGTAGAGGACGTCTAACTTGTTTTTGCAGGGCATGTTGTGATGTGATATGGTCAAGACATGATGCTAAATTTTATTGTATGAGATGATCATGTTTTGTAACCGAGTTATCGACAACTGGCAGGAGCCATATGGTTGTCGCTTTATTGTATGCAATGCAATCGCGATGTAATGCTTTACTTTATTACGAGGCGGTAGTGATAGTCGTGGAAGCATAAGATTGGCGAGACGACAACGATGCTACGATGGAGATCAAGGTGTCGCGCCGGTGACGATGGTGATCATGACGGTGCTTCGGCGATGGAGATCACAAGCACAAGATGATGATGACCATATCATATCACTTATATTGATTGCATGTGATGTTTATCCTTTATGCATCTTATCTTGCTTTGATTGACGGTAGCATTATAAGATGATCTCTCACTAAAAAAATTATCAAGAAGTGTTCTCCCTGAGTATGCACCGCTATGAAAGTTCTTCGTCTTTGAGACACCACGTGATCGGGTGTGATAGGCTCTACGTTCAAATACAACGGGTGCAAAACAGTTGCACACGCGGAATACTCAGGTTATACTTGACGAGCTATGCATATAAGATATGACCTCGGAACACGGAGACCGAAAGGTCGGCGTGAATCATATAGTAGATATGATCAACATAGTAATGTTCACCATTGAAACTACTCCATCTCACGTGATGATCGGACATGGTTTAGTTGATTTGGATCACGTAATCACTTAGATGACTAGAGAGATGTCTATCTAAGTGGGAGTTCTTAAGTAATATGATTAATTGAACTTTAATTTATCATGAACTTAGTCCTGGTAGTATTTTGCAAATTATGTTGTAGATCAATAGCTCGCGTTGTTGCTTCCCTATGTTTTTATATGTGTTCCTAGAGAAATTTGTATTGAAAAATGTTAGTAGCAATGATGCGGATTGGATCCGTGATCTGAGGTTTATCCTCATTGCTGCCTGTAAGAAATTATGTCCTTAATGCACCGCTAGGTGACAAAACTATTGCAGGAGCAGATGCGGGCGTTATGAGCGTTTGGCTAGCTCAATATGATGACTACTTGATAGTTTAGTGCACCATGCTTAAAGGCTTAGAATCGGGAATTCAAAGACGTTTTGAACGTCATGGACCATATGAGATGTTCCAGGAATTGAAGTTAATATTTCAAGCAAATACCCGAGTTGAGAGATATAAAGTCTCCAACAAGTTCTATAGCTAAAAGATGGAGGAGAATCGCTCAACTAGTGAGCATGTGCTCAGATTGTCCGGGTACTTCAATCGCTTGAATCAAGTGGAGTTAATCTTCCGGATAAGATAGTGATTGACAGAATTCTCTAGTCACCATCACTAAGTTACTAGAACTTCGTGATGAACTATAGTATGCAAGGGATGACGAAAACGATTCCCAAGCTCTTCGTGATGCTGAAATCGACGAAGGTAGAAATCAAGAAAAGAGCATCAAGTGTTGATGATTGACAAGACCACTAGTTTCAAGGAAAAGGGCAAAGGGAAGAAGGGAACTTCAAGAAGAACGGCAAGCAAGTTGCTGTTCGGTGAAGAAGCCCAAATCTAGACCTAAGCACGAGACTAAGTGCTTTTTTCTGCAATGGAACTAGTCACTTTGGAAGCGGAACTACCCCAATTATTTGGTGGATAAGAAGGATGGCAAAGTGAACAAGAGTATATTTGATATACTGAGGTTATTGATGTGTGCTTTACTAGTGTTTATAGTAGCCCTTGAGTATTTGATACTTGTTCGGTTGCTAAGATTAGTAACTCAAACAGGAGTTCTGAGAATAAATGTAAACTAGTTGAAGGGGAAGTAACGATGAGTGTTGGAAGTAGTTCCAAGATTGATATGATCATCATCGCACACTCCCTATACTTTCGAGATTAGTGTGGAACCTAAATAAGTGTTATTTGGTGTTGAGCATAAATATGATTTGATCATGTTTATTGCAATACGGTTATTCATTTAAATAAGAGAATAAATTGTTGTTACATGTTTACATGAATAAAACCTTATATGGTTACACACCCAATGAAAATGGTTCATTGGATCTCGATCATAGTGATACACATATTCATAATATTGAAACCAAAAGATGCAAAGTTAATAATGATAGTGCAACCTATTTGTGGCACTGCCGTTTAGGTCATATTGGTGTAAAACGCATGAAGAAACTCCATGCTGATGGGATTTTGGAATCACTTGAATATGAATCACTTGATGCTTGCGAACCATGCCTCTTGGGCAAGATGACTAAAACGCCGTTCTCCGGAACAATGGAGCAAGCAACAGATTTGTTGGAAATCATACATACTGATGTATATGGTCCGATGAATATTAAGGCTCGCGACAAGTATCATTATTTTCTGACCTTCACAGATGATTTGAGCAGATATGCGTATATCTTCTTGATGAAACATAAGTCTGAAATAGTTGAAAAGTTCAAAGAATTTCAGAGTGAAGTAGAAAATCATCGTAACAAGAAAATAAAGTTTCGCGATCTGATCGTGGAGATGAATATTTGAGTTACGAGTTTGGTCTTCGATTAAAACAAAGTGGAATAGTTTCACAGCTCACGCCACCTGGAACACCACAACATTATGGTGTGTCCGAACGTCATAACCGTACTTTATTTTGATATGGTACAATCAATGATGTCTCTTATCGGTTTACCACTATCATTTTGGGGTTATGCATTAGAGACAGCTGCATTCACGTTTAATAGGGCACCATCTAAATCCGTTGAGACGACACCATATGAACTATGGTTTAACAAAGAAACCTAAGCTGTCGCTTTCTTAAAAGTTTGGAGTTGTGATGCTTATGTGAAAAAGTTTTCACTGATAAGCTCGAACCCAATTCGGAGAAGTGTGCGTCTTCATAGAATACCCAAAATGTTGGGTACACCTTCTATCACAGATCCGAAAGGCAAGACATTCGTTGTCAAGAATGGATCTTTTCTAGAGAAGGAGTTTCTCTCGAAAGAAGTGAGTGGGAGGAAAGTAGAACTTGATGAGGTAATTGTACCTTCTCCCTTATTGGAAAGTAGTTTATCACAGAAATCAGTTCCTGTGACTACTACACCAATCAGTGAGGAAGCTATGATGATCATGAAACTTCAGATCAAGTTACTACCAAACCTCGTAGGTCTTCCAGAGCAAAATCCACACCAGAGTGGTATGGTTATCGTGTTCTGGAAGTCATGTTACTAGACCATGATGAACCTACGGACTATGAGGAAGCGATGATGAGCCCAGATTCCGCGAAATGGCTTGAGGCCATGAAATCTGAGATAGGATCCATGTATGAGAAACAAAGTATGGACTTTGATTGACTTGCTCTATGATCAGCAAGCCATGTTAAATAAATGGATCTTCAAGAGGAAGACGGACAGCGATAGTAGTGTTACTATCTACAAAGCTCGACTTGTTGCAAAAGGTTTTCGACAAGTTCAAGGGGTTGACTACGATGAGACTTTCTCACCCGTAGCGATGCTTAAGTCTGTCCGAATCATGTTAGCAATTGCCACATTTTATGAAATCTGGCAAATGAATGTCAAAAACAACATTCTTTAATGGATTTATTAAAGAAGAGTTGTATATGATGCAACCAGAAGGTTTTGTCAATCCTAAAGGAGCTAACAAAATGTGCAAGCTCCATCGATCCATCTATGGACTGGTGCAAGCATCTCGGAGTTGGAATATACGCTTTGATAAGATTGATCAAAAGCATATGGTTTTATACAGACTTTTGGAGAAGCCTGTATTTACAAGAAAGTGAGTGGGAGCACTACAGCATTTACGATAAGTATATGTGAATGACATATTGTTGATCGGAAATAATGTAGAATTATTCTGCAAAGCATAAAGGAGTATTTGAAAGGATTTTTTCAAAGAAGGACCTCGGTGAAGCTGCTTACATATTGAGCATCAAGATCTATTGAGATAGATCAAGACGCTTGATATGTTTTTCAATGAATACATACCTTGACAAGATTTTGAAGTAGTTCAAAATGGAGCAGTCAAAGAAAGAGTTCTTGCACGTGTTTACAAGGTGTGAGATTGAGTAAGACTCAAAACCGGACCACGGCAGAAGATAGAAAGAGAATGAAAGTCATTCCCTATGCATCGATCATAGGTTCTATAAAGTATGCTATGCTATGTACGGACCTATTGTATACCTTGCTCTGAATTTGGCAAGGAGTACAATAGTGATCTAGGAGTAGATCACTTTGGACATTGGTCAAAGAACATCCTTAGTGAGGACTAAGGAAATATTTCTCGATTATGGAGGTGATAAAAGAGCCCGTCGTAAAGAGTTACATCGGTGCAAGCTTTTACACTGATCCAGATGACTCTAAATCTCAATCTGGATACATATTGAAAGTGGGAGCAATTAGCTAGAAGTAGCCCGTGCGAGCATTGTAGACATAGAATATTTGCAAAATACATACGGCTATGAATGTGACAGACCCGTTGACTAAGCTTCTCTCACGAGCAAAACATGATCATCCCTTTGTACTCTTTGGGTGTTAATCACATAGCGATGTGAACTAGATTATTGACTCTAGTAAACCCTTTGGGTGTTGGTCACATGACGATGTGAACTATGGGTGTTAATCACATACAGATGTGAATATTAGTGTTGAATCACATGATGATGTGAACTAGATTATTGACTCTAGTGCAAGTGGGAGACTGAAGGAAATATGCCCTAGAGGCAATAATAAAGTTATTATTTATTTCCTTATTTTATGATAAATGTTTATTATTCATGCTAGAATTGTATTAACCGGAAACATAATACATGTGTGAATACATAGACAAACAAAGTGTCACTAGTATGCCTCTACTTGACTAGCTCGTTAGTCGAAGATGGTTATGTTTCCTAACCATAGACATGAGTTGTCATTTGATTAACGGGATCACATCATTAGGAGAATGATCTGATTGACATGACCCATTCCGTTAGCCTAGCACTTGATCGTTTAGTATGTTGCTATTGCTTTCTTCATGACTTATACATGTTCCTATAACTATGAGATTATGCAACTCCCGTTTACGGAGGAACACTTTGGTACTACCAAAGCGTCACAACGTAAGCTGGGTGATTATAAAGGAGTACTACAGGTGTCTCCAAAGGTACATGTTGGGTTGGCGTATTTCGAGATTAGGTTTTGTCCTCCGATTGTCGGAGAGGTATCTCTGGGCCTTCTCGGTAATGCACATCACATAAGCCTTGCAAGCATTGCAACTAATGAGTTAGTTGTGAGATGATGTATTACGGAACGAGTAAAGAGACTTGCGTAGCAGATTGAACTAGGTATTGGATACCGGCGATCGAATCTCGGGCAAGTAACATACCGATGACAAAAGGAACAACGTATGTTGTTATGCGGTCGACCGATAAAGATCTTCGTAGAATATGTAGGAACCAATATGGGCATCCAGGTCCCGCTATTGGTTATTGACCGAGAATAGTTCTAGGTCATGTCTACATAGTTCTCGAACCGTAGGGTCCGCACGCTTAAGGTTTCAATGGCGGTTATTATGAGTTTATGTATTTTGATGTACCGAAGGAGTTCGGAGTCCCGGATGAGATCGGGGACATGACGAGGAGTCTCGAAATGGTCGAGACGTAAAGATCGATATATTGGACGACTATATTCGGAGTTCGGAAAGGTTCCGAGTGATTCGGGTATTTTTCGGAGTACCGGGTAGTTACGGGAGAAGTAATGGGCCTTGATGGGCTTTAGTGGGAAGAGGAAAAGGCTGCTGCGCCCCTCCCTCTAGTCCGAATTGGACTAGGGAAAAGGGGCCGCCACCTTCCTACTCCTCCACTTCCTTCTCCCTTCCTCCCCTACATGGAAGGATTCCTAGTTGGACTAGGAAAGGGAGTCCTACTCCCGGTGGGAGTAGGACTCCCCTTGGCGCCGCCAAACATAGGGCCGGCCTCCTCCCTCACTTGCTCCTTTATATACGGGGGCCGGGGGCACCCCATAGACACACAAGTTGATCCTTGAGATCGTTCCTTAGCCGTGGGCGGTGCCCCCCTCCACCATATTCCAACTCTGTCATCTTGTAGCGGTGCTTAGGCGAAGCCTGCGACGGTGAAACATCAAGATCGTCACCACGCCGTCAGGCCGACGGAACTCCCTCCCCGGAGCTTTGCTGGATCGAAGCCCGTGGAGCGTCATCGAGCTGAGCGTGTGCCAAGAACTCGGAGGCGCCGGAGTAACGGGCGCTGTGATCGGCTGGATCGTGAGGAGAACGTCTGACTACTTCCTCTACATCATCATCGACTCGGAGGTGCCGGAGTAACGGCGCTGGGATCGGCAGGATCGCGAGGAGAAAGTACGACTACTTCCTCTACGTTGTGATCGCTTCCGCTTTGGTCTACGAGGGTATGTAGACAACACTCTCCCTTCTCGTTGCTATGCCATCACCATGGTCCTGTGTGTGCGTAGGAAAATTTTGAAATTACTACGTTCCCCAACAGGAGTTGCCTTGTAGCTTGGTCTCCTAGTAGTCGCAGAGTAGCCCACCTGTCCGGCCCATAAGAGATAGGCCGGCAGCTCGAGGACCCCTTAGTCTTCACGACTCCCTTAGTAGCCCCCTAACTAGTCGTCAGAGCCGAGGTACGTGTGACAATCATCGACTTTGCAAACTAGTCCCTTCCTTCCCCAGTGTTCATGCCAGGCATGCAGTCTCCCCCTATCAAACTTTCAAGGATTGTCTAGCCAGATTCGGCCATGCGTTATCCGGATTATGTCCTGATTTTGAACTGTAGATATTACTTAGCCTCGAAGGCCAACCGCCCAAGTGTGAATAGTGCCTTCGTCTGAAAACTTTTGGCGAAAGGTCACAGCCGGCCACAAACATCGCCCCGTTAGGAGAACTCGATTTGCAGTTTGAGGCAGTTCCTCCATTGGGACGTCCCATCAATACGGAGATCGTGCCCTATTTTTCAAGTGGTATGATCAATAATTTGGGATATCCCATGCACGCATAATGGCACGATTATATCGGGAAATGGCGAGGTCTGTGGCGCAATAAAGGGGACTCTTGGTATTACAACATCTTATAAAAGGAAAATAGTCACCGGTTTCTTCGTACGATTTTCCCCTCCTCCATTGCCATCGCTTTCCCAATCTACCGAGCTCTGGAGCCCCAATCCATTATTCCTCCAGAAACCTTCCCAACCACTTCCTCAATCTGGCCATGCTTGGATCTGGCTCAAAGGGCAAGTGGGAGGCCTCCAGCGTCACCAACGACGACATCGAGGAGCTGGAGCGTGCTGGCTACCTCCCGATCAACGTCACCCACCGAGCTCCGGAGGAGGGCCGGGTCATCCTTATGCCAAAGCCAGGCGAAAGGTTGGCGTTCATACACCACTTCATCCGGGAACTAGGCTTCCCTCTCCACTCCTTCGTGTGGGGGGTTGATGTTCTTCTACGGGTTCGATTTTCACGATCTCATCCCAAACTCCTTGCATATTTCGGCCCTCATCGTCATCCGTGAGGCCTTTCTAGGGGTCCAGCAACACTTTGGCTTGTGGCTAAAGGACTTCAATCTCAAGAAAAAGATAGTTGATGGCCAGTAGGCATATTGTGTGTGTGTGTGGGGCGGGGCCATGATAAGCAAGCTTCCCGGGTGTTGGGGATATAACTACTGGGTATGACCCGCCCAGGAGGGGCCGGGTCATGCCACTGGCGGCTTAAGATGAAGAGGGCCATAAAGATGTGAAGATGGTGGTTCATAGAGCAAGCTTATTGAAGGCCCAAGACCCAGGGACGACTTGAGGCCCACCGGTGTGAGCCGCCATGTGTTTAACTTGTATTGTAAGACAAGCTTAGTTAGATACCGAGCCGGACACGTTTTGTATGAGCCGGCCGAGACTCTGTAAGCCGCCAGGCATCAACCTGTATATAAAGGGGTGACCCGATGGCGGGATAACTCAAGAAACAACTCACCGAGAACTATGTCAAGCGTATTCGCTCCCTGGTAATCGAAACCCAAGCAATACAACCTAAAGCAGGAGTAGGCTTTTACCTCGTTGAGAGGGGCCGAACCTGGGTAAACTCTCTATGTCCTTTGTCCCATTTAACCCCCTCAAGCTAAACTAGCTGCGGTGGCTCCACACCTAAGTCCTTTTGCTAGGGCATCTGCCCTGTTAAGTCCACGACAGTTGGCACCTACCATGGGGCCAGCGCACGGTGGTTTTGAGTTCTTGAAGGGCAGCTTCGCTGGGATCAAAGGATACACCGTTGGCCGGATGACCAAGAGTCATGGCGGCAAGCTCTACATGGACGACGCTGGCTGGGGCCCCGAGGCCGGCTCAATTGAGTATGGTTACCGGGTCCCCTTTGGCAGAATCCACGTCTTCATCGGCAAGATCGGCGAATAGGGACCTGAGCCGGACACTTGCACCGACATCATCGATACGGCTCAGCGTGCACGACCCGCCAAGATCTAGCCTGTCGTGAAGCATGCATTTGTGGGTTTTACTTAAGGAGTGGATCTTGAGGAAGGATCTGTGTCTGGTGGAGAGACGACCATCAACTCTGACGGTGAGTCCTCAACCGATGAGACCGATTCTATGTACCAATTGCAAGACGACAGGCTTGGGGCTGTTCGGATGGCAACATTATTCCGGACCCCTATGAGCAGTCGAACCGGGTTGTGATCTTCATGGCCGGAACACAGCTGGTGCTCGATTCAACAACTGCTGCGGCTATGACTTCTAGTTCAACGGCTGCAGCGACGGCTGGAGCGAGCGGCTCTGCGCGCCCGCCGGCTCAGGTTCTGACCGAGCTGTTGGATGCTTTGGCGACTTTAATGGGGGTAGAGGTAACCCCGAAGACTCAAGCACAACATAAAGTGGATGTCCCAAAACTGCGAGATGAGATAGCTCAAGCCAAGGAAGAAATTGCTGCTGAGAACGCTAGGATGGCGATAGAGCGAGCCGCCCTGGACGTGCAGTCACAGTGGATCTAGGTAGAGTCATTCCGGCTCACCTCGGATCAGAACGCTTCAAACGCTATTATGAGGAGGAGGCACCAGACCCGTTTACCCACAAAGTTTGAGGCTAGGAACCTCTTCAACACACCTGGGGCAGGAACCAGTGATCCGCCCATTATAAACCGAGCTGCACCGGTTCAGCCACATGCTGTAGACCCACCTTGTTTGAACTTAACCCCGCATCAGCAAGTACCAACACCGCCAGGTCATTATTCTAACCCCCTGGTCAATATGATCGCCGCGGCTACATGGTTGTTGGCTCTCCCTGTTGAAGGTGAGTCACCAACTGCGATGGAGATACGGAGGGACAGAGAACTTCTTCAGACAGCGGTGTCTCAATAGGCGGCTTATTCATATAGTCGTGATCGGATTCACTCAAACCCTCATCCAAGCCGGAGCTATAGCAGGCATATTGATTCACCAGCAGTTTCAAGCAGTGAGCGACACCATAATCAACCTCATAGGCATGACCCGCCCCGTGCTGGTAACGATGCTCAGGCTTTGGTGGATCAGGGCAGGGCACGTCGGGAGACTGAGCTGGCGGCTCAGTTGGCGGCTCAACAATAACCTCCGGTTTACCCATCGGTGTCTGTGGAGGTAGGAGTGACCTCTAGATCCCTAGGTGTGTCATGTTTAGTGCTGGCTCTACGTAACGAGCGCTTTCCTAAGGATTTTAAGGGCCCCTGCAAGGTGCCTAATTACACTGTGGATCAGCCCCCAGAGGCCTGGATTGAGAGCTATGAGATGGCCATGGAGATGTTGGATGTTAGTTATGCTGCGCATGCTAAATACTTCACCATAATGTTTGATAGGCTGGCACGCACTTGGCTGAAAGGATTGCCCCCTAACTCCATCAGATCATGGGCTGAGTTGAAGACGCGTTTTATCCAAAATTTTGAAGACACTTGCAAACAGCCTATGTTGATTCTTGATTTGGACTCTTGTGTCCAGGGTGAGGGAGAGTCAACAATCAATTGGGTGCGCCGGATCTCGGTCGTTAATCACTCATCGGACAGTATCAACGCCAGTTCAGCCGTCCTGATGTTGGAAAAGGATTGCCGATTCCTTCCTCTTAAGCAGAAGCTGGGGCGGCTTAAGCGCCACTGTAATGATATGGGAGAGCTCATGGCGTCTCTTGTCAAATATGCCGACTCTGATAGTACTAAGGACCCTGAGTCTGATGAGGAGAAGACCAACAAGGGGAAGATGAGTGGCAATGCAAGGGGACACCAACATAATATGGTGGGTCAAGGTAACAATGGTAAGCGCAAAGGCGACGACGGTTCAGACTTTGTGGCTAACACCAGTACGCAGAATAATAATCAACGTCGTAAGGGGAAATCATCAGTGCCCCGGTTTGGTGGACCAAAGTTCAACCTTTTGTTGATGATGAATCAACCTTGCCCAAAGCACAGTATGCAAGCGAAGATTATAAGGGAGTATAGAAATTCCTGTTTTTCCAGAACAAATCATGGCCCGCATGGCGGGTCAGGATCCGACTCTCATGGACCTGGCTTTGGAGGTGGCGGCTCAAGCTCCGGTTTTCAGGGCCAAGGCAATCAAGGTGGCTTTAGTCAACAACCTAGTCAAGGGAATCAACAGTAGCAGTCTGGTTATGAGAGTAATCCAAAGCAGCTGAATAGTGGTCAATATCATGTGTTTACCACGAGTTTGTGAAAATGAGACTAGAAGAGTCATAAGCGGGCAGTGAACGCGGCTGAGCCGGTAGCCCCTCGATACTTTCGATGGTCTGAACATCCTATTGTATTGAGCCACGAGGATCACCTGCCCCGGGATGACAATCCGGGTCAATTGGCTTTGGTGGTTTCTCCTCATGTTGGAGGATACAAGTTAACGAAAGTGCTTATGGATGGAGGCAGCAGCATCAATATCCTTTACTATGATACTTTTTGCCGTATGGAATTGACTGACAAAGATCTTAAGCTATCTTCTACCATCTTTCATGGGGTGGTGCCTGGTAAGTCGGCGTATCCGGTGGGTAATATAACTTTGGAGGTGGCTTTTGGCGATGATCACGATTATAGGGCTAAAAATTTGACTTTTGAGGTGGTCAAGATCAAGAGCCCTTATCACGCCCTGTTTGGGCTACGGGCTTATGCTAAGTTTATGGCACGACTTTGTTACATTTATCTGCAGCTTAAAATGCCGGGTCGCAAGGGTACCATCATGGTGCATGGAGACAGGAAGATAGCCTTGGAGTGTGAAGAGGGTGATGCTGCTTATGCTGAGTCTATTTGTGCAACAGAGTTGAAGTTCTACAAAGATAATGTTGACCTGACAGATATGACACCTTTGAAAAAACTAACTAGAGAGCATGACCCTCTGCTAAAGTTTAAGTCGGCAGATGACACTAAGCTGGTTGACTTTGTTCCTGGCGACTCATCCAAGCAGTTCAGTATTAGTGCTAACATGGATCTGAAATAGGAAAGCGCGCTCATCGAGTTCATCCATGAGAAACGGGACATCTTTGCATGGAAACCTTCAGACATGCCAGGTGTACTGAGGGAACTCGCTGAGCACACTCTCAATGTTGATCCAAAGTTTAAACCGGTCAAGCAATTCCTTCGTTGTTTTAATGAAGAGAGGCATAAGGACATTGGTGAAGAAGTGGCCTAGCTCTTGGCGGCTGGGTTTATCATTGAAGTTTTTTATCCTGAATGGTTGGCTAACCTGGTGGTGGTACTTAAGAAAAATGGCACCTGGCGCATGTGCGTGGATTGCACAATCTTAATAAAGCCTATCCGGCTAACCCTTTTGCTCTCCCTCGTATTGATCAGATCATTGATGCTACGGTGGGTTGCGAAGATTTGAGTTTTTTGGATGCTTATTCTGGTTATCATCAGATCAAGATGGTAGTTAACCACCAGGAGAAGACAACTTTCATCACGACTTTTCGAGCCTGCTATGTGTCTATGCCTTTTGGGCTCAAGAGTGCCCAGGCGACTTATCAGCGGTGTGTTCAGAATTGCCTTCATGACCAAATTCGACGAAATGTTCATGCTTATGTGGATGATATTATTGTGAAATCCAGGAAGAAGGAGACCTTGATAGATGATTTGAAAGAGACCTTTGACAATCCCTGGGTCTACAAGATGATGCTTAACCTGGCCAAGTGTGTCTTTGGTGTGCCAGCAGGCAAGCTCTTGGGTTTTTTGGTTTCTGAAAGAGGCATTGAAGCTAACCCGGAGAAAATCAAGGCTATCACTTCTTTGGCTAAACCGGCATGTATTAATGATGTCCAGCGTCTGGCAGGTCGTATCGCGGCTTTGAGCCGGTTTATAAGCCGCCTGGGAGAAAGGGCTATTCATGTGTACCAAATGATGAAGAAAACATATCACTTTGTCTGGAGTGAGGCTGCTAATCAGGCTTTTGAGGAACTGAAAAAGCAGTTGTCTGAGCCGCCATTCCTTGCAGCTCCCATTGACAAGGAGCCCTTGCTGTTGTATGTGGCTACTAATAGGAGAGCTGTCAGCATAGTAGTTGTTGTGGAAAGGAAAGAATCACGCAAGGAATATCCGGTTCAGCGGCCGGTTTACTATGTCAGTGAGGTATTCATTGAATCTAAGCAGAGATACCCACATTGGCAGAAGCTAGTTTATGGAGTGTTCATGGCTAGTCGTAAATTAAAGTAGTATTTCCTTGGTCATCCCGTCACGGTGGTCAGTTCTGCTCCCCTAGGAGATATTATTCAAAACAAAGAAGCCCCAGGTCGGGTAGCCAAGTGGGCCATTGAACTTGGACCCCATGGTTTGAAATATATGCCTCGGACAACTATCAAGTCTCAAGCACTCGTGGATTTTATCAATGATTGGATAGAGTTGCAGTTGCCCGAGGAGAAGCCAGATAACACATATTGGACTATTCATTTTGATGGATCTAGGCAGTTGGAAGGCTCGGGGGCTGGAGTTATTTGACTTCCCCACGAGGTGATAAATTTTGCTATGTTTTAATGTTAATGTTCCCTTGTACTAACAATGCAGCTGAGTATGATGCCTTGCTCCATGGTCTCCGGATGGCTAAAGAGATGAATCTAAGCCGGGTGAGGTGCTTTGGCAACTCAGATTTGGTGTCTCAGTAAGTGTCGGGAACTTGGGATTCCAAGGATCCACTCAAAGCGGCTTATCGCTGAGTGGTTGATGTTATCGCTGGTTATTTCAAGGGTTATCAAGTGGAACATGTTGATCGCAGGAAAAATGAGGCGGCTGATGCTTTAAGCTGGTTGTGTTCCTAGCGTAAGCCGGTACCACCTAATGTTTTCCTTGATATTTTGCATAACCCTATTATTAAATTGCCTATGGAGGAAGATCTTGCTGTTCCTGACCCGGAGGCACTATTGGTGGCGGCTCTTCATGCTATCCTGATTGGACAGTTCCATATTTGGCTTATATGACCCGGAGTGAGTTACCTGGAGATGAAACTTTAGCCAGGCAGATAACCCAGTGGTCTAAGTCAATGACCATTGTCAATGGAGAGTTGCACCTGTCGGCGTTCTGGGAACGGGGGTCCCCAGACATGCCTGCATGTGGCCGACGTCGTGGCTCCTCCAGCGGCCTAGTACGGCCCATCTTCACCAGCAAACACTCAAGACCCTCGCGATGAGCCAAGCCTCGCGAGGCGGACGACACAAGACCACCTCAGGGGCAGCCTCACTAGGCTGGCTCGCGAAGAGCGGAGAGATCAAGGCGAGGGGCACCTCGTGAGGTTCCCGTGACGTGAGCCATGTCGACCAAGGCCAGGCGGGCGCCGGCGGGCGCAGGGTACTGGTTTCGTCTTTGGTACTAACGGAGCAGGCACAGGCGAAGAGTCCCGAGGCGTCTGGCAAAGGTTTCCATATCGGTGCAACAAGACCAAGACCAGTAGGACAGCAGGGCGGAGGTCATCGCTGAGCCCACATCGGTGTCACCACTAGAGCCTTTAGCAGGCGAAGACCACCTTTTGTCAGGATAGCTTGTACTAGTTGTCCCCCTTCAAATTGGCCGTTGTGGGATCCCTTCCCACCTAACATTTGGGAAGAGGACCGGGGCCTCTATAAATAGGACTGGCCACCACCATAGCTGGGGGGACGACAGACTTGGGATCAGATCCATTCCACCCTCGCACACACAGGCTCACCGAGCTCAAGAACACCACTCCTCAGGAGGCTTTTTTTCCCTTGTACTTGTTCATCCTCAGCTTACAAGGCAATCCAGCACACCACACTTGAGTAGGGTATTACACCACATCGGTGGCCAGAACCAGTATAAACTCTTGTGTCCCTTGTTCTTCAAGTTCGACAAGCTGAGCTTTGAGATCGTGGTGAGTGAGTGAGCTAGGGGAGGGAGAGATCTTCATGCGCACCCCAAAGTTTGAACCTTAAGGGTTTTGTCGGAACCCGCAATCCGACTTTTGGCGCGCCAAGTAGGGGTGCGCTGAAGCTTTCCTTTCGTCGATCCACGCTCCACCGCTCCACCACGCCCATAGCAGACGCGTGTCGGCCTCGCGCCTCGCGCCGGGCCGCCCTGGCCGCCCGCATCACTCAGACAGCCCCTGTCGGCAGGCCTCCCCGTCGTTCTCCATCACCCGCACCGCCAACCCGTCGCTGACTCCGGCCGGCTCATCGTCCCACACTCGCTGCGCACCCACGAACATGCAGGCCCCGCTGCTCATGGCACGCGAGCTCCTGCGCTACTGCCCGGTCGACGACCTCTACGAGGACTTGTTGGACCGCATCGCCGAGCTCGTCAGCGCCGCTAAGGGCTCACCTGTCCCGTCTCTCTTGCTACCTCACCCTGCTCCAGCTGCGGGTGACGTAGCCCACGGGGCGCCTCCGCCACCTCCGCACAAAGACAGCGCCCTGGCACCAAGACACGCGGCCCCTTGGTGCAACCCACCGCGCCGGGCACCCGCGCGTGAAGAAGGAAGGTGCCAAGAAGTTCCCCGGCCGCAAGACAACGCTTCTGCGCTCCCGGCGCCACCATGTCAAGACCGCGTGCCGCCTGTGGTGGCGGTGCGCGGGCATCAAGAGCAGGCTCCACCTCTGCAAAGGGCCCCGGTGGCCACATCAGGTTGCCGCGCCTTCACTCCGGAGCTGTGTAGCGTTGTTTGGCCAGACAAGTTCAAGCCAGACCTGCCTCCTCGCTATGACGACACCCCCGACCCTGCGGAGTTCTTGCAGCTCTACGTGCTGAGCACCGAGGCGGCCAATGGCGATGAGAAAGTCATGGCGAATTGGTTCCCCATGGCTCTCAAGGATGGTTCTCGCTCGTGGCCCCTGAACTTGCCCCCAGGGTCAATGTCTTCCTGGGGTGAGATGCGCGACCGCTTCGTCGCAAACTTCCAGGGAACTCGCGACTGTCCTCCGGCCGCGGGTGACCTGCGCTGCATCTAGCAGCAGACAAGAGAGACCCTGCAGAAGTACATCCAGCGCTTCAATAGAGTTTGCCTCAAGATCCCCAAGGTGATGGACGAGGCCATCATCTCAGCGTTTTCTGATGGCGTCCGTGATGTCAAGATGAAGGAGGAGCTCGCCATCCACAAGGAGCTGTGCACGGCTCTGGAGATGTTCAACATGGCGACCAAGTGCGCAAGAGCTGAGGAAGGGCGCCTTTCCCTCCTCGAGCTCCCTGCTGCCGACCCAGAGGAGAAAAAAGCCAAGGCCAAGGACGTGAAGCGCAAGGGGGTGGACATGCTCGCGGCGGAGCCGGACACGAAGCGCAACCGGGACCACCCTGAGTCGTCCAAGAGCAGTCGTCCGTTCTGCGCCTTCCACAATGTACACAGCCACAACACCAATGATTGTCAAGAGCTCAGGGCCATCCGAGATGGACGCTACGGTCGACGCCCCGAGCACAATGAACGGGGCTATGGCCGAGGAGGAGGACGAGGTGGGGGACGCTGGGACGACCGCGGCCCCCGCCAGGAGTGGCGCGACCGGCCTCGTGAGGACCGCTCGTAGGACCAGCCTCGTGAGGGCGCCTGGAGGGACCAACCGTGCGAGGACCGCCCCCAGGGCAATGCTGGTCTCCCTCCACTGCCGCCACCACCAAGAAGGAACGACGACCACCATCAGGACGAGGGGGCTGGGGGCTTCCAGGAACCGCGAGCTATCGCTTGCATCTTAGGCGGAGCTCAAGCCCCAGCATCCCAGCGCATCTTGAAGCAATTTGCTCGCGAGGTGAACGCGGCCCTTCCCAGGCTCGAGGCCACGTGCCCGCTCAGGTGGTCCAAATGCACCATCACCTTCAGCTCGCCAGACCGGCTCCAGTGCGCGGCGACTACCAGCGCCCTCCCGATGCTTTGCTCGCCCGTCATCAGCAACGTCCAAGTCACCAAGACCCTCATCTACGGCGGCGCAGGGCTCAATGTCCTATCCGTCGAGACATTTGATAGTCTCCAAGTGCCATACGATCAGCTGCAGCCTACCAAACCCTTCTCAGGAGTGAATAACGGCTCTACCACCCCGATAGGGTAGGTCCGTCTTCCTATCACCTTCGGCCAGCGCAACAACTACTGCACCGAGCTCATCGACTTCAACATCGCCCACATCCGTCCGCCGTACAACGCCATCCTTGGGTATCCAGCATTAGCCAAGTTCATGGTAGTGACCCACCACAACTACAACGTCCTCAAGATGCCAAGAAGCGGCGGAATCATCACAGTCCCCCTGCGAAGAAAGAGATGCGGTGTGCTCCCTGGAGCGCGCCTTCCAAGTCACAGCAATCGAAAACCCCAATAGCGAGGGCACCCTGTACCCTCCAGAGGCCATCCCCAAGAAGAAGAAGCAACTACTCCGCACAGGGCCTCAGGAGAGCGGCGTCTCCAGCGGCTCCGCCTCAGGATCAGCACCCGCACGTGGGGTGCCTCCCTCCCTTGCATAGGAAGGCGCGCCCGGTGCCCTCCTCGGGCGAGGCTCGGGGGCTCTCTTATGGAGGGCCTCGGACCTAGCCAACATCACGAGGGAGGCGCTTGGGCACCATGTTGAGGCGTGCTTTGCTGCACGTTTCCCTCAAGAGGACATTGGGCGAGGAGCGCCCGGTGCTCAGGAGTTCATCATCAAGGCCACCCAGAAGCTTCAAGAAGCAAGGACCAAGCGCGGCGACCGCCGCCCACCACCTGGCGCAGCTCCCCATCCTAGCGAGGATGGCAGGCTGCGTGTCTGCATCTCGGGAGCGCTTCTGGCCTTCGCGCATTGGGCGGTGTGAGGGTCCACCTCACAGCTATGTCTGCATGCCATTTGGCCTGCTGAACATGGCAGCCGCCTTCCAGAGCCACCTGCGGAGCGTCCTGGTGGCTCAGGAGACTAGGCATCACGCAGTCCTAGCAGAGATGGCGACGGTCCTGTGGGGACCCCGAATCATAAGTCGAAATCACCGAATGCACGTGTACAATGATCCCAGAGATCAATGCTCACTGAACACATAGAAGCTGGATAACAAGAGTCTTACATCCACACATACCGTCCTACACAAATTATGACCATTATGGTCAAGTCTTACATAGATAAAGCCACAAGGGCTGAATACCAAATAAACTTAAGCAATGGAAATCTTCGTCGATAAGTAGAACCCATGCCATCTGCCTTAACCCTACAGGCATTCTGACTGGGAAAGCGTCCTAGTTCGCATGTTCGTCTCCAAACAATTCCTCTTCGAACTCCTGTTCTTCCATGCCTGGCCAATTAAATAACCAGTGGCAAGCTAATACGTACTTTGAATGTACTTGCAAGCAACCCATGTTTTGGCTCAAGATACAACAATGCACGACATAGGTAATTTTTTGCAGAAAGCTAATTTTATTGTGCTATGACATGCTCAACAACTGTTAAATCATGCATCATATGAATTCAAGTAACCATAGGGACTAGTTACAGATATCAATATAAAGGGAGTGGGCTTCAACCCAACTCAATCATGTCAAGTCCTTTGACTTGACCCAAGTAGTTCTTCCCACTTATCCAAACACATACACTATTTTGTAAACAAGTGGACGTAGCCCAAGAGCGGTTACTCAACTTTCCTTGATCGTGGACACGGCTATTCTAATATTTTTACACTCTACAGAGGTTGCACACTTTACCCACAAGATCCGGGGAACTTCCGTGTCATCCACGACCCGCGATACCTCAAGTACCCGGGGTAAGCACCTGATCATTATTTTTCCCTAGACGACACTAACATAGAGTCCACTCAATTGGTAGAAACCCCCGTGCCCAACATTTCACATCTTAAAATTTTGGAGCTACTCTCCCATATTCATCACATACGACAAGCACGGGGTACCAACGGTGTGTCCGGTACCCTGTAAAAACAGTCATGGCTGCCCTACCTGGCACGACCCCGTCCCGAGAGTGACCTCATGTCACCCTCGTCACTATTAATGTGGGCACCATGCTAGTATCAGCCTAGGTAATCAATAATGCCCTTTCCCATATAATGGTAGAGTGGTTGCGCATGTAAGGTTGGAGTAACGGTCGCAACTTTAACCAATCCGTTTTGAAAACAACACACACACTTGCCTCGGTACACCACTTCGTCGTCAAGTGGTTACCCAACTCATCATCTCCCTCGGGCATAAGTGGCACCCGATGGGGTTTTCGAAAAGTTTTTGAAAACAATCTTGCTTCCATCACCATGCATATACCCATCCCCTTTTGCGTAGCTCTACTTAGCATCCTAGCCACTCCCACTCGCATAACCCTCATAGAAAGGTAGGGTCATGCATCATGCAAGTATCAACGAGAAAAGCAACGGAGTAACCCACCAAAGTGGTACCCTCTCATCATGATTCCAGAGCAACAACAACAAGTGCTATATGACATGCATAAAAAGGATTCACATTATGGTCAAAGGGCTGCTTGCCTGACTCAGCAAAGTCTTCTGGGTCTTCAAAGTTCTAGTCCAACTCCTTCGTCAGCAACGCAATCTATCGTCGTAAAATAACAACGAGAAAATAAGGCAATAGCAAAACAGAAAAACCAAAGTGCTCAGAAAAATGTCAACTATTTTTTGTTAAATACCAGGGTGAAAACTAAGAAGGGGAAAATTCTTAGTTTTGGATTTGGATTAGCAGAATAGAAGAAATGGATTCTCAGAGGGGTTTAAATATATTCAAATTTGAATTTGAATATGAACAGTACATACAAGTTGGTAGAACATGAATGAAAGTTATATCATTAAATCGATGGGATTTTTACAAGATTTTAGGAACTGGAATTATTGCATTTGGATTAATATTTAATCCTGTGGAATTTTTGGGAAGGTGACAGAAAAAGAAAAGGAAAAAGGCCACTGTGCAACTGGGCCAGAACAGCCGCAGTGCACAGGCCCAGAGGCGATTCGGCCCAGGCGAGCCGAGCGGCATGCCCGTGCCAGGTTTGAACCTGACGGGCGGGGCCCATGCACCAGTGAGAGAGAGCAAGGCGAGGGAGAGGAGAGGCTGACAGGCGGGGCCCGCCTGTCATCCCTGACCCTGCGACAGAGGGCCGGTGAGCTCACTGGTGATGATGCAGGGCACGACGAGGCGAGAGGAGGGCAGGGTTGGACTCAGCACAGAGTCACCGTTCCGGTGGAGGTGGTTACGGTTGTCGGGGTGGCCTGGTTCGCCGGCGACGAGCAGGCACGACGGAGAAGCTTTGGGTGGCGGTGGCTCCAGCCGTTTCCGGCAGCTACAGAGACGGGAAACAGGGGGAAAAGGATTAGGGTGATGCATAGTTTCCAGACCGAGAGGAAAGAGAGGTAGGGACGGCCTGTACCTCGCGAACTCTGGCGAGCCAAAGCGGCGGAGCTCGAGCTTGATCTCGAGCTCAGGCGGCCCTGGAGAGGAACTGGGGGTGCAGGGGGATGATTTGGTGGTGCAGAGGGCGAGTGGTGAGGACATGAGAGCTCGGGAAGCCCTTAAATAGACGGGCGGCGGTCCATCGAAGGGGCGTGCACCGGCGGGCCTGTTGTGGCCGTCACAGGTCACGGAGGCTCGTCGGGGCGTGTCTGAGGCGTTTGTGGGGTTGCTCCAGAGCGAGGGAATGTAGATAAAGGGAGCAGGGGGCCAGAGGCTCCGCGCGAGAGCGCCAGCAGTGCGCTGGCGGCCAGCGTCTTGAGCTGGGGCGAGAGGAGGGAGAAGGAGGAGGGGGACCAGGCCGTGGCGTGTTGCGGACGCCGAGGAGCATCGTCGGGCGAGCTGGGGAGGCCCGAGGTGTCCGGAGGTGGTTGGCAAAAGGCGGCTACAGTGCCAGAGCGCACTGTAGCGCGCTCTGTAGCATGCAAATGGCTGACATGGTCATTTTTAAAGTGCCAGGGCATGTCCCCTTGTGCCTTGGGGCTGCCTTGGATGCCCTGGGGTGGAGAGATGCTGGGTGGGGCACTGGCATATAGAAATGGGAGACAGAGGGGTGCTGCTATGGGTGAACAGAGAGAGAAAGGGGTGGTTTTACCCCCCCCCAATAATTTTCCTGAGATGCTGCCATAGTTACTGGAGGTAGAAGAGGGTAGGAGCAGCTGTGGTACAAAGTTGAGCCCATGGAGATTAGTGGCAGAGGTCAAAAATGGAATCTTGGTAAAGTGGCAGAAGGTGTTTGTTGCTGGTTTGGGTCAGCAAATGAACTCCATTTGGCATGATACTCCATAGGGTGAAATGGCACATATAATTAGGGCGTTCCATCAATTTTGAGCTCATTTGGGCAAAGTTGCCAATGCAACTTTTGTAAACCCTAGAAATCAACAGAAATGCATTCACCAAGATCTAGTCATGCAAAACCATTCCCCTTGATGCACCACTTGGTGTAGTGTCATCATTTGGGCTTTTGAGCATGACCACAAAGTTTGGGGGCATTTAGAATAACTTGGCAATGTAAAGTTGTTCAAACTTGAATCTGGACAGAGATGGTTTTGGGGCACTTTGGTGAACCAAAATAGTTTGGATTGAGCTGAAACTTTGCAAGGTCATCATATTATGCATATGTGACTTTCTAGAATTTTCCTGGATTTATTGGAAAATATTTCTTGTAGAAATATTTCAAATACTTGAAATGGACAGAAATTGTTTTGGAGGGTTTTGCCCAATATTTTTAACATGACCATGTGTTGAAACTCTTAGACATGGAAAATAAATGTCGACTAAGTTTCCTTGATTTTTCTCAAATATTTTTGAAGCTTTAAAAGTAATTTTAACCAATTAAAGCTCATTTCTGGCCTAAAGAAAAAGCCTTTAAAAAAATAGGAAAATAACTTTTAAAATTATATTTTTGTGGTTTATCAGAGTCCTATATCTAATAGGTTTCAAATATACTCTTTGAAATATTTTTCATACCCCAAATCAAGTACTTGTAGTGCAAACCTCAATTCAGGGGTTTATGGAAAACTAAATTTAGAAAATACTATTTGGCCAAATTATTTTTGTAAAAAAATACTATACTGTTCTATACACATGGCATGATCATTGGAGAGAAGTTTGGGGCAAGGAGATGATATATAGAAGGTGAAGTTATGTTGAAGTTAAAGAGTACTGGAAAATCACAGAGACAGAACCAACTCCAAATAAAAGCCAAATGATGCAAAAGTTTTTTTTGGTCCAAATTTTCATGCTTTATTAGTGCAAATGACATGTTACAAAATGCTGGGCTGACAGGTCCTCAAGGAACCACCCGAGCCCCAAAGCCTCCCGAGGCTCAGGGTCCTGGTGGCTCATGAGGAGCGACCCCTTCATCGCGCGCCTTCGACAACGGAACCAGGTGACATTTTCCAAGTTTACTCAGCTGGGAGCGCCCCTGGGCTGCATCATTCCTAGGTCGCACGGGCCTGCCCCCATGACATGTATCTTTTTACATCTTTAGCTTACTCCGTTGGGGGAGCCCCTCGGGCTGCATCATCCCCAGGCCGCTCGGGTCCGTCCCAGTGGCATGTATCGTTCTTACATCTATCTGAACTAGCTTATCTCCTTGCGTGGTTATCTTACAACTATCGATTGTTTACATCTCGCGGCATCCCGCGTTGCTGACCGATCTCCTTTTTACCCCGTGGCGAAAACTTCGCATACCGGCACGACGCTTGTGCTCGGGTCCGTCCCTGCAACGCTAATAAATCTGAGAGATTGAGCTCTGGCTCACGGCCCACTCCACACACGTCACCTCAGCAGATCCTCAGTGCCTTCGTCTTCTTTTGGAACAATCGGTAGCCGGGTAACCAACACGATCACGGGCTCTCTCTCCAACTAACTTGCAAGAACCTCCCGAGGATGATAGCAGGCGGTACCGCGGGCTCCTTCTTTTCCCATGCAATTCACTTGCGCATTAAGAGGGCGGCACCTGAGCATCATGCCTTAGGAGCTCTTACTGGATCTACAGCCCTCACCCCTGGCCTTGACCACGGCATCACGACCTGTCATACCAGCGGTGGCTGAGCTCGCTCGAGGGCCAGGACCCGAGGACATAGAGCACACGGAAGAGCGTGGTAAAGAAGGCAAAGCTTGCACGGGCCTAACCCTGCTACACCATGGCCATTGATGCACGAGCCCAGCGTAGCACAAGGAGTCGACTCTAGACCGCTAAGATAAGTTTTGCACTCGGGTCGGCCAAGCGCTATGGCATAGGATTCCCATCTCTTGCAGCCTTGCTACGGCGACGCCGCCTTCCTTTCCTACCCTTAGGAAGCTGCTTGCACGCTAAAGGGGACCTCTTGAGCATCGCCCCTCAGGAGCTCTCACTGGACCTCGGGCTGCTCACCTCCTGGCCTTGACCACGGCATCGCGACCTGTCATACCAGCGATGGCTGCAGCCTGACTGGGGACCAGACCTGTCAGCGTAGAGCACCAAGCTACTGCGAGGTCGAAAAGGGGGGCTGAGCCGAAGCAGGACATGCAGTCGTAAATCTTCATAATAAGGACAATATTAACAAATGGCACTACAGATCCTTTACACACCCCCACAGGGTTCGTCTCGATTCCTCGCATGGACCAAAAGAAGAAGGCTTTTAGGAGCCCTATCAGCAACGTCAGTGCCGCCGACGCCATCATCAATAGTGGGCCACGGGAGGCCGACGCCAACCCCATCTAGACCAACGAAGGCGGCGGACAGACGCCGCTGCCGTGCTCCGGGCACGCGAGAGCTCGGGGGCACGTAGCTGTCGTCGCTCGTCTCCGGAGTCTCGTAGGGCTCGGGAGAGTCGCTGGACTCCCAAGACCCATCGCTGCTGCTGGAAGAACGGCTGGCGAGGCCAGCGGCTGTCCCGGCTCCTGCCGCTGTGTCGTCCCAACGACCCCCTCCAGGGCAGCACTCCAGGCGGCGGCCTTCCCCGTCGAAGACCTTCAAGAACATCGTGGAGGCACCGTCGTACTCGAAGTGGATGGCGAGGGTGCCCTCTGCACGGCAAACCCGGGCAACCTCACCCCATCCGCGAGTCATGAAGATCTTGCCCTGGGAGACGATCTCAACATCCGCCCCCGTTGCCGGGGCATCGCACTCGGCGTGCTGCAGCTATAGCTCGAGGGGACCCTCGGCGACATCTCGGTAGAGAAGAACTGTTGGAAGCAAATCCAAGTGCGTGGGGGCATCACCGGCCACACCACCAGTTCGTGCGAGGAGACCTCGGCGTGGGTTCCTTGGGCGACGGCACGCGCCACCGTGGCGCGGCGACCACGACCGCGGCATGGACGGTGTCGATTGCCGCCTCCTCCTCCGAAGCTCTCGGCCCGAGCGTACAAAGGCAGCGGGTATCTGGGGGGAGGCCGCTCCTGCCACGTCCTCGTCACCTCCGGCCTCATGATGACGTCGCCGCAGCGGGCCAGCCTCTTCTTCGGCGGACATGGCCCCGACTCGTCGCGGGGGGCTTTTGCCTTCTCAGCAGCCGAGAATCTCCATATCGGCGCCATGGGTGTCGCTGCTAGCAGTGAAGCAAGGAATAAGAAGCAAGTGGAACGGGAAGAGATGGGTGATGGGGGTTCCGCCCCCTCCCTATTTATAGCAGGAGGAAGCCAACCGGTGACCCCCACGATCGCAGGTAATGATGGTTTTCTCTGCATGCACTAGGGACTCGTCAAGTCGGGCAGTTGCCGAGGCTGCTTGGGGAAGCGGAGTCGCCCATGTCCCGTCAGTCGCCATCCGTCAATCAAGGCCGCAGGCAGTTGGGGCCCGCGGTGCTCCGCACTTGCCCCTTGGCTTCGCCTCAAAGCCAAGTCCGAGCTTGATGAGCTAAGCTTTGAGATTGTGGTGAGTGAGTGAGCTAGGGGGAGCTAGAGATCTTCGTGCGCACCCTAGAGTTCGAACCTTAAGGGTTTTGCCGGAATCCACAATCCGACAGCACCGATGTAGTGCTAGAGGAGAGTTTCAGCGTTGTGTTTCTCCTGAGGAGGGCCGTGAAATTCTACGAGAGATTCGTGAAGGAGATTGTGGCCATCATGCCAGCTCTAAGTCTCTCGTGTCTAAGGCTTTTTGTCATGGGTTTATTGGATGACGGCTCATGCTGATGCAGAGGATTTGGTTAGCAAGTGTGCTGGTTGTTAGAAATTTTCAAGACGAGCTCACTTGTCGACTCAAGAATTGAGAATGATTCCAATTACTTGGCCGTTTGCAGTCCGGGGGCTGGATATGGTTGGATCTTCTAAAAGATCCTGCGACAAAAAGACTCACCTCCTCGTGGCGGTTAACAAGTTCAGAAAGTGGGTCGAGGCAGAGCCGGTCAGCAAGTGTGACGCGGCAACAGCGGTTCAATTCATCAAAAAGGTGATTTTACGTTTTGGCTACCCTCATAGCACCACAACTGATAATGGCACTAATATGTCTAAGGGTTCTATGAAAGAATTCTGTCAACGAGAGCATATTCGTCTGGATGTTTCATCAGTTGCTCACCCCCAGTCCAATGGTCAAGCTGAAAGAGCAAATCAAGAAATCTTGAGAGGCATAAAACCCTGGCTTATGGTCCCTTTGCAGAGGACGCCGGCTTGTTGGGTTGAGGAGTTACCCTCAATGCTTTGGAGTATCAATACTACCCCCAAGAGATCCATGGGTTATATGCCTTTCTTCATGGTTTACGGAGCAGAGGCGGTTCTCCCTAGTGACATATGTCACGACTCACCCCGTGTGGCGGCTTATATTGAAGCTGATAATGAAAAAGCACGTCAGGATGCTCTTGATCTTTTGGATGAGGAGCATGACCTTGCGGCGGCTCGTTCAGCGATTTACTAGCAAGATCTGTGTCATTATCATAGCCGTCGGGTTAAAACCCGGACCTTTCAAGAAGGTGACTTGGTTTTTCGTCTCATCCAGTATCAAACAGACATGCACAATTTGTCCCCACCTTGGGAAGGGCCCTTTGTGGTCAGCAAAAATTTGAACAACGGGTCATACTACCTCATTGATATTCGAGAGCACAAGAACTCACACAAGTCTAAGGAGGAGACCCACTGGCCTTGGAACATTGCTCATCTTCGGCCTTATTACACCTAAGCCATTGGCTCTTGTGTTGTACATATTTTCATCCATGTATATATATGATAAAGTATAATAAAGCCGGCATCCCTAATAACTCAGGGCCTCTGTCGTTTCATTTATGAGTATCTGAGTCTTTATTGTCAGTTCATAAGATCACTTGGGGGCTTCCTGCTCATTGAGCATAGCTATGACTACCCTGTTGATCCCGCTTGTATGCCTCGATTGCAAATTATTCCAGGGCTTCCTGCTCATTGAGCATAGCTATGACTACCCTACTGATCCGGCTTATACGCCTTGAATTAAAAATTAACTTGGGGGCTTCCTGTTTAATGAACAGAGCTTTGTTTACCCTTTTAATTGGCATGGATGCCAGGTGTATTCACCAAAAATCCGGGTTATCCTGCCTTTGTATGGCTGCCCCTTCGATGAGGTAATCCTGGAATGGCTCACTGTACTCTTGAAAGTCAATCTTATAAAGACCTTGAACTTGTCAAAGTTAAAACGGTGATTTGTCATGTGAGGCCCGGCTTACATGTTTGAATTAAGGATTAACTCAGTGGCTGTGCAGCCCTTGGATAGCACTTGATATTGAGGCTTGGCAGCCTATGAAGGCCTTGTTTTGTATGATTTATATTTGCTTTGAACATTTTTTGGGTTCATCTTTTGTACCATATTGACATATGGTTTAAAAATGATTCAGGCCATGTAGCCTTGATCCTTATGATTCATATTTGAGTATATCCCAAGTTTTGATAACCCGGCCTGGCTTTGGATGATAAGTCGCCATCATGTTTGATTATGCACTTTGCGCGTTGTGCTCTAAGTCTTTGGGCTGTTACCCTTGCTACATATGGCGTGGTAAGCCGGCAGTAAGAACAAATTTCAGAAGTATATTATTTACTTATTATATGCATATATGAGGTTTTGATAACCCACCCTGGTGTCGGTGGGAACGACACCTATGGGATCACAAGAATCCCTACTACGGTTGCGGGGCGCGGGGTCGTGAGAAGAGCGGATCAAACAGATAGCACACGGTTTCCTTATCCAGGTTCGGGCCGCAAGGATGCGTAAAACCCTACTCCTGCTTTGGTGGTTTGTTTATCTGTGTTCTTGAACTAGCAATGGGGCGTGAGGAGCTCCAAAACGCCGAATCCCCCTCCTGGTCACCTAGAGCCTCCTTTTATAGGGAAAGGGGTTGCCACAGTGGCACACAGGAGGTGGAAAGGATACACTGATGCGAGTCTATCCCTCGCATTACATGACAAGGCGCCATTAATGCGTCTTACTTAGGTGTCCTTGCTTTATCGGGGACGGGGGAGAGCCCTGTCTTGTCCGTCGCCGCTCCCTTTCGTGTCGACAAGCGCCCTGGCCAGTGATGCCCGTGGTGCCTTGTAGGCAGGCAGGCAGCTGAGGTGACGCAGTGGTGAGTCTCCACGAAGATCCGCTTGCCGCCACGCAGGTGCCTGCCCAACTAGTTGGGTCGGCAGCTGCATGCGAACGGTGGTGGAGGTTTGATTGGTGTGGGCCTGATGGTGGCCCTACGGGTGTTCTTGGCAAGGGCCTCGCCGTAGCCCCGTTGCCGGGGCCCCGGCAAGGGTCTTGCCATGGCGCCTGCTGTCATCCCCGGCAAGGCTCTTGCTGGGGGCCTTGTGGTCCTCCTTGGCTGGGATCTCGCCAAGGGTCGTCATCTTCTATAGTGTGTATCTGATCTTGAATGTCTTCACAAAGATCTGCATGCCACCATGGGGATGTCTCCCGAATCCTTGCCCCATGGCGGCAGTGGACTCAAGGGTGACTCGCTCCGTAGGTGTGGGGCGAGCTGCCACAGCAAGGGTCTCGCCGGGTTTGCCAAAACCGCCTCCCGGCAAGGATCTTGCCGGGGGAGTCCGCTTCATCCCCTTTGCTCTTTGTGGTCTTGGTCTTGGCGTCGTTCTGCTCCTTTCGAGCTTCGGCCTTACCTTGGCTCACGTCCCTTGCCTTGCTTTCGGCGGTGGTGCCAGCGGCTCAGGTGCCGTGCAGTTATAGGGGTACAAAAAGTGTACCCCTCTTTTTGTACACCGACAGGAGCCCCCGGGCCTGGGCCACACGTAAGCGCAATCGCGTCGTTGGGCTAGGCCCAAAAACGGTGCGCGGGCAGGCGGGGTGGTTTTTACCGCGGTTCCCATGCCTCCCGCGCGTGGCTCGGCGTGGGGAGGCGTGCTTGACGTGGGCGGCATGCGTGGGGCTGAGCTCTGCGCGCATGCGTCACGTCATAGTAAAGGGGGCGGTTCGCGCCTTCCCCATAAACGTAGGGAGGCGTGGAGGCGCGGCCCATTCTTGAACGGGCCGAGGCGTGGTCTTCAAGGCGTCCACTCCCCACGATCACGGGGTGGGGAGAGGTCGCCTCACCCGTCACCTTGGTCCCGCATGCCTGCCACGTGGTTCTCATGTGCTTGGGATGGCGAATGGTGGAGGCGGAAACCAGACGCCTTGGGCTGGGCAGCGGGTTGGTCCCAGTTCCTCGCGCCTTCCGCTTCTTGATTGGCTGGCGGGCGGCGAGCCCCACCCGTTCCTTTATAAATAGCGGGAGGGGGGGATGGCGTCCCGCATTCTTCCATCTCCTCCTTCCTTCAACTTCTGCCCCCTCCATCCGCCATGGAGAGAGGAAATCCCGGCCCTTCAACGGTGGCGGCGAGGGTCGCCACTCGACAACGCGTCCTTCCTTCTCCTGCACCTGCGGTGGCAGCCACCTTGAGGGAAGGGGGAGGCGAGCCGTGGGCAAGGCCGAGGCGCCGGGAAGAGGAGGACGGGCGGCGCGCCGTCTCGCCTCGCCAATAGTTCCTCCCCATGGAGGGCCATGTTGGGGATGACCCTTGCGAAGTTCTTCGTCCGAGGCTGCGCCCGGCCGCCTTGCCGTCGCCGCCGTCTCCCGACTCCATTCACGCGGGAGATGGAGCTGGATCCGCCGGAGTCATTGCGGCTGCACATGAGGGCTGTGGGATCAGTGATGCAGCGAGTTCGCGTCGACTTCCCAGCCCTCACGTGATGTATCTTCGTCGGGGATGGAAGGCGTTCGCTCATATCCACCACTTGACGGAGGGGCTCACTCTCCATTTCAAGGCGATGGAGGGCGGCCTCCTCTCCGTCAAGGTCTTGGGCTCTTCGGGACCCGGCAAGGTGCTGCGTGAAGAGCTCTTCGATGGCGAAGACCCTCCTCGGGCGGGAGCGGCGAGGAGGACACCGTCGGCGGCAGCGAGGGTAGCAGGCGGAAGGATGATGGGTCCGACTAGGTGTCGGGCGCCCGCTCCGGCGGCACCGGCGACCCCATCATCCGTGTCGCCCGGCTCCCTGAACTTAGGGGTCGTCTCCTTGGGCGGCTGGCGTTGGGAGGCTGCGGAAGAGGAAGAGGGCGGGCGGCAAGGCCGTCAAATCGAATCTGTGCACGCGATGCCTTCGGCCAGCGTCTTGGCGTCCTGACGCCTCGTCTTCGAGCTCTTCTTCCAGCGCCGCCATCACCATCCAGCCTTCGGACGGCCACCTAGATGTTCTCTTGGTGCCTCCTGCCACCCGTAGCTCGCCCAGCGCCCTATACGCCCTTTTCGCCTCCTTGACCTGCCTCCCGAGGAGAGGGACAAGAAAGGGGTTCTGAGCACCTTATCTCTTTAGCTTGTAAGCCTTTGGGCCTTGGCTGAATTTAAAATTTGTAATCCCATCATTCATGTTTTCATTCCCCATGGGCTGTACACGAGTGGAATGTTTTTAATGAAAAAGGGATGCTTGCTGTCATTTGTTTGCGGGTAGAACCCATGACAAGGAGTAAATCCTTGATATCCCTAAGATAAACATTTCCTTGCCCGGCAACAGGCCCTGCCGTCTTCCCACTTCGCTCGACCTTTCTCACGCTTTTGGCGGAGGCAGGGATGAGGTGGGTTCAGGCTCCTCGTTTCATCCTTTTGCTGCCGCGACTATGACCAAACCTGGCCCCAGGAACGAGCCCTAGGGCCTAGAGTTCTAGGGGAGCACTGTAGCTTTGGGAAAAAACGAGGTTTCACATACCTCAGTCCATAAGGGAATGCATGATAAGGGATGAAGAACTTATCTGAAGCTGTAGCCCCCGGCAACTCTGGTTTGCCGTGGGTTAATCTTTGCACTTGCAGCCCCCGGCAATACTGGCTTGCCGGGGTCTAGATGCCGGTCTATCCCTCTTCTCTTTTTCGTCCTCAAGTGATCCGGCAAGGATATCTGTGAGTCCTGCGAACCAAAGAAGACAAAAGAACGGCAAAGAGACGCACACTCGACCTCTAAGCTAGGGGTTAGTCGCCGCTAAGCACTATCAACCCTAACCAAGGACGAGACTCGACCTAGCATGCATGCTATAACTTAGGGCGCCGGCGCTTCATTTATTTATGCTCAGGGTCTGCTCCTGGCTTTGTACAAAGGGTTACATGCATCATCGGCAATGCTTGTAGAAAAGGTGGCTTGCCGGGGGGCCCGGCATGCCGCGCCTCACGGTTAAACTTGCGAAGATGCTCAATGTTCCAGAGTTACTCACCGAACAGCATCTTGATCTCCAGCGGACTGCGTCGGGCACGGTGATTAAATATTACCCGATAAGGGACTTCCTACTTTGGCGTCAACTTGTTGGAATTCTTGGCCGATTGAGCGCGCGAAGGACAAGGTCGCCTTCCTCAAGGCTTTGGGCATGAACCTTGCGGCTATGGTAGCGGCGCAAGGCTTGCTGGTAGCATGCTGCTCTCATAGCCGCCCGAAGGCGATCTTCCTCAAGGAGCATTGCGTCATCTTGCCGCAGTTGCTCTTGCTCAAGCTCGTCATAAGAGAGCACTGGAGGTAATCCGTATATGAGTTCAGTGGGGAGAATTGCTTACGCCCGTATACCAGGGCAAAAGGTGTCTGGCCGGTGGCTCGATTTGGCGTCGTTCTGATCGACCAAAGAACCGCCGGCAACTCATCAATCCAGCGCCTTCCACTCTTGTGCAGCCTGTCAAAGGTCTTAGTCCTTAAGCCTCGTAGTACTTCAGCATTTGCCCTCTCGGCTTGACCATTGCTTCGCGGGTGAGCAACGGAAGCGAAACAGACTTTGCTGCCGAGGTCTTGGGTATATTGCATGAAGGTGCGGCTTGTGAACTGTGTGCCGTTGTCGGTGATAACCCTGTTGGGTACGCCAAAACAGCACACTAGTCCCTTGAAGAACTTGACGGCTGACTGAGCTGTGACCTTCCTCACTGCCTCCACCTCCAGCCACTTTGTGAACTTGTCGATTGCAATGTACAAGTACTCAAAGCCCCGACAGCGCGGGGGAAAGGGCCCAGTATGTTGAGCCCCCAGACCGAGAAGGGCCAGGAGAGAGGAATGGTTTGAAGGGCTTGAGCTAGCTGATGAAGCTTCTTTGAATGGAACGGACACGCTTCACACGGTGACTAGTGTCGTCGCATCTGGAGGGCGGTGGGCGGAGAAGAAGCCTTGCCGAAATGCCTTGGCAGCAAGGGCCCTTGACCCAATGTGGGATCCACATATGCCTCCGTGTATCTCCGCCAACAGCTCCAGTCCTTCCTCTCGAGGGATACACTTCAATTTCACACCGTTCGGCCTCTTTACATGCAGGGCGTCATCGACAAACTGGTACATGGTAGAGCGATGGGCTACTTTTTTCCGCTTCTTCCTGCTCCTCGGGAAGTTCCTGTTGGAGGAATCGGACGGTATCTTTGTGCCCACGCTGGAGCACAGGGCTCCGACGGCGAGGACTAAAGGCATTTCCTCCGCTATAGGAGCGGCTGTCTCGACGGCAAGAGCTTGACGCTCCGCCGAGGCAATCGTCCTGGCGGGCTCAAGATCCCGGCAACATCCTTGCCGGCGGCTCCGGGGAGCTCGGCGGGAAAGTACTTGGCGGGCCCTGATTTCCTCCTCTTATTCTGCTCTGTTGATGGATCAACGGATGGCTGAGTTAGCTGAAGCACAAAGGTACCTGGTTCCACAGGTAGCTTGAGGGCAGCGCGATTTGACAGGTAATCGGCGATATCGTTCTCCGCTCGGGGAACGTGTTCAGCCTGTATACCGTTGAAATGCTCTTCCAGCTTTCACACTTCATCGACGTAGGCCTTCATCAATGGGCTCTGGTAATCCTTGTTGACTTGCTTGATGACAAGCTGCGAGTCTCCCCTGACGATGAGTTTCTTGATTCCGAGGTCCGCCGTGATTCTAAGACCGGCAAGCAGCCCTTCATACTCTGTCGTATTGTTTGTTGACACCTCCCTGGGGAAGTGCATCTGGATCACGTACTTGAGGTGCTCTCCGGTGGGCACGACAAGCAGTACGCCAGCCCCGGCGCCTTGTAAGGAGAAAGCTCCATCAAAGTACATGATCCAATCACAACTTGCCTCCTTGCCGGGGAGAGCAGTCTCTTGGGCTTCTTCGTCAGGCCTTGCGGTCCATTCTGCAATGAACTCCGCTAGGACTCGGCTCTGAATCGTCGATGTACTTTCAAACTTGAGGCCAAAGCTGGACAGCTCCAGTGCCCATTCCACAATTCTTCCCGTTGCATCCGGATTGTGCAATATCCGTTGCAGAGGGAGGCGAGTGACGACAGTGATCTCGTGTGCATGGAAGTAGTGACTCAGCTTCCTCGAGGCCATAAGAAGGTCAAGAGCAGTTTACACTGCCGAGTACGTTGATCTAGCCCCCTGCAGGAGGGAACTAACAAAGTAGACCGGGTGCTGCATCATTTTCTTCTTTGGCGGCACTTCAACTGGCTGTGTCGTCTCTGCATTGGTGCTCTCGGGCTCTGCCGCTGCCATTACCTCGTCGTCAACCTCTCTCTGCGCAACTAGTGTGGCGCTGACCACCTGGTCCGTTGCCGCCAGGTATAGCACCAACGGCTCCTGTGGCCTAGGTGCAACTAGTATTGGCGTGGAGGAGAGGTACTTCTTCAAACCTTGCAATGCTGCTTCGGCTTCTGGCGTCCACTCCATCAGGCCCGCCTTTTTCAGGATCTTGAAAAAGGGAAGAGGCGCTTCAGCAGAACTTGGAAATGAACCTGCCCATGGCGGCGACGCAACCAGCAAGCCGACGCACATCCTTGATTCGTTTGGGTGCTTCAATCTGCTCTATAGCTTTGATTTTGTCCGGATTGGCCTCTATCCCACATTGTGACACCAAGAACCCGAGAATCTTGCTGGACGGGACGCCAAAGACGCACTTCTCAGGGTTCAGCTTGAGATTGATCTTGCACAGGTTTGCAAATGTTTCTTGCAAATCTGGTATGAGGGTTGCCCTGTACTTGGTTTTGACCACTATGTCATCCATATAAGCTTCCATATTTCTACGGAGCTGGGGTTCAATACCAATCTGGACCGCCCTTGCAAACGTTGAACTAGCACTCTTCAACCCGAAAGGCATCCGCATGAAACAATACGTACCGCATGGGGTGATGAATGCTGTTTTCTCTTCGTCTTCTCTTGTCATGAAGATCTGGTGGTAGCCGGAGAAGGCGTCAAGGAATGACAGCAGATCACACCCAGCCATGGAGTCAACAATCTGGTCGATGCGCGGCAACAGGAAGGGGTCTTTAGGGCAAGCCTTATTAATATCTGTGTAATCAATACACAGTCTCCACTTCCCATTTGCCTTGCGACTTTTCGACCGGATTGGCCAACCATGTTAGATGGAGCACTCCTCTTACCAAACCCGCTGCTTCCAGTTTCCGGATCTCTTCTGTGATGAACTCTTGTCGTTCCAAAGCTTGCTTTCTGACCTTCTGCTTGACGGGCCGCGCATGAGGGCAGACAGCAAGGTGGTGCTCAATCACCTCCCTGGGAACATCGGGGATGTCGGAAGCTTGCCATGCAAACACATCGACATTCGCCCGCAGGAAGGTGACGAGCGCGTCTTCCTATTTGTCGTCAAGGGTGGAGCTTATGGTAAAAGCTCCTCCTGTGCCGTCCTCATTGACAGGAACCTTCTTGGTTCCTGGCGGTATGGCCCTGGGCTTCTTGTTTCCGCCGGTGGAGCTCTCTGGCACGTCCTCGACGGCAGCGCTTACACCAAGAGGTGCGCTTGCCGGAGTGGGTGTCCGAGGTCTCACGATCTTCTTCTTCTTCTTCCCTCCCGTGGTCCCAGCGGCAGGAGCAAGTGCCCTAGTGGCGGCAGAGCTTGCTGGTATAGTTGGTCAGCGCAAATCAGCGCATCTTTCTTACCGGAGGGGATGGTGATGATCATCACAGGTCTTGGCATCTTCAGGGTGTTGTAGGCATCTTCAGGGTGTTATCACAAGGATCCCGTTGTAGGGCAAGGGGATCTTGGCAACATCAAACACGATCCTCTCCGTCCTGTAGTTCAGGTCGCTTCCAAAAGTCATGGGCAGCGTGACCTTTCCCTTGGGTTGGCTTCTTCCCGGGTTGACCCCCTGAAATGTGCCCGTCTCTTCGAGGTCTCCCTCAGGAATCTGCAGTTTCTCGATCACGGCAGGTGAGATCAAGTTCAGACCGGCCCCGCCATCGACTAGCATCTTCGTCACCTTGAGATTGCGTATTGTTGGTGAAACCAACAATAGCAAGCACCCGACCGCAGTAGTGCAATCAGGGTGATCCTCGGTGTCAAAAATGATAGGTGTCTTGGACCACTTCAATGACCTTAAGGCATCAAACGACGGCTCTGCTGCTGTAATCTCTCGCGCCCACTGTTTAAGCCGGCGGTGAGAAGTATGCAGCGAGGCGCCACCGTCGACGCACATGGCCTCTGTAGCTTTCTGAAACTCTTGGTCGCCAGATTCATCGTACTCTTCGTGATCGTCGTCTTCTGGCTTTCTGTCACGGCCCCGGGCGGGCGTCTCCTGTTGTTTATCCTTACCGCGACGGCCCGCCTGGCCGTCACGCTTCTGCCGGGACCCCTCAGCACCGTCGGGCCCTTCTCCTTGTCCCGCCTCTCATACTCAGCCCTCGCTTCGTGAGGAGCTCAACCTGTCGGCAGTCTTGGAGAGCATGGCCTTTGGTGCGATGGATCTTGCAGTATCGCTTGTCGGAGTTTCCTGGCTCCTCGGCAGCCGCCAAGGCCCGGCAGACGATACATCCGGCAACTTCCTTGCCGGGGTCATCTGCCTTGGTTTTCTTGCTGGAGCCGGCGTCATCAGATCCCTCGACGGCAAGCACGGCTTTACCTTTGCGCTTCCTGTTGCGGCGCTGGCGTTTCTTCGCCGGGGCGGCAATATCCTCATTTGAGGAGTCGGTTTCCACACCGGCATCTTCGCCGGGGTACTTCCTTCCCTCTTCGACTCGGGCACATCTTTCAGCAAGAACATAGAGTTCTGCTACATCTTTCACCTTGTTCATTGCCAGCTCTTCACGCATCTTGCGGTTACGCACGTTCTGACGGAACGCGCAGATGATGGCGGCAGGGTGAACATCAGGGATATTGTACTGTATCCGGCTGAACCTTTGTATATACTTGCGGAGACACTCGCCTCCCTTCTAGAGAATGACGTGCAGGTCGCTTGCTTGGCCATGGGCTTGGTGGCCTCTAGTAAAGGCGCCCACGAACTCATGGCACAAATCCGACCAGGAGGAAATAGAGTCTACCAGCAAGTGCATCAACCATGACATGGCGTTGGGTTTAAGAGCCAACGGAAAGTAATTCTCAAGCACCTTATCGTCGCGGGCTCCGGCAGCTTGCATCGCGATGGTGTAGATGCTGAGGAACTCGGACGGGTGGGTCTTGCCGCTGTACTTTTCACCCACGTCGGGTTTGAAGGTGCGGTGAGTGGGCCACTGGAACTGCCGCAGCTCATGGGTAAAAGCCGGACAGCCTACCTCGTAAGGTAGGCCTCCAGGGCTCTCTAGTGCCGGGTGGCTCACAGCCCTGCCGCCTGTCCCGATTGGTGGCGCGCTCGGCGCCGGCGGCGCCGATAGTGGTTCGGCGTCTTCATGCTCTCATTCCCGAAGAACTTGGCGCTGGTCACAGTGGGCCCGCGGGTCGGACGATGCTACGGAGATTTCGTCGCCCGTAACATCGCGACGGGCTGGCGTCCGCGGTACCGGGCGAGGAGGAGGCGAGTGCACCGTGGTCGCGGCGCCGCCGACTTTCCTTCCACTGGTGCGTGGGACTCCGTCGAAGCGTCGACCCCGGGGCTCCACCGGACTCGATACGTCTTTGTTGGCCACCGCAACAAGGCTTCGGATAGTGGCTCTCCATTCGTCGAGTTTCCCCGTAGTGGGAGGAAAATCGAGGAGCATGTCTTGTGGCGCGAGGCTTCTGCTGGCGTTGGTGGCAGCGAAACCTGCACGGATCGCGACGCGCTTCGACTTCTGACCATGTCAGAAGGAGCTCTATCACGACCCCGCGGTCGCATGCCATCTTCACCAGCGCCTCGGCGAGCGGGCATGTCTTCTAAATCTCGAGAGTGGCGCTTGCGGCTCTTTCCGCGGCGACGCCCGGGGTCCTCGGCGTGATTACGCCGTTCGTCGCGCGCCGCTTGAGTGGAGCGCGCCGTCGGTGCCGGCATGGGAGTCTTGGAAGCCCTTGCGTTGCCTTCGGGCGGGGTGGCAGCGATCTTGGAAGGCCCCGCGCCACCCGCAGAGGGCCTAGATCCGTCTTTGGATTTGGCGGCGTGCGGCCCGTTACCAGGCGCACGAACATTGCCGCCTCCCAAACTTCGGCTGCTGGGACGGTGTTGGTGTTCGCGAACGGCGCCCCGGGTCCTTTCTGCGACCGGTCCGCTGCTCGCCCGCGTTGGGATGGGATGTCTGGCTTTTGACGGGCCAACCGCCACCGTCATCTTCTTCTTGGGCGCCATGACGATGAAGAAGTGTCGAACTAAGTGCTAGGGCCGATTCTCACAACTGCGCCCCCCTACCTGGCGGGCCAAAGATGTCGGTGGGAACGACACCTATGGGATCACAAGAATCCCTACTACGGTCGCGGGGTGCAGGGTCGTGAGAAGAGCAGATCAAACAGATAGCACACGGTTTCCTTATCCAGGTTCGGGCCGCGAGGATGCCTAAAACCCTACTCCTGCTTTGGTGGTTTGTTTATCTGTGTTCTTGAACTAGCAATGGGACATGAGGAGCTCCAAAAAGCCGAATCCCCCTCCTGGTTTCCTTGGGCCTCCTTTTATAGGGAAAGGGGTTGCCACAGTGGCACACAGGAGGTGGAAAGGGTACAATGATGCGAGTTTATCCCTCGCATTACATGACAAGGCACCTTTAATGCGTCTTGCTTAGGTGTCCTTGCTTTATCGGGGACGGGGGAGAGCCCTGTCTCGTCCGTCGCCGCTCCCTTTCGTGTCGACACGCGCCCTGGCCAGCGATGCCCATGGTGCCATGTAGGCAGGCAGGCAGCTGAGGTGGCGCAGTGGTGAGTCTCCACGAAGATCCGCTTGCCGCCACGTAGGTGCCTGCCCAACTGGTTGGGTCGGCAGCTGCATGCGAACGGCGGTGGAGGTTTGATTGGCGTGGGCCTGATGGTGGCCCTACGGGTGTTCTTGGCAAGGGCCTCATGGTAGCCCGGCAAGGGTCTTGCCGTGGCGCTCTTTGTCATCCCGGCAAGGCTCTTGCCGGGGGCCTTGTGGTCCTCCTTGGTTGGGATCCCGCCAAGGGTCGTCATCTTCTATAGTGTGTATCTGATCTTGAATGTCTTCACAAAGATCTGCATGCCACCATGGGGATGTCTCCTGAATCCTTGCCCGATGGGGGCAGTGGACTCAAGGGTGACTCGCTCCGTAGGTGTGGGGCGAGTTGCCACGGCAAGGGTCTTGCCGGGTTTGCCAAAACCGCCTCCCGGCAAGGATCTTGCCGGGGGAATCCGCTTCGTCCCCTTTGCTCTTTGTGGTCTTGATCTTGGCGTCATTCTACTCCTTTCGAGCTTCGGCCTTACCTTGGCTCACCTCCCTTGCCTTGCTTAGTGCGGTGGTGCTCAGCGGCTCCATCTGCCTGCAGATTATAGGGGTACAAAAAGTGTACCCCTCTTTTTGTACACGACACCTGGTTATGGACTATACAGTGGCCAGTGAGCTTTCTATGGGACATTATGACCCACCCTGGGGTAAAATACCAGGGCACATGTTATTTTCTTGTGTGTAGGGTATATGATAAATATGGTCTGCATGATTGAATTATGACTATAAGCAATAGATCTTCAACATCAGATCAGCGATTCAAAGTTTTATGCAAATAAACATGCACGATGGCATGGCAGATCATTGTTTTTAAGTAGCCTATTACAAGGCATCGAACGGCCCAAAAGAATTAGTGTTTTTGAGGTACACAACATCCCATGCTGTGGATAATAAGCCGACCCTTGGATCAGTTGTCTTGGCCTTGGCGTGTTGAAGAGTCTATCTTGCAATGGCTCTTCTTCTTCGTCTTCTTCGCACGTTGGCTGGAAGTCAGATGTGGCCCAATTGATCCTGGTCAAAGCTTTGAAAACAGCTTCATCGTCTATAAGGGTTGACGGGTCAATGTCAGGGGCGAAGGTGTGCTTATGTGTTGGTGGGATAAGGTTCACAACATCATGAACCAGCGCCTTCACTTTGGCGTTTTTAGCATCATAAACCAGATGATACATGGAGAGATCAGTTTCCTCAGCCAGTTTGCTTGCCCAAAGACACGTCTCCCTTACTATTTTGGTAAAGTCATCGGAGCTGAAGGGAGATTCATCTTCTTTTAAACTGGGACAGCTGGTGGATATTTCTGCCGGGTCAAGTTCTGCTTGCCATGCCTTTGCCCGGCTCAGGGCGGTGATGGCGCCGGCTCTGGCGGCTGATCGCTTTAATTCTTCAACCCTTTGTGGCAGCACAGAGGGCTTCTCCAACACTTACTTGATGAGGGAAGGTGGTTGCTTCTTATGGCAGGCAACAGAAATAGCCCATTGAGCACCAGTGTACAACTATTCCACAAGGGTGTATACAAAGCCTAATGCGCATGTCTTGACCCAGCTTGGAGCTTCTGGAGCCTGCATTACCCAAGTTATTCATAAACTGGCTCAACGATTATTCAACATTGATGATGAAATATTTAAGTAGGGTCTAACTTACCAAAGATGGAAGCTATCATATTATTGATTTGATGCTTTAAACCGAATAACTCCTCAGTCACCGGTTTAAGGGCAACTTCAGCGTCTTCTGCTCTTTTCAACATAGCCGCCTTCTCAGTATCCCATCCAGCTCTCTCACCACTGAAGTCCTTTTTTCATCTTTTCAATATTTTCTACGGAGGTTGTCAGCTCTGATTTGGCCTTAGAAGTCTCAGATTGCTGAGTCTGAATGTTTTGCCTTAGATCATTGACTTGGGATTGCTTCATATTTAATTCGGCCTGCAACATGCAAAGGATAGGCAGTGTTATGATCATCTTATTTGAAGTCCCAAGCACAATACAAGTATTTTATTCGGCACTTGGGGGCTAATGTACGTTGGTCTTTTTAAGACAAAATCTCTAATGACCAGGTTAAAATTTTGCAATTAAAGCCGGTTCATGGGGGCTACGTATTTGGATTTTGTTCATAATTATGGTGATAAGTCCAGGCTTAGCCATGCTGATTAAGCCGACCCTTGGGGTCTACATGTGAAATTGAAGCACTACTATTTGAAGTCCCGGCTTAACTTTCCAGTTTAAGCCAGCCCTTGGGGGCTACTCATTCTGATTTCGGAGATTATGCATTACTATGGCATAGTTACAAGATCAACAAGGATATTTAAGTCTACAACATATTCAAGTTTTTCCTATTCAGTAGACTTGGCGGCTGAAAGATGTATATTAATACGGGGAAGATTGCAGTGCTTACCTCAAAACGCTCCTTCATAAGGTTGACCATGCCGGCCTCAAAGTCACGGCTAGTGTGAAGGCGGTTTAGATAACTGGAGTGAATCTCCCGCGCATTAAACTGGGCGTAACTTTCTAAGTCCAGTTTCCACTTGCCCTTATCAACAGCTGAAATTTCTTCCTTGGCGCTGTGCTTGGATAAGGCGGTGGGATTGCCTAGAGCAGTATAAGCCGTCCCAATAACTATTACTTCTTCCGTTTCTTGAGCCAGCTGAGCGGGACTGGGTGGCTTAGCATTCTCCAGATCAACATTTACAGACATGGTGACATGGTGCTCCTCTGGTGGCGGATCATCCATGCTGCTTCAGAAGTCTGATGCAAAGACTCAGGCATTGTTTGCTTCTCCGGGTCAGCAACCTTGGGATCTTCGACTGGTTTATTAACCTTCAACCTCTTGCTGGGTTTGGCCATCGCACTAAAAGTAAAGCACATGATGAGATTAGTATACCAATTGAGTAAGGTGTAATAAGCAAGCAGGCTTAAGTGTTCTCACCTAGGAACAGTCTTGAACAGAGGAACCTGAGTCCCAGTGGAATCGCTAGATGAAGAGTGAGAAGTTCCCTGATAGGTTGAATCAGAAGGGTTAAGAGGCTGTCGAAAAAGACCCACCTTGGTAAAAGCTAAGTCAGAAATATGTGAAACCTCTGGACGGCACTTGCGGGGAGCCGGCATGTTGGGTAAGCCGGAGGACAGAACACCATCGCCGTTGTTCTGGGTTGTGTGGCGAGCTTTTTGCTGCTGCTTCTTCAAAATAAAGTGGGGATCCAAGTAAGCTAAAGGGTGAGAAAACCTTACTTTCTGGCTTGCTTGATGAACTTTCTGTCTTGGCAGAGGTTATGAGTTGGAGGAAAGGATAGTTACCTCTTCACCATCTGCGTGGTTAGCTTTCGCGTCATCCTGATAGTGAGCATTGTGAATAAGATGTATAAAAAATGAGCCAAGGGAATCAAGTTCTACCTTCGACTTATCGTCATCCAAGTTAAATAACTCGGAGGGGTTGGTCTTCTTCTTGGCAGGCTTTTTAGTAACCTTATTCTTCGTCCGGGTCTTCTTGGTCGTCTTATCCTGCAACTTCTGATTCCAAAAAGGAGAATCGGCCTGCAGAAATCAAATGGTAACAAGAGGACAGTTTAAGTGAAGATATTATTAAACTGGAAATTGTTTAAAAGCTTACAGCTAGCGGCTTGTTGACAACACAGAAAGGATTCAACCCTGTTTTGCTGCAGTCTGCCAAGATCTCGTTCAGCAGAGACTTGGTCATATCATTGGTATCATCATCGTTTAGCTCTTTTTGGTTGTGGCGCTGGGGGTCTTTGACGTCTCCAGTATACTCGCACATTAATCCAGGGCGGCGGCTTAAGGTAGAAATCCTCCATGCGACCCAGCATCGAACTAGGTCGATACCAGTCAAACCGTTAGCCATTAAGGCTCTGATTTAAAAAAACGGGCATATATTTGGCCCGCTCCTCTATGTTGATCCGCTCTGGGAGGTGGTTCCTGTTGCTAAGCCGTTTTTCACGATAACCCAGCTGAGGATATTCCCCTTCTGGAGAGGTATCTTGGCAGTAAAACCATGTTTGGTTCCAGTCCTTATGGTGACTAGGCAATTTGGCGGCTAGGAAGGTGGCTTCTTTCCACCTCTGAATCAAAATACCGCCTAATTCTAGGCTAGGTCATTTTGAACCAAAGGTTCAACCCCAAATTCAAATTATGAATTAAATAGTGCCTTATCATGTTTTGATATAAACAGCAGGTTTAGTTTGCTTTATCATGCATGAAACCAGTGTAGATGGATAGATTGGATTTTTCTGATCATTTTTCATATATAACTTGTTTCATTTGGAGCTATGGTTCAATTCCTATGAATTTTAGAAGTTTGGGATATTTTCTGAAATTTCCTGAATTAAAATTAATCCAGAAAATGAGTTATTGCGTCAGCACTACGTCACTGTGACGTCAGCAGGTCAACAGGGCTGCCCCGGGTCAAACCTGACGCTTGGGTCCCGCATGTCAGTGTAACATGGCAGGAACAGAGGCTGACCAGTGGGGCCATGTCAAAGCTGACTGGGCAGGTCAAACCTGACAGCCATGGCCCACTGGAGTTAATCTAATATTAGTCAGAAACTAATCCAGGTTAATTAAGTGCTATGGGGCCCGTCCGTAAGTGAGCTAGAGGGTTAGTTAGTAGCGGTATTAGCGGGTGATTAGCCGTTAATGACGTGCCACATCAGCTTCGCTGGAGTATGGCCGGCGGCGACCATCCAACGCGGCGGAGGCGCGCCGGAATCGCGCTACGGGTGTCGGTTGGGCATGCGGCTTGGCTCTACAGAGAGCTGGATGTGTGCCGCATCCAGTGGTGAAGGTGGTTGGGTGCAGGGAGGCCGGAAACGACGGCGACGGCGGGAACCACGGTGACCGGAGCTCGGACGGTGACGGAAACGGGGCCACAGCCGTCAAATCGAGCAACGGCTTGCACTTGCCGAACCCACGGGTGCTCACGAACTCAACAGATACACGCACGGGACCCGAAGGTCACCGGAGCCGCGCCGGCGATGAGCTTGGGCGGAGGTGAGCTTCGGCCTCAATGGCGGCGGCGGCTACGAGGCGAAAATGACGCGGGGAAGAGAGGGGAAAAGCGGAGGAGCTCACGGGGAGGTCGATGAGTAGCTTAGCGAGCTCGAGGACAGCTTGGAGACGGTGAACCGGAGCCGACGATCTTTGGTGCCCATCGGTGAAGACGACGACGATGGCGTTACTGCAGGGCTCCCGGCGTCATGTGTGTTCACGGAGACGACGTACGCGGCGAGTACGGAGCTTCCAGACAAGTGGGGAGGCGAGGGGAGGCCACTGGGCACGGCGGCGATGAGCTGCGCGCTGCGGGTGTCTTCGGGCGGCTGCAGAAGAGAGAGCCAGAGCGGTGGGGAGAGGCCAAAAGAGGTGGGGGAGTGGGCGAGGGGGTGCTCGGCGTCTCCAGGCGTGAACAGGCTCGAAGGGGAGGCCGCCAGCACGAAGCAGGAGGTGGATACCTCAAGTGCGTGCACGGGCGACACGACGTCGTCCTCCTGGCAGGAGCTAGGAGATGGTAGCGAAGGCCGTAGGCTGGGCTCAGCTGGACCCGGCAACAGTAGAGTGGGCAGTAGGTTCCTTTCTCCTTTTCACATTTCTGTTTCTGTTTTCTAATATTTCAATTCTGTTTTGATTTGATTCACAACCCAAATCATTTAGTAGCTTCTGAAAATATTTATGTGGCTTGATGCAATATATTCAAAGCCACTCATAGGTTTTTTCAGAATTGTTGGATTTCCAATTCTTTTATAGAAGAATTTAATCCAACTCAAATATTTATTGATTTAAATCTGAATGGCCAAAATAATTTCTCAAAAATGTTCCATATTTTTGGTTTGAACGAAAACCCTTGCCAAAAATATTAAACATCATTGAAGAGCATTTTGGAAACATTGGATGCATTTTCTAGGGTTATTTGCCCTTCTTTTAATTAAAATTTTGAGGCTTTCAAATTTCCTCAATTCAAGTTTCCTTGAAAGTTAAACATGATTGAAGCAAGATGCAAACACTAGGCAACACTAGAAGCTAGGGATGTGACAACTCGCCCCCACTAAACAAGAATCTCGTCCCAAGATTCAAGCGTAGGGTAGGATGAAGGGGGAACGCAAACTAACATAATCTTCACGATCCAGGTGGCACTTCATAAGAACGTTGAATCGATGACCATCTTTATCTCGATGTGTTGCTCTGTGAACTCCAACCCACATGACAACGAGAGGAAAGGAAAAAAACTCTAGAAGGGTCGATCTTCTCGGAGATCGAATCAACTCAGGATCAACTCTCGGAGGGAGACATGGAAACATCTCTGGAGCTGAGAGGCAAACATGCATCGGGAAGGACGGAGGAAACAGTTTGACAGGGGTTTTCAACTAGCAAGGAGAAATTGCCATGATCCCATAACGGGGCACCTTGGGAGAGGTGCCTCGTAGATTTATCCTTGAAGTAGCAAAAAGAATTACTTTGATACAAAGATCATTGAAACTCTTTATACCAGCTCAAGGCAAATCACAATCGATCATTTGGCGGGGGACAAAAAGATGGCATACCCGGACTAGATTGGATGATGTGGATTACCTTGTTGAAAACAACACAGGGGATGATTTTAGTAACTGGGGAGAAGCTCAACAGTAGAGAGTGAGTCCACTGTTTGAAAAGTTATAGCATAAGCGAGGAAACTAAGAGCAATCCCAGTTAGTGCCGATGATAACACCTAGCGCTTGTGCATTATCTCAGAAACTTGAGCATTTCCATATTCATCAAGGTCCTACCAACATCCATGCCGAGGATCCTGGCAACACATCATACTACCATGATGAATAGTGATGGATAATGCAAATGCAAAGGAAGACACCACTTTCTCATATTTCACCTTAGCGAAGCCAAGGGAACGAAATCTGGATGATCGATCGAGAAACACTTAGCACTCTGCTTTTAATGTTCTCCTTGATGTTCTACATACCACAGTCGTACTTAAAGCATTAACGTGGCCATCAAGTATAGGTCGGACTTCGGGAGCTCAAGAATCCATAAGGAATAACTATGGAAGTAAATCCTACGAAATCCTTATGGGGAGGTGGCCAACTTTCTCAATCAAGATACTATAACAATAGATCTTCCGGCAGGATGTGTTGGCCACGACATCCACTTTACCGATTCTGAGAGAGACCAATATAATAGTTCTTGGGAATTGTTCCAACCATCATATCTGCCTGAGATTCAGATCTGGTTGGGGTCAGGACATTCCAGACTCACCAAGTCTAGAAAAATGAAAGTTTGCAGCACAAATCGACGAGATGACGTTGCGAGATTCTTGGGGAATGAACTACGATAGCAAGCTCCAAAACATGAGCTGATTCTGCTACACACATGTGACTCGATGTCCCAGACAAGCATGACCGCGTAGTAGTCTTATAGTAAAACACTAGCGAGTTCAGATTGGGAACCATCATTAATGACATCGAAGTCTCCACGCGTGGAAGTCCAAAGAATTCATCTTAGAACAGACTCATTTATCTTGAACAAATCAATCAGTGGCTTGGTGTGCTAGGATATACGTATGGAATGAAGATGATCAGTCTATCAAACCACAGAATACTTCGCACGTGCATAACTAACTTGGGATGATTCCAAGGAAACAAAACAATCTTTCTCGGATTAACGGCGGCAACTTGCACCAAATGCACGTGGATCAGAGGAAGTCACTTCTTTCATCCAACATATGCTTCATGAGCTAGCATGAAGAGATGCTTTCAAAAGTTTCCAACACTCGTTTAATGTTCAGCCAAATCATGGGGAGGACATGGATGTTGTCGATGGGCTCAACAACAATTCATCCAGGTTTCAATATAAATGGAATTCCATAATTAAGTGAACATGGTGATAGCATTGGTCAGACCCAAAGAATATAACGATGTATACTTGAGGAATCAACCAGGAGTAAGACAACATTACGAATATCGTCTGTTCTGATTTGATTTGACGATAGCCCACACTCAAATCAAAGTTTTGATAAGACAATAGGTCCAACAACTGATCACAGGGACCAATCGATGAACATATCATCTTTCTTCAACACACATACAAGATATCCCTTAAAATGAACTAAGTCGGACAAGCTTTTATCTTCCAACTCTCCAAGTTGTTATCCAGCTTAACCAACTAGCTCGGGGTATCCAAAGATGATTCTTGGAGAAGGGGTGGTTACAAGAAACCAACTTGATCACGAACTCAACATAGCGGCCAGGTGACAACCTGGTAACACTTCCGAGAAGATATTCGGAAAATCACGAACCACCGATATGCTACTAAGCTCGAGAATAATCTTGCTTTTCAGGGCAAGACGATATGATCAAAGAGTGAGGGATTGACACAATCCTAACTCATTGATCGGAGAGTGCACCGGAAATAAGGACTAGGTAGCACGATTAGCCTTAGGGTGATGATTCAATAATCAACACGCTAAGAATGAGGTTATTGTCCTTTAACTACCAGGCAACAAGGTTACTAGGAGTATTGATTTCACACATCATAGTTTACGTGTCGGCATTCCGGTTGTGACAACATGGAACCGAGGAATGAATAATGATGGCGAGAAGTATCACTACGTCAAGAATCCATAAGAGAAGGTGTAATCCTCATGACATTCCTGACATAAGGTGGGTAATACTTCATGGTAGGACAGAACAAAAGCTGGGTTGGCATTTTGATCTGCGAGGTACAACTACTTTGACCCAATCCTGGATATGGATGAGGTACTGGAGTTTGTTTCTCCTAGTCATTCCGATTAGAATGGCTTGACGGACCACAAGGGTAATGGGCATCGATAACACGAGTGCACGACTACTCATGACTATCAATTGATAGACTAGGGTCGGAATACAGCTGAGGAGGGACAACTCAAGGAACATATAGCTTTCTGAGTTGTGGATGCATAGATTAGTATGTCAAGCGAAGCTCAACATTTCTTCTAGATAACCTATGCGGAAAGGGTAGAACTGGCGGATTCACAAGGTAAAATGGAGAACTCAAGAGCACTCTTATTGTGATCTTTCAGTTCAACGAGGAACTTCTGCCATAAACAGCTCATGGTACTTGGAAGAAGGTAATACCATGAACCTCGAGGACTATTGCAAAGGTTACTAATATCCTGAAGGGTCTAGAAAACACTATCAACATGAAGTAAGTGAAGTGAATCTCTGGTTCAAAAACCCAGTAATAGAGTACCTACTACTAAGTGACATCACGAGATGCTTTCGAGAATAATGGCCAGAATCATCACACTGGGAACACAAACCATGGCTGGATTACTAGGTGATACTCTAGACACCTAGGGTCATAATAATAGCTCCAACATAAATGCCGAGGCAATGAAGTACCTCAACACACTAGTTAGTGTGGTTGATCTGGCACAAAGGAACTTTGGAACGGTAAGAAGGGATTTGCAAATGCATCAGACTATTTCAGAAACCTGGGATGACTCGGACAACATAACAGCTGTAAACGCTCAAAAGGATTTGAGACATCATGCAAAATGGTGGCATAACCACTTAGCATCACAAAAGCAAAGTTCCGAGATCAAGTTACAACACATAGAAGTAGTAGGAACTAAGTTGGGGCTTGAAACCAATAGCCCTATAAGTCTACGGATTTGTAACATGTGCTGATAGACAGACGAGAAGCCTAGTTCTTAATCCCCGTAGAAGAGAAGAGGATGACTCAGATCAGAAGGCCATAGCGTAAAGGAGTAAAAAGAGCCTTACGTTCCCTTCCACAATCAATTCCCTTATATAACTAGAGCATTTCTAGACACAACTTCAATCGGTTTGGCTTGGTAATCCTACGGGCAGTCAGGCTTTGATACCAAAGCTGTCAGGACCCTGATTTCAAATCACATCGATCTAGCCGGTAACACCTCATATCACTTTGTGGCCTCACGCACGGTATTCCCACGGGTGTCGCCTTACCATGGCCCGGGACCGTTTGTGCCTTTTGGCTCACGTATATGATAGTGTCGCTAGCATCCATATGACAGAGAGAACCCAGCCGACATGACTAGTCGTGAACCCAAAGTGGCACTAACTTATAGGGACAGGCATACATGAATCAACATCGAGCATGTCGTCAACAGCGTGCGAATCCGGGCTGTAGCACTGGGCTAACAGGACTCGGGAACCCGGCTGTAGCAGCTAGGCAGGACTCGGATGTCACCGCGTGACATTTCCCGAAGGGACAGACACAGAACAGAAGTGAATCACATGCCGCCACCAAGTGTTCCGAGCAGTAGTGCTGGGCTAGCAGGACTCCGGTGAACCGGGTTGTAGCGGACTACTATGGTTCATAGAAGCACAAGACTACATTTCCCCATAAGAGAGGCTACCAAGGATAAACAACTAGGTTGTCGGATCCCACACATACCAAGCATTTCAATCATACACACAATATGCTCGATATGTGTAAATACAACATGGCATCACAACATAACGCTACGACTCAAGTATTTATTCATTAAGGCTCCGAGGAGCGAGATATTACAAACATGGGTCTCTCGACCCAGCATTCAGAGCATACAAGTCAAACACATGCGGAAGCTTAACATGTCTGAGTACAGACAACTACAAATGAAAAAGGCTGAGAAGCCTGACTATCTACAAGACCCTGCCGAGGGCACAAGATCGTAGCTGAGGTAACAAGCTAAACGTCAAAGTCCACGCGGAACTACTAGCGAGACGGAAGTCTCTCTGCCAAAACATAAATTAAGCAAACATGAGTACAAATGTACCCAGCAAGGCTTACATCAGAACTATCTACATATGCATCGGTATCAATAAAGGGGGTGGTGGATTTTAACTGCAGCAAGCCAGCTTTGACTCAGTGGCTAACCTGAACTACGCATCGCAAGTAACTCTTTTGAGGTGGCGCACGCAGTCCACATATTCACCATATCAATACACCACTATGGACTCGCTCCCGTCTCCCTACGAGAACGCCATCCATAGCACTCACGCTTATCTTGCGTATTTTAGAGTATCCACTTTCGCTTGTCTATGAACTGTATAGGCAACCCAGAAGTCCTTTTCCGCGGACACGGCTATTCGAATAGATAATGTTAACCCTGCAGGGGTGTACTTCTTCACACACGCTCTCACCACTTATCGCCGTTTACACGACATGTACTCGGCAACCTTCAAGCGGAAGCCCAGCGAGGGGGTTGGCCACAACCTGACTAACCACACAAGTCCCAAGTCCAGGTTTATCGCCTATTCGGGTTCCATCCGCAAGGAGATCCGGGCGGGGTGTCGCTCACGGCCCCAAACGATGTGAGCGGGGTTCCCAAGCCCACCTCGACGGGTGGATCTATGCTTGGTACACCGTGCCAGGGTGCCTAGTCTGTCCCAAGCCCACCTGTACTGGGTGCCACTTGGTATACTACTAACACTACCTACAAACACCAGAAACTATTTGCAACTCCTGGACAGAGATCAAGTTGATTAATAAGTCAAGAGGGGCACTTAAGCATTCCAATGCGTGGTAGTAACTGTTCATGGATCACAAACACAGAACTCAGTTCCTGAGGACGGCTGCAGTGAGACAACCCGCCATGTACTCCTACATGGCCTCTCACCGCTACCTTTACCAAATCGTGTTCACACACTTAGCTCTCACACAAGAGGACATGTTCACACACCTCCAATTCATCCCGTGAATCGGACACTGACACAACTCTAAGCAATAGCAGGGCATGACAAACAAGCATGAATGAGTAGGCACATCAGGGCTCAAACAACTCCTACTCATGCTAGTGGGTTTCATCTATTTCTTGTGGCAATGACAGGTCATGCGAGAGGATAGGGGTTCAACTACCACAGCATGTAACAGTTGAATCGTTGTTGTCCTAATGCAGTAAAAGAGAGCAGGAGTGAGAGAGTGGGATTGTATCGGAATGAACAAGGGGGTTTTGCTTGGCTGGCACTTCTGAAGATAGTATAGCTCTACATCGGTGTCGTCGATCTCATCGTCGGAACCACGTCTATCGAGAGGGGACAAATACCGGCAAACAAGAAGGAAACACAATCAATGCAATGCACAATATGATGCATGATCATGACATGGCAAAATGAGTGTGTTGGGCTAATGCAACTAGAACCAGATGGGTTTGGGTCATTTTGAACCAAAGGGTCAACCCCAAATTCAAATTATGAATTAAATAGTGCCTTATCATGTTTTGATATAAACAGCAGGTTTAAGTTGCTTTATCATGCATGAGACCAGTGCAGATGGATAGATTGGATTTTTCAGATCATTTTTCATATATAACTTGTTTCATTTGGAGCTACGGTTGAATTTCTATGAATTTTAGAAGTTTGGGATATTTTCTGAAATTTCCTGAATTAAAATTAATCCAGAAAATGAGTTATTGCGTCAGCACTACGTCACTGTGACGTCAGCAGGTCAACAGGGCTACCCTGGGTCAAACCTGATGCTTGGGTCCCGCATGTCAGTGTAACATGGCAGGAACAGAGGCTGACTAGTGGGGCCAGGTCAAAGCTGACTGGGCAGGTCAAACCTGACAGCCATGGCCCACTGGAGTTAATCTAATATTAGTCAGAAACTAATCCAGGTTAATTAAGTGTTGTGGGGCCCATCCGTAAGTGAGCTAGCGGGTTAGTTAGTGGCGGTATTAGCAGGTGATTAGCCGCTAATGACGTGCCACGTCAGCTTCGCCGGAGTATGGCCGACGGCGACCATCCAGCGCGGCGGAGGCGCGCCAGAATCGCGCTATGGGTGTCGGCTGGGCATGCGGCTTGGCTCTACAGAGATCTGGATGTGTGCCGCATCCAGTGGTGCAGGTGGTTGAGTGCGGGGAGGCCGGAAACGACGGCGACGATGACAACCGTGGTGACCGGAGCTCAGACGGTGACAGAAACGGGACCATAGCCATCAAATCGAGCAACGGCTTGCACTTGCCGAACCCACGGGTGCTCACGAACTCAACGGATACACGCACGGGACCCGAAGGTCACCGGACCCGCGCCGGCAATGAGCTCAGGCGGAGGTGAGCTTCGGCCTCATTGGCGGCGGTGTCTACGAGGCGAAAATGACGCGGGGAAGAGAGGGGAAAAGCGGAGGAGCTCACGGGGACGTCGATGAGTAGCTCAGCGAGCTCGGGGACGGCTTGGAGACGGTGAACCGGAGCCGACGATCTTTGGTGCCCGTCGGTGAAGACGACGACGATGGCGTTACTGCAGGGCTCCCGGCATCGTGTGTGTTGACGGAGACGGCGTACGCGACGAGTATGGAGCTTCCAGGCAAGTGGGGAGGCGAGGGGAGGCCACTGGGCACATCGGCGATGAGCTGCGCGCTGCGGGGTGTCTTCGGGCGGCTGCGGAAGAGAGAGCCAGAGCGGTGGGGAGAGGCCTTAGAGGTGGGGGAGTGGGCGAGGGGGTGCTGGGCGTCTCACGGCGCGGACAGGCTCGAACGGAAGGCCGCCAGCACGAAGAAGGAGGTGGATTCCTCAAGTGCGTGCGCGGGCGACACGACGTCATCCTCCTGGTAGGAGCTAGGAGATGACTGGCAGAAGGCCAGCTGGGCTGGGCTGCGCAGCTGGACCGGCAACAGGTAGGTGGGCCAGGTAGGTTCCTTTCTCCTTTTTCACATTTACATTTACATTTTCTAATATTTCAATTCTGTTTTGATTTGATTCACAGCCCAAATCATTTAGTAGCTTCTGAAAATATTTATGTGGCTTTATGCAATATATTCAAAGCCACTCATAGATTTTTCAGAATTGTTGGATTTCCAATTCTTTTATAGAAGAATTTAATCCAACTCAAATATTTATTGATTTAAATCCAAATGGCCAAAATAATTCCTCAAAAATGTTCCATATTTTTGGTTTGGACGAAAACCCTTGCCAAAAATATTAAACATCATTGAAGAGCATGTTGGAAACATTGGATGCATTTTCCAGGGTTATTTGCCCTTCTTTTTATTAAAATTTTGAGGCTTTCAAATTTCCTCAATTCAAGTTTCCTTGAAAGTTAAACATGATGTAAGCAAGATGCAAACACTAGGCAACACCAGAAGCTAGGGATGTGACAAAAATAAAATAAAATTCTAAACCTAAGGTGGCGGCAGCAGAAGAACTCATATGCTCAGATGTGATTTTTGTTAAGAAAGGGTATTATTTGCGATTGGAAAGGGATGCTACAACGACTACCACACAACATCGGTATTATGTCCAGATCAAACCACGCGTTTTGGAAGGAAGGAATAAAGAACAGTGAAGAACACTGACGAACAACAAAACCCTAATGCAGATCTGTTATGGGGAGAAAGGAGTACTTACGGATGCTAATCAACGGTGGAGGCACACCGCAGGTTTTTGGTCCGATCAGGTCGATCCAGCGGCTGGAGTTGAGGGCACTAGACGGAGATGGTGGCGGTGGAGTTCAGTGTGGCTGAGGTGTCACGGGGAAGAAGATGAAGACGAGGGGGCAAGGTAAAAGTGTAAAGGGGGACCTCCTGTCCCTATTTATAAGGAGATGGATAAGTGTCATGCACGGGAATCGAGGAGGCCGAAAAAATGATTATGTGGCTACACAGACGCCTCAATTTTTGGGAGGTCCAATAAATATAAAGATCTATTGAGATGTTCTGGGCTTCGTGCAAAGTTAGTGTAAGCTGATGTCATGGCGGGTTAACACAATTCTGAGATGTGACGTCATGGCGAGTTACAGTGGATTGGTAAAAAATGACGATGGAAGATTCTACTAAGTCAAGTACTAAAGATTTATGTGAACAAGTTCAAATCAACCCGGGGCCTAATGTTGGGGATATAACTAATAGGTATGACCCATACAGGAGGGGCCGGGTCATGCAACTGGCGGCTTAAGATGAAGAGGCCCATAAAGATGTGAAGATGGTGGTTCATAGAGCAAGCTTATTGAAGGCCCAAGACCCGGGGACGACTTGAGGCCCACGGGTGTGAGCCGCCATGTGTTTAACTTGTATTGTAAGACAAGCTTAGTTAGATACCGAGCCAGACACATTTTGTATGAGCCGGCCGGGACTCTATAAGCCGCCGGGCATCAACTTGTATATAAAGGGGTGACCCGACGGCGGGTTAACTCAAGAAACAACTCATCAAGAACTAGGTCAACCGTATTCACTCCCTGGTAATCGAAACCCAAGCAATACAACCTAAAGTAGAGGAGGCTTTTAGCTCGTTGAGAGGGGCCGAACCTGGGTAAACTCTCTGTGTCCTTTGTCCCGTTTAACCCGCTCAAGCTAAACTAGTTGCGATGGCTCCATGCCTAATTCCTTTTGCTAGGGCATCTGTCGTGTTAAGTCCATGACACCGGGGTTGAGTGGATGGAGGGTACCTTTATAGATACCATCAAGATCTAGCAAAAAGAGTGGTTCTATATCATCGAACCATGCGGCGCTGGCTGGGCAGCAGTCCTCGAGTTTAGATCCGGATTTCCCATGATGGTAAATTCATGGACCATGAAGGGCCTAGGGGTCGCCTGCAGAGGCGGAGTCATTGCAGAAACGCATCTCCAAGATGATAAAGGTGAAGGCCGAGCTGACCAACGCAGTTTAGGTGATGCTTCGCCATCGCCTCCTACCATGCCAACACCGGGCCACCCCAATGTGGTCCTACAAGCCCGAGGACCCTGCCACCATGTTGTGCTTCTATGGCAGCATGCACGACAAGCTCTGGAAGGTGCTATTCAAGCCCCAAAAGGAATGGCCGGCCAAGGAAGAAGACATCAGCCTTGACGCCGCACACCCTCCTTGGGAGATAATAAAGTTTTATCCTTTATGTTCAGATATTTGCCTTTTAACAAGGAACTTCACTCTTTCTTTCCCGTATTCACAGAGCGGTCTAGAGAAAGCCGCCTAGATTCACAGCCCGGCCCCGCTACCCGAGGGCCCTAGGACTTCCCTGCTGGAGGAGATGTTGGATGTGGCGCCGTATAATGCGCCCGAGAAGAAGGAGAAGAAGACAGGCGAAAAGAGGGAGGCTAGAGAGGGCCTCCGCCCAGGGGGACCCCGGATACCAAATCCAGGGAAACCTAATGTGACGCCTGGATAATTAGGCTACAGTAATCCCACGTTAATGATGCCACGTCACCACGACTACTGTTGTTAGTCTAGCGTTAGTTCAAAACGATTCAAATTCAAATTTAAGTTAAAGGCAAACCACAAAAGTTTTCAAATATTAAAACAAAAATGTTCGAAATGCGGCATATAAATCATAGGTAATTGTGGTGGAGAAATCATCTTTTTTATAAAATAGTTAGATGGACTAAATTAGTTAACACATCGTTACAAAAAATAATTAAATGCCCTTTAAGTAATAAACAAATACAACATACTTATTTAAAGTGCCAAATTATTTATAACAGAGATATAGTTAATAATATTAATTTAGTTTTAACTTTTGTATTTCATAACACTTGAATAAAAATAAAACAGGAAAGAGAAAATAAATAAAAACTAAAACAAAATAAGTAAAAGGAAAAAGAAGAAGAAGAAGAAGCCCTCCTCATTTGGGCCTTGGGCTAGATGGCTGCTGCCCAAATTAACCGCCCTTGGCCACCCCATGGCCTATATGGCATCACCCACCTAACCCTAACCCGATCCACCCGCTCACTCGATTCCCCATCGCTCACCTCATCCCCTAACCCACGCCGCCACACGCATGCATGCACAATCAGTGGAGCGGGCACCCGAGCCGCCGCTCCCCTGAGGCCGATGCCCGCCGGCACCGAGCACCGCCACCCCTAGCCTCCTCCTTGCGGCTCCCAACCTCCTGCACCACATCCCCGTCTTCCTCCCCACCGGACTGCGCCCGCCTCCCCGACGACATGACGCCGCCCCGTCGTCCTCGTCTCCTCCTCGCCTGACACGACCTCGACTCCTCCCCGAGCCCACTCCCAGTTCCCTATAGTCCTCCTGTGAGCTCCCCTTCTCCTCGCCCGATCAAGGCTGACCGCGCCCGCCCTGCACGCCGCGCGCTAGCCCGCTCCCCCGCGCGGCTCCTCCTTGACCTCCCTCCGCTTCCTTGCCTCCGACCCGCTCGGCCGCGCCACAGCAGCCTGGCCAGCCCTCGCGCCGACCAGCGCCCTCCTGGCCTCGCCTCTGCCTCGCTGCGCGAGCACGCACCGCGTTGGCTCCTCTCTCTGCTGTCGCGGCTCACCCCCACTGTCGCGCCCCGCCTTGGCTCCCTGCCCTGCCATGGCCGGCCTCCCCACTCGCCTGCAGCCGGCGCTGGCGTGCGCACCTGCGGTGGACGCCCGGGTTCGCCCGTTAACAGGCCGGCCCGTCGCCCTCCTGCCCGCTAACCCGCTAAGGCCCCCTAGGGTCAATGACAAGAGGGCCCCGCCTCCAGAACGTTTTAAAAAAAGAGATAAAAATACAAAATTAATAATAATAATAATAAATTAATTAACTTAATTTAAGTATAATTAGTTAACCTAATCACCTATTCAATTAACTAAACCAGTTTAGTTAACCTAAGCCTATGACATGTAGGACCCACGCGTCAGTTTGACGAAGTCAACTGACTGTTGACCTGCTGACATCACTCTGGTGTCATGCTTGCGTCATTGTTCACTATTCTAGATAATGTTGAACTAAAATAATTAAATAAATTCTAAAAATGTTCAAATCTTTTAAAATTAATATAAAATAAACCGTAGCTCGGATGGAAATACTTTGTACATGAAAATTGCTCAAAACGACGAGACGAATTCGGATACGCCGCCCGTTCGTCCACCACACATCCCTAACCTATTGAACTCGCAACTTTCCCCCTCCGGTTCATCTGTCCGAAAACGCGAAACACCGGGAATACTTTCCCGGATGTTTCCCCCCTTCACCGGTATCACCTACTACCGCGATTGGGCACACCTAGCATCACGCTTTGTCATGTCATGCATCGTCATGCATTTGTTTGCATTATATTTATTGTTTCTTCCCCCTCTTCTCTCGCTAGACACCGAGACCGACGCCGCTGCTACCCAGTACGACTACGGTTTTGACGACCCCTCCTTCTCGGCTGAGCTTCCAGGCAAGCCCCCCCCCCTTGATCACCAGATATCTCCTATTATTCTCTCTACTGCTTGCATTAGAGTAGTGTAGCATGTTACTACTTTCCGTTAATCCTATCCTGATGCATAGCCTGTCCTTGCTACTACTGTTGTTACCTTTACCTGCAATCCTACATGCTTACTATAGGATGCTAGTATTCCATCTGTGGCCCTACATTCTTGTCCGTCTGTTGTGCTATACTATCGGGATGTGATCACTCGGGAGGTGATCACGGGTATATACTATATACTTTATGCATGATACATGTGGTGACTAAAGTCGGATCGGCTCGTGGAGCACCCGCGAGTGATTCACGGATTGGGGGCTGAAAGGATCTTTGTCCCGACGGCCCTCTGGGTGAATCTTTGTGGCGGAGCGACACGGTAGGTTGAGACCACCTAGGCGAGAGGTGGGCCTTGCCCTGGTCGGCGTTCGCAGTTACTTCATAATAACACGCTTAACAAGATCTTGGTATTTGATCTAAGTTGGGTCGTTGACCTTATACGCACTAACCGCCACATGGGACAAGATATGGGCAACCGGCGTCGTGGTATTAGGCGAAGCCTTCGTGACGTTAGCGACTTAGCAGCGCACGCCGGATTGGACTGGAACACCTAGTCTTGTATAAGGGAGGCTAGGTCTGCTTCCGGCCGCCCTCGCAACGTGCAGGTGTGCAATGGGCGATGGGCCCAGACCCCTACGCCATAGGATTTAGACCGGCATGCTGACCTCTCTGTTGTGTCTAGGTAGGGCTGCGACGTGTTGATCTTCCGAGGCCGGGCATGACCCAGGAAAGTGTGTCCGGCCAAAGGGGATCGAGCGTGTCGGGTAATGTGGTGCACCTCTGAAGTGAAGTTTATCTATTCGAATAGCCGTGATCTTCGGTAACAAGACGACTTGGAGTTGTACCTTGACCTTATGGCAACTAGAACCGGATACTTAATAAAACACACCCTTCCAAGTGCCAGATCGCTCTCTAACAGGGCGAAAAGGAGGGGATAGACGGGTAGGTTTATGCTATGCGATGCTACTTGGTGAACTTACCATCTACTCTCTTCTACATGCTGCAAGATGGAGGTGGCCTGAAGCTTAGTCTTCGATAGGATTAGCTATCCCCCTCTTATTCTGTCATTCTGCAGTTTAGTCCACCGATATAGCCCCTTTACACAGATACCCATGCATATCTAGTGTAGATCCTTGCTTGCGAGTACTTTGGATGAGTACTCACGGTTGCTTTTCTCCCTCTTTTCCCCCTTTTCATTCTACCTGGTTGTCGCAACCAGATGTTGGAGCCCAGGAGCCATAAGCCACCGTCGACGACGACTCCTACTACATCGGAGGTGCCTACTACTACGTGCAGGCCGCTGACGACGACCAGGTGTAGTTTAGGAGGATCCCAGGCAGGAGGCCTGCGCCTCTTTCGATCTGTACCCCAGTTTGTGCTAGCCATCTTAAGGCAAACTTGTTTAACTTATGTCTGTACTCAGATATTGTTTCTTCCGCTGACTCGTCTATGATCGAGAAATTGTATTCGAGCTCTCGAGGCCCTTGGCTTGTATTATGATGCTTGTATGACTTATTTTATTTTTAGAGTTGTGTTGTGATATCTTCCCGTGAGTCCCTGATCTTGATCATACATGTTTGCGTGTATGATTAGTGTACGGTTGAATCGGGGCGTCACAAGTTGGTATCAGAGCCGATTGCCTGTAGGAATCCCCGTTCCACACTCCTTGGACGAAATTGAGTCTAGTCGATGAAAACTGTTTTACTAACATGGCTGTGCGGCCCATGGGCCCACGTCACCATTGGGTGGTATTAGGATCTTTTACTCCTCGATCTGTACTCTGGGAATCTGATCCCTCTTCTATTTGGGTTAAACGATTTTTACTAACTCTGACTCGAGATTCTCGATAGTACTTTCTCCCACAGAGCCTCTTCAGTCCAGATGATTACTTGGTGCACCGAAGGATTCCGAAGATACCTTCCGAAATTCTCTCGAGTCCTTGTGCCCGTTGCTTTTGCAATTCCCTACCACTGAAATATCCGTATGGATAAATACTTACACCCGTCGTTCTTACTTTATACCCAGTCGATCTTGTTATTACAAGATACCCCGAAATTCTCTCTAATATTCCGAGAATACTTTGTGCCTACTGCCTTGCAGTTCTTTGCCACATGAATACCCCTACGGATAATTTCTCGCACTTACCGAGTATCCACTCATCCCCAGTTGATTCATGTATGTCACCAATCCTTGAAATACCATTCCATCTTCCGAAAATCCTCAGCAGCCTAATGCTCTTGAAATTCTTGCTTGCTTACATTATAGTTAATCCCATAAGTCTAGTAATCTTATTGGCATCCTTTGTCACTATCATTTTGAGTCGCTCGCAATCCTCAGGATTTATCCTTTTAGCTCAGACATCATTTTAAACATGAGCTGGTTCTCGACCAATCGGATTGCCATCGATTGTACCCCTAAGCCTACACAACTTATCCATCCTTAATCAGAGCATTTGCTTCTATTCCCTTGATCGGAAATCAAAATTCTTTTGCATTTGAGCTTTGAATTAGTCAGTAGTTTCTATAGTCTGATCTCTTTGCATTACTTCTTCCTCTGGTTGAGTACCGATGCTCACATCAGATCCCTTGAGGACCACCGGATCCTTTGTTGGATTTTATCCAATAGTGTCCTTCATATTCAATCACTTTGGAAGTTCTTTCTCCATTGGTAAATCCTATCCTTTGATTGACCAACCATGCTCTGCTTTCGAGCTTGTGTTATTTACTCCTGAAGTTTGTGGTATATGTTTCTAAGAAGTCCCTATGGGTTGAACATATGCCTTCTCTAAACCGTGTGAACCCGAAAGTTTTCATGAGACATACTCTTCTGGTGCTTCGCCAGATAAAATTTCAACACTACAACTTCTTCGAAGACGAGAAGTGAATGAAAGGTTATGCATTAAAGAAGTGGGAGTCGACGTTGAACTTTGTGTTCATGCCCATGGACATGATGTAGATCCTATCATGGAAGATTCTTGTAATAATAACTATTTTCTTGATAAATATCATCTGGTATCTATGAATTGATCCTTTGCAACACTGGTTCCGACCATGATTGTTCTCCTTTGATTCTATTTTTCGGACAAGTTAAAGTACTTGCCTTCTACAGATCAGTACGCCTTCCCAACCTCTATTTTGTTCTACCTTCTAGTATTACCCCCTGGTATCTCGAGGATATCAACCCATTGCACTTCATCTATGAATTTCTGATGAAGTAGTACCTTTCCCCATCATGGTCACTCCATGGGTTCTGGGTTGTTGTCAACCGAGAACACCGATTTGGAATCGAATCAACACTAAGGTTCGGTACTCCCAGTACTTTGTTGTTGAGAGGTTTAATACTCCATCACGTCACTCCCAGCCTGATCGGCTACATAATTATCGTGCTAATTTTAACTGTGCTATCGGGTCCTTAATTCCGGAGCACAACTTTCGATGATGAGCTAAGCTTACGGCGATTTCCTCGTCTTATCGTTCCACCTTAAACAACAAGCTTGATTGTGAGTTTGTGTCGTACCCATGGTTCCAATAACCTTTTGCTTCATCATTCCTTTGAATTGGTGTCGTCGCTGATTGATTATGTCTTCATGAAATCTCTCGACAAATGTGTCATGATCATCATCAACCTTATGAGCTCTTACAGGATATCAATCGAATTCATGATGAGAAATACCATCCTTGCCCTCGATGATTTGTCTTATCATCGGCCACTTTATTGCCTTACCTCCAACACAAACATGATCGTGTTTTGTGTTATACCTTGAGTTCCTTGCTGTCAAGCGTTTGTTCTTCTTTACCTTGAAATATTACCACCTTTTATGTCAAGAAGGTTGTGAGAATTTCACCACCTCTTAAGAATTCTATGTATAGTAATACTTCTTGCCATCTCCGCTCATTCCTGGGTCCCCGTGTTGTTTCTAACCGGAAGACCGACAATTGATCATACTAGCAACCCTATTGCTTGAAGTTAACGGTCGACATTTCATTCTTAGACTATTGGTTATCGAATCACCATTCTAACATTGATCATACTACCTAAGCCCGTATTTCGGGTGCGCCTTTCAACCAATGTTTAATTGTGTATGTTTTCCTCGAGCATACCTCATTATACCATTTGATCCGACAAATGTTATCTCCTTGTTCACATACTTGTGGAAATCCATCTGTCGTAAATCTCGACGAATTGTCTCTGAGTCCATCAGCCACCCCCTCACCCTCTCCTTGGTTTAATGATGCACTCTTGTTTCGGAAATCGCTTCCATAGTTCAATTCCTAAGAAGCTTACAAGGTCATCTCAGCAAATTGTGTTGCACCTTTCTTCTCAGGCATCCTGAGTCTGAGTTATGCTGACACCTATCAGATCTGAATCTCGGTCAGATATGATGGTTGGAACTTATTTCCAAGAGTTATAACATTGGTCGTTATATGCCCCGGTAAGGTGGTGTCATGCCTAGCACACCTGGCTGGATGACCAATTGTTATAGTTCTTCCTTTTTATGTAAGGTTAGCCATTCTTCCATAAGAAAATGGTAAGACTTATTCTATGAGTTGTTCCTGAAGGATCCCTTGTGTATCCAAAATCTGACCTTTGCTTGTAGACCATGTCAATGCTATCTTGAAGCATGTTTATGGTATTCTAATTTTCAACAAGAACATTTGAAGCCCAATGCTAAATGTTTCCTGCTCAATTATCCAAACACCGTTGTATGGGTAATGTCATGAAATTTGTCTCCCCTTACCTAAATGGTTTTCTGGTTTCTACCCTATCATGGATATCATGCCCTACTTGTCCTTGGGAAGGATATACCCTTGAAATATGTGTTTAAACACATTTCCTTTCCATTGTTCTGTTTAATCTGATAATCATATTTTTCCTTTCCATTGGTTGGTTTAAGATTTCTTGTGATCTATATGATCTAAGCGGTAATATTCTCCTGCTTATGTAAACACCTCGCTGTACAATTCTATCAGCAAGACCCTGTTACTATGTTGATAACATTCCGGTAGCCACCGATGGACGAGAAATTTGCCTATTGGCCCGCCTCGTTCTACGAGCAGGAATATGGTTCTCTTCGTCCCTCGCCCTTGGTACCGACGTTGTTGGTGACATAACTGATAGAATATTTTCTGACATGCCTGGCTATCATGACCATGCAAGATGACATCACCCTCCCTATTTTTAACCCACATGGTGGGCCTATAACCCATAGTTCCATAGGATCGAAACCTGATTCTCCTATACACCCCGGGTTTCCAAAGTTAAATTCCACGCACTTGACCTCGTATGTGATTCACGAGCCACCTTCCGAGAGATCATCAATTTTGGTATCAGACACAATACTTCTTCCCATTGCTTTAAACCCCTTTTCATGCCCTGTTTCAGGCATCAAACTATAGCCTACCCGCTCGAAACTTCCATTTTGCACCTTATTACTTTGCTCTCAATGATTTCTTAAGTTTCAATTCGGGAGTTACTTACGCCACCCTTCCTGCTGTTATCTACCAGATAAGCAACATTGTAGCGGTCCATTTTTCTGAAGTTACCCCTTGTCGTACGTACGATGGAGTTCCCGAAGAAAGAATGCCGACCTCATCACGATGACCCGAAGCAGAGAAATGAAGACATCAACGTAATGGATCAACCTCTTTGAGGAGAGCAACCAAGACCGAGAAGACCCGTTAGATTTTTCGTAGCCCAATGCCTCCCCCCTTACTCCCCTCTTAAATCTCGGGACGAGATTTCTTGCAGTGGAGGAGAATTATGACGCCAGGATAATTAGGCTACAGTAATCCCACGTTAATGATGCCACGTCACCACGGTTACTGCTGTTAGTCTCGCGTTAGTTCAAAACGATTCAAATTCAAATTTAAGTTAAAGGAAAACCACAAAAGTTTTCAAATATTAAAACAAAAATGTTTGAAATGCGGCATATAAACCATAGGTAATTGTGGTGGAGAAATCATCTTTTTATAAAATAGTTAGATGGACTAAATTAATTAACACATCGTTACAACAAATAATTAAATACCCTTTAAGTAATAAAAAATACAACATACTTATTTAAAGTGCCAAATTATTTATGACAAAGATATAGTTAATAATATTAATTTAGTTTTAACTTTTGTATTTCATAACAGTTGAATAAAAATGAAATAGAAAAGAGAAAATAAATAAAAACTAAAACAAAATAAGTAAAAGGTAAAAAAAAGAAGAAGCCCCCCTCCCCCGCTGGGCCTTGGCCTAGATGGCCAAGCGGCCTAGCCAAACTACCCTGCCGGCCACCCCATGGCCTATACGGCTCACCCACCTAACCCTAACCCAATCCACCCGCTCACTCGATTCCCCATCGCTCCCCTCGTCCCCTCACCTGCGTCGCCACACGCACGCACGCACACTCAGCGGAGCGGGCACCCGAGCCGCCGCCCGCCGGCGCCGAGCACCGCCACCCCCGGCCTCCTCCTCGCGGCTCCCAACCTACTGCACCGCATCCCCGTCTTCCTCCCCACCGGACTGCGCCCGCCTCCCCGACGCCACGACGCCGCCTCGTCGTCCTCGTCTCGTCCTCGTCGGACGCGACCTCGACTCCTCCCCGAGCCCACTTCCAGTTCCCTACGGCCCCCGTGTGAGCTCCCCTTCTCCTCGCACAGTCACAGCGCGACCGCGCCGTCCCGCACGTGCACGCCGCCGCGCACGCCGCGCCTAGCCCGCTCCCTGCCACGCGGCTCCTCCTTTGGCCTCCATCTGCTTCCCTGCCTCCGACCCGCTCCAGCCGTGCCCTGGCAGCGAGCAGCGCACCCTCGCGCCGGCTCGCGCCCTCCTGGCCTCGCCTCTTCCTCGCTGCGCGAGCACGCACCGCGTCGGCTCCGCTCTCTGCTGCCACGGCTCACCCCCACTGCCGCGCCCCGCCTTGGCTCCCTGCCCTGCCATGGCCTGCCTCCCCTCTCGCCTGCAGCCGGCGCCCAGCCCGCCTCACCGGCGCTGGTGCGCGCACCTGCGGCAGCCGTCCGGGTTCGCACGTTAACGGGCGCCGGCCCGTCGCCCTCCTGCTCGCTAACCCGCTAAGGCCCCCTGGGGTCAATGACAGGAGGGCCCCGCCTCCAGAACGTTTAAAAAAGAGATAAAAAATACGTAAATAATAATGTTAATAATTAATTAATTAACTTAATTTAAGTATAATTAGTTAACCTAGTCACCTGTTTAATTAACTAAACCATTTTAGTTAACCTAAGCCTATGACATGTAGGACCCACGCGTCAGTTTGACCAAGTCAACTGACTGTTGACCTGCTGACATCACTCTGGTGTCATGCTTGCATCATCGTTCACTATTTTGGATAATGTTGAATTAAAATAATTAAATAAATTCTAAAAATGCTTAAATATTGTAAAATTAATATAAAATAAACCGTAGCTCGGACGGAAGTACTTTGTACATGAAAGTTGCTCAGAACGACGAGACGAATCTGGATACGCAGCCCGTTCGTCCACCACATATTCCTAACCTATCGAACTTGCAACTTTCCCCCTCCGGTTCATCTGTCCAAAAATGTGAAGCACCAGGAATACTTTCCCGGATGTTTCCCCCCTTCGCCGGTATCACTTACTACCGCGATTGGGCACACCTAGCATCACGCTTTGTCATGTCATGCATCGTCATGCATTTGTTTGCATTGTATTTATTGTTTCTTACCCCTCTTCTCTCTCTAGACACCAAGACCGACGCCGTGGCTACCCAGTACGACTACGGTGTTGACGACCGCTCCTTCTCGGCTGAGCTTCCAGGCAAGCCCACCCCCCCTTGATCACCAGATATCGCCTATTCTTCTCTCTACTGCTTGCATTAGAGTAGTGTAGCATGTTACTGCTTTCCGTTAATCCTATCCTGATGCATAGCCTGTGCTTGCTACTACTGTTGTTACCTTTACCTGCAATCCTACATGCTTAGTATAGGATGCTAGTATTCCATCTGTGGCCCTACATTCTTGTCCGTCTGTTGTGCTATACTATCGGGATGTGATCACTCGGGAGGTGAACACGGGCATATACTATATACTTTATACATGAAACATGTGGTGACTAAAGTCGGGTCGGCTCGTGGAGCACCCACGAGTGATTCACGGATTGGGGGCTGAAATGACCTTTGTCCCGACGGCCCTATGGGTGAATCTTTGTGGTGGCCCGACTATAGTCACCACCTAGGCGAGAGGTGGGCCTGGCCCTGGTTGGCGTTCGCGGTTACTTCATAATAACACGCTTAACGAGATCTTGGTATTTGATCTAAGTTGGGTCGTTGACCTTAAACGCACTAACCACCACGTGGGACAAGATACGGGCAACCGGCGTCGTGGTATCAGGCAAAGCCTTCGTGACGTCAGCGACTGAGCCGCGCGCGCCGGATTGGACTGGAAGGCCTTCTCTTCTATAAGGGAGGCTAGGTCCGCTCCGGCCGCCCTCGCAATGTGCAGGTGTGCAATGGGCTATGGGCCCAGACCCCTGCACCATAGGATTTAGACCGGCGTGCTGACCTCTCTGTTGTGTCTAGGTAGGGCTGCGACGTGTTGATCTTCCGAGGCCGGGCATGACCCAGGAAAGTGTGTCCGGCCAAAGGGGATCGAGCGTGTCGGGTAATGTGGTGCACCCCTGCAGTGAAGTTTATCTATTCGAATAGCCGTGATCTTGATGCAGTGACGACTTGGAGTTGTACCTTGACCTTATGACAACTAGAACCGGATAATTAATAAAACACACCCTTCCAAGTGCTAGATATAACCCGGTGATCGCTCTCTAACAGGGCGACGAGGAGGGGATCGACGGGTAGGTTTATGCTATGCGATGCTACTTGGTGAACTTACCATCTACTCTCTTCTACATGCTGCAGGATGGAGGTGGCCTGAAGCGTAGTCTTCGATAGGATTATCTATCCCCCTATTATTCTGTCATTCTGCAGTTCAGTCCACCGATATAGCCCCTTTACACAGATACCCATGCATATGTAGTGTAGATCCTTGCTTGCGAGTACTTTGGATGAGTACTCACGGTTGCTTCTGAAAAGGTTCCCCACAGGAACCCCCGGGTCAAGCCCCCGCTCAAAGGTATGAATCGGAAGACTCTCCGGGCATTTGCCTTAAGGTTCATTACTAACCATATGCGTGTCTTTCATATTGTAGCCTGCCGCACGACCTCCCTACCGATCGAGTCTCAGATGGGGACTCTTCGCCTGCCAAGCTGGCGGAAAGCGGGACCACATCATGCTCAACGCCCCCTCTGGTCATCAAGGATATCGGGGAGGTGTTGTCCAGAAAGACCCCTCCCAACCCGGATAGGGGGTGCGGGGGTGATGATATCATGGCCGAAGTTAATACCTGGGTCCCCGAAGACCAGGAAGGGAGATCCCTTTTGGCAAACAAGGAGGGGAGATCGGCCAATCCGAGCTTTCCCCGAAGATGGTCTTGGAGCCCCCGAGGCCCCGGGAGTCGACCATTCCGACCTCTGCTGAAGGGGGTGGGGGGAGGGGGCAAGGCTCCGCCACCGGCGCCATCTGCAACAGAGCAGGGCGCGGCTGGGTGGCCAGACGTGATGGAGGAGGCTTTGAATAGCTCCTCCATTGTCGAGGAACACCGCGCCCTGGTGGGCGTGGTTTCACAAAGTATTCAGTCCGTCAACAGCGGACTGCAGGAGGCTTTTGGCGGCCTCCTAATGGGCTTCAAGGTAAGCCATGTAAAATCCCTTTATATGCAGAATTTATTTACGCCAGGTCATGCGATCCTCATATATAGCACCCCCCGAGCCCTAGATGAGTTTGGAAAACTCAAGCAGGGAACGAAAAGAGAAAAATGTGTGTAATAGCAAACAGTGAATCGTAGCCCCCGAGACTCTGCCAAGAGTGAAAAAACCTGGTGGAGGATCGAAAATCAATAACTCGACAGTCTGGTGTGTGTAATCTATCATGCTGGCCTCATCCTCGATGGCGGCTGCTAACGCTGTGGAACTGGCCGAGGTGAATCAGAGGCTCAAGTGCTCCGATGAGGAGCTCGTCCTCCTCAACAAGCGGTTCGAAGAAGCGCAAGGTTAGTCTGGACTAGACTTCTTTAGTAGTTCAATTTTGCTTTATTGAGCGATGTTTTCGGGGTTAACCCTGAGCAAGAGTGTTTTATTATGACTGCAGCTCTCACCGTGGAGGTCAAGAACCTCAAGGCCGAGCTAAAGAAGGCAAAGCAACAGGCCACAGAACAAAAGGCAGCGGCAAAACGAGCGGTAGCTGCGCTGCCGACGGTGAAGACCATCACTGATAAGCACGAGGCCAGACTGGCCAAGGTGAAACAAGAGCTCAAGGATGCCGTCACTAAGTGCGAGGACCTTGATCAGAAAAACAAGGGTCAGGCCACCGAGCTATCCTCCATTAAGCTTGCGATCCAGGAGGCGAGGACGGAGATGCGAGGAGCCCAAGAAGAACTCCGCCAAGTTAAGCTTATTGTAGATAGTAAGCCGTACTTACTGCAAAGTGTCCTGGCGTTCCCCAGGCGCTTTTGCGGATCTTCTGAGGAGTGCGGCGGATGCAAGTTATTATGCGTCCCAAGAGGGCAATGCCGAGCATAGGCTATTTTGGGCACAATTCTAGGCGCCTGAGCACCCTCCCCTCCTAAGCAACCAAATGAAGCAGTTGATGGAGTTGCACCGGATAGCGGAGCCGGCCTTGAAGGACCTCTGTGTCCGACTGTGGCCTGCAGGGCCATTGTCGTGTAGCTACTTCGGCTTAGTGCAAAAGCTATGCGACGCTGCTCCCCGGATTGCCACTTTGAAGTGCTCCGTCTACATCGAGGGAGCTCGAATGGCCTTCGCGAAGACCATGGTTCACTGGCCGAAGATCAAGCCATTCCAGATGGCTACCCGGTGCCCGCCCCCTAGGAAGGAGCACGGGCACCTCGAGCAGTATTTTCCCATCATAATGGATGGTGCTCGGGCAATAGAGGCCTAATGCTCAAAAGATGTAATTTATGAGAGAACCATACTATCATGTATTAGATGATAGTTGAACTTTTGTGCTTAATGTAGTTGCTTTGCATGGTGTATCATACTTTACCTGTTTTTGTTTATTTTGACTCCTATGCGGCCGTTTTAATATGTAAGTTACCAGTCGTCGGCTTTAGCCCCATTGTAGATGCTACGAGGGGTATTTCGATCTCCATACTGTGACCCTTAGCCGACGTCTCGGTGCCCGGAGGTGGTAGCGTGTACGGGAGACTAGGCAATCAGACTATGTGGTTTTAGTGCTTTCACTTAGCCATAGGAGCTTGACTGTGGGGGACTAGAGACTAGCCCCCAGTGTATTGTGATGTTCGGATGTGTCGAGGTTGAAACCATTATCACTTGGTTTGTGTGAGTACAAACCCTTCATATAACACGGCGTAACCTCCATCGATTTTTAGTTTAACACTTGTCATCAGATCGCCGACTAGTTCTCGCCTATTATGACAGTCAGTTTTCGGCTTTCTCCACTGAGTTACTTAACCAGGCGAGTTGGAAGTACAATAAAGTGGTTCTCCCTTTACCCTCCTAGCTGAACATGCGGAACATAAGAGGGTAAGCACAGGAATCGGGCAACCCAACTATTGACCCAAGACATAATTCGGAACCAATTCATATAATGTAATATCCGAGACACCGATCACATGGGATAGACATTAGTGCTGGGGTGATGCTTGGGTGAGTTTTATAATCGAGCCCCGGGTCTATGAGCCGATCGCATCTAGATAAAACATGTACCAAACTAGTTTGTTCTAGCATCAAAGAGCGGAAAGAGTTGTGTAACATAAATGACTACAATGAGACCGTAAAGAGATGGTCTTTATTTCCGATGAGCTCGTGATGTCTAAGCATACAATCCAAACTGCCGAAGCAACTGTTATTGATAATTTATGAAAAAAATAAAACTTTACAGAGGAAAGGTTTACACAGGGCCCTCACGAGTGGTTTGATGTCCCTACTATGCCCTGCTACACGTCCGCGCCTTTGCTCCATAGAGGAGGTAGTGATCGGCGTACGGGCCCTTAAAGAGTGGTATTGAGAGGTTGCTGTAGTATATTAGCTTGATGCTAGGTAGGTACTAGATGTTACCTACAATTGTCTGAAGACATCTTTGGCCTTAGCTCGGTCAAGTCGAACACTTGGAGATTGGATAATAGGTCCCCACAGCTGCCCATGGTATTTTGAGCGCGAAATTGTGCATCTAAGGCACATACTTTGTGGCTAGAAGGGCCATGCTGTGGGGAGCATTTCCCTATTTACGTTCACCATGGGAGGGTTCTAAGAGTGGATATAGGGATCGAGCCCGTTTGCTCGCCTCTCATGCCTTAGCGATAGATTGGGACTTCGGCGCCTCGTTGCCGAACTGGACTTCTGCTGCCAGGTCCGCTGTGTGTTCCTCGATTCGGAGTGAGCGCTCCATGTTGCCATTAACGGTAATGCCACCCTTGGGTCCGGGCATCTTGAGCTGCAAATATGAGTAGTGGGGGACGGTGTTGAAGCGAGCGAATGATGTACGACCCATAAGTATGTGGTAGCCACTATGGAAAGGGACGGTGTCGAAGATCAAGTCTTCACTGCGGAAGTTGTCGGGTGAACCGAACACTAATTCCCAAGTCATAGTGCCCAAGCAGCGGGCTTTGATGCCCCGGATTACTCCTTTGAAGGTGGTGTTGCTGGGTTTGATCCTTGACAAATCAATGCCCATCTTTCTCACCGTATCTGAGTAAATCAGATTGAGGCTACTGCCTCCATCCATGAGGACTCGAGTTAGGGGGTACACATCTATAATGGAGTCGAGTACCAAGGCCACCAACCCTCCATGTCGGATACTGGTCGGATGGTCCCTGCGGTCAAAGGTGATCAGGTATGCCGACCATGGGTTGAATTTCGGGGCTACCGGCTCTACGATGTAGACGTCCCCAAGCATGCGCTTCCTCTCCTTCTTGGGTATATGTGCGATGTAGATCATGTTCATAGTTTTTACCTTAGGAGGGAATTGCTTCTGGCCTCCATTATTCGGCCCATGAGGCTCGTCGTCGTCCTTGCTGCGGGGCCCTTTTCCTTGTTCCTTGGTTGTGAGTTTGCTGGCCTGTTTGATCACCCAACAATTACGATTGGTGTGGTTGGCGGGTTTGTCTGGGGTGCCATGGATCTGGCAGGGCCTATCCAGGATTTTGTCTAACGCGATGGGTCCATCCCGGTTCCCTTTAGAGGGCTTCTTCCGCTGTCCTGATTTGTTGAATCCGGCATTTACTATTGTTTCTTTGGCTACACCGCCGATGTGTCGGCGTTTGTTCTTGTTGTGTCGTGGTTTCCCGTTGCCGTCTTAGACTTCTGAGGTGCCGGGTTTGTCCGAGAGGTTGCTTCTACGAGCAAACCAACTATCCTCGCCCACGCAAAAGTGGGTCATGAGAGAGGTTAGTGCCGACATTGTCTTCGGCTTCTCCTTGCCGAGCTGGCGAGCGAGCCATTCATCCCATATACTATGCCGGAAGGTGGCTATTGCCTCGGCATCGAGACAGTCAACGATTTGATTGTTGTTCATCAAGAACCGGTTCCAAAATTGCCAGGCTAACTCTCCGGGCTTTTGGACCATGTGGCTCAGGTCATCGGCATCCAGAGGCCGAACATAGGTGCCTTGAAAGTTAGCTCAAAAAGCATCCTCAAGCTCTTCTTGGGTCCCAACGGAGTTTTCGGGGAGGTTGTTCAACCAATGCCTAGGCGGTCCTTTGATCTTGAGTAGTAGATATTTGATGGCATGGAGGTCGTCTCGTCGGGCCATGTGAGTGTCGAGAAGGAAGTCTTCAATCCATACGGCTGGGTCTGTTGGCCGCCATATTGTTCGATATTTACGGGTTTGAATCCTTTGGGGAACTGATGCTGCATCACCTCATCTGTAAAGCACATTGGGTGAGCGGCACTCCTGACCCGAACTACGTCACGACGGAGATCGGCTGCCATCTGGGCCCCGTGCTGCTCCCGAGCTCCATTGTTTCGGTCGCGCCAAGCTTGGTATCCACCCCGTCCAGTGAGAGTGTACCCTCTAGATCCAAAGATGGATCTTGTCTGACCTGCTCTAGTGGCGAGGTTGTTTCGTAGGTCATACAGATCTTCAGGCGCATTGGTTCCTTGCCTCTCCGTCGAGGGAGTGCAGGTGGATGTTCGGCCTCCCTAGCCGTCCTGTCCTATCCTCCAGGGGGGCGGTCTGGATGGTTGTCTTGAGTGTGTCTGGGGGGTGCGGGCTCTAGGGCCTCGTTGTCGAATTGAGGTAGCAAACGTCAGCTTGGGTAGCTTTTCTTTTGATCCTGCCGCTTGTTGCCGTACCCCTTTTCGGCTGCTAGGACTCTCGTCCATGTGTCATTGAGGGTATCTTGTTCGGCTTTCAGCTGCTTCTGCTTCTTCTTCATGCTTCGAGCAGTGGCTATAAGTTGCCGCTCGAATCGTTCTTGGTCCAGCGGGTCCTCAGGGATGATGAAATCCTCGGCTCCGAGTCTAACCTCCTCTTCGGAGAGAGGAAGGTAGTTGCTTTCCTCGGAGTCATTGAGGTCCCAAGCCTTCCACAAGCAACGGCAACAAGTCAAGCTGCAAGAAAACTTCAACATCTTCAAGTCTTCCTCCTACTACATGTCACATCCCTAGCTTCTGGTGCTGCCTAGTGTTTGCATCTTGCTTGCATCATGTTTAAATTTCTGAAAGTTGAATTAAGGATAGTTGAAACCCTCAGAAATCACTCCAGAAATAATCAACAATAAAATCTCTTCAAAGAAGTCCAAGGAAATGTTCCTGTTACTCTGTGAAAATATTGGTAAGAGGTAAAATTCAAACCAATATTTTTGGAATCAGGGAAATATTTATTTGGGGCCTTTGAATTAAATCAATGACATATTTGAGTTGGATTTATTTATGTTATCTAAGAAATAAATTTCAAATATTTTTGTAAGTTTGCATGTGACCTTGGACTACCTCCATGAGCTCACATAAAAATTTACAAAAAGTTTTAAAATGATTTGGTTTGTAAATCAAATCAAAACAAAGAAATAAAATAGAAAACAGAAACAAATAAAAGAGAGAGGGACTTATCTGCGCCTTACCTGGCTGACCCAGGTCCTGTGCAGCCCAGCTGTGGCCCAGCACTGTAGTTGGCCCAGCCCAGCCGCCCCACCGTCTTCAACCTCCTGCCACTAGGCAGGAGGGCGTGTGCTCGCCGCGCGCGCGCCACCTCCACCCTGCCTGGCTGTCCTCCCATCGCCCTGGACCTTCCCTCGCGTCGCCACGCACCTCCCTCGACCCCTGCGTCTCTCCCCTCTCTCTCTCTGGACCCCTCCCCCTTCTCCGCTCGCTTCCGAACGGAACCCGCCACCGCCACTTGCTGCTGCCGCGGCCACCGCCACTGCCTCGCCTCGCCGACGTGTCCAAGGGGTGCACCAAGACGTCCTCGACCTACTCGCCAAGTCAAGCATCGTCGGACGCCCTGCATCACCGGCTACCTCGTCGTCTTCTTCCTTCGGCCGCCGAGATCGCTGACGACCTTGCGCCCTCTCCGACGCCTCCCCGAGCCCGCTGAGCCTCTTCTCGCATAAGCCGTGAGCTCCTCTCCCTAACCCCCTCTTCTTTGCCTCATTTGCATGCCGTAGCCACCATCTCGCATGTGACCGAACGTGCCACCGCCTGCGCTCGTCGCTGGTGATGCTCCGGTGAATATTTGGTCCTGAGCGAGCGTCCAACATTCTCACCGCCGCGCGTAGAGCCTCCCTAGCGCCTCGCTGCGTTCGTTTGCGCACCGCATCACCAATCCTGCGAACACCCGAACGCCGGCCGCCGCATTCGTGCTCGCCGTCGTCGACTCAGGCCACCCCAGCTCCAGCCGCTACCTCCATTTGATGCGTCTCACTCCCAGGAGCACGTAGGAGCAAACGACGCATCAAATGGTGCTCTGTGGACGATTTCCAAACCCCTCTGCCATCTCGGACCTCGCCGGCGGCTTAACGCCGGCGGGTTTGACCCCGCTGGCCCGGGTTGACCCCGGTTTAACCTCCCCTGGGTCCTGACATGTGGGCCCAGGCCCCTGTTTAATTAGGGTTAGGTTTAATTAGTGTTAATTAACTTAGTTAACCCACTGACTCGCTGACATGTGTGCCCAGCCCTGCTGACATTTTAGTTAGTGTTAGCTTAGCGCTAATTAACTCAGTTAATTAACTGAGTCACTAACCAGCAGGCCCCACTGGTCAGGTTTGACCTGGACCGGATTAGTTGACCTGCTGAGGTCAGCATGACACTATGCTGACGCGGTAATAGGCTTTTCTGGATTTATTCTTATTCAGGAAATTTTAGAAAATGTTATAAACTTCCAAAAATCATATAAAATCAACCATAACTCAGAATGAAATAAGTTATATATGAAAAATGATCAGAAAAATCCAATCTATCCATCTGTACTGGTTTCATGCATGTTTAAACAACTAAACCTTACTTAGTTGAAAACATGATGATGCAATATTTGAATTCATAGTTTGAATTTGAATTTGAACCTTGAGTTCACATCAACCCAAACCCTTCTGTTACTAGCTGCACTAGCTCAAATCACATCATATTGACATATCATGATCATGCATCATATGTGCATTGCATTGATTGTGTCTTTCTCTGTTTGCCGGTAACCGTCCCCTCTCAGTCGACGATGTTTCCGACGACGTGATCGATGACACCGATGAAGAACTATATTATCTTCAGAAGTGCCAGGCAAGCAAAAACCCCTTGTTCATTCCGATATAATCCCACTCTCTCACTCCTGTTACATGCTGCGGTAGTTGAACCCCTTTTCCTCTGCACGACCTGTCATTGCCACAGTAAATAGATGAAACCCACTAGCATGAGTAGGAGTTGTTTGAGCCCTGATGTGCCTACTCATTCATGCTTTTTTGTCATGCCTGCTACTGCTGAGAGTTGATCAGGTCTGATTCATCGGGGATGTATTGGAATGTGGTGAACATGTCCTACTGTTGAGAGCTAAGTGTGTGAATACGATTTGGTAAAGGTAGCGGTGAGAGGCCTTGTAGGAGTACATGGTGGGTTGTCTCATTGAAACCGTCCTCAGGAACTGAGTTCTGTGTTTGTGATCCATGAATAGTTACTACCACACATTGGGTTCCGGTAACTCGACCCCTCTCGGCTTATTAACCGCCTCGATCTCTTTCCAGGAGTTGCAACTAGTTCCTGGTGTTTGTAGGTTGTGTTAGTAGTCTACCAAGTGGCACCCGATACAAGTGGGCTTGGGACAAACTAGGCACCGTGGCACGGTGTACCAAGAGTAGATCCATCCGTCGAGGTGGGCTTGGGAACCCTGCACACATCGTTTGGGGCCGTGAGCGACACCCCGGCCGGATCTCCTTGCGGATGGAACCCGAATAGGCGATAAACCTGGACTAGAGACTTGTGTGGTTAGTCAGGTCGTGGCCGACTCCCTCGCGAGGCTTCCGCTTGAAGGTTGCCGAGATACACGACGTGTACATGGTGGTAAGTGGCGAGAGCGTGTGTGAAGAAGTACACCCCTGCAGGGTTAACATCATCTATTCAAATAGCCGTGTCCACGGTAAAGGACTTCTGGGTTGCCTGTACAGTGCATAGACAAGTGAAAGTGGATACTCTAAAATGCGCAAGATAAGCGTGAGTGCTATGGATGGCCTTCTCGTAGGGAGACGGGAGCGGATCCATAGTGGTGTATTGATATGGTGAATATGTGGACTCGTGTGCGCCACCTAAAAGAGTTACTTGCAGTCCTAGTTTAGGATACCCACCGAGTCAAAGCTGGCTTGTTGCAGTTAAACTCCACCACCCCCTTTGTTGATACCGATGCATATGTAGTTAGTTCTGATGTAAGTCTTAATGGGTACATTTGTACTCACGTTTGCCTATTTATGTTTTTGCAGAGAGACATCAGTCTCGCTAGTAGTTCCGCGTGGACTTCGACGTTTAGCTTGTTACCTCAGCTACGATCTTGTGCCCTCGGTAGGGTCTTGTAGATTGTTGACATGGATTTTTACCGAGATAAATAAATGTATGAAATATAGATTCAAAACAGCAAAAAATCTGTTTTATAATGAAAATGATTAATTAAAAAAATCAACAACTCAATCAACCAAGACATCGACGACTGGCAGCTCCAACTTTGTTAATGTACATTGCAAGAGAAAGTTGCAAGCCTCGCACCGGCCTAGTCCATCGCAATCTCCGGAGAGCACCGTCCGCTGAAACCGCCCTCATGGAGTCATCATTGTCGCGGGGGCCTTGCCGCGCGCAGCTCTGACTTCTCTGTCATAGCGAGAAACAAACATAGGCGCACTGGACCTAGGGTGCAGGAGGACTACCCGCGACCAACTCTGCATGCCCACCCCAGGGAAAGCGCGAAGGGGAACTAGTCTTCAAGACGATGACCACAAAGGGAAACCGACCCAGGAACGACGCCATCACCCGGCCCTGCTACAGTAGCTCAAAAGGGCTTTCATCCAAAGAAGAACCTCAAAGGTGGACAAGGCCGGAGAGTATCCTGACGACCCAGCAGGAAGGAAGAACAACGCCCACAGGCGCTGCGCCGTCGGTGTTGGCCATCAAAATATCACGGCATATTAGCAAAATACATAGACAACATAATTGGTGACTAAAGAAAATTTAGCATTAATTAAATCTTTAGCTGGTACGAGCATGCGTTATGTGCTAATGCATGCAGGCTTGGAAGCGTACATGCATGAATGTATGGGGTGTGGCCCTCACAACCAATCATTAGTTTCTTTGAGCAAATCAACACAGTCCCATGCATACGCAAAAGTTGCTCCGATTAAACAATCAGGTAAGAAGCCCATGCAAATGTTGCCTTACACAGAGGGGCCCATCTTTAGATAGAGCTTAATTAAAGAAACCCATTAAAATAATTGGGCTAGAGGGCCATGTGTGCTCCCGCCGAAGTCCCATCAATCAGCTGGAGACCAAGTCTGCGCTCCATTTTCTACCCATGTTCTACCATCCAGCCACGCTCCCGCTCCCACGTCCCGCACGAGCGACGTGCAGGTTGAGTCCTTGGCGCACGCGGCAGCTTCAAAGGCCACTGCTACACACCAGCCCCTATAAATACCCGACAGGCAGACTGCTCTAGGGTCGGCCTCCAGTTCATTCCTTTCCTCTGCTAAAAAATCACACACACATACAAACTCACAAAGAAGAGAAGAGAAGGAGCCAGGCGTGCTGCGTCCTGTTGGTTTGAAGGTGAGATTCAATGGCTCTCTTTTGGCCCCTGGTTTGGCCATTGTGGTCCAGGCCAGGGAGCTTTCTTCTCCTTCTTCTAAATTTCTAGCCTCGGTCCGGCCATCACGGTACAAATCAGGGGCATGTTTCATCTTCCCAAAATTCTTGTTCTTGGTTCGGCCATCGGGATACAAATCAAGGAGCACATTTTATATCCCTAAAATTCTTGCCCTTAGTCCGGCCGTTGCGGTACAGACTAAGGTGTATGTTTAATCTATCTCAAAATTTTGCCTTTGATTTGGGCATTTTGGTACAGACTAAAGAGTATGTTGCATCCATCTCAAAATTTTGTCCTTGGTTCGGCCATCGCGGTACAAACCAAGGAGCATGTTATATCTACCCCAAACTTTCCCATTCGGCTCGGCCATCGCGGTATGAGCCAAGGAGCATGCATGTTCCTTCTGCATGTTGCATATGTTTCGTCCTAATGATCTCCTTCTTGATTCGGTCCCCTTAGCGATACAGGCCAGGACGATCGTCTCGTTTCTTGGTTTGGTCCCTATACGCGGATACAAATCAAGAGAGTATCATAGGCACGAAAACTTCATAAACAAATGCCTTAATTTGGTCATCATAAAAATAATGGATCTGACTAAGTTGGAATGAAATCACGAATATGCTAAACTGAATTCATTCTTGTTCGGTTACGCTACGGACCTTATGTGTCGCGTTAGTTGTAATATGAACAAGAATATACAAAATATGCCTTCACTTGGTTACGTTACACGAGGGCATTATCTTAAGGCTACTCGGTGTTAATAGTAATACAAGCAAGGCAAAACTTAATTTAAATTGTGTTCATGCTGCACTCACCAAAACCAAAATCATGCAAGTTGAATTATAAAACATGTTGCATCATAAAAATCAATCTTACTTGGTTGCGCTACACGCGGGCATTATCTTAATGCTACGCGGTGTTAGTAGTAATACAAGTGAGGGAAAACCAAACAGAATATTCAGGCCACATATTTGGTCCAAAGTCAAATAAAATATGGCATGAAATGCTCCAATGCTATAAGAGCCTAAACTATTAGCATCATCACAAATGGATATCACAAACTCACTTTACTTGGGTTATACTACACACGAGCACCAACGAAATGACGCTATGTAGAGTTAGTTCTAATACCATGTAAGGTACAAACATAAAAAAACCCGATAGATGTCATATAACTCATGCAATACCATAATGGCTCCACAAACCTTTGTTTGGTTACGCTGCACGCGGGCATTATATTAGTGCTACGCGGTGTTAGTAGTAATACAGGTAAAGAAGAACTTAATAAAAATAAGTTCACTCCACATCCACATATGCATACAAAATTCATGCAAAATACACGATAAGGCATATTTCATGTAGCCCACATAGGCTTTAAACAAATAAAAAATATCATAAACAAACTCCATTCGGGTCAAGCTATACGTGTGTGTCATATCATTGCACCGCGTGGTTAGTATTGATACCGCGTGAAGTCAAAGTCAACAAAGTATGGCAAATATCATATGAACCATAAAAAGCATCAAAATTGTGTCAGAAAGCTTCAGCCCATTACGCTACACACGGGCACCATATCAGTGTCGCGCGGTGATAGTAGTAATGTGATAATGCAAAACTTATTAAAATTGGCATGTCACATATATACATGCCACCAAAACCAAAGAGGTTATATAAAAATCCTAAAGGAAAACACATACCCATGTCCTATATGTTAAACATAGGATAAAACTATGCTTAGCCAAAATCAACCTGCATTCCGCATATCAATGAGGTTGAACACACACAAATTGTTGCATGCTAGGAAAATATATTCCCAAACATCACACATAAAATCTTAGAGGAGTACTTGCATGGAACCAAACTTCAAGCTCACCAAGAAGGAGTTCGTCGTCGACCGGCGAGGAGGATTTCTCTTGTAGTATGTTGTAATAGGAATGTGATGCAATCCTATGTAATAGATATGTTGGAATTCTTAATCAGGGGTTTTCTCTTCGGAGATGTAATTAACAGATTTTTTATGTAAATGTAAGAGTTCTGGAAATAAAGTACCTGCAATGTTTGATTCTATTTTTATTTTATGCATTTAAATGTCACTCTGTATCAATGACGTGGACGCGTATTCTCACGCCCGCCATTTTCCCGTCATCAGATTCTGGCACGCCCAGTGGGACCTATTTCTCCCCTCATCTTTGAATTCGAACATAGGATTTGCAACATATGAATTCCCATAGTACATAAAGCATAAAACATTATGTACATATATGCCAAAAAAATATATGAAGAAAACTAATATATGGTTTTCTTTATTTTGAAGGTATGGAGGGACAGGTCCAGCAATTTGTCACTCTCCGCTTTGGTGACCTCTGGCTGGATGTGCCAATCGGTCCGCTTGTGGCTGCAGTTAGCAAGAGTTTGGAAACAACAGCTGCATCTTCAACTAAGCGGAAGAAAAGGAAGTCTCTTACGACCTTTGAAGGAAGGGTTTACTCCTGTTCTCACAAAGTCAGCAAAGAGAAGGATGCGTGCGGCTGCAAAAGCATCTAAGGATCAGCATGTACATGAAGCTTCTGCATCTACTTCAGTTCCTCCTGGTTTCACAAAGATGTCACCTACCAAGGTCATAAGCCATGAGGTACCAGCAAAGGTTGTCCGCATGGCACCCGAAGAGTGGCCCGTTCTTGGAAAACAGACGGGATCACTAAAGGTGGCGTCGCCAAGACAATCTGCTTCAACTACATCGACCAAAGTCGCAGTGCCCCTTACACCTTCAAAACTTAGGGTGGGCGCATGCGAAGGGTCAGGAGAAAGCTCACATAAGCTTATCCCAAGCAACGTAGGGACAACTCAAAGGGCTTGCTCAGCGGACAAAGGAAAAGGTGTAATGACTGAGGACACTGAGTCTTCCTCACATGAAGAATCGACTCGTCCAAGAAACCAACTTCGTGTTGATGCACTTGAATTTATCCCAACCATGGGCTATAATCCAATTGGACCATGCCTAGTGGGTGAGCCAAGCAATAGACGCTCGCTCTAGTGGCAGGGGCTGTTTGTCACTTCAGATGACTTCCAAGCTGGTCATGTGGATCCAACTGCTACAATATCAGATCCTTTGTCCTCATCGGTGCCAGCACCAAGACCATCATTTGAAGGCTCAGTTGATCCGGCACGTCGTCGTCGTCGACGGCAGAGGGCTCACCGTGCATGGCTTGATCTCCCAGTGGCAACTGATGCAAACATGACCAATCAACAACAGAAGCACGTGGCATATCCCATTAGAAATAGAGAAAGGAAGATCAATGCAAGGATCCGTGGGGGGAGCCATGCTAGCTTCCATGCCGTCATGACACAGAATGTTTGCCAAGCTTTGATGGAAATACTTCCAGGATGCTCTATCTCTGCTGATAATATCAGTGGCGCCATCATGCGTCGTGTAGAAACTCTTTCGAAGTGGCCAGAATACGAAGAATTTGTGAAGGCAGATCCACGACGACAAGAGTATGTGAAGCAGGCTGCTCATGCACGCAAAAAGCGGGCTGCCTTGAAACAAAGAGAGATGGCAGTACGAGCTGATTCGGGGTATAGCAGAATACAAGGAAGAGATTCTCAATCAACAAGCCAAGTCAGTGGAGGAACTGGGGCAAAAGAAATGGCAAGTACAGAAAAGAAGACTACCAGAACTCTCGCTCCATGGCCAACTCGCAAGAAAGTCTCAGGTAACTCATTTGAAGTATTCAACGCAATGCCAGTTGGTGTCAAAATGGTGACAGACAACAGTAGTGAAACCTCCTCAGCATCAACACACTTCAAGAGGAAGAAGGCACGCAAGACTGTTGTAGAAGGTCCTCGCCGCATGACGCGCAGCCAGAAGGGTTCAGATTATGAAGAACTTGGGTCAAGCAATGGAGGGTCTTACAATCCCCTATCAGATAGCACTCCTTGTCCTTCTGAAAATGAGATAGAACTTCACCATGGTGCAGGGCATACAGAGCAAGTCCTAGCTACATATGAAACTCGTTCAGTTGAGGAGCAATTAGCCAACCTTACGGCAGCACTCCAACAAAAGGAAGACGAGCTAGCAGCCCTTCGTATTCATATGGGCAATAACCAGAACAAAGGAAATGAAGGGGATGGTGGTGCAAGTGCTAGCAGCCAACATGGAGGAGCAGGGCTTAACCTTGAGGCGATCCAAAGGATGATCGCTGAGGGGGTAAAGTCCCAGTTGATGCAAACTCAGTACTCGATGCGGCCAGGGTATGTTAAGCCATACCCACCCGATGTGGACCTAGTTCCTTTCCCAACAAACTACAGACAGCCGCAGTTTAGTAAGTTCAATGGGAGTGGATCTCCCCATGAGCATATAGCACACTTCCTTGCTGCTTGCCAAGATACATCCAACAATGGAGCATAGGCAGTTTGTACAGACATTGTCTGGGCCTGCCTTTACCTGGTACAGCAAGCTACCTCCAAGCTCTGTAAAAACGTGGGAACAAATGCGAAACTCATTCCTCGAGCGTTTCTATAGCACGCAAAGGACGGTGGGCATAACTGAGTTGACCCAAACTGAACAAGGGTTCAACGAGAAGGCGGCTGACTTCATAAATAGATGGAGAAACCTAAGTCTTCACTGCCCACAGCCCATCATCGAGCCGTAAGCGGTGCGGATGTGCATGAACAATCTCCACTCGGAAGTGGCTGTCCGATTACATAAGGGGTGAGGCCCTCACGTTTGAAGAGTTGGCTTCAAAGTCCACGGATATAGAAAATTATATGCAACTTGTCGCCCGTCGAACAAAAACGACGTTCAACAAGCCTACAGACAAAGGTGGTCAGCGTGAAAAGTTGCCGATGAAACCCATGTCTGCACAAGCCATGGAGACATCGACGGTAAAACCTCAGTTTCAACCCAGAAGAGCACCTGTAGGGTACCAAGGACAGCAAGATGCACAGGTCGGTAGGAGGCCAACTCTCAACGAGCGACAAAACATGGAGTATTCTTTTCCTGTAGAAGAAATTGATGACCTTTTCACTGGTTTAAAGGAGTTGAGTCTTATAGAACTTCCCAAGCCCAAAAGGCCAGAAGAAGCTTCAAAATTTAATGACCCAAATTTCTGTCACTACCATCGCATTTTGGGCCATACACTCAAAGATTGCTTCGTTGCGAAGAATATCATACAGAAAATGATCGATGAGGGGACCATTGATACGGACCTCCTCAAAAGCTTAAAGAAAGGAAAGAAGATGGCTACAGCAAATGTTGCCACTCTTCAAGATAGCTCGGCTTCCTCCCATGCCTCGGTCATGGGACCACGTCCCAGGGTCAGCGTCAAAGAGAGGCTCACATTCCCTGCAGCCGTGATGGATGGCCCAGTGTACCAGCTTCTCAAGAACCCCAAGACTGCAGGGAGCAGCGGCCAAAACGCCGTGCACTACCCCGAGTGATGGAAGATGTCGCTCCTCTGCGCTTCGTACCAAAGAAAATATCAGCATTTGGTGAAGCGCATGAAGGTTCCGCCTAGTGAAGAATTCAACGTTCTCACTATAGGTGTGTTTGAGGATGATAGCGAGTCTCTTCACTTCCCCGAAGAAGATGCGCCAGAAGTGGATCATGTCCACCTTAGATCAGGTCGCCAGTTTGCTGACCCACATCCTCCACCTAGAAAGGAGCCTAAGAGCAAAGATGTAACCGAGAATGAGACAATCGACCCGCCTTCTAAGGTGTCAGTCAAGTATGATGTAATCTCTCATTTGAAGAAAATACCAGCTATGCTTTCTGTGTATGATGCTTTCTCTCTTTCCTCGGATTTACGTAAGGCACTAGTTACAGCATTGTCATTTCCTGAAGATTATAGAGTGGAAGTCTCACAGACTGAAGCTGAATTAAATGATGTGCTAAACATTACATTCACGGATGAGGACATGGTGTTAGGAGCGAAGAAGCATAACAAGCCTCTTCTTATGTTTGGTGAGATTGATGACTTGCGAACAAATCGCATAATGATAGATGGTGGATCCGCCATAAATTTGCTGCCTCTGCATACTTTGAAAAGGATTGGATATTCCCCTGAGGATTTGAGTCGGTCAAATGTGGTCATTCACGGCTTTAACCAGTCAGGTCAAGAGGCCATGAGTACCATTTCCTTGGTACTAAAAATGGAAGCGTTATCTACATACGTGAGATTCCATGTGATTGATGCAGCCACATCTTACAATGCAGTGTTGGGCCGACCATGGCTGCATGAAAATCAGGTTGTGCCATCTACACTCCATCAGTGTGTCAAGTACAAAGAGAAATCTGGAGAAACAGTAAGAATATTTGCAGATAAGAGACCATTCACCGTAGCTGAATCTTTCTACCCGATGCAAAATTCTACTTTGAGCCTGTTGAAAAAGTACACAAGCCAAGGCCTGTAATAGTACCTGAGTCAAATATGGTAAAGAAAAATACTGCAGAATCCTCATCTGGCCGAAAGATTTATCAGTATATACCAACTGACCAAAGGAAAGAGGGTGACCCAATATTCCGTGTCATCGATAAATCATCTGTTAAAAAAGGTACCAAAATGCCTATGCTCTTACCTCCTTTGGTTCAACATAAAATTGAGCAAGATAAAGAGGAGCCGCATGAGTGTGAAAATAAAAATAAAAATGTGGTTCATATCACCTTGGAAAATAAAGATGATGAGTCATTGCCTATTTCTTTGTACGATAACCGAGTTTTGTATATGATGCAGAAAATGGGATATGATACCCTCACTGGCCCGTCGTTGTGTGATGGCCGAGGGCAGCGAGCGCCATTTGAAAAGGCATTGTCCCGAGAACAACTCGAAGCTCTACATGAGGGCCAGCCTTTAAAAGAAAAAAGGAATGGGCTGGGCTATGAGGTTTGTATGACCTCGACTAAATTTGTAGACCCCAACTGAGGCATCCCCACAAATGGAGGATGGTAATCAGCCAACTATTGATGACTTGGAAGAAATAAATATTGGGACAGTCGAGGATCCTCAACCGATTTTTATTGGCGCACGTATGTCCAAAGAAAAGAAGGAGGAATATCGTAAGTTCCTTTCTGCAAACAAAGATGTCTTCTCTTGGAATTACGAGGAAATGCCAGGCTTGGATCCAGAGGTAGCGGTGCACCGACTTGCCGTGCAAGATGATGTACCCCAAAGAAACAAGCACAAAGGAGATTTCGACCCGAGCTACTCCCCAAGATAGAAGCCGAGGTCGACAAACTCATAGCTGCTGGGTTCATTATGGAACTTAAATATCCTAAGTGGCTTTCCAATATTGTTCTAGTTAAAAAGAAAAATGGTCAAATCCGTGTGTGTGTAGACTTTAGGGACTTAAATAAAGCATGCCCTAAAGATGATTTTCCTATACCTATATCTGAAATACTCGTTGATGCTAGCATGAATCATGAAATATTTTCCTTTATGGATGGATATTCTGGATATAATCAAATAAAAATGGCGCCAGAAGATGAAGAGCTAACGGCTTTCAGGACGGCCAAAGGCATATTCTGTTATAGGGTCATGCCATTTGGACTCAAAAATGCAGGGGCGACATATCAACGAGCCATGACCATACTTTTAGATGGGTTGTTATATGTAATCGTTGAATGTTATATTGATGACATAGTGGTAAAATCAAAACGCGAAGAAGACCATATGAAACATCTTGCAATGATTTTCGAGCGTCTGAGGGAACATAACTTGAAAATGAATCCCATGAAATGTGCGTTCGGAGTTTCTTCCGGGAAATTTCTTGGTTTTGTGGTCACAAAGAATGGCATCCAAATTGACCCAGATAAAGTAAAAGCAATCGTTAAAATGCCACCACCCACAAACCTACATGAACTAAAGAGTTTCAAGGTCACCTAGCATATATTAGGAGATTTATCTCAAACTTATCAGGAAGATGTAAACCATTCTCACATCTCATGAAGAAGGGTGTCTCATTCGAGTGGGACCAAGCATGCCAAAATTCCTTCTTGGACATTAAAAAATACCTTATACACCCACCTATCCTGGGTGCACCAATTAAGGAGCGTCCTCTGATCCTATATACGGCATCCATGCCTATGTCGTTGGGAGCTCTTTTAGCACAGAATAATGAGTCCGAAAAGGAAATGTCCCTATATTACCTTAGTCGCACCCTCGTGGGGGCTGAGTGCAACTATCCGAACATGGAAAAGATATGTCTCGCATTGGTGTTTGCAGCACAAAAATTGCGCCATTACATGTTAGAGCATACTGTACACCTCGTATCGAGAGCATACCCTCTCAGGTATATCTTATATAAAATGGTGCTTTCAGGTAGACTGGCTAAGTGGGCGATGTTTTTGTCACAATTTGATATCAAGTTTGTGCCACAAAAGGCCATGAAGGGGCAGGCGTTAGCTAACTTCCTAGCGACACATCCAATACCCGATGATTTCCCCATAGATGATGACTTGCCAGATGAAGAGGTGTTCACTACATTAGTTGCTAGTACATGTTGGCAAATGTACTTCGATGGCGCATGTCGACGATCAGGGGCAGGTGCTGGAGTCGTCTTCATGACGCCCAGTGAAAGGATAATCCCGTACTCATTCACCCTAACTTCAGCGGTTTCAAATAATTCTGCTGAATATGAGGCTTCGATAATTGGGCTTGAATTAGCTCTGAATATGGGGTTAGATTCACTCACTATTTATGGTGACTCTTAGTTAGTGATCAACCAACTACTGGGAATCTACATGGTAAAGAAAGAAGAATTGATGCCTTATTTCCAACGAGCCAAAATGCTCATGTCCATGTTTGCTGATCTAAATATTCAGCATGTTATAAGAAGTCGGAATGAAAAGGCTGGCGCCTTAGCAGGTTTAGCCGCTAGTATGTCATTAACTTCACATCAAATGATGGACGTTCGTGTTGAAGAATGCAGAATCCTACCTATACTCGCCGAGGAAGAGGAGACGACGACGTCGGTTGCAATGACTGCAGATATTTATGAGATTGAAGTTGGAGACTGGCGAAGCCCTTTCCTGGAATACTTGCTCCACGGATATTTACCTCTAGACTCCGCAGAAAGGTCTAGAGTTCGGAAAAGGTCAGTTCACTATACATGTATAAATGATACCCTGTATAGGCGTTCTTTCGATGGCATCCTCCTCCGCTGTCTAGCAGGGAATGAAATTGTGGAAGCCTTAAATGAAGTGCACGCCGGGGTGTGTGGGGTGCATCAATCTGGCCCTAAGTTATATTATCAATTGCGACATCTTGGTTACTATTGGCCTACCATGTTTGACGATGCCATGAAATTTGCAAAAAGGTGTCACGAGTGTCAGGTACATGGTAATTTCATACATCAACCCCATGAGTCGTTGCATCCCACAAATATTGCATGGCCATTTGAAATGTGGGGAATGGATATAGTAGGACCTATTAATCCGCCATCATCAAAGGGCACAAATTTATCCTGGCTGCACTGACATTTCTCTAATTGGGCCGAGCTTATACCATTAAAAGAGGATAAGGGAGAGCACGTGGAGCACTTCATAAGAACACACCTCATATATCGCTTCGGAGTTCCTTCCCGTATCATGTCTGACAACGGGGGACCATTCAAAAATAAACATGTCGATAAGTTATGCTCGAAATTCAAAATGATTCATCACTATTCTACGGCTTATAATCCGACAGCTAATGGACAGGCGGAAGCTTTTAATAAAACCCTCTGCAAATTGTTAAAGAAAGTCGTGTCTAGAAATAAGCATGAGTGGCATGAGAAACTTCTTGAGGCCTTGTGGGCTTATAGAAGCACGACACGTACACCAACTGGAATGATACCATACTCCCTCGTATTTGGAGGAGAGGCAGTTCTTCCATTAGAGGTACAAATTACCTCGCTTAGAGTTGCTATTCAGGAGAAACTTTCTGAAGAACAGGCCATAAAATTACGCCTCGGCGAACTTGAAATGCTCGAAGGAAAACGCCTTCAGGCATTACAAAATTTGGAGGCGTATCAGGCTAGAATGTCCCGTGCTTTCGATAAGCGCGTTAAAAGGAGATCATTCAAGCAAGGAGACCTAGTGCTCGCCGTCATCCGTCCTATGAATGTTACACGACGGATGGGGGGAAAGTTCGAGCCAAAATGGGAGGGTCCCTACATCATAAAAGAGTTCTACTCTAGTGGTGCATACAAGATAGTTTCCCCTGACGGCGAGTATTGCCCGCCACCGATAAATGGAAAATTCCTTAAGCGCTATTATGCTTGAGTAAAAACAAAATGATACTCCATACCCTTATGAGTATAAAATGGGGCAAAGAAAAAAAATACTCCAATGACTTACGGGTATAAACTGTGATGGAAAAAAAATCAAATCATCATAATTACTCCACACCCTTATGAGTTTAAACTGGGGCAAAAAAAATACTCCAACGACTTACGAGTATAAACTGTGACATAAAAATAAAAATAGACCACGCCCATATGAGTATAAACTTGGGCACACAAAAATAATAATACTCCAACAACTTACGAGTATAAACTATGATGCCAAAAAAAGGATCATCCAAAATACTCCACACCCCTACGAGTATAAACTGGGGCACAAAAAAAACTCCAATGACTTACGAGTATAAACTGTGACGTAAAAAAAGGTGGGTAATAAAAAAAATAAACATCAAGCAGGCTCCAGACTTCATAAGCTTAAATCATTGTACAAAAATGGTACGTACATGCATTTATATAATAAAGAAATAGAATAAAATAAATAAGGCTGCAGGCCTTACACAACGATAGTGGAAATAAATAAGGAAGTTTCAACGTCAAAGCTGGCGTACTAGCACATCATGCATAAAATGTGGAGTTCCCACCTGAATAAACAAAGTACTGCTACATTTGAAGTGAAACTGAGTGCTGAACGTAAAATGATTCAAAGGGAAATGATGAATTGAGATGGCCAAATAAACGAGAACTAAACAAAGTCTACGCCTTCTCAAGGAGCTCGCCAGTTCTGCAGGTTGTTCAACAACTGACTTGCTTCACTCTTTAAATCTGCTGTCTTTTGTTTAAATTCAGCAAGCCTTGCACCTCTGGCAGCATTGGTATCCTGTACACTCTTTACCAACTTCTCCTGCTCAGATTGATGGGCATTATGTGCTTGTCGGCGTTGTTCCATTTCCAACTTAAGCCTGTGCAAAGTAGCAGTAACCTCTTCAAGCTGGGCCTTCAACTCTGCTTCACGTGCCTCCATTTCAGTGCACTTCTTTTCTACGGCAGATAAGTCCTTAATTATGGCCTTTGAAACCTCATGGCCAGACTTAATCTTAAGTCCTACTTCAGCAACAACATGCTCATCTCGCTCGGATTCCTCCATGAACTTAGTCTGGCCAACCTCCAACTTCTTGGAAAGGTCAATAAGCCCGACCAACATGGCCTGCACCTTAGCTACCTCAGGTACTTGCGTGGGCAGCGTCTGAGAAACGCTCTCAAGCATGATGCGTCGCTTGGGATCACCGAGGTTAGAGTCGTTCAGTCCTTCGAGGGCTCGTTTTACCATGAAATCTGTAGCCTCCATAAACGTGTCCTTGACGAAACTGTAGTCCATCTGTGCGTCTTTTCCTGATACTAACATCACCTCAGGGTCTTGTGAGTGGCGAATTTCTCGTTCGCAACCTAAAAAAAAGAGAGAAAAGAGTTATGAGAACTGATGATAATGATTTTCCATAAACACGACCAGTTAAATAGACATATAAATAAATAAACTACCAGGTAAAGTTGACAAGAAACCAAGAGCATTAGGGGTATGGAGCACAACTTCAGTCACACTTTGGAAGGTGGACGACTTGCGCCACACTCGCCAATGGTATAATCCTCGACGGATAAATCGAAGAGCTCACCAAGGCCATGGTCCTTTTCTCCCGTGAGAACGTGACCAAAATCTTCATCACTAACAAAGTTCTTGAAGTTCAACATCTAATGACGGACCATCCAATGTTATTGGTTCGGAAAAATTGGATTCTTGGCCGAAATCAAGTTTGCACTTAAAGGGCAGCCTTTCTTCTTGTTCCACGTGAGGCGGTGTAGATTGCCTGCGTCTCTTTCCGCTAGCGGATGGGGCAGTGTCTGAGATATCATTATCCAGTGATAGCGGATGAGCGGAGGAGGACCCAGCTATGGCATTCTGTTTCAGTACATTACCCCGCCGTAGCTGCAAAAAGAAAATCTCAAATTAGTACCAAATAGTACGTGAGACATAATGAAAAATGGACACACATGTGCTTGAGCTCACCTCTTTTGACTTCACCGTTTGAGCAGCAACAACATCATTTAAATAATTATAGAGGACCAGTCTCCATTGATCTGTAATAGGTGTCTCGCCTTCTCAAGGGAGAACATGTTGGTCACGGTGCTCAATAGATACTCTCCTCACCACCATAAAATCTTTATCGGACAATGGGCGAGGCCTGATGTTGTGCTGTAGTGCACGCTTATTTTTATCCTTACATCATAAGGTGTCTTCCAGTCATGTTGCCATTGCAAAGATGGCCTGTAATGTCGTGAAAGGCTTTAGAAATTTTTTTCCACCAATTAGCCCATGCTACGAGGTGTTCCCAACTTGATCATCATCGGAAAATAGTGGAATTCTTCAGGGCCAAGGATAATAGGTGTGACCAAAAAGCATAGGCAATTCCAATTTCGTCTTGAGTATACAGTGCTCGCTAGAGGAGAAAAGGGTACAACTTGGTCAAGACGAAACTGTCGTGCCACTCGATCTGGGTGATATGGTTCAGCTATACACACGTCGGCGGTGATAGTACCACGCCTCCACGGCAGCATGCCATGATGAATAGAAATTAAGAAAGCCCTCTTGGGTTTGAATACACCTTCCATAGTGAGAGAATGGGGGTTCCAAGCAATATTCTTATAGTCATTGAGGAAAGCATGTGCCTCTTTGGGAGTAAAACGATGTGGCGTCTTAAACATGATTTTCACCATATTAGGCTGTACTGCCAAGATTTTGGGGCTCGGGAAATTTGGTGTTTTTGCTCAGTTTCCATAAGGTTTCTTGAGGTACACGCCCATCCATCCAGCAAGGTGGTGGACCGGCCAGATTCTATGTATGAATGAAGGGCCAATCGATGAGCACAAATTCGCCGAAGTGAGTAATAGAGGGAGCAAAGAGCAGGTGGGCCCAAAGAAATGCATCGTCCTAGGGAGATCCATGCCGCCATCACTAATACCCCAGGGCGAATATATGGCCCATGACCAACAACAACGTAGCGGCAAAGCCATATGGCAAGAAAAGCCGCAGTATACACGCGCTGGTCTTCTAAGCTCTTGGTAGCAAAGGAGTCTACTCCACTATTGTGAAAGAAATCACACCATTCCTTGAAACCTACTTTGCCACCCACAACAAGCTTGGTCCAAATTTCTAGGAGCCGAGGCAGGAAGTTGGGGTACAAAAGAGTAGAAGGATCCAACTCATCAGCTAGGGGAACATATTCTTCATAAGGTTCACCATCAAGGGGCAACCACGCAATCTTATGCATATCAAGAAGTGTGCCTGTACGCTCGCCACACGAGAACAAAAACGTGTTGGTGTTGGGGTCCCGTTTCTCCAATAAAGACCTTAAAAGAGGAGGGGAGACAGAATACTCGCCTAAAGAGCAATAAATGGCTCCATAGACGTAGTCCACACCTTCTTCACTCCCCTGCAGGTGGGTATGATATTTCTTCAAGACATTAATACCCCATTCAATATACCCAAGAGGCATTGGGGCATACTCAACCTCATGATTCTCCCAGCCTAAACCTTTGGATATTATATGTGTACCAAGGGTTGAAGCTTCATCAAGTCTAGGCCCAGGTGAGAGTGGTTGATAACAACGAGCTGAGAAAGATGGCCCTGCCGTCCATCCACGTGGTCCAAGCTCAGGATGGCTGTGTGGTACGCCTAACTTCGTAATCTCTGGATTGGCTATCTCACTACTATCAGGTTCAAATAGGTGTTTTTTGGCCAACTGTGATAAAGGCATTCTACATGATTCAGACGAAGATGGTGCCGTGGCTTCCTCCATCTATATCCAAGGAAAATATGCATGTCGGTATATATATATGAAATTACAGGAAGTTAAAATAGTATATAAAAGTGCAAGATTGAATATTATACCAAGGTGGAAATGATGATCCCAAGGTACACGATGCAATGAGAGATGGTATCTACAATAAAAGAAAAATATTTCAATATTTGAATTTGATGCATAGAAAAAGGGGATATGAGAAATGCAACACAGGTACGCATGATTGAAAATATTCCTCATGCCCAAGAGCAGTAGCATCACTGTCGAACGGCGGACCAAGCCCATATATATGCTTGCTGGAACACCGACAGTGATCAAGTCATTAAATTCATGCATATATCATATAAAAAAATCACTGAATGATGGACCAAGCCCATATATAGGCTTGCCGGAACACCGACAGTGATCAAGTCATTAAATTCATGCATATATCATATAAAAAACCACTGTCGAACGACGGACCAAGCCCATATATAGGCTTGCCGGGACGCCGACAGTGATTAAATCATTAAATTCATGCATATATTAAATAAAAAAAATCAATGTCGAACGACGGACCAAGCCCATATATAGGCTTGCCGGAACGCCGACAGTGATCAAGTCATTAAATTCATGCATATGACATATAAAAAAATCCTTTGTCGAGCACGGACCAAACCCATATAAAGGCTTCCTTAACGCCGACAGTGAGCAACTTATTGACCCATGCATATACAATGATAAAAAAAACTTCTCATGGTTGAATGACGGACTAAGCCCATATAGAGGCTTCCAGAGCGGCAACAGTGAGCAATCTACTCATTCATACAAAAAAAATCCCCGAGTCGAACGACGGACCAAGCCTGGATAGGGGCTTCCCGGAATGCCGACCGTGGGATCGCAATATTTGGATGAATAAATACATATCAAACACATCCAGAGACCAGGGCTATATACACCATGACAAAAAAAAGTTTTATGCATTCAGGGCAATATATCCCTGACACTTCTAATGATGAGAGAGATGCCACAACGAACAGACGTAATCAGATAATTTGGGAAAGCAGACTACCCAAGGAAAATTCGATCCAGACCGTGTCCTAGTGTCCCCGTCTCCCTGCACCTACGTGATGAGGAGATGGAATAGAGATTAAAAGCAGCATCCAAGATGCTAAAATATAGATCATTTCTTGGTCTAAAAGATAGATCATTTCTTGGTAATGACAAGACAAAGAAAGAGGCATACCCAATTGGAGGAGTCAACACTTGCCAAAACGGAGGTGGATCTTGTGAGGGATTGAATGCAATCTGGGACTGAGAAAATAGCAGACCAATCAGTCAATGAATCAATTTAGGTACTAGCAAAGTCGTATATAATTTGCTAACCTATCAAAAGGATTGCGGCCGGCCGGACGGAAGTAGACTTTCGTCTCTGTCGTCTTCTGTCTTGATTTAAGAAAAGAAAAGGAGACCTGCTGTTTAAAGAGAGATGAGGGGATAGCGGACGCAGTTTGTTATCCGGATGGAGTTTTTTAGCTGGACGTGGCCTGATTTTTAGCCTCCAAATTGCAACGTATAGTTAAAATGCTGTACGTAGCTGGCACACGATCGTATAAAAAGTCATAAACCCATTATACTCACCAGAAGTGCTTTAAACAAAATATGTATAGTTTCGAGCTCTGGGCCCGAGTAAAAAAAATCTTACTTCGAACCCAGACCTCGAGGGGCATCTGTTGACATGGATTTTGACCGAGATAAATAAATGTATGAAATATAGATTCAAAACAGCAAAAATCCGTTTTATAATGAAAATGATTAATTAAAAAAAATCAACAACTCAATCAACCAAGACATCGACGACTGGCAGCTCCAACTTTTTTAATGTACATTGCAAGAGAAAGTTGCAAGCCTCGCACCGGCCTAGTCCATCGCAATCTCCGGAGAGCACCGTCCGGCTGAAACCGCCCTCATGGAGTCATCATTGTCGCGAGGGCCTTGCCGCGCGCAGCTCCGACTTCTCTGTCATAGCGAGAAACAAACATAGGTGCACTGGACCTGGGGTGCAGGAGGACTACCCGCGACCAACTCTGCACGCCCACTGTCGGTGTCAAAACCGGCGGATCTCGGGTAGGGGGTCCCGAACTGTGCGTCTAGGCGGATGGTAACAGGAGACAAGGGACACGATGTTTTTACCCAGGTTCGGGCCCTGTCGATGGAGGTAATACCCTACTCGTGCTTGATTAATATTGATGATATGGGTAGTACAAGAGTAGATCTACCACGAGATCGAGAGGCTAAACCTAGAAGCTAGCCTATGGTATGATTGTTGTTGGTCCTCTGAACTAAAACCCTCCGGTTTATATAGACACCGGATAGGGTTAGGGTTACCTGAGTCGGTTACAATGGTAGGAGATCTACATATCCGTATCGCCAAGCTTGCCTTCCACGCCAAGGAAAGTCCCATCCGGACACGGGATGAAGTCTTCAATCTTGTATACGCATAGTCCAGAGTCCGCCAACGGTGATAGTTCGCTATCCGGACACCCCTAATCCAGGACTCCTCGGTACTTCTGAACCAGGATTCAATGGCGTGAGTCCGGCGCACATATTGTCTTCGGCATTGCAAGGCGGGTTCCTCCTCCGAATACTTCATAGAATATTTTGAACACAAGGATTGTGTCCGGCTCTGCAAAACAAGTTCCACATACTACCATAGAGAGAATAACTTTTGCACAGATCTGCTGACGTATTTCGCGGCGTGACATCACACCACGGCCAGGCCTTTATACGAATCGTTTTTACTGTTCCACCTCAGCGCATTTAGCAAGGCGGTTTCCTTGGCACGTCTTATCAAAGCGGAGATCGTGCCCCCTTATTCCGGAATTCCCATCAATACGGACGTGGGTAACCCATCCGCGCCATTGATTACGGCGCTTGGGAGATAAGCGAGTTTTACCAGGCTAGCGGGGGACGCATAGCTTCATCCGTCCATATAAGGGGATAAGGATCCACCTTTTCACCTACACCTTCTTCCTCCTTTGCTCATCCATTTACGCGCACTCGAGCTCCAGCGCCCAAGTCCGCACACCCCACCTCAACCTTCTCCAACTATGTCCGGAGCGGGAGGCAGGTGGATGGCCTCCTCCGTCACGGAGGGGCACATCAAAAAGCTGCGGAAGGCCGGATACTTATCCAGCGACATCGCGCACCGGCTCCCCGATGAGGGGCAGCTCATTCCAACCCCCAGGCCCCATGAGAGGGTGGTGTTTCTCACCCACTTCCTCCGCGGACTAGGTTTTCCACTTCACCCATTTGTCCGGGGGCTCATGTTCTACTACGGCCTGGACTTCCACGATCTGGCCCCGAATTTCATCCTCAACATCTCGGCGTTCATCGTCGTGTGCGAGGCCTTCCTCTGCATCCAGCCCCACTTCGGCTTATGGCTGAAGATCTTCAATGTCAAGCCGAAGGTAGTGGGCGGCCGCCAAGCGGAGTGCGGAGGTGCCATGGTTGGCAAGATGGCCAAAGCCCTATGGCTCGAGGGCTCCTTTGTGGAGACCATAAAGGGGTGGCAATCGGGGTGGTTCTACATCACCGAGCCGCGCGACTCTCAATGGGCGGCGGCCCCCGAATTCCAATCTGGCTTCCCCACGCGGCTCACATCATGGAAAGAGACGGGCCTGTCGTGGGGTGATTCGGACGAGCTATCCGGACTTCAAACCTGCGTCCGAAACCTGGCGGACAAGAATCTCAGGCTTGTCAACGTTATCCAGGTGATGCTCATCCGCCGGATTCTCCCATGCCAACAACCGGCCTTCAAATTGTGGGAGTTCGATCCGGCACAGCACCCAACTCTGAAAAAGGCTCTTCGACACTACGTACGAAGATGCCTGGAAGGTGCTGTTCAAGGGCGCCGAGGCTCCCACTCCGCTACCAAAGATCGCGGATTCAGCTTGCAGCGTCAAGCCAGCGAGGTAAGTTATTTTACCCTTTATGGGACTCTTTTTTCATAGTTTGACTCTATGCGGGATCTAAAACTCCCTAAACTTTGACAGGACTGGCTGAAGACGTCTGGATAGATTAACTGTCCGACCCCTTTGCCAGAAGACCCAGCGGATGCCCAATTGACGGGGCTGCTAGCTCCGGCACCACACGTGGTGCCGGAGAAGAAGGCCAAGAAGAAGGCCATGGGAACTCGAAGGAGCTCCCGGCGCCAGGTGCTGTCGGACTCAACGCCCGAAAACTCTGAGGCGGAATCCTCCTCTGAGGAAGAGGAGGAGGAAAAAGAAGCCTCTCCCCCAGCGGGGGGAGAGAAGAAAAGGAAGGCCGCCCCGACTGGGGAGGCCGGAGGGTCCAAGATAGGAAGGACCCTACCTCCGGACTTCTCCACCAACGTCGACAGCGATGAGGAGGAGTGGCCACCAAGGGCCAAGCCCCTGGCGAGATCGTAGGTGTCCGGACTCCGGAATAGTTCATGACTTTCTATTTGTCGCATAGTGTCTTCTAACGCCGAATATGACCATGCAGCCCGCCCGAGGACGAGCTCGCCGCTTCGTCGAGCGGCTCCCTGGGTTCGTCGGATGTGAATAGCACTTCACTTCCGACCGCCTCCTCTCCTCGTGTCGCCGACGACACCATGGTGGAGTCCCAAAAGGGGCCCAGTCAGGAGGAGGTGGTCCTGGAGGCGCCGCAAGGCGACCTCCCGGACTCCGGGCGCAAAGTGGGAGAGACCCCAGAGGGCTCTAAGTCTGGCCCTGTGCCGGACTCCGTACCGGAACCTTTAGTGGTTCCGAAGTCCGGCAAGCGGCGCCTTCGTAAGAAGGGTAAGACTACGACGCCGGTGACCTCCGTCCATCCGGAGGCACCGGATAGCTTGCTGGAGGCGCTTAAAGGCGCCTCCATCGACGAGGAGCACCGCACTGTTATGAGTGTGGTGATCCAGAAAGTTCAGTCTGCCAAGAGCGGGCTGACTGAAGCCTGTACCAGCCTTCTAACAGGCTTTGAGGTATGTTTAGAATATGTAAAAATATTACCGCATAGACAGTAGCCCCTGATGCTTAGTTCGGTGTTCGGAAAGAAAAGACAGACTAAGGATCTAAAAAGATATCATGAGGATTCTAACATAAGTATGTCAATATGCGAATGCAGGCTGCCGACCTCTGCCGCACAGACCGATCATGGAGGTCAATGCATTGAAGAAGAGCCTCGAGCGGTCCGAGAACGAGCTCGGCCTTGCCAAGAAGCAGCTCGAGGACAGGGAAGGTAAGCAATACCTTATTAAAGACATACCTTATCGAAAGGATTCGGTTGCAAAAAATGACAGGAATAACGTGGGTATTGTAGGGGCCACGAACGAGGTGGCGACCCTGAAGGAAGCGGTGTCCGCGGCCGAAAGCAAAGTGGCCGAGGAGCGCACCGAGCGAGAGAAGCAGGAGGAGCGGGTGGCGGAGGTGTGGCAAGAGCTCCAGGCTCTCGTGGAAAAACACGAGAGTTTGGAGCGTGACTCGAAGACTCGAGAGTCCGAGCTCGCCTCGGCTCTTGAGAGTGCCAAAGCCGCTAAGTCCGAAGCCCAAAAATCCCTCCAAGAAATTGAATCATTAAAGAAGATAGCGGCGGGTAAGGCATTCTTTATGCAAAGCAAGCATGTGAAAGTGAATTACCTATTACTTACCCAGATTCAGAGCTCTCCAGGAGCATTCGAAGATCTGCCCGTAGTGTGTCCGATCGTCGCATTCTACCGCGCCAAGGAGGGGAGCTCGACGGAGAAGGTGTTCTGGTCTCGATATCGAGGCCGAACGTCCAGTGCCCCTAAGCGACCAGCTGAAGCAGCTGGTCGAGCTCCACAAGGTCGCCGAACAGGCCATGAAGGGCCTCATAGTTCGGCTGTGGCCATTGGAAGCCATGCCTGGGAGCTACTTCGGGCTAGTGCAGCGGCTGGTGGACGCCTGTCCATCGATTGAAGTCATCAAGCGCTCCGTCTGCATTGAAGGTGCCTGTCGGTCCCTTGCCCGTGCTAAAGTGCACTGGGGCAAGCTAGATGCGGAGAAGCTTGTGACGGACGGGCCACCGAAGGGCAAGGAGCATCGCAAGCCCGAAATGTACTATGAGGGCGTCCTGAAGGGTGCCCGCCGTATAGTGGATGAGTGCTCCAAAGATGTAATTTTTGAATAGACTCGCATTTGTTATCCTGTACGCTGAAAACTTGTTCATATGCGCTAAGAAACGCTTGTTAATTTAAAATATTACCTTCTGTGCGGCCGTTTATCAAATTTGAGAGATGGCAAGTCGTTCGCTTCAGCCCCCATGCCACGAGTGCTGGGGTGTTCGGGATAAACTTGAGCGCTCTTGTTCCCATTCTTGGGTCCTTCGAGGGAGGCGCTCAACGCAACGAACAAGGCAACCGGACTTATAGTGCTTGAACACTCTCACTTAGCCATAGAATTCTATAATTTTAAATTTCGGCGAAGCCCCTAGTATTCGGAAGACCGAGTTCGGGGCGCTATCCACGCCTTGGCCGGACAATGCCGACTCCTCGCTCTAAGCGGCATAAGTCTTTAGGGACCCGAAAAAACCTCTCGAACAGCGATCGGCTCTCGCCTTATCATGACGGTCAGTTTTAGCTTTCTCCACTGAGGTGCTCAACCCAGCTCAACCGGGGCACAATCGTAGTGGTTCTCCCAGCGCTACCTTAGCCGATATAACGGAACGTAAGGTACCAAAACATGGGAGCCGGGCAAACCCAACTATTTACCCAAGAAATGGTTCGGAGCCGATGCATATAATGCTATAAGTTCGGGGTGCCGCACTTGTGAAAGTGTTCGAACTTGTCACACCATGTTTTTGGGGTACATAAGCCCCTGGTGTATTGGCCGTACCAAATTGTACGGTTGCGCAATGTCATAAATGAACATATATAATGGGAAAGAATGCAAGAATAGGCAAGAGCTATATATTGGTTATTAAAAAAGAAACTGCAAATAAAAGCAGAACGATACAAATTGTGCGATAAGCAAGGTACGTGACTTTTAACATGTCCCCCTTCCAGGGGTAAGCTTGCGGTGTGGTATGTAAAACAGGTATACTGCTCGTAATAGAGACCACCTGGACACTCGACGCAGTTTTCTGCTTCCCTGGTTGTTGCATCGATGTATTGGTAGCGAATGCGGACAGGGCTTCTGGAGAACAGAGTCCTGAAAGTAAAAGGAAGAAAAAAAGGAATGACACAAACGGGAGCCCCTAGTGCGGTCTAGCCGCATTCTGGGCGTGCCGTGGTCGTGGCCCGTCCCCTATGCCCATGGTGCTTCAGAGCGCAATTACGTGCGCGTAGTACTGGCTTCGTGAGTTCGCGAGGGCTGGGGTTGGGGCTGCATTACTACGCTTGTTCGGAACATGCCAGGCGGTCTTGCTGTAGGTTACTCCGGGCGCTTGACAGTGTCCGGTTGTTTATTGGCCGGACTGGAGAATTGCCTTAAGAGGCTGTTCTGCACTTCTGCCGCAAGGGCGGCCGTGTGCTCCTCCGTTCGGAGAGAGCGTTCGGTGTTTCCATTGACTGTGATTACTCCTCGAGGGCCTGGCATCTTGAGCTTGAGGTATGCGTAGTGCGGCACCGCATTCAACTTTGCAAATGCGGTTCGTCCAAGCAGTGCGTGATAGCCGCTGCGGAATGGGACTATGTCGAAGATTAACTCTTCGCTTCGGAAGTTATCCGGGGATCCGAAGACCGCTTCGAGTGTAACTGAGCCTGTACAATTGGCCTCTACACCTCGTATGACGCCTTTAAAGGTCGTCTTTGTGGGTTTAATCCTTGAGGGGTCTATGCCCATTTTGCACACTGTATCCTGATAAAGCAGGTTCAGGCTGCTACAGCCATCCATCAGGACTAGTGAGGTGAAATCCATCGATGATTGGGTCAAGAACCAATGCGGCGAATCCGCCATGACGGATGCTAGTGGGGTGGTCCCTTCAATCAAATGTGGTCGGGCAGGAGGACCATGGGTTGAACTTCGGGGCGACTGGCTCCATCGCATATACGTCCCTTAGTGCACGCTTCCGCTCCCTTTTGGGTATGTGGGTTGCGTATATCATGTTCACCGTCCGCACTTGTGTGGGAAAGCCCTTCATCCTCTATTGTTCGGCGGCGGGGCTCTTCCTCGTCATCGCTATGCAGCCCCTTGTCGTTGTTTTCGCGCTTAGCTTGCTCGCTTGCTTGAACACCCAACAATCCCTGTTGGTGTGGTTGGCTGATTTTTGAAGTGCCATGTATCCGCACAAGCGATCGAGTATTCGGTCCAAGTTGGACGGGCCCCTGGTATTTCTTTTGAATGGCTTCTTCCGCTGACCGGGTTTAGAGCCTCTGAATCCGGCATTTCTTGTCGTATATCTTCAGCATTATCACCGTTAATGCGGCGTTTATGCTTGTTGCGACGCGACCTGCCATTGCTGTCCTTGGTATCCGTACTACCAGGGTGTTTGGCCAAGTTGTTGCTTCGAGCTAGCCAGCTGTCCTCTCCCGTGCAAAAGCGGGTCATGAGTGTGGTGAGGGCTGCCATGGATTTCGCTTTTCCTGTCCTAGGTGCCGGGCTAGCCACTCGTCGCGGATGTTGTGTTTGAAGGCTGCTAAGCGCCTGCATCCGGATAGTCGACGATCTGATTTTTTCTTTGTTAGGAACCTCGTCCGTAATTGTCCGCCGATTCTTCTGGCTGCTGAATTATATGGCTAAGGTCATCGGCGTCTGGTGGTCGCACATATGTGCCCTGGAAGTTATCAAGGAATGCGGCTTCCAGGTCCTCCCAACAACCGATTGACTCTGCTGGCAAGCTGTTGAGCCAATGTCGAGCTGGTCCTTTAAGCTTGAGTGGGAGGTATTTGATGGCATGTAGATCATCACCACGAGCCATGTGGATATGGAGGAGATAGTCCTCGATCCAGACCACGGGATCTGTGGTACCATCATATGATTCGATGTTTACGGGTTTGAAGCCCTCAGGGATTTGATGATCCATCACTTCATCTGTGAAGCATAGTGGGTGTGCGGCGCCTCGGTATTGGGCTATATCACGGCGTAGCTCATATGAGCTTTGTCTACTGTGTTCGCCCAGCCGGGTTTCTTTGTATCCGTGTGACGGTAATCATCCCGAGTCGTTGGGCGCCCACTCGATCTGTAGATCGATCTTGTATGCTTTGCCTTATCCTCCAATATATCTTGCAAGTCCGGCACGTTTTCTCGTGCCTTGGTACTTTTTGAGCGGCGTCGGGGCGTGGCTTGAGCGGAGGGCCGAGAGGCTTCTCTGTTGCGGCCACGGGGTGGCCGGTCTACCATGTCGTGCGCTGGTGATGTGGGTGCTTCCTCCTCTGATCGAGGCAACGGCCTGCGTTTGGGGTAGCTTTTGGAGGGGCATTCGAGTTCATACTCTTCGGCTGCAAGGACTTCAGTCCATCTGTCAGCTAGCAGGTCTTGGTCAGCTCTAAGTTGTTCCTGCTTTTTCTTGAGGCTGCTTGCCGTGGCCATGAGCCTGCGTTTAAAACGCTCTTGTTCGACGGGGTCCTCTGGCACGACGAATTCATCATCGTCGAGGCTTGCCTCGTCTTCGGAGGGGGGCGCATAATTATTGTCCTCTACCTCTCTTTCTGCCGCACTGTCATGCGGACTTGCTTCTCCCTCCTCCTGCGCTGAGTCCTGCTGGAGGGGGTCGTCTTCGCACCTTGTCCGGGTATTATTGTCTCCCGTGCCGGAGTCGCCGTTTTTACTGTGGCGGGATTTAGAGCGGCGCCGCTGACGTCGGCGCTTGGGTTGTTTCTTGGAGGGGTCATCCTCTGCCGTTCCATCGTCATTCCCATGTATTTAATTAATGCTAAATTTTCTTTAGTCACCAATTATGTTGTCTATGTATTTTGTTAATATGCCGTGATATTTTGATGGCCAACACCGACGGTGCGGCGCCTGTGGGCGTTGTTCTTCCTTCCTGCCAGGTCGTCAGGATACTCTCCGGCCTTTTCCACCTTCGAGGTTCTTCTTTGGATGAAAGCCCTTTTGAGCTACTGTAGCAGGGCCGGGTGATGGCGTCGTTCCCGGGTCGCTTTCCCTTTGTGGTCGTCGTCTTGAATACTAGTTCCCCTTCGTGCTTTCCCTGGGGTGGGTGAGGGAGTCAGGGATTAGGGGGTGTCCGGATAGCCGAACTATCACCGTTGGCCGGACTCCTGGACTATGAAGATACAAGATTGAAGAATTCGTCCCGTGTCCAGATGGGACTTTCCTTGGCGTGGAAGGCAAGCTTGGCGATATGGATATGTTGTTTTCCTACCATTTTAACCGACTACGTGTAACCCTAACCCTATTCGGTGTCTATATAAACCGAAGGGTTTTAGTCCATAGGACGAACAACAATCATACCATAGGCTAGCCTCTAGGGTTTAGCCTCCTTGATCTCGTGGTAGATCTACTCTTGTACTACCCATATCATCAATATTTATCAAGCAGGAGTAGGGTATTACCTCCATCGAGAGGGCTCGAACCTGGGTAAAAACATCGTGTCCCTTGTCTCCTGTTACCATCCGCCTAGACACACAGTTCGGGACCCCCTACCCGAGATCCGCCGGTTTTGACACCGACATTGGTGCTTTCATTGAGAGTTCCTCTGTGCCGTCGCCGTCAGGAAGGATGCCTCATCCCGTCTTTAAAGACGATACTATTGCCAAAGGAGCCTTGGCCACTGGTCAGACTCTTCGGCTAGGTGGTTTTCTTATGACCACCAGTTCGGCCACCGCGCCGATGATGACTTCTCGAGTCATCAAAACCAATCTTCACGTTAATTCGGAACTTGCCAATCAGTTAGATCCGGTCGAGCTCTCCTCCGTAAACGAGCTCTTGTATCGCATCGCCGCCCTGGGAGTCGCCAGAGACTACGACCAGATCGGGCCTAAAACCGATCTGAGAGATCAATTCTCCCCAGGCTACCCATCATGTTGCTGTGATAGAGGAGCAATACGGCGATTCTTCTTCTATCTTAAGGACTAGCTACATCCGGATTCCCGATCCCTCCATGCCGGATTCCTGCAGAGGGACGGATGTTGATCAAGCCCTGAACTTAAAGTCAGGAGGCGGGTTGGATTCATTGGATAGCATTCAAAAATCCCAACTTCCAAGTTCGGAAACTTCTCGGCCCCTGAGTCTTAATTTGGACGGGGTTCCAGATCTAGTTCCACCCGCCCACCCAAACATTAGCGATCTATCCCGAATTCGGCAAGAGCCCACTGAAACAGTACATCATTACTGGGCCAGATTCCTCCTGGTTATGGACAGGATAAAGGACTGTCGAGAGGAGGACACAATCTCACTTTTTTGCAATAATTGCACGGACAAGGGAATCCTAATCGCCACAAGTCGCCGCGAAATTACACGCTTTGCTGACTTGGTGACCATAGTACAAAAGTACTGTGCGATGGAGAGTGCTTGGAAAACCGAAAGTAAGTTTTGGGATAATCCGGCCCCGAATACATCCCTAGTCCAAAATAAAAGGGTGCATCATCACCAAGCACCTGGGATAAACATCAAAAAACAAAAACCCCCTAAAGGGTACGGAACCGTACTGGAGGGTTGGCTAAACGGACCCTGCAAAATTCATAGCACAGAGGGTGCCACTCCAACTCATAGCCTTGAGCATGTTGGATACTACGGCAGGTGGCCAAAAGTGGCGAAGAGCTTCTAGCCTCGTAATCCCAGCCCAGCAACACCGATGCGGTATTAATAGTCTTGAGACTTTCGCATCAAATAATATGCGGAAACGAACATTCTGCAACCTTGCCGAAGTCTACCAAGTAGCAACAATAAATCCATGGAGTGACACGGCTATTACCTTTAATGCCAGTGACGAACCCAAAATCCGAACAGCCCGAGCACCGGCCGCATTGGTTCTCAGTCCAATAGTGGACGGATTTCGCCTTACTAAGGTACTCATGGATGGCGGCAGCGGACTAAACCTCATCTACGAGGAAACCCTCCGAAAAATGGAAATAGACTGGAACCGCATTGAGCGAAGCAGCACAACCTTTAGAGGAATAATCCCTATCCGGGAAGCATGCTGCACAAGAAAAAATCACACTGGACGTAGTGTTCGGCTCGCCGGACAATTACAGGTCCGAGGAGGTCACATTTCAAGTGGCCCCGTTCAGCAGCGGATATCACGCTTTATTAGGCGACAGGCATTCACAATTTTTCAAGCTATACCCCATTATGGGTACATGAAGCTTAAAATGCCCGGACCTAATGGAATCATCACTCTCGCTAGTGACCCGAACATAGCACTCCGCGCCGAAAACAAGACAGCCACACTAGACCTCGAGGCACTATCCGAAGCCCTAGCGGCCGAGGAACTCACTGTGATGCGCTCCACGGTGAATAGGGACGATGTGATACTTGATAAAAGATCCAAGTCCACCTCTTTTAAACCAGCGGATGAAATAGTCAAATTCCAAGTCCACCCAACGGACCATGCAAAGACGGCCTCCATTGGGGCATAATTAAACCCTGATGTAGACACCACACTACAAGAATTTCTACGAGAAAACTGGGACATTTTTGCCTGGCACCCTTCAGACATGCGAGGAATCCCACGTCGGCTGGCCGAGCACAGCCTAAATATCCTAAAAGGATTCAAGCCAGTCAAACAAGCTCTTCAGCTTTTGAACCCAAGAGACAGGCCATGGGAGAGGAGCTAGCCAAACTTCCGGAAGCCGGATTCATCGGAGATATAAAACATCCGGATGGCTAGCAAATCTGGTGATGGTACCAAAGAAGGATAAATCCTGGCGCCTATGTGTTGGTTTCAAACACCTTAATAAGGCTTGCCCAAAGGATCCCTTCCCCCTCCCTCGCATTGATCAAATTATCGACGCTACAGCAGGACACGACTCATTGTGCTTCCTCGACGCGTAATCCGGCTACCACCAAATCAAGATGGCGGAGCCAGACCAAGCCGCAACAGCATTCATCACTCCATACGGCCCATTCTGCTTCAACACAATGCCCTTCGGGCTCAAAAACGCCGGCGCAACATATCAGCGCATGATTCAGACATGTCTGGCAAAACAGATCGGCAAAACAATGGAAGCATATGTAGATGACGTGGTCGTCAAATCCAAGCATGTCGAAACTCTAGTAGACGACTTGAGGTGCACATTCGACAACCTCCGAAAATATGACGTTAAGCTCAATCCGAAAAAATGCGTCTTCGGCGTTCCAGCCGGAAAGCTCTTGGGCTTCATTATGTCCAATAGAGGAATTGAAGCAAAACCAGCCAAGATCCGAGCTCTGTCACAATTGGATATTCCAAAAGACCTCAAACAAATACAAAAATTGACTGGATGCGTAGCGGCTCTAAGCCGCTTTATTTCCCGTTTGGGAGAAAAGGCGTTACCCTTTACCGCCTCCTCCGGCGCACCGAACACTTCAAGTGGACGGATGCCGCCATACGGCCGGACTTCGAAGAAATAAAAGCCATATTGGCAACAAATCCGGTCTGGCCGCGCCAACATGGGCGAACCAATGCTATTATATATCGCCGCAACACATCAAGTTGTCGGTAGCGGTGCAAATCATCGAACGAGAAACGGACGGACACCGGTTCCCTCTTCAAAAACCGGTTTACTATGTGTCCACTGTCCTAACTCCATGCAAGTCCCGGTACCCACATTAAGAAAAGATAGCATACGCGGTTTTCATGGCATCCCGGAAGCTGCGACACTACTTTCAAGAGTGCTCGATAACGGTAGCCTCCGAAGTACCTCTTAACGACATTATAAACAACTGCGACGCGATGGGACGGATTGCTAAATGGGCTATAGAGCTCCTTCAATTCGACATAACCTATAAGCCACGACGAGCTATTAAGTCGCAGGTTTTGGCCGACTTCGTGGCCGAATGGACCGAAGCCGAACTCCCTAAAGAATACGGCGCATACTCCAATTGGATCATGCACTCTGACGGCTCCAAAATGTTGGCCGGCCTGGGGGCTGGCGTCGTCCTGACGTCCCCAACCGGGGACACGGTTCCAATACGTCCTTCATATAATGTATACGGACTCCAACAACGCAGCCGAATACGAGGCCCTTCTGCACGGCCTCCGGATGGCAGTCTCCATGGGCATTAAACGCCTAGAGGTCCGCGGGGATTCGAACCTCGCGATATCTCAAATAAACGGAGACTTTGATGCCAAAGATCCGAAAATGGCAGGGTGCCGCAATGCGGTCCTAAAAATGTCAGCACGGTTCGAAGGGCTCGAATTTCATCATATAGCTCGGGATAAGAACCAGGCGGCGGACGTATTGGCACGCATCGGCGCAAAACGCGATGCCGTCCCGCCCAACATCTTCCTGGAACGGTTGTTCAAGCCGTACATACTATGGGAAGGGGAGTCCGGAAATAACAATCCGGACCCAACCGCACTGCCTGACACCGAACACTCTGACACAATCGGAGGCTCTGCCACCGAGATAACACCCTCCGCCTACGAAATAATGGCGGTTATCGCCCCGTGGACGGAACCATTCCTAGCCTACCTAACTAGGCAGGAACTCCCCGAAGACCAAAATGAGGCTCGCTGCATAGTACGGTGATCCAAAGCCTATAAAGTCCATGAGGGAGAGCTCTATAAGAAAAGCACAACAGGAGTCCTTCAAAGGTGTATCTCCGAAGAGGAAGGGCGAAACCTCCTGGCTGAAATTCATGCCGGACTGGGTGGGCACCACGCCGCTGCCCAGGCCCTTGTAGGCAAGGCCTTCCGTACGGGATTTTATTGGCCGACAGCAGGCAGATCTGTGAGGATTTAGTCCAACGATGCGTCGGTTGCCAGCTTTTTGGTAACCAAAGCCACATGCCACCCACCGCCCTCAAAACTATACCCATCACCTGGCCGTCATGGTGCAGGGGCTTGACATGGTTGGACCCCTTAAGGGAGGAACCCACAAGAAAAAATACCTATTGGTCATGGTGGATAAATTCACCAAATGGATAGAGGCCAAGCCTGCTAAAACGGCTGAATCCAGGCCGGTTATAGACTTCATATCGGGGGTAGTACACCGTTACGGCATCCCCCACAATATCATCACTGATAACGGCACCAACTTCGCGGCCGATGAGGTCAAATCATGGTGCAAAAACATGGGCATCAAGCTCGATTACGCCTCAGTCTATCACCCTCAAACCAACGGCCAAGTCGAGCGAGCAAACGGTCTAATCATGAGCGGCATTAAACCCAGACTAGTGCGGTCCCTCAAGGAATCTAACACGCACTGGGTTGAATAGCTTGACAACGTACTCTAGGGGCTGCGGACCACGCCGAATCGTACTACCGGATTCACACCATTTTTTATGGTGTACGGCGCAGAGGCAGTCTTGCCCTGCGACATAATTCATGACTCACCTCGCCTGCGCATGTATGAAGAAAGAGAAGCTGAGCTCGATCGGCAGGACAGTTTGGACTCATTGGAGGAGGAGCGCGACGTGGCAAAAGCTTCGTTCCGCATTTTATCAACAAAGGCTCAAAGATATCAAAGCGAGGAAATGCACGGGCCAAAGCTTATAACGTTAGCGAACTAGTTCTACACCTGTCGGACAAGAAAAAGGACAAACTCAAGCCCAAATGGGAAGGTCCCTTCATCATCGACCAGGTCCTGACCGGCGGAGCATACCGTCTGCGAAACGCATCGGATAACCGAATTGAGCCGAACCCATGGAACGCGGCCCGTCTACGAAGATTCTACGCCTAAGCGCCGGACTCCGAGTTCGTCTCGTTCCTCCGTCCACATTTTCTATTTTTTGTTGTCTTTTATTTCTCTGCTTCCCTCTCCTTCTTCTTGAAGCCTTTCGAGGCTCGTTTGCGCTTTGTTTCGCACATACTTGACGCGCTGTCCGCGCTCATTATACCTGGGGGCTTCTTTAACAGAAGCTTATTTATACGGGCTTTATGCCCAACACATGTGTCAAACTTCCGCATGTACCTTTTACTCACCATTATATGCATCGATATGACTTAAGTTTTGGCCAAGCTGGGTTGACTGGCTCCTGTGCTTACCCCTACGTTCCCGATTGTTCGGCTAGGTGGTAAAGGGAGCACCTCTGCGATTATTCTTGCCGGGTCAGCCGGATGTGTACCTCAGACCGGGTGAAGCCGAAAGCTAGCGTTCTTAAGGGAATATTCGGTCGGTGAACTGAAAGTCGATTTTAACTATTTATCCATCTGCCCCAGATGATTTTACGCTTTTTAGCAGTTTGGACATGCACTTTAGGGCATGCCTCGAGGAAAGGAACCCTTAACGGAACTATTCTTCCTGGAAGATGTTTCTTACTATCCATGTAATATAACATAACTAGTTGGGCACTTGTCTGATACAGCAATAATGACCCCTACGCCTTGTCTCCATGCATGCCCCGGTTCTTACATAACCGCGAGGGTATTCAGACACACTCCGGACTATTGGGTCCCGAGGTCGAAGCGAAAAGGTCCGCTATGACAAACGATCTACAATCCGGCTAGAAGACATTTTTATGTCATATTCAATTACATAGTCAACTCGACTAATTGTATTCCTCCTCAATGCCATTTAATAGGCTATCTAATTTACAATCTTGCTGGGAATACTTGGCAGCCAATTCTACTTGGCCATACACTAAGCTTACAGGGATCTCCTTCCCATCAGGCCCACAGGTCCGACCTCGGCCATGTGGTTTGGGTCACCAACCGTGTACCGCGTCTTTACCATGGCCCAGCCTCCCTAGCGCCTTGATGGCAGGCCGATATCTTCTATAGTCGGAAGCACCGCCGTGCTCCTTGAAGCCGCTGCCGCTAGCTCCCCAATGCCTTCGGCAGGGAGATAGATGGCCACAAGGCCTGGCGACGCCTTTCATCACTGCCGAACTTCGTTCATGTAGCCGACGCAGTTCGGGAAGAAGATCACCAAGAATTGGGCATCTCCTCCTCGGGACGACACTGTGAGCAAACCTACATACATTTTTATGTTAGTCGCCTTCCTCGCCGAACTCTTTCAAAGTTCGTTCAAGCACTTCTTGAAAATGCCGCTGACGAAGTTGCCGATTCTCCTTCGGAGTCAGACAACTGGGCACGAACATCCTTTAGTTCCTCACCCAGTTGGGTGTTGGCATCTTGGAGGTTATTTTTCTCCTGCGGCACCCTCGTAAGCACGCTCTCGCCGGCCTTTAGCTGGCGCAAGAGTTGTTGCTTGTCCAGATCCATCCCGGCGCTATCTGCAATATTAATGTCAGATTTATGCACACGCCACACTTTGCGAAACTACCTCTACTTCGAAGGGAATATTTTACCAAAGGGAGTCTTCATGGCTTCCCCGGTCGCGGCCAGTGCGGCCTCAAGTTGGGCCTTGCACTCTTCAAGCTCCTGGGACAAACGACTATTCTTTTCGGTAAGAACCTGTGGGGACCCCGACTCATAAGTCGTGATCACCGAATGCACGTGTACAGTGATCCCAGAGATCAATGCTCACTGAACACACAGAAGTAGAATAGCAAGAGGCTTACATCCATACATACCGTATTACACAAGTAGGACCATTATGGTCAAGTCTTGAGTATAATATCGCAGCGGAAATCTTCAATAACAACTTGGACCCATGCCATCTGCCTTAACCCTACAGGCATTCTGACTGGGAAGCGTCCTAGATCGCACGGTCGTCACCAAAGAACTCTTCAATATATCTTGTCTTTCATGCCTGGCCAATAAAATAACCAGTGGCAAGCCAATGAGTACTTTGAATGTACTCGCAAGCAACCCAAGAGTGATAACAAAATAGTCATGCAAAGCTCTACTGCTTAGTTGGCATTTTTGCGGAAAGCTAGTTTTTCTCATACAAGTATGATCAACATTTATCAAGGATATGAATGCGTCTGCAACAAGTATTAGGAGGTTCTGAGACATCAACATCGAGAGAGAGTTATGAACAACTCATGCTCAAGCTCATCGTGACTTCCTCACGAATCACGTCAATAGATTTACCAACCCGTGTCGTTTGTCAGAAACATATGGACGTAGTCTAAGCAGCACCACCCAACTGTCCTTGACCAGGAACACGGCTATTCGAATAGTTTTACACTCTGCAGAGGTTGCACACTTTACCCACAAGATCCGGGGAACATCCGTGTCATCCACGACCCGCGATACCTCCAGTACCCAGGGTAAGCACCCGATCACTACCTTTCCCTAGACGACACTAACAAGGAGTCCACTCGTTGTTCCGTATCCTCACGATGTACGTCATGCGAGACTCACTCGAGATCGTAACATCCGAGAGGGGACACAACGGTGTATCCGGTGCCTCAGAAGACAGTCATGGCCGCCCTACAGGGACGACCCCGTCCCGAGAGAGAGCACCAACTCTCCCCCGTCACTAGTAATGTGGGCTCCAAGCTAGTATCAGCCTAGGTAATCAATAATGCCCTTTCCCATATAAGGGTAGAGTGGTTGCGCATGTAAGGTTGGGACAGTCGACAAATCTTAAATCTAATCCGTCTCTGTAAACAACACTTTTATCAAGCCTCGGTACACTACTTCTCCACCAAGTAGTGACCTAGTTCATCATCATCCCCCAGGGGCATCAGTGGCACCCTCTGGGGCTGCTAGCAAGTATGTCAAACCACACTTGTTTCTTTCCATGCATAACCCTGATCCGCTTTGCATAGCAACTACTTTAGCATCCTATCTACTCCCACCAGCATAACCCTCATAAGGAGGTAGGGTCATGCACAATGCAAGTATCAATGAGGAAGTAACAGAGGCAACCAACCAACGTGGTTTACCATCTCATCATGATTCCGATGCAACAATAATAAGTGATATATGACATGCACAAAAAAGGGTTTCATGGACATGGTCAAAGGGCTGCTTGCCTGGTTCATCTGAGTCTTGAAATCTTCTGGTCCTTCTCCATGTACTCCGTCTACATCGTCAACTAACGTCGGAAACAATCACAATAAGCAACACAACAAGGCAGGAAATATAAGTGCTCCAAAAATATTAATTTGACTTCTCTAGGACATCTCTGGTTATATGAAAAATAACCAGAGTGGTTTCATTGGAATTGGATCAGTGGATATCTCTGAACATTTCAATATGATGGAATCAAGGGGTTTATGGATTTGCAAGAAGTCTACAGAAATATATTTTTGAAAAATGAGCAAAGGCACCCATTTAACAAACCATAATTTTAGAAGCATCTAGGAGTTGGTTTCACTAGATTTGGAGTTCAAATGAATTACCTATGAATTTGCAAAGTTGACAAATATGAAGAAATGGCTCATTATTTTGTGGGGTACAGAAAGTATTAATAAAAATGTTCATAAACTAAGTTATGACCTTAGAAGCATCTAGGAATTTGAATCATGGCATTTGGATCAAGTTTGAGCTCTCTGTGATTTTCTAAAGTTCATCACAGGGAATAGGAGAAATAGGATTTTATAAATATTTGTGAAGAAAAGGTCTTCGGAAAAATGTGCATGCTGCACTAACAGGTAGATCATGATTTATAGAGTCACTAGAAATTTGAATCATCAAATTTGGAGTCCATTTGAATTGTTTATGGATTTTAGAAACTCCTTTGGAAAAGAATAAAAGAAATATAGGGCATTACCCTTATCCTGCGCACCCGCGAGAGATAGCTGTGGGCCGGCCCAGTGGCTCGGCCGCGCAGGCGCTCGGGCCACGTCGAAGGCGCACTTATCATGGGCGTTTTCGCTGCAGGGAGGCTCGCCGAGGAGAAACCGCCTCCACTTATGCGCGGGCCCGGCTGCCCAATGGCTTACAGGCGGGCCCCGCCTGTCGGGTTCATCCCCAACCTCCCGCTCGACAGAGCAGAGGCAGGGGCGGGGTCGACGGCGGCTTGCCGGTGCTGCAGGGCATCTCCGGCGATGCTCTGCCCATCGGCATGCTCGGGGGACCCGGCCGCACCCAACTATGGGTGGCACGGTCTCCCAGGGCCACCGGGTTGAGTAGGGCGTCGGCCGCGGCGGGCGAGGCCGACGGTGATGGCGGCATTGGTGCTCTGGGCAGCGGAAAGAGAGGAGAAGTGGTGAGGGGTTCCGTTGTTGTCAGGGGGTTCACCTAGTGGAGAAAGGAGTGGAGGAGGAGGCCTCATTCGCGGAATTTTGAGAGGAGGCCGGTGGCTCGGCTTTGGCCATGGAGGAGCAAGAAGGGCTCGGGGGGACGAATGGGTAGGCCTGGGGAGCGTACAGGAGAGAAGGAGAGCCAAAGGAGTAGAGAGGGGGCTCGGGGGCAGCCTTAAATAGCCGACCCGCAGCTCACCGTGGACGCGGCGCACGGGTGGCCGCGGCAACGGCTCGGGAGGCCAGGAGAGAGGGCGAGGGCTGTCTACGGCGTCCGTGGGAGTTGAGTGGGGCGCCAGAAAGAGAGAGGAGCAAGGGCAAGGCCACGGTGCTCAGCGTCTTGAGGCCGGGCATTGGCCGAGCCGGGCGGCGTCGGGCACGAGCCGCAGTGGGTGAGAGGGAGAGGGGAAGGAGGGGGCCAGCACGCTGACGTATTGTGGACGTCGAGGCGACCTTGGGGGACATCATACCTCTGCCCAAGGCCTGCGGGAGACCTTGGAAGGGCCGAGCAACAGTGCCCTGGTGCTCCAGAGCGTGACTTTGGCCGACATGGGCATGTCTTTTTGCGGACTGAGCGCGGCCACTGGTGTTTGGGAGCTTTAGGGGGGAGTAAACAAAGTGGAAATGGCATTGGATGCCTTGGGGATCCACTGGAGTGAGGAGGGAGGTTGAGAGAGAGAGAAATGGTGCTGTCCAGAGAGAGAAAAAGAGCTTTTCACCCCCATCATCATGGCTCCTCGGGCAGGGAAAGATGCAGGGGTTAGAGGAAGACCAGATGATGTGGGAGAAAGCTTAGCTCATGGAGATTAGTGGAAATGGCCAAAAGATGCATTTTAAATTTACGCGAGAAGGTGTTTGATGTAGGTTTGGGCAAGAAGATGAACTCCTCTTGTCATGAGGCTTGACAGGGTCAAATGGCACATGTAATTAGGGCCTTCCTCCCATTTTGAGCTCATTTGGGCAAAGTTGCCATTGCAACTTTTGCAAAGCCTAGAAATTAGCAGAAATGGACTTCTGTAGATTTAGTTGAGCAAATCACTTCTCCTTGATGCACCACTTGGTGTGGTGGCCTTATTTGGTCATGTGAACATGATCACCAAAGTTGGGGTCAACGAGAGAAAGCTGGTAGTACAAAGTTGTTCAAATTTGATTCTGGTCAGAGAGGGTTTTGGGGCTCTTTGATCAAGTTAACTTGTTCTACAACTTGTGCCATTTGGTCTAGATGGATTATTAGACCACTTGAGCATGTTCACTAGGTTTGAGAACATTTGGACATGTTTGGCAATGTAAAGTTGCTCAAACTTCAAAATGGACATAAATGGTTTTGAGAGGGTTTCATGGGGTTATACTATTCTAAAAGAGATGATACTTGTCCAGATCATCAAACATGTCATATGTGACATGGTAGAATTTTCTTGGAATTTTTGGAGAATATTTCCATTGTAAATATTTCAAAAGCTTGAAATATCCAGAAAGGGTATTTGAGGGATTTTCCAATATTTTGAGCATGACCATGTGTTGAAACTCTTATATATGGACAATATATGTCCACTGAGATTTTTACTGCCCTTAATTAAGTACTTGCAGTGCAAACCTCAATTCAGGGGTTTTTGAAAAACTAAATTTTGAAAATACTATTTGGCCAAATTATTTTTGCAAGAAATTATTTTTATGCCCTATACACCTGGCATGATCATTGGGAAAGGGTTTTGGATCAAGGAGAAGGAGTATAAGGGTTGGAGGATTTATTTTATTTTTAGAGCACTTGCAAACAACAGACAAAAATCCAATCAAGACAAAGTCCAAGCACTCAAAAGTTTTTGTCAAACCACAATTTATCACGATTTATCATCTTAACTTTTGTGCCATGAAAATCAGGGTGTGACAGACCTACCCCCCTTACAAGAATCTCGTCCCCGAGATTCCCAAACTAGGCGCGGAAAGGGATGCAAAAACTTTGATGTGGGGTGGTCTTCACGTCCTCACATCGTTTCGCTTCGAGCGGTGCTCCTTTGATCCTTGAAGTACTTGATGGTGTGGCTTCAGATATAATGTTCTATTTGGTCCAGGTTGCTAATGGGTAGCTCATGGTAGGTTAGGTTGGGCTAGGGGTCGATGGCTCGGTGGTCATTGCCCTCTTAGAGGTCGGGCAAGTTAGGAAGTTGGAAACACTTTCGGGGTTGTGATGCATGGAAAGCGTTGTGCACACCAGGTAACTCAGGTGGCAATTCCAGCTGGTAACTGTCTTCTCTTCGTCTCGTAGTGATCTCAGAGGGGGGGGTTGTTATTTCTTGGAGTGATCTCGAAGAGGGCCGATGAATCTTGGTGTGGGTCTCCTTATCATGGAAAAGCTTGGTTCCTTAGAGAGGAGTGGCTTGCATATACACATGGTCTTTGACACGGAAGTATACTCCTTGAAGATGGTGGTTGGTGTAGTTCTTCCTGTTAGACATGACGGTCTTCAGATGTTCCTTGACCAGCTCAACGATTCTTCTTCCGTCTTCGGGTAGACGAGTATGTCATCAAAGAAAGATGACAACTAACTTGTCCAAGCACTCCATGAAGTCTGTGGGGTGCGTAAAGTGGGCTGAGGCATTGGTGACGGTCACGGTTGAGTATTGGCCGAGGTCTTATCGATCTAGAGCCAAAGCCCAAGGTCAGGATCCGACCATGTTGTGGTTTGGTAGGGCGTAAGGGTTTCAAGGATTCTAGTGTGCGAGTGAATGTTCATCATCTCATCCTTGAGCACAGTTCCTGAGATGCCAATTGTTCTATCTAGTCCTCCAAACAGATCACCTTATACCTCTGAAAGTATCATCTCGCATAGGTCAACTCCAAAAGCCCACTAACTACATAATTCATTAATCCTACAAATCCAATGTCTATGGTGTCCCACATGATCTTCTAATCTCCTATAATCACCAAATACTTGAAAGGGCTACCTTGCCATAGTCAGTCCACCAATTTCCATTATCATGGTCATGTAACTCCAAGGTCAAGCATATATAGATCCCTAAATAAATTCGACAATTATTCCAATCTCCTAGTTATGGTCCACCGAGAAACATGGTATCATGATCAAGATCATCAGTCTAAATCCAATTTACTCCAAACCATGTAAAATTACTCTGCATCCATACTCCACTAGGGTAACCTACTTAATCCAAATCTCATGCCCAACGAGGAATTCCTACATGTCTCCCTCAAGTTATTTACGTGATATCCACTATCTCCTATCAATATCATCTGATCAAGTCAAATCCTTGCACTTCCAGGAGTTTCAGCTTGCGATCATAATTGTCCTATAAGTCCAATTTACTCAGGGATAATGGAAGCTATGCTAATCTATAATCATGATCCCACCAAGTTCACCTACCAACATGACAGCCCCGTGATCTACCAAAGTCTCAGTCAATTCCTCAGGGTCTCTGATATAAACTCATCAAGTCATTTGTCCTCCGTTCCTATATCCCCAAATTGGTCTCTCCTATGGCATCATCAGTTTTTGTGCTACCTTAGGATGATAATGTGCTCGTTCGCTATGTCCACCAGTTCCATAATGAACCCAATGCCATGTGAGGTTACAGAGGCTTAACTGGTCCACTTGTAATTCCGTGGGTTAAGAACTTGGCTAAGGATTCGAGCTGGGGTATCTCGTGAAGTCTCGAAGGGTATAGCGATGGGTTTACAGTCTTGAGAGGTAAACATAACTCTACGGGGTTGCAGTTGGTCGAGGAGGTTGTAGCAAAAGTCTTCAGTGCTGGTTGGTTGCCAACGTAGGATCTTTGGTGTATCTTGTCTTGCTAGCCTTCAGTTGAGGAGAGAGATGAGAGGGAGAGGTAGCATAAAGGAGGGGAATGCCTAAAGGGGGTTCTATAGTGCAGGTGCAAACAAACAGGTGCAAAAAGGGCCAAACATAAGAGGCAAGGTAAGGAAGGTGATATAGTCGCATACTTGTCGCCTAGGGCAAAAGTGCGACCTATATCGAACCACAAAAAAAAACAAGCTACACACAATCATGGTTCTATTCGAACCATCATACGGACTCGACTGCGCATAGGGGGTACACGACTCATCCTACCCTAGGGGTCCTTGGACTCAGTAGTCGTGCCTTGCGCCTCATGCGATCTCTGAGTTTTCCTCGAGGTGTTGCTACGTCTCTTGTTTGATGAAACGATCCGGGTTGAGCCGGGAGAATCTTCGACAACTTCTCGCCTGATGAGGTGATGGGGTGATGGTGGCTCCTCGTGGCTGTCTTTGACTTAGTCTTCTCTTGTCTTCTTAATCATGACGATCCCTTTTGCCGTTAAAGGCGTCGAGTGTACCAGGTAGGCAATCTTTTATGTAATGAGACTAACAAGGCATAGTAGAGATCCAATCTGCCGGATATACTGTTCCCAGTATCGTCACTGAGAGCGGGGAATGAAGATAACCGTTTTCCTGCTCACTATAGTGAGGCGGTGTAACACCCCAGATGTAACTTTCCATATTTGTATCTCCAACTCTTGCCATTTTCGGCATTGTGATATGATATTCCCTCCGTGGTTGGGTTTTTTTTCTTCATTTTGCATTTTGTCCATGTCATGCTTTTCATATCATGTCATCATGTGCATCTTAATTTGCATACGTGTTCGTCTTATGATTCCGAGCATCTTCCCCGTTGTCCGTTTTGCAATCCGGCACTCCTATGTCCCCCGGCGTCCCCTTTTACATTTTTCCGTGAGCGGGTACTAAACTTTCTCGGAATGGACCGAGGTTTGTCAAGTGGCCTTGGTACACCACCGGTAGACCACATGTCAAGTTTCGGGTCATTTGGAGCTCGTTTGGTACTCCAACGGTTAACCGCACTCTCGCAAATGCCTCTTTTAAGTTGCAGCCCAACACCCCTTCAAAACAGCCCAATAACCCATCTAAGTCACTTTCATGCTCTCCGTTGTCGGATCACGATTGTGTGGGCGAAAACCGCACCCCATTTGGACACTCTTAGCTCCCTCTACCTATATATATGCATCTCCCCCTCCAAATCCGGATGAAACCCTAGCATTTTTCCCTCTTCGCGCCGGGCGAAATCCGGACGGCCGGACATCCGCCCGTCATGGACGAACCGCCGTGCCACGTGGTGGGCCGCGCCCTTCTCCGCCGGCCGCGCCCGAGCCCATGAGCCCGTCCCGGCCCCATGGCCAGCGCCATCGCCTCCAGGCCGCCCGCCCGCCGCCTTCCGGCGCTTCAGGCCGTCGCGGTCCCGCCTCGGCCTCGCCCGTGGCGCCTCCCGCCGCGCGCCCGGCCCCTCCTCCTCGCCCGGCGCGCCCTCGCCCGGCCTCGCCTCCCGCTCCCCCAAGCTCCAGCTCCGGCGAGCCGGCGACAGCCGCCTCGGGTCGCGTGGATCCGGCCAGATCCGATCATGATCGACTTCTCTTCCCCCCAAAATCCTCTAAGTCTTTTAATCTGTCATTATTTTGTTGCATTTTTATCATGCCATAACTTTGCACCCGTGGCTCCGTTTGGGGAGTATAGCACACCGAATTGTTCGCCTCGAAGAGTAGATCACTTCTTTCCATTGAAACATTTTCATTTGAGCACATCTTGATGCCCTAAATGCTGTTAGAAGAGGGCTATGTGATGTTAGTTTCTGTTTCTTTACAGAACATGCACTTTTGTCATTTTTGCCATGATTGATGTGTGCACCCTATGAGCTTGACTCCTACAGGTGTTTTGTAATAGGCCATGCCATCTTTACAGGGGTGTATGCCATGTATTTTTGTGATCTCTGTGGTCACTAGCACAAGCATGCAAACTAGGCTTCATGATGTTGCTGATTTCAGCCCCTGTTTTGCTGATATTTTTATGCCATGTTAACTTGATGCTACCGAGAGATCCATTCATATTTTGAGATACTTTAGTAAGGATGTTTTGAACATATGGTTATGCTCTATCAATCCATGCTTTTGTTTGCAATTATGGAGTGCCATAACTTGAGTCAATCGAGCTCTACTTTTCCTATAAAATGTTTCCTGGCAGATTGTTTACATGTTATTCAATTTTGCCAAGGTTGTTGTAGTTGATCCGTGTATGCTATGATGTTGTTATTGCCATTTATAGCTTCTATGCCATGTCTCCTTCATGTATGTATGCTTGGTTTAATATGAAATGCTCTGTAGTGAGTGCATCGAGCTCGCGAAGATGCCTACTTGTTATCTGTTTTTGTCGTGCCCTGTTGCTGAATCTGTTAACGAAACTTGCTATTTTGACATGGGTGCTATTATATTTTGAGATCCTTTTTGGCTTATGGTCTGTAAGGGACTTTTGTTCTATGCTTTGTGTTGATTCATTCCATGCCTTGTTTTTCTATTATAAGTTCCTGTAGCATGCCGTTTGCTTGCTCTGAACATTGCTTCCTGATGCTGATTCTGCCATGTTCAGTATTTTCGCTAAGTCTGTGAAGCTGATATGTTTTGCACTTTTGTCATGCCTGTTTGGACCTGTTATGGTTTGATTTAGCCGTAGCTCAGTGTTCATCTTTTGTCAAGCATCTTGAGTAGATCGCTGCCATATACTTAGTTGGTACGTTTGGGAGAAGTAGCTTAATTTCTTGTTGCTTGCTATGTGGTATCTTGCTGTTAATGGCAGATTTGTGCCATTCTTGTTTTGCTTGTCATTTGCAAACCGTGCATCCGATTCCGGTGATCTTTATATCGATTTCAACTGAAATCATCTCACCTTTCCAGCGGCATACTTGGTTTGCCAAGTTGATGCATGGTTCATCATTTTCCCTTCTGGAGCACGCATACGCATTGCATATCACATCTCGCATATCATGCCATGTTTTGCATCATGATGCTTGTGCATTGCACCGTGATTTATTGTGGTTCCATTGTTTGTGTTCTTGCCTTGGGTAGAGCCGGGAGACGAGTACGTGAACGAGGAACCTGTTGAGAACGCCACGAGGATCAAGCTTTCGACAACTCGAGAACCTTGCTTGCAAGATGACCATACCCTCGAAATCACTTCTATCTTTGCTTGCTAGATGCTCGCTCTTTTGCTATGCCTATGCTACGATGCCTATCACTTGCTTATCATGCCACCCATATTGCCATGTCCAGCCCCTAACCATCCTTTCCTAGCAAAACGTTGTTTGGCTATGTTACCGCTTTGCTCAGCCCCTCTTATAGCGTTTCTAGTTGCAGGTGAAGATGAAGTTTTTTCCTTGTTGGAACATGGAGATGTTGTTCCTTGTTGGAACATGTTTACTTGTTGGGGATATCACAATATATCTGCTATAATTAATGCATCTATATATACGGTAAAGGGTGGAAGGCTCGGCCTTATGCAGTGTTTTGTTCCTCTCCTGCCACCCTAGTTTCCGTCATACCGGTGTTATGTTCCTCGATTTCGCGTTCCTTACACGGTTGGTTGATTTATGGGACACCCTTGACAGTTCGCTTTGAATAAGACTCCTCCAGCAAGGCCCAACATTGGTTTTACCATTTGCCACCTATGTCTTTTTCCCCCTGGTTTTCGCGAGCCCAAGGGTCATCTTATTTTAACCCCCCTCCCCCCCGGACCAGTGCTCCTTCGAGTGCTGGCCCGAACTAGAGCCCTGTGCAGCGCCCCCTCAAGGAAACTTGAGGTCTGGTTTTAGTTGTACGGACTGCTCATCCGGATGTGCCCTGAGAACGAGATATGTGCAGCTCCTATCGGGATTTGTCGGCACAATCGGGCGGCTTTGCTGGTCTTGTTTTATTGTTGTCGAAATGTCTTGTAGTCCGGGATTCCGAGACTGATCGAGTCTTTCCGGTAGAAGGAATATCCTTCGTTGACCGTGAGAGCTTATAATGGGCTAAGTTGGGACACCCCTCCAGGGTATTATCTTTCGAAAGCCGTGCCCGCGGTTATGAGGCAGACGGGAATTTGTTAATGTCTGGTTGTAGAAAACCCGAAGTTGACCTTAATTAATACACATCAACCGCATGTGTAACCGTGACGGTCTCTTCTTGGCGGAGTCCGGGAAGTGAACACGGTGTTGGAGTTATGTTTGACGTAAGTAGTTCAGGATCACTTCTTGATCGCTATTTAGCTTCACGACCGCGCCTTGCTTCTCTTCTCGCTCTCTTTTGCGAATGTAGCCACCATATATGCTAGTCGTAAACTTTGCAGCTCCACCTCACAACTCTGTCCTTCCTATAAGCTTAAATAGTCTTGATCTCGCGGGTGTGAGATTGCTGAGTCCCGTGACTCACAGATTCTACCAAAACAGTTGCAGTGCCGACGATGCGGTCAGGTGTGACGCAACCGAGCTCAAGTGGGAGTTCGACGAGGAACGTGGTCGTTACTATGTGTCTTTTCCTGATGATCAGTAGTGGAGCCCAGTTGGGACGATCGGGGATCTGTGTAGCAATTGGGGTAGTCTTCTTTCATTTTGGTTCCGTAGTCGGACCTTGAGTGTAATCTGAATGATGGATGTTTATTTATGTATTGTGTGAAGTGGCGACTGTAAGCCAACTATGTATCTCTTTCCCTTATGTATTACATGGGTTATGTGAAGATTACCTCACTTGCGACATTGCTTTCAATGCGGTTATGCCTCTAAGTCGTTAACCCGACACGTGGGAGATATAGCCGCATCGAGGGCGTGACAAGTTGGTAATCGAGCCATCCCGACTTAGGAGCCCCGCTTGTTTGTTTGTGGCGTTGTTGAGTCTAGAACAAAAATGTTTTGAGTCTTAGGATTATATATATCGGAGAGTAGGATTCTTTTACTCCCCAATCCCTTCGTCGCTCTGGTGAGGTCTCCTCGACGAAGTTTTGACTCCCCTCTCCTCAAATTTCACTAAAAAAATTTAGGATCACGCGGGTATCTTGGGATCGTTCCGATGGTTTTGTGACGAGAACATTGTTCTTGGTGCCTCGACATTTAGGGGTTGTGGCGGTGTCCCGGGAGTTGAGCTCCGAGGTGTTGTCGTCACAATTTTATCGTTGCAGTTCTGGAATACCTGAGATTTGCCGACATCGAAATCTCTTTTGTGCAGTTGTTGGTGAGATAACCCCGATAACCCAGTACTGGGGCGAGCTCGGGAGTATTGCCATGACTCGTATAATGGATGCTTTTCGAAGGTCGAGGTACACGATTTCCGAAGGTTTCTTGGTTATGTGTTGACGGATAGATACAGCTGGATCTAGGTATTGTTAGTTTGGGTGATATATTTTGTGTCCCCTGTATCCCCAACACTGCATTGCATAACCGGAAAGTTTCGGGAGTTTATAGGTGGGATTCAAGTAGCTCCTAGCATTTCTTCCCGCAGATATTTGGTTTGTGATTGGGTAATCCTTACCACTTATTTGTTCCAGTCGTACCTTGTATTTTTTTCATCAACCCTTAATCAAGTGGCTTCTCACCTTAATGGACGTGTGATGTTAGCTTTTGGAATTCATTCGTTCATCCTTGTTCGAATGTTTATTGTGAAGACTATATGTTGCAATTTCTATCCGTTGATTCAACTTGTCTATCAGTCTATCAAAGTGCTAACGGATGTCACCCTCTTCAGGATGGCTCCGCCAACGCGTCTGAATCCGGATTGCAATGATGAGAGTCAGTCGAACCCTCCACCTCCACCTCCGCCTCCGGAGGCATGGCAAGCTATCATGGCAGCCACCAATGCCAATGCTCAGATGATTTTGCAACTCTTGCAAGAGCGTACCCAAGGGCAAGGCAATCAAGGAAATCAAGGTCAAGGCAACAACCAGCCGCACTTTGCTACCCTCAATCAGTTCCTCGCTAATCAGCCGAAGTCTTTCAGTTTCTGTGTTGAGGCCACAGACGCCAACGATTGGCTTGTGGACATCTTCAAACATTTTGAATGTAGCAATGTCAGGCCTGAGGACTTTGTCAAGTTTGCTTCGTTTCAACTCAAGGACCAAGGCTTTGAGTGGTACCAAAGCAATACAAAGATTCGAGAGGAGGTCGTGTCATTACACTGGGATGAGTTCCGCCGAGACTTGGGGCTCACCACATTCCGAAAAGTGTTGTTGAGAGCAAGCGTGAGGAGTTCCGCAATCTCAAGCAAGGCAACATGTATGTGTATCAATACAATATCCAGTTCCAGAAACTCGCTCGCTTCGCTAAGCAAGACGTCCCTGATGAAAAGAGTATGATCTATCAATTCAGAGGTGGTCTCAGAGAAGATCTGCAATTAGCTCTCGTGCTTGTTGAGGCAGTGAAGTATGATGAATTCTACAACATGGCACTGAAGCAAGAAGCTGCCCAGCTCAAATGTGAGGCTTCTAAGAAGAGAATCAGGGATGCAGTTCAGTCTTCTTCTTCCTCTCAAGTGGCAGCTAAGCAGCAGAAGTTCTACCTTCCTCCTCCTCCGTTCCGTCAGCCTTATCAGCAGAAGAACTCAAGTGGTCGTGGATCTTCCCACCCGCCCAACCCAGGCTATCAGAACAAGTCTAATTCTCAAGCTCCAAGGTCAAATGCTCCTTATCATCGTCCGCTCTCGAGGTGACTTGCAACAAATGTCGCCAGAAAGGTCACTATGCGAACAAGTGCTTCAACCAAAGGCGCCTTCGCCTCCTCCTCTGTGAGATCTTCCAGCAATGCGGTGGTCAAGCATAATCTCAAGTCTGCAAAGGTGAACATGATGAATGCAGCTCAAGCAGAGGAATCTCTTGATGTGATAATGGGTAATCTTCCGATTAATGATATTCCTGCAAAAGTCTTATTTGATCTTGGTGCATCGCATTCTTTCATGTCATATCCTTTTGTATCGAAGCACAATGTTGACACAGAGATTTTGTCCAAAGTTATGCAAGTTGTTTCTCCCGGAAAGCTTATGACTTCTAGTTTGATTGCTCCCGATGTCACTATCAAGATGGGCAATTATAGATTTCTGGCTAAACCAATTGTCCTTGGTGACTCGGATATTGATCTTATTCTTGGGATGGACTGGCTTTCTCAGCACAAAGCTCAGCTTGATTGTGCTGCCAGGGAAATTCAATTGACTCACTCTTCTAATGATGTGATCATCTATGCCGCTCGTGATGAAACCATTCGGTTGTTTTCTCTCAATGAGAAGGGCGAATTGGATGCTATCTCTCGATTCGATCGTTTGTGAGTACCAAGATGTCTTTCCAGAAGAGCTTCCAGGAATGCCTCCTCACCGGCCAGTTGAATTTGTTATCGATCTTGAGCCTGGCACTGAACCCGTTTGCAAGCGTGCATACAAGCTTGGACCTAATGAGCTGAAAGAATTGAAGAAGCAGCTCGATGAACAAGAGCGTCTGGGTTTGATCAGACCGAGTTCATCTCCTTGGGGTTGTGGTGTTCTTTTTGTCCAGAAGAAGGATGGCACGGACCGACTTTGTGTCGATTACCGTCCATTGAATAAGAAGACTATCAAGAACAAGTATCCACTTCCCAACATCAATGAGCTTTTCGAGCAACTCAAAGGTGCTAAAGTGTTCTCCAAGCTTGACCTTCGTATGGGTTATCATCAGATTCGCATTCGTGAACAAGATATTCCCAAGACAGCATTTAGAACAAGCTTTGGTTCTTATGAATATATTGTCATGTCTTTCGGCCTTGTCAATGCTCCTCCAACATTCTCTCGAATGATGAACTTCATCTTCAACCCCTACACCAATGAATTCGTCTTGGTCTATCTTGATGATATTTTGGTCTTCTCCAAGAATAAGAAGGATCATGCCAAACATTTGCGATTGGTGCTCGACAAGCTTCGAGAGCATCAATTCTATGCGAAGTTTTCCAAATGTGAATTTTGGCTTGAGGAAGTGCTTTATCTTGGTCACATCATCTCCGCCAAGGGCATCGCTGTTAATCCCGAGAAGGTGTCTGCGGTTGTGAATTGGGAACCTCCTCGGAATGTCAAGCAGCTTAGCTTTTCTTGGTCTTGCAAGCTATTGCCGAAGATTCGTTGAGAATTTCTCCAAGATTGCAAAGCCTCTTTCCAACCTCCTCCAGAAGCATGTGAAGTATGTTTGGTCCCCTGAGTGTGACGTTGCTTTCAACACCCTCAAAGAGAAACTCGTCACAGCTCCTGTCATGACTCCTCCTGATGAATCCAAGCCATTCGAAGTTTTCTATGATGCTTCTCTTCAAGGTCTCGGTGCTGTGTTAATGCAAGAGAAGAGAGTTGTGGCCTATACCTCTCGTCAACTGAAGCCCAACGAAAAGAACTACCCCACTCACGATCTTGAGTTGGCGGCAGTTGTCCATGCATTGATAACTTGGAGACATCTCTTATTGGGAAGGAAAGTGGACATATTCACCGATCACAAGAGCCTCAAGTATATCTTCACTCAACCCAACCTCAACCTCAGGCAAACTCGATGGGTCGAAATGATTCAAGAGTACAACCCAAGTATTGAATATACTCCGGGCAAGGCCAATGTGATTGCAGATGCTTTGAGCGGGAAGGCTTACTGCAACAGTTTAATCCTCAAGCCCTTCCAACCGGATCTCTGTGAAGCTTTCCGCAAGCTGAATCTTCAAGTTGTTCCTCAGGGCTTTATTGCCAACCTCATAGTCTCTCCTAATTTGGAAGACCAAATTCGTGAGTCTCAACTCCTGGATACCATGGTGAAAAAGGTGAAACGTGGCATCGACAAGGGCATTTCCAAGTACAAGTGCTTCCACATTGATGACAAAGATACTCTTTTCTTCGAGGACCGGATTGTGGTTCCAAAGGGTGATCTACGTAAATTCATTATGAACGAGGCGCACAATTCCCTTCTATCCATTCATCCTGGAAGTACGAAGATGTACCATGACCTCAAGCAGTCATATTGGTGGACTCGAATGAAGCGAGAAATTGCTCAATTCGTGAATGAGTGTGATGTCTGCAGAGAGTGAAAGCAGAACACCAAAGACCAGCTGGTCTCCTCCAACCTCTTGCTATTCCAGAATGGAAGTTTGATCATATTGAAATGGACTTCGTGACTGGATTTCCAAAGTCCAAGCGTGGAAATGATGCTATCTTCGTTGTCATTGACAAGCTTACTAAAGTGGCTCATTTTCTTCCTATCAAAGAATCTATCACAACAGATCGGTTGGCGAGCTATACACCTCCGGGATTGTCTCCTTGCACGTCATTCCACAAGTGACCTCTTGGACCGTGGCAGCATCTTTACCTCCAAGTTACGGGATTCTTTTGAGAAGGCCATGGGCACTAACATTCGTTTCAAAGACAGCTTTCCATCCTCAAACAAGTGGCCAAGTCGAGCGAGTCAATCAAATCCTTGAAGATATGCTCGGGGCTTGTGTCATTTCCTTCGGTATGAAGTGGGAAGATTGTCTTCCATATGCCGAGTTCTCCTACAACAACAGCTTCCAAGCGAGTTCGGGCAAGGCCCCATTCGAAATTCTCTATGGCGAAAGTGTCGTACTCCTCTCAATTGGTCCGAGACAGTGAGCGCCAACTTCTTGGCAACGACTTGATCACGAAGCCGAAGAAATGTGCAAAGTCATTCGTGAGAATCTCAAAGCCGCAATCGCGCCGGAAGAGCTATTATGATGACAAGCACCGTGATGTGGCTTTTGAAATCGGAGACCATGTCTACCTCCGCGTCTCTCCAATGAAAGGCACTCGTCGCCCGGTATCAAAGGGAAGCTTGCCCCTAGATACGTGGGTCCTTTCAAGATCATTGGCAAAGAGGCGATCTCGCCTATCAACTTGAGCTCCCGTCCAACTTCGCGAACATGCACGGCGTGTTTCACGTGTCACAGCTTCGCAAGTGCTTCAAGACTCTGAGCGCACTATCAACTTCAAGAAATTGACCTCCAAGAAGATCTCTCTTATCATGAGCACCCGTTGCTATTCTTGAAGAAACCGAGCGCAAGACTCGCAACAAGTCAATCAAATTCCTGAAAGTGAAGTGGTCACACCATTCCGACCGAGAAGCCACCGGGAGCGCGAGGATCACCTCCGTTCGAATATCCTGAGTTCTTTCAGTCCTAGATCTCGGGACGAGATCCTCTTGTAGTGGTGGAGTGTTGTAACACCCCAGATGTAACTTTCCATATTTGTATCTCCAACTCTTGCCATTTTCGGCATTGTGATATGATATTCCCTCCGTGGTTGGGTTTTTGTCTTCATTTTGCATTTTGTCCATGTCATGCTTTTCATATCATGTCATCATGTGCATCTCATTTGCATACGTGTTCGTCTTATGATTCCGAGCATCTTCCCCGTTGTCCGTTTTGCAATCCAGCACTCCTATGTCCCCCGGCGTCCCCTTTTACATTTTTTCATGAGCGGGTACTAAACTTTCTCGGAATGGACTGAGGTTTGTCAAGTGGCCTTGGTACACCACCGGTAGACCACCTGTCAAGTTTCGGGTCATTTGGATCTCGTTTGGTACTCCAACGGTTAACCGCACTCTCGCAAAGGCCTCTTTTAAGTTGCAGCCCAACACCCCTTCAAAACAGCCCAATAACCCATCTAAGTCACTTCCATGATCTCCTCGTCGGATCACGATCGTGTGGGCGAAAACCGCACCCCATTTGGACACTCTTAGCTCCCTCTACCTATATATATGCATCTCCCCCTCCAAATCCGGATGAAACCCTAGCATTTTTCCCTCTCGCGCGCCCGGACGAAATCAGACGGCGGACACGTCACCCCTTGGCCGGGCGAACCACAGCGCTGCCACATGGCGGGCCGCGCCCGCCGCCGCCCGGCGCTTCCGAACCCATGAGGCCCGTCCCGGCCCCGCGGCCAAGATCACCTCCAGCGCCCGCCGCCCGCCGCCCTCGTGCCGGCGCGCTTCGGCTGATCGCCGGCCACCGCCGCCCGCGCCGCGGTCCCGCCTCGGCCTCGCCGCATGGCGCCTCTCCGCCGCCCGCGCGCCGGCAGCCCCTCCTCCTCCGCCCGGCGCCGCCCTCGCCCGGCCTCTCCTCCCTCTCCCGAGCTCCAGCTCCGGCGAGCAGCGGCAACCGCCTCGGTTGCGTGGATTCGGCCAGATCCGATCAGCGGTTGACTTCTCTCCCCCCAAATCCTCCAAGTCTTTTAATCTGTCATTATTTTGTTGCAATTTCATCATGCCATAACTTTGCACCCGTAGCTCCGTTTGGGGCGTATAGCACACAGAATTGTTCGGCTCGAAGAGTAGATCATTTCGTTCCATTGCATAATTTACATTTGAGCTCAGCTTGATGCCCTAAATTCTGTTAGAAGAGGGCTATATGATGTCAGTTTCTGTTTCTTAACAGAACATGCACTTTTGTCATTTTTGCAATGATTGATGTGTGCACCCTATGATCTTGAGTCCTACATGTGTTTTGTAATATGCTATGCCATCTTTACAGGGGTGTATGCCATGTATTTTTGTAATCTCTGTGGTGACTAGCACAAGCATGCAAACTAGGCTTCATGATGTTGCTAATTTCAGCCCCTGTTTTCCTGATATTTTTATGCCATGTTAACTTGATGCTACCGAGAGATCCATGCATATTTTGAGATACTTTAGTAAGGATGTTTTGAACATATGGTTATGCTCTATCCATACATGCCCTTGTTTGCAATTATGGAGTGCCATAGCTTGAGTCAATCGAGCTCTACTTTTGCTATAAAATGTTTCCTGGCAGATTGTTTACATGTTATTCAATTTTGCCAAGGTTGTTGTAGTTGATCCGTGTATGCTATGATGTTGTTCTTGTCATGTATAGCTTCTATGCCATGTCTGCTTGATGGATGTATGCTTTGTTTATCATGAAATGCTCTGTAGTGAGTGCATCGAGCTCGCGAAGATGCCTACTTGTTATCTGTTTTTGTCATGCCCTGTTGCTGAATCTGTTAACGAAACTTGCTATTTTGACATAGGTGCTATTATATTTTGTGATCCTTTTTGGCTTATGGTCAGTAAGGGACTTTTGTTCTATGTTTTGATTAGATTCATGCTATGCCTTGTTTTGCTATTATAAGTTCCTGTACCATGCCGTTTGCTTGCTCTGAACATTGCTTTCTGATGCTGATTCTGCCATGTTCAGTATTTTTGCTAAGTCTGTGAAGCTGATATGTTTTGCACTTTTGCCCTGCCTGTTTGGACCTGTTATTGTGTGATTTAGCCGTAGCTCAGTGTTCATCTTTTGTCAAGCATCTTGAGTAGATCGCTGCCATATACTTTGTTGGTACGTTTGGGAGAAGTAGATTAATTTCTTGTTGCTTGCTATGTGGTATCTTGCTGTTAATGGCAGATTTGTGCCATTCTTGTTTTGCTTGTCATTTGCAAACCGTGCATCCGATTCCGGTGATCTTTATATCGATTTCAACCGAAATCATCTCACCTTTCCAGCGGCATACTTGGTTTGCCAAGTTGATGCCTGGTTCATCATTTTCCCTTCCGGAGCACGCATACGCATTGCATATCACATCTCGCATATCATGCCATGTTTTGCATCATGATGCTTGTGCATTGCACCGTGATTTATTGTGGTTCCATTGTTTGTGTTCTTGCCTTGGGTAGAGCCGGAGGCGAGTACGTGAACGAGGAACCTGTTGAGAACGCTTACGAGGATCAAGCTTTCGACAACTCGAGAACCTTGCAGGCAAGATGACCATACCCTCGAAATCACTTCTATCTTTGCTTGCTAGATGCTCGCTCTTTTGCTATGCCTATGCTACGATGCCTATCACTTGCTTATCATGCCACCCATATTGCCATGTCCAGCACCTAACCATCCTTTCCTAGCAAACCGTTGTTTGGCTATGTTACCGCTTTGCTCAGCCCTCTTATAGCGTTGCTAGTTGCGGTGAAGATGAAGTTTGTTCCTTGTTGGAACATGGAGATGTTGTTCCTTGTTGGAACATGTTTACTTGTTGGGGATATCACAATATATCTGCTATAATTAATGCATCTATATATACGGTAAAGGGTGGAAGGCTCGGCCTTATGCAGTGTTTTATTCCACTCTTGCCACCCTAGTTTCCGTCATACGGTGTTATGTTCCTTGATTTCACGTTACTTACACGGTTGGGTGATTTATGGGACCCCCTTGACAGTTCGCTTTGAATAAGACTCCTCCAAAGAAGGCCCAACATTGGTTTTACCATTTGCCACCTAAGCCTTTTTTCCCCGGTTTTCGGAGCCCGAGGGTCATCTTATTTTAACCCCCTCCCCCGGACCGGTGCTCCTTGAGTCTGGCCCGAACTAGAGCCCTCAGGCGCCCTCAAGGAAACTTGAGGTCTGGTTTTAGTTGTACGGACTGCTCATCCGGATGTGCCACGAGAACGAGATATGTGCAGCTCCTATCGGGATTTGTCGGCACAATCGGGCGGCTTTGCTTGGTCTTGTTTTATTCTTTGTCGAAATGTCTTGTAGTCCGGGATTCCGAGACTGATCGGTCTTCGGTAGAAGGAATATCCTTCGTTGACCGTGAGAGCTTATAATGGGCTAAGTTGGGACACCCTGCAGGATATTATCTTTGAAAGCCGTGCCCATGGTTATGAGGCAGATGGGAATTTGTTAATGTCGGTTGTAGAAAACCTGAAGTTGACATTAATTAATACACATTAACGTGTGTAACTGCGGACGGTCTCTTCTCGTGGAGTCCGGGAAGTGAACACGATGTTGGAGTTATGTTTGGCGTAAGTAGTTCAGGATCACTTCTTGATCGCTATTTAGCTTCACGACCGCGCCTTGCTTCTCTTCTCGCTCTCCTTTTGCGAATGTAGCCACCATATATGCTAGTCGCTTGCTGCAGCTCCACCTCACAACTCTGTCCTTCCTATAAGCTTAAATAGTCTTGATCTCGCGGGTGTGAGATTGCTGAGTCCCCGTGACTCACAGATTCTACCAAAACAGTTGCGAGTGCCGGCGATGCGGTCACGGGTGACACAACCGAGCTCAAGTGGGAGTTCGACGAGGAACGTGGTCGTTACTATGTTTCTTTTCCTGATGATCAGTAGTGGTGCCCAGTTGGGACGATCGGGGATCTGTGTAGCAATTGGGGTAGTCTTCTTTCATTTTGGTTCCGTAGTCGGACCTTGAGTGTAATCTGAATGATGGATGTTTATTTATGTATTGTGTGAAGTGGCGACTGTAAGCCAACTATGTATCTCTTTCCCTTATGTATTACATGCGTTGTGTGAAGATTACCTCACTTGCGACATTGCTTTCAATGCGGTTATGCCTCTAAGTCGTGCTTCGACACGTGGGAGATATAGCCGCATCGAGGGCGTGACAGGCGGACCAAATGGCTAGGTTCTCATCCACCGGTGGTTGCCGATGCAACAATGATAAGGACAAGGTTGCTCTACTAGCGATGTATATCATGATCTTGCATATCCCATGCCCTGGTCATCATAGGCCAAGGTTGCATCATCCTGGGGCAGCGTCAAGGGTTTCTCCATCCCCAGGTCTTGTGTCCTCAATCCTCGAGGGTGTATCTTCTGTTGGTATCGTCTTGTTGTGATGTCGCCAATCTTGTGTTCAGGAGATGTGGGTGAATGTCTGGCAAGGCATCTTCCTTCTAGATTATCCACGAGGAGTACAAGGAATCCAGTGGTCAGGGGCATAAGGGTTCTAGCGACCAAAGGTTCTGAAGGGGAAGAGATCAATAAGGAAAGTATACCTTAGTTTTCAGAAATCTGAGGAGGAAAGAGAAGTATAGATAGTTTTGAAAACTAGTAATAGTTTTGGAAATAGTTTTATCCTATCTAACGACCATGCTAACTAAGGCTTCCTACAGTCAGGATGGCTCTGATACCAGCTCTGTGGGGACCCCGACTCAGAAGTCGGGATCACCGAATGCACGTGTCTGATGATCCCAGAGATCAATGCTCACGAACACACGAAGCTGAATAGCAAGAGGCTTACATCCATACATACCGTATTACACAAGTAGGACCATTATGGTCAAGTCTTGAGTATAACATCATGAAATCTTCAATAACAACTTGGACCCATGCCATCCGCCTTAACCCTACAGGCATTACGATTGGGAAGCGTCCTAGCTCGCAGTCGTCACCAAAGAACTCTTCAATATATCTTGTCTTTCATGCACGGCCAATAAAATAACCCGGTGGCAAGCCAATGAGTACTTTGAATGTACTCGCAAGCAACCCAAGAGTGATAACAAAATAGTCATGCAAAGCTCTACTGCTTAGTTGGCATTTTTGCAGAAAGCTAGTTTTTCTCATACAAGTATGATCAACATTTATCAAGGATATGAATAAATGCGCAACAAGTATTAGGAGGTTCTGAGACATCAACATCGAGAGAGAGTTATGAACAACTCATGCTCAAGCTCATCGTGACTTCCTCACGAATCACGTCAATAGATTTACCAACCCGTGTTGTTTGTCAGAAACATATGGACGTAGTCTAAGTAGCACCACCCAACTGTCCTTGACCGGGGACACAACTATTCGAATAGTTTTACAATCTGCAGAGGTTGCACACTTTACCCACAAGATCCGAGGAACTTCCGTGTCATCCACGACCCGCGATACCTCCAGTACCCGGGGTAAGCACCCGATCACTACCTTTCCCTAGACGACACTAACAAGGAGTCCACTTGTTGTTCCGTATCCTCACGATGTACATCATGCGAGACTCACTCGAGATCGTAACATCCGAGAGGGGACACAACAGTGTATCTGGTGCCCTGTAAAGACAGTCATGGCCGCCCTACAGCACGACCCGTCCCGAGAGAGAGCACCAACTCTCCCCCGTCACTAGTAATGCGTGCTCCAAGCTAGTATCGGCCTAGGTAATCAATAATGCCCATTCCAATATAAGGATAGAGTGGTTGCGCATGTAAGGTTGGGACAGTCGACAAATCTTAAATCTAATCCGTCTCTGTAAACAACACTTTTATCAAGCCTCGGTGCACTACATCTCCACCAAGTATTGACCTAGTTCATCATCATCCCCTGTGGGCATCGGTGGCACCCTCACGGGGCTGCTTGCAAGTATGTCAAACCACACTTGTTTCTTTCCATGCATAACCCTGATCCGCTTTGCATAGAAACTACTTTAGCATCCTATCTACTCCCACCGGCATAACCCTCATAAGGAGGTAGGGTCATGCACAATGCAAGTATCAATGAGGAAGTAACAGAGGCAACCAACCAACGTGGTTTACCATCTCATCATGATTCGATGCAACAATAATAAGTGATATATGACATGCATAAAAAGGGTTTCATGGACATGGTCAAAGGGCTGCTTGACTGGTTCATCTGAGTCTTGAAATCTTCTGGTCCTTCTCCATGTACTCCGTCTACTTCGTCAACTAAAGTCGGAAACAATCGCAATAAGCAACACAACAAGGAAGGAAATATAAGTGCTCCAAAAATATTAATTTGACTTTTCTAGGACGTCTCTGGTTATATGAAAAATAACCAGAGTGGTTTCATTGGAATTGGATCAGTGGATATCTCTGAACATTTCAATATGATGGAATCAAGGGGTTTATGGATTTGCAAGAAGTCTACAGAAATATATTTTTGAAAAATGAGCAAAGGCACCCATTTAACAAACCATAATTTTAGAAGCATCTAGGAGTTGGTTTCACTGGATTTGGAGTTCAATGAATTTCCTATGAATTTGCAAAGTTGACAAATATGAAGAAATGGCTCATTATTTTGTGGGATACAGAAAGTATTAATGAAAATGTTCACAAACTAAGTTATGACCTTAGAATCATCTAGGAATTTGAATCATGGCATTTGGATCAAGTTTGAGCTCTCTGTGATTTTCTAAAGTTCATCACATGAATAGGAGAAATAGGATTTGATAAATATTTGTGAAGAAAAGGTCTCTGGAAAAATGTGCATGCTGCACTAACAGGTAGATCATGATTTATAGAGTCACTAGAAATTTGAATCATCAAATTTGGAGTCCATTTGAATTGTTTATGGATTTTAGAAACTCACTGGAAAAGAATAAAAGAAATATAGGGCATTACCCTTATCCTGCGCACCGGCGAGAGATAGTTGTGGGCCGACCCAGTGGCTCGGCCGCCACAGCGCTTCGGGCCACGCGTCGGCGCACTTATCCTGGGCGTTTTCGCTGCAGGGAGGCGCACCGAGGAGAAACCGCCTCCACTTATGCGTGGGCCCGGCTGCCCAGTGGCTTACAGGCGGGCCCCGCCTGTCGGGTTCATCCCCAACCTCCCGCTCGGCAGGCGAGGCAGGGCGGGTCGACGGCGGCTTGCCGTGCTGGGGGCATCTCCGGCGATGCTCTGCCCATCGGCGTGCTCGGGGGACCCGGCCGCACCCAACTGTGGGTGGCACGGTCTCCCAGGGCCACCGGGTTGAGTAGGGCGTCGGCCGCGGCGGGCGAGGCTGGCGGTGATGGCGGCATTGGTGCTACGAGGCAGCGGAGCAGAGGGAGAAGTGGTGAGGGGTTCCGTTGTGGTCAGGGGGTTCACCTAGTGGAGAAAGGAGTGGAGGAGGAGGCCTCATTCGCGGAAATTTGAGAGGAGGCCGGTGGCTCGGCTTCGGCCATGGAGGAGCAAAAAGGCTCGGGGGGACGAATGGGTAGGCCTGGGGAGCGTACGGGAGAGAAGGAGAGCCAAAGGAGTAGAGAGGGGGCTCGGGGGCAGCCTTAAATAGCCGACCCGCAGCTCACCAGTGTGGGCCTTGGCGCCTTGCAGGGTGGCTTGACAGCGGCTCGGGAGGCCAGGAGAGAGGGCGAGGGCTGTCTACGGCGTCCGTGGGAGTTGAGTGGGGCGCCAGAAAGAGAGAGGAGCAGCGGGGCAAGGCCCTGGTGTTCGCGCGTGTGAGGCCGGGCATTGGCCGAGCCGGGCGGCGTCGAGCCTGAGCATGATGGGTGAGAGGGAGAGGGGAAGGAGGGGGCCAGCACGCTGACGTATTGTGGACGTCGAGGCGACCTCGGGGGACATCATACCTCTGCCCAAGGCTTGCGGGAGACCTTGGGAGGGCCGAGCAACAGTGCCCTGGTGCACCAGAGCGTGACTTTGGCCGACATGGGCATGTCTTTTTGCGGAGTGAGCGCGGCCATTGGTGTCTGGGAGCTTTAGGAGGGACTAAACATAGTGGAAATGGCATTGGATGCCTTGGGGATCCACTGGAGTGAGGAGGGAGGTTGAGAGAGAGAGAAATGGTGCTGTCCAGAGAGAGAAAAAGAGCTTTTCACCCCCATCATCATGGCTCCTCGGGCAGGGAAAGATGCAGGGGTTAGAGGAAGACCAGATGATGTCGTGGGAAAAAGCTTAGCTCATGGAGATTAGTGGAAATGGCCAAAACATGCATTTTAAATTTCTGCCAGAAGGTGTTTGATGTAGGTTTGGGCAAGAAGATGAACTCCTCTTGTCATGAGGCTTGACAGGGTCAAATGGCACATGTAATTAGGGCCTTCCTCCCATTTTGAGCTCATTTGGGCAAAGTTGCCAATGCAATTTTGCAAACCCTAGAAATTAGCAGAAATGGACTTGTGTAGATTTAGTTGCGCAAATCACTTCTCCTTGATGCACCACTTGGTGTGGTGGCCTTATTTGGTCATGTGAACATGATCACCAAAGTTGGGGTCAAGGAGAGAAAGCTGGTAGTACAAAGTTGTTCAAATTTGATTCTGGTCAGAGAGGGTTTTGGGGCTCTTTGATCAAGTTAACTTGTTCTCCAACTTGTGCCATTTTGTCTAGATGAATTATTAGACCACTTGAGCATGTTCACCATGTTTGCAAACATTTGGACATGTTTGGCAATGTAAAGTTGCTCAAACTTCAAAATGGACAGAAATGGTTTTGAGAGGGTTTCATGGGGTTATACTATTCTCCATGACATGATACTTGTCCAGATCATCAAACATGTCATATGTGACATGCTAGAATTTTCTTGGAATTTTTGGAGAATATTTCCTTTGTAAATATTTCAAAAGCTTGAAATATCCAGAAAGGGTATTTGAGGGATTTGACCAGTATTTTGAACATGACCATGTGTTGAAACTCTTATATATGGACAATATATGTCCACTGAGTTTCCCTAAATTTTCACAAATATTTTTAAAGCATTAAAATATTTTTTCCCTATTAAAGACCATTTCTGGCCTTAAGAAAAAGCTTTTAAATAAAATAGGAAAATAACTTTTAAAATTATATTTTTGTGGTTTCTGGGTATCCTATATCTAATAGGAGTCAAATATAGTTTTGGAGAGATTTTTACTGCCCTTAATTAAGTACTTGCAGTGCAAACCTCAATTCAGGGGTTTTTGAAAAACTAAATTTTGAAAATACTATTTGGCCAAATTATTTTTGCAAGAAATTATTTTTATGCCCTATACACCTGGCATGATCATTGGGAAAGGTTTTTGGATCAAGGAGAAGGAGTATAAGGGTTGGAGGATTTATTTTATTTTTAGAGCACTTGCAAACAACATACAAAAATCCAATCAAGACAAAGTCCAAGCACTCAAAAGTTTTTGTCAAACCACAATTTATCACGATTTATCATCTTAAGTGTTGTGCCATGAAAATAAGGGTGTGACAGAACCTGCATTCCAAATGATCCTTAAATCAGTTATCCTAACTATTTTAAGTCTCGGGGGCTACTGGCATATATAACTGTCAAAATTCCTTACATGTATGTCTTTCACATCTTTGCTCCGTGGCTCTGGCTAGGCCATCTTGAGCAGCACGGAGGTGCACTTCTCCCGAACTAAAGGCGTCCAACGCCTCTTGGGAGAAACATGCGTCACGTAGAATAGTCCGGCGGCGCCTATGATTCATGGCGCTCTCCACCTCCGACTTGGTGGCGGATAGTCTGTCGGCATCCTCGGTTGGAGGAGCATCGGCCTTGCGCCTCGTGTTTGTACCCCTTCCGACTCGGCTTTTGAGCCTGGTTGGCGGAGGTCCGATTAACTTCTCCGGACTCGATCCGGCGAGTGCTCTTTTCCTGAAAAAACCACGGCGTCGGTATGCCTTCCAGAACCTCTCCTTAAAACATGATGGCACATCATACCGCTATGGCGATGTCTCGAGTCGTACCGCACTTCTTTTCCGCCTGCTGGACCGAGCTGCCCCTTGTTGGACGGCCGCGGCAGGCTCGGCTTCCCGTTCTGAAGGCACCCCCTGCGAAACACCATCAAATACGTGGTGATTAAAAGTGAAGCACGGGTGGGTCATGGTATCCGGACTTGATCCACGGTTACAGGGAGGCCGGAAATAATCCGGGGTAGTCGGCCGTAATGGCAACCAAAGCATTGTCGATGCTAAGTTGGTGGAACACCCCATCAATCAGCTCCACCTTTATATCCGGGTCCTCTTCGGAGGCCGGATCGAGGGACCGTTCCAGATCCTCGGGTTGTGGGGGTAGGATGTGTATCTTCTCCACGGCCCGGCGCAGTTCCTGCGTAGAAACTATGAAATGAGATATTTAACCACGGGAACATGGATCGGACAGGCCACAAAGATATTTGCTTACCCGACTCCGAGGATTATTCGAAGAAAACCCGCTCAGTGGACTGACGCGGAGAAAATCCTCCTCTTCCCCTTTGTACATGGCGGACAAGGTCTTCACCAGTTCGGTGACCGATCCCGGCCCTTTGCGGCCATGGCGGGTGGCATCGTCCTCCCCGTTGAAGTCCCACATGGGGTGGCCCCTATATTGGAGCGGCTGCACCCCCTCATAATACAGATGGCCATGACTCCAATCATGGTCAATCCGGGATGAGCCAGTAATCTTATTCGGCTCATCAAGTAAAGGATGTCCCAGTCATTTTCCCTCTGGGGGCTCCGCGGGCGCCAGCTTAGGCGCTTCTTCAAAGGAGCATTGCTAAACTCTGGAAGGCCGATCCGAACAGGATCCCGTGGGGACGTCCTCCATGTAAAAACCATTCCGAAGGCCGGTCTTGGACGCTTCTTCGGGGTTCCGGATAGATATCGGTCCCGGCGATGCGCCATAGTTCGGCTCCGCCCACTTGATATATTGACCCCTCATGAGAACGGGGTACTAGGTAGAATAATCTCTTCCACAGCGCAAAATGAGCCTCGATGCCCAAGAACAGTTCGCAAAGGGCCACGAAGCCCGCGATGTGCAAAATGGAGGCAGGCGTAAGGTGGTGCAACTGGAGGCCGTAGAACTCCAATAGCCCCCCGGAGAAACGGATGAATTGGAAATCTGAGTCATCTTACTAGATAAAAGATAAAGCACACCCGCTCTCCTTTAGAGGGATCGGGGACACTCTCCGTTTGCTTTCCTCCCTTGTAGGTGGCAAGTCCGGCTCGAACCGGAACCATGAAGGCCGGGGGAAGAAATCCCTTGGTTTGGAGTATAACTAGCTCGCTATCTTGGGGACTGAGCATCTCTCCCAATTTCCAGGCTGAGGCACAGGAGCGCGGAAGGAGGAGCCGCGTCATTGTCCATGATGGAATGGGTTTTGTCGAGGCGCTCCGATGAAAGCTTCATGGAGGGGGATGGTGTGACTCAGATCTAGATCCTCGTCCCTTTTATAGGCGGCTCATTTGCGCAGCTAGGGGGGTTAGTGTAAAAATACCCTGGCTTTTCGCATTCTTTCAAACACGTGGAAGATGGCCATTATTGGGCGTAGAAGCCAAGGAGCGCAGCATTTATCAGAAGCCGGACACTATTCGACAAGTATATGGAATTTGGAGAAGAACCCGCCTCGCAATGCAGAAGACAATCAACACGCCAGACTCATCGCCATTGAAGCCTGGTTCGGGGGCTACTGAGGGAGTCCTGGATTAGGGGGTGTCCGGATAGCCGAACTATCACCGTTGCCCGGACTCCTGGACTATGAAGATACAAGATTGAAGACTTCGTCCCGTGTCCGGATGGGACTTTCCTTGGCGTGGAAGGCAAGCTTGGCGATACGTATATGTAGATCTCCTACCATTGTAACCGACTCTGTGTAACCCTAACCCTATTCGGTGTCTATATAAACCGAATGGTTTTAGTCCGTAGGACGAACAACAATCATACCATAGGCTAGCTTCTAGGGTTTAGCCTCCTTGATCTCGTGGTAGATCTACTCTTGTACTACCCATATCATCAATATTAATCAAGCAGGAGTAGGGTATTACCTCCATCGGGAGGGCCCGAACCTGGGTAAAAACATCGTGTCCCTTGTCTCCTGTTACCATCCGCCTAGACGCACAGTTCGGGACCCCCTACCCGAGATCCGCCGGTTTTGACACCGACACTCACCATCAAGGGGGACACTAAGGAGGCCGTGACGGCGCTCAGGCTCGCCTTCAAGACCGCAGCAGCAGCACAGCCCGCCGGCGCCGGTATCCCCAAGGCCAAGGAGGTCGCGCCTACCAAGAAGAAGCAGTTGTTCACCCAAGACAAGGCGGAAACCAAGCAGGTGCCGGTCAACGAGGACGAGTCTTCAGGAGCCACCTTTACCGTAGGAGACGGCCTTGACCCGGGACAAGAAGAAGCCTTGGTGAGGTTCTTGCGCGCGAACAAGGAGATATTCGCGTGGGAGCCCAGCTGGTAGGGGTCCCGAGGGAGGTGATCCAGCATCATCTAAGGGTATGCCCCAACATACGCCCCGTGAAGCAGCAAGCAAGACGCGTCCACTAAGAAACATGCCTTCATCGTCCAAGAGACACGCAAGCTGGAGGCGGCAGGTGCCATCCGAGAAGTTTGATATCCCGAATGGCTGGCGAACACCGTTGTAGTGCTGAAGAAAGGAGGGAAGCAACGGATGTGCCTCGACTTCACCAACCTTAACAAAGCCTGCCCCCAAGATCCGTTCCCACTCCCGTGCATCGACCAGATTGTCGACTCCACCGCCGAGTGTGACCTGATGTGCTTCCTAGATGCATTCTCAGGGTATCATCAGATCAAGATGGCAGTGAAAGATGTGGAGAAGATAGTCTTCCTGACACCATGTGGGGTGTACTGCTACACCTGCATGCCCTTCGGGCTGCACAACGCGGGCGTGACCTTTCAGCGGTTGATGCACATCGCCCTGGGGCGGCAGCTCAGGAGAAACACGGAGGCCTACGTCGATGACATAGTGGTCAAGTCTCGCGAGGCGAGGACATTGATTCAAGACTTGGAGGAGACCTTCGAGAGCCTGCGCCAAGTGAACTTGAGGCTTAATCCGGAGAAGTGCGTGTTCGGCGTCCCCTCCGGCAAGCTGCTGGGATTCCTCGTATCCCACAGAGGGATCGAGGCGAACCCAGAGAAGATCAAGGCCATCGAGGACATGAGCCCACCACAGACCCTCAAAGAGATGCAGAAGCTAGCAGGACGAGTGACCGTGTTAGGGCGTTTCATCTCCAAACTAGGAGAGCGCGCCTTACCCTTCTTCAAGCTCAGGAAGAAGAAGGGCCCGTTCCAGTGGACCCCGTAGGCCGACCAGGCCTTCCAAGACCTCAAGAAATACCTTACCAGACCCCCGGTGATGGTGGCACCACGTCGTCTTGAGCCTCTGGTACTCTACCTTGCCACCACCCCGTACTCTGCCAGCGCGGCGCTGGTGGCAGTTTAGGAGGAGTGCCAAGCCAAGGGCGCGCTGCGCCAAGCCGGAGCTGAAGTCGCACAGGGTCAGGAAGGCGCAGCAAAGGCATCAGCGGTGGAAGACCAAGCTCAGCAGGGCAACATCGCAGAAGCTCCTGAGGACAGTCAGGTCTCAGGAACCCCTCCACCTCAGGATATGCCCCGATCTCCGCTGGACCCGAGCCTCAACAGTGTGCCAGCCCTCGTCGAACACCCGGTGTACTTCGTTAGCACCATACTGCGGGACGCGAGGGCACGCTATCCCATGCCCCAAAAACTCCTGCTCGCGCTCCTGGTGGCCTCACGCAAGCTGCGACACTACTTCCAGGGCCACCCCATCAAGGTCGTCTCAGCCTACCCATTGGAGTGGGTACCCAGGAGCCCTAACTCAGCTGGAATGGTCGCTGAGTGGAACATCGAGTTGGAAGCATTCCAGTTGGAGTTAAGCACTACCAGGGTTGTCAAGGGGGCCGCGCTCGCTGACCTTGTGGCGGAATGGACGGATGCCCCGACACTTGAGGAAGGAGAAGACCGGTCCACCTCCCCAGGAAGCGAGGCTCCAGACGGCTGGGTCATGTATTTTGATGGCGCCTTCGCGCACCAGGGCGCGGGGGCTGGAGCAGTGCTCATCTCGCACACTCAGGACAAGCTCTACTATGTCGTGCAACTCTGCTTTTAGCACGGCGAGAAGGTCTCCAACAATACCGCAAAATACGAAGGCCTCATAGCTGACCTGAAGGCTGCGGCAGCTCTAGGGGTGAAGCACCTCACCGTCAAAGGCAACTCGCAGCTTCTCGTCAACTTCTCCAACAAGGTGTACGAGCCGAAGGACGGGCATATGGAGGCCTAGCTCGTGGAGGTGAGCAAGATGGAGAAGCAGTTCTCGAGCCTGGAGCTGCAGCACGTGCCCCGGGGCACTAACAAGGAAGCCGACGACATCGCGAGGAGAGCATCCAAGCGGCAACCGTAGGAGCCCGATTTCTTTGAGGAGCGGCTCTTCAAGCCATCACCTACGCCACCTCTATCAAGCACGACTCAGCCTCGGGAGGAGCTCCCACAGCTCCCAGCCACGGGAGCCCCAGCCTGTGGCCCGACCTTAGGAGCTCGGCTGCTCTTGGCGCTCAAGCCCCAGGAAGAATGCTAGACCAAGGAATTCAAGGAGTACCTGACGCACGGGATGCTGCCGGAGAAGGAAGAGGACGCGGAGCGCGTGGCCTGGCAAGAAACGACATACTGTATCCAAGATGATGAGTTATACAGGAAACGACCGAACGATGCCACGCTGCGCTGCATTTCCAGAGATCAAGGAAGGGAGTTGTTGATTGACGTACACGGCGGGGACTGCGGACACTACTCTTCGTCACGGACCCTCGTCGGCAAGGTGTTCCGCAGTGGATTCTAGTGGCCTACTGCACTCAACGACGCAGCCGAGCTGGTGAAGTCCTGCGAAGCTTGCCAATTCCACGCCAAGCAAATCCATCAGCCTGCTCAGGGCCTCCAAACTATCCCGCTCACATGGCCGTTCACGGTCTGGGGACTGGATATCTTAGGCCCGTTCCCTCGGGCGCCAGGGGGCTACCGCTATCTCTACGTCGCCATCGACAAGTTCACCAAGTGGGAGGAAGTGGAGGCCGTCCGTACCATCCCAGCCGGCTCTGCAGTCAAGTTCATCAAGGGCCTCGTGAGCCGCTTCGGGGTCCCCAACCGCATCATCACAGATAACGGTTCGCAGTTTACTAGCAACCCCTTCCAAACCTACTGTGCTAACCTTGGAACGCAGATCTGCTACGCTTCGGTGGCCCACCCCAGGAGTAACGGTCAGACCGAACGCGCTAACGCGGAGGTCCTGAGGGGCCTCAAGACCAGGACCTTCAAAAAGAAGCTGGAGGCCTGCGGCAAGGGTGTCACAACCCTAGTTAGCATTTGCACTTGGACTAGCTACAGTGATGCATCATGTTTAAATTTTCTTTAAACTTGAAATGGGGATCAACAAACCCCAGCACCCAGCCTGAAAATACCAGGATCAACTGAAAAAATATATTTCAATGAACCCAAAATGCCCTTCACAAAAGTCCATCATTTTTGAATTGGTCTAGAACCTATGCCAAAAATGGTGCACATTTTTCTAGGACACTTTGGATTTTTGAATTAATTCATAAGTATTTGAATTTGGACATTTAAATCTTATAAATATTTTTAATTGTCCAAATAATCCTGAAAGTACTTGAGGGCTGTTGGGAAATATTTCAAAGGTGCCAAAAATTATTTTCAGGATTTTACCAAGTGGTTTAGTATTTTTACTAAATCAAAAACAACAGCAGAAAAAAGAAAACAGAAATAAAAGAGAGAGAGAGAGAGAGAGAGAGAGAGAGAGAGAGAATACCTGTGTTACCTGCGGCCCAACAACCGCGCAACCACCTGGCCTGGCACTGCTGGCCCAGCCCACCAAGGGCTCGCGTGTCTTCTTCCTCCTCTGCCAGGAGGACAAACAGGTGCGTGGCGAGCGCCGACTCTGCCCTGGCCACCTCCTGCTTCCTTGGCCACTCCTCCCCTTGGACGCCTTTTGCGACGCCATGCAACCCCCCGGACCCTCTCACTCTCCCCGCGCTCCTCCCCCTCCTTTGCTCTCTCTCCTCATGCGCCCAAGCGGAGCTCGTCGCCTCCATCCGCCGTCCGCATGTCCACCGGCCACCCTACCCCTCTCCGTACCGCCCAACGGATCCGACGCGTCGCCCTCATCCTCATCGTCGAGCCACGCGACGCCGGGAGCCCTGCAGTGACGCAAACGTCATCGTCTTCACCAACGGGCACCGAAGATCGCCGGCTCCGATTCACCGTCTCCAGGCCGCCCCCGAGCCCACTAACCTGCTCTGCAAGTCCTGTGTGAGCTCCTCTCCAATCCCCCATGTCCCCTTCGTCTAGCGCGTCCTCTAACGCCGATCCCTACGATGGCCAAAGCTCGCCGCCGTCGTGCCATGTCGTTGCTGTGGCAACAGCCGCCTCCGCCCGCCTTTGAGCGTGTCGCCATGCTCACCGAGCTCCCAGGAGCCGAACGCATCCCCCAGCTCCTCCTGTCATGCTCCGCAGCCCTGTTTCGCTTGATGCCGTAGCTCCGGTCGCCGCCGAGGTCGACGCCGTGCACAACTCCGGTCACCTTGCACCCTCCCCCTGCCACAGTTGGTTGCGCACGAGCCCCAGCTCCACGTAGGTGGGCTCGGCCATCGATTTGGTCGCCGAAGAGCCATCGCGATCATCGCCGCCGCGTATGTGTGCTCGCCGGCATTGAACTCCGGTGAGATGACATGGCCTGTCATTAGCCACTAATGACCCTACTAATTAACCCCCTGACTCACTAACAAATGGGCCCAGGCCCTAATTAACCTCAGTTTTGTCTTAGTTCAGATTAGTTTAAAACCCAGCGGGACCCACAAGCCAGAGTGGACTGCGCTGACCTGGCCCACCTGTCAGCGACACTAACCAGCCCAATGGCACTAATGTGTGGACCCCACACGTCAGGTTTGACCCGGGCAGCCCTGTTGACCCTGCTGATGTCCCCAAGACGCAATGCTGATGCAGTAATTGATTTTCTGGATTTAAAATAGCGTAACTCCAAATGAAATAAGTTATATATGAAAAATTATCAGAAAAATCCAATCTATCCATTTATGCTGTTTTCGTGCATGACAAAGCAACTTAACCTTGCTGTATAGATCAAAACCTGATAATGCACATTACAAATTCATAACTTGAGTTTGGATTTGAACCCTTGGTTCAAATTAGCTCAAACCCTTCTGGTTTTAGTTGCATTAGCTCAAATCACATCATATTGCCATGTCATGTTCATGCATCATATTGTTGCATTGCATTGATTGCGTTTCTTCTCTGTTGTCGGTAATTGTTCCCCCTCAGTAGACGTGGTTCCGATGATGAGATCGATGACACCGATGAAGAGCTATATTATCTTCAGAAGTGCCAGGCAAGCAAAAAAAAAACCCTTGTTCATTCCGATATAATCCCACTCTCTCGCTCCTGCTCTCTTTTACTGCATTAGGACAACAGCGATTCAACTGTTACATGCTGCGGTAGTTGAACCCCTTTCCTCTGCATGACATGTCATTGCCACAGTAAATAGATGAAACCCACTAACATGAGTAGGAGTTGTTTGAGCCCTGATGTGCCTACTCAATCATGCTTGTTTGTCATGCCTGCTATTTCTTAGAGTTGTGTCAGGTCTGATTCATCGGGGATGAATTGGAAAGTTGTGAACATGTCCTACTGTTGAGAGCTAAGTGTGTGAACACGATTTGGTAAAGGTAGCGGTGAGAGGCCATTTAGGAGTACATAGTGGGTTGTCTCATTGCAGACATCCTCAGGAACTGATTTCTGTGTTTGTGATCCATGAACAATTACTACCATGCATTGGAATGCTTAAGTGCCCCTCTCGACTTATTAACCAACCTGATCTCTGTCCAGGAGTTGGAACTAGTTTCTGGTGTTTGTAGGTAGTGTTAGTAGTCTACCAAGTGGCACCCGGTACAAGTGGGCTTGGGATAGACTAGGCACCGTGGACAAGTATACCAAGCGCCGCCCGTTTGGTGGGCTTGGAACCTTGTACACATCGTTTGTGGCCGTGAGCGACACCCCGGCTGGATCTCCTTGCGGATGGAACCCGAATAGGCGATAAACCTGGACTAGAGACTTGTGTGGTTAGTCAGGTCATGGCCGACTCCCTCGCCAGGCTTCCACTTGAAGGTTGTCGGGATACACGACGTTTACATGGTGGGAAGTGGCGAGAGCGTGTATGAAGAAGTACACCCCTGCAGGGTTAACATCATCTACTCGAATAGCCGTGACCACGATAAAGGACTTCTGGGTTGCCTGTACAGTTCATAGAAAAGTGAAAGTGGATACTCTAAAATGCACAAGATAAGCGTGAGTGCTATGGATGGCGTTCTCGTAGGGAGACGGGAGCGGATTGTAACGCCCTCGATGCGGCTATATCTCCCACGTGTCGAAGCACGACTTAGAGGCATAACCACATTGAAAGCAATGTCTCAAGCGAGGTAATCTTCACACAACGCCTGTAATTCATAAGGGAAAGAGATACATAGTTGGCTTACAATCGCCACTTCACGCAATACATGAGTAAAGCATTACATCATACAGATACAATCAAGGTCCGACTACGGAACCAAAATAAGAGAAGACTATCCCAAATGCTACATGATCCCCGATCATCCCAAGCTGGGCTCCACTCTTGATCAACTGAAGCGAAACAACACAATGAACAAGATCTTCATCGAGCTCCTCCTTGAGCTCGGATAAATCACCTCTGCGGTTTCATCGGCACTGCAAACTGGTTTTGGAAGTATCACGTGAGTCACGGGGACTCAGCAATCTCACACCCGCGAGATCAAGACTATTTAAGCTTATGGGAAGGGTAAAGGTATGAGGTGGAGCTACAGCAAGCGACTAGCATGTATGGTGGCTACCATACGCAAAAGAGAGCGAGAAGAGGAGGAAAAAGCACGGTCGAACAACTATGATCAAGAAGTGATCCCAGAACAACCTACGTCAAGCATAACTCCTACACGTGTTCACTTCCCGGACTCCGCCGAGAAGAGACCATCAGTTACACCTTGATTGATGTATTTTAATTAAGATCAACTTTGGGTTTTCTATAACCGGACATTAACAAATTCCCATCTGCCTCATAACCACGGGCACGACTTTCGAAAGATAATACCCTGCAGGGGTGTCCCAACTTAGCCCATTATAAGCTCTCACGGTCAACGAAGGATATTCCTTCTCCCAGGAAGACCTGATCAGACTCGGAATCCTGGTCACAAGACATTTCGACAATGGTAAAACAAGACCAGCAAAGCCACCCGAATGTGCCGACAAATCCCGATAGGAGCTTCACATATCTCGTTCTCAGGGCACACCGGATTGTCCAAACTTCCGATAGGCGAGCCCAGAGTTGCCCCTGGTGGCCACCGGCGGTTGACAGGTTGGACCAACACTCACGACGAGCGCTGGCCCGGGGGGTTAAAATAAAGATGACCCTTGAGTCTGCAGAACCCAAGGGAAAAAGGCTTAGGTGGCAAATGGTAAAACCAAGGTTGGGCCTTGCTGGAGGAGTTTTATTCAAAGCAAACTGTCAAGGGGGTCCCATAAATCACCCAACCGTGTAAGGAGCATAAAATCAAGGAACATAACACGGTATGGCGGGAACTAGGGCGGCAAGAGTGGAACAAAACACCAGGCATAAGGCCGAGTCTTCCACCCTTTACCAAGTATATAGATGCATTAATTAAATAAGAGATATTGTGATATCCCAAAATAATCATGTTCCAACATGGAGCAACCTTCAACTTCACCTGCAACTAGCAACGCTATAAGAGGGGCTTTGAGCAAAGCGGTAACATAGCCAAACAACGGTTTGCTAGGAAAAAGATGGTTAGAGGTTTGACATGGCAACATGGGAGGCATGATATAGCAAGTGGTAGGTATCGCGGCATAGCAAAAGAGCGAGCAACTAGCAAGCAAAGATAGAAGTGATTTCAAGGGTATGGTCATCTTGCACGAGATCCGCAAGGAAGAAGAACGAGTCCATGAAGAAGACAAACGAACGTAGTCGAACGAATCCTCACAACTCCGGAACGAAACCGAAGCTAACGAAAGAAGAAAACCGGAAAGAAGCAAACAACATGGTAAACACACAAGCATAAACATGTCATGATGCACAAACAAGTATGATGCATGTCCGGTTTAAAGAGGCATGGCATGGCAATATGCACAAACAACACTACAAGTTAAGTGGAGCTCAATATGCAACGAGTTGCATATTGACGAAACACCACATCAATTATTTAGTTCTCTCTCGTTTAGGAACACAACAAAATTGCGGGTTGTTATAAACATGGCAAGAGGTGAAACATAATAAAAACTACCTATCTAGGCAAATTTAAATGAGGCCTGAACAACAAACAACAATTCCGGAAAATCCCCATATGCATATTTTTGATTTGGTACTGTTCTGTCCTAAAACATATTTTAGAGTTGTTAAACATGCAAAGTAATTCTACCATGTTAATCTATGCATTTTTCTACCCCATTTACATATATAATATATTTAAATCCGAGCTACGGTTATTTAGTTATGAAATAAATCATTTTAACATGGCATTTATGCAAATTAATGCAAACAACAAGTTAAACATTTTAAACATGCATGAAAGTTGGATATTGTGAAACTAGATGAAATTCTAAGCATTATACATATATAAATTATTTACATATGATGCATGGTTATTCAGTTATTAAATGCATGAACAATGAGGGTAATCTGTAAAGCTGCGGTTTACGGACAATTAGACAAATTCGCAGCGGAAAAAAAAAAAAACACCACGGGCGAATCTGGCTGGCTCAATGGTGCATGAGGAGAGGGTCGGGTGCTGCTCGCCTGGGCCAAGGCCCGGCTGGTGCAAAGGTTGGATCGGGCGACTGGGCAGCAGGGACGTGGTGGCGGCAGTCAACGCGCTAAGCGAGGAGGCGCATGTCCTCGTCGCCCGAAGCAGAGTGGCGGGCGCCGTGGTTCGAGAACATGGCGGGCGGCAGGCGCTGGGGACTCGGCGGGGCGGCTGCGGATCTGGTCCACGGCCATGGATCTGGCCGGACACGGAGAGGGAGGCGCGGTCATGGATCTCAAGTGGCGGCGCCATGGTTCCTCGTGAGAGAAATAGGAGTGCAGTGACGAGGGAGGTGGTCAGGAGAGCTTAAATAAGAAGAGAAAAGGAAGGGAGCAGGGCGACGCTCATCTCGCTCTTGGACGGTCGCGGCAAAGGCAGCAGGTCTGGCGCGAGACGAGGCGGCGAAGGCCTGGACGAGGAGGAGGCAGCAGACGAAGGGCACGACGGTTTGAGGTGCGAGGGACGCCCGAACAGAGGAGGTTGAGCATCGTGCGCGCGAGAGGACCAGCGAGATGGCGCCCCGGTGGTCGTGCTCGCGAGGGCGAGATGGAGGGGAGCACGGGGCTTCGACCCCGCGGTGCGGAGGAGGCTGCCGGACGGAGGCGGGGAGGAGGCTGCAGGCGCTGTGGTTGGTGGATCGAGAGGAGTGGCTGGTTGGTTCCGTGGCAAAATCGAGGAGGGGAAGGTGGTGCTGCTGATTTGGAGCGGGGGAGATCCCGAGGAAGAGGATTAGATGGAGTGGCGGTGGCGGGGATGGATCCCTAGAAATTAGGGATCCGGTCTTGGTTTAGACTAGAATATATAGCGGGTAGGTTAGGATAGGGGCTATCTCGTCCCTCCGATCGTAATCGGACGGACGGAAAAATAGGCTAGGCAGAATCCAACAAAGAAACGAAGATACTTTCGGGATGTTTGGGGATGATCCGGATCCATCGGTAACGATAGAGCGGGTCGGGTTCGGAGCAGTTTCGGACACGCACACGAGCGGTCAAGAGAGGTCAACGAGGACAGGGCCTGACAAAAAGACAACGGAGGCAAAGAGAGAAAGGGAAACTGTGAACGGCTACGAGTTTTTAGAAAACATGCGATGCAATGCTCATGATGACATGATGAATGCAACAAACAAATAAAAACACGCGATGATGATAACGAAAAACATGGTAGGCGTCTGGAGCGTCGGTCTCGGGGCGTTACACGGATCCATGGTGGTGTATTGATATGGTGAATATGTGGACTCGTGTGCGCCACCTCAAAAGAGTTACTTGCAGTCGTAGTTCAGGTTAGCCACTGAGTCAAAACTGGCTTGCTGCAGTTAAACTCCACCACCCCCTTTATTGATACCGATGCATATGTAGATAGTTCTGATGTATGTCTTGCTGGGTACATTTGTACTCACGTTTGCCTATTTTATGTCTTTGCAGAGAGACTTCAGTCTCACTATTAGTTCCGTGTGGACTTCGTCGTTCAGCTTGTTACCTCAGCTACAATCTTGTTCCCTTGGGATGGTCTTGTAGATAGTCAGGCTTCTCAGCCTTTTTCATTTGTAGATGTCTGTACTCATACATGTTTATGCCTCTGCTTGTTGCTTGTATGCTCTGTATGTTGGGTCATGAGACCCATGTTTGTAATACTTGAATCCTTGGAGCCTAATGAATAAATACTCTGAGTCAAAGAGTATTGTTGTGATACCATGTTGTATTTGCACATATCGAGCATATTGTGTGTATGATTGAAATGCTTGGTATGTGTGGGATCCGACAATCTAGTTGTTTATCCTTGGTAGCCTCTCTTATGGGGAAATGTAGTCTGGTGCTTCCATTGAGCCTTGGTAGTCCGCTACAGCCCGGTTTACCGGAGTCCTGCTAGCCCAGCACTACTGCTCCGGAACACCTAGATTGGCAGGCATATGATACACTTCGTTCCTGTTGTCTGTCCCTTCAGGGAAATGTCACGCGGTGACATCCGGAGTCCTGCTAGGCTGCTACAGCCCGGGTTACCGGAGTCCTGTTAGCCCAGTTGCTATAACCCGGATTCACATGCTGCTGATCGACATGCTCGATGTTGTTTCATGTACGCGTGTCCCCGTAAGTTAGCGCCACATTGGGTTCACGACTATTCATATCAGCCTGGGTTGTCTGTCATATGGATGCTAGCGACACTATCATATACGTGAGCCAAAAGGCGCAAACGGTCCCGGGCCAGGTAAGGCGACACCCGTGGGAATACCGTGCGTGAGGCCGCAAAGTGATGTGAAGTGTTACATGCTAGATCGGTGTGACTTAGAACAGCTTTGGTATCAGAGTCTGACTGGTTGTAGGATTACCAAGCCAAACTGGTCGAAGTCGAGTCTAGAAATGCTTTAGTTATATAAGGGTATTTATTTTGGAAGGGAATGTAAGGCTCTTTTTACTCCTTTACCTTATGCCCTTCTGATCTGAGTCATCCTCTTCCTTTCTACGGGGATTAAGAACTAGGCCTTCTCATCTATCTATCAGGATGACGAGTTACTATGATAGAGACTTATAGGATTGATGGATTTAAGCCCCAGTTCAGTTTCTACTACTTCCGTGTGTTCATAGTTGGTCTCGGAACCTTGATATTGTGATGTTAAGTGGTTATGCCACCATTTTTGCAGAATGTCCCAATCTTTTTGAGCATTTACAGAAGTTATGCTGTCCGAGTCATCCTAGGTTTCTTACTAGTCTGATGCATTTGCAAATCCCTTCCTCCCATTCCCTATGTCCCTTTGGGCCAGTTTAACCACACTAATCAGTCTGTTGAGGTACTACATTTCCTCGACATATATGTTGGAGCTATTTTTATGACCCTAGGTGTCTTAGAGAACCACCTAGTAATCTAGCCATGTTTTGTGTCCCAGTGTGATGATTCTGGCCGGCATTCTCGAAAGCATCCGGTGATGCCATTTAATTAGTAGGTATTCTATTCCTGGGTTTTGAACCCGAGATTCACTCCACTCACCTCCTGTTGATAGTGTTTGCTAGTTCCTTTAGGATATTAGTATCCTTTGTGACAGTCTTTGAGGTCCGTGGTATATCATTCTTCCAATACCATGAACCATTATGGCATAAGATCTTTGAACCAATGATCACAACAAGAGCGCTCTTGATGAGTTCTCCATTCAAAAATTGTGATTCTGACAGTCCTTCCTTTCTGCATGGTTTATCTGGAAGAAATATGTTGGACTCGTTCGACATACTAATCTATGCATCCACAACTTAGACAATCATATGTTCTCTGAGTTGTCCCCCTTCAGTTATATTCCGACCTTCATCTGTTAATTGATAGTCAAGAGTATGTGTGAGATCGTGTTCATCAATGCCTATTATTCTTATGGTCCGTCAAGCCATTCTATTCCGGAATGACCAGGAGAAACAAACTCCAGTACCTCATTCATTTCTAGGATTGGGTCAAAGTAGTTGTATTCCACAGATCAAAATGCCAATCCAGTTTTTGTTCTATTCTACCTTGGAGTATTACCATCTTTATATCAAGAATATCATGGGAATTGCACACCATCCTATGAACTCTTGATACAGTGGTACTTCTCGCTATCATTTTTCATTCCTCAGTCCCCGTGTTGTTGCAACCGGAATGACGACAAGTGAACTATGATGTGTGAAATCAGTACTACTAGCAACCCCGTTGCTTGGTAGCTAATGGACAATAATTTCATTCTTAGAGTGTTGGTTATTGAATCATCATCCTAAGATTGATCATGCTACCTGGTCCTTATTTCTGGTGCACTCTTCGATCAATGAGTTAGGATTGTGTCAATCCCTCTATCTTTTGATCATATCGTCTTTCCCTGAAAAGCAAGATTGTTCTCGAGTTTAATAACATATCGATGGTTCGTGATTTTCCGAATATCTTGTCGGAAGTATTACCAGGTTGTCACCTGACCGCTATGTTGAGTTCGTGATCATGTTGGTTTTCCTCCAAACCACCCATTCTCCAAGATTCTGCATTGGATACCCTGAACTAGTCAGTTGAGCTAAACAACAACTTGGAGAGTTGGAAGATGAAAGCTTGTCCCACTTAGTTCATTTTGGAAGGGATATCCTTGTGTTGTGTGTGTGTTCAAGAAAGATGATATCTTCATCGATTGATCCTCGTGATCAGTTGTTGAATCTATCGTCTTGTCCAAACTTTGATTTGAGTATGGGCTATCCTCAAACCAAATCAGAACCAACGATGTTCGTAATGTTGTCTTACTCATGGTTGATTCCTCGGGCATACACCATTACATCCTTTGGTCTGACCAATGCAATCACCGTGTTCACTTAATTGTGGAATTCCATCTATATGGAAGCTTGGATGGTTTGTTGTTGAGCCCATTGACAACTTTTTCATCTTGTCCATGATTCATGTTGAACATCTAAGTTAGCGTTGGAAACCTTTGAAAGCATTTTCTTCGTGCTAGCTCATGAAGTTTATGTTTTGATGGAAGAAGTGACTTCCTCTAATTCACGTGCATATGATGAAAGTTGCCGCCGTGAATTTGAGAAAGTTTGTTTTGCTTCCTCTGGAATCATCCCAAGTCAGTCATGCATATGTGTGAAGTATTCTGTGGTCTGGAGACTTGCAACCTTCATTCCATATGTATTCCTGGCACACCAAGACACTGATTTATTTGTTCAGGAAAAAGGAGTCTGTTGTGCTAATCCTAGGTCATGCACATGACTTCGTTATCCCCAATGATGGTTCCCAACCTGAACTCGGTAACGTTTAGTTGTAAGACTACTATGTGGTCATGCTTGTCTCGGACATCATGTTCACATGTATGTAGCAGAACCAGCTCATGTTTTGTAGCTTGCTATCAAAGTTCATCTCCCGAGAATCTCGCAACGTCATCTCATCGGTTTGTGTTGCAAATTTTCTTTTCTAGACATGATGTCTGAAATGTACCGTTGCCAACTAGGTCTGAATCTCAGGCAGATATGATGGTTGGAGCTATTCCAAGATCTATGAAGTAGGTCCCGACAAGGTTGATGTTCCGGCCGACACACCTAGTCAGAAGATCTATCATAGTGGTATCTTGATTGAGCAATTTGAACAACTTCCCCATGAGAATTTTGTGCAACTTTTTCTAGAAGTTGTTCCTTATGGATCCCTTGTTCTCACGAAGTCAGACTTTTACTTGATGTTCTAGATACCGAATGGTATTGGGTTAAGCTGGTACATCAAGGAGAACATTAGAAGCGGAGTGCTAAATGTCTCTCGGTCGATCATCCAGATTTTGTTTCCTTGGCATCGCTAAGGTGAAATCTGAGAAAGTGTTGTCTTCCTTTGCATCTGCATTCTCCATCATTGTTCATCATGGTAGTATGATGTGTTGCCAGGATCCTTGGCACGGATGTTGGTAAGATTTTGATGAGTATGGAAATGCTCAAGTTCTTGAAGGCATGCTCAGGACTGGGTTACATCCTCGGTATCAATTGGAATGTGCCTTCCATTTGCCGAATTGCCCTATAACCGTAGTTTCCTTTCCAAACTGAGTATGCCATTTCTTCGAATTCCTTCAAATGATAGTTTGTGAATTGCCATTAGCCGGGTATGAAGAGCTTCAATAATCCTTTTCGATAGAGTTTCTTTCTGTCTTCGTCGTGTTGGATGAAGATCTCAAAAGCAAAGATGTCAAGATCAATTTGGAGAAATGAATCATATCAACGATGAGGGCAGTTGGATCGTGAAGATCGTGTTAGCTTTGTGTCCCCTCTGTCTTCTTACCTCACGTCTTGAATCTCGGGACGAGATTCTTGTTTAGTGGGGGTGAGTTATCACAGCCCTAGTTAACATTTGCACCTGGACTAGCTACAATGATGCATCATGTTTAAATTTTCTTTAAACTTGAAATGGGGATCAACAAACCCCAGCACCCACCCTGAAAATACTAGGATCAACAGAAAAAAATATTTCAATGAACCCAAAATGCCCTTCACAAAAGTTCATCATTTTTGAATTGGTCTAGAACCTCTGCCAAAAATGGTGCACATTTTTCTAGGACACTTTGGATTTTTGAATTAATCCATAAGTATTTGAATTTGGACATTTAAATCTTATAAATATTTTTAATTGTCCAAATAATCCTGAAAGTACTTGAGGGTTGTTGGGAAATATTTCAAAGGTGCCTAAAATTATTTTCAGGATTTTACCAGGTGGTTTAGTATTTTTACTAAATAAAAAACAACATCAGAAAATAGAAAAACAGAAATAAAAGAGAGAGAGAGAGAGAGAGAGAAAGAGAGAGAGAGAGAGAGAGAGAGAGAGACTACCTGTGTTATCTGTGGCCCAACAACCGTGCAGCCACCTCGCCTGGCACTGCTGGCCCAACCCACCAAGGGCTCGCATGTCTTCTTCCTCCTCTGCCATGAGGACAAACAGGTGCGTGGCGAGCGCCGACGATGCCCTGTCCACCTCCTGCTTCCCTGGCCTCTCCTCCCCCTGGACGCCTTTTGCGACGCCACGCAACCCCCCCGGACCCTCTCACTCTCCCCGCGCTCCACCCCCTCCTTTGCTCTCTCTCCACACGCGCCCGAGCGTAGCTCGTAGCCGCAATCCGCAGTCTGCATGTCTACCGGCCACCCTACCCCTCTCCGTACCGCCCAACGGATCCGACGCATCGCCGCCTTCCTCATCGCCGAGCCACGCCACACCGGGAGCCCTACAGTGACGCCAATTTCGTCGTCTTCACCGACGGGCACCGAAGATCGCCGGCTCCGATTCACCATCTCCAGGCCGCCCCCGAGCCCACTGACCTGCTCTGCGAGTCCTCTGTGAGCTCCTCTCCAATCCCCCATGTCCCCTTCCTCTAGCGCGTCCTCTAACGCCGATCCCTGCCATGGCCGAAGCTCACCGCCGCTGTGCCATGTCATTGCCGTGGCAACAGCCGCCTCCGCCCGCCTTTGAGCGAGTTGCCGTGCTCACCGAGCTCCCAGGAGCCGAAAGCATCCCCCAGCTCCTCCTGTCGTGCTTCGCAGCCCCGTTCCGCTCGACGCCATAGCTTCGGCCGCCGCCGAGGTCGACACCGTGCCCAACTCCGGTCACATTGGGCCCTCCCCCTACCAAAGTTGGATGCGCACGAGCCCTAGCTCCTCGTAGGTGGGCTCGGCCATCGATTTGGTCGCCTGAGCAGCCATCCTGATCAGCGCCGCCGCGTCTGTGTGCTCACTGGCATTGAACTCCGGTGAGATGACGTGGCCTGTCATTAGCCACTAATGACCCTGCTGATTAACCCCCTGACCTACTGACACATGGGCCCAGGCCCTAATTAACCTTAGTTTTGTCTTCGTTTAGATTAGTTTAAAACCCAGCGGGACCCACAAGCCAGAGTTGACCGCGCTGACCTGGCCGTTGACCTGGCCCACCTGTCAGCAACACTAACCAGCCAAGTGTCACTGACGTGTGGGCCCCACATGTCAGGTTTGACCCGAGGCAGCCCCGTTGACCATGCTGATGTCACCCAGACGCAATGCTGATGTAGTAATTGATTTTCTAGATTTACAATAATCCAAGAAATTCCAGAAAATGTTTAAAACTTCTAAAATTCATAGAAATTCAACCGTAACTCCAAATGAAATAAGTTATATATGAAAAATTATCAGAAAAATCCAATCTATCCATTTATGTTGTTTTCATGCATGATCAAAGCAACGTAACCTTGCTGTATAGATCAAAACATGATAATGCACATTACAAATTCATAACTTGAGTTTGGATTTGAACCCTTGGTTCAAATTAGCTCAAACCCTTCTGGTTTCAGTTGCATTAGCTCAAATCACATCATATTGCCATGTCAAGTTCATGCATCATGTTGTTGCATTGCATTGATTGTGTTTCTTCCCTGTTGCCGGTAATTGTTCCCCCTCAGTAGACGTGGTTCTGACGATGAGATCAATGACACCGATGAAGAGCTATATTATCTTCAGAAGTGCCAGGCAAGCAAAAAACCCCTTGTTCATTCCGATATAATCCCACTCTCTCGCTCCTGCTCTCTTTTACTGCATTAGGACAACATCGATTCAACTGTTACATGCTGCGGTAGTTGATCCCCTTTCCTCTGCATTACCTGTCATTACCACAGTAAATAGATGAAACACACTAGCATGAGTAGGAGTTGTTTGAGCCCTGATGTGCCTACTCATTCATGCTTGTTTGTCATGCCTGCTATTGCTTAGAGTTGTGTCAGGTCTGATTCATCAGGGATGAATTGGAAAGTTGTGAACATGTCCTACTGTTGAGAGCTAAGTGTGTGAACACGATTTGGTAAAGGTAGCGGTGAGAGGCCATGTAGGAGTACATGGTGGGTTGTCTCATTGCAGACCCTCGTGAGGCTGAGTTACGTGTTTGTGATCCATGAGCGATTCTTGCCACGCATTGGAATGATTAAGTGCCCCTCTCGACTTATTAACCAACCTGATCTCTGTCCAGGGGATGCAACTAGTTTCTGGTGTTTGTAGGTAGTTGTCGGATTTCAGGTTCCGGCAGACCCTTGAGGTTCGAACACTGGGGTGCGCGCGGAATCTCGCACTCTACCTACATGCACCCCGCCGCCTCGCTAGGATCTAAAACTACGAAAGGAACAGCACAAGAGACACAGGGTTTATACTAGTTCGGGCCACCATTGTGGTGTAATACCCTACTCTAGTTTGTGGTGTGGTGGACTGCCTCTTGGGCTAATGGTGATGAATAATACAAGGAAGAACAGCCTCGCGAGGGTCTGTTCTTGGCTGATGCGATGAACTTCTAGGGGGAGTTCAGTCGCTTCTCTCTATCTCTCTGCCGATTCCTGATCTTTTTTTACTATGGTGGCTAGCTCTACTTATATAGGCAGAGGCCCTGGGACTCTTCCCAAATATTGAGCGGGAAGGGCGCCAACAATTGGACATTTTGAAGGAGTACATATGGTACACTTATCCTGACTAAAGCTGGTCCTCGCCTGTCAAAGGCTCTGGTGGTGACGCCGGCTTGGGCTCCACAATGACTTCCTTCCTGCCGTTGGACTGGTCTTGGTCTTGTTGCACCGAAATGGGCGCCTTTGCTTGATGCTCTCGCCTGCGCTTGCTCCCTTTGCACCAAAGAGGAAAGGAGGACACTGCACGGGCTGGCGCCCGCCTGGCGCCCTTGGTCGTCATGGCTTGCGTCATGGGCACCTCGTGAGGTACCCCGCCTTGATCTCTCCGCCACCTCGTGAGCCAGCCTGATGAGGCCGTGCCTGAGGAAGCTCCCTGTCGTCCGCCCCACGAGGCTTGGCCCCACGCGAGGGTCTTGAGCTTGTGTTGATGAAGATGGGCCGTGATGGGCCACCCTTTGAGCCACGCCGCAGGCCGCAGGCAGGCAAGTCTGGGGACCCCCGTTCCCAGAACACCGGCTGATAGCCCGGGCCCAAAGGCGGCGCCCGGACATGGCAGCCGAGCGAGAGGCGGCAGCGCCGGGTTACCACAGGCTAACAGCCTGCGGCCTTGGGCGCGCGTGGCGGTTGATTGGACGTGGGTGTCTCCACTTCCCCACGACGCCTCGGCAACTGCACGAATTGACAAGTCCCTGCATGCAAAGCGGGTCATGATTACCTGCGATCGTGGATGTCGGCGGTTGGCCTCCTCTAGATTTAAGTACGGAATGATGAGCGCTCCTCTGGTCCGCTTCCGCTTGCTTCTTGTTCTTCCCGGTTCTTGCTCCGTCTTGCTACAATGGCTCCGATCCGCCGGTTCTCCACGGCAGAGAAGGGAAAGGCTCCTCGAGAGGGTCCTGACCCTCTCCCGCCGAAGAAACGGCTAACCCTTTGCCATCGGGATGAGGGTGCCCACCAGGTGGCGCCGAGGCCCTGGTGCGAGCAGCCACCACCAGGGTTCCCGCTTCCCTTGTACGCCCAGATCGAAGGCTCTGAAGAGGTTGATGCCGAACGCCACGGGCGACGCCGCTGTCGGCGCCGGCGGGTCATGAAGGTGCGCGCCGTTCCTCCTGGAGTCCAGGCCGAGGGTTCCTCCCGGGAGTGCGTACTCCATGCCACCATGCCTCCTCGGTCTTGGATTCACCTTCCTCCCTTCTTCGCCTCCGCGATTCCACGGGGAGGACCCGTGGAGCTCTGGCTGCAGCACGCCGGCTGCGGCACCCTCGCAACCGGGGCAGAGGTTGAGGTCGTTGCCCCGGGCGAGGTCTTCATGACTCGAGGCTGGGGTGAGATCGCTCGGGTCTGCAGGACAAGGGGCGATCTCGCGATCCACCTAGAGTACGACAGCGCTTCGGTCATGCTCTTCATGGTCTTCGATGCGGAAGGGCGCCGGCTAGAGTGCTGCCCCGGGAGAGGTGTTCGAGGCCCTGCCGTGGCGAGGGCCAGGCCCGCTGGCCGCTCTCTCGGCAGCTCCTCGGGCGGTGGAGGCGTCGGAGGATCCAGCGACTCCGCCCGAGCTCTTAGCGACTCGGGAGGCAGCGATGACAGCTACGAGCCCCCGAGCCTGCGCCGCTCTCGGAGCAGGGCGGGCTCGGCAGGCCGTCGCCGCCCCTGATCTGGATGGGGTTGGCGTCGGTGCCCGACGGTCCGCTGTTGATGATGGCGTCTTTTACAAGGGCGCGTGTAGTTAGCGTTCTTTACGATCTACTCCCTGCGAGGAATCAAAAGCGCGCCCCATGGGGGCTTGTAAGGTGCCTGTGGCCCTGTTTGTTAATATGATCCTTGTTGTGAATCAGCGTGAGACGCTCATCCCACCTTAGCTCAGTTCTCCCTCTCGAACCTCGCGAGGGCTTAATGCTCTGGCGACGGGTCGATCCCCAAGGCAAGCTTCAGCCGTCAGCTGGTATGCCAGGTCGCGATGCCGTGGTCAAGGCCAGGAGGTGAGCGGCCGGGGTCCGTAAGAGCCTGAGTCGCGATGCTCGGGAGGTCCCCTTAGCGCATGGCGGCCATCGTTCGGTGAGAAAGGGGGGCGAAGTTGCTAACTCGGGATTGCGTTTAGTGAGGGGATGGTGCCGTGTTAGTTAATGCTTCCGGAGGGTGACTTATCTCGAGAATCGGGAGTCGCTTCCTGGTGCGTTGCCGGGTCCCTCCCCTCTCGCCTTTGCTCCCCTTTCTGCTCTACGTCCTCGGGTCCCGGCCCTCGAGCGAGTCTCAGTCGTCGCTGGTATGCCAGGTCGCGATGTCGTGGGCAAGGCCAGAAGGTGAGGGCTGGAGAGCCAGTAGGAGCCCTGATTCGCGATGCCCAGGCACCCCCCCCCCCTTTAACGTGCAAGCGGTTCACGCGGGTGAGAGTGAAGGAGACACCATGGGGGCCTCGCCTGACGCTGCTCCTTAAAGAAATCCTGTGGGCTCATCACAGAAAAACGAAAGTTCACCGTTATGACCGTCAGTCAGCCATTGGTTGCCCCGGAAGGGTGACGAGGCACTGAAGGCTTGACGAGGTAGCGGTGTGTGGGGCTGCTGCGACTAGAGCTCAGCCATTCAGGTTTGTCGGCGTTGCGGGGACGGACCCACGCGCAAGTGTCGTGCCGTTAGGGAGCAGCTCCATCAGTTGGTGTCAGTCGAGCGGGCAACTAGGTGAAGCATGTTAATCACGAAGGAGCAAGTCCATTTAGATAAGCGCAAAGAAGACGAACATCGCTCGGTCGGACCCGAGCGACTTGGGGATGATGCAGCCAGGCGCCCCAATAAAGTAAGCTAGGAACAGGAAGTAAAAGGGATACATGCCGCAGGGACGGACCCACGCGGCCTGGGAATAATGCAGCCCTGGGGAGCGCTCCCAGCTGGAAATGAAACTTGAAAGATGTCACCTGGTAGCGTTGAAGACGAAAGGGTGTTGATGCAGCAGACTCGGTGGGCTGCGGGAGCCGATCCTCACGAGCCCCCAGGCTCAGGGGCCTCGGGAGGCTCCGGAGGCGCTGGTGGCTCCTCGTGGACCATCTCCATCTCCGCCATGGCTGCGGAATGCCTGGCCTCTTGAGCTTCCAGGATGCTCCTCATGAGGCGCTGGTACGTGGCAGCCGCGTTCGGCAAGCCGTAAGCATGCAAACATAGCTGTGGGGTGGACCTTCGCAGCGCCCCACGCGAGAGGGCCAGAGGCGCCTCGAGAGGCGGCTCGGTTGAGCCCTGGTATGTCGATGCAGACGCGGCGCGTACCATCCTCGCCTGGATGGGGAGCCACGGCGAAGCGGGCTGCCACTCAAGACTCTTGACTCTTGCAGCTCTGAACGATCTTGGCCGACGAACTCCCGAGGGTTTGGCCCTCCTTGCCTTGCTCCTTCTTGAGGGAAGCGTGCTTCAAACACGCCTCCAAGTGGTGCCCGGCGCCTCCCTCGTGACCCTAGCAAGTTCGGTGGCCCTCCGGGGAGCCCCGAGCCTGCTGAGGAGTGCTGCTGGGCGCTTTCCTATCGCGCGATAGAAGGAGGTTCCCCCTGGCGGTAGCGGACCACGAGGGGCCTGCCTCACGAGGCGGGCCGGACGATGTCTTCTTCTTCTTGGGAGCGGTCTCGGGAGGCCTCCTGCTTCCGCGATCCGGGTCCGCTAGTTATGCGGCCTGAAAGGCTCGCTCCAGGGAGCATACTGCGTCTTTCTCTTTGCAGGGCACCGTGATGACTCCGCCACTTGCTGGCATCTTGAGGACGTTGTAGCCGTGGTGGGTTACGGCCATGAACTTGGCCAACGCTGTGTACCCAAGGATGGCGTTGTATGGCAGGCGAATGTGGGCGACGTCGGAGTCAATAAGCTCGGTGCGATGAAAGTGACGGGGAGGCGAACCTGCCCGATCGGGACCGTGGAGCCGTCGATGACCCCAGAGAAAGGCTTGGTCGGCTGGAGTTGATTGTAAGGCACTTGGAGATTGTTGAACGTTTCTACGGACAGGACGTTGAGCCCTGCCCCGCCATCGATGAGGGTCTTGGTGACTAGCACGTTGCTGATGATTGGGGAACAGAGCATCGGGAGGACTCCGGCTGTGGCCGCACACTTGAGCTGATCCGCTGAGCTGAACGTGATGGTGCACGCCGACCACCTGAGGGGGCGTGTGGCTTCAAGCTTGGGGAGGACTGCATTCACCTCACGGGTGAACTGCTTGAAGATGCGTTGAGAGGCTGGGGCTTGAGCTCCCGCCAGGATGCAGGCGATCGCGCGCGGCTCCTGGAAGCCCCTAGCCCCCTCGTCCTGATGATGGTCTTCATTTCTCCTTGGCTGCGGTGGCAGAGGAGGGAGGCCTGCGTTGCCTTGCGGGCGATCCTCGCGAGGCTGATCCCTCCAGCCTCCCTCGCGAGGCGGGTCTTGCCAGCGATCCTCGCGAGGTTGGTCACGCCACCCTTGGCATGGGCCGCGGTCTTCCCAGCGTCCTGCGTTCCTTCCTCCTCCTCGGCCGTAGCCCCGGTCGCTGCGGTCGGGACGTCGGCCGATCCTCCCTTCTCGCACGGCTCGGAGTTCTTGACATTCGCTGGTGTTGTGGGTGTGGAGATCATGGTACACACAGTACCGGCTGCCCTTGGAGGACTCGGGCTGATCTCTGCCCCGCTTGGTGTCCGGTTCTGCCGCGAGCACGACAGCCCCGTTGCGCTTCACGTCCTTGGCCTTGGATTTCTTCTCTTCTGGATCTGCGGCAGGCAGCTCGAGGAGGGAGAGACGCCCTTCTCGGCCTTGGCGCACTTGGTCGCCAAGTTGAACAGCTCCAAGGAGGTGCACAGATCTTCATGCATCGCTAGCTCCTCTTTCATCTTGACGTCGCGCACCGTCGGAGAAGGCGGAGACGATGGCCTCCTCGGTCACCTTGGGAATCTTGAGGCGTGCATTGTTGAAGCGCTGGATGTACTTCTGCAGGGTCTCTGCTGGTTGCTGCTTGATGCGGCGCATGTCACTCACGGCGGGTGGCCGGTCGCGAGTACCTTGGAAGTTGGCGATGAAGCGGGTACGCATCTCGTCCCTGGAGGAGATCGTTCATGGGGCCAGGTTGAGAGCCCAAGCGGGCCCCGCTTTTGAGCGCCATGGGAAACCAGTTCGCCATGACCTTCTCGTCTTCGTTGGCGGCTTCGATGCCCAGCTCGTAGAGCTGGAGGAACTCTGCGGGGTCGGCCGTGCCGTCGTAGCGAGGAGGCAGGTCCGGCTTGAACTTGCCGGGCCACGCTTTCTTCTGCCTTTCGGGGTGAAGGCACGGCAACTTCTTTGTGGCCACGGGAGGCCTTGGATGACGAAGAGCTCCGTCTTGCGGGTCCCCATGCGATGTAGCTGGGAGCAGCGCGGGGTCTTGACGTGCCGGAGCAGGAGCGTGGTCGCGACGAGCTGGCGGGGAGCACTCGGGCAGCTTCTTGCGGGCGAGGGACCTCCTAACAGCTCTGCTCTTGCCAAGCTGGCGCCGGACGGAGCGGGTTCCGCCCAGGGACCACGCGCCTTGGGGCCAGGGCGCCTTCTTGAGGGGGAGGCGGCCGAGGCGCCCCCGGAGGTTCGTCGCCCACGCAGGACGGAGTTTGGTGCAGCGGGACGGACGGCGCGGGGAGCCGCGCGCGAACGAAGCTTGGGCGATGCGGTGAAGCCACTCTTCAGAGATGTCGCCGACGGGGCGGTAGCGCAGGAGCTCGTTTGCGCGATGGCGAGCGCAGCTCGAGCCTCCATGGCGCGCTGGAACGCGCGAGACGAAGAACCAGCCGGGCGGCGAGGGTAGCAAAGGCGGCCGTCTTGCCTCACGGAGGGATCTTGGGGCGATCCTTGCTGCTCATTCCGCCGGGCGGTGGCGGCGCTGACGGCAGCGACGGGAACAACGAGGAGCCCGCCGACGGAGCCGTCTGGGCGGCAGCTGGAAGCGAGAGCGGCTCGGCGCTAACGGGCCCGGCGGCGTCGAACATGGATGCGGTGGTCGAAGGAGAACAGGGCGACAGAAGACGAATCACGGCGCACCCCTACCTGGCGCGCCAAATGTCGGATTTCAGATTCCGCGCGCACCCCAGTGTTCGAACCTCAAGGGTCTGCCGGCGCCCCGCCGCCTCAACCGAACCAAGAAGGTAATGTCGCCAACCTGCACTAGAGCTTGCAGCCGTAGTCTATGCACTCTCTACCTACCTGCACCCCGCCGCCTCGCTAGGATCTAAAACTACGAAAGGAACAGCACAAGAGACACAGGGTTTATACTAGTTCGGGCCACCATTGTGCTGTAATACCCTACTCTAGTTTGTGGTGTGGTGGATTGCCTCGTGGGCTGATGGTGATGAATAATACAAGGAAGAACAGCCTCGCGAGGGTCTGTTCTTGGCTGATGCGATGAACTTCTAGGGGGAGTTCAGTCGCTTCTCTCTATCTCTCTGCCGATTCCCGATCTTTCTCTACTATGGTGGCTAGCTCTACTTATATAGGCAGAGGCCCTGGGCCTCTTCCCAAATATTGAGCGGGAAGGGCGCCAACAATTGGCCATTTTGAAGGGGAACATATGGTACACTTATCCTGACTAAAGTTGGTCCTTGCTGTCAAAGGCTCAGGTGGTGGCCTTGGCTTGGGCTCCACAATGACTTCCTTCCTGCCGTTGGACTGGTCTTGGTCTTGTTGCACGAAATGGACGCCTTTGCTTGATGCTCTCGCTGCGCTTGCTCCCTTTGCACCAAAGAGGAAAGGAGGACAACTGCTGGCAGGCTGGCGCCACCTGGCGCCTCTTGGTCGTCATGGCTGCGTCATGGGCACCTCGTGAGGTACCCCGCCTTGATCTCTCCGCCACCTCGCGATGAGCCAACTGATGAGGCTGCGGCTCGAGAAGCTCCTCGTCTGCCCGCCTCATGAGGCTTGGCCCCTCGTGAGGGTCTTGAGCTTGTGTTGATGAAGATGGGCCATGATGTGCCCCCCTTTGAGCCACGCCGCAGGCCGCAGGCAGGCAAGTCTGGGGACCCCCGTTCCCAGAACACCGACAGTAGTGTTAGTAGTCTACCAAGTGGCACCCGGTACAGGTGGGCTTGGGACAGACTAGGCACCGTGGCCGGGTATTCCAAGCGCCGCCCGTTTGGTGGGCTTGGAACCCTGTACACATCGTTCGGGGCCGTGAGCGACACCCCGGTCGGATCTCCTTGTGGATGGAACCCGAATAGGCTATAAACCTGGACTAGAGACTTGTGTGGTTAGTCATATCGTGGCCGACTCCCTCGCCAAGCTTCCGCTTGAAGGTTGATGAGATACACGACATGTACATGGTGGTAAGTGACGAGAGCATGTGTGAAGAAGTACACCCCTGCAGGGTTAACATCATCTATTCGAATAGCCGTGTCCGCGGTAAAGGACTTCTGGGTTGCCTATACAGTTCATAGACAAGTGAAAGTGGATACTCTAAAATGCACAAGATAAGCGTGAGTAGTATGGATGGTGTTCTCGTAGGGAGACGGGAGCGGATCCATAATGGTGTATTGATATGGTGAATATGTGGACTCGTGTGCGCCACCTCAAAAGAGTTACTTGCAGTCGTAGTTCAGGTTAGCCACTGAGTCAAAGTCGGCTTGTCAGACTAAATTGCACCACCCCCTTTATTGATACCGATGCATATGTAGATAGTTCTGATGTAAGTCTTGCTGTGTACATTTGTACTCACGTTTGCCTATTTTATGTTTTTGCAGAGAGACTTTAGTCTCGCTATTAGTTCTGCGTGGACTTCGACGTTTAGCTTGTTACCTCAGCTATGATCTTATACCCATGGGAGGGTCTTGTAGATAGTCAGGCTTCTCAGCCTTTTTCATTTGTAGTTGTCTGTACTCAGACATGTTTATGCCTCTACTTGTTGCTTGTATGCTCTGTATGTTGGGTCATGAGACCCATGTTTGTAATACTTGACTCCTCGGAGCCTAATGAATAAATACTCTGAGTCGTAGAGTCTTGTTGTAATGCCATGTTGTATTTGCACATATCGAGCCTATTGTGTGTATGCTCGAAATGCTTGGTATGTGTGGGATCCGACAATCTAGTTGTTTATCCTTGGTTGCCTCTCTTCTGGGGAAATGTAGTCTGGTGCTTCCATAGTTCGGTACTGTCGGCGTTCTAGGAACGGGGGTCCCCCAGACTTGCCTACCTGTGGCCCACAGCATGGCTAAGCAGCAGGCCATACGGCCCATCTTCATCAACAAGGCATCCAAGACCCTCGCGAGGGTCCAAACCTTGTGAGGCGGACGAGGCAAGACCTCCTCTGGAGTGGCCTAGCCAGGCAGGCTCACGAGGAGCGGAGATATCAAGGCGGGGTAAACCTCATGAGGCTCTCGTGACGTGAGCCATGACGAACGGCACCAGGCGGGTGCCAGCGCGCGCAGCGTCCTTATTTCCTCTTTGGTGCTAAGGATGCCAGCGCAGGTGAAGAGTACCGAGGCATCATGCAAAGGTTGCCATATTGGTGCAACGAGACAAGGACCAGGAGGACAGCAAGGCGGAGGTCATCGTGGAGCCCAAGACGGTGTCACCCTAGAGCTTTTCGCAGGCGAAGACCCCTTTTGTCAGGATAGCTTGTACTAGTTGTCCCCCTTCAAATTTGCCCGCCGGTGTTGGCTCCCTTCCCGCTCGATATTTGGGAAGAGGATCAGGTCCTATATAAGTAGAGCTAGCCACCATAGTAGGGGGATATCTCATCTTAGCTTGATCCAACCCGATCTACAGCCTAGCCACAAGAACACCTCAACCTCAGGAGGCTGTTCTTCCCTTGTACTGTTAATCATCAGCCCAGGAGGCAATCCACCACCACCACACTAGAGTAGGGTATTACACCACGACGGTGGCCCGAACCAGTATAAACCTTGTGTCTTTCTGTGTTGCGAGTTCGTCGAGTTTGTCCGCGAGATCTTAGAGAGCAAGGGCGTAGATCGGTAGGAGGGAAAGACTTCGCACGCACCCTAGTGTTCGAACCTGAAGGGTTTGCCGGAACCCCACATCCGACATTTGGCGCGCCAGGTAGGGGAGCGCCGGAGCTCCTCTCCACCAACCTGCGCCCCGTGCCACCGTGCTTCGCTCCCATGGCAGGTGCCCCGCCACCCACCTCTGCGGCCGACACCAGCAGTAGGGAGTCAGGGTACCGAGCCCTGGCCCCCGCCCTGCGGCGAGTGCAGTGGCTAACCAAGTTCAAGCAAGAGATGCCCGCCGCGTTATGATGGCACGGTAGACCCGACACCGTTCCTGCAGGCGTACGAGGAGGCCGTCCTCGAGGCCGGAAACGACGACAAGATCATGGCCAACTGGTTCCCAATGGCCCTCACCGGCGAGCCGCGCGCCTGGCTGCTCAACCTCCCTGGATCCACAGTGGCATCCTGGGGGGAACTCCGCAACCTCTTCACCGCGCGCTACGCGGTGCCGGCGCACCACTCAGTCGCGAGACTGCTGGGCGGCTATCACATCCCTAGTTCTGGTATGCTCAAGGCTAGGTAGTCATGTGTGCATCATGTTTAAATTCCATTTAAATTTGAAATGGGGATTTGTGAAACCCTCATAATCATTTTTGGAAATGACCCAGATAAAAATTGCTCCAAAAAGGTCCAAGAAAATGTCATGTTGCTCTCTGAAAATATTGGACAGAGATAAAAATCAAACCAATATTTTTAGGAGCTCATAAGTATTCATTTTGGGCATTTGGAATTAATGCAGTAATTATTTGCTTTGTATATACATTGTTATATATATACAATATTGTCCAAAAATTGTGCTAGTTGATGAGGAGCTCTGGTATAATACCACTATTTCCTACAAAAAATGGCATAAGGAAATAAATTGGTTTAGTATCATTATTAAATCAAAACAAATGTCAGAATAATTAAAAAAATAGAAACAAAACAGAACAGGGAACTTACCTGGCGCCTCTGGCCGGCCCGTTCCTGTTCTGGCCCAGCCCACCAGGGGCATAGCCGTCTTCCTCCTCTTGCTAGTAGGCAGAGGGGAAGTGGTGCCCGACGCCGTGCGCGCCGGCATGCAGCTGCCTGCCTGGCGTCCTCCTCGTCGCCCTGGAACGCCCAGACGACGCCACGCGCCCCAAGGACCCTCTCACTCTCCCCCAGTCCTCTCCTCTCCTCTCCCTCGCTTTCTCTCTCGTGGCCAAATGCGCCCGTCGCCTCCGGCCACCGTTGTCGTAGTTACCGCCGTCCCCTCGCCCCTCCGTCGTGCCCAGAAGCTCCGCCACGTCGTCCGCCACCTCTCCGTCAAGCTACGCGCCTCGGGAGGCCCTGAAGGGCCTCCATCGATGCCGTCTTCATCTCTGGTCGCCGGAGATCGTCTTCGCCGCCCCGCCGACTCCAGCCCTTACAAGAGCTCGCCGTCGACGCCGTCGAGTCCGCAATGAGCCTCTGCTCCATTTCCCTCTCCCCGTTCTTCCGTTCTCGCGCCGTATCCCCCTTTCTCCCGCCATGGCCGTATCTCCTCGCCACTGATCATGTCGTCGTCGTGGCCATAGCCACCGCAGCTCGCTCCCGAGCACGTCACCGAATTCATTGCATCCCCAGGAGCCAAACGCACCTGCTCGTAGCCCCTGCCGTTCCTCAGAAGGCCAAAACCGCACGCCACCGTGCTCGCCGGCCATGAAGCTTCTGCTCCAGCGAGCCCCGGCACCCCCACGGTCTCCCGCGAGTCCCAGTGGATGCGCGCGAGCACCAGCTCCTCGGAGATGGTCTCCGCGGCCCATTTGGTCACCGGAGACGCGATCCCGAGCCCCTCCGCAGCATTCGGCCTCGCCCGCGGCTAATCGCCGGTGGGGTTTCACCCCTTTGACCTCGCGCGGCCCGTCAGGTGGGCCCCGTTGTCAGGTGATTAGCTTAGTGCTAATCACCACCTAACCTAACCCCTGACACTGACAGTGGGCCCCTGCGCACTAATCCTCTAATTAGGATAATCTAACCCCCCCCCCTGTTTAACCCGTGTCACTAACGTGTGGACCCCACACGTCAGGTTTGACTAGTCCGCGCTGTTGACTTGCTGACGCAAACATGACGAAATGCTGACGCAATTATTTATTTTCTGTATTTAAATTAATCAGGAAAATCTAGAAAATGTTTCAAACTTCAAAAAAATCATAGAAATTCAACCGTAACTCAGATTGAAATAATTTATATATGAAAAATTATCAGAAAAATTCAATCTATCCATCTGTACTAGTTTTATGCATGAAAACCAAACTTATACCTACTGTATAAGTGAAAACATATAAATGGCATTTATAAGAGCTTATTTTGGAGTTGCATTTGAACCTTTGGTTCAAATGGACTTCATCCAAATAGAATGCTAGTTGCATTAGCTCAAACAGCATCACATCTATATGCCATGTTCATGCATTATATTGTTCCATATGCTTGTGTATTGATTGTTGGCACCGTTCCTTCTCGATAGGTCTTGCTCCGGAGACCATTCCAGAGTACCTGTCTGAGGAGCAGTGCCCCCCTGTTGATCTACCAGGCAAGCAAACCCCCTTGTTCATTCCGATACAATCCTACTTTCTTGCTCCTGCTCTCAGTTATTGCATTACGACAACAACGATTCAATTGCAACTTTGTGATGCAGTAGTTGAACCCATTCCTCTGCATGACCTATCATTGCCACAATAAATAGTTGAAACCCACTTGCATGTGTAGGAGTTGATTGAGCCATGTTGTGTTCCTATCATGCCATGCATGCTATTTGCTTAGAGTCGCGTCAGGTCTGTTTCATTGGGAATGAATTGGAGTGTTATGATATGTTCTGGTGCTGAGAGTTAAGTGTGTGAAAACGATTTGGTAAAGGTAGCAGTGAGAGGCCATGTAGGAGTACATGGTGGGTTGTCTCACTGGAACCGCCCTAAGTTAATCGAAGTTCTATGTATGTTGTCCAATGACTCGATACTAACACACATTGGGTTCTGGTAACTCGACCCCTCTCGACTTATTAACCAACTTGATCTCTCTCCAGGAGTCGCAACTAGTTTCTCGTGTTTGTAGGTAGTGTTAGTAGTGTACCAATTGGCACCCGGCCAGGTGGGCTTGGGACAGACTAGGCAGAGTGGCACGGTGTACCAAGTGGCACCCGGATGGTGCGCTTGGGAACCCTGCTCACATCGTTTGGGGCCGTGAGCGACACCCCGGCCGGATCTCCTTGCGGATGGAACCCGAATAGGCGATAAACCTGGACTAGAGTCTCGTGTGGTTAGTCAGGTCGTGGCCGACACCCTCGCCAAAGCTTCGCTTGAAGGTTGACGAGATACATGACGTGTACATGGCGGTAAGTGGCGAGAGCGTGTGTGAAGAAGTACACCCTGCAGGGTTAACATGATCTATTCGAATAGCCGGGTCCGCGGTTATGGACTTCTTGGATGCTTACGTGGTACATAGACAACTTGAAGTGGATACTATAAAATGCTCAAGACAAGTGTGAGTGCTATGGATAGCCTTCTCGTAGGGAGACGGGGATGAATCCATAGTTGTGTATTCTGTGGTGATTAGTGGACTCGTGTGCACCATCTCACCCCAAAGAAGTTTCTCGTAGTCGTAGAACATGATAGCCACTGAGTCAAAGTTGGCTTGCTGCAACTAAACCCCTCATTACCCTCTTAATACAAATGCATGTACGATAGGATCTGATGTAAGTCTTGCTGAGTACCTTTGTACTCACGTTGCTTTATTTATGTTTTTGCAGCGAAGACTTCGGTCTTACTAGTGTTCTCGTGAACTTCAACAAGTAGCTTGTACCTCAGCTACGATCTTGATCGGATGTTGTAGATAGTGAGGCTCTTCAGCCTTTTTCATTTGTAGATGTCTGTACTCAGACATGTAATGCTTCCGCTTATTGCTTGTTTGCTCTGAATGTTGGGTCATGTGACCTCTGTTTGTAATAAATGCTATGATGGCTCTTCTGAGCCTTTATCTATATGAGTTGTTGAGTTATCTTTGTGATGCCATGTTGTACAACACATACTTGCATGTTATGCGACGTGTAATGTGTATTGCTATGTGTGGATCCGACTATCTAGTTGTTTATCCGTAGTAGCCTCTCTTACCGGAAATGTCTCCTAGTGCTTCCAATCGAGCCACGGTAGCTTGCTACCGCTCCGAACACTTATGCTGGCCGGAATGTGTCCTTCTTCATTCCTGTGTCTGTCCCTTCGGGGAAATGTCACGTGGTGTCTACCGGAGTCCTATTAGCCTGCTACACCCGGTTTACCGGAGTCCTATTAGCCTGCTGATGACCGACACGTTCGTTGCTGAGTCATGTATGCATGTCCCTGTAAGTTAGTGCCACCTTGGGTTCACGACTAGCCATGTCATCCCGGGTTCTTTGTCATATGGATGCTAGCGACACTATCATATACGTGTGCCAAAAGGCGCAAACGGTCCCGAGCATGGTAAGGCAACACCCGTGGGAATACCATGCGTGAGGCCGCAAAGTGATATGAGGTGTTACATGCTAGATCGGTGTGGCATAGAATCGGGGTCCTGACAGTTTTGGTATCAGAGCCTGACTGCCTATAGGATTACCAAGCCAAACTGGTCGAAGTTGAGTCTAGAAATTCTTTAGTTATATAAGGGAATTGGTTGTGGGAAGGAACGTAAGGCTCTTTTTACTCCTTATACCTCATGGCCTTCTGATCTGAGTCATCCTATCTTTTTAACGGGGTTAAGGAACTAGGCTTCTCTTCCGTCTATTAGGATCACGTGTTACTACTCCGTAGTCCCGTAGGATTGTTTGATCAGAGTCATACCCAGTTTTCGAGTACTTCCGCTGTAGCCTGTTTAGTACTATCCCAGAACCTTGAGTGGTGATGTTGAGTTATTGTACTACCCCATTTTTAGCAGGATGTCCCATTTTTGGCATTTTACTGCCGTTATGCTGCCGGAATTGCCCTAGGAGTTTGAGAGTTACTAATTTCCTTGTCCTACATTCTATAGTCTCTACTTGATGTTGATCCGTCCTTGGTTTCGTTTCTCAGGATGTCATCAGTTAAACGAAGTTCTGTTTCTCGTAGCCAGAACCACGGAGATGATAGGGATGAGGATCCTCCCGACCAGCCTTCGTTTGCAGAGTTCATGTTAGAGATGGAGAGGAACAAGCGTGAGTCTAACCGCTTGTTGGCAAGTATCGAGGAGAACACCGCACATCAGTTCAAAGGGTCTGCAACCATTCATGACTTCATTCGCTTGCACCCACCTACCTTTCATCACTCCATCGAGCCACTCGATGCAGATGTCTGGTTCCGTAGCATCACTCATAAGTTGTGTTCCGCGAACGTAGCTAAAAATGACAAGGTCACCTATGCCACATACCACCTGGAAGGTCCTGCTAGTTTTTGGTGGCAGAACTATGAGGCTATGCTTCCAGCTGGCCAGATTCCTACCTGGAGGGATTTCATTGAGGCTTTTCGCGAGCATCACATTCCCCAGTCCCTCATTGATCGCAAGAGAGAAGAGTTCTATAGTTTCACCCAGAGTAAGATGGCTGTTGATGCTTACAATAGAGAGTTTGAGAACCGCTATGCCACAGAAGAGGTGTCTACGGACGCCAAGAAGCAGGCTAGGTTTCGGAAGGGTCTCAACCCCAAGTTTCGTCGTGATCTCCACCTGCATCATTGTGATACATTCCAAGCTCTTGTGAAGAAGGCCATTAATGCAGAGACAACTCAGCTCACTTACGAGGAGTCTCGTAAGCACACCCATGATTTGGGATCTTCCTCCGGTTCTAGTTCTCAGAAGCGCCGGATTTGGATTCCAAACTCTGCTCTTCCTTCTAGATATGCACCGAGACCATCCTATGTGGTGCCTCCCCCAGCTCAACCGTATGCTCCACCCAGGCCTATTGGTAGACCGCTTGTCAGTGCGGGTCCACGTCCAACTTCAGGGACTTGCTTCACATGCGGGAAGCCATGACTCTATGCACGTGACTGCTCTCAAGCCAGTTATGCTCCACCCCAGCCCGAGAAGCCTATTGGCCGTGGTAAGCCATCATGCAAGATGATCAGTGTCAAGTCAGCTCCCACTGAATGTGGACGTGTGCATCACGTCTCAGCTAAAGACGCTCATGATGATCCGGATGTCGTTCTTGGTACACTCCTTGTCAATTGCCATCCAGCATCGGTTTTGTTCGATACTGGAGCATGTCATTTTGTGAAAGCTATGCTAACTTGCACAACATGTCATTTTGTGATATGCCCTCTCCACTAGTCATTCAAACCCCTGGATCCAAATGGCAAACTTCTAGTGTAAGCCATGGTATGAAATCCTTGTTGACAGACTTGTATTCCTTGCCTCACTTGTAGCCCTCAAGTCTACAAATATTAACATCATCTTGGGTATGGACTGGATGAAAGCTCATTATGCCAAGATTGATTGTTACACCAGGTCCGTTCAACTTACACACCCATCTGGCAAGATAGTCACTGTCTCCACTAGAGTTGCAAGGCGTCACTCTATTCTCTTAATGCCAGCCCTCTTCCGGACCTTGAAGATATCCCGTAGTCCGTGACTTTCGGATGTCTTTCAGAGAAACTGCCAGGTGTTCCACCTGACAGAGATGTAGAGTTCGTCATAGATCTTATCCAAGGAACCGCTCCAATCTCTAGGAGACCTTACAAAATGGCACCCTTAGAACTAGCCGAGCTTAAGAAACAACTTGATGAGACCTTGCAAAAGGGTTTCATCCGTCCCAGCTCTTCTCCTTGGGCTTGCCCCGTCCTCTTCGTCAAGAAGAAGGATGGTACGGACCGGATGGTTGTAGATTATCGTCCCGTTAATTTGGTCACGATAAAGAACAAATATCCGCTTCCCAGGATCAACGATCTGTATGATCAGCTCGTTGGATTCTCAGTCTTTTCTAAGATGGATTTGAGGTTAGGCTACCACCAAATCAAGATCAGAAACGGGGACATCCCCAAGACAGCCTTTGTCACTCATTATGGCCAGTACGAGTACACCGTCATGTCCTTTGGTCTAGCCAACGCTCCAGCAACGTTCTCCCGCTTGATGAACTCGATCTTCATGGAGTACTTAGATAAGTTCGTCGTGGTTTACCTTGATTATATCCTTATTTACTCGAAGAACGAGGAAGAGCATGCCGAACATCTTAGACTTGTGTTAGAAAAACTCAGAGAGCACCGCCTTTATGCCAAGTTCTCCAAGTGTGAATTTTGGTTGCCAGAAGTGACCTACTTAGGCCACGTAATCTCTGGTAAGGGCATTGCTGTCAATCCTGAGAGAGTTCAGGCTGTTCTTGATTGGACTCCACCTGAAACGGTTAAACAAGTTAGGAGTTTCCTTGGTCTAGCCAGTTATTGTTGCCGCTTTGTTGAAAACTTCTCTAAAGTGGCCAAACCCCTCATGGAACTTCTCAAGAAACATAAAAAGTTTGAGTGGTCCCCATAGTGTGAGTACAATTTTCAGGAACTGAAAAGACGCCTGACTTCTGCTCCCATACTTGTGCCACCGAATTTCACTAAAGACTTTGTTATCTATCATGACGCCTCACAGCAGTGGACTAGGTTGAATTCTTATGCAGGATCGTCATGTGATTGCCTATGCATCTCGACAGTTGCATCCACATGAGGAGAATTATCCTACACATGACCTAGAGCTTGCAGCCGTAGTCTATGCACTCAAGACATGTGAGTGCGGGTGAGCTTAGTTCGGTTGCTACGCTGCTCGAGAGCGAGAGAGAGAGGGAAGGGGAGGTAGATGGGCTCACGGGCGACGCGTAGAAGCTCTCGTCGAGGTCGGGGACGGACCGGAGCGGCACGGCGTTGAAGGGGATCTCCATGACGGTGGACTCGGCTGAGGGCGGTGTGGTGGATACGGGGCACTAGAGCAGGCGGGGCTTGGCTAGTTTGGGGTAGTCGAGAGCGGCGGAGCTCCTAGACAAGGTGAGGAGGAGCACGGACGGCGGGGAGCACGTCTACGGCGATGGTGCGGCGGCGGTGGCATCGGCCATGGCGGGGAAGCGCGAGAGAGAGAAGCCGGGGAGGAGTGGAGGTGTCCGGGGGGTTTGGGGGAGAGAGGGAGGACGGTCCACATCGCGGCTGGGTGAGGGGAGCGGCGAGGCGGCGACCAGGTGCGTGGCACCCACGCGGTGCCCGCCGTCGAGCACCTGGCTGCCTCCCTAGCCGAGCCAAGCAGCTTCGGCCGGCGCCTGAAATTTGGGCTGGGCGGCAGTGGGCGGGTAGGTGGCGCCTGTAAGTCCTTTCCGGTATTTATCTTTTCTATTTTTCTGCAACTTTGTGGAGTTTTTCTAAATACCAAAACAGTTTTAAAATTCACCAAAATGTTCCTGGTCCATTGTTGAAATATTTCCAACATGAAACATTTTGGTTTGGCAATTTTGGACATTTCAAATATTTTATATAATTTGAAATGCTCAAGTTCAAAAACTTATGAGTTAATTCAAGGACCTTTGGATGACCTAGAAAATGATGCACCACTTTTGACATAGGCTAACCAAAGCAAAGATGATGAGCATTTTGAAGGGCATTTCAGGTTCATTGAAATAATTTTTAGTAAACCCTAGTTGAATTAAGGGGGGGGGGGGTTCTGGGGGTTTCCTGTCTTCCCCATTTCAAATTCAAATGAAATTTAAACATCATGCACACACTAATGCATGGTCTAACTGGGATGTGACAACTCACCCCCCTCAACAAGAATCTCGCCCCGAGATTCAAGACGTGAGGTAAGAGGAAAAAGGAAGTCACAAAACTATCACAATCTTCATGATCCATTTGCCCTTCTCGAAGATGTTGACTCATTCCAACATCTTGGTCTTGACGTCTTGCTTTCGAGATCTTCACCGACACGACAATGGAAAAAGAGGGATGTCCTACATGATTCGCTTCTTCACGAAGATCAAGTAAACATGATCGACTCACGGAATGAGATTTAAAACATCTCGAGTTGAGACACAAAACACATCGAGAGGGATGGAAGAACAAACAACGGTGTGTGATTAGTGGGCAACAATTCCACGCTTAGAAGGATGGTGGATGGTGTCAAGGTGGCGAGGAAATATTTGCCATGATTCAATAACGGGCACCCGGGAGAGGTGACGCGAGGAACTATTCCCTTAAGTGGCAAAAGGAATTACTTTTGAATCAGAAATCATTGAAACTCTTCATACCGACTGAGGCAATTCACAAAGATCGTTTGGTGGGGTGCAAGGAATGGCATACCCAGACTAGAATGGATGATGTGGACTACCTTGTTGAAGACAACGCAATGGATGAATTTTGCTTATCTTCGGAGGTGGAGGGGACCCATGGTAAGTCCACTTTTGAGGATGATCCTAGACAAGAATTACTAAGAAGGCAGCCCATAGTGAAATGGCACAAGGACGGTGTAAGGTAGGGAACGAAATACAACTGTTGGAATGTTCCAACCATCATATCTGCCTGAGATTCAGATCCGATTGGTGATAGGATACTTCAGACTCAGCATGTCCGAAAAGGAAAGGTTGCAACACAAATCGACGAGATGATGTTCCGAGATTCTCGGAAGATGGACTATGGTAGTGAGCTCCAAAACATGAGCGGGTTCTGCTACAAACAGGTGAACACATTGTCCTGCATACAAGCATGGCCACGTAGTAGTCTTATATTAAATACTACCAAGTTCAGTGGGGGGAACCATCATCGAGGATATCAAGTCTTTACGCAAGTCCATGGATTAGATCCCAAGCATAGACTTCTTTTCCTTGAACAAGTCAATCGGTGGCTTGGTGTGCTAGGGATACATACGGAATGAAGATGATCAGTCTATCAAACCATAGAATACTTTGCACATGCATGATCGACTTGGGATGGTACCATAGGAAACAAAACAAACCTTTCCCGAATTCATGGCGGCAACTTACATCTAAAGCACATGAATTCGAGGAAGTCACTCTGTCCATCCAAGCATAAGCTTCATGAGCGGAACACGAAGAAATGCTTACACAAATTTCCAACACTAGGTTGATGTTCAACATGACTCATGGGGGAGACAAAATGCTACTGATGGGCTCAACAGCAACTCATCGGAATTCCCATATCACTGGACTTCCACCATCATGTGAACACCGTGATAGCATTGGTCAGACCAAAAGATATAATGGTGTATGCTCGAGGGATCAACGACAAGTAAGACAACATCACGAATATCGTTATTCTGATTTGACTTGACAATGGCCCATACTCAAGTCAAAGAATTTATAAGACAATAGGTCCAACAACTGATCACGAGGACCAATCGATGAAGATATCATCTTGCTTCAACACACACTACACGAGAATATCCCTTTGGAATGAACTAAGTTAGGCAAGCTTTTATCTTCCAACTCTCCAAGTTGTTGTCTAGCTTAACCAACTAGCTTAGGGATATCCAACACAGATTCTTGGAGAAAGGGTGGTTCACAAGAAACCAACTTGATCACGAGCCCAACATAACAATCAGGAAACAACCCGGTAACACTTCCAAGAAGATATTTGAAAAATCACGAACCACCGGTATGTTTCTAAGCTCGAGAACAATCTTGCTTTGAGGCAAGACGATATGATCAAATGAGTGAGGACTTGACAGGATCCTAACTCATAGATCGGAGAGTGCACCAGAGCTAAGGACTAGGTAGCACGATCAATCTTAGGATGATGATGTAATAATCAACACGCTAAGAATGAGGATATTGTCCATTAGCTACCAAGCAACGAGTTGCTCGGAGTATTGATATCACACATCACAATTTACTTGTCGGCATTCCGGTTGCAACAACACGGAACCGAGGAATGAATAATGATAGCGGGAAGTATCACTGCGTCAAGAGTTCATAAAAGAAGGTGCAATTCTCATGAAGTTCCCGACATAAAGTGGGTAATGCTTCGGGATAGAACAGAATCAAAAGCTGGATTGGCATTTTGATCTGCGGAATATAACTGCTTTGACCCAATCCTGGATATGGATGAGGTATTGGAGTTTGTTTCTCCAAGTCATTCAGGACAGAATGGCTTGACGGACCACAAAAGTAATAGGCATCCATAAACAAATGCACGCATACCCTTGATTATCAACTGATAGAGGATGGTCGGAATACAACTAAAGAGAGCAACTCAGAGGAACATATAATTTTCTGAGTTGTGGATGCATAGATTAGTATGTCGAGCAAAGCTCAACACTTCTTCCGGATAATCCATGCAGAGAAGGTAGAACTGGCAGAGTCATAATATAGAATGGAGTACTCCTCAAGAGTACTCGATCGTGATCCTTCGATTCAGCCGAGGAACTTCTGCCATAAGCGGTTCATGGTATTTGGAAGAAGGAAATACCACGGACCTCGAGGACTATTGCAAAGTTATTAATATCCTAAAGGAACTAGCAATTACTAACAACATGAAGTAGGGGGAATCTCGGGTTCAGAAACCCAGGAGTAGAATGCCTACTACTAAGTGGCATCACGGGATGCTTTTCGAGAATGATGGCCGTAATCATCACACTGGGGATACAAAAGCATTGCTAAATTGCTAGATGACTACCTAAACAACTAGGGTCATAATAATAGCTCCAAAATCTATGCCGAGGCAACAAAGTACCTCAACTTACTGATTAGTGTGCTTATTCTGACCAAAAAGGACATCGGGAACGGAGGAAAAGGATTTGCAAATGCATCAAACTATTTAGGGACCTGGGATGACTCGGACAGCATAACGGCTGTAAATGCTCAAAATGATTTGAGACATCCTGCAAAATGGTGGCATGACCACTCAACATCACAATACCAAGGTTCCGAGATCCACAATTATCATACAGAAATAGTAGGAACTGAACTGAGTCTTAAAACCAACAATCTTAAATGTCTACGGATTAGTAACACGTCATCCTAATAGGTAGATGAGAAGCCTAGTTCTTAACCCCGTAGAAGAGAAGAGGTTGACTCACATCAGAAGGCCATGAGGTATAAGGAGTAAAAAGAGCCTTACGCTCCCTTCCACAATCAATTCCCTTACGTAACTAAAGCATTTCTAGACACAACTTCGACCAGTTTGGCTTGGTAATCCCACAGCAGTCAGATCTCGATACCAACGCTGTCAGACCCCGATCCCGAGTCACACCGATCTAGCATGTAACACATCATATCACTTTGCGGCCTCACGCACGGTATTCTACAGGTGTCGCCTTACCATGGCCCGGACCGTTTGCGCCTTTTGGCTCACGATATGATAGTGTCGCTAGCATCCATATGACAAAGAACCCGGCCGACATGGCTAGTCGTGGAACCCAAAGCGGCGCTTAACCCATGGGGACAGTATACGTGAATCACATCGAGCATGTCGGTCATCAACGTATAAATTCGGGCTGTAGCACTGGCTAACAGGACTCGGTATCCCGGCTGTAGCAGGCTAGGCAGGACTCGAATAACACCGCGTGACATTTCAAGGGATGCATATAGGAACGGCGTGAAACACATGCCGCCGATCAAGTGTCCAAGCGGTAGTGCTGGGCTAGCAGGACTCCGTGAACCGGCTGTAGCGGACTACTATCGCCGTAAGCACGAGACTACATTTCCCCATATGAGAGGCTGCCAAGGATAAACAACTAGTTTGTCGGATCCCACACATACCAAGCATTTCAAACATACACACAATATGCTCAATATGTGTAGATACAACATGGCATCACAACATAACTCTACGACTCAAATATTTATTCAATAGGCTCCGAGGAGCGAGATATTACAACCATGGGTCTCATGACCCAACACTCAGAGCATACAAGTCAAAGCACAAGCGTAAGCTAAACATGTCTGAGTACAAACAACTATAAATGAAAAAGGCTGAGAAGCCTGACTATCTACCAGATCCTGCCGAGGGCACAAGATCGTAGCTGAGGTAACAAGCTAAACGTCAAGTCCAAGCGGAACTACTAGCAAGACTGCCGCCTCTCTCGCAAAACATAAAATAAGCAAACGTGAGTACAAACGCATCAAAGAAGACTTACATCGTAACTAACTACATATGCATCATTATCAAAAGGGGGTGGTGGAGTTTGACCGCAGCAAGCCAGCTTTGACTCGGTGGCTATCCTAAACTACATCGCAAGTAACTCTTTTGAGGTGGCACACGAGTCCACATATTCACCATATCAATACACCACTATGGACCCGCCTCCGCCTCCCTACGAGAACACCATCCATAGCACTCACGCTTATCTTGCGCATTTTAGAGTATCCACTTTCACTTGTCTATGAACCGATATAGGCAACCCAGAAGTCCTTCGCCGTGGACACGGCTATTCGAATAGATCATATTAACCCCGCAGGGTGTACTTCTTTACACACGCTCACCACTTACCGCCGTTTACACGACATGTACTCGGCAACCTTCAAGCGGAAGCCCAACGTGGGTGTCGGCCACGACCTACCTAAACACTCAAGTCCCTAGTACAGGTTTATCGCCTATTCGGTTCCATCCGCAGGAGTCCGGCCGAGGTTTCATACAGCCCCGAACGATGTGTGCAGGGTTCCCGAGACACCAAACAGGCGAATCGGTACACCGGGCCATGGTGCCTACCGCAACACAACCCACCCCACGGCCAGCGCTATATGCCCCCAAAGATACTACAAACACCGTAAACTACTTGCAACTCCCTGACCGAGGACAAGGGTGGTTAAGAAGTTTAGAGGGTCCATTGGTTTCGGGCCCAATGCGTGGTAGTAACTGCTTTCATGGATCACAAACACAGAACTCGGGCCTCGAGGACGGCTGCAATGAGACAACCCACCATGTACTCCTACATGGCCTCTCACCGCTACCTTTACCAAATCGTGTTCACACACTTAGCTCACACACAAGAGGACATGTTCACACAACCATTCCAATTCATTCCCGATGAATCAGACCTGACTCAACTCTAAGCAGTAGCAGGCATGACAACAAGCATGAATGAGTAGGCACAACATGGCTCAAACGACTCCTACTCATGCTAGTGGGTTTCATCTAATTACTATGGAATGACAGGTCATGCAAAGGATAAAGGGGTTCAGCTACCGCAGCAAGTAACACATGAGTCGTTGTTGTCCTAATGCAGTAAAATAGAGCAGGAGCGAGAGAGTGGGATTATATCGGAATGGACAAGGGGGTTTGCTTGCTCGCACTTCAAGATAATATAGTTCTTCATCGGTGTCATCGAATAATCGCTTGAACATCGCTCACCGAGAGGGGACAATTACCGCAATCGAGAAAGAACACAATCAATGCAATGCACATTCACATGAATGACATGTCATGTTAAGGTACTGAATACACCTAATGCAATATCTAGCCAGGTTAATTGAAGTGGAATTCAAACAAGAACAATTCCAACTCCAAATGTTATTTCATAAATTACCCTAATCATGATTCATCCTATTCAGTGAGGTTAACTTGTTTTAACATGCATGAAACCTGTACCAATGGATAGAATGGATTTTTCTGATCATTTTTCATATATAAATCTTTGCATTTGGAGTTACAGATTAAAAGTTATAAGCATTTGAAATTTGAATTATATTCTGAATTACTATATTAGAATAAATCCAGAAATTAGATTAATGCGTCAGCCATGCGCCAAAGATGACGCCGTGGTCAACGGAGACGCCCAGGTCAAACCCGACAAGGTCCGGGGTGTCGTGGTAATTAGTTTCACTAAAAATTAATTGAACTAATCCTATTTAGTTAGCGTGGCTGGGCCCGTCCGCTGCTGACTCATCGGAGTCAACCAGGGCCCACCCGAGTCAAAGTCCACGCCGCTGCACTGGCGACTAGTCATCAAGCGAGCCCGACGCTGGGCGGAGGAAGTGCGTTACGATATTCCGGCGACCAAACGAGCCGCTGCTATTGGTGGAGTCGGCCGGGGTCGGGTGGCGGAGTCGGCGCCCGGCGACGAGCTAGGCGGCCACCGGGTTCTACCAAGACGAACTTGGGCTAGAGGGGTCGGTGAGGTGCGGGAGTGTATGGTTAGACCCCATGGGGTGCGGTGAGTGTGATGGACACCACGGGTGGCCGGAGAGTGACCGGAGCACGTCGGCGATTTAACTCCACGGGCGGGTGCGGGTGTGAGCTTGGTCTGGTTGCTACGCTGCCGAGAGCTTAGAGAGAGAGGGAAGGGAGGTAGATGGGCTCACGGGCGACGCCAGAGAAGCTCTCGTCGAGGTCGGGACGGACCGGAGCGACGACGGCGTTGAAGGGGATCTCCGCGACGGTGGACTCGGCCGAGGGCGGTGTGGTGGATTCGGGGCACTAGAGCAAAGGGGCTTGGCTAGTTTGGGGTAGTCGAGAGCGGCGGAGCTCCTAGACAAGGTGAGGAGGAGCACGGACGGCGGGGAGCACGTCACGGCGATGGGCGGCGGGCGGTGGCGCCGGCCATGGCGGGGAGCGCGAGAGAGAAGCCGGGAGGAGTGGAGGTGTCCGGGGTTCGGGGAGAGAGGAGGACGGTCCACGTCGCGGCTGGGTGAGGGGAGCGGGCGAGGCGGCGACCAGTGCGTGGCACCCACGCTGTGCCCGGGCTGTCGAAAGCACTGGGTTGCTCGTTGCCGAGCCAAGCAGCCATGGCCATGCTTGGCTGGGCCGGCAGTGGGCCGGGTAGGTGGCGCCAGGTAAGTCCTTTCCTGGTATTTATCTTTTTCTATTTTTCTGCAACTTTGTGGAGTTTTTCTAAATACCAAAACAGTTTTAAAATTCACCAAAATGTTCCTGGTCCATTGTTGAAATATTTCCAACATGAAACATTTTGGTTTGGCAATTTTTGGACATTTGAAATATTTTATATAATTTGAAATGCTCAAGTTCAAAAACTTATGAGTTAATTCAAGGACCTTTGGATGACCTAGAAAATGATGCACCACTTTCGACATAGGCTCTGAACCAAAGCAAAGAGATGCGCATTTTGAAGGGCATTTCAGGTTCATTGAAATAATTTTTAGTAAACCCTAGTTGAATTAAGGGGGGGGGGTTCTGGGGGTTTCCTGTCTTCCCCATTTCAAATTCAAATGAAATTTAAACATGATGCACACACTAATGCATGGTCTAACTGGGATGTGACATTGGCCTACGAGGGCCAAGCCGCTGGCGAGATCGTAAGTGTCCGGATACCCATGGCTTTTTATTATTGCAGAGTGTTCTCTAATTTCGAACAATCGTGCAGCCCGCCCAAAGGCGAGTTCGCCGATTCATCGAGCGGGTCCTGGGCCTCGTCGGAAATGGAGATTACTGCCTGACCGCCTCCTCGCCTCATGCTGCGGACAATGCCGCGGCGGGGCTCCAAAGGGGGCTTGTTCACGAGGAGGTGGCGCAGGAGGTGCCACAAGGCAACCTCCCGGACTCCAGGCGCGTGGGGGGCGAGACCCCTAGGGTCTCTAAGCCCGACCCTTGTCCGGACTCCATGCCTGAACATTCAGTGGTTCCGGAGTCCGGTAAGCGATCCCTTCGCAAGAAGGGTAAGACGCCGGTATCCTTCGTCCAAACGGAGGCACCGGATAGCTTACTGGAGGCGCTCAACGGCGCCTCCATCGAGGAGGAGCACCGCACTGTTATGAGTGCGGTGATCCGGACAGTTCAGTCCGCCAAGAGCGGGCTGACCGAAGCCTGTACCAGTCTTCTAACAGGCTTTGAGGTAAGAAATTTCAATATATGTAAAATGGTACCACATAGACAGTAGCCCCTGATGCTCGGTTCGGTGTTCGGAAAGAAAAGCCGGACTGAGGATCTTTAGAAAGATAAATGCATGAGTCATATAAAAAATATGTCAATATGGGATTGCAGGCTGTGCTGCTGACCTCCGCCGCAAGACCGATCATGGAGGTCAATACTTTGAAGGAAAACCTCGAGCGGTCCGAGAACAAGCTCGGCCATGCTAAGAAGCAGCTCGAGGAAAAAGAAGGTGAGTAATACCTTATGAAAATTGTACCTTACAGAAAAGGATTTGGTTGCAAGAAGAATGACAAGGATAACATGGGTAATGTAGGGGCCACTAACGAGGTGGCGACCACGAAGGAGGCGGTGGCATGCCGACAAGAATGCGACATGGAGCGGACCGAGCGAGAGAAGCAGGAGGCGCGGGTGGTGGAGGTACAACAAGAGCTCCAGGATCTCGTGGAAAAACATGAGAGCTTGGAGCGTGACTCGAAGACTTGAGAGTCCGAGCTTGCAACGGCTCTTGAGAGTGCCAAAGCCGCTAAGGCCGAAGCCTACAAGGCCCTCGAGGAGATTGAGGCGGTGAAGAAAATAGCAGCGGGTAAGGCATTTTTCATGCAGAGTAAGCATGTGAGTGTTAATTACCATTGCTTACCCGAATTCGGAGCTCTCCAGGAGCGTTCGCAGATCTTCCTCGCAGCGTGTCCGATGCTGCCGCATTCTACCGGGCCAAGGAGGGGAGCTCGACGGAGAAGGTCTTCTGGTCTCAGTATGCTGAGGCCAGACATCCGGTGCCCCTTAGCGACCAGCTGAAGCAGTTGGTCGAGCTCCATAAGGCGGCCGAACAGGCCATGAAGGGCCTCATAGTTCGGCTGTGGCCTAAGGAGGCCATGCCTGGTAGCTACTTCGGCCTGGTGCGGCGGCTGATGGATGCGTGCCCGTGGATTGAAGTGATCAAGCATTCCACTTGTATTGAGGGTGCCCGTCGGGCCCTTGCCCATGAAGGTGCACTGGGGCTAGAGGGATGCCCAGAAGCTTGTGACGGACACTCCACCAGATGGCATGGAGCATCGCACGCCCGAGATTTATTATAAGAGTGTGCTGAAGGGCGCCCGCACTATTGCAGGTGAGTGCTCCAAAGATGTAATATTTGAGTAGACTCGCATTTTGTTATCCTGTGCGCTGAAAACTTAGTTCATATGCGCTAAGCAACGCTTGTTAATTTAAAATATTACCTTCGGTGCGGCTGTTTATCAAATCTAAGAGATGGCAAGTCGTCGGATTCAGCCCCATGCCACGAGTGCTGGGGTGTTCGGGATAAACTTGAGCGCTCTTGTTCCCATTTTTGGGTCCATCTAGGAGGCGCCAACACAAATGTAACAAGGCAACCAGACTTATAATGCTTGAACACTCACTTAGCCATAGAATTCTATAATTTTAAATTTCGGTGAAGCCCCTAGTCTTGGAAGGCGAATTTGGGGCGCTTATCCACGCCTTGGCCGGACAAAGTATCCGCTCCTCGCCTAAGCGGCATAAGTCTTTAAGGACTCACAAAAACCTCTAGAACAGCGATCGGCTCGCCTCATCATGACGGTCAGTTTTAGCTTTCTCCATCGAGGCGTTAACCCAGCCCGAATCGGGGCGGAATCGCGATGGTTCTCCGGTGCTACCTTAGCCGATATAACGGAACGTAAGGTACCAAAATACGGAGCCGGGCAAACCCAACTATTGACCCAAGACATGATTCGAGCTAATGCATATAGTGCTATAAGTTCGGGTGCCGCACTTGTGAAAGTGTTCGGACTCATTATACCATAATGCGGAAACATAAGCCCTCGGTGTATATTAGCCGTACCAAAGTGTACGGATGCAACATGTCGTGAATGAACATATGTATGAAAAAGAAATGCAATTATGAACAAAAAGGTGTTGCATTGTTTTATTCAATAAGTGCTGCTACGAATGCAGAATGATACAAATAGTGCGATAAGCAAGGTATGAGACTGTTAAACATGTCCCCCTCCAGGGGTAGGCTGCAGATTGGTGTATGAAAATGCTCATAATGGAGATCACCTATATATTTGTTGTAGCCTTTATCCTTCCCTGGCTGTTGCATCGTGAGTTCGGAAGGTCTACTGCCGGACAACGCTTCTAACAAACGGAGTCCTGTGGGTAAAAAGTAAAAGGTAAAAAGAAAAGAAAAAGGAACGATACACTTGAGAGCCCCTGGTGTGGTTGAGCCGCAGTCTGGGTTTATCTTGGTCGTGCCCCTCTCCCCATGCCCATGGTATCTTCAGAGCGTAATGGTGTACGCTGGCGACCTGCTTTTGACGCTTCGCAGAGCTGGGTTGGGGCCGCACCGCTACGTGTGCTCGTAACATGCCGTGGTCTTGTTGTAAGTTACTCCGGCGCTTGGCTATGTCCGGCCGCTTAACGGCCGGACTCGAGAATTGCCTTAAGAGGCTGCATTGCACTTCGCCGCGAGAGTCATTGTATGTTCCTCCGCGCGGAGAGAACGTTCAGTGTTTCCGCTGACCGTGATGACTCCTCGAGGGCCCGCATCTTGAGCTTGAGGTATGCGAAAAGCGGCACCGTGTTGAACTTTGCAAACGCTGCACGCGTCCGAGCAAGGCATGATAGCCGCCATGAACGGGACTATGTCGAAGATTAACTCCTCGCTCGGAAGTTATCCGGGATCCAAGACCACTTCCAGTGTAATTGAGCCTCGCATAATTGGCTTTACACCTGGTATGACGCCTTTAAAGGTCGCTTTTGGTAGGTTTAATCCTTGAGGGTCTATGCCCATTTTGGCGACCGTATCCCGGTAAAGCAGGTTCAGTTGCCGCTGCCGCCCATCAGGACTCGTTAGGTGAAATCCATCGACGATTGGGTCAAGACTGCGGCGAATCCGCCGTGGCGGATGCTGGTGGGGTGGTCCTTCGTCAAAAGTGATCGGGCAGGAGGACCATGGATTGAACTGGGCAACTTGCTCCATCGCGTAGACATCCTCGAGTGCACGCTCGCCTCCCTTTTGGGTATGTGTGTTGCGTATATCATGTTCACCGTCCGCACTCGCTGGGGAAACCCTTCATCCTCTATTGTTCGGGCGGTTGGGTCTCGTCCTCGCCATCGCTTATGCAGCCCCTTGTCATTGCTTTTAGCAATTAACTTGCCTCGCTTGAATACCCAACAGTCCCTGTTGGTGTGGTTAGCTGGCTTTTCGGGGTGTCGTATCCGCACAAGCGGTCGAGTATTCGGTCCAAATTGGACGGACCCGGAGTAGTTCTTTTGAATGGCTTTTTCCGCTGACCGGGTTTAGAGCCTCCGAATCCAGCATTGACCGTCAGATCCTCAATATTGTCGCCATTAGTGCGGCGCTTTGTTTTGTTACGACGCTGCCTGCCATTTCGGTCCTTGAAGTCCGGACCGCCAGAATTTTTGCCGAGGTTGTTGCTGCGTAGCTAGTTGTCCTCACCCGCCAGAGAAGCGGGTCATGAGTGATGTGAGGGCTGCCATGGATTTCGGCTTTTCCTGTCCTAGGTGCCGGGCAAGCCACTCGTCACAGATGTTATGCTTGAAGGCCGCGAGGGCCTCCGCATTCGGACAGTCAACGATTTGATTTTTCTTGGTTAAGAACCGTGTCCAGAATTGTCTGGCCGATTCGTCTGGCTGCTGAATTATGTGGCTTAGGTCATCGGCGTTCGTGGTCGCACATAAGTGCCCTGGAAGTTATCAAGGAATGCGGCTTCCAGGTCCTCCCAGCTCCCAATTGACTCTGCTGGCAAGCTGTTGAGCCAATGCTGGGCTGGTCCTTTAAGCTTGAGGGGTGAAGATCGTCACCGCGGGCCATGTGGATGTGAAGGAGATAGTCTTCGATCCAAACTGCGGGGTCTGTTGTGCCATCATAGGATTCAATATTGACGGGTTTAAACCCTTCGGGGATTTGATGATCCATTACTTCGCCCGTGAAGCATAGCGGGTGTGCGGCGCTCAGATCGGGCGATATCACGACGGAGCTCAAAAGAGCTTTGTCTGTTTTGTTCGCCCGCCGGACTTATCGTGTCCGGCGTGATGATTGTCGCCACGCATCGCGGGCGCCCACGCCGATCCATAGATCGATCTTGATTGTCTTGCCTTGTCCTCCAATATATCTCGCAGGTCCGGAGCGCCCCTTTGGCCTGTGCTTTTTGAGCGATGCCGGGTACGGTTCTAGTGAAGGGCCTAGAGGCCTCTCCGTCGCGACCACGGGTGGTCGGTCACCGTATTGTCTCCCCGGTGATGCGGGTTCATAAGCCTCCTCCTCTAATCGGGGAGCAACTTGCGCTTAGGGTAGCTTTTGAGGGGCGCTCGAGCTCATGCTCTTCGCCGCGAGGACTTCAGTCCATCCGTCGGCTAGCAGATCCCGATCAGCTCGAAGTTGTTGCTGCTTTTTCTTGAGGCTGTTCGCCGTGGCCATAAGCCTGCATCTAAAACGCCTCTTGTTCGACGGGATCCTCGTGCACGCATTTAACTCATTGTCATCGAGGCTTGCTTGCCTTTTGGAGGGAGGCATATAATCCTCTACCTCTTCTTCTCGCCGCTCTCTCTTGAGGGCTGGCGTCTCCATCCTCCCCGCGCAGGATCTTGCCGGAGTGGATTGTCTCCGCACTGTCCGGTGTATTGTTATCTCCGGTGCCGTAATCTTCATTCTTGCCGTGGCGGGATTTAGAGCGGCGCGCCGACGCCGCGCTTGGGCTGCTTCTTGGAGGTCATCCTCCGTTGTTCTATCGTCGCTCCCATCTTTTGGGATGTCCACCATGTATATGTTGTATGACGAGGTGGCCTTCCGGTGCTCTGTAGGGCGCTTGGGTCTTGGTCGCCTCCGGCATAAATCGTCCATACCGTCGATGTCTTCGGAGTCATAGTCTAGCATGTCGGTTAGATCGTCGACAGCGGCTACCAAGTGGGTGGTGGGTGGGCGTTGAATTTCTTCGTCGTCCGCATCCCAACCTTCCTGACCGTAATCCGGCCAGGGCTCTCCGGATAAAGAGAGAGACTTTAGTGAATTCAGGATGTCACCGAAGGGCGAGTGCTGAAAGATGTCCGCGTCATTGAACTCCATGACGGGCGCCCAATCGGATTCGATTGGCAAGGGCGCGGAGGGTTCGGAGTTCGGAGAGGAGTCCGGAACCCTGGAGTCGAGGTCTTCGCAAAGGACAGGGATAGAGTTCGGCTCGATCGCCGTAGAGATTAAAGCCCCCGAGGCGGTGTCCAACCACTCGTCCTCGATCGGGGAATCCAGCTCCGGATTAAGGGTCGAAGCGGATTCAGGTGAGGCCTCCAGGGCACTGTTCGGCTGCAGAGCTAGATCATGCCCATCGAAACAGTGCGGCACGCTCGGCTGTGGCCCGAATCCGTTGAAGATCAAGTCTCCGCGGATATCGGCCGTATAGTTCAAACTTCCAAACCTGACCTGATGGCCAGGGGCGTAGTTTTCGATCTGATCAAGATGGCTGCTTAATTGGCCCGCAGCAGGCAAAGCCGCCGAATACGAAGATCTGTCCGGGAGAAAGGTCTCACCGACTACGTCGTTGTTGATGATCGAAGGAGCCATCGAGCCTATCGGTGACGACATTGCAGGAACTCTCAATGAAAGCACCAATGTCGGTGTCAAAACCGGCGGATCTCGGGTAGGGGGTCCCGAACTGTGCGTCTAGGGGGATGGTAACAGGAGACAAGGGACACGATGTTTTACCCAGGTTCGGGCCCTCTTTATGGAGGTAAAACCCTAAGTCCTGCTAGATTAATATTGATGATGTGTGTTTACAAGAGTGGATCTACCACGAGATCAAAGAGGCTAAACCCTAGAAGCTAGCCTATGGTATGATTGTTGTTCGTCCTACGGACTAAAACCCTCCGGTTTATATAGACACCGGATAGCGTTAGGGTTACACAGAGTCGGTTACAATGGTAGGAGATCTACATATCCGTATCGCCAAGCTTGCCTTCCACGCCAAGGAAAGTCCCATCCGGACACGGGACGAAGTCTTCAATCTTGTATCTTCATAGTCTTGGAGTCCGGCCGATGATGATAGTTCGGCTATCCGAACACCCCCTAGTCCGGAACTCCCTCACCCGCCATGGCCGTAGCTCCTCGCTGCCGATCATGTCGCCGTCGTGGCCGTAGCCACTGCAGCTTGCTCCCGAGCACGTCAACGAATTCGTTGCATCCCCAGGAGCCAAACGCACCTGTTCGTAGCCCCTGCCGTGCCCCGTAGTTTCAAAACCGCACGCCGCCGCGATCTCTGCTCCGGCGAGCCCCGGCACCGCCACGGTCTCCCGCGTGTCCCAGTGGATGCGCGCGAGCAGCAGCTCCTCGGAGAGATGGTCTCCGCAGCCCATTTAGTCGCCGGAGACGCGACCCCGAGCCCCTCCGCCGCATTCGGCCTCGCCGGCGGCTAATCGCCGGTGGGGTTTGACCCCTTTGACCTCGCCGGCCCGTCCGTGGGCCTTTGTCGTGTGATTAGCTTAGTGCTAATCACCACCTAACCTAACCTCGACAATCGATAAAGGGCCCTCGCACACTAATCCTCTAATTAGGATAATCTAACCCCCTTGTTTAACCCATGTCAGTGACGTGTGGACCCCACACGTCAGGTTTGACCAGTCAGTGCTGTTGACTTGCTGACGCAAGCATGATGCAGTGCTGATGCAGTTCTTTATTTTTTGGATTTAAATTAATCAGGAAAATCCAGAAAATGTTTCAAACTTCAAAAAAATCATAGAAATTCAACGTAACTCAGATTGATATAATTTATATATGAAAAATTATCAAAAAATTCAATCTATCCATCTGTACTAGCTTCATGCATGAGAAAACAACTTATACCTACTGTATAAGTGAAAAAATATAAATGGCATTTATAAGAGCTTATTTTGGAGTTGCATTTGAACCTTTGGTTCAAATGGACTTCATCCAAATAGAATGCTAGTTGGATTAGCTCAAACAGCATCACATCTACATGCCATGTTCATGCATCATATTGTTGCATATGCTTGTGTATTGATTGTTGGCACCATTCCTTCTCGATAGGTCTTGCTCCGGAGACCGTTCCAGAGTACCTGTCTAAGGAGCAGTGCCCCCCTGTTGATCTACCAGGCAAGAAAACCCCCTTGTTCATTTTGATACAATCCTACTCTCTTGCTCCTGCTCTCAGTTATTGCATTAGGACAACAACAATTCAATTGCTACTTTGTGCTGCGGTAGTTGAACCCATTCCTCTGCATGACCTGTCATTGCCACAGTAAATAGTTGAAACCCACTAGCATGTGTAGGAGTTGATTGAGCCATTTTGTGTTCCTACCATGCCATGCCTGCTATTGCTTAGAGTCGTGTCAAGTCTGATTCATTGGGAATGAATTGGAGTGTTATGATATGTTCTGGTGCTGAGAGTTAAGTGTGTGAACATGATTTGGTAAAGGTAGCGGTGAGAGGCCATGTAGGAGTACATGGTGGGTTGTCTCACTGGAACAGTCCTTAAGCACAAAGTTCTATGTATGTAGTCCAATGACTCGATACTACCACACATTGGGTTCCGGTAACTCGACCCCTCTCGACTTATTAACGAACTTGATCTCTGTCGAGGAGTCGCAACTAGTTTCTCGTGTTTGTAGGTAGTGTTAGTAGTCTACCAAGTGGCACCCGACCAGGTGGGCTTGGGACAGACAAGGCACAGTGGCACGGTGTACCAAGTGGCACCCGGATGGTGGGCTTGGGAACCCTACTCATATCGTTTGGGGCCGTGAGCGACACCCCGGCCGGATCTCCTTGCGGATGGAACCCGAATAGGCGATAAACCTGGACTAGAGTCTTGTGTGGTTAGTCAGGTCGTGGCCGACACCCCCGCTAGGCTTTCGCTTGAAGGTTGCCAAGATACATGACGTGTACATGGCGGTAAGTGGCGAGAGCGTGTGTGAATAAGTACACTTTCACGGGTTAACATGATCTATTCGAATAGCCGGGTCCGCGGTTATGGACTTCTTGGATGCTTACGTGGTACATAGACAACTTGAAGTGGATACTATAAAATGCTCAAGACAAGTGTGAGTGCTATGGATGGCCTTCTCGTAGGGGGAAGAGGATGAATCCATAGTGGTGTATTGTGTGGTGATTAGTGGACTCGTGTGCGCCATCTCACCTCAAAGAAGTTTCTCGTAGTCGTAGAACAGGATAGCCACTGAGTCAAAGCTGGATTGCTGCAACTAAACCCCACATTACCCTCTTGATACAAATGCATGTATGATAGGATCTTATGTAAGTCTTGCTGAGTACCTTTGTACTCATGTTGCTTTATTTATGTTTTTGCAGCGAAGACTTCGGTCTTACTAGTGTTCTCGTGAACTTCGACAAGTAGCTTGTACCTCAGCTACGATCTTGATCGGATGTTGTAGATAGTCATGCTCTTCAGCCTTTTTCATTTGTAGATGTCTGTACTCAAACATGTAATGCTTCCTCTTGTTGCTTGTTTGCTCTGAATGTTGGGTCATGTGACCGCATTTGTAATAATGCTATGATGGCTCTTCTGAGCCTTTATCTATATGAGTTGTTCAGTTATGCTATGATGCCATGTTGTAGAGCACGTACTTGCATGTTATGCGTACGTGTAATGTGTATTGCTATGTGTGGGATCTGACTATCTAGTTGTTTATCTGTAGTAGCCTCTCTTATCGGGAAATGTCTCCTAGTGCTTCCACTGAGCCCTGGTAGCTTGCTACTGCTCCGGAACACTTAGGTTGGCCGGCATGTGTCCTTCGTTCCTGTGTCTGTCCCTTCGGGGAAATGTCACGCGTGTCTACCGGAGTCCTGTTAGCCTGATACAGCCCGGTTTACCGAAGTCCTACTAGCCCAGTTGCTACAGCCCAGATTCACTCGCTGATGACCGACACGTTCGTTGCTGGGTCATGTATGCCTGTCCCTGTAAGTTAGTGCCACTTTGGGTTCACGATTAGCCATGTCAGCATGGGTTCTTTGTCATATGGATGCTAGCGACACTATCATATACGTGTGCCAAAAGGCGCAAACGGTCCCGGGCATGGTAAGGCGACACCCGTGGGAATACCATGCGTGAGGGCGCAAAGTGATATGAGGTGTTACATGCTAGATCGGTGTGGCATAGAATCGGGGTCCTGACAGCGGCTCTCAAGCACCGCCTTCAGATCGCCACGTCAAACCTTTCTTCCGTCAGATTGGGGCAGCCTCCAAGCACTCAGGGGCTCCGCCAGGTTGGGCTGCCCCAGAGGCCGACCTCACCTTCGGCTCAGAAGACCACCCCGGCTCCACCGCCAGCTCCGGCATGCCCCCGATGCTCTGCACGCCCACCATCTGCAACGTGGCTGTCACCAAGACCATCATTGACGGCGATGCCGGCCTCAACTTGCTCTCCATAGAAGCCTTCAGCCTTCTCCACGTACCGCCCGAGCGGCTCAACCTCAGCAAGCCTTTTTCAGGAGTGGGTGGTGGAGCTGCCCACTTTCTGGGGCAGATCCGCCTCCCTATCACCTTCGGCACGCGTGATAACTACCGCACTGAGCTGGTGGACTTCGACATCACCCGCCTCGGTCTCCCATACAACGCCATCCTCAGGTACCCAGCTCTCGCTCAGTTCATGGCGGTGACCCATCCGGCCTACAACCTCATGAAGATGCCAGGAAGCATGGGCGTCCTCACCATCAAGGGGGACACTAAGGAGGCCGTGACGGCGCTTAGGCTGGCCTTCAAGACCGCGGCGGCAGCGCAGCCGGCCGGCGTCGGTACCCATGAGGCCAAGGAGGCCGCGCCTACCAAGAAGAAGCAGTTGTTCACCCAAGACAAGGCGGAAACCAAGCAGGTGCCGGTCGACGAGGACGGGTCTTCGGGGGCCACCTTCACCATAGGAGCCGGCCTTGACCCAGGACAAGAAGAAGCCTTGGTGAGGTTCTTGCGCGCGAACAAGGAAATATTCGCGTGGGAGCCCAATCAGCTGGTAGGGGTCCCGAGAGAGGTGATCCAGCATCATCTAAGCGTATGCCCCAACATACGCCCTGTGAAGCAGCGAGCTAGACGGCAGTCACACTGAGAAGCAGGCCTTCATCGTCCAAGAGACACGCAAGCTGGAGGCGGCAGGCGCCATTCAGGAAGTTCGATATCCTGAATGGCTGGCAAACCCTGTCGTAGTGCCAAAGAAAGGCGGGAAGGAGAGGATGTGTGTTGACTTCACCAACCTCAACAAAGCCTGCCCCCAAGATCCGTTCCCGCTCCCGCGCATCGACCAAATTGTCGACTCCAACGCTGAGTGCGACTTTCTATGCTTCCTGGACGCATTCTCGAGGTATCATCATATATAGATGGCGGTGGAAGATGTGGAGAAGACAGCTTTCCTAACACCATGCGGGGTGTACTGCTACACATGTATGCCCTTCGGGCTGCACAACGCAGGTGCCACCTTCCAGCGGTTGATGCACATCGCCCTGGGGCGGCAGCTCGGGAGGAACACAGAGGCTTACTCGACAACATAGTGGTCAAATCTCGTGAGGCGAGGACATTGATTCAATACTTGGAGGAGACCTTCGAGAGCTTGCGCCAAGTGAACTTGAGGCTTAACCCGGAGAAGTGCGTGTTTACGCCCCTTCCTAAGAAGATACTAGGGTTCCTCGTATCCCACAGAGGGATCGAGGCGAACCCGGAGAAGATCAAGGCCATCAAAGACATGAGCCCGTCGCAGAACCTCAAGGAGATGCAGAAGCTAGCAGGGCGGGTGACCGCGTTAGGGCGATTCATCTCCAAGCTAGGCGAGCGTGCCTTACCCTTCTTCAAGCCCATGAAGAAGAAGGGCCCGTTCGAGTGGACCCCGGAGGCCAACCGGGCCTTCCAAGACCTCAAGAAATACCTCACCAGCCCCCCGGTGATGGTGGCGTTGCGGCCTCTCGAGCCCCTGGTGCTCTAACTTGCCGCCACACCATACTCCGCCAGCGCGGCGCTGGTGGCGGTTCGGGAGGAACGCCAGGACAAGGGTGCGTCGCGCCAAGCCAGAGTTGATGCAGCGCAGGGTCAGGAAGGCGCAGCAAAGCTCAGCAGGGCAACATCGCAGAAGCTCCTGAGGATGGTCAGGTCTCAGGAAACCCACCACCTCGGGATATGCCACAATCTCCGCAGGACCCGAGCCTCGACAGTGCGCCAGCCCTCATCGAGCACCCGGTGTACTTCGTCAGCACCGTGCCGTGGGACGTGAGGGCGCGCTACCCCATGCCACAAAAGCTCCTGCTTGCATTCTTGGTGGCCTCGCTCAAGCTGCAGCACTACTTCCAGGGCCACCCCATGAAGGTCGTCTTAGCTTACCCATTGGAGAGGGTACTCAGGAGCCCTAACTCAGCCGGAAGGGTCGCTGAATGGAACATCGAGTTGCAAGCATTCCAGTTGGAGTTCAGCACTACCAGGGTCATCAAGGGAGCCGCGCTCACCGATTTTCTGGCAGAATGGACAGATGCCCCGGCTTTTGAGGAAGGAGAAGACCGGTCCACCTCCCTAGGAAGCGAGGCACCAGACGGCTGGGTCATGTATTTCAATGGCGCCTTCGTGCACCAGGGCGTGGGGGCTGGAGCAGTACTCATCTCGCCCACTCAGGACAAGCTCTACTACGCCGTGCAACTCTGCTTCCAGCACGGCGAGAAGGTCTCCAACAACATCGCAGAATACAAATGTCGGATTTCGGGTTCCGGCAGACCCTTGAGGTTCGAACACTGGGGTGCGCGCGGAGATCTTTCCCCTACCAGCTCACGCGTTAATGGATTGCAAGGGATCTAAACTAGGAATGATGAACAACACAAGGGACACAAGGTTTATACTGGTTCAGGCCACTGTTGTGGTGTAATTCCCTACTCCTGTGTGTGGTGTGGTGGATTGCCTCTGGGGCTGATGATGGACAATACAAAGGGAGAACAACCTCGCGAGGGTTGTTCTTGAGCTGGTGCGATGAACTGCTTGGGTGAGTTCAGTCTCCTCTCTCTCTCTCTCTCTCTCTCTCTCTCTCTCTCTCTCTCTCTCTCTGCTAGGGCTCTATCATATGCCTCTACTCTGTGGTGGCTAGCTCTTTTTATAGCGGGAAGGGTGCCAACAATTGTCCATTTTGAAGGGGAACATCTAGTACACTTATCCTGACTAAAGTTGGTCTTCGGCTGCCAGAGGCTCTCACGGTGACACCGTCCTGGGCTCCACAAGACCTCCATCCTGCCGCTCTGCTGGTCTTGGTCTTGTTGCACCGAAGCGGTAAACTTTGCCTGATGCCTTGGCCTTTGCTTGCCTCCTTTGCACCAAAGGGGAAACGAGGACATCATGAGTCGGGCGCCTCACCGGGTCTCTGCTCGTCATGGCTTGCGCCACGGGCACCCTCGTGAGTTACCCCGCCTTGATCTCTCTGCCTCCTCGTGAGTCTGCCTGACGAGGCTGCTCCTGAGGAAGGTTCCTGTCGCCCGCCCCACGAAGCTTGGCTCCTCGCGAGGGTCTTGAGCTTGAGCTGATGAAGCTGGGCCACGCTGGGCCCCCACTTGAGCCATGCCGCAGGCCGCAGACAGGCAAGTCTGGGGACCCCCGTTCCAAGAACGCCGACATTAGCCCCCATGTCAGGACCCCGATTCCAAGTCACATCGGTCTAGCCGGTAACACCTCATATCACTTTGTGGCCTCACGCACGGTATTCCCATGGGTGTCGCCTTACCATGGCCCGGGACCGTTTGCGCCTTTTGGCTCACGATATGATAGTGTCGCTAGCATCCATATGACAGAGAACCCGGGCCAACATGGCTAGTCGTGAACCCAAAGCGGCACTAACCCATGGGGACAGGCATACATGAATCACATCGAGCATGTCGGTCATCAACGTGTGAATCCGGGCTGTAGAACTGGGCTAGCAGGACTCCGGGAACCCGGGCTGTAGTAGGCTAGGTAGGAATCCGGATGTCACCGCGTGACATTTCCCCGAAGGGACAGACACAGGAACAAAGTGAAACACATGCCGGCCAGTCAAGTGTCCAGAGCAGTAGTGCTGGGCTAGCAGGACTCCGGTGAACCGGGCTGTAGCAGACTACTATCGCTCAGGAAGCACTAGACTACATTTCCCCATATGAAAGGCTGCCAAGGATAAACAACTAGATTGTCGGATCCCACACATACCAAGCATTTCAAACATACACACAATATGCTCAATATGTGTAAATACAACATGGCATCACAACATAACTCTACGACTCAAATATTTATTCCTTAGGCTCCGAGGAGCGAGATGTTACAAACATGGGTCTCATGACCCAACACTCAGAGCAGACAAGTCAAAGCACAAACGGAAGCTTAACATGTCTGAGTACAGACATCTACAAATGAAAAGGCCGAGAAGCGACTATCTATCGATCCTCGCCGAGGGCACAAGATCGTGAGCCGAGGAATCAAGCTAAGCGTCGAAGTCCAAAGCGGAACTACTAGCGAGATGGCCTCTCTACGCAAAACATAAAATAGGCAAACGTGAGTACAAATGTACTCAAAGAAGACTTACATCAGAACTAACTACATATGCATCATTATCAACGAAGGGGGGTGGTGGAGTTTGACTGCAGCAAGCCAGCTTTGACTCGGTGGATATCCTAAACTACGACTTCAAGTAACTCTTTGAGGTGGCGCACACGAGCCCACATATTCACCAATCAATACACCACTATGGATTCGACCCCCTCTTCCTACGGGAACGCCATCCATAGCACTTCTTATCTTGCGCATTTTAGAGTATCCACTTTCACTTGTCTATGAACTGATATAGGCAACCCAGAAGTCCTTTACCGCGGACACGGCTATTCGAATAGATGATGTTAACCCTTTAGGTGTGTACTTCTTCATACATGTTTCCACCACTTAGCGTCTGCACACGACATGTGCTCGGCAGACTTCAAGCGAAAGCCGACGTGGGTGTAGACCACGACCTACCTAAACACTCAAGTCTCTAGTCCAGGTTTATCGCCTATTCAGGTTCCATCCGCAGGAGTCCGCCGAGGTTTCCACATACGGCCCCGAACGATGTGTGCAGGGTTCCCGAGATACCAAACGGGCATTCGATACACCGTGCTACGTGCCTATCGCAACACAGCCCACCCCTAAGGTCAGCAAGCGCGGCCCCCAAAGATACTACAAACACCGTAAACTACTTGCAACTCCCGGACAGAGGACAAGGGTGATTAAGAAGTCGGCGGGGTCATATTTCAGAGCCCAATGCATGGTAGTAGCTGGATCATGGATCACAAAAACATAACTCAGTTCCTGAGGACGGCTTCAATGAGACAACCCACCATGTACTCCTACATGGCCTCTCACCGATACCTTTTACCAAATCGTGTTCACACACTTAGCTCTCCACAAGAGGGACATGATCAAACACCTCCGATTCATCCTCGATGAATCGGACACGACTCAACTCTAAGCAGTAGCAGTGCATGACAAACAAGCATGAATGAGTAGGCACAACAGGGCTCAAACAACTCCTACTCATGCTAGTGGGTTTCATCTATTTACTGTGGAATGACAGGTCATGCAGAGGATAAAGGGGTTCAGCTACCGCAGCAAGTAATAGATGAATCGTTGTTGTCCTAATGCAGTAAAAGGGAGCAGGAGCAAGAGAGTGGGATTGTATCGGAATGAACAAGGGGGTTTTGCTTGCCTGGCACTCCTGAAGATATTATAGCTCTTCATCGGTGTTATCGAACTCATCGCCTAACCACGCTCATCGAGAGGGGCAAACACCTAAGAATCGAGAAAGAACACAATCAATGCAATGCCACAATATGATGCATGATCATGACATGGCAATATGTTGTGATTTGAGCTAATGCATCTAGCTATGATTTAAATGAAGTTGGTTTGAATACAAGATTCAAATTCAAACTCCATATGTGATTATTCAAATGCCATTTAGTTGAGTTGACCTAAACAGTGAACAAAAGTTGTCCTAGCATGCATGAAAATGGTACAGCTGGATAGATTGGATTTTTCTGATCATTTTTCATATATAATTTATCTCATTTGGAGTTACGGTTGATTTTATATGATTTTTAGAAGTTAGCACTATTTTCTGGAATTTCCTGAATAAACTTAAATCCAGAAAATGTTTTACTGCATCAGCATGACAACAGCACGACGTCAGCAGGTCAACCGTGGCTGACCATGGTCAAACCTGACGTGTGGGGTCCACACGTCAGTGACTCAGTGTTAAACATCGGTTTTTTTACTAATCTGATTAAAAGATTAGGGCGCAGGGGGCCACTGGTCAGTGAAAGGGGGGTTAATTAGGCGGTGATTAGTGTTACGCTAATCACCTGACGACGGGGCCCACCTGTCAGGCCGGCGGGGTCAAAGCGGTCAAACCCGCCGGTGTTTAGCCGCCGGCGAGGCCGAACGCGGGCGAGGGCTCGGATCAGATCTCTGGCGACCAAAAGGGCCGCGGAGACCATCTGCGAGGAGCCCAAGCTCGCGCGCATCCAGTGGGACACGCGGGAGACCGTGGGGGTGCCGGAGCTCATTGGAGCAGAGCTCGCGGCGGCATCCGGAGCACGGCTTCGAGCGGGAGCGGGCTGCGGGGCACGGGGAGGCCACCCGAGGGGCTCTGCGGCACCCTCGTGGCACCAGCGGCATGGTGACGCGCCTGGTTGCGGGCAGTGATGGCCAGGGAGACGGCGGCGACATGGACGGCAGCGAGAAGCTACGGCCGTGGTGGGGAAAAGGAGCTACGGCGTGCGGACGGCTAAACGGAGAGAGGGGAACGGGGCAGGAGCTCAGTGCGGTTCCGATGGAGTCTTCGGTGAGCTCGGGGGAGGCCGGACGCGAGCGGAATGGCGGGGGCGATCTCCGGCGATCGGAGATGAAGACGGCAGCGATGGCGGCTCTCCAGGGCCTCCTGGAGCACGTGGCTTGACGGGGAGGTAGCCGGCGACGTGGCGGAGCTTATGGGCACGGTGAGAGGGCGAGGGGAAGGCGGTGGCTGCGGTGGTTCTCGTCGGTGGCAACGGACGCGTTCGGTCCGGGCAAGAGAGAGGGAGCAGGGGAGAGGATGAGGCGAGGGAGAGCGAGAGGGGCCCGGGGGGGTGCGTGGCGTTGCCAGAGAAGTCCAGGGTGAAGCGGCAAGCAGGAGGTGGCCATCGGTGGCCATGCGCGTGCTGGCGCGCCGCGGGCACACGCCCTCCTGCCCACTGGCAGAAGGTTGAAGACAGTAGGAGAGAGGAGGAGGTGGGCTGGGCCAAGCTGGGCCGGTCCTGTTGGGCCACCAGGTAAGTGGACCAGGCGAGTTTCTGTTCTTCTTTTTATTTCATTTTTCTATTTTTTTCTGTTTTGTTTTGATTTAGTAAAAATACTAAACCATTTGATAAAATGCTGAAAATAATTGTGGGCACTTATGAAATTATTTCCAACAACCCTGAACCATTATCAGTATTATTTGGGCAATTAAAATATTTATAGGAATTAAATGCCCAAATGCAAATCTTAATGAATTAATTCAAAAATCCAGAGTGGCCTAGAAAATGTGCACCATTTTTGGTAGAGGTTCTAAACCAATTCAAAAATGATGAACTTTTCTGAAAAGCATTCTGGGTTCATTGAAAATATTTTATGGTTGATCCATTTGATTTAATCTTGGTGCTAGGGTTTATCATCCCCATTTCAAGTTTCAAAATAATTTAAACATGATGCAACAGACAAGTGCTAGCCTAGTGCAAGATAAGGCTAGGGATGTGACAACTCACCCCCACTAAACAAGAATCTCGCCCCGAGATTCAAGTCGTGAGGTAAGAAGACAGAGGGGGAACCAGCTAACACGGTCTTCACGATCCAGGTTGCACTTCATAAGAACGTTGACATGATCACCATCTTTGCCTCGATGTCTTGCTCTGAGGACTACATCCAACACGATAACGGGAAGAAAAGAAACTCTCGAAGAATCAATCTTCTCGAAGATCGAGCAACCCAGGATTAACTCACAGAATGAGACATAGCAACATCTCTCGAGCTGGGACATGAAACATACATCCAGAGGGATGGAGTGTAACAGATGACGAAGATTCACTATGTAGACACAATTCCACACTTAAGAAGGTGGTGAACGGTTGTCCACGTAGCGAGGAGTTGAGTTGCGATGATACCATAACGAGACATCTTAAGGAAGGTGACCCACAGAAATATTCCCCTAAGTGGCAAAAAGAATTACTTTTGATATAGAGATCATTGAGACTCTTTATACCAGCCTAAGGCAATCACAATCGATCATTTGAAGGAGTTCGAAAGAATGACATACTCGGACTAGAATGGATGATGTGGACTACCTTGTTGAAGACAACGCAAAGGATGATTTTCTTATCATCGGAGGTGGAGGGGACCCATGGTAAGTCCACTTTGAAGATGATATTGCATATCAACTACCGAGAAGGCAGCCCATGGGGGATTGGCACAATGGCGGTGCAAGCTGGGAACAAGATGCAACTGTTGGGAATGTTCCAATCATCATATCTGCCTGAGATTCAGATCCGATTGGAAATAGGATACTTCAGACTCAGCATGTCTGAAAAGAAAGTTTGCCACACAATTCGACGAGATAGCATTGCGAGATTCTCGAGGAATGAGCTAAGGTAGCAAGCTCCAAAACATGAGCTGGTTTTGCTACAAACATGTGAACACGCTGTCCCAGACAGGCATGACCACATAGTAGTCTTATAATAAAACACTACCGAGTTCAGGTGGGGAACCATCATCTAGGGTAACGAAGTCTTGTGCATGACCTAGGATATGCACAACAACTCCTTTTCCTTGAACAAATCAATCAGTGGCTTGGTGTGCTAGGGAATTCATATGGAGTGGAGGTAATTAATCTACCAAACCATAGAATACATTCGCTCATGCATAATCGACTTGGGACGGTACCTGAGGAAATAAAACAATCTTTTCTCAAATTCATGGCGGCAACTTGCACCAAATGCACATGAATTCGAGGAAGTCACTTCTTCCATCCAAGCATAGGCTTCATGAACGGAACATGAAGGCATTGCTTACAAAGTTTCCAACACTAGGTTTATGTTCAACATGAGTCATGGAGGAGACAAGATGCTGCTGATGGGCTCAACAGAAACTCATCGGAATTTCCATATCACTGGACTTCCGCCATCATGTGAACACGGTGATAGCATTGGTCAGACCAAAGGATGTAATGGTGTATGCTCGAGGGATCAACCACGAGTAAGACAACATTACGAACATCGTTGGTTCCGATTTGACTTGACGATAGCCCATACTCAAGTCAAAGTTTTGACAAGGCAATAGATCCAACAACTGATCACACGGACCAATCGATGAAGATATCATCTTTCTTCAACACACACTCAAAAAGATATCCCTTAAAATGAACTAAGTCGGACAAGCTTTCATCTTCCAACTCTCCAAGTTGTTGTCTAGCTTAACCGACTAGCTCAGGGGTATCCAACACAGATTCTTGGAGAATGTCTGGTTTAGAGAATAACCAACTTGATCACGAGCTCAACATAGTGGTCAGGTGACAACCTGGTGATACTTCCGAGAAGATAATTGGAATATCACGAACCACCGATATGTTACTAAGCTCGAGAACAATCTTTCTTTTCAGGGCAAGATGATATGATCAAAAGAGTGAGGGATTGACACAATCCTAACTCATTGATCGAAGAGTGCACCGGAAATAAGGACTAAGTAGCACGATCAATCTTAGAATGATGATTCAATAACCAACACGCTAAGAATGAGAATATTGTGCATTTACTACCAAGCAACGAGGTTGCTAGGAGTATCGATTTCACACATCACAGTTCACTTGTCGGTATTCCGGTTGCAACAACACGAACCCGAGGAGCGAATGATGATGGCGAGAAGTATCACTACATCCAGAATCCATAAGATGTGGTGCAATTCTCATGACATTCTTGACATAAAGATGGTAACACCTGTGTGGAACAGAATCAAAAGCTGGATTGGCATTTTGATCTGCATGGAATACAACCGCTTTGACCCAATCCTAGATATCGATGAGGCAATCGGAGTTTGTTTCTCCTAGTCATTCCAGAATAGAATGGCTTGACAGACCACAAGAATAATAGTCATCGCATTTAATGAATGCACGCATACTCTTGATTATCAATTGATAGATGGAGGTCAGAAAACAACTAAGGAGGAACAACTCGAGGAACATATAACTTTCTGTGTTGTGGATGCATAGGTTAGTATATCAAATCAAGTTCAACAGGTTTCTTCCGGATAACCAATGCAGAAAGGTAGAACTGGCAGAATCACAATGTAGAACGAAGAACTCACCAAGAGCACTCTTATTGTGATCTTTGGTTCAACGAGGAACTTCTGCCATAAGTAGTTCATGGTATTTGTAAGAAGAATATACCACGGACCTCGAGGACTATCGCAAAGTTACTAACAACCTAAAGGAACTAGCAAACACTATCAACAGGTGGTAAGTAGAGTGAATCTTGGGTCAAGAACCCAGGAGTAGAATACCTACTAACTAAATTGCATCACGGGATGCTTCCGAGAATAATGGCCAGAATCATCACACTAGGAATATAAAGCATGGCTAGATTACTAGATGATCCTCTAAGACACCTATGGTCATAATAATAGATCCAACATATATGTTGAGGCAACAGAGTACCTCAACTCTCCGATTAGTGTGGTCAATCTGGCCCAAAGGGACATCAAAATGAGAGGAAGAGATTTTGCAAATGCTTCAGATTGTTTTAGAAACCTGGGATGACTCGGACAACATAACGATTGTAAATGCTCAAAAAGATTTGAGACATCATGCAAAATGGTGGCATAACCACTCTACAACATCATAACAAGATTCCGAGATCAACAGTTAACATACAGAAATAGTAGGAACTGAACTGAGGCTCAAAACCAACAATCTTAAAGGTCTATGGATTAGTAACACGTCATCCTGATAGATAGATGAGAAGGCCTAGTTCTTAGGGCCATTTGCATTTCTGTCCCTAACTCGAACCACCTAATCAGATATACCCCTAATTCGAAAGCCTGCTCAAATTTGCCCCTCCGCCGTTAGTTGCACTTATAAAAATGCCCCTCCGTGCCGTTTCCGTCCAAAGATGTTTGACCGTTATCCGCCGCTTTCTTTGACAATTTTGCCCTGTGTCCATGTGCCACTTAGTAGTGGGTCCCACTCTTAAAAATAAAACGAATAAACACTTTCTCTCACCCTCTTTGTCACCCACACTTACATGTGGGGCCGATCTTAAAAAAGAAAAAGAACATGACTATTCAAACTAGTACGACGGTTGCGGCGGCGACCAAATCCCACGGCGGAGGCACAAGGTGGGAGGCTGCGAGGAGGCCACCGAGGAACAAGGCGATAGCCCTCACTCAACCACGCCCAGCGATGTGCTCTTCGGACCATATGGTTGCTTTGGAGCAAACGGCGGCGACCATTCTCATGGGCGGTTCGGGCGGCGCAAGTGCGGCAGCTACCATGCGAGGGGAAGGAGAGGAAACCGTCAGGTGCTATTAAGGAGCTCACCAGAGCATGATGGCGACGCCTGCTTGGGGCTCGGGAAGACTGGAGCGACGACTTCGACGGTGGCGGCCATGCCATGACCGAGCTCAGATTTCATGGGGAAGACGGCCCGAGGCCATGGAGCTTGCTATGGAGGACTCCTGTGTCTTCTTTGGTACATCAGATGCCATAGGAGCCGCCGAGTGGCTCACGTGCTTGAACGGCGTCGAATCGAAGGCGGCGGTCCGAGCTTCGGCGGTGGGGTAGATGTGTTGTGGTGCTCTGTCTGGGCGTCTCTGGGTCAAAATCATAGGCTGTTAGGATGAGGTTATGGCGTATGAGATTCTGGCGAGGTGGCGGCGCTTCGGGTTGCCGCTGGCTATGTACTTGATAGACGCCGGCGACGGGCGCTCTGGAGTGCTTGCGTGACAGGCTAGAGGGCGGACAGAACGAAGGCAAGCGGCAGAGGGAGAACAAGGAGAGAGGGTTGCAGCTGTCGGGAGGCCACGCCAAGGCGACGCCTGCTCGCACTCTCGCCGGAGTTGAGAGGTAGAGATCGCCGGGCCGTCGTTCGGCAGGGAGAGAGACAGAGAGAGGGGGAGGTGAGAGAGAGTTTTGTTTTTTCTATGGATGAGGGGCCCCACATGTAAGTGTGTGAGAGATAGGGGTGAGAGAAAGGGTTTTTCCATTTTATTTTTTGAGAGTGGGTCCCACCAAAGAAGTGACACATGGAGGAGGGGTAGAAATGTCCAAGAACGCCAGAACGGTCAAACCCCTTTGACCGGACGGAAACGGAGCGGAAGGGTATTTCTGTAAGGGCACCTAACGGCGGAGGGGCATTTTTGAGCAGGTTTTTGAATTAGGGGCAAATGTGAGTAGTGGGTTCGAGTTAGGGACACAGATGTAAAAGACCCTAGTTCTTAATCCCCGTAGAAGAGAAGAGGATGAGTCAGATCAGAAGGCCATAAGGTATAAGGAATAAAAAGAGCCTTACGTTCCCTTCCCCAATCAATTCCCTTACATAACTAAAGCATTTCTAGACACAACTTCGACCGGTTTGGCTTGGTACTCCTACAGCAACAGGCTCGATACCAAAGCTGTCGACCCCGATTCCAAGTCACATCGATCTAGCCGGTAACACCTCATATCACTTTGTGGCCTCACGCACGGTATTCCCACGGGTGTCGCTTACCATGGCCCGGACCGCTTATGCGCCTTTTGGCTCACGATATGATAGTGTTGCTAGCATCCATATGACAGAGAACCCGGCCGACATGGCTAGTCGTGAACCCAAAGCGGCACTAACCCATGGGGATAGGCATACATGAATCACATCGAGCATGTCGGTCATCAACGTGTGAATCCGGCTGTAGCACTGGGCTAGCAGGACTCGGGAACCCGGTCAGAAAGGTGCTAGGCAGGACTCGGATGTCACCGCGTGACATTTCCGAAGGGACAGACAGGAACAAAGTGAAACACATGCCGGCCGATCAACTGTCCGAGCGGTAGTCTTTGGGCTAGCGAGGACTCCGGTGAACCGGGCTGTAGCAGTCTACTATCGCTCAGAAGCACTAGACTACATTTCCCCATATGAAAGGCTGCCAAGGATAAACAACTAGATTGTCGGATCCCACACATACCAAGAATTTCAAACATACACACAATATGCTCAATATGTGTAAATACAACATGGCATCACAACATAACTCTATGACTCAAATATTTATTCCTTAGGCTCCGAGGAGTGAGATGTTACAAACATGGGTCTCATGACCCAACACTCAGAGCATACAAGTGAAAGCACAAGCGGAAGCTTAACATGTCTGAGTACAGACATCTACAAATGAAAAAGGCCGAGAAGCCTGATTATCTACCAGATCCTGCCGAGGGCACAAGATCGTAGCTGAGGTATCAAGCTAAGCGTCAGAGTCCACGCGGAACTACTAGCGAGACTGACGTCTCTCTGTAAAACATAAGATAGGCAAACGTGAGTACAAATGTACTCAGCAAGACTTACATCAGAACTAACTACATATGCATCATTATCAACGAAGGGGGGTGGTGGAGTTTGACTGCAGCAAGCCAGCTTTGACTCGATGGATATCCTAAACTACGACTGCAAGTAACTCTTTGAGGTGGCGCACACGAGTCCACATATTCACCAATCAATACACCACTATGGATTCGACCCCGTCTTCCTACGGGAACGCCATCCATAGCACTCACGCTATCTTGGCGATTTTAGAGTATCCACTTTCACTTGTCTATGAACTGATATAGGCAACCCAGAAGTCCTTTACCAGGGACACGGCTATTCGAATAGATGATGTTAACCCTGCAGGGGTGTACTTATTCATACATGTTTCCACCACTTAGCGTCTGCACACAACATGTGCTCGGCAGATTTCAAGCAAAAGCCGACGTGGGTGTAGACCACGACCTACCTAAACATTCAAGTCTCTACTCCAGGTTTATCGCCTATTCAGGTTCCATCCGCAGGGAGTCCGGCCGAGGTTTCCACATATGGCCCCGAACGATGTGTGCAGGGTTCCCGAGATACCAAACGGGCATTCGGTACACCATGCCACGTGCCTACCGCAACACAACCCACCCCTAAGGTCAGCGCCGCGTGCGGCCCCCAGCATACTACAAACACCAGAAACTACTTGCAACTCCTGGACAGAGGACAAGCGTGATTAAGAAGTCGAGTGGGGTCATATTTCAGGGCCCAATGCATGGTAGTAGCTGAATCATGGATCACAAACACGTAACTCGGCCTCGAGGACGGCTTCAATGAGACAACCCACCATGTACTCCTACATGGCCTCTCACCGCTACCTTTACCAAATCGTGTTCACACACTTAGCTCTCAACAAGAGGGACATGATCAAACACCTCCGATTCATCCCCGATGAATCGGACCGACTCAACTCTAAGCAGTAGCAGGCATGACAAACAAGCATGAATGAGTAGGCACAACAAGGCTCAAACAACTCCTACTCATGCTAGTGGGTTTCATCTATTTACTGTGGAATGACAGGTCATGCAGAGGATAAAGGGGTTCAGCTACCGCAGCAAGTAACAGATGAATCGTTGTTGTCCTAATGCAAAGAAAAGAGAGCAGGAGCGAGAGAGTGGGATTGTATCGGAATGAACAAGGGGTTTTGCTTGCCCGCACTCCGAAGATATTATAGCTCTTCATCGGTGTCATCGAACTCATCGTCGGAACCACGCCTATCGAGAGGGGGCAAACACCAAAGAATCGAGAAAGAACACAATCAATGCAATGCCACAATATGATGCATGATCATGACATGGCAATATGCTGAGATTTGAGCTAATGCATCTAGCTATGATTTAAATGAAGTTGGTTTGAATACAAGATTCAAATTCAAACTCCATATGTGATTATTCAAATGCCATTTAGTTGATTTGACCTAAACAGTGAACAAAAGTTGTCAAGCATGCATGAAAATGGTACAGATGGATAGATTGGATTTTTCTGATCATTTTTCATATATAATGTATCTCATTTGGAGTTACGGTTGGTTTTATATGATTTTTAGAAGTTAGCACTATTTTCTGGAATTTCTCGAATAAACTTAAATCCAAAAAATGCTTTACTGCGTCAGCATGACAACAGCACGACGTCAGCAGGTCAACCGTGGCTGACCTTGGTCAAACCTGACGTGTGGGGTCCACACGTCAGTGACTCAGTGTTAAATAGGGGGGTTTTACTAATCTAATTAAAAGATTAGGGCGCAGGGGCCCACTGGTCAGTGAAAGGGGGGTTAATTAGGCGGTGATTAGCATTAAGCTAATCACCTGACGACGGGGCCCACTTGTCAGGCCGGCGGGGTCAAAGCGGTCAAACCCGCCGGTGTTTAGGCGCCGGCGAGGCCGAACGCAGCGGAGGGTTGGGATCGCGTCTCCGCGACCAAAAGGGTCGCTGGAGACCATCTCGCGATGAGCCCAGCTCACAAGCATCGATGGGACACGCTGGAGACCGTGGGTGCCGAGTCACGAGCAGAGCTCATGGGCGTGGCCGGAGCACGGCTTCGAGCGGGAGCGGGTTATGGGCACGGGAGGCCACCCGAGGGGCTCTGCGGCACCCTCGTGGCACCAATGACGGTGACGCCGCCTGCTGCTGTGGTGGCTGTGGAGACGGCGGCGACATGGACAGCGGCGAGAAGCTACGGCCATGGTGGGGAAAAGGAGCTACGGCGTGCGGACGGCTAAACGGAGAGAGGGGAACGGGGCAAGAGCTCACTGCGGTTCCGATGGAGTCTTCGGTAAGCTCGGGGGAGGCCGGACGCGAGCGGAATGGTGGGGGCGATCTCCGGCGACCGAAGATGAAGACGGCGGCGATGGCGGCTCTCCATGGCCTCCTGGAGCGCGTGGCTTGACGGGGAACCCGTGCGCAAGTGTCGTGCCTGAGCGAGCGGCTCCAAAGGTAGGTGTCAATTGAGCAGGCGATTAGGTCAAGCATGTTATGTAGGAATAAGCAAATCCATCTAGATAGGTGCGGAGAAAGCACATGCCACTGGGTCTGGCCCGAGCAGCTTGGGGATAATGCAGCCCAAGGGGCGCCCCCAACAAGGTAAGTAAAGAACATAAGCAAAATAGATACATGCCGCAGGGACGGACCCACGCAGCCTAGGAATGATGCAGCCCGAGCGGCACTCCCAGCTGAAAATGGAACTTGGAAAGGTGTCACCTAATATGGTTGGAGATGGCGGGGTGTTAGGTAGCGGATGACGCGTGATGAGGAAGCCGGCCCTCACGAGCCCTCCGGTCCTGGAGCCTCGGGAGGCTCCGGGGGCACGGGGGGTTCCTTGAGAGCCATCTCCATCTCTGCCAGGATCGCGCGCTGCCTGACCTCCTGAGCCTCCAGAGCGCACCTCAGCAGGCGCTGATGGGCGGCGACCGCGTTCGGCAGGCCGAAGGGCATGCGAACGCAGCTATGAGGTGGACCCTCGCAATGCCCCACACGTGAGGGCCAGAGGCGCTCCTGAGACGTGGCCCGGTTGAGCCCTGGTATGTCGATGCAGATTCGCAGCCCAGCATCCTCGCTCGGATGTGGGGCCACGGCGGGCAAGCGGCGACGGCCGCGCATGACTCTTGACTCCTGGGTGTTACTCGTGATGAACTCCTGAGGGTTTGGCCCTCCTTGCCTCATACCTTCCTGAGGGAAACGTGCCTTGAAGCACGCCTCCAAGTGGTGCCCGAGCGCCTCGCTCGTGACTCCGGCTAGGTCGGTGGCTCGCCATGAAAGAGCCTCCGAGCCCCGCCTAAGGAGAGCGCCAGGCGCGCCTTCCTATGCGACAGAGGGTGGCGCCCCTTTAATGGGCGCGGGTCCTGTTGCCACGCCTCCGGAGGTGCCTACCCCGCGAGGGCTTGGACCAGGCGAAGCCTTCTTCTTCTTGGGGACTGCCTTGGGAAGTCTCCCGCTCCTGTGATCTGGGTCTTTGATTGCTGCAGCTTGGAAGGCACGCTCAAGAGAGCACACTGCGTCCCTTTCCTCACAAGGCACTGTGATGACTCATCCGCTTCCTGGCATCTTGAGGACATTGTAGCCATGGTGGGTCACTGCCATGAACTTGGCCAAAGTTGGTTACCCGAGGATGGCATTGTATGGAAGGCGAATGTGGGCGACGTCGAAGTCGATGAGCTCGGTGCGGTAGTTGTTGCGCTGTCCAAAGGTGACAGGAAGGCAAACTTGCCCTATCGGGACGGTGGAACCATCGGTGACTCCTGAGAAGGGCTTGGTCGGCTGAAGCTGATCGTATGGCACTTGGAGATCGTTGAATGTCTCGACAGATAGGACGTTGAGTCCTGCTCCGCCGTCGATTTGGTTCATGGTGACTTGCATGTTGCTGATGACTGGTGAGCAATGCATGGGGAGGACTCCGGCCGTTGCCACGCACTTGAGCTGATCCACTGAGCTGAACGTGATAGTGCACGACGACCACCTGAGAGGGCGTGTAGCCTCAGGCTTGGGGAGAACTGCGTTCACCTCGCGAGCAAACTGCTTGAAGATGCACTGAGAGGCTGGGGCCTGAGCGCCACCCAAGATGCAAGCGATCGTGCGTGGCTCCTGGAAGCCCCCAGCCCCCTCGTCTTGATGATTGTCTTCGTACCTCCTTGGCGGCTGCGGCAGACGTGGGAGCCCTGCGTTGCCTTGAGGGCGGTCCTCACGAGGCTGGTCGCTCCAACCTCCCTCGCGAGGCTGGTCCTGCCAGCGGTACTCGCGAGGTCTGTCACGCCATCCCTGGCGAGGGCCACGGTCTTCCCAGCGTCCTGCGCCTCTTCCTCCTCCTCGGTCGTAGCCCCGGTCATTCCGCTCGGGGCGTCGGCCGACACGCCCTTCTCGCATGGCCCTGAGCTCCTGGCATTCGTTGGTGTTGTGGGTGTGGAGGTCGTGGTATACGTAGTACCGGCTACCCTTGGACGACTCAGGCTGATCCCTGCCTCTCTTGGTGTCCGGTTCTGCCGCGAGCACGGCAGCCCCCTTGCGCTTCACGTCCTTGGCCTTGGGCTTCTTCTCTTCTGGATCGGCAGCCGGAAGCTCGAGGAGGGAGAGGCGCCCTTCCTCAGCCCTGGCGCATTTGGTCGCCAAGTTGAACAGCTCCAGGGATGTGCACAGGTCTTCATGCATTGCTAGCTCCTCCTTCATCTTGACGTCACGCACGCCATCGGAGAAGGCTGAGATGATAGGTTCCTAAGTCAACTTGGGGATTTTGAGGCGGGCGTTGTTGAAGCGCTGGATGTACTTCTGCAGGGTCTCTCCTGGGTGCTGATTGATGCGGCGCATGTCGCTCACGGCCGGAGGCCGGTCGCGAGTGCCTTGGAAGTTGGCGATGAAGCGGGTGCGCATCTCGTCCTAGGAGGAGATCGTGCCGGGAACCAGGTTCAGGAGCCAGGTTCGGGCTCCGTCCTTCAGCGCCATGGGGAACCAATTCACCATGACCTTTTCGTCCCCGTTTGCAGCCTCGATGCCCAGCTCGTAGAGCTGAAGGAACTCCGTGGGGTCGGCAGTGCCGTCGTAGCGAGGAGGCAGGTCCGGCTTGAACTTGCCGGGCCATGCGACGCTGCGTAGTTCGGCGGTGAAGGCGCTGCAGCCTGCAATGGCCACCGAGGCTCTCTGCTGATGTGGAGCTTGCTCTTGTGGATTCCCGCGCGCCGCTGCTTAGAGTAGCGCGGGGTCTTGACGTGGTGGCGCTGGAACGCGGTCGCGGCGCTCCGGTGCTGGGAGCATGCGAGCACCTTCTTGGGGACGAGGGATCTCCTGGCAGCTCCTTTCTTGTTGCGCGGGCGCCAGACATGGAGGGTCTCGGCCTGGGGCCACGTGCCTTGGAGCCAGGGCGCCTTCTTGGGGAGGAGGTGGCGGCGGCACCTCCGGTTCCCTGCCTCCCGCGCGGGGTGAAGTGCGAGGCAGCGAGAGGGATGCCGCGCGGGACGAAGAACCAGCAGGGGCGAGCGAAGGAGTAGAGGTGTGGTCTTCTCAACTCACCGATGGATGCAGGGACGAGGCCTGCTGCTCGTTCCCCTCCGGGCTGGTGGCGACGTTGGTGGCAGGCGACGGGGAACGACGGGGGTGTCTGCCGACGGGAGCCGTCTGGGCGACTCAAGCGGCGCGAGCTCGGTGAGCGTCAGCCATGAACACGACGGAAGATCACACGCGACCAGCGGAAGAAAGATTCCGGTGCACCCCTACCTTGCGCGCCAAATGTCGGATTTCGGGTTCCGGCAGACCCTTGAGGTTCGAACATTGGGGTGTGCATGGAGATCTTTCCCCTACCAGCTCACGCGTTAACGGATAGCAAGGGATCTAAACTAGGAATGATGAACAACACAAGGGACACAAGGTTTATACTGGTTCGGGCCACCATTGTGGTGTAATACCCTACTCCAGTGTGTGGTGTGGTGGATTGCCTCTGGGGCTGATGATGAACAATACAAAGGGAGAACAGCCTCGCGAGGGCTGTTCTTGAGCTGGTGCGATGAACTGCTTTTGTGAGTTCAGTCGCCACTCTCCCTCTCTCTGCTAGGGCTCTATCAGATGCCTCTACTCTGTGGTGGCTAGCTCTATTTATAGTGGGAGGCCCTGGACCTCTTCCCAAATAATGAGCGGGAAGGGCACCAACAATTGGCCATTTTGAAGGGGAACATCTAGTACACTTATCTGACTAAAGTTGGTCTTGCTTTGCCAAAGGCTCGACGGTGACGCCGTCTGGCTCCACGATGACCTCCGCCCTGCCGCCTGCTGTACTTGGTCTTGTTGCAATCAAGCGGTAACCTTTGCTCGATGCATTGGCCTGTGCTTTCCTCCTTTGCACCAAAGGGGAAACGAGGACATCGCGTATTTGGCGCCCGCCTCGCCTCTTCGCTCGTCATTGCTTGCGCCACTGGGCACCTCGTGAGGTACCTCGCCTTGATGTCTCCACCTCCTCGTGAGCCTCGCTCGACGAGGCCGCCCCGAGGAAGGTTCCTCGTTGCCTCGCCTCATGAGGCTTGTCCCTCGCGAGGGTCTTGAGCTTGAGCTGATGAAGCTGGGTTGTGCTGGGCCCCCACTTGAGCCACGCCGCAGGCCGCAGGCAGGCAAGTCTGGGGACCCCCGTTCCTAGAACGCCGACAACGAAGGCCTCATAGCAGGCCTGAAGGCTGCGGCAGCTCCGGGGGTGAAGCGCCTCACCATCAAAGGCGACTCGCAGCTCCTCGTCAACTTCTACAACAAGGTGTACGAGCCGAAGGACGAGCACATGAAGGCATACCGCGCAGAGGTGCGCAAGATGGAAAAGCAGTTCTCGGGCCTGGAGTTGCAGCACGTGCCCCGGGGCACCAACAAGGAAGCCGACGAGATCGCCAGGAGAGCATCCAAGCGGCAACCGCAGGAGCCCGGCGTCTTCGAAGAGCGGCTCTTCAAGCCATCAGCTATGCCACCTCTTTCAAGCACGACTCAGCCTCGGGAGGAGCTCCCACAGCCCCCAGCCACGGGAGCCCCAGCCTGTGGCCCGACCTCAGGACCTTGGCTGCTCTTGGCGCTCGAGCCCCAGGAGGAGTGTTGGACCAAGGAATTCAAAAAATACCTGATGCACGGGACGCTGCCGGAGAAGGAAGAGGACGCAGAGCGCGTGGCCCGGCAAGCCACGACATACTGTATCCAAGACGGCGAGTTATACAGGAAACGACCAAACGATGTCACGCTGCGCTGCATCTCCAGCGATCAAGGAAGGGAGTTGCTAATTGACATACACGGCGGGGACTGCGGGCATCACTCGCCGTCATGGACCCTCGTCGGCAAGGTGTTCCGCAGTGGATTCTATTGGCCTACATCGCTCAAAGACGCAGCCGAGCTGGTGAAGTCCAACGAAGCTTGCCAATTTCACGCCAAGCAAATACATCAGCCTGCTCAGGGCCTCCAAACCATCCTGCTCACATGGCCGTTTGCGGTCTGGGGGCTGGACATCCTAGGCCTATTCCCTCGGGCGCCAGGGGGCTACCGCTATCTCTACGTCGCCATCGACAAGTTCACCAAGTGGGCGGAAGTGGAAGCCGTCCGCACCATTCTAGCAGGCTCTGCTGTCAAGTTCATCAAGGGCCTCGTGAGCCGCTTCGGGGTCCCCAACCGCATCATCACAGATAACAGTTCGCAGTTTACTAGCAACCTCTTCAAAACCTACTATGCTAACCTTGGAACGCAGATCTGCTACGCTTTGGTGGCCCACCCCAGGAGCAATAGTCAGGCTGAGCGCGCCAACGCAGAGGTCCTGAGGGGCCTCAAGACCAGGACATTCAAGAAGAAGCTGGAGGCCTGCAGCAGGGGCTGGCACGACGAGCTCCAGTCCGTGCTATGGTCCATCCATACCACCGCTACCATGCCAATGGGCGAGACTCTGTTCTTCCTCGTCTACGGAGCCGAAGCAGTCCTCCCTCATGAGGTCAAGCATCGCTCCGCGCGGGTCCTGGCGTTCGACGAAATGCAGGAGGATGCCATGCGGGGGATAGATCTCGTGCTGGGGGAGGAACGCCGACGCGAAGCCTCATTGAGGGCGGCAAAGTACCAACAAGCGCTGCGGCGGTACCACTGCCGCAACATCCGCTCCAAGACGCTCGAGGTGGGCGACCTCGTCCTGAGGCGGGTCCTCTCTAGAGAAGGGCTGCACAAGCTTTTGCCCATGTGGGAGGGCCCGTTCAAGGTCGTCCATGTCTCTAGGCCAGGTGCAACACGCCTGGAGACGTAGGACGGGATACCCATCCAGAACGCCTAGAACATCCAGCACCTTCGGAAGTTCTATCCATGAAGCAAGGCCAAGAGCCTAAGAAGCAAGGCCCAGAGCCTGAGAAGAAAGGCCAAGAGCATGTGAAGAAGGCCCGTTGCCTGTGAAGAATCGCCGCCCGTGCACTCTCACGTAGTAATGAGTGGGGCTGTACATGCCCTGGAGTCTCAGGAGCGCCGGCCTCAGGCCCTGGGGCTCCCTCCCACGCCTAGTGGACAACACTTAGCTCTGCGCTGCTGAGAAGACTTGAAGACTAGATTAGGTGCTGGACGCGGCTTTTCATTTGCTTTCCATAGTTAGCTCGCTTTTCCTTAATTGAAGTTGTTCTTGGTCTTCGTTGCTGATTTGGTTCCCTAGCCTTTTACCGCATTTTTTGGCTCTAGTTTGCTCATGTTCTCTCTCTCGCATACCTCGCGAGGGGGCTAGGCAGGTGCCCTCACGAGCATTTTTCTTCTCTCTGCCTTCTCGCGAGCCACCCTCGTTCGAGCCTGGAAGTTGGCACATCTCTCCTAATCTGTGCCCCTCGGGTACCGCGATACAAAGTGCCAAGTCAAAGCTTGGGTGGACGGCAAATCCTCTAGCGCACCCCCTAATGATTTTTTTTGCAGTTTCCGAGCAAACACAGACACCTCACGAGGGAAAGGGTGTCCGAAACGCGCCAGGTTAAGTTATCTTTGTGCAAAATAACAACACGGCATGGGAATAACATGCATAGTGCATTAACCGAAGAACAACAGTTCGATACACGCCCCTCTGGGCCCATACTGGTTTCGTTTTCTGATGCAGGAAAGATGAAAAAACTAAACAAAGCAGCGTCGCAGCAATCCGCAGAGGCAGGCCCTTAGAGACGCCCCGAGCCTAGCCAGACCCCTCCTCGCGCTTCACAGAGGCGCGGCGACGAGATGACCTGCTGCCTCCTTCGAAGCGGGCGCGGCGGCTGGTCGTAGCCACCACTGCTGGAGCTGTCACCGGAAGAAGAGCCACCGTAGCTGGAAGAGATGCGGTCGCCACCGAGGGCAGGCTCACCCTCATCCTCGTCACGACCATCACCAAGGCCAAGCACCTCCTCACCGTCGTTCGCCTCGGGGCAGCACCCGGCGCGGCGACCATCTTCCCCAAACACCCTCACATAGAGGGTCAACCCACCATCGTACCTGAAGTGGAGGGTGCGCCGCCTACGCAGGCCGCATGCGCGGGTGAATGTCTGCCAGCCGCGTGCCAGGGCTATGTTGCCTGCGGCGGAAGTCTCGACCGCAACCCAAGAGGCCTTGCTACAACAGCCATCCGCCTGCAGCCAGAGTCCGCCCGGACCAGAGGCCAGCAGTTTGCCTGCGAAGAAGCACAGAAGTTGGAGCCAGTTGCCAGCCGGGTTCTCCGACAAGACGACGAACTCCAGCGACAGCTCCGCCGAATGGAAGCGCGCGCGGGGAGGCCGCACCACCATCGCGCGCCTCCCCTCATTAGCAGGACCACCATGGATGGGATGATCCCCTCTGCGTGCCGCGGCGCCACCTCGACGGTGGGCCATGGCGGTCGTCACGGCGTGCTTGCACGGACGGCCACGGCGGCGCTTGGGCGCCGGGGAACCAGGGCACTCGCGAGGGGCCTTTCCCTTCTCGGCGGTAGAGAACTTCCTTCGTGGCCCATCGGCGGCACTGCAAGCAATGGAGAAGACAAGCAAGCAAGCGAGGAAGAGATGGGCGACGGGGGCTCCGCCCCCTCCCCATTTATAGCAAGAGAAGGCCAACCGGCGTCTCCCACGATCGCAGGTAATGATGGTTTTTCTTCCATGTCGCACGGACTTGTCAAGTCATGAAGTTGCCGACGCAGCATGGGGAAGCGGAGACGCCCACGTCCAATCAAGCGCCACGCTGCCAACCGAGGTCAAGAGGCTTTTTGGGGCGGGGTGCTCAGATTGACCCTTGGCTTCGCCATGAGGCCAAGCCCGAAAGTGCACCTTTGGGCCCTGGGCTACTGCCGGTGTTCCGGGGAACGGGGTCCCCAGACTTGCCTCGCTCATGCCCGCAAGGTGCTAAGCCAGCAGGCCGTACGACCCATCTTCATCAACAAGGCATCCAAGACCCTCGCGAGGGTCCAAGCCTCACCAGGCGGACGATGCAAGACCTCCTCTGGAGTGGCCTAGCCAGGCAGGCTCACGAGGAGCGGAGATACCAAGGCGGGGCAAACCTCATGAGGCTCTCGTGACGTGAGCCATGATGAACGGCACCGGGCGGGCGCCAGCGCGCGCAGCGTCCTTATTTCCTCTCCGGTGCTAAGGAGGCCAGCGCAGGCGAAGAGTACCGAGGCATCAGGCAAAGGTTGCCATATTGGTGCAATGAGACCAAGACCAGGAGGACGGCAAGGCGGAGGTCATCGTGGAGCCCAAGACGGCGTCACCCCAGAGCTTTTCGCAGGCGAAGACCACTTTTGTCAGGATAGCTTGTACTAGCTTTCCCCCTTCAAATTTGCCCGTCGTTGTTGGCTCCCTTCCCGCTCGATATTTGGGAAGAGGACCAGGGCCTATATAAGTAGAGCTAGCCACCGTAGTAAGGGGATATCTCATCTTAGCTTGATCCAACCCGATCGAGAGCCTAGCCACAAGAACACCTCAACCTCAGGAGGTTGTTCTTCCCTTGTACTGTTCATCATCAGCCCAAGAGGCAATCCACCACCACCACACTGGAGTAGGGTATTACACCACGACGGTGGCGCGAACCAGTATAAACCTCGTTTCTTTCTGTGTTGCGAGTTCGTCGAGTTAGTCCGCGAGATCCTAGCGACCAAGGGCGTAGATCGGTAGGAGGGAAAGACTTCGCGTGCACCCTAGTGTTCGAACCATAAGGGTTTGCCATAACCCCACATCCGACAGGTACACACCCCCTGGGCCCATACTGGTTTCATTCTTGATGCAGGAAAAAGAGTAAAACAAAAGTAGCGTCGCAGGGATCCGCGGAGGCAGGCCCCTGGCGGCACCCCGAGCCTAGCCGGATCCTTCATCGCGCTTCACGGAGGCGCGGCGACGAGATAACCCACTGCCGCCTTCAGAGCGGGCGCAGCGGCTGGTCGTAGCCGCCACTGCTGGAGCTGTAGCCGGAGGAAGAGCCGACGTAGCTGGACGAGACACGGTCGCTGCCAAGGGCAGGCTCGCCCTCATCCTCGTCGCGACCGTCCCCAAGGCCGAGCACCTCCCCACCGTCGTTCGCCTCGGGGCAGCACCCGGCGCGGCGACTATCTTCCCCAAACACCCTCACATAGAGGGTCGATCCACCATCGTACTTGAAGTGGAGGGTGCACCTACTGCCCAGGCCGCGCACGGGGGCGAACGTCTGCCAGCCGTGGGCCAGGGCTATGTTGCCCGCGGCGGAAGTCTCGACCACAACCCAAGAGGGCTTGCTGCAGCAACCATCCGCCTGCAACCAGAGTCCGCCCGGACCAGAGGCCGGCAGTTCGCCGGCGAAGAAGCGCGGAAGTTGGAGCCAGTTGTCGACCGGGTTCTCCGACCAGACGACAAACTCCGGCGACACCTCCGCCGTGTGAAAGCACGGACGGGGGGGCGCCACCATAGCACGCCTCCCCTGGCTGGGACAACCCTGGACCGCCCTGGCTGGGACAACCCCCTCCGCGTGGCGTGGCGCCGCCTCGACAGTGGGCCACTGCAGGGGACGCGGCGTGCTTGCACGGACGGTCGCGTCCGCGCTTGGGCGCTGGGGAGACGGATCCCTCGCGAGGGGCCTTTCCCTTCTCGGCGGCGGAGAATTTCCTTCGTGGCGGCATTGGTGGCACTGCAAGCAATGGAGCAAGGAAGAAGAAGCAAGCAAGCGAGGAAGAGATGGGTGACGGGGGCTCCGACCCTCCCCATTCATAGCAAGAGAAGGCCAACCGGCGCCTCCCACGATCGCAGGTAATGATGGTTTTCCTTGCATGTAAAAGGGACTTGTCAAGTCGTGCAGTTGCCGACGCAGCATGGGGAAGCGGAGACGCCCACGTCCAATCAACTGCCACACGTCAACCGAGGCCGCAGGCATTTGGGGCCCGCGGTGCTCCGTCCTTGACCCTTGGCTTCGCCGCGAAGCCAAGCCCGAGCGCACCTTGGGCCCGGGGGCTACTGTCGTAGTTCTGGAAACGGGGTCCCCAGATTTGCCTGCCCGCGACCCGCGGCGTGGCTAAGACAGCAGGCCGTACGGCCCATCTTCATCAACAAGGCATCCAAGACCCTCGCGAGGGGCCAAGCCCCGCGAGGGGGACGACGCAAGACCTCCTCAAGAGTGGCCTAGTCAGACAGGCTCACGAGGAGCGGAGATAACAAGGCGGGGAAAACATCACGAGGCTCTCGTGACATGAGCCATGACGATCAGCACAAGGCGGGCGCCAGCGCTGTCGGCATTCTGGGAACGAGGGTCCCCAGACTTGCCTGCCTGCGGCCTGCGGCGTGGCTCAAGTGGGAGCCCAACGCGGCCCAGCTTCATCAGCTCATTCTCAAGACCCTCGCGAGGGGCCAAGCCTCGCGGGGCAGACGACAGGAACCTTCCTCAGGACCAGCCTCGTCAGGCAGGCTCACGAGGAGGCGGAGAGATCAAGGCAGGGTACCTCAGGAGCGTGCCCCATGACGCAAGCCATGAAGATTGAGATCGGGCGGGCGCCAGCCCGCACAGTGTCCCCGTTTCCCCTTCAGTGCAAAGGAGGCAAGCACAGGCCGAGGCATCAGGCAAAGTTTGCCGCTTCGGTGCAACAAGACCAAGACCAGCAGAGCGGCAGGACGGAGGTCATCGTGGAGCCTAAGACGGTGTCACCGTCAGAGCCTTTGGCAGCCGAAGACCAACTTTAGTCAGGATAAGTGTACTAGATGTTCCCCTTCAAAATGGCCAATTCTTGGTGCCCTTCCCGCTCATTTTTTGGGAAGAGGCCCAGGGCCTCCCTCTATAAATAGGACTAGCCACCACAGAGGTAGGGGGATCGACGGGACACAGGTCAAACCTACCAGAGAGAGAGAGAGAAGCGGCTGGACTCATTCAAGCAGTCCATCGCACCAGCTCAAGAACAGCCCCTCGCGAGGCTGTTCTTCCATTGTACAGTTCCTCATCAGCCCAGAGGCAATCCACCACACCACACATTGGAGTAGGGTATTACACCACAGCGGTGGCCCGAACCAGTATAAATCTCGTGTCTCTTGTGTTGTTCATCGTTCCTAGCTTAGATTCCTTACGCATGAGCTGGTAGGGGAAAGATCTCCACGCGCACCCCAGAGTTTGAACCTCAAGGGTCTGCCGGAACCCGAAATCCGACATTTGGCGCGCCAGGTAGGGGTGCGTCGGAATCTTTCTTCCGTTGGTCGCGTGTTATCTTTCATCGTGTCCATGGCTGACGCTCGCCGAGCCCGCTCCGAGCGTCGGGCTACTTGCGCCGCTCGAGTCGGCCGGACGGCTCCTGTCGGCGGACACCCCCGCCGTTCCCCGTCGCCTGCCGCCAAAGCCCCTAGCGGCCCGGCGGGGAACGAGCGCTGCCATTCTCCAAGCTGATGAAGAAGAAGGGCCCCTTTGAATGGACTGAAGAGGCCGAAAAGGCATTCCAAGAACTCAAGAGGTACATTTCCAGCCCTCCGGTGATGGTAGCTCCGCGTCCTCGGGGGCCTCTGGTGCTCTACCTCGCGGCCACCCCTTACTCCACCAGCACAGCCCTGGTAGTTGTCAGGGTGGAGCATCAGGCCAAGGCCGCAACTACCCTCCAGGCAGGAGCGAAGCGAAGCCAAGAGAGCCTCACAAAGACCGCGGTCGCGGCCGAAGGGGATCAGCCGCAGCAGGAAAGCGCGCCCGGAGCAGAGGAGGCCTCACCGAGCGCCCAAGCGTTGGGGGCTCCGCCGTCTCGGGAGGCACCCCGACCTACAGAGGACGTGAACAGTGCCAGCACTCACAGCCTCGTCGAGCACCCCGTGTACTTCGTCAGCACGGTGCTACGGGACGCGAGGGCGCGGTACCCCATGCCCCCAAAAACTCCTCCTCGGGCTATTGGTAGCCTCGCGCAAGCTGCAGCACTACTTCCAAGGTCATCCCATCAAGGTCGTCTCAGCATACCCTCTGGAGAGGGTGCTCAGGAGCCCCAACTCAGCTGGAAGAGTCGCCGAGTGGAACATCGAACTGCAAGCGTTTCAGCTAGAGTTCAGCACAACCAGAGTCATCAAGGGGGCCGCATTGGCAGATTTCGTGGCAGAATGGACGGAGGCACCTGGCCTCGAAGCAGGCGAAGACCGATCACTTTCTCCGGGGAGCGAGGCACCGGACGGCTGGGTCATGTACTTCGACGAGGCATTCTCCCGACATGGCGCGGGGGCCGGCGCAGTGCGTGTATCCCCTACTCAGGACAAGCTCTATTACGTTGTGCAGCTCTGTTTCCAGCATGGGAAAAAGGTCTCCAACAACATAGCATAATATGAAGGCCTGATAGCCGGCCTGAGAGCCGCACTCGCTTTAGGGGTAAAGCGCCTCATCATCAAGGGCGATTCGCAACTCCTCGTCAATTTCTCCAACAAGATATACGAGCCGAAGGATGAGCACAGGGAAGTCTACCTCGCGGAGGTTCGCAGGATGGAGAAACAGTTCTGGGGGCTGGAGCTACAGCATGTGCCTCGCGACACCAATCAAGAGGCGGATGACATCGCCAAGAGGGCGTCCAGGTGGCTGCCTCAGGAGCCTGGCGTCTTCAAGGAGCGACTCTTCAGGCCCTCAACGGCGCCATCACTATCAAGCGCGGCGCAACCTCGGGAGGAGCTCCCCCAGCCGCCTGCCTCAGGAGCCCCGGTCTACGGCCCGGCCTCAGGGGCACGCCTCCTCCTGGCGTTGGAGCCTCAGGAAGGGTGCTAGATCACAAAGCTCAAGAGCTACTTGACACGGGGGACCCTGCCAGAGAAGGAGGAGGAGGCGGAGCGCAGTGGCGGCACAGCCACGGCCATCGTGCATCGTGGATGGAGAGCTTTACCGAGGCGCATCAATGACGTGTCCCTACGTTGCATTTCCAGAGAGCAAGGGAAGGAATTGCTGGAAGACATACACGGCGGAGATTGTGGGCATCACTCATCGTCACAAACCCTCGTTGGCAAGGCGTTCCGCAGCGGTTCTACATGCCCACAACACTCAGCGACGCCATTGAGCTGGTAAAGGCTTGCGAGGCCTGCCAATTTCACGTCAAGCAGATCCATCAGCCGGCAGGAGGTCTGCAAACTATACCCCTCTCATGGCCATTCGCAGTTTGGGGGCTGGACATTCTAGGCCCGTTCCCTCGGGCGCCAGGAGGCTATCACTACCTCTACGTCGCCGTGGACAAGTTCACCAAGTGGGCTGAGGTGGAAGCCGTCCGCACCATCCCAGCGGGCTCTGCGGTCAAGTTCATCAGGGGCCTTGTGAGCCGGTTTGGGGTGCCTAACCGCATCATCACCGACAACGGTTCGCAGTTCACCAGCCATCTCTTCAAAACGTATTGTGCTAACCTTGGAACGCAGATATGCTACGCCTCGGTGGCGCACCCCCGGAGTAACGGCTAGGCCGAGCGAGCCAATGCGGAGGTCCTGAAGGGCGTCAAAACCAGAACCTTCAAGAAGAAGCTGGAGGCCTGCGACAGGGGCTGGTACAACGAGCTCCAGTCTGTGTTGTGCTCCATCCACATGACCCGGCCAAGCCGACTAGCGAGACCCTTTTCTTCCTCATCTACGGAGCAGAAGTCGTCCTCCCTCACGAGGTCAGGCGTCGCTCCGCATGGGTCCTGGCGTTCGACGAGGCGCAGTAGGACGCCATGCGAGGGACGGATCTCGTGCTGGGGGAGGAACATCGTCGAGAGGCCATGCTGCAAGCGGCAAGGTATCAACAAGTGCTGCGGCGATACCACTGCCGCAACATCCGCCCCAGGAATCTTGAGGTAGGGGACCTCATGCTCAGACGGGTCCTCTCCAGGGAAGGGTTGCATAAGCTTTCTCCCATGTGGGAGGGCCTGTTCAAGGTTGTTCATGTTTCCAGGCCCGGCTCCGCACGCTTGGAGACTCAGGAGGGGGTGCCAATCCCGAACGCGTGGAACATCCAGCATCTCCAGAAGTTCTACCCTTGAAGAAAGGCCTAGAGCCTGTAAAAAAGGCCCGGAACCTGTGAAGAAGGCCAATGCCTGTGAAGCTTATTTCCCCGAGAAAGGCCCGAAGCCTGTGAAGAAGGCCAACGCCTGTGAAGCTTATTTCCCCGAGAAAGGCCCGGAGCCTGTGAAGAAGGCCAACGCCTGTGAAGCTTATTTCCCCGAGAAAGGCCTAGAGCCTGTGAAGAAGGCCAACGCCTGTGAAGCTTATTTCCCAGAGAAAGGCCCGGAGCCTGTGAAGAAGACCAACGCCTGTGAAGCTCATTTCCCCGAGAAAGGGTCGGAGCCTGTGAAGAAGGCCAATGCCTGTGAAGCTCGCCGCCCGTGACACTCTCACGTAATAATGAGTTGGGGCTGTACACGCCCCGGAGTCTCCGGAGAGCCACCCTCGGGCCTCGGGGGCTCCCGCCCATGCCCAGTGGCAGCACTTAGCTCCGCGCTGGCGAGAAGACGTCGAAGACTAGATTAGGTGCCGGACGCGGCTTTTTCATTTGCTTTCTGCAGTTGGCGTGTTCGTCCCTATTTGAAGTTCTATTGAAGTTGTTGCCGTCCTTGGCTTCTGACTCTTTGTCTTTTTCGCCCACTCGCCTAGTTTTCTCTCGCGCAAGTCTCGCGAGGAAGCAACGCGGGCACCCTCGCGAGTGTTTTCTGCCCCTGTTGTTTGAAGCTTTCCTATCCAGGTCCACTACGGGAGCACCCCTCCCAGTCCGTGCCCCACGGGCATCGCGACGCGAACACAGGACCTGGGTCGGTCGCCTGCATAACCGAGGCCGGAAGCTACTCCTCCTGACTAATCCTTGCAAGACATGAAGCGCGCGGCGAGGCCTCGGGCACGGGAGGCGAAGACCGCGACAAGTCCCCCTGAGCTAAGTAATTCCTGCACGCGGGCATGCGGCACAAAAGCACAACACAGGAATAGCGAAAACAACATGATAATTAACAGCAACAGTTCAGCACGCCCCCACGGGGCCCTACACTACTGTCTCTTTGCGCAGGGAAAGGAGAAAAACAAAATAGGCACGACTCGCTCGGCACCAACTCGCGGCGAAGGCTCAGACGCCTCCCGGAGCTCGGGCCAGACTCATCCTCGCGCTTCACCGAGGCGCGACGGCGGGCTGACCCGCTACCTCCCTCCAGGCGAGCGCAATGGCACGGAGGCTGGTCGCGGCCACCGCTGGAGGGGCTGTTGTCCAAACGAGAGCCGCCGAAGCTCGACGAGCCCCGAGGCCGCCGACCACGCGCCTGCCATCATCTTCGTCCCTATCATCGCCGGGGCTGGGCACACGGCCGCGGTCATCGTCTTCGGGGTAGCACCCGGCACGGCGACCGCCTTCTCCGAACACCCTCACATAGAGGGTGGCGTCGCCGTCGAACTTGAAGTGTAGGGTGCACCGTCGGCTCAGGCCACGCACGCGGGCAAACTTTTGCCAGCCGCGGGTCAGGGCCACATAACCGGTGGCGGAGACCTCCAGCAAAGCCCAGGAGGCCCGGCTGCAACAACCGTCCGCCTGAAGCCAGAGGCCGCCCGAAGCGCCGGCCGGAAGTTCACCTACAAAGAAGCGGGGAAGCTGGAGACAGGTGCTGGTCGGCTCCACCGACCACACGACGAACTCCGGCAGCACCTCCGTCGAATGGACGCGTGGCCTAGGGAGCCGCGCAGTCACGGCGCGCCCCCCATCAACGACCTGGCGCCCATCGCCGCGCAGGGGATCGCCTCCACGACCGCGGGATGCCGCTACGCGAGCCCCAGGATGCTTGTGAGGACGGCCTCGACCGCGCTTGGCCAGTCTACCTGGCGGGCCTTTCCCTTCTCCACGGCCGAGAACCTCTTCGACGGAGCCATGGAGAGAAAGGAGTAGCAGGAGGGGATGGACTGGAAGGGCTTGCACCATTCCATACTTATAGCTGGAGGAGGCCAACCGTCGACCTCCACGATCGCGGGTAATCATGACCCATCTCTGCGTGCAGGGACTTGTCAAGTCATGCGGTTGCCGAGGGATCGTAGGGAAGCAGAGACGCCCAATTACAATCAATCGCAACACGGCGCCTGAGGCCACAGGCTGTTGGGGCCCGCGGCGCTTCGCACTTTCCCCTTCGCTTCTCTGCTAAGCCAAGTCCAGCGCGCCTTGGGCCCGGGGGCTCTTGCCGGGCGTTCGGGAACGGGGTCCCAGACTTGCTCGCCTGCGGCCTGCGGCGTGGCTCAAGTGGGGCCCAGCGCCAGATTCATCAGCTCAAGCTCAAGACCTCGCGAGGGGCCAAGCCTCGCGGGGCTGACGGCGTGAAGCTTCCTCAGATCAGCCTCACAGTGTGCTCACGAGGAGGCGGAGAGATCAAGGCAGGGTACCTCAGAGGGTGCCCCGTGACGCAAGCCATGACGATCGAGATCGGGCGGGCGCCACTGCGAAGTTGTCCTCGCTTCCCTTTGGTTCAATGGAGGCAAGCACAGGCCGAGGCATCAGGCAAAGGTTGTCGCTTCGGTGGAACAAGACCAAGACCAGCAGAGCGGCAGGACGGAGGTCATCATGGAGCCCAAGACGGCGTCACCGTCAGAGCCTTTGGCAGCCGAAGACCAACTTTAGTCAGGATAAGTGTACTAGATGTTCCCCTTCAAAATTGCCAATTGTTGGCGCCCTTCCCGCTCATTTTTTGGGAAGAGGCCCAGGGCCTCCCTCTATAAATAGGACTAGCCACCACAGAGGTAGGGGGATCAACGGGACACAAGTCGAACCTACTAGAGAGAGAGAGAGAGAGAGAGAGAAGCGGCTGGACTCATCCAAGCAGTCCATCGCACCAGCTCAAGAACAACCCCTCGCGAGGCTGTTCTTCCATTGTACTGTTCCTCATCAACCCAGAGGCAATCCACGACACCACACACTGGAGTAGGGTATTACACCACAACGGTGGCCCGAACCAGTATAAATCTCGTGTCTCTTGTGCTGTTCATCGTTCCTAGCTTAGATTCCTTACGCGTGAGCTGGTAGGGGAAAGATCTCCACGTGCACCCCAGAGTTCGAACCTCAAGGGTGTGCCGGAACCCGAAATCCGACAAGCGCGCGCAGCGTCCTTGTTTCCTCTTTGGTGCTAAGGAAGCGGGCGCAGGCGAAGAGTACCGAGGCATCAGGCAAAGGTTGCCATGTTGGTGCAACAAGACCAAGACCAGGAGGACGGCAAGACGGAGGTCATCGTGGAGCCCAAGACGGCGTCACCACCAGAGCCTTTTGCAGGCGAAGACCACTTTTGTCAGGATAGCTTGTACTAGTTGTCCCCCTTCAAATTTGCCCGCCGTTGTTGGCTCCCTTCCCGCTCAATATTTGGGGAGAGGACCAGGGCCTATATAAGTAGAGCTAGCCACCATAGTAGGGGCATCTGATCTTGGAATGGATCCACCCACCCACAAGTTAGCCAAGCACAAGAACACCTCAACCTCAGGAGGCTGTTCTTCCCTCTGTACTGTTCATCATCAGCCCAAGAGGCAATCCAAGACCACCACACTGGAGTAGGGTATTACACCATAATGGTGGCCCGAACCAGTATAAATCTCGTGTCTTTCTATGTTGCGAATTTGTCGAGTTCGTCCGCGAGATCTTAGCGAGCTAGGGTGTAGATCGGTAGGAGGGAAAGACTTCGCGCGGACCCTAGTGTTTGAACCTTAAGGTTTGCCGGAACCCCACATCCGACAGAAGTTGCCACAATTTGGCAAGTGAAGAACTATGTTCTGAGCTCCAATTGATCAAGATGAAGCATCGTCGCCCCTACAAGCTCCAATGGCTAAGCGACTCCGGCACCGTCCAAGTGGAGCACACCGTTCAAGTCTCCTTCAAGATTGGCACAAACAAAGACACCTTGGAGTGTGATGTGGTTCCCATGTCCGTTTGCCATCTCCTACTTGGACGACCTTGGCAATTCGACCCGACATCATCCACAACAGGAGAACCAATCACTATAGCTTCAAGATGAAGGGAAAGGAGTACGTTCAATGACCTATGTCATTGAGCCAAGTGATTTTGCCGACAAGCAAGAACCACCCATCATGGAGAGAATAGTGATAGTGGAGCACCAAAAAGAGAGTGAGCGCCACAAGCCAAAATTGAGTGCCTCCACGATGGGCGACAAGAAAAACTTAGTTCTATTTGCCACCAAAAGTGAGATGAGAGAAATTGTGAGAACCCATCAAGTGTTATGCACCATGTTCTCTTGTGCAAGGATGAAGTGTGGCAAGAACTAACACCTCTCACAATCTACCTTTAGTGTTATCTTCTCTATTGCAGGAATTCAAAAATGGTTTGCCCGTGAGCTACCTCTGGGACTACCTCCACTATGCGGTATCGAACACCGAATTCATCTCTTTCTAGGCACACCGTTACCGAACATGGCACCCTACCGAGTCAATCTCAAAGAAACCAAGGAAATACAAAGGCAAGTACAACAACTCATTGACAATGGGCATGTACGTGAAATCTTAAGCCCTTGTGTCGTACTGGTTATTCTTGTGCCTAAGAAATATGATAGTTTTTGCATGTGTTCTGATTGCTGCCCCATCAATGCTATCACCATTCGTTATCGATATCCTATTCCTCACCTTGATGATATCCTAGATGATCTTAGCAAAGCCGCCATTTTCTCTAAAATTGATCTTAAAAGTGGCTATTACCAAATCCGCATTCAAGAAGGCGATGAGTGGAAAACCGATTTCAAAACCAAGTTTGGTTTATATGAATGGCTACTTATGCCTATGGGTTTATCCGAAGCACCTGGTACCTTTATGCTTGTGATGCACTTACATTGGCGTATTTGTTGTGGTCTACTTTGACGATATTCTTGTGTTTAACATGTCTCCAGAAGATCACGTCACCCATCTTAGAACCGTTTTCCAAACTCTAAGAAAAGAGCACCTTTATGCTAATATGGACAAATGCCTTTTTTGTGTTGATAAGCTTGTTTTCTTGGGTTTTGTTGGGTCATCTAAGGGTGTTCATGTAGATGAAGCTAAAATTAATGCTATTAAAACTTGGCCACAACCAACCAACTTGCAACAAGTGCGAAGTTTCCTTGGCTTAGCTGGTTTGTATCGTAGATTTGTTAAGGACTTTAGCACTATTGCATCCCCTTTGCATGCCTTGAGTAAGAAGAATGCACCTTTTGTTTGGGGACCATTCTAAGATACCGCATTTCACGAGCTTAAGAATTTTCTTACACATGATCCATTACTTACATTAACCAACTTTGATAAAAGTTTTGAAGTTCATTGCGATGCTTATGGCAATGATATAGGAGCCGTGTTGATGCAAGAGAAGCGCCCAATTTCTTATTTTAGTGAAAAACTCTCCGGCGCGCAACTCAATTATCCCATTTATGACAAAGAGTTGTATGCATTAGTTCTAGTGTTGCATGTGTGGGAGCATTATCTCCGTCCTCATGAATTTGTCATTCATACCGACCATGAAGCTCTCAAGTATCTTAAGGGTCAAACAAAGTTGAATAGAAGGCACGCTAAATGGAGTGAGTTTAACGAATCTTTTCCTTATGTCATCAAGTACATTAAGGGTAAAGAAAACACAGTGGCGGATGCTCTTTCCGGCAAATGCATGCTTGTTACTCAACTTGAGTTGAATGTCATTCGTTTTGAGCACATGAAGGACTTGTATGCGCATGATCCTAGTTTTGCTATTCCTTATGCCAAATGTTTGACGCATACATCTTGGGAACGCTATTACATCAAATATGATTATCTTATGAGAGCTAACAAATTATGTATCCCCGAGTCTTCTCCTCGTTTATTACTATTGCAGGAATATCATGGAGGAGGACTTATGGGCCACTTTGGACGCGACAAGACATTCGTTACGTTCTCCAAGAACTACTTTTGGCCCATGATGTTCCGTGACGTCTCCCGCTACATCAACCGATGCTCTACATGTCGCAAAGCTAGTCTAGAGCTCAATCCCATGATCTCTATATGCCACTTCCTATTCCATATCACCCATGGGAAGATATTAGTATGGACTTTGTGCTTGGTTTGCCTAGAACTAGAAATGGCAAAGATTCTGTGTTTTTTGTTGTGGACCGTTTCTCTAAGATGGCACATTTTATCCCATGCAACAAGATAGACGATGCTTCACATGTTGAAAATCTCTTTTGTAGGGAAATCTTGCGTCTACTTGGAGTGCCCAAGACTATTGTTTCAGATCACAACATCAACTTCCTAAGATACTTTTGGAAGACACTATGCGCCAAGCTCGGAATCAAGCTCTTGTTCTCTTCGGCATACCATCCTGAAACCAATGGCCAAACGGAGGTCACGAACTGGACGCTATCTACTCTCCTATGTGTGTTGATCAAGAGGAACATCAAGAAGTGGGAGGAGTGCCTACCTATCATAGAGTACGCCTACAACCGCGTAAGACAATCGACTACCGGCAAGTCCACCTTCGAGGTCGTCTACAGCTTCAATCTGTTGTCCCCATTGGACATTCTACATCTACCACTACAAGAGTAGTCTGGTTGTCCCTGCTGGAATTCTGATGCAGCTTGAGAGAATATAGAGACAATGCCTCTGGAGGAAGCAAAGAGATGAGCCGGCTCCATCCCTTGCTGCTTAGGAGCTTACTTGTAGGCCCAAAAATAGGGGAGGTCTTTGTATACTTAACCTGGGGGTGCAGAATGTGGCTCTTCTTCTCAAACATGAAAACACCTTCCTAAACAGGAAAGATCTTCCTTGGGTGTCTTTAATTTGGGATTCATATTACCATGGCGGGGTGCCCCAGGGAACTTTTGACTGTGGTTCTTTTTGGTGGAGAGATATTTGCAAAGTAATGCAGAGCTTCAGAGATTGTTCTTGGGTCCAGATAAATGAAGGTGACACTACACTTCTCTGGTCTAATAAATGGCAACTTGGTCATGAGGTTTCTACCCTCCAATGCAGATTTCCTAGGCTTTTTCGTATGCCAAGGACCCATGAATTTCTACTAAAAAGATTTTTCACACACAAGACATCTACCAACATTTTCATCTTCTACTGTCAGCTTAGGCATATGATGATTAGGTCCTCTTGCAGTCCCTGATGGACATCCACAATAGAATACCTCGGTCTAACGATGTTTGGTTCTGGCAAGGTTCTTCCAAGGAGTACAAGCCCAAGATGTTTTACTCCCACACCTTTGCTACTGAATCATTTAATCCCTTGACTACTTGGATATGGAAATCCTCTTGTACCATGAAAATCAAGGTGTTTGCTTGGATGCTCATTATGGACAGATTGAACACAAAGGATATGGTGGAGAGGAGACATTGGCATATGGAAGATGGAGTGAATTGTGTGCTTTGCCCTTTGCAAGAAAGGGAAACCAGGGATCATATGTTTTTTAACTGCAATTTCAGTGTGAGAGTGTGGAACTATCACCAGTATAGCGAGGTGCTATACAAACGGTTTTTAACCCCTTTCCGCGATGGCATTTGGAACCGTCGCCAAGTGAGTGTGGGCGATAGGGGGGGGGGGTCCTTCCCACACGACCCAGAAACCGTCGGGTATATGCCCTCCTGGCACACATGCTCGGCAAAATGAGGCCCTGTGCGACCAGCGAGCGCTCAAATACAGTAATACGTACAGTAGAGCTAAAAATACAATTATACAGGCAAAATCATTTCCGATCGCAAGTACATCCCACACAGTCAGTCCCCGCTAAACGTTCCTGCTCGTATGTACATCCCACGTAGTCGCTCCAAGGAAAACATTTGCGCAAGGTGGCCTAACACAAATAGTTTTGAAGAGAATGTCGTGTGTGATTGTTCATTGATCCAACATGGTTTATTCCTAGAAACTGTGTGCGTTTCCTAAGGTCATCGCCCACGGTGTTTTCTCAATAACCGTCTGCAATAGGAAAACCCAATTAGCAGGCTAATTGGCCAATTAGCAGGATAATTGGCAATTAGCAGGATAATTGGCCTATTATTAATAATCCATTTATTAATGTAATTAACAGTCATATTAAGCACATAATATATTTCGTTTCCATATTAAGGAAGCAGGATTTCATAATTGAAATACATCCGAGTACAACATGATATAGCTTCAACACTCAGCTACCCCATTACACAACTGTACTAGCTCCAAGTTTCACATGCAACATCTAGAACCTTTCGAAATTAGCATCATAGATGGTACATAGACAGACGCATCTCATTCGGAAAATCGTCAAGGTAAGGCGAATATTGAGACTTTATTCATGTTGAAGGTCTTTGCAACTTTAGGCCAGTGCCTGTGGATGATTGACTGTCCATCCTCCGTCCTCTTCAGGAACACTTCAATATTGAACCGTGGGTGTTGTATGAAAACTTTCCTCACCTCCTGACCATAGAGGTGGTTTGAGAGGTAATCATCAGTGAACTGCTTTGGAAAGGCCTGAAAACAAGGGTGTGCATAAATATCTTCTATATATTGGAAATTGGGCAAAGGAATAATAAATAGCAAGGTATAATAGTCAGTACCATCTTGTAGTGAACTGATGTCTTCTTCATTGTGCAGATAAAGATTTTGTTATTTTTTGCCACTAATTTATTTATCCTAACAATCTTTCCGAGTTTCTTGACTTGATTGATATTCATGGACAACTCATTTCCCTAGATGCAAACAGGGTCGAACAGTGGGTCAAAACCTCTGGCAGCAGGACCTACATGTGCAAGACCAAATTGTTAAAAACCTAATATTAGAATGGTTCCTGCAATTGCACAATAATGTGCTATTAGACAACGGACCATGCACATGCAGTTAACTAAACACCACAACAAATGAACCAAACGTTAACTGAGCACCACATTGAAGAATATAACATACTCCTAATAGAAGATCAGACAGTTAACCAAACCAAGCATGCTTAACAACTTGGAAATATAGCAATTGTATTTGTTTCTCATGTATTTAGTACAACCAAATTCGATTTATTTCTCACATGGTATACAATAACATAATGCACCCACAACAATTGAACATCACATTGCAGAATTGAACCAAGCAGTTAACTAAACACCACAACAAATGAACCAAACGTTAACTGAGCACCACATTGCACAATATAACATACTCCAAATAGAAGGTCGGAGAGTTAAACAAACCAAGCATGCTTAACAACTTGGAAATATAGAAATTGTATTTGTTTCTCATGTATTTAGTACAGCCAAATTCCATTTATTTCTCACATGGTATACAATAACATAATGCACCCACAACAATTGAACATCACATTGCAGAATTGAACCAAACATTTAACTAAACACCACAACAAATGAACCAAACATTAACTGAGCACCACATTGCACAATATTACATGCTCCTAATAGAAGATAAGACAGTTAACGAAACCAAGCATGCTTGATAACTTGGAAAATTGCACCCTGAAGAATTGAACATCACATTTGCAGAATGGAACATCACATTTGCAGAATTGAACCAAACAGTTAACTGAACACCACATTGCACGACATATAGAACATATACACTAGAGCAGAAGATTGCATGGAAAAGTAGATAGCACAATTCACTAGAATTTGTTAAGGAAAGGAAGTAGCTAGCAAATTGAACATGGGTCTTTATAGTGAGCTAATAAGACAAGCTACTCCACATTGTCAGAGATATCAATGACGATTGGCTCCTTGGACATGTAAGAGGGCGAGGCCTCCGCATCATGGGCGCCCTCATCGTAGTGGTGAGTTTCCTGAGCCACTCCGGGCACCAACCTACTGGCTCTCGAGATGAGGTAAGCACGTGCACGCTGAGAAAACACATCATAGACTTCGTCAAAGGCACCGAGGGTGGCCTCGATAAAACACCACGAACTGTCGTTGAAAGCAGCCAACTGCATCGCGGCATCGGCACGTGAGGCATCGACGGTGGCCTCGAGAGCGGGGTGCTCCTCGAAGATCTGGGATCTGCACGAATGGCAGCTATCGCGACCTCATCCGCGTGCGGCCGTGATTTGCTTCTCCGCTACCAAATGCTCCTTGAGATCCTGGCTATACTGTGTGCACCATGGCTTAGGGCGGCGCTTATTTGGTGGAGGGGTCGGTGATGTGGGTGGAAGGTGTCGCGCCGACGGTCGGGGCATGTGGGATGTGGAAGGAGGAGGAGGATGGAGGTCGGGTGTGGATTACCTGCCTGGATAGGCGAGGCCTAGCAGCGTGAAGGAGGGTCGTCGGCGAGGAGGCGGCGCTGCAAGCAAGGAGTGAAGGTTTCAACTTGGAAAGGAAGGCAGAAATAGGGGAAATGTGGCTTTTGGTAAGGGGGAGGGGGCGGCGAGGTAGATATTTCCACGGAAGCCAAAAATTTGGAATCGCTTCAGCGAAAAAACTGAGGCGCAAAGTGTCATCAGACACGGTCCCTTATTTAGAGCAGGCAGTGGACTGTAGCTGTCGCACCTTCTCGCGTAAGCCGTATGCATACTATACTCCGATGGTGCTCCAAGATATTTTGTGTTGCATCTCACACGGTTGGTGATAATAAACTGTGTGGGATCTACTTGATTTTTCGTCTTGATTTGAATTACATAATGGGGACACAGCGGCAATGGACGGTGTTTGAATTGCTAGACCTTTTATCTGCGGTCAACATGCAACTATATGTGTGTCGTAAAAAAATTGGAATTATTCGGGGTTCATTTGGAAATTTTATACATCAAATTGGTTTTCTAGCCTTTTCAGGTGCACAATTCAAAATTAAAGCACATGCACATGCTCCGGTGACCCAACATGGGTTGTAAAATCATATATGTGTCCATGGGTTTATGCTTATGTCCCATGCAAGAAATGGGGATGAATTTCGAACACCACGGCACCGTGGCTCTCCGGAAAATGTTGAGGCACTTGCTTTTGTAATTCTAGTAAATCCAAAACCCATCTGAAGTTCATGAACCTTGGCATGCTATCATGGAGTGGCATCAACATGCTGGGGTAAAAAATATTGTCCCATTTGGGGCAGGTTGTGGTATAAGCTTCTCACAAATCAGAGCTTCTCACAAGAAAGCCTCATGGTTCCATTAGGGAAACATGTCACATTTGTGGACAAAACGATATTCGTGGCGTCTTCTTCCTTTCAATTTTTTTCCTGGTGTCAACATAGAACAACCTGAGTGTCGTGTTAAATTTTGGATTTTTCCGGGGATCATTTGGACATTTTTATACATTAATTGATTTTTCTAGGCATTTATGTGCATAATTAAATATTGAACTACATGCACATGCTCCAGTCCATAAAAACGGGTTGCAAAATCAAATGTTTGTCCTTTTGCAAGATTAGGTCACATGCAAGAAATGAGAACGAATGTCAAACACCTTGACACTGTCGCTCAGTCGCTAACATTGAGATACATAGTTTTAAAATTTTAGTAAATCGAAAACTCGTCTGAAATTAATGAAACTTGGCATGATATGATGGAATGGCAGCGACATGCTGTGGTAAAAATATCGCCCCATTGGTGGCAGGTGTGGGTATAAGCTTCTCGCAAACCAGAGCTTATCTCACAACAAGCCTGATGGTTTCGGTAGGGTACGTGCCACCTTGGGGGACGAAATGATATTTGTTGCCTCTTCTTATTTTCAAAATGTTTCTCGTGTGAACATAGGACAACACGAGTGTTGTGTCAATTTTTGGGATTTTTCGGGGTTCGCTTGGACATTTTCATACATTAACCGAGTTTTCTATGTCTTCATGTGCATAATTCAAATTTGAACTACACGCACAAGCTCTAATGCATATAAATTAGTTGAAAATTAAAATATGTGTCCTTGGTTGCATGCTTAGGTCCCATGCAAGAAATGGGAATGAATGTCAAACACCCTGCCACCGTCACACGGCCGCAACCATTGAGATACCTGGTTTTTAAATTCTAGTAAATCCAATGCTCGTCTGAAATTCATGAATCTTGGCATACTATCATGGAGCAGCGTCAACATGCCGTGGTAAATTTGTTGTCCCATATGGGGCAGGTTTGGGGATATGCTTCTTACAAACCAGAGCTTCTCACAACAAGCCTGATGGTTTTGGTAGGGAACGTCCCACCTTTGGGGACGAAACGATATCCATTGCCTCTTATTGCTTTCAAAAAAATTCTCGTGTCTACATAGAACAACAGGAGTGTTGTGTCAATTTTTGGGATTTTTTTGGGTTCGTTTGGACATTTTTATGCATTAATTGAGTTTTCAATGCATTTATGTGCATAATTCAAATTTGAACTACATGCACATGCTCTAATGCTATAGATTGGTTGAAAATTCAAATCTGTGTCCTTGGTTGCATGCTTAGGTCCCATGTAAGAAATGAGAATGAATGTCAAACACCCTGCCACCGTCACCCGGCCGCAAACATTGATATAACTGGTTTTTAAATTCTTGTAGATCCAAAGCTCGTCTGAAATTCATGAAACTTGGCATGCTATCATGGAGAGGCATCAACATGCCGTGGTAAATTTATTGTCCCATTTGGGGCAGGTTTGGGGATATGCTTCTCACAAAGCAGAGCTTCTCACAACAAGCCTAATGGTTTCGGTAGGGAACATCCCACCTTTGGGGATGAAATGATATCCATTGCCTCTTATTGCTTTCAAAAAAATTCTCTTGCCAACATAGAACAACAGGAGTGTTGTGTCCATTTTTTGGATTTTTCGGGGTTCGTTTGGACATTTTTATGCATTAATTGAGTTTTCAATGCATTTATGTGCATAATTCAAATTTCAACTACATGCACATGCTCTAATGCATATAGATTGGTTGAAAATTCAAATATGTGTCCTTGGTTGCATGCTTAGGTCCCATGTAAGAAATGGGAATGAATGTCAAACCCTCTGCCACCGTCACTCGGGCACAAACATTGATATACCTGGTTTTTAAATTCTAGTAAATCCAAAGCTCGTCTGAAATTCAGGAAACTTGGCATGCTATCATGGAGCGGCATCAACATGCCGTGGTAAATTTATTATCCCATTTGGGGCAGGTTTGGGGATATGCTTCTCACAAACTAGAGCTTGTCACAACGAGACTAATGGTTTCAGTAGGGAACGTCCCACCTTTGGGGACGAAACGATATCCATTGCCTCTTATTGCTTTCAAAATTTTCTCGTGTCAACATAGAACAACAGGAGTGTTGTGTCAATTTTTGGGACTTTTTGGGGTTCGTTTGGACATTTTTATGCATTAATTGAGTTTTCAATGCATTTATGTGCATAATTCAAATTTGACCTACATGCACATGCTCTAATGCATATAAATTGGTCGAAAATTCAAATCTCTGTCCTTGGTTGCATGCTTAGGTCCCATGGAAGAAATGGGAATGAATGTGAAACACCCGGCCACCGTCACTCGGCCGCAAACATTGAGATACCTGGTTTTTTAAATTCTAGTAATTCCAAAACTTGTATGAAATTCATGAAACTTGGTATGCTGTCATGGAGCGGCATCAACATGCCGTGGTAATTTTTTTGTCCTTTTTGGGGCAGGTTTGAGTATAAGTTTCTCACAAACCAGAGCTTCTCACAACAAGCGTGATGGTTTCGGTAGGGAACATCCCACAAACGATATCTGCTTCCTCTTATTGCTTTCAAAATGTTTCTAGTGTCAACATAGAACAACAGGAGTGTTGTGTTAAATGTTGTATTTTTTCGGGGTTCGTTTGGACATTTTTATACATTAACTAGGTTTTCTAGGCATTTTATGTGGATAATTCAAATTTGAACTACATGCACATGCTCCAGTGCATATAAATTGGTTGGAACATCAAATTTGTGTCCTTGGGTGCATGGTTAGGTCCCATGTAAGAAATGGGAATGAATTTCAAACACCAGGGCACCGTTGGTTGCCGGAAAAACATTGAGATACTTTGTTTTAAAATTATAGTAATCTAAAACTCGTCTGAAATTCATGAAACTTGGCATGCTAGCATGGAATGGCACGTGACATGTTGTGGTATTTTCGTGTCCATTTCGAGAGAAGGCGCACTCGAATAACAACCAACAAAGTCATTTTGAAAAAATAGCTGCCACTTTAATATCTCAAACATTTGTATAATTTCAAATCCTATGCGTTCTGTTAACCATTCACATGACGCTATGTCTCTTCATTTTAATGGCTATAGGAGGTGCCGTGCGAACCGCTGCTTGACTGAACAGGAGGCGTGCGAGCGGAGTCCGGTGCACAGGCTGACCGAGAGGCGTGCAAGCTGTCCTCCAGTGCGTAGGCTAACCGGGAAGCATGCGAGTTGTATGTTGCACAGGCTCACTGGGAAGCGAGCCCTTTGACTTCCATGGCCGCTCGCCTTCCTCTCCATTAATGGCACCAGAGCCGCTGTGTAATACGGGCGTCCTTACTGTTCGCCTCCCATTCCCCTCCCTCCCGCATATCTCCACCAATGCCATGGTGCAGAATGATCATCTGCCACTAGTCTTCAGGTTTGGTGAAGTTGACTCCGAGCCGGAGGAGATAGAAAATAAGGAGGATTGCGGCCTCATGGACATGGCCCTGAACGAGCTGGCCCCGGCGGTTGCTTCCCATGCTCCCGTCCCAGCTCCCATCCCCACGCCCGCGCCAGCGACCATCCCCGTAGCATTGACGGGGTGGTCGCCGAGCACTATCGCAGAGCTGCAAGTCGTGGGTGTCAGCGAGTTCTCCGTGGACCCGCACGAGCTCGTGTACATGCCAGTGCCCGTGCCCGTGCGCGCCCCTCCACCCATCGTGGCACCAGTCCCTATGCGTGCAGCACCCGCCACGCCCGTGCCCGTGCGTGCCCCTCCACCCACCACGGCGCCGTTCCCCATGCGTTTGGCTGCACCCACCGCGCCCGTGCACGTGCCCCCCTCGGCAGCATAGGACGCTGCCGTCGACCGCTACCTCTCAGCGGCACCAGTCGCCGTCCTCCCGCGCCCCTCCCGTCGATCGTGCAATGACATGATGTTTGATTTACAAGTGAAGAACATTTTGTGCTGCATTGGAGACTTCAACAACGGCGTCCCGGAGGACAACAACGATGGCGCGGCACACCGACTCTGCCGCCGCCGGAAATAGTTTTTTTGGGGTTTAATACTGTATCTCGAATTCTCGATCATATGAATATAAATCCGTAGTGTGACTGAATGAAAGATATGGTTTGAACAAGCTTGCATTTTCTCTCTTAATGTACAGACTTATCAAACGATTTTCTTTTGAAAATAACGTCAATGGTTTTTAAATATAAAACACTCATCGCAAACATTTTAGTTAGAATACCCATATGCAAACTGACAGCTTCCCCGGGAAGCCAAGGGAAGGATTTGTGCAGCTCTTGATCGCAAACATTTTAAATAGAACACCCGTATGCAAAGTGAGAGCTATGGTCTTCCCCCTTAAGTCAAGGGAAAATTCACAGTGCAGGATTTATGCATCCCTTCAATGCAAACGTTTGTTTTGGATGACCCATGTGCAACCACGTAGAAACAATTGGGTAGGATTTGCATCTGTCATATTGGGTATGTTGCCATTTTTCAAACTGGAAAGATTGACATTTGTTTATCTAGTAACATTGCCATTTGTAAACCTTGTAACACTACGATTTGTCAAAATATTCAGCTAAAAATCACTAGCACTATCTAATTTTTGCAACTAAAATCACTAGCGTTGTTCATATGGACACCAATACAAAGTGGCATTGTACTTTTTGTCAAATTTGAGACCAGTTTTGATGTAATCTTTATCCAATTACAAACGGGAGATTATTAATAATTGGGAACCAATATCCCAAACGAATTACTTATTCGAACCGTTAGCGCTTGACCAACAATGGACATGCCATGCTTCGGTTAAGCAATAAAGCAGTAACATTCACTGTTACAGCGACGTCCTAAACAAACGGTTTAAAACCCCTTACCGCGATGGTATTTGGAACCGTCACCAAGTGAGTGTGGGCGATAGGGGGGTCCTTCCCACAAGACACAGAAATCGTCAGGGATAGGCCCTCATGGGACCCAGGCTGGGGCCGTGTGCAATCGGGCGAGGCATGGAAACCTAATCATTTCTGTAGGTATGTACATCCCACACGGTAAATCCCAGAAATCATTTCCGTAGGTATGTACATCCCACATGGTGAATCCCAGAAATCATTTCCGTAGGTATGTACATCCCACACGGTGAATCCCAGAAATCATTTCCGTAGGTATGTTCATCCCACACGGTGAATCCCAGAAATCATTTCCGTAGGTATGTACATCCCACGCAGTGAATCCCAAAAAATCATTTCCATAGGTATGTGCATCCCACACAGTTCTTTGTGTGGAAACATGTGTGCAAGGTGGCCTAACGCAAATAGTTCGCTGCTGGAAGCCGTGTTTGATTGTTAGTTGATCAAACACGCCTACTTTCTAGAAACCGTGCGGGTTGTTTGAGTTCATCGCCCACGATGCTGTCTGAGTAACCATTTGCAATAGAAAACCCCAATAAGTAGGGTAATTAGCCTATTATTGATAATCCATGTACTAATCAAACTGATATTTCTTATAAAACATGCCAGATATTTCATATCCATATAAAAGCAACCAGGATTTCATAATCGAATTACATCAGATAGCTTCGGCACTCAGTTACGCCATTACACAACAGCACCAAGTTTCACATGCAACATCAAAAACCTTTGGAAAGTAGCATCATACACGGTAAATAGACAGATGAATCTCATCTGGGAAACTGCAGAAGCGGAAGGAAAATATTGAGCCTTCAGTGATGTTGAATGTCCTTGCAACTTTAGGCCAGTGGCTATGCATAATTGCCCGCCCAACCTTCGTCCTCTTCAGCAAGACTTCAATATTGTACCATGGGTGTTGAATGAATACCTTCCTCGCCTCTTGACCATGCAGGTGGTTTGAGAGGTAATCATCGGTGAAATGCTTTGAAAAGTAATGAAAACAAAGCTATGCATAAATCATTGTTGTAAATTTTTAAATGGCGCAAGGGTCAAAAACAAGGTAAAAGAGTTGGTACCATCCTATAGTTGACTGATGTATTCTTCATTGTGCAAACAAAAATCTTGCTATTATTCGTCGCAAGTTTCTTCAACCTAAAAATATTTCTGAGTTTCTTGACATGACTGATATTCATGGACATCTCATTTCCCCATATGCAAAATGGGTCATACAGTGGGTCTAAGCCTCTGACAGCGGGACCTACATGTGCAAGACCTAATTGTAAGAAACCTAAATATTAGAATGATTCCTGCAACTGCACAGTAATGTGACATTAGCCAAAGGACCCTGCTTGAACAAACCTCGATGGTAAACCGCAGTGTCTCCCATTGTTTCCCTGCAACACACATAAGGAAGATCTTGATCAGGTTAACTGAGAGTTGCCATACTATCAATAGAATATGTATTGAGTACAGCCAAATTTGATTGGTGTCACATGCATAACAATACAAAATTGTACCCATAGCAAATGAAAATCAAATTGCAGAACTGAACCAAACAGTTAAATGGACAACAGACCAATGAACCAAAATAGTTAACTGAGCACGACATTGCAGAATAGAAACATGTACTAGAAGATAAGACAGTTAACAAAACAAAGAATGCTTGAGAACAGTACTACGAAATGTAGCAATTGTTGGACCAAAGTGTTAACTGAACATTACATTTAAGAGGACCAAACTGTTAACTGAACATCAGATTGCATATTAACATTACAGAGGACAAATCACTAGAATTCACTGGTGGTGGCCTCGAGAAAACATCAGGAACTATATCTTAAAGTAGACAACTGCGCGGCGGTGTCGACGGTGGCCTCGAAGACGAGGTGCTCCTCCAAGATCTGGCGGTCGACACGGATGTCAGCCATAGCAACCTCGTTCGCGCGTGCGGCCGCATGCTACTCAGCTCCACGTTATACTACGTGTAAAATGGTTGTGGGCGACGCTTAATTGGAGGAGGGGGCAGTGATTTCAGTGGAAGGTCTCGCTCCGTCAGTTGGGGCATGTGGGACGGGAAAGGAGGAGGATGGGGTGGGTGGGGTGTGGATTACCTGACCATATCGACGAGGCCGTGTAGCAAGAAAAAGGGTCAGCGGCGAGGAGGCCTCGCAACAAGAAGAAGAGTCGCCGGCGAGGAGGCGGCGCTGCCAGAAGAAGGGTCACCGGCGAGGAGGCGGCGCTGCAAGAAGAAGGGTAGCCGGCGAGGAGGTGGCGCTGCAAGAAGAAGGATCGCCGGCGAGGAGGCTGAGCTGCCAGTAAGCAACAGTGAAGGTTTGAACTTGCAAAGCAAGGAGGAATAGTGTAAATGTGGCTTTTGGTAGGAGGGAGGGGGTGGGGAGATAGATATTTCCGCGGTGGGAAAACAAATTTTGCTCGGTGCCGCGAGAAACTGGCACGCAAGTGTGGTTCAAGCGGGCGGTGGATCAGAGACTTAAGCTTCTGTGTAAGCCAGACAAGACGGTGCGCCAAGATATTTTATATCGCATCCCACACGATTCTTTCTAGTAAACTGTTTGTGATATACCTGGTATTTTCATTATGTTTGAAAGACAAAATGGTGTTACGGAGGGAAAGGATGGTGTTTGAATTGCTAGAACATTTACGTATAGTGAACCTGCAACTAGTACATGAGTGTCGTGTTTAAATTTGGAATTATTCTGGGTTCGTTTGGCATTTTTATGCATTAATTGAGTTTCTGGGCATTTAATGTGCATAATTCAAATTTGAACTATAAGCACATGCTCGAATGCACCAAAGTTTGCTGAAAAATCACATTTGTGTCTTTGGGTCAATTTATAGGTCCAATGCAAGAAATGGGAATAAAATTCAAACATCTGGGTGTCGTGGCTCAGCCGGAATGATTGAGAAACTAGGTTTTTTAATTCATGTAAATCCCAAACACGGCTGAAAATCATGAAACTTGGCATGGTGTCATGACATGGCACCAACATGCTGCAGTAATTTTTTTGGCCGAATTGGGACAAGCTTTGGTGTAAGCTTCTTGCAAACCGGAGCTTCCCTCAAAAAGGCTCCTGGTTTCGAGAGGGAACGTGTCATCTCCGTGTGCGAAACGACATACGTACACTGCCTTCTCCCGCCTTCATTTTTTTACACAACCAGATTAGACCAAATAGAAGTATCATGCTAAATTTTGGAATTATTCCGTGTTCGTTTGGCCTTTTTATACATTAATTGAGTTTCTGGGCATTTAATGTGCATAATTCAAATTTGAACTACAAGCACATGCTCCAGTGCACCATAGTTGTTTGAAAAATCACATGTGTGTCCTTGGTTGAATTTGTAGGTCCCATGCAAGAGATGGGAGTGAAATTCAAACATCCTGCGTCGTGGCTTCTAGGAAAGATTGAGAAACTTGGTGTTTTAATTCCTGTAATTCCAAAACACGCCTGAAAATCATGAAACTTGGCATGGTGTCATGACATGGAACCAACATGCCGCGGTAATATTTTTGGCCGAATTGGGACAAGCTTTGGCGTAAGCTTCTTGCAAACCGGAGCTTCCCTCAAGAAGGCCCGTGGTTCCGAGAGGGAACATGTCACCTCCGTGTGCGAAATGACATACGTACACTTCCTTCTCCCGCCTTATTTCTTTACACAGCCAGATTAAACCAAATAGAAGTACCGTGCTAAATTTTGGAATTATTCCGGGCTCGTTTCGCCTTTTTATACATTAATTGAGTTTTTGGGCATTTAATGTGCATAATTCAAATTTGAACTACAAGCACATGCTCCAGTGCACCAAAGTTTTTGGAAAAATCGCATGTGTGTCCTTGGGTGAATTTCTAGGTACCATGCAAGAGATGGGAGTGAGATTCAAACATCTAGGCGTCGTGGCTCGGCCGGAAAGATTGAGAAACTTGGTTTTTTAATTCCTGTAATTCGAAAACACGCTTGAAAATCATGAAACTTTGCATGGTGTCATGACATGACACCAACATGCTGCGGTAATATTTTTGGCCGAATTGGGACAAGCTTTGGTGTAAGCTTCTTGCAAACCGGAGGTTCCCTCAAGAAGGCTCGTAGTTCCGAGAGGGAATGTGTCACCTCCGTGTGCGAAACGACATACGTACACTGCCTTCTCCCCATTTTTTTACACAGCCAGATTAGACCAAATAGAAGTACCGTGCTAAATTTTGGAATTATTCCGGGTTTGTTTGGCCTTTTTTATACATTAATTGAGTTTCTGGGCATTTAATGTGCATAATTCAAATTTGAACTACAAGCACATGCTCCAGTGCACCAAAGTTGTTTGAAAAATCACATGTGTCTCCTTGGGTGAATTTGTAGGTCCCATGCAAGAGATGAGAGTGAAATTCAAACATCTGGGAATCGTGGTTCGGCCGGAAAGATTGAGAAACTTGGTTTTTGAATTCCTGTAATTCCAAAACACGCCTGAAAATCATGAAACTTGGCATGGTCTCATGACATGGCACCGACATGCTGTGGTAAATTTTCTGTCCGGTTTGCGAAGACCCACACATTAACAATCAACAAAGTCATTATGGAACAAGTGTTGTCATGTTAAAAATCGGAAACACAAGTATTATTGAAACCGTGGGCGTCCGACTTACCAATTACGTGTATCCACGCGTCCCTTTTTTTATTGGCTAGGAGGTGTCGTGCGGGGTAGCTATTTGATTACGGGAGGCGTGCGATCAGTCCCCTTGATGACCCACAAGTATAGGGGATCTATCGTAGTCCTTTCAATAAGTAAGAGTATCGAACCCAACGAGGAGCAGAAGGAAATGATAAGCGGTTTTCAGCAAGGTATTCTCTGCAAGTACTGAAATAAGTGGTAACAGATAGTTTTGTGATAAGATAAATTGTAACGAGAAACAAGTAACAAAAGTAATTAAAGTGCATCAAGGTGGCCCAATCCTTTTTGTAGCAAAGGACAATCCTGGACAAACTCTTATAATAGGAAAAGAGCTCCCGAGGACACATGGGAATATCGTCAAGCTAGTTTTCATCATGTTCATATGATTCGCGTCGTACTTTGATAATTTGATATGTGGGTGGACGGTGCTTGGGTGCTGTTCTTACTTGAACAAGCATCCCACTTATGATTAACCTCTATTGCAAGCATCCGCAACTACAACAAAAGTATTAAGGTAAACCTAACCATAGCATGAAACATATGGATCCAAATCAGCCCCTTACGAAGCAACGCATAAACTAGGGTTTAAGCTTCTGTCACTCTAGCAACCCATCATCTACTTATGACTTCCCAATGCCTTCCTATAGGCCCAAATAATGGTGTAGTGTTATGTAGTCGACGTTCACATAACACCACTAGAGGCTAGACAACATACATCTCATCAAAATATCAAACGAATACCAAATTCACATGACTACTAATAGCAAGACTTCTCCCTTGTCCTCAGGAACAAACGTAACTACTCACAAAGCATATTCATGTTCAAAATCAGAGGAGTAATAATATGCATAAAGGATCTGAACATATGATCTTCCAACAAATAAACCAACTAGCATCAACTACAAGGAGTAATCGACACTACTAGCAACCTACTAGCACCAATCCCGGACTTGGAGACAAGAATTGGGTACAAGAGATGAACTAGGGTTTGGAGATGAGATGGTGCTGGTGAAGATGTTGATGGAGATTGCCCTCTCCCGATGAGAGGAGCGTTGGTGATGATGATGACGATGATTTCCCCCTCCCGGAGGGAAGTGTCCCTGGCAGAACAGCTCTGCCAGAGCCCTAGATTGGTTCCGCCAAGGTTCCGCCTCGTGGCGGCGGAGTTTCGTCCCGAAAGGCTGCTTCTGGGTTTTTTTTCTCATCGAAAGACTTCATATAGGAGAAGATGGGCATCGGAGAGCCACCAGGGGGCTCACGAGGTAGGGGGCGCGCCCAAGGGGGGGAGCCCCCCACCCTCGTGAGCAGGGTGTGGGCCCCCTGGCCTTCATCTTTGGTGACGATTTTTCTTTATTTATTTTAAGATATTCCGTGGAGTTTCAGGACTTTTGGAGTTGCGCAGAATAGGTCTCCAATATTTGCTCCTTTTCCAGCCCAGAATTCCAGCTGTCGGCATTCTCCCTCTTCATGTAAACCTTGTAAAATAAGAGAGAATAGGCATAAGTATTGTGACATACGATAAATATCAATATAAATGCATGATGCAAAATGGACGCATCAACTCCCCCAATCTTAGACCTCGCTTGTCCTCAAGCAAAAAGCCGATAACAATAAATTTGCCCTCATGTTTAGAGGTAGAGGCGTCAATAAAAATAAAATACGGACATGAAGGCATCATGATTATTCTCATAACAACAACATATATAGATTTTGTCATATGATTACTTATGTTCGAGTGATGATCTTTTCACAATGCAAAGGTATGAATCAGAAACCTTATTGGGCACCAACAAATTATAACCTCAGTCATTGAAGCAATTGCAATTTATCATAACATCGGAAAGAGTCTATGTCAGAGCTTAAAAGCAAGTCCACATACTCAACTATCATTTAGTCCTTCATAATTGCTGGCACTCACGCAATACTTGTGGTTACGGAGTTTTAATCGGACACAGAGAAAGATAGGGGCTTATAGTTTTGCCCCGGAACCTTTTACCTCAAGGGTAATGTCAACAATAATAATTCATGCTCCCCTACATCCAATTCTATACCCCTATATAGTGTGCGAATAACTTTGAAAGATGGTCGTTGGATTAAGCCAATCCGACGGTGAAGAGATGGCAAATTCGAGCACTACTGGCCATTGGATATCATCTACATTCCACCAGATTTTGCCACATGTACAATCTAGAAGACTCCATGGTTGAACTTAAGCGTAATGCACAAACCTCAAAACACAAGAACTTCTACTTTGTTCTAGAATCTTCCGTATCATAATTTCCCAATTTTTTTCTACATGAGTTGCCATTATTTGTTTTTACTTTATGCTTTACAACGCACAATTCCATGAACCTTAAAATATATTAGCTTTTTTATAAAAACTAATTGATTTTGAATGCGATGAACTATAAGAATTAAAGGAACATCTACATCATGCATATATGACTCAAAGCTTACATGCTATAATGTGGTATTTATTCATAATTTGGTTGCCAAATCTCATGCGTGCAATGCACATGTACCTTACTAGTAGATATATATATCATGTTGTTTCCAACATGCTGGGCTTGCCAAAGGATAAAATGAAAAACAAGAAAGGTGAAGATCACCGTGACTCTTGCATAAGGTAGAGGATAATAATAAAAGATAGGCCCTTCACAGAGGGAACCAGAGGTTGCCATGCACTTTTATGGTTGGATGCACAAAATCTCAATGCGAAAGAACGTCACTTTATATTGCCCCTTGTGATATGAACCTTTATTATGCATTCCGTCGCTTTTATTTCTTCCATATCACAAGATCGTATAAAGCTTATTTCCCCACACCAATCAATCATACATATTTAGAGAAATTTTTATTGCTTTGCACCGATGACAACTTACTTGAAGGATCTTACTCAATCCATAGATAGATATGGTGGACTCTCATGGCAAGACTGGTTTAAGGGTATTTGGAAGCACAAGTAGTATCTCTACTTGGTGTTGAGAATTTGGCTAGCATGAGGGGGAAAGGCAAGCTCAACATGTTAGAGGACCCATGACAACATACTTTATCTCAGATATAAGAAAACATAACTCATCATGTTGTCTTCCTTGTCCAACATCAACTCTTTAGCATGTTATATTTTAATGAGTGCTCCTAATCATAAAAGATGTCAATGACAATATATCTATATGTGAAACCTCTATTTCCTTATTACTTCCTATTTATTGCAACTTTGACCAAAGCTATATTTGCCAACTCCCAACAACTTTTAATCATCATACTCCTTCTATGTGAAGTCATTACTCTCAATAAGATCAATATTAACTCTTTGTTTATTTTTATTCTTTTTCTTCTTTCTATTCTTTTATTCACCCAAGATCATGGGAAAATAACCAAGCCCTTGACTTAACACTAAACTTTATTATATATATAGCTCACGGACTCGATTACATAGAGGGATCATAAAGCAAAACTCATAACTAGATCATGCCATGACTTTATTCTACTATATCAAGATACTAATAATAGGATCGAACTAAGAAAAACGGTAAAGATAGGAGTTGTGATGGTGATAAGATACCGGGGCACCTCCCCCAAGCTTGGCAGTTGCCAAGGGGAGTGCCCATACCCATGTGATTATGTCTCCTTTGTTGATGAACAAGGTGGAAGTGCTGTTGATGATGCAAGCTTGTCGTCCATCTTCCACGGCATAGGCTCACCATCATAGAAGGATGATCGAGTCTCCGGAATCCTCAAATCTGCAGCCAAACTCATCCTTTTGAATCTATATTCATACTCACAGTTTTGATTTTGCAGATCATAGATTTGGGCTTGGAGGTGCTCGATCTTCTCATGTAGCTTGAAGATAGCCTCCTCGGTGTTCTTGGCATCCGGCTCGTAGTTGTTGGTGAACTCCACGAGCATCTTGTGGCTAGTGTTAATTCCATGCTCCACCATCCCCTGGCACTTGAAAACTTGTTGCTCCATTGCTTCGAGCCTCGCCTCCACGCTTCCGGTTCCCTTGGGTCCCTCAACATCGCGGATGTGCAGCAACCCTTCACGCATCTCAATGGTTTGAGGGTGTCGCAGCACCTCCGCGAGGTAAGGGTTAATCACCTTCTCGAAGAACTTGTCCTTGGAAGCACTTGGGGACGTCATGATGATCTAGACCTGTCAGAAAAACAGCTCGAAACAAGAACATAGGAGATTTGCGTGATACGGGGGTCAAAACATTCGGGAGAATATATAGTGAATTTTTACCGACCAAAATATGTATCATGCAAGAAAACGGAGTCCGGAGGGCACACGAGGTGCTCACGAGGTAGGGGGGCGCGCCCAGGGGGTTAGGGCGCGCCCACCACCCTCGTGGGGCCCTCGTGTCCTTCCCGGACTGCCACTTATGTTTCTATTTTTCTAAATATTCCAAAACTGAGAAATATTGCCTTAAAAATTGTTTTGGAGTCGGTTTACTTACCGTACCACATACCTATTCCTTTTCGGAGTCTGAAACGGTCTGGAAAGTGTCCCTTATGTATTCCTCCGGGGTTACGGTTTCAATAATATGGTTTCAACATTTATGGGATTACCTGAGATATAGTGTTTGATTCTTTGACCGTTTACCACCTTCGGATTTGTGCCTTCGAAATTGTTGATTTTTATGGCACCGGAACGATAGACCTCCTCGATAACGTAGGGGCCTTCCCATTTGGAGAGAAGTTTTCCTGCAAAAAATCTTAAACGAGAGTTGTACAGCAATACATAATCACCTACATTAAACTTACGCTTTTGTATCCTTTTGTCATGCCATCTTTTAACTTTTTCTTTAAACAACTTGGCATTTTCATAAGCTTGGGTTCTCCATTCATCAAGTGAGCTAATATCAAATAACCTCTTCTCACCGGCAAGTTTGAAATCATAGTTGAGCTCTTTAATAGCCCAATATGCCTTATGTTCTAGTTCGAGAGGTAAGTGACATGCTTTTCCATAAACCATTTTATACAGAGACATACCAATAGGATTCTTATATGCAGTTCTATACGCCCATAATGCATCATCAAGTTTCTTGGACCAATTCTTTCTAGATCTATTGACAGTCTTTTGCAAAATTAATTTGAGCTCTCTATTACTCAATTCTACTTGACCACTAGACTGTGGGTGATATGGAGATGCAATTCTATTACGAACGTCATATTTAGCAAGCATTTTACGGAAAGCACCATGAATAAAGTGTGAACCACCATCATCATTAAATATCTAGGGACTCCAAACCTCGGAAAAATAACTTCCTTAAGCATTTTAATAGAAGTGTTATGATCAGCACTGCTAGTTGGAATAGCTTCTACCCACTTAGTAACATAATCAACAACAACTAAAATATGTGTAAATCCATTAGAGGCAGGAAAAGGTCCCATATAATCAAAGCCCCAAACATCAAATGGTTCAATAACTAGTGAATAATTCATAGGCATTTCTTGACGTCCACTAATATTACCAATTCTTTGACATTCATCACAAGACAAAACAAACTTACGGGCATCCTTGAAGAGAGTAGGCCAATAAAAAACGGACTGCAATACCTTATGTGCAGTTCTATCTCCAGCGTGGTGTCCTCCATTAGCCTTGGAATGACACTTGCGTAGGGTCTGTTCCTATTCATGCTCAGGTACACAATGTCTAATAACACCATCTACTCCTTTATAAAGATGTGGATCATCCCAAAAGTAATGTCGCAAATCATAGAAAAACTTTTTCTTTTGTTGGTATGTGAAGCTAGGTGGTATAAATTTAGCAACAATATAATTAGCATAATCAGCATACCATGGAGTGCTACGAGAAGTTCTTATGACATTTAATTGTTCATCAGGAAAGCTATCATCAATAGGTAGTGGGTCATCAAGAACATTCTCTAACCTAGTTAAGTTGTTCCAAGCAGGGGTTCTCAGCTCCTTTTCTATCAACTATATGCAAATCAAATTCTTGCAGCAAGAGAACCCATCTAATAAGTCTAGGTTTAGCATCTTTCTTTTCCATAAGATATTTAATAGAAGCATGATCAGTGTGAATGGTTACTTTAGAATCAACAATATAGGGTCTGAACTTATCACAAGCAAATACAACTGCTAAAAGTTCCTTTTCAGTAGTAGCATAATTTCTTTGAGCATTTTCTAGAGTCTTACTAGCATAATGGATAACATTTAATTTCTTATCAACCCTTTGCCCTAGAACAGCACCTACAGCATAATCACTAGCATCACACATAATTTCAAAGAGTAAATTCCAATCAGGTGGCTGAACAACAGGTGCAGAGACTAATGCTTTCTTAAGTATTTCAAATGCTTCTACACAATCATCATCAAAGACAAATGGTACATCTTTTTGTAATAAATTAGTCAGAGGCCAGGAAATTTTTGAGAAGTCCTTTATGAACCTCCTATAAAATCCGGCGTGACCAAGGAAACTTCTTATACCTTTGATGTCCTTGGGACATGGCATCTTTTCAATAGCATCAACCTTGGCTTTATCAACTTCAATACCTCTTTCATAAACTTTGTGCCCCAAGACAATACCTTCATTAACCATAAAGTGGCACTTTTCCCAATTCAAGACAAGATTAGTTTCTTCACATCTCTGCAAAACTCGATTAATATTGCTTAAGCAATCATCAAAAGAGGAACCATAGACGGAAAAATCGTCCATGAAAACCTCACAAATATTTTCACAAAAATCAGAGAATATAGCCATCATGCATCTTTGAAAGGTAGCAGGTGCATTACATAAACCAAAAGGCATACGTCTATAAGCAAAAGTACCAAAAGGGCATGTAAAAGTAGTCTTTGATTGATCTTTAGTCGATACAGGTATTTGAGAGAAACCAGAATAACCATCTAGAAAGCAATAATGTGTATGTTTGCATAATCTTTCTAGCATTTGATCGTTAAAAGGTAAGGGGTAATGATCTTTCTTAGTAGCTTTATTTAATTTGCGGAAATTGATTACCATCCTATAACCTGTGATAATTCTTTATGGATCAATTCATCTTTATCATTAGTGACAACAGTAATACCTCCCTTCTTAGGGACACAATGGACATGACTTACCAACTGACTATCAGCAACGGGATAAATTATACCTGCCTCCAGAAGCTTGAGTACTTCTTTTCTTACCACTTCTTTCATTTTAGGATTCAAACGTCGTTGAGGATCACGAACGGGTTTGGCATCCGCTTCCAAATTTATTTTATGTTGACATAGAGTGGGACTAATGCCCTTAAGATCATCAAGAGTATATCCAATAGCGGCACGGTGCTTCTTCAGAGTTTTCAATAATCTTTCTTCTTCATGCTCTGAAAGGTTAGCACTAATAATAACAGGATATATTTTCTTTTCATCAAGATAAGCATATTTAAGATTATCAGGCAATGGTTTAAGTTCAAACACGGGATCACCATTGGGTGGAGGGGGATCCCCTAGGATTTCAACAGGCAAATTGTGATGCAGAATAGGTTCCTGTTTAAAGAATACTTCATCTATTTCCCTTCTTTCATTCATGAACATATCATTTTCATGGTCTAGCAAATAGTGTTCTAAAGGATCACTAGGAGGTACGACAATAGAAGCAAGACCAATAATTTCATCCTTACTAGGCAATTCTTCCTCACGATGTTGTTTACTAAATTTAGAGAAATTAAACTCATGAACCATATCATCCAAGCCAATAGTAACAACATTCTTTTCGCAATCTATCCTAGCATTAACAGTGTTCAAGAAGGGTCTACCAAATATAATGGAACAAAAGCTATCTTGTGGAGAACCAAGAACAAGAAAATCAGCGGGATATTTGGTTTTTCCACACAAGACTTCAACATCTCTAACAATTCCCATTGCAGATATAGTATCTCTGTTGGCAAGTTTAATTGTAACATCAATATCTTCTAACTCAGCAGGTGCAATATCATGCATAATTTCTTTGTATAAGTCAATGGGTATTACACTAGCACTAGCGCCCATATCACATAAGCCATGATAACAATGATCTCCGATTTTAATGTAAATAACAGTCACGCCTACCACAGGTCTATGTTTATCTTTAACGCTAGGTTTAGCAATTCTAGCAGATTCACCGCAGAATTGAATAACATGCCCATCAATATTATCAGACAAGAGATCTTTAACAATAGCAATATTAGGTTCTACTTTGACTTGCTTAGGAGGTGTATAAGTTCTAATATTGCTTTTATGAACAACAGTTGAAGCTTTAGCATGATCCTTTACTCTAACAGGGAAAGGTGGTTTCTCAACATAAGAAGTAGGAACAATAGGATCATTATAAGTGGCAGTCTTTTCTTCAACTTTAATAGGTGCATCTACTTTTACTTCTATGGGAGGATGATATTTAAACCACTTCTCCTTAGGGAGATCAACATAAGTAGCAAAAAGATTCACAGAAAGAAGCTACTATCTCAGAGTCAAGTCCATATTTAGTGCTAAACTTACGGAAAATATCGGTATCCATAAAAGATTTAACACAATCAAACTTAGGTGTCATACCTGACTCCTTACCTTCGTCGAGGTCCCAATCTTCGTAGTTATGCTTTAATTCTATCCAATAAATTCCATTTGAATTCAATAGTCTTCATCATAAAAGAGCTAGCACAAGAAGTATCGAGCATGGTGCGATTGTTATCAGAAAGCCGAGCATAAAAACTTTGAATAATTATTTCTCTTGAGAGCTCATGATTGGGGCATGAATATAACATTGATTTAAGCCTCCCCCAAGCTTGAGCGATGCTTTCTCCTTCATGAGGCCAAAAATTATATATATAATTGCGATCACGATGAACAAGATGCATAGGATAATACTTTTGATGAAATTCCAATTTCAATCTTTTATAGTTCCATGATCTCATATCATCACATAGCCTATACCATGTCAATGCGTCTCCCTTCAAAGATAAAGGGAAAGCCTTCTTATTAACAACATCATTGGGTATACCTGCAAGCTTAAATAATCCACAAATTTCATCCACATATATTAAGTGCTCATCAGGATGCTTTGTTCCATCTCCTGTAAAAGGATCAGCTAGCAGTTTTTCCATCATACCCGATGGAATTTCAAAAGCCGTTTCATTTTCAATAGGTTCAGTAGGTTGAGGAGCTACTCTTCGATCTACTGGAAGGGGTGAAGATACCCCGAACAAGCCCTTCAGAGAATTACTTTCCATAGTAACAAGTGACAGTAAATTTCAGCACACTATATAAATTTTTCCTTACCAAATTCCACCTACCAAAGGCGCTTCACTCCCCCGCAACGGCGCCAGAAAAGAGTCTTGATGACCCACAAGTATAGGGGATCTATCGTAGTCCTTTCGATAAGTAAGAGTGTCGAACCCAACGAGGAGCAGAAGGAAATGATAAGCGGTTTTCAGCAAGGTATTCTCTGCAAGTACTGAAATAAGTGGCAACAGACAGTTTTGTGATAAGATAAATTGTAACGAGCAACAAGTAACAAAAGTAATTAAAGTGCAGCAAGGTGTCCCAATAATTTTTTTAGCAAAGGAAAAGCCTGGAGAAACTCTTATAATAGGAAAAGCGCTCCCGAGGACACTTGGGAATATCGTCAAGCTAGTTTTCATCACGTTCATATGATTCGCGTTCGGTACTTTGATAATTTGATATGTGGGTGGACCGGTGCTTGGGTGCTATTCTTACTTGAACAAGCATCCCACTTATGATTAACCTCTATTGCAAGCATCCGCAACGACAACAAAAGTATTAAGGTAAACCTAACCATAGCATGAAACATATGGATCCAAATCATCCCTCATTTAAGCAACGCATAAACTAGGGTTTAAGCTTCTGTCACTCTAGCAACCCATCATCTACTTATGACTTCCCAATGCCTTCCTCTAGGCCCAAATAATGGTGTAGTGTTATGTAGTCAACGTTCACATAACACCACTAGAGGCTAGACAACATACATCTCATCAAAATATCGAATCTAATACCAAATTCACATGACTACTAATAGCAAGACTTCTCCCTTGTCCTCAGGAACAAACATAACTACTCACAAAGCATATTCATGTTCAAAATCAGAGGGGTAATAATATGCATAAAGGATCTGAACATATGATCTTCCACCAAATAAACCAACTAGCATCAACTACAAGGAGTAATCGACACTACTAGCAACCTACTAGCACCAATCCCGGACTTGGAGACAAGAATTGGGTACAAGAGATGAACTAGGGTTTGGAGATGAGATGGTGCTCGTGAAGATGTTGATGGAGATTGCCCTCTCCCGATGAGAGGAGCGTTGGTGATGATGATGACGATGATTTCCCCCTCCCGGAGGGAAGTGTCCCCGGCAGAACAGCTCTGCTGGAGCCCTAGATTGGTTCCGCCAAGGTTCCGCCTCGTGGTGGCGGAATTTCGTCCCGAAAGGTTGCTTCTGGGTTTTTTTTCTCATCAAAAGACTTCATATAGGAGAACATGGGCATCGGAGAGCCACCAGGGGGCCCACGAGGTAGGGGGCGCGCCTGGGGCGCCCCACCCTCGTGAGAAGGGTTTGGGCCTGGCCTTCATCTTTGGCGCATTTATTTTTCTTTATTTATTTTAATATATTCCGTGGAGTTTCAGGACTTTTGGAGTTGCGCAGAATAGGTCTTCAATATTTGCTCCTTTTCCAAATTTCGTAATTCCAAATGCCAAAGATTCTCCCTCTTCATGTAAACCTTGTAAAATAAGAGAAATAGGCATAAGTATTGTGACATAATGTGAAATAACAGCCCATAATGCGATAAATATCGATATAAAAGCATGATACAAAATGGACGTATCACCCCTGCGCGTGCTCATCGGGAGGAGAGCCCTTTGACCGCTACCCGCCGCGCACCTCCCTCCCAACGTCTCCATTAATGGCGCCCGAGCACCTGTTCTACGGCGTGGCTATATGTCTCACTGGACTGAGATTTAAGAGAGAAAAATGAAAATCTCAAAAGAAAGTTTTTGCACGGATCTTGATGTAAGATCTGACGGACCTATATAGCATCGACTGTGACTTATAGCAAGCATGATGAATATAAGGACGATGACTGTGGATAATAATTGTCTTACTTATTTAGAAACATAATTAAAAAAGCCACATGTGGCAACGCCCGAAATACTCAAGGGCAAAATAAGAAGAAAGACAACGATCTGGCTCGCTGATCTCTACTTTCTTAATGCGTTGCTGCAGGCCGCGGGAACTAGTCTCCGCGGCGAGCGGCGACGAGCTCTTTCTTGTCCTCAAGATGCTACTTGAGAGCATCCACGGATTCCTCCACCAGCCTTCTGCGCTCGATGCGCAGCTTGTTATTCTCGTCCATAAGTTTCTCGACGATGATGCCGGTCCTCTTCAACAAGGCAGTGGTCTGCTCCTGTTGCTCCGCACATCCGACGATCTTTGCCCTCAGCAGGTGGCGCTCGGCCCGGAGCTTCGCATTGCTCTCATTTACTTGCCGCATGACGTCAGTAGACTGTTCAAACGAGGCTTGCAGGTCATCCTGCAACCTCGCCCACCTGGAGATCTTATCCATTTGCCTATGGATGAGGGCACGCATGCGCCTGTAAGAGTCCTCGCCTACCCACGAGGCATTTTCCCAGGCCGTCGAGACAAGGGAGGACATCTCTACTGCATTCTTCACGCGGCGGGACATCTCTTCTGCTTCCGCGGTGCGACCGGACCAGTCTGCTGCATGGACGGTGCGATGGGTCCTCCGTGCTGCTTCGGCGGCGCGGCGGGACCTCTCTGCTGCTACGTTCATGCGGTGGGACATGTTGGCTGCTATCGCGGTTGGCGGGACATCTCTCGTGCTCCCGCTTCCAGGCTCGCCTCTCCCTGGTCGCAACCTCTCGACCCAGAACTCACGCTGGCCATGGCGGATGCAAGGGAACGATGATGAATGACTTGTTTGTTTTTGAATTTTTGTGGATGAGGAGTTGAGGAGGAATGTGCAGTCATCTTGGAGTAGTAGTATTTATAACCGCATAGTAATATGCTCCTAAGTGGTAAACTGTTTAGGTTTTGATCAGTGTGAACAGGTTTGCAATTTGGAATGTGATGGGACACATGCTCAAAATTTACTGATCGTTATAAGTGCGGCACTATTCCCGGAAGGTGTAACGTGGGCACGTACGCCTTCTCGGCCGCGTACGTGGCGTTTGCACCATAGGGTGCACCGCAATAGGCAATGTCAGCACATGTCTTTTACTTAGAATGGGTGTGCCCGTCTAGCACACACACGTTGATCTATCTAACTGTTTCAGTTTGTTGTGGCTAATCACAAACAGTTCATCCATGTGAATTGTATGCCATCAATCGCATATACATCGATCCGCCTTACCCGCTTCGCTCGCATTTGCCTAATCGCAAACAGTTAATCCTTCTGAAGCGTATGCCCTCAATCACACACACTTTGATCTGGCTAACCATTTCTTTTGTGTTGCCTAATCACAAACAGTTCATCCGAGTGAACCGTATGTTGTATATCGCACACACCTTCATCTGGTTGCCTGTTTCTTTTGTGTTGCCTAATCATAAACAGTTCATCCGAGTGAACCGTATGCTCTATATCGCACGCTCCTTCATCAAGATGCCCGTTTCTTTTGTTACGCCTCATCTCAAACAGTTCATTGGGCTGAACCATATGCCCTGGATCGCACACGCAACTAAAATCAGAATCGTGTTTGATGCATCCTCCATCGCAAACGTTTTCACCTTTTTTGACAGTTTTCATACAGCACTGTTTGCGATTATGGCATCGCACACAGTTTCTTGAAGGGTCTCTGATCGTAGTGTCGCGTTAGAAGCATCCTGCAGTAGTGGTTAATCATCCAAATAGAAAAATAATATACGAGCCGCCACGCGAACCGTGTGTCGTGCGAGCAGGCGTGAGTTGATGGGACACATATGCAAATGTACCATTCATTACATACAACAAGTCATCAACACACAAGAACAGCGAGGATACATGTTGGATTATAGATATTTCCAACAAAACATTCTAGTAAAGTGAAGTTTTTCTCACACAACAAATAACAAAGCGATGAAATGAACTTCAGCTCAACCAATCCTCGGCGTTGGAAATGCTTGCTTTGAAATATAACTGATTCTCTAGGAAGGGCCAGCTATTGTCAATCTCGAGACCAATGCAGAACTGATCATCCAGGCTGAAGCGGCCTACATCAGGGCGTATATTTTGATAGCCATGACAGGGAACCATAGCAACGTGCGAGGTATAGATATAGTTGCTTCTCATAAATGGTAGTAACGTTGCGTCAACAACAGCTGGATCGCCTTTCACCATCATTGAATAGTTTTGTCCAAGGAAGAGCGAGTTTCCTCCAAGACTATCAATACTGAACCAGGGAGAAGGTGTTGGATCTAGCACACTAGTATCCATACCGAATACCCTGCAACGGATGTTGGAATAGGTCCGGAGAGTACGACCATGGGAGAGAACACCTGATTCATTAGTAACATCAGCAGTGCCCTGTATACATAAAAGAAGAGGTGATCCATCGGAATAAGTTGCCAGACGCCACTGAGTATATAGGCCTTGCTCATCCTGATGCTCGTGATCATCACCATCGTCATATCCCCTTGGTTATAAAAATTTTCAAGTATAGGTGGTGGAATGTTCACAGGACCTTGGAAACACAAGAAGGTTAATTAGTAAAGGCAAACTAGCTAACCCGCATGCATGTGTGAAACAATTATAATTATGGTGGAAGACAAACATACCGAAACCATAAGGATTCCATGCAAAAATAGTGCCATGAGTGGTGGCAACAAACACAAGACCCTCGTATTGAATTGCATCACAGTACTCATCCGTGTACAAAAATGATTTTTGAGCAATATCCATCGAGGCGTGGAAGTAAGGACAGCAACAAGCTTGTCAAAGATAGCAGCAACTTCATAGTTCTTGTAATCCTAAGAGCGGTTGGGAACTCGACAAATTGCTATCTTCCATAGACGACAGTCACCATGATCGTATTTGAGTGTACGTAGATCATCTATGTGCTCAACCTCAGGGCGGTCTGTGATTTTTGGAAGTGGAACCCGGTGACGAGTGTACACATAAACAACCCAATCTCCATTAGCGCCTGGCCAAGCCTTACCCTCAAGTGATGGCATCTTAACATCACACGTATCATTATCAAATGGCATCAACTTGCACAAGGCGACGCTTCCGTCGTCCCCACGCCGGCGACCAACGTCATGGCGAAGAAGATAGGGGAGATCAAACCGCTCTTGAACATTGGGTTCTTTGCAATGATGTTATTTGTTGAGTCGAGAATGGACTTGAGTGAACTTGTCGTGCTAGCCGAGGTGATGATGTCGCACCGATCAATGAGTTCCTCCACCACGTCATCTTTCAGATTGGGGCAAGAATAACGGGGTTGTTTCCGGCTTGTTCCCTCCATGGAGAAGACGATCGAACAATGTCAGAAGGAAGGGTGAAGACAAATGGAGGGAGGAAGAGCGTGCGACAGCAGTTCCAAATCGAGTGGGAAAGGCGAAGAGGCGATGGACGGTTGCCATGGTACAAGAAGAGGCTAGTGGGGAGCGAACGGTTGCCACAGAGGTCACACACTGACGACAAGGCCAAGTGAAACGCATGCTGTATATCGCACACACCTTGATCTGGCTGACCATTTCTTTTGTGTTTCCTAATCACAAACAGTTCATCCGAGTGAACCGTATGATGTATATCGCACATACCTTCATCTGCCTGCCTGTTTCTTTTGTTCCTCCTCATCGCAAACAGTTCATTGAACTGAACCTTATGCCTTGTATCACACATGTAACTAAAATCCGAACCGTGTTTGATGCATCCGTCATCGCAAATGTTTTGCATCTTTTTGAGTGTTTTTGTACACCACCGTTTGCGATTATTGCATCGCACATAGTTTCGTCGAAGGGTCTCTGATCGTAGTGTCGCGTTAGCAGCATCCTGCAGTAGTGTATTTGCAGATTGATTGGTCCTATGGAGATTCAATGATTGAATTGGTTATTCAGGCCACGAGAAGTTTTGACAAACCTTTCTTCACTGAAGTGGTATTTATTGCCTGTTGGAATATCTGGATCATTAGAAATGCTAAAGTCTTCAGGAGTGAGAGGGCCAGTTTAAATAAATGGAGATGTGCTTTCATACACGATATCAGCCTTATGCAATATGAGTTAAAGCTGCCTACAAGGATGACTTCTTGAGATGGCTTTCTTTTACGCTTCTTCGTGCATAGTATTCTAATCTTTTATTTTTCTCTTTTAGGCTAGTTTGTTTGATTACCACTTGTAATCCTTGTCTTGTACTTGTACCCTCTTTTATTTTAATAAAGCTTTTGGTATGCTGTGGGGGTGTTGCCCTACAGTTCCTAGTAAAAAAACATGGACGCAAGTGCACAAGCGAGCTATCTCAAGAAGGTGCATGAAAATACAAGGCACACCATCGAGCGCCAAGTCAAAAGCCTCGCGACCAAGATCAACATCAACACGAACCCCATGATATTCAACAACGGAGATCTTGTGTGGCTACACCTTCGCAAGGAACGATTCCCCAACGAACGTAAGTCCAAGCTTCTACATCGAGCCGGAGGACCCTTCAAGGTGCTCGAATGATACAACAACTATGCCTACAAGATCGACATCCCATGCGACAAGTACTCTGTGAGTGACATATTCAACGTCAAGGATCTCTCTCCCTACCATGGTGATGAGGCTTACGATCCGAGGTCGGATATTTCTCAATGGAGGGGGAGGGAGATGATGCGGAGCATCCTACAGTCATTCCCATGGACCTACCTACATCTACTACGACACCACATGTACCAATCACTAGAACTAGAGGGAGGGCTATTGACACTAAGTTGAACTCGTTCCTCTCCGAACTTACACATTCTTCATATGAGACATGGCTACTACCTCAAGCGAAAACCCTAGGTGTGATCAGGTACTTAGAGGGAAGCCAGGGAACAACTACATCCACTGGACAAGGTGGTGAGGACACCAAGCACAAGGACCAAGAGAAGAAGCCGTCAGAAATCCGAGGTCCACCAGACGTCCGACTGCGGACTGAACTGACATCGTCCCTCCAGAGCCGAAACGCCGGACGTCCGACCCCTACCAGACCATGATACATCTCCAACGTATCTATAATTTTTTATTGTTCCATGCTATATTATATTTTGTTTTGGATGTTTAATGGGTTTTTTATACACTTTTATATTATTTTTGGGACTAACCTATTAACCGGAGGCCCAGCCCAAATTGCTGTTTTTTTGCCTATTTCATTGTTTTGAATATCAAACGGAGTCCAAACGGAATGAAACCTTCGGGAACGTGATTTTCGGAACAAACGTGATCCAGAGGACTTGGAGTCTACGTAAAGCAATCAACAAGGAGAGCACGAGGCAGGGGGCATGCCTACCCCCCCCCCCTAGGCATGCCCTCCACCCTCGTGGGCCCCTCGTTGCTCCATCGACGTACTTCTTCCTCCTATATATATCCACGTACCCCCAAACCATCAGATACAGAGCCAAAACCCTATTTCCACCGCCACAACCTTCTGTACTCAATCCCATCTTGGGGCCTTTTCCAGCGCTCCGCCGGAGGGGGCATTGATCGCGGAGGGCTTCTACGTCAACACCATTGCCTCTCCGATGATGTGTGAGTAGTTTACCTCAGACCTTCGGGTCTATAGTTATTAGCTAGATGGCTTCTTCTCTCTCTTTGGATCTCAATACAAAGTTCTCCTTGATCTTCTTATAGATATATTCGATGTAATCTTCTTTTGCGGTGTGTTTGTCAAGATCCGATGAATTGTGGGTTTATGATAAAGTTTATCTATGAACAATGTTTGAATCTCCTCTGAATTGTTTTATGTATGATTGTTTATCTTTGCAAGTCTCTTCGAATTATCAGTTTGGTTTGGCCTACTAGATGGATCTTTCTTGCAATGGGAGAAGTGCTTAGCTTTGGGTTCAATCTTGCGGTATCCTTTCCTAGTCACAACAGGGGCAGCAAGGCACGTATTGTATTGTTGCCATCAAGGACAAAAAGATGGGGTTTATATCATATTGCATGAGTTTATCCCTCTACATCATGTCATCTTACTTAAAGCATTACTCTGTTCTTATGAACTAAATACTCTAGATGCATGCTGGATAGCGGTCCATGTGTGGAGTAATAGTAGTAGATGCAGAATCGTTTCAGTCTACTTGTCGCGGACGTGATGCCTATATACATGATCATACCTAGATATTCTCATAACTATGCTCAATTCTATCAATTGCTCGACAGAAATTCGTTCACCCACTGTAATACTTATGCTCTTGAGAGAAGCCACTAGTAAAACATATGGCCCCCGGGTCTATTTTCTATCATATTAATCTTCCAACACTTAGCTATTTTTATTGCCGTTTATTTTACTTATCATCGTTATTACTCTTTATCATAAAAATACCAAAAATATTATCTTATCATATCTATCAGATCTCACTCTCGTAGGTTACCGTGAAGGGATTGACAACCCCTTTATCGCGTTGGTTGCGAGCTTCTTATTTGTTTGTGTAGGTGCGTGGGACTTGAGCGTGATCTCCTACTGGATTGATACCTTGGTTCCCAAAAACTGAGGGAAATACTTACACTACTTTACTGCATCACCCTTTCCTCTTCAAGGGAAAACCAACGCAGTGCTCAAGAGGTAGCAAGAAGGATTTCTGGCGCCGTTGCCGGGGAGATTCGCGCCAAGTCAAGTCAAGACATACCAAGTACCCATCACAAACTCTTATCCCTTGCATTACATTATTTTCCATTTGTCTCTCGTTTTCCTCTCCCCCACTTCACCCTTGCCGTTTTATTCGCCCTCTCTTTTCCGTTCGCCTCTTTTTCGCTTGCTTCTTGTTTGCTCGTGTGTTGGATTGCTTGCTTGTCACGATGGCTCAAGATAATACTAAATTGTGTGACTTTACCAATACCAACAACAATGATTTTCTTAGCCCTCCGATTGCTCCTCTTACCGATGCTGAATCTTGTGAAATTAATGCTACTTTGTTGAATCTTGTCATGAAAGATCAATTCGCCGGCCTTCCTAGTGAAGATGCCGCTACCCATCTGAATAGCTTCATTGATTTGTGTGATATGCAAAATAAGAAAGATGTGGACAACAATATTGTTAAAATTAAGCTATTCCCTTTTTCTCTTAGAGATCATGCTAAATCTTGGTTTTCGTCTTTGCCTAAAAATAGTATTGATTCATGGAATAAGTGCAAAGATGCTTTTGTCTCTAAGTATTTTCCTCCCGCTAAGATCATCTCAGTTAGAAACGATATTATGAATTTTAAGCAACTTGATCATGAACATGTTCCACAAGCTTGGGAGAGGATGAAATTAATGATACGTAATGGCCCTACTCATGGTTTGAATTTATGGATAATTATACAAAAAAATTATGCCGGATTGAATTTTGCTTCTAGAAATCTTTTAGATTCGGCCGCAGGAGGCACTTTTATGGAAATCACTTTAGGAGAAGCTAACAAACTCCTAGATAATATTATGGATAATTACTCGCAATGGCACACCGAAAGATCTACTAATAAAAAAGTGCATGCGATAGAAGAAATTAATGTTTTAAGTGGAAAGATGGATGAACTTATGAAATTATTTGCTACTAAAAGTGTTTTTTTGATCCTAATGATATGCCTTTGTCTACTTTGATTGAGAATAACAATGAATCTATGGATGTGAATTTTGTTGGTAGGAATAATTTTGTTAACAACGCGTATAGAGGAAACTTTAATCCTAGGCCGTTCCCTAGTAATTCCTCTAATAATTATGGAGATTCCTACAACAATTCTTATGGAAATTTTAAATAGATCCCTTTGAGACTAGTGTTTAGGAGTTTATGAATTCGCAAAAGAATTCCAATGCTTTGCTTGAAGAAAAATTGCTTAAGGTTGATGAATTGGCTAGGAACATTGATAGAATTTCTCTTGATGTTCATTCTTTGAAACTTAGATATATTCCACCTAAGCATGATATCAATGAGTCTCTCAAAAGCCATGAGAATTTCCATTCATGAGTGCAAAGAAAGAACCGCTAGGATGCGTGCTAAGAAAGATTACTTTGTGAAAGCGTGTTCTTCTAGTTTCTATGAAAATAAAGATGAAGATCTAAAAGTTATGGATGTGTCTCCTATTAAATATTTGTTTTGCAATATGAATCTTGATAATTATTGGACTGGAGATGAGTCACCTTTACCTAGAAGGCGTCCCAAAAATTCGGAGTTTTTAGATCTTGATGCGAAATTTTTTAAAAGTGGGATTGAAGAGATCAAAACTTTAGATATTAATGAACCCACTATTCTGGATTTCAAGGAATTTAATTATGATAATTGCTCTTTGATAGATTGTATTTCCTTGTTGCAATCCATGCTAAATTCTCCTCATGCTTATAGCCAAAATAAAGCTTTTACTAAACATATCGTTGATGCTTTGATGCAATCTTATGAAGAAAAACTTGAGTTGGAAGTTTCTATCCCTAGAAAACTTTATGATGAGTGGGAACCTACTATTAAAATTAAAATTAAAGATCATGAATGCTATGCTTTGTGTGATTTGGGTGCTAGTGTTTCCACGATTCCAAAAACTTTGTGTGATTTGCTAGGATTCCGTGAATTTGATGATTTCTTTTTAAACTTGCACCTTGCAGATTCCACTATTAAGAAACTTATGGGAAGAATTAATGATGTTCTTATTGTTGCAAATAGGAACTATGTGCCCGTAGATTTCATTGTCCTTGATATAGATTGCAATCCTTCATGTCCTATTATTCTTGGTAGACCTTTCCTTAGAACGATTGGTCCAACTATTGATATGAAGGAAGGGAATATTAGAGGACTTGGAGTCTACGTAATGAAACCTTCGGGAACGTGATTTTGGGAACAAACATGATCCAGAGGACTTGGAGTCTACGTAAAGCAATCAACAAGGAGAGCATGAGGCAGGGGGGCGCGCCTACCCCCCCCCCCCACGCGCGCCTTCCACCCTCGTGGGCCCATCGTTGCTCCACCAACGTACTTCTTCCTCCTATATATATCCACGTACCCCCAAACCATCAGATATAGAGCCAAAACCCTATTTCCACCGCCACAACCTTCTGTACCCGTGAGATCCCATCTTGGGGCCTTTTCCGGCGCTCTGTCGGAGGGGGCATTGATCACGGAGGGCTTCTACATCAACACCATAGCCTCTCCGATGATGTGTGAGTAGTTTACCTTAGACCTTCGGGTCCATAGTTATTAGCTAGATGGCTTCTTCTCTCTCTTTGGATATCAATACAAAGTTCTCCTTGATCTTCTTGGAGATCTATTCGATGTAATCTTCTTTTGTAGTGTGTTTGTCGAGATGTGATGAATTTTGGGTTTATGATCAAGTTTATCTATGAACAATATTTGAATCTCCTCTGAATTCTTTTATGTATGATTGGTTATCTTTGCAAGTCTCTTTGAATTATCAGTTTGGTTTGGCCTACTAGATTGATCTTTCTTGCAATGGGAGAAGTGCTTAGCTTTGGGTTCAATCTTGCGGTGTCCTTTCCCAGTGACAACAGGGGCAGCAAGGCACGTATTTGATTGTTGCCATAGAGGATAAAAAGATGGGGTTTATATCATATTGCATGAGTTTATCCCTCTACATCATGTCATGTTACTTAAAGCATTACTCTGTTCTTATGAACTTAATACTCTAGATGCATGTTGGATAGCCTTCGATGTGTGGAGTAGTAGTAGTCGATGCAGAATCATGTCGGTCTAGTTGTCATGGACGTGATGCCTATATACATGATCATACCTAGATATTCTCATAACTATGCTCAATTCTATCAATTGCTCGACAGTAATTCATTCACCCACCGTAATACTTATGCTCTTGAGAGAAGCCACTAGTGAAACCTATGGCCCTCGGGTCTATTTTCCATCATATTAATCTTCCAACACTTAGCTATTTTTATTGCCGTTTATTTTACTTAGCATCTTTATTTCTCTTTATCATAAAAATATCAAAAATATTATCTTGTCATATCTATCAGATCTCACTCTCGTAAGTGACCGTAAAGGGATTGACAACCCCTTTATCGTGTTGGTTGAGAGGTTCTTATTTGTTTGTGTAGGTGCGTGGGACTTGAGCGTGATCTCCTTATGGATTGATACCTTGGTTCTCAAAAACTGAGGGAAATACTTACGCTACTTTACTGCATCACCCTTTCCTCTTCAAGGGAAAACCAACGCAGTGCTCAAGAGGTAGCAGACCACCGGACCCCCGTGAGTCACCCGACGTCTGGTAGCGGCCGGACAACCGATGCCTGTCTGTGCACAGAGTGTTGGGCCGAGGCCCAGGTACCCATTCGCCCCCTATACTATATAAACTTGTCGTGGGAAACCACGGCCACCTATGGGGCCATGAGCCCCTTGTGGTTCGGCAGGGGGGATGAGCACATTGCACAAAGAGCGAAGAACATTGTGCAGCCCCGCAGAGATCACACGGGCAATTTTACCCAGGTTCGGGCTGCCGTGAGGCATAAAACCCTACTCTTTCTTTAGTGGATTGATGGTGGATTGCGGTGCAAACGTAGCGCTCTAGCCCGGCAGGGTTGCCTCGGGTTGAGAGCAACTACACGCGTATGAGTGTACAAGGGTTCGTATCCTTTCTATGGTTGCCACGGACCTCCTTTTATAGATCAAGGGGTCACCACAATGGCAAATCAGTCATTATGCACTGATTAGGTAGCAAACAGTGCTATCATACCTAACTCTACAGAAAGGGCAGAGCACATTAAATGCGCCGCTTAGTGTCACATCAAGGCTTGCCTAGCATGCCTTGTCGGGTTGTTTGGCCACCTTCACTCCTGTCTGCGTGACACATCGCTAGACGAGTGTCATTTTCGAGGTGATTTCTATAGGAAGTGGCTGCCATATGGTGAAGAACAACCACTTAGCCACTTGGAGGCTTGACACTGCACCGATTAATGACTTGCGTCGCTGTGAGGTTGTGCAGTGGAGCCTTGGCGAGGTAGTTTGCATCCGTAAGCCCCGGCAGTCTTGTCGGAATAGTCTTGAGGCTTGCTTGAGGGGTAACCTTGCCCTCGCCAGGCTCACCTGCCCGGCAAGGGAGGTCTCCCTTAGTGGTATCCTACTTCTTTAACTTGACTTGCTCTTCTTGATCGATGCTCTAATTCTTCAAAGAGCTGATTCCTTTGTGCTTGGTCTGGTTTTGGATGTTGCAATCTCGATCTTGGGCCAGTGCACGGTCTGGGAAATGGACCCAGGATTTGTTGCACCGACAGGAGCCCCGGGGCCTGGCCCGAACGTGCTGCCGGGCGTCGTCGAGGTAGGCCCTAACCAGTGCACAGGTGAGAGGGGAGTAGCTGCTTGTCCTTTGGGATTTTCTTTGCTTCTTCATTAAATTGAGTCCAGGTCAGTTTTCGATTCCCCCATGCGTCGTGTAATGCCAACTACAGTGGGGCCACCTTTGTAATGGCCCGTTAATGACTTTAATGCACGGGTGAGTAATTGCCAATTCACTCTTCCCATCACGCCATTATCCTTGGCCATGTATGTTGCATGCATTAAGTGGGGTAGGTAATGGGGGCGTGTGGTGCGGGAGAGCGTCAAGGCAGATGCCCGGTCTTCATGGATTGGTGGAGGTGGAAGGCGGTTACTCGCCGAGGGATCAGCTCCCGGCCTCGCCGAGGTAATCCCCGCACTTCTCCCTTTGATGGCGTCTTCTCAGGCACTCCTTCTGCCCTCCTCTCTTCCCATGGCAATAACTGGGGGAGGAGGAATGAGAAAGGGGGATTACGGGGCACTTATGTTTTTTCACTCTAAAATGCGTAGGCACTTGCCAAACTTTAGTTCAAATTATGTAATCTCTTTTATCCATGTTTGTGTTTTGTAAGGCTTGTAGTTGTTGATCAGCATAATAATGAAAAAGATAAACCTTGTCGAGCACTTGTGCATGTAACATGTCCATGCAGAGGTAGAATGCCTCTATACACTCGGGTAAACAAGTTTTTCCCGGCAGGCTATCCTGCCGGTACCCTCAGTTTGCTACCGGGGCGCTAGGCCTACCGAACAAAAACCATGGAGAGGGACCAGCACCCCTGCCAAACCTTCTCGTCAAAGGCCACTACGACCACTCGACCGAAGCAACGTTCAAGTCAAGGGACAGGAGCACCTTGGTTTTGAAAGTGGCGAGGTTTTCTTATGCACAAGTTTTTGCTTATAGAACACGTATGGATAAAGAGAGAACTTATCTGTTTGGGCTTGCCGGGGATCGCAATGTAGGCTTATCTTCTTTTCTCCTCTTCATGATCGAATCCACGGTAGGAGTCTGCAGTCTGCAGTTTGGTGCAGATGAAAATGATGCCTCATGTGATCTTATCTACATGAACATGCTATGCTCATGATATGCTTATGCATGCATGCAATTTGTCGGGGGGCCCCCAGCGCTTCATTTATTTCTCTGTTGCTCAGGGTCTGTGGTGGCTTTGTACAAGGGGTTCCATGCAACAGAGGCAAGACCTGTACAAAAGGGTGGTTGCCGAGCAGTGCCCGACAGCCGCGCCTTACAGGTAGAACATGCGGAGATGCTCAATGTTCCATGAGTTTTGCAACTGAATGCCATCTCCGGTCTCCAGACGGACTGCACTAGGTCTCGTGAATCGTACTACCCAGTAAGGGCCTTCCCACTTCGGCGTCAACTTGTTTATACCCTTGGCGTACTGAGCGCGCCTAAGGAAAAGGTGTCCTTCCTCAAAACATCGGGCATGAACCCTACGGCTGTTATTGCAATGCAGGGCTTGCTGGTAGCATGTAGCACGCGTAGCAGCCCGGAGACAGTTCTGCTCGAGTAGCACAACGTCGTCACGCTGGTGTTGTTCCTGCGCTACTTTGTCATAGGCAAGTACTCGAGGTGACCCGTAAATGAGTTTCATGGGGATAACTGCTTCTGCCCCATAGACTAGCCACAGCAAGCAACTAGTTTGCATTTTTCAAAGTTTTTTGTACACACATAATCACACACGAACTAACTGTATTAACCATCTGTGTTGTAATTTCTCCTCGCAAATAGTTCATCTGAGTCGGCTGTTTGCCATGTATCACAAACATCTTATTAAGTTGAACCGTTTCTATTGTGTTCCCTAATGGAAAACAGTTCGTCCGAGTGAACCGTATGCCGCATATCACACACACCTTGATCTTGTTAACCGTTTCTATTGCACTCCCTAATAGCAAATAGTTCATCAGAGCGAACTATATGCCGTATATCCCACACACATATGGCTGCCCATTTCTGTTGTTCTGCCTCATCGCAAATAGTTCGAATGGATTAATCATGTGCCCTGCATCGCACACGCAACTAAAATCTGAACTGTGTTTGATGGCTCCGCCATCGCAAACGTTTTGCACCTTTTGTGACAGTTTTTTACATCCCCATTTGCGATTAATGCATCACACACAGTTTCGTCAAAGGGTCTCTGATCGTAGTGTCGCGTTAGCAGCATCCTGCAGTAGTGAATTCTCGTAGGAATGAGATTTGGATTAAATAGGTGATCCTAGTGGAGTATAGATTCTTAATAAGTCTACATGGTTCGGAGTAAATTGGATTAGACTAACGATCTCGATCATGATACCATGTTTCTCGGTGGAAGATCAACCAGGAGATTGGATTAGTTGTCAGAATTGATTTGGGGATCCTTATAAACTTAACATTGGTGTTCATCAGATCGCGATAATGGAAATTGGTGGACTTACTATAGTAAAGATAGCCCTTCCAAGTATTTGGGGATTATAGGGAGTTTAGGAGGTCATGTGGAACGCCATGGATATTGGATTTATAGAGTAAATGGATCAGGTAGTGATTGATGGAATTAGTGGGTCATTGGCGTCGATCCATAGGAAGGAAACAAGATTTTGGATTTGGAATACGACGTGTTTCCTTAGGATAGAGATGCACTGTCTTGGACCTTGGAGGAATAGGCTGAGCACTTGGATTGTCATGTTTAATTCAAGCTTGTTGCTTGTATGTTCTACCCATGGATTTTTACATAAGGATAACCATGCATATGAGTTTGGGGATAGTTGACATGTATGATTTTTTTGGCCTCCTCTTGGGAGCCATGAGGATATGAATGGCATGAGTGATGATTGGAGTTAGCCTATACAAAATGATGCTTTCAGTGGTATAAAGTGATAGTTTAGAGGACTAGATAGAACAATTGGCATCTCGAAAATTGTGCTCAAGGATAAGAGGATAAACATTCACTCTCATCCTAGAATCCTTGAAACCCTTAATCCCTACCAAGCCACAACATGGTCGGATCATGACCTTGGGCCTTGACTCTAGATCAAGAAGACCTTGGCCAACACTCAACCGTGACCACCACCAATGCCCCAACCTACTTTATGTACCTCGTGAATAAAGTCTTCATGGAGTACTTCAACAAGTTGGGTGTCATCATTACTTGGTGACCTACTCATCTACCCGAAGACAGAAGAAGAGTCGTTCAGCTGGAAATGGAACATTTGAAGACCGCCATGTCAAGGTGGAAGGACCATACCAACCACCATCGTCAAGAAGTAAACTATCGCGTAGAAGACCATGTGTATCTGTGAGCCACTCCTCTCAAAAGAACCAAGCATTTCCATCTCAAAGGGAAGCTCACACCAAGATTATCGACCCTCTTCGAGATCACTACAAGACGAAGAGAAGACGGTTACCAACTGGAGTTGCCACCTGAGTTATCCGAAGTACACATTGTTTTCTACGCGACACAACTCCGAAAGTGTTTCCAACTTCCTAACTAGCCCGATCTCTACAAGGACATCGATCACCGAGCCACTGACCTCGAGCCCGATTTGACCTACGCGAGATACCTATTAGCAACCTGGATCAAGCAGAACATCATACATGAAGCCGCACCATGAGGACGTGAAGACTACCCCACAACATTTAAGCTAAAAGTTTTTGTATTCCTTTCCACGCCTAGGTTGGGAATCTCGGGGACGAGATTCTTGTAAGGGGGTAGTTCTATCACATCCTGATTTTCATGACACAACATTTAAGCTAATAAATCATGATAAAATATGGTTTGACAAAAACTTTTGAGTGTTTTGGAGTTTGCTTTGATTGGATATTGTCTGCTGTTTGCAAGTGCTCTAAAAATCAAATAAATCCTCCAACTCTTATACTCCTTCTCCTTGATCCAAAACTTTGCCCAATGATCATGCCATGTGTATATGATAGAATAGTATTTTCTTTCAAAAATAATTTTGCCAAAAAGTATTTTCTAAATTAGGTTTCCCATAAACCCATGAATTGAAGCTTGCACTACAAGTACTTAATTTATGGTGTGAAAAATCTTTAAAAAATTCTTTTTGAATCCTATTAGATATAGGACTCCCAAAAACCACAACATTATTATTTTAAACGTTATTTTCATATTTTATTTAGAGTCTTTTTCTTAAGGCGAGAAATGGTGTTTAATAGGTTAAAAATATTTTAATGTTTTAAAAATATTTTAGAAAATTTAGGGAGACTGAATGGACATATATTTTCCATATAATTGAGTTTCAATACATGGTCATGACCAAAATATTGGAAAAAACCCTCCAAACTATTTACTCAGATAATTCAGTGGATTTGAAATATTTCTGAAGTAAATATTGTCAAATAAATCCAGGAAAATTCTACCAAGTCAAATATTCCTAATGTGATGATATTGCCATGTTTTGTTCCAATCAAATTAGTTTTGGTTCACAAAAGTGCCCTAAAACCATTCCTGTCCAGATCCAAATTTGAGCAAGTCTACATTGCCAACTGTCTCCTTTTGATGTCAATTTTTGTTGACATGCTATAATCCCTAAATGATGACACTACACCAAGTGGTGCATCAAGGAGAATATATTTGCATGACTAAATATTGGGAAAACCATTTCTTTTGATTACTAGGGTTTGCTAAAGTTGCATTGTCAACTTTCTTAAAATGAGTTCAATCTTGGTGGTAGACCTTATTTATATCTACTATTTGATCCTATTAAATCTCATGCCAAGGAGAATCCATTTACTTGCCCAAACCACCATCAAACATATTTTGCTATTTTACCAAGACCACTATTTTGACCACTTACACTATTCTCCTTGAGCTCAAGTTTTTTACCAGGGCTTCTCCTAACCCTCCCCTTTCTCAAGTAGCTCACACTCCTCCACATCTCAATGATTGAGGGGGTGGAAACCCTAATGTTCACCCCTTGTCAGCACTGTTTCTTCTCCGTCTCAACTCCCTCCTCACTCTAGAGGCATCCAATGCAACCCCCACCCTGTTTACTCCTTCCTAGAACCCCTAGACACGAGTGGGCACGCCCCTGCCCCTTAAACAATGGCATGCTGGAGTGCGCTACAGTGAACCAGGGCACTGTAGCCACTCTCTGCCCAACGCCCCCGACCGCCTCGGGCCTCCCCAGCGTGTCTCTCGAGGTCGCCTCGGCGTCCGGGACACGACACGCTGCCATCCCCCTCCTAAACCTCCCTCATCTCCCCTCTGTAGAGCTCATCGAGCGCGTCCATGGACACTGCCCACGGAGCACCGGTGCCTCCTCCACATAAGCCACTCCCCGAGCTCTCTCTTGCCTCGGTTGGAACCCCCTCTCTCACATGCACCTCCCGGACAGCCTCCCCCTCCCTCTTCTTCCCTCCCGCCCCCTCCATGGCCGGAGTGCCGCCGCCGACCGCCGCTTGGATTCGGGCACTGAGGGAGTCCTGGATTAAGGGGTCCTCGGGCGTCCGGGCTATGTGACGTGGGCCGGACTAATGGGCCATGAAGATACAAGACAGAAGACTTCTTCCCGTGTCCGGATGGGACCGTCCTTTGCGTGGATGGCAAGCTTGGCGTTCGGATGTGAAGATTCCTTTCTCTGTAAACCGACTCTGTATAACCCTAGCTCCCTCTGGTGTCTATATAAACCAGAGGGTTTAGTCCGTAGAGGCAACCATAATCATACAGGCTAGACGTCTAGGGTTTAGCCATTACGATCTCAAGGTAGATCAACTCTTGTAAACCCCATATTCATCCAAGATAATCAAGAAGGAAGTAGGGTATTACCTCCATCAAGAGGGCCTGAACTTGGGCAAACATCGTGTCCCTGTTTCCTGTTACCTTTGATCCTCAGATGCACAGTTCAGGACCCCCTACCCGAGATCCGCCGGTTTTGACACCGACATTGGTGCTTTCATTGAGAGTTCCGCTGTGTCGTCGCTAGAAGGTTCGATGGATCCATCAGTCATCTACAACAATGCTTCCCTGAGGGAGGTCTTTCTCCCCGACCAGATATTTGTGTTCGGCGGCTTCACACTGCGGGCCAACTCGTGTGGCCATCTAGAGCAGACCGACAGCTACGCCCCAGGTCACCTGATTAGCTTCGGAAATCTGGATTATGTCACCGATATCCATGGAGATTTGATCTCCCAAGGGTTCGCGACCCCAACCTCCGCTCTGGCCTTAGAGCCGGAGCGCGTCACCAGGTCCGAAGATGGGATTTTCAAGACCGCCGGACTCTCTGCGGCTATTGGGCCTAGTACGGGAGAGCCGGAGGAAGTAGCGTCACCAGCAATCATCATGAAGATGGACCCTTCTCTGAACACTGGCTCCGAATCCTCGGAGTCAGCATCGTGTGAGCTCTGGACTTAATGCGATCCCTCGTCATTACAGAGGGGCAAAGTCCAAACTACGCCCATCTCGGACTAGGGGCTGAGAGCGGGGAATTCTATGCCCCACCCACCGCCCACTTCATAGCCACTGTCGAGGACATAACCGACATGCTCGATTATAGCTCTGAAGGCATCGACGGTACGGACGACGATGTCGGAGACGAAAAAAGCCAAAACCCGCGCATACCGGACGCTGGGTGGCCACCTACACATACGACGTATACATGGTGGATACGCTAAAAGAGGATGGCGATGAAGGCTGTAAGAACCCAATAAAGGACAATAACACTGATAAACCACCAAAACGACGACATCGGCGGCACCGTTCAAAATCACGCCGCGACAAAGAAAGCAATACCGATGATGGAGACGATAACACTCTGGAGAATGTTGAAGACCTAGACGCCCCCGTCGAACCAACATCCGAACAGGATGATAGGGAGGAGGGGCAGGGAACCCTGACTAGCCAGTCGGGAGCGAGGACTCAGAGGACAGCAACTATATGCCACCCTCCGAAGATGAATTAAGCCTCGGCGATGAAGACTTCATCGTGCCAGAGGAACCCCTCAATCAAGAACGCTTTAAGCAATAGCTCATGACAACCGCGAGGAGCCTGAAAAGGAAGCAGCAACGGCTTCAAGCCGACCAGGATACGCTCAACGACAGATGGACTACTGTCCTGGCAGCCGAGGAATACGGCCTCGCGCGACCAACCAAAAGCTACCCGAAGCACAAGTTGTTACCCCAATTCGACATTGAGGCGTGGGAGCCCCTGACATCAGCGCATAGCGCAGCCGATAAACCAGACCGGCCATCGCAGGGCCGAGATAGATTGGCTACCCAAGCCGAACACCAGCCTACGTTACCCCGCCGTAAAGGCAGGGAGACAGCGGCCCGGGATTATACCTACGACCTACGGCAGGACCTGGACACTAGGGCAGGCTTAGCCAGATCAATCTACGGGTCAAGGGGACGCGCCCCAACACAAGAGGACGGCTATTAGGCTCGGCGTGATCAACACAACCTCACTCAGGGCAAAAACCGCATAGGGACGTCCGCCGAACTCCGTCGCGACGTCACCCGCTATAGAGGCGCCGCACACCCCCAATGCTTCACCGAGGAGGTAATGGAGCACGAATTCCTAGAAGGGTTTAAACCTATGAATATCGAATCATATGATGGAACAACCGACCCCGCAGTATGGATCGAGGATTTTCTTCTCCATATCCACATGGCCCGCGGTGATGACCTTCATGCCATCAAATGCCTCGCACTAAAATTAAAGGGACCAGCCCGACACTGGCTAAACAGCCTCCTAGAGAACTCCATCGGCAACTGGGAAGACTTGGAAGACGCATTTCGCAACAACTTCCAAGGTACATATGTCCAGCCTCCGGACGCCGATGACCTAAGTCACATCATCCAGCATCCCGGTGAGTCAGCCAGGAAACTCTGGACTAGGTTCCTAAATAAAAAGAACCAAATTGTCAACTGTCCGGATGCCGAATCCCTCGCGGCCTTTAAACATAGCATCCGAGATGAGTGGCTTGCGCGTCACCTTAGCCAAGAAAAACCTAAGTCCATGGCAACTCTAACTGCACTGATGACCCGCTTTTGCGCGGGAGAAGATAGCTGGCTTGCTCGTAGAAGCAATAGCACCAGCGATCCTGGCACCTCCGAAGCGAGGGACGGCAATGGCAAGCCACGACGCAATAAAAACAAGCGTCGGAACAATAATACAGGAACCAAAGACAATGCGGTCAATGCCGGATTCAGCGGCCCCAAATCCGGTCAACAGAAGAAGCCATTCAAGGAAAACAAAGATGGTCCGTCCAGTTTAGACAAGATACTGGATCGGCCCTATCAGATTCATGGCAGCCCCAACAAACCCGCCAACCATACCAACATAAATTGATGGGGATTCAAACAAGCCGGCAAGCTCAATGCCGAACACAAAGGGAAGGGGCCGCCCAGTGACAGCGAAGACGAAGAGAATAGCCAACCGAACGCAAGGTGACAGAAGCAATTTCCCTCCAAAGTAAAAATAGTAAACATAATATAGGCGACGCATATCCCTACAAGGGAGCGCAAGCGCGCACTACGAGACATCTATGCCATAAAGCCGATCGCCCCAAAATTTAACCCATGGGCGGCCTGCTCGATCACTTTTGATCGCAAGGAACACCCAACCAGTATCCGTCACGGAGGTTCGGCAGCTCTGATCCTCGATCCAATTATCAATGGATTCCATCTCATGCGAGTCCTTATGGATGGCGGCAGTAGTCTTAATTTACTTTACCAAGACACTCTCCGCAAGATGGGTATCGATCCCTCAAGGATCAAGCCCACCACAACTACCATCAAGGGAGTAATACCCGGCGTCGACGCTCACTGTATGGTATCTATCACATTCGAATTCGTCTTCGGTTCGCCGGACAACTTTTGAAACGAAGACTTGATCTTAAATATTGTCCCATTCCGCAGTGGCTACCATGCACTGCTCGGATGGATCACTTTTTCTCGTTTCAATGCAGTCCCACACTACGCCTATCTAAAGCTTAAGATGCCCGGTCCACGAGGTGTCATCACGATCAATGGAAACATGGAACACTCCCTCCGTACCGAGGAGCATTCCACGGCCATCGCAGCCGAAATACAAAGCGGCCCACCAAGCCACGTATCCCATCGGCCATTAAGCCGCCGACCTCTATTACGCTGGACCGGTCAATCTTAGAGCTGGATTGGCAGTTCTGCCTCTGTCGTTCGCCACATATACCCGCGAAGTTCGTATCGCGCATGCATAATTATGCACTTAAAATACCTTGATCATCGGTGGAGGCACAATACGGACATGCCTACAATACGGTTCGCCCTCCTACAACCTTCTTCTCTTTTTTCTAACTATTTATTATCTTTTGCCACAAGTGATTCAAAACCTGTTCATCCTACGGACGTACAAGGACTCTTTCGGAGCCCGATTTCATCCAAATAACCAAAGATTGCTCCTTTGAAGGAATCCTTTTCGCTAAGGCAAAGGCAGCGCAGACGTGCGACAGGAGGTCCAAAAAGATTTTTTGTAGACCAAACACTCTATTTAAGACCTGTATAGAGCCTTTTTCTCAGCCTTCGACCCCTGGCATGTAAAATGGCCTGGGTAGTGGTGTTATAATCTGTAAGACTGCGTTCGACGTATCAATCAGAATCCAGTTAACATAATCCATCTTCAGTACTTGCTTTTCCTCATAGAACTGTATTTTGCTTCTTTAGGTGTTTCATGCACACACCACGGCGCTAATTGCCAGGGGCTCGATACGGCAACACATTGGTTGCCGAAAAGTCCGAACAGCTCTACAACATACTTCGGCGTCACGAGTTTGGCATTATATGCATCAGCTCCAAATCATGTCTTTGGTCAATAGTTGGGTTCCCCGGATCCTGTGCTTACTACCTTACGTTCCGTCTTATCGGCTAGGGTAGTAAAGGGAGAACTACTGCGATTGTGTTTCCGGTTCACCTGGTTAAACACCTCAGTAGAGAAAGCCGAAAACTGACTGTCATGATGCGGCGAGAGCTGTTCAACCACTCATCGACTTATTAGAATCTTTTGTGATTTCTTCCGTATAACACGAAGGACCATTTTCCGGTCACCTATGTAACGCAACCGTATTCGGATAACTGCGTACATACTAGGGGCTACAACATAGTCCCACCGTCAAACTCCTATGGCTAAGTGAAAGTGTGAAAGCCCTATAGTCTGATTGCCTAGTTCGCCGCACTGACACCTCCTTTACAGACCAAGACGTTGGGTCAAGTGTGATCAGGTGCTATTCCGAACACCCCCGTATTATATGCGAGGGGACTGAAGCCGACGACTGGCAAACTTCCAGATTATAAAAACGGCTGCACAGGAGGAAATAACTTTCCGACAAAGGCATAAATATAACACAACCTTAATGTATCATAATATTATTCTCACAATTCCGGTACACTTATTCGAACATAATGTCCTTCGAGCACTGACCCTCTATCAAGCGGGCGCCCTCTAGGACGTCCTCCAAATAATGCTCCGGCGTGCAATGGTCCTTGCCTCATTGCGGGCCCTTAGCTGCCACATCGATGGCCTTCATCTTTGCCCAGTACATCTTGACGCGGGCGAAGGCCATCCGGGCACCTTCTATGCACACTGACCACTTGATAACATCGATATGTGGCACTGCATCGACAAGTCGCTGCACCAAACTGAAATAGCTATTCGGAATGGGTTCAGTCGGCCATAGCCAGGCCACGACGTCCCTCATGGCAGCTCCAAACATCTTGTGGAGCTCGGCCCACTGGGCCATCTGTTCATTCAGCAAAGCCGGACGCCGTGGCACGTTGAATTGTGACCAGAAAAGCTTCTCCACAGCACGTCCTTCCTGTGCTAGGAAGAACTGTGTCGCATCGGAGACACTCTTCTGCAGACCCAAGAATGCATCTGGAGAACTCCACAATTGATTAAGCAGCGCATACTTCGGGTCGCCGAACTTCGTTTGTAAAAGAAAGGGCTTACCAGCCGCTATCTCCCTAGCTTGCCGGATCTCCTCCCGAGCCGCTCTAGACTCGGACCGTGCTTCTCTCGCCTCTAGTAAGGCCTTGTCGAGTTCAGCTGCCTTGGCTTTGTTATCCTCCTCGAGTGATTTTCATTTGCCAGTGGCATCCTTTAGCTCTCGCTCCATGGTAGATATTCTCTCCTCGCACTGGCGCTGAGTGGCCTGTTCGGCCTTTAAATTAGCAGCCGCCTTCTCGGCAGCCGCCTCGCTCACTCTGGCCTTCTCCTTGGCCCGGGCAAGCTCGGCCCGTAGGGTCTCAATCGCGGTAGCACCGTCTATAGTTTTGCATGTCACAGTGTAGAATTGTCAGCTTCGTGCTCATACTATTATACATGCATAAGCGGGGTGTCCCAACAACATACCTTGTGCCTCGTCGAGCCGCCTGTTAATAAGAGTTGTCCTCATCAGCTAACTCAAGTTTATGCTTTAAATCTGCAACTTCCACAGCTTGGGCAGTCGCCGTTGATATAACAACCTATTTTAAAATTAATTATGTTACTTCCTGAGCATATCTTTTTGATCCTCTGATCGCCTCCCCGTGGAAACTGACCAGAGTCTCATGGGCTACTATCTATACACAGGCACATTCTTGCATGTAAAGAGCGGTTAAAGATGTTACATTGCATACCTCGAAGCCTCTCAGCAGGCCCGTAAAGGCTTCATTTCCGCTTCTCGCGGACAGAATCCTCTCAACTACCATACCCATTAAGGTACAATGTTCCTCTGAGATGGACGCACTTTGCAATGTGCCCATCAGCGTATCCGGAACCTCTGGATTCCTGGAGGCTGCTGCGGGAGTATGGATTCCCTTCAAAGGGGCACGCTTACTCGACCCTAGAGTCATTTTTTTCTGTACGCCGGATAGTTCGGGGCCCTCATTGTTGGTCCCCCTGGGGGCTGCCTCCCCTGGACCCTTGACGTTTGAAGTATCACCTTCGGGTGCTGTCTTCATTATCCCCCACGCCGCTGGATGGTCAGGGGAGATCCTCCGGGACGACACCTCGAAATCGTCCGCCCTTAGGGGCGAGAAAGCTTGTGGAGGCGTCTCGCTTTCCATCATCTTCGGAGGCAAGTCCCCCGATGAGGAGGACCGTTGAGGTAGATAGCGGGCCGGACTGCAAACATATAGTTTAAATGTTACCCTTGCAAGCTGAAAATAATGGGACATGTCTAGAGCATCCTTGTTCACTAATGATTTTGCAAGGGGCTTGTCCCAAGAGAGGAGCTCTTCGCCAACATCGGCTTCCAAACTCGAACCATCTGTCAGGGATATCTTCCCTCTCTTGGGTGCCTCCACCTCCAAGTCTTCTGAGGCAGTCCTTTTCTTCCCATGGGGAGAAGGGATATCACCTTATCCTTCCCCTTTGTCTTCATCTTAAGAAGAGGGAGCTTCAGTCTCCCCGGACATAGCGTCCAGTATACCTTTAGAGCGGAGGCCAACTTTAGCCCTTTTGCTCTACTTCTTGTCCTCCTTCGACGACATTTGATACGGCGCCAGGGCCAGCATCCTCATTAACAGAGGATTAGCTGAGTCTTCAAGAAGTGGAGCCGGGCACCTGATTCATTCCACTTTCTTTATCCAGCCCTGCTCGAAGATAGGTTCCTCAGTACATCGCTATGAGATAATCAACCGAGTTGCATTCAGAAATTGGGTGCTTACCGAGGTATCCGGATGGTTGTAGTCGAGGCCGATGTCCTCGGATGTGTCCGACCATTGCTTTGGAGTCTTGAAGAATAGTTTCCACATCCCTCTGTGTGTTGTGCCGAAGAATTGCTGAAGGGTCAGCGGTCCTTCTGGATTGAACTCCCACATGCGGAGAGGCCGTCGCTGGCACGGAAGGATCATGCGGTCTAGCATCACCTTGATCACATTTACAAGGCCGGTGTCCTTATCGAGGATGCTCTGGATACAGCTTTGTAGCGTCTGTACTTCATCAGTTGATCCCCAGTCTAGCCCTGTATTAATCCATGATGCGAGCCGCAATGGAGGGCCAGATCGGAATGCAGGCGTGGCTGCTCATTTGGTACCGCGGGGTTCGGTGATATAGAACCACTCCCGCTATGTCGGTGTTCTCGGAACGGGGGTCCCCAGACTTGCCTGCCTGCGGCCCACGACATGGCTCTACAAGCGGGCCCGTACGGCCCATCTTCACCAGCAAGCATTCAAGACCCTCGCGAGGGGCCAAGCCTCGCGAGGCGGGCGACGCAAGACCTCCTCGGGAGCGGCCTCACCAGGTTGGCTCACGAGGGGCGGAGAGATCAAGGCTTCTCATGATGTGAGCCGTGACGACCAAGACCAGGCGGGCGCCAGCGCGCGCAGTGTACTTGTTTCCTCTTTGGTGCTAAGGGGGCAAGCACAGGTGCAGAGTACCGGGGCGTTAAGCAAAGGTTTCCATATCAGTGCAACGAGTCCAAGACCAGCAGGACGGCAAGATGGAGGTCACCATGGAGCCCAAGGCGGCGTCACCACCAGAGCCTTTTGCAGGCGACAACTGCTTTTGTCAGGATAAGCTATACTAGTTGTCCCCTTTCAAATTGGCCGTTGTTGGCTCCCTTCCCGCTCAATATTTGGGGAGAGGACCAGGTGATGAAGCCATGTACCTAGGGTAGGGTCATGGACCTGTCCAAGGTACCCTCCCCAAGGACATATCTTGAAGAAACCACCTTTCAGTCGACCTGGAAGGATTCCACTCGACGGGTCTGAAGACACTCGACCGTGAAGCCAACCACTCGACCGCCAGGAGATCTACAATCAGTCTGCACGCAAACGGTCGGTCATTAAGTGGCTTTATGGTCATCATAGCACTTTATGTAGGACGTTACCAGTAACTCCCTATCTTACTGTACCTTAATCCCTGCATAATCGAGGGCCGGAGGGTCTCAGCGAACTCTATATAAGCCACCCTCCTCGGTGTAAAGGGTTCGCACCCCTGTAACTCATACGCACATAATACAGTCAACCGCCTCCGGGCTCCGACACGTAGGGCTGTTACTTCCTCCGAGAAGGGCCTGAACTCGTAAACATCTTGCGTATACAACTACTCAATAGCTAGGATCTTGCCTCTCCATTCCTACCCCCCATTCTACGCTCAGACTTAGAACCACGACACTAGGGCCTTTATAAATAGGACTAGCCACCACCATAGACGGGGGACTCAGATCATCCTCACCCACACATAGAGCACAAGAACACCTCAACCTCAGGAGGCTGTTCTTCCCCTTATAACCGTTCATCCTCAGCCCGAGAGGCAATCCACCACCACCACACTATAGGGTATTACACCACAACGGTGGCCCGAACCAGTATAAATCTCATGTTCTTTGTGTTGCGAGTTCGTCGAGTTAGTCCTTGAGATCTTAGCAAAGCTAGGACGTAGATTGGTAGGGGAAGAACTTTGCACGCACCCCAGTGTTCGAACCTTGAGGGTTTTGCCGGAACCCGTGATCCGACATTTGGCGCGCCAGGTAGGGGTGCGCCGAAGCTTCCCTTCCGTCGCTCTGCATCCAGTTGCATCATCGTCTCCATGGAGGACGCACGCCGCGCTCGCGCCAAGTGCCGGGCTGCCCTCGCCTCCCGTGTTGCTCAGACGGCTCTAGTTGGTGGGCCACCCCATCGTTCTCCATCGCCTACCACCAATACCGCCACCTGCCCGGCGGGGAACGAGCAGCAAGCATCCTCACTGCACCCCTTGGTGCGGCGGCACGGCCGCACCGCCACTCCATCGCTGGCCCTGGCTGGTTCGTCATCCCACGCTTGTTGCGCTCCCGTGGACGCGCAGGCCGCTCTATGCATGGCGCGCGAGCTTCCGCGCAACCACCCCGTCGACGACCTCTACGAGGACTGTCTCGACGACATCACCGAGCTTGTCAGCGCCGCAGGGGGCTCCCCTGTGCCGTCCCTCTCGCTGCCTTGCCCTCCACCAGCTACGGGCGGCGTGGCCCATGGAGGGCCCCCACCACCTTTGCCCCAAGACGGAGTCTTGGCGCCAAGGCGCGTGGCCCCACGGTGCGACCTGCCGTGTCCGGTGCCCATTCAAGAGAAGATAAGCTGCCAAGAAGTCCCTCGCCCGCAAGAGAACGCTCCACCGCTTCCTGCATCACCGCGTCTGGATTGCTTGCTATGGCAGGGCCCCGCACCACTTACCGTAGCGGTGCGCGGGCGCCAATACCACGCTCCGCCTCCAAGACGAGCCCTGGTGACCATGGCCGGATGCCGCGGCTTCACCCCAGAGCTGCATAGCGTCGCCTGGCCGGGCAAGTTCAAGCCAGACCTGCCTCTGTGCTACGACGGCACCCCCGACCCCGCGGAGTTCTTGCAGCTCTACGAGCTGCGCGTCAAGGCGGCCAACGGCGACGAGAAAGTCATGGCGAACTGGTTCCCCATGGCTCTCAAGGATGGTGCTCGTTCGTGGCTCCTGAACCTGCCTCCAGGCTCGATCTCCTCCTGGGTCGAGATGCGCGACCGCTTCATCGCCAACTTCCAGGGCACTCGCGACCGCCCACCGACCGCGGGTGACCTACACCGCGTCAGGCAACAACCAGGATGGACCCTCTGGAAGTACATCCAGTGCTTCAACGACGTTCGCCTCAAGATCCCCAAGGTGATGGACGAGGCCATCATCTCCGCGTTCTCTGATGGCGTCCGCGACGTCAAGATGAAGGAGGAGCTCGCCATCCACGAGGAGCTGTGCACGTCTCTGGAGCTATTCAACCTGGCGACCAAGTGCGCAAGAGCTGAGGAGGGGCGCCTCTCCCTCCTCGAGCTCCGGCATGGACCCGGAGGAGCAGAAAGACAAGGCCAAGGACGTGAAGTGCAAGGGATTAGCCGTGCTCGCGGCGGAGCCGGACACCAAGCGCGACAGAGACCAGCCTGAGTCATCCAAGAGCGGCCGACCGTTCTGCGCCTTCTACAACCTGCATAGCCACAACACCAGCGACTGTCAAGAGCTCAGTGCCATTTGAGAAGGGCGCTTCGGTCGATGCCCCGAGCGCAACGACCGGGTCTACGACCGAGGAGTAGGACGTGGTGGCGGACGCTAGGATGACCGCGGCCCGCGCCAGGAGTGGCGCGACCGACCTCGTGAGGACCGCTGGCAGGATCAGCCTCGCGAGGGCGCCTGGAGGGACCAGCCTCATGAGGATCGTCCTTAGGGCAACGCCGGTCTTCCCGCACTGCCGCCGCCACCAAGAAGGAGTGACGACCACCACCAAGACGAGGGGGCTGGGGCTTCAGGAGCCGTGCATATCGCTGCATCTTGGGCGGAGCTCAGCCCCACCTCACAACAGATCTTCAAACAGTTTGCTCGCGAAGTGAACGCAGTCCTCCCCAAGCTCGAGGCCACGCGCCCGCTCAGATGGTCCAAGTGCGCCATCACGTTCAGCTCGGCAGATTAGCTCAAGTGTGCGGCTACCGCTGGTGCCCTCCTGATGCTTTGTTCACCAGTCATCAGCAACGTGCAAGTCACCAAGACCCTCATCGTCGGCGGCGCAGGGCTCAACGTCTTGTCCGTTGACACGTTTGACAACCTTCAAGTGCCCTACGACCAGCTTCAGCCCATCAAGCCTTTCTTAGGAGTGACCGACGGTTCCATCACACCGATAGCGCAGGTCCGCCTCCCTATCACCTTCGGAGAATGCAACAAGTACCACACCGAGCTCATCGAATTGGACGTCGCACACATCTGTCTGTCGTACAATGCCATCCTCGGGTATCCAGCCCTGGCCAAGTTCATGGACGTGACCCATCACGGCTACAATATCATCAAGATCCCAGGAAGCGGCGGAATCATCACAGTCCCGTGCGAAGAAAGAGACGCGGTGTGCTCCCTTGAGCGTGCCTTCCAAGCTGCAGCAATCGACGACCCCGACAACAAGGGCGAGTGCCCTCCTGAGGCCACCCCCAAGAAGAAGAAGCAGTTGCACCGTGCAGGACCTGAGGAGGGTGGCGTCGTGAACGGAATCTTGTCCGGATCAGCGCCCGTGCCAAGGGCGCCTCCCTCCATCTCATAGGAAGGCGCGCCCGGTGCCCTTCTCGGGCAGGGCTCGGGGGCTCTCTTCTGGAGGGCCTCAGACCTTGCCAACATCACGAGGGAGGCGCTCGGGCACCAGTTGGAGGCGCGCTTCACGGCACGTTTCCCTCAGGAGAACACAGGGTGAGGAGCGCCCACCGCTCAGGAGTTCATCACCAGGACCACTCAGGAACTTCAAGACGCAAGGGCCATGCGCGTCGACCGCCCCTCACCGGGCGCAGCTCCCCATCCAGGCGAGGATGCCGGGCTGCGCATCTGCATCGATGTCCCAGGGCTCAATAGGGCCACATCTCAGGAGCTCTTCTAGCCTTTGCGCGTGGGATGCTGCGAGGGTCCGCCACACAGCTACGTTTGCATGCCTTACGGCCTGCCGAGCGTGGCGTCCACCTATCAGCGCAACTTGCAGCGTGCCCTGGCGACTCAGGAGGCCAGGCACCACGCCGTCCTGACGGAGATGGAGGCGGTCCTCAAGGAACCGCCTGGGCCCCCAGAGCCTCCTGAGGCTCAGGGCCCCGGTGGCTCGTGAGGAACAACCCCTTCGCCGCGTACCTTCAGCTGCCCCAACATCCCATCATCAACAAAACCAGGTGACATTTTCCAAGTTTATCTAGCTGGGAGCTCCCCTCGAGCTGCATCATTCCCAGGCCACGTGGGTCTGTCCCTGTGGCTTGTATCCCTTTTCATGTCTTTAGCTTACCTTGCTGGGAGCCCCCCTCGGGCTGCATCATCCCCAAGTCGCTCGGCCCTGGCCCAGTGGCGTGTATCTTCCCTGCATTTACTTGAGCCAGTCTGCTTTACATGCTTAATCTACCAATGACTATCACCTGCTTGATTGACAGTTACCCCTGGAGTTACTCACTCTCGCACAGCGCTTGTGCTTGGGTCCGTCCCTGCACAGTCGACAAATCTGAGCGGCCGAGCTCTGGCCACGCACGCCACCTCACCGGGCCCTTAGTGCCCCCGTTCTCTGGCAAAGCGATCAGCGGCTGCCCGACAACCATAATGGCAAAGTGTGTCTCTGCTTGTGCTGGCTTGCAGGAATCTCCAGAGGACGACGGCAGGCGGAGGACCAGGAGGCGGGCGACGCAAGACCCTCTTGGGAGCGGCCTCACCAGGTTGGCTCGCGAGGGGAGGAGAGATCAAGGCAAGGCAAACCTCGCGAGGTTCTCGTGGCGTGAGCCGTGACGACCGAGACCAGGTGGGCGCCAGCGCGTGCAGTGTACTTGTTTCCTCTTTGGTGCTAAGGGGGCAAGCACAGGCGCGGAGTACTGAGGCGTCAAGCAAAGGTTACCATATCGCAATGAGACCCAGCCAGCAGGACGGCAAGACGGAGGTCACCATGGAGCCCAAGGCGACGTCACCACCAGAGTCTTTTGCAGGCGAAGACTGCTTTTGTCAGGATAAGCTGCACTAGGTGTCCCCTTTCAAATTGGCCGTTGTTGGCTCCCTTCCCGCTCAATATTTGGGGAGAGGACCAGGGCCTTTATAAATAGGACTAGCCACCACCATAGACGGGGGACTCAGATCATCCTCACCCACACACAGAGCACAAGAACACCTCAACCTCAGGAGGCTGTTCTTCCCCTTGTAACCGTTCATCCTCAGCCCGAGAGGCAATCCACCACCACCACACTGGAGAAGGGTATTACACAACAACGGTGGCCCGAACCAGTATAAATCTCGTGTTCTTTGTGTTGCGAGTTCATCGAGTTAGTCCTTGAGATCATAGCAAAACTAGGACGTAGATCGGTAGGGGAAGAACTTTGCACGCACTCCAGTGTTTAAACCTTGAGGGTTTTGCCAGAACCCGTGATCCGACATGCTTCCAAAAGTTGGAGGTTTCCGTGAAAGTGCGTTTTGGCCAGATAGTGTGGGCGAGCTTGCTCACCATAGCCCCACTGCACTCCGCCTGCTCCCCGTCGATTATCTTCGGCTTCACATTGAAGGTCTTGAGCCATAGGCCGAAGTGTGGAGGGATGCAGAGAAAAGCCTCACACATAACGATAAACGCCGAGATGTGAAGAAAGGACTCCGGAGCTAGATCATGAAAATATAGCCCATAATAGAACATAAGGCCACAAATGAAGGGTTGGAGAGTGAACCCTAGCCCGCGGAGGAAGTGAGGATAACCTGCCCCTTGGCAGGGAGCATGTGGGGGATTTCCGCAGGCAGGTACCTCGCCTCCCAGAGATTCATGATATCTTCCTGGGTGACCGAGGAGGCCGTCCACCTGCCTTGGGAGCTGGATCCTGACATAACTAGATGGCTTGGTAACAATGAAATAAATCGAGAATTGGGCGCGGGAGCTTAAGGCTGGAAAGGCTGAGGACGAGATAGGCGTGGGGGAGAAAGACGGGTCTGTACCCCTTTATAAAGGCAAGGAATATCGAACGCCTCTTCACGGGCCTTAAAGCTCGCCTATTCCCAAGGGATCGTGCAAACGACACGGTTGGATTACCCACACCCATAGGAATCCCGGGATAAGGGGGCACGATCTTTGCTTTGGCAAGATGTGCCAATATAAACTGCGTCTCATAACACGGAGCGAGAAGCTGAAAGACGGTTCGAAATAATAACCAGGCAGGAGACGTAACGTCTCGCCTCCAAAGTTGTCAGTAGATGGGACTTGTTAAAAATTGTGCCCTGTTATGGTTGTATGTGGTATCTATTTCGCAGAGCCAGACACGTTTTCTATGTTCGAGGACTACTTTGAAGTGTTAAGAGGAGGAACCCGCCTTGTAATGCCGAAGACAATCTGCGCGCCTGACACATCGTCATTGAAGCCTGGTTCAGGGGCTACTAAGGGAGTCTTGGATTAAGGGGTCCTCGGGCATCCGGGCTATGTGACGTGGGCCGGACTAATGGGCCATGAAGATACAAGACATATGACTTCTTCCCGTGTCCGGATGGGACTCTCCTTTGCGTGGATGGCAAGCTTGGCATTCGCATGTGAAGATTCCTTTTTCTGTAAACCGACTATGTATAACCCTAGGTCCCTGCGATGTCTATATAAACCGGAGGGTTTAGTCCATAGACGCAATCATAATCATACAGGCTAGACGTCGAGGGTTTAGCCATTACGATCTCGAGGTAGATCAACTCTTGTAAACCCCATATTCATCCAAGATAATCAAGCAGGAAGTAGGGTATTACCTCCATCAAGAGGGCCTGAACCTAGGTAAACATCATGTCTCAGTCTCCTGTTACCTTCGATCCTAATATGCACAATTCAGGACCCCCTACCCCGAGATCCGCCGGTTTTGACACAGACAGGCGCCTCGGCCCCTCTCTCTTCACCCTAGCCACTCCACCACCCTGTCATTGCCACAACCGACTCACCCCGCACTCCATATCCTCCTCCCCGTGCCCACCTCGCGGTGCCCGAACCTCACCATCGCCTGTCCCTACCTTAGCCAAAGCCTCGGTCGCTCCGGCACTCTCCGGCGGAAACGGGACCCCCAGGAGGATGCAGCCCATCCTCCCAAGCTCGTGGTATCCACACGATCGCTGGATGTGGTCGGAGCCACTGGAATGGGTGCCGGCGAGGGCTTGGTCTCGTCTCCCCTATCGCTCCTCTGCCTCAGGCACGAGGTAGGGGACGACTGCCCCGCCAGCTGGCAGGGCCCCCGCCTATCAGCGGCTGTGTCGGCTGAGCCGGCCCACCAGTCGGGTTAAGTGGAGACGGCTTTGGGCCAATCCGCTTGCCCCGCCGGATGGTGCTACGTCTTGAGCTTGCGTTGGTTTTCCCCGAAGAGGAGAGGATGATGCAGCAGAGTAGCGTAAGTATTTCCCTTAGTTTTTGAGAACCAAGGTATCAATCCAAAGAGGAGGCCACGCGCAAGTCCCTTGTACCTACACAAAGCAAATAACTCCTCGCAACCAACGCGAATAGGGGTTGTCAATCCCTTCAGGTCACTTACGAGAGTGAGATCTGATAGAGATGATAGATAATATTTTTGGTGTTTTTGGTATAAAGATGCAATGCAAAATAAAAGGCAAAGTAAAAAAGCAAAACAATAATAAAGCGTAGGAAGATTAATATGATGAGAATAGACCCGGGGGCCATAGATTTCACTAGTGGCTTCTCTAAGAGCATAAGTATTTCATGGTGGGTGAACGAATTACTGTTGAGCAATTGACAGAATTGAGCATAGTTATGAGAGTATCTAGGTATGATCATCTATATAGGCATCACGTCCGAGACAAGTAGACCGACTCACCTGCATCTACTACTATTACTCCACTCATCGACCGCTATCCAGCATGCATCTAGAGTATTAAGTTAATGAAAACAGAGTAACGCCTTAAGCAAGATGACATGATGTAGAGGAATAAATCGTGCAATATGATAAATACCCCATCTTGTTATCCTTGATGGCAACAATACAATACGTGCCTTGCTGCCCCTCATCAGAATCGGGAAAGGACACCGCAAGATTGAACCCAAAGCTAAGCACTTCTCCCATTGCAAGAACTACCAATCTAGTTGGCCAAACCAAACGGATAATTCGAAGAGACTTGCAAAGATAACCAATCATACATAAAAGAATTCAGAGAAGCTTCAAATATTACTCATAGATAATCTTGATCATAAACCCACAATTCATCTATCTCAACAAACACACCGCAAAAAGAAGATTACTTCGAATAGATCTCCACGAGAGAGGGGGAGAACATTCTATTGAGATCCAAAAAGAGAGAAGCCATCTAGCTACTAACTATGGACCCGAAGGTCTAAGGTAAACTACTCACACTTCATCGCAGAGGCTATGATGATGATGTAGAAGCCCTCCGTGGTGGATTCCCCATACGGCGGAGCTTCGGAACAGGCCCCAAGATGGGATCTCGTGGATACAGAAAGTTGCGGCGGTGGAATTAGGTTTTTGGCTCCGTATCTGATCTGTTGGGGGTACGTATGTATATATAGGAGGAAGGAGTACGTCGGTGGAGCTTCGGGGGGGGCCACGAGGCAGGGTGGAGCGCCCTAGGGGGGCGCCCTCCACCCTCATGGCCGCCTCCCTCCTTTCTTGACCGAGGGTCCAAGTCTCCTGGATCTTATCTGATGAGAAAATAATGTTCCCGAAGGTTTCATTCCGTTTGGACTACGTTTGATATTCCGTTTCTTCGAAACACTGAAATAGGCAAAAAAAACAGCAATTCTGGGCTAGGCCTCCGGTTAATAAGTTAGTCCCAAAAGTAATATAAAAGTGGAAAATAAAGCCCAATATAGTCCAAAACAATAGATAATATAGCATGGAGCAATCAAAAATTATAGATACGTTGGAGACGTATCAGGCATCCCCAAGCTTAATTCCTGCTCGTCCTCGAGTAGGTAAATGATAAAAAGAGAATTTTTTATGCGGAGTGCTACTTGGCATAATTTGTAATTCTTATTAATTGTGGTATGAATATTCAGATCTGAAAGATTCAACACAAAAGTTCATATTGACATAAAAATAATAATACTTCAAGCATATTAACCAAGCAATCATGTCTTCTCAAAATAACATGGCCAAAGAAAGTTATCCCTACAAAATCATATAGTCTGGCTATGCTCTATCTTCACCACACAAAATATTTAAATCATGCACAACCCCGATGAAAAGCCAAGCAATTTTTTCATACTTTTGACATACTCAAAACTTTTTCAATCTTCACGCAATACATGAGCGTGAGCCATGGATATAGCATTATATGTGGAATAGAATAGTGGTTGTGGAGAAGACAAAAAGAGGGAAGATAGTCTCACATCAACTAGGCATATCAACGGGCTATGGAGATGCCCATCAATAGGTATCAACGTGAGTGAGTAGGGATTGCAATGCAACCGATGCACTAGAGCTATAAGTATATGAAAGCTCAACAAATGAAACTAAGTGGGTGTGCATACAACTCGCTTGCTCACGAAGACCTAGGGCAATTTGAGGAAGCCCATCATTGGAATATACAAGCCAAGTTCTATAATGAAAAATTCCCACTAGTAAATGAAAGTGACAAAACGAGAGACTCTCTATTATAAAGATCATGGTGCTACTTTGAAGCACAAGTGTGGTAAAATGATAGTAACATTGTCCCTTCTCTCTTTTTCTCTCATTTTTTATTTGGGCCTTTTCTCTTTTTATGGCCTCTTTTCTTCTCTTGTTTTTCGTCTGGAGTCTCATCCCGACTTATGGGAGAATCATAGTCTCCATCATCCTTTCCTCACTTGGGACAATGCTCTAAAAATGATGATCATCACACTTTTATTTTTCTTACAACTCTAGAATTACAACTCGATACTTAGAACAAAATATGACTCTATATGAATGCCTCCGGCGGTGTACCGGGATATGCAATGATTCATGAGTGACATGTATGAAAGAATTATGAATGGTGGCTTTGCCTCAAATACGATGTCAACTACATGAGCATGCTAAGCAATATGACAATGATGGAGCGTGTCATAATAAACAGAATGGTGGAAAGTTGCATGGAAATATATCTCGGAATGGCTGTGGAAATGCCATGATAGGTAGGTATGGTGGCTGTTTTGAGGAAGGTTTATGGTGGGTGTATGATACCGGCGAAAAGTGCGCGGTATTAGAGAGGCTAGCAATGGTGGAAGGTTGAGAAAAATGCGTATAATCCATGGACTCAACATTAGTCATAAAGAACTCATATACTTATTGCAAAAATGTACAAGTTATCAAAGCAAAGTATTACGCGCATGCTCCTAGGGGGATAGATTGGTAGGAAAAGACCATCGCCGTCCCCGACCGCCACTCATAAGGAAGACAATAAATAAATAAATCATGCTCTGACTTCATCACATAACGGTTCACCATACGTGCATGCTACGGGAATCACAAACTTTAACACAAGTATTTCTCAAAATCACAACTACTCAACTAGCATGACTCTAATATTACCACCTTCATATCTCAAAACAATTATCAAGCATCAAACTTTTCTTAGTATTCAACACACTCAAAAGAAAGTTTTACAAATCTTGAATACCAAGCATATTATTAATTTAAGAAAATTACCATGCTATTTAAGACTCTAAAAATGATCTAAGTGAAGCATGAGAGATCAATAGTTTCTTTAAAACAAATCCACCACCGTGCTCTAAAATATATAAGTGAAGTACTAGAGCAAAACTATAAAGCTCAAAAGATACAAGTGAAGCACATAGAGTATTCTAACAATTTCCAATTCATGTATGGCTCTCTCAAAAGGTGTGTACCGATAGGATGATTGTGGTAAACGAACAAGCAAAGACGCAAATAATACAAGACGCTCCAAGAAAAACACATATCATGTGGTGAATAAAAATATAGCTCCAAGTAAAGTTACTGATGGAAGTGGACGAAAGAGGGGATGCCTTCCGGGGCATCCCCAAGCTTTGACTTTTTGGTGTCCTTGGATTATCTTGGGGGTGCCATGGGCATCCCCTAGCTTAGGCTCTTGCCACTCCTTGTTCCATAATCCATTAAAATATTTCACCCAAAACTTGAAAACTTCACAACACAAAACTCAACAGAAATCTCGTAAGCTCCTTTAGCGAAAGAAAACAAAAGATCACTTCAATGTACTGTAATGAACTCATTCTTTATTTATGTTGGTGTTAAACCTACTGTATTCCAACTTCTCTATGGATTATAAACTATTTTACTAGCCATAGATTCATCAAAATAAGCAAACAACACACGAAAAACAGAATCTGTCAAAAACAGAAAAGTCTGTAGCAATCTGTAACTAACGCAGACTTCTGGAACTCCAAAAATTAATCCCAAATAGGAAGACCTAGGAAATTTGTTTATTGATCAGCAGCAATCGTAATCACTATTTTATCACGTTCTGGTGATTTTTAACAATTGTTTTCGTGAACCGAAAGTTTCTGGAAATTACTGCAAGATCAAATAACTATCATCCAAGAAGATCCTATAGGTTTAACTTGGCACAAACACTAATTAAAACATATAACTGTCAGGACCCCGATTCCAAGACACATCGATCTAGCTGGTAACACCTCATATCACTTTGCGGCCTCACGCACGGTATTCCGACGGGTGTCGCCTTACCATGGCCCGGGACCGTTTGCGCCTTTTGGCTCACGTATAATAGTGTCGCTAGCATCCATATGACAGAGAACCCGGGCCGACATGGCTAGTCGTCAACCCAAAGCGGCACTAACCCATGGGGATAGTCATACATGAATCAACTTCGAGCATGTCGGTCAGCAGCATGTGAATCCGGGCTGTAGCACTGGGCTAACAGGACTCCGGGAACCCGGGCTGTAACAGGCTAGGCAGGACTCCGGATGTCACCGCGTGACATTCCCCCGAAGGGACAGACACAGGAACAAAGTGAAATACATGCCGGCCAGTCAAGTGTCCTGAGCAGTAGTGCTGGGCTAGCAGGACTCTAGTGAACCGAGTTCTAGCGGACTACTATGGCTCAAGGAAGCACTAGACTACATTTCCCCATAAGAGAGGCTGCCAAGGATAAACAACTAGATTGTCGGATCCCACACATACCAAGCATTTCAAAACATACACACAATATGCTCGATATGTGTAAATACAACATGGCATCACAACATAACTCTACGACTCAAAGTATTTATTCATTAGGCTCCGAGGAGCGAGATATTACAAACATGGGTCTCATGACCGAACATACAGAGCATGTCAAGGCACAAGCGGAAGCTTAGCATGTCTGAGTACAGACATCTACAAATGAAAAAGGCTGATAAGCGTGACTAACTACCAGATCCTGCCGAGGGCACAATATCGTAGCTGAGGTAACAAGCTAAAGGTCGAAGTCCACGCGGAACTACTAGCGAGACGGAAGTCTCTCTGCAAAACATAAAATAAGCAAACGTGAGTACAAATGTACTCAGCAAGACTTACATCAGAACTAACTACATATGCATCATTATCAACAAAGGGAGGGTGGAGTTTGACTGCAGCAAGCCAGCTTTGACTCGGTGGCTATCCTGAACTACATTAATCGCAAGTAACTCTTTTGAGGCGGCGCTGCAGTCCACATATTCACCATATCAATACACCACTATGGATCCGCTCCCGTCTCCCTACGAGAACGCCATCCATAGAACTCACGCTTATCTTGCGCATTTTAGACTATCCACTTTCACTTGTCTATGAACTGTATAGGCAACCCAGAAGTCCTTTACCGCGGAAAGTCTATTCGAATAGATGATGTTAACCTTGCAGGGGTGTACTTCTTCACACACACTCTCGCCACTTACCGCCATGTACACATCATGTATCTCGGCAACCTTCAAGCGGAAGCCTGTCGAGGGAGTCGGCCACGACCTGACTAACCACACAAGTCTCTAGTCCAGGTTTATCGCCTATTCGGGTTCCATCCGCAAGGAGATCCGGCCGGGGTGTCGCTCACGGCCCCAAACGATGTGTGCAGGGTTCCCAAGCCCACCTCGACGGGTGGTTCTATGCTTGGTACACCGTGCCATGGTGCCTAGTCTGTCCCAAGCCCACCTGTACCGGGTTCCACTTGGTAGACTACTAACACTACCTACAAACACCAGAAACTAGTTGCAACTCCTGGACAGAGATCAAGTTGATTAATAAGTCGAGAGGGCTTGGAGCGCCCGGAGCCCAATGTGTGGTAGTAACTGTTCATGGATCACAAACACAGAACTCAGTTACTGAGGACGGTCTCAATGAGACAACCCACCATGTACTCCTACATGGCCTCTCACCGCTACCTTTACCAAAACGTGTTCACAAACTTAGCTCTCAACAGTAGGACATGTTCATACACCTCCGATTCATCCCCGGTGAATCATACCTGACACAACTCTAAGCAATAGCAGGCATGACAAACAAGCATGAATGAGTAGGCACATCAGGGCTCAAACAACTCCTACTCATGCTAGTGGGTTTCATCTATTTACTGTGGCAATGACAGGTCATGCAGAGGAAAGGGGTTCAACTAACGCAGCATGTAACAGTTGAAATGTTGTTGTCCTAATGCAGTAAAGGAGAGCAGGAGCGAGAGAGTGGGATTGTATTGGAATGAACAAGGGGTTTTTGCTTGCCTGGCACTTCTGAAGATAATATAGTTCCTCATCGGTGTCATCAAACTCATCGTCGGTACGTCGTCTACTGAGAGGGGACAAATACCGACAAACAAGGAAGAACACAATCAATGCAATGGACAATATGATGCATGATCATGACATTTCAAAATGCTGTGATTTGAGCTAATGCAACTAGCAACACAATTAAGTGTAGTTGGTTTGAACCCAAGGTTCAAATTCAAACTCCACATATGGTTATTTAAATGCCATTTAATTGATTTGACCTGATCAGCAGGTATAAGTTGTTCTAACATGCATGAGAACAGTACAGATGGATAGATTGGATTTTTCTGATCATTTTTCATATATAAATTATCTCATTTGGAGCTACGGTTGATTTTATATGATTTTTAGAAGTTTAGGACAATTTCTGGAATTTTTGATTTATTTTAAAACCAGAAATCAAATACTGCATCAGCATTAGGTCGTGCTAACCTCAGCAGGTCAACAGGCGGGTCCAGGTCAAACCTGACCAATGGGGTCCACTGGTCAGTGATTGGGGCTGGTTAGTGTCGATGACATGTGGGCCCAGTCAACAACTACGTCAGCTTGGTCAAAGCTGACGCGTGGGCCCACTGAGGTTAATTAAAACTAAACCGAAATTAAGCTATGTTTAGTTAGACAGTGGGGCCTAGTTGTCAGTGTCTCTAAGCTGAATTAGTGGGGCTGTTAGTGGCTAAAGACGGGCCACGTCGACATCGCCGGAGTTCGGCCGGCGACTACCAAAACCGACGACGGAGACGATGCGGGAAGGCACTACAGGGGACGGTTTCGAGCGCGGTTTGCGGCTATGGGTTGCTGGCAGTGCGGCGCATCCGGCGGTGGCCGCGTGGTGTGCTGTGGGTGTGTGTAGCAGCGGCGGCGACGAGCCGGGCGGCCGCCGGAGTTCGGAGGTGCTTCGAGACGGCGCTACGAGGCGCGGAAGGACAGGTGAGTGGGTGCGTTCGGCTCCTGGGGAATTGCTGAGCACGAAGGTGGGCTCGAACGCAAGCGGCGGCGGATAGAACGGCGATGACGACATGCGCGGCGGAGCCGAGCTTTTGGCCATGGCGGAGATGCATCCTGGAGGACGCAAACGCGAGGAGAAAGAGAGAGGTTCGGATCAGGAGCTCCTTGCGAGGTCGGAGAGAAGCTCGGCGGGTTCGGGGGCGTTCTATGTGCGGTGAATCGACGGCGGAGATCCACGACGGCTGTTGGGGATATTACTACTGGGCGTAAACCGGCCTATCCGGGCCGGGTTAACTTCATCAGTAGTTCAACGGTGTAAAAGCCCAAGCATGAAAGTAAGGGCCCAAGGCCCGTAGTCGGTTTAGAACATGTAGCCGTAAACCGGCCTGGTATGTAAACTTGTACTGTAAGTTAGGAATAGAGAGAGACCAACCCGGATATGAGTATGAACCGGAGATTGGGACTCTCTGAACCGACGTGCATCACCCGTGTATATAAGGGGACGACCCGGGGCGGTTCACGGAGGACACACAACAACAACTCGAGGCCTAGGCGAAGCTTATTTGCTCCCAGTCATCGAGACCACATCAATCCCATCAGAAACTAGACGTAGGCTTTTACCTTCATCGAAGGGGCCGAACTAGTATAACTCTTGTGTCTTCGCGTCTGCTTTAACCCCTTTCAAGTTAACCCGTAGCAATGGCTCCACGACTAAGTCCTTTCATGAGGACATCTGCCGTGACAAAACCACGACAGTTGGCGCCCACCGTGGGGCTATCGCACGATGGTTTGATGATCTTGGAGGGAAAGCTCGAAGGACTCGAAGGCTACTGTTGTGGGCGGATGACCAAGAGTCGCCGCGGCAAGCTCTACACGTTTTCATCAAGAAGATCGGTGAGCGGTGGCTCGAGCGGACATCTGCACCGACCTCGCCGAGACGGCTCAGCGGCGAGACCTGCCCAGTGCTAAACCGGCCGTAAAGCGTGCCTTCATGGGAGTCATCCACGGAGGAAGTTATGAGGACGGATCAGAATCTGGTGGCGAAACCGTCGTCTACTCTGATGACGAGTCGTCGACCGGAGAAACTGAGTCTCTATATCAGCTACAAGATGGCCGGATTGGGGGCTGTTCCGACGGTGACAGTATTCCGGACCCCTCTGATCTGCCCAACCGGGTTGGAATATTCATGGCCGGTACACAAGCAATACTTCACTCTTCGACCGCTGCGACAATGGTTGCCGGTTCAACAGCGGCGACAGCAATGGGGCAGAGGCCTGCGCCCGCCGCTCAAGTTTTATCAGAACTATTCGATCGTTGGCTGTGCTCATGGCGAGAGGTTAACCCGGCGGACCAGGGGCGTTCATAACACGGAGATTGCGAAGGTGAAGGAACAAATCACTCGAGCTAAAGCGGATCTGGCAGCTGCAGACGCCAGGATGGCGGCGAAGCGGGCCGCTTTGGATGCACAGCTTATAGGCTCATCTTTGGATCGAGCGCGTCGCATGAAGTCATGAAGAGGAAATCTGATCCCGTTTGCCTTCAGTTTTCGAGGGAAGAGATCTCTTCAACACCCCGTGAGGCGGGGACGGTAATCCGCGGTGGTAAACCGGCGGAAGCACCTGGGACGGGCGCCGGTTCAGCCCCGCATAATAGATCTACCTTGCCATAATGCCAGCATGCCTCAGGCTATGCAAACGCCTCCAGGTCACTACTCCAACCCGATGGATAACCTTGTCGCAGCGGCATGGCATGGAGAAACAATTCCAATTGAAGGCGATTCACCACAGGCGGTAGAGACGCCGGGTCAAGGAGCTCCTTAGGACAGCTTTGGTCCAACAGGATGCGTATTCGTCTGGCCCGACCGGATCCACTCTACCCCCCAAGCGAAGCTATAGCAGCAGGCACGTGGATGAACCGGCCGTATCAAGTAATGCACGGCGTGGTGCGCAGCGTGGCAACAACCGGGTAGGTGGTTTCGACAACGCTCAGGAGGTGGTGGACCGGGCCCGGGCACGCAGGGAGGCCGAGTTAGCAGCGCAGCATCCGGATTATCAGCTTACGCCGGTTCGTCCGACCATCTTTGAGCCTGGGGTTACCTCTAGCTCTTTGGGGGTGCCTTGTCTCGTACCCGCTTTACGCAATGTACGCTTGCCCAAGGATTTCAAGGGTCCGCGCAAGGTGCCAAATTACACCACCGATTTGGCTCCAGAAGCATGGATAGAAATTTATGAGATGGCCATGGAGATGCTGGATGTGGATGAGGCCGCGTGTGCAAAGTACTTCACCATGATCCTCGAAGGGACGGCCCGTACCTGGTTGAAGAGCTTACCACCGAATTCTATCAGTTCATGGGCCCAGTTGCGGACCCGGTTTATCCAGAATTTCAAAGATACCTGTAAGCAGCCCATGTCCGTAGTGGACTTGGCGGCTTGTGTCCAAGGTGAAGGAGTCAACAACCCATTGGGTGCGCGCGTTTGAAATCTTGCACTCGTCAGACCGGATCAACGCTGACTCTGCGATCTTGACCCTGAAGGGTAATTGCCGGTTTAAGCCTTTGAAGTTGAAGTTGGGGCGTATGAAGCGGTTTTGTAATGACATGGGCACTCTCATGGGCGCTTTAGTGAAATATGTTGATTCTGATAGTACCAAGGATCCCGAGTCTGATGATGACGAGATAGGGAAGGGAAAGAAGAACAGCAACTCCAAGGGCCAGCAACATCACCCGGCAGGTAATGGTGGAGGCAAGCGTAAAGCGAATGGCAACATGGATTTCGTAGCCAACACCAATGCGCAGGACAAGGGCCGGCGCAAAGGTAAACAACCGAATCGAGGTGGTGCACCTAATCCTAATCCGGACCGCTTGAACTATCTGTTGAATCAACCCCGTCCAAGCATGGGACGAAGGAGGCGCCAAAGAAATCACCTCTGGATGGATTGTTACATTATGCAGGAGTTCAAAAGTTCTAATGCTTTCCGGTATGATCAAGGCTCCGGCGGTTCGGGATCCGGCCGGGTTACGGTGGAGGAAATTCGGTTCAGATTTAATGATAATCTGAACAATCGGACTAATCAGAATAACCAAGGTGGTTACAATCAGCAGCAGCAGCGATGGGGTATCGAGCAACCCAAAGCAGTTGAATAATGGGCAGTACCACGTCTTCACACTAGCTTAGACAAGCGAGACCGGAAGCTTCAGAAGCGGGCAGTCAACGCTGTTGAACCGGCCGTGCCTCATTACCTACGCTGGTCAGAGCAACCCGTTATATGGAGTAGAGAGGATCATCCTCCCCGGGTTGACAATCCGGGTCAGCTAGCCCTGGTGGTGGCACCTCAGGTGGGAGGTTATAAGTTCACCAAGGTGCTTATGGATGGAGGGAGCAGCATCAACATCACGTACTATGAGACCTTCCGTCGTATGGGGTTAATGATAAACATCTCAAAACATCCAATACAGTGTTCCATGGTGTGGTACCTGGCAAGTCAGCATATCCGGTTGGTAAGATAGCTCTGGAGGTGGCTTTTGGAGATGAATATGATTCCAGATCGGAAACATTGACGTTTGAAGTGGTGAAAATCCAAAGTCCATATCACGCCCTGTTTGGGCGGCCGGCTTATGCCAAATTCATGGCACGGCCTTGTTATATCTATTTGCAGCTCAAGATGCCGGGTCACAATGGGACAATAACGGTTCACGGGAGCCGCAAGATCGCTTTGGAGTGTGAAGAAGGTGATGCGGCTTACGCAGAGTCGGTTTGTGCCACCGAGGAGCTGAAGTATTATAAGGACAATGTCGATCCGGCGGATATGACTCCATTGAAGAAGCCAACTACAGAGCATGATCCGGCCCTGAAATTCAAATCGGCAGCTGAGACTAAGCTTGTTGACTTTGTGCCTGGCGATTCGTCCAAGCAGTTCAGCATCAGTGCCAACTTGGATCCGAAATAGGAAAGTGCTCATCGAGTTCATCCGTGAGAACCGGGACATTTTTGCATGGAAGCCTTCTGACATGCCAGGTGTACCGAGGGAACTCGCTGGGCACACTTTTAATGTTGATCCCAAGTACAAACCGGTGAAACAGTTTCTCCGCCGGTTTAACGAAGAAAGGCGTAAGGCCATTGGAGAGGAGGTGGCCAGGCTCTTAGCGGCTGGCTTTATCATTGAAGTTTTCCATCCAGTGGCTTGCTAATCTGGTGCTGGTTCTTAAGAAAACGGCACTTGGCGCATGTGTGTGGATTACATGATCTTAACAAAGCTTGCCCAAAGATATCCTTTTGCCCTCCCGCATTGACCAGATTATTGATGCCACTGCGGGTTGTGAGCGTTGAGCTTTTTGGATGCGTATTCTAGATATCATCAGATCAAGATGGCGATTAAGGACCAGGAGAAGACAACGTTTATCACTCCCTTTGGAGCCTTACGCTATGTGTCTATGCCTTTTGGGCTCAAGAGCGCCCAAGCAACTTATCGGCGTTGTGTCTGAAATTGCTTGCATAAACAGATCGGCCGTAATGTGCATGCCTATGTGGATGATATTGTGGTTAAGTCAAGGAAGAGGGAAACACTGATTGATGATTTGAAAGAAACCTTTGACAACCCGCGGGTTTACAAGATGATGCTCAACCCGGCCAAATGTGTTTTTGGTGTTCTGCGGCAAGTTATTGGGTTTTCTCGTGTCCAACAGGGGGATTGAAGATAATCCGGAGAAGATTACGGCTATCACCTCCCTGGCTAAACCAAAGTGTATTAATGATGTCCAGCGTTTGGCGGGCCGGATTGCCCTGTTGAGCGGTTTATCGGCCGCCTCGAGAGAAGGCCATCCTTTGTACCAGAATCTTTGAAGAAGACAGATCAGTTTGTCTGGAGTCCAGCCGCTGATGAAGCGTTGGAGGACCTAAAGCGGCAATTGGCCAACCCGCCTGTACTCGCCGCTCCCATCGACAAGGAGCCGCTTCTGCTATATGTTGCTGCTAACCCCAGGGCGGTCAGCGTGGCAATTGTGGTAGAGCGGAAGGAGGCAGGAAAGGAGCATCCGGTTCAACGTCCGGTTTATTATATCAGCGAGGTGCTTATTGAATCTAAGCAAAGGTATCCGCATTGGCAGAAGCTGGTGTATGGAGTTTTTATGGCAAGCGGAAACTGAAGCGATATTTCAAGGGCACCCCATCACAGTGGTCAGTTCCGCTCCCTTAGGTGATATCATACAGAACCGGGAAGCGACTGGCCGGATTGCAAAGTGGGCTATAGAGCTTGGGCTGCACGGTTTGAAGTACGTGCCTCGGACGGCGGTGAAGTCCCAAGCACTTGTGGATTTCATTAATGATTAGACGGAGTTGCAAGCGCCTGAAGAAAAGACGGATCATACATATTGGACCATCCATTTTGACGGATCCGTGCGGTTGGAGGGCTCGGGGTCGAGTCGTATTAACTTCCCACGAGGCGACAAGTTTTGTTACGTTCTCCGCTTAATGTTCCCTTGTACCAACAATGCAGCTGAGTATGAAGCCTTGCTCCATGGTCTTCGGATGGCTAAGGAGATGAATCTAAGCCGGGTTAAGTGCTTCGCTGACTCGGACTTAGTGGCTCGACAGGTGTCTGGCACTTGGGATTCAAAGGACCCACTCATGGCTGCATATCATCGTGAGGTGGATGTTGTCGCAGGTCATTTCAAGGGCTACCAGGTGGACCACGTGGACCGTCGGAAGAATGAAGCGGCGGACGCTTTAAGCCGGTTGGGCTCTCAACGCAAGCCGGTCCCGCCCAATGTTTTTCTTGACGTACTGCACAACCCGTCAGTCAAGCTCCCTGGTGAAGCGGATTTGGCTATTCCTGATCCGGAGGCTCAATTGGTGGCAGCTCTGCACGTCATTCCGGATTGGACGCTTCCTTATCTGGCGTACATGAACCGGGGCAAGTTACCAGAAGATGAGACGTTGGCACGGCAGATAATTCGGCGATCTAAGTCTATGACCATTGTTAATGGCAAGTTGCATCATTGCAGTGTGTCAGGGGCGTTTCAACGCTGTGTGTCCCCTGAGGAAGGCTGTGAAATATTGCGTGAGATCCACGAAGGAGATTGTGGTCACCACGCCGGTTCAAAATCCTTGGTGGCTAAAGCGTTCCGCCACGGTTTCTATTGGCTAACTGCCCATGCTGTCACGGAAGATCTGGTCAGACGATGTGATGGTTGCCAAAAGTTTTCCAGACGTGCTCATGTACCGCCCAAGAATTGAGGATGATTCCAATTACTTGGCTGTTTGCGACTTGGGGTTGGATATGGTTGGACCTTTCGGAAGGTCCAAGGACAAGAAGACCCACCCGCTGGTGGCGGTCGACAAATTTACAAAGTGGGTAGAGGCGAGAACACATTAGCAAGTGTGATGCAGCCACGGCGGTTCAGTTCATCAAAAAGGTGATTTTCCGGTTTGGTTTTCCACACAGTATCATCACAGATAATGGTACCAATTTGTCCAAGGGTGCCATGAAGGAGTTCTGCGAACGTGAGCACATCCGGCTTGATGTTTCTTCAGTAGCTCACCCACAGTCCAATGGTCAAGCGGAAAGAGCCAATCAAGAGATCTTGAGAGGCATCAAGTCCCGGCTTATGGTCCCTTTGCAGAGGACGCCGGGTTGTTGGGTAGAAGAGCTACCGTCTGTGTTATGGAGTATAAATACTACACCTAACAGATCCACGGGATACACGCCGTTCTTTATGGTTTATGGAGCGAGGCGGTTCTCCCGATGACATCCGTCATGACTCACCTCGTGTGACAGCTTATGTTGAAGCGGATAACGAGACAGCACGACAGGACGCTTTGGATCGACTGGATGAAGAGCGTGACATAGCAGCTGCCCGCTCGGTGATTTACCAACAGGATCTTCCTCGTTATCATAGTCGCCGGGTCAGAACCAGAACTTTTCAAGAAGGAGATTTGGTACTTCGACTCATCCAAGACCAGACTGATATGCACAAGCTATCCCCACCTTGGGAGGGACCTTTCGTGGTCAGCAAGAATCTGCGATGGGTCGTACTATCTGATCGATGTTCGAGAGCATAAAGACTCACGCACGTCAGAGGAGGAGACCAACAGGCCGGGGAACATAGCTCATCTTCGGCCTTATTATACCTGAGCCATCGGCTCTACTTATGTACATATTATGAATGTATATATTATGAATAAAGTAATAAACCGGAGCCTCAGCTAAAGCGGGGTATCTGTTCTGTTACATCATGCGTGGTTACATGGAGTTGTTACATTTTTAAAGCGGCCTCCGGTTTGCCCCCCGAGTTTGCTTTTCAAAAGCTTTATGATATCACTTGGGGGCTTGGTCGGTCCGAACCAATGCAACACCTTTTGATAGGCGAGAGCCACCGGATCACTTGGGGACATGGTCAAGTCTGAACCAGTCACGCCTCTTGATCGGCCTAAGGCCATAGAGTCACTTGGGGCTTGGTCGAACCCGAACCATTGCCACGCCACTTGATCGGCATAATGCCACGGTTTCAGTTGGGGACCTGGCTGACTTGAACCATGACTATACCTTATTGGGAGCTTGGTCGTGTCCGACCATGGTAACACCATCTGATCGGCTCAGTACAGCCTCTTTTTGCAAAATGGTTTTATCATTACCTTTGCTTCCATATTTTTTTCATAACTATTATTCGACTTTGTTGCGTTTCTTAAACCGATAACGTTTTTTAAACCGGTTCAAGCTGTCAATTGACGGAATTCGGTCCATTTTTAATCCGGGGATAATTCTTCCGGTTTGATTTTTTCTGTTAACATCCCATCATGGAGTAACAGGGGGCTTGTCATGACCCGGCACGGTTTACATGGTAAACCGGCATTATAAGCACAGGAGTTGTTTTCTTCTATGACGGTAATGGTTTATACAACCTCCGCTTCAAGATTGGCTAAGCCAACTTCATGCCCAGCGATGGCAGGTATTTTGTATCACAAAATTTTGATTATATACCTCAATATTTCATTTCATATATATATGAATGTCACAAACCGGCTGGCGGCACAGACCGCTGTAGCAGTTTAAGATTTTGTGACTGCAGGCAATCTAAATTGAAGGTTTCGATCATTCAATCAAAGGAGTCAGCACCATTGCACGAAGGCATATTGAAAACAAAAGTGATGGCTATCCTATTACAAGGCATTTAGAGGCCCAAAATTTGGAATTGCGTTATAACAGGCAACCGATGCATCAACCCGGCTTGACGGATTAAGCTTCATTGCGGGTTGGCGTGAAGAAGATGGGTCGTCTGGCGTCGGTTCAACTTCTTCCTCCTCACCATCCAATGGCGGAAGTCATTGGTGGCCCGATCAATCCGGGTTAAAGCACGAAAGACAGCCTCTTCACTTATAAGCTCAGCGGATCAACATCAGGGGCATAAGTGTGCTTACGGGTTGGTGGAACAAGGTTACGAACTTCCGGAATAACAGCTTCAACCCGTCTGTTGTTGGCGTAGAAGGAGCGGTGAACCGTCGAGTTGGCCTCTTCGCCGATTGACTCGCAAGAGGACGCATCTCCTTGTTACCCGTTTGAGAGCATTATTATCAAATGCTTCGCCATTTTCTTGAGCACTGGGAAGCCTTTGGCTATGTCGGCCGGATCAAGGTCGACTATCCATGCTTTGGCGCGAGTTAGTGCCAATAAGGTGCCAGCCCGGCAGCGTGGATCGTTTCAATTCTTCTATCTGTGCGGTATCATAGATAGCCGGTCCGGTGTGTCCTTGATCAATGTCTGAGCTGCGTTATCATAAGAAGTGGCGCAAATAACTTCATTTGGTGCCGGTATACAGCTGTTCAATTAGCGTATACGCGGCCTTGAGTTTCTTCCGCATGTCAGAACCCAGATGAGCAATGCGTTTACCTATACCGGTTTAAGAAAGTTCAGGTTAAACCGGAGGAAATTTCAAAACGAAATATTCATCACAACCTTGGTGAAACATTGCTTACCAAATATTGCAGAGGTCATGGCATTGATTTGGTGCTTTAATCCAGTGAGCTCTTCCGTCACCGATTTAATGGCTGCTTCAGCATCCTCCGCCCGTTTTAGCAAGCCCGCCTTTTCAGTATCCCAGTTGGCCCGCTCGGACTTCAACCACTCCTTGAGCTGCTCCATAGTAGTCAAGGCGGTTTTCAGCTCATCCTTGGCCTTGGAGGTTTCTGCTTGTTGAGATTTTAGATTTTCTTGAAGATCATTGATTTGTGAGGTTTGTTGGCGTATCTCACTCTGCGACAAATAGGGAGCATGTTAGTAGTTTCATTACAAGTCCCAAGCGCATAACCAGTCATACATTTGGCACTTGGGGGCTAATGCATATTTGATCTTCATCTGCCAATAAAATCACAAAGTCCCAAGCTCAATACAGGTATTCAACTTGGCACTTGGGGGCTAATGGCATTTGCTCGAACATGTTCTGCTGCGGCGATATAAATTACAGTCCCGGTTTAACTATACTAAGTTGAACTGCCCTTGGGAACTACATCGGTGAATTACGAAGCATTGAGTTTTATGTTAAGTCCCGGTTTAACTATACTAAGTTGAACCGGCCCTTGGAGGCTACAACAGTGGACTCTGAAAGTATTGAGTTCTATATCAAGTACCGTCTTGAAAGAAGATTACAAACACGCCCTTGGGGGCTACTATGCAATGAAGGTACAAGAGAAAGGCATAACTGTTTACCTCATAGCGCTCCTTCAAAAGATTTACTGCATCGGCTTGAAATCACGGCTTGTGTAGAGCCGGTTCAGAAGCCGAGTGAAGATCTTGGGCGGAGAAATTGTCATAAGTCGACAGATCAGTTTTTTCCTTCCCTTTGCTCATGGCAGTAAATTCTTCCTTGGCGCTGTGCTTTGATAGAGCAACCGGATTGTCAGGGGCGGTATATGCGGTGCCCGTAACTACGACATCATCATCTTTGGTTGGGCTGGCCGGATTGGCATTTTAACCTGGGCTTGGCGCTTTCATACCCGGGCTTGGCGGATCAGCAGTTGAGTCCCATTGTTCTGCTGCAGGACTCGGTGGAGCAGGAGGATGTGACGTCTCAACTTGGACATCCGGTTCAACCTCTGGCGGATTAGCATTGGCATCTTGATTAACCCCAGCAGAGTTGTCTTTAGCAACTTCGGGATTTTCACCATGATGCTCGAGTCTTCTCCGGATCAACATCCATGAGGGTCGAGGGTCTTGGCCTTTTTACTAAGACGAGCCTTGGTGCTACAACATCAAGGGTTAGAATATGATAAACCGACAAATACAAGGAACAAATTAAGGAGTAATATGCTTACCCAGCAGCAACTTTGAGAGGAGGCAGCTGAGTGGTTGATGAACCGCCAGACGAGTTGGAAGAAGCCTGATAATTCGGGTCAGACGGATTGAGAGGGCATCGGAAGAAACCTTTCAAAGGATAACGCTTTTCAAGAGAACAAGTCACCTCACGGGCGACGTTTCGGGTTGGTGTGTAAGCTAAACCAGGCAGCGTAATTTGTTGACCGCTATGCCGGGTCGTGACGGCGTTCTTCGATTTCTTTGTGTCTTCAAAGAAAGTTTTGGATTCAAATGAGCACAAGAGTGAGATTTTTTCATTTTCCGGACTGCGGCGAATTCTTTTAACGGTACAAGATCGAATCGGAAGAAAGAAGGATTACCTCAACAGGTTACGCATGGCTGGCCTCGGCGTCATCACAGGAATTGTAACTGTCAGTAAAATGAATGAAAAAAGAACAAAGTAGGTCAAGCTCTACCTCAGCTTCTGATTCTTCATCCTCCGGCGGTTCAGAAGACTCGGCGGTTTTCCTCTTGCCAGCTTTCTTGGTGGTCTTGTTCTTTACACGAGGAACCCGGGCTGGTTTCGTTCGTTTCCAAAAGGAGCTGTTAGCCTGAGAATTAATAAGAGATTAATACAATCAATATGGAATCAAAATCAGTAGAGCAATGAGAGGAACCTTACATGGGCGGTTTGTTGGAGACGCAGAAGCAGGGCCAACCCGGTTTGGCTGCACGCGGAGATCGGTTCATCGAGCATTTTCTTCACTGTCTCGGCAACTTCAAGCTCAGTTATTGATAGCTCGAGATGTCGTTGAGGATCTTTGACGTCACCAGTGTATTCGTGCATCAATCCGGGGCGGCGGCTTAATGGCAAGATGCCCCAAGAAACCCAACAGCGGACAAGGTCAATACCAGTTAAGCCGTTGGCCATCGAGCCGGAGCTTGATAATTTGGGGTGCAAAGTTCTTCCGTTCTACGGCAGTCAAGCCTTGAAGGCAATGGGTGGTTGTTGCTAAGCGGTGAGGGCGATAACCCGGCAAGGGATTTTCTCCGTTAGGAGCGGTGTTCGACAATAGAACCAGGTTTGATTCCAATCTTTCGGATGGCTATGATGTTTGGCGTGAGGAAAGTCCACTTCTTTCCTTTTTTGGATTGAAACGCCACCAAGTTCTGTGTTAGGACCGTCCGAGAACTCTGTACGGCGGTTCAAATGAAAGAAATCTCGGAATAACTCCACGGTTGGTTCTTCTTGAAGATAGACTTCGCAGAAGACTTGAAAGTTGCATATATTGGACACAGAGTTCGGGCCAATATCTTGTGGATGGAGTTGGAAGCTTGCGAGGACATCCGGAAATTTTTGATCGGGCGAGCTGAATCCCGGTCTAGGTGTTGCATAAAAACAATCACCTCTCCTTCTTGAGGTTCCGGCGGACATTCCGATTCGAACACGCCCGATGGAGAACATTTTTTGAGGCTAAAGCGCCAGTGGTGACGTAGCCGTTGAGCTGTGTTTCCGTGATCCGGGACGGAACCCAATTGCAAGAAGAAAATTGTTTCGCCATTCCGAAAGGGGGGAGCTGAAAGAAAATCAAACACGTGCCGGTTCACTGTCTACGGTTTGTAAGTGAAAAATTCAGTGTTAAACCGGTGAAATTACAATGCAAGGTATAGTTGGCGGTTTAAGAGAGGGCTAATGACATATGGCGGATTGGCTATCAAGGATTAAACCGCCCATAGGCAGAAAGGCCCAGATTCAAGTTTTATGCTAAGTGTTGACAGAAACAGGTTTCACACAATGGTCAAATCTATTTGGATCTACCGCGCATCTATAAGACAGTTTTTACTGCGTTCTTTAAAAGGCGTTCAAGAAAAACAGAGAAGGATGTATACTCTACCAGAAGAAAAGGAAGGGCTGCTAGTATTAAAAACAGATGCGGAATGACTACCACAAGAGATCTATACTGTTTTTGGATTAAAACTACCACGGCAGAAGGTAGGAAGAAGAGGAAAAATGGAGGACTGCGGATGAGCTTGCAAAAACTTAATGCAGATCTAAAGGCAAAGAACAGAAGAAGTTTACCGCTGCAGATTGTGGCGGAGGGGGGCGATGAGTCTCTGATCTAACTCAGGTTGATGCAGCGGCCTTGGTTGGTGCGGTTCTCAAGGGTCGCGGACGGTGGCGGAGCTTCAGAGCTGAGGTCGTCGCGAGGAAGAAGAAGATGCAGAAGAGGAAGAGAAGAGGGGGCCCTCAGGCTTTATTTATAAGGGAAGGAGTGAAAGGCAGGCGCGAGAATCAAGGCGTCCGAAGCGGCCGAGTGGGCGCGCCTGTCGCCTCAATTTTCGGGATAATCATTAATCAGAAGGGAATCTTTTTGATCCTTTTTATGCAGAGGTGATGTCATGATGGACCGTTACGGTGCTCCGAAGACGACGTCACGGCGGTTTACAGCAACCAAAGAAGGGGATATCACGGCGGTTCAACAATTACAAGAAGATATTGAAGTTGAAGATTTTTATCAAGGATTTACATGAACCTGTTCAGATCAATCTGGGGCCTAATGTTGGGGATATTACTACTGGGCGTAAACCGGCCTATCCGGGCCGGGTTAGCTTCATCAGTAGTTCAACGGTGTGAAAGCCCAAGCATGAAAGTAAGGGCCCAAGGCCCGTAGTCGGTTTAGAACCTGTAGCCGTAAATCGGCCTGGTATGTAAACTTGTACTGTAAGTTAGGAATAGAGAGAGACCAACCCGGATACGAGTATGAACCGGAGATTGGGACTCTCTGAACCGACGGGCGTCACCCGTGTATATAAGGGGACGGCCCGGGGTGGTTCACGGAGGACAGACAACAACAACTCGAGGCCTAGGCGAAGCTTATTTGCTCCCTAGTCATCGAGACCACATCAATCCCATCACAAACTATACGTAGGCTTTTACCTTCATCGAAGGGGCCGAACTAGTATAACTCTTGTGTCTTCGCGTCTGCTTTAACACCTTTCAAGTTAACCCGTAGCGATGGCTCCACGACTAAGTCCTTTCATGAGGACATCTGCCGTGACAAAACCACGACAGCGGCCGAGGCCGAAGACGACGATGGCGTTACTGCAGGGCTCCCGGCGTCGTGTAGCTCGGTGGAGAAGGCCGAGGAAGATGCAGCGGAGCTTCTGGACTACTCGAGGGGACGAGGGAGAGGCGATGGCCGCGGTGGTGTTCGTCGGCGGCGGCGATAGTGCTCGGTGGTTGTGCGCGGGAGAGCCAGAGGAGGAGAGGAGCTCGGGGAGAGAGTGAGAGGGCATGGGGGGGGGGGTGCGTGGCCGTCTTCGTGGTGCTGGAAGGACCTCGAGGGCGTGAGGCAGGCAGGGAGGAGGCCACGGCGATTGCGTGTGTGTCGAAGACCAAGGCGCCCCTGGTGGGCTGGATCGATTCTGCTGGGCCACCAGGTAAGTGGGCCTCAGGTAAGCGCCAAGTAAGTGGCCAGGTGAGTTTCTGCTCTTTTTTAAATTAGTTTCTGTTTTCTATTTATTTTCTCTGTTTTGATTTAGTTTAGCACTAAATCAGTTTTATATAATTCTGAGAATATTTTTGGGCACTCTCTGAATTAATCCGGTGTCCGTCAACATTTCTCAGAATATTTGGAGCTGTCAAAATATTTATAGTAATGTTTTGGAGCCCCAATCGAATACAATATGTGTTGAGGTAAAATCCAAGATGGCTAGGAAAAATGTGCATCACCTCTAGTTGATGTTTCCGGCATTTCCAAAAATCATGAACATTTTTCTAAGACCATTTTGGGTTCTTGGAATTTATTTTAGCTGAACCTATTTGATTTATCTTAGGTGCTAGGGTTTGAGTCAATCCCCATTTCAACTTTCTGAGAAATTTAAACATGATGCACACATGAAGGGCTAGCCTAGAGCATACCAGAACTAGGGATGTGACAAAAACCACATCTAAACAGAAGGTAGATGGATTATTTATTCCTAAACATAAACAAAAACTAAAACTAAAGATAAAATTGGGTTGCCTCCCAACAAGCGCTATCGTTTAACGGCCCTAGCTAGGCATAAAAGCAAGGATAGATCTAGGTATTGCCATCTTTGGTAGGCAATCCATAAGTGAGGCATCTACCTTCCTTCGAAATTTCTTTCTTTCTAGTAATTAGCAAAATTTTAGGCAAAAGATCAAAAAATTCATTCGTGGCAAATGGTTCCTTAATGATAGCAAAAATATTGGGATGAATACTTATAGATTTAAGATCTGCGGTTTCCTTACTAGAGGATTCACCCTTATTCTTAGGAACATACATGAGCTTAGTAACTTTAGTACATCGACTTGGAGTATTTTTTACGGAAGAAAAAGTGGTTCCCAAGTTGGTAATAATACCCTCAAGTTTATCAATTCTAGAGGAATCTTGATTTATTTTCTCATTAAGTATGGGTTCCTTCTCCTTAATATTTTTCAAAGTTACTCCTACCTTAGATCCATATTGGGTAATTTGATTGTGGATCTTTTTATCTAGATTTTCAATTAACTCGATGGTAGCAACTTTATTTTCAATAATTTCAAGTCTTTGCATTACATGCTCCAAAGTTAACATAGTTCCATTAACCAAAAGAGGTGGTGAGCCAAATAAATCTATCATAGCATTATAAGAATCAAAAGTATGGCTACCCAAGAAATTCCCTCCGGTTATGGTATCGAGGATATATCTATACCAAGGATTAGCACCTACATAAAAATTGCGGAGACGAACAGAAGTAGATTGCTTCCAGGTAGATCTATTTTGAGCATTGCAAGTTCTATACCAAGCGTCTTTTAGATTTTCTCCCTCCCTTTGCTTAAAATTTAGAACTTCATTCTCAGGAAACAACGAAGAAGATATAAGACTAGCCATAACGACAAGCAAGCGAGGAAAAGGCAAACGGAAAAGAGAGGGCGAATAAAACGGCAAGGGTGAAGTGGGGGAGAGGAAAACGAGAGGCAAATGGCAAATAATGTAATGCGAGAGATAAGGGATTGTGATGGGTACTTTGTATGTTGACTTTTGCGTAGACTCCCCGGCAACGGCGCCAGAAATCCTTCTTGCTACGTCTTGAGCTTGCGTTGGTTTTCCCCGAAGAGGAGATGATGATGCAGCAGAGTAGCGTAAGTATTTCCCTCAGTTTTTGAGAACCAAGGTATCAATCCAGTAGGAGGCCACGTGCAATTCCCTCGTACCTACACAAAGCAAATAACTCCTCGCAACCAACGCGAATAGGGGTTGTCAATCCCTTGACGGTCACTTACGAGAGTGAGATCTGATAGAGATGATAGATAATATTTTTGGTTTTTTTGGTAAAAAGATGCAAGGTAAAATAAAAGGCAAAGTAAAAAGCAAAACAATAATAAAGCATAGGAAGATTAATATGATGAGAATAGACCCGGGGGCCATAGATTTCACTAGTGGCTTCTCTAAAGAGCATTAGTATTTCACGGTGGGTGAACGAATTACTGTTGAGCAATTGACAGAATTGAGCATAGTTATGAGAGTATCTAGGTATGGTCATGTATATAGGCATCACGTCCGAGACAAGTAGACCGACTCTGCCCTCGCATCTACTACTATTACTCCACTCATCGACCGCTATCCAGCATGCATCTAGTGTATTAAGTTAATGAAAACAGAGTAATGCCTTAAGCAAGATGGCATGATATAGAGTAATAAATTCATGCAATATGATAAATACCCCATCTTGTTATCCTCGATGGCAACAATACAATACGTGCCTTGCTGCCCCCTCATCCTTTGGGAAAGGACACCGCAAGATTGAACCCAAAGCTAAGCACTTCTCCCATTGCAAGAACTACCAATCTAGTTGGCCAAACCAAACGGATAATTCGAAGAGACTTGCAAAGATAACTAATCATACATAAAAGAATTCAGAGAAGATTCAAATATTGCTCATAGATAATCTTGATCATAAACCCACAATTCATCGGTCTCAAAAAACACACCGCAAAAAGAAGATTACATCGAATAGATCTCCATGAGAGAGGGGGAGAACATTGTATTGAGATCCAAAAAGAGAGAAGAAGCCATCTAGCTACTAACTATGGACCCGAAGGTCTGAGGTAAACTACTCACACTTCATCGGAGAGGCTATGATGATGATGTAGAAGCCCTCCATCATGGATTCCCCTTCCGGCGGAGCTCCAGAAGAGGCCCCAAGATGGGATCTCGTGGATACAGAAAGTTGCGGCGGTGGAATTAGGTTTTTGGCTCCGTATCTGATCTGTCGAGGGTACGTAGGTATATATAGGAGGAAGGAGTACGTTGGTGGAGTTTCGGGGGGCCCATGAGGCAGGGGGCGCACCCTAGGGGGGGCGCCCTCCACCCTCGTGGCCGCCTCGCTCCTTTCTTGATCGAGGGTCCAAGTCTCCTGGATCTTATCTGATGAGAAAATCACGTACCCGAAGGTTTCATTCCGTTTGGACTCCGTTTGATATTCCGTTTCTTCGAAACACTTAAATAGGCAAAAAACAGCAATTCTGGGATGGGCCTCCGGTTAATAGGTTAGTCCTAAAGTAATATAAAAGTGGAAAATAAAGCCCAATATAGTCCAAAACAATAGATAATATAGCATGGAGCAATCAAAAATTATAGATACGTTGGAGACATATCAATGGCGTCCTCCCGCAATGCGCCTTCAATGTCACCACCTCCCTCGCGTAGCTGAGCCACTGGGTTGAGCACAGTAGGCACCGTTTATTAGCGCTTCGCCGAGTGTGCATTATAAGGTTGATTTCTTTTCCAAAAATATTGTTGTCGCAGCCCTAGAGTTTGATTGCAATTAGTTTCATAACCATCCATGCATTATGTCTATATTTGTTTGAAACTTGAAATGGGGATGCTTAAACCCTAGCACCAAATGAATTCAACTAGGGTCAAAAAAAATCTTTTTCATTGAACTCAAAATGCCCCGCTAAAAATGTTCAACATTTCTGGATTGAGGTGGAAGCATCTACCAAAAATGGTTTACATTTTTGCAGGACATATTTGGGCTTTGAATTAATTCAAACATATATGAATTGGAGCTATTTAAATGCTATATATATATATATATATATATATATATATTAGGTGCTCCAAAAATGTTGGAAGTTGTTATGGGTCACTGGAATAATTCAGACAACACCCCTAATTATTTCCAGGATTTTATAAAATGGTTTAGTATTTTACTAAATCAAAACAAAACAGAATAAATAGAAAACAGAAAAGACAGGAGAAAGGAAACTAACCTGGCGCCCACCTGGCCTGGCCCAGCACAGCCCAGCCCGGCTTACCGATGCCAGTCATCTCCCTCCTTTCGCCAGAAGGACGAGAGTCGCGTGCTCGACGCGCGCGTCCACGCGCCCGAGCCACCTCCTGCTTCTGCCGACGCCACGTGCCCCCTGACCTTTCTCTCACACCCGCAGCTCCTCCCCTCCTTCCGCTCCCTCCCCCTCTCTTCCCGAGCGCACCAGAGGGCACCGCCGTGCTCTGCCGCGGCCACCGGCCACCCCACGCCCCGCCGACACGCCCAGAAGCCCTGCCACTTCTTCCTCGACCTTCTCACCGAGCCGCATGACGCTGAAGCCCCCGAACGACCTCACCGAGCTCGTCTTCAACCTCCCGACGCCGAGATCGCCATTGCCGTTTCGTCGCCGACTTCGCCTTCCCGAGCTCGCCGTTCGTTCCCACGCGTCTGGCTGCTCAACCTCCCAGGATCCACGGTGGCGTCCTGGGAAGAACTCCGCAACCTCTTCGCCGCGCGCTACGCGGCGCCGGCACATCACGCAGTCGCCGCGCTGCTGGGTGGCTCCCAAACGCCACCTTCAGATCGCCACGTCAAGCCTTTCCTCCGTCAGATTGGAGCAGCCTCCAAGCGCCCGGGGGCTTCGCCGGGTTGGGCTTCGCCGGAGGCCGACCTCACCTTCGACTCGGGAGACCACCCTGGCTCCATCGCCGGCTCCGGCATACTCCCATTGCTCAGTACACCTACCATCTGCAATGTGGCCGTCACCAAGACCCTCATCGATGGCGGTGCCGGCCTCAACTTGCTCTCCGTGGAAGCCTTCAGTCTCCTCCACGTTCCGCCCGAGAGGCTCAACCTCAGCAAGACTTTTTCGGGAGTAGGCGGCGGAGCTGCCCACTCTCTGGGGCAGATCCGCCTCCCCGTCACCTTCGGCACATGCGACAACTACCGCACTGAGCTGGTGGATTTCGACATCGCCCGGCTCTTGCTCAGTTCATGGCGGCGACTCACCCGGCCCACAACCTCATGAAGATGCCAGGGAGCTAGGGCGTCCTCACCATCAAGGGGGACACTAAGGAGGCGGATGGCGCCAAGCTCGCCTTCAAGAGCAGCGGCGTAGCAGGCCAGCGCCAGTACGCCCAAGGCCAAGGAGACCGCGCCCGCCAAGAAGAAGTAGTTGTTCACCCAAGACAAGGCGGAGACCAAGCAGGTGCCGGTTGACAAGAACGGGTCTTCAGGAGCCACCTTTACCGTAGGAACCAGTCTTGACCCGGGACAAGAAGAAGCCTTGGTGAGGTTTTTGCGCGCGAACAAGGAGATATTCGCATGGGAGACCAATTAGCTGGTAGGGTCCCGAGAGAGGTGATCCAGCATCATCTAAGGGTGTGCCCCAACATGCGCACCATGAAGCAGCGGGCGAGATGGCAGTCCGTTGAGAAGTGGGCCTTCATCGTCCAAGAGACACACAAGCTAGAGGCGGCTGGCACCATTCGAGAAGTTCGATACCCTGATTGGCTGGCGAACCCTGTCGTGGTGCCGAAGAAAGGTGGGAAGGAACGTATGTGCGTCGACTTCACCAAAATCAACAAAGCCTGCCCCCAAGATCCGTTCCCCATTCCGCGCATCGATCAGATCGTCGACTCCACCACCGAGTGCGATTTGCTATGTTTCCTGGATGCGTTATCTGGATACCATCAGATCAAGATGGCGGTGGAGGATGTGGAGAAGACGGCCTTCTTGACAGCATGTGGGGTGTATTGCTACACCTGCATGCCTTTCGGCCTCCGCAACGCGGGCTCAACCTTTCAGTGGCTGATGCACATCGCCTTAGGGCGGCATCTCGGGAGGAACACAGAGGCCTACGTCGACGACATAGTAGTCAAATATCATGAGGCGAGGACATTGATTCAAGACTTGGAGGAGACCTTTCAAAGCTTGCGCCAAGTGAACCTGAGGCTTAACCCAGAGAAGTGCGTGTTCGGTGTCCCCTCCGGCAAGCTACTAGGGTTCCTCGTACCCCACAGAGGGATCGAGGCGAAGACATGAGCCCGCCACAGATCCTCAAGGAGATGCAGAAGCTAGCACGGCGGGTGACCGCGTTAGGGGGTTTCATATCCAAGCTAGGCAAGCACGCCTTACCCTTCTTTAAGCTCATGAAGAAGAAGGGCCCCTTCGAGTGGACCCCGGAGGCCGACCGGGCCTTCCAAGAACTCAAGAAATACCTCACCAGCCCCCCGGTGATGGTGGCGCCACGACCTCTCGAGCCTCTGGTACTCTGCCTTGCCGCCACCCCGTACTCCGCCAGCGCGGCGCTGGTGGTGGTCCGGAAGGAGCGCCAAGAGAAGGGAGTCCTGCGCCCAGCCAGAGTTGATGCAGCGTAGGGCCAAGAAGGCACACCAGAGCCATCAGCGGCGGAAGACCAAGCTCGGCAGGGCAACATCGGGAAAGCTCCTGAGGACGGCCGAGTCTCAGGAAGTCCTCCGCCCCAGGATACGCCACAATCTCCACAAGACCCGAGCCTCAACAGTGTGCCAGCCCTCATCGAGCACCCGGTGTACTTCGTCAGCATCGTACTGCGGGACGCAAGGGCACGCTACCCCATACTGCAAAAGCTCCTGCTCGCACTCTTGGTGGCCTTGCGCAAGCTGTGACACTACTTCAAGGGCCATCCCATCAAGGTCGTCTCATCTTACCCATTAGAGAGGGTACTCAGGAGCCCGAACTCGGCCGGAAGGGTCGCTGAATGGAACATTCAGCTGCAAGCATTCCAGCTGGAGTTCAGCACCACCAGGGTCATCAAGGGAGCCGTGCTCGCTGATTTTGTGGCAGAATGGACCGATGCCCCGGCCTTTGAGGAAGGAGAAGACCGGTCCACCTCCCCAGGGAGTGAGGCACCAGACGGCTGGGTCATGTATGTCGATAGTGCCTTCACGCACCAGGGCGTGGGGGCTGGAGCGGTGCTCATCTCGCCCACTCAGGACAAGCTTTACTACGCCTGGCAACTCTGCTTCCAGCACGGCGAGAAGGTCTCCAACAATATCGCAGAATACGATGGCCTCATAGCTTGCCTGAAGGCCGCGACAGCTTTGGGGGTGAGGCGCCTTACCATCAAGGGTGACTCGCAGCTCCTCGTCAACTTCTCCAACAAGGTGTACGAGCTGAAAGACGAGCACATGGAGGCCTACCTTGCGGAGGTGTGTAAGATGGAAAAGTAGTTCTCAGGCCTGGAGCTGCAGCACGTGCCCAGGGGCACCAACAGGGAAGCCGACGACATCGCCAAGAGAGCCTCCAAGCGGCAACCGCAAGGACCCGGCGTCTTCGAAGAACGACTCTTCAAGCGGTCAGCTACGCCTCCTCTTTCAAGCACAACTCAGCCTCGGGAGGAGCTCCCACAGCCCCCGGCCACGGGAGCCCCAGCTTGTGGCCCAACCTCAGGAGCTCGGCTACTCTTGGCGCTCGAGCCCCAGGAGGAGTGCTGGACCAAGGAATTCAAGGAGTACCTGATGCACGGGATGTTGCCGGAGAAGGAAGAAGACGGGGAGCGCGTGGCCCGACAGGCCATGACATACTGCATTCAAGACGACGAGTTGTACAGGAAACGGCCAAACGACATCACGCTGTGCTGCATCTCTAGCGATCAAGGAAGGGAGCTGCTGATTGACATACACGGTGGGGACTGCGGACATCACTCATCGTCACGGACCCTCGTTGGCAAGGTGTTCCGCAGTGGATTTTATTGGCCCACAGCACTCAACGATGCAGTCGAGCTGGTGAATTCTTGTGAAGCTTGCCAATTCCACGCCAAGCAGATCCATCAGCCTGCAAAGGGCCTCCAAACCATTCGGCTCACATGGCCATTCGCGATCTGGGGGCTGGACATCTTGGGCCCGTTCCCATGAGCGCCAGGGGGCTACCGCTACCTCTATGTCGCCATCGACAAGTTCACCAAGTGGGCGGAAGTGGAAGCCGTCCGTACCATTCCGGCCGGCTCTGCTGTCAAGTTCATCAAGGGCCTCATGAGCCGCTTCAGGATTCCCAATCGCATCATCACGGATGACGGCTCGCAGTTTACTAGTAACCTCTTAAAAACCTACTGTGGTAACCTTGGAACGCAGATTTGCTACGCTTCGGTGGCCCACCCAGGAGCAATGGTCAAGCCGAACGCGCCAACGCTGAGGTCCTGAGGGGCCTCAAGACCAGGTCCTTCAAGAAGAAGCTGGAGGCCTGCGGCAGGGGCTGGCACGACGAACTCCAGTCCGTGTTGTGGTCCATTTGTACCACTGCCAGCAAGCCAACACGCGAGACTCCATTCTTCCTCGTCTATGGAGCTGAAGCAGTCCTCCCTCACGAGGTTAAGCATCGCTCCGCGCGGGTCCTGGAGTTTGATGAAGCACAGCAGGACACCACGCGGGGGATGGATCTCGTGCTGGGGGAGGAGCGCCGTCGCGAAGCCGCATTGAGGGCGGCATGGTACCAACAAGCTCTGCGGCGGTACCATTGTTGCAACATCCGCTCCAGACTGCTCGAGGTAAGCGACCTCGTCCTGAGGCGGGTCCTCTCCAGGGAAGGGCTGCACAAGCTTTCGCCCATGTTGGAGGGCCCATTCAGGATCGTTCATCTCTCCAGGCCGGGTGCAACGCGCCTGGAGACGCAGGATGGGACACCCATCCAGAATGTCTAGAACATCCAACACCTCCGGAAGTTTTATCCATGAAGCAAGGCCCAGAGACTGAGAAGCAAGGCCCAGAGCCTGAGAAGCAAGACCCAGAGCCTGAGAAGCAAGGCCCAGAGCCTGAGAAGCATGGCCCAGAGCCTGAGAAGAAAGACCTAGAGCCTGTGAAGAAGGCCCGGTGCCTGTGAAGAATCGCCGCCCGTGACACTCTCACGTAATAATGAGTTGGAGCTGTCCACGCCCCGGAGTCTCAGGAGCGCCGCCCTCAGGCCCTGGGGCTCCCTCCCACGCCTAGTGGACAGCACTTAGCTCCACGCTGGTGAAAAGACTTGAAGACTAGATTAGGCGCCGGACGCGGCTTTTCATTTGCTTTCCGAAGTTGGCTTGCTTTTCCTTAATCAGAGTTGCTCTTGGTGCTCGTTCCTGATTTGGTTCCCCAGCCTTTTACCGCTTCTTTTTGTTTCGGCTTCGGTTTGCTCTTATCCTCTCTCTCGCATGTCTCGCGAGGGGGCTAGGCAGGTGCCCTCGCGAGCGTTTCTCTTCTCGTTGCCTTTTCACGAGCCACCCTCATTCGAGCCTGGAAGCTGGCATACCTTGGGTACCGTGATACAAAGCGCCCAGTCAAGGTCTGGGTGGACGGCAGGTCTTTGGTACACCCCCTAACATATTTTTTGTAGTTTCCGAGCAACGCGGACACCACGCGAGGGAAAGGGTTTCCTAAACGAGCCAGGTTAAGTTATCTCTGCACAAAATAGCAGTACGGCATGAGAAACGACTTGCACAATGCATTAACCAAAGAACCGCAGTTCAATACACGCCCCTCTGGGCCCATACTGGATTTCATTTTCTGATGCAGGAAAGAAAGAAAAAGCTAAGCAAAGTAACGTTGCAGCAGTCCACGAAGGCAGGCCCTTGGCGACGCCCCAAGCCTAGCCGGACCCCACCTCGCGCTTCATGGAGGCGCGACGGCGAGATGACCCGCTGCCTCCTTCGAAGCAGGTGTGGCGACGTGGCAGCTGATCATAGCCACCGCTGCTGGAGCTGTCACCGGAGAAAGAGCCGCCGTAGCTGGAGGAGACGCAGCCGCCGCCGAAGGCAGGCTCGCCCTCATCCTCATCGCGACCGTCACCAAGGCCAAGCACCTCCTCGCCATCGTTCGCCTCGGGGGAGCACCCAGCGCGGCGACCATCCTGCCCGAACACCCTCACATAGAGGGTGCATCACCTGCCAAGGCCGCACATGGGCGAACGTCTTCCAGCTACGGGCCAGTGCTATGTTGCCCGCGGCGAAAGTCTCGACCGTGACCCAAGAGCCTTTGCTGCAGCCCGTCCGCGCTGACTGAGGCCGGCGATTCGCCCGGCGAAAAGCGGAAGTTGGAGCCAGTTCCGCTGGGCTCTCCGACTGCATAACGAACTCCGGCGACACCTCAGCAAAATGGAAGCGCGGGCGGGGAGGCCGCGCCACCATCGTGCGCCTCCCCTCATCGGCTGGATCACCATGGATGGGACGATCCCCGCCGCGTGCCATGGCGCCACCTTGACGCTGGGCCACGGCGGGGGTCGCGGCGTGCTTGCACAGACGGCCACGCCCGCACTTGGGCCCCGGGGAGCCAGGTCCCTCGCGAGGGGCCTTCCCTTTCTCGGCGGCAGAGAACTTATTTCGCAGCGCCATCGATGCCACTGTCACAGCAGTGGAGCGAGGAGGACGAAGCAAGCAAGAAAGGAGAAGATGGGCAACGGGGGCTCCACCTCCCTCCCCATTTATAGTGAGAGAAGGCCAACCAGCGTCTCCCACAATCGCAGGTAATGATGGTTTTCCTTGCATGTCGCAGGGACTCATAAATCGTGCAGTTGCCGAGGCAGCATGGGGAAGCGGAGACGCCCATGTCCAATCAACAACCACGCGTCGACCGAGGCCGCAGGCTTTTGGGGTCCGCGGCGCTCCGAACTTGACCCTTGGCTTTGCTGCGAAGCCAAGCCAGCGCTTGGGCCACAGGGCTAGCTCTTGTCGATGCAGGAGCAGGGGTCCCAGACTTGCACTGCGGCCCATAGCGTGGCTAAGCAGCGGGCCGTACGGCCCATCTTCAACAACAAGGCATCCAAGACCCTTGCGAGGGTCCAGACCTCGCGAGGCGGACGGCGGAATACTTCCTCTGGAGTGGCCTAGCCAGGCAAGCTCACGAGGAGCGGAGGTATCAAGCCGGGGCAAACCTCACGAGGCACTCGTCACGTGAGCCATGACGAACGGCGCAAGGCGGATGCCAGGCGGGCGCCAGTGCGCACAGCATCCCCATTTCCTCTTTGGTGCTAAGGAGGCAAACGAACACGAAGAGTACCGGGGCATCAGGCAAAGGTTGCCATATTGGTGCAACGAGACCAAGACCAGGAGGACGACCAGGCGGAGGTCATCGTGGAGCCCAATACGGCGTCATCCCACGGCTTTTTGTAGGCGAAGACCACTTTTGTCAGGATAGCTTGTACTAGCTGGCCCCCTTCAAATTTGTTAGCCGTTGTTGGCTCCCTTCCCGCTTGACATTTGGGAAGAGGACTAGTGTCGGGTCACGGGTTCCCGCAGACCCTTAAGGTTCGAACTCTGGGGTGCGCGCGGAGATCCAACCCTCCACCGTCTCGTACCTCGCCGAGCCGCAGGGACCTAAACTACTAACAAGAACAACACAAGAGACGCAAGATTTATACTAATTCGGGCCACCGTTGTGGTGTAATACCCTACTCTAGTTTGTGGTGTGTGGATTGCCTCTAGGGCTGACGAAGAACAGTACAGGGAAGAACAGCCTCGCGAGGGTCTGTTCTTGATGGGTGTGATGAACTGCTAAGTGGTGCCCCGTCGCCCTAGCTTGAGGAACGGGTTTCTCTCTCTCTCTCTGGATTCCGAATGCTCGATCCGATCGTCCTCTGTCCCCCCCCCCTTTTATAGGCGAAGGCCCTGGGCCTCTTCCCAAATATTGAGCGGGAAGGGCGCCAACAATTGGCCATTTTGAAGGGGAACAGCGGGTACACTTATCCTGACTAAAGTTGGTCCTCGCCTGCCAAAGGCTCTGGTGATGAGGCCTGCTTGGGCTCCACGATGACTGCATTCCAGCCGTTGGGGCCGGTCTTGGTCTTGTTGCAATCAAACGGATGCCTTTGCTTGATACCCTTGCCTGCGCTTGCCCCCTTTGCACCAAAGAGGAAAGGAGGACGCTGCTGGCCGGCGCCTGATTGGCGCCCTTGGTCGTCATGGTTATGCGTCACGGGCACCTCGCGAGGTACCCCCGCTTGAACTCTCCGCCTCCTCGTGAGCCAGCCTGACGAGGCCGCGCCTGAGGAAGCTCTTGGTCGTCCGCCCCGCGAGGCTTGGCCCCTCGCGAGGGTCTTGAGCTTGTGTTGACGAAGATGGGCCGTCCTGGGCCTCCTTTGAGCCACGCCGCAGGCCGCAGGCAGGCAAGTCTGGGGACCCCCGTTCCCAGAATGCCGACAGTAGCCCTAGGGGCCACGACGTGCCCGGACTTGGCCGTGCAGAGAGGCGAAGGGGAAAGTGCGAAGCGACGTGGGCCCTAACAGCCTGCGGCCTTGGGCGCCGCATGGCGGTTGATTGGACGTGGGCGCACTGCATCCCCCACGACGCCTTGGTAACCGCCCGGATTCGACAGGTCCTTGCATGCAGAGTTGGGCATGATGACTGGTGATCGTGGGGGCCGACGGTTGGCCTTCGCCGGCTATAAGTACGGAAGGGCGCGCGCCCTTCCAGTCTATCCTTTCTTGTTCCTCCTTCTTCTCCATGGCTCCACCAAGGAAGTTCTCGGTTGCAGAGAAGGGGAAGGGCCGCCAGGTCGAATCTTCCTCTCCTCCGCCTAAGCGTGGTCGAGATCCCCCTCGCAAGCACCCCGTGGCCTCCACAGTGATCTCCCGCGGTCGTGAGGGAGGCCCTCAACGTGGCGACGAGTGGCTGGCCATGGTTGGAGGGCGTGCCCCGGCCGCTCGTCCCCCGAGGCCGCGCCTCCACGCTGCTGAAGCGCTGCCGGAGCTCTTAGTGAGGGTAGAGGAGGCGTTCAGCGTCCGGCTTCAGCTCCCGTGCTTCCTCTGGGTGAGCTCCAGATGGCGCCTGAGTGGCCTCGGCTCGAGGCAGACGGCAGGTGCAGCCGGGCCGTGGGCTTCTCCGAGGTCTCGCTGCAAGGAACTTGTTCTGGCCCGCCCTTGGTAGACGTTCCAGCAGGCGCGTGGTCTCCGCCGCCGGTGCTCCCTGCACTTCAAGTATGATGGCGACGCCACCCTCTACGTGAGGGTGTCCAGGGAAGACGGCCGCCGCAGGGGGTGCTGCCTCGAGGACGCGACGCATCATGCCGAGGACTCAGCCCGGCGTGGGAGGGGGCAGCTGGGCGGCCGGGCGATGCCCGCGACTCCCACGCTTCACCAGCTCTTCTTCGAGTGGCGATTCTTCCAACAGCGGCCGCGGCCAGCCCCCACGCCGCCGCGCCTGCTTGGGGGGTGGCAGCGGGTCCGCTCGTCACCACGCCCCGGTGAAGCGCGAGATGGAGTCCGACTGAGCTCCGGAGGCGGCTCGGGCCTCCCAAGAGAGCCGGCACGGGGCGTGCTTCACCTGCTTTTGTCCTTTTCTTTCCTTTTCTCCTGCGTAAAAAGGGAACAATGTTCGGCTCCGTGGGGGCGTGTTTTGGTCAACGCCGTTAATTAATGTATTGCTTTTGTTATCCTGTTACTGTTCCTTTCTGCCGTGCGCTCATTCGCAAGCAAACCCCGATCGTGGCAGGCGTGGCCGACGACCAACCCGTGTTCGCGTTGTGCTGCCCGTGAGGCATGGTCAGGAGGGGTGCTCCAGCCGTGGACCAGGGCCGTGAAACTTGAGCGATAAGGGTAGGAACACCCGCGGGGGCTCCCGAGGCTTCTGCCTCGCGAGCCCCCGCGCAAGAGAAACCGAGGCAGGAGGGCGAAAGAGATCGAAGGACCACGGACCAAAAGGGGGCGATAGTTTCGATAAAAACTTCAAATGGGAATAACCAGTCAACTGCAGAAAGCAAATGGAAAAGCCGCGTTTGGCACCTAGTCTAGTCTTGGACGTCTTCTCACCAGCGCGGAGCTAAGTGCTGCTACTGGGCATAGGAGGGAGCCCCAGGGCCTGAGGCCGACACCCCTGAGACTCCGGGGCGTGTACAGCCCCACTCATTGTTACGTGAGAGTGTCACGGGGCGGCGAGCTTCACAGGCACTGGGCCTGCTTCACAGGCTCCGGGCCTTTCCTCTGGTAAGCAAGCTTCACAGGCGTTCGCCCTCTTTACAGGCTCTGGGCCTTTCCCAAGAGGTGAGCTTCAGGCATTCGCCTTCTTCACGAGCTCCGGGCCTTTTCCAAGAGGATGAACTTCACAGGCATTCGCCTTCTTCACGAGCTCGGCCTTTTCCAACAGGATGAACTTCACAGGCATTCGCCTTCTTCACAGGCTCCGGGCCTTTTCCAAAAGGATGAACTTCACAGGCATTCGCCTTCTTCACAGGCTCCGGGCCTTTTCCAAAAGGATGAACTTCACAGGCATTCGCCTTCTTCACAGGCTCCGGGCCTTTTCCAAAAGGATGAACTTCACAGGCATTCGCCTTCTTCACAGGCTCTGGGACTTTTCCAAAAAGATGCACTTCACAGGCATTCGCCTTCTTCACAGGCTCTGGGACTTTTCCAAAAAGATGCACTTCACAGGCATTCGCCTTCTTCATAGGCTCTGGGCCTTTTAGAGGTAGAACCTCCGGAGGTGCTGGATGTTCCACGCGTTTTGTATAGGTACTCCCTCTTCGTCTCCAAGCGCACGGAGCCAGGCCTGGAAACATGAACAATCTTGAATGGGCCCTCCCACATGGGAGAGAGCTTATGCAGTCCCTCCCTGGAGAGGACCCATCGGAGCACGAGGTCTCCTACCTCGAGCGTTCTGGGGCGGATGTTGCGGCAGTGGTATCGCCGGAGTGCCTGCTGGTACCTTGCCGCTCATGAGCAGCTTCCCGACGGCGCTCCTCCCCAAAGCACAAGAGCCGTCCCGCAGATGGCGTCTGCTGCGTTTCATCGAACGCCCGGGACCCAGCGGATCGACGCTGACCTCGTGAGGGAGGACCGCCGGCTCCGTAGACCAGGAAGAAGGGGTCTCTCCGGTTGGCTTGAGTCGCGGTTGTGCGGATGGACCACAAAGGCCACGGAGGGAGCTTCGTCGTGCCAGCCTTCGCCGCAGGCTTCCAGCTTCTTCTTGAATGTCCTGGTCTTGAGGCCTCTCGGGACCTCTGCATTGGCCCGCTTCGCCTGTCCATTGCTGCGAAGTGCGCCACCGGCGTAGCATATCTACGTTCCAAGGTTAGCGCAGATGCGTTTTAAAAGGTTCTTGGTGAACTGCGAACCGTTGTTGGTGATGATGCGGTTCGGCACTCCGAACCGCTCACGATGCCCTTTGATGAACTTGGACCGCAGAACCAGCGGGGATGGCGCGGACGGCCTCGACTTCGGCCCACTTGGTGAATTTGTCCACGGCGACGTAGAGGTAGCGATAGCCCCCTGGCGCCCGAGGGAAAGGGCCCAGAATGTCTAGCCCCCAGACCGCGAACGGCCAGGTGAGGGGAATGGTTTGCACAGCTGGCTGGTGGATCTGCTTGGCGTGGAATTGGCAAGCCTCGCAAGCCTTCACGAGGTCGATGGCGTCATTGAGCGCGGTGGGCCAATAGAAACCGCTGCGAAACGCCTTCCCGACAAGGGTCCGTGACGATGAATGGTGCCCACAATCCCCGCCATGTATATCTACCAATAATTCCTTCCCCTGTTCCCTGGTGATGCAGCGTAGGGATACGTCGTTTGGTCGTCTCCGGTAAAGCTCTCCATCCATGATGTTGTATGCCGTGGCTTGCCGGGCCACACGCTCTGCCTCCTCGTCCTTCTCTGGCAAAGTCCCACGCGTTAAGTAACTCTTGAGCTCCGTGATCCAGCACTCCTCTTGAGGTTCCATTGTTAGGAGCAGGCGTGCTCCCGAGGCCGTGCCACAGGCTGGGGCTCCCGAGGCTGGAGGCTGAGGAGCTCCTCCCAGGCTGTGAGTGCTTGATAACGGCGGTGGCTGAGGGCTTGAAGAGCCGTTCCTCAAAGACACTGCTCCTAGGGTAACCTCCACGGAGGCTCGTTTGGCGATGTCGTCGTCCTCTTGATTGGTGCCTTGGGCACGTCTGCAGCTCAGCCCAGTAACTGTTTCTCCATCCTGCGGACCTCTGCAAGGTAGGCCTCCATGTGTTCATCCCTTGGCTCGTACACCTTGTTGGAGAAATTGACGAGGAGCTGCGAATCGCCCTTGATGGTAAGGCTCTTCACCCCCCAGGGCAGCGGCAGCCTTCAGACCTGCTATCAGCCCCTCGTTTTCCGCTATATTGTTGGAGACCTTCTCGCCATGCTGGAAACAGAGCTGCATGACATAGTAGAGCTTGTCCTGAGAGGGGGATATGAGTACTGCCCCAGCCCCAGCGCCCTGTCTGGAGAACGCTCTGTCGAAGTACATGACCCAACCTTCTGGCGCTGCTCCTCGGGAGAGGGACCGATCCTCGCCGCCCTCGAGGCCCGGCGCTTGTCCATTCGGCCACGAAATCTGCTGTGGCCCCTTGATGACTCGGTCAGATCTTGAACTCGAGCTGGAATGCTTGCAACTCAATGTTCCACTCGGCGACCCTTCCTGCCGAGTTGGGGCTCCTGAGCACCCTCTCCAGGGGGTATGCCGAGACAACCTTGATTGTGTGACCCTGGAAGTAGTGTCGCAGCTTGCGCGAAGCCACTAGGAGTGCCAGGAGGAGCTTCTGCGGCATGGGGTACCGTGCCCTCGCATCCGTAGCACGGTAATCGACGGCACACCGGGTGCTCGGCGAGGTTAGGGGCGTTGAATGCTGGTGGCGTCCTCGAAGCGGTGGTGCCTCCCGAGGCGTCGGCGCCTCGTAGGCCGGGTGCTTGGACGGAGGTCCCCCGCCCTTGGTGCGCGCTCTCTTGTGACTGATCTTCCTCCATTGCGGTGCTGACTTCTGCTAGTTCCTTCTGATTCGGTCTTGCCTTAGCTCGGGTGGCCGTCGTGGTCTTGGCCTGACGCTCCTCCCTAACCGCCACTAGAGCAGCGCTAGCGGAGTAAGGAGTGGCGGCGAGGTAGAGTACCAAGGGCTCTGAGGCGCGGGGCCACCATCACTTTGGAGGGCTGGTGGTACCTCTTGAGGTCTTGAAATGCTTGGTCGGCCTCTTCATCCCACTCAAGGGCCCCTTTTTCTTCATCAGCTGGAAGAAAGGCAGCGCCCGCTCCCCCAACCGGGAGATGAAACGGCCCAGCGCGTTATGCGCCCTGTGAGCTTCTGCATCTCCCTGAGGGTCTTCGGTGGACTCATGTCTTCCATTGCCTTGACCTTTTCTGGGTTGGCCTCGATGCCTCGGTGGGACACGAGAAAACCAAGGAGCTTGCCTGAGGGAACTCCAAACACACACTTCTCTGGGTTGAGTCGCAGGCTCACAGCATTGAGGCTCGCGAAGGTTTCTTCCAGGTCTTGTATCAAGGTCTTGGTCTCGCGAGACTTCACCATGATGTCGTCGACGTATGCCTCCACATTCTTCCCGAGCTGCGGGCCCAAGGTGATGTGCATGAGCCGCTGGAAGGTTGCCCCTGCGTTGCGCAACCCGAATGGCATGCAGGTATAGCAGTATACTCCACACGGGGTCAGGAAGGCCGTCTTCTCCACGTCTTCCACCGCCATCTTGCTTTGGTGATACCCCGAAAAGGCGTCCAAGAAGCACAACAGGTCACACTCGGCAGTGGAATCGACGATCTGGTCGATGCGAGGGAGTGGAAATGGATCCTGTGGGCATGCTTTGTTGAGGTTGGTGAAGTCGACACATGCGCTCCTTCCCTCCCTTCTTCGGCACCACCACGGGGTTGGCCAACCAATCTGGGTATCGGACCTCGCGGATAACCCCCGCGGCCTCTAGCTTGCGGGTCTCTTGGACAATGAAGGCCTGCTTTTCGGTGGACTGCCTCCTCGCTTCGCTTCACTTTGGATGCACGTTGGGGCACACGTTGAGGTGGTGCTCGATCACGCCCGTGGAATCCCAGCCAATGATCGGGCTCCAGTGCGAACACCTTCTTGTTCGCTGCCAGAACTTGACAAGGGCTTCCTCCTGCTTGGGCTCGAGGTTGGCGCCTATGATGAAGGTGGCGTTTGTGGACCCGTCCTCATCGACGGGTATCTCGCTTGGTCTCCGCCTTTGTCTTGGGTGAACAACCGCTTCTTCTTGGTCGGCGCAGCCCCTTTGGGCTTGGGGGCTTCCGCAGATCGGCGTCTGCTGCGGCGCGGCCGCCCCGAGGGTGAGCTGGCGCGCCATGATGCACCTTCGGTCTCCCGAAAGACGGTGAGGACGCCACTGCTCCCTGGCATCTTCATGAGGTTGTACCCCGGGTGGGTTGCGGCCATGAATTTGGCCAATGCCGGATAGCCGAGGATGGCGTTGTAGGGGAGGCCGATGGGGGCGATGTCGAAGTCGACCAATCCCATGCGGAAGTTGTCGTAGGTGCCGAAGGTCACCGGAAGCCGGATTTGCCCCAAGGAGCTGGATGACCCTCCTCCTACGCCCGAAAAAGGCCGGCTGGGCAGCAGCCGCTCCCTGGGTATGCAGAGGAGGTTGAAGGCCTCGACCGAGAGTACATTGAGGCCGGCGCCGCCGATGATGAGGGTCCTGGTGATGGCGACCTGGCAGATGGTAGGTGTGCAAAGCAGCGGGAGCGCGCCCGAGCCGGCCGAGTTGGCGGGGTGGTCTTGAGAGTCGAAGGTCAGCCCGGCAGACGACCCCGTCCGGCCCGAGGGAGCCCCCTGCCGCATGGAGGCGGCGCCGACCCGGCGGACAAATGTCTTGACATGGCGGCTGGAGGGCGGCGCCTGCGAGCCGCCGAGGAGGGCCGCGACGAGTGGAGAGGCCGGCACGAGGGGGCGGGCGACCAGGGAGCCGCGCGGCCTCCCCCATGAGGTCGCCGGGGAGCGCAGGGGCGGTGCTTGCTGCCCGTCCCCCGCCGGGCCGATGGTGGTGTTGACGGCGGGTGACTGTAAGTGCATCTAGTGCCCCTTAGTGATTTTGGTGTATTGAAGACTTATAGGTTAAGTAACTAATGCGTTTGTGAGTGTACACAGGTCTATAAGTCTATGAGGAGTTTGATATTTACAGAGAAAGTCGACCCCTAAAAATGAAGTTCTTCATCTTAAGACTTTGATATTCTGAAGACTTTCAAGACTTTGAAAGTGAAGAAATTGGTGTGACCTTGAAGACTTGGTATTCATTTGAGGAACATGAAGCGTGAAGACTTTTGTTTTACTAGTTAATTTTTTCTCTTTCTTGAGTCATAGCAAAAACCGTAATGTTAAATGGGTAGAGGAAATACAAACGAAAAATTTCTATTTGATGCTCAACTCAAAATCATACACCTACCAAACCCTTCGAGTGAAGCCTTTGGAAATCTCATATGATTCAGTCAATTTCTTCAAAGGATGTAGACGAAGCTCTTACGGTCACCGAGGAATTTGTTCGATCGAGGAGTTAGGAATTCGCCAAAGGCGAATTGCCTACTGAGTGAGGAACATGATAGCCCCGAGGAATTTGAGAGTCAAATTTCCGACCTGTTCTGTCTTCTTGCGCCACCTGTCCCAAATATCTTATCCACCTAACGGTCATATCATTGAAGGGCATTTATGTCTTATCATGTCGGGCTGCTCCCTAGGCTATAAATAGTCACTCTACAACCACTAGCTGGTTGGCTGCTCCGAGAGAACTTGACACTTGTCATTTGAGAGCAACCCATCCTCCGAGGACTTTGAGAGAAAATCATCAAGTGAGGAAAAACCCAAAAGTGAGGAAAACCCCAAAACCAAACCCCTAAAAACCAAAAGTGATTGAGCATCACTGAAGAAATTTATCCTCAGGGGATCCGACTCATGTTAACTTAAAAGACTTTGCTTCTACCAGACGGATAGGAGTCAAGCTATAGAGCATCAAAGAGGAATTGTGGATCGCCGAGTGACCAAGTATGTGAAGGTTTGGAAGTCGCTTTGAAGACTTACCACGAGTGATTGGACGAGGTGCATGTGACCTTAGTTCAAGGAGAATACGGTGAGGACTTGGTGTCCTGAGCTGCGTGCTTTCAAGGATCTGGGTGTCCGGGACTGTGTCCTCGAAGTTTAAATACTCACCGCTCCAACCAGACGTATAACCGAGACAGCAGTTGGAACTGGTCTACCAAATCATTGTCTTCACCAACCTAACTGGTTCTATTTCCTCAACCCTTTCATTTCCTCATTATCGTGTTGAGTATTTGTTCATATCTGTGTTTGAAGACTTTGTTGAAGACTTTCTCAATTTCCTCACTCAATTTCTTCACCGCTTGTCCTCATCCTGTGTTATCCCGTGATTACGCTTTACGTACTCTGTGATTGTCTTCATTTCATCATGATGACTATGCTTGTAATCTGTTATGCTTACTCGAGTACTTATTCCTCTGCAAGTAGTTCTTCGCTAAGGAATTTCCTCACCTGCAAATTCCTCAGTGAAGAATTCATAAAAATCGCCTATTCACCCCCCTCTAGTCGATATAACACACTTTCAATTGGTATCAGAGCAAGGTACTCCCTTGTTCTGTGTGATTTTGGTTTAACCACGGAGTTTTAGTTATGTCGACCGCAGGTATGATCAAGGTCTCAAAGGGTGTCCTACCTTCGATGGGACGGACTACCCCTCTTGGAAGAACAAAATGCGAATGCATCTTGAAGCAATTGACAACGATCTACGGTATGTTGTGACAAAAGGTGTTTCCTCACCACACTTTCTCACGAATGCTGCCGATGTGAAGAGATTCAAGCAACTCGATTCTCAAGCGAAGAATATCATATGTGGCCATCTGAGCAAAGGTCAATATGGAAGAGTGAGTGCTTTGGAATCTGCCAAACTCATCTGGGACAGGCTGTCCAAAGTAAATGAAGGTGTTTCAACTCAGCGTGACTCTCGAGTTGATGTTCTTCAGAATCTCTTCAACCGCTTCAAAAGACTCGACAAGCGAAAATGTTCAACAAACCTTCGATCGCCTCAACGACATCTCAAATGAGCTTCAAGCACTGGGTGCTAATCGACATCACCGACCATGAGGTGGTGAAGAAATTGCTAAGATCTCTTGATTCCTCATTTGATACTGCGCACTAATGATACAAGAACGAGCTGACTACAAGTCTCTTTGATCCTGTTGATATCCTCGAAAGGCTAAATACTCACGAGTTCCAGCTTGCCGAAAAGAGAGATCTCTATGGTTACGGCTATGGAAAACACGTGCCTCGAAGGTCAAGGCTGTGTCCAAATCGAGTGAAGACTCGTAGTAGCCTAGGAGATCCTGAAGAATTTGGCCAGAGCTAGCAATCGCTTTCGTGAAGAAATTCCAGAAATTCACAAGACGTGGTCGCTTTGGAAAATCCTCAAGAAGCAGTAATTCCTCATCTAGTGACTATAAGAGAAGACTTTGTCACAAATGCAAGAAACCTGGTCACTATATCCAAGATTGTCCTCAGTGGGAAAAGGAATTAAGAAAGAAGAAACACAAGTATTACAGTTCTGATGACATGAAGAAGAAAAAGAAATCATCAAAATCTTCATCATCAAAATCCTCAAAACCTTCTTCTCACAAGAAGAGCAGCTCCAAAAAGGCTCGGGCATTCGTTGGTAAGGAAATGGACTCTGAAGCTGAATCGAGGAAAATGAAGAAGAGGAGGAGTCTCAAGAATCCGAATCTGGTGTGGCTAGTCCGGCTCTTGCCATCGCTTTTGTTAGCAAGTCCATCTTCAACATCAAGAAGCCCGACTCATGACAAGCCCGATGAGGATGATGATGATTACGCTCCCACCTATTGCTTCATGGCAAAAGGTGCTAAGGTACTAAAATTCACCTCCTCTCGAATCTAGTGAAAATGAATCGATGAGGATCTCAAGCCCAGCTACTCTAAACTTGCTAAGATTGCTATAAAACAACAAAGGGCTTTTGAGAAGGTTCAAAACATGCTAGATAAGAGTGATGATATGTTAGGTGAAGAAATGGATCGCACTCAAGCCCCGATGAAAATCTTCAGAGACTTCAGTCTAGGCTTGACAACCTTCAAGGTCATCATAACACTCTCTTATCGATCATGAGAAACTTTCTTGAATTTCTTCAAAGAAAGCAAGATCTTGAGGAGCTAAGAGTGAGTTATGAAGATCTTGAAGGAGCGCGATTCATTACTTGCACAACAAATCAGCGCTTCTCAAGAAGAATTTGTTCCTCCATGCTTAAAGTGCATTGAACATGAAACTGCTAATTCTTCACACGAATGTTCAAATGCTTCAACTGTTACAAATTCTTCACCTGCCTCTGCTATCACTAATTCCTCATCGGAGGACATTGCTAGTATCACTGACAATGCAGGTCTGAAGGAATTGTACATGACAGGCATGTACAAAAGCCTCAAAGGGCATCAGACTCTTTGTGATGTGCTTAAAAGCAGATCCTCAATAGGAACCCTAGGAAAGAGGGCATTGCCTTTGAGAGGAAACTCAATCTTGATGGAGCGTATTGGAAGCCCGAGCGGTATCCCAAAACCTCATGGGTTGCTGCAAAGGGACCTCCATTGAACCATCTACCTTATCTGGTTTTACGTGCGAATTTCCTCATTCTGGCGATGAGTCATTTGACTCCAACTATAAACTGTTCAAAAATCAGAATGGTGAAGTATTTGCTAGATATGTTGGCACTAAGCTGCAGGAACGGTTCCCTATGAAGAAAATCTGGGTTCCCAAGAAGTGCCTTGAAAGTCTTCAGGTGAATGTCCTCATGACACCACTAGTGAAGAATAGGAACCCCAGATCAAATTCTTCATATGGACCTAATTCTTCATATGGATCCAAGTCCTCATACGGACCAAATTCCTCACGTGGATCAAATTCCTCAAAAGGATCAAAGTCCTCATATGATTATCATCGTGCTAACAACTCGCTTTCGCAGGTAGAGCTAAGGGCTATGAATATGTGCATTATTCTTCAAACCAATATGTTCATAAGTCCTCGAAGAATTTCTCGCTTATTCATATGCTTACCCTAACCACTCTTATGTGAAACGAAATGGTTTGGCCTCTATGCCACCATTCTCGTATGGTGCTCGCAGAATGATGAACTCTTTGCCACCCCTTCAGATGTGGGTGGTGAAGAAAAGAACTACTCTCTTCTGCAGGGTCAGGTCTCCAGACGTGCCTAAACGTCTGAAGAATTTCTTGGGGGCACGACAAAGTGCACGAAAGGACGCTAAGCTAATCATGATGAAATGAACTTTCATTTCACACGTCCTCCTACCGCTTATCTGAATCTTGATCGATGAAATTCATCCGATGAACTTGATGTCATATTCTTCAGCGATGAAGTATATGAGATCGTAAGTTGTACTAATTCATCTGCAGGATGATCAACCCAAAGCCACTGAGTGGGTTCTCGATAGTGGATGTACAAATCACATGACTGGTGACAAGAATCTATTGATGGATGCTACCTTATCACCGTCACATCTGAAGCATATCATCTTTACTGACAAAGGCAAAAGTCAGGTATTGGGACTTGGTAAGGTTGCTATCTCTAAGGACATGCACATGGACAAAGTCATGCTTGTTGAGTCTTTAGGATATAACCTCATGTCAGTCTCAATGCTTTGTGATCTTGACATGGTTGTTATCTTTGGCAAGTATCGTTGTGTTGTGATTATGGAAGCTGACAATTCCAAAGTCTTCGAAGGCTTTAGGAGAGGAGACTTGTATATTGTTGACTTCTCTACAGGACCACAACCAGCCGTGTGCCTACTTGCAAAAGCTTAAGAAGGCTGGCTATGGCATCGACGACTTGGTCATGCAGGCATGAGGAATTTGCACACGCTTGCGAAGAAGAAGCATGCCATTGGCATTGAGAATGTCAAATTCCTCAAGGATCACCTATGCGGAACTGTGAAGCTGGAAAAATAACCAAGGCCAAGCATCCAAAGAAAGACTATCATGACCACTACTCGTCCCTTGAATTGCTTCACATGGACCTCTTTGGTCCCAATCATTATTCAGGTATCGTTAATGAAGCATCACTATATGGCTTTGTTATTGTTGATGATTACTCTCGTTACACATGGGTACACATTGTTACTTACAAAAATCAAGTGCAGGAAATCTTCAAACGATTTTCCTCGAGGGCTTCAACCAACTTTGGTGTGAAGATCAATCACATCAGGAGTGACAATGGAACTGAGTTCAAGAATTCCGGTCTTGATGATTATCTTGATGAACTTGGTATTAATCATGAGTTATCTGCTCCTTATACTCCTGAGCAAAATGGCATCGTGGAGCGCAAGAACAAAACTCTTGTTGAGATGGCTCGCACTATGCTTGATGAATACAAAACGCCTAGTCGTTTCTGGATTGAAGCAATTGACACTGCGTGCCACATCATCAACAGAGTATATCTCCACAAATTCTTCAAGAAGACTGCCTATGAACTCCTCACTAACAAGAAACCTAATGTAAGTTATTTCAAAGTCTTGATTGCTAAATGCTGGATTAGAGATCCTCACCACAACTCTAAATTTGCACCGAAAGCACATGAAGGTTTTATGCTTGGTTACGGAAAGGACTCGCACACCTCTGAGTCTTCAACATCGCTCTTCACAAGATTGTTGACATCAGTAGATGTGCGGCTCGCAAAGAGAGCACCTACATACGTGTTAGACGAACCAGCACACGAGGATTCCATCAGGTTCAAGGCAACCGAGGATGTCATTCCCTCTTGAAGAAAGCTGCTGAAGAATACATTCACATGCGTGAAGAACGCCGAGTGATGCACACGAAGATAATGCTGAAGAAAATGGTGCTGAGGAAAATGATCAAATTCCTCGACGACAACCAGCTCATCCTCGCGTTGCAAAAGAAGTGCAAGTTGACAAGATCATCGATGACATTGAAGCGCCAGTGATGAATTTGCCTATATGATGAGTGAAGAATATCAAATGTCTATGATGGGAGAGTTGAAATTCTTCTTAGGCCTTCAAATTCGTCAACAACACAATGACATATTCATATCTCAGGAGAAATACCTCAAAGATGTCCTGAAGAAATTCGGCATGCAAGATTGCAAAGGTGTCAAAATTCCTATGCCCACAAATGGCCATCTATGCCTTGATGAAAATGGTATTGACTTGATCACAAGGTATACCGCTCCATGATTGGTTCCTTATTGTACTTATGTGCATCTAGGCCAGATATAATGCTTAGTGTTTGCATGTGCGCCCGATTTCAAGCTACACCAAGGAATCACACCATAAGGTGTGAAGCATATTCTTCGATATCTAGCTCACACACCAACACTAGGATTATGGTACCCCAAGGGCTCTACTTTTGATCTCATTGGATATTCGACTCGACTATGCTTTGGTGATCGTGTGTGGACCGCAAGTCAACATCTGGTACTTGTCATTTCCTCGGACGATCTTTGGTCTGTTGGTCCTCGAAGAAACAGAACTGCGTATCACTGTCCACTGCAGAAGCTGAATATATTGCTGCTGGCTCGTGTTGTGCTCAATTACTATGGATGAAGCAAACCCTCAATGACTACGGCATCAACGTGAAGAATGTGCCTCTCTACTGTGACAATGAGAGTGCCATCAAGATTGCTCACAACCCAGTTCAGCACTTTCGAAGACAAAGCACATTCAAATTCGTCATCATTTTCTTCGTGATCATGTGTTGAAGGCGACATCTCCATCGAGCATGTGAAGATCAAGAACAGCTAGCTGATATCTTCACTAAGCCCTTGGATGAGAAGAAATTTAGCAAGTTGCGGTGTGAGCTAAATATCTTAGAATCTTCGAATGTTCTTTGAAAAGGACACACATCCTAACTCTTATGCAAAATTGATGACTTAGATGTGCAACACATGAAGAAACGTTTTTCTTCAATCAATGAAGAATAACACTCTAAGTGTGAAGAAATTAATGAAGAAATTGATTCTCAGAACCCTACGACAATTGTATGCGGTGTCTGAAATCATCATTCTTATACGGTGGGTCACGCCACCACCAAAGTTGAAATCTTCAATTTGAGTTTTTCCTCAGTTTTGAAATTCTTCAGTTTTTGAAATTCTTCAACTTTGCAAAATCTTCACTATTTCCGTCGTCTTTCTTCATTGGCTATATATATATATGGGTTTATGTCCTCTACAGCATTCACTTATGGCTATTTCCTCAAGTCACTTTTTATTCTAAGTGAATGTGATCGGACCCTTCCCCCTCTATGCTATACTCAACCCAATCCATTCACAAATTCTTCATGTGCGTTCTACTTTGAAACTCGTTCAAAATCTTCACTGTGTCCTTGACAGATGAAGAAATTGCGAACGGAACTTTAAAACGAATCTTATCCAAACCTAAGTTTTGCCGCTCAAACCGTTCCGCATCCCACGATGCATTACTTTATTCACCCACGATCAGACACGATCTCCACTACACAAGACGTGGGTGACACATGTCGTGAGAAGGGAAATGGTGGGGGCATGTTCGTCCCTAAATCTTGGGCGACCCGCTTTTCACCGCGTCTATAAATATCCCTCTCCCTTCCTCACTCTTTTACTCTGCTCGACCTCTCTCTCCCGCCGAGCTCCTCAAACCCTAAGCGCCGCCGCTTACTCCATCGTCACGGTGAGGAAAAGCTTCCTTGCCTTGACCTCGTCGCCGACGTACGCGCCGACAGCGGAAATCTTCACTCCGCCGTCGCCGTAGCTGTCTTCCTCAGCCAAGTTAGAGGCGTGGAAGATCTGAGCAGACGAACTTCCAAACTGTTCTTCTCAGTTCGTCGTGTTCTTCACTTCGGGTAATTAAAAGTTACTTTTATTACTCGCTTTGATTCTCAAATTTTCTTAAAATTCTTCAAAGGTGTTTATTCCTCAAATCTTCACACATATGAACACCTCAAATCTCTTGACTCGCTTTCTCTAAGCTATGATTTTCTTCAAGATTCCTCAATTGTGTGGATCTTCGATCTATACAACTCTGGAACCTAAGACAAAGAACGCTTATTGAAATTCTTCAAGGTTCATCTGGTCAAAATCCTCAAAACTTGTTCCTTTTGAAAAACCTTCTGAGAACGCATATGACCTCTCCAAATTCCTCGCACCTATACTCTGTTCACAGGTACAAATGTCCGCTGCTGAATCACTAGGTTCTCATCAACTTAACTCATTTGCAGCGTTCCTCGAAGAAAACTGCACACTTCTTCAGAGAACTCAATTGTTCAATTTCCTCAATCAAGAAAATGGCAGATGGTAAGAAGCCGCAGAAGGGAGGAAAGAAACCAGAGGTTATGACAGCATTTGAAATCCCTGAGGATATATATGCTGACTACTGCACACCAGATGAAGAAAGTAAAAATCAACGCAAGGTGCGTATTCAGAAGATTGAACGGAGATGGGCACGGGAATGGAGGGAATATAGATATGTAACTCCTAAGTACATGAAGAAATTCGCTCTTAACCCTCCATGCCCAAGAGCTCCTTTGGCACTGCCAAATAGCTGATCCCACAAGCATCAAACGAGGTGAGGACTTTCACGAGGAATGGGCTAAACGCCAAGCAAAATTGGCAAAGCAACCAAAGGAGGCAGTGAAGAAATTCAATGAGGATTACGCCGCTACTCTTGCCACAGAGGTCTCGGTCAAACCGAGGAAATCAATGCAAAAGAAGCCTGCTCATAAGCCAAGTGATTCATCATCTGCGCCTACCACGGCCAAGTTCCTCAAAGACACCTTCCAAGCAAATTCCTCAAACTGCCGCTGCTCCACCAAAGTCCTCAACATTAGTCAAAACCTTCAGTTCCTGTGCACCTAGCTACATGTCAAAGGACTGCTGGATTTTCAATTGCCTCGGGCATCTCTCGCAAGTTCCTCAAGACCTCCCATTTCTTCAATGGTCCGACTCAAATTGAAGACCAAAGCAACAATTTGGTCGAGGTCCTCGGCCTAGCCCGGACGAAGAAAATGGTTGCATTCCATGTGCCATCGATGATGAGGCATCCGATGAAGAACTCGCAGAAATCATCGAGACCGACAAGCAAGGGCCGCTAGAGCCAAAGGTACATCTGTGCAATCGCTATTGGACCCAAGATAGTCCTCGACTTTATTGATCTCGGCACAATGATCCCAATACCCCTCTGCTCGATCTTCACTTGACACCTAGTCAAAGTCATATGTTGACTCACTTCATAGCTGAAGAAAAATGGAAGTATGAAAAGGCGAGGGAAATCAAAAGGCTCAATACAGGAAGGAGAAGTTCACGAAGAAAAATGTTGTCAAGATGACACCGAGGAGCTTCTCCAAGTCGGTGAAATTCAAAACCTCGGCAAAAACTTGATTCATTCAATGCTGATTGGCAAGGAGCCAAGGATGATTCGTCAACTCGACGAAGAATCTCACAAATGTTGTTGTCCCAATGCAACATGAAATTCCTCAGGCTGTAGCCTCGGCTCAGCCCTCTTGAATAAAATGCCAAAGACTGGCCGATGACGTTCAACTGGCCGATGAAAACGCTGATTCGAGCTGATGATCCCATTCCAAATTACCGAAGAAATTGCCAGGGCACCCACTAGTGGTGCGCTGAAGAAATTGCTCAAGACAGGGAACTGCATCGGTTGCTCTGAAGAAAATGAACCAAATTCCTCGGCTCCTCCTGCGCCTAACTCCAACTCCAATTCTTCCATACGCTTTTGATGTGAAGAAAACCAAGGCTGCAAAACGAGCTGCTGTGAAGAAAAGGAAAGCATCAGCTGCGTCAGATTCTTCGGCCGTGAAGAAAATGAAGCCAATGACCAGCTCATTCGAAAAACCAATTGATGATGTTCCAATTTCCTCCATACCATCAAAGGAAGTTGTTCCTTTTGGAGAAGAATACGAGATCCCAGTCGGATCCGATGAAGAACATCAGTCTGTTTGCTTCGTCGAGCAGACTTGATGAAGAAATTGAAGTGGATGTCATCCCTTCAACTCCAATTATTCCCTCATCGACTATGAAATTCCTCAGCTGGTGCTTTGAGGAAATTGAAGATGAAGGTGTGGATATTGGATGCACCACACCGATGATCAATGATGATTTTTGGGAAAATCAGCATCCCAATACTCCTCTCTTCACTCCGCTCCAACAAGTTCCTCACTCCCTGCACAAACTGTCCAAATAGACTCAAGAAAATCAACCCAATCGGTTACGTGCATGAAGAAATTCCAGCCACTAGTCTTGATGAAACTGCTGCCGCTAATCCTCGATCGCACAAGTTGAGGAGCAAGAAATTCCTCAGTCAAGAAACTGAACTTGTGATTCCCGAGGTGGTGATGCAACTCAACGACACCCTCTCGCCCAAGCAAAAGAATCCGTTCTCAACCAAGCAAAAGTTCAAGGCTGAAGATTTCTTTGCCGAGCACGTGTTCTTCACTGAATATAATCCTTATGATTACGCTTCGCATTAGGAAGAGGCGCTTCTGGACTGCCAGCCAAGCCAACTTCTATTCCTCAGTGCTCTTCAACAAGGATAAAATCTTCGATCATGCTCATATTCCTCATGTGGATATGGAGTCGCTGCCAGGCTTTGAGCCGGTCCTCAGTGTTCTTTACGACGCAGGACTTCTAAACTTCTGCACTGATATTTGTGACTGGAATGAAGAGCTAATTCTTCAGTTCTATGCAACCCTGCATATCACCGGAGACGCTGAAGACATAAATTCATGGGTCTTAGATTGGATGACCGAAAATACTCACTACAAGGCACCTGCAATTGAATTGCTTCGTGCTCTACCACTCAGTCCTCCGCTTGATGGTGCATGTCGTATCTATGAAGAAAAAGAACTTTCAAATCACTATACAAGTGCTGATGAAGCCTTTGAAGCCAAGGCAGGCACCAAGAACCAAATTCCTCATCAAGGAATTGTTATATGTGCCTCGGACAGTCTATCGGATTACGGCGAAGACTATGAGTCCTATCAAAGGCCACGACTTCGAATGATGAAGAAGTCGTTGGCATCATGAAGAATATGCTTTTCAACATCATCCATGGCGTTCCGTCAACTTCCATGATTTCTTCATGAGGACTCTGGCAAACATTGCTATGTCACCATTTGAGCTGAAGCCTTATGCGCCTTGGATTATGAGATTCATCAGGTCAAGGTCTTCACTCAATTACAAAGTTGATACTTTGAACCACTGCAGCTACCTGCCCCCGATTGAAGTCCTCAAACGGACAATTACCTCAGATGATGACAAGGGCAAGGCTACTGCTGTGATCGATGAAGGCATTCGTCCATTGGATGGACAGTTTCGCAAAGCAGCCTCCTACTCCAACAATGATGACTCTGCCACACATGACTCAGCCGCAAATACCTTAGTCAAGCAAAGTCCTCAAGCAACTGCACCCAGGGTGATGACTGATCGTGAGTTACTCCTCAGTCTTCATCAGAAGGTTGATCGCAATCATAAATGGGTCAAGCGTCAGTTTGGTTCAATTCTTCACAACATGACCTCAACACACAATGCAGTGAAGAAAAATCACTTCTACCTTCATGAAACCTTCAAGCGCACCTGGGCTGTTCTTTCACATGTCTACAGTGAAGAAGAACTGACTTCAATGGGTCTCAAGGAAGAATTTGACTGGTCTGCACCTCCTCCGAAGAAATTCAAGAAGGTCAAAGTTCCTTCCTTGGTGGCCAGCTCCTATTCTTCATCTCGCGACACTGATGAAAATGAAGACTTGGAAGACACCGCGGCTGGTCCTACTTCAACAAACAACCCCGACAATGCTGGCGCTCCGTCTTCAACTTGAAATTCTTCAAGAGCGTTAGTCCTCAGTTTCGATCCTTTTGGTCATTCGATGACAAAGGGGGAGAAATTTGAGTTAGTCTTCAAGCGGGTCTAGTTTATTGCCTATATACAGTAAATTTTTTTAGGTTACAACTCTCGTTCTTCTAAAACTTTTATTGGATCGAGTTGTAATCTTAAACCCTATGGTGCTTTGATACTTTTGATGCATTATGATTTTGCACTATGCTTCATAGCAAATCTACTTGTGCTCTGATACTTTATGTGTTATGATTCCTCATCTTTGAATGTCATCAAGCACCATATTTCATCATGCATTTCAAATTCTTCATATTATATGTCAAATGCGTGTATGAATTACAAGATATAGGGGGAGATCTCCATGATTCAATTCTTCAAATGTGCATTGCCTCAAAAGCAAATTCCTCACTATGCACATCTTGAGGGGAGTTCTACTATATCTTGCAATCAAATTCCTCATTATCAGTATTTACAATTCATATGTTTATCCCGTTGAAAACTTAACCCATATTGTCATCAATCACCAAAAGGGGGAGATTGTAAGTGCATCTAGTGCCCTTAGTGATTTTGGTGTATTGAAGACTTATAGGTTAAGTAACTAATGCGTTTGTGAGTGTACACAGGTCTATAAGTCTATGAGGAGTTTGATATTTACAGAGAAAGTCGACCCTAAAAATGAAGTTCTTCATCTGAAGACTTTGATATTCTCAAGACTTTAAAGACTTTGAAAGTGAAGAAATTGGTGTGACCTTGAAGACTTGGTATTCATTTGAGGAACATGAAGCGTGAAGACTTTTGTTTTCGTAGTTTCATTTTCTCTTTCTTGAGTCATAGGAAACACCGCATCGTTAAAGGGGGTCGAGGAAATACTAAGGAAAAATTTCCATTCGATGCTCAACTCAAAATCCTACACCTACCAAACCCTTGAGTGAAGCCTTTGGAAATCTCATACGATTCAGTCAATTTCTTCAAAGATGTAGACGAAGCTCTTACAGTCCTTGAGGAATTTGTTCTCGATCGAGGAGTTAGGAATTCGCCAGTCTGAATTGCCTCTGAGTGAGGAACATGATAGCCCCGAGGAATTTGAGAGTCAAATTTCCGACCGTTCTTTATCTGCGTGCGGCTGTCCCAAATATCTTATCCACCTAACGGTCATATCATTGAAGGGCATTTATGTCTTATCATGTCGGGCTGCTCCCTAGGCTATAAATAGCCGCCTCCTACAACCACTAGCTGGTTGGCTGCTCCGAGAGAACTTGACACTTGTCATTTGAGAGCAACCCATCCTCACGAGGACTTTGAGAGAAAATCATCAAGTGAGGAAAAACCCAAAAGTGAGGAAAAACCCCAAAACCAAACCCTACAAACCCAAAGTGATTGAGCATCACTGAAGAAATTGATCCTGCGTGGATCCGACGCTTGTTACCTTTGAAGACTGTGCTTCTTCCAGACGGTTAGGCGTCAAGGTCTAGAGCATCAAAGAGGAATTGTGGATCGCCGAGTGACCAAGTATGTGAAGGTTTGGAAGTCGCCTGAAGACTTACCACGAGTGATTGGACGAGGTCATGTGACCTTAGTTCAAGGAGAATACGGTGAGGACTTGGTGTCCCGAGCTGCGTGCTTTCGGATCGGGTGTCCGGGACTGTGTGTCCTCGAGTTTAAATACTCACCGCTCCAACAGACGTACATAACCGAGACATCAGTTGGAACTGGTCTACCAAATCATTGTCTTCACCAACCTAACTGGTTCTATTTCCTCAACCCTTTCATTTCCTCATTCTTGTGTTGAGTATTTGTTCATATCTGTGTTTGAAGACTTTGTTGAAGACTTCCTCAATTTCCTCAGCTCAATTTCTTGATCTGTTTGTCCTCATCTGTGTTATCCGTGATTACGCTTTTCTCGTACTCTGTGATTGTCTTCATTTCATCATGATGACTATGCTTGTAATCTGTTATGCTTACTTCGAGTACTTATTCCGCTGCAAGTATTTCTTCGCTAAGGAATTTCCTCACCGGCAAATTCCTCAGTGAAGAATTCATAAAAATCGCCTATTCACCCCCCCCTCTAGTCGATATAACGCACTTTCAGTGACGGGGAACGACGAGGGCGCCTGCTGACGGGAGCGGCCCGGGCGACGTGGGAGGTGAGGGCGGCTCGGTGCTCGGTGCGGGCCCGACGAGCATCGGACATGGTTGCGGTGACCGGGAAGAACGAGGCGACGAAAGGCAGATTCCGGCGCACCCCTACCTGGCGCGCCAAATGTCGGATTACGGGTTCCGGCAGAGCCTTAAGGTTCGAACTCTGGGGTGCACGCGGAGATCCAACCCTCCACCGTCTTGTACCTCGCCGAGCCGCAGGGACCTAAACTACTAACAAGAACAACACAAGAGACGCAAGATTTATACTAGTTCGGGCCACCGTTGTGGTGTAATACCCTACTCTAGTTTGTGGTGTGTGGATTGCCTCTGGGGCTGACAAAGAATAGTACAGGGAAGAACAGCCTCGCGAGGGTCTGTTCTTGATGGGTGTGATGAACTGCTAAGTGGTGCCCCGTCGCCCTAGCTCGAGGAACGGGTTTCTCTCTCTCTCTCTGGATTCCGAATGCTCGATCCGATCGTCCTCTGTCCCCCCCTTTTATAGGCGAAGGCCCTGGGCCTCTTCCCAAATATTGAGCGGGAAGGGCGCCAACAATTGGCCATTTTGAAGGGGAACAGCGGGTACACTTATCTTGACTAAAGTTGGTCCTCGCCTGCCAAAGGCTCTGGTGATGACGCCTGCTTGGGCTCCACGATGACTGCATTCCAGCCGTTGGGGCCGGTCTTGGTCTTGTTGCACCGAAACGGATGCCTTTGCTTGATACCCTTGCCTGCGCTTGCCCCCCTTTGCACCAAAGAGGAAAGGATGACACTGCGCGGGCTGGCGCCCGACTAGCACCCTTGGTCGTCATGGCTTGCGTCACGGGCACCTCGCGAGGTACCCCGCCTTGAACTCTCCGCCTCCTCGTGAGCCAACCTGACGAGGCCGCGCCTGAGGAAGCTCTTGGTCGTCCGCCCATGAGGCTTGGCCCCTCGCGAGGGTCTTGAGCTTGTGTTGACGAAGATGGGCCGTCCTGGGCCTCCTTTGAGCCACGCTGCAGGCCGCAGGCAGGCAAGTCTGGGGACCCCCGTTCCCAGAACACCGACAACCAGGGCCTCTATAAATAGGCTTAGCCACCACAGTTGTGAACAAAAACTAGAACTGATCGAGAAGCCAACACTCGCACAAGAACACCTCGACCTCAGGAGGTTGTTCTTCCCTTGTATTGTTCTTCACCAGCCAAAGAGGCAATCCACCACCGCCACACTGGAGTAGGGTATTACACCACGATGGTGGCCCGAACCAGTATAAACCCAGTATGTCTTTCTGTGTTGTGAGTTCGTCGATTTCATCCGCAAGATCTTAGTGAGCTCGAGCATGGATCGGTAGGAGGGAAAGACTTCACGCGCACCCCAGTGTTTGAACCTTAAGGGTTTGTTGAAACCCCACACCCGACACCAGCCCATATGTGTCCCTAGCACACCAAGCCACTGATTGATTTGTTCAAGGAGAAGAAGTTTCTTCTTAAGAGCAAGACTTATACAAGGACTTCGATTTCCTCGATGATGGTTCCCCACCTGAACTCGGTAGTGTTTTGTTGTAAGACTTCTACGTGATCATGCTTGTCTTGGACATCATGTTCACATGTATGTAGCAGAATCAGCTCATGTTTCGGAGCTTGCTATCGTAGTTCATTTCCCGAGAATCTCGCAACTTCATCTCGTCGATTTGTGTTGCAAATTTTCTTTTCCAGAAATGTTGTCTGAAATATCCTGTTACCAACCAGATCTGAATCTCAGGCAGATATGATGGTTGGAACTTTTCCAGGATCTATGATGTAGGTCCCGACAGGGTTGATGTTCTGGCCGACACACCTAGACGGAAGATCTGTCATTGTAGTATATTTGACCTCTTTCCACGAGGATTTAGTGCGACTTATTCTAGAAGTTGTTCCCTAGGGATCCTTGTGCTCCCAGTTTCTTCGATGATTCTATAACCATTGCGTTGGAAACACTCTCGACTGTTGAGTTTTTCCCAAGTTACCAGAATCATTCCCAACATTTGTATTTTGTTCCCAGCTTGCACCTCAGTAATTGTTGTCTAGGATCATTTTCAAAAGTGGACTTACCATGGGTCCCATCCATCTCCGATGATAAGCAAATCATCCATTACGTCGTCTTCAACAAGGCAGTCCACATCATCCATTCTAGTCCGAGTATGTCATTCTTTTGAACTCCTTCGAATGATCGAATGTGATTGCCTTAGGTTGGTATAAATAGTTTCAATGATCTTTGTATCAAAAGTAATTCTTTTTGCCACTTAAGGGAATAACTCTATGAGCCACCTTCCCTAAGGTGCCCTGTTGTGGAATCATGGCAGCTAACTCCTCGCTACATCATGGTCGAGCGTGGAATTGTTTCCTACCAAGTTGAGCCATCGCCATTGTTTCCTTTCACCCCTGATGTGTGTCTTGCATCTCGGCTCAAGAGACGTTCTTTCGTCTCATTCCATGAGTTGATCGTGTATCGCTTGATCTTCGTGAAGGTCGAATTCTGTCGAGTTCCTCTCTTCCGTCATCATAGTTGGATGAAGATCTCGAAAGCAAGGACGTTAAGATCAATTTGAAGGAATGAATCAACATCTTCGAGAAAGGAGTTTCGATCAAGAAGATCGTGTTAGTTTTGTGTTCCCTCTGTCTTCTTACCTCACGTCTTAAATCTCGGGACGAGATTCTTGTTTGGTGGAGGTGAGTTCTCACAGCCCTAGAGTTTGATTGCAATTAGTTTCATAAGCATCCATGCATTATGTATATATTTGTTTGAAACTTGAAATGGGGATGCTTAAACCCTAGCACCAAATGAATTCAGCTAGGGTCAAAATAAAATCTTTTTCATTGAACTCAAAATGCCCTCTAAAAATGTTCAACATTTCTGGATTGAGGTGGAAGCATCTATCAAAAATGGTTTACATTTTTGCAGGACATATTTGGGCTTTGAATTAATTCAAACATATTTGAATTGGAGCTATTTAAATGCTATATATATTTTAGGTGCTCCAAAAATGTTGGAAGTTGTTTATGGGTCACTGGAATAATTCAGACATCACCCCTAATTATTTCCAGGATTTTATAAAATGGTTTAGTATTTTACTAAATCAAAACAAAACAGAATAAATAGAAAATAGAAAAGAGAGGAGAAAGGAAACTAACCTGGCGCCCACCTAGCCTGGCCCAGCACGGCCCAGCCCAGGTGGCCGATGCCATTCATCTCCCTCCTCTCGCCAGAAGGACGGAAGTCGCGTGCTCGACGCGCGCGTCCATGTGCCCAAGCCACCTCCTGCTTCTGCCGACGCCCCGGACGGCTCCAGACGACGCCACGCGCCCCTTGACCTCTCTGTCACACCCACAGCTCCTCCCCTCCTCTGGCTCCCTCCCGGTCTCTTCCCGAGCGCACCAGAGGGCGCCATTGTGCTCTGCCGCAGCCACCGGCCACCCCACGCCCCGCTGATGCGCCCAGAAGCCCCGCCATTTCTTCCTTGACCTTCTCACCGAGCCGTGCGACGCCTGAAGCCCCCGAACGACCACACCGAGCTCGTCTTCAACCTCCCGACGCCGAGATCACCATCGCTGTTTCATCGCTGTCTCCGCCTCCTCGAGCTCGCCGTTCGCTCCCCTGCACCCTCAGTGAGCCACTGATCCTCCCCCCTCTCCATTTTTGCTTGCGTGCACCGTACGCACCGCCTTGAGCTCGCCCGCACGCATCACCGCATGTGCTCGCCGCCGACGAGTCTCCAGACATCTACTGGTACGGCCGTCCTGCCCAACTCCCTCCCCGCACCGCGTAGACCACATAGGTGCCCCGCACGAGCCACCACGGCCGTCGCAACGACGACCCCGAGCCCACCCGAACTCCAGCCGCTTGCCGAGCTCGCCCGGCGTCGTTCTGGCGTCGGTGTCCAACCACTTGCACCCTTGGATGCGGCAGTCCCCTAGCTCCACGTAGCACGTCTCCGCCGTTGGTTTGGTCACCGGAGGACCAAATCAGAGGCCCTCCGCCGCGTCTGGCCTCGCCGGCGTCGAGTCACCGGCGGGTTGACTGCTTTGACCGCCGGTGGTTTAGCCCCGGTTGACCAGGGGATTTGACCTCGCCTGGGTCTATGACATGTGGGCCCCGCCCGACTAATTAATCTAGTTTAGGTTTAAACTTAATTAGTTTAACCTAGGTTAGTGCTAATTAAACTAGGTTAGTTTAGTTAGCCACTGACACGCGGGCCCCACCGGTCAGTTTGACCTGGACCGCCCCGTTGACCTGCTGACGTCATAGTGACATAGTGCGGACGCAGTAACTCTTTTTGTGGATTTATTCTTATACAGGAAATTCCAGAAAATGCCCAAAACTTCTAAAATTCATATAAATTCAACCATAACTCCTAATCAAACAAATTATATATGAAAGATGATTAGAGAAATCCAATATATCCATCTGTACCATTTACATGCATGTTTGAACAACCTAAGGTTGTTGTATATGGCAATTTGCTTATTTGGCATTTAAATAAGCACATATGGAGTTTGAATTTGAACCCTTGGTTCAAACCTGCTTCATTTAATCTGGTTTCTAGTTGCATTAGCTCAAACCACAACATATTGCCATGTCATGATCATGCATCATATTGTTGCATTGTATTGATTGTATTCCTCCTTGTTTGCCGGTAATTGTCCCCTCTCAGTAGACGACGTTGCGACGATGAGTTCGATGGCATCGATGAGGAACTATACTATCTTCAGAAGTGCCAGGCAAGCAAAACCCCCTTGTTCATTCCGATACAATCCCACTCTCTCGCTTCTGCTCTCTTTTACTGCATTAGGACAATAACGATTCAATTGTTACATGCTGCAGTAGAAGAACCCCTTTCCTCTGCATGACCTGTCATTGCCACAGTAAATATATGAAACCCACTAGCTTGTGTAGGAGTCTTTTGAGCCCTAATGTGCCTACTCATTCATGCTTGTTTGTCATGCCTGTTACTGCTTAGAGTTGAGTCGGGTCTGATTCATCGGGGATGAATTGGAATGGTGATGAACATGTCCTACTTTGTGTGAGCTAAGTGTGTGAACACGATTTGGTAAAGGTAGCGGTGAGAGGCCATGTAGGAGTACATGGTGGGTTGTCTCATTGAAACCGTCCTCAGGAACTGAGTTATATGTTTGTGATCCATGAACAGCTACTACCAACCTTTGGGCCCTGAAATATGACCCCGCTCGACTTATTAACCGCCTTGTCCTCTGTCCAGGAGTTGCAACTAGTTTATGGTGTTTGTAGGATATGTGTTGGAGGCCGTGCGTAGTGCTGACCCTAGGGGTGGGCTATGATGCGGTAGATACACCATGGCGCCCGTTTGGTGTCTCGAGAACCCTGCACACATCGTTTGGGGCTGTGAGCGAAACTCCGGCCGGATCTCCTCGCGGATGGAACCCGAATATGCGATAAACCTGGACTAGAGACTTGTGTGGTTAGTCAGGTCGTGGTCTACACCCATGTCGGCTTTCGCTTGAAGTCTGCTGAGCACATGTCGTGTGCAGACGCTAAGTGGTGGAAACATGTGTGAAGAAGTACACCCCTGTAGGGTTACGATGATCTATTCGAATAGCCGTGTCCACAGTAAAGGACTTCTGGATTGCCAATAACAGTTCATAGACAAGTGAAAGTGGATACTCTAAAGTGTGCAAGATAAGCCTGAGTGCTATGGGTGGCGTTCTCATTGGGAGACGGGAGCGGATCCATAGTGGTGTATTTATATGGTGGATATGTGGACTCGTGTGCGCCACCTCAAAAGAGTTGCTTGCAGTCATAGTTCAGGATAGCCACCGAGTCAAAGCTGGCTTGCTGCAGTTAAACTTCACCACCCCCTTTGTTGATACTGATGCATATGTAGCTAGATCTGATGTAAGTCTTGCTGGGTACATTTGTACTCACGTTTTGCCTATTTTATGTTTTGCAGAGAGACGTTAGTCTTGCTAGTAGTTCCGTGTGGACTTCGATGTTTAGCTTGATACCTCAGCTACGATCTTTTGCCCTCGGTAGGATCTGGTAGATAGTTAGGCTTCTCAGCCTTTTTCATTTGTAGATGTCTGTACTCAGACATGCTAAGCTTCCGCGTGTGTTTGACTTGTATGCTCTGAATGTTGGGTCATGAGACCCATGTTTGTAATATCTCGCTCCTCGGAGCCTATTGAATAAATACTTTGAGTCGTAGAGTTTTGTTGTGATGCCATTTTGTATTTACACATATCGAGCATATTGTGTGTATGATTGAAATGCTTGGTATGTGTGGGATCCGACAATCTAGTTGTTTATCCTTGGCAGCCTCTCTTATGGGGAAATGTAGTCTAGTGCTTCCATGAGCCATAGTAGTCCGCTACAACCCGGTTCACCGGAGTCCTGCTAGCCCAGCACTACTGCTCCGGAACACTTGATTGGCCGGCATGTGTTTCACTTCGTTCCTGTGTTTGTCCCTTTGGGGAAATGTCACGTGGTGACATCCGGAGTCCTGCCTAGCCTGCTACAGCCCGGGTTCCCGGAGTCCTGTTAGCCTAGTGCTACAGCCCGGATTCACGTGCTGCTGACCGACATGCTCGATGTTGATTCATGTATGCATGTCCCTGTAAGTTAGTGCCGCTTTGGGTTCACGACTAGCCATGTTGGCTCGGGTTCTCTGTCATATAGATGCTAGCGACACTATCATATACGTGAGACAAAAGGCGCAAACGGTCCCGGCCATGGCAAGGCGACACCCGTGGGATTACCATGCGTGAGGCCGCAAAGTGATATGAGGTGTTACAGGCTAGATCGGTGTGACTTAGGATTGGGTCCTGACAGTTGTAAAATCCCTAAACAATTCAAATGGACTCCAAATGTGATGATTCAAATTTCTAGTAGTTCATGAAGTCATTATCTACCACATGGTGCAATTTTCACATTTTTCCAGAAATTTTTTCTTCACAAATATTTATCAAATCCCATTTTACCATTTCTATGACAAACTTTAGAAAATCACAGAGAGCTCAGAATTGAGCCAAATGCCTTGATTCAAATTCGTGTGTACTTCTAGGGTTGTAACTTAGTTTCTGAACATTTTTTCCAATACCTTCTGTGCCACATAAAATATTGGCCCATTGCTTCATGTATAGCCAACTTTGCAAATTCCTATGAAATTCAGTTCAACTCCAAATCCAGTGAAACCAACTCCTAGATGCTTCTAAAGTTAAGCTTTGTTAAATGGGTGCCTTTTCTCTTTTTTCAAAATAATTCTTCTATACACTTCTTACAAACCCATTACTCTCTTGATTCCATCATATTGGAATGTTCAAAAATATCCATTGATCCAGTCCCAATGAAACCACTTTGGTCATTTTTCATATGACCAAAGGTATCCTAGAAAAGTTCAATTCACATTATTAGAGCACTTCTATTTTTGCCTTGTTGTGTTGCTTATTGTGATTGTTTCCGATGTTAGTTGACGAAGTAGACGGATTACTTGGAGATAGACCAGAAGGATTGAAGTCCTTATAGAGCCTGACAAGCAGCCCCTTGACCATGTCTATGAACCCTTTTTTTGTGCATGTCATATAGCACTTTATAAACATTGCATCAAAATCATGATGAGGTGGTAACCACTTTGGTGGGATTGCCTTTGTTACTTCCTTGTTGATACTTGCATTGTGCATGACCCTACCTTCCTTTGAGGGTTATGAGGGTGGAAGTTGATAGGATGCTAAAGTAGTTGCTACGCAAATGGGACGGGTATATGCATGGTATGGATACAAAACTATTTTTAAAGACTTTTTCGAAAACCCCGTTGGGTGCCACTAATGCCCGAGGGAGATGTTGAGCTAGGTAACCACTTGATAAAGAAGTGTTGTACCAAGGCAAGTGAGTGTGTTGTTTTTGAAAATGGATTGGTTTAAGTTGCGACAGTTACTCCAACCTTACATGCGCAACCACTATACCCTCATATGGGAAAGGGCATTATTTATTACCTAGTTCATGCTAGCATGGATGCCCGCACTACTAGTGACGGGAGTGGCATGGTCACTCTCGGGACGGTGTTGTGCTTGGATAGACGGCCATGATTGTTTTTACAGGGTACCGGACACACCGTTGGTACCCCCTTTCTTGTGTTATGTGATGAATATGTTATTATGTGACAATGTTTGGCATGGGGGCTGTTACCAATCGAGCGGTCTCTACGTTAGTTACGGCTAGGGAAAGGTAGTGATCGGGTGCTTACCCCGGGTACTTGAGCTACCGCGGGTCATGGATGACACAGAAGTTCCCCGGATCTTGGTGGTAAAGTGTGCAACCTCTACAGAGTGCCAAAGCATTCAAATAGTCGTGTCCACGGTTAAGGACAATTGGATAACCGCTCTTGGGCTATGTCCATTGTTTACGAAACCTGGTGTGCGTGTGTTGTTGTGTGGAGAAAACTACTTGAGTCAAGTCGAATGACTCAACACATTGATTAAGTTGGAGTTGATCCAAACTCTGTTTATGTTAATATCTGTAACCTGTTCACACGATATCTGAATGCTTATGATGCATGCTTTACAAGTTGTTGGACATATCATTGCAGTCAAAACTAGCTTTCTGCAAAATTTCCTACTTAGTGCTATATCATGCATTGTCACACCTTGTTCCAAAACATGGGTTGCTTGCGAGTACATTCAAACGTACTCACTGGATTGTCCCTGGCTATTTACTTGGCCAGGCTAGGAAAAATAGAATAAGATGAAGAGTTCTTTGGTGACGAACATGCGAGTTAGGGCACTTTTCCAGTCAGAATGCATGTAGGGTTAAGGCAGATGACATGGGTTCACGCTATCGTTGAAGATTTCCGCTGCGAGTCTATGAATACTTGACCATAATGGTAATAATTTGTGTAAGACTCTTGTTATTCAAGTTCCGTGTGTTCAGTGAGCATTGATCTCTAGGATCACTGTACACGTGCATTCAGTGTTCATGACTCATGAGTCGGGGTCCCCACAGGAACCCACATTTTTTCTCCTTATTAGGGTTTGGCATTCACCATCTTCTGTTAGTAATTTAACCAATCATTTGCCTAGAAGGTCACTATTCTTAACCTCAAGGTCATGAATGCCCAACCCGCCTTGGTCTTTTGGACAACAAACCACACTCCATTTAGCCAGTCGATATTTCTTTCGCTTGCTATCTCCTTGCCGAAAGAATCTTGATCAGAAAAAATTAAACCTATGTAATACTACTTTCGGGTACTGGAAGAAGGAAATCATATATAGTATGATATTACTTAGCATTGAATTTATGAGGACCAATCTTCCACCTAGAGATAGCACTTTATCTTTCCAACTGCTAAGTATTTTTGCAGCCTCTCTTCGGCTTGTTTCAATTCAGGGTTTGTGAGTCTCCGATAGTGTACCAGTATCCCCAAATGTGTGGTCGAAAACTGGCCCAACCCACATCCGAAAAGTTCAGCGTACACGTGGGCCTCCTCTTGAGCATCGCCTAAGAAAAACAATTCACTTTTATGAAAATTGATCTTAAGACCCCGAGAGTTGCTCAAATGCTGACAAAATCAGTTTCATATTTCCTGATGTCTCGAGGTCATGATCCATGAAGAGAATTATTGTCGACATAATGAAGTATAGAGAGACCACCATCAACTAGATGATTTACAACACCATCAATTTGTCCATCAACCTTGCCACACTCAATCATGACCGCTAGCATATCTTCCACTTTATTGAATAGCATGGACGATAGCGAGTCACCTTGGCGCAACCCCTTCTTCGTTTGGAAATAGTGTCCAACATCATCATTGACCTTACTGGAAACACTACCTCTAGAAACGAAGTTATGGATCATAGTGCGCCACTCTGCAGAAAATCCTTTCATTCCGAGAGTCTGTTGTAGGAAGGGCCACCTGACTTTATCATAAGACTTTTCAAAGTATATTTTGAGTACCACACCATTCAACTTATTCCAGTGTAATTCATGGATTGTTTCATGAAGGACAAAATCTCCATCTAGGATATGTCTACCTTGCATAAAAGTTGTTTGTGAAGGATGAATCAAATGTTCAGCAATCAAATTTAGCCAATAGTCACAACCTTTGTGAATACTTTAAGAATAAAATTTAGGGGGAAAATAGGTCTATATTCTTGTATCCTTTCAGCCACATTAACCTTCGGTAATAAAAAATCTCATCAAAGTTTAAGCGAAACAATTCTAGTTGGCCAATATGGAAGTGGCTAAACAAAAGTAGGAGATCCGGTTTGTTGACTTCCCACAAGTTCTGATAGAACTCTGTGGGCAAACCATCCGGACCTGTGGGTTTGTTATGCTCCATTAGGAAAACCACCTTTCTAAGTTCCTCCTCATAGTATGGGGATGTTAGAAGGTTGTTTTCCTCATCAGAGACCTGGGGGATGTCATCTATTCGAGACTCATCCATCAAGAAGTTTCCTTCCTTTGGGGCTCCAAACGGATTTTTTTTAATAATTAGTGATGTAAGATTTAAGTTGGTCATGCCCCTCAATCATTCCCTCGAGGATGGTGTAGGTGATTCTTGGCGCTTACACTCCTCCTCGTCATCCGTGAAGCTCCGACAATACCTATGCATGTAGACGAGTGGATTGTCAAGTAGTATACCATCCTCAAAGGGGTCAAGTGAACACGCGTAAAGGACATGATTCACCTGCTTGAATGTGAGGTAGATGTCGAATGTGTCACTTGCCAAATGGACTCTTGACATGGTGATGTCCGTAGGATGCTCCGCATCAAAGGTACTCATTTCAGCCCCACGATTCCGAGCAAATCATATCCTTTCTTCTGCATGTACTTTTACTGCAGATTGGTGCCTCCGTATTGAGATTTCTTCTATGAGTTGATGTTAACCTGTGGATTCTGATTGCTTGATTTCACTCCCAACGCCATGACATGCACATCAGTCTTTGCGCATTTCTGTGAGAACTACATCGGAGTTATGCCCAATGTGGATCTGTTCCGCCATTTCTGCATCCCTCCGGTGGAGAATGATGCGCTTTCTGGAAGCATGTCATGGTTCCCGAGGGGGAAGAAGGACCAGAGAGACTACATCCCTCGACAGCTTCATGTCAAGTGGGAGGAATGGAGAGGAACTTGGTGATGGATTCACGAGGAGGACTTCCTGGCGTTCTGCTTACCATGGACGAATAAGATCGTCATAATGATGATTGGAAAAGGTATGGTGCCAGCGAGAGAAACTCCGCCCGATCCTGAACAGGATTTGCAATCAGCGGATTGCTGGCCTGACCATAGAAATGGTCGGAGCTGACTTCTTGCGGCATCACATTGCTCCACTACAGCGGAGAGATATGCCGACATGGCTGTATCAGAATGACATGGACAAGATGTGGCTGTACCCAGGTCGCGGCCGCAACTTGACGGCACTGGGCCATACTTGGCTCTGTCAGCAGCTATTCCACACGTTGGGCACTTTCCACTTGCCGGCAATGGTCGTGCCGCTGCATATAAACTTGGAGAGGAGCGCCATCTTGGCCTGGATGCCAGACTTCTCCGCTGCCGGGGTCAAGGAAAGCTGGAAACTTCCCAAGTTGCCAGATGAGGTGAAATGGGCTTCTGAGCTAGAGGAGAAGGCCGAGCGAGAGGAAGATGACCTTGTCAGGGAAACCACGGAAGAGGAGCAGGAATATATCGCCAGTAGGATCAAAGAGGCCCGTAGATTGGATGCTGCGAGGGCTGCAATTCTTGCTAAGATTACTGGAGATGAAGAGGAAGAGGAAGAAGAGGATGAAGACGAGGATGATGATGAAGATCCCATTGAAGAGGGACGGGAAGGGCTTGTAGGGGACGAGGTTGTCGGGGCAGAGACAACCAAAAACCCAGGAAAAGGGGATTTCCAGGTCTTCGAGCAGCTGCACCGTCTTTGCGGCAGGGGCAGCCAAGAGCACATGGGTACTCCCATGCCCCGTCCTTCCTCCGCGGCAAGGAAGTCCACCACCAAGGCCGGGAAGCAGGAGACGATATGCCAATAGCTTACATGGCAAGTCAAGCTTAAGCCTCCGTATCCCCGAGAAGAACTTTCTGAGGAGGAAGAGGTCCTGCTCCTACCAAGCTCACCGTCACCGACCATCAAGAGGGCCAGGGAATCTCCACCGTGAACAGAGTACCAGATGAGCATGCTCATCGAATGTGATGAAGAGTAAGTGATTTCCCGCCTCATCATGTCTCAATTTATCTCATTTGTCGAATCTGATTTGGCTCTTTCTTGTTTTCAGGGACGAAGAGACACTTATTCATCGGACGAAGCGGGCTAAGGCATCGGCAGGCCACGGTTTGCCATCAAGAGTTGTCCAGGACACGACGATGGTCGACACCATGGCCATCAGCCCCAGGCTAGCCCCTGTGTCAATAGGTGCCACCACCTCAGCCGGCTAAAACAAACGTCAAGGCTCGCTCTTCTGGTGATGGCAAGGAGATAGGAGGGGAGCACCAGGGCGAAGAGAACCAAAGAGCAGACCCCATGTCAGTGCAACAAACCTTGGGTCTGTTGCCCAGACTGTGCACAGGCATGAGAGCAAGATCACAGCACCAAGGTCAGATTGGAGCACATGAGATCAGTTCTTCAAAGGACCAACATACAACACAAGAAGACCAAGACTAGCCAGATAAGCAAGATATTGCTAAGGGAGAAAACCTCCCTTGCCGGGAAGGTGAGCCTGGCATGGATGGGATTACCCCCGGAAGTAAGCCTTCCAGTCATCCTGGCAGGCCTGCCGGGGCTTACAGATGCAGGGCCACCTCACCGCACCACCTCACCATGACACACGTCGTCGATCGGTGTGATGTCAAGCTCCAAAGTGTCTAAGTGGCTGCTATTCGCCACATGGCAGCCACTTCCTATAGGAAATGCCTCCAAGAGACACCCGTCCTGCAACGTGTCGAGCAAGCAGGTAGGAAGCTGGCAAAACAGCCCGGCAGGGCCTGCCAGGCAAGCTGTGATGCGATGTTGAGCGGCGCATTTAATGCGCTCTCTCAGCCTGTAGATTTTGGTATGATATCATTGTTTGCTATCTAATCAATGCATAATGACTGATTTGCCACTGTGGTGACCCCTTTATCTATAAAAGGAGGCCCAAGGCAACTGTAGAAAGGGTTGGCTAATCCACCCCCCTCACATACTCAAATGTGCGTAGCCGTTTTCTCCCCGAGGCAACCCTGCCGGGCAAGCAATTGCGCTGACCACCATTTTTCCACCATCAATCCACCAAAGCAGGAGTAGGGTTTTACACCTCACGGCGGCCTGAACCTGGGTAAAAACTACCCGTGTGATCTCTGTCATGCTGTTCCACGCTCCTCTACTCTTTGTGCAATGTGACATACCCCTGCCGAACCAGCAAGGGACACTTGGTCCCATAGGTGGTCGTGGTTTCCCACGACATCTTTGGTGCGCTAGGTAGGGGGGTCACTTGTGCGAACCTGAAAGTGTGAGCATCGCGTCATCTTCATCACCATTTTCATCATCGATGGCTCCATCCACTATGGCGCCCAAGAAGAAACCCGGTGTTGCGGCTCACCCGTCCACCTCGAAGGCTCCGACGCCTTGGCCAACAGAGCCGCGGGGGATGCGGAAGTGCAAGAGGACGTGGGCGCTCCGGGGGACGCGGTCGGCGCAGGTGGCATTGCCACCACCTCCCCCGCGGCTGAAGCAGGAATAGGAGGCGCTGGAGGAGAGCAGCATCAGCAACACCCCAGTGGTCATGCTCCACGAGGTACAAACGAAGGGGTTATACCGTCTATACCTCTTCCCCTCGCCGAAGGGCATAGTCACAGTGGTGGCGCTCGGTCTGGTGGGAATCACCGCCCTTCAGCCGCAACCGCCATGGGCGCAATCGAAGCATGCGCGCCTCCCCCGGAGAGGATCGATCCAGCCACTGTGTCCAATGTAGCCACTGGCCCTCAAGCACCTTCACCGCGCCACCATGCGATCCAAGTGGCCGGCTCACGACAACGAGGGCGGGACGCCATCGCCACTGGCACTATCATGAGCCGGGCGACGGTACGATCTACATCATCATCACCGATGCCAAGCACCGCTATGGAGGCCATGGCGTGGGCCTATCTGCTGTTGAGGTTCCCGCCGGTGGCAGATCATATGGATGAATTGAGAGCCACCATTCAGAGTATGATTGGCTTCGCCGAAGCTGGGGGCTCACAGCAAGCTTGCCTGCCGTGGCCTCCCCAACCGACAACAACATCTCGCGTTGCTGGCCGTATGGAAGGGGCCACCCCCACTGTGCAGTCCCCACCACGGCAACCAGCGCCGGCGCTGCAGAACCAATAACCCAATGACGTCTCGATGGCCTCTTCCGACCCTCAAGCATGTCTAGGCCAACGGCAAGCCCTGGAGGACAGGCAAAGGAGAGGCGCGCGCGTCGCCATCGAGCAACGCCGCGACGACCACCGTCGGACCTGATATGGTCGTGACTACCCCTAGTACTGATATTGTTTCTATTGATTTGGTAGCTGCATCAAGAAGTCTCATTGAAGAAAAGGACGTGGTGCATGCAAATTCTGGAAGAGACCTCCCGCATGCAAACTCGTACCAACATGTAGCTTCGAATGTCAGATGGAAAAATGATATTACTTATTTATGTGCTAGTGCAATCGGAAGATCAACCAAGCTCATCTTTTGTTCAATGGCCTTGCATGCGCATGTGTATTGGGATGAAAGGAACGAGAGTTGGTTCAAACAGAAGGACATCAAGAGAATATTTATCTTTCTGTTTTTACCAAGGAAAGAGAAAGACCAACATTATTTATCCAAGACATGTTATGCGTGGGATCTATTCCAATGTTTAAAGTCTGTTGGCTAGGGTCCACCTACATACAGGATCAGGAGATGGCGCACACCAAAGTTACCTTTTAAAATTCTACTACTAGTCGCTTGTCTATTTCCTTCTCAGCCATGAGTTAGAGATAGGGTCAGATATTGAGTATAATTCTTGTGAGTCAAGTTACAAGGGTCAGCTTGTATTATAAAGTTGTAAGTCCGTGCGCCATGTAATAGTTAGATTATTTTCAGATGAATTAGACACGTGTGTGTTTTTCGTCCATCGGCCATTATCGAGTTTAGAGAAACCTTGTCAAAAATCTCTGTTGGCATGTGGGTTCCTGCGATGCGACGCCTGGGAGATTACAAGCTGAGCCTATACAGTTCGTCCACGTTATTCCTTCGGATCGAGGGGTTGGCATGTTGTTTCTGTGGAGTTTGTGAACATCTTTGTAAACCCGCAACGAGTTCTTGCTGCGATGGAGGTTTTTGTCATGAAAGATCGGGCCATCAACGGATCGACCCTCACCTCGAGGTTTGCTCCACATCAGGACCAATGGGTGCAATGGTCCCGAGGTCGATGAGCCTGCGCTCAAGGATTGCGGGTGCCTGCCTTTCGAGGTTGGGTTCCCTGCCTTTATTCGTGAGCTGCGGCAAGTCCGTTGGCCATCCGCTCGCATGTTCAAGCCAGAGATACCCGAGAAGTATGATGGGAGGTTGAACCTGGCAGAATTCTTGAGCATCTACACCATCGTTGTTCAAGTTGCCGGAGGAAGAGATGAGAAGGTGCTTGCCAACTACTTCCCTTTGGTGCTCAAGTCCAATGTGAGGTCTTGGCTGATGCACCTGTCGGAGAGCTCCATTTCGTCATGGGCTGGCATGTGCCATGAGTTCATTGGCCCCTTCATGGGCAGCCATCAAGAACCAGGACGGCCTAGCGACTTGCAGCTTCTCCAACAGAAAGAAGGAGAGACTCTCCGCAAGTATTTGCAGAGATTCAGTAGAGTCCATAGGAATATCCCAAATATCCACCCAGCAGCTGTGATAGCTGCCTTCCAATCCAATGTGCGCAACCGCAGGATACGTTCCAAGATGAATGTGCGGTTTCCCAAGACTGCGAAGGAGCTTTACACCTCGATGGACAAGTGTGCTCGGATGGAGGAGGGAAGAAAACTCCCTAGAGAGGGAGATTGCATCAACATCTACTCAGAGGATGATGACGAATCCACCAGTCAAAAGAAGAAGAGCAAGAAGCACAACAACAGGTGCAAGGATAAGATAGTGATGACCGTCAAAGGATCGGTCACTCTTAGTACCCGCAAGAAGGATAAGGCCGAAGCCACCGGCAAGGAAGCTGCCGCGTGCGCTGACTACCGAGAGGCTGCGGCTGCCGAGAGGGTCGAGAAAGGCGATGGGCCATACTGCAAGATCCATTAGAATAAGGGCCACAATCTCCAAGAGTGTCATCAGGTTGAACAGCTCGTCAAGAGGTAGAGGGCTGAGTATGTGAAGCATGATAAGGAAAAAGTTCGGAACGACACTGGTGGGAAGGGCCGGGGCGGTGAAGCAAATCGCCCCGGCAAGGCTTTTTGAAACCAAGGAAAATCTGCGAGGGGCCGAGAAAAGGAGGTTTACAATGATGAGAGTGATGGAGGAGATGAAGAGGAAACCAGCGAGCAGGAATTCCAGAAGGCCACTGACGCCCTGTGCAATTACGGGGGTGCATCTTTGCACTCCTTTCACCACCAACTTAAAAGGTGGGCCCGTGAGGTCAATGTCGTGCAGCCAACGGCAGAGTCTCGGAAGCCGCTCAAATGGTCATGCACACCCATCATCTTTGACGAAGAGGACCATCATGACCAGAACACCACGGTAGGATGTTTTTTATTATTGGTCTCTCCAATGATTCGCAACCTCAAGGTCACGGGGCGGGTCCGGGTTGAATTTGATTTCCCCAAAGGTTATCAACAAGCTTCAGATAACAGAGGAAGAGCTAAAGGTCATGGGCACGTTTCAAGGAGTTAATCTCGGCAAGAGTCATCCTAAGGGAAATATCACGTTGCCAGTGACATTTGGGGGAGAATTGAACTATCGGACCGAGAAGCTTGTGTTTGATGTGGTCGACCTCCCCTTGTCGTACAATGGGATCCCTGGACACCTAGCCCTAGTGAAATTCATGGTGGCATCCCATATGCTTACAACAATTTGAAGATGACAGGGCCGGTACGAGTCATTTCCATTCCGCCCAACGAGAAAGACGCAATCGTTTGCATGGATAAGATGTACCAGGACGCAGTCACGGCAGAGGCCACGGCAGCAGGAGTCCCCGCCAAGGAGAACAGAGGAAAGAAGAAGGATAGTAGGGACACCAGTAAGGAATCCGGGAAGCTTATCTCTCTGGAGTGTGCTGCGCCTATTGATGACTTGCCAGAGAGTTCCAACAGCAACAGATCCAAGGTCGCTGCTCCACATGTGAAGAAGGTCCCTGCAGGGCTGACTGGCGTTGATGGTACCTTCACTATCAGCACCATCCTTGATGACAAATAGGAAAGCACGCTTGGTGCCTTCATGCGGGCGAATGTCGATTTGTTTTCCTGGCAACCATCTGATATCACCGGCGTTCCCAGGGAGGTAATCGAGCACCACCTTGTTGTCTGCCCACATGCCTGACCCGTCAAGCAGAAGGTTCGAAAGCAGGCCTTGGAGAGGCAACAGTTCATTGCCGAAGACATTAAGAATCTTGAGGCAGCTGGTCTGGTCAGAGGAGTACTGCATCCAACATGGTTAGCAAACCCAGTGGTCGAACGCAAGGCTAATGGAAAATGGAGGCTTTGCATAGATTTCACGTATCTCAACAAGGCTTGCTGAGAGGACCCATTTCCCTTGTCGCGCATCGACCAGATTGTGGACTCCACTTTAGTTTGTGATTTGCTCTCCTTTCTGGATTCATACTCTAGGTATCATCAGATCTTCATGTCCAAGGAAGACGAAGAGAAGACCTCGTTCATCACCCCTTGTGGTACGTACTACTTTGCGCGCATGCCTTTCGGGTTAAAGAGTGACGGGTCCACCTTTGCAAGAGCAATTTAGATTGGTTTTGAACCACAGTTGCATGGAAACATTGAGGCTTATATGGATGACATTGTGGTCAAGACCAAGGATAGATCAATCCTCATCCAGGATTTGGAGGAGACATTTGCTAATCTCCGCAAGATCAAGTTGAAGCTAAATATGGAGAAGTGTGTGTTTGGCGTTCCCTCCGGCAAGCTACTTGGGTTCTTCGTGTCCCATCATGGGATCGAAGCCAACCCTGACTAGATCAAGGCTATCAAGCAGATCCACGCACCTGTGATACCAAAGATGTGAGGCGTCTGATAGGGTGGCCGCACTTAGCAGATTCATCTCAAAGTCTGCCGAGCGCGCCCTGCCATTCTTCCATATTTTTAAGAAGGCAGGGCCCATGAAGTGGACCCTCGAAGCAGATGCAACTTTGCAAGATTTGAAGACCTACTTGTCCTCTGTGCCCACTTTGGTTGCCCCTAAACCACAAGAGCCGTTGCTGCTGTATTTAGCCGCAACTAATCAAGTGGTTAGCGTAGCCCTAGTGGCACAGCGGGAAGTAGAGGAAACAGAGAGTGAGAAAAGCCAGACAGGGCGGGATGAGGATCAGGGCAGAGAAGAGCACGATAGCAGGGAAACCCCAAGGACGTGGCAAGGAAGAAAGTGGTGCAGCGCCCAGTGTACTTTGTTAGTTCCCTATTACAGGGGGCTAGATCGAGGTACTCTGGTGTGCAAGAGTTGATTTTTGGCGTCATCATGGCCTCAAGGAAACTACACCACTACTTCCAAGCCCATGAGATCACGGTTGTCACCCGCTTTCCATTGCAAAGGATACTCCGGAACCCTGAGGCTACCGCTACAATAGTGGAGTGGGCTTTGGAGTTATCTAGCTATGGCCTGAAATTTGAGAGTACATCAACAATTCAGAGCAGGGCATTGGCAGAGTTTATTGCAGAATGGACGCCAACCCTAGATGAGGAAGTACTGAAACAGTTACCCCCGGCAAGGAGGCTCCCCAAGAATGGATCATGTATTTCGATGGTGCATTCTCCATGCAAGGTGCAGGTGCTGGCGTGCTTCTCGTTGCTCCCACGGGAGAGCACTTGAAGTACGCCATCCAAATGCATTTTCCTAGGGAGGAGGCAACAAACAATACATCAGAGTATGAAGGGATCCTTGCTGGGCTCGGGATTGCCACGCAAATTGGGAATTAAGAAGCTGGTCATTCGAGGAGATTCACAACTTGTGGTGAGACAAGTCAACAAGGATTACCAAAGTCCATTGCTAGAGGCATACGTTTAGGAAGTAAGAAGATTGGGGGAGCACTTTGACGGATTGCAAATAGAGCATGTACCCCGTGCAGAAAACAACATAGTTGATCATCTATCAAAGTGTGCTGCGCAAAAACTTCTGTGGAACTAGGAACTTTTGTTCTCCATCTTACTCAGCCCTCCGTATCCCCGGCAATAATGGCCGGAAAGAGGAGGAAGTTGGACTCTGGAAAGCCTCTCCCGGTAGAGCCTCCCGGGGCTCCTGGTAGGGACCCTGCTGGAAGCAACTCCCCATCGACTGTCGGGTTGTGCACTCCTGCCGGGCCATTGGTCCCCGCGGTCGAGCTATGCGCTCCAGCAGATGAGGAGGTGCCACTAGTCCTTGTGCCCAGCCCCAGGCTCTAACTTGGGAAAGGCACATAGTCCATTTCCTCCAAATTGGAGAACTTCCGATGAGCAGGAGGAAGCTAGAAGAGTTTCCCAGAGGGCCGGTATGTATCAGTTTGTCGATGACATTCTATACAGAAGAAGGCCCAACGGTGTGAAATTGAAGTCCATCTGCTGGGAAGAAGGAAAGGAACTGCTGGAGGAAATACACAAAGGCATGTGTGGCTCCCACATTGTATCAAGGATGTTAGTTGGGAAAACATTCCGGCAAGGATTCTATTGTCTCACAGCCCTCCAAGATGCGGTCGAGCTAGTCACTAAGTGTGAAGCCTGCCAGTTCCATTCCAAGAACATCCATCTGCCTGCACAAGCTCTTCAGAAAATCCCTTTGTCATGGCCGTTTTCGGTCTGGGGGCTCAATATCCTCGGCCCTTTTCACCGAGCTGCCAGGGGCTTTGAATTCTTGTTCATTGCCATCGAAAAGTTTACAAAGTGGTTGTAAGTAGAAGCCATGAGAAAGGTGACTGCTCAGTCAGCTATCAAGTTCTTGAAAGGATTGGTTTGCCGCATTGGGGTCCCTGCATGGGGCACCCAGTTCATGAGCCGCGCCTTCATGCAATACGTTCATGCCCTCGGAAGCAATATATCATTTGCATCTGTGGCACATCCCAGAAGCGAACGCTGAAGTGTTGCGAGGACTCAAGACAAGAACATTTGATACACTTCAGAAGTGCAGCAGGCGATAGATCGATGAGCTGCCGGTAGTTCTTTGGTCCCTCAGAACGACACCAAATCGAGCTACCGGGCAAACTCCCTTCTTCCTAGTTTATGGGGCAGAAGCAGTTATCCCCACAGAACTCATTTATGGGTCGCCTCGAGTGCTTGCCTATGATGAAGTAGTGCAGGATGATGTTACGCGTGATGCATGCTATCAGCAAGCCCCACGTCGCTATCACAGCCGCAGGGTTCATGCCCAGTGTTTTGAGGAAGGCGACCTTGTCCTTAGGCGCGTTCAGTCTGCCAAGAGTACAAAGAAGTTGACGCCAAAGTGGGAAGGCCCTTACCAGGTAGTACAAGTCACCAGACCTGGCGCAGTCCGTCTGGAGACCAGAGATGGCATTCAATTGCAAAACTCATGGAATATTGATCATCTCCGCAAGTTCTATCCGTAAGGTGTGGCTGTAGGGCCCTGCCCGGCAGCCACCCTTTTGTACAGGCCTTGCACAGTTCCATGTAACCCCTTGTACAAAGCCAGGCGCTGACCCTGAGCAACAGAGAAATAAATGAAGCACTAGGGGGCCCCAACAAGTTGCATGCATGCATAAGCATTTCTTGAGCATTGCATGTTCATATAGATAGGACCGCATCTGGCATCATTTCCATCTGCATAAAACTGCATGTTCCTGTCGGGAGTTTGGCCTCTAAGGGAAGCTGGAAACATGAACCAAGACTGTGATCTCCAGCAAGCCAAACATATAAGTTCTATCTCTTCTCCATACGTGTTCTGTAAGCAAAGACTTGTGCATAAGAAAACCTCGCCGCTTTTTGGAACTTAGGTGCTCCCATCCCTCGACTCGAACGCTGCTTCGGTCAGGTTGTCGCAGTGGCCTTTGATGAAAAAAGATTGGTCGGGGGCTGGTCCCTCATCCAATTTGTGCCCGGTAGGCTTAGTTCCCCGGCAGCAAAATAGAGGGTACCGGCAGGATAGCCTACCGAGGGAAAGTCATTTATTTAAAAATATAGAGGCGTTCCACCTCTACATGGACATACACATGCACGAGTCCCCGACAAGGTTCATATTTTTCATTAATATGTAGATTAAATAGGTACAAACCTTATAGGACACACATATGGATTCAGGAGATTACGTTATTTTTGAACTTAAATTTGGCAAGTGCCTACAGGTTTAAGATTGAAAAAAGAGAAGTGCCCCGTGATGCCTTTGCCATTGTCCATCTCCTTCAGGAAATTACAGGACCAAGGAGGTAGGAGGCGGGGCCGGCTGGGATTTGGTGCCTCCCCAGGATCAGGATGGCACCGCTTCCTAGCTAGGACGAAGAAACCGGAGGGCAGGTGTGGATGGTGACGCCGATGGAGGCCCAGATAGGAGAGAGAGAGTCACCGGCAAACATGACTCGTCGAAACTGTCGTTCCTGTTCTTGACGCGTTGTGGGTTGACGCTGCCTTCCATATCACTGCCACCCGAAGACCCCAGCACGACAGCCATGTCGGGTACCATGCTCTCTGGGTAAACCCAGAAAGAGCATGGTCGTCCCCAATGTCCCTGACATTAGACGCATGTTCGAAAGATTTGTATGAGAGCAAAGAGCCCTCCTGCACGACAAGCGGACGATGCCTAGGGGGGTCAGGTACGCCTTTGTGACCCCCTTCCGGCACCACAAGAGAAGGAGGAATGGCCCATGACCAACTACCACGCCCCGTGCCCATTATGGGCCTCAGCGTGGTGTCATTCGTGTTGCCTCTCACTAGATTTGAAGCTACGGGCGACCCGGCGATGAGCGCACCAGAGTCGCCACCTCCAGTGCTATCGTCGCGCCACCCGAGTGCCCCCCTAAAGCCCATGCAAAGCTCTAAGCAAGGGCTTGGGACCTGGCCCCGGGTTCTCCTCCTTAGCATAACCAGCAGAAAGCAGAGGATGGAAGAGAAGGGGTGCAAGGATAGATGCCTCCGCTCTTCCCTCGCCCCTCCTTTTATAAGTGGGTCGGGGAAGAGAGCTGATCCCTCGACGGGGAACCGCCGCATTCCTCCACCAATTCAAGAAGACCGGGCCCCTGCCTTGATGCTCTCCCGCACCACGTGCCTCCGTTACCTACCCCGCGCGATGCATGCAACATACGTTGCTGAGGATAAGGGCGTGGTGGGAAGAGTGAATTGGCAGTTTATCCCCCGTGCGCTAAAGTCATTCACGGGCCATTACGAGAGTGGCCGCACCATGATAGGCTTTACACGACGCGCAGGGAAACTGGAAATTGACCCAAGCTCAAGATTAATGAAGAAGCAAAGAACATATCAATGGGGCATCTACTTCCACGCCCCTGCCTGTGCAGTTATTAGGGCCTACCCCGACGACGCCCGGCAGCGCGTTCGGACCAGGCCCGGGGGCTTTTGTCGGTGCAAAAAACCCTGGGTCCGTTGCCCAGACTGTGCACAAGCATGAGAGTAAGATCACAACACCAAGGTCAGATTGGAGCACAAGGGATCAGTTCTTCGAAGGACCAACGTACAACACAAGAAGACCAAGACTAGGCAGAGAAGCAAGATATTGCTACGGGGCAAAACCTCCCTTCCCGGGCAGGCGAGCCTGGAAAGGATGTGGTTGCCGCCAGAAGCAAGCCTTCGGGTCGTCCCGGCAGTCCTGCCGGGGCTTACAGAGGCAAGGCCACCTCACCACACCACCTTACCATGACACACGTCGTCGATCAGTGCGGTGTCAAGCTCAAAAGTGGCTAAGTAGCTGCTATTCGCCACATGGCAGCCACTTCCTACAGGAAATGCCTCCAAGCGACACCCATCCTGCGACGTGTCGAGCAAGTAGGTACGAAGCTGGCAAAACAGCCTAGTAGGGCCTGCCGGGCAAGCTGTGATGTGACATTGAGCGGCCCATTTAATGCGCTCTCTCAGCCTGCAGAGTTAGGTATGATAGCACTGTTTGCTATCTAATCAATGCATAATGACTGATTTCCCACTGTGGTGACCCCTTTATCTATAAAAGGAGGCCCAAGGCAACCGTAGAAAGGGTTGGCTAATCAACCCCCTCACACACTCATACGCGTGTTGACGTTTTCGCCCCAAGGCAACCCTACCGGGCAAGCGGTTGTGCTGACCGCCATTTTTCGACCATCAATCCACCAAAGCAGGAGTAGGGTTTTACGCCTCACGGTGGCCCGAACCTGGGTAAAAACAGCCCGTGTGATCTCTGTCGTGCTGTTCCACGCTCCTCTGCTCTTTGTGCAACGTGCCATCCCCCCGCCGAACTAGCAAGGGACTCTTGGTCCCATAGGTGGCCGTGGTTTTCCACGACACTGTGCCAAAGGTTCACCATCAAACACCATTCCCGGGAGGACTTTCCCGGCAAGGGCTTCGGCCGACAACGTTTTTCACACTGGTGCTTCCCCGATGATGAAGAATGTCGAGGGCCGTATGCCGACAACGCAAGTTGCTAGAGGAGGGGACGCCCCTTCCGAACAAGAACACCCAGGTAATCCTATTGTCGTAGAGCTATTTCCATAAGAAATGTTTCTTGGTTTCCATCTGTGATTTGAACCTCATTCTTTCTTTTTGTCTTATATCTTGGCTTTCAGCCTCAACTTCTCTTATGGGACATGACAAGCTTGTGAAGGTAGTTGGTATTGCCAAAGCTGCCACCAAAGAGGCCACCAAGATTGCCGCCGAAGAAAACCCTGAGTGAACTGACGGGAACATCTAGGAGCTTCATGTGGTGATGGAGGAGGCCTCCGGCAACCGGCCTGAGCCCGCTGGGATGGACGTATACGTGGCGCACACCGTCGATCTGCTGCCAGTACTTGTCGAGCAGCCGGTGTGAGTGGCCCTGCCAAATCCCGCCAACCAGCATTGAGATAGGGACCTTCCAAGCCAATCTTGGGGCTCCTAGCTCGTCCGACACTGCAGAACTGAAATTCGAGGAAGAGGTCTCTCAAATCCTATTCCCCCTAGCTCAGAAGTCCACAGATGCCAAATTTATTGCCAATGAGCAGGAGGACTTCACGTTGTTGCAAGCTATGGCTGCCGGATTCAAGGACACCCAGGAAAGGTATGGCAAGAGGTGGAAGTAGATTGAGGAGGAGCGCAAGGCCCATGGCTTGGTTGACCGGAAGGTGAAGGAGAGAGCGGAAGAGTTGCATACATTGTGGAACAATCGATCCCGCGAACTTAGGAACCACACGGAGAAGTTGGCCACTGCCAGGGAGAAGGAAACAACTCGCGACGACAAGTTGATGGAGCGCGAGATGCAGATCAATGCCAAAGTTGAAGAACTCTCTTCCTGGGAGCAAGCCCTCGTCGCTACCCTTCGCAGTAAGGATGACGAGATCGAATCTCTTGTGAGGCGGTGAACCCAGAAGCTAGAGGATGACCACCAGAAGGCCTTGGAGGCTCAAGCTTCGGAGCATGCTGCCAAGCTCAAAGAGGCTATTGATGAGGCTGCAACCGCTACAACCGCCAAGGCAGAAACGGAGGCCCAGGCCGACAAATTGAAGGAAGAGCTTGCCACCAGCGGTAAGGATATCGAGGCCCTCAAGGCCGAGACACAGAAAGCAGCTCACGCCCTAGGGGAGCTGCAAATGCTGCTCTCGTCCAAGAGACAAGAACTGGCCACTGCTGATGGTGTGATCCAGGATCTGAATTCCAAGCTTGCCAGACTAGAGCAGAACCTTGATTCCGCTGACTCATGAGAAAAGGCCTTGGCAGAGAAACTTGTTATTGTGGAGACACTTCGGAAGGATGCGTAGGGCATGCTGGACAACATGCAGAAGAGGTACTCCCTCTGGACCAAGGAGTTGGTCGATACAGCTGAGCGCCTCTCTTCCCAGCTCACAGTCATGGACATGAGGAGTTGGAGCTTTCCTACTTTGTAGTACGAGGTTTCTAGTGCCAGACTGTGTAAGTTCTTCAATGACCTGATCGAAGTACTGAAGACGTACCAGACAAGAATGCAGCCTTTGCAAATGAGTCCTGACAATTCGCCTATGATGTGCTTCACACCGCGCTGGTTAGTTTGGTCTGCCGCAATCCAGGGCTCGACATCTCCAAGTTCTTCAAGAAGCCGCCGCCGAACAAAGACATCTCCGGCATTGACAAGATCGTCGCCCTATCACTGACATGGTCCTCAAAGTCCCCAGGGTTCATGGCGACCTTACCAAGTAAGCTTGTCGCTGTGCTACCAAACAAAAGAACATAGTTGACCTTATGTTAGGTCTTTGCTATTCTCGGGATGTAATATCACTTTTAAGTAGGTGTATGAATTTATGATATCCCTTCGCTTTTACTCTATTTCTCGTCTTTGTATAATTCAAGCACCCTACGCATGCCGGAGTCTTGCCGAGGCTAACCACTAGTCGCGAGTGCTTTTGAGGACGGATCCTTGGGAGCCTGCTGGAAGTGTTTTCATAGACGAGTCACCCTTCAACGTTATCAATGAAGCCACCTGAGTTGTTGAGCGGACTTGAAACAGACAAGGGCGCAGATGAAGACTGCAGGGTTCCTTTGCATGCAGGTTTCTTATACAATCACCAAGTTCGGGCAAAGGGAATCGCAAAAATCAAACTAAGGAATAGGAAGAGTGAGAAGTTTTTCAACTTAGCTTTTCCTTCTACTGGAATCTTCGTTGTGCATATGCAGATGGTCCTTTCTCCTTTCTCCCCCTGGGAAACTGTCACGCGAAGATCATCTTGCCTTGCACACGGAATACGTATGAAGGACCTTGACGCATTAGGGATCCCATCAAGGGAGATGAGGTGGAACCTTGTCGTGGCGCCCCCGGTGTCGGATGCAGGGCTCCGCAGACCCAAGAAAGGTTTAAACTTTCGGGCGTGTGCAAAGAACTCAACCTCTCCAGCCAACCATCTTGTCACCCCACGACCTAGCTCGATGAACAAGGAAGAAGATGGACATGGAAGTTTACCTATGTTCGGGCCACCTTGCGGTGTAAAACCCTACCTCTTGCTTTGTGGTGGATTTTCCTCACGAGGGGCTGAGGATGAACTAGTACAAGGGATGAACAACCTCGCGAGGTCTGCTCTGGTGAGGGTGGAAAGGATCCGATCCCTTTTATGGTGGTGTCTAACATATACTTATAGTGGCCTCGGTCCTCTTCCCCCAAAATGTAGGCGGGAAGGGTTTCCAAAGTGGCCAATTTGAAAGGGGACAAGTATGACATCTTATCCTGATGAAAGGTGGTCTTTGCCTACAAAGCTTCTGGTCATGACGCTTCAGTGGGCTCGGCGATGACATCCGTCCTGGCGCCCTGGAGGTCTTGATCTTGTTGCACAGGAATGGAAACCTTTGCCAGATTCCACGGGAACCCGCGCCTGTGCTTGCCTCCTTAGCACCAAAGAGGAAACTGCCTCTTCTGCGCCTGCTGGCGCCCGCCTGGCCTTGGTCGTCATGGCTTGCTTCACTGCAACCTCATGAGGTTGGGCACCTGCATAGGAATCTCCGCTCCTTAGGAGACCGCCTGGGGTGGCCGGCACTCCGGAGGTCTTGGTGTCGTCCGCCTCGCGACGCTCGGCCCCTCGTGAGGGTATTTTCTTGATGGTCTCGTAGATGAGCCATACTAGGCCATCGATGGAGCCATGCCATGGGCTGTAGGTAGGCAAGTCTGGGTACCCTGGTTCCCAGAATGCCGACAGTAGCACCCAGACCAAAGGCGAGCTCGGATTTGGCTTCGAGGCGAGGCCAAAGGGCAAGGGAGAAGTGCCGCGGGCCTCAATCGCCTGCGGACTAGGCTGACGCATGGCGCTTGATGGGACGTGGGCATATGCACTTCCCCACGCCGCCTCGGAAACTGCCCGACTTGACAATTGTCTGGCGCACGCAGCCCAGCAATCATTGCCCCACTGCGCGCCTGCCTTCTTCTTCTCCTCCTCTTCGCGAACTTGCGTCTTCTTCAACAGATTCCGCGCCAGCTTCAATCCACCCGGCCGCAATGGCTCCCAAGAAGAAGAAGGCCAAGCCCCTACAGCCACGGAGCCCTCGCCGGGGCCGGAACCAGCGCTGGACCGGTCCACGGTGTTCAACCGGGAGGGGCTGGACAAGGTCCGTCACACCATTGCTGCTGGTTCCAACGAGTGGAAGGCAACGAAGGTCTGGCCTGCCACCTGGACCTTAGCTGATATGGAGGCCACTGAAATCCCTCTTCATCTGCATGCTCTTTTTGCCGGCCTGCTGCCTCCGTTCTTTGATTTCTTCAACACCGTGCTCTTGCACTACCACATTCACGCGCTGCATCAGGATCCTGGATCCATCATCCTCCTCTCCGCTTTCTCCTTCTTGTGCAAGGCCTTCGTGGGCATTGCCCCGTCCGTGGCCTTGCTCCGCCACTTCTTCTTGCTCCACTTGGTCGACGGCGGGCAACGCTCGGGGTGCGTGTCGCTTCAGGCGGTAGCGGCAACTGCAGGCTCTGGCATCGACTCCGCGCTCTGCCCGGATGCGAGGGGGTTCCGGAAGCAGTGGGTGTATGTGGACGCCACCTCACATAGCCCCCTGCTCCTCATCCCATTGGCGCCGGCGGAGCCGAGCTCCGGCTAGGGGCATGCTGAGCTTGCTGACCCACGGCTCGCGTGCATCTTGTCCAGGCTGGCCAAGCTTAAGGAGGCAGGGTGATGACGGCGATGGTGGTGAGGGAATTCGTCTGGCGGCACATCGCTCCGCTCGAGCGCCATACTTGCCCAACGTGGGCGTTCACCAGCCCTGACAACCCCGTGAGGCTCCAGGTGCCTTCGCTACCCTCCAACACGTTGTGCAGGGTGCTGCAGCTCCTGAATGGTGAGAAGCCTGCCGTGCTTCCTCCTGAGGGACGCCCTTTGTACAACTACATAAACGAGAGGCCTTTCACCGAGAAGATGCCATGCTTCGACGTGTGGGGGCTGCTCCCCGAGGGCCACGGGGGGCCTCGTGACAACCCCCTCTTGGTGACTCCCGAGCATGGAGGCCCTGTGGTGCGCGCTCCCGAGGTGGCTGCAGGGGAGCGGGCACCGCCAAGCGCTCCTTGGGTGGCAGCTGGGGAACAAGCACCACCATGTGTTCCTGATGTGGCCGCTGGGGAGCAGTCGCCTCCATGTGCTCCTGGTGGCCGCAGGGGTGCAGGCACCACCATGTGCTCCTCAGGTGGCTGCCTCTAGCCCCACAAGCGGCAGGGGAGGAGCCCCTCCCACAGATGTAGTTGTCGTCCCTGCCATGGAGGGCTGCGCGTCGGCCCATCAGGCGCCTCTTGGGACCTTGGGGTATCCCGCAAGAGGAAGGGGCTCGGGAGCCACCGCGAACTTGTCCCACAGACCCTGAAAAGGAGGAAGTGGATAGCCATGGATGAGCAAGTACCTTGCCCTTCCCTTAACTCTTGCATGTTGCGTCCTCTTCTGACTCCTGCCCCTTAGGATCCCTCCCGTTGTGGGGGTGAGCGTGTCCCAAGCGCGTCCTCCGGAGGGCACCAGTCCCATCACGACCTTAGGCCTCACGAGCCCAGCGGCCGCGCGCAAGGCGGCGCCTACATACGAGCCAGGGTCACCCTCGGGAGGCTGCAGCATCGTACTCCCGACATCCTTTGTCGGCGTCCTGGGAATGGGGGTACCCAGACTTGCCTGCCTACGGCCTGCGACGTGGCTCTATCGACGGCCTGGTGTGGCCCAGCTACGACAACAACAACTCAAGACCCTCGCGAGGGGACAAGACTCGCGAGGTGGACGACATGAAGAACCCTCGGGGGGCGGCCTCCCCAGGCTGCCTCCCGAGGAGTGGAGATATCAATGCAAGCTGCACCTCATGAGGTGCAGATGACGTGAGCCATGACGACCAAGGCCAGGCGGCACCAGTGGGTGCAGTGTACCAGTTTCCTCTTTGGTGCTAAGGAGGCAAGCGCAGACGCGGGGTCCCAAGAAATCAAGCAAAGGTTTCCATATCGGTGCAATAAGACCAAGACCGCCAGGGCGGCAGGACGGAGGGCACCGCGGAGACCACCGCGGCGTCACCACTAGAGGCTTTTGCAAGCAAAGACTACTTTTGTCAGGATAACTTGTACTGGTTGTCTCCCTTCAAATTTGGCTGTTGTGGGATCCCTTCCCGCCTACATTTGGGAAGAGGACCAAGGCCACTATATATAGGAGTAGCCACCACCATAGGAAGGAGGGAGGCTGGATGGATCGATTCCACCCTGACCAGCTCACCAGCTCATCGAGCACAAGAACACCTCACCTCCTGAGGCCGTTCCACCACTGTAGTAGTTCATCCTCAGCCCTTCGAGGCAACCACCACAAAGCTGGAGTAGGGTATTACACCGCAAGGTGGCCCGAACCAGGATAAACTGCTCTGTCTCTTGTCCCTTGGGTTCGTCTAGCTAGGCCGTGGGATCGTCATGCAGGCAAATAGGGAAGATAGTGTTCTTCGCATGCACCCCAGAGATTGAACCTCTCAAGAGTCTACGGAACCCCAAATCCGACAGATACGCAACATCCTTATCAAGGAATGTCGCCAGAAGCTGGAGCTCCAGGAGGCTCGCTTCAAGCAGCGACGCAACAAGCTGCAGGATAACACCGACGCCTTCGAGGAGAAGCTAGATGCGGTGGAGCGGCGCGAGAAGGCTGCTAAGGCAGCTCAGGCTATCGCTGAGGCCGAGTTGTCCTTCCTTCATCAGCAGGTTGAAGGTGTTACGTCCCTCGTGGAGAAAGCCTCGGATGAGGCGGGCCGCCGCCGAACGCTGCAGCATGAGCTCTCCTTGATGTTCGAGGCCCTTGGGCTCAGGGCCAACCGGGCCCTGAGTGACATCTGTGACGAGAACGTCTCCCGCCCGCTCGGAGCCGACGATGCCGGCTACCTCAGCTTCTTGATTACCCACAAGTGTAGGGGATCTATCGTAGTCCTTTCGATAAGGAAGAGTGTCTAACCCAACGAGGAGCAGAAGGAAATGACAAGCGGTTTTCAGCAAGGTATTTTCTGCAAGCACTGAAATTATAGGTAACAGATAGTTTTGTGATAAGATAATTTGTAACAAGAAACAAGCAACAAAAGTAAATAAAGTGCAGCAAGGTGGCTCAATCCTTTTTGTAGCAAAGGACAAGCCTGGACAAATTATTATATGAAGGAAAACGCTCCCGAGGACACATGGGAATTATCGTCAAGCTAGTTTTCATCATGTTCATATGATTCGCGTTCGGTACTTTGATAATTTGATATGTGGGTGGACCGGTGCTTGCGTGTTGTCCTTACTTGGACAAGCATCCCACTTATGATTAACTCCTATTGCAAGCATCCGCAACTACAAAAGAAGTATTAAGGTAAACTTAACCATAGCATGAAACATATGGATCCAAATCAGCCCCTTACGAAGCAACGCATAAACTAGGGTTTAAGCTTCTGTCACTCTAGCAACCCATCATCTACTTATTACTTCCTAATGCCTTCCTCTAGGCCCAAATAATGGTGAAGTGTTATGTAGTCGACGTTCACATAACACCACTAGAGGAGAGACAACATACATCTCATCAAAATATAGAACGAATACCAAATTCACATGACTACTAATAGCAAGACTTCTCCCATTTCCTCAGGAAAAGCCGTAACTACTCACAAAGCATATTCATGTTCATAATCAGAGGAGTATTAATATGCATATAGGATCTGAACATATGATCTTCCACCAAATAAACCAACTAGCATCAACTACAAGGAGTACTCAACACTACTAGCAACCTACAAGTACCAATCTCAGACTTAGACACAAGAATTGGATACAGGAGATGAACTAGGGTTTGAGAGGAGATGGTGCTGGTGAAGATGTTGATGGATATTGGCCCCCTCCCGATGAGAGGAGCGTTGGCGATGACGATGGTGATGATTTCCCCCTCTCGGAGGGAAGTGTCCCCGGCAGAACAGCTCTGCCGGAGCCCTAGATTGGTTCCGCCAAGGTTCCGCCTCATGGCGGCGGAGTCTCGTCCCGAAAGCTTGCTTATGATTTTTCTTCGCATTTAAAGACTACATATAGCAGAAGATGGGCACTGAGGGCCACAGGGGCCCACGAGGGGCGCGCCAGGGGGTAGGGGCGCGTCCCCACCCTCGTGCCCAGGGTGTGGGTCCCCTCTGGTATTTTCTTCGCTTAGTATTTTTTATTATTTCCAAAAATAACTTCCGTGGAGTTTCAGGACTTTTGGAGTTGTGCAGAATAGATCTCTAATATTTTCTCCTTTTCCAGCCCAGAATTCCAGCTGCCGGCATTCTCCCTCTTCATGTAAACTTTGTAAAATAAGAGAGAATAGGCATAAGTATTGTGACATAATGTGTAATAACAGCCCATAATGCAATAAATATCGATATAAAAGCATGATGCAAAATGGACGTGTCAACTCCCCCAAGCTTAGACCTCGCTTGTCCTCAAGCGGAAGCCGATAATGATAAATATGTCCACATGTTTAGAGGTAGAGGTGTCGATAAAATAAAATACGGACATGAGGGCATCATGATCATTCTTATAACAGCAACATATATGAATATTATCATATGATTTCTTATGCTCAAGTAATAATCTATTCACAATGTTAAGTATGAATCAGAAACTTTATTGAGAACCAACAAATTATAATCTTAGTCATTGAAGCAATTGAAATTTATCATAACATCAGAAAGAGTCAATATAGGAGCTTTTCAGCAAGTCCACATACTCAACTATCATTTAGTCTTTCACAATTGCTAATACTCACGCAATACTTGTGGTTATAGAGTTTTAGTCGGACACAGAGAAAGATAGGCGCTTATAGTTTCGCCTCCCAACCTTTTACCTGAAGGGTAAAGTCAACAATAATAGTTCATGCTAACCTACATCCAATTAGATATATATATATATATATCAGGATATTTCCAACATACTGTGCTTGTCAAAGGATAAAATGTAAAAAGGAAAGGTGAAGATCACCATGACTCTTGCATGAGGTAGAAGATAAAAGTAAAAGATAGGCCCTTCGCAGAGGAAAGCAGAGGTTGTCATGCACTTTCAAGGTTGGATGCACAAAATTTTAATGCAAAAGAATGTCACTTTATATTGCCACTTGTGATGTGGACCTTTATTATGCAGTCCTTCGCTTTTATTTCTTCCACATTACAAGCTCGTATAAAGCTTATTTTCTCCCACACTAATAAGTCATACATATTTAGAGAGCAATTTTTATTGCTTGCACCGATGACAACTTACTTGAAGGATCTTGCTCAATCCATAGGTAGATATGGTGGACTCTTATGGCAAAGCTGGGTTTAAGGGTATTTGGAAGCACAAGTAGTACTCTACTTGGTGCAAAGAATTTGGCTAGCATGAGGTGGAAAGGCAATCTCAACATGTTGGATGATCCATGACAATACAGATATAAGAAAAGATAACCCATTACATTGTCTTCCTTGTCCAACATCAACTCTTTGGCATGCCATATTTTAATGAGTGCTCACAATCATGAAAGATGTCCAAGATAGTATATTTATATGAGAAACCTCTCTTTCTTTATTACTTCCTATTAATTGCAACGATGACCAAAGCTATGTTTGTCCACTCTCAACAACTTTTAATCATCATACTTTTTCTATGTGAAGTCATTACTCCCCATAAGATCAATATGATCTCTCTTTGTTTATTTTTATTCTTTCTCTTTTCTTTTATTCACTCAAGATCATAGCAAAATAACCAAGCCCTTGACTCAACACTAATCTTTATTATATAGCTCACGGACTCGATTACATAAAGGGATCATAAGGCAAAACTCAAAACTAGATCATGCCAAAACTTTATTCTACTAGATCTAGATATTACTAAAAGGATCGAACTAAGAAAAAACGGTAAAGATAGGAGTGTGATGGTGATACGATCCGGGGCACCTCCCCCAAGCTTGGCAGTTGCCAAGTGGAGTGCCCATACCCATGTGATTATATCTCCTTTGCTAGTGAAGGGGTTGTTGATGATGTAGGCTTGTCGTCCATCTTCCAAGGCACACGCTCACCATCATAGAAGGATGATCGAGTCTCCGGGATCCTTAAATCTATAGCCAAACTCATCCTCTTGAATCTATATTCATACTCACAGTTTTGATTTTGCAGGTCATAGATTTGGGCTTGGAGGTGCTCGATTTTCTCGTGGATCTTGAAGATGGCCTCCCCAATGTCCTTGGCATCCAGCTTGTGGTTGTTGGTGAACTCCGTGATCATTATGTGATTGGAGTCAAGTCCACGCTCCACCATATCTTGGCACTTGAAGACTTTTTGCTCCATTGCCTCGAGCCATGTCTCCACGCTTCCGGTCCTCCTTGGTCCCTCAACATCGCGGATGTGCAGCAACCCATCACACATCTCAACGGTTTGAGGGTGTTGCAGCACCTCCGCGAGGTAAGGGTTGATGACCTTCTCGAAGAACTTGTCCTTGGGGGCGCTGGGAGATATCATGATGATCTAGTCCTGTCAGAAAAATAGCTCGAAATGTAAACAGAAGATATTTGTGTGATACAGGAATAAAAACATTTGGGAGATTATATAATGAATTTTTACCAACCAAAATACGTATCCTACAAGAAAACGGAGTCTGGAGAGCGCACGAGGTGCCCACGAGGTAGGGGGCACGCCCATGGGGGTAGGGCACGCCCTCCACCCTCGTGGAAGCCTCGTGTCTGATACGTCTCCAACGTATCTATAATTTTTGATTGCTCCATGCTATATTATCTATTGTTTTGGACTATAGTGGGCTTTATTTTCCACTTTCTTATTATTTTTGGGACTAACCTATTAACCGGAGGCCCGGCCCAGAATTGCTGTTTTTTTTGCCCATTTTAGTGTTTCGAAGAAATAGAATACCAAACGTGGTCCAAATGGAATGAAACCTTCGGGAACGTGATTTTCTCGTCGGATAAGACCCAGGAGACTTGGACCCTCCGTCAAGAAAGCCCCGAGGCGGTCACGAGGGTGGAGAGCGCCCCCCCTAGGGCACGCCCCCCTGCTTCGTGGGCCCCTCGGAGCTCCACCGACGTACTTCTTCCTCATATATATACCTACGCACTCAACAGATCGAATCACGGAGCCAAAACCTAATTCCACCACCGCAACTTTACGTATCCACGAGATCCCATCTTGGGGCCTGTTAGGAGCTCACGGAAGGGGAATCCACCACGGAGGGCTTCTACATCATCATCATAGCCTCTCCGATGAAGTGTGAGTAGTTTACTTCAGACCTTCGAGTCCATAGTTAGTAGCTAGATGGCTTGTTATCTCTTTTTGGATATCAATACAATGTTCTCCCCCTCTCTCGTGGAGATCTATTCAATGTAATCTTCTTTTTGCGGTGTGTTTGTTGAGACCGATGAATTGTGGATTTATGATCAAGATTATCTATGAGCAATATTTGAATCTTCTCTGAATTCTTTTATGTATGATTGAGTTATCTTTGCAAGTCTCTTCAAATTATCCGTTTGATTTGGCCAACTAGATTGGTAGTTCTTGCAATGGGAGAAGTGTTTAGCTTCGGGTTCAATCTTGCGGTGTCCTTACCCAGTGACATAAAGGGTAGCAAGGCACGTATTGTATTGTTGCCATCGAGGATAACAAGATGGGGTATTTATCATATTGCATGAATTTATTCCTCTACATCATGTCATCTTGCTTAAGGCGTTACTCCATTTTCATTAACTTAATACTCTAGATGCATGCTGGATAGCGGTCGATGAGTGGAGTAATAGTAGTAGATGCAGGTGAGTCGGTCTACTTGTCTCGGACGTGATGCCTATATACATGATCATACCTAGATACTCTCATAACTATGCTCAATTCTGTCAGTTGCTCAACAATAATTCGTTCACCCACCGTAAAATACCTATGCTCTTGAGAGAAGCCACTGGTGAAATCTATGCCCCCCGGGTCTATTCTCATCATATTAATCTTCCTACGCTTTATTATTGCTTTGCTTTTTTACTTTGCCTTTTTATTTTACTTTGCATCTTTATATCAAAAATACCAAAAATATTATCTATCATCTCTATCAGATCTCACTCTCGTAAGTGACCGTGAAGGGATTGACGTCGGGGCAGGCTGATCTGGCCCACGAACACCTATGGGCCGGCGGACCGAGCCCCTTTCGGTTCGGCGGGGAGCAGAGGTCGCACGAAGAGCAGATAGAGGCGAAGCACGCGAGAGGTTTACCCAGCTTCGGAGCTCTCCGGATAGATAACACTCCTACTGCTGCATGTCTAGGTGTATTGCGTTCTTGCTCAGGAGCGCCGAGTGCTATGATACACACGAGCTGCTAACGGGGCTGGCGTGGAGGGAATCGATCGACCAACCACCCCTTTCACGTTGCGCATGGGCCTCCTTTTATATGCACAAGGGCTCGACGGTGGCAACGTAGACGGGGTACAAATGGAAAAATAGTGGTTGGTATACCTACTTGTACGATGCTGATGTATTATACCTAACCACGATGGCAGGGGACAAAGGCATTAAATGCCCGTCTAGTCGCCTCTAACAAAGGCAAACAGGGATCGCTGTGGGCGCCACCATTTGCCACGATGGCAAACTTGTTAGCGCTGCTTGCCACCTCGCACCGGCTGCTGACCTCTCGCCACGCTACGCTGGAAAGGCCCGGGGACGACACGTTAGTGGATGCGGCTGGAGCGTAGGTACAGAGAGGTGGTGCATCATGACAGCGCCTTGCCGCGGTTGTTATCTTGTCGCGCCCGGAAGCTTGTCGCTCACCGGGCCTTCCCAGCAAGCTCCTCTTGCCGGGGTCTTGTCTTGTATGTGCCTGGGGTGGCCTTCCCGGCAAGCTCCTCTTGCCCGGGCCTTCCTACGTGCCTTGGGTGGCCTTCCCGGCAAGCTCCTCTCGCCGGGGCCTTGTCTCCCTAGCTTGAATACTTTGTTCTTGAACGGCTCCAAAGGAACCACGGAGGACCTTGGCGTTCACCCGGTAAGCCTTGCCACGGAGGGCTGCAACTGCCCGTGCACAAGTTCGGGATACTAGGGTACCCCTACTCTAGTACACCGATAGGAGCCCCCGGGCCTGGGCCACACACGGTGCCGAGCGCTGTTGGGCCAGGCCCAAAACAGGGCACGGGCACACGCGGCCCGGGTCACACCATAACTCACCCCGGACCCACCACGCCCCCACGAACGGCACGCATCGAACGTGGCGTCATGTGAGAGAACGTGGGCGAGATCGTGGGGGTTTCTTTATTCGGAAAATTGGAACGTCCGCCCCCTCCCTCTTTATAAGCAGGGGAAACAGGGGCACGTCGCCTACCTTGCCAGTTGCTGCCCCATCAAAAAACCACCGCTGCTCCCCCCTTCTTCTTAAGGCTGAAAAGAGAGCAGCGCTCCGCCCCCCATCGCCACCAGCACACTCAACGTCGTCGATCTCCTCCACCGCCTCCGCCATGGGACCGAAAGCCGACAAGGGGAAGACCGTAAAGTCGGCCGAGGCGCTGTGGTTTGCGGCGCTGCGGAAGGAGCGGGCCGTCTTCCCCCCTCAGCTCGCCGTGAGGGAGCTGAGGGAGAACTACTACCTCTTCTGGTCGACGGAGACGCGCGCGCATCCGCGCACAAAGGTACTCCCCGCCGCTGCTGCAGAACTGGCCCCGACGGGGTATCCCTTCTTCGCGCTCTTCTTCTCTGCGGGCTCGCCCGCCCTTCTCTGAAGTTCTTTTGTGACATTATGAACACCTACGGGTTCCGCCTCCTTGATTTCACCCCCAACGCCGTTCGACCATGGCAGTTTCGCACATCTCTACGAAAACTTTGTCGGAGTCCACCCAAATGTAGCTCTTTTTCCGTCACTTCTTTTTGCCCCGAGCCGAGAGAGAGGAGAGCCCTTGCCCGAGGAATTGCTTGGGTCTCTGTGGTCGGCAAGAAGGAGGCCTATCTAGAGGAGAGCTCCGTAGCAAATGGGAGGAGTGGAGGCAGATTGGTGCTGGATTGTTGAGGAGAACTCGCAGCCTTTTACCGCCCAAATACTAAACCCCAAAGAGAGTACGCTGCAATGATTGGAGCAATCTGGCCCCGGAGGACGCTTAGGCTGAAGATCGCGATTACCGAATCCTCCGCCTCAGACTTGCCGGCCTCATCAGAGGCACAGCTTGGCGCGGACTTTCTTCGCCATCAGACGCTTCTTGCAGGAGAGAAGGAGACCTGCTCGGGAATTTCGTAACGCAGCACACATCATGAGGCTGCGCCCAGGCCTCAACTTCAACTTCACTGTCTTGGAGCTTGACGCAATGCTCTTAGAGCTGTTCAAGCCTGATCCTGATCATCCGGAGATGTTTAGGTTGTCGAGGGGCGTCGTTCCGCTGTGCAACAACTCGTCGCTTGACCGCATCCGTGCAATGATGCTGTTGTGTGACTCCCACGGAATTGTCCCCACTTGGCAAGAGCCGGCAGATGACGTCGTGCGGCAGTTCTTCGACAATCTAGTGGAGATGCCGGTCCGCCCCAATGAGCAGAGGGGCCTCACCCGCGACACTACTGACGACGAGATGCAGCGCATCGCCACCAGGCTAGAAGAGGCGGCAGCAGCCGCTGCCGCGGGTGAGTTTGGCTTTACTGTGGAGGAGGCGGAGGCAGCCGAGGCGGCAAGTCTTGTCGAGCGAAAGGAGTTCGTCGGCGAGGAAGAGCTTGCCGAGCCTGAAGCCGAGTCGAGCGAGCCCGCCGAGGGCGCATCCTCCCCACCTCCAAGCAGCTTGCCACGAGCGGAGCCACCGGCTCCACCAAGAAGGCGTCTTCGCAGGGCCGGAGACGCAGCGGGGCGGCAGACGGGCCAACAGCCGCAGCGCCGCGGGACGAGCTCGACCGCGGCAAGCACTGTTGCCGCGGGAGCTCCTCACGCCGCAACGGCAACTGGAGAGGGGCCCTCGCAGGCCACCGGTCCCGCTCCCGCCAAGCATCCAAGGGAGCCCACTCCTCCGCCTCGTCGTACCGGAGGCAGGCCAGAATTCGACCTCTCCGCGCTCAACTCCGACGAGGAAGAGGAAGAGTAAGATTCCTTGCTGTAGTTATAATTCTTCGATTTGTTGCCTTGTATTGTATTTGATCTGCTTTACTCTGAATCCATTCCTTTTCAGGACGCTGGCCCAGAGGATGTCGAAGAGAGCCAAGACCCCGGTGATTGTCGCCGAGGACGAACCTACTGCGACGGCAGGAGGCGCGTCCGAGGCAACCTTGCCGGATGAGGCAACTCTCCTTCAAAGCAGTTCTCAGCGCAGCCCCAGCCGTAAGTATATGGTCTACTTCTTGCTGTTCGGCGTGCATGGGTGCTTTTTCCTTTGTTGATATCTGACTGTTGGCTTGTGTAGGAGCAGAGCAGCCTCCTTCTGCTTCGACTACGCCGCCAAGGGTGGATTCCCCGGCAAGGGAGCGTTCCCCGGCAAGGGAGCCTTCTCCGGCAAGGGAGCCTTCTCCGGCAAGGGGCAGCTCTCCGGCAAGGGATGGCACCAGCGATCCCTTGGCAGAGGAGAACATGACATCAGCCCCCGGCACCGGTAACCTTCTCGCCTGAGTACTTCCCTTGTGTTTTTCTTCTTCTGATTTTGTCTTTGAATATTTTCTTGACTTTCTTCATCCGTCCGCCACAGAGCCGATGGAGACCGAGGTCGCCGGCGAGGAGGACGTGCGCGGCAACACTGACGAAGCCGCCGCCGTGGAAGAAGAAGCCGGCGCTGACGAGCCTGCCGGCGAAGAGGCCACCGAAGCTGCCGCCGCAGAAGCTGGCGAGGGGTCTGGCGATCGCACTGACGACCCTGAGGCCGCAGGAGCGCCAGGCGCTACACCGACCGCTGATCCCTCCGCCGCTGCTGCAGCGTCAGGCTCCGAAGAGCCGCAGCCCGGCGCCTACTTGAAGGCCGGCGATGGTGTCTTCATCAAGCTCCCATGGGAGTCGAGTTCCAGGGTGCCGGCCGAAGGAGAAACCTTCGATGAAGAGCTGCTCGCCTCCGCTGGGCTGACGCTAGTTGACGCGCTTGGGCAGCAAAGCAATGGCGAAGCTCGAGGAGGAGCAGCTGCGGAAGCTGTCCGCTCTACCGCGGACAAGCCGAATCGCATCCCGGAGGCGCTTTGTCGCCAAGGCGGGAGTAGACATCGAGAAGCGCCATGGAGGAGCTCCGGGCCGCAACCAGAAGCTCTCCGGTCCTTGGCGGAGGAGCGGGAGCAACTCGCCGAGGAGCGCAAGGCCTTCATCCTCGAGAAGGCTGCAACTGAGGAGGAACAGCGGCTTGCCGCCGAGAAGCTGTCTGCGCGGGAAGGCGAGCTAGCGCAGCGGAAGGTCAACCTGGACAGCCACGAGGAGGACCTCGCCATGCACGAGGAAACATTTGGCGGGGCTCTCAAGGAGGCAAGGGATGCTGCCGCGGCTGCCGAGGCCGCCAAGAAGGAGCCGAGACGGCGGTGGCGCAGCTTGGAGGCCAGCCTCAAGAAGAGCGGCGAGGAGCTTGCCGCACTCAAGCACGAGCGCGAGAAGGACGCCTACACTCTTGGCGAGCTGCAGGGCCGTCTCGCCGAGAGGAGCAAGGAGCTCAGCGCCGCCAGGGACTCCAATGCAGATCTTGAGTTGAAGCTAACTACTTTGACTCGGGACGGGCCAGCGCCAAGGAGCGGGAGGTGGCTTGAAGGAGAAGATCAAGGCCGACGAGGAGCTGCTGGCGAATCTTGTTGCCGCCTGTGGTGCCTTGAGGGAGAGTGTGGAGCATCGACCGAGGGTCTCGTGGATACCGCCGCGGCCATCCACAACGCAGCCGATGGAGCTGGGATGGTGGATCTTGGATACTCTTCCGACGAGCACCTCCAACCCAGCGCCAAGCTTAGCTTGTTCTTCAAGGGCGTGGACGGCCCTCCAAATGACTTCGGAAGAGGTCCCAAAACAGCTGGCCGAGGAGTCGCGCCAGATCTGCTGGAGCCCTCCGAAGGTGCCGATGAAGGTGGCCTTCCGCAACCCAGGCCTCAACCTCACCAACGCCCTCAATTGTTCCGCCACGGATGCAGATGTGGAGGCGCTCAAGACCCTTGTCACACCCATTGTGGACAGGGTGAGCGGAATCAAGAGGGTTGAGGGCGATCGCGTAGATTAGGCCGCCCGTTTTCTCTTTCTCTTGCCGCTGCTGGTCATGTCATAGGAACAATCCATTAGAGCTGCGGCAAGCTATCTTGTAATATAACTTTATTTTGGATATCAATCGCTACGTTATTTGCTTTATTGATTCCTTCCTTTGTATGTTTTTGCCTTACGCTTTTAGGGAACTTGTCGGCGCGGGCACCGAGTATGAGCGCCGAGTGCGGAACGTCACCGCCGCCGGGCGGTGCCGCTTCCGACAAGCAACCTTGTCGCAACTAGTCGCTGCTCACTTAAGTTGTTGAGCGGACACGAAACAAAGTAAGGGCGCAACTAGCTACGAGTTGGTTCCTCTGCGCACAGGTTTTCCATACAGAGTTCGGTCGTTCAAGGAAGATAACTTAAAAAATTTAAAACTGATTGCTCAAACTTTGGCAACTTAGCTTTTCTGTCGTTTGCTTCGGTAAGGCTAGATTTCCTTGAGCGACGCTTGGTCCACACCATTATCTTCTCCTTTCCCCCCGGCAAACTTGTGTGCGAGGGAACCTTCCTTTCTTTGAGAAAGAGAAAGAAGAGAAAATAAAGATATGGAGCCTTGTGGCTCATTATCACTTACCGGGGGTAGGTGCTGCACAAAGTGTCGACAGCGATGCAAAAATAGAAGTAAAAGCATGAAATTGACAAGGTGTGCGAAGCACGCTTAGCTTTATCGATGCACGGGTCTGCGCCCGCTTTGTACAAAGGATTACATGCATCAGCGGCAAGACTTGTACAAAAGGTTGGGGAACAGGTTCCGCAACCGCGCCTCTATGGGTAAAACTTACGAAGATGCTCAATATTCCAGGAGTTGCTCACGGAATGCCATCTTCGGTCTCAAGGCGGACAGCGCCAGGCCTAGTGACTCGTTTCACCCGATAAGGGCCTTCCCACTTCAGTGTCAACTTGTTGGAATTCTTGGCGGACTGAACGCGCCGAAGAACAAGGTTGCCTTCCTCGAGACTTCTGGCATTAACCTTGCGGCTATGGTAGCGGCGCAAAGCTTGCTGGTACCGAGCAGCTCAGACAAGAGCTCAAGACGATCTTCCTCAAGGAGCAGCGTCACATCTTGTCGCAGCTGCTCTTGCTCAAGCTCATCATAAGCGAGCACTCGAGGCGATCCGTGATACGAAGTTCCGTGGGGAGAACCGCCTCTGCTCCATAGACTAGAGCGAAGGTGTCCGCCGATGGCTCGATTTGGCGTCGCCCCGATCGACCAAAGAACCACCGCAGCTCCTCAATCCAGTTTCTTCCGCACTTGTGCAGCCTGTCGAAAGTTCTGGTCTTGAGCCCTCGCAGCACTTCAGCATTTGCCCTCTCCGCTTGACCGTTGCTTCTCGGATGAGCAACAGAAGCGAAGCAGACCTTGGCGCCAAGATCTTGGACGTACTGCATGAAGGTGCGGCTTGTGAACTGTGTGCCGTTGTCGGTGATGATCTTGTTAGGGATTCCGAAACGGCAAACAATCAACCTGAAGAACTTAACTGCTGACTGTGCTGTCACCTTCCTCACTGCTTCCACTTCCGGCCACTTTGTGAACTTGTCGATGGCAACGTACAAGTACTCAAAGCCCCGACAGCTTCGGGGAAGGGGCCGAGGATGTCGAGCCCCTGCACCGAAAATGGCCAGGATAAAGGGATCGTCTGGAGAGCTTGAGCCGGCCGGTGTATCTGTTTGGAATGGAACCGCACGCTTCACACTTGGTTACTTGTGCGATTGCATCCCGGAGGGTTGTCGCCAAAAGAAACCTTGCCGGAACGCTTTGCCGACAAGTGCTCTGGCGCCAATGTGGTGACCACATATGCCTCCATGTATCTCTCGCCAACAGCCTTTGTCCGTCTTCTCCCGTGAATACACTTCAATTTCACACCGTTGAGTCTTCTTACATGCGGTGTCGCCGACAAACTGGTACATACTTGATCGCCGGGCTACTCTTTCCGCTTCTTCTTGTTCTTCGGAAGTTCTCTGTCTGAAGGAAATGGATAATTTGCTGCGCCCATGCCGGAGCTTGCGGCTCGACAACAAGGACTAAAGGCACATCTGTTGCTGCGGAATATCGGCTTCCACTAAGAAGAACTCGCGGCTCACCGGAGCTTGACGTTACCCGCAAGCTTCTTGGGAACAAAATTTGTCGGGAGCGTCGCTTCAACGAAACAAACCACAGGGCTTGTCGGAGCAGACCGCCTCAACACTGTTGGTGTCGATCTTGGGGACCTTCTTGGCGGCGGCTTCGGGAAGCTCTACCGGAAAGTAGTCACCAGAGATCAACTTCCTCTTCTTGCTCTGTCCAGTTGGTGGTGTTACAGACGGTTGAGTCAGCTTGAGCACAAAAATCCTCGGTTCCATTGTGTAACTTAAGTGCGGCGCACTTTGACAGGCCATCAGCCATGTCGTTCTGAGTTCTCGGAATATATTCCATTTGCAGGCCGTCAAAGTGCAATCTAGCTTCCTCACTTCATCAACATAAGCTTCCATCAATGGACTCTGATAATTCTTGTTCACTTGGCGGATAACAAGTTGTGAGTCACCCCGGACAATGAGCTTCTTGATCCCAAGGTTCATCATGATTCGAGACCGGCAAGCAAACCTTCATACTCTACAAGATTGTTTGTTGCTTGCTCCTTGGGAAAGTGCATCTCGACTACGATTTGAGGTGCTCTCCGTGGTGCAACAAGTAGCACGCCGCACCGGGCGCCTTTGCATGAGAAGGCACCATCAAAGTACATCAGCCACTCTTTGCTTGCTTCCTTGACGGGACGCTGCTTACGAATTTCTTCATCCGGTGTTGGCGCCCATTCTGCTATGAACTCCGCCAAGGCTCGCTTTGGATAGTTGAAGTGCTCTCAAACTTGAGGCCAAAGCTTGACAGTTCAAAGTGCCCACTCGACAATCCCGCCTGTTGCCTCTGGATTTTGTAGTATCCTCTTCAGCGAAAGCGAGTGACAAGCTGTGATCTCATGTGCCCGAAAGTAATGGCGCAACTTTCTCGAGGCCATGAGGAGGCCGAAAGCAATTTCTGCACACCAGAGTACCTTGACCTAGCCCCCTGCAGAAGGGAACTGACAAAGTAAACTGGGCGCTGCACCATCCTTTTCTGCATCTTCTCATGGGTCTGCGCAGATCCGTCCTTGTCGGGACCAGAGCTTGCCGGCGAAACCCCTGCTTGTCGTTGGATGTGTTTGCCATGGTTGCTAGCTCATCATCCGCCTCCCTCTCCGCTACTAACGCAGCACTAACCACTTGATTGGTTGCCGCTATATATAGCAGCAACTTCTCTTGTGGCTTAGGCGCGACAAGTGTTAGAGTGGAGGACAGGTATCTCTACAAGTCCTGCAGCGCTGCCTCCGCTTCTGGAGTCCATTGCATCGGACCTGCCTTTTTCAAGATTTCGAAAATTGGCAGGGCACGCTCAGCAGATCTAGAGATAAACCTGCTGAGAGCAGGTACGCAACCGGAAAGCCTTCGTACATCCTTGACGCGCTTTGGTGCTTCAATCTGCTCAATGGCCTTGATCTTGTCGGGATTGGCTTCAATTCCCCGCTGACACACGAAGAACCCGAGAAGCTTGCCGGAAGGGACTCCAAACACGCACTTCTCGGGGTTGAGCTTGAGGTTGATCTTGCGTAGATTTGCAAAGGTTTCATCTAAATCTTGAACCAGGGTCGCTTTGTCCTTGCTTTTGACCACTATGTCATCCATGTATGCTTCCACATTTCTGTGCATTTGCGGCTCAAGAGCATCATGAACTACTCTTGCAAACGTTGAACTAGCATTCTTTAACCCGAAGGGCATCCACACAAAGCAAAGATGTGCCACATGGGGTGATGAATGCGGTCTTCTCCTCATCCTCTTACGCCATGAAGATCTGATGATATCCTGAATATGCATCCGTAAATGAAAGCAAATCACATCCGCCGTGGAGTCAACAATCTGGTCGATGCACGGCAAGGGAAATGGATCTTTGGGACAAGCTTTATTGACATCTGTAAAGTCGATACAAAGCCTCCATTTCCCGTTAGCCTATGCATAACTACAGGATTGGCCAACCACGTAGGGATGGAGCACTCCTCCGACAAGGCCTCGCCGCTTCCAGCTTTCTTGATTTCTTCCGTGATGAACTCTTGACGCTCCACCGCTTGCTTCTCGACTTTCGCTTGACGGGCCGCGATGAGGACAAGCGGCAAGATGGTGCTCAATTACTTTCACAGGAACACCGGGGATGTCGACGGTTGCCATGCAAACACGTCGACGTTAAGCCCATGAGGAAAGCAACGAGCGCGCCTTCCTATTTAGGGTCGAGAGAGGCACCGATGGTGAAGGTACCACCAGTGCCGTCCTCCTTGGCGGACACCTTCTTGGTCTCTGGTGGAGCTGTCATCGTCTTCTTATACTTGCCGGTGGAGCTCGATGGTGCGTCCTCTATGGTAGCGCAGCACTCCGAAGAGGTGCGCTTGCCGGAGTGGGCATCACAGCTCTTGCCGGACTTGGTCTTCTTCTTCCCTCCGGGAGCTTCAGCGGCAAGTGGCTTGCAATCTGCGCGGCTGCTGCTTCCCGGTAGATCTTGTCGGCGCAGATAAGAGCATCCTTCTTGTCGCCAGGGACAAAGATGACGCTTATCGGCCCGGCATCTTCAAAGATGTTGTAGGCATAGTGAGAGGCCGCCATGAATTTGGCGAGTGCCGGACGGCCAAGTATCCCATTGTAAGGCAATAGAAAATCAGCAACGTCAAAAGTGACCCTCTCGATCCCGAAGTTCAACTTCACGCCAAATGTTACCGCAACGTGATCTTTCCTTCGCTTGCTCCTTCCCGGATTAATTCCTTGAAAGGTGCCGGTCTCTTCGAGCTCACCATCAGGGATCTGGAGTTTCTGGAGCACCGCGGAGGAGATCAGATTCAAGCCGGCCCCGCCGTCAACTAACATCTTGGAGACTTTGAGGTTGCGGATAGTTGGTGAAACCAACATCGGCAAGCACCCGATCGCGATTACACGATCAAGGTGGTCCTCAATATCAAAGATGATAGGCGTCTTTGGACCATTTCGAGGCCTGCGTGACTCGATGGATGGTTCGCTGCATTGACCTCCGCATCCAATCGCTTGAGCTGGCGGTGGGAGGTATGCAGAGAAGCACCGCCGTCAACACACAGGACCTCCGTGGCTTTCTGGAACTCCTGCTCATCGGCGTCGTCATCATCCATGTCCTCGTCGTCGTCGTCGTCGTCATCCTTGTCACGGCCACGGGGAGGCCTGTCTCCTTGCCGCTGCTTGGCCTTGCCGCGGCGCCCTCCCCGGCCGGGACGTTTCTTGCTGGCTCCTCCAGCACCTTCCCGGCCTTCTCCTTGTCGCGTCGCTCGTATTCAGCTTTACGCTGCTCGACAAGCTGCTCTACCTTCTTGCAGCTCTGGAGGTCATGGCCCTTGGTGCGGTGGATCTTGCAGTACTGCTTGCCGGAGCCGTCCTGCTTGTCGGCGGCCGCCACAGACTGGCAGTTGGTGCCAGCGGCAACCTCCTTGTCGGAGCTACTAGCCTTGGCGTTCCTGGCGGCGCCTCCGTTGCCGGACTGCTCGACAACTAGTACATCTCTGCCTGTCCTTTTCCTGTTGCCCCGCCGCCGGCTCTTCTTTGTCGGGCGGTCTCTCACCGCCGATCCTCCTCGCTTCGGTATTCTCTCCGGGAGTCTCCTCCTTCCTCAAAGACGTGCACACTTGTCGCCAGGCGTATGTATAGCTCATCGACGTCTCTGATTTTGCACATCGCCATCTCCTCCCGCATCCTGCGGTTTCGCGACGCTCGATGGAACGTCCGATCACTGTGGCAGGGTGGACATCTGGGATGTTGTGCCGTACACGGCTGAATCTTTGAATATACTTGCGAGGGCTCTCCTTCCTTCCGGGCGCAGCAGATGAAGGTCGCTTTCTTAGCCATGGGGCTTGTGGTCCTCGTGAAGGCGCCGACAAACTGATGGCATAGATCTGCCCAAGAAGATATGGAGTTGTCCGGCAAGTGCATGAGCCAGACTCGACATTGGGCATGAGCACCGCCGGGAAGTAGTTGGCAAGGATCTTGTCGTCTCGCCCCGGCGCCTGCACCGCGATGGTGTAAATGCCGAGGAACTCCGACGGATGCGTCTTGCCGTCGTATTTCTCCGCAGACGTCGCTTGAAGTTTTTCTTCTTGGGGCCCTTTGGACTTGCCGCAGCTCACGAGTGAACGCAGGGCAACCTACCGCGTGCACGGCAAGTCACTGGTTCTTCCGGGCGTGCATGTCAACAGAGGGCCCAATGGCGCTTGTCGGATTGACGCCGCGCTTCTCTTCGGCGCTTCGATGCGAGTTCGGCGCCCTGTTGTCGATCGATCGTAGCACTTGGCGCGATCGCGATGAGCTCGTGGATCTGGCGACGCAGCGGGAGTCCTGCCGAGGTGGAACCGGTGAGTCGGCGATCTTGGCCTTCGGTGCGGAGAGTGCATGGTGGTTGCACCCCACGGTCCTGCCGCCACCGGCTCGTGTTTAGCAGTCTTGTCGCGGCAGCGATGCACTTTGGTTGTCATGAGCGTCGCTGCTGGCGAAGCCGATGAGACTACGAATGGTGGCCCTCCACCATCGACCTTTGTCGGCCGTTGGAGGGTAATCCAGGAGCAGTTGAGCTCTCGCCAGAGCTTCTGCTGGAGTAGTGGGTGGCAGTGGCGAACGGCGCGAGGAGCGGGATATGCTCGGACTTCTAACTACGTTAGAAGGAGCAGTATCTCGTCCGAGCGACTATGCCTCGCTCGCGCCGGCATGTTGGCGTGCATGCTGGTCTTGAGCATCCCGAGATCCTCCAGCTCGATCTCGGTCCAACGAGCGTATGGCATTGTGAATGCCATGACGCTGTCGATCCAGCGCCTCTGAGACGGGCGCGGTGCATGTCTGACGCCGAGGTCTGCGCAGCCTTGTCCTTGGACTTGGCAGCACCGTGAGCTCCCCGTCGCCGTCCATTCTTCGCCCGCTGGCGTCTACCCCACCACCTGTTTGCTCCGGTGGTGGTGGGTTCGACGCGACGGGCCTCTGCCGCCAAGCCTTCTTCTTCTTCGGTGGCATGTTGACGAAGATGATGAAGATCTAGCTCGCGTGGATGCCGGATCAGGTTCACACAACCTCGACGCCCCTACCGAGCGCCAAAGATGTCGGGGCAGGCTGATCTGGCCCACGAACACCTATGGGGCCGGCGGACCGAGCCCCTTTCGGTTCGGCGGGGAGCGGAGGTCGCACGAAGAGCAGATCAAGGCGAAGCACGCGAGAGGTTTACCCAGCTTCGGAGCTCTCCGGAGAGATAACACTCCTACTGCTGCATGTTTAGGTGTATTGCGTTCTTGCTCAGGAGCGCTGAGTGCTATAGTACACACGAGCTGCTAACGGGGCTGAGCGTGGAGGGAACTGATTGACCAACCAACCCTTTCTACGTTGCGCATGGGCCTCCTTTTATATGCACAAGGGGCTCCGACAGGTGGCAACGTAGACGGGGGTACAAATGGAAAAATAGTGGTTGGTATACCTACTTGTACAGTGTACAGTGTATTATACCTAACCCTGACGGCAGGGGACAAAGGCATTAAATGCCCGTCTAGTCGCCCTAACAGTGCAAACAAGGACCGTCAGGGGTGCCACCATTTGCCACGATGGCAAACTTGTCAGCGCTGCTTGCCACCTCGCACCACTGGCTGCACAGCCTCTCGCCACGGCGCTACCGGAAAGGCCCAGGCGACACGCTAGTGGATGCGCTGGAGCGAGGGTACAGAGAGGTGGTCTGTCGCGGCAAGTGCCTTGCCGCGTTGTTATCTTTTGTCGTGCCCGGAAGCTTGTCGCTCATCGGGCCTTCCCGCAAGCTCCTTTTGCCGGGTCTTGTCTTGTATGTGCAGGGTGGCCTTCCCGGCAAGCTCCTCTTGCCGGGCCTTGTCTCCACGTGCCTTGGGTGGCCTTCGGCAAGCTCCTCTCGCCGGGGCCTTGTCTCCCTGGCTTGAATACTTTGTTCTTGAACGGCTCCAAAGGAACCACGGAGGACCTTGGCGGTCACCTGGTAAGCCTTGCTGCGGAGGGCTGAAACTGCCCGTGCACAAGTTCGGGATACTAGGGTACCCCTACTCTAGTACACCGACAATTGACAACCCCTATTCGCGTTGGTTGCGGGGAGCTATTTGTTTTGTGTACGTACGAGGGACTTGCGCGTGGCCTCCTACTGGATTGATACTTTGGTTCTCAAAAACTGAGGGAAATACTTACGCTACTCTGCTGCGTCATCCTCTCCTCTTCGTGGAAAACCAACGCAAGCTCGAGACGTAGCAAGAAGGATTTCTGGCGCCGTTGCCGGGGAGTCTACGCAAAAGTCAGCATACCAAGTACCCATCACAATCCATTATCTCTCGCATTACATTATTTGCCATTTGCCTCTCGTTTTCCTCTCCCCCACTTCACCCTTGCTGTTTTATTCGCCCTCTCTTTCCCTTTCTACTTCTCCTTTTTTTGTTTACCTCCCCGTTGCCATGGCCGAATAAAAAAGCACTAAGGGTCCTTTCCAGGCTACTAGTACTTTGGATAACCCTTCTATCCTCTCTAAGCTCATAAACAATGATGCTACGGAAAGACCCACCGGGGTTACCAATGAGAGCTTTAATAATTTTGATGAAGATGACTCTGGAATTTTTCGTTATTTACTTGATGAGTCTTTAAAAGATGCTTGGGATAGGTTATTAAGGATTCGGGCTAGTTATGTACCGCAATATCAAATTGAGGTTTATTTAAAAAGTTTCTATGTTGGATTGACCGCTTCTTTCAAACAAGTTCTAGATTCTATCTTTGAAGAAGGTTTTCTTGAAGGGGATGCTATAGACACTTATGAAAAAATGAAAACCATATTTGGGCACCCTATGAATGATATGGTTGAATCAACTACTCTCTTGTGCTTTTATCAAAATGAAATTATTAAAGAGATGAAGTCTAGTTTAGAGGCAAATTTCCGTAACGTGCTTAATCTTACTTCTTCCATTAATGGGCATGTGCTTACCTTAAATAAAAGAATGGATGCCGTAGAAAGGAGATCCTCCTCTCCGAGTGCCAAAGATGGCACTCGCTAGATCTATCCTTGCTTTTATGCCTAGCTAGGGGCGTTAAACGATAGCGCTTGTTGGGAGGCAACCCAATTTTATTTTTAGTTTTTGTTTTTGTTTCTGTTTAGGAATAAATAATCCATATACCTTCTGTTTAGATGTGGTTTTATGTTTTAATTAGTGTTTGTGCCAAGTTAAACCTATAGGATCTTCTTGGATAATAGTTATTTGATCTTGCTGTAATTTCCAGAAACTTTTGGTTCACGAAAACAATTGTTAAAAATCACCAGAACGTGATAAAATAGTGATTCCAATTGCTGATGATCAATAAACACATTTCCTAGATCTTCCAATTTTGGCTGAATTTTTGGAGTTCCAGGAGTTTGCGCTAGTTACAGATTACTATGGACTGTTCTGTTTTTGACAGATTCTGTTTTTCGTGTGTTGTTTGCTTATTTTGATGCATCTATGGCTAGTAAAATAGTTTATAATCCATAGAGAAGTTGGAATACAGTAGGTTTAACACCAATACAAATAAAGAATGAGTTCATTACAGTACCTTGAAGTGGTATTTTGTTTTCTTTCGCTAACGGAGCTCACGAGATTTCTGTTGAGTTTTGTGTTGTGAAGTTTTCAAGTTTTGGGTGTAATCTTTTGATGGATTATGGAACAAGGTGTGGCAAGAGCCTAAGGCTGGGGATTCCCATGGCATCCCCAAAATAATACAAGGACACCGAAAAGTCAAAGCTTGGGGATGCCCCGGAAGGCATCCCCTCTTTCGTCCACTTCCATCGGTAACTTTACTTGGAGCTATATTTTTATTCACCACATGATATGTGTTTTTCTTGGAGCGTCTTGTATTATTTGCGTCTTTGCTTGTTAGTTTACCACAATCATCCTCGCTGTACACACCTTTTGAGAGAGCCATACTTGAATTGGAATTTGTTAGAATACTCTATGTGCTTCACTTATATCTTTTAAGCTTGATAATTTTGCTCTAGTTCTTCACTTATATCTTTTAGAGCACGGTGGTGGATTTGTTTTAAAGAAACTATTGATCTCTCATGGTTCACTTAGATTATTTTGAGAGTCTTAAATAGCATGGTAATTTGCTTAATAATAATATGCTTGGTATTCAAGATTTGTAAACTTTCTTTTGAGTGTGTTGAATACTAAGAGAAGTTTGATGCTTGATAATTGTTTTGAGATATGGAGGTGATAATATCAAAGTCGTGCTAGTTGAGTAGTTGTGAATTTGAGAAATGCTTGTTTTGAAGTTTGCAAGTCCCGTAGCATGCACGTATGGTAAACGTTGTGTAACAAATTTGAAACATGAGGTGTTATTTGATTGTCCTCCTTATGAGTGGCGGTCGGGGACGAGCGATAGTCTTTTCCTACCAATCTATCCCCCTAGGAGCATGCGCATAGTGCTTTGGTTTTTTATGGCTTGTAGATTTTTGCAATAAGTATGCGAGTTCTTTATGACTAATGTTGAGTCCATGGATTATACGCACTCTCACCCTTCCATCATTGCTAGCCTCTTCGGTACCGTGGATTGCCCTTTCTCACATTGAGAGTTGGTGCAAACTTCGCCGGTGCATCCAAACCCCGTGATATGATATGCTCTTTCACACATAAACCTCCTTATATCTTCCTCAAAACAGCCACCATACCTACCTATTATGGCATTTCCATAGCCATTCCGAGATATATTGCCATGCAACTTTCCACCATACCGTTCTTCATGACACATTCATCATTGTCATATTGCTTAGCATGATCATGTAGTTGACATAGTATTTGTGGCAAAGCCACCATTCATAATTCTTTCATACATGTCACTCTTGGTTCATTGCATATCCTGTACATCACGGAGGCATTCATATAGAGTCATACTTTGTTCTAGTATCGAGTTGTAATCATTGAGTTGTAAATAAATAGAAGTGTGATGATAATCATTTTCTAGAGCATTGTCCCCAAAAAAGAGAAAGGCCAAAGAAAAAAAAATAAGGCCCAAAAAAAAGAGAAATAAAAAGGGGGAATGTTACTATCTCTTTTTCCACACTTGTGCTTCAAAGTAGCACCATGTTCTTCATATAGCGAGTCTCATATATTGTGCTTCAAAGTAGCACCATGTTTTCATATAGAGAGTTTCATGTTTTGTCACTTTCATATACTAGTGGGAATTTTTCATTATAGAACTTGGCTTGTATATTCCAATGATGGGCTTCCTCAAATGCCCTAGGTCTTCGTGAGCAAGCAAGATGCACACCCACTTAGTTTCTTTTGTTGAGATTTCATACATTTATAGCTCTAGTGCATCCGTTGCATGGCAATCCCTACTCCTTGCATTAACATCAATTGAAGGGCATCTCCATAGCTTGTTGATTAGCCTCGTTGATGCAAGACCTTCTCCTTTTTTGTCTTCTCCACATAACCCCCATCATTATATTCTATTCCACCCATAGTGCTATGTCCATGGCTCACGCTCATATATTGCGTGAAAGTTTATAGGTTTGAGATTATTAAAGTATGAAACAATTGCTTGGCTTGTCATCGGGGTTGTGCAAGATGAGAGCATTCTTGTGTGACGAAAATGGAGCATGACTAAACTATATGATTTTGTAGGGATGAACTTTCTTTGGCCATGTTATTTTGACAAGACATAATTGCTTAGTTAGTATGCTTGAAGTATTATTATTTTTATGTCAATATGAACTTTTGTCTTGAATCTTTCGGATCTGAATATTCATACCACAATTAAGAAGAGTTACACTGAAATTATGCCAAGTAGCACTCCGCATCAAAAATTCTCTTTTTATCATTTACCTACTCGAGGACGAGCAGGAATTAAGCTTGGGGATGCCAACGTATCTATAATTTTTGATTGCTCCATGCTATATTATCTATTGGTTTGGACTATATTGGGCTTTATTTTCCACTTTTATACTCCCTTCGTTCCTTGATATAAGGTGTATAGATTTTTGAGAAAAAATCCGAAATATAAGGTTTGTTGCGATGCACCACACATCTGGATAATGTTTTTATGGATTTGATTACATTTCCTTATATTAGCAAAGCTCCTCTATTTTCTCATGTCAATTAGTTAGGTGTAATCTCGCCCAAAACTTGTGAAATTTTCCCTCCACATGCATTCTTTAATTTCCGTGCCAAAAACTATACACCCTATATTGAGGAATAGAGGGAGTATTATTTTTGGGACTAACCTATTAACCGGAGGCCCAAATTTCGAATTGTTGTTTTTGCCTATTTCAGTTGTTTCAAGAAATGAATATCAAACAAAGTCCATGGCGCCCCTAGGGCGCGGCCTACCCCATGGGCCCCTCGAGCTCCACCGACGCATTTCTTCCTCCTATATATACCTACGCATTCTCAACAGATCGACACGGAGCCAAAAACCTAATTCCACCGCCGCAACTTTCTCAGATCCACGAGATCCCATCTTGGGGCCTGTTTAGGAGCTCAGCCGGAAGGGGAATCCTCCACGGAGGGCTTCTACATCATCATCATAGCCTCTCCGATTAAGTGTGAGTAGTTTACTTCAGAACTTCGAGTACATAGTTAGTAGCTAGATGGCTTCTTCTCTCTTTTGGATCTCAATACAATGTTCTCCCCCTCTCTCGTGGAGATCTATTCGATGTAATCTTGTTTTTGCGGTGTGTTTGTTGAGACCGATGAATTGTGGGTTTATGATCAAGATTATCTATGAGCAATATTTGAATCTTCTCTGAATTCTTTTATATATGATTCAGTTATCTTTGCAAGTCTCTTCGAATTATCTATTTGGTTTGGCCAACTAGATTGGTAGTTCTTGCAATGGGAGAAGTATTTAGCTTTGGGTTCAATCTTGCGGTGTCCTTACCCAGTGACAGAAAGGGTTGCAAGGCATGTATTGTATTGTTACCATCGAGGATAACAAGATGGGGTATTTATCATATTGCATGAATTTATTCCTCTACATCATGTCATCTTGCTTAAGGCGTTACTCTGCTTTTCATTAACTTAATACTCTAGATGCATGCTTTGGATAGCGGTCGATGAGTGGAGTAATAGTAGTAGATGCAGGCGGGAGTTGGTCTACTTGTCTCGGACGTGATGCCTATATACATGATCATACCTAGATACTCTCATAACTATGCTCAATTCTCACAATTGCTCAACAGAATTGCTCACCCACCGTAAAATACCTATGCTCTTGAGAGAAGCCACTAGTGAAATCTATGGCCCCCGGGTCTATTCTCATCATATTAATCTTCCTATGCTTTATTATTGGTTTGCTTTTTTATTTTGCCTTTTTATTTTACTTTGCATCTTTAAATCAGAAATACCAAAAATATTATCTATCATCTCTATCAGGTCTCACTCTCGTAAGTGACCGTGAAGGGATTGACAACCCCTATTCGCATTGGTTGCAAGGAGCTATTTTTTTGTGTAGGTACGAGGAACTTGCGCGTGGCCTCCTACTAGATTGATACCTTGGTTCTCAAAAACTAAGGGAAATACTTACGCTACTCTGTTGCATCATCCTCTCCTCTTCGGGGAAAACCAACGCAAGCTCAAGACGTAGTAGTGTCCTTCCCGGACTGCTTCTTATTTTCCTAGTTTTCTAAATATTCCAAGACGGAGAAAAATTGCCATTAGAACTGTTTTGGAGTCGGTTTACTTACCGTACCACATACCTATTCCTTTTCGGAGTCTGAAGCGTTCTGGAAGGTGTCCCTTATGTATTCCTCTGGGGTTACGGTTTCAATAACGTTGGTTTCAACATTTATAGCATTACCTGAGATATAATGTTTGATTCTTTGACCGTTCACCACCTTCGGATTTGTGCCTTCGAAGTTGTTGATTTTTATGGCACCGGATCGATAGACCTCCTCGATAACGTAAGGACCTTCCCATTCAGAGAGAAGTTTTCCTGCAAAAAATCTTAAACGAGAGTTGTATAATAATGCATAATCACCTACATTAAACTCACGCTTTTGTATTCTTTTGTCATGCCATCTTTAGAGTTTTTCTTTAAACAACTTGGCATTCTCATAGGCTTGGGTTCTCCATTCATCAAATGAGCTTATGTCAAATAGCCTCTTCTCACCGGCAAGTTTGAAATCATAATTGAGCTCTTTAATAGCCCAATATGCCTTATGTTCTAGTTCGAGAGGTAAGTGACATGCTTTTCCATAGACCATTTTATACGGAGACATACCCATAGGATTTTTATATGCAGTTCTATAGGCCCATAATGCATCATCAAGTTTCTTGGACCAATTCTTTCTAGATCTATTAACATTCTTTTGCAAAATTAATTTGAGTTCTCTATTACTCAATTCTACTTGACCACTAGACTGTGGGTGGTAAGGAGATGCAATTCTATGATTAACGTCATACTTAGCAAGCATTTTACAGAAAGCACCATGAATAAAGTGTGAACCACCATCAGTCTTTAAATATCTAGGGACTCCAAACCTTGGAAAAATAACTTCTTTAAGCATCTTAATAGAAGTGTTATGATCAGCACTACTAGTTGGAATAGCTTCTACCCACTTAGTAACGTAATCAACATCAACTAAAATATGTGTGTATCCATTAGAGGCAGGAAACGGTCTCATATAATCAAAGCCCCAAACATCAAATGGTTCAATAACAAGTGAATAATTCATAGGCATTTCCTGACGTCTACTAATATTACCAATTCTTTGACATTCATCACAAGATAAGACAAACTTACGAGCATCCTTGAAGAGAGTAGGCCAATAAAAACCGGATTGCAATACCTTATGTGCAGTTCTATCTCTAGCATGGTTTCCTCCATAAGCTTCGGAGTGACACTTGCGTAGGATTTGTTCATGTTCATGCTCAGGTACACAACGTCTAATGACACCATCTACTCCTTCTTTATAAAGACGTGGGTCATCCCAAAAGTAATGTCTCAAATCATAGAAAAACTTTTTCTTTTGCTGGTATGTGAAACTAGGTGGTATAAATTTAGCAACGATGTAATTAGCATAATCAGCATACCATGGAGCAAAGACGAGAAGCATTTATGACATTTAGTTGTTCATCAGGAAAGCTATCATCAATAGGTAGTGGGTCATCAAGAACATTTTCTAACCTAGACAAGTTGTCTGCAACGGGGTTCTCAGCTCACTTTCTATCAATAAATATTTAAATCAAATTCTTGTAGCAAGAGAACCCATCTAATAAGTCTAGGTTTAGCATCTTTCTTTTCCATAAGATATTTAATAGCAGCATGATCCGTGTGAATAGTTACTTTAGAATCAACAATATAAGGTCTGAACTTATCATAAGCAAATACAAGCACGAGAATTCTTTTTAGTAGTAGCATAATTTCTCCGAGCAATCGTCTAGAGTTTTACTAGCATATTGAATAACATTTAATTTCTTATCAACTCTTTGCCCTAGAACAGCACCTAAAACATAATCACTAGCATCACACATAATTTCAAAGGGTAAATTCCAATCAGGTGGCTGAACAATAGGTGCGGTGATTAATGCTTTCTTAAGTATTTCAAATGCTTCTACAACATCATCATCGAAGACAAAAGGTATATCTTTTTGTAATAGATTAGTCAGAGGCCGAGAAATTTTTGAGAATTCCTTAATGAACCTCCTATAAAAACCGGCATCACCAAGGAAACTTCTTATACCTTTGATGTCCTTAGGACGCGACATCTTTTCAATAGCATCAACTTTAGCTTTATCAACTTCAATACCTCTTTGAGAAATTTTATGCCCCAAGACAATGCCTTCATTAACCATCAAGTGGCACTTTTCAAAAGGTTGCTCAAGCAATCGACAAAAGAGGATCCATAAACGGAGAAATCGTCCATGAAAACTTCACAAATATTTTCACAAAAGTCACAGAATATAGCCATCATGCATCTTTGAAAGGTAGCAGGTGAATTACATAAACCAAAATGCATATGTCTATAAGCAAAAGTACCGAAAGGGCAAGTAAAAGTGGTCTTTGCTTGATCATCTGCTGACACATGTATTTGAGAGAAACCAGAATAACCATCCAGAAAGCAAAAATGTGTATGTTTGGATAATCTTTCTAGCATTTGATCAATAAAAGGTAAGGGGTAATGATCTTTTTTAGTAGCCTTATTTAATTTGCGGAAATCAATTACCATCCTATAACCTGTAATAATTCTTTGCGGGATCAATTCATCTTCATCAATAGGAACGACAGTAATACCTCCCTTCTTAGGGATACAATGGACAGGAGTTACCCACTGACTATCAGCAACGGGATAAATTATACCTGCCTCAAGGAGCTTTAGTATTTCCTTTCTTACCACTTCTTTCATCTTAGGATTCAGCCGTCGTTGATGATCAATAACTGGTTTCGCGTCTTTCTCCAAATTTATTTTTTGTTGACATAGATTGAGACTAATGCCCATAAGATCATCAAGAGTATATCCAATAGCAGCACGGTGCTTCTTCAGAGTTTTCAATAATTTTTCTTCCTCCTTCTCTGAAAGGTTAGCAGTAATAATAACAGGATATATCTTATTTTCATGAAGATAAGCATATTTAAGCGTATCAGGCAATGGTTTAAGCTCAAACACGGGATCACCCTTGGGTGGACGAGGATCCCCTAGGATTTCAATAGGCAAGTTGTGTTTCAGAATAGGTCCCTATTTAAAGAATACTTCATCTATTTCCCTTCTTTCATTCATAAACTTATCATTTTCATGGTCTAGCAAATATTGTTCTAAAGGATCACTTGGAGGTACGGCAATAGAAGCAAGACCAATAATTTCATCTTTACTAGGCAATTCCTCTTCACGGTGTTGTCTACGAAATTTAGAAAAGTTAAACTCATGAGACATATCACCTAGACCAATGGTAACAACATCCTTTTCGCAGTCTAACTTAGCATTAACAGTGTTTAAAAAGGGTCTACCAAATATAATGGGAGAAAAACTATCTTGTGGGGAACCAAGAACAAGAAAATCAGCAGGATATTTAGTTTTCCCACACAAGACTTCAACATCTCTAACAATTCCAATTGGTGATATAGTATCTCTATTGGCAAGCTTAATGGTAACATCAATTTCTTTGAACTCAGCGGGTGCAATATCATGCATAATTTCTTTGTATAAGTCAATAGGTATTGCACTAGCACTAGCACCCATGTCACATAAGCCATGATTACAATGATCTCCTATTTTAACAGAAATAACAGGCATGCCTACCACATGTCTATGTTTATATTTAGCACTAGGTTTAGCAATTCTAGCAGTTTCATCACAGAAATAAATAACATGCCCATCAATATTATCAGCCAAGAGATCTTTAACAATAGCAATATTAGGTTCAACTTTAAATTGCTCAGGAGGTGTATAGGTTCTAATATTGCATCTACGAACCACAGTTGAAGCTTTAGCATGATCCTTTATTCTAACAGGGAAAGGTGGTTTCTCAACATAAGTAGTAGGAACAATAGGATCATTATAAGTAATAGTCTTTTCTTCAACTTTAATAGGTTCAACTACTTTTACTTCTATGGCAGGATGATATTTAAACCACTTCTCCTTAGGGAGATCAACGTGAGCAGCAAAAGATTCACAAAAAGAAGCTACTATCTCAGAGTCAAGTCCATATTTAGTGCTAAATTTACGGAAAACATCGGTATCCATAAAAGATTTAACACAATCAAACTTAGGTGTTATACCGACTCCTTACCTTCGTCGAGGTCCCAATCTTCAGAGTTGCATTTAATTCTTTCCAATAAATTCCATTTGAATTCAATAGTCTTCATCATAAAAGAACCAGTACAAGAAGTATCGAGAATGGTGCGATTGTTGTCAGAAAGCCGAGCATAAATTTTTTGAATAATCATTTCTCTTGAGAGCTCATGATTGGGGCATGAATATAACATTGACTTAAGCCTCACCCAAGCTTGAGCGATGCTTTCTCCTTCGCGAGGCCAAAAATTATATATATAATTACGATCACGATGAACGAGATGCATAGGATAAAACTTCTGATGAAATTCCAATTTCAATCGCTTATAGTCCCACGATCCCATATCATCACATAGCATGTACCATGTCAATGCATCTCCCTTCAAAGATAATGGGAAGACTTTCTTCTTGATATCATCATCGGGCATACCTGCAAGCTTAAATAATCCACAAACTTCATCCACATAGATTAGGTGCTCATCAGGATGTAATGTTCCGTCTCCTGCAAAAGGATTAGCTAGCAGTTTTTCTATCATACCCGAAGGAATTTCAAAGTGAACATTTTCATTTTCAGTAGGTTCAGTAGGTTGAGGAGCGACTCTTTGCTCTACTGGTCGAGGTGAAGATACTGAACAAGCCCCTCAAAGGATTACTTTCCACCGGTAACAAGTGATGAAATTTCAGCGCACTATATAAATTTTCCCTTACCAAATTCCACCTACCAAAGGCGCTTCACTCCCCGGAAACGGCGTCAGAAAAGATTCTTAATGACCCACAAGTGTAGGGGGATCTATCGTAGTCCTTTCGATAAGTAAGAGTGTCGAACCCAACGAGGAGCAGAAGGAAATGACACGCGGTTTTCAGCAAGGTATTTTCTGCAAGCACTGAAATTATAGGTAACAGATAGTTTTGTGATAAGATAATTTCTAACGAGCAACAAGTAACAAAAGTAAATAAATTGCAGCAAGGTGGCCCAATCCTTTTTGTAGAAAAGGACAAGCCTGGACAAATTCTTATATGAAGGAAAACGCTCCTGAGGACACATGGGAATTATCATCAAGCTAGTTTTCATCACGTTCATATGATTCGCGTTCGATAATTTGATAATTTGATATGTGGGTGGACTGGTGCTTGGGTGCTGTCCTTACTTGGACAAGCATCCCACTTATGATTAACTCCTATTGCAAGCATCCGCAACTACAAACGAAGTATTAAGGTAAACCTAACCATAGCATGAAACATATGGATCCAAATCAGCCACTTACGAAGCAACGCATAAACTAGGGTTTAAGCTTCTGTCACTCTAGCAACCCATCATCTAATTATTACTTCCCAATGCCTTACTCTAGGCCCGAATAATGGTGAAGTTTTATGTAGTCTATGTTCACATAACACCACTAGAGGAGAGACAACATACATCTCATCAAAATATCGAACGAATACCAAATTCACATGACTACTAATAGCAAGACTTCTCCCATGTCCTCAGGAACAAACGTAACTACTCACAAAGCATATTCATGTTCATAATCAGAGGAGTATTAATATGCATATAGGATTTGAAAATATGATTTTCCACCAAATAAACCAACTAGCATCAACTACAAGGAGTAATCAACACTACTAGCAACCTACAAGTACCAATCTCAGACTTAGAGACAAGAATTGGATACAAGAGATGAACTAGGGTTTGAGAGGAGATGGTGCTAATGAAGATGTTGATGGAGATTGGCCCCCTCCCGATGAGAGGAGCGTTGGCGATGATGATGGCGATGATTTCCCCCTCCCGGAGGGAAGTGCCCCCGGCAGAACAGCTCTGCCGGAGCCCTAGATTGGTTCCGCCAAGGTTCCGCCACTTGGCGGCGGAGTCTCGTCCCGAAAGCTTTCTTATCATTTTTCTTCGGACGAAAGACTTCATATAGCAGAAGATGGGCACCGGAGGGCCACTAGGGGGCCCACGAGGCAGGGGGCGCGCCCAGGGGGTAGGGCGCGCCCGCACCCTCGTGCCCAGGGTGTGGGTCCCCTCTGGTATTTTCTTCGCTTAGTATTTTTATTATTTCCAAAAATAACTTCTGTGGAGTTTCAAGACTTTTGGAGTTGTGCAGAATAGGTCTCTAATATTTGCTCCTTTTCCAGCCCAGAATTCCAGCTGCCGGCATTCTCCCTCTTCATGTAAACCTTGTAAAATAAGAGATAATAGGCATAAGTATTGTGACATAATGTGTAATAACAGCCCATAATGCAATAAATATCGATATAAAAGCATGATGCAAAATGGACGTATCACTTCTTCACCCAGGTCGTGACTCACCTTGAGGGTGGGGCCGTGAGGGCACGCCGACTCGTCATTTTGCGACATTCCTGGGCGCGCGTTCTCGCGCATCTTCAGCCACCTTCTTCGCTCCAACCCTGACTTTGATTTCAATGCACGATAGCCCCCGTGCCTGGGGCAATCCAAGATGTCCTGGCGAGCTGGGTGAACGATCACGTGTACGACTTGATCGCGGAGCTCGCCCTGCCGACGACGTGGTTGTGCCCGAGGCCGAAGAGGGTCGAGCTGTTGAAGATGATGATGGTAGAGAAGATGATGACGATGAAGATGATGGCAATGGAGCCAATGACGGTGGCGCACCTCTCTATGCTTGTGTCCTCTCAAAGTTTTGAATGTGACCCCATGGGGATGCGGAACTTTTTTTGGAAGAATTTTTCTTGTGATGTATTAAGTGATATTTGCACTCCCTGTTGTCTTCACTCTTTTACTTTTGACACACTCCTAACCCAGAGTATGGGTGACTACCATTGCCGTGCCTTCTCGTGGTGCCTAGTTCTAGGCCTAGGATGGGTCAACTATTGAGGGTCCCGGGTGATGCGCACCTACTGGTTCGCTCAAGAGCGTCGCGCGGGGATCCAGAGAGGTGTGCCCGTGGGCAAAGCCACGGTTGCTGTGGCCTGGTCCATCAGGGCATCTTTAGTACCAGCATGCGCACCATGCCCAGCCCCCGCTCATGGGGTGTGATGGAGCGAACCACGGGCACCCGCCATCCTTCGCAAAAACGGAAACCAAGCGAAGGAAAAACAACTAGGAGAATGAAAAATCAGGAACACCTCCCTTTTTTAACAACAACGTAAGAGCTGCACGTTCATTCCAAGAAATAGCAGATTTGGCTACAAGACAAAAGCAAGGAAAACAGCCGCGTCCGGCACCTATGCTAGTCTTCTAGTCTTCCCACCAGTGCAGAGCATGGGGCCTCCAGTAGGCGTGGGCATAGCCATTGGGGGACCATGTCGTCCGCCTGCGCGGAGCATGGGGCTTCCTCTGTGACGTGGGTGGGAGCCCTGTGAGGCTCACGGGCAGCGCTCAGGAGACACCCGGGCGTGTACTGCCCCACTCATTATAACATGAGAGTGTCACGAGCGGAGAGTTGAGGGACGCTTCTTGCCCCTTGGGCGAGGTCCCCGCCCCGCACATACCATGGGCACCGTTGGGGCGTCTGGAAACCAGGACAGGACAAAGGGGAAGGGGCTACGATGGTGGTGGTGAGGTGGCCGTGGTCCCTCGGCCGGGGGAGGGCTCGCAGGTGCCTTCCCTAGGGGAGGACCCACTTCCGAATAGCACGCGTCGCCGTGGTGGTGACGCCACATGCCTCGTGACATGGGGGAGCCCTGGCACCGGGCCCATCTGCTGTGCACGGCGTGCATCCTAGCGCAACCTCGCGCGACCTCCTAGCGCATGCTGCCAGCCTGGGGCGGGGCCAGCACCCGGAGGTGCACCGTCGTGGCACGATTTACATGTGATCCAAGGTTAGCCTGGCATGTTCCAAAGATACTGGTTGTAACCAGTGGCCGTTGCTGTCGAAGGTGCCATCGGGGCATTAGGTTGCCCCGAAAAGAATCCCGGCCCCGCATGGCCTCGGTGATCCCGACGTCCAGGTCGACGAGGGGAACGTGCGTATGCCTCCCCTTTGTTCGTATAACAAGCCCATCAGCGGCGGCACAGAGGCACTGGGGGCAACAATACGGAAGCCGGTCCTCAATCTCTCCGCTCCACTACCCGTCATTTCTGGTGTCCGGTCGTGCCGAACAAGGGGGTCATGGGAAACCATGGCCACCTATGGGGATATGAGCCCCTTGTGGTTTGGCAGGGGAGATGAGCACATTGCACAAAGAGGGGAGAATGTCGCGCAGCACGACAGAGATCACACGGGCAGTTTTACCCAGGTTCGGGCCGCCGCGAGGCGTAAAACCCTACTCCTGCTTTGGTGGATTGTGGTGGAGACGCAGCGCTCTAGCTCGGCAGGGTTGCCTCGGCGCGTATGAGTGTACAAGGGCCCGAATCCTTTCTATGCACTACAAAAAAATATACTTCCGTGATGATACGTGTTTGTCACAGTAGGTCATATTTTCTGTCATGCATGTACATCCATGACGATTTTATGACAGAGTCAAGATAGTCATACATGTGCTTTCGTAGAAGTGTTCCATGACATTACCAAAATTATCATCACGGAAGTGTCCACTTCCATGACGATAAATCGCGGGTCATAGAAGTGCTTTCGTCAAGGGTAAACGACACGTGGCATCCACCGTAACGGTTTTCCGTTAAGCTATCGGGTCCGGTTTTGGATCCGATATCTCGTTAACAGCCCAGACCAGTGGGAATTTTCCATGTGTAAAATTCTCAATGGCCAGAGGAACCACGTGTCGGCTCACCTTGGGACAGATGTCATCCACTCATTGGACCGGAGGCGCCTATGATACATCGACACATGGCACGACCCAAAGGAGGCCCATTCTGGTGAACAGGTCGGCCCGTTTGACTTGGTCAAAAGGTAGCGGGCCGGCCCACGGAAAGCCTGTTAATGACATGTTCGCATATAGCCCATTTAAAGCCTGCTAACTCACGGCCCGTTACAGCCTATCCGAATTAGGCCTAGTAGTGTCATCTAGGCCGTCCAATATGATTCCAGCCCATTTTAACTTCCGGCCCATGTATGACCCATGACGTCTTTCGGCCCATATGAGGCCCTTTGTAACTCTTGGCCCATTAACGGCCCATGGCGAAACTGGCCCATAGTGAACAGTGTATCGCTTTATACCCATTAATGGCCCATTATTCCATTGGGCCATTTCCAGCCTGTGTTATCTTTTGGCCTTCTCAAGGCCCATTTATTCTTGGGCTCATTTCCAGCATTCGGTAACTTACGGCCCGTTACTAGCCTTTTCTTCTTGTGGGCCAAATTCAGCTCGTGGTTATAGTTGGCCTGTTTGTGGCCCGTTAATCCGTTGGGCCATTTTCATAGCATCATCAAATACGGCAGATTAACAACGGCCCATTATGGTCGGCCCTTGAACGGATGATTACAACTCTAGCCCGTTTACGGCCCATAATGCGGTCCGTTATTGGCCCATGTTTGGCCAATTGATCATACGGCCCGTAGAAGACCCATTGATGCTACGGCCCGTAGAAGGCCCATTGTTTCCATAGAAGGCCCATTTTTTCTATGGCCCGTAGGAGGCCCATGGTCAGTACAGTAAATATGTAGCCCATGGTTATTGTGGCTTTGTTTTAAAAAATAGGTTATTGCGGCCACTAGCAAACCGCGGAAAAAGAACTGCACTGACTACAAGAAAACAAATAAACAAGACAACAAGGAAATAAATAAGCAAGCAACTTATGCTAAGCTATCATGACTATTACACATATTACATCCATTGGGCATCAAAATTCGCCACCAGTGCAAATATAGGGAACGAAGCAGCATATCACATACACTGGTTGTCAAAGTTGGCGACCAGTGCAAATAAACTCTGCAACTAAACAAGTCCAGAACTGAAACCACTTCAAAAGAGCTTAATAAAAAAATATCATGGGTACCCATAATGCTGGCAAGATGCCTAGCAAACTTATTAACTTTTTCTCGTTTTGCACTTAAATCCTCTAGCGCTTGCTGTTGCACTAGAAAGTATGCATCTGAATTCTGCAGGGACTTCCTCAATCCTTCGGCTTCCTATCGCAGAACATCTGATTGATGTCTTTCAACTTCATGTTGAGACTCAAGAAACCGAACTGATTCAGGCAGCGAGTTCAAAGAGCTGGTGCTAGCAGTAGTGGCAAGTAACTCGAACAGTACATCAAGACGGGACTTTGGGGTTGTCTCAGTGTCTTCAATATAGTTTTTATCAGCTTTCTTGGAGACCAACAGGGATATCTCACTATCTTGAACCTTATCTGCATTACTTCCTTTACCATTGCATAACGGGGTAGTCTTCTCCAATATTTTATCCGCATTCTAAAAGAGAAACAAACAGACACATCACAGGTTTACCATGTTGTATATGAAACTCATTTTGGTAAAACAATTAAGTAGTAAGGTGGACAGGATAACAACATGAAACAAACATATATCTATGTAGGATGGTCACTATAAGGTCCACATCATTCTAGTTTATGTTGCCAAATCAAGATAGAGATAGTTCAAATCATATCTATTTAAGACAAGGCAGCATAGACAGAATATAAGTGTGGGAAACTACATAGCAATAATGACACTTGTAATGTGCATGGCATGAGAACATAACTCTTTATTCAATTGAAACTGAAATCAACATAGAGTAAGTTACAATAGCAAACACGTTAAATAAATAGGTTTAAAACATACTTGTTGCGCCATTGGAGTTTCAATTGCATCAATCAAATTTGAAATTTGTTGGTATGATTAAATATAGTGATGCAAGAGAAAAGGAGTAGGAACCATAGCTACAGAACCTGATCTGACAACAATTCTTCTTCTGCTTTAAGCGTCGACTTGGGGTTCGGAGTGCTGGTCCTCGTGCTTTGGGCACTGCAGTTGCCTTACTAACTGCTCGTGTTTGGGTGCTCGGTGGTGGAGACGGTGTTGTGTCAACTGGAACTGGTTAATATCTACTGGGGTTGGGGTTAGAAGGGGTGTAGCTAGTTCTCTGTCCAACTGGGTAGGGTACAATCTGTGTGAGTCTGGGTCCTGTGTGGTGGGGCTGGTTCCTGGCAAGTACAACCATGGTTCTATCTGCATCGACATGTAGCACGATCTTTTCTGAAGACCGCGTTTTTACTCCCATAGATACTGCCATCACCCCCACCAATTCAAATGGCTGATAAACAAGAAAAGTAATTGAATGTACAGACATTGTAAGATAGACATGTGCAATGGATAGTAGGGAAGAAAACAAGTCATGAGATAATTCACATTTATGTTGTCTAACCAAACAGAATATCATGACATAATTTCACATATATGATGGATAATTAAAAAGGATAGCATGAGACAATTTCACATGTATGATGGCTAACTAAACATGATAGAATGACGTACTTCAAAATATGATGACTATGTAAACATGATGACATGATATAACTATACGATGTGTCTATTAAAGTTGTTGGCATGCCATAATTCACAAACATGTTGTCGATGGAAACATGATGGCATGATATAATTCACGGATACAATGACACAATTCAAAATATGATGACTATATAAATAGGATGAGATGATATAACTATATTATGTCTTTAGAAAATGGGTTGGCATGCCATAATTCAAATACATGATGTCTATGTAAACATCATGGCATGATATAATTCAAATATATGATTTATATACTAAGCAAGTGAGCAAAGGGCAATCACATATATCATGTGTCAACTAAGGAGATGGCATTCAATATTGTGTATATGATGTAAAAACTAAGCATTGCAAGACAACATATGCATGATATGAGTAATATAACCCTGCCAAGTTTGAGCATACACCTCAAGGGGATAATAGGACTGGTCATTTGCCTCTGAACCCTCCTCTGAGGAGCTATCTGTAACTAGCAAGATATCTGCTTCAGCAGGTAGCATTGTCTGCTCTGAAGACCTTGTTTTCACTCCAGATTTCTCCATAACCAATTCAAATGGCTGATGCACAGGAAGAGCAGTTGAATATACAAACATTGTCGACAAATGCAATGACTAATACAAAAAAGGATGACATGATATAATTCACATATATGACGCTTGGCTAAACAGCATGGCATTGCATAATTCACATACATAATGCCTTGCAACAAGATAGCATTGCATAATTCACATATATAATGTCTTGCACCAAGATGGCATTGCAAAATTCGCATACATGGTAATTAGACACTAAACAGGTGGATTCATACAAAGCATGTCTAAACTAAGAAAATGACATGCCAATGCAAGACGCCATATGCACGATATGAGCAATATAACCTTGCCAAGTTAGAGCATGCACCCCGGAGGGAAATAGGACTGATCATCTGTCTCTCAATCCTCCTCTGAGGAGCTATCCATTACCAGCAAGACATGCGCTTCGTCAGATAGCATTGTCTCCTCTGAAGACCTTGTTTCCACTCCAGATTTTTCCATGACTGTGTTGATTGGCTGACGCACAAAAAGAGTAATTGAATGTACTAAAATTGTTGAAAAATATAATACATAATAAAAAATGATGGCATGATATAATTCACATATAAGATGACTGGCTAACCAGGGTGGCATTGCAAAATTCACATATATGATGCCTGGCTAAACAAGATGGCATTGCATGATTCACATATATGATATAGAAGCTAAACAGATGGCATTCACACAATGCGTGTCTAAACTAAGCGTATGACATATTTTATGTATAAAGTGAGCAATGCAAGGCACCATACGCATGATATGACCAACATCAGCATGCCAAGTTAGAGCAAAAGACCTCAGGGGGTAAATAGGAGTGGTCTGCTCCCTCTGAATCCCCCTCTGAACTGTTATCTTCCTCTTGATTACAGTATGGAATGGGGGAGGGGGGTTGCTTTTGTGTCGACCATGGAGCAATGTCTGCATGAAATTTTATTGCCACGCAAGGCTTGCCTCTTTTGCTCTACATGTTCAGTACCATTGTGTACAATAACTGAAATGCATAGGAATAAAACATAGTGAGATTATGTAAGGAGTGCATGCACAAATCCAGAGTGATGGTAGCAAACTATGGATAGAACCAAAACCAACGATAGCAGATAGATAATAGCTTTGGTTAAAAAATACAAATAATGGATCCTCATGAAACTCATAGTAGACACCCAAGATTAACCAGATAGGTATTGATTGCTACCCGAATATGTACCCCACAGCCATTTAAAAACTCATGTTTGAGCATTAGTTTGGACCTGACTTGGAGTCTAATCGATCAATAGGGCAATAAAGTAGCATGTCATCATATTAAGTGATGCATAACATAAGCAGACACGAAAGAGTGCGACCTCTCTTGTGGACCCATGTAGTCCTCAAGGTCATCTGCTCAGTTGATAAGCGTAATGCAGTTGTCGTAGCTGCCGGCGGCGGGGAAGAAGATCTAAGGTGGCAAAAGACAGTATGGAGGGCGGATCCCTACTACGGTGAACCCTTCCGTCGTTGGAGCAGCTGAGCTGGGGTGGAACACAGCACAGTAGGAGCGGCACAAACCACACAAGGTTTTCTTTGACACATATCTGTAACAGAAGTAATTGTGTAAGGGCTTGTTTGAATTTGAGGATTCTAACAATGCATGGATAGGAAATACACATGAATAGGATAGGAATGCACGTGCAAAACAAAGAATTTAAAAACACAGGATTTCTGCCAATCTGGGTGTTTGGTTCACAAGAATTGGAAGATGACAGGATGCAAAGAAGCATGGTGAGATTAAGCCAAACCACAAGAAAATGTACGGTTATAATGATGTTATGCTACTACATCTTAGTCTTGTGCTTCATGAATAGGAATTTGAAAAGGAGGACAAGTGGATATTAAAATTCCTACGGTTTTTCTTTCAAGGAGACACTAAAGGAACAAATCCTACAGTTTTCCTTTGATCCATTCCTTTGAACCAAATGCATGAATAGTAGTACCATAGGAAACTTTCCAATTCCTATGTTTTCCTTCACTTTTACTTTCAAGCACTGGCGATTCTAGTAGGCGGGCTTGAGCAGGGAAAATCCTACACTCGAAAAAATTGTGCTACTTTTACTACTTTGGACCCAGGCCACTACCCTACTAGCTCAGCTCCCAGGCCCATCTACAAATGCACAGCACAAACGCGCAGAGATAAATAATGATTGCGTTCAAGAGAGTCCATCACGGATAGCTAAGTTGCCTGGTACCTCACTACTTTTCATGTAGTAGGACAAACTAATCATATTTCACGTTACTATGTGTGCTCAGTGGACAATACATATAACATGTAGAGTAAAAAAGCGATGCAACAAGTGTACAACCTCTTTAGCGAAGCCATGTCGATCTCAGCCTGATTGGGTTTGTCGGTGAGAATGCTCCAGCTGATTTGGCTGTCGGAGGAGGGGAAGAAGATCTCAGGCGTCTAGAGATGGAGCCGGGGATACTGCTCCGCTGTGATGGAGGGTTTCGTCGTTGGAGCAGCTCCGGTGAGTTCTATGACGGTGAGGCTGAAGCAGGACAAGAGAGACAACATTAACCTGAGTGGAATTCTAACAAAATCTCCAATGGATGACGTAAAATACATAACCAGAAAGTGCTAGATGTAAAATACATCAACCGCTCATCTCTGAACTTAACTGTCGAAAGTGAATTTAACTGTTGAAACTGAATTTAACTGTCAAAACTGAATTTTGCTGTAGAAACTGAATTTTACTATTGAAACTGAATGCACTAGTAGCAGAAAAGCAGTAGCAGTAGCAGCGCCTAGAGTAGTAGCATGTGCGATAGCTGGGGCAGCTGGTCATGTAGTAGCATCTCGGGTAGCAGCTGTAGGGGCTCGAGCGAGAGCAGGATCTGCTACTCGTGTAGCAGCAGCGCGTGGAGCAGTGCAAGCAAGAGCAAGAGCAGACCAGGCAGGGGACCGAGAGCAAGAGCAGAGCAGCAGCGCGAGAGAGAGCCAAAGCAGCAACAACTCCTACTGATGTGGATGTCACCGCCGAGGGAGCGACGCCGTGGAGGAAGTGGCCGGTGATGCCGTCGTGGATGGAGCCGCGCCATGTCGGCTCGGAACTGAGCGCCTGCAGCACCGTGAGATCGAATCAAGAAGAAAATGCGGCGAGTAGTGTAGAACCTCTTTGGTGGCATCGATTAGGCCTCACCTTCATCCGAGGAATCGGTGATGATGATACTCTTCCGGTGGTGCAGGTGAAGACGGCGGTGTGGGAATGTAGGTGGCGCGAAAGACGAGGGAACGTCGGGGCAGCTCCTTGGAGGTGGAGGATGGGGTGGCTGAACCAGCGGGGTGACAAGATCGATGACGGATCCTCATCCGGTTCAGTGGATGAGGGATGTCCAGGTGTTGCTGTGGACGACGTCGTCGGGGAAGACGCTCCGGCTGGTGGCGGACGGAGGAGGGTGTGGGGCTTCGTGGGTTTTTGCAGCCTCGGTGTATGAATGGGTGGGAGGATGGGATGGGAGGGGGGAACCATGGCTTAGGGACGCGTTTGTCTGAAATGTGGGGTAATTTATGAAAGTACCCCCACCGATTTGAGCTAGGCGGTTCTTCCGGTTCAGGAGTATCACGGGCATTTCACGTGTCGGGATTTCACAGGAGGTGGGAGTGTTCTCGTGCGTTGTAATTTTGGGATAGCAAGGCGCGGGTTGAGATGGAGGGAGTTATCGGAGCACAATGAGACAAAGATATATCCTAAAATTTCGGGGTAACAAGGCTCGGGTTGAAGAGGCAGGAGTTTAGCAGCACTATAGACAGCTTGTAATTTTGGGAGAACTTAAGGTGTACAAAAAAAGACAATTCACACCTAATCACTAGAGAGAGCCATGTCCCTTTTTACTATATTACTAGAAATGCATTCAAATACAACAACAAAAAAACTAAAAAATCGGGACAACAAACATAACGTGTACAGTACCAAATCAATTTGCACTTCCCTCAACAATAAAAAAACAATTCATGTTGTCTAGCGTATGGACTAAATTTGAGTACATTTTCCCTATTTGAATGGGATTGTACTCAGGTTAGTTATACAACCATCTAAATATTATCTTCACAACACATGACATGAATATAGGAGTAGTAAATTCCTATATAAATAAAAACTACATGTAGATACGATCTCAAATTCAAATTTATGTATCCATTTTGTGTCGAATTCAAATCATAGTACATGTATGCTCTAGCTAGATGTTCGAAATCTAAACCATGTATGATACTACGTACAATGTGTTTAAAACACACAACACACACACAAACACCATTTAGACTAGTAAGGTACATGTGCATTGCACACGTGAGATTTGGCAACCAATTTATAAATAAATACAACATTATAGCATGTAAGCTTTGATTCATATATGCATGATCCAAATGTTTGTTTAATTCTTATATTTCATCTCATTCAAAATCAATTAGTTTTTATTAAAAACCTAATCTATTTTAAGATTCCTGGAATTGTCCATTGTAAAGCATAAAGTAAAAACAAATAATGGCAATTCATGTAGAAAAAAATTTGGGCAATTATGATACGGAAGATTCTAGAACAAAGGAGAAGTGCTTGTGTTTTGAGGTTTGTGTATTATGCTTAAGATCAACCATGGAGTCTTCTACATTGTACATGTGGCAAAATCTGGTAGAATGTAGATGATATCCAACGGCCAGTAGTGCTCGGATTTGCCATCTCTGCACCGTCGGATTGGCTTCATCCAACGACCATCTTTCAAAGTTATTCGCACACTATATAGGGTTATAGACTAGTAATGTACACGTGCATTGCACGCATGATATTTGGCAACAAAAATTAGGAATGAATAACACATTGTCGCATGTAAGCTTTGAGTCATATATGCATGATGTAGATGTTCCTTTAATTCTTATAGTTCATATCATTCAAAATCAATTAGTTTTTATCAAAAAGCTAATCTATTTTAAGATTCATGGAATTGTGCGTTGTAAAGCATAAAGTAACAACAAATAATGGCAATTCATGTAGAAAAAAATTGGGCAATTATGATATGGAATATTCTATATATCTCATCAGGTCTCACCCTCTTTCCCACGTACACATCGATCAATCTATACCTCTCTATATAGGATTATGTAGCTAAAAAACCCACATTGTATATCCATCATCCCCCTCTCATCATCGATGCCTTCCGCTTCATCTCTCAGACGTGCGCACAGTGGTGAATACAGGGGGCAGCAAGGGCCCTGGCCCACCCTAACATCACTATATATCGAGGCTAGAATGAATGTGATCAGTAGATCAATTGCTGGTAAAATGGTTTAAGTTGATGGATTGGACCTTCCCGTAAAGGATTAGCAATGCTTGGTCTCCTAGCTCATCTATTTTTCATGGCTCCGCCACTACGCGCAACCGCGCACTCGCCCCCTCTCTTTAAATATCGATCTTGCAGTTGTGCACTCCTTCATAGTGTCCCTCCACTTGGCCCCTCGCACTATCTTCGAGCCCCCCACCCCATATCCCAGTGCTTGTACGCTCGTAGAGATCTTCTCTCTATATGTCTCTATCAATATCTCGCGCGGTCAACCCCTCCCCTCCCTTGTCGTATATCACCCTGGCCCCATGCACATACATGTATGTATATTGGCCTCTCCTTCACACAAATTGCGTTGACACGTATTCCCTCACCATATCTTAGTATCTCTCACACACACGGACTACGTGTGCGAAAGAAAAGAGGTGCACACACACACTCGTTCCACATACAAACGCGCGGGGTGCACGATGGAGCACATTTGTACAAAAAATGAGTGTGTAGAAAGCCTTTAGATGATGTGCCAAACTAGTCTATATCTATACCTCTATATCTATATCTATACCCCTATATTGAGTGTGAATAAATTTGAAAGATGGTCATTGGATGAAGCCAACCAGACGGTGTAGATATGGCAAATCCGAGCACTACTGGCCATTGGATATCATCTATATTCCACCAGATTCTACCACATGTACAATCTAGATCAATCCCTGGTTGGACTTAAGCATAATGCACAAACCTCAAAACACAAGTACTTCTCCATTGTTCTAGAATCATCCGTATCATAACTGCCCAAACTTTTTTGCTAGTTGAATTGCCATTATTTGTTTTTACTTTATGATTTACAACGCACGATTCCATGAATCATAAAATATTTATAAAAACTAGTTGATTTTGAATGAGATGAACTATAAGAATTAAATGAACGTCTACATCATGCATATATGACTCAAAGCTTACATGCTATAGTGTGGTATTTATTCATAATTTGGTTGCCAAATCTCATGCGTGCAATGCACGTGTACCTTACGAGTACTTCCTTTATCAGTTAATATATTATGATTAAAATGATGTGGGGAATCCATGAAGCCATGTGGCACATGTGGAGGCATTGTCGCGACCTCCATGTGTGGATTGATGACAGTGACGTGGTGCTGGTTCCAGAAGAATGTACTCGTCCTCTCTCACGCACACTAGCAATACATGCACGAAGCGAAGATGTACGCGCACACACTCATTCCCTCGCACGCACACGCGGGTACATGGTGGGATGCATTTTTGTACGAAGATCCACCCCATGTGATAATTTGGCGCGTGTAAAGTCGTTCACTTCATTGATGGCCAATTAATACAGTGCATGCAAATTAGAGTGGACGTGAGGGAGGAAGTAGTTGAGAAAGATATTACTACTCCACTGCGTGCATGCGAGTAGTTAAATCATGGGTTGCTACTTCCATTGGTCTCCTTCGTATTTTGTGCCCATTTTTTACCATAATTTTAAGTAACACAATATTTATGCATGTCATAAAATTAATGTCATTGAAAACTAATTTTAAATGTGATTCCAATGATATAATTTTTGGTGGCATGCATTAACATTTTATTAGTTAAATTTCCGGTCAAAAATTGGCACAAAATAAATAGGGGGCCAATAAACTAGGACGCGTGCAGGATGATCAATTTTTGCCTGGGTTAGTATTGGTGGCCTTTGTATTTAAATATGGACGGAGTGGAGTAGTGCTATCTTTCTCTTAGCCTTGTAGGGCTCAAGCAGTGCCTATGATCGTCTCCCTGCCTCGCCCACCAGATCCCGCCATGGAGGATCCCGCCATGGATAATCCCTTAGATCCCAGGATCCCGCGGGCTGCCCTCTCGCTGCCCGCAAAGATCGCCGCCTTTGAGCGAAACCCACATGTGTTTCAGAGGGGATCCATTGCGCTGGAATCATAGATCGGTGGTGCGGGAGGACATGCCAGGGCTACGTTTGAGGTGGTGGGCAGTAAGGGCAAATCAGATCAAGGAAGCGTTGCATCGATTGGAGACAAGTTCGAAGGAGTTGCGCCTGGTGAAGCACAAGGTGGAGGCGCAAGTCGATCTCAAGGGAGAGATGCTGAGGTATGTCAGCATCTGGCAACGTCGTGTTGATTTCGAGCTGGGGCTAATGGCACAAATCATATTCACGAAGTCGATTGTGGAGGAAAGAACGTGCATGCATATGGAATGGCATGAGAAGCCGGTGCAAGTTTTCAAATGGGCGGTAGGAGAAGCCAAATCCCAGGACCAGCTATGGTGGCGCCAGCGATGCAGTGACCTACTCGGTTGCTGTTGTAGTGAACTTGCAACACCATGTCGGTTTGAAACCTTGACAATCACTCCATCTATATGTATTGTATTCATGTGAAAATACTTGGTCGTTTGGAAAAAGATGGTAATTGATTTATCACTAGTTTTTTAATGCTTGGTCATGACAATCACCTGAAGCCACAACCGGAAGTCTCCATCGCATAATACTTACAGTCGGTCGCACCAACAGACGGTCGGTCGGACCCACGTCTCACCAAAGGGACACGCATCAGCTTGGTCTGACATGTACAACCTGTTATATCACTGACTTGTGCGACTGCATTTGAGGAGTAGTACTAGAAATTTATGTTCCACTAAACTCATCGGGAGCCGTTTCGGGCCTCGAAACCAAAACCATCAATTAATCTTTAGCTTGTTCCCATCACATTCCAAAGTAGTACTACCATGCTATAATTAAGTGCAAACCTGCTCACACCTAGTACGTATCAGACCTGAACATATTCCCACTATGCAGGTTTTAGTGCTAGTGCTAGTACTAGGTTATAAAAAGGGGAACTACCTAGCTGAAAATTAGTCTACCTTCCTCCGCATAAGTCTTTCTTGTTCGCCCGTCCTTGCCATGGCCGGTGTGCAGAGCTCTAGGTCGAGTACTACTCATAACATGGCAGTGGCAACCAAGGCCGCTGGAAAAAAAAGAGAGGGATCGCTGCCTCGTAAAGACCTCAAATTATTTCTCACGGGCAGGCGAGGGATCCCAGCAGCGCCCTAGCCACGAAGGCCAATATGTTGAGCTGGCGGTGCTGGAGTCGTTATCCCACGACGACATGCCTGAACAGCTCAATATGAAGAAGGAGTTCATCGACGGCTTGGTGGAGCTGTTGAAGGAGAGCCTCGACGCCATGCCCGCTGAGCTCATCAAGCAGGGGGAGTTGACCGCCGGCTTGGTGATGCTGCCGAAGAAGAGCATTGCCTCGAATAAGAAGGCGACCAGCAAAATGCTGCAACTTCAGGAGGACAATGCAAAGCTCCGCCACGAGCTCGACCTGCTGAAGGAGGAGAACGCCGGCTAGAAGAAGCTGCATGAGAAGAGTAGTTCCTCGGTAAAGATGTTGCACGCCCCCGTCATGGAACGAAAGGATGAGTTGGCGAAGCTCCGCATTGAGCACCCGGCTGTTGTCGAGGTACGTAATGTGGTCGTGGAAGAGATGATGAAGGCTCAAAGCCCGTGTCATGGACAAAATGAAGAAGATGGCGGAGGAGATGCGTGAGCAGATGGAGGTCGTGGAGGCGACAAAGAGGCAGTTACGACTCTGTGGCCAACAACCCTTCATGTAGTAGAGAGCAGCGCCCCGGACTTTTGTGTGCGTCGTCCTTCTTTTTTGGGGGGGATAATCTTCCTTCTTCTTTTGCTCCTGTGTTTCTTCTTTTGCTTCAGGTGTTTCGCTGCACGTGTCACGTTCTCTGCGAGGCATGAATAGAACAATGCTAATGATGAGCGGCACCGTGGGATCGATGACTAGCAAATTAGATCTTTTTTTATTGCCATGTCACACTGGGCTGCCGTGTTTCGTGCTCCTCCCTCGTACTAGTACTCCAGTGGAAAACATGACTATACCGCATGGTTCTTTGCTCCTCCTCAGGTCGTCAGCAACATTTATACAAGTAGTCAAATCACAAAGGCCCCGCCTTCCAGCAGTAATGATCCATCAAATCAGAAAGGCCCTCGCCTCTCGTGAAACCGACCAAGCGAGACTGCCCCGCCCTCTAGCCTTTCAAATGTATACCTTTGTACAGTAGTAGTATCGATGGATTGCGCCATGGAGCAAAACTAACAAGATGAAATTAAAGAAAAAAGGTGGTACATGTAGAGAGCGCTCATAGCCAAATTATGCATATAGTACTATTAAAAAGCTAGTATGTTCTTAGATGAGGGTGCTAAATTTGATTAAATAAATTAGCATACCTATTTAATTCTTGGGTTTTTATTATTTATGCCACTAGTTGTGTCTCACTACTCAGTTTTGCCATTAGAAGTTATGACTACTCAAAAACGCCATCGATCCATGAGATGCTTGCTCAAAAATGCCATTAGATATCTCAAAAATGCCATCGTTCCGTTAGATGTTTGCTCAAAATGCCATTAGACATTGTTATTTTCACGTCAAACCCGTTGACCATGTTATATGACAAAAATAAGCCTAGACCCACATGTCGATTCTCTCTATCTCACAATGATAAGTGTGGCACTGCTTGTTAGGAGTAATCAAGCGAATAATTTTACAGGAAAATAAGAACGCTATTGGGATCAAGTATGGCCCACACTTTATTGTAGTGAGATAGAGGGAGAGCTGGCATGTTGGTCCATAGGTATTTATGTCATTATAACATAGCAAAAGAGATTCAAGTCACAATAAAGGTGTCTAGTGGCATTTTGAGCATCTGTCTAATGAAGCGGTTGATATTCCTAGTGGCTAAACTGAATAGTGGACACAACCGGTGGCATAAATGATAAAAACCCTTAATTCTTTGACAACTAAACTGATGGCTATATGATGTTGGCCACATATTTTGTACGTATATAATGTGAAGAAACGAGTGGTAGTACTAACAACTAGAAGATGAACTATAAGAAATACTAGTATGTACATACTGAAGAGTTAAAGTAACGAGAAGGAACATAACATAGTTCTTCTGGGGGCTCAACACAATAGAACCCTCAAATAAAACTAAGCACCCTGAAATTAAACTAAGCAACTAATCCGGTAGACACTGCATTACAACCACCATGAGCAATAACAGTGCCACCTTACTCGGACTCCCCGTCCACGTGCTCGACTTCGTCTTTGTCCCTCTTACTCTTGGCCGATACTTCTCTGCTTTAACCGCACACTTGGATCTCGCTCTTCTTCCAACCCTTGTAGATATTGAAACAAAGGTAGGCATCCATTGCAACGTAATGGATGTGGTCTCTATCTAGTACATTCCACTGCCATGCAAGATGAAACTTTGGCGGAGGTTTCTTCAGTTTACCGTACGAAGGATCAACCATGGCTGCTGCCGGGGTCAGCATTGAAGACTGACGGGAGGACACCAGCACATTCCTCTGGAGTTCGAAGGGCTGGCATACAACGAGGCCTATCCGACCCAGGAATTCTTTGTCGTTCGTAAAGTCTACATAAATGAATTTGACTTTGCCGCCCCTAAGGAAGTTCTTAAAATCCTCGCACTCAACATTAGCATGGCATATGTGGAAGACCAAGCACAAGTTATGCACCCAACCCTAGATCATGGCGGGCTTCATCTTCTCTTTCCCCAGGACTGTGGTGTACTCAACATCTAGCCCAGCGACCCACTCATCACCCTTTGACTTTTCAAGCATGCGTCTGAAGCGAGCAAGGCATCCTTTCACCGTAGTGGAAGAACGGGTGTAGATAACGTCAAACTCATCGCCGGTGATGGTTCTAACCTTGTACTCACCACCGATCATGGAGATTTGGGACGCCATGGATTTGGGAGGAGAGTTAGGATTAGTGGAACTGCTGTAATGTGAAATGATGGGATGACTAGGAGCGAACTGCTGTAATGTTAAAGGACGGTCGGGGACGAGTAGGAGCGAACTGCTAGCGGTTTTCCGATTGTAAAAATGATGAGTGCGGCGTGCAAACGGCAGGGTAGTGGCTTGCCAAGTGGATAAATGGATTCATGCATAGTACTGTGGGGGCCCAATTAGATGCCATGTTTACTAGACGCCCAATTAAATGGCTTCATGCATCCGCGTGTTCACATGTCAAGCGTCAGGAAAACTACAGGTGATACGAAGCCTTCCATGCTCCCATGGTTCGGGCTTCCGAGAGCCCTTGGATCTGAGATCGAACGGTTGCATGGCGTGATTCTAGACCTATGGGTGAATATCCTATCCTGGATGGCTATTCTTCAAATTTTCATCAACTTAGCATGCGACCGTTCGATCTCAGATCCAAGGGTTGTCAGTAGCCCGTATCATGGTCGCGCCTACCACGACCGCCGACTCGCTTTTTGTGGTCGCTCCCTTGGAGATTTTAGATGGCTATAAATGAGAATTTTTTCCTACTTCGCATGCATGAAACTACTTCCTCCATCCAGGTGTGTTAGGCTATCTGATGTTGGCATGTCATACATAGTCATCACTTAGGCTGGTTGTAATGGGAGTATCATAAGTAGTATCATGCATGCCAACTAGACTTTTTGGATGATGTGGCACACAATTAAATGAGGAAAGAGAAGATGTAGTATCATATCATGATACCATATCATATCAAATGTTGTACTAGATTGTGTCATGCATGGAAATTAATAAGGCAACCTAAGATACTAACTTATGATACTATGCATTACAGAGGTAGTATCATACACTAGCACTACTGCAGGATGCTGCTAACGCAACACTACGATCAGAGACCCTTTGATGAAACTGTGTTCCATGCATTAATCACAAACGGGGACGTAAAAAACTGTCAAAAAAGGTGCAAAACATTTGCGATGGTGGAGCCATCAAACACGGTTCAGATTTTAGTTGCGTGTGCGATTCAGGCCACACGGTTAACCCGTTCGAACTGTTTGCGATGAGGCAGAACAACAGAAACGGGCAGCCATATCAATGTGTGTGCGATATACGGCATAGAGTTTGCTCCGATGAACCATTTGCTATTAGGGAGTGCAACATAAACGGTTAGCAAGATCAAGGTGTGTGTGATATAGGGCATACGGTTCACTCGTACGAACTATTTTCAATTAGAGAACGCAATAGAAATGGTTCAACTTAAGAAGATGTGTGTGATACGTGGAAAACAACCGACTTGGATGAACTGTTTGCGATGAGAAATTACAACATAGACGGTTAATACAGTTAGTTCGTGTGTGATTCCGTGTGTACAAAAACTTTGAAAAATGCAAACTAGTTGCTTGCGGTGGCTAGGAGTATCGCACACGATGCGTCTGCGAGTATTCATGTGCGATGATTAGTAAGTTACACATACGTTTCCTTATGTTAACACTTGTGTGATAAATAACACGCGGCACCAGATACGGTACTCGGGTTGTGTGTGTGATCCACTTAGTCTTCTCGCGCTCCAGGGAATGCTTCCCACGCTCCACAGGGATGAATTGTAAAATCCATACCTATTCCCTCACCAGTTTCCCACCACCAGCTAACAGCTTGCTGCATATAACCCAGGCGGCAACGCCCCGCCGCGACACTCTGCGAAGATCTAGTCCTCACCCATCTACCATTAGTTATTCCAAGCATGCCAGGCAACAACCAAAGCTTCGACGTCGACGCCTACCTGCGTTACATCTTCGGCGAGGAGAACGAGCCGGAGCAGGTCTGGAAGCAAGAGCTTCATTGACCGGTGCAGGCACCATGGCCCATTGGCAGCGATATCGGCGTCACACTCCTTGGAAGCACAATCAACATATTGCAGAGGAGGTGTGATGAGCAGTTTGCCATCCCCCGTGGAAAAGATCCAGAGCTGCTCGGCTGCATGATCGATGACCCACCCGAAGAGTCGCCGTCACCAGTGCTCATCGAGAGCCTGATGCCCCGCAAGGAATGGGCAGAAGACTGCAATTCAGTCAAGACAAAGGCGGCCTACGGCTTCATCATTGCCCGTGGCAGCCGTGTCAACCTTGATTCCAATGATGTGGTGGCCAGGATCGAACGCATCCTTGGCGGAGTTGACGTCCCCGATGAAGTAGAACATCGCCAACGTGATATCTTGAGGATGCTGGTGATCGACGGAATTTGCTACCAGGCCAAAGACATGGAAATGGAGCGGTTCCACGGAGTTGTCATGCGCGCGATTGCATGCTGTCAAGCTCTTCTAGAAGAGGCCCAGCAGCCCCAGGAGCCTCCCAGCGCCAGCAACTCCATAGGCGAAGGCGGTTCAGGACACTCGGAGTGAACTGCTGCAAGGGTGCTATGCTGATCATGGAGTCTGAGAAGACCATCATCGGAAGGCCGCCAGCTCAGCCTTTTAGCTTATATTTTATTATAATTGTATGCATATGTAGGTCGTGAGTGTTCTGGGCCTTGCCGCATTTGGCATTTTAAACTATCCTGAATATGTAAGACAATTATTAAGAATTATTAACAGTCGCCATTGTAACTTTGCCACAACGGCGAGCAGAGCGTGCGCAGGGACGCCAGAACGGAGCGCGCTGCGGCCGCCTCAACGGCGAGCAACCACCTGGTCAACCTTCTGCCATCAATAAAATTTGACCTTGTTTCTCGTCACATTGCTGATTATGATGCAATAAGTAATTGCAAATCTGTTCACACCTATCAAACTAATATGTGTTCACACTTAGCACCGGGCTATAAAAACTACCCACTTGAAAATTACTTCACAGTTCCTCTCCTCATCACCCACAAAACTGGTTTTTTCTGTCAAGTCATTCTGCCATGACCGGTAAGTGGATTTTAGGGTGGACATATAACCAGGCAGCAAAGACCAAGGCCGCAGAAGCACTAGAGAGGTCCCGTCGCGAAGCTGCAGCCGCAACAGAGATGTCCCGTCGCACCGCGGAGTCCTCGAACGAGCTCTCACGGGGACGCGAGGGCTCTAACAAGCGCATTCGCGGCGTCGGCCATCGCGACGAGCCTGCGATCCTAAAGTCCTTCACCGGAAACGATGACATTCTCGCTGGCGTCACTACGCAAGAGGAGCTGGTCGACGGCTTGATGAAGCTGCTCAAGATCAGCGATGCCTTGGTTGACAAGGCGACCGGCCTCGTCGAGCAACTCATGGATGACAATGCGAAGCTCCTCAAGTTGTTCACCGAGAAGGAGGAGGAGGCCGCTGGCTGGAAGATGCTACATGACCAGAGCAGTGCCTCGGAGATAACGCTGAAAGCGGTCGTCGAGGAACTGATGGGTGTCTTGAGGAAGCTCCAGATCGAGCGCGAGCATGAGGTGGAGGAATTGTGGCTGCTTTCAAGCAAAGTCGTGAGGAATTGAAGAAGGAGCTGGAGGATTTCGCCGCCCGGTGATCCATGGATGAGTAGAGACAGTAGCGACCCAGATCGTTGTCTGCAATTTCCTTCTTCTCTTGCCCCCGTGTCTTCCGGGCTTTGCCGCATGTGGCATTTTAAATTATCCGGAATATGTAAGACAATTATTATCTGCGCCATTGTAAATTTGTCATCGTATTATCCGTTGCCATTTTATTTGTGGTTGTATTATCCGTTGCCCTATGTGGCAATTTAAATTAGGGCGGGATACGAGTTGAAAACACGAACAAAGCAAATGCTGCCATGGGATCACAAGCAAACACCCTCCATCTAGGTGCTTTAATTAACCCACTAATGGAGAAGTTGTGAGCGAGGCGGGCGACGGCTGGTGCATGGAGGTCGAAGAGCACGCTTCCCAGTGAGCATGGGCGGCCTTGCTGCTCGCACTTGTCTCGTCGAGCCTCCGAGGTGGACAGGATGCACGCGTCCCATCGAGCCTGCACAACGGACTGCTCGCACGCGTCTCGTCGAACCTGCACGGCGGACTTCTCGCGCTCGTCCTGTCTAATCAAACAGATGCACACACGCCATCGAGAATGTTTAAATTTCGACATAGTAAATATAATACAACCTTTTGCGATATTAACGTGTCAGCTTTTTGTTTCAAAAAGGACTTCGTTGGCTACTAATGTGTGCGCCTCTTCTCAAGCTGGACGATTTTTTACCACAAAGACATATAAAGCCATGTCATGAAACCATGCCAAGTTTCATGTTTTTTGGGTGACTTTTTTATTTACCGAGATTCAAAAACCGAGATTCTCACTGTTTCAGGACGACGACAAGTTTGTAATTCATTCTCATTCCTTAAACGAGACCTAAACATGCACCCAATGACACATGTATGATTTCCCACCCATTTTGCTTCACTGGAGCATGTGGTTGTAGTTCAAATTTGAATTGTGCATTAAATGCAGAGAAAACTTAGTAATTAGTAATATATATACAATGGCCAAACAAACCCTGAACAGTTTCAAATTTCAGCCCGACACTCTTGTTATTCTATGTTGCCTGTAGAAAACAAAGTTCAAGGCGAGAAGAGGCATCGATTATCGTTTCGCCCACAAGAGGGACATGTTTCCCTAACGGAACCACGAGGGTTGCGACAGGCTCCGATTTGTAAAAGGCTTGTAATATAGCTTCTCCCAAATTGGACAATTATATATACCATGTAGTGACACCATGCCAAGTTTCATGATTTCCTGGTGAGTTTTGGATTTACACACATTTAAAAACCGAGATTAGCAATGTTTGTGGCCAGGCCAGGACAACGAGATGGTTGAATTTGTTCCCATTCGTTCCATGAGACCTAAACATGCAGCCCAAGGAAACATGTACGTTTTTTCTAGCCATTTTGGTGCACTGGAGCATGTATTTATAGTTCGGATTTGAATGATGGACATTAAATGCCTAGAAAACTCAATTAATGAATAAAAAAGTTCAAACGAACCCTAAATAATTTCAAAGTTCAGCGCGAATCTCCAGTTGTTCCGTGTCGCGTGTAGAAGAAAATACGAGGCTAGAAGAGGGAGTGATTATCGTTTGCCCCACAAGGGGACACGTTTCCCTATCGAAACCATGAGGGTTCTTGCGACAGGCTCCGGTTTGTAAGAGGTTTGTAATAAAGCTTGGCCCAAATTGGCAATGTTTTACCACGACATATATGTGCCATGACATGACACCATGCCACCTTTGATGACTTTCTGGTGAGTTCAGGATTTATGGGGACTTAAAAACCGAGATTTGAAATGTTTGAGGACGAGCAAGGACACCGGTATGGTTGTAATTCGTTCCCATTCCTGGCATGAGACCTAAACATGCACCCAAGGACACATGTATAATTTTTATAGCCATTTTGGTGAACTGGAGCATGTATTTATAGTTCAGATTTGAATTATGGACATTAAATGCCTAGGAAACTCAATTAGTGTATAAAAAGGCCAAACGGACCCTGAATAAGTTTAAATTTTAGCACGGATATCCTGTGGTTCCATGTTGCCCGTGGAAGAAAATACAAGGCAAAAAGAGGTAGTGATTATGTTTCACCCATAAGGGAAACACGTTTCCCTATAAGGACCATGAGGCTTCTTTGAGAGAAGCTCCAGTTTTTGTAAGAGGTTTGTAATAAAGCTTGGCCCAAATTGGACAATGTTTTTACCATGACATATATGTGCCATGACATGACACCATGCCACCTTTGACGACTTTTTGGTGAGTTTAGGATTTATGGGGACTTAAAAACCGAGATTCGAAATGTTTGAGTACGAGCGATGACACCTGTACGGTTGTATTTCGTTCCCATTCCTGGCATGGGACCTAAACATGCACCCAAGGACACATGTTTAATTTTTCTAGCCATTTTGGTGAACTGGAGCATGCATTTGTAGTTCAGATTTGAATTATGGACATTAAATGCCTAGGAAACTCAATTAGTGTATAAAAAGGGCAAACGAACCCTGAATAAGTTTAAATTTCAGCACGTATATCCTGTCGTTCCATGTTGCCCGTAGAAGAAAATACAAGGTGAAAAGAGGTAGTGATTACGTCTCGCCCACAAGGGGGACACTTTTCCCTATCGGAACCATGAGGCTTCTTTGAGAGAAGCTCCGATTTGTGAGAGGCTTGTAATAAAACTTGCGCCACAATGGACGAAAAAAATTCCTCGACTTATAAGTGCGATTTCGTGACACCACTGCAGGTTTCATGATTTTTAGCTTAGTTTTGGATTTATGGGGGTTTAAAATCCGAGATTCTTCTCACGAAATGTTTTCAAATAGCACACAGTCCACTCACGAAAGTAGATATTCAATGAAAACTTCGTGGAAACCATATTTTAAAGTTTCATAAAAATCTGAAAAAATGTGGGATGTTAAGAAGGTGATGCTTTATTGCGACACAAAATTTCAAGTTGAAAAACATTATGAGATGTGAGCTATGAAAAAGACAAATTCCGCCCTGAATAGTGACATTACTATTCGGCACTATTCAACACTGATTTTGTCTTTTTCATAGCTCAGATATCTTAATATGTTTCAACTTGAAATTTTGTGTGCCAATAAAACATCATCCTCTTAACATCCCACATTTTTTTGATTTTTTTTGAAACTTCAAAACATCTTTTTCTCATGGTTTTCACAGGTTTCCACCGAATGTTGGTTTCCGATGATATCCCCCCACCGCACAAGGCGATCCGAGTCCTGCATTCGACCGCCGTAACCCAAACCCCACGGATCGTATGTGTGCACCATTGGATGCTCCCAGATCGAATGGCAACCCTGAGCCCTTTCGATAGCACATGCAGTACATGGGTAAGCACTGTGCGCATGTGTCGTGTTGCTCACGCTTCCTTCTCTACTAGGTTTTCATTACAAACAGGCTACCGTTTCTCGCCACTCTTCTCATCGGTTTCCTGCCTCTTCTCCCAGATATGCATGATGTAGATGTTCGTTTAATTCTTATAGTTCATCTCATCCAAAATCAATTACTTTTATAAAAAACTATTTTAAGATTCATGGAATTGTGCATTGTAAAGGTAAAAACAAAAAGTGACAATTCATTTAGAAAAAAAGGTTTGGGCAATTAAGATATGGAAGATTCTAGAGAACAAAGGAGAAGTGCTTGTGTTTTGAGGTTTGTGCATTATGCTTAAGTTCAACCATGGAGTCTTCTAGATTGTACATGTGGTAGAATCTGGTGGAATGTAGATGATATCCAACGGCCAGTAGTGCTTGGATTTTCCATCTCTATACCGTCGGACTGGCTTCACCCAACGAGCAAATTTCATAGTTATTCGCACACTATATAGGTGTATAGATGTATAGATATATATAGATGTGTCTCATACTAGACAAAATAAAGTTTGAGCGCATGTGTGGGACGGCGCCCCCCCCCCCCCGCCCCCGCCCCCCACTTGCGCTTCAAAGTTGGGAAACTGACATGATAGGTATTGAACCAGGCTTGGAGTTGGGTGCGGTGTTTGGTTTGTAATGTACTTGGCATGGCCCATCGAAGTTGTGCATTTGGGATTTAAACACATCATACACCATCGTACCCATGCATATTTTCGAGCCGCATGCAGTGTATACGGGGTCTTCTGATCGACCACGTGTCCCTTGTGCGGTTTTTTGTGACGACACGGATATTTGTGGGCTCCCCGAGTGTATATATATCATCCCTTTGATCGATAATGAGGGGTATGTGTTGGCCATGAATAGATTCCTCCTAGTTCATGTTAGGGCCGGTCACCGTCAAATGTCGGTCATCCAAAGCTTGAGCTCATGCATTGTCAGGATTCCCTCCCAGATGCTCGGATTTCTGGGTTCGACCTACATCAAACCCTGAGTACATATCTCGTCCTTAACTACCTTGCCTTCATGGTTGTTGTCTCTATCGAGAGGTAGGCACCACATCTAAATTGTACATTATTCTATATTAAAAACACACATCACCCTTCCCAACGTACATCATTTTGGGCCGCATGCAAGAGGTGCTGGCTTTGTGGTCCCTCTCGTTCGATGTTTATGATGGTTCAATCTATTGGCCCAAGCGGTTTATCGACAACAAGAACTTTCATTTGACCAAACAAAAGATTCATTGGTCCGTCTTATGGTAGGTCATGGCGACATGCATGTATGACCAAAGTATCGATCATTACGTGCATCCGCGCCGCTGACATGAAGTGGGAGGTGGTGGGCCAAGCATCCTAGCTAGGTACGACATTATGTCATTATATATATCCTATCTAGGTGGTTGTTAGGGTGCTTTCAGGTTTGCGAGGAAGGTGCCACCAAAGTTATGCATTGTGTATTTGAAGTTTTAAACATCCCCAATATTCGTACATATATTTGGCCACTTCCAAGTGGTTCTTGACTTATGGCCCCTCTCATCGATCTTCAATGACGCGCCCAACCATGGTCCCGCGGGGTCAAAGTTGTTCATTGGAATTTTGAACATCACATACCACCCTTTTCACTCATATATATTTGGGCCACATGCTGGTGTGGCTATCTTTTGACCCTCCCTAATGTTATTTTTTGCTGCAAAGACCCTGATGATCCTCAACGGACAAGGGGTATCATATCTAAACCGTGTGCAATACAAGTGCGATGTGAATTAAGGTGGAGGTACTAGCTCAACCGTGTGCGATGTAGGTGCGCTGAAATCACTACGACCGCGCAAGGGCGAGCAAAGGGTGGAGGTACTGGCTCAACCTTGTGCGATGCAAGTGCCCTGAAATCACCACGACCGCGCAAACGCGAGCAAAAGGTGGAGGTACTGGCTCAACCGTGTGCGATGCAAGTGCGCTGAAATCACCACGACTGCGCAAGCGCGAGCAAAGGGTGGAGGTACTGGCTCAGCCGTGTGTGATGCAAGTGCGCTGAAATCACCACGATCAGCAAGCGAAAGAAAGGGTGGAGGTACTGGCTTAACTGCAGCGGCGTAAGTGCACTGTAAAACCACCACCTGTGGAAGCTAAAGGCGGGTAAGTTCATTTGGAAATTAGGATGAACTGTGTGCGATAGTCGAGCTAGCTAGAAATATAAAAAACAGACTACCCGCCTTGAGCATTGCAAAAATCGGCGGATCCGCGCCACTTTTCCTTATTATCATACACACATATTGTTATTGGACTGTGCGCGATCTTGGGCACTCCCGCCCCGCATCAATTCCTTTACCCAAATTTTAGTAGCCGCCATACTTCAACCGTCGCCCACACTCCTCCAGCACCGACCTTATAGTAAAATTGCAGTAGCCGAGGCATTTGAACCGTCGCCCTCCCTCGTCCACCACCATCTCCACCAACCATTACTAAAATTTTCAGTAGCCGCGGCGTATCCTCAAACACCACCCCTCCCTCCACAGTCCCCCACCCGCCCCCTCCCCCCCTTCGAACCCTAGCTCGCGGCCGCTGGCGCCGCCGCCGCCAACCCTGCTCGTCTGCCCTGTCCTCCTAGCTTAGATAATAAAGTTCAGGTTATCCAGCGATTCCCATACCGTGGCCCCACTCCCCTGAGTTTTTAGATGAGGCCTGCGGTGTCCCTCCCCGCCAGATCCACATCCCTTGCTCCAGAATGTCGCAGCCTAAGCTCGACCACGTATCCCGAGGAGCTCGACGAGCGTTAGGCCAAGAAGAGGTTTATCATGGCCTCTCCGGCGGACGTTGCTGAGATGGCCGCCGTTCGCCCCGACCTGTCGATCCCGGAGCAACACGTCACCGCGAAAGCCGGCGAAGAGGTTGACTATGTTGCCATTCCGAAGGCTTCATGCCAGCGGGCTAGCGTATTACTGTATCTCGGGAAAGCCGGCTATGACATCAAGCTCGACCACACCGACGGCTTCACGCGGGCCATGTGATGGGTTAAGTGGTCCATCCCCAATCCCTCTAGTTCAACCGACGACTGTCGGTGTACTAGAGTAGGGGTACCCTAGTATCCCTAACTTTTGCACGGGCAGTTGCAGCCCTACGCGTCAAGGCTTACCGGGTGACCGCCAAGGTCGTCCGTGGTTCCTTCGGAGCCATTCAAGAACAAAGTATTCAAGCCAAGGAGACAAGGCCCCGGCAAGAGGAGCTTGCCGGGAAGGCCACCCAAGGCACCTAGGAGACAAGGCCCCGGCAAGAGGAGCTTGCCGGGAAGGCCCGGTGAGCGACAAGCTTCCGGACGCGACAAGACAACAACCGCGGCAAGGCGCTTGCTGCGGCAGACCACCACTCTGTACCTGCGCTCCAGCACATCCACTAACGTGTCGCCCTGGGACCTTTCCAGGCGCGCGTGGCAAGAGGCCGTGCGGCCAGCGGAGCGCGGTGGCAAGCGGCGCTGACAAGATTGCCATCGTGGCAAGCGGTGGCGCCCCCAACGGTCCCTTTCTGCACTGTTAGGGCGACGTAGATGGGCATTTAATGCCTTTTTTCCCTGCCGTCAGGGTTAGGTATGATACACTGTACAAGTAGCTGTACCAACCACTCCTTTTCCATTTTTACCCTTGTCTACGTTGCCACCTGTCGGAGACCCCTTGAGCATATAAAAGGAGGCCCATGCATAGCGTAGAGAGGGGTTCAGAGGAAAAAGGTTGGAAGCCGAGAGAACACTCACGCCGGTCTCGTTAGCAGCTTGTGTGTCTTGTAGCACTCAAGCGCTCTGAGCAAGAACTCAATACACTCGGACATGCAGCAGGAGTGTTATCTCTCCGGAGAGCTCCGAAGCTGGGTAAACCGCTCGTGTGCTTCGCCTCGATCTGCTCTTCGTGCGACCTCCGCCCCCCGCCGAACCGAAAGGGGCTCGGTCCGCCGGTCCCATAGGTGTTCGTGGGCCAGATCAGCCTCCCCAACATCTTTGGCGCGCCAGGTAGGGGGCGTCGAGATTGTGTGAACCTGATCCGGCGTCCACACGAGCTAGATCTTCATCATCTTCATCGACATGCCACCGAAGAAGAAGGCTTCGGCGGCAGATGTTCCGTCCGCGTCGAACCCACCACCACCGGAGCAAACGGGCGGTGGGGTAGACGTCGGCGGAGGAATGGACGTCGACGGGGGAGCCCATGGTGCTGCCAAGTCCAAGGACAAGGCTGCATGAGACCTCGGCGTCAGACATGCACCGCGCCTGCCTCGGGGAGGCGCGGGACCGACGGCGTCATGGTATTCACAACGCCATACGCTCGTTGGACCAAGATCGAGCTGGAGGATCTCGGGATGCTCAAGACCAGCATGCACACCAACATGCTGGCGCGAGCGAGGCACGGTCGCCTGGACGAGATACTGCTCCTTCTAACATAGTTAGAAGTCCGAGCATATCCCGCTCCTCGCGCCGTTCGCCATCGCCACCCACCACTCCAACGAAGCTTTGGCGAGAGCTCAACCGCTCTGGATTACCCTCCAACAGCCGGCAAGGTCGATGAATGGAGGCCACCATTCGTAGTCTCATCGGCTTTGCTAACGGCGACGCTGGCGGCAGCCGAGTGCATCGCTGCCGCGGCAGGACTGCCAAACACGAGCCGGTGGTAGCGAAACCGGTGGGGTGCAACCACCATGCACTCTCTCCGCCCGAAGGCCAAGATCGCCGACTCGCCGGATCCACCTCGACGGCGACTCCACCGCATCATCGGATCCACGAGCTCGTCGCGATCAGCGCCAAGTTCTTCACGAACGACGGCAAGAAGAAGACGCTCAAATTCGCATCGGCGCCAAGAGAAGCGCGGCGTCAATCCGACCAAAGCACGCTGGGCCCCTGTCGACATGCATGCGCCAGGGGAACCAGCGACTTTGTCAGACGCTGTAGGTTGCCCCGCGTTCACTCGTGACCCGCGGCAAGTCCGGTGGCCCAAAGAAGAAGAATTTCAAGCCGACGTGCAGAGAAGTACGACGGCAAGACGCATCCGTTGGAGTTCCTCAGCATCTACACCATCGCGGTGCAAGCTGCCGGGGGGCGAGACGACAAGATCCTGGCCAACTACTTCCCGCTAGTGCTCAAGCCCAATGTCAGATCCTGGCTCATGCGCTTGCCGGACAACTCCATATCCTCTTGGGCAGATATATGTCATCAGTTTGTCGGCGCCTTCTGATGACCACAAGCCCCATGGCCAAGAAAGCGACCTTCATCTCGCCGCCTAGAAGGAAAGAGAGCCCCTGCGCAAGTACATTCAGAGATTCAGCCACAGACAAAGACAACATCCCAGATGTCCACCTGCCATGGTAATCAGCGTTCCCATCGTAACGTGCGAAACCGCAGGATGCAGGAGGAGATGGCGATGTGCAAGATCGAGACGCGTCGGTGAGCTATATGCCTGGCCGACAAGTGTGCACGTCTTTGAGGAAGGAGGAGACTCCCGGAGAGAATACTCAAGCGGGAGGACTGATAGTGAGGAGACCGCCCGGCAAAGAAAAATGGCGGCGGAACAACAGGAAGAAGAAAGGCAACGATGTGCTAGTTGTTGAGCAGTCCGACAACGGAGGTGGCGCCAAGAAAGCCAAAGTTGGTAGCTCCGGCAAGGAGGTTGCCACTGGCACCAACTCCTGGTATGGCGGTCGCCCGGCAGCGGGACGGCTCAACAAGCGATCTTGCAAGATCCACCGCACCAAGGGCCATGACCTCCAGAGCTGCAAAAAGGTCGAGCAGCTTGTCGAGCATCCGAAGGCTGAATACGAACGACGCGACAAGGAGAAGGCCCAGGAAGGTGCTGGAGGAGCTAGCAAGAAACGTCCCGGCCGAGGAGGACGCCGCGGCAAGGCCAAGCAGCGGCAAGGAGATAGACCTCCCCGCGGCCGCGACAAGGATGAAGACGACGATGATGATGAAGACATGGATGATGACGAGACCGGTGAGCCGGAGTTCCAGAAAGCCACAGAGGTCACATGCGTTGTGGCGGTGCTTCTACGCATACTTCACACCGCCAGCTCAAGCCGGTGGATGCGGGAAGTCAATGCGGCAGAACCATCCGCCGAGTCACGCAAGCCTCTCGAAATGGTCCAAAGACGCCTATCATATTTGATATTGAGGACCACCGATCGCAGAATCGCGGTCGGGTGCTTGGCGATGTTGGTTTCACCAACTATCTCGCAACCTCAAGGTCACTAAGATGCTAGTTGACGGCGGGCCGGCTTGAACTGATCTCCTCCGCGGTGCTCCGAAACTCCAGATCACGATGGCGAAGCTCGAAGAGACGGCACATTCCAAGGAATCAATCCGGGAAGGAGCAAGTCAAGGGAAAGATCACGTTGCGGTGACATTTGGCGTGAAGTTCAACTTCAGGACTGAGAGGGTCACTTTTGCCGTTCTTGACTTTCCATTGCCTTACAATGGGATACTTGGTCGCCCAAAGACTCGCCAAATTCATGGCAGCCTCTCACTATGCATACAACATCTTTGAAGATGCCAGGCCGATAAGTGTCATCTCTGTCCCTGGCGACAAGAAGGATGCTCTTATTTGCGCCGACAAGATCTACCGGAAGCAGCATTGCAGCAGATTGCAAGCCACTTGTCATCAAGCTCCGGGCGAAGAAGACCAAGTCCAAAGAAGAGCTCGATGCCCACTCCGGCAAGCGCACCTCTTCGGAGTGCTGCGCTACCGCCGAGGACGCACCATCGAGCTCCACCGCAAGTGTAAGAAGACGATGGCAGCTCCACCAGAGACCAAGAAGGTGTCCGCCAAGGAGGGCGGCACCGGTGGTACCTTCACCATCGGTGCCACTCTCGACCCTAAATAGGAAGGCGCTCGTTGCTTTCCTGCGGCGAACGCCGACGTGTTTGCGTGGCAACCGTCGACATCCCCGTGTTCCTGTGAAAGTAATTGAGCACCATCTTGCCGTTTGTCCTCATCGCGGCCCGTCAAGCAGAAAGTCGAGAAGGTGCGGTGGAGCGCCAAGAATTCATCGTAGAAGAAATCAAGAAATTGGAAGCGGCAGGTCTTGTCGAGGAGTGCTCCATCCTACGTGGTTGGCCAATCCTGTAGTTGTATAGCAAGGCAAACGGGAAATGGAGGCTTTGTATCGACTTTACCGATGTCAATAAAGCTTGTCCCAAAGACCCATTTCCCTTGCCGCGCATCGACCAGATTGTTGACTCCACGGCGGATGTGATTTGCTTTCATTTCTGGATGCATACTCGGGATATCATCAGATCTTCATGGCAGAAGAGGATGAGGAGAAGACCGCATTCATCACCCCATGTGGCACATACTGTTTAGTACGGATGCCTTTCGGATTAAAGAATGCTGGTTCAACATTTGCAAGAGTAGTCCATGACGCTTTTGAGCCACAAATACACAGAAATGTGGAAGCCTACATGGATGACATAGTGGTCAAAAGTAAGGACAAGGCGACTCTGATTCAAGATTTAGACGAAACCTTTGCAAATCTACGCAAGATCAACCTCAAGATCAACCCTGAGAAGTGTGTGTTTGGAGTCCCTTCCGGCAAGCTTCTCGGGTTCTTCGTGTCTCAGCGGGGAACTGAAGCCAATCCCGACAAGATCAAGGCCATTGAGCAGATTGAAGCACCAAAGCGCGTCGTAGCTGCTCTCAGCAGGTTTATCTCTAGGTCTGCTGAGCGCGCCCTGCCATTTTTAAATTTTTTGAAAAAGGCAGTTCCGATGAAATGGACTCCAGAAGCGGAGGCTGCGCTGCAGGACTTGAAGAGATACCTGTCCTCCACTCCAACACTTGTCGCACCTAAGCCACAAGAGAAGTTGCTGCTATATATAGCGGCAACCAATCAAGTGGTTAGTGCTGCGTTAGTAGCGGAGAGGGTGGCGAGATGATGAGCTAGCAACCATGGCAGATGCATCCAATGACGGCGAGGGGCTTCACCGGCAAGCTCTGGTCCCGACAAGGATGGATCTACGCAGACGCATGAGAAGATGCGAGAAAAGAATGGTGCAGCGCCATTTACTTTGTCGGTTCCCTTCTGCGGGGCTAGGTCAAGGTACTCTGGTGTGCAGAAATTGCTTCGGCCTCCTCATGGCCTCGAGAAAGCTGGGCCATTACTTCCGTGCACATGAGATCACAGTCGTCACTGCGTTTTCCGCTGAAGAGGATCTTGCAAAATCCAGAGGCAACAGGCAGGATTGTCGAGTGGGCACTTTGGGCTATCAAGCTTTGGCCTCAAGTTTGAGAGCACTTCAACTATCCAAAGCGAGCATTGGCGGAGTTCATAGCAGAATGGACGCCAACACAAGATGAAGAAATTCCGTAAACGAGCATCCCGTCAAGGAAGCAAGCAAAGAGTGGCTGATGTACTTTGATGGTGCCTTCTCGCTGCAAAGGCGCCCGGTCTTGGCGTGCTACTTGTTGCACCCACCACAGAGCACCTCAAGTACGTAATCCAGATGCACTTTCCCGAGGAGCAAGCAACAAACAATACTGCAGAGTATGAAGGTTTGCTTGCCGGTCTCGAGATCATGATGAGACCTTGGGATCAAGAAGCTCATTGTCAGGGGTGACTCACAACTTGTCATCCGCCAAGTAAACAAGAGTTATCAGAGTCCGTTGATGGAAGCTTATGTTGATGAAGTGAGAAAGCTAGAAGAGCACTTTGACGGCCTACAAATGGAACATGTTCCAAGAGCTTAGAACGACATTGCCGATGGCTTCGTCCGGCGCGCTGCACTTAAGTTAGCTGTGGAACCAGGGATTTTTGTGCTCAAGCTGACTCAACCGTCTGTAACGCCATCAACCGGACAGAGCAAGAAGAGGAAGTTGATCTCTGGTGACTATTTTCCGGCAGAGCTTCCGAAGTCGCCGTCAAGAAGGTCCTCAAGATCAACACTAAGGTTGCTGAGGAGCAGTCTGCTCCAGCAAGCCCTAGGGTTTGTTCCGTTGAAGCAGACGCTCCCGACAAGTTTTGCTCCGGCAAGCTTGCCGGGGAACGTCAAGCTTCTGAGCCGCGAGTTCTCGCCGTGGAAGCGAGATGTTCCCGCAGCAGCAGCAGATGTGCCTTTAGTCCTTGTTGTCGAGCCGCAAGCTCCGGCATGGGCACATCAGATTGTCCGTTTCCTTGACAGGAGAACTTCCCAAGAGCAAGAAGAAGCGGAAAGAGTAACCCGGCGGTCAAGTATGTACCAGCTTGTCGACAACACACTGCATGAAGAAGACTCAACGGTGTGAAATTGAAGTGTATTCACGGGAAGACGGACAAAAGCTGTTGGCGAGATACATGGAGGCATATGTGGTCAGCACATTGGCGCCAGAGCACTTGCCGCAAAGCGTTCCGGCAAGGTTTCTTTGGCCGACAGCCCTCGAGGATGCAATCGCACAAGTAACCAAGTGTGAAGCGTGCGATTCCATTCCAGCAGATACACCAGCCAGCTCAAGCTCTCCAGACGATCCCTTTATCACGGCCATTTTCGGTGCGGGGCTCGACATCCTCGGCCCCTTTCCCGAAGCTGTCGGGGCTTTGAGTACTTATGCGTTGCAATCGAAAAGTTCACAAAGTGGCGGAAGTGGAAGCGATGAGGAAGGTGACAGACAGCCAGCGATCAAGATCTTGGTCGATTGTTTGCCGCTCGGAATCCCTAACAGGATCATCATCGACAACGGCACGCAATTCACGAGCCGCACCTTCATGCAAGACGTCCAAGATCTTGGCGCCAAGGTCTGCCCGCTTACATTGCTCATCCGAGAAGTAACGGTCAAGCGGAGAGGGCGAATCTTTGAAGTCTTTGCAAGGCTCAAGACCAGAACTTTCGACAGGCTGCACAAGTGCGGAAAGAACTGGATTGAGGAGCTGCCGGTGGTTCTTTGGTCGATCAGGACGACGCCAAATCGAGCCACTGGCCAGACACCTTTCGCTCTAGTCTATGGAGCAGAGGCAGTTCTCCCCACGGAACTCGTGTGCGGGTCACCTCGAGTGCTCGCTTATGATGAGCTTGAGCAAGAGCAGTTGCGACAAGATGATGCGCTGTTCCTTGAGGAGGATCGTCTTTAGGCTGCTGTACGAGCTGCTCGATACCAGCAAGCTTTGCGCCGCTACCATAGCCGCAAAGTTAATGCCAGAAGTCTCGAGGAAGGCGACCTTGTTCTTCGGCGCGTTCAGTCTGCCAAGAATTCCAACAAGTTGACGCCGAAGTGGGAAGGCCCTTACCGGGTGAAACGAGTCACTAGGCCTGGCGTTGTCCGCCTTGAGACCGAAGATGGCATTCCGGTGAGCAACTCCTGGAACATTGAGCATCTTCGTAAGTTTTACCCGTAAGGCGCGGTTGCCGAAACCCGTTCCGGCAACCACCTTTTGTACAAGTCTTGCCGATGTTGCATGTAATCCTTTGTACAAAGCCGGGCGCAGACCCCGTGCATAAGTAAAGCTAATGTGCCTCGCACATCTTGTCAATTTCATGCTTTCTACTTCTATTTTGCATGCGTTGTCTGACACTTTGTGCAGCACCTACCCCCGGTAAGCAATAACGAGCCATAAGGCTCCATATCTTTATTTTCTCTTCTTTCTCTTTCTCAAAGAAAGGAAGGTTCCCTCGCCCACAAGTTTGCCGGGGGGAAAGGAGAAGATAATGGTGTGGACCAAGTGTCTCTCAAGGAAGTCTAGCCTTACCGGGAAGCAAACGACAGAAAAGCTAAGTTGCTAAAGTTTGAGCAATTAGTTTTAAAATTTTTAAGTTATCTTCCTCGAACGGCCGTACTTTGTATGGAAAACCTGTGCGCGGAGGAACCAACTCGTAGCTAGTTGCGCCCTTACTTTGTTTCGAGTCCGCTCAACAACTTAAGTGAGCTGCGACTAGTTGCGACAAGGTTTCTTGTCGGTAGCAGGACCGCCCACTCTTGGCGTCCCCTTTTCGGCCTTCATGACCCAGTGCCTGCTGTGACAAGTTCCCTAAAAGCGCAGGCAAAAACATACAAAGGAAGGAACCAAGTAAAGGAAATAACATAGCAATTGCTACCCGAAATAGAGTTAAATTATAAGATAGCTTGTCGAAGCACTAATACATTGTTCTCATAACAAGACCAGAAGAGCCAAGAAAAAGACAAAGAGGGCGGCCTAATCTACGCGATCGCCCTCAACCCTCTTGATCCCGCTCACCCTGTCCACAATGGGTGCGACAAGGGTCTTGAGCGCTTCCACATCAGCATCCGGCGGCAAGGACTTGAGGACGTTGGTGAGGTTGAGGCCTGGGTTGCGGAAGGCCACCTTCATCAGCACCTTTTGAAGAGGTCCCGCGCAGATCTGGCGCGACTCCTCGGCCAGATGCTTTGGGAATTCTTCCCGAGTCATTTGGAGGGCCGTCACCACGCCCTTGAAGAACAAGCTGAGCTTGGCGCTAGGTCGGAGGTGCTCATTGGAGGAATATCCAAGATCCTCCATTCCCAGCTGTGCCAGCTCCCTGTCGATGGCTGCAGCAACATCCACGAGACCCTCGGTCCAGTGCTCCACATTCTCCCTAAAGGTATTACAGGCGGCGGCCTCGGACAGCGCTTCGTCGGCCTTGATCTTCTCCTTCAAGGTCACCTCCTGCTCCCTGGCGCCGTCCAGCGCCTGAGTCAAGGTGGTCAGCTTCAACTCAAGATCTGCGTTGGAGTCCTTGGCGGCGCTGAGCTCCTTGCTCCTCTCGGCGAGACGGCCCTGCAGCTCGCCAAGAGTGTAGGCGTCCTTCTCGCGCTCATGCTTGAGTGCAGCAAGCTCATCGCCGCTCTCCTTGAGATTGGCCTCCAGCTGCATCACCTTCGTCTCCAGCTCCTTCTTGGCGGCCTCGGCACTGTGGCAAGATCCTTTGCTTCCTTGAGAGCCCGCCAAATGTTTGCTTGCTGCAGCTAGATCCTCCTCATGGCTGTCAAGATTAACCTTCCTCTGTGCCAACTCGCCTTCCTGCGCAAATAGCTTCTCGGCGGCAAGCCGCTGTTGCTCCTCAGCTTCAGCCTTCTCGAGGAGGAAGGCTTTGCGCTCCTCGGCAAGTCGCTCCCCTCCTCTGCCAAGGACCGGAGAGCTTCCTGGTTGAGGCCGGAGCTCCTCCAGCAGCGCTTCTCAATGTCTGCTCCCGCCGCGACAAGCGCTTCCAGATTCCAGCTTGGCTTGTCGGGCGGTAGAGCGGCAGACTTCGCAGCAGCTGCTCCTCCTCGGACTTCGCCGCTCTTTCTTTGTTTGGTGCGTCGACCAGCGTCGATCCGGCGAGCAGCTCTTCATCAAAAGTTTCTCCTTCGCCGGCGCCACGAGCTCGACGCCCATGGGAGCTTGATGAAGACGCCATCGCCGACCTTCAAATAAGGCGCCGGGCTGGGGCTCTTGAACTTCGACGCTGCCGGGCGGGCGGAGGGATCGGCGGTCGGCGTGGCGCTGGCGCTCCTGCGGCCTCGGGGCCGTCGACGATCGCCGGACCCCTCGCCAGCTTCTGCGGCGGCAGCTTTGGCGGCCTCTTCGCCGGCGGGCTCATCAGCGCCAACTTCTTCTCCGATGGCAGCGGCGTCGTCAGTATTGCCATGCGCGTCCTCCTCGCCGGCGGCCTCGGTTTCCATTGGCTCTGTGGCGGATGGATCTGACGACCGGAAAATGAAGAAAAATCAAGCAAATATTCAAAAAGAAAATCAGAAGAAGAAGAACACAAGGAAAGTTTTCAAGCAAGAGGATTACCTGCGCTAGGGTCTGCAGTCATGGTCTCCGTCACCAGGGGATCGCTGGTGCTGTCCCTTGCAGCAAGGTGTCCCTTGCCGGAGAACCGCCTTGCCGGAGAAGTCTCCCTTGCCGGAGAACGGCTCCCTTGCCGGGGAATCCTCCCTTGGCGGTGTAGTCGAAGCAGAAGGCATGTCAGAGCGGCTTGGGGCACTCTGGTAAGGCTGCTCTGCTCCTACACAAATCAGCGATCGAGATATCAGCAAAGAAAGGGCACCCATGCACGCCTAACAGCAGGAAGTAAACCATATACTTACGCTGGGGGCTGCGCTGGGGGCTGCTTTGAGGAAGAGTTGCCACGTCCGGCAAGGTGGTCTCGGACACGTATCCTGCTGTCGCGGTGGGTTCGTCCTCGATGACAATCACCGGGGCCTTGGCTCTCTTCGACGCTCTCTGGGCCAGCTTCCTGAAAAGGAATGGGTTCAGAGTGAAGCAAATCAGATACAAGACAAAGCAACAAGTCAAGAACTACAAATGCTGCAAAAATCTTACTCTTCTTCTTCCTCGCTTGAGCTGAGCGCGGAGAGATCAAGTGCTCGCCTCCAAAGACGACGAGGCGGAGGAGTAGGTTCCCTTGGCCGCTTGGCGGAGCAGAAGCGGTGGTCTGCGAGGCCCCACTCCGGTTGCCGCAGCGGCGTGAGGTGCTCCTCGGCAACAGTGCTTGCCAGTGGAGCAGGCTGCGGGCGCTGTGATGGCTGATGACCCGTCTGCCGCCCGCTTATGTCTCCGGCCTTGCGGAGACGCCTTCTTGGTGGAGCTGGGGCTCTGCTTTCGCGGCAAGCTGTCGAAGGAGGGAGGAGGCGCCCTCGGCGGGCTCGCTCGACTTCAGCCAGGACCGACAAGCTCTTCCTCGTTGGCAAACTCCCTCGCCGACAAGGCTTGCCGCCTCTGCTGCCTCTGCCTCCTCCACGGTGAATCCGAACCGCCCGTGGCAGCGCTGCTGCCGCCTCTTCCAGCTGGTGGCGCGCTGCATCTCATCATCGGTGGTGTCGCGGGTGAGGCTCTTACATTCATCGGGCGGACCGGCACTTCTACCAGTTATCAAAGAACACTCGCGACGACGTCATCTGCAGGCTCTTGCCAGGTTGGAACGATTCCATGCGAAAGGTAATAAACGACATTATTGCACGGATGCGGTCGGCGAGGAATTGTTACCTGGCCGGGGCGACATTCTTCGGCAACCTGAACGCCCGGGATGCTCGTGGTCGTGCTTGAACAGCTCCAAGAGCATCGCGTCCAGTTCGGGCAGTGATGTTGAAATTGAAGTTGAGGCCAGGGCGCAGCCTCATGATATCCGCCGCGTTCTGGAACTCCCAGGCAGGTCTCCTCCTCTCCTGCAGGGGGGCGATGCGGCGACGAAGGAAATCCGCGCCAACGGCGCCTACAGTGAGTCCGGCAAGCCTCAGGCGTAGGATCCGGATGACGGCAATCTTCAGCCTAGTGTCTTCCGGGGCCAGACTGGTCCAATCATTGCCGCGCACTACTGAGGTTTGGCGCTGGGCGGTAAACGGCTACGGGTTCTCCTCGACAATCCAGCACCAGTCTGCTCTCCACTCATCCCATTTGCTGCGGAGCTCTCCCTTCTTGCCGGTCCTCGAGATCCAGGCGATCCCACCGGAAAGAGGCTCCCCTCTCTCGACTCAGGGCATAAAGAAGTGGCGGAAAAGGGCTACGTTTGGATGGACTCCGACAAAGTTTTCGCAGAGATGTGCGAAAACTGCCATGGTCGTAACAACATTGGGGGTGAAGTCAAGGAGGCGGAACCCGTAGGGTGTTCATGATATCGCAGAAAAATTCAGAGAAAGGCGGGCGAGCCCAAAGTAGAAGAACAAACAAGAAAGAAAGGGTACCCATTCGAGCCAGTTCAAGCAGCAAATGGGAGTACCTTCGTGCGCGCGGATGCGCCGCGTCTCCGTCGACCCGGAGAAGAGGTAGTAGTACTCCCTCAGCTCCCTCGCCAGCTGGGGGGAAAGATTGCCGCTCTTTCCATGGCGCCAAGAAGTCGCTGCGCCTCGGCCGACTTCACGGCCTTCCCTTGTCGGCTTTGAGCCATGGCGGAGGTGGTGAGGGAGATCGACGGCGTTGGTGATCTTTGGTGGCAATGGGGGCGGGCGCTGCTCTCTCTTCAGCCTTAGGAAGAAGGGGAGGCAGCGGGGTTTTCGAGGCCGACAGCAAGCTGGCGAGATGGGCGAACTGCCCTGCTTCCCCTGCTTATAAAGAGGGAGGGGGCGGATCGCCCGCTCTTCCGAATAAAGAAACCACCCACGATCTCTCACACGACGCCGCATTCGACGCGTGCTGCCGTTCGTGGAGGACGTGGTGGGTCCGGCTGAGTTACTGGCGTAACCCGGGCGCTGCGTGCCGTTCCTGTTTTGGGCTTGGCCCAACAGCTTCGGCACCGTGTGTGGCCCAGCCGGGGCTCTGTCGGTGTACTAGAGTAGGGTACCCTATTATCCTCGACTTGTGCACGGGCGATTTGCAGCCCTCAGCAAGAAGGCTTACCGGGTGACCGCCAAGGTCCTCCGTGGTTCCTTCGGAGCCATTCAAGAACAAAGTATTCAAGCCAAGGAGACAAGGCCCGGCAAGAGGAGCTTGCCGGAAGGCCACCCAAGGCACCTAGGAGACAAGGCCCGGCAAGAGGAGCTTGCGGGAAGGCCAGTGAGCGACAAGCTTCCTGGACGCCGACAAGACAACAACCACGGCAAGGCGCTTGCCGTGGTAGACCTAACTCTGTACTGCGCTTCCGGCACATCCACTAACGTGTCGCACAGGACCTTCTGTGCACGCATGGCAAGAGGTCTTGCGGCCGGAGCGCTGGTGGCAAGCGGCGCCGACAAGATTGCCATCGTGGCAAGCGGTGGCGCCTAACGGTCCCTTTACGCACCGTTAGGGCGACGTAGATGGGCATTTAATGCCTTTGTCCCCGCCGTCGTGGTTAGGTATGATACATTTGTACAAGTAGCTGTACCAACCACTCCTTTTCCATTTTACCCTTGTCTACGTTGCCACCGTCGGAGACCCTTCAAAGATATAAAAGGAGGCCCATGCGCAACTAGAGAGAGGTTCAGAGGAAAAAAGGTTGGAAGCCAGAGAACACTCACGCTCGGTCTCGTTAGCAGCTTGTGTGTACTGTAGCACTCAAGCGCTCCCGAGCAAGAACTCAATACACTCAGACATGCAGCAGTAGGAGTGTTCTCTCTCCGGAGAGCTCCGAAGCTGGGTAAACCGCTCGTGTGTTTCGCCTCGATCTGCTCTTCGTGCGACCTCCACCCCCTGCCGAACCAAAAGGGGCTCGGTCCGCTGGTCCCATAGGTGTTCGTGGGCCAGATCAGCCTCCCCGACATCTTTAAGGAAATCCGCGCCAACGGCGCCTACAGTGAGTCCGGCAAGCCTCAGGCGTAGGATCCGGATGACGGCAATCTTCAGCCTAGCGTCTTCCGGGGCCAGACTGCTCCAATCATTGCCCCGCACTACTGAGGTTTGGCGCTGGGTGGTAAACGGCTGCGGGTTCTCCTCGACAATCCAGCACCGGTCTGCTCTCCACTCATCCCATTTGCTGCGGAGCTCTCCCTCCAGATAAGCTTCCTTCTTGCCGGTCCTCGAGATCCAGGCGATCCCACGGAAAGAGGCTCCCTCTCTCAACTCGGGGCATAAAGAAGTGGCGGAAAAGGGCTACGTTTGGATGGACTCCGACAAAGTTTTAGCAGAGATGTGCGAAAAAAGCCCATGGTCAGAAACGCATTGGGGGTGAAGTCAAGGAGGCGGAACCGTGAGGTGTTCATGATATCGCAGAAAAATTCAGAGAAAGGCGGCAGAGCCCGCAGAGAAGAACAGCGCGAAGAAAGGGTACCCATTCGGAGCCAGTTCCAAAGCAGCAGCTGGGAGTACCTTCGTGCGCGATGCGCTCGCGTCTCCGTCGACCAGAAGAGGTAGTAGTACTCCCTCAGCTCCCTCGCGGCGAGCTGGGGGAAAGATTGCCGCTCTTTCCGCAGCTCCATGGCCGGCCGGGCCTCGGCCGACTTCACGGCCTTCCCCTTGTCGGCTTTCGGAGCCATGGCGGAGGTGGTGAGGGAGATCGACGGCGTTGGTGATGCTGGTGGCGATGGGGGGCGGAGCGCTGCTCTCCCTTCAGCCTTAGGAAGAAGGGGGAGGCAGCGGGGTTTTTTCGAGATTGGACAGCAATTGGCGAGATGGGCGAACTGCCCCTGTTTCCCCTGCTTATAAAGAGGGAGGGGGCGGACGCTCCGTCTTTCCGAATAAAGAAACCACCCACGATCTCTCACACGACGCCGCATTCGACGCATGCCGTTCGTGGAGGACGTGGTGGGTCCGGGGTGAGTTACGGCGTAACCCAGGCCGCGCATGCCCGTGCCCTGTTTTGGGCTTGGCCCAACAGCGCTTCGGCCGTGTGGCCCAGCCGAGGGGCTCTGCCGGTGTACTAGAGTAGGGTACCCTAGTATCCCTAACTTGTGGGCAGTTGCAGCCCTCCGCTTTCGCCAAATTCATGGCAGCCTCTCACTATGCATACAACATGTCAAGATGCCAGCCCGATAAGTGTCATCTCCGTCCCCTCGGCGACAAGAAGGATGCTCTTATTTGCGCCGACAAGATCTACCGGAAGCAGCAGCTGCAGCAGATTGCAAGCCACTTGCCGCTGAAGCTCCGGGCGAAGAAGACCAAGTCCAAAGAAGAGCTCGATGCCCACTCCGGCAAGCGCACCTCTTGAGTGCCGCGCCACCGTCGAGGACGCACCATCGAGCTCCACCGGCAAGTGTAAGAAGAAGGCGATGGCAGCTCCACCAGAGACCAAGAAGGTGTCCGCCAAGGAGGGCAAACCGGTGGTACCTTCACCATCGGTGCCACTCTCGACCCTAAATAGGAAGGCGCGCTCGTTGCTTTCCTCGGGCGAACGCCGGCGTGTTTGCGTGGCAACCGTCTGACATCCCCGGTGTTCCCAGGAAAGTAATTGAGCACCATCTTGCCGTTTGTCCTCATGCGCGGCCCGTCAAGCAGAAAGTCAGGAAGCAGGCAGTGGAGGTCAGAGGAGTGCTCCATCCTACGTGGTTGGCCAATCCTGTAGTTGTACGCATTGCAAACGGGAAATGGAGGCTTTGTATCGACTTTACCGATGTCAATAAAGCTTGTCCCAAAGACCCATTTCCCTTGCCGCGCATCGACCAGATTGTTGACTCCACGGCCGGATGTGATTTGCTTTCATTTCTGGATGCATACTCAGGATATCATCAGATCTTCATGGCAGAAGAGGATGAGGAGAAGACCGCATTCATCACCCCATGTGGCACATACTGTTTCGTACGGATGCCTTTCGGATTAGAGAATGCTGGTTCAATATTTGCAAGAGTAGTCCATGACGCTTTTGAGCCACAAATACACAGAAATGTGGAAGCCTACATGGATGACATAGTGCTCAAAAGTAAGGACAAGGCGACTTTGATTCAAGATTTAGACGAAACCTTTGCAAATCTGCGCAAGATCAACCTCAAGCTCAACCCTGAGAAGTGTGTGTTTGGAGTCCCTTCCGGCAAGCTTCTCGGGTTCTTCGTGTCTCAGCGGGGAATTGAAGCCAATCCCGACAAGATCAAGGCCATTGAGCAGATTGAAGCACCAAAGCGCGTCAGGGATGTACGAAGACTTGCCGGTTGTGTAGCTGCTCTCAGCAACGGCGATCTCTTCGACGGCCCTGCCGCTGATCTCCTCCACCAAGCGGTCAAGGATTTGCGAGCTTTATACGCCATCGAGCCCATTTTGTCACTTCTGAAGGACAAGTTCTACGGCGGCGGCTTGGGATCCTCAATTGCCAAGTCAAATCTCATCGACAACGATCACGAGGATGGCACCCACGAAGGTTCTACCAAGATGAAATAGCCCATCTGTGACATCAGAGAGCGCACCATGGGTCTGTGCTCTTCCAACTAGAAGGATCCCATCCATGAAATATGAGGCAACATTCTATCAGCAAATATTACCTTTTCTAGCTTGCCAACCCGTACCCTTTGTTGTAGTAGAATTTGTCATGCGCTGCTTTAACTGTGCCATTTTTAATTATTTCAGTTATGCAAAAATGTATTGTTCAATAGGTCTATGTGATGTTTAAGTATGAATTGTCCACTTTAGTTTCACGAATGGCTATATTTGGTTGTTTATAGTGAGTAGATGCCTTGTTTATCTGTATTTGGTTGTTAGGTTGGTTGGAGTGAGCATTTTTCAGTTATCGAGATGCCTTGTTTATCTGTATTTGGTTCTTAGTTTGGTTGCAGTGAGTATTTGTCCATTTATCAAGCAGATGCCTTGTTTATCTGTATTTGGTTGTTAGGTTGCTTTTTTTAGCATTTGTACAGTTATCAAGTAGATGCCTTGTTTATCTGTATTTGGTTGTTAGATTGCTTTTTTAGCATTTCTCCAGTTATCAAGCAGATGCCTAGTTTATATTTATCTGCTTGTTAGGTTGGTTGCAGGGAGCATTTGTCCAGTTTTCAAGCATATGCCCTGTTTATCTGTATTTGCTTGTTAGGTTGGTTGCGTGAGACTCTCATCCGATTTTCAATGGCTATATTTGGTTGTTATACTGGTCATTTATGCCTTGTTTATTTCAGTCATTCACAATGTGTGGTTCATTATGTGCAAGTCAGAACTGTGCCGCTCGACTACATCAATACCAGTTTCAACGGCTATATTTGGTTCCACTTATTCCTGGTGTAGTTAACACATGTCCTTTATTTCAGTTCTACACATTTATCCAGTACGATATTTAAGCATTACCTACGCTCTATTCATTTCCAACAATACCAGTTTGAATTGCAATGTTTGATGGCTGTTAAGCCTGCTGTCGGTAACATTGCCTTCCATTTTATACCTGCTTTAACAGCATGCTAAAACCAACACATTCAAGCTATCATTTGGAGATGATGTTGTTTATCTTTGCTATATTTGTTTGATGTTAAGATTGTTGTACTTATCATGCTTTTCCACTACTTATGCAGGACAACAACGGGAGTGGCCACCATTTTCCGCTAAGGTTAGCTTCATCCCTCAGCTTGTACTCCCCCCGTCATTTCCTTACCTCACCATTGAAAGTGCGTTATATCGACTAGAGGGGGGTGAATAGGCGATTTTTATGAATTCTTCACTGAGGAATTTGCCGGTGAGGAAATTCCTTAGCGAAGAACTACTTGCAGCGGAATAAGTACTCAGAAGTAAGCATAACAGATTACAAGCATAGTCATCATGATGAAATGAAGACAATCATAGAGTACAGAAAGCGTAATCACAGGATAACACAGGATGAAGACAAACCGACTGAAGAAATTGAGCTGAGGAAATTGAGAAAGTCTTCAGTCAAAGTCTTCAAACACAGATATGAACAAATACTCAACACAAAGAATGAGGAAATGAAAGGGTTGAGGAAATAGAACCGATTAGGTTGGTGAAGACAATGATTTGGTAGACCAGTTCCAAGCTGCTGTCTCGGTTATGCGTCTGGTTGGAGCGGTGAGTATTTAAACTCGAGGACACACAGTCCGGACACCGATCATCGAAAGCACGCAGCTCAGGACACCAAGTCCTCACCGTATTCTCCTTGAACTAAGGTCACACAGACCTCGTCCAATCACTCGTGGTAAGTCTTGAGCGACTTCCAAACCTTCACAGACTTGGTCACTCGGCGATCCACAATTCCTCTTGGATGCTCTAGACCATGACGCCTAACCGTCTGGAAGAAGCACAGTCTTCAAAGGTAACAAGCGTCGGATCCACATGAGGATCAATTTCTTGATGATGCTCAATCACTTTGGGTTTGTTGGGGTTTGGTTTTGGGTTTTTCCTCACTTGGGTTTTTCCTCACTTGGTGAGTTTTCTCACTTGATGATTTTCTCTCAAAGTCCTCGGAGGATGGGTTGCTCTCAAATGACAAGTGTCAAGTTCTCTCGAGCAGCCAACCAGCTAGTGGTTGTAGAGGCGGCTATTTATAGCCTAGGGAGCAGCCCGACATGATAAGACATAAATGCCCTTCAATGATATGACCGTTAGGTGGATAAGATATTTTGGGACAGGTGGCAAGAAGATAAAGAACGGTCGGAAATTTGACTCTCAAATTCCTCGGGGCTATCATGTTCCTCACTTGTGTAGGCAATTTGCCCGGCTAATTCCTAACTCCTCGGTCGAGAACAAATTCCTCGTGACGGAAGAGCTTCGTCTCACATCCTTGAAGAAATTGATCGAATCGTATGAGATTTCCAAAAGCTTCACTCGAAGGGATTGGTAGGTGTAGGATTTTGAGTTGAGCATCACATGGAAATTTTTCTTAGTATTTCCTCGACCCCCTTTAACAAAGACGGTGTTTCCTATGACTCAAGAAAGAGAAAATGAAACTACGAAAACAAAAGTCTTCAAGGTCACACCAATTTCTTCACTTTCAAAGTCTTCAGAAAGTCTTCAGAACATCAAAGTCTTCAGATGAAGAACTTCATTTTTAGGGGTCGACTTTCTCTGTAAATATCAAACTCCTCATAGACTTATAGACCTGTGTACACTCACAAACTCATTAGTTACTTAACCTATAAGTCGTCAATACACCAAAATCACTAAGGGGCACTAGATGCACTTACAAGATTGCTGTACTTATCATGCTTTTCCACTACTTATCCAGGACAACAACGGGAGTGGCCACCATTTTCCGCTAAGGTTAGCTTCATCCCTCAGCTTGTACTCCCCCCGTCGTTTCATAATGTAGTGCATATAGATCCAGGCTTGGACACTAGTTAGCTTATAATATTAACTTGTTGCTTGTAGGTACATATGCCCTTGGCAAGGATCCATGCATCAACCCTTTTTGTGTATGGGGCAATGAGATATTGATGAACAAGCATCAAGTGAGGAAAATAATAAGGATTATTAGCAAAAAGATAGGAATGATGGCAAGCAAATTATTTGTTTATGCTCTATCCAACACAACAGTGAGATATAGGATGGTAACTACAAACTCTGCAGCCTTCTCTTTTTACTGCCAATAATGAGTTGTTAGACAACAATGTCTGAATATTTTTCGTTCCCAGTGGTTCCCCAAGCAGTTCACTCAAGATTACCTCGCAAAGTACATGATTGGTGGACACGCAATGAAGGTTAAAGTATTTCATCCAGACTACAATGAGCATCGAGTAGTCCTAATGAAGACAGTGAAGGATGGACGGGCAGCCATCACAAGGGGTTGGCCTAGAGTCATGCGCGCCTTACGCATGGAGGAGGGCACAATATGGGCATTCCGCTTCACCTTCTCCAGCAACCAGAATGTCTTTCGCCTCTCTCTTTACAGTCTTTTAGTATAAATGTGGTTCATCATTCTTTACTTGGTGCTTAAGTAGTTCTTCAGTATATGTACCTGTGCATTGAATTATGGATTCGTGGTTGAACCTATATTTGTAATAAACATGGTTGGATATGAAATAAGTGATTCCCTACTTTCAAATTCATAACATGTGATTTTTAAATTAGGGATTAACTGGATTAAATAAGGATTACACTACACACGGTTTGCGAAAGCGAAACGTCTGCGATATACGTGGAGATCAGAAATGTTTCTAGGATCCACTACGTGTGCGATATATCTCCACTGCACACACGACTTTCTCTTGAAAACTGTTTGCGTTAGGCCACCTTGCGGAAACGTTTATCACATAAAAGGTGTGTGTGATGGACAGCCTTTGCCACACAGTTTCTTCTACGCACCGTCTGTGATACATTCAATAAGGCAAACGATAGAATTATTAATATCGTGTGCAATGGCAAAGCTATCACAAATGGTTCAATGGGAAAAATTGTGTGTGATGTACCTTTGAATGGAAATGTTTTCCGTGGAGCGACTGTGTGGGATGCACATACGAACGGAAACGTTTAGCGGGGACTGACTCTGTGGGATGTACTTGCGACCGGAAACAATTTCACTGTATAATTGTATTTTTAGCTCTACTTCACGTATTTCCGTATTTGAGTGCTCGCCAGTCGCACACGACCTCATTTTGCCGAACGTGTGTGCTAGGAGGGCATATCCCCGATGGTTTCTGGGTCGTGTGGGACGGACCCCCCTACCGCCCACACTCACTTGGTAACGGTTCCAAATGTCGTCGCCGAAAGGGGTTAAAACCGTTTGTTTAGGACCGATGCGCACCAGTGTAGTATCATATGCATGATACTAGTATATGATACTCCCCATTACAACTAGCCTTAGTCACTCATACAACAAGGTTAGCTATAAGTTTATTTTTTTACTTCTCTCTATCTCTGTCTTCGTAGTATTTATTGCATTTGCCAAGGAGTAAGGAGTACAATACTTGGCACCTGTATACCATGGAGGTGGTCAGGAATCAGGAGACTCACGCCGGTCGTAGCGCCACAATTAAAATGATAATGGAAAGTCAAATCACAAGGCCCCACCTGTCCAGCAGTAACTCGCCGTCAAATCAAATAGCCCTACGTTTGCAGCAGGCTACTCCCTCATCTTCTCTCCTCTCTGTCGAACCGACTAGGCGGAACTGCCCCGCCTACCGCACGAGAAAAGCCCCGCCCTCAAATTTTAAATATATTTTAGTATCCATGGATTGTGCCATGGAGCAAAGCCTCAAGAAAACGGCGGTACACATGTATACAGCACGCCCGTCGTGTTCACGTCATACCCCAGATGGTCGGTCGGTCTGGCACGCCGATCTCCGAATGAAACGTGCATCATATTGCGTTTGCACACACATGTGGGACCGCAATTGAGAACTGACCATAGGTACACTCCCAGGCCCCGCATGTTAGCTGAGTTAATAGAAGAGAGAGACGAGTGATAGTACTGGAGCAGTGTTGTACAGACGTCGGTGCCAGGATGATCCCTGCATGACACGGAACATCAGTCCATCCTTGCACGTGACCAGACTCCAGTAGACGGTTGGATTGGCTATCGTCTACATATCATGTAGGCTGCGTTGTACAGCGTTGTAGTTCTTATGAGAAATCTAAAAAAGGTTTCTTGTCATCTCGCAATATTAGGTGTCATGTGCGTCGGATCATTGCGAGGGTTAAATAACGACAATTGAGTTCCTGCAAGGCGCAGGTCATTGGGGGCACATGCACGAAGACTACTCATTGGACATCTAGGTCAAGCCGGCTATGTTAATTAGGACATCTATCGATGGAACCCTTTTCTACGAGTTTATCTTTAATTTGAGCTTTGATCCTCGTCTAGTTTGTCCGTCGGGATTCATGTTGTCTCCTTGGGGCAGTGAGGTTACGGTTTCTTGTCATGTGGGATTTTTCGTGTTATATGTTAATCTGGTGCTTCAGATCAAAATGACAACAACTGCGCCTCCGGTTTCACGTGCATGAAGACTTCTTGATAGTCATTAACGAGGTCAAGCCGACTCTGGTAGATAATAGAAAACTACTCCACTATATAGGCAGGAGCCTCCATGCTTGCTTGCTAGTGTTGCTCTCTTCACACTACCTCGTCTTCTCCAGATCTAAACACGACAGCGGTGCCCACACACTCTCTCTCTGCTCACCGCTGGTCACAGATCCAGCCGGATCCCCTCCGCCGGGGAAGGTGATAAGATGCAATGTTCACGCGGTCGTCCTCGACGATGGCTCTTACCCACTGCCGGCATGTCCTGATCGGCGTGCACTACTGCAGGATGCTGCCAACACGACACTATAATCAGAGACCCTTCGAGAAACTGTGTGCGATGCCATAATCGCAAACGGTGGTGTATGAAAACCGTCAGAAATGTATAAAACGTTTGCGATGACGGATGCATCAAACACGGTTCAGGTTTTAGTTGCATTAATGCGATGAAGGGCATACGGTTCAGTTCAATTAACTGCTTATGCGATGAGGAGGAACAAAAGAAACGGGCAGCCAGATGAAGGCGTGTGCGATACACAACATACGGTTCACTCGGATGAACTGTTTGTGATTAGGCAACACAAAAGAAACGGGCAGCCAGATAAAGGTGTGTGTGATATACAGCATACGATTCAATCGGATGAACTGTTTGTGATTAGGCAAGAGAACATAAATGGTTCAATATAACAAGATGTGTGTGATAAGCGGCAAACAGGTCTGTAATCAGAAATGTGTGCGAAGATCGATAATAACGCAGACGATTCCTTATAATAAGACGTATGTGATATGCTCTATGTACACAACATCTATTGGCCATTGTGGGACAGGCTGTCATCTGGATACGCCATAAGGATGTGAAGAGGCATTCCTATCAGCCAGGACTAACTGTTCCACCAGTAGCTCATGTAAGAAAACTATCAAGTTAAGTGTGCTCAGGCTGGAGCAGCCATCGGATGGGTAACCGGATGGAAAGTTGTGTTGATGTTAAATTAGGTGATGGGATGGGTCATTTCGGTCAAATGACCGAAGTGCCCCATTCCCTCAGCTAATTTAACCTCGAGGTCCTTGTTTTTTATTTTTATTTTATTTTTTAACACACGTTGAAGAAGGTCTACCGCATTACTTTCTGACAATGTGCGATACGTGGCATACAGTTGATCCATCCGATCTATTTGTGATGGAATAGGCTGTGTGAGTTGTGGGCAAACGCTTGCTAGTATTCAACCATTTGGGATTGATGAATTCATCACCGACGGGTTCCCTGGTGTGGTCTGTGTTCATCTGATCATCATCTACGACTTGTGTTAGCTCGATGCTAAGTTTCCATTAAATGATGGCGTTTTATAAACACGCCATCGTTTCCCGCCATTTCCTCACATGTTTCCCGCCACCCTGCTATATTGCACATAGGGGGCGCGTGACACATGGAAGCGGCGCAGCCTGTAGCACATCCACCTTTTCCAAGCATGCCAACCCACCAAAGCGCCGCCTCTGCCATCAACCTCGTGGACGAGGAAAACAAGAAGGCGCCACGGACCGTCGAGGCCGAGGCACTTCCCGGCGACACGATGGACAACGCCGTGATGGGCGTCATCGCCAGGGTTGAGCATACCTTTGGCGCATGGCGCTTGAGCGCTGCGGATCAAGATAGGCATGTCAGCACCGAAAGGCTGCAGCTCGCCGCACAAAATGATCGATGGCGCACTACAGAGCAAGCTAGGCGCGTCGGCACCGATATGTTGCGGCTCGCCGCACGGCGAGACTGTGGGGACCCCGACTCATAAGTCGTGATCACCGAATGCACGTGTACAGTGATCCCAGAGATCAATGCTCACTGAACACACAGAAGCTGAACAACAAGGGTCTTACATCCATACATACCGTCTTACACAAATTATGACCATTATGGTCAAGTCTTACACAGATAAAGCCACAGGGGCTGAATACCCAATAAACTTAAGCAGCGGAAATTCTTCGTCGGTAAGTAGAACCCATGCCATCTCGCCTTAACCCTCGGGCATTACCGGGAAGCGTCCTAGCTTCGCATGTTAAATCCTTTGAAGTATTCTTCATCATATCCCATTCTTTCATGCCCGGCCAATAAAATAACCCGGTGGCAAGCCAATGAGTACTTTGAATGTACTACTTAAGCAACCCATGATTTGGTTCACAATAACAATGCAACTGTACAACAAGTAAGCAACCTAGCTTCAAGCTAGTTGAGATGTCCTATCAACTTGTGAGATATGCATCAATGAACATGGGTAACCTTGAGGACAGAGTTACAGATATCAACATAAATAGAATTTGAATCAATTCCATGCCTTCCAACATGTCAAGTCACCACCTTGACACAAATAGTTCCTTTCCACACACACATGCATCGGGATTGTAAAATTCCTGGACATAGTTTAAGTAGCACCTCCCAACTGTCCATGACCGTGGACATGGCTATTCGAATAGTTTGACACTCTGCAGAGGTTGTGCACTTTACCCACAAGATCCGGGAAGCTTTCGTGTCATCCACGATCCCTTGATACCTCAAGTACTCGGGGGAAGCACCCGATCATTACCTTTCCCTAGACGACACTAACATAGGGTCCACTCATTGATACACGGCCCTCGTGTATAAGAAAAAGATCGTGGGACTCTGCCCTTTTCACATTATTACGCATACGAAGGGACCAACGGTGTGTCCGGTCTGGTGTGAAAACAGTCATGGCCGCCTATCCAAGCACGACCCGTCCCGAGAGTGACCTCAAGTCACCCCGTCACTAGTAATGTGGGCACCATGCTAGTATCAGCCTAAGTAATCAATAATGCCCCGTCCCATAAAGGGGTAGAGTGGTTGCACATGTTTGGTTGGGACGGTAATCACACATAAATCTAATCCATCATTTTACACACACATAATCTAAAAGTTCTCTTCGGTACACCACTTCTTCCTCAAGTGGTGACCTTAGTTCAACATCTCCCAAGGGCATTAGGGGCACCCGATGGGGTTTTCGAAAGATTGTAACCACGAAGAGTTCATGGTACGCATGCATCATTAGGCATCAACTAGTTTCTTGACAATGCAATCATGAACAAGGTAAGGACATGAGTAGGGGTATGCAGCATGGGTGGTTCACCACAAGTTTACCACCGTCATATTTCATCATCATGCAATCGGAAAAAGGGTACCGATGAACAAAAGAGGTGTCATGGTCAAAGGGTTGCTTGCACTGGTTCATCCGAGTCTTGAAATCTTACGGTCCTTCTCCATGTACTCCGTCTACTTCGTCAACTAACGCCGGAAACAATCACAATAACCAACACAACAAGGCAGAAAATATAAGTGCTCTAAAAATATTAATTTGACTTTTCTAGGACATCTCTGGTTATATGAAAAATAACCAGAGTGGTTTCATTGGAATTGGATCAGTGGATATCTTTGAACATTTCAATATGATGGAATCAAGGGGTTTATGGATTTGCAAGAAGTGTACAGAAACATGTTTTTTGAAAAATGAGCAAAGGCACCCATTTAACAAACCATGATTTTAGAAGCATCTAGGAGTTGGTTTCACTGGATTTGGAGTTCAAATGAATATTCTATGGTTTTGCAAAGTTGACAAACATGAAGAAATGGCTCATTATTTTGTGGGGTACATAAAGTATTAAGAAAAATGTTCATAAACTAAGTTATGAACTTAGAAGCATCTAGGAATTTGAATCATGGCATTTGGATCAAGTTTGAGCTCTCTGTGATTTTCTAAAATTCATCACAAAAATAGGAAAAATAGGATTTGATAAATATTTGTGAAGAAAAGGTCTCTGGAAAAATGTGCATGTTGCACCACCAGGTAGATCATGATTTATAGAGTCACTAGAAATTTGAATCATCAAATTTGGAGTCCATTTGAATTGTTTATGGATTTTATGATTTACAGAAAAAGCAAAAGGAAAGGGAAAGGGTTTTACCCTTATCCGGTATATGGCTTACGATGGGCCTAGTGGCTCAATTTGGAAGGGGCAGAGGAGGCGGCGTCGGAGGCGGGTTCGTGAAGTGCGCCAACGCGCGCGGAAAGCAGATCCGGGCGAAGCCGTCTCCACTTAAACGGGCGGGGCCCACCCGGCTGGGTCGGCACGCTGGCCCCAGCCTTCGAGCCGTCTGCAACCTCCCGCGTGGCTTGACGGGAAACAGAGGAGGCGAGGCCGAGCGGCGCCGGCGCTCTCTCCGGCGGCACCGGCCACCTCCGTCGATGCCCAGCACACCGATGTGCTCAGGAGCAAGTGCCGCATCCACCGAGGTGCGCCACGATCTATCGGGTGGTCGGACGCGAGCAGCGCATCTCTCGCGGCGGACGGCAGCGATGGTGAGGGCGAGTCACGAAGCTGCAGCCGCGGAGAGGAAGACATGGAGCTCGGGTGATGGTCGTGGGGAGGTGGGTGATGCTCTGGTGTGGTCAAGATGGAGAGGAAGAGGCCATAGGGCTCGAATTTGAGCGCGGACCGGCGGCAAGGATCCGGCCATGGTGGTGGATGGAGGGCACGGGAGGAAGAATGAGTTGGTCCAGACGGTTCATGGGGGAGAGAGAGATCAGAGGAGCTCCAGAGGGAGGTCAGGGGTGGCCTTATAAGGCAAATCCACGGCTCACCGTGGACGTGGCCTCCGGGCACCCGCGGAAATGGCCGTGGTGGCCACCGGAGGAGGCTCGGGGCTGTCTGCGGCGCTCGTGGGCGTTGGGTAGGGCGCCAGGAAGAGAGAGAAGGAGCGGGGCGAGGCTCTGGTGCTCGCGCGTGCGAGGCCGGGCATTGGCCGAGCCGGGCGGCTCTAGGCACGCACCGCAGGAGGTGAGAGAGAGAGGGAAAGGAGGGGGCCTGCACGGTGGTGTGTTGCGGACGTCGAGGCACCTCGACTGGCACGAGGGGGAGGCTCGAGGTGGTCAGGGGACGCGGCGTTAACGGTCGGGAGCACGCTGACGTGCTCCAGAGCGCGTCTTTGGTCGGCATCCGCGGCTTTTCCGCGCGCACTCACGCGTCCACATGTGTCTTGCCTATGCAGGAGGAATAAACAAGAGGGGTGGAGGTTTTGGATGCTTTGGGACTTGCCAGGAGTGAGAGAGAGATGAGAAAGGGAGGGGAAAGTGGCTGTCCAGAGAAGAAAAATGGGTCCTTGCCCCCCTTCATCATTGCCTCTCGGGCAGGGAAGCACACCAGAGGTAGAGGGGGACTAGGAGGGGCTTTGGTAAAAAGGAGAGCTCATGGAGATTAGTGGAAGTGGACAAAACATACATTTTTAATTTCTACCAGAAGGTGTTTGATGGTGATTTGGGCAAGAAGATGAACTCCTCTTGTCATGAGGCTTGACAGGGTCATATGGTATGATAAAATAATAGGTTCCAGCAATATTGAGTCCATTTGGGCAAAGTTGCCAATGCAACTTTTGTAAACCCAAGAAATCAACAGAAATGGACTTCCCAAGATTTAGTCATGCAAACCTATTCTCCTTGATGCACCACTTGGTGTAGTGACATCATTTGAGGTTCTGAACATGTCCTCAAAAGTTGAGATCAAAAGGTGAGATTATCCAATGTAGAGTTGTTCAAATTTGGTTCTGGACAGGAAGGGTTTGGGGCACTTTGATCAAGTTAACTTGTTATCCAACTTGTGCCATTTGGTCTAGATGAGTTATTAGACCATTTGAGCATGTTCACAAGGTTTGAGAACATTTGGACATGTTTGGCAATGTAAAGTTGCTCAAACTTCAAAGTGGACAGAAATGGTTTTGAGGGGGTTTCATGGGGTTATACTATTCTCCATGACATGACTTGTGAAAATCATCAAACATGTCATATGTGACATGCTAGAATTTTCTTGGAATTTTTGGAGAATATTTCCTTTGTAAATATTTCAAAAGCTTGAAATATCCAGAAAGGGTTTTTGAGGAGTTTGACCAATATTTTGAACATGACCATGTGTTGAAACTCTTCTATATGGAAAATATATGTCCATTGAGTCTCCCTAATTTTTCCCAAATATTTTTAAAGCTTTAAAATAATTTTAACCTATTAAAGACCATTTCTGGCCTAAAGAAAAAGCCTTTAAATAAAATAGTAAAGTAACTTTTAAAATTATATTTTTATGGTTTATGGGTATCCTATATCTAATAGGAGTCAAATATATTTTTGGAAAGATTTTTACTGCCCTTAATTAAGTACTTGCAGTGCAAATCTCAATTCAGGGGTTTTTGGAAAACAAAATTTTGAAAATACTATTTGGCCAAATTATTTGTGTAAGAAATTATTTTTATGTCCTATACACATGGCATGATCATTGGGCAAGGTTTTTGGATCAGGGAGAATGAGTATAAGAGTTGGAGGATTTATTTGATTTTTAGAGCACTTGCAAACAGTAGACAAAATCAAATCAAGCAAAGACCAAAACACACAAAAGTTTTTGTCAAACCTCAATTTATCATGATTTATCATCTTAAGTGTTGTGCCATGGAAATCAGGGTGTGACAGACCTACCCCCCTTACAAGAATCTCGTCCCCGAGATTCCCAGACTAGGCGCGGGAAGGAATACGGAAACTTGGATTTGGGGTAGTCTTCACGTCCTCATATTGCTTCTACTTCCATTTGGTGCTCCATTGAATATTGAAGTACCCGGTGTTGTAGCTTCGTGTATGACGCTCTCGGTTTATCCAGGTTGCTAAGGGGTCTCTCACGTTAGATCAGGTTGGATCGGGCTGGAGGTCGATGGCTCGATGATCGATGTCCTTGTTAGTGATCGGGCTAGTTAGGAAGTCGAAAACACTTCCGGAGTTGTGTCATGTGTAAACATTACACACGATGGGTAACTCGGTGGTAACTCCATCCAGTAGCATCTTCTCTTCATCTTGTGGCGATCTCGAGGGGTTGTTAAATCTTGGAGTGATCTCGAAGAGGGCCGATGAATCTTGGTGTGGGTTTCCTTGTCATGGAAATGCTTGGTTCCTTAGAGAGGAGTGGCTTGCAGATACACATGGTCTTTGACACGGAAGTATACTTCTTGAAGATGATGGTTGGTGTAGTTCTTCCTCCTAGACATGACGGTCTTCATATGTTCCTTGACCAGCAGTATGTCATCAAAGAAAGATGACAACTAACTTGTCCAAGCACTCCATGAAGTCTATGGGGTGCGTAAAGTGGGCTGAGGCATTGGTGATGGTCACGGTTGAGCATTGGCCAAGGTCTTATCGATCTAGAGCCAAAGCCCAAGGTCAGGATCCGACCATGTTGTGGCTTGGTAGGACGTAAGGGTTTCAAGGATTCTAGTGTGCGAGTGAATGTTTATCATCCCATCCTTGAGCACAGTTCCTGAGATGCCAATTGTGCTATCTAGTCCTTTAAACAAATCACATCATATCACTGATAGCGTCATTTCGTACAGGTCAACTCCAATCATCACTCATGTGATTCCTCATGACTCTCGAGAGGACGTCTAACAAAAGCATATATGTCTACAATCCCCAAACTCATATGTATGGCTACCCCTAAAAATCTATGGGTAGAACATATAAGCTGCTAAGCTTGAACGTGACAATCCAAGGGCTAAGCCTATTCTTCCAAGGTCTAAGATAAAGCACCTCTATCCTAAGGAAACACGTCGTAAGCCACTCCAAGATCTTGTTTCCTTCCTATGAATCAACTCCAAAGAGCCCATTAACTTCCATCAATCACTACACAATCCATTAATTCTACAAATCCAATGTTTATGGTGTTCCACATGATCTTCTAAAGTCCTTATAATCCCCAAATATTTGAAAAGGCTATCTCTACTATAGTCAGTCCACCAATTTCCATTATCATATTCAAGTAACCTCCAAGGTCAAGTTTATATCAACTCCGACAATTAATCCAATCTCCTAGTTTATTGTCCACCGAGAAACATGGTATCGCGATCAAGATTATCGATCTAATTCCAATTTACTCCTAACCATGTAGACTTACTCAGCATCTATACTCAACTAGGATCACCTATTTAAATCCAAATCTTGTGTCCAACGAGAATTTCTTCACTTTTCCCCCAAGTCATTATCGTAATATCAACTATCTCCTATCCATATCCACTGGCTAAGTCAAATCCTTATACATCTGAGAATTTCAGCTTGCGATCATAATTGTCCTACTAAATCCAATTTACTCATGGGAAATGAAAAGTTATGCTACTCTATTAACTGATCCCACCAAGTTCAACTACCAACATGAAAGTCCCATGATCCACCAAAGAGTCTCAGATGATCCCTCAAAGTCATCGATATAAACTCATCAAGTCCTTTGTCCTCTATTCCTATATCCTCAAACTGGTCTTTCCTATGGCATCGTCAATTCTTGTGCTATATTAGGATGACAATGTGTTGGCTCATTACGTCCACTAGTTCCATAATGAACCCAGTGTTGTGCAAGGTTACTGAGGCTTAACTGGTTTTCTTGTAATTTGTAGGTCAAGCACATGGTTAAGGATTCGAGCTGGGGTATCTTATGAAGTCTTGAAGGGTCTAGGGATGGGTCTCTAATCTTGAGGGGCAACCATAACTCTAAGGGGCTGCACTTGGTCGAGGGGGTTGTAGCAAAAGTCTTCAGTGCTGGTTGGTTGCCAAAGTAGAGTCCATGGTGTATCTTGTCTTGCTAGCGTTCAGTTGAGGAGAGAGATGAGAGGGAAAAGTAGCATAGAGGAGGTGGGTTGCCTAAATGGGGTTCTATAGTGCAAGTGCAAACAAATAAGTGTCGAAGGGCCAAAAACAAACAACAAAATAAGGCAGGTGATATTGTCGCGTACTTGTTGCCTAGGGCAAAAAGAGTGACTGATATCAAAACACCAACAAATAAAAACAAGCAACACACACTCATGGTTCTATTCGAACCATCATATGGACTCGACTGCGCATAGGGGGTACACGACTCATCCTACCCTAGGGGTTCTCGGATTCTATAGTCATGCCTTGTGCCTCGTGCAGTCGTCCAGGTTTTCCTCAGGTGTTGCCACGTCTCTTGTAGTTGTTCGATGAAACGATCCCGGTTGAGCTTGAAGATTCTTCAACAACTTCTACTTTGTTGAAGTGATGGGGTGAAGGTGGCTCCTCGTAGCTGGCATTGACTCGGCCTTCATTGTCTTCTTAATCATGACGATCCTTTTGCCTTTTAAGGCGTCAAGGGTTTCGGGTAAGCAATCATTTATGCAATGACATTAACAAGGCATAATAGAGGTCCAACCTATCAGTTACGTTGATGACAACATCGATACCAAGAGCGGGGGACGAAGAGAACCGTTTTCCTGCTCACTATAGTGAGGCGGACCAAATGGCTAGGTTCTCATCCACCGGTGGTTGCCGATACAGCAACGGTAGTGACAGGGTTACTCTATTAGCGATGTATATATCATTATCTTGCATATCCTATGCCCTGATCATCGTAGGCTAGGGTTGCGTCATCTTGGGCGATGTCAAGGGTTTCACCATCTCCTGGGTCTTCATGTCCTCATTCTTCGAGGATGTATCTTCTGTTGGTATCGTCTTGTTGTGGTGTCGCCAATCTTGTGTTCGGCAGATGTGGGTGAATACCTGGCAATGCATCTTCCTTCTGGATTATCCTCGAGGTTTACAAGGTATCCAATGGTTAGGGGCATAAGGGTTCTAGCGACCAAAGGTTTTGAAGGGGAAGAGACCAATAAGGAAAGTATACCTTAGTGTTCGAAAAACTGAGAATGGGAGAGAAGTATAGATAGTTTTGAAAATTAGTAATAGTTTTGAAAATAGCTTTACCCTAACGACCATGCTAACTAAGGCTTCCTACAGTCAAGATGGCTCTGATACCAGCTCTGTGGGGACCCCGACTCATAAGTCGTGATCACCGAATGCACGTGTACAGTGATCCCAGAGATCAATGCTCACTGAACACACAGAAGCTGAATAACAAGAGTCTTACATCCATACATACCGTCTTACACAAATTATGACCATTATGGTCAAGTCTTACATAGATAAAGCCACGGGGGCTGAATACCCAATAAACTTAAGCAGCGGAAATTCTTCGTCGATAAGTAGAACCCATGCCATCTGCCTTAACCCTACAGGCATTACGACCGGAAGCGCCCTAGCTCGCATGTTAAATCACCAAGTATTCTTCATCACATCCCGTTCGCTCATGCCTGGCCAATAAAATAACCATGGCAAGCCAATGAGTACTTTGAATGTACTGCAAGCAACCCATGATTTGGTTCACAATAACAATGCAATCTGACAACAAGTAAGCAACCTAGCTTCAAGCTAGTTGAGATGTCCTATCAACTTGTGAGATATGCATCAATGAACATGGGTAACCTTGAGGACAGGTTACAGCTATCAACATAAATAGAATTTGAATCAATTCCATGCCCTCCAACATGTCAAGTCACCACCTTGACACAAATAGTTCCTTTCCACACACACATGCATCGGGATTGTAAAATTCCTGGACATAGTTTAAGTAGCACCTCCCAACTGTCCATCACCATGGACACGGCTATTCGAATAGTTTGACACTCTGCAGAGGTTGTGCACTTTACCCACAAGATCCGGGAAGCTTTCGTGTCATCCACGATCCCGTAGTACCTCAAGTACTCGGGGGAAGCACCTGATCATTACCTTTCCCTAGACGACACTAACATAGGGTCCACTCGTTGATACATGGCCCTCGTGTATAAGAAAAAGAACGTGGGACTCTGCCCTTTTCACATTATTACGCATACACGAAGGGACCAACGGTGTGTCCGGTGCCCTGTGAAAACAGTCATGGCCGCCTATCCAAGCACGACCCCGTCCCGAGAGTGACCTCAAGTCACCCTCGTCACTAGTAATGTGGGAACCATGCTAGTATCAGCCTAAGTAATCAATAATGCCCCATCCCATAAAGGGGTAGAGTGGTTGCACATGTTTGGTTGGGACGGTAATCACACATAAATCTAATCCATCGTTTTACACACACATACTCCAAAATTTCTCTTCGGTACACCACTTCTTCCTCAAGTGGTGACCTTAGCTCAACATATCCCAAGGGCATTAGGGGCACCCGATGGGGTTTTCGAAAGATTGTAACCACGAAGAGTTCATGGTACGCGTGCATCATTAGGCATCAATTAGTTTCTTGACAATGCAATCATGAACAAGGTAAGGACATGAGTAGGGGTATGCAGCATGGGTGGTTCACCACAAGTTTACCACCGTCATATTTCATCATCATGCAATCGGAAAAAGGGTACCGATGAACAAAAGAGGTGTCATGGTCAAAGGGATGCTTGCCTGGTTCATCTGAGTCTTGAAATCTTCTGGTCCTTCTCCATGTACTCCGTCTACTTCGTCAACTAACGTCGGAAACAATCACAATAAGCAACACAACAAGGTAGAAAATATAAGTGCTCTAAAAATATTAATTTGACTTTTCTAGGACATCTCTGGTTATATGAAAAATAACCAGAGTGGTTTCATTGGAATTGGATCAGTGGATATCTCTGAACATTTCAATATGATGGAATCAAGGGGTTTATGGATTTGCAAGAAGTGTACAGAAACATGTTTTTTGAAAAATGAGCAAAGGCACCCATTTAACAAACCATGATTTTAGAAGCATCTAGGAGTTGGTTTCACTGGATTTGGAGTTCAAATGAATATTCTATGGTTTTGCAAAGTTGACAAACATGAAGAAATGGCTCATTATTTTGTGGGGTACAGAAAGTATTAAGAAAAATGTTCATAAACTAAGTTATGAACTTAGAAGCATCTAGGAATTTTAATCATGGCATTTGGATCAAGTTTGAGCTCTCTGTGATTTTCTAAAGTTCATCATATAAATAGAAAAAATAGGATTTGATAAATATTTGTGAAGAAAAGGTCTCTGGAAAAATGTGCATGTTGCACCACCAGGTAGATCATGATTTATAGAGTCACTAGAAATTTGAATCATCAAATTTGGAGTCCATTTGAATTGTTTATGGATTTTACAGATTTACAGAAAAAGAAAAAGGAAAGGGAAAGGGTTTTACCCTTATCCAGCCAGACCGGGCGCAGATTTAGCGATGGGTCGCCCAAAGGCTCGGCTGGACGGGCAGAGGAGGCGACGTCGGAGGCGGGTTCGCGGAGTGTGCCAACGCGCGAGGAAAGCGGATCCGGCCGAAGTCGTCTCCACTTAAAAGGGCGGGGCCCAGCCGCTGGGTCGCTGACGCGCGGGCCCCAGCGCTCAGGCCGTCGCCTTCAACCTCCCATGCGGCTTGACGGGAAACAGAGGAGGCGAGGCCGAGTGGCGCCGGCGCTCTCTTCGGCGGCACCGTCCACCTCCGTTGATGCCCTGCACACCGGCGTGCTCAGGAGCGAGTGCCGCATCCGCCGAGGTGCGCCACAATCTCTCGGGTGGTCGGATGCGAGCAGCGCATCTCTCGCGGCGGAAGGCGGCGATGGTGAGGGCGAGTCACGAAGCTGCAGCCGCAGAGAGGAAGATATGGAGCTCGGGTGATGGTCGTGGGGAGGTGTGTGATGCTCTGGTGTGGTCAAGATGGAGAGGAAGAGGCTATAGGGCTCGAATTTGAGCGCGGGCCGACGGCAAGGATCCGACCATGGTGGTGGATGGAGGGCACGGGAGGAAGAATGAGTTGGTCTAGACGGTTCACGGGGGAGAGAGAGATCAAAGGAGCTCCAGAGGAAATGGCCGTTGTGGCCTTATATGGCAAAGCCACGGCTCACCGTGGACGTGGCCTACGGGCACCCGCGAAATGGCCTTGGTGGCCACGGGAGGAGGCTCGGGGCTGTCTGCGACGCTCGTGGGCGTTGGGTAGGGCGCCAGGTAGAGAGAGAAGGAGTGGGGCGAGGCTCTGGTGCTTGCGCGTGCGAGGCGGGGCATTGGCCGAGCCGGGCGGCTCTGGGCACGCGCCGCAGGAGGTGAGAGAGAGAGGGAAAGGAGGGGGCCTGCACGGTGGCGTGTTGCGGACGTCGAGGCACATCGACTGGCGCGAGGGGGAGGCTCGAGGTGGTCGGGGGATGCGGCGTCAATGGTCGGGAGCACGCTGACGTGCTCTAGAGCGCGTCTTTGGTCGGCATCCGCGGCTTTTCCGCGCGCACTCGCGCTTCCACTTGTGTCTGGCGTATGCAGGAGGAATAAACAAGAGGGGTGGAGGCTTTGGATGCTCTGGGACTTGCTAGGAGTGAGAGAGAGATGATAAAGGGAGGGGAAAGTGGATGTCCAGATAAGAAAAATGGGTCCCTGCCCCCTTCATCATTGCCTCTCGGGAAGGGAAGCACACCAGAGGTAGAGGGGGACTAGGAGGGGCCGTGGTAAAAAGGAGCGCTCATGGAGATTAGTGGAAGTGGACAAAACATACATTTTTAATTTCTGCCAGAAGGTGTTTGATGGTGATTTGGGCAAGAATATGAACTCCTCTTGTCATGAGGCTAGACAGGGTCATATGGTATGCTAAAATAATAGGTTCCACCAATATTGAGTCTGTTTGGGCAAAGTTGCCAATGCAACTTTTGTAAACCCTAGAAATCAACAGAAATGGACTTCCCAAGATTTAGTCATGCAAACCTATTCTCCTTGATGCACAACTTGGTGTAGTGTCATCATTTGAGGTTCTGAACATGTCCTCAAAAGTTGAGATCAAAAGGAGAAAGTTTCCAATGTAGAGGTTTTCAAATTTGGTTCTAGACAGGAAGGGTTTTGGGGCACTTTGATCAAGTTAACTTGTTCTCCAACTTGTGCCATTTGGTATAGATGAGTTATTAGACCATTTGAGCATGTTCACAAGGTTTGAGAACATTTGGACATGTTTGGCAATGTAAAGTTGCTCAAACTTCAAAGTGGACAGAAATGGTTTTGAGGGGGTTTCATGGGGTTATACTATTCTCCATGACATGATACTTGTCAAAATCATCACACATGTCATATGTGACAATCTAGAATTTTCTTGGAATTTGTGGAGAATATTTCCTTTGTAAATATTTCGAAAGCTTGAAATATCCAGAAAGGGTTTTTGAGGAGTTTGACCAATATTTTGAACATGACCATGTGTTGAAACTATTATATATGGAAAATATATGTCCATTGAGTTTTCCTAATTTTTCCCAAATATTTTTAAAGCTTTAAAATAATTTTAACCTATTAAAGACCATTTCTGGCCTAAAGAAAAAGCCTTTAAATAAAATAGGAAAGTAACTTTTAAAATTATATTTTGATGGTTTATGGGTATCCTATATCTAATAGGAGTCAAATATATTTTTGTGAAGATTTTTACTGCCCTTAGTTAAGTACTTGCAGTGCAAATCTCAATTCAGGGGTTTTTGGAAAATAAATTTTTGAAAATACTATTTGGCCGAATAATTTTTGTAAGAAATTATTTTTATGTCCTATACACATGGCATGATCATTGAGCAAGGTTTTTGGATCAAGGATAATGAGTATAAGAGTTGGAGGATTTATTTGATTTTTAGAGCACTTGCAAACAGTAGACAAAATCAAATAAAGCAAAGACCAAAACACACAGAAGTTTTTGTCAAACAATAATTTATCATGATTTATCATCTTAAGAGTTGTGCCATGGAAATCAGGGTGTGACAGAGACCATTGGAACGTCGCAGAGCGAGAGACACGGCGCGCCGCACAGCAACAGCGGATCCATCGGTAACACTGCTTTGTCGACATGGCGTCATGATTTGGGTACACGTCCCGTCAGTACCCCCATTCCTCGCTAGGAGTGGGCAGAGGCCCTCAGCGCCGTATATGCACCAGAGGCAGGTCGCGCCATACTTGCACCGGACACCCGCCGTGCCGTTCGCGTGGGTGTCGTTGTTCTCCTTTCCGTGGCCCGCTGGATGCCAACGCGCTGGTTCGTAGGCTCGACCACCTCCTTGGCCCAGGTGTCCACCTGGGGCCGTAGAGGAACATGGCCGTCGCATCCTCGAGCTGGTGATCTCCGACGAAATAGCCAACTTGGAGCTCGAGATCGTGCTCTAGATGTACCGCGAGCGTGTCGACCGCTTGGACGAACGCATGCACGAGTTCAGGCAGAGCCTAGAGCTACCCTAGGCAAGGGCTGCTGGTCATGGTCTCATGGACGCGTTTTATTTTGGAAAGTCATTTCGACGTGGATAGCTATGTATTCACAGCAATCATAATATTGCTCTGTTTATTGCTCTATTTCAATGTGTGTACTCTGTTTTCCATTCTTTTGTGTTCTGTTTCAATGTGTGTATATATGCTTTCCATTCTGTATATGTGGATTATAACAGCTAGATTCAAGTGAGTATACAAAAACAGATAGAAAATGGATTTAATAATATATATATATATTAATTGTTCACTAGATCATCACAGAATATATATATATATATATATATATATATATATATATAATATCATCACATATACGTGATGATACTTAACTACTAGGTACAATTCATAAAATTGAAAACGAACAATACTAAAACTAATAATCCCTCCTAGGGCGAGTATTCAGGCAGCCCCTCGCCAACAGCTCCCTGGTGCACGACGTCTTCCTAGTGCGGAGGCAGTACTCCGACTCCTCCGCCTCGCAGCGCTTGATGTACCGATCTGCCTCTTGCTGGCGGACGCGCGCGGTAGATCTTGCCATTTCATTGGGCGCCCACCGGAGCTCCTCGTCGGTGGCACACTAGAGCTTATTGGCCCACCTCCATGCAGCGATGAGGCGCCCAGCGCCTATGACCTTCCTCGCGAAGTACCCGTCTTTGTACACCTCCTCGGCACGACGATGCGCCTGCCCCCAAAGCTCCGTCGCCTCCTTTTTCCAGGCGGCATCACGGGCTTCACAGGCGGCCTGGTACCTGGCTTCCTCCTCCGCCATCTCATTCTTGAAAGCCACTTGCCTGGCTTTCTCATCCGACGGCAGCGACTTCCACCGACAAAGATTGTACTGGCCCCAAAACCAATCCAAAGTTGGGGGTCCCGCGCAACCTCGTTAGGCGGCACGTAGGGGTTCTCGTCGCTGCTAATCGAGTGAGCATCCTGGGGGGGGGCGGCGACTTCTCGTCGGCGCGTGGGCAGACCGGCGGCGCCATGGCAGAGATTTGAGAGAGAGAGAGAGAGAGAGAGAGAGAGAGAGAGAGGGCAAGCAAGGAGAGGATGTTGATGAGAATGCAGGCGGGACGACGTGAGCAAGGTAGTATTTATTGGCGGCCAAAATCTAGATCGACGGGGACAGTACACACGCCGGTCACCGGAATTTACGAGTACTGTAGTTTGAATTACACACTATTCCCGCAGCAAATCCGTGTGTGAACATAATAGCTGACGGTTTCTAATACAGAACCATGTCTGATTAATGATCCCCGCCAATCATCTACCAAACCTCAAGCCACGAGAAAGAGTGCCAATCGTGTGGGGGCCGGTTGTCTAGCCAGATCTTTACATTTTCTTTTTTGAAAACCAGATATTTACATCGTTTGATGATTTTTTAACTCGCACACAAGTACACAAAAATATGATTTTTCAAACCGTTTTGGTTAGGCGTTGCATGTAGATGTAGTTGAAATTTGAATTACGGTCATTAAATGGTTAGAAACTCACTTAAATGTCTTTAAAAGGTCAAATGACCCCTAAAAATTTCCAATTTTTCACATGCCAGTTGTATTAGTGCACGTTAAACGTAGGAAAAAATTTGAAGGCCGTAAGTGGAAGCTATCTCCCGTCTGTCAGCAAACATGCATTGTTCCCTCTCGGAACCACGAAACTTCTAGTGAGTTGCTCTGGTTTGTGAGGGGTGTGTGTTCAAACTTTCGTCAAACAAGCCAATTTTTTACCACATCATCTTGGTGGCATGACATTAAATCAAGCAAGGTTTCATGTTTTACTGATAATTTTTAATTTTTTGGAATTAAAATGCGATGGCATGCACTCCATGCATGTGCCCATGCCTTGACACCAATATGTTTGAAAATTCCTTGAATTTATCAAGACATGGAATTAACTTGCACACAAGTACACAAAAATATGATTTTTCAACCAGTTTTGGTTAGGTGTTGCATGTAGATGTAGTTTAAATTTGAATCACGGTCATTAAATGGTTAGAAAATCACTTAAATGTCTTTGGAAGGTCAAATGACCCCTCAAATTTACCAAACTTTCACATGACAGTTGCACGTTAAATGTAGGAAAAAATTTGAAGGCCGTAAGAGGAAGCTATCTCCCGTTCGTCATCAAACATGCATTGTTCCCTCTCGGAACCACGAACCTTCTAGCGAGTTGCTCCGGTTTGTGAGGGGTGTGTGTCCAAACTTTTTTCAAACATGCCAATTTCTTTACCACATCATCTTGGTGGCATGACATTACATCAACCAAGGTTTCATGTGTTTCTGATCATTTTTCTATTTTGTTGAATTAAAGTGCCATGTCACTCCATGCATACGTATGCATGTGTCCATGTCGTGAGACCAATATGTTTGAAAATTCCTTCTAATTTACTGCACATGGAATGAACTCGCACACAAGTAGAGTGATATGATTTTTCAAACCGTTTTGGTTAGGCGTTGCATGTAGATGTAGTTCAAATTTGAATTACGGTCATTAAATGGTTAGAAAATCACTTAAATGTCTATAAAAGGTCAAATGACCCCTAGAATTTTCCATAATTTCACATTACAGTTGTAGTAGTGCATGTTAGACGTAGAAAAAAATTGAAGGCCGTAAGAGGAAGCTATCTCCCGTTCGTCATCAAACATGCATTGTTCCCTCTCGGAACCATGAACCTTCGAGCATGCTAATAAAAAACTTCTACAACATCACACACAGTTGTTTTCTAGGAACCGTTTGCGATGTAAATCAAGGTCGGAAAAAGCAGTAGGCGTAAGCGAGGCGGTTTGCCTTCGCCTAGTGCCTAGGCGTTGCTTAAGCACCCTAGGCGTAGCCTAGGCGATTATATTTTTTTACTATTGGGTGTGTATGTGGTTATTATATGTGTATTCTATTAATTTAGGGCATATAAGTATGTAAATGACAAGGTACTATGATTGGAATATGGCCCTTTTGGCATATCAGTGCAATATGGCATGATTTCTCGCTTGGGTAGATAATTTCTTACTTGCTCTGCCTAGACTTCTGTTTATGCCCTAGGCGAGGCGTTGGGCCATTGCCTAGCGCCTAGGCATGCCTAAGCGCCTCCTGGGCACTGCCTTTTCCAACAGAGATGCAAATATTAGGGTCTATTTAAGTCTCCCTCTGAAAGGATCGAGAAGAGGTGTCTAGAGAGGGGGGGGGGGGGTAGACACTAAGTACCAAAAGTTGCAGTTTTTAATTTCTTTAAGTTGAAGTGGAGTTTTCGCAAAAGTTTAACAAACACAATACATATCAAGCAAGCATGCAAAGAGTATATGAGCAGCGGAAAGTAAAGCATGCAACTTGCAAGAATGTAAAGGGAAGGGTTTGGAGTGTGCAAACGCAATAGGAGTCACGGATGTTTTTGTCGTGGTTCCGATAGGTGGTGCTATCATACATCAACATTGATGGAGCCTTCAACCCACGAAGGGTAACGGTTGCCCGAGTCCACGGAGGGCTCCACCCACGAAGGGTCCACGAAGAAGCAACCTTGTCTATCCCACCATGGTTGTTGCCCACGAAGGACTTGCCTCACTAGCGGTAGATCTTCACGAAGTAGGCGATCTCCTTGCCCTTACAAACTCCTTGGTTCAACTCCACAATCTTGTCGGAGGCTCCCAAGTGACACCTAGCCAATCTAGGAGACACCACTCTCCAAGAAGTAACAAATTGTGTGTTGATGATGAACTCCTTACTCTTGTGCTTCAAATGATAGTCTCCCCAACACTCAACTCTCTCTCACGGGATATGGATTTGGTGGAAAGAAGATTTGAGTGGAAAGCAACTTGGGGAAGGCTAGAGATCAAGATTCATATGTTAGGAATGGAATATCTTGGCCTCAACACAAGTGTAGGTGGTTTTCTCTAAAAATGCAAGTTGGAAGTGTAGGTTCGCTCGATGGCTCTCTCCACGAATGAAGAGGAGGTGGAGGGGTATATATAGCCTCCACACAAAATCTAACCGTTACACACAACTTGCCAAACTCGGTGGGACCAAATTGATAAACTCGGTCGGACAGAGTCAACAAATCTAGTGACCGTTAGGATTTTCGATGGGACCGACACGCAACTCGGTAGGACCGATATGGTTAGGGTTAGGGCATAACGTAATCTCGGTGAGACCGATTACACAAACTCGATGAGACTGATTTTGGTAATAAGCTAACCAGAGAGTTGGTCAGGTAAACTCGGTAGGACCGATTCACTCATCTCGGTGAGACCGAAGTGTTACGAAAAGGAGACAGAGAGTTTACATTGCGATCTCAGTAGGACCAATTATGCAAACTCGGTGAGACCGATTTTGGTAATGGATCCATATAGAGAGATTGCAATCCCATCTCAGTGAGACTGAGATCCCTATCGGTGAGACCGATTTGCCTAGGGTTAGTGGCAGTGGCTATGACATCTGAACTCGGTGGCGCCGGATAGAAAGAATTGGCGGGGCCGAGTTTGACTTTTGGTTTAGGTCATATGTGGATGTGAGAAAGTAGTTGATGGCTTTGGCGCATATCACTAATCATTTTGAGCAAGAGCCTCATTAAGCAACACCTCATCCCTCCTTGATAGTATTGGCTTTTCCTATAGACTCAATGTGATCTTGGATCACTAAAATAGAAAATGTAGAGTCTTGAGCTTGGAGCTTGAGCCAATCCTTTGTCCTTAGCATCTTGAAGGGGTTCCACATCCTATAGTCCATGCCACTTCATTGTTGAAATTGTCTGAAACATACTAGGTAAGTGTTAGTCCAACAAGAGATATGTTGACATTAATTACCAAAACCACCTAGGGAGCACTTGTGCTTTCAATTTCCCCCTTTTCGGTAATTGATGACAACATACATCAAAGCTTTTAGATAAGGATATAGAGAATAGTAAGTAAAGCTTTGGAAAGACATGTAACATGTATAGGCTCCCCCTACATGTATGCAGTCATGTAAATATGGAATATAGGAGCATGTGAATGCATAAACATGACAGAGTAAGCAATGTGTTACATGTATCTTGGCTATATGCATCAGAGCAAATGATGTGAATATGAGAAATGTACCTTCATGCTCATGAGTCCTTCTTGCAAACAGTATGTACATCAGCAAGAATTTCTCATACACATGACTGCGATGCATATACTTACCTTGTGGTCTTGAGTTGGCTTAGGATGGGATGAACCTGCATAAACAAGGTTAGATAACACAGGTACACCTACTGGCCAGAGCAAACAAAATAAACCACAAGAGTACCAAGACTGGGATGACATGTAGAGTGAGTACTAAGTACCACATTGGATATAGACATGTCCCCAAAGGTAAAGATTTGCAATAAATTCAAGGATTTCCTTCCCTTAGATGTCTTGCTCCTTGTCGGTCTCAAAATCGGCGGATCTCGGGTAGGGGGTCCCAAGCAGTGCGTCTTAGGATCAATGGTAACAGGAGGCAAGGGACATGATGTTTTTACCCAGGTTCGGGCCCTCTCGATGGAGGTAATACCCTACTCCTGCTTGATTAATATTGATGATATGGGTAGTACAAGAGTAGATTTACCACGAGATCAAGGAGGCTAAACCCTAGAAGCTAGCCTATGGTATGATTGTTGTATATTGTATATCTGTCGACTAGCCTGGCCCTGGTTTATATAATGCACTAGAGGCCTTGGATAACAAGAGTCCTAGCCGAATACGCCGGTGGGGGAGGAGTCCTTGTCTTGATCACCAAGTCTTGTGGAATCTTCCTTCTATGCTACACCTGTCCGGATTGGCCCATGAGTATACGGCCATGGGGATCCTCGGCCCAATCCAACTGATCGGGAGACGACGTGGTGAGTACCCCCTAGTCCAGGACACCGTCAGTAGCCCCCTGAACCGGTCTTCAAGTTGGGGACGCTCCTCGATTCTTCCGAACTGTTCTTCTTCGGACGTCGGTCTTGAAAACTGGTTCAACAAATCTTCTCATCTTCGATCTTGAGGATCGCCGAAATGCATTCGACGAGTTTATACGTAGGGTATCCGAGGAGCCCCTTTAAGTTTCCGGCCTTTTTCAATGCCTTGTTATTTTTATGCCACACCTCGGGTTTGAAGTTATTCCCGGGAGGCAGTGTCCTCTTGCGTCCGAGCTCTAACGCCAGACTGCATTCGAGGTATCTTTTGCAGCCGATCACCAACGCCGGACTGCTTCCCAGCTCTATCGCCGGACTCCAACGCCGGACGGTATCCGAGCTCCAACACCGGACTATGTATCCGAGCTCCAACGCCGGACTGTATCCGAGGTGTTGTAAATCACCTTGGTTCAAAGAAGTTTGAAGGAGTTTAGCCGAGCTTAATGCCGGAAATGCCCTCTATGGAGCCAGCCACTAGCGCCCGAGCTTTATGCCGGACTGCTTCCGAGGTGGTGCACCACCCCGAATGTGGGCCGATTTTTGTCAATATTTTTGATTGGTGCAATTTATTCTCTACCGAGATACATAGCTAGTAGCCCTCTAGGTGGGTATCGGTCTAAAACCCGAGATGCACATGAAGGATTACATAAGACCGCTGATCCCCGTAGCTGCTGAGACTTAGGTTGATTTTGCAAAATCGGTCTGAGGATCAAGTCCTAGCTCGGCAGAATACTTCGGGACACAAAAAGCGGCGTGCTCAGTCCTCGAGACTCGGGTTGGGTGCGGCCGACCAACCTGAGGATCAAAATCTCCTCGGAAACTGTATTGCACTTAAAATTTTCTGCATAGAACAGGCAATGCAGTAGCCCCCAAGACACTGGTCGGGTGGCAACACCAGGTCGGGGGATCAATGTGCCCCTTTAATATTTGTAAATAATAAGCCTGAAGCCCAGTAGCCCTCGAGCCTTAATGCGGGCACGGGTGGCCGAATTAAGGATCGATATCCATAGTAAAATCACAAATTATGTGTAATGACTCAATGTATCCAAGTACTTTATGTCATTAATGCTCGGATCCGCATTGTACAAAACTTTGTTGACCGACCATCGGCTTCAACCTCCTCGGCCAGTAGACGAGGAGTGTTTGTCCTACTTTATAAAGCCTTTATGAGGGCAAAGATTTACGACAAACAGGGCAATCTGGCCATACGGTTTTATAAACAAAGGTACGCAGAGAGATATGTTATATTACTGTTTAATGTAAGAAATGTCTTCCAAAGAAAATAGTCCCGCTATCGGTTCCTTTCTTTGGGTTGTCATGCTAAGCATGATCATGAAACCTCAGCTCCAATGTAAGAGCAAAATATTGAGGATTTAGTTTGGGAGGCCAGTTACTAGCCCCCGGTAGTGTTCGGCGACAGTCGAGGTCAAGACGGAAACACTTCGGCCAATTTTATGAATGGCCCGTCATTTAATATAGTCATCGGATCGCTGACCAGTTTACACCTATTGTGACAGTCAGTTTCGGCTTTCTCCATCGAGGTGCTTGACCATGCGAAATGGAAGCACAATCGCAGTGGTTCTCCCTTTGCACACCTAGCCGAACAAAGCGGAACGTAGGAGGCAAGCGCGAGCCGCAACCCAACTATTGACCAAGACACACCAAATCGATGCATATATAGCAATATCCGAGAATGTTTTTGCCGAATCTCTAAAGGTGTCCGGCGTTGCGCTGCGAGACTTGTGCTGAAAACACACAAATAGTTTAAAAGTGCCAAAAGCTTGGAAAACCAAAAAACGTCAGTAAAAACATGACGTCCGAACAAGATCAAGTGTTCGGTGCCAATCCGAAAATTGGACTTTTAGAAAAAAAAGTGCTTCTGCCATGCTTTAACATGACACATCCTATCTCAAGACTTCAAGCGGGTCAGCCTACGGCTTCAGTATCCCATCTCGAAGGCGGAGTACTTTTCATTAGGCCAGTTTAGAAAACTAAACTCTAGCGGTTTTGAGAGAGAAATTAGGCTCCCGGGCTAGTGATCGCACACTCGTGTCGAGAAAAGGAGTGATAAATAATAATAAAAACTCTGCAACGACTAAGAAGAAAAACACTTATTATAAAATGACTCAAATAAACATAAGAGCCCCCAAGTGACTTGGGTAAAAGTTGACTATATAATGTAAGGTGACATGTAAAATGCCTTCTAGCCGGATTGTAGATCGTTTGTCGTAGCGGACCTTTTCGCTTCAACCTCTGGACCCAATAGTCCGGAGTGTGTCCGAATACCCTCGCGTTATAAAAACCGGGCATGCGTGGAGACCAGGCGTAGGAGTCATAAGTGCTTTATCAGACAAGTGCCCAACTAGTTATGTTATATTACATGGTTAGTAAGAAAAATCTTCCAGGGAGAATAGTTCCGTTAAGGGTTCCTTTCCCTGGGAGGCATGCCCTAAAGTGCATGTCCGGACTGCGTAAAGAGCAGAAAAATATCTTGGGGCAGGTAAATGAATAGGTAAGAAATCATCTTTTAGTTCACCGACCTAGTATTCCCTTAAGAACGCTAGCTTTCGGCTTCACCCTGTCTGAGGTACACATCCGGCTGACCCGGCAGTAACAATCGCAGAGGTGCTCCCTTTACCACCTAGCCGAACAATCGGGAACGTAGGGGTAAGCACAAGAGCCAGCAACCCAGCTTGGCCAAAACTTAAGTCATATCGATGCATATAATGGTGAATAAAAGGTACATGCGGAAGTGTGACACATGTGTTGGGCATAAAGCCCGTATTAATAAGCTTACATTAAAGAAGCCCCTGTGTATAATGAGCGGGTAGCGCGTCAAGTGTGTGCGAACAAAGTTTGGACAAGGAAAAATTTTACAAGCAAATTTTTCCAGAAAAGTATAATGCTTGGTCGAAATAACACAAGTTAAAAATTTAGAACTTTGAGCATGAAGGCAACTTAGCTGGTTAATGTGTTCGGTATTAACGACGGGTCCGAGCTTGATGCGGGACAAGGTTCCATCCCCAAGCCGATCCCGAGGTGGCGGAGCAAAAGAGCTCGGCACTCAAGTGGTGACATAGCACGGTCAATGCAGGACATCGAGTGATGCGAAGTCTCTGCATGGGGTAATGAAGTGTTGACGAAGCCCCCGTCCAGCCGAGGTGACGCTAAAGGATATAGTCCAATTTGGATCATTTTCCTGTGCACAAAAAATAGTGCAAACCACAGATAATAGTAATAAAAAATCGTTGCATAATAAATAATTTATGCAAAGTGAGTAATAAAAGAAATATGGCTGGCGCCAAGTCAATGTCGGCCGATGGCGGCGTGATGCGGTAAAGGCATGGCAAGGCCTGAATTCACAGTCGGTTCGAGTTCGGATGCGGCGTCACGGACTATGTCTGAAACTGACCGAACCACCATGCAAATCGTGCACGCGCCACCATTTGATAGACCTGCGTACATATGATGGACAAACCAGAGTAATAATTCGTTGGGAAAAATTAACCCAAACAAGCAAAAAGAAATACTAGGATTAACACCTGGTTTATTTGTTGTAGCAATCCGAAGGAAGGTGATTCCCAAAATTGGGACTCGATCCGCGCACCCATTGCCTGGTCGGCTAGTGACGCCGAAGTGTCCGGAGTAGGTTGATGAAGAGATGGCGAAGCCCCTGGTCCAGCCGAGATATCAAAGTAGGTTGGCGTGATGGACACCAGTTTGAAGAAGCAATAGTGCGGCCCTGCCGATGCAGGTCGTGACATGATCGATGCCGGCTTGATGAAGCGACCGTGCGGCGATGCCGGTATGCCCGCTCCGTGTAATCCGTGGGGCGACGATGTTGGTGATGATTTATCCTTCCCGATGCCGGACTCTTGTTCGGCTTGCCGAGATGATGATCCGAAGAAGTTGAGCTCGGCTCAACAAAGTGAAGACGTGTCTAGCACAGGTCGGCAGCCGTGGAGCGATATTGCTGGACTGGTTTGACACCAGCATGATGTAGAAGATCATGTTCAAAAGATCTTAAAGTTAGTGGGATGTGTTCGGAAACAAAACACAATACCCCATACAAAACTTCCTTCAAAAAGGATGTCTGAAATCCCGTTCATAAAAAAGATGAACTCGGGTCGGATTCGTTTTCGCGCAGGAAACATATCCGAAAAGTGATGCACTAATCGGAAGGTTTCCGGAGTTTAGACGGTCGGATCGAGCTGAAATTTTGAGGGGTGGTAGATATAGGAATTCCGCAGCTGATCAACGGTTGGATCTTCGAAAGGAGGTCCGAGCTAGAATCTGGACACCACGCCCTAAACTCGTCCGGATTCTCGTCCAGATTCAATGTGGCTCCGGTATACCGGAGATTGCCAGAGATTCCTCCATCGAAACTCGACGAAATTTTCCAGGGTTGTTGTAGACTCAATTCCGCACAATTCCACCGAAGCAATCGTTAAAACGACGCTTGAGGAGGCGGTGGCGGCGGACACATGTCCGCTGTCCAGAAAAACAGTACGGTCGCCCGAGGGCAATGTTGACGTTGAGTCCCCGGGCTCCCTGGATGATTCCTTCATGATCTTGATAGAGATCGGAGTTGATGTTGATGAAGGCCCTCATCCGAACATGACGATCAGAGGTAGGGCACAGTCCTTGGTCGAACCAAGGCGACCAGTCGAGCTGGTGACGAAGATGCCGAAGTCGCAGTTGATCTGCAGGTGAGCCATCGACCTTTTGCCGAACACACAATGGAACTCTCAATGAAAGCACCAATGTCGGTGTCAAAACCGGCGGATCTCGGGTAGGGGGTCCCAAGCAGTGCGTCTTAGGATCAATGGTAACAGGAGGCAAGGGACACGATGTTTTTACCCAGGTTCGGGCCCTCTCGATGGAGGTAATACCCTACTCCTGCTTGATTAATATTGATGATATGGGTAGTACAAGAGTAGATCTACCACGAGATCAAGGAGGCTAAACCCTAGAAGCTAGCCTATGGTATGATTGTTGTATATTGTATATCCGCCGACTAGCTCGCCCTCGGTGTTTATAATGCACCAAATGACCTAGGATAACAAGAGTCCTAGCCGAATCGCCCGGTGGGGGAGGAGTCCTTGTCTTGATCACCAAGTCTTGTGGAATCTTCCTTGTATGCGGCACCTGTCCGGACTGGCCCACGAGTATACGGCCATGGGGATCCTCAGCCCAATCCAACTGATCGGGAGACGACGTGGTGAGTACCCCCTAGTCCAGGACACCGTCACTCCCCCTGAATCTAGCATGGGATACTGGGAGAAGATAGGGAACAGAAAATCAGAGCAAAATCAGAGCTCAAAGGAAATAAACAGAGCTAATGCAAATGAGCAAATATGAACATGTCTTTCCCCTCTTGAAGACATGTGACTTCTCTCCTCTTGAACACCAAGCGTCTGGGGTCTCTTTCTTCCCTAGAGTATTCTCTCCCCCTAAAGATATGATTAAGCTTTGATGTGATGATCTCTCTCTCCCCCTTTGACATCAATTTCCAAGAAGGGTTCTTCTGGATTTTTTTTCACGATGGGTTTGGTCCTTGAGTCACAGAACAAAGCAGCAAGTTGAAATGGGATGCTGGTCGAGGACAAGATTCATTGAGTGGAGCTGGATCAAAAAAGAATGCAGAAACAAGTGGCAAGATGTCTTTCCTGTAGTGAAATCGGTGATACTGAGTTGTATGGTTCAGTTGTACCGAGAGGATTCAGTTGGACCGTAGGCATCAAACTGGTGAGACCGAGTTCATCACAGAGAAAACACTTGTCACCTCAGCTCACTAGACAAGTAAGATCTCACAAGGATTTAACTGAAAGGATTTGCAAGGAATTAACTGAAAGATTTGCAATTAATTGGATGCAAAGAATGCAGAACAGAAAATAAAAGAGAAGAAACTAAAAAGAGTCTAGATGAAGTTTTTTTTGAAGAGGGAAACAAACATGCATGAGACAAATGCAAGAGCACGTAAAAGAACACAAGAGAACTTCATCTAGAATTGGTCGGCGACAAAGTCACCTATCTTAGAGTATATTGACTTAGGAGTCAAGTGAGGTCACTTGATCATAGGTCATACTCATCGTTTAAGCTCAAAATGGGGTTACCATTTTTCGTTTAAGCTTTTTGATGTATTCACATCTTGTCGAGTTGCTTTGACTCATGTCTTGGAGTAAAGCTTCTCTAAGATGGAATGAAATACCTCGGGTGGTGGTGTTGATCATGATCATGTAGTTGAACTTGTGTGGGTTGCTCAAGGTTGATGTAGCTCATCAAGATTTGGGAGCACCACTTGGAGTTTGAGTTCATCTACCTACATGGGTTAGGTTTTGCAAGGAAGAGCACTTGTGTATCCAAAATGAGAATCATGAAACTCAACATAGAATTTGTCAAAGGATATGTTTGAATGGTCGCGTGCTTCCTTGTCTTTATCCACCATTGTGTAGAGACTTGGTGATATAGAAATTGCTCAAGATGTGAGTGAGTTGCAATCCCATAGATTTTGATTCATCCAAGTACCTACATGAGTTAGATAACATGCAAGGTGCAAATATATCCAAGACATAAGATTGTCAACATAAGATAAATATCAAGGATTAGTCATAGGCTCATGCCTTGCACGTATCAAATGGAGTTCCTACTCCAAGTTTGAAGCATCAATGATGTTAAATTCACCTCTTAACCTGCAAAACACTTTCTCATCAAGCGGTTTGGTAAATATATCCGCTAATTGCTTATCGGTGCGAACATGCTTAAGATTAATGTCCCCTTTGGCAACATGATCTCGAATGAAATGATGACGAACTTCAATATGCTTGGTTCGAGAATGTTGCACGGGATTGTGAGAAATCTTAATAGCACTTTCATTGTCACAAAGCAATGGAACATGTTTCACATATATCCCATAATCTTTAAGAGTTTGGGTCATCCAAAGTAATTGAGCACAACATGATCCAGTGGCAATATATTCCGCTTCGGTGGTGGATAAGGATACCGAGTTTTGTTTCTTGGAAGACCAAGACACAAGAGATCTACCAAGAAATTGACAAGTACCCGAAGTGGACTTTTTATCAACCTTGTCACCGGCATAGTCCGAGTCGGAGTAGCCAACAAGATCAAAGGAAGCCCTCTTTGGATACCAAATGCCAAAATTTGGTGTATGGATTAAGTATCTCACTATCCTTTTCACGTCCTTAAGATGGCATTCTTTAGGAGAGGCTTGATATCGTGCACACATGCACACACTTAGCATAATATCGGGACGTGAAGCACATAGATATAACAATTAACCAATCATAGAGCGATAAACCTTTTGATCAACCGGTTCACCATCTTTGGTTAAATCAAGATGTCCACTAGTAGGCATGGGTGTAGTCATACCTTTGCATTCTTGAATATTAAACTTCTTGAATAAGTCCTTGGTGTACTTCGTTTGAGAGACAAAGGTACCTTCCTTAGTTTGCTTGATTTGCAAACCAAGAAAGAATTTGAGTTCACTCATCATCGACATCTAAAACTTCTCCGACATTATCTTTCCAAACTTTTCACTAAAATGAGGGTTAGTTTATCCAAATATAATATCATCGACATAAATTTGGCACACAAATAGTTCTCCATTAACCCTTCTAGTAAAGAATCTATTTTTCCAATTTCAAAGCCTTTTTCAATAAGGAACTTGGTCAAGCATTTATACCATGCTCTAGGATCTTGTTTAAGACCATATAGAGCTTTGTGAAGTTTGTAAACATGATTAGGTTTCTTAGGATTGACAAATCCGGGAGGTTGCTTAACATAAACTTCCTCCTCTATTTCACCATTTAGAAAAGCACTTTTAATGTCCATTTGGTACAAGGTGATATCATGATGATTAGCATAGGCAAGTAAGATGCGAATGGACTCAAGTCTAGCAATGGGGGCATATGTCTCACCATAGTCCATACCTTTGACTTGAGTGTAGCCTTGGGCGACTAGGCATGCTTTGTTGCGGACGACTTGACCATCTTCATCTTGCTTGTTGCAAAACACCCATTTGGTACCGATGATGTTGTGGTTGTTGTCGGACTTCTCGACCAATGTCCATACTTGATTTCTCTCAAAGTTGTGTAGCTCTTCATGCATAGTGTTTATCCAATCCGGATCTTCCAATGCTTCTTCAACCTTCATAGGTTCAATGCTAGAGATGAATGAGTAATGTTCACAAAAGTTAGCTAAACGAGTTTTTGAGCGAGTGATTCTCCCGGTTTGGATATCATTGTAGATTTGCTCAACAGGATGGTCTTTAGCAATTCTTGCTCAAACTCGTGAAAGCTTTTGCTTCGATCTTGGTTGAACATCTTCTTCATCTTGTTCTTCTTCTTGGCCTTCTTCGTTGTTGATGTTGTCGTTCTGTTGTCGAGGTGGAGAAGGAGGTTGTTGGCGTTCATCTTGGTGCACTTCCTTGTTTTCTTCATCTTGGAGTGTCCCACTGTGGATGCTTCCGTATCAACTCTTGGTTCACCTTGTCGTGAGGTAGAAGCTTCCACTTGGATGGACGAGGTGCTCTCCTTCACCTCCGTTGGACGAATCTTGCCAATAGACAAGTCTTGGATTGCTTCCGAAGGTCATTATCTCCTACATCAATTGGCAATTGCTCTACTTGCGAGCCGTTAGATTCATCAAACTTCACATCTACCGTCTCTTCAACCTTTTGGGTGAAATTGTTGTAGACACGGTAAGTGTGAGAGTTTGAGCCATAACCAAGTAGGAAACCTTCATGAGACTTAGGAGCAAATTTAGAACGATGATGCTTATCAAGAATGTAGCACTTTGAGCCGATTACTCTAAAGTATCCAACTTGTGTTACTGGTGAGGAGCTCGTATGCCATCTTGACAAGTAGCTTGTGAAGATACAAGCGATTCGTTGCATCACAAGCTGTCTCAACCGCTTTCGCCCAAAAGTGCTTTGGCGTCTTGTACTCATCCAGCATCGTTCTCGCCATCTCAATAAGAGTCCGGTTCTTTCTATCAACGACTCCATTTTGTTGAGGTGTGTACGTAGACGAGAACTCATGTGAAATCCCTTCTTCGTCAAGAAAGGTATCCACATTTGCGTTCTTGAACTCCGTTCCGTTGTCGCTTCGAACCTTCTTGATCTTCACGTCAAATTGATTTTGGGCCTTCCTAGCGAAGTTTTTGAAGATCTTCTGAACCTGTGATTTGTCATCAAGAAAGAACACCCACGTAAATCTTGAAAAATCATCAACTATGACTAGTCCAAATGAGTTACCACCAAGACTCTTGTAGGCATTTGGACCCAAGAGATCCATGTGAAGTAGCTCGAGTGGTCTTCTCGTGGTCATGATGTTCTTCGCGCGATGACTTCCTCCAACTTGTTTCCCTGCCTGACAAGCACTACAAAGTATATGCTTGTCAAATATGACATCTTTTATTCCAAGGATATGATCACCTTTAATAAGTTTATCAAGATTTCGCATGCCCACATGACCTAGCCTTCTATGCCACAACCAACCCTTAGAAGATTTAGCAATTAAGCAAGTTCTAGGTTGAGCTTTTTTAGTGAAATCAACAATGTAAAGATCACCTCTACGTATACCGGTAAATACCATTTTACGATTGTCTCTACGAAACACTTGGCAATCTATTTGATGAATAGGACATTGAAATGTAAATCAGCAAGTCTAGAAAGCGAAAGTAAATTGTACCCAAGAGATTCAACGAGCATGACATTTTGTATGGAACTATCATGTGAGATGGCCACCTTATCAAGGCCAACCACCTTACCCTTTGAGTTATCACCAAAAGTGACATATTTTTGAGGGCCGTCGTTTTCAGCAAGCTCACGGAACATATCTTTATCTCCGGTCATATGATCAGTACATCCACTATCAAGGACCCATTCCTTTCCTCCGGCCATGTAGCCATGAAGGTTTGTCATAAGACCAAAGTGTCTCATTGCATCATCAAGATCATAGTCACTATCATCATCCTCATCATAGTATCCATGTTCAACATCATCTTGTGATTGATCAATTCCTAGAGCGGGTAATTCATTAGACAAATGATCATTTCTATGATTTTCTTTATGGATTCTAATAGCTTCGGAAATGATATTGCTAATGATCCCAACATCTTCTATGGCACGCATGAGATTGGTAAGCTCAAATAAACAATCACCAAAGCTAGGATCACTAGAATTCATCTTACTCAAGGCAATAGACTTATGGAGAATTTCGTCTAAATTTTTCAAGGAGTAATCTGGAAATCGTCCCTAAGAAATCTCCATATAGTATAGGCACAATCAAGAGTAGGCAAACTAGAAATCAAATTTTTGGGCAATCCTCTTATGATAAGATTGATAGTTCAAAGATTTCGAATCATGTCAAGATCCTCTTCGGGTGTGGGATGCAAGGAATCGACATGAGGTGCACAAGGGCTAGCAATATACTTGTTCAAATGATATTCATTGAAAATCTCAAGCATTTCATTTTTCCACTCATGAAAATATTCTCCATCAAGAATAGGCACTCTACATCTAAGACTCTCCAAAGTAGACTTATCCATCTTCCTCCAATGGTGTTTAAACAAAAGCAATGGAGACCAAAGCTCTGATACCAATTGAAAGGATCGAGAAGAGGTATCTAGAGGGGGGGGTAGACACTAAGTACCAAAAGTTGCAGTTTATAATTTCTTTAAGTTGAAGTGGAGATTTGGCACAAGTTTAACAAACACAATACATATCAAGCAAGCATGCAAAGAGTATATGAGCAGTGGAAAGTGAAGCATGCAACTTGCAAGAATGTAAAGGGAAGGGTTTGGAGTGTGCAAACGCAATAGGAGACACGGATGTTTTTGTCGTGGTTCCGATAGGTGGTGCTATCGTACATCCACGTTGATGGAGACTTCAGCCCACGAAGGGTAACGGTTGCCCGAGTCCACGGAGGGCTCCACCCACGAAGGGTCCACGAGGAAGAAACCTTGTATATCCCACCATGGCCGTCGCCCACGAAGGACTTGCCTCACTAGCGGTAGATCTTCACGAAGTAGGCGATCTCCTTGCCCTTACAAACTCCTTGGTTCAACTCCACAATCTGGTCGGAGGCTCCCAAGTGACACCTAGCCAATCTAGGAGACACCAGTCTCCAAGAAGTAACAAATGGTGTGTTGATGATGAACTCCTTTCTCTTGTGCTTCAAATGATAATATCCCCAACACTCAAATCTCTCTCACATGATATGGATTTGGTGGAAAGAAGATTTGAGTGGAAAGCAACTTGGGGAAGGCTAGAGATCAAGATTCATATGGTAGGAATGGAATATCTTGGCCTCAACACAAGTATAGGTGGTTCTCTCTCAGAAAATGCAAGTTGGAAGTGTAGGTTCGTTCTGATGGCTCTCTCCACGAATGAAGAGGAGGTGGAGGGGTATATATAGCCTCCACACAAAATCTAACCGTTACACACAACTTGCCAAACTTGGCGGGACCGAATTGATAAACTCGGTCGGACCGATTCAGCAAATCTAGTGACCGTTAGGATTTTCGATGGGACCGACACGCAACTCGGTAGGACCGATATGGTTAGGGTTAGGGCATAACGTAATCTCGGTGAGACCGATTCCACAAACTCGGTGAGACCGATTTGGGTAATAAGCTAACCAGAGAGTTGGTCAGGTAAACTCGATAGGACCGATTCGCTCATCTCGATGAGACCGAAGTGTTACGAAAAGGAGACAGAGAGTTTACATTGCAATCTCGGTAGGACCGATTATGCCAACTCGGTGAGACCGATTTTGGTAATGGATCCATACAAAGAGATGGCAATCCCATCTCGGTGAGACCGAGATCCCTATCGTTGAGACCGATTTTCCTAGGGTTAGTGGCAGTGGCTATGACATCTGAACTCGGTGGCGCCGGATAGAAAGAATCGGTGGGGCCGAGTTTGACTTTTGGTTTAGGTCATATGTGGATGTGAGAAAGTAGTTGAGGGATATCACTAAGCATTTTGAGCAAGAGCCTCATTAAGCAACACCTCATCCCTCCTTGATAGTATTGGCTTTTCCTATAGACTCAATGTGATCTTGGATCACTAAAATAGAAAATGTAGAATCTTCAGCTTGGAGCTTGAGCCAATCCTTTGTCCTTAGCATCTTGAAGGGGTTCCACATCCTATAGTCCATGCCACTTCATTGTTGAACTTGTCTGAAACATACTAGGTAAAAGTGTTAGTCCAACAAGAGATATGTTGACATTAATTACCAAAACCACCTAGGGAGCACTTGTGCTTTCACCCTCCTTAAGCTTCGTCGGCTCGTCTGCTCTAGTGCCGGCAACCCCCGAATCCACGAATCTCGATCCCCATTCCCGCACCCCCTTCTTGCAAAGATGAGGCCATGGAAATGCTTCATGAAGGCCCGTACGATGGCTGCGTCCCCCCCCCCCCCCGAGCGCCGCCGCCTGCGCTGAGAGCCCGGACGCCTATGCCGGGAGTGTCGCCGCATCCGCATTAAGCGCGACTGCTTCCGTCGAGAGGGCGTCTGCGACAGCCGACAGGGCAGCTGCAGCAGCGGACAGGCTGCAGCTGCTGCTGCGACGATGGCTGCAAACGCCGAGAGCGCTCGAGCTGCCATCCGTGCCGCTGATGTCGCCCTGGCCTGGGTCGAGGCCATCCACGCCAAGATCGAGGATGCACACGCCAAGATATTCCAGGCCACCTTGGACTCCAGCATGGAACCCACGTCTGAAAAGGCGGCGGTGTCCATGGAGGACCTGCTTCCTCATGAGGTCGCCGGGCTGGAGCTGGAGATGTAGGAGGCGGCGGAGATCGAGGAGCGCTGGGAGGAGGAGTTGCGTGTGTCCGAGGTCGAGGTAGAGAAGAGTCTTTCCATCGAGGAATCGACAGTGGAGTACCAACGCGAGCTCTGGCAGCCACTACTATGAGTACTACAACCTTGAGGGCAGCGCCGAGTACGAGGACGAGGACGTGGTCGAATTTAGCAGGGGGACGCGGAGTCCACCAACGGCGGCATGTCACCAGGACAAGTCATCAGTGTCTCATCTCACACCAGCGATGCATAGGCCGGCGCGGCAGCAGATTTTTAATTATGCATACTTAGGCTTTGTTTTTAATGTTGGTCTTTTGTCAGAGCAATGTTTAGGTCAACTGGCTCTATGTAATTACTAAAATTGCTCGGTTCAGTAAGTGTGGTCTGTCTGCTGTATGCTCTTTTGTGTGCCCAAATTAGCAAGCGATGTTAAATTATGCAATGACGTACCCGGGGAAATTTCCACCAAAATTTGAATTATCAAACTCATCCCATGCGTGTAAAGCAGAAGAATCGTTTGCGATGCACACAATCGTTCAAAGTGAATGGTCCGGCGGCACCGCGCGCGTTCAAAGTGAATGTGCCCATGCCTTGAGACCAAAATTTGAATTATCAAACTCATCCCATGCACGTAAAGCAGAAGAATCATTTGCGATGCACACAATCATTCAAAGTGAATGGTCCGGCAGCACCACGTGCAAAGTTTCCCTCCACATATCCAAAATTTTGGCCTACCACCAAAATAACTACCCCCGCCCCCTTCCACTCTTCCCCACCCCCTTTTCTCCCCGACCACAAGTCCCATTTCCCCTGTTTCCTCCTTCCTTCCTTCCTTGCTAATCTATAGCCGCTTCCTCGCTCTCGCCGTCTCGCATCGTACCGCTGGGGTCGCCATGGTCTTCTTCAAAGACATCTCCAGCGGTTCCTCCTCTGGCGACTACTCCTCCACCACCCGGGAATGCCTCTCTTCTCTCTCTCGGGCTATGACTTGCAATGAAGGATTTTTACCCGGAGGTCGATTTGAGTCGTTTCTTCATCTTCTAGCTCCCTAAGACCATCAGTGGCAATGAATGGAGCGGGGTGGCTGAAGATCTATCTGCTCGTTGTCACCATCAATCTCCATTCGTGAAGCTACTTGCGTTTGATTCTATCGACATTGGGAGGAAGTTTCTGGCATGTTGATACGTCTCCAACGTATCTATAATTTTTGATTGCTCCATGCTATATTATCTACTGTTTTGGACAATATTGGGCTTTATTATCCACTTTGATATTATTTTTGGGACTAACCTATTAACCGGAGGCCCAGCCCAGAATTGTTGTTTTTTGCCTATTTCAGAGTTTCGCAGAAAAAGAATATCAAACGGAGTCCAAAGGGAACGAAACCTTCGGGAACATGATTTTTAGGAAGATTATGATCCGAGAGACTTGGACCCTATGTCAAGAAAGAAAAGAGGAGGCCACGAGGTAGGGGGCGCCCACCCCTGTAGCGCCCTCCACCCTCGTGGGCCCCATGTTGCTCCACCGACGTACTCCTTCCTCCTATATATACCTACGTACCATCAAAAGATCAGATACGAAGCCAAAAACCTAATTCCACCGCCGCAACCTTTTGTACCTACGAGATCCCATCTTGGGGCTTGTTCCGGAGCTCCGCCGGAGGGGGCATCCATCACGGAGGGCTTCTACATCATCATCATAGCCTCTCCGATGAAGTGTGAGTAGTTTACCTCAGACCTTCGGGTCCATAGTTAGTAGCTAGATGGCTTCTCTCTTTTTGGATCTCAATACAATGTTCTCCCCCTCTCTCTCGTGGAGATCTATTCGATGTAATCTTCTTTTTGCGGTGTGTTTGTTGAGATTGATGAATTGTGGGTTTATGATCAAGATTATTTATGAACAAAATTTGAATCTTCTCTGAATTCTTTTATGTATGATTGGTTATCTTTGCAAGACTCTTCGAATTATCAGTTTGGTTTGGCCTACTAGATTGATCTTTCTTGCAATGGGAGAAGTGCTTAGCTTTGGGTTCAATCTTGCGGTGTCCTTTCCGGATGTGAGGGGCAGCAAGGTACGTATTGTATTGTTGCCATTGAGGATAATAAGATGGGGTTTTTATCATATTTCATGAATTTATCCCTCTACATCATGTCATCTTGCTTAAAGCGTTACTCTGTTTTCTTAAACTTAATACTCTAGATGCATGCTGGATAGCGGTCGATGAGTGGAGTAATAGTAGTAGATGCATGCAGGAGTCGGTCTACTTGTCTCGGACGTGATGCCTATATACATGATCATACCTAGATATTCTCATAACTATGCTCAATTCTGTCAATTGCTCAATAGTAATTCGTTCACCCACCGTAAAATACTTATGATCTTGAGAGAAGCCACTAGTGAAACTTATGGCCCCCGGGTCTATCTTCATCGTATTAATCTTCCAACACTTGTTTATTTCCTTTGCTTTTTACTTTGCTTTTATTTTACTTTGCATCTTTATCACAAAAATACCAAAAATATTACCCTATCATATCTATCAGATCTCACTCTCGTAAGTGACCGTGAAGGGATTGACAACCCCTTAACGCGTTGGTTGTGAGGAGTTATTTCCTTTGTGCAGGTACGAGGGACTCGCGCGTAGCCTCCTACTAGATTGATACCTTGGTTCTCAAAAACTGAGGGAAATACTTACGCTACTTTGCTGCATCATCCTTTCCTCTTCAAGGAAATCCAACGCAGTGCTCGTGGAGGTAGCAAGAAGAATTTCCGTGCCGCTGTCGGGAGTCTACGCAAAAGTCAACATACCAAGTACCCATCACAATCCCTTATCTCCCGCGTTACATTATTTGCCATTTGCCTCTCGTTTTCCTCTCCCCCAATTCACCCTTGCCGTTTTATTCGCCCTCTCTATTTCGTTCGCCTTCTTTTTCGCTTGCTTTTTGTTTGCTCGTGTGTTGGATTGCTTGTTTGTCACGATGGCTCAAGATAATACCAAATTGTGTGACTTGACCAATACCAACAATAATGATTTCCTTAGCACTCTAATGTCTCCTCTTACCAATACTAAATCTTGTGAAATCCATACTGCTTTTTTGAATCTTGTCATGAAAGATCAATTCGCCGGCCTTCCTAGTGAAGATGCCGCTACTCATCTAAATAGCTTCATTGATTTGTGTGATATGCAAAACAAGAAAGATGTTGATAATGATATTGTTAATTGAAGCTATTTCCTTTTTCTCTTAGAGATCGTGCTAAAGCTTGGTTTTCGTCTTTGCCTAAAACAAGTATTGGTTCTTGGAACAAGTGCAAAGATGCTTTTATCTCTAAGTATTTTCCTCCCGCTAAGATCATCTCTCTTAGAAACGATATTATGAATTTCAAGCAACTTGATCAAGAACATGTTGCACAAGCTTGGGAGAGGATGAAATTAATGATACGTAATTGCCCTACTCATGGATTGAATTTATGGATGATTATACAAAAAATTTATGCCGGATTGAATTTTGCCTCTAGAAATCTTTTTGATTTGGCCGCGGGAGGCACTATTATGGAAATCACTTTAGGAGAAGCTACTAAACTCCTATATAATATTATGGTTAATTACAATTGCACACTGAAAGATCTACTAATAAAAAAGTGCATGCGATAGAAGAAATTAATGTTTTGAGTGGGAAGATGGATGAACTTATGAAATTATTTGCTACTAAGAGTGTTTCTTCTGATCCTAATGATATGACTTTGTCTAATTTTATTGAGAATAATAATGAATCTATGGATGTGAATTTTATTGGTAGGAATAATTTTGGTAACAACGCGTATAGAGGAAACTTTAATCCTAGGCCTTATTCTAGTAATTCCTCTAATAATTATGGAAATTCCTATAACAACTCTTATGGAAATTTTAATAAGATGCCCTCTGAATTTGAGACTAGTGTTAAAGAGTTTATGAACTCGCAAAAGAATTTCAATGCTTTGCTTGAATAGAAATTGCTTATAGTTGATGAATTGGCTAGGAACGTTGATAGAATTTCTCTTGATGTTGATTCTTTAAAGCTTAGATCTATTCCTACTAAGCATGATATCAATAGGTCTCTCAAAGCCATGAGAATTTCCATTGATGAGTGCAAAGAAAGAACCGCTAGGATGCGTGCTACGAAAGATGCCTTTATTAAAGCGTGTTCTTCTAGTTCCTATGAAAATAAAGATGGAAATCTAAAAGTTATTGATGTGTCCCCTATTAAATCTTTGTTTTGCAATATGAATCTTGATAATGATGGGACTGAATATGATCCACCTTTACAGAGAAGGCGTTCCAAAAATTCGGAGTTTTTAGATCTTGATGCTAAAATTGATAAAAGTGGGATTGAAGAAATCAAAACCCTAGATGTTGCTAAACCCACTATTTTGGATTTCAAGGAATTTAATTATGAAAATTGCTCTTTTATTGATTGTATTTCCTTGTTGTAATCCGTGCTAAATTCTCCTCATGCTTATAGTCAAAATAAAGCCTTTACTAAACATATCGTTGATGCCTTGATGCAATCTTATGAAGAAAAACTTGAGTTGGAAGTTTCTATCCCTAGAAAACTTTATGATGAGTGGGAACCAAATATTAAAATTAAGATTAAGGATCATGAATTCTAAGCTTTATGTGATTTGGGTGCTAGTGTTTCCACTATTCCCAAAACTTTGTGCGATTTGCTAGATTTTCGTGATTTTGATGATTTCTCTCTAAACTTGCACCTTGCGGATTCCACTATTAAGAAACCTATGGGAAGAATTAATGATGTTCTTATTGTTACAAATAGGAATTATGTGCCCATAGATTTTATCGTTCTTGATACAGATTGCAATTCTTCATGTCCTATTATTTTTGGTAGACCTTTCCTTAGAACGATTGGTGCAATTATTGATATGAAACAAGGGAATATTAGATTCCAATTTCCATTAAAGAAAGCCATGGAACACTTCCCTGGGAACAAAATAAAATTACCATATGAATCTATTATGAGAGCCACTTATGGATTGCCTACCAAAGATGGCAATACCTAGATCTATCCTTGCTTTTATGCCTAGCTAGGGGCGTTAAATGATAGCGCTTGTTGGGAGGCAACCCAATTTAATTTTTTAGTTTTTTGCCTTTTGCTTCTGTTTAGGAATAAATCTTTGATCTAGCCTCTGGTTATATGTGTTTTTATGTTTTAATTAGTGTTTGTGCCAAGTTAAACCTATAGGATCTTCTTGGATTATAGTTATTTGATCTTGCAGAAATTTCCAGAAACTTTCTGTTCACGAAAACAATTGTTAAAAATCACCAGAACGTGATAAAATAGTGATTCCAATTTCTTCTGATCAATAAACAAATTTCCTAGGTCTTCCTATTTTGGCTAATTTTTTGGAGTTCCATAAGCTTGCGTTAGTTACATATTAGTACAGACTTTTCTGTTTTTGACAGATTCTGTTTTTCGTGTGTTGTTTTCTTATTTTGATGAATCTATGGCTAGTAAAATAGTTTATAAACCATAGAGAAGTTGGAATACAGTAGTTTTAACACCAATATAAATAAAGAATGAGTTCATTACAGTACCTTGAAGTGGTCTTTTGTTTTCTTTCGCTAACGGAGCTCACGAGATTTCTGTTAAGTTTTGTGTTGTGAAGTTTTCAAGTTTTGGGTGAAATCTTTTCGATGGATTATGGAACAAGGATTGGCAAGAGCATAAGATTGGGGATGCCCATGGCACACCCAAGATAATCTAAGGACGCCAAAAAGTCAAAGCTTGGGGATGCCCCGGAAGGCATCCCCTCTTTCGTCTACTTCTATCGGTAACTTTACTTGGACCTATATTTTTATTCTCCACATGATATGTGTTTTGCTTGGAGCGTATTGTATGATTTGAGTATTTTCTTTTTAGTTTACCACAATAATCCTTGCTGTACACAACTTTTGAGAGAGCCATACATGATTTGGAATTTGTTAGAATACTCTATGTGCTTCACTTATATCTTTTGAGCTATAAAGTTTTGCTCTAGTGCTTCACTTATATCTTTTAGAGCACGGTGGTGGATTTGTTTTATAGAAACTATTGATCTCTCATGCTTCACTTAGATCATTTTGAGAGTCTTAAATAGTATGGTAATTTGCTTAATAATCCTAATATGCTTGGTATTCAAGATTTGTAAAACTTTCTTTTGAGTGTGTTAAATACTAAGAAAAGTTTGATGCTTGATGATTGTTTTGAGATATGAAGATGTTGATTAGTTGTGAATTTGAGAAATACTTGTGTTAAAGTTTGTGATTCCCGTAGCATGCACGTATGGTGAACCGTTATGTGATGAAGTCGAAGCATGATTTATTTATTGATTGTCTTCCTTATGAGTGGCGGCCAGGGACGAGCAATGGTCTTCTCCTACCAATCTATCCCCCTAGGAGCATGCGCGTAATACTTTGCTTTGATAACTTGTAGATTTTTGCAATAATTATATGATTTCTTCATGAATAATGTTGAGTCCATGGATTATATCCACTTTTCTTCCTTCCACCGTTGCTAGCCTCTCTAATACCTCACACTTTTCGCCGGTATCATACACCCACCATATACCTTCCTCAAACAGCCATCATACCTACCTATCATGACATTTCCATAGCCATTCCGAGATATATTGCCATGCAACTTTCCACCGTTCCATTTATTATGACACACTCCATCATTGTCATATTGCTTAGCATGATCATGTAGTTGACATCGTATTTGTGGCAAAGCCACCATTCATAATTCTTTCATACATGTCACTCTTGATTCATTGCATATCCTTGCACGCCACGGAGGCATTCATATAGAGTCATATTTTGTTCTAAGTATCGAGTTGTAATTGTTGAGTTGTAAGAAAATAAAAGTGTGACGATCATCATTTTTAGAGCATTGTCCCAAGTGAGGAAAAGGATGATGGAGACTATGATTCCCCCACAAGTCGGGATGAGACTCCGGACGAAAAAAAAGGAGGCCATAAAAAAAGGGAGAAAAGGCCCGAATAAAAAAAATGAGAGAAAAAGAGAGAAGGGACAATGTTACTATCCTTTTACCACACTTGTGCTTCAAAGTAGCACCATGATCTTCTTGATAGAGAGTCTCTCATTTTGTCACTTCCATATACTAGTGGGAATTTTTCATTATATAACTTGGCTTGTATATTCCAATGGTGGGCTTCCTCAAAATGCCCTAGGTCTTCGTGACCAAGCGAGTTGGATGCACACCCACTTAGTTTATTTTGTTGAGCTTTCACATACGTATAGCTCTAGTGCATCCGTTGCATGGCAATCCCTACTCACTCATTGATATCTATTGATGGGCATCTCCATATCCCGTTGATACGCCTAGTTGATGTGAGACTATCTTCCCCTTTTTTGTCTTCTCCACAACCACCATTCTATTCCACATATAGTGCCATATCCATGGCTCACGCTCATGTATTGCGTGAAGATTGAAAAAGTTTGAGAATGTCAAAAGTATGAAACAATTGCTTGGCTTGTCATCGGGGTTGTGCATGATTTAAATACTTTGTGTGGTGAAGATAGAGCATAGCCAGACTATATGATTTTCTAGGGATAACTTTCTTTGGCCATGTTATATTGAGAAGACATGATTGCTTTGTTAGTATGCTTAAAGTATTATTATTTTTATGTCAATATTAAACTTTTGTCTTGAATCTTTTGGATCTGAATTTCATACCACAATTAAAAAGAATTACATTGAAATTATGCCAAGTAGCACTCCGCATCAAAAATTCTGTTTTTATCATTTACCTTCTCGAGGACAAGCAGGAATTAAGCTTGGGGATGGCTGATACGTCTCCAACGTATCTATAATTTTTTATTGCTCCATGTTATATTATCTACTTTTTTGGACAATATTGGGCTTTATTATCCACTTTTATATTACTTTTGGGACTAACCTATTAATCGGAGGCCCAGCCCAGAATTGTTGTTTTTTGCCTATTTCAGAGTTTCGCAGAAAAAGAATATCAAACAGAATGAAACCTTCGGGAACGTGATTTTTAGGAAGATTATGATCCGGGAGACTTGGACCCTACGTCAAGAAAGAAAAGAGGAGGACACGAGGTAGGGGGCGCTCCCACCCCCCCCAGGGCGTGCCCTCCACCCTCGTGGGCCCCATGTTTCTCCACCGACGCATTCTTCCTCCTATATATACCTCACGCACTCAAACGATCGACACGGAGCCAAAAACCTAATTCCACCGCCGCAAACTTCGCCACGAGATCCCATCTTGGGGCCTGTTAGGAGTTCACGGAGGGGGCATCCATCACAGAGGGCTTCTACATCATCATCATAGCCTCTCCGATGAAGTTTGAGTAGTTTACCTCAGAACTTCGGGTCCATAGTTAGTAGCTAGATGGCTTCTTCTCTCTTTTTGGATCTCAATACAATGTTCTCCCCCTCTCTCGTGGAGATCTATTCGATGTAATCTTCTTTTTGCGGTGTGTTTGTTGAGATCGATGAATTGTGGGTTTATGATCAAGATTTTCTATGAACAATATTTGGATCTTCTCTGAATTCTTTTATGTATGATTGGTTATCTTTGCAAGTCTCTTCGAATTATCAGTTTGGTTTGGCCTACTAGATTGGTTTTTCTTGCAATGGGAGAAGTGCTTAGCTTCGGGTTCAATCTTTATGTGTACTTTCCCAAAGTGATGAGGGGCAGCAAGGCACGTATTGTATTGTTGCCATCGAGGATAACAAGATGGGTTTTTTATCATATTGCATGAATTTATCTCTCTACATCATGTCATCTTGCTTAAAGCGTTACTCTGTTTTCTTAAACTTAATACTCTAGATGCATGCTGGATAGCGGTCGATGAGTGGAGTAATAGTAGGTGATGCAGGCAGGAGTCGGTCTACTTGTCTCGGACGTGATGCCTATATACATGATCATACCTAGATATTCTCATAACTATGCTCAATTCTGTCAATTTCTCAACAGTAATTCATTCACCCACCGTAAAATACTTATGCTCTTGAGAGAAGCCACTAGTGAAACCTATGGCCCCCAGGTTTATCTTCATCATATTAATCTTCCAGCACTTGTTTATTTGATGTGCTTTTTACTTTGCTTTTATTTTACTTTGCATCTTTATCACAAAAATACCAAAATATTACCCTATCATATCTATCAGATCTCACTCTTGTAAGTGACCGTGAACGGATTAACAACCCCTTATCGCGTTGGTTGTGAGGAGTTATTTGCTTTGTGCAGGTACGAGGGACTCGCGCGTAGCCTCCTACTGGATTGATACCTTGGTTCTAAAAAACTGAGGGAAATACTTACGCTACTTTGTTGCATCATCCTTTCCTCTTCAAGGAAATCCAACACAGTGCTCAAGAGGTAGCACATGTGCAGAGAAGGTTAGGCCCTCTTCCGTTGTTACAAATCATTTGTTAGATGTGATTCAAACATTATCACGGTCCCAACGCATTCACATCACACCTTCAACCAAATGCATCCTAAGGCAGTGTCACAGTTTGTACCTAGTATCTTAAATTGTTGCATTCTTATCAGCGGTGCCATTAGAAAATTATTTGGCACCGCTTCAGCAGTTTGTGCAGCCAACTTTGGTCCACACATCCGAGCAGCCAAGCAGTAAAATACTAAATATTTATGACACGAAGGAACTAGGCATCGGAGCAACTACGTGCTCCGGAGTCCTGGTGCCTGATTTTGTTCCCGCTACATCGGCTTGCCAGTTCAGGGCACCGGTGCGAGATTTAGCAACAGTTGTCTTTACACCAGTTTTGGCATACACAGTGGACGGCCTTAGTGCTATTAGTTCTATGTTACTAAAGTTGTGCATGTACACACCTGTTAGTATCAATTTGCTGTCATCCAAACACTGTCGCTATGTTGTTGCAGTTATATTTACCTTCCTCATAAAATGTTCAATTTGTTAGTTATTGTACATGAGTAAGAACTTGTAGCATCGTTGTAGTTAATTATAGTTCTGATGTTCCACTATTTGGTTGTTGTCTCAGTACCAAATATTTCATTTGCACATTGATCTTTTTGAGAAGATATGTCATAATTAACATGTTTCTTCAGTTTTTCAAAATAAGCATAGGTGATTTTCTATGTTGCTATAAACCCATTTCCCCTACAATTGTTACTGATCTAGTTTTAAATGTTATAGGATGAACGGAAGTGTTCTTACTTGGAGTGGGTTGATCAAGAGTGGCCGCAGTCTTTGAAGATGTGCCTAACGAAGCTCTGGAGCATGTATGAGGAAGTGAACAAACGTAGGCTTAGAGGAATTCTTGTCAATGCTGAAGCATATTTCAAGATGCGGGATAAAAAGTTGAAGCTGAAGAATGAGCTCATATTTTTTTTAAAGACTTTGCTAAGATGGTGTTGGCGAAGGAGGAGGCACTTTCCCAATTGGCCCGTTGAAAACGGGTTCTTAATGAACTGAAAGCAGAAGTGGATAAGCCGAGCCTGGATGATCTTGATTAGGGAAATGAATATATTGTTCTTATGAAGCTGAACTAGCTGTATGTTGTACTGTGATGTTTTCATGTAGCTACCGTAATGTGATGTTATACTATATTTATGTGCCTGATATGAAATTGGCAAACAACTATTCGATATGAAATGTGAATTTGCGTAATACTAGAATTATTAATTGTAAACAAATAAACCTGCTAAATGTGTCATGGACCTTTGCAAACGGTTCTAGCAGTAAAAGAGCTTGCGATGGATAGCCCAATGCCACACAGTTTTCTTCATCAAATCATGTGTGATATAGTTGATAAAAGCAAACAGTTAACCAAGGAAGACCGTGTGTGATATTTACATCTTTCACACACGAGCCTACACAAATAACTGTGTGGGATTTATTTCCGAACGGAAACGTTTTCCCTGGATTGACTGTGTGGGATGTACATAAGAACGGAAACGTATTCCTTGGATTGACTGTGTGTGATATACATACGAACGGAAATGTTTTTCTGGGATTCACCGTGTGGGATGTACATACCTATGGAACTGATTTTCTCGGATTACCGTGTGGGATGTACATACCTACGGAAATGATTTTCTCAGATTACCGTGTGGGATGTACATATCTACGGAAATGATTTTCTCGGATTACTGTGTGGGATGTACATACCTACGGAAATGATTTTCTCGGATTACCGTGTGGGATGTACATACCTACGGAAATGATTGGGTTTCGATGCCTCGCCCGATCGCACACGGCCCTAGCCTGGGTCCCAGGAGGGCCTATCTCCGACGATTTCTGGGTCGTGTGGGAAGGACACCCTATCGCACACACTCACTTGGCGATGGTTCCAAATGATGTCGCAAAAAGGGGTAAAAAACCATTTGTTTAGGACCGACGCGCACCAGTGGTGCCTTGTCGTTCTCTCCCACATAGCGCTGGCTAGGTAGGCCTCCGACCCCTTCTTCCTAGCTGTCGTAGTGTGGGCAGATCCGGCCTCCCGCCGCCCACCTAGCGACATCTTGCCGACCCTCAGGTATAACTTCCTTCGAGACCGGTCTTGCTCTACTTCCCCAGGTCCTGACGTCGCTGCATTTATATCTTTTACTATTTCTCAAGCCGCCTCATAGATAGGATCGATCGCTATTTGAAAGCCACCTAAATTTTTACTTTTAAGAGGTAAAACTAGTTCATTTAGTCGAATCTAGTACTATTTGGTTCAAACAGGGAAGCAAGGGGGTGGGGGTGGGGAAGATTTGTTACCTAAATCTAGGACTTGGTCGAAAGAGGAAATAATGGGGGCGAAAAGTAGCAGAGGCTGGCTATCCAACTGGCCTCTTGGTCTAATAGGGAAATAAAGGGAAATGCAGTACAAACTCAATATAAACCGATCTATTGGTTGAAAAAGGAAAGAAAGTGGGGATTGGGGAACAAGTCAATAGAGTATGTCCAGCACTAGATTTGCTAGCCTCACACAGTATAAGGTGGCTATACCGAACAAAAATGGGACCAACCCAGATATCCTGTTCTTATGTTTGTTGCCCCGAGTCCCTCTTATGTAATGCCACTGGTAAAATGTAGCAGTCGCACTATTAAAAGTAAGGGCATGATAAACCAATGTTGTTTTCAATGTAATGCATTCAATAATACGAATCAATGGCACTATTTTTCATGTCCTGCTAAATTTCCCATTAAGATAATTTGCTTATTTTTGTTAGAAATGCAACTGTCCTGGTCCGCCTACTCTCCTGTGCCCAAATACCAACTCTTTAGCAGTTGTTAATGTAATGTTGCTAGTAAAATGAAGCAATGACACCATTAAAGTAATGTCATATTTAACGGTTGTCATAGTTAATCCTAATGCCCACACTAATATCTAGCAATGCTGCTACTTTAGAAATTGGTACTTTCCTTGTAGGATCGCCATTCAGATAAGGAACACGCTTCTTTTCATTTGATGTATGTATCATCACTTGTTAGTCACCTTCCTTTCCACTTTTTTGTGGAAACAGAGATATACATTTCACGCTTGATCTTAGTTGAACTACACAAATGATATCCAATTTTTAGTTGAACTGCACAAATGATATCCAAATTATAGTTGAACATTCCACGAGATTCACAACCAATCTTGATGTTGCTCAATTTTATTGCAACTAATGAAGAAGAAGCTTCTAGCTCATGGGACATTGCTTCATTTTAGGTGAACTGCACAAAAAGGTCCCATGAATTGAATCATCCATATTGGTGACTGATCCCTTCTATGATGGCGTTGACTGCAGATATGGTTCCCATCACGAGGTATGTTCCTTTTTGGTCCGACCGTTTGCCAAAGATCCTGCATGTTGAGTATGCTCTTGTGCTACTGTTTTGGCACTGCCATGATAAAGCAGTAATGTTATTATTTTGCACCTTAATCTAGTGGCACTATTAATTTGAGGCAATGTTTTGGCACCGCTAATGCCACTGATTTTTTTATATATCAAAAGAGGGGGTTTCCTCCAATTACATTAAAGAAACCCAACCATAGAGAACCATTATCCGAAAACATCTCAGTGTAAATGGGCAGTTATGAAACTACTACTAGAACATACTGAGTACTAGCAAGAGACAAGTTCCCCAGATAAGCTAGGCAGGTAGGGGGACGCAGCACCAGCTCGACCAAGTTTGGATTACAACCCAAATGCTACCACAGAAACATGAGGGGGGAAGATAGGGACTAAAAGAGCTAGCTTCAGCATCCTAGTCTAAGCACCCCCGGCCTCTACCTTGCGACACACGGTACACCTAGCTTGCCACTTGCTCGACCCTAGTGCCACTGATAAAATGAATTAATAATATAGTTAAAATAGAGCGAGTGTCCTCTCTATCATTTGATTTCCAATGTAGATAAACAAAGTGCTTCTCTTTGTTAGTATATGTTTCATAAACTAGTCCCATTGTTAATGTTTAAGAGTTTCTGCAAACTGGGGTGCTTAATTTTAGTTGATCTGCACAAAAATAGAGATTGGAATGTCTCAAGGCCCCTCCTTGTACTACCACTATACACTGATGTTCATCACTTTGGCGGAAGGTGTATCGGGAGAATTGGGTTGATTTCCAAAGATGAGGCCTACCAGATGAGGCGTCAAGTAGGCCCATCTCGCCCTCGCAGCATGGCATACTATGATACTGTCGCAATATTTTCTTCTGTTTATTAGTGTATCTTTCATCAACTAGTGCCACTATAATATAATCATGCTTTTTCATTATCTATGCAAACAGGGTTATTCAGCTGCATTTTGGTGGAATTGCACAAATGTACGGATGGAACCGACATATATGCAGAGTGTGAGGTGCCAAGTAAAAATTACCGACACCAACCATGCTCCACCTAAGCATTGGCATCCACCACCACCAGTGGTGTGGGTGGCGCTCTCTATGAGAAGGATCTTTCTTGGCAGCAAATCCTCTAATCAAATACTTGTAGCTTATATTGGCACTTTTCTATGGAGCACTCTTTTCTAAAAGAAGCACCAATCTATTTTTCTTTATTTGTGCACAATGTCACAACTTTGTTTTTGGTCCAGAGCTATTTTAGGGTGATTGGCGTAGTACTCGGAGACTGATTGTAAGCATGATTTCCATTAGTCATCACACCAATTGTAAGCATGAGCAGATGGACGATTAGGTTAGTGCGAAGCTTACCTTAAACCCTACCACCACCGTTGAAATGAGGCGAGCGACGAGGGAACCATGGAGAATGGTGGGGAAGCAACTTCGTGCCATCCGGCCTCCTCTTGCGGTGGGAGGATGAATACTCCTGTGGCTCCGGCTGGCTCTGCACCCTCACAAACGGCACACCGTACTCGATCGATTTGTTATCCTTTGGATGCTCGACCTTCGACCTGTACGCCCAGCACCTCTGCCTGACTTTTGCCTTGGGCGAATCTGTCCGCTCCATCGCCCAGAGGATATACTAGATGAACTCGAAGGACTACGTCGTGACCACCATCGAGGAGTACATCGCCGCCCTCATCGCTGTCGACTCTCTCTTTCGCATACACTGCCACATGGCCCTCGCCGTCCTCAAAATCTCCCACTTGTTGTCAAACCAAGTATGGATCTCCTTCAACTTGGCTAACTTTGCCTGATCACCGCCAGCGATCTGCCTGTTTTGCTGCTACATCCTCTCCATAGATGTCCTTCTGAGAGGTTTGGTGCTAGCTTTGGAATATGGGAGGAGAGAAGATGGTCTTGCAATGGAGAGGAGGGAGAGGCGAGACGGTGGTTTTGCAATGGAGAAGATGGAGAGGAGAGGGGTGGTTTTGGAATGGAGAAGAGGGAGAGACGAGACGGTGGTCTTGCAATGGAGACGAGGGAGAGGCGAGACAGTGGTTTTGCAATGGAGAAGATGGAGAGGAGAGGGGTGGTTTCGCAATGGAGAAGAGGAAGAGGCGAGACGGTGGTTTTGGAATGGAGATGATGGAGAGGAGAGGAGGTGGTTTTGCAATGGAGAAGAGGGAGAGGAGCGTGCAGTAGCGATTTAGGATTGGACGAGAGGGCCGGCGCGTGTGACTGGATCAAAATCAAAATTAATTTACCCTTCAATTAAGAAAGCAGCCACACATTAACTAGTCTCCCTTTTATTCTGGGTCATAATTGGCCATGATTTTCACAAATAAAATATATGTTATACATTGCAAAAATAATATAATTTGAAAGTACATTCAGATACGAACCAAACAATACAATTTTGGTTACATGCATTCATGTTTTGCTTGTCAAATACAGTACGTGGTCAAACTTTGACCAAAAATATGCACAACAAAAAAATACTTCCAAGACCAGCGCCGCTCCTCTCCTCTTCCATTTCAAAACCACCGCCCCTCTTCTCGTGTTCCAATCCAAAACCAGCATCGCTCCTCTCCTGTTCTAATCTAAAACCAGCGCCGCTCCTCTCCTCTTCCATTCAAAAACCACCGCCGGCAAGTGCAGGTGCTGTGGAGAAGTAGATCGATGGAGGAGTACAACCGATACGTGAGGATCGCAAATGGCGGCCCTGTGAAGCTAGCTAGGATGTTGGAGATAGAGTCTTGGTTTGACAACAAGGACCAATTAACGGTGATGGCGACATCCATGGCAAAATATCTGCAACAAAGCGAAAAGGCAGCAATACTCCGGAAGGGAGTCGCGGGGGAGTACATAGAGCTGCTCCTCTAGGCCATGGAGCAAACAGATTCACTGAATCCGATCGTGAGGCAGTGGTGGTGGGAGTATTGATCCAAAATGGAGTATCCACCAGAGATTGAAGGATCGAGCATCTACAGGGTACCGTTTTTTAGGGTGTTCTGCTAGAGCGAGCCGGTGGAGTCTTCGTCGATCGAACCCAACTACAAGAGGAGAAAAAGCAGTTGGGCCAACTACGCTTCCCCACCATCCTCTCCCTCGCCGTTCATATCGTCTCATGGGGCAGCTGTGTGCCATCGAGGAATAGGAGGGGACTGCCCCCCAACCCAATAGTCGGGCAGGTTGTGAATTGTTAGGAGGAGCTTAGGGTTGTCAGTTTTTGCAGGTTGTGAATTGTATTTTGTGTTGTATATTTTGAGAGTACTTTCAGATATGAATGTATTTTGAATTTCAGATTTGAAGTATTGTGCATATGAAGTATTTTATGAATACTAGAGATCTATTTTTAGAACTTAAAAAAATGTAGTTTCGTATAAAAGTGCAGACAATGTGATTCTCAGAGAAGAAACTGCAAGTTTCAGTTTCAGATAAGAAACTGCAAATTTCAGAGGCAGAGCATTTATATCAATACGCCCTTTTCAAACAGGGATAACATCATGTTGGAAGTTTTACCCATGGTCAAAAATGGAACTACCATCCAGTTAACATCATGTTGATCAACATTCATGCATAGCACATCTTCATATGAGGCACAACCAAAAAGATATGCTATTTTGAAAATGTCCACACAATGTCGAGTGTGCAAAAAATAGAGAAAAAGAGGGACGAAGTCTTGGCAAGTGTTGGACGTGGTGTGCGTAGATGACAATGGGGACCCACATGTCAATAATGGCAGAGGCAAAAAATTTGGAGATATTTTTACTGCATCAGGTGGAATCGAACACGAGCGGAACAGCGGTCGGGTAGTGTCACTTGGCCACTGGGCTAGTTCAGTAGTTTTGCTAGAAATAAGGCACAACATCTACCATTACTGCAGCATGCCTTCCCCGGTTCCGATTGAAGCCATACAAGGTCCAAGCCATAGCAAGTGAGAAGCTATCTGGCTTAATTCTAACATAATTACCCTAATATAGCTGGCTCTTTGTGGTATTTGAATATTCTCCAATAATTCTGGTGCATTTACTGCTATTGCTTCTGTAAACATAGTAGCTAAATAATCCCACCTTGTTACATAAGGTAAGTATTGTATAATAGTTCGGTTTTCCGCGATTTTTTTCATTCCTCTGTGTAAATAGCCTAATATGGGTTCACAATCAATAACATCCTCACCGTCGAGAGTAACGATCAGTCGAAGAACACCATGCCTTTATGGGTGTTGAGGGCCCATATTGACTATCATGAGATCATTTCTTGTGCGCTCGCTGCGGCGCCGCTGTTTGCCGTTGTGAACATGCTAAACAAACAAGAGGAATCTGGAGAGGACTGTATGTGGAGAAGCGGATAATCGGGACCCACCACGTCTATGGTCGTACACGAGCAAGTGCCTCATTGAAAAAAATACTTCCTCCTAATGTTATACTGACGTTGGGGCCCATGGGTTTGTCAACATAGTTTCTTTTTTTTAGGTGCTTCAACGTAGTTACGAAAGTAGATAAATTTATAACAAAGCCGGCGAGCTGGCAGGTATCATTTATTATTAGTGGGCCAGCAAGTATCAGCTGGGTTGTGGGCTGCCCCGTCTAGGCTTTCTTTTTTAACATGGGCATCCCACGACATGCCGGTTTGTATTTTCTTAAGGGCCGTCATGTATCGACCGGCCTATGGACCTCTCATCCTAGGTTTTATTTTTCCTGAAACATCCGCAGCCCAACTTATGTATTTTTTGAAGAAAACACAGAGGTCTGTTCTATTTTTCTTTATAAGAATAGGAACGCCAGGTCCAACTTATGTTTCCCTTCTAACTATATTATATATAGTTATATTATTTTATATGTTATTATATATTATTGTTATTGTCATCATGTATGTAACAGATACTTACATATATAAGAAAACAATATCCCACGTCTTATTAACTTATAAAAATAATTTTTTAACAATAAATTCCTGGATTTTTTTACATTAAGGCAACGAAAATCCTCGTCATCATGTACAAAATCTTGGTAAGATTTAAGGACCAATGTAATAACAAAGCACTTATCATTTAAATATATTTATAACAAAATGCTCAGCCCCTGTTTATTTTCTGATAACATTGTTGCGCCCAACCAAACATTATAATTAGAACCATCCTAGCAAAATCGTTTATTTCGAGAAAGTGCAAATGGGTTGTAATTTTTTAGGAAAAAATAAATGAGCCGCATGGACGCTACATTATTTGTTAAGCCAGCCCAGCAAATTCGTGTATTTCGAGAAAGTGAAAATGGGCTATAGTTTTAAAAAAAGGGCCGCATGGACGCTGAAATGTACTGTAATGGGCTATAATTTGTTCACCCAACCGAGCAAATGTACTGTAATTCTCAAAAAAAATGATCAAATGGACTATAAATTCTGAAAAAATGGGATGAATATGTGCCACATTATTGGAGGCTGAAATATGGGCCAATAGGTCGAAGCCGACGCAAGTCATTTTCAACTTAGTCAACAAATGATTCTGACATCGATAGCCTTTGGATTTACATCCAACGACCGACATCCATCTTCAATCTCTCGTCTTCTTCCTCCAGCGCCGCCGGGACCACATGCTCCCGCCTCCCGCTGCTAGCAGCTTTGCTTAGCATGCTTCATTGTGAAGCACTACGCCACCGCCGGCCAGGCCATCCCTCAACCCCTCCACACCTCCTATTCATCTCCACTGACTACTGAACCCCGCCGCACCAGAACTGGTTAACCCTTGTACACCTCTCGGTCAGCGACTCCACTCCCACGTCTTCACATCTCCGACTCGTTGTTGTCTGGGACCTCGCCATCGTCCACTACCATGGATGCGCTCGGCGAGGGGTGGTCAACGTGGTCAACAAACGAGAGTCATCGGTAGAGGACTTTATGTGGAGAGGCTGACAGTGGGGACACACCAGGTCCATGGACGCACGCATGCAACCACCTCCTTATTACATGAAAATAAAATTATTCCTCCCCTTGAAAGCTAGGACACACCACGTGTATCTTCGCACGGAAGGAAGTGCCTCCTTATTCCTGCCACTGACAGTTGGGACCCACCAGCTACATCTTCGCACGCAAGGAAGTGTGTCCATATTACGAAAAAATGATTCTTCCCCCTGATAGCCGAGACCCACCAGCTATATCTTCGCACACAATGAAGTGCCTCCTTATCCTCCCCGACAGCTGGGACCCACCCGATAGAACCGTACGTAGGGTTGTCTGTCTGGTCACGAACGTGTACGTACATACTGGTCGATCGGTCTCTCTACAGCGATGAACTGTGACCGAGTAAGGAGCGGCACATGTCGTAGTAGAGGCGCGGACGTAACATGTTACGCAGTCCCTTCTATATCGTGTACATGTATGTACAGCCACGCTGCAAGAAAGTAAATACGGCTACGTACGTGCATATGGGAGGGGTCTCGAACGCGTACAACGACGGTGTCCTGTTCATCGGCAGCCAACCGGCTGGGTCGGAATGGAGAAACTGCATCATGTTCGTCGGGAGGCAACATAGTGCGTCCTGTTCATTGGGAGCCAACCGGCTTGGACGAAACGTCCGAAACGAGGCCTGGCATACAACAGAATCGAGGAAATGGCCTTCTGTTCGATCATCTACGGTCGAAACGAGATCCTGTTCACTGGCAGGGGTGACGGTGTCCTGGACTAGGGGGTACTCACCACATCGTCTCCCGATCAGTTGGATTGGGCCGAGGATCCCCATGGCCGTATACTCATGGGCCAGTCCGGACAGGTGCCGCATACAAGGAAGATTCCACAAGACTTGGTGATCAAGACAAGGACTCCTCCCCCACCGGGCGTATTCGGCTAGGACTCTTGTTATCCTAGGCCTCGGTGCATTATATAAACCAGGGCGGGCTAGTCGACATATATACAATATACAACAATCATACCATAGGCTAGCTTCTAGGGTTTAGCCTCTCTGATCTCGTGATAGATCTACTCTTGTACTACCCATATCATCAATATCAATCAAGCAGGAAGTAGGGTATTACCTCCATAGAGAGGGCCCGAACCTGGGTAAACATCGTGTCCCCTGTCTCCTGTTACCATCCGCCTTAGACGCACAGTTTGTGAGCCCCTACCCGAGATCCGCCGGTTTTGACACCGACAAGGGGTCTGGCGTACTGCAAAACGGAGGAAACAGACTTCTCTTCAACCTCCTACGGTCGAAACAGGGTCCTGTTGATCGGGAGGGGTGTGGCGTACCACAAAACATAGGAAACAGACTTCTCTTCGACCTCCTACGGTCTAAATGGGTCCTGTAGGGGTGTGGCGTACCGCAAAACGGGACTCCACAGGCTACTGTTCATCCACCATCTACTGCCTAGCTCCAGCCTCCACGGGCTACTGTTCATCCACGACGACCTCCTCCAGCCTCCACCTGCGACTGTTCATCCACGGCGTCTCCCTTCAGATTCCACCAGCTATGGTTCAACCAGCCCTCCACCAGATACTGTTCAACCAGCCCTCCACGGGGTCCTGTTCATCCACCCCCAATTGGCTTGATCGTGGTCCTGTTCATCCAGCGGCAACGACCTCTACTACCATGGGGTCCTACTCATCCAACCCCCACCGGGAACTGTTCATCCAACCCCCAACAACACTCACTGTTCGTCAAGAGGCAGCAGGTTTGATCGGCTTTAGCTAGTAGCAGTAGCGAAGGAATCGCTCGATCGGGTGCAGTTAACAGCCAGGGATCGATCGATCGCTCGGGTTCAGTAATGCGTAGCCAGTGTAATCACTCGTGTTCAGTAGGCGATCGCCTCGCTCGGGTTCAGTTAGAGCCCAACGCCTCGCACCCATGTGCGTACGTGTACGAGAGAAACGCGTGATCCCTCCGTGCGTCGCTCGGCCCCGACCACCCACTGTAACCGGGAACTCCCTGATATTTTCCTCGCCCTCGCTTCTACCATGGGTTTTTTCGTCATGGGCGGCCCAAAGAATGTCATGCAGCTGCATCTCCGGGCCGCCCAGGACAAAAAGCCCATTTTCTGTCATTATTTTTTGTCATAGAAGTAGGAGCCCACCACATCTATGATGATACCGGATTTTGTCACATTTACCGTAATAGAAGTGTCATAAGCATGACAGGAAAAAAATGCGTTCGGCGCAAAATGTCATAGATGTGTCTTTTTTTGTTGTGATGGTTGCCACGGGCCTCCTTTTATAGATCAAGGGGTCACCACAATGGCAAATCAGTCATTATGCACTGATTAGATAGCAAACAGTGCTATCATACCTAACTCTCCAGACAGGGCAGAGCGCATTAAATGGGCCGCTTAGTGTCACATCAAGGCCTGCCTGACAAGCCTTACCGGGCTGTTCGTCCACCTTCTCTCCTGTCTGTGTGACACGTTGTTGGACGGGTGTCGTTTGGAGGTGATTTTTGTATGAAGTGGCTGCCATGTGGCAAATAATAGCCACTTAGTCACTTGGAGGCTTGACACTGCATCAACATTGCCCTCGGGCGACCGTACTGTTTTTCTGGACAGCGGACTTGTGTCCGCCGCCACCGCCTCCTCAAGCATCGTTTTAACGATTGCTTCAGTGGAATTGTGCGGAATTGAGTCTACAACAACCCTGGAAAATTTCGTCGAGTTCCGATGGAGGAATCTCTGGCAATCTCCGGTATACCGGAGCCGCATTGAATCTGGACGAGAATCCGGACGAGTTTAGGGCGTGGTGTCCAGCTTCTAGCTCGGACTTCCTTTGGAAGATCCAACCGTTGATCGGCTCTGGAATTCCTATATCTACCACCCCTCAAAATTCCAGCTCGATCCGACCGTCCAAACTCCGGGAACCTTCCGATTAGTGCATTACTTTTTGGATCTGTTTTCTGTGCGAAAACGAATCCGACCCGAGTTCGTCTATTTTATGAACGGGATTTCGGACATCCTTTTTGAAGGAAGTTTTGTATGGGGTATTGTGTTTTGTTTCCGAACACATCCCACTAACTTTAAGATCTTTCGAACATGATCTTCAACATCATGCTGGTGTCAAACCAGTCCGGCAATATCGCTCCACGGTACCGCCGACCTGCGCTAGACATCGTCGTCACTTTGTTGAGCCGAGCTCAACTTCTTCGGATCATCATCTCGGCAAGCCGAACAAGAGTCGGCATCGCGAAGGATAAATCATCACCAACATCGCCGCCCACGGATTACACGGAGCGGGCATACCGCATTGCCGCGCGGTCGCTTCATCAAGCGGCATCGACCACGTCACGACACCGCATCGGCAAGGCCGCACTATTGCTTCTTCAAGCTGGTGTCCATCACGCCGACCTACTTTGACATCTCGGCTGGACCGGGGTTCGCCATCTCTTCATCAACCTACTCCGGACACTTCAAGGCGTCACTAGCCGACCAGGCAATGGGTGCGCGGATCGAGTCCCAATTTTGGGAATCACCTTCCTTCGGATTGCTACAACAAATAAACCAGGTGCTATTAATCCTAGTATTTCTTTTTGCTTGTTTGGGTTAATTTTTTCCAACGAATTATTACTCTGGTTTGTCCATCATATGTACGCAGGTCTATCAAATGGTGGTCGCATTAACGACGGTTGCATGGTGGTTCGGTCAGTTTCCGTACATAGTCCGGCGAACGCCGCATCCGGGACTCGAACCGGCCTGTGAATTCAGGCCTTGCAATGCCTTTACCGCATCACGCTGCCGCCCTGCATCGACATTGACTTCGGCGCCAGGCCATATTTCTTTTATTACTCACTTTGCATAAATTATTTGTTATGCAACAATTTTTTTTTATTACTATTATCTCCGGTTTGCACTATTTTTTGTGCACAGGAAAATGATCCAGCCGGACTATATCCTTTGGCGTCACCTCGGCTGGACGGAGGGGCTTCATCAACACTTCATTACCACATGCCGGGGACTTCGGCATCACTCTGCCGTCCTGCATTGACCGTGCTATGTCACCACTTCGGAGTGCTGAGCTCTTTGCTCCGCCACCTCGGGACCGGCTTATGGATGGAACCTTGTCCCGCATCAAGCTCAGACCGTGTCGCAATACCGAACACATTAACCAGCTAAGTTGCCTTCATGCTCAAAGTTTTAAATTTCTAACTTGTGTTCGGTTCGACCAAACATTATACTTTTTTGGAAAAAAGTTGCTTGTAAATTTTTTCCTTGTCCAAACTTTGTTCGCACATACTTGACGCGCTACCCGCGCTCATTATACCTGGGGGCTTCTTTAACTGAAGCTTATTAATATGGGATTTATGCCCAACACATGTTCCACACTTCCGCATGTACCTTTTATTCACCATTACATGCATCGATATGACTTAAGTTTTGGCCAAGCTGGGTTGCCTGGCTCCTGTGCTTACCCCTACGTTCCCGATTGTTCGGCTAGGTGGTAAAGGGAGCACCTCTGCGATTGTTCTTGCCGGGTCACCGGATGTGTACCTCAGATCGGGTGAAGCCGAAAGCTAAGCGTTCTTAAGGGAATACTCGGTCGGTGAACTAAAATATGCTTTCTTACCTATTTATTTACCTGCCCCAGATGTTTTTCTCGCTCTTTTCTTGATCTGGACATGCACTTTAGGGCATGCCTCCCAGAAACGAACCCCTAACGGAACTATTCTCCTGGAAGATGTTTCTTACTAACCATGTAATGTAACATAACTAGTTGGGCACTTATGCGATAAAGCACTAATGACCCCTACGCTTTGGTCTCCACGCATGCCCCGGTTTTTATAACTGCGAGGGTATTCGGACACACTCTGGACTATTGGGTCCAGAGGTTGAAGCGAAAAGGTCCGCTACGACAAACGATCTACAATCCGGCTAGAAGGCATTCTACATGTCACCTTACATTATATAGACAACTTTTACCCAAGTCACTTGGGGGCTCTTATGTTTATTTGAGCCGTTTCATACTAAGTGTTTTTCTTCTTAGTCGTTGCAATTTTTTTTATTTATCACTCTTTTTTTTCGACACGAGTGTGCGGTCACTAGCCGGGGAGCCTAATTTCTCTCTCAAAGCCGCAAGAGTTTAGTTTGCTAAACTGGCCTAGTAAGAAGTACTCCGCCTTCGGGATAGGAGGTTGAAGCCGTAGGCTGACCCGCTTGAAGTTTTGAGATAGGATGTGTCATGTTAAAGCATGACAGAAGCACCTTTTTTTTCTCTAAAGTCCAATTTTCGGATTGGCACCGAACACTTGATCTAGTTCGGACATTAACCTTTTGAATAAGTTTTTTGGCTTTTCGAGCCCATGGCACTTTTAAACTATTTGTGTGTTTTCAGCACAAGTCTCAAGGCAACGCCGAACACCTTTAGAGATTCGGCAAAAACATTCTCGGATATTGCTATATATGCATCGGTTTGAATTGTGTCTTCGGTCAATAGTTGGGTTGCTGGCTCCTGCGCTTGCCTCCTATGTTCCGCTTTGTTCGGCTAGGTGTGCAAAGAGAGAACCACTGCGATTGTGCTTCCAGCTCGCATGGTCAAGCACCTCAGTGGAGAAAGCCGAAAACTGACTGTCACAATAGGTGTAAACTGGTCCGCAATCCGATGACTATATTAAATGACGGGCCATTCATAAAATTGGCCGAAGTGTTTCCGGCTTGACCTCGACTGTCGCCGAACACTACCGGGGGCTAGTAACTGGCCTCCCAAACTAAATCCTCAATATTTTCCTCTTACATTGGAGCTGAGGTTTCGTGATCATGCTTAGCATGACAACCCAAAGAAAGGAACCGATAGCGTGACTATTTTCTTTGGAAGACATTTCTTCTGTTAAACAGTAATATAACATATCTCTCTGCGTACCTTTGTTTATAAAACCTTATGGCCAGATTGCCTTGTTTGTCGTAAATCTTTACCCTCATAAAGGCTTTATAAAGTAGGACAAACACTCCTCGGCTACTGGCCGAGGAGGTTGAAGCCGATGGTCGGTCAACAAAGTTTTGTACAATGCGGATCCGAGCATTAATGACATAAAGTACTTGGATACATTGAGTCATTACACATAATTTTTGATTTTACTATGGATATCGATCCCTAATTCGGCCACCCGTGCCCGCATTAAGGCTCGGGGGCTACTGGGTTCGGGCTTATTATTTACAAATATTAAAGGGGCACATTGATCCCCTGATCTGGTGTTGCCACCCAAAGGTGTCTCGGGGCTCTTGCATTGCTGTTCTATGCAGAAAATTTTAAGTGCAATACAGTTTCCGAGGAGATTTTGATCCTCAGGTTGGTCGGCCGCACCCAACCCGAGTCTCGAGGACTGAGCACACCGCGTTTTGTGTCCCGAAGTATTCTGCCGAGCTAGGACTTGATCCTCAGACCGATTTTGCAAATCAACCTGAGTCTCAGCAGCTACGGGGATCAGCGGTCTTATGTCATCCTTCATGTGCATCTCGGGTTTTAGACCGATACCCACCTTGAGGGCTATTGGCTATGTATCTCGGTAGAGAATAAATTGCACCAATCAAAAATATTGACAAAAATCGGCCCACATTCGGGGTGGTGCACCACCTCGGAAGCAGTCCGGCATAAAGCTCGGGCGCTAGTGGCTCGCTCCATAGAGGGCATTTCCGGCATTAAGCTCGGCTAAACTCCTTCAAACTTCTTTGAACCAAGGTTATTTACGACACCTCGGATACAGTCCGGCGTTGGAGCTCGGATACATAGTCCGGCATTGGAGCTCGGATACATAGTCCGGCGATAGAGCTGGGAAGCAGTCCGGCGTTGGTGCTCGGCTGCAAAAGATACCTCGAATGCAGTCCGGTGTTAGAGCTCGGACGCAAGAGGACACTGCCTCCCGGGAATAACTTCAAACCCGAGGTGTGGCATAAAAATAACAAGGCATTGATAAAGGCCGGAAACTTAAAGGGGCTCCTCGGATACCTGACGTATAAACTCGTTGAATGCATTTCGGCGATCCTCAAGATCGAAGATGAGAAGATTTGTTGAACCAGTTTTCAAGACCGACGACCGAAGATGAAGAACAGTTCAGAAGAATAGAGGAGCGTCCCCAACTTGAAGACCGGTTCAGGGGGCTACTGACAGTGTTCTGGACTAGGGGGTACTCACCACATCGTCTCCCGATCAGCTGGATTGGGCCGAGGATCCCCATGGCCGTATACTCATGGGCCAGTCCGGACAGGTGTCGCATACAAGGAAGATTCCACAAGACTTGGTGATCAAGACAAGGACTCCTCCCCACCGGGCGTATTCGGCTAGGACTCTTGTTATCCTAGGCCTACGGTGCATTATATAAACCAGGGCCAGGCTAGTCGACAGATATACAATATACAACAATCATACCATAGGCTACCTTCTAGGGTTTAGCCTCTCTGATCTCGTGGTAGATCTACTCTTGTACTACCCATATCATCAGTATCAATCAAGCAGGAAGTAGCGTATTACCTCCATAGAGAGGGCCCGAACCTGGGTAAACATCGTGTCCCCTGTCTCCTATTACCATCCGCCTTAGACGCACAGTTCGTGACCCCCTACCCGAGATCTGCCGGTTTTGACACCGACAAGGGGTCTGGCGTACTACAAAACAGAGGAAACAGACTTCTCTTCAACCTCCTACGGTCGAAACGGGGTCCTGTTGATTGGGAGGGGTGTGGCGTACCGCAAAACAGAGGAAACGGACTTCTCTTCGACCTCCTACGGTCTAAATGGGTCCTGTAGGGGTGTGGCGTACCGCAAAACGGGACTCCGCAGGCTACTGTTCATCCACCATCTACTGCCTAGCTCCAGCCTCCACGGGCTACTGTTCATCCACCGTCGACCTCCTCCAGCCTCCACCTGCGACTGTTCATCCACGGAGTCTCCCTCCAGATTCCACCAGCTACGGTTCAACCAGCCCTCCACCAGATACTGTTCAACCAGCCCTCCACGGGGTCCTGTTCATCCACCCCCAATCGGCTCGATCGTAGTCCTGTTCATCCAGCGACAACGACCTCTACTACCATGGGGTCCTGCTCATCCAACCCCCACCGGGAACTGTTCATCCAACCCCCAACAACACTCATTGTTCGTCAAGAGGCAGCAGGTTCGATCGGCTTTAGTTAGCAGCAGTAGCGAAGGAATCGCTCGATCGGGTGCAGTTAACAGCCAGGGAACGATCGATCGCTCGAGTTCAGTAACGCATAGCCAGTGCAATCACTCGTGTTCAGTAGGCGATCGCCTCGCTCGAGTTCAGTTAGAGCCCAACGCCTCGCACCCATGCGCGTACGTGTACAAGAGAAATGCATAATCCCTCCGTGCATCGCTCGGCCCCGACCACCCACTGTAACCGGGAACTCCCTGATATTTTCCTCGCCCTCGCTTCTACCATGGTTTTTTTCGTCATGGATGGCCCAAAGAATGTCATGCAACTGCATCTCCGGGCCGCCCAGGACAAAAAGTCCATTTTCTGTCATTATTTTTTGTCATAGAAGTAGGAGCCCACCACATCTATGATGATACCGGATTTTGTCACATTTACCGTAATAGAAGTGTCATAAGCATGACAGGAAAACAATTCGTTCGGCACAAAATGTCACAGATGTGTCTTTTTTGTAGTGATGGTTGCCACGGGCCTCCTTTTATAGATCAAGGGGTCACCACAATGGCAGATAAGTCATTATGCACTGATTAGATAGAAAACAGTGCTATCATACCTAACTCTCCAGACAGGGTAGAGCGCATTAAATGGGCCGCTTAGTGTCACATCAAGGCCTGCCTGACAAGCCTTACCGGGCTGTTCGTCCACCTTCTCTCCTGTCTGTGTGACACGTCATTGGACGGGTGTCGTTTGGAGGTGATTTTTGTAGGAAGTGGCTGCCATGTGGCAAATAATAGCCACTTAGTCACTTGGAGGCTTGACACTGCATCGATTGATGACTTGCATTGCTGTGAGGTGGTGCGTTGGAGCCTTGGCGGGGTAGTTTGCATCCGTAAGCCTCGGCAGGCCTGTCGGGACAGTCTTGAGGCTTGCTTCCGGGTTAACTTTGACCTTGCTAGGCTCGCCTGCCCGGCAAGGGAGGTCTCTTCTTAGTGGTATCTTGCTTCTTTAACTTGACTTGGTCTTCTTGATCTACACTCTGACTCTTCAAAGAGCTGATTCCTTCCTGCATGGTCTGGTCTTGAATGTTGTAATCTTGTCGGGTCGGTGGCTTGCTGTCTGTGCACAAGTCAGGGGAAAACATACGCCCCTATTTGTGTACCCCTACAGAAGCCCCCGGGCCTGAGCCATACGTGTCGCTAGGCACGTTGGGTTAGGCCCAAAACAGTGCATGGACACGTGGCGAGAAACTGTTGCGCATGCAGCGATTTGTCATGATAATCAGTCGATCCAATGTCCACTTTGCGTATTTACTGCGGGTCGTGGGGTAGTGGGAGTGTAGCAGTTAATGTGAAATGGTAACTTTTTGAAGTGTCGTGCCCTCCCCCATGTTCTTTCCCTAAGAAAGGAAAATGCGGGAGGGCACTCCTCATTCGTTGCCCACTCCGCTCCTCCACCATCTTCCCGCAAGCCAAACAACCGTTCTTCCTTGTCACTCATACTCGCCGCCGGCCTCCAACGCAACACCCTTTCTCCATCCCTGTCACAATCTTGAGGGAATGGGGAAGAAAGCCGACGCCAAGGGAAAGCGGACGACTGTCGCGAAAGAGGTGACCGCTGAGGGGAGCAAGAGGGCGGCAGAGCTGGACAGGAGGCGGAGGGGAGATGTCGTCTTCTTCCTATCGAACCTGGACGGGAGGGAAGTCCCGAAAGGGCATGGCGCACCCAAGGTTCTGGCGGAGGGGGAAGAGGACCCGGTAGATTCATACCGATTCTTCTACGCATATTTCATCTGCGACTGATACGTTTCCAACGTATCTATAATTTTTTATTGCTTCATGCTATTATATATTCTGTTTTGGATGTTTAATGGGCTTATTTATACACTTTTATATTATTTTGGGAACTAACCTATTAACCCAAGGCCCAGTGCAAATTGCTGTTTTTTTTGCCTATTTCAGTGTTTCGTAGAAAAGGAATATCAAACGGAGTCCAAATGGAATGAAACCTTCGGGACAGTTATTTTTGGAACCAAAGTCATCCAGAGGACTTGGAGTGGACGTTAAGAAATCACCGAGGAGACCACAAGGCAGGGAGGCACGCCTACCCCCCTGGGCGCGCCCTCCACCCTCGTGGGCCCCTCGTGGCTCCACCTACCTACTTCTTCCTCCTATATATACCTATGTACCCCGAAACCATCCAGGAGCACCACGAAAACCTAATTCCACCGCCGCAACCTTCTATATCTGGGAGATCCCATCTTCGGGCCTTTTCCGGCACTCCGCCGGAGGGGGCATCGATCACGGAGGGCTTCTACCTCAACACCATAGCCACTTCATTAATGTGTGAGTAGTTTACCACAGACCTTCGGGTCCATAGTTATTAGCTAGATGGCTTCTTCTCTCTCTTTGGATCTCAATACGGAGTTATCCTCTATCTTCTCGGAGATCTATTCGATGTAACTCTTTTTGCGGTGTGTTTGTAGAGATCCAATGAATTGTGGGTTCATGATCAAGATTATCTATGAACAATATTTGAATCTTCTCTGAATTCTTTTATGTATGATTGGTTATCTTTGCAAATCTCTTCGAATTATCAGTTTGGTTTGGCCTACTAGATTGATCGTTCTTGCAATGGGAGAAGTGCTTAGCTTTGGGTTAAATCATGCGGTGCTCGATCCCAGTGACAGTAGAGGAAACGACACGTATTGTATTGTTGCCATCAAGGATAAAAAGATGGGGTTTATATCATATTGCTTGAGTTTATCCCTCGACATCATGTCATCTTACCTAATGCGTTACTCTGTTCTTATGAACTTAATACTTTAGATGCATGCTGGATAGCGGTCGATGTGTGGAGTTATAGTAGTAGATGCAGGCAGGAGTCGGTCTACTTGTCGCAGACGTGATGCCTATATACATGATCATGCCTAGATATTCTCATAATTATGCACTTTTCTATCAATTGCTCGACAGTAATTTGTTCACCCACCGTAATACTTATTGTCGGTGTACTAGAGTAGGGGTACCCTAGTATCCCAAACTTGTGCACGAGCAGTTGCAGCCCTCCGCGGCAAGGCTTACCGGGTGACCGCCAAGGTCCTCCGTGGTTCCTTTGGAGCCATTCAAGAACAAAGTATTCAAGCCAGGGAGACAAGGCCCCGGCGAGAGGAGCTTGCCGGGAAGGCCACCCAAGGCACGTAGGAGACAAGGCCCCGGCAAGAGGAGCTTGCCGGGAAGGCCACCCCAGGCACATACAAGACAAGACCACCTGCAAGAGGAGCTTGCCGGGAAGGCCCGGTGAGCGACAAGCTTCCGGGCGCGACAAGACAACGACCGCGGCAAGGTGCTTGCCGCGGCAGACCACCTCTCTGTACCTACGCTCCAGCACAACCACTAACGTGTCGCCCTGGGACCTTTCCAGGCGCGCGTGGCGAGAGGCTATGCAGCCAATGATGACGAGGTGGCAAGCAGCGCCGACAAGTTTCCCATCGTATAACGGTGGCTCCCCGACGGTCCTGTTTGCCCGTTAGGGCGACTAGACGGGCATTTAATGCCTTTGTCCCCTGCCGTCGGGGTTAGGTATATTACTGCATACACCATGCATGTAGGTATACCAACCACTATTTTTCCATTTGTACCCCCATCTACATTACCACCTGTCGGAGCCCCTTGAGCATATAAAAGGAGGCCCATGCGCAACGTAGAAAGGGTTGGTCGATCAGTTCCCTCCACGCTCAGTCTCGTTAGCAGCTCGTGTGTATCGTAGCACTCAGCGCTCCTGAGCAAGAACGCAATACACCTAGACATGCAGCAGTAGGAGTATTATCTCTCCGGAGAGCTCCGAAGCTGGGTAAACCTCTCGCGTGCTTCGCCTCGATCTCGCTCTTCGATGCGACCTCCGCCCCCGCCGAACCGAAAGGGGCTCGGTCCGCCGGTCCCATAGGTGTTCGTGGGCCAGATCAGCCTGCCCCGACATCTTTGGCGCGCCAGGTAGGGGGCGTCGAGGTTGTGTGAACCTGATCCGGCGTCCACGCGAGCTAGATCTTCATCATCTTCGTCAACATGCCACCGAAGAAGAAGGCTTCGGCGGCAGAGGCCCCGTCCGTGTCGAACCCACCACCACCGAATCAAACAGGTGGTGGGGTAGACGCCGGCGGAAGAATGGACGGGGACGAGGGAGCTCACGCTGCTGCCAAGTCCAAGGACAAGGCTGCGCAGACCTCGGCGTCCGTACATGCACCGCGCCCGTCTCAGGAGGCGGGACCGACAGCGTCATGGCATTCACAATGCCATACGCTCGTTGGACCGAGATCGAGCTGGAGGATCTCAGGATGCTCAAGACCAACATACACGCCAACATGCCGGCGCGAGCGAGGCACGGTCGCTCAGACGGGATACTGCTCCTTCTAACATAGTCAGAAGTCCGAGCATATCCCGCTCCTCGCGCCGTTCGCCATCGCCACCCACTACTCCAGCAGAAGCTCGGCGAGAGCTCAATCGCTCTGATTACCCTCCAACGGCCGACAAGGTCGACGAGTGGAGGGCCACCATACAGAGTCTCATCGGCTTCGTCAACGGCGACGCTCCGCGACAACCGAGTGCATCGCTGCCGCGGCAAGACTGCCAAACGCGACCCGGTGGCGACGAGACCGGTGGGGGTGCAACCACCATGCACTCTCCGCCCCGAAGGCCAAGGTCGCCGACTCGCCGGATCCACCTCGACAGCGGCTCCACTGCATCATCAGATCCACGAGCTCATCGCGATCAGCGCCAAGTGCTACACGATTGACAACAAGAGGATGCTCGAACTCTCATCGAGCACCGAAGAGAAGCGCGACGTCAATCCGACAAGCGCGCTGGGCCCTCTGTTGACATGCACGCGCCAGAAGAACCAGGCGACTTGCCGTACGCGGTAGGTTGCCCTGCGTTCACTCGTGAGCTGTGGCAAGTCCAGTGGCCCAGCAAGAAAAACTTCAAGCCAGACGTACCGGAGAAGCACGACGGCAAGACGCATCCGTCGGAGTTCCTCAGCATTTACACCATCGCGGTGCAGGCCGCCGGGGGGCGAGACGACAAGATCCTTGCCAACTACTTCACGCTGGTGCTCAAGACCAATGTCAGGTCATGGATCATGCACTTGACGGACAACTCCATATCTTCTTGGCAGATCTATGCCATCAGTTTGTCGGCGCCTTTACAGGTGACCACAAGCCCCATGGCCAAGAAAGCGACCTTCATCTGCCGCGCCCGGAAGGAAGGAGAGCCCCTGCGCAAGTATATTCAAAGATTCAGCCGTGTACAGCACAACATCCCAGATGTCCACCCTGCTGCGGTGATCAGGGCGTTCCATCAGAACGTGCGAAACCGCAGGATGCGGGAGGAGATGGCGATATGCAAAATCAGAGACGTCAGTGAGCTATACGCCCTGGCCGACAAGTGTGCACTTGCTGAGGAAGGGAGGAGACTCCCCGGAGAGAATACCGAAGCAGGAGGATCGGACAGTGAGGAGACCGCCCCGGCAAAGAAGAGCCAGCGGCGGGGCAACAGGAAAAAGAAAGGCAGAGATATACTAGTTGTCGAGCATTCCGGCAACGGAGGCGCCGCCAAGAACACCAAGGCTAGTAGCTCCGGCAAGGAGGTTGCCGCTGGCGCCAACTGCCAGTCTGTGGCGGCCGCCGACAAGCAGGACGACTCCGGCAAGCAATACTGCAAGATCCACCGCACCAAGGGCCATGACCTCCAGAGCTGCAAGATGGTAGAGCAGCTTGTCGAGCAGCAGAAAGCTGAATCTGACGGCGCGACAAGGAGAAGGCCAGGGAAGGTCTTTGGAGGAAACCAGCAAGAAATGTCCCGGCCGGGGAGGGCGCCGCGGCAAGGCCAAGCAGCGGCAAGGAGACAGGCCTCCCCGTGGCCGCAACAAGGATGACGACGACGATGACGACGAGGACATGGATGATGACGACGCCGATGAGCAGGAGTTCCAGAAGGCCACAGAGGTCCTGTGCGTTGACGGCGGTGCTTCTGCGCATACCTCCCACCGCCCGGCTCAAGCGGTGGATGCGGGAGGTCAATGCAGCAGAACCATCCATCGAGTCACACAGGCCTCTGAAATGGTCCAGCACGCCTATCATCTTTGATATTGAGGACCACCCTGATCGTGTAACTATAGTCGGGTGCTTGCCGATGTTGGTTTCACCAACTATCCGCAACCTCAAAGTCACCAAGATGTTAGTTGACGGCGGGGCTGGCTTGAATCTGATCTCCTCCGCGGTGCTCCAGAAACTCCAGATCCCTGATGGCGAGCTCGAAGAGACCGGCACCTTTCAAGGAATTAATCCGGGAAGGAGCAAGCCGAAGGGAAAGATCACGTTGCCGGTAACATTTGGCAGCGAGTTGAACTTCAGGACTGAGAGGGTCACTTTTGACGTTGCTGATTTTCCATTGCCTTACAATGGGATACTTGGCCGTCCAGCACTCGCCAAATTCATGGCGGCCTCTCACTATGCCTACAACATGCTGAAGATGCCGGGCCCGATAAGCATCATCTACATCCTGGCGACAAGAAGGATGCTCTTATCTGCGCCGACAAGATCTACCGAGAAGCAGCAAATCATGACAGATTGCAAGCCACTTGCCGCTGAAGCTCCGGAGGGAAGAAGAAGACCAAGTCCGGCAAGAGCTCGATGCCCACTCCGCAAGCGCACCTCTTGAGTGCTGCGCTACCGTCGAGGACGCACCATCGAGCTCCACCGGCAAGTATAAGAAGGCGATGACAGCTCCACGAGACCAAGAAGGTGTCCGCCAAGGAGGGCGGCACTGGTGGTACCTTCACCATCGGTGCCTCTCTCGACCCTAAATAGGAAGGCGCTCGTTGCTTTCCTGCGGCGAACGTCGGCGTGTTTGCATGGCAACCGTCGACATCCCGGTGTTCCTAGGAAAGTAATTGAGCACCATCTTGCCGTTTGTCCTCATGCGCGGCCCGTCAAGCGAAAGTCGGGAAAGCAAGCGGTGGGCGTCAAGAGTTCATCGCGGAAGAAATCAAGAAAGCTGGAAGCAGCAGGCCTTGTCGGAGGAGTGCTCCATCCCACGTGGTTGGCCAATCCTGTAGTTATGCAAAGCTAACGGGAAATGGAGGCTTTGTATCGACTTTACAGATGTCAATAAAGCTTGTCCCAAAGATCCATTTCCCTTGCCGCGCATCGACCAGATTGTTGACTCCACGGCCGGATGTGATTTGCTTTCATTTCTGGATGCATATTCAGGATATCATCATATCTTCATGGAAGAAGAGGATGAGGAGAAGACCGCATTCATCACCCCATGTGGCACATACTGCTTTGTGCGGATGCCCTTCGGGTTAAAGAATGCTGGTTCAACGTTTGCAAGAGTAGTTCATGATGCTTTTGAGCCGCAAATGCACAGAAATGTGGAAGCATACATGGATGACATAGTGGTCAAAAGCAAGTACAAAGCGACCCTGGTTCAAGATTTAGATGAAACCTTTGCAAATCTGCGCAAGATCAACCTCAAGCTCAACCCCGAGAAGTGCGTGTTTGGAGTCCCTTCCAGCAAGCTTCTCGGGTTCTTCGTGTCTCAGCGGGGAATTGAAGCCAATCCCGACAAGATCAAGGCCATTGAGCAGATTGAAGCACCAAAGCACGTCAAGGATGTACAAAGGCTTGCCGGTTGCGTAGCTGCTCTCAGCAGGTTTATCTCTAGATCTGCTGAGCGCCCTGCCATTTTCAAAATCTTGAAAAGGCAGGTCCGATGGAATGGACTCGAAGCGGAGGCAGCGCCGCAGACTTGAAGAGATACATCCTCCACTCCAACACTTGTCGCACCTAAGCCACAAGAGAAGTTGCTGCTATATATAGCAGCGACCAATCAAGTGGTTAGTGATGCGTTAGTAGCGGAGAGGGAGGCGGATGATGAGCTAGCAACCATAGCAGACACATCCAGCGACAAGCAGGGGGCTTCACGGGCAAGCTCTGGTCCCGACAAGGACGGATCTGCGCAGACGCATGAGAAGATGCAAAAAAGGATGGTGCAGCGCCCAGTTTACTTTGTCGGTTCCCTTCTGCAGGGGGCTAGGTCAAGGTACTCTGGTTTGCAGAAATTGCTTTTCGGCCTCCTCATGGCCTCGAGAAAGCTGCGCCATTACTTTCAGGCACATGAGATCACAGTTGTCACTCGCTTTCCGCTGAAGAGGATATTAAAAAATCCAGAAGCAACTGGCAGGATTGTCGAGTGGGCCTTTGGGCATCAAGCTTTGGCCTCAAGTTTGAGAGCACTTCAACTATCCAAAGCAGAGCATTGGTGGAGTTCATAGCAGAATGGACGCCAACACTGCATTTAAGAAATTCGAGACGAGCATTCCTGGCCAAGGAAGCAAGCAAAGAGTGGCTGATGTACTTTGATGGTGCCTTCTCCGACAGAGCCGGTGCCGGCGTGCTACTTGTCGCACCCACCGGAGAGCACCTCAAGTACGTAGTCGGATGCACTTTCCCAAGGAGCAAGCAACAAACAATACTGCAGAGTATGAAGGTTTGCTTGCCGGTCTCAGATCGCAGAGACCTTGGGATCAAGAAGCTCATTGTCCGGGTGACTCACAACTTGTTATCCGCCAAGTGAACAAGAATTATCGAGTCCGTTGATGGAAGCTTATGTTGATGAAGTGAGGAAGCTAGAAGAGCACTTTGACGGCCTGCAAATGGAATATATTCCGAGAGCTCGAGCGACATTGCCGATGGCTTTGTCAAAGTGCGCCCGCACTTAAGTTACACAATGGAACCAGGGATTTTTGTGCTCAAGCTGACTCAACCGTCTGTAACACCACCAAGCTGGACAGAGCAAGAAGAGGAGGTTGATCTCTGGTGACTACTTTCGGCAGAGCTTCCGAAGCCGCCGCCACGAAGGTCCCAAGATCGACACTGCTTGATCTTGAGGCGGTCTGCTCCGACAAGCCCTGAGGTTTGTTTCGTTGAAGCAGACGCTCCCGACAAGTTTTGCTCCGGCAAGCTTGCCGGGAACGATCAAGCTCGGCTGAGCCGCAGGTTCTGCCGTGGAAGCCGATATTCCAAAGCAGCAACTGTGCCTTTAGTCCTTGTTGTCAAGCCGCAAGCTCCAAAGCATGGGCGCAGCAGATTGTCCATTTCCTTGAGACGGAGAACTTCCCAAGAACAAGAAGAAGCGGAAAGAGTAGCCCGGCGGTCAAGTATGTACCAGTTTGTCGACAAAGACTGCATGTAAGAAGACTCAATGGTGTGAAATTGAAGTGTATTCACCGGAAGACGGACAAAAGCTGTTGGCAGAGATACATGGAGGCATATGTGGTCACCACATTGGCGCCAGAGCACTTGCCGCAAAGCGTTAAGCAAGGCTTCTTTGGCCGACAGCCTCCGAGATGCAACCGCACAAGTAACCAAGTGTGAAGCGTGCGGTTCCATTCCAAGCAGACACACCAGCCAGCTCAAGCTCTCCAGACGATCCCTTTATCCTGGCCATTTTCGGTGCAGGGGCTCGACATCCTCGGCCCCTTCCCCGAAGCTGTCGGGGCTTTGAGTACTTGTACGTTGCCATCGACAAGTTCACAAAGTGGCCGGAAGTGGAAGCGATGAGGAAGGTGACAAAGACAACGGCAGTCAAGTTCTTGTGTCGATTGTTTGCCGTTTCGAATCGCTAACAGGATCATCACCGACAACAAAGACACGGTTCACAAGCCGCACCTTCATGCAAGACGTCCAAGATCTTGGCGCCAAAGGTGCGCTTCGCTTCATTGCTCATCCGAGAAGCAACGGTCAAGCGGAGAGGGCAAATGCTGAAGTGTTGCGGGCTCAAGACCAGAACTTTCGACGGCTGCACAAGTGCGGAAGAAAGCTGGATTGAGGAGCTGCCGGTGGTTCTTTGGTTGATCAGACGACGCCAAATCGAGCCACCGCCGACACCTTTCGCTCTAGTCTATGGAGCAGAGGCAGTTCTCCCCATGGAACTCAGATACGGATCGCCTCGAGTGCTCGCTTATGATGAGCTTGAGCAAGAGCAGGCTGCGACAAGATGACGCTACGCTCCTTGAGGAAGATCGTCTTCAGCTCTTTACGAGCTGCTCGGTACCGACAAGCTTTGCGCCGCTACCATAGCCGCAAAGTCAATGCCGAAGTCTCGAGGAAGGCGACCTTGTTCTTGGTGCATTCAGTCCGCCAAGAATTCCAACAAGTTGACGCCTTGAAGTGGGAAGGCCCTTATCGGGTGAAACGAGTCACTAGGCCTGGCGTTGTCCGCCTTTGAGACCGAAGATGGCATTCCGGTGAGCAACTCCTGGAATATTGAGCATCTTCGTAAGTTTTACTCAGAAGCGCGGTTGCGGAACCTGTTCCGGCAACCACCTTTTGTACAAGTCTTGCACCGATGCATGTAATCCTTTGTACAAAGCCGGGCGCAGACCCGTGCATCAAGAAGCTTAGCGTGCTTCGCACACCTTGTCGATTTCATGCTTTTTCACTTCTATTTTGCATGCATTATCGACACTTTGTGCAGCACCTACCCACAGTAAGTAATAATGAGCCACAAGGCTCCATATCTTTATTTTCTCTTCTTTCTCTTTCTCAAAGAAAGGAAGGTTCCCTCGCACACAAGTTTGCCGGGGGGAAAGGAGAAGATAATGGTGTGGACCAAGCGTCGCTCAAGGAAATCTAGCCTTACCGGAAGCAAACGACAGAAAAGCTAAGTTGCCAAAGTTTGAGCAATCAGTTTTAAAATTTTTAAGTTATCTTCCTTGAACGACCGAACTCAGTATGGAAAACACATGCGCAGAGGAACCAACTCGTAGCTATTTGCGCCTTACTTTGTTTCGAGTCCGCTCAACAACTTAAGTGAGCTGCGACTAGTTGCGACAAGGTTGCTTTGTCGAAGCGGCACCGCTTGACAGGCTAGATCGGCGTTCCGCACTCGGCGCTCACGGCTCGGTGCCAGCGCCGACAAGTTCCACAAAGCGTAAAGGCAAAAACATACAAAGGAAGGAATCAAGTAAAGGAAATAACGTAGCGATTGATATACAAAATAAAGTTATATTACAAGATAGCTTGCGGCAGCTCTAATGGATTGTTCCTATGACATGACCAGCAGCGGCAAGAGAAAGAGAAAATGGGCGGCCTAATCTACGCGATCGCCCTCAACCCTCTTGATTCCGCTCACCCTGTCCACAATGGGTGCGACAAGGGTCTTGAGCGCCTCCACATCTGCATCCGGCGGCAGAGACTTGAGGACGTTGGTGAGGTTGAGGCCTGGGTTGCGGAAGGCCACCTTCATCAGCACCTTCTGGAGGGCTCCCGCGCAGATCTGGCGCGACTCCTCGGCCAGCTGTTTTGGGACCTCTTCCCGATCTCGCTGGAGGGTCGTCACCACGCCCTTGAAGAACAAGCTAAGCTTGGCGCTGGGTTGGAGGTGCTCGTCGGAAGAGTATCCAAGATCCACCATCCCCAGCTCCATCATCTCGTTGTGGATGGCCGCAGCAGTATCCACGAGACCCTCGATCCAGTGCTCCACACTCTCCCTCAAGGCACCCTGGGCGGCAACAGCATTCACCAGCAGCTCCTCGTCGGCCTTGATCTTCTCCTTCAAGGCCACCTCCCGCTCCTTGGCGCCGGCCCAGCGCCCGAGTCAAAGTAGTTAGCTTCAACTCAAGATCTGCATTGGAGTCCCCGAGGCGCTGAGCTCCTTGCTCCTCTCGGCGACGGCCTGCAGCTCGCCAAGAGTGTAGGCGTCCTTCTCGGCGCCGTGCTTGAGTGCGGCAAGCTCCTCGCCGCTCTTCTTGAGGCTGGCCTCAAACTGCGCCACCTTCGTCTCCAGCTCCTTCTTGGCGGCCTCGGCAGCCGCGGCAGCATCCCTTGCCTCCTTGAGAGCCCCGCCAAATGTTTCCTCGCGCATGGCGAGATCCTCCTCGTGGCTGTCCAGGTTGACCTTCCGCTGCCACCGCCTTCTGTCTTGAGACAGCTTCTCGGCAGCAAGTCAGCTGTTCCTCCTCGGTGCAGCCTTCTCGAGGATGAAGGCCTTGCGCTCCTCGGCGAAGTTGCTCCCGCTCCTCCGCCAAGGACCGGAGAGCTTCTGGTTGCGGCACCGGAGCTCCTCCGCGCTTCTCGATGTCTGCTCCGCCTTCGCGACAAGCGCCTCCGGGATGCCGATTTGGCTTGTCGGGCGGTAGAGCGACGATTTCAGCATTTGCTCCTCCTCAGCTCGCCGCTCTTCTGCTGCTTGGCGCGTCAACTAGCGTCAGCCCAGCGGAGGCGAGCAGCTCTTCATCGAAGGTTTCTCCTTCGGCCGGCGCCCTGGAACTCGACTCCCATGGGAGCTTGATGAAGACGCCGTCGCCGGCCTTCAAGTAGGCGCCGGGCTGGGGCTCTTCGGAGCCTGACGCTGCAGCAGCGGCGGAGGGATCGGCGGTCGGTGTAGCGCCTGGCGCTCCTGCGGCCTCAGGGTCGTCAGTGCGATCGCCAGACCCCTCGCCAGCTTCTGCGGCGGCAGCTTCGGTGGCCTCTTCGCCGACAGGCTCGTCAGCGCCGGCTTCTTCTTCCACGGCGGCGGCTTCGTCAGTGTTGCCGCGCACGTCCTCCTCGCCGGCGACCTCGGTCTCCATCGGCTCTGTGGCGGACAGATGAAGAAAGTCAAGCAAATATTCAAAGACAAAATCAGAAGAAGAAAAACACAAGGGAAGTACTCAGGCGAGAAGGTTAGCGGCGTCGGGGGCTGCGGTCATGTTCTCCGCCGCCAAGGGATCGCTGGTGTCGTCCCTTGCCGGGGAACGCTCCCTTGCCGGGGAATCCACCCTTGGCGGCGTAGTCGAAGCAGAAGGAGGCTGCTCTACTCCTACACAAGTCAGCGATCGAGATATCGGCAAAGGAAAAAAGCACCCATGCACGCCTAACAGCAAGAAGTAGACCATATACTTACAGCTGGGGGCTGCTGGGGCTGCTTTGAAGGAGAGTTGCCTCATCCGGCAAGGTTGTCTCGGACGCGCCTCCTGCCGTCGTAGTAGGTTCGTCCTCGACGACAATCACAGGGGTCTTGGCTCTGTTCGACATCCTCTGGGCCAGCGTCCTGAAAAGGAATGGATTCAGAGTAAAGCAGATCAGATACAATACAAGGCAACAAATCGAAGAATTATAACTACAGCAAGGAATCTTACTCTTCCTCTTCCTCGTCGGAGCTGAGCGTGGAGAGGTCGAATTCTGGCCCGCCTCCGGTACGACGAGGCGGAGGTGTGGGCTCCCTTGGACGCTTGGCGGGAGCGGGAACGGTGGCCTGCGAGGGCCTCGCTCCAGTTGCCGTTGCAGCGTGAGGAGCTCTCGCGGCAACAGTGCTTGCCGCGGTGGAGCGCGTCCCGCGGTGCTGCGGCTGTTGGCCCGTCTGCCGCCCCGCTGCGTCTCCGGCCCTGCGAATACGCCTTCTTGGTGGAGCCGGTGGCTCCGCTCGCGGCAAGCTGCTTGGAGGTGGGGAGGATGTTCCCTCGGCGGGCTCGCTCGACTCGGCCTCAGGCTCCGCAAGCTCTTCCTCGCTGACGAACTCCTTTCGCTCGACAAGACTTGCCGCCTCGGCTGCCTCCGCCTCCTCCACAGTAAAGCCAAACTCACCAGCGGCGGCTTCTGCCGCCTCTTCTAGCTTTGGTGGCGTCGCTGCATCTCGTCGATGAGTGTCGCGGGTGAGGCCCCTCTGCTCATTGGGGCGGACCGGCATCTCCACTAGATTGTCGAAGAACTGTCGCACGACGTCATCTGCCGGCTCTTGCCAAGTGGGGACAATTCTGTGGGAGTCACACAACGGCATCATTGCACGGATGCGGTCAAGCGACGAGTTGTTGCACAGCGGAACGACCCCCCTCGGCAACCTAAACATCTCCGGATGATCAGGATCAGGCTTGAACAGCTCTAAGAGCATTGCGTCAAGCTCCAAGACAGTGAAGTTGAAGTTGAGGCCTGGGCGCAGCCTCATGATGTCTGCTGCGTTCTGAAATTCCTGTGCAGGTCTCCTTCTCTCTGCAAAGGGCGATGGCGGCAAAGAAAGTCTGCGCCAACTGTGCCTCTGATGAGTCCGTCAAGTCTGAGGCGGAGGATTCGGGTAACTGCGATCTTCAGCCTAGCGTCCTCCGGGGCCAGATTGCTCCAATCATTGCCGCGTACTACTGGGGTTTGGCGCTGGGCGGTAAAAGGCTGCGGGTTCTCCTCAACAATCCAGCACCAATCTGCCCTCCACTCCTCCCATTTGCTACGGAGCTCTCCCTCTAGATAGGCCTCCTTCTTGCCGACCCTGGAGACCCAAGCAATTCCTCCGGCAATGGGCTCTCCTCTCTCAGCTCGGGGTAAAAAGAAGTGACAGAAAAGAGCTACATTTGGGTGGACTCCGACAAAGTTTTCGCAGAGATGTGCGAAAACTGCCATGGTCAGAACGGCGTTGGGGTTGAAATCAAGGAGGCGGAACCCGTAGGTGTTCATAATGTCACAAAAGAACTCAGAGAAGGGCGGGCAGAGCCCGCAGTAGAAGAAGAGCGCGAAGAAGGGATACCCGTCGGGCCAGTTCTGCAGCAGCGGTGGGGAGTACCGTCTTGGCGGATGCGCGCGCGTCTCCGTCGACGGAAGAGGTAGTAGTTCTCCCTCGGCTCCCTCGCGGCGAGCTGAGGGGGAAGACAACCCGCTCCTTCCAAGCGCCGCAAGTCGCAGCGCCTCGACCGACTTCACGGTCTTCCCTTGTCGGCTTCGGGCCCATGGCGGAGGCGGTGGAGGAGATCAACGGCGTTGAGTGTGCTTTGGTGGCGATGAAGTGAGCGCTGCTCTCTTTTCAGCCTTGAGAAGAAGGCGGGAGCAGCAGTGGTTTTTCGATGGGATAGCAACTGGCAAGGTAGGCGACGTGCCCCTGTTTCCCCTGCTTATAAAGGGGGAGGGGGCGGACGTTCCGATTTTCTGAATAAAGAAACCCCCACGATCTCGCCCATGTTCTCTCACACAATGCCACGTTCGATGCGTGCCATTCGTGGGGGGCGTGGTGGGTCCGGGGTGAGTTATGGTGTGACCCGGGCCGCGTGTGCCCGTGCCCTGTTTTGGGCCTGGCCCAACAGCGCTCGGCACCGTGTGTGGCCCAGGCCCGGGGGCTCCTGTCGGTGTACTAGAGTAGGGGTACCCTAGTATCCCGAACTTGTGCACGGGCAGTTGCAGCCCTTCGCGGCAAGGCTTACCGGGTGACCGCCAAGGTCCTCCGTGGTTCCTTTGGAGCCATTCAAGAACAAAGTATTCAAGCTAGGGAGACAAGGCCCCGGCGAGAGGAGCTTGCCGGGAAGGCCACCCAAGGCACGTAGGAGACAAGGCCCCGGCGAGAGGAGCTTGTCGGGAAGGCCACCCCAGGCATACAAGACAAGACCCCGGCAAGAGGAGCTTGCCGGGACGGCCCGGTGAGCGACAAGCTTCCGGCGCGACAAGACAACGATCGCGGCAAAGGCGCTTGTCAGCGCAGACCACCTCTCAGTACCTACGCTCCGGCACAACCACTAACGTGTCGCCTCGACCTTTCGCGTAGCGTGGCGAGAGGCTGTGCAGCCCGGTACGAGGTGGCAAGCAGCGCCGACAAGTTTGCCATCGTGGCGAACGGTGGCGCTCGACGGTCCCTCGTTTGCACCGTTAGGGCGACTAGACGGGCATTTAATGCCTTTGTCCCTCGCCGTCGAGGGTTAGGTATATTACAGCATAATCGTACAAGTAGCTATACCAACCACTATTTTTCCATTTGTACCCCCATCTACGTTGCCACCTGTCGGAGCCCCTTTGAGCATATAAAATGAGGCCCATGCGCAACGTAGAAAGGGTTGGTCGATCAGTTCCCTCCACGCTCAGCCTCGTTAGCAGCTCGTGTGTCAGTAGCACTCAGCGCTCTGAGCAAGAACGCAATACACCTAGACATGCAGCGTAGGAGTGTTATCTCTCCGGGAGAGCTCTGCTGGGTAAACCTCTCGCGTGCTTCGCCTCGATCTGCTCTTCATGCGACCTCCGCTCCCTGCCGAACCGAAAGGGGCTCGGTCCGCCGGCCCCATAGGTGTTCGTGGGCCAGATCAGCCTGCCCCGACACTTATGCTATCTTGAGAGAAGCCACTAGTGGAACCTATGGCCCGGGGTCTATTTTCCATCATATAAGTTTCCAATCTATTTTTACTTTGCAATCTTTACTTTCAATCTTTATCATAAAAATACCAAAATTATTATCTTATCATCTCTATCAGATCTCACTTTTGCAAGTGGCCTTGAAGGGATTGACAACCCCTTTATCGCGTTGGTTGCAAGGTTCTTATTTGTTGGTGTAGGTACGAGGGACTTGTGTGTGGCCTCCCACTGGATTGATACCTTGGTTCTCAAAAACTAAGGGAAATACTTACGCTACTTTGCTGCATCACCCTTTCCTCTTCAAGGGAAAACCAACGCATGCTCAAGAGGTAGCAAGAAGGATTTTTGGCCCCATCACCGGGGAGTCTACACACAAGTCAAGACATACCAAGTACCCATCACAAACTATTATCCCTCGTATTACATTATTTGCCATTTGCCTCTCGTTTTCCTCTCCCCCACTTCACCCTTGCCGTTTTATTCGCCCTTCTTCTGTTCGTCTTTTCGTTTGACTTGATGTCTTACGTGGCTCATTTGCTCGTTTGGTTGGAATAATTGTTTATTTATTTCTAAACAGATAACCTAAGATCTATGGATCCTCATCTGCTTTCTAATCTTTTTAAGAGATCCAATTATGATGAATCAAATGCTGGTGAGTTTTGTGCACTAGATTATCTTTATGAAGTTTTGCTTGAAATTTGTGAATCTGAAAATTGTGATGAAGTACTTTGTGAAGTGATTCATTATAGATTTTTGGATGAAAAGCATGATTGCAATGATGTTATTATAAATTCTATTGATGTCAATTGTGTTAATGATATGCAAAACCCTAAGCTTGGGGATGCTAGTTTTGCTATGTCCACTACTTGTTGCAATGATCATGATTGGGGTGATTCTTCTTATTACATTGAAAATTTATTTAAACCCCATGATGAATACGAGATTGATAATATTGTTTGCAATAATATTTAAAGTGTGTTTGGAAGAGTGTCAACTTTAGATCCCACATATTTGGAGAATGTTCAATATTATGAAGTTTTTGATAAAAGTGGGTTTGGAGAGGTCATGACTTTAGTTAATGTTAATCCCACTATTTTGGAAGAGTGTCAACTTTGCATGCATGTGGATCGTGTTGAGAATATGTTATGTGATAGCTATATTGTTTAATTTCCTTATGATCCTACATGTAATTATTATGAGAGGGAAAAATATGGTTGTAGAAATTTTCATGTTACTAAATTACCTCTCTTCATGTTGAGATTGTTATCGTCTCTTTCTTCTTCCTTGCATATGCTATTTTTTGCTTTCCTTGATAATTTGTTTTCTTATAAAATACCTATGCATAGGAAGTATGTTAGAATTAATTGTGTTTGTTACATGTTTTATGATGCTCTCTTTATGCTTCAATTCTTGTCTTTCATGCGAGCATCGTTAAAATTATCAATGCCTAGCTAAAAGGCTTTAAAGAAAAGCGCTTGTTGGGAGACAACCCAATATTTTTCCTTGCTTTTATTTAATAAATAATCCATCTATCTTATATTTAGATGTGTTTTTTTGTTTTAATTAGTGTTTGTTCCAAGTAGAACCTTTGGGAAGACTTGGGGAATGTCTTTTTGATCTTGCTGTAAAAAACAAAAACTTTAGCGCTCACGAGATTAGCTACAACTTTTTACTGGAGAGTGCTATTTAGTAGATTCTTTTTGCAGATGATTAATAGATAAATTCCTCACATCCAGCATTTTATTTTAGAATTTTTGGAGTTCCATAAGTTTGCGCTAGTTACAGATTACTACAGACTATTCTGTTTTTGACAGATTCTGTTTTTCGTGTGTTGTTTGCTTATTTTGATGAATCTATGGCTAGTAATGGAGTTTATGAACCATATAAAAGTTGTAATAAATTAGGTTTAACACCAATATAAATAAACAATGAGTTAATTACAGTACCTTGAAGTGGTGTTTTGTTTTCTTTCGCTAACGGAGCTCACGAGATTTTCTGTTAAGTTTTGTGTTGTGAAGTTTTCAAGTTTTGGGTAAAGATTTGATGGATTATGGAACAAGGAGTGGAAAGAGACTAAGCTTGGGGATGCCCAAGGCACACCAAGGTAAAATCCAAGGACAACCAAAAGCCTAAGCTTGGGGATGCCCTGGAAGGCATCCCCTCTTTTGTCTTCGTCCATCGGTAACTATACTTGGAGCTATATTTTTATTCACCACATGATGTGTTTTGCTTGGAGCGTCTTTTATGATTTGAGTCTTTGGTTTTTAGTTTACCACAATCATCCTTTCTGTACACACCTTTTGAGATAGACACACATTATTCGGAATTTATTAGAATACTCTATGTGCTTCACTTATATCTTTTGAGCTAAAACAATTTTGCTCTAGCGCTTCACTTATATCTTTTAGAGCACGGTGGTGGTTATATTTTATAGAAATTATTGATCTCTCATGCTTCACTTATATTATTTTTGAGAGTCCTTTAGAATAGCATGGTAATTTGCTTTGGTTATAAAATTAGTCCTAATATGATAGGCATCCAAGATAAAAAATTTAAAGTGCATTGAATAGTAAGAGAAGTTAGATACTTGATAATTGTTTTGAGATATGAAGATGGTGATATTAGAGTCATGCTAGTTGAGTAGTTGTGAATTTGAGAAATACTTGTTCTAAAGTTTTTTATTCCCGTAGCATGCACGTATGGTGAACCGTTATGTGATAAGTCGGAGCATGATTTATTTATTGATTGTCTTCCTTATGAGTGGCGGTCGGGGACGAGCGATGGTATTTTCCTACCAATCTATCCCCCTAGGAGCATGCATGTAGTACTTCGTTTTGATAACTAATAGACTTTTGCAATAAGTATGTGAGTTATTTATGAGTAATGTTAAGTCCATGGATTATACGCACTCTCACCCTTCCACCATTGCTACCCTCTCTAAATACCGCGCACCTTTTGCCGATATCATATACCCGCCATATACCTTCCTCAAAACAGCCACCATACCTACCTATTATGGCATTTCAATAGCCATTCCGAGATATATTGCCATGCAACTTACCACCGTTCCATTTATTATGACACGCTTCATCATTTTCATACTGCTTTTCATGATCATGTAGTTGACATCGTATTTGTGGCAAAGCCACCTTTATAACTCTTTCATACATGTCACTCTTGATTCATTGCATATCCCGGTACACCGCCAGAGGCATTCACATAGAGTCATATTTTGTTCTAAGTATCGCGTTGTAATTCTTGAGTTGTAAGTAAATAAAAGTGTGATGATCATCATTATTAGAGCATTGTCCCATTTGAGGAAAGGATGATGGAGACTATGATTCCCCCATAAGTCGGGATGAGACTCCGGACGAAAAAAAATAGAAAAAAAGAGGCCAAAAAAAGAGAGAGAAAAGGAGAGAAGGGACAATGTTACTATCCTTTTTCCACACTTGTGCTTCAAAGTAGCACCATGATCTTCATGATAGAGAGTCTCCTATGTTGTCACTTTCATATACTAGTGGGAATTTTACATTATAGAACTTGGTTTGTATATTCCAATGATGGGCTTCCTCAAAATGCCCTAGGTCTTCGTGAGCAAGCAAGTTGGATGCACACCCACTTAGTGTCCTTTGTTGAGCTTTCATACACTTATAGCTCTAGTGCATCCGTTGCATGGCAATCCCTACTCATTCATATTGATATCTATTAATGGGCATCTCCATAGCCCATTGATACGCCTAGTTGATGTGAAACTATCTTCTCCTTTTTGTCTTCTCCAGAACCACCATTCTATTCCACCCATAGTGCTATGTCCATGGCTCACGCTCATGTATTGCGTGAAAATTGAAAAAGTTTGAGAACATCAAAAGTATGAAACAATTGTTTGGCTTGTCATCGGGGTTGTGAATGATTTAAATACTTTGTGTGGTGAAGATAGAGCATAGCCAGACTATATGATTTTGTAGGGATAACTTTCTTTGGCCATGTTATTTTGAGAAGACATGATTGCTTTGTTAGTATTCTTGAAGTATTATTATTTTCATGTCAATATTAAACTTTTATTTTGAATCTTTCGGATCTGTACATTCATGCCACAATAAAGAGAAATACATTGAATAATATGCTAAGTAGCATTCCACATCAAAAACTCTGTTTTTATCATTTACCTACTCGAGGACGAGCAGGAATGCTTGATACGTCTCCAACGTATCTATGATTTTTGATTGCTCCATGCTATTATATATTCTGTTTTGGATGTTTAATGGGCTTATTTATATACTTCTATATTATTTTTCAGACTAACCTTTTAACCCAAGGCCCAGTGCAAATTGCTGTTTTTTTTTTTTGCCTATTTCAGTGTTTCGTAGAAAAGGAGTATCAAACGGAGTCCAAATGGAATGAAACCTTCGGGAGAGTTATTTTTGGAACAAACGTGATCCAGAGGACTTGGAGTGGACGTCAAGAAATCACCGAGGAGGCCACGAGGCAGGGGGTGCGCCTACCCCCCTGGGCGCGCCCTCCACCCTCGTGGGCCCCTCGTGGCTCCACTGACCTACTTCTTCCTCCTATATATACCTATGTATCCCGAAACCATCCAGGAGCACCACGAAAACCTAATTCCACCGTCGCAACCTTCTGTACCCGTGAGTTCCCATCTTGGGGCCTTTTCCCGCGCTCTGCCGGAGGGGCCATCGATCACGGAGGGCTTCTACATCAACACCATAGCCTCTCCGATGATGTGTGAGTAGTTTACCACAAACCTTCGGGTCCATAGTTATTCTAGATGGCTTATTCTCTCTCTTTGGATCTCAATACAAAGTTCTCCTCGATCTTCTTGGATATCTATTCTCTTTTTGCGGTGTGTTTGTCGAGATCCGATGAATTGTGGGTTTATGATCAAGATTATCTATGACCAATATTTGAACTTCTCTGAATTCTTTTATGTATGATTGGTTATCTTTGCAAGTCGCTTCGAATGATCAGTTTGGTTTGGCCTACTAGATTGATCTCTTTCTTGCAGTGGGAGAAGTGCTTAGCTTTTGGTTCAATCATGCGGTGTTCGATCCCAGTGACAGTAGGGGAAACGACACGTATTGTATTGTTGACATCGAGGATAAAAAGATGGGGTTTATATCATATTGCTTGAGTTTATCCCTCTACATCATGTCATCTTATCTAATGCGTTACTCTGTTCTTATGAACTTAATACTCTAGATGCATGCTGGATAGCGGTCGATGTGTGGAGTAATAGTAGTAGATGCAGGCAGGAGTTGGTCTACTTGTCGCGGATGTGATGCCTATGTACATGATCATGCCTAGATATTCTCATAATTATGCGCCTTTATATCAATTGCTCGATAGTAATTTTTTCACCCACCGTAATACGTATGCTATCTTGAGAGAAGCCACTAGTGAAACCTATGGCCCCCGGATCTATTTTCCATCATATAAGTTTTCAATCTATTTTTACTTTGCAATCTTTACTTTCAATCTTTATCATAAAAATACCAAAAATATTATCTTATCATCTCTATCAGATATCACTTTTGCAAGTGGCCATGAAGGGATTGACAACCCCTTTATCACGTTGGTTGCAAGGTTCTTATTTGTTTGTGTAGGTACGAGGGACTTGTGTGTGGCCTCCTACTGGATTGATACCTTGGTTCTTAAAAATTGAGGGAAATACTTATGCTACTTTGTTGCATCACCCTTTCCTCTTCAAGGGAAAACCAATGCATGCTAAAGGGGTAGCAGCGGCCTCTGCCCTCCCTTCTCGAACTTCTTCGAGGCAATGACGATGATCTATGGCTTCCATCTCCTAGATTTCACGCCAAGTGCAATGTCATGCATGGCGATTTTCACTCACTCGAGAGCTTCATCGGAGTTGCCCCAAATGTCGACTTGTTCAGACACTACTTTATCCTGTGGGTGGAGAACAAAAACCACCGCTCAGGGAACATAAGTTGGATGCCACGGTTGGTGAGGGAAATCTGGGATTACATCCCGGGTCAGATGCGAAGAATGGAGAGCAGATTGGTGTTGGTTCCAAGAAAAGGAAGCCCCGGAGTTCTGCCAGGCGTGGACTGAGTGTAACATCCCAAAATTCTAAATTTTGGAATGTTATATTAAATATATAGTTTTGGTTGATGGTTCTTTTGTTGTGTGATTGATTGACTGAAAGTGAGTGAAATTGAAACTTTTGAAAGTTAAATGAGAGGGTTTATATGGACTTTCCCAAACTTCCATTTTTGCATTTATGATCTCCGTGAATTCAAATTATTTTCAGATACAAAACCCTAGAGAGAAGATGACATGACTTCTTCCATTTAAATAAAATGAAAAGGGTTCTGAAAATATTTGAATTTCATTTGGAAATATTTTAAATTCAGAAACTTTAAGCAACTCAATGATTTTCATGAGAGAAGATAAAATGACTTCCTCAAAACATATGAAATATGAGTTGGAAGTTTAAAAGAATCAAATTTAAAGTTCCTTTGAAATCATTTTCAATTTGGAGTTATTTTGGTTTTTATTCAAATTCTTTTCTCCAAAAACAAAATATATGGAAATTAGGGTAAAATGATTCCCTACAATAGAAAATTGGAGAGAAATAAATTTGAAATTATTTTGGTATTTTCAAAATGATTTTTATGAGGTTTTATTGCATCAGTAGCACTCTTTGCTTTATTTGAATTTTTGCGGATCTTATTTGACGTTAGAAAAATGTTAACGTTGTAGAAAATCTTCTTATGAAAATTTTAATATATAATATGCCTATATAAAATTTTACTTTATTTTCGTTATTCACTTTTCCTTTTCAGTTTTCATAAAAAAAACTGCGTGTTCGCTTGGAACTAACTGTCGCCCACGTGCTCAGCATAGTGGCATCGGGCGCCCCATCATTTTGTTTTCTCTCCTACATGGGCCAAGCCCAGCCAGCCATTTCAGTTTTTTTTCTTAGGCCGAATTTTGTTTTAGAAAAAAAAGCCTACTCCATATAATAGCAGCGGCCGGACGAGGCCTTTAAGCCCGTGCGAGGCGTTTAGCCTTTTTCTTCTCTGTTTCGTTTATTTTCGTCTACGTTTAGTCCCACATTGGCTAGCCTTTGACCTCTAAAACAGTTTTCCACCTATAAATATAGACCCATAGAGCCTCCAAAAATCATCCGATTCGGGTTAAATTAATATTTTGGTTTGATTAGATTCATTAAAGAAAAATTATTTCTTTTCCCCAGCGGGACTTCTTGAAATTGCTTTTCTCTCTGAAGTCGTCTTTTCTCTACCTTATAAAGGTATCTTTCTTATATACTTCCATAGTTTATTATTTCTAGACTACTACGCTAAAATAATTAGATTATCAATTAGTCTCTTTATTTATACATTAGACCTGGAATTCTTTAGCCGTAGCTATTTTTCTTCCGTAAAACAGATTGGCCCTGATTTTTCAAATAGCCATAACATTTTACTCGTTCATCCAAATTAGATGAAACCAGCGCCTATAGTTTTGTCTTGTTTTCACGTATCCAGTGAACCTGTCACATCAACTTTTTGAAATTTTCAAATTTTGTAATTTGTTCAGATTCATATTCAAACTTCTTTTGTTCATAACTTGAGTTTCGTAACTCCGATTTGGTTGATTTTTTTTTGCAAATCGAAACTCTTGACCTAAACTTCCTGATAAGACCAAATCCACCTAATTTTGGTACTGTTAGAAACTGTTTTTGTTGCAAGAGTTATTTGCTTGTTTTTGAAGTTTTCCGAGATCTTTTCTTCGATTCTTTTGCATGAGTGCTTATGTATGCTATTGCTTGCTCACGATAGATTGATCGGAGTGTGACGAGTAGAACTATCAGGACTTATGAGTGCGAATCATCTTCATCAATAGTACGAGGCAAGTTCACACTTTGATCATATCCCTTTACTACCCAGTTTTTATGCATTAGTTTCAACCCTCAAACATTGCATGAGTAGGATTGATAACACGTGGGTAATGGGAACTAGTTGATGAGGTCGGAACCTATTGTCTTGCATTCAACCCCTGGGTACTATTATGTTATGTTTATTGCTATGCTTTGCTTGTAGACGTGGTTTGGTTTAAGAGAGTTCATGAAAGATGTGAGAGTTGTATTTAATTAAGGGAAAACTTAAGGTGGCTACTTTAATACACATCTGGGTGGATTGGTTGGGGCACCCTGGAGCACCCAGTGGTTTGCCCGGGCACCTGGAGAACCCAGTGCTTGCCCAAGGGGATCCCGGAGGACCCGTGTGATCACCCTATGGAATGCCACCCAGGCTCAAAGGGATCATAAGATTATTCATGCTAGAAACTTCCGTGTGCAGCCACAAGCCATTATGGGCTCTGGCATAGTTGAGTATGTTGCGTGACCTCTTTCAGTGGTAGGCTAGCAGATGTAGAGGGAAAGTAGGTGTAACTGGCTACCCAGAGTAAATAGTTAATGCTTCTGAAAGACGGTGTCTTCGGTCATCCGTTTCTCAAACACCAAGTAGTGCGAGAAATCCAACGGAGGAGATCGATTCTTGGGGGAAAAGTGCACAAACCTCTGCAGAGTATACAATCTAATCATGATTAGTAGTGTCCCCGGTTATGGACATCTTGAGTATCTGGTTCTTGGATTATCATGTTGATATCATCACTCTAAATTAATTTGTTGGGTTGATAATTACTTATAATTGGGATTGAGTTGGAGGAACCTTCTTAATGTTGTTCAACTACCATGATAGCTAAATAAATTATATTCCTTTGTTGTAGGGAAAAACTAGCTTTATGCAAAACTAAACTTAGAGCCTCCACCAGCCAAATATGCATGTTGTGGTAGCCATTATTCAGCATTGCTCTAAAGTGTGAAATTGCCAGTACATTCAATGTACTGACCTACATGGCTGCAACGTCTCATGTTGCAGGAATCTTACGACGAGTAAATGATACGTTAGGGTTACGATTTCTACACTCAACTTTGCCGTTAGTGTTGATGGGAATCCACAACCTTGTTGTTACTTCTGCTATATGGATTGAGGTAATAGTATTTATGTTACTTTATACATGTGATTTGCCTCTATTATAAATCCTTGAGTACTGTGTGTGTCAGCATACTGATCCAGGGATGACACTTAAGCACAGAGACTTGATCCATTCGGGTCGAGTCGCTACAAGATGGTATCAGAGCACATGTTGACTGTAGGACGTGACCCCTAGAAACTGGCAAGCCCATAGGAAAGATTTTCTTTAAAAACTTTACTTTCAAAAGATCTTTTACCTCTCTTCTTTTCTGAGCTTTATCAAATATTCCGTTTTAGTTAGACTATACCCCTTTCCCCTTTTGACCACACGGAGATTTGAATGATGAGACCACTCCAAGAAGTACAAGATATCGGACAACTAAGACCACTTAGGAATGAAGAGGATTTTACTATAACAGCCTGGAACTTTGGCCCTTTTCTTTTTCTTTTGATTTATTGGTTTTTGCTCTGTTTTTCTTTTTGGAGTGGTTCTGTGGCCTTGTCACCTGGGAAATCATCCTCATTCCCTCTCCCAGGTGGCTCATCATTCTCAAAACCTTGCCAAGATCATGTCACTTCACTCCTGGACCAAACCCCAAAGTCTTTTTCTAGGGAATATTCCTTTTTCTATTAAAGGAATAACCCTGTCTGCCCTAGGTTGTGAAGCAACCTATATTTTTGTCCATCCAAAAATTCCCAAATAATTATCATAATTTCTTTGGGTCATATATTGCTCAAATATGCCCAAACTTTCCTGTCCTAGCCCAAGAATAATTCCCTAATAATTATTCTTCATTTCTGTCCAGAGTGGCATATTGTGAAGGAAGTGCCACCTATCCTTTCCTGATTGCTCCCAAACCTTTTGGGCATTCTCTTATGACCAAATCATTGCCTCATGCCAAAATTCAACTTTATTTACCTATCCAATCTTCCTCGGTAATTTTTCAAACTTTCTGTCAAACATAACGCATTATGAAGGAAGTACTAGCTAGGAGTTTCCAAATGAGTTGAAATTTTGCACACTCCTTCATGTGCTCATATTAACCCCCTCCTCCAAATTTATGCCCCATCCAATCATCTATGTGAGCACAGGACCAAATCTTTGCTTCTGGTAAAATTTTCAGGTCGTGAAGCAAGTGCATTTTATATTGCTTCAAAAATCCTGATAAAATACCAGATTGTTCTCCTACCCAAATAAAAACCTCTCTCCACCAAAATTGGCACCATTTCACCTAGCCAATATTTCTCTAAAATTATTGCAAGTTTCTGGTCAGCAAGGATGTTTGTGAAGCAAGTACCATTTTGGTGAATCCAATTGGTATGAAATTTTTACAGCATCTTTATATGATCAAATCACTAGGCCTTGCCAAATTTCAGGCCATGTGGCATCACCATGTGAGTGCACCTTCCTGATCAAGTTTCTGGACCATTTTGGTCAGTTGCAAAGCAACTACATTAAATCTTGATCCAAATATCCTCAAAGTTACGAGGATGAAAGTCCTTCTTTACCTAAACCTCGCAGACAAATCCATTGCTCCCAATCATCTTCCTGTTGATCACCAGTGCTCACTGAAGTTTACTGCAGTAAACTTCAGAGGGTGATCACCAGTTAACCATAGCAGTTTTCACCGAACTACCACCGTAGTTGAGACCTCCCCTGGATGAACTTACCCATAGAAAACAAGTTCCAGCCCATCTCCCCTGCTACATGCCAGTGCACGCGGTAACCGCGTTAATGGCATCACTGTGCACGCGCTCTGTGTGAAGTGGCCGCGCCTAGTGGCTATTTGTGCTTCAGCACCTCCTCCCCTCGTCGCCTTCGCGCGCGTGAGCGTGTCCAGCAGCTGGCCCGTGTCGTCGTCGTTCCCCCAGACCCCTCTCCCCCTCTGTCCGTTTCTTTCCTCACCGACGCTCGCCGCCGAACGCCCACGGGGGCACAGTGCTCCGTTTGGCTCCGAGCTCACCTCGGCCTCTTCCTCTGCTCTCCGGCGTCGTCTACCCCTCCGTGACCTCTGAATCAATGGCTAGTCGTGTTCCCCCGCCCTCCCGTGCTCGCTGCGCGTCGCCAGAGCCTTGGCCGGACTCCCGCGGCGGCACCCAAGCTCGGGCTCCTTCGCCCCGGCTATATATAGCCATCCCTGCGGCCTCCCGAGCTCATCAGCCTCCTCTCCTCCCTCCACTAGCTCTCCCCAACAACTTGCCCGAGCTCCGGAGTTCCTCTCTGCCCTCCATGGCCGCCGTGCCCGTCGTTGGCCTCGGCCTAAATTGGCTCAAGCCAATCCCTCCCCTTCCTTTCTTCCACCACCAATAGAACCCCTCCACCCGGCAATCCTCCCCATGTCCTCTCCCCATCGCCGGAGCCACCTTGGCCGCGTGCCCCAAGATCAATCGCCATTGGCGCCTCTCTGTTCCCCTCGCGGCACCGTCCCTCCCGCTCATCTCCGGCGTCTCCTTCCCATCAGGATGGATGCGGCGCTCCGCCCCGAAGCCATCGGTGCCCGCGCCTTGGCTGAGGTGGCTGGGCCGCCAGACCATCGCCGCATCCCAGCTCCTGCCTCCTCTGTCTCGCTCGGGGCCGAGCGAGCAAGGAAGAAGATGAGTGCCAGCCTGCCCCCTGCCCCCTGGGTCCCACCTGTAAGCCTCTAAGCCGACCGGCCCCGCCTTTCCACGCTGGATAAGTGAAGACGTATTCCCCGAAACACGTCTTCCAGCTGGAAAGCGCATTTCATTATGTTTCGGCCGAAAATACGTTTCCCCTTGTCTGAAAGCGCATTTTCTCTCTGTTTCAGCCAGGAATGCATTTTCCCTCAAGCGAGGACGTATTATTAAAATATGCTTTCTGTTTTTCTGTCCAGGCCCAGTTTGTAAAGATTTTTCTTACAGATAGGTCCCTGGAAGAAAACACTTCATATCTTTTACTCACAACTCCAAATGAGGTGAATCCAAAGCCCACTTCTTCGTTTCGTCGAGCCCGTTCTGTTGGTAACATTTTCATGATGTTTTGACATTCTGAAAATGACCATTATGCCCTTGCCTTTATTCAGCCCCCTCCGAGAATGAACGTTTTCCGGCGATTCTTTTCGCGAGCTTCTCGCACTTTCTCCCGGTGTATTATTCCACCCCAGGCAAGCCACACCCTCCATTTGCATGATTGTAATGCAGTGACATGGTTTATTTATTTGAACTTGCTTAAAATATTGCATTAGCTATGTATGATTTGTTCATGGCATTTCTCGGAGTATTGTTTGATCTTGATATTGCCATGATATTGCTTGGAGTTCTAGGACTTATATTTTGATGATTAGGTTGATTACATGTGCCTTTGGATTCTTAGTGGCTATTATGATTATTTTTATGATGGTATCTGGTATTATTATGGAGTATTACTTTGGATATCATGTTGCCTTTAGATTATTAGTGGCTAGTGTTATTTTCATCATGATGCTAGATGATATTATCTTTTGGAGTATGAGGTTGGAGGTGATGCTTGCATGTGGATCATAGTTGGATAATTAGTTCTTGATATTTGAGTAGTAGTTTTATCGTTATTGGATACATCCTTATAGTAGTATTATGTTGTCCTCGGAGTATTTTGGTATGATGATATTATGTTTTGGATTATTTGTTGGATATTGCTATGACTTGGATTATAGTTTGATAGTTGATATTGGAGTATCAGTTATCACAGTTATATTTTTGGGGATAAATTATGTCATTAAGTTGGTCAGGTGCCACCGAACCGGGCTTTCTCCAGTGCAACCACATTTGCCTTTATGGGAAGGCCCTAACTGGGTCTATTGCCGTGCCTCTCGCCAGTGCCTCCCACGCAGGAAGGTTATGGGCGCGCGCTACCCTGATCAGGTAGGCGGACATAAGCCTTGTGTGCCGGTAGTTGTTGTATCCGGATTGTCCCCATTTGGGACGGTTTATTGTTTTGGCCACGACAGTGGTTGTTTGTGTCTTTGGTAGACACGGGGCCACCCAGGACTAGCCCAGTGGGGAGTGAGTCGAAGTGGACGGGAGAGTGTCATGGCAGTAGATCGGTTTTGTCGGAACGCCGTTGGTCCACCCGAATGGGAGTGCGAGGCCATGGGTTCCGTGGTGTGGGTAAAGTGCGCTACCTCTGCAGAGTGTGTTTGTTTAAACTATCGATAGCCGTTTCCTCGGTCATGGGCATGGGTTTGTACTAGGTCACACCGTTCGATCAACACTCACATGACGGAATGACTTATAGGTGATTCATATGTTGACATTTTGAGAAGTACAGATTGGCAAGATGTTGATGATGATGTTGGAGACCAAGTCTTGGTCATGGTAGTGGTCGCCGGAAAGATCACAGTTTGATACCAAGTGTTGGTCATGGTAGTGATCGCCGGAAAGATAGCCGTTTGGTTTTGATCATGAGGTGATCGAGATGGTATATTGCTTGGCCGGTTAGCCAAGAGAGATATGGTTATGGAGATCAGAGATGGTGATTTATCAGTATTGTATCAGTTTCATACCATGCTTAGTAGTTGCTTCCTCATGGTAGTTGTTAATTAATTAACCTGTTAATGCTATGTTATTGTCTTGCCTTGATGTTTATGGTTGTTGTGAGCTTGCAAGTACATTCAATGTACTGACCTGGCGTGTCATGCCAGATTGCAGGTGATGCCATGATTGCTTGATTGCTTGTCGAGGTTGCCATGCGTGCGAGCAAGATCGTGTCCCAGCCAGAGTCCTCAAGGAGTGGAGTTCACCACCTTCATCGTTGTTCCATCGCTAGAAGTATTCCGCTGCTACAAGTTGTTTCGCTGCTAGCATAGAGCAAGTGTAGTATCGCAGGCGTAGTGTCGCTGTGCTGATGTGCTTCTTTGTAACATCAGAACTTTGTATTTATCCTTTGTAATAAGAGTTGATTTGTTCTATGTCAAGCAGTGTCGTATTCCAGAAGACTTCTCCTCGATCTCTGGGCTGGAATACGGGCGTTACAGTTTCTCCGAGCCGGGTGCCACATTTACCACAGATCTGAATAATGGAAACTACAATGGTTGGAGACTCCGAAGACTAGGAGAATTTGAAGGCTCTGAAGAATTCCCAGATTTGTATGACCTAGGAAGGCTACCCTTATGGAACTTGGCAGACTATGGAAGATGTCAATAACCGAGATCAAGGTGTATAGGAGAAAGACCAGAACATGGAGCATTAAAACTCAAAGTTTTTGTCAAGAAAACCCTAAGGCAGGGATATCAACTATGGAATGATAGCTCATCGCAACGACAAGGGCAGAAACACGGCTATCCACGATGTTATCGCCCGCTTATGCTATTGTCACCGTGCTGAGTTAAGCCTACATTTCTTCGGAAGGATTGGATGACAAAAGGGCTGATGGAGCATCTGTCAGCAAAGGAATGTAGTTTTAACCTTAGCTGGTGTATCGCCAGGATTTGGAGTATTACATGAAGAATTTTAGATGGACCTTCAGGAAGCCGTATTTGACAAGGAAGCATTTCGTGAAGAACTCAGGATCCATAAGCTGAAAGTAGCCAAGCTCGAGGAGCAAAACATTGTGATACCAGAGATTCGTCAGGAACTGAAGGACAGTAGGACTATGGTTCATGCCAAGGATGTTAAAACCCAGAAGTTTGGAGCGAAACTCCAAAATATTAAAGGATGTCATGAGAGATTTCGTGTCAACAGAGAGGATCTGGCAAAAGAACTTGAGAAGGACAAGCACGATCGAAAGAAGCCATCGGAGACATGAACAAGACTTGAAGAGTTTGGTGACCTGGAAGATTTATTGACCTTTAGAAGACCAAACCCCTGTTATATACCTACGTTAGATGCGACGATTGTGAGCTGTCATTTGTTTGATGTTTTTCCGACAACCACAAATAAAATATGTATTTTCAAAACTATTGGTTGTATTGTGTGTATCCCTCTCGACCTCTCCTATCTCACCCCAAAACCCATGGACCCAATAGAGGATGAATGGAGATGAAATCATATTTTTTGGACCGATGAGTCAATTGGAGACGGACCGATGGATTCAGAACATGGAGGAGCACATGAAGAATAACCCTATAGTCGGAAAGGATATGACCCAGCATGCTCTTCAATGCCTTGAAAGAGGTGCTGCTACTTGGTGGAGGATGTACCAAACCATCAATGGATGGCAAGGAGTAACCACTTCGGAAGAATTTAAGTTGACTCTGCTAAAGTCTCGGTTTGTGTCCCAGAAGTTGAAGCCTTATGGAAATGATATGAAGAAGCCTTGTGCATGCAAGCTCTATGGAGAAATAGGACACAACCATAAAGAACACAAGGAAGAATGCCCTAATTGTGAAGGAAGTCACCCAGCTGAAGAACGCCCAACTAGGCAGATCACTTGTTTCTTGTGTGAAGGGACTACCCACTACCCTGCTCAGTGTCACATTTACCCCATGGTACAAAGAACCATCCAGCAGAAGAAACAAGCAATGAAAGGAGCCCTCATGGAAATTTTAGAAGAATCTGTGATGAAGGAAGAGGTGGAGGACACACCCGAAGAAGACCCAATTAAACCCTACACCAAGTCTTGCTATTCATGTGGAGAAGAAGGACACATCTCCTAGAATTGTCTGAAGGGGGATCAAGTAGCATTCCCGGCAGTGGAAGTAGAGTATGATCCACAAGAGATAGAAGCCCTGATTGGAACAGGAAAGTCCAGGAAGAGAAGTAGATTGGATTCCAGGAAAGACCTGAGTCATATCACCTGTTTTAGGTGCAAGGAGTCAGGGCACTACTTCAGCGGTTGTCCAAAAAGGAAGCCGAGGAACCAAGGAGGCTATGTAATCACAAGGAAACCTCAAGATTTGTGAGAAGTAATATGTTCTGCTATAATGAAGCAGGGCACTTTGCCGGAGATTGTCCCAAGGAGAAGGAGACTTGTGATAATTAGTGGTGTCCGTGAGAAGCATAGTAGTAGTAGTGAGAACAATTATATTGAAGTGTTGAGTTGAGGCATGTAATGGAAATGCAGGAGATTGTAATTGTTGGAGAATCAATAAAGTTAGCATCGTTGGTACTGATTTGGATTTTATGAGTGTTACTCTATGAAGAAAGATTTTTGACCATTTTCGAGGATATGAGAAATATGGTCTATGGATGAAATTGTACATTTCAAGGGTGGTAGTACCCTGTGAGGACACCTGACCCCTGGAAAAGAAAGGATATTCCACGGAGTGGACTTCGGACAAAATAAGTACGAGTTTTTGTCTCGATATGTGGGATACGCCAAGAGTATGAAGGGATGAAGTACTATTGGATATAAAGGAGGTGGAATGTTGGTAATATGGAGCAATTGCAACACCAGGATGATTCTGAGTAATCACGTCTTAGTTTGGTACCGATAGAAGGAAGGGAGACAGTACAATTGGATGTAATTAAGAATGCTAGGAAGCTGGAAGTTGAATAACGAGCAGTTGCCCCGATGATGAGTTCAAGAATTAAATGTGATGGGATGGGCCATAACCCACAGGCCCCAGGACCTGCCAAGAAGCAAGCACACTCTTGCTGAAGGAAAACCCCTGGAAGAAGTTATGACTTTAGCAACAGACAATGTTATAGGAGTAATGCAAAACCTGAGTGATGTGAAGAAATGATAGATGCTTGTTTGGCTTGCAGAATCCATGGATGTATCCGAACTTGGTTCTTCGACAAGAGAAATTCTGCAATGCTTGTGAGGATGACCGAGTGTTAGAATGTGAGATTCGCTAAACCGTATACAAGGTAATGATTTGGGTGCGGGATGGATTGATCACCATACCGACTTACTCTTATTATTCACCCTGCTATATGGGAAGGTAAATCTGAGTGACTAAACCATAGTAGAGCGACGACGATGAAAACCTTGTTTAAACTTTAGAATGGTATAAGTATTTCCCCTTGTACAAGGCAGTTATTGCCAATCGTAGGTCATACGGTGAGAATGAAGCCCATACCCATTTCCGACAGGAGAAACCATAAATTATTGACCACCCTGAGATATCGATAGTTGTTTAGTATTGGCGCTAGACCCGTCAGCTAAGAAGACCCAGTCACAGTAAGACCGTACCAAGATGAAAAAGGACAGAAGAATTGCGGTAAAGGTTATGCCACTTTCGGAAGAGCCAGAGTAGAAATTTTCCCGAGGATCTGAGAGGATCGACACTGTCAACGATAAGAATGGAGTATATGATTATTGATGGAACCGTAACAATGTTTCTAAGAGTGGTAGCCGCCCAGACCCCTGAGACGGTCGATGGATTTTGAGAAGACTCCCAAACCTAACCTATTTCTTTCTAGCATCTCCGAATCTCGAGGGCGAGATTCATTTTAAGGGTGGTAGGTTTGTAACATCCCAAAATTCTAAATTTTGGAATGTTATATTAAAAGATAGTTTTCGTTGATGGTTCGTCTGTTGTGTGATTAATTGAATGAAAGTGAGTGAAATTGAAACTTTTGAAAGTTAAATGAGAGGGAATAAAAGGACTTTCACAAACTTTCATTTTTTCATATATGATCTCCATGAATTCAAATTATTTTCAGATACAAAACCCTAGAGAGAAGATGACATGACTTCTTCCATTTAAATAAAATTAAAAGGGTTATGAAAATATTTGAATTTCATTTGAAAATATTTTAAATTCAGAAACTTTCAGCAACTCAATGATTTTCATGAGAGAAGATAAAATGACTTCCTCAAAACATATGAAATATGAGTTGGAAGTTTAAAAGAATCAAATTTAAAGTTCCTTTGAAATCATTTTCAATTTGGCATTATTTTGGTTTCTATTCAAATTATGTTTCTCCAAAAATAAAATATATGGTAATTAGGGTAAAATGATTCCCTACAATAGATAATTGGAGAGAAATAAATTTGAAATTATTTTGGTATTTTTAGAATGAGTTTTATGAGATTTTATTGCATCAGTAGAACTCTTTGCTTTATTTGAATTTTTTTGTATTTTATTTGACGTCCGAAAAATGTTCATGTTGTAGAAAATCTTTTTATGAAAATTTTGGTATATAATATGCCTATATAAAATTTTAATTTATTTCATTTATTCAGTTTTCCTTTTCAGTTTTTATAAAAAAAAGCTGCGCGTTCTCCTGGAACTAACTATCGCCCACGTGCTCAGCATAGTGGCATCGGGCGCCCCATCTTTTTGTTTTCTCTCCTACATGGGCCAGGCCCAGCCAGCCATTTTAGTTTTTTTTCTTAGGCCTGATTTTGTTTTAGAAAAAAAAACTACAACGCGCGGCCGGCCGAGGCCTTTAGGCCCGTGCGAGGCGTTTAGCCTTTTTCTTCTCTGTTTCATTTATTTTTGTCTACGTTTAGTCCCACATTGCCTAACCTTTGACCTCTAAGCCTCTTTTCCACCTATAAATATAGACCCATAGAGCCTCCAAAAATCATCCGATTCGGGTTAAATTAATATTTGGTTTGATTAGATTCATTGAAGAAAAAATATTTCTTCTCTCCGACGGGACTTCTGGAAATTGTCTTTTCTCCCTGAAGTCTTCTTTTCTCTATCTTATAAAGGTATCTTTTTTATATACTTCCGTAGTTTATGATTTCTAGACTAGTACGGTCAAATAATTAGATTACCAATTAGTCCCTTTATTTATACATTAGACCTGGAATTCTTTAGCCATAGCTAATTTTCTTCCGTAAAACAGTTTGGCCCTGATTTTTCAAATAGCCATAACATTTTACTCGTTCATCCAAATTAGATGAAACCAGCGCCTATAGTTTTGTCTTGTTTTCACCTATCCAGTGAACCTGTCACATCAAATTTTTGAAATTTTCAAATTTCGTAATTTGTTCAGATTCATTTTCAAACTTCTTTTGTTCATAACTTGAGTTTCGTAACTCTGATTTGGTTGATTCTTTCTGCAAATCGAAACTCTGGACCTAAACTTTATGATAAGACCAAATCCACCTAATTTTGGTACTGTTAGAAATTGTTTTCTGTTGCAAGAGTTATTTGCTTGTTTTCGAAGTTTTCCGAGATCTTTTCTTCGATTCTTTTGCATGAGTGCTTATGTATGCTATTGCTTGCTCACGATAGATTGATCGGAGTGTGACGAGGAGAACTATCAGGACTTATGAGTGCGAATCATATTCATCAACAGTACGAGGCAAGTTCACACTTTGTCATATCCCTTTACTACCCAGTTTTTATGCATTAGTTTCAACCCTCAAACATTGCATGAGTAGGATTGATAACACGTGGGTAATGGGAACTAGTTGATGAGGTCGGAACCTATTGTCTTGCATTCAACCCCTGGGTACTATTACGTTATGTTTATTGCTATGCTTTGCTCGTAGACGTGGTTTGGTTTGAGAGAGTTCATGAAAGATGTGAGAGTTGTAATTAATTAAGGGAAAACTTAAGGTGGCTACTTTAATACACATCTGGGTGGATTGGTTGGGGCACCCTGGAGCACCCAGTGGTTTGCTCGGGCACCTGGAGAACCCAGTGCTTACCCAAGGGGATCCCGGAGGACCCGTGTGATCACCCTATGGAATGCCACCCAGGCTCAAAGGGATCATAAGATTATTCATGCTAGAAACTTCCGTGTGCAGCCACAAGCCATTATGGGCTCTGGCGTGACCTCTTTCGGTTGCAGGCTAGCAGATTTAGAGGGAAAGTAGGTGTGACTGGCTACCCAGAGTAAAGAGTGAATGCTTCTGAAAGACTGTGTCTCGGTCATCCGTTTCTCAAACTCCATGTAGTGCGAGAAATCCAGCGGAGGAGATCGAGTCTTGGGGGGAAAGTGCGCAAACCTCTACAGAGTGTACAATCTAATCATTATTAGCCGTGTCCCCGGTTATGGACATCTTGAGTATCTGGTTCTTGGATTATCATGTTGATATCATCACTCTAAATTAATTTGTTGGGTTGATAATTACTTTTAATTGGGATTGAGTTGGAGGAACCTTCTTAATGTTGTTCAACTACCATGATAGCTAAATAAATTATATTCCTTTGTTGTAGGGAAAAATTAGCTTTATGCAAAACTAAACTTAGAGCCTCCACCAGCCAAAGATGCATGTAGTGATAGCCATCATTCAGCATTGCTCTACAGTGTGAAATTGCCAGCATTCAATATACTGACCTACATGGCTGCAACGTCTCATGTTGCAGGAATCTTACGACGAGTAAGTGATACGTTAGGGTTACGATTTCTACACTCAACTTTGCCGTTGGTGTTGATGGGAATCCACAACCTTGTTGTTTCTTCCGCTATATGGATTGAGGTAACAGTATTTACGTTACTTTATACATGTGATTTACCTCTGTTATAAATCCTCGAGTATTGTGTGTGTCAGCATACTGATCCAAGGATGACACTTAAGTACAGAGACTTGATCCATTCTGGTCGGGTTGCTACACAGAGTGCATTGAACGTGGCAACGATTGGAGGTCCGATGACAGGCTCCGTCCAACCATAAACAGGATTACCCGCTTAAAGGCTGCCGAGCTAACCATTGGGCATGTGGGAGCTGACTTTCTTCTTTGTTGAATCGCACCATTGCAAAAAAAGGGACAGGTTTACCTGGTAGTATGGAGATGCCACAGACAGGATGAGATTGCTCCCTGGCTTGGCCAATAAGCTGTCGGTTTACGACCATGCCTGGTTGTGTTATCAGTTGTTCGGCAACCCTGGGCTATTCAAATTGGCGGCAAACATCATCCCACTGAACATGAACTCCGCCAGGGACCAGATTCCGAAATGGATGCCAGATTGCAATGCCCACGGAGTTTCGAGTGACTGGAGGTTACCCATGCTCAACGAAGAGCTTGAATGGACCTCCACCATGGTGGAGAGGGCCACTAGGGTGGAGACCAGAATGTACAAGCACATCTCCACGGTGGAGGCGGCATACATCAAGTAGAGGCTAGAGGAGGACATGGCACTTAAAGCCGCAGTGATGGCGAAGGCCAAGAAGGTGGCAAAGGGAAGGGGAAAGCTGATGATGGAGGTTCCTCCCACGGCGGAGACAAGGCGCAAGCCTTGGAGGAGGTTGCCCGGGATGATCCTGCCGGGAATGAGCGTGCCAAGGGCGAGCCTGCTGGGAACGAGCCTTCCGAGATCGAGGCCTTATACGCTGCGGCAACAAAGGCCCAGGGGGAAGAGCAGGTCGCAGAGGCGGAGGAACCTGAGGAGGAGTGGCTCGCGGAAGGCGCTCAAGCTCCCGAGCCGGTCTTGGACCCACGCCCTCGCAGGCGGGCTACCAACCGGCCAACAGTGACCCCCCGATCCTGCGCCTGCCATGAAGAAGGTGAAGAAGACTTCCTCTAGGGGTAGCAAGCCGGATGCGGTGCGCTAGCAATCCTCTCGCCTTGCCGAGGGTAAAACCTCTCCCGCCAAACCATTGGTGGCTGCGGGAGTTGACTCCAGCTCCCAGTCCGGTTTGGGCTCTTCGCAGTCCTCATCGGAGCTCCCTTCACCTCTGCAAGGCTCAAATCTACTGGGAAGTTCTATTCCCCCCTCCAGAAGAGGAGCAGGGTGCCTTCACCGCCCAAGGAGTTCGAGATGGGCTGCATGCTCATTGATGAAGAGTGAGGAGGACCAACCTTCTTCTTTTGCAGCAATTTTAATATGCCTGCTTCCGCTTGCTGACTTATCTTGCTTGCCGTTGTTGATAGGGAGGAGGAGGAGACGGATACCCTCATCCACCGGTCTGGCACAGGCGTACAGAGCCGTCGAAGACTATGGAGGGGATGGGCCTGGCAGGGAGTAGCACAAACGACCCGCCACCAAGCCCCCAGCTTAGCCCCCGGCTGGGAAGCACAAGATTGGCCCTCCTGTGGGGAGCGACGTAGGAGATCTCCCGACCTCCTCGGCCGGGGGAGGAGGAGAGGAGATCCAGGTCCGGCCACTCCAGGAAGGACCAACTGCTCCCGGCGATCGAGTCAAGGAGCCCCCGACGATGGCTTCAATAGGAGAGCTTGCCCAGGACGACGTCGTGGTCGCTGCGGGAGGGGACGGAAACCATGGCCTGACAACTGATGTTGCCAGGGAAACTGAGACTTCTGCCCGACAGGCTCCTCTGGGTAATTCTTTCCCCTCCCACTTTTTTTATCTTCTCTTCTCTTCTTTCATCAACTTGTTTCATGCTTCGGGCTTTCCTGACATCTCTGCTCCTAAACTTTTGCCTGCCGTTCTTCACTTGCAGCCCCTCAGTTTGAAGAATCTGAACTGCTGCAAGAAGTGGCCAGCATAGGGAGAGATGCTGCAGATGAAGCCGCCAAGATTGCTGCGGCGGAGGAGCAGGGACATGCTGCCGGGAGCGTCCATGAGCCCCCGACTGAGACGGAGCAGATCCTTGATGGCGTGTCGGTGGCGGGGGCGGAAGTCGAAGAGAAAGTTCCCCTTCAAACAATGGACCCCTCCCATCATTTAGCACTATGACAGAGAACTCGCAGCCACCCTCGGGGCAGCTGGCGCTGGTGCTCGTGCAACCTGGGCTTGGAGCTTCTGGCTCGTCAATGGCGATGAGCGTCGACCTTGATGAAGAGCTCCAACGCATCCTGGCATCGTTGTATCAAGGGGTCAAGGAAGTCAACGATTCCTTTGATGTCGCAATGGACTTGTCTTTTCTGGAGTCCATGGTGGCAGGGCTTAAGGAGATGCAGGGTCAGCATAGCCGGAAGTGGGATGCGCTCAAGGAGCAGCGCAAGTCTACCAATAAGGTGGGCTAGCAGTTGAGAGACAAGGGTAGTGAGCTGCGCGACTGGCATGACAAGCAGTTCCAGGTCCTCATGAAGTAGCAGGAGACCATCTCGATGGCGAGGGAGGATATCATTGCCCGGGAGGCTCGCATGGAAAAGCGCAAGGTGCTTCTGGACGCTAGAGAGCAGGACATTTCTTCCCGGGAGGAGAAACTTGAGGCCACCCTCCGTGCCAAGGACGATGATCGGGAAGTCCTCATGCAGCAGCGCACCAAGGATCTAGAGGACAAACACAAGGCTGCCTTGGATGCCTGCACTGCTGATTCTGCTGCCCAGCTGAAGAAACTTATCGATGACCTTGCCGCTGCATCCTCTGCCAAAGTCGAACTCGACTAGCAGGTGACCAAGCTGATAGAAGAGCTTGCCGGGAGTACTAAGGAAGTCTCGACCCTCAAGGAGGAGGCACAGAAAGCAGAGGTGCTTCTTATGGATGTACAAGCGCATCTCTCCTCCAAGATCCAAGGCCTCGAGACCACCAACGGCACCATCGAAGATCTGAAGGCTAGGATCGGCACCTTGGAGAGCTCGGCTGAGTCCAGCGGGGCCCGTGAGTAGCAACTGTCGAAGGATATGTATATTGCAAGGCGTCTCCAGAAGGATGCAGAGGACAAGTTGGCGAATCAGTACGAGCAGGTCAACTTCTGGATCAAGAGTTTGATCGACATTGCAGAGCGCATCACTGCCCAGGGTGCGGCGATGGGCATGGAAGGGCCAGTCTTTTCGACCAGCAGGCAGGAGGTCCCCAACGTCAAGCTAGGGGTCTTCTTCAACGAGCTGATCGACAAGCTGAAGGCGCATGAGGAGGGAAGGGCCGGTCGCTTCGCGACCGAATCCCGAAAGCTTGCTCGCGACTCCCTCTTCATGGTTTTGAGCAACATCAGTTGTCGCCATCCGGACCTCGACCTCGCCGATGGCTTCAAGAAACCGCCGGAAGGCGCGGATGTTCCTGCCGCCCCCTCGCCGCCAAGGTCCTTTCCGTCCCAATGGTTCCACGCGGTCGCCAGGATGTCCTGTAACAAGACATGATGCATGTCATCTGTTTAGACATTGTTTTATCTTGTGCTAGCGTGAAACTGATGTTTTTGCTTAATCTTAATTACGTGTTTATCCTCTTGGGTTCACCCATTAGCGTTTGCATGATCAGTCCCTATGCATGTTTTGGTTGCCTGTTGGTATCATATTTGCCAGGATCATCGTAAGGGGCATGCCCTTAACATTCATCTTGGCGCGGATGTGTCCCAACAGGTTTTTCCTTGGTAGTATTTGACACAGCCGCTCATTGTGCGAGCAGGCTCGGAATAGAACGAGGGTGTAGACAGAAAAGCTAGGAAGGTGCCATTACCCGAACGTTTTCCTCATACAAACACTTAGATACCCAAGGGATAAATGAATGAAAAATCTCAAACTCATAAGAGAGCAATGGTTGTGTGGACTTAGCTCTTGTCCTCGCTTCCTCCCATCCCTTTCAACTGCTAGTGCTTGCCGTGTTAGCGAGCTTTGAGAGGAGGGATGGGTGTCGGGCTTGTAGCTCTCAGGCTCCCGTCAGGGGCTAATAAGAAAAATCATATGTATCTTGCGGGTGGCAGGATGTGGTGCAAGGTACGACCTGTTTCTCTCTCCTCACCTCCACACTTTTCAAACAATCTTGTGTCGGCTGGTATAAAAGTCATGCTAACACGGACGATCTTGCCGGAGTGCACTTGCCGGGGCGTCGATCAATGGATTTGCATCTGCGCTCTACTCAGGATCTCCCTAAGTAGCGTAAATGCTAAACCGAGTCTCGTGCGGTACTCATCAACATTGATGATGCTGAAACCCAGTGTGGCTCGATTGTCAATAAGTGGGAGTGGCGGAAAGAGAAACCTTGTACCTATACACTTTGATCCTTTCCCTGGGACGGGACCGGTATGGCGATCACGCCGCCCCAACAACAGGAGTTGGCCCGCCGCTATCATTACTGATTCTCCCCGCCGCTGCAGCTGTGGCGGAGCGAGGTGATGGAGATTGAACAGGGTGCGAGGGAAGCAACATCACTCCCCCTCTCTTCTCCCATCATCCCCCGTCTTTCTCTTGGTCGTCACAGATGATGAAGCCGTCGATGAAGAAATTGACGATGAAGATGAAGCGCTGCGTACGCTTATCGGGTTCGCGCAAGCGCATCCCCCTACCTGGCATGCCAAAGATGTCGTGGGAAACCACGACCACCTATGGGGCCATGAGCCCCTTGTGGTTAGAATGAGCACATTGCACAAAGAGCGGAGAACGTCGCGCAGCACGACAGAGATCACACGGGAAATTTTACCCAGGTTCAGGCCACCGTTAGGCATAAAAACCTACTCCCGCTTTGGTGGATTGTGGTAGTGATGAAGCACTCTAGCCCCGCAGGGTTGCCTCGGGGTGGGAGCAGCTACGCGCGTATGAGTGTACAAGGGCCTGAATCCTTTCTATGGTTGCCACAGGCCTCCTTTTATAGATCAAGGGGTCACAACAATGGTAAATCAGTTATTATGCATTGATTAGATAGCAAACAACGCTATCATACCTAACTCTGTAGACAGGGCAGAGCGCATTAAATGCGCCGCTTAGTGTCACATCAAGGCGTGCCCGGCAAGCCTTGCTGGGCTGTTCGGGCACCTTCTCTCATGTCTGTGTGACACATCGCTAGACGGGTGTCGTCTGGAGGTGATTTCTGTAGGAAGTGGCTACCATGTCGTGAAGAACAGCCACTTAATCACTTGGAGGCTTGACACCGCATCGATTGATGACTTGCGCTGTTGTGAGGTGGTGTGGTGGAGCCTTGGCAGGGTAGTTTGCATCCGTAATCCCCGGCAGGCCTGCCGGGACAGTCTCGAGGCTTGCTTCCAGGGTAACCTTGACCTTGCCAGGCTCGCCTGCCTAGCAAGGGAGGTCTCCTCTTAGTGGTATCTTGCTTCTTTAGCTTGACTTGGTCTTCTTGATCTGCACTCTTACTATTCAATGAGTTGATTCCTTTGTGCTTGGTCTAGTCTTGAATGTTGTAATCTTGCCGGGTTGGTGGCTTGCTGTCTGTGCACAAGTCAGGGGAAAACGTATGCCCCTATTTGTGTACCCCAACAAAGGGATGGTCCTTCGTTGTGGTTCCTAGAATGGTCGCCTACCCCTGTCATGTTCCGGGGGAACGCATCTTGAGTCGAGCGGGCGGCACCGCGTGTGGGTTCGCCATCATGAGATCCTCCAAACTCTCTCTGGAAAGGAGAGCAGATGCAGCGGGAGCAGGCGCGAGCCCCCGGCGGCATCCGTGATGTAGGCAGGATATGAAAGGGCTCTGCACCCTCGCAGGCGGCATCGAGTTGCTTAGCGACCCGGCCAAGCAAGGCGTCATGGCTGCCTTCTGCTAGCGGGCATCTCAACAACTCCCGCGCCACAAGGAGCACTGCGCGCATGTTCACAAGCACTGGCGAGCACGCACGGTTGCGGCACCACGGGGAGGGGGAGGTGGCGGGACCCGCCACCGACGGCTGGTGACTCCGACAACATCATTTGCCCCAGGAAGCATGGGGTGATGATGAGCTCCGCGGCCGAGGGGCGCGACCCGGGTGGTGCGAGTGTCCCAACACTCACTGCAGGCTCGGGGAGCCTTCGCCATGGATGCAACGGAGCAAGGACGGAACGTGGTTGGTGAAGAGGCCGACTTTCGACATGCCCCTACCTGGTGCACCAAATGTCAGATTCAGGGCTCCGCAGACCCAAGAAAGGTTCAAACTCTGGGGAGTGTGTGAAGAACTCAACCTCTCCAGCCAACCAGCTCGTCACCCCCACGGCCTAGATCGATGAACAAGGAAGAAGATGGACACGATAGTTTACCCAGGTTCGGGCCACCTTGCGGTGTAAAACCCTACTCCTCCTTTGTGGTGGATTTGCCTCAAGAGGGGCTGAGGATGAACTAGTACAAGGGATGAACAACCTCATGAGGTCTGGTCTGGTGATGGTGGAAAGGATCCGATCCCTTTTATGGTGGTGGCTAAACTATACTTATAGTGGCTTCGGTCCTCTTCCCTCGAAACATAGGCGGGAAGGGATTCCACAGTGACCAATTTCAAAGGGGACAAGTAGTACATCTTGTCCTGATGAAAGGTGGTCTTCGCCTAGAAAGCTTCTGGTCATGATGCTGCAGTGGGCTCGGCGATGACATCTGTCCTGCCGCCCTGGCGATCTTGGTCTTGTTCCATGGGAATGGAAACCTTTGCCAGATTCCTTGGGAACCAGCGCCTGTGCTTGCCTCCTTAGCAACAAAGAGGAAATTGCCTCTTTTGCGCCTGCTGGCGCTCGCCTGGCCTTGGTCGTTATGGCTTGCGTCACCGCAACCTCATGAGGTTGGGCACCTGCATAGGAATCTCCACTCCTTAGGAGACCACCTGGGGTGGCCGCTCCCTCCGGAGTTCTTGGTGTTGTCTGCCTCGCGAGGCTTGGCCCCTCGTGAGGGTCTTGTCTTGATGGTATCATAGATGGGCCATACCAGGACGTCGATGGAGGCATGCCATGGGCCGCAGGCAGGCAAGTCTAGGTACCCTAGTTCCTAGAATGCCAACACCCGGCAACATCCCTTAGTTGACAAGGCAAATACACATTCAGTGGACTTGCCGCGGTGCACAATGTTGCTGGCTATCCGATCTTGCCGGGCAGATTCCTGTGCCACTGTGCTGGCTTGCTGGTGACTGGGGCAACCACGCATGTCCTGCCGTCGCCTCCCCGCAGCTCTCGGACTCAGTGTAGCAGGGGGATCACCGCTCGCGCCGTATCAGGCGGCATCGCTCCGATGGTTGCGCACGCCCTCGTGCGGGGCGGGGGGGGGGGGGGCGGGAGTTGCACGTCTGCACCGCCCGCACCATTGTCGTGGTCATCGCCAGAGTCGTGGGAGCTGACAGGCTTTGGCGCGTCTGTTGTCCATCCCTACAGTGCTGGGCACGGCGACAACACCTCCTATGCTGACCGCACCCTCCGTGGCTTCCTCACCGCCTGTTGGAGTGGTGCCGCCTGCGCCATCCGCAGGCGAATGTAGTGGGAGTTTGGATGAGGATGGTTTCATCATCATGGAGCCCTTCTTCTTGGGTACCATGGGTGATGAAGAAGACGCAGAACTTCACGTAGCCAACACTATCGGAGTAAATGACCACGGGTAGCCTCATCTGCTCCCCATGGAGATTCAAGACATCGGGGCTGGCTGCGCCCCTCAAGCCTCGAAGACGAAAAGCCGCCTTCTTAGGGCCAGCTGGTCCAAGCGGCCGGCTGCTAGAGGGCGGAAGTTCCTAGAAGACAGCCATGAGGTGGGCCGACTCCTAGTAGGCGGCTTCCAGATAGGCCGGCTCCTAGCAGGTGGCCCCCTCCACTCCATTGAAGTTTGCACCACATTATAATGACGAGACGGGGCGTGGCTACAGTGCAGCCTGCCACCCCCGAATCCAGGGCAAAGCATGGCCATAGTGCAGCATACTGTGCGGACATCCCTTGCCCAGCGTGGCACTGTTGCCACGGAGCCCATGACATCACCCATGGAAGAGGAGGCCATACTCCCACTACAGACAGTCGATGCGGCCCACAGGCGGCGGGCCCTGCCTATCCATGAGAGACCGACTCATGACCAGTCGGCAAGGGGGAGGCCGACTCCCCACCAGGCGGCCCTCCTCCTCCCCAGAGTCCTTGAGCCATTAATCAGAAGAGATAGGGAGTGGCTACAGTGAACGCCCCCAGGTGGCGGCACTGTAGCCATGCTCTCCCTAACAAAGCATGCATCATCAGTGGCACGCCCACAGTATTTAGCAGCCGGTAGGACCCGCAAGCGGCACGCATAGCCTATCGGTGAAGTACGAGACAGCCGGCGGGACCCACCAGGCGGCGGGCCCCAGCGGCCGGCGGAGAAGCCGGCGACCATAGACACTGACAGAAGGGTCCTACACCTAGCCATATTACCATTGTACCCCTGGGGGTAGGCCATATAAACCCCCCAGGGCACCCATGCAAAGGGTTCAGCCTCTTAGAGACCACACACACACACACATAGAGAGAGAGAGAGTGGATCTAGGGCTAGCCTTGTTCTTCTTCCTCCTCTAGAGAAACAGCTCAAGGAGAAAGCTTGTAGCCACCATTGTTGAGATAGTGATCATGCGGAGACCCCGCAGAGCAGGACTAGGGGTGTTATCTCAAAGGAGAGCCCCGAACTTGGGAAAGATGCGGCATCGTACATGTCTAAGCCTTATCCTGTTTCCAGGCACCGGCGATGTCTTACTCTCCCCCACCATGATAAGCCATCCTTTGGAATATGTCGCATGACACCCCCGACATTTGGCGACCACTGTGGGGCTAGGTGCACCATCGTCCGGAGATCTGTTATGGACGGGAACCCTTTTTCTCCCTAGCGAGCGCTGATGGTGTCCTGGACTAGGGGATACTCACCACGTCATCTCCCGATCAGCTGGATCGGGCCAAGGACCCCCATGGCGGTTCACTATTGGGCCAGTTCGAACAGCCCAAGCGGCTTACAAGGAGAATTCCACAAGACTTGGCGCCCAAGACAAGGACTCCTCTAAACCCTAGGCCTACGGTGCATATATAAACCGAGGCCAGGCTAGTCAATAGACAATCTCATATTCATTACTACAATCTCATGGTAGATACATGTACTCTGTATTACACCCCATATGAATACAATCAAAAGCAGGATGTAGGGTTTTACCTTCATCAAGAGGGCCCGTACCTGGGTAAAATCCCGTGTCCATGTTACCATCGCTCCAAGACGCCTAGCTTAGGACACCTACTACGAGATACGCAGGATATTGAACCGACATTGGTGCTTTCCTTGAGAGCCCGCTGGGTGTTCGTCGCGGTGTGATGGAATCTTCAACCATCGCCAAATCAGGTGTTATACATTCAATTAGATGTGTCCCACGTCAATCTCTTTTTTATATATATGCTACTGCTCGTTCGTACAATTTTTGGTGGCAGGTTGCGCTAGATCCGAGCAAGAGGAGTTCGGATTACAGCGTCCGTACACGATCCATCTAATTTGATCTTCAATAAACGATTTGATCTGGCTATGGAGAATTCGGTGGTGGTCGCTGCGCAGCAGCAGCCCTGCAGGCATGAGCAGGCACGTGGGTGTGGACCGGCCGGCGACGCAGACAGATCCCCTGAGAACCATGCTAAGTCATGATGGGTATAGCCTTTGAAGCAGATACAGGATGGCAATTAGTACACGTGAAGGCGGCTTGTCTGCTAGTACACCCAATTAGTACTATCATGTGGGAGCGATTATTCTATACCTACTATTAAAGGGAATAGGTATTCTTGGTTTGGTTTAGTCAATTTCGTTTGGTTCAAGTGCACGTTAAAGTTTCGTAATGTTGGCTTGTACGGCTAAGTGATCTGGGCCAGGTACTTGTACGTTGATGGGCCTTTTATGGGCTTTCATTGAGACCGTGAAAAATAATTGCGTCAAAATAAATCAACATTGTGGGAATTGATCACAGGACCTCCTGTCTGGATCTTCGATGTAACAACAAACGACCTATGCGCCACTCACATTTACTAATCCCAACTCGCTCTAAATATACGAGTGGTAGTCTTCGTGTTTAGGGCGAGCTAATTAGGCGAACGAGCTAATTAAAGAAAGGATTGTGGGATTAAATAAAGTATTTAAACGGATGTGGCTAATTAAAGAAAGGATTATGGGTAAACCGGGGGAATAATTAAAAGAAAGATTGTGGTCCTAATAAATATAATACTCAAATAGATGAGGCTAATTAAAGGAAGGACTTGAGATAAAAAGGTAGGATAATTAAAGGGGCTACTAAATCATGAAAGGAAGGATTTGATTCCCGACTAAGACGGGTGAGGATGTCATGGTAATTAAAGGAATGATTATACTTAAATGGAATCAATGGGAGATTATGCCCGGCAAAAAAATATAACATGCCTAAATTGCATCGTATTTCTTTATGTTCATTTTGTAGAAGGACATTTGCAGCATGTTCTTCTTAGTGAATCCGGTGATGTGGAACATTATGCTTGCACAAAACATCAATTTTTCTCGTTGCAACATACGGGCATATGTGCTAGTAATGCTTGATAAACAATTGAGCGGCTCCGCATTTAAAAACTCCGCAAAAACCATCACCAGCTCAAGACAAAGCTCGCAAGCGATTCCTCACGTCAAATCTATCAGTGATGTCGACGTTCTGGGAACGGGGGTCCCTAGACTTGCCTGCCTACGGCCCACAGCGTGGCTAAGCAGCAGGCCGTACGGCCCATCTTCATCAACAAGGCATCCAAGACCCTCGCGAGGTGTCGTAGAATTTTCACGGCAGATGTCCTCTTGCAAGGACTTAGTCGTGGAGCCATCGCAAGTAGGAAGCTTAAAGGGGTTAACGGGACAAGGGACACGAGAGAGGTTTTATAATAGTTCGGCCCCATACTATGAAGGTAAAGCCTACGTCTAGTTGGGTTGGTATTGCTAAGGTTTCGATGACGAGGGAGCGAGATACGCTATGCCCAGCTTTCGATTAGATGTTACTTGCCCTAAGCCGCCAGCGGGTCGTCCCCTTATATACATGGGTTAAGGCCCTACGGTCTACAGAGTCCCAGTCGGCTCATAAGCAGTGTCTGGCTCGGTGACTAGTTAATCCTGCTTTATAATACAAGTCATGCCATTACGGCGGTTTATCACTACGGGCCTAAAGTCGCCTGTGGGCTTTAGACCCTTTATTGAACCGCCATCTTCACGCTTGATCTTTGGGCTTCATATGATGAATCACCTTTGCGTAACCCGGCCCCTCCTGGGCGGCTTACACAAATAGTTATATCCCCAACATTAGGCCCAGATTGATTTGAACCGGTTCATGTCAATCTTGAAATACCTTAAAGAAAAGCCTTTTGTCTTCTATCTGTGCAAAGGTTATACCCCGTCGTGACGTCATCTTCTGAATCTGTGACCACGCGTCGTGACGTCATCTTCCATTAAATTCATATTTTACTCCGTCATATCTTTAACGGATCTTTATCTTTATTAACCATTCTGAAAATCGAGGCGTCAGAGTCGTTGGATAATGATGCATGGCCACCTTGTTTCTCGCGCTTTCTTAGTCGGCCCTTCTTTATAAATAAGCACGACCCCTAGGTCTTTTTTCCATTCTTCCCCTCCGGTCATCTTCTTCCTCTCGCGACCCCGCTGCTGCTCAAGCTCCGCCGCCGCCGCCGCAGCAGAGCATCGCACCTTCATCGACCTTGGCCGCTGCATCGACCTGAACCGTCCAGAGATCCGCGACGAACCCCCGCAGCAAGTCTGCATCTGTAAGTTTTGTTCTTCCCTGTACCTCAGATCCACATTAGGATTCTCGAGTTCCTCGGTGTTCTTCATTGTTCGTCACGAACCATTCTTTGATTTCGCCACCGCAGCCTGATTTGATCTATAAGAGAGTAAAAAACTCATGCGGTAGCTGTCCTGCCCCCTTTTAAAATGTAAACAAAACCCTTTTCACTTGCATAGAGGCCTCATTCGAGCTTATGAACTCATCTGTATTGGCTTTAGGTCTGGAATATTTTCTTTTTTGGAACGACCATTTGATCCAAAATAATAACTGCAACTTGTGAAACCTGTTTGTTCCATACTTAGTCAAAAATCTGTTTCTGTCAGATCCATTTAACCACAGCAAATCTCACCACCGGCTTAAAAAGACAACACTGATTGACAGCCTTGCCGACTTCTGGCGGTTTAAAGTAACTTAACTACTTCTGATATTCATAGCGGCTTAACTGACCAGATACAATTAGCCATATGTCATTAGGCCCCTTCGTAAGCCGCCATATTGAATAGAATTTGAAATGTTTTTCTCCTGGTTAAATTGAAACGGAAACCTTTTTTGTCATAGGCTTTCATCTGCATAATGGCACCCAAGGCTCCCAAAGCACATGTGACCTGTAACTGGGTCAAGTCCATTGTTACTGAAAACACCTTGTCTGATTTCGTGAAGACTGGCTATCTGCCCGAGAAAGAAGTCATGTCCTATCGTGCTCCTAATCCGTCATAAGAAAAACATCAACCTAAGGAGTGGGAAGTGATCGTTTTTACTGATCATATGAACCGGGGCTTTTCTCCACCCGGCTCAAAATTCTTCAGGGATGTTTTACACTTTTTTGACCTCAGACCTCAAGATATCGGGCCCAACTCCGTGTCAAACATTTGCAACTTCCAAGTCTTTTGCGAGGTATATCTTGGAGAAGAACCCAACCTATTGCTTTTCAGAGAATTGTTTTATTTAAACCGCCAGAATGAACGTGCCAACGGGCCCAGCCTGGAACTTGGTGGTATCTCCATTCAGCGACGGAGGGACTGCCTTTTCCCATATGCTGAACTTCCAAGCCACCCTAAGGATTGGAGCCAGACGTGGTTCTATTGCCAGGATGCTTCTCCGGCTGATGAGAACCCGCTTCCGGACTTTCGCGCTCTGCGCCTTGAATCCAACCATCCACTGTCGGACAAGTTATCTGTCGTTGAACGCCTACAGATTGCTCCTACCATAAACAAAATCAAAGCTCTCTTGGGGAACGACTTAGATGGCATTGATTTGGTCCGTGTCTGGATCTCATAGCGGGTGATTCCGTTAAGCCGCCGCCCGGCTTGATGTGCACTTACACAGGCGAAAAGGATGACCCGCTGCATCATTGTCCTGATGACTTACCTGATGACATGATTGAAGCCACGACCCAATCTCTTTTGAAAGAGGGAGTCAGTGGTCAGTAACACCTTCGGCTTACTTCCATTATGCAAGAATAATCTGGCTCCTGCAGTAAGTCATCAATCTAAAAATTTACTCTTTTTCTGGAATGCCTTGCTTTTACTCATAACCTTTTCTCATTACTCACGGGCAAAAGACAATTTCTGGAAGGTCAAATATGATCATGAGGCTGCCAAACAGGCCAGAGCGGCCAAGAGAGCTGAGAGGAAAACCGCCAAAGCAGGAACCCAGAGGAAGAAGAAGCCAAGTGCTTCATATTTGCTCAAACTGGATGACTCCTCTAATGATGAAGAAGAGGTAATCCTTAACTCCCCTGATTCCTTTACCATCATCTCATTGACATTAATTTCCTTCAGGAGGACACAGGAAATAGCCAAGTAGTTGAGGAAGAGGTAACTATAATTTCCTCCGACTCCGAGCCTTTGCCAAGGCAGAAAGTCCGAAGAGTGACCCGGAAAGTAAGATTTTCACATCCTTTAGCTTACCAAGATCCTCAATTTCTTTTGAAGCGATAGACTCATGAGAGCCGGAGGCAGACCCGGACCAGCAAAGACGCAGAACTCTCCTCCGGCTTACCTGATGTGACAAGGAAGTGTCAGACTGAGGTTATCTCTGATTTACATTCTTTTTCACCTTTGGCGGGATTCATTCGTCAACCCCTCAATTCATTTGACTCAAACTATTAGGACACTTCACCTTCCTCTGGTGAATCCATGCAATCCAACATGCCGGCTTTCAAAATTGCTCCAGGGTAATGTCAACTTGTTTATCTTTATGCTTATCTTACTCATGTTTTTGTACTAACCTTTCTGATTTGCACACAGCGTACAAGTGAAGCCCAGTAAAAGGGCGAAGAAAAATAAGCCGATTGAAAAACCGGTCGTAACTGACCCGGAGCTCGGAACAACCATTCCTGGTACCTCCACACATGAGCCTCCGCCTGAACCGGCCCATGATATTCCAGCACCAACTTCTGATCCACCTGTCGAACAAGCTCTGGATTGCTCTGATAACCCGGAGACTCCTAGCCCGGCCAAAATAGATGACCCGGAAGTCGAGATTGTTAAGACTCAGTTTGTTGAGCTGGGTAGACCCACTGTTCTTGCTAAGTGCTCTGCCAAGGAAGAACTTTCGGAGCACCGAAAAGCCAAGCTGGACGTCACTGATTATACCCATCTCAGTATTGGAGAAATTGTCTCTGGCTATATAAGTCAAGTGCACAGCAGCTGTGACCTGGAAGTTGATATGGTGAAGCAAATACACCAAAAATCTGAGGTATAACTCTTGTTGCTATTCCTTGTTCCTCCCCAAGTCTATTGCTTATGAGAAAAAATATGTTGTAGACTTAGAATCCGCTTAGCACTGCTTGTCAGACGCCCGGCTTATCCTTTGACACTCGAAGGCCGGCTTTAAAAGAAGATATTTGAACCGGCGTAGTATAATACTTTGAACTGCAATATGCATTAGCCCCCAAGTGTCAAGTATCTTTTGCTTGCAAAGTGCTTGGGACTTAATTTCCATGAGCCGCCGCAGTAATTCAGAGTTCTTCAGCATACATTAGCCCCCAAGTGCCAAGTATCTTTTGCTTGCAAAGTGCTTGGGACTTAATTTCCATGAACCGCCGCAGTAATTCAGAGTTCTTCAGCATACATTAGCCCCCAAGTGCCAAGTATCTTTTGCTTGCAAAGTGCATGGGACTTAATGCTATATTATAACAATGTGACTGTAGCCCGGCTTTGATTCAGGCCACCATAAGTCAATTTGAGTCGAAGATTGCTTATTTGAAGAGTCGCCTGGAAGCTCAAGATACTGAAATCCAAAAGGCCAACTCCAAATTTGAGTTCAGCGTATCTGAACAAGAGAAATTGAAGAAAAGCTTTGAAGCTGATAAGAAGGTATGGGCTGATATAAAGGCCTCCTTGGTCACCCGGGCAGAGAAAGCAGAAGCAGCTCTCGTAGATACAACAGCTGAGTTAACCGGCTTAAAACGCCATATATCTCAGATGGTCTCAGCAATCTTTGGTAAGCTATTCTGCAAGTGTTAAATACTGTAAATCTTTTTCCGACAAGTATCTTGTTTGTCATCTCCGGCTCACCTGATGTTTGTTAATGCAGGCCCCAGGAGCTCTAATCTGAACCAGAACATGTTAACAAAGCTGAAGGCGGTTTATACCTTGGTGGAACAACTCTACACCGGGTCACAACGCGCTTTAGCCGTTGTGGCTTTGTCAAATGATGTTCCCAATCTCTGGCTGATGTATTGAAGCGGCTTGTCGTGCTCCCTCAATGGGTCCAAGAATTGAGACGGCTGTACGCAAGAGCCGGAGCCATAGCCGCCTTAAGCCGGGCCAAGGCATGGTTACCAGAGCTGGACCCGGCCGACATCTCCCTTGGATATCCAAGCTTTAAGGAGGATGGCACCCCATTTGAGGAGAAGGACTTCACTGCCTGCGTGAAGGAAATACGCCCTGTGGCCACTCTGATCAGGAATGACACGGACCTCACCAAGTACCAGTCGGGTTACGACAGCCAAAATCAGAGGATCACAATGCCACATTATGATGCAGTCAGTTTGATCCCTCCAATTCGTAAGCATACCTTCGCCCCCGAAGTCGATCCGGCCGGGTTAATTGATGACGAAGCTGAATTTAAAGCTTTGAGTAGCATTGACTGGTCATCATCAACCTTCCTGGACAGGGCAGCCAACGGAGGAGCGGAAAGGGATGACCAGGAAGCTTCAGGCCAGCCCACGGTGGGCGCCAACTATCGTGGAATTGTCACGGCAGATGTCCTGTTGCAAGGACTGAGTCATGGAGCCATCGCAACTAGGAAGCTTAAAGGGGTTAACGGGACAAGGGACACGAGAGAGGTTTTATACTAGTTCGGCCCCATACTATGAAGGTAAAGCCTACGTCTAGTTGGGTTGGTATTGCTAAGGTTTCGATGACGAGGGAGCGAGATACGCTATGCCCAGCTCTCGATTAGATGTTACTTGCCCTAAGCCGCCAGCGGGTCGTCCCCTTATATACACGGATTAACGCCCTACGGTCTACAGAGTCCCGGTCGGCTCATAAGCAGTGTCTGGCTTGGTGACTAGTTAATCCTGCTTTATAATACAACTCATGCCATTACGGCGGTTTATCACTACGGGCCTAAAGTCGCCTGTGGGCTTTAGACCCTTTATTGAACCGCCATCTTCACGCTTGATCTTTGGGCTTCATATGATGAATCACCTTTGCGTAACCCGGCCCCTCCTGGGCGGCTTACACAAATAGTTATATCCCCAACACAAGGGTCCAAGCCTCACGAGGCGGACGACGCAAGACTTCCTCTGGAGTGGCCTAGCCAGGCCGGCTCACGAGGAGCGGAGATATCAAGGCAGGGCAAACCTCACGAGGCACTCGTGACGTGAGCCATGACGAACGGTGCCAGGCGGGCGCCAGGCAGGCACCAGTGCGCGCAACATCCCCATTTCCTCTTTGGTGCTAAGAAGGCAAGCGCAGATGTGGAGTACCGAGGCATCAGGCTAAGGTTGCCATATTGGTGCAACAAGACCAAGACCAGGAGGACGGCAAGGCGGAGGTCATCGTGGAGCCCAAGACGGTGACATCACAGGACTTTTCACAGGCGAAGACCGCTTTTGTCAGGATAGCTTGTACTAGCTGTCCCCCTTCAAAATTGCCCGCCGTTGTTGGCTCCCTTCCCACTCAACATTTGGGAAGAGGACCAGAGCCTGTATAAATAGGACTAGCCACCACAGTAGTGGGGGGATCGAGCAGTTCATCGCCTCCTCACACCACAAGTTCATATGCACAAGAACACCTCAACCTCAGGTGGCTGTTCTTCCCTTGTACTGTTCATCATCAGCCCAAGAGGCAATCCACCACCACCACACTGGAGTAGGGTATTACACCACAACGGTGGCCCGAACCAGTATAAACCCCGTGTCGCTTTCTGTGTCGTGAGTTCGTCGAGTTCGTCGCAAAGATCTTAGCGAGCTTGAGCGTAGATCGGTAGGAAGGAAAGACTTCGCGCGCATCCCAGTGTTCAAACCTTAAGGGTTTGCCGAAACCCCACATCCGACATTTGGCGCGCCAGGTAGGGGTGCGTCGGAGCTTCTTCTCTACCAACCAGCTCTTCGACGTTCATCGGCTGCGATGTCTGGCGACCCAAGGACCGGCTCCGATCGCTAGGCAGCCTGGCCGGCCCAGATGACGCCGCCTGCCCATGGAGATCTCGACCCCGCGCCCCAAGCGGCACGGGCGCCACCAGGCTCCGCTGGGCGCGGACAGCGCGGTCAAGCGTCATCCACCCTCACCCCGCGGCAAGTACAGGCCGCGGCGAGAGTGGCGAGCCACGCCACAGCAACAGCACCGCACTTGCAGCGGGAGCAAGCGAACATGCGGGCGGCACTTATGGTGGCAAGAGAGCTGCTGCGATGCAGGCTGATGGAGAGCGGCCGGGACACGCTACTTGAGCAAGTCGCTAAGCTGCTGGACGCGGCGGTGTCGGGAGCATCACCCTTCTGCTATCGACTTCCCCCCAGGCCGCTGCAGGGCCGCGCGACGAGCATCACCACATCTGCGCACCGCCAACTTCGCACGGGGGCTTTGTCAACATCAGTGCAGCCAGCGGCGTAGGGGGCTCCAGTCTCCCCATGCCGCCCTTGACAAGCACGAGCGCAAGCGCTCCCCCCCCCATGGTCCGGGCCGGATGTCGTACGGTCGTTCCCAGGACGCCATCATGGGCGGAGCAACGCGGAGCGTGGGACACCACGGCGAGGTGTTCGGGGTGACGGCCCCGGAAGCCTACGTACCACGCATGGTGGACCAGGGGTACGCACCAGAGGACGACATCGGCTCGGTCGTTGGAGAAGATTGGGGAGAAGGGGCGCTAGGAGCGGAAGCTTTCCAAGAGCCAACGGAGAATCACAACGATCGCGCCGACAGCGGCAATTACAGGGTACCACTAGTCACTCAAGAACAGGTTTATGCTAACCATGGGCTATAGATGAACCAGGTTGCCGCATCGACCGACAACCCAGGCGCGGCGACACCCGCTCCAGCAAGGGAGACGCGCTGGGGGCCACCAAGAGGGAGCAAGGCCCCTCCCCGCGGCGCGCGAAGCCTGACGACACCCGGAGGTAGGCCCTCTACCGGGGAGGCCTCGCCAACCCTTCCCCCGGCAGAGGACCTGTGGTCGCTGAGGGAACCGCTGGTGTCCTCTTTCCCTCCTCTGTTTCGTCCTGGTCTCCGGTCGGCTCAGAGGAGGTCGAGAGCGGCGCAAGGCGGGGCACTCATCTAGCGATATGAAGCAAGGCTGGTACCTGTGAAGAAGGCCCGGTGCCTGTGAAGCTCGCCGCCTGTGACACTCTCATGTAATAATGAATTGAGGCTGTACACGCCCCGGAGTCTCAGGGGTGCCGGCCTCAGGCCCTGGGGCTCCCTCCCATTCCTAGTGGCAGCACTTAGCTCCGCGCTGGTGAGAAGACTCGAAGACCAGAAGACTAGACTAGGTGCCGGACGCGGCCTTTTGCTTTTGGATCTTCCCTTTTTGTAGCTTTGCTTTCTGGATCTGGATTTGAGTTGTAGCCGAGTTTTATTGACGCGCGCGGGGGGAACCTTTTCTCGTTTGAGCAATTTCTTGCCTCCTGGATCTCGCTTTGTTTGGTACTCATGTCCGTCGCCTTTCCCTCACGAGCTCCTCGCGCAAGGGATCACATAAGCACGCTACGCTTCGAAGGCTGCAACCGGGTGCCCACTTCACTCGGGGCCCCTTCTGGTGGAGCGGCAAGCTCCGCAAGGTTCTCAGAAACTCAGCACATCACAGCCTAGCTCAAGGCTGGCGCTGACTAAGGTAAACCAAGGCAGAAAACTCGCATCAGGATTCACAAGTTCACGAGGACACAAACTCACACCGCGTGGAAAAATAAAAACTGCGACTTGCTTACATGAGGGGCTCCCCCTCTCAAAATGCTCTTACAAGTTTCCAAGGGTCACGCCCGAGTTTGTGCGCAGGAAGAAATGACAGGAGAACAATGGATCTACCGAGATGTCGCTCGCTGCATCACTTGCAGACGCATCACTCGCATCGTTGTCGTCGTCTTCATCGGCCTCATCCTCGTCATCGGTGACGCCCCCGTCGCCATCATCAACCACACCGCCATCATCTGCGATGACCACCACCGCATCAACCTCCAAAGCGAAGGCCCTGAGTAACACGTCCACACGATCCTCGACCCAGCATGCTAGGTCGCCCCGGACAGCCACGGGTACGGGGACAATGGCGGCGTCGAAATCAAAGTTGGGGTCGGCATTCAGGATGTGGCTGAAGACGCGCGAGAAAGCGCGCTCAAGCAAGCCGCGCCCCCTTTCCTCCACGAGCTGGCGAGCTTGGGCAGATCGAGCCTCCAGGCGCGTCACCACCTTGGTGAAGAAGGCTAGGTGGCTAGCGTAATCATTTGAGTGAGGAGTCGGCGCCTCCACATTGCAAATGTGGCCTAGGGCGATATTGGCCCTGTTCCGAAGATCCTGAAGCATCGGGGCATGCTCGCGCTCCAGCTTCGGCATTGGAGCACCTCCTCCGTGTTCTGCCTCGCGACGACCTATGCATCATCAACCCGTCTCCGGAGGGAACACAACTCGGCGTGGGCGGAGGCCAAGTCCGCCTGCGCCGTGACCAAGGCAGCGGTCGTGGCTTCCGCGCGCCTCTCGGCTTCGTCCAACCTGGGCCTGAGAGCAGCAGCCCTGCCCTCATCATCCACGCCCGTGAGTTTCAACCTCATATCGTACCTGCCCTCCAGGTCCGCGTGAACCCTCGGCCACCTGGCGGTTCCTTCCTCCTCAACTCCGGCCTCGCGAGCCCCGACGGCGTCTTCTGCCTGGGCAACTAGGCGCTCCCTTGTCTCCAGCTGCTCGAGCTCGCGGCTACGCTCCATGGCCTCTAGGGCCAGTGCCTCCTCACGCTTCCGGACCTCCACTTCCTCCGCAGGCTTCCCCCTCAGTGACACAAGGGAAGCCCTGCGCCTCCACCTGCTGCTCAAGAGACGCACTCCAGGCCTGGAGCTCCCACGCGCGCTTCTCAGCCGCCCCGCGGCGGCGGTCAGCCTCGCGAGCCTCCTCCATGGCTCGTGAGCGAGCCTCGTAGGAAACCTTGAGAGACGCCTCGGCCTTTGTGTTCTCAAGGTCGCGCTGATAGCGGCTGAGGTTGATGGCCACCTTCAGCTTGTGTCGCTCCTCTGCTAGCCGAAGACCTTCAGCCTCAAGACGCGAATCAACACTCGCAAGCTCTTCACCAAGCCGGCCCATTGCATTCATCGCATCCTGAAAGAGCTCATGGCGAACCACGCTCCACCCGCGCTCAAGCTCGAACACCCGACCTTCTTCGTCCTCCGCCTCGGGGGCTGCGGGCGGGGCGCCACGCGGCGCTCCACCCCTCGGCAGGAGGCTGGGGACTGGCGCCGCGCCCGACACCAGCCCGACTTCACGAGAAACCCGAGCCTGCGGGAGCTTGCCGCTTGAGAAGGAGCCAAGGACCGAAGCCAACAAGTTACCACCAAAGATCAGCGGAGGAGTCTTGGGCACGCCTGCCAAGCTCCACGTCAGGCCAGTGGGAAGAAGCGACGGGGCCGCAGGATCAGCACGCTAGGAAGGCATGAGTGCCCCTTCAACCAATTCTGCCCCAAGGGCAGAACTCGGGGCGCACGCGGATAGCGGGGTAGTTGATAAAGAAGGAGGCCGTTTCTCAGGAGATCCAGCAGCCTCAGAGGAAGGAGCCCTGAAAGACTAGCGTTAGAAGAAGAAAGCAGCACACGGAAAGCCACTTGTCGGTGTCAAAACCGACGGATCTCGGGTAGGGGGTCCCGAACTGTGCGTCTAGGCGGATGGTAACAGGAGACAAGGGACACGATGTTTTTACCCAAGTTCGGGCCCTCTCGATGGAGGTAATACCCTACTCACCTTGATTAATATTGATGATATGGGTAGTACAAGAGTAGATCTACCAGGAGATCAAGGAGGCTAAACCCTAGAAGTTAGCCTATGGTATGATTGTTGTTCGATCCCTACGGACTAAAACCCTCCGGTTTATATAGACACCGGATAGGTTAGGGTTACACAGAGTTGGTTACAATGGTAGGAGATCTACATATCCGTATCGCCAAGCTTGCCTTCCACGCCAAGGAAAGTCCCATCCGGACACGGGACGAAGTCTTCAATCTTGTATCTTCATAATCTTGGAGTCCGCCGTGACGATAGTCCGCCATCCGGACACCCTAGTCCGGGACTCCTTAGTAGCCCTGAACCAGGCTTCAATGACGCATTTAGTCCGGCACGCATACTGTCTTCGGCATTGCAAGGCGGGTTCCTCCTCCGAATACTTTATAGAAGGTTTTAAACACAAGGATAGTGTCCGGCTCTGCAAAACAAGTTCCACATAACACCGTAGAGAGAACAATTTTTGCACAGATCTGCTGACATATTCTGCGGCGTGACATCACACCACGGCCGGGCCTTTATATGAATCATTTTTTATTGTTCCACCTCAGCGTGTTTAGCGAGGCGGTTTTCTTGGCACGTCTTATCAAAGTGTAGATCGTGCCCCCCTTATTCCGGGATTCTCATCAATATGGACGTGGGTAACCCAACCGTGCCCGTTGGCCTGCCTTCTCTATCAAAGGCGAGTCCTAATCGACCACGGGGTGGGCTCTTGGTATTTAACCTCTTTACAATGAGACCAAGGCCCTCTTCTTTTTTACACCCTCCATCGAGTTCGCCTCACGCTTCGAGTTCCAACACCCAAAGCTTCAGATTCACGCGCGACGCACATGCGATGATGTCCGGATCCGACCACCACGGTGATGGATGTCTTCCTCCGTCACGTAAGAAGATGTGCTAAAGCTACGCGACGCCAGGTATCTAACCGGCGAGATCTCGCATAGGCTGCCTACTCCAGGGCAGGTCATTCCCACTCCTGAGCCCGGCGAAAACGTGGTGTTCGTGTCCCACTTCCTTCGGGGTTTAGGCTTCCCGACGGATCCCTTCGTGCGGGGGATCATGTTTTATTATGGGCTTGATTTCCATGACTTGAATCTGGAGTCCATCCTCCATATCTCATCGTTCATTGTCGTATGTGAGGCCTTCCTCCATATTACCCCCCACTTTGGATTGTGGCTCAAGTCCTTCAAGGTGGAGCCGAAGATGATCGAGGGGCAACAAGCAGAGTGCGGAGGGGTGGTCATAAGCAAATGTGCTGATGCTCCGTGGCCCGAGGGCTCTTTTCAAGAGGAGCTTGGTTTGTGGCAACGGGAGTGGTTTTATATCACCGCTCCTGGGGCACCAAATGGGCGGCGCCCCTGTCTTCCGCCAGGTCCACCACAGCCGGGCCGGCATCATGGGTCAACAAGGCTCGACTGGGGCCGCCCAAGGACGTTCCCTTGCTGCAGGCCGCATTCGAGATCTCCGTGAAAGAGGGATCAATCTGGTTGCGATGGCGCAGGTCATGGTGATCCGGCGCCTTCAGCCTCAAGAACGCCGCCTCCGCCTGTGAGAATTCAATCCGGAGGGACCACGAGCTCTCCAAAATTTTATGGGCATGATGCCCGTGGAGATGTATAAACTGTTCTTCGGATCATAAGAGAAGTGTCCGGACTTGACCAAGGACGCAGGACTAAGCTGCAATCGCCCAGATACTCAAGTAAGTAGTCCTGTAACCGGACAAGCTGTTTATTCATTTATTTTATATATATGCCCTTTAAAGGAGCCGTTTTCTTGAACAGGAGTGGATAGCCAAGGCAAAGTTAATAAGGTGTCCAGCTCCCCTCCCAGAGACCACGCCAGATCCCATGCTGACCAAGATGTTGAAGGTCGCGCCTTTTGAAGAAGGCGAAGGGGGGAGCGGGGAAGCAACTGCCTCTACGAAGGAGGCTATCAAGGAAGGAGGGATTAAGAGTCCCACCTTCCAAGGAGAGAAGCGGACCGCTTCGGAAGATCCGGAGGTCAAGGCCTCAAAGAAGGGAAAGGAATCTTCGGCAGAGAACTGCTACCGGGAAGTAACCCAGCCGCATTATTTCCCGAGGGGATCAGCCCTCCAAATGAGCCGTAAGTAAAAAGAAGGGTCTTGTAAATAAGGAACATCCTCAGTATTTATTCATGAAGATAACCGAAATTGTACCTTGTAGTTCGGACTCGAGCCCTTCTCAGCAGAGCTCGTCTTCGGGTATCTTCTTCCGGAGATGATGGAGAGCGAACGCCTCCACCGGCCGCACCCTCATAGAAGCGGACGACCCGGAGGTGTCGCCGCGGAGGGTTCCCCCAAGTCCCGGCGGGGCGGAAGTTACAGCGCCAGGTGGTGTGTGGTCGGAGGAGTCAAGGATCTGCTCGGGCGAAGCGGTTATTGTAAGATCACCGTATGTAATGGGTACGGTGATTGAAAGAATTGCATCCGCGAGAGCGGATTGCATAAAGCCGCCGAAGCCTCATCGACGGGTTTGAGGTACGAAAATGATGTACCTTCCGACGCTTAAGCATATAGAATGCGCTCGTATGGATAGTAGCCTCGAGACTCGGTATGTTGTCAAAATTGACAACGTGTCGAGGATCAAATTCTCAGTTTTAACATATCGCTGCTCCTAAACAGGTGGCGGGGCGTCCGGAGGCCAGCCGGACTGATGAATATGCCGAACTAAAGCGGCAACTTGACGAGGCGGATGCGGACATCTCGCTGGTTAATAAACGATTTAACGAGTCACAAGGTATGCGACTTTTATGCGGACACCTGGTAAGGGAGCTTGACGCCCATGTGTTACTATTCGTATGCTTAATGCAGATGGTGCCGCTGCCATGGAAGAGCTGCGGGCAAAACTTGCCCGAGCGAAAGAGCAAGCCAGAATTAGTAATGCGGCCGCTTTAAAGGCGGCCGAAGATCTAGAAGCTGAACAGGCTGCTCACTGCCGAAGCAAAGAGGAGATGGCCGATATGGCAAAAAAGTTAAGGAATACTACCAATCGCTGCGAGGTTCTGGAAAAAGAACGTCAAGCGGAACAAGAGGGCCTAAAAAAGGTCGCCGCCGAATCCAAGAATGCCCAGTCGGCTTTGAGAGCTGCCAAGGAGGAGCTGAATCAGGCCGGGGCAATTGCGGCTGGAAAACCGTTTCTACTATAGAGGAAATATACTGATCCAAAGTATGCTCAGCTGGATAAGTTGTGGAGTTCGGAGGATGCTTATCTGGACTTGGCGGCGAAGGCCATGGACGCGGTGGAGCACTTCCGGGCCGAAGGGGCATCAAAGGGAAGAGCTATATTGGTCGCAATTCCACAGTCCGGAGCGCCCTTCCGCCACGACCGATCGGTTGGCCGAATGGGCCGAGCTGAATCGGCTGTCCGGATTTGCCATGAAGCATGTCTTGACCCACTTGTGGCCGGGCGGACCCCAGCCGAAGAGTTATTTTGGTTTGGTGCAGCAGTTCCTTGGTGCGGTACCGCATATCGACGCAATGAAGCGATCGGCGTGTATTGAGGGAGCGCGGATGGCTCTGGCCCGTGTCAAGACATACTGGGCAGAGATGAAGGCCACCGTCGTTGCATCCCAAGATTCGGACCGAAGCCGAGTACCTGACGAGCACTACTTTGAAGAAGTCTCGCCGGGCGCCGTCTAATAGAGACGCAGGTTTCAAGGATATTATGTTTAAATGATATGTATGATTTGTGAAAACAGTGTTTCAATATAATATAAGAGCTTTTTATACTTGTGCGTTCAAGTAGTAAACTACTCCCTGTGCGGCCGTTTATGTATATGTGTATATAACCTGAAAGATGGCAGTCCTTGGCTTCAGCCCCCACGCACATAGTGCGGGGTGTTTGCAAAGAAAGCGCTTTTTCACACTTAATCCAACATCTTGGTCCTGTTAAGGAGGTGATAGCGTAGCAAACCAGGCAACCGGACTATAATGCTTTATCACTTTCACTTAGCCATAGGAGTTCGAGGGTGGGGCTACTATATAGCCCCTGGGCACCGCACTCTCCCGAATTGGGTGCGTATGTGCTCGACCGAAAACTGGTCCTTCGTTAATGCGGAGGAATCCTAAACATTCCTGTGAGTCATCGAGTGGTTGACCGCCTCTCGCTATATCATGAGAGCCGGTTCGGCTTTCTCTCGAGGTGCTCGCCGGCCGCATCGGGCACAATCCAAGAGGTTCTCCGGTGCCGCGTTAGCCGTGAAAACGAAACGTAAGGCAGCAAAACATGGAGCCGGGCAACCCAACATTTGACCAAAGACATGATTCGGAGCTGATGCATATAAGGCCTAATCTCGAGACGCCGAATACTCCCTAAGGTATTCGGTCTTTATGAGAATGGGCGGAATAATGCCCTAAGCCCCCGTGTCCGTGTACGCGCAAAAATTCAGTGCGGCCATTGCCAAAGCACCAGCCTCCTCCTCGGTTATATTAAGGAACCGGGGGGATGTGTATCAACAAGAGACAGTGAAAAAGGTTTACGCAGGGTCTTAATCTAAAAAGAATCCTTGCAACGGGTCCCTACTGCACGTCTGCGCCTGTGTCTCCGTTGTGCCGTATCCTGGACGGGTGTAGCACGTTGTTCATCTGTAAAAGAGAGGAACTTAGTTTGAAAGAAAAAGGATCGTACGAAAGATGTACTTAATATTAAATAAACAGAGTACGGTTCGAAGAATTGAATAAAATTGAGCTTTATTGTCTCTTGTTATATATGCATGCGGCCCCTCGTATGGGGGTATGCCGCTAGTAGGCGCCGGACTCGTCTAACCGTGTCCGGGGTTTGAATGACCAATTCAGGTTCTTTGCCTAGCAGAGCCGGATAGCTGTGGGGCTGTCAAGGCAGTCTCCTGTTCTTCCGTGCTCGAGTAACACTTAATACTTCCTTTTAACGAGATGATGCCGCGTGGACCGGGTATTTTAAGTGTTAGAGATGCATAATGGGGTATTGCGTTAAAGCGGGCGAAAGCTTCGCGTCCCAATAGTGCTTGATGGCTGCTTTTAAACGGGGCGACATGGAAGAGTAACCTTTCACGACGGAAGTTGTCGGATGAACCAAACACAACTTCTAGCAGTATGGAGCCCGCATTACAAAGGGCATATGGGCTCGCATTACTCCTTTAAAGGAGGTGTTGCTACGGTAATTTTGGTTGGGTTTATCCCCATCCTCATGGATTGTGTCCTCGATATATCAGGTTTATGTCATCGCCGCCATCCATGAGGACATGTGTAAATTGGAATCCGATTATAGGATCCAATATCAAGGCAGTCCATCCTGCTCCGGATATTTTCGGAGTAGTCCAGATGGTCGAAGGTGATTGGTTTTGACAACGGTGTGCGGGCGCGCCTTTTAGTGGGCGCCGCCTGCTTTTTCCCTTTGATCACGTGAAGTGAGTTTACTGCTTTTAACCTCCTGTGGGAAAGTTTTTTTGTTTTCCGGGGCTCTTCTTGTGGTGCTCGTCGTCATCTTCACTTGGTGTGTCGAGCCCCTTGTGTTCGGCGCTCACCGCCGGACTGTTTGAAGACCCAACAATTTCGGTGGGTGTGGTTAGCAGGCCTCCCAGGAGTACTGTGGATTTGACATATCTTGTCCAAGATTTTGTTGAAGTTGGATAGTTCATCGCTATTGTCCTTAAGGGGCAGTATTTTGTTGTTCTGCCGTGAGCTTTTGAATCCGCGTTGATCGTCAGGTTTTTGGACTGTTCCTTTTAATCCGGCGCTGGTCCTTGTTGCGCCGTGGTTTCCCATTTCCATCCCTGATTTTGGATGTACTTTGGTCGCTGGTGCTGCATCTTGCTAGCCAGCTACCCTCTCCCGCACAAAAGCGGGTCATGAGGCTTGTTAATGCGGCCATTGTTCTTGGCCTTTCTTGGCCAAGGTGTCTGGCGAGCCATTCATCTCGGACGTTGTGTTTGAAAGCTGCTAAGGCTTCGGTGTCCGGACAGTCGACTATTTGGTTCTTTTTAGTAAGGAACCTGTTCCAGAATTTTCGGGCTGACTCTCCGGGCTGTTGAGTTATGTGACTTAAATTGTCTGCATCCGGAGGGCGGACATAAGTCCCCTGAAAATTTGCCCGAAATGCATCCTCGAGCTCTTCCCAGCTTCCAATGGTATTTTCGGGGAGGCTTTTAAGCCAATGCCGAGCTGGCCCTTTGAGTTTAAGGGTGAGAATTTTATGGCGTGGAGGTCATCTCCTCTAGCCATGTGTATGTGGAGGATGTAATCCTCGATCCGCACTGTGGTCTGTTGTTCCGTCATATGCCTCTATGTTTACGGGTTTGAATCCCGCTGGAAATTCATGATCCAACACCTCATCGGTGAAACATAGGGGGTGTGCGGCGCCCCTATATTTGGGTGTGCCGTGATCTTCGGAATTTTGGCGTATTGCATTGCTTTGACGAGCCTGCTTTCTTGGCCCATAGATGGACCTAACTGGGCCATCCTTTTGGTGTGAATCCTTATGCGGATCGCATATTGGCTTGTGTGCGGCGCCATTCGCCGCTCTCTTTTTGCCATGGGGTCGTCCATCCGACCGGGTGGCCTTCTTGCTTTTTAATTATGGAGGCTCTAAGGCCTCCTCGTCGAATTTGGGCAGTAGCTTTCTTTTCGGCGACTGTCGCCGTACTTGTCTGCGGTGCTGAATACTTTGCTCCATCTGATCCTGAGTGCATCTTCCGCTGTTTTGAGCTTCCGCTTCTGCTTTTTCAGGCTACGCGCAGTGGCGCATGAGCCTTTTCTCGGAGGTCATTTTTCTCCAATTGTTTGTCCGGGCGTGAGATCGTCCGGACTGTTGTCTTCGGCCGGGGCAGATTGTTTATCCAAGTTGTCTTGTTCGGACGATCGCTCAATAGCTTGTTCGTTGTCCACCGGTTCGCTTCTGCTCTATGGCTGGGTCTTTGTTAAGGCGGGACTTTGTTCGGCGTTACGCTGCCGTTTTGATCGCTTTTCGAGGGATTTATCCTTCGTAGCATCCCGTTGTTCCTCGTCTTCATTTCCTTTAGGTGTATCCACCATGTATACATCATGGGATGAGGTTGTCCAGCATCCTATAGGTGCTGGTTCATTGTTGTCTCCTACATCGTCGTCCATACCGTCAATGTCTTCGGAGTCGAAATTGAGCACGTCGTGTAAGCTTTCGACAGTGGCTACGAAGTGGGTGGTGGGTGGGCGTTGAATTTCTTCGTCGTATGTATCCCAACCTTCCTGACCGTAGTCCGGCCAGGGCTCACCGGATAAAGAGAGAGACTTTAGTGAATTCAGGATGCCGCCAAAGGGCGAGTGCTGAAAGATGTCCGCGGCCGTGAACTCCATAACGGGCGCCCAATCGGATTCGGTTGGCAAGGGCGCGGAGGGTTCGGAGTCCGGAGAGGAGTCCGACACCCTAGAGTCAAGGTCTTTGCAAAGGACAGGGATGGAGTTTGGCTCAATCACCGTAGAGATTGTAGCCCCCGAGGCGGTGTCCAACCACTCGTCCTTGATCGGGGAATCCGGCTCCGGATTAAGGGTCGGAGCGGATGTGGTGCGGCCTCCGTGGCAATCGCTCGCTGCAGAGCTAGATCATGCCCATCGAGACAAAGGCGCGCGCTTGTTCAAGGGTTCGAATCCGTCGAAGATCAAGTCTCCGCGGATATCGGTTGTATAGTTTAAACTTCCAAATCTGACCTAATGGCCAGGGGCATAGCTTTCGATCTGCTCCAGATGGCCAAGCTAATTGGCCAGTAGTGCAAAGCCGCCGAGTACGAAGATCTGTCCGGGGAGAAACGTCTCACCCTGGACCGCGTCGCCGTTGATCGAAGGAGCCATCGGGCCTATCGGTGACGACACAGAGGAACTCTCAATGAAAGCACCAATGTCGGTGTCAAAACAGGCGGATCTCGGGTAGGGGGTCCCGAACTGTGCGTCTAGGCGGATGGTAATAGGAGACAAGGGACATGATGTTTTTATCCAGGTTCGGGCCCTCTCGATGGAGGTAATACCCTTACCCCGCTTGATTAATATTGATGATATGGGTAGTACAAGAGTAGATCTACCATGAGATCAAGGAGGCTAAACCCTAGAAGTTAGCCTATGGTATGATTGTTGTTCGCCCCACGGACTAAAACCCTCCGGTTTATATAGACACCGGATAGGTTAGGGTTACATGTAGTCGGTTACAATGGTAGGATATCTACATATCCAGATCGCCAAGCTTGCCTTCCACGCCAAGGAAAGTCCCATCCGGACACGGGATGAAGTCTTCAATCTTGTATCTTCATAATCTTGGAGTCCGGCCGTGACGATAGTCCGGCCATCCGGACACCCCCTAGTCCGGAACTCCCCCACCACTACTGCGCGACACTTACACGTCAATGGCGAAGTACTTCCTCCGCTTCAGCGGTCCGAAGATGTTGCTGCCGCTGGGGGATCCTTTCCTCTTGCGGAGCTCCTCGAAGTCCATGCAAAGACGACCGAAACGCTGGACGTGACGGCCGGAGCGCAGCGGGGCCGCAGAAGAGCTCGGGAGAATATCTTCCGAGGCGCCCGGTTGCGGCGCACAGCCGGGCGCCGGTTCACCACGGTCTCTCGAGGCTCCTGGAGCCTTGGCCTCGGAAGTCGCACGCAGCGTCTCCTCAACAACCGACGCCTTGGGAGGGGTGTGGCAGGCTCCTGAAGACGATGCCCCAGGATCACCGCCCGGCGGGTGCTCATCAGCACATGAGACGCCGGTCTCTGCCCAGGCTCACCCACCAGCACCGTCACTTGGGGTGAGCCCAACATCAGGAGCGAGAAAGGGAACCACAACGACAGGGTTCTCGCGAGGCCCCTCCAGGCCGATCGGCCGCGGCCCCCATTCATCAAAGAGAGGCATGTCCTTTTCAAATTCATCCTTATTCTTGCAACGGTACAGCAAGCAACTATTCCCGGGCAGCTCGGCCGGCAGAGAGACACCCGTCAGGACCTTGAGCATCGTCCCCCGCGTTCCAAGGAGGAGCCCGGACTCCTGAAACCTCATGTGGTCCTGGCTGCTGAGTAAGGTCCACATTGGGCGAGAATGGCGCTGAAACCCAGCGTTGGATGAATTCCTTCACCACCATCGGCGCAGTCACGCCGTGATCCTTCAGAAACTTCAACCTGAGCCAGACGCGAGCGATGCCGGGGCTCGCGAGCCGCTGATGGCCCCAGCCGGGGTTACGAACAGCGGGCCCTGACGGAGCATGGAGCAGAGGACTGAGCACACCGGCATCAACAAACACCCATCATATCCGGAAGTCACTCGTGGATTGAGGGAGCTCAAAATCGACCCCTCGCCTGCTATAGCAGCCACAGCCTGGAAGCTCGCGCACCCTGAGCACTGCCGAGGGTCGGCCAGATGCAACGAGAAGAAGTAGCGGAAGAGAGCCACTGAAGGAGCAATGCCCACCATGGCTTCGCACACGAAGGCGAAGATGGCAAGAAGTGTTACGGACTGAGGGTCGAGATGCAGCATGTGGATCTGATAGTGCTCAAGCACGGCGTTGAAAAAGGCGGAGAAGGGAGGAATCAGGCCTGCCCAGAGGGCGTCGATGAAGATTGGGATCTCAGTGGCCGTCTGAACTGAGTGAGTGTGGGACGCGGGCCAAGCCACCGTCTCCCCCCACTCATTGAAGCTGGAGGCAAGCATCGGGCACACCTTGTCCATGGCCTCGTCGTTGAGCACGCGAGACCGGCCGAAAAGCCGGCCAAGGGCGGAGGCGCGACCGAGAGAGACAAAGGGCTCTTCCCCTTCTCAGCTTGCTTGGGCGCCATGGCTATGGAGCAGGCGGAGCGCGAGTCAGATTGGGGAAGAGAAGCAGAGTCGCAAGGAAGCAGAGGAATTGGGGAAGCAAGACGCAAGAGGCGCAGGAATAACTGTGTAGGCCGCGGGGGGCGCATAGCCGGGCGGATTCAAAGGAAGCGTGGGGAAGCGGAGACGCCCACGTCCCATCAACCGCCACGCGTCGACCGAGCCCGCAGGATTTTGGGGCCCGCGACGCTCCAAACTTGACCCTTGGCTTCGCCGCGAAGCCAAGCCCGAGCGCACCTTGGGCCCGGGGGCTACTTGTCGGCATTCTGGGAACGGGGGTCCCCAGACTTGCCTGCCTGCGGACCATAGCGTGGCCAAGCAGCAGGCCGTACGGCCCATCTTCATCAACAAGGCATCCAAGACCCTCGCGAGGGTCCAGGCCTCGCGAGGCGGACGACACAAGACTTCCTCTGGAGTGGCCTAGCCAGGCCGGCTCACGAGGAGCAGAGATATCAAGCCAGGGAAACCCTCATGAGGCCCTCATGACGTGAGCCATGACGAACGGTGCCAGGCGGGCGCCAGTGCGCGCAGAGTCCCCATTTCCTCTTTGGTGCTAAGAAGGCCAGCGCTGATGAGGAGTACCAAGGCATCAGGCAAAGGTTGCCATATTGGTGCAACAAGACCAAGACCAGGAGGACGAAAAGGCCGAGGTCATCGTGGAGCCCAAGACGGCGTCATCATAGGACTTTTCGTAGGCGAAGACCGCTTTTGTCAGGATAGCTTGTACTAGCTGTCCCCCTTCAAATTTCCCCGCGGTTGTTGGCTCCCTTCCCGCTCAACATTTGGGAAGAGGACCAGGGCCTATATAAATAGGACTAGCCACCACAGTAGTAGGGGATCGAGCAGTTCATCGACTCCTCACACCACAAGTTCATACGCACAAGAACACCTCAACCTCAGGAGGCTGTTCTTCCCTTGTACTGTTCATCATCAGCCCAAGAGGCAATCCACCACCACCACACTGGAGTAGGGTATTACACCACAACGGTGGCCCGAACCAGTATAAACCCCGTGTCTCTTTCTGTGTTGTGAGTTCGTCGAGTTCGTCCGCAAGATCTTAGCAAGCTTGAGCGTCGATCGGTAGGAGGGAAAGACTTCGCGCGCACCCCAGTGTTCAAACCTTAAGGGTTTGCTGGAACCCCACATCTGACAAGTGCCAATACCGGTAGTATAGCCATGCACCGAGCAATTTGCCAGGTGATATCTTTTTGAGGATTTCTTATCACACAAGATGTTTCTACATACAGAATATTTTTTGTTGGTTTGTTCTGCATTATTTTTGTAGAGACATTCTTCTGGCGCTCATGCGGGACGTCGGCAGATAATCACAGATCGATGGGATCTCAACTAACTCCGAATTAGGTGCTATAATTTCACTTATATTTTTCCTCTTTTTTTTGCAAATTGATACTGATGTCTAGGGAAATTTTTATTCGCAGATGGGGCTTGAGAAAGATTATGTAATATTTCGTACGCGGCCGCTGGTGATCACCGAAGATTCTTTTATGCTTCAGCAGGGATGATCCATCTATAGAGTAAAGCGTCCATTGAATATTAGCAAGGGAAGTCCTAATTATGACAAACTTTAGCACGCTTCTCAATGTATAATGGATGAATATCACCGTTTTGGTCCGGCTATATACTAATCTGTCCAGATTACTAATTAAGCATTCCTTTTTCTTGATCATTGTTGTGATCACATGGTGGCCTAGCTAGCTCTCACTTGATTAGGTTCTCATGGCGCCATTCACAGTGGCCCAAGAGATGTGTCGTCAAAGGGATTAGACGGGCATACGCATGTGCAGCAGCGCGGCGGTGGCAGACCATCCAGCCGACGAAATCATGCGTGTCAAAGAGACAGTGCAGGGCAGTGCACCGATCAGAGCTCGGCTCGATGGCAACACACCACTGGGAGATTTGTTTTTTCCCTTACTATTATTCAATATCTACCTAAACGACCGTCGGTTCCTCATTACTTTTGCTGAGAAGTACACAAAACAAAAGTACTACTAAGTAGAGTGAGGACTATTTTCGCAGCATGTTCAGTACGGATCAGTTCGTATGTTTGCTTTGGTCCACTAAGGTCGTCGTCCCCGGCGAACAGGTTTTATTTTTCCTAACTATTCAGTTAGCTCCTACAATTATTGCCCACAGAATATCTTCTGTTGTTTTGCACTGCATTATTTTTTTGCAGGGATATTTTGTCGACACTGGTGCACGACGTCGGTCTAGCCGGCATCTTGTAGTCACTGAGGCTGACCTGTGTCGACATCGCCGCAACACCGTCATGCCCTCGAGCCGACCTCGACGCTTAGGCCATATTTCTTTTATTACTCACTTTGCATAAATTATTAATTATGCAACGATTTAAAAAAAATATTATTACTATTGTCTCCGGCTTGCACTATTTCCTGTGCACATGTAAATGATCTGGGTTGGGCAGCACTTTCACCTCGGCGTACCGACGTACCCCGTCACCTCGGCTGGACCGGGGGCTTCTTCATCTTTTCATTAACCCACGCCGGGGACTTCGGCGTCACACTGCTGGCCTGCTTTGTCACCTCAGTCGGACTGGGGGTTTCCCCTCGCCACATTGGCCGTGCTATGTCGCCACTCCAGAATACAGAGCTCTTCGCTCTGCCACCTCGGGACCGGCTTGGGGGCTGGGACCTTGTCCCGCATCAAGCTCGGACCACGTCATCAATACCGAACACATTAACCAGCTAAGTCACTTTCATGGTCAAAAACTTTCAGTTTTAAATTTTGTTCGGTTCGACCAAGCATTATACTTTTTTGGCAAAAAGATGCTTTTGAAAAACTTCCTTATCAAAACTTTGTGTGTGACACACAAATTCAAATACCCCATTTACTTGGGGGTTTCCTTTATGAAGCCTCTCCTCTTGCATATGATTATACTTGTATGGCTTCGTCCCTTGTTCGTGTATTACACCACAATATGCACCATGTTGACTGAAGTGTTCCGAAGGTGGGTTGCCTTGCTCCTGTGTTTACCCCTACGTTCCCGATTGTTCGGCTAGGGAGTAAAGGGAGCACCTCTGCGATTGTCACGATAGGGTCATCCGAGCTCGGACCTCAGACTGGGTGAAGCCGAAAGCTAGCTGTCGTGGAATTGTCACGGCAGATGTCCTCTTGCAAGGACTTAGTCGTGGAGCCATCGCAACTAGGAAGCTTAAAGGGGTTAATCGGGACAAAGGACACGAGAGAGTTATACTAGTTCGGCCCCTTACAGTGAAGGTAAGGCCTACGTCTAGTTGGGTTTGTATTGCTTCATGTTTCGATGACCAGGGAGCGAGATACGCTATGCCCGGTTCTCGATGATTTGTTTCTTGCCCTAAGCCGCTGTCGAGTTGTCCCCTTATATACACGGGTTGACGCCCTGCGGCTTAAAGAGTCCCGGCCGGCTCATAAACAGTGTCCGGCTCGGTGACTAGTTAAATCTACCTTATGATACAAGTCATGCCATTATGGCGGTTTATTACGACGGGCCCTGAGTCGCCCGTGGGCTTTAGACCCTTTATTGAACCGCCATCTTCATACTTGGTCTTGGGCTTCTTTCTGATGAGTCTTCTTTGCGTAACCCGGCCCCTCCCGGGCGGCTTACACAAATAGTTATATCCCCAACATTAGGCCCCAGATTGATTTGAACCGGCTCATGTCAATCTTAAAATACCTTAAGAAATAAGCCTTCCGTCTTCTGTCTGTGCAAAGGGTTTAACCGCCATGACGTCATCTTCTGGATCCACGTTAACCTGTCGTGACGTCATCTCCAATTAAATCCTTATTTTATTCTGCTATATCTTCAACGGATCTTTGCTTTTACTGACCGTTCCAAAAATCGAGGCGTCGGGGCCGTTGGATAATGATGTTTAATCTCCTCGTTTCTCGCGCCATCTCAGTCGGTCTTCCTTTATAAATAGGCGCGACCTAGGTCTTCCATTCACCCCTCTTTCGGTCATCCTCTTTCTCTCGTTGTGTCTCTGCCACCCGAGCTCTGCTGCCGCCGCCGTCGAGCTCCCCGTCTTCACCGACTCAGGCCGCTGCATCAACCCGAATCTGACCAGAAATCAACGGCGAACCTCCGCAGCCCGTCCACATCCGTAAGTTCCCTTCTTTCCCTTTCTTAGATCCGCATTGGAGCTTCTTAGAGTTGGTCGGTGTTCATCGCCGCCCACGGCGAACCCTTGATGTTCTGCACCTTCGATGCCCTGTGCAGATCGTTAAGTAATATAAAACTGCTGCGTCGACTGTTTTACGTTTATCTCGAACATAGACATATCTCTTTTCTTTTGTTCTGAGGCTTCCTTCAAGTAGATGAACTTCTCTGTACTGGTTTTTGGTCTAGAAATTTTTCTTTTCAGAGCAATTGATTGATCCAAAATAATAGCTGAAACTTGTTTGTCCACACTTAGCCAAAAAACTGCACCTGTTGACTCTGTTCAACAACAATGGTAGATATAGCCGGTTTAAGATAGTCAAACTTACTTGTTCCCGGCGATTTAAGAAAATTTAACTTCCTTTGATACTTGTAGCGGCTTAAATACCACTGAATAATAACTCATATGTCATTAGGCCCCTTCTTAAACCGCCGTCTCGAATAAATTCACGATGTTCTTCACCGGGTTATAAATTGAACCGGAAATTTCTCCTTTTGTCATAGGTTTCAATTTGCCTAATGGCACCCAAGGCTCCCAAATCTCCGGTGACCTGTAACTGGGTTAAGTCCGTTGTTACAGAAAGCATTTTATTTGACTTTGTGAAATCCGGCCATCTGCCCAAGAGAGAGGTCATGTCTTATCGTGCTCCTAACCCGTCAGAGGAGAAGCCTCCACCCAAGGAGGGGGAGGTGATCGTGTTTACTGATCACATGAACCGGGGCTTCGCTCCACCCGGTTCAAAAAATTTCAGCGATGTTTTGCATTTCTTCGATCTCGGACCTCAAGACATCAGAGAGGTCATGTCTTAGCACTGCTTTGTCCGGTTTAGAAAGAAGATACTTAACCCGGTTGTAATATGATACCTTGAACTTGCGATACACATTAGCCCCCAAGTGTCAAGTATCTTTGCTTGCAAAGTGCTTGGGACTTAATTTCCATGAACCGGCTTGTAAATTAAAATTCTTCAGCATACATTAGCCCCCAAGTGTCAAATATCTTTGCTTGCAAAGTGCTTGGGACATAATGTTGTCTTACCATGATTCTGACTATAACCCCGTATCAATGCAGGCCACCATAAGTCAATTTGAGTCGGAGATTGCTGACCTGAAGAGCCGCCTGGCAGCTCAAGAACTTGAAATCCAAAAGGCCAACTCCAAATTTGAATTCAGCGTCTCTGAACAAGAGAAGTTGAAGAAAAACTTTGAGGCGGAGAAGAAAATCTGGGCTGATGAAAAGGCTTCACTGGTGACTGGGTCAAATAAATAGAGGCATCGCCTGCAGAAGCCACAGCTGAGCTGTCCGGCTTAAAGCGCCAGATATCTCAAATGGTCTCAGCAATCTTTGGTAAGTTACTCATACAAACTTGAAATATTGCAAACCTTCTTTCAATGATTACTTCAATTGTTACCTCCGGTTCACCTTATGTTTAATAACGCAGGCCCCAGGAGCACAAACCTCAAGTAGAATATGTTGATCAAGCTGAAGGCGGTTTATACTCTGGTAGAACAGCTCTACACCGGGTCACAGCGTGCTTTGGCCGTTGTAGCTTTATCAAATGACGTTCCTCACCTCCTGCAAGACGTGCTGAAGCGGCTTGCTATGTTACCTCAGCGGATCCAAGAGCTAAGGCGGGCGTCCGCAAGAGCCGGGGCCATAGCCACGTTGAGCCGCGCTAAAGCATGGATTCCAGAACTAGACCAGGCCGACCTCGCTCTTGGATACCCGAGTCTGAAAGAGGATGGGACCGTATTTGATGAACAGGATTTCATCGCCTGTGTCAAAGTTATACGCCCTGTGGCTACTCTTATTGGGAACGATACTGATCTTACCAAATATATGTTGGGTTATGACAGCGAGAATCGGAGAATCCCAACGCCTTTTTATGACGACGTCAGCCTGATCCCTCCAATCCGTAAGCATACCTTTGCCCCTGAAGTAGACCCAGCCGGTTTAATAGATGACGAAGCTGAGTTTGAAGCTTTGAGTGGCATTGACTGGGCATCGTCCACCTTCCAGGACAGGGCAGCCGACGGAGAGGCGGAAAAGGATAACCCGGATTCTTCAAGCAAATCAAAGGAATGAACCGCCAGGCGTCATATGTTTACATCTTTGTGAAAACAATGCTTCATTATTCGGACTCGGGGAGTCATGTAATAGGGTAGAAAAAACCTCTCAACTTTTCCATGCCTTCGCGCATGTTTATGGCGCTCAATACTTTCTTAAGCCGCCATCGCTATATCCTTCCAGCTTACATCGATCTTCTATTTCCTGGCACTTAACAACCTGAGGTGATCAATATTAAGCCGAAAGAAAAAAAACCATCTCACAATGCTTTCAAGAAGATCTCAAGATAATCAAGTATATGCTTATGAAGTATAATAGATAATAAACAATATTCAAAGGCTTCTGATTCGAATACGATCAGTAAACCGTTCCAAAGGGGTTAAGCTAAGATTCGGATACGATCATATAGTCCCCAGTGGCTTTGGCGATGCCGATCAAGTGGGTATCGACAGCTATGTTCTCTTTGGCTCGAATACGACCTATGTTTGAATAGGAAGCACCCAAGTGACCATAAGAGTTGTTTAATGACGCTGATTCGAACTCGATCCACGTCAGACCCAAAGGAGTTAAGCTATGATTCAAATATGATCAAGAAGCCCCCAAGTGGGTTTGGTAGTATGCCGATCAAGCGGGTATCGACAGCTATGTTCTCTTTGGTTCGAATACGACCTATGTTTGAACAGGAACCCCCAAGTGATCATGGCTAGATTCAGATATGATCATAAGCCGGACCAAAGGGAAAGCCGGATTCAGATATGATCCGCTCCCTGTTGGTTGTTCCCACCACCTGCTAAAGAAGACATATAAACCTTTGAGGGTGAAAAGGATAGAGGTCCTGCTTTATTGCTTTATATAATATATACATCATCAAAATATGTACATCTTGAGAGCCGGTGGCTCAAGTATAGTAAGGCCGAAGATGAGTGATATTCCACGGCCGGTGGGTCTCCTCCTCCGACTTACATGAGTCTTTGTGCTCTCGAACATCGATGAGGTAGTATGACCCGTTGTTCATATTCTTGCTGACCAAAAAAGGTCCTTCCCATGGAGGGGACAGATTGTGCATATCAGACTGATTCTGGATGAGCCGGAGGACTGAGTCGCCTTCCTGAAAGGTTCTGCTTCTAACCCGGCGGCTGTGATAGCGGCACAAGTCTTGCTGGTAAATCGCCGAGCGAGCTATTGCCAAGTCTCGCTCCTCATCCAATAAATCAAGTGCATCCTGACGAGCTTTTTCGTTATCAGTCTCAACGTAAGCCGCCACGCGGGGTGAGTCATGCCGGATGTCACTTGGCTGGACCGCCTCGCCCGCATACACCATGAAGAAAGGTGTGTAACCCGTAGATCTGTTAGGCGTAGTATTGATACTCCAAAGCACGTAGGGTAACTCCTCCACCCAACAACCGGCCCGCCGTAAGGGGACCAAGAGCCGTGGTTTGATACCCTTCAAAATCTCCTGATTAGCTCTTTCTGCTTGACCATTGGATTGAGGATGAGCAACAGCCGAAACATCAAGCCGGATATGTTCTCGTTGACTGAACTCTTCCATGGCACCTTTGGAGAGATTAGTGCCATTATCAGTTATAATGCTGTGTGGAAAACCAAAACGGAAAATCACCTTTTTCATGAACTGAACCTCCGTGGCTGCATCACACTTACTGACCGGCTCTGCCTCAACCCACTTTGTGAATTTATCCACTGCCACCAGGAGGTGTGTCTTTTTGTCTTTAGACCTCTTGAAAGGTCCAACCATGTCAAGCCCCCAGACTGCGAATGGCCAAGTAATTGGAATCATCCTCAACACTTGAGCTGGCACATGAGCTCATCGTGAGAATTTCTGACATCCGTCACATTTACTGACCAGATCCTCCGCATCAGCATGAGCCGTTAGCCAATAAAAGCCATGACGGAAAGCCTTGGCCACAAGGGATTTTGAGCCGGCGTGATGACCACAATCCCCTTCATGGATCTCATGAAGTATCTCCTGACCCTCCGCAGGCGATACACAATGTTGGAAAGCTCCAGTGACACTGCGATGATGTAACTCGCATGAACAATTGTCATGGATTTTGATCGCCGGATGATTTGTCTCGCCAAGGTCTCATCTTCAGGCAACTCTCCCCGGGTCATGTAAGCCAAATATGGCACTGTCCAATCTCGGATAACATGAAGAGCTGCTACCAGCTGTGCCTCCGGGTCTGGCACTACTAGGTCCTCCTCTGTGGGTACCTTGACAGAAGGATTATGCAAAACATCAAGAAAGGTGTTAGGCGGCACCGGCTTTCGCTGAGATCCCACCGGCTTAAAGCATCGATCGCCTCGTTCTTCCTTCGATCAATGTGCTCCACTTGATAACCTTTGAAGTGCCCAGCCACGGCATCAACTTCACGACGGTAAGCCGCCATTAAGGGATCCTTAGAGTCCCACTTGCCCGACACTGTTGAGCCACAAGATCTGAGTCACCCAAACACCTTACCCGGCTCAAATTCATCTCTTTGGCTATCCTGAGACCATGGAGTAAGGCCTCATACTCAGCTGCATTGTTAGTACAAGGAAACATAAGCCGGAGTACATAACAAAACTTGTCACCTCGGAGGGGAGTTAAAACGACTCCAGCCCCCGAGCCTTCCAACTGCATGGACCCATCAAAGTGAATAGTCCAATATGTGTTATCTGGCTTCTCCTCAGGTGCCTGCAACTCTGTCCAATCAGTGATAAAATCCACCAAGGCTTGAGACTTAATAGCGGTACGTGGTATATACCTCAAACCATGAGGTCCAAGCTCAACGGCCCACTTGGCGACTCGTCATGCGGCTTCCTTGTTCTGGATGATGTCTCCCAAGGGGGAAGAACTTAACACAGTTATAGGATGACCTTGGAAGTACTGCTTCAGCTTCCGGCTTGCCATAAACACTCCGTAAACAAGTTTCTGCCAATGCGGATACCTTTGCTTAGACTCAATGAGCACCTCACTAATGTAGTAAACCGGCCGTTGAACCGGATGCTCCTTGCCAGCCTCCTTACCCTCCACCACGATGGCAACACTGACGGCTCGTGCGTTAGCAGCCACATATAACAGCAACGACTCTTTATCAATGGGAGCCGCAAGGACCGGCGGCTCAGAAAACTATCTGTTTAAATCTTCAAAGGCAGCATTAGCAGCATCACTCCACACAAAAGTGTCCATTTTCTTCATCATCTGATACAGCGGTAGGGCCTTCTCACCTAGCCGGCCTATGAACCGGCTTAAAGAAGCAACACGACCCGCCAGTCGTTGAACATCATTGATGCACGCCGGTTTAGCCAAAGAGGTAATTGCTTTGATCTTCTCCGTATTAGCTTCAATGCCTCTGTTTGAGACCAGAAAACCCAAAAGTTTGCCTGCAGGTACACCAAATACACACTTGGCCGGGTTAAGCATCATCTTATAAACCCGGAGATTATCAAAGGTCTCTTTCAAATCAGATATCAAGGTTTCCTTCTCTCTGGACTTCACCACGATGTCATCCACATAAGCATGAACATTGCGCCCAATTTGATCGTGGAGACAGTTCTGTACACATCGCTGATAAGTCGCCTGAGCACTCTTGAGCCCAAATGGCATAGATACATAGCAGAAGGCACCAAACGGAGTGATGAAAGCCGTCTTCTCCTGGTCCTTAACTGCCATTTTGATCTGATGATAACCGAGAAAGCATCCAAAAAGCTCAAACGCTCGCAACCCGCCCTAGCATCAATGATTTGATCAATACAGGGGAGAGCAAAGGGATCAGCCGGACAAGCCTTATTTCAGTCCGTGTAATCCACACACATCTACCAGGTGCCGTTCTTCTTGAGCACGAGCACCGGGTTAGCCAACCACTCCGGGTGAAAAACTTCAACAATAAACCCAGCCGCTAAGAGCCGGGCGACTTCCTCTCCAATAGCTTTCCATCTCTCTTCGTTGAACCGTCGAAGAAACTGCCTGACCGGCTTATACTTTGAGTCAATATTGAGAGTGTGCTCAGCGAGTTCTCTCGGTACACCCGGCATGTCAGAAGGTTTCCATGCGAAGATGTCCCGGTTCTCACGGATGAACTCGATGAGCGCGCTTTCCTATTTAGGATCCAAATTGGCACTGATACTGAACTGCTTAGATGAATCGCCTGGAGTGAAATCAACAAGCTTGGTTTCAGCAATGACTTAAACTTCATCACCGGGTCATGCTCGTGGTTGGCTTCTTTAGAGAGGTCATATCCATTGGGTCAACATTGTCTTGATAAAACTTCAGCTCCTCTCGCTGCACAAACAGACTCAAAGATAAGTCAGACGCCCTCTACACATTCCAGGGCTACCTTTCGACTTCCATGCACGGTGATGGTGCTCTTGTGACCCGGCATCTTAAGCTGCAGATAAACATAACACGGTCGTGCCATGAACTTGGCATAAGCCGGCCGACCAAACAGAGCATGATATGGACTCTTGATTTTGACCACCTCAAAAGTTAATTTCTCAGCTCTAGAATCATACTCATCTCCAAAGGCCACTTCCAGTTCAATTTTGCCAACTGGGTAAGCCGACTTACCAGGCACCACTCCATGAAAAACAGTGTTGGACGTCTTCAAATCCTTATCAGTCAATCCCATGCACCGAAAGATCTCGTAATAGAGGATATTGATGTTGCTACCTCCGTCCATGAGTACCTTAGTGAATTTATATCCACCAACCTGAGGTGCTACAACCAAGGCTAACTGACTCGGATTATCAACCCTGAGGGGGTGATCTTCCCTGCTCCATACAATGGGTTGTCCTGACCACCTCAAATAACGGGGAACCGCTGGCTCAACAGAATCCACGGCCCTCTTATGAACCTTCTGGTCATGTTTGCACAAGTTAGTGGTGAACACGTGATACTGCCCACTATTCAGCTGCTTCGGGTGGCTTTGATAACCCGACTGCTGCTGTTGTTGTCCTCCTTGACCAGACTAATGTTGATTATAGCCTCCTTGATGTCCCTGAAAACCGGAACTTGAGCCGCCGCCCGGGCCATGAAAAGCGTCGGCTCCTGAACCACCACCCTACCCGTGATTGCCATTAAACGTATTGGAATTCTTAAAAGCCTTCATAATCGCGCAATCTTTCCATAAGTGGGTGGCGGGTCATTCCCGGGTGCCGTGTCTCGGGCAAGGCTCATTGAGGAGCTGCTCAAGAGATGGGCCTGACCCGCCAGATCGAGGGGGCGGTTTGCCCTTACGCCTCTGATTGTTACCATGTGCGTTGGCGTTGGCTACAAACTCCGGGTTACCCTCAACCTTACGCTTATTGCCTCCTTGATTCATCGGGTTATGTTACTGACACTTTCCATTGCCGTTCTTCTTTCCCTTCCCTGTCTTTTCCTCATCATACGCGGGATCCTTGGTACTATCAGAATCGACGTATTTAACTAAAGCTGCCATCAGCGTACCCATATCATTGCAATCACGCTTAAGGCGCCCCAGTTTCTGTCTCAGCGGCTCAAAGCGGCGCTTCGCTCCAACATGAGGATCGCAGAGCCGACAACCATCTTATCGCATTTAATGTATTATCTCCTTGACCCGGCGTACCCAATGAGTCGTGGATTCACCCTCCTCCTGCTTACAACTTGTCAAGTCCACGATCGACATAGATTGCTTGCAAGTGTCTTTGAAGTTCTGGATGAATCGGGCCTTTAGCTCTGCCCATGAACTAATGGAATTGGGTGACAAGCCCTTTAACCAAGACCGGGCCGTTCCATCCAACATCATGGTGAAGTACTTAGCCATTGTTGCGTCACCGACCTCCAACAGCTCCATGGCCATCTCATAACTTTCGATCCACGCTCCGGGCTGTAAGTCGGCCGTGTAATTCGGCACCTTCCGAGGTCCCTTGAAGTCCTTGGGTAAACGTACATTACGTAGAGCCGGCACCAAACAAGGAACACCACTGGTTCTGGTAGCCACTCCTGCCTCAGCAGAAGTCGTCGGATAATATGGAAAGTCCTGATGAGCCGTTTGTTGAGCCGCTAGCTGAGCCGCCCGTCGCCTTCCCCGACGATTCGGTCCTGCATCGGGTTATAACCGCCGGGCTGGTTACGGCGTTACGCCGCTGACAAAGCTTCTAACTCCATATGCTCGTCAGAATTCGGACTCCGGTTTGGACGAACCGGGGCTAACCAAGGCGGAGGAGTTGAATGAATCCTGTCCCGGCTGTAGGAATAAGTCTCCTGCTGAGCCAGGGCTGTTTGGACGAGGTCTCTAATCCTTTGAGTCTCTACTGCTGTTGGATCATCACCGTCCACCGGGAGAGCCGCCAAGCATGCTGATGCCGCGATTAAGTTCTCCATGGGGTTGGAAAAGTGACCCGGCGGTATCGGTACATAACGGGGCGGTGCCATGTTCCCATGAAGAGATGCCATCTCCCGAGGTTGAGCCGGTCCTCATGTTCCGGCTGTCATAAACTGATTTGCATCTAGCGGGTTACTTGGGCCGGCTCCGGGTGTAGCGAAAAGATTCCGAGGATCATAAACCGGAGGTAAACGGGACTGGGTTTTCTGATGCCTCCCCCTCATCACCTCGTTAAATGCGCTCGTGCTCATCGTAGTCGGAAGGCTTCGATCAGAAGCTGTTGTGCCCGTGCATCCAAAGCTGCCCGTTTTGTGGCTAACCTGGTGTCCTCAGCTGCCAAGGCCTCCTTGGCCCGAGCTATCTCTTCACGCACCCGTGCCACCTCCGCGTTATGCTCATCTTGATTCGCAGGGATGACCGTGGTTAACAGGGCCGTCAGCTTATCCATGAGATCCATCAGCACTTGAGCCGGCGGGCGCACAGGGCCTCCTGCCCCGACCGCTCCTGACCCGGATGTTATTGCTCCTGCAGCCGTTGAGTTTTGACCGGGTTGAGTACCAGCCATGAAGACTCCTGCCCAGCTTGGCGGCTCATAGGGGTCCGGAATACTAGAGCCGTCGGAACAGCCCCTAAGCCCGCCATCCTGTATCAGATACAACGAATCTGTTGAACCGGCAAACGAATCACCGTCAGAGAGGACGGCCGTCTCACCACCGTCTACAGATCCTTCGGAAAGTTCTCCTCCGTGGATGCAACCCACGAAGGCACGCTTCACGATGGGTTGAGCTCGGGCGGGTTTCGCACGCTGAGCCGTCTCGATGAGGTCGGTGCAGCAGTCCGGCTCAGGGCCCGGCTCACCAATCCGGCCGATGAAAACGTGGATTCCGCTAAAGGGGACCCGGTACCCGTACTGCATTAAGTCAGCGTCGGGGGCCCAGCCTTCGTCGTCGATGTAGATCTTGCCGTGACGACTCTTGGTCATCCGGCCCACTGTGTATCCCTTGAGCCCTTCGAAGCTGCCCTTCAAGAACTCAAATCCACTGCAAGGCCGCCCCATGGTGGGCGCCAGTTGTTGTGGAATTGTCACGGCAGATGTCCTCTTGCAAGGACTTAGTCATGGAGCCATCGCAACTAGGAAGCTTAAAGGGGTTAATAGAGACAGAGGACACGAGAGAGTTATACTAGTTCGGCCCCTTACGGTGAAGGTAAGGCCTATGTCTAGTTGGGTTGGTACTGCTTGATGTTTCGATGACCAGGGAGCGAGATACGCTATGCCCGGTTCTCGATGAGTTGTTTCTTGCCCTAAGCCGCCATCGAGTCGTCCCCTTATATACACGGGTTGACACCCTGCGGCTTACAGAGTCCCGGCCGGCTCATAAATAGTGTCCGGCTCGGTGACTAGTTAAATCTACCTTATGATACAAGTCATGCCGTTATGGCGGTTTACTACAACGGGCCCTGAGTCGCCCGTGGGCTTTAGACCCTTTATTGAACCGCCATCTTCATACTTGGTCTTGGGCTTCTTTCTGATGAGTCTTCTTTGCGTAACCCGGCCCCTCCCGGGCGGCTTACACAAATAGTTATATCCCCAACACTAGCAATCTTATTGTTTTCAATCATGGTTGGCACACAACGGAACTCATGAGTACACAAAATCTATTGCACAAGTCTCATAGTAACAATGAGCAACCAAAGAAAGGTATCGGTGGGGGTACTATTTTCTTCGAAGATGCTTCTTACACTTAGTCAGTAATATAGCATAAGTTCCTTGAGCGCGCTTTGTCTATTATAGCCTGATGGCCTGATTGCCTGGTTATCGGAAACACCATCGATATTCTCGACAGGTGGAGTACATAACACTTTTCGGCCCTTGACCAAAAAGGGAGAAGTCGACGATCGATTAAGACGCGTTTAAAGTTCGGGTTAACACAGATATGATATAAGTACTTCAGTACATACAACCATTATACATAAAATTCTTTTACCCAAGTCACTTGGGGGCTCTTAAATTTATGTGAGCTGTTTTATAATAAGTGCTCTTCTTCTTAGTCGTTGCAAAGTCTATTTCTATCGCTCCTTTTTTCGACGCGAGTGTGTGGTCAGTAGCCGAGGAGCCTAATTTCTCTCTCAAAGCCGCTAGAGTTAAGTTTGCTAAACTGGCCTAACGAGAAGTACCTCGCCGTTGGGATAGGAGGTTGAAGCCATAGGCTGACCCGCTTGAAGTCTTGAGATAGGATGTGTCATGTTAAAGCATGGCAGAACCACAATTTTTTTCTAAAGACCAATTTTCGGATTGGCACCGAACACTTGATCTAGTTCGGACGTCAAGTTTTTACTGAAGTTTTTGGTTTTCCAAGACTATGGTACTTTTAAACTATTTGTGTGTTTTCAGCATAAGTCTCGCAGTGCAACGCCGGACACCTTTATAGATTCGGCAAAAACATTCTCGGATATTGCTATATATGCATCGGTTTTGAATTGTGTCTTTGGTCAATAGTTGGGTTGCCCGGCTCCTGTGCTTGCCTCCTATGTTCGGCTTTGTTCGGCTAGGTGCGCAAAGGGAGAACCACTGCGGTTGTGCTTCCAGCTAGCATGGTTAAGCGCCTCAGTGGAGAAAGCCGAAAACTGAGTGTCACAATAAGTGTAAACTAGTCAGCGATCCTATGACTGTATTAAACTATAAAGAAAGATAGAGGTCACCCCGTGTTAAATGACGGTCCGTTCATAAGATTGGCCGAAGTGTTTATGGCTTGACCTCGACTGTCGCTGAACACTAAACGAGGGCTAGTAACTGGCCTCCCAACTTTAAGCTCCTATGACTAAGTGCAAGTTATAAAGCCAGCATATCTGATTGCATCGTTTCCACTAACACAACCGTCTTCAGGCACCGAGAGTCGGCTAAGGTTTGTTTTGTTATTGCGAAAACACCCTGCGTAGCATCTACAAGGGGGTGGAAGCCGACAATGGGCCACTTTCAACTGATAAACGGTCGCAACGGAGTCAAAATAAACATATCATCGGTGTTTGTATTTAATATACGAGGGGCTGCATTCCTCAATAATCGTTATAAAGCCATAAATATGTATCAATTTGACTTAAGATTTTGGCCAAGCTGGGTTTCCTGGCTCCTGTGCTTATCCCTACATTCCCGATTGTTCGGCTAGGTGGTAAAGGGAGCACCTCTGTGATGGTTACTACCGGGTCATCCGAGTAAGTACCTCAGACTGGGTGAAGCCATAAGCTAGCAATCTTAAAGGATCACATTGGTCGACAACGACGGAAGTGAAAATTTTGGTTCATTAATACCATAGAGTTGGGGAACTTCCCCTAAACTAAATCCTCAATATTTTCCTCCCACATTGATCGGAGGTGAGGTTTCATGATCATGACGGCCCAAAGAAAGGAACCGATAGCGGGACTATTTTCTTTGGAAGATGCTTCTAACGTTAAAATGTAATATAACATATCTCTCTGTGTACCTTTGTTTATAAAACCGTATGGCCGGATTGCCTTGTTTTCCATAAATCTTTGCCCTTATGATGGCTTTATAAAGTAGGAAAACACTCCTCGGCTATTGGCCGAAGAGGTTGAAGCCGATGGTCAGTCAACAAAGTTTTGTACAATGTGGATCCGAGCATTAATGGTGTAAAGTACTTGGATACATAGAGTCATTACACATAATTTGTGATTTTACTATGGATATCGATCCTTAATTCGGCCACCCGTGCCAACATTAAGGCTCGGGGGCTACTGGGCTTCAGGCTTATTATTTACAAATGTTAAAGGGGCACATCGATCCCCTGATCTAGTGTTGCCACCCGACCAGTGTCTCGGGGGCTACTGCATTGCATGTTCAATGCAGAAAATTCAAAGTGCTTAGCGTTGAGCTTGACCGAAAGGCAAACGCGTCTTCGGACAACAACAGGTACCATCTGGACCTATCTGGCATCAAGCTAATATATTAGAGCAACTTCTGAATACCCTCTCTCAAGGGCCCATTCGCCGATCACTATTATCTCTAATATATTACACTGCATTTCTATTCCTAATGTCTTTGTCGAGCTAGGAGTTGATCCTCGTGCCGATCTCGCAGATCGACACGAGTCTCGTGGGGCTACTGGGATCAGTGGTTTCATGTTTTCCTTCAGGTGCATCTCGGGTTTTAGACCGACATACACCTTGAGGGCTACTAGTTATACATATTGACAGCAAATAAATTTACACGCATCGGAAATAAAATCCGTAAACAATCAGCCCAAGCCCAAGGTGGTGCATCGCCTCAGAAGCAGTCCGGCATAAAGCTCGGATGCAAGTGGCTAGCTCTATAGAGGGCATTTCCAACGTTGGAGCTCGGATACAGTCTGACGTTGGAGCTCGGATACAGTCTAACATTCGAGCTCGGATACTGTCCGGCGTTGGAGCTTGGGCATAGTCCAGCGTTGGAGCTCGGATACAGTCCGACGTTGGAGCTTGGACATAGTCCGGTGTTGGAGCTTGGATACAGTCCAGCGCTGGAGCTCAGATGCAGTTCGGCGTTGGAGCTCGGTTGTAACAATACTCTTCGGATACATTCCGATGTTGGAGCTTGGATACATTCCGGCGTTGCAGGTCAGAAGCGGCCTGGCGTTGCTGCTCGGCTGCAAGAGATACCTCGAATGCAGTCTGTCGTTGGAGCTCAGACGCAAGAAGACATTGCCGCCCGAGAACAACTTCAAACCTGAGGTGTGGCATAAAAATAACAAGGCGTTGATAAGGGCCGGAAACTTAAAGGGGCTCCTTAGATACTCGACGTGTAAACTCTTCGGATGCACTTCGGCGATCCTCAAGATCGAAGATGAGAAGATTTGTTGAACCAGTTTTCAAGACTGATAACCGAAGATGAAGAACAGTTCGGAAGAATCAAGGAGCGTCCCCAACTTGAAGACCAGTTCAGGGGGCTACTGACGGTGTCCTGGACTAGGGGGTACTCACCACGTCATCTCCCGATCAGCTGGATCGGGCCAAGGACCCCCATGGTGGTTCACTATTGGGCCAGTTCGGACAGCCCATGACGCATACAAGGAGAATTCCACAAGACTTGGCGCCCAAGACAAGGACTCCTCTAAACCCTAGGCCTATGGTGCATATATAAACCGAGGCCAGGCTAGTCAATAGACAATCTCATATTCATTACTACAATCTTGTGGTAGATACATGTACTCTGTATTACACCCCATATGAATACAATCAAAAGCAGGATGTAGGGTTTTACCTTCATCAAGAGGGCCCGAACCTGGGTAAAATCCCGTGTCCATGTTACCATCGCTCCAAGACGCCTAGCTTAGGACCCCTACTATGAGATACGCCGGATATTGAACCGACAAGCGCATCCAGCCCGGCACGCCCGATGGTGTTTGCGCCGACGCGCTACATGGCACGGAGGTCGCCTGTGCGGCGAGTTGCCTCGCTGACCTCATTGGCGAGATCCGCCTCTCTGACGAGCCCGCGCCCGACGTGGGAGCAGCCCGCTCCGAGAGCTGCCTCCAACGAGCCGGCCTCCAACCTGGAGTCGATCGGCTCCACCGACCCGATACTTGTCGACTCGACTACGACATGCCCTTGACGCCTTCCCCACCAACGTGGTTGTCATCGATGACCCTCTCCCTCGTGTCGACAGCGGTAGAAGCACCATCATGGAAGTGCTCGTCATCAGCCATGACGGAGCCTCTGGGGGGCTGCCCAAGACCCGCCACAGGCGGCATTGCGGGACCTGTCTGGGCCCATCGCAGAAGACACCAACGCCGAGACGCTAGAAGCCTGCCGCGTCTCGCTCGTCGAAAGCGCCAAGAAGTTGGCCACCATGAGACGCCACTGCAAGGCTTACCAACGCGAGATCGACCGTGCTGTTGGCGGCACGTCGGCTGCTGGCGGGCCCAGCCGCATAGGCATGGTCCGACAGCGTGGTGCTGCCATTGCCAGCATGTTCGGGGTTGACCACCCTGTCTATGCCATGCCCATGGAGAACATAGGAGCTTCCTAGGCGGCAGCAGACGAGTTGGACCACCTAGTGGGTGACGAGCGATGTTGCATGATGGAGCGCGTTCAGCAGCTCATTGACGTGGTTGCCGCGTAGAAGGAAGCCGGCTGCCGCATAGAAGAACCCGGCCAGTGGGTTGAGAACCCGCCCGCTCGCCGAGAGCAAGGCGCGACCTCCCGGACGCCGATAGGCGGCGTCAGCGATAGACGAGACCGAGAGCCGACTATCTGCCTCCTCCACCTCCTTGCAGGGAGAGGTGCGCCTCCCCAACGCCTGTTGAGCACCCGACTCTCGGCAACCGGCTTGGCCGCTGAGAAGGAGTCGGAGAGAATGATGCCCGCCACCGGATCGACCACCTCGCTCGATCCCTGGCGTGAGAATAAGTAGACGTGATGGGCCCACCTTGTTTCGGCCCCCGCATTCGCGACAAGCCCTTCCCCGAAGGGTTCTCGCTCCCACGAGACACGCCCAAGTACAACGGCTCCGTGAAGCCGGAAGATTGGCTTGGTGACTACTCCACGGTCGTCAACATAGCAAACGGCAACAAGCGCGTTGCCGTGAAGTACGTTCCACTCATGCTCCAGGGCACGGCCCGGACATGGATGAACAGCCTGAAGCCCTACAGCGTCAACAGCTGGGTAGATTTCACCGAAGTGTTCATTCGCAACTTCACGAGCACCTACAAGCGGCCACCCAAGCCCCGCCAGCTCTCGCTATGTGTTCAAGGCCCGGATGAGTCCACCCGCAACAACTTGACGTGGTGGGTTGAACTGCACAACTCCTGCGAAGGGGTGCATGAGGTCCAAGCGATCAAGTACTTCACCGCCGGGTGCCGAGAAGGCACCTTACTCAAGCACCAACTCCTCTGCGATGAGCCGACCACCATCGACGAGCTGCTGATCATAGCAGACTAATACGCCACAGCCGACTCCTCCATGAAGTCGGAGCTCCGAGTGGACGCTTCTGGGAAGGTTCTCCCTCCGGCTCCTCGAACGCCGGCTAGAGATAACAGTTGGCGCCAACAGCCGAACGACAACAAGTGCAAGGCCACTCAGCCGGCTTCCACCAGCCGGCATGTGGCAACAGTTCAAGACTAGCAGCCTGAAGGATAACCTAGCCCCAAGCGTCAGAAGGGCGGCAAGCCAGCTTGGTTGCCTGCTTTCTCCTTTGAGCAGACCCTCGATGCTTTCTGCAAGTTCCACAATGGCGCGAAGCCGTCCAACCATACAACCCGGAAATGCCACTGGCTCGTCCGCATTGCCAAGGGAGAAGGATTGCCTCCTCCGCCTGCTGGCCCGCCGGCTCCGCCTCCCCAGTAGCCGGCAGCCTGCCCAGCAGTCGACGCGATCCAAGATGGCTTCCCTGAAGAACATGGTGCTTATGTCGTCTTCACCAGTGTGGCCAACGACAGACACAGCCGATGTCAGCAGCACCGCAAAGTGAACGCCGTTGCCTGAACGGCCCCAGAGTTCATGCACTGGTCTGATAAGCCTATCAGCTGGAGCCATGTAGACTACCCGCATGTGATTCCTTCTCCGGGTTCCTATGCCTTGGTGTTGGATGCCACCCTTGCAACGGAGAGGCAAGCTGGTCGCTTCTCCCGAATTCTGATAGATGGCGGTAGCAGCACCAACATCTTTTACCGCGATACCATGGAGAAGTTGTGCATCAAGCAGAAGCAACTCCAGCCCAGTCGGGTGGTCTTTCATGGCATTGTGCCCGGCCTTTCCTACTGACCAATTGGCAAGATCAAGATAGACGTCCTCTTCGGAGACAAGGATCATTTCCGCCGTGAAGCAATTTGGTTTGAGGTGGTTGACCTGCAGAGTCCTTACCATGTGCTACTAGGCTGGCCCGCTCTAGCCAAGTTCATGGTGGTGCCTCATTATGCCTACCTCAAGATGAAGATGCCAGGAACCAAGGGCATTATCACAATAACACAGAGACTATGAGAAATCGGCCGCCAATGCTGCAGCCAGCAGCCGGCTGGCCGAGTCCCTTGTGATTGCCGCTGAGAAGAAGCTCTTGGACCGGGTGGTGGCCATGGCAAGCAAGCAGCCGGACCTGTCACCAGAATCCAAAGAGTCAGAGACCTAGGGCTCCTTCTAGCCGGCCAAAGAAACAAAGAAGATCCCCTTGGACCCTGAGCACTCTGAGAGGTATGCTATCGTAGGTACCAAGCTCGATAGCAAATAGGAAAGCGAGCTCGTCGATTTCCTCCGTCAGAATCGGGACATCTTGGCATGGTCTCCCAAAGACATGCCGAGTGTTCCGACGGATTTCGCCGAGCACAAGCTACATGTCAGAGAAGATGCAAAACCAGTCAAACAACCCCTCCGTCGACTGTCAGAAGAGAAGAGAAGAATTGTTGGTGAAGAGATAGCCCGGCTCCTTGCAGCCGGCTTCATTATGGAAGTGTTTTTTCCAGAGTGGCTTGCAAACCCAATCCTTGTACTAAAGAAGAACAAAAAGTGGCGCATGTGCATTGATTACACCAGCCTCAACAAAGCCTGCCCCAAGGATCCGTTTGCGTTGCCTCGGATTAACCAAGTGATAGACTCCACAACCGGATGCGAGTTGTTGTGTTTCTTGGATGCCTACTCAGGTTACCACCAGATCAAGTTGAACCCTGCAGACCGCCTGAAGACCACCTTCATCACACCATTCTGAGCCTTCTGCTACCTGACCATGACATTCGGCCAACTCCTGGTCGCGGCCCGCCTGGTCGCGGCCGACTCCTACCAGTCGGCGCTTCGGAAGACGGATGAAGCAACATCGTCAGACCACTCGGATTAGGAACCTGCTAAAGCTCCTTGCCTCTTCAGCCGCGGCAGCCCACCAGCTTCGGGGATTACTGTCAGAGTAAATGACCACGGGTAGCCTCATCTGCTCCCCATGGTGATTCAAGACATCGGGGCCGGCTGCGCCCCTCAAGCCTCGAAGAAGAAGAGCCGCCTTCTTAGGGCCAGCTGGTCCAAGCGGCCGGCTTCTAGAGGGCGGCAGTTCCCAGAAGACAGCCATGTGGTGGGCCGACTCCTAGCAGGCGGCCCCCCTTTGCTCCCTTGAAGTTTGCACCACATTATAACGACAAGATGGGGCGTGGCTACAGTGCAGCCTGCCACCCCTGAATCCAGGGCAGAGCGTGGCCATAGTGCAGCATACTGGGCGGACATCCCTTGCCCGGCGCGGCACTGTTGCCACGCAGTCCATGACATCACCCATGGCAAAGGAGGCCATGCTCCCACTACGGACTGTCGGTGCGGCCCGCAGGCGGCAGGCCCTACCTATCTGTGAGAGACCGTCTCCTGACAGTCGGCACGGGGGAGGCCGACTCCCCACCAGGCGGCCCTCCCCTTCCTTGAAGTCTGTGCGCCATTAATCAGAAGAGAAGAGGAGTGGCTACAGTGAATGCCCACCAAGCGGCGACACTGTAGCGATGCTCTCCCCGACAAAGCATGCATCATAAGTGGCACGGCCACAGTACTTAGCAGCCACAGGACCCGCAAGCGGCGGGCACGGCCTATCGGTGAAGTACGAGACAGCCGGCTTGACCCACCAGGCGGCGGGCCCCAGCTGCCGGCGGAGAAGCTGGCGACCATGGACATTGACAGCCAGGTCCTACACCCGGCCAGATTACCATTGTACCCCTGGGGGTAGGCCTATATGAACACCCCAGGGCACCCATGCAAAGGGTTCAACCTCTTAGAGACCACACACACATAGAGAGAGTGAAGCTAGGGCTAGCCTTGTTCTTCTTCCTCCTCTAGAGAAACAGCTCAAGGACCAAGCTTGTAGCCACCATTGTTGAGATAGTGATCATGCGGAGACCCCGCAGAGCAGGACTAGGGGTGTTATCTCCTAGGAGAGCCCCGAACCTGGGTGAGACGCGTTGGCGTACATGTCTACGCCTTATCCCATTTCCAGGCACCGGCGATGTCTTACTCTCCCCCACCATGATATGCCATCCTTTGGCATATGTCGCATGACACCCCTGACAAACGCGCTTCTCACTGCTTTGATATACACCAATTAGACCCCCTACCAAGCGCCAAAGGTGTCGGTGTTGAGCCGGTGATCTATGGGGCAGTGCAACCCCTTTGCTGGTTCAGCAAGGGGTGATGATCAACACAGAGAGCGAACACAATGAGTTCACGATTTTACCCAGGTTTAGGCCGCCCTGAGGCGTAAAGCCCTACTCTTGCCTTTGGGTGTATTGATGGTGTTGAGCACAAGTAAACGGAGTGCTCTTCCCCGGCAATAGGCGGGAAGAGAGCAGTTGCACGAATGCCTATGCGCGAGGCGTGCTAAGATTCGAACGCCTTCTAATTTTGCTTTGGCCCTCCTCTTATAGTTCCAGGGGTTACCACAGTGGCAAAAAGGTCACTACATGGGTGATTAGACTGATGTAGAATTATGGTACGTAACTCTAGCAGTTAGGACAAACACATTAAATGCGCTGCCAGGTGTCAAGTGGAGGTAAGCCCGACAAGGCTACCGCGCCGCTTAGCCATTTACCTCCTATTAGCATGACATGCCATCTGGATAGGTGTCAAAAAAGGTGTTTTACACCCTCAGCAAGTTCACATGCACAGGTTGCATCCACCTAAGCACCTGCGGGCTCAACACCTCATTGATCTAGCGACCAGCTGTTGGCGGGAAGACTACGCCTGAGGGGGAGTTGTCGGGGCTTGACTTGCTGGCTTGTCCGGAGTTGGCTACTTCCGCTGAGGTATTTTTTGCTTGTCCTAGTGCTTGGTCTTCTTAATGCTCTCCAAGACACCCTGTCGGGAATGCTGCAACTGTCCGTGCACAAGTCAGGAGTACTAGGGACCCAATTCCTAGTGCACCGACACAAGGGGATTGAATGTGAAAGGTGGGACTAAGGTGTTGGGTACAAGTTGCAGGAATCGACCTCGGCTCGAGAGAGTGGAGATGAACCGGATGCACGACATGTCCGAGGAGGACCTCGATCTATTACAGAAGTAGTTTGAGCTGTGTCAAGATAAACTTCAGAGTTTGCGAGGTCATCAAATTGACTTCGAAAATATGCTTAAAAATGTTTAATGCTGACGCTGAGCTGTTCTTCGTGACAGATGCTACAATAGAACTTGAGGCGCTCAAGGCCGAGCTGGAGAAAGCTCAGCAGGAGGCCAAGCGGTACGAAACTGCGGTTACCGAGGCCAAGAAGGAGTTGGCCGCTGAGAAGGTGGAGAGAGGCAAGGACCAAGCGCGGGTCCTGTAGGTGGAGGAGGCCACTATGGGTGTGTACCAGGAGCTCGATGCCCTTTAAGGCAAGGAGAATGCAGCAGTTGAGGAGCTCAAGAATTTGCGCCTGGCGCACGCTCAGGTCCAGACCTATACCCGGGCCGACCGTGAGGTGCTCCAGCAAGTGAGGCAGATCACTGCTAGTATGCCTTTTTTACTTTGATTTGTCTTCGGCGGCAAAGGGTTCGTCAAGCTCACCCAGATGAGGTGACCCGCAGAGGCCTTCGGGATATCCCAACAAACATGGCGGATGCCAGTATCTACTTCGGCACGTGGGAGGGCCATGCTATGCAGAGAGCATTCTGCCAGCAATTACAAGCGACCCCCATCCAGAGTTACTGAACATCAAATGAAGCAACTGATGGAGCTCCTCCACATGGTGAAGCCAGTGCTCCAAGACCTCCACTTCAATCTTTGGCCCACAAAGGCGCTACGACCAGCCTCTTCGGGTTCCTTGCCCGGCAGCGGGATGTCCTCCTCCAAGGGGCACGCTGGAAGCGGTCTGTGTGCCTGGAGGGGGCCCAGCGGAGCTATGCCCGCGTAAAGACGCACTATTCACATGTGGAGGTGGCGGATGTGGCTGTGGGGCCCCCGAAGGGAAGAACCGAACCATGGGGCAACATCGTGCCGGGGTGATGCAAGGAGCTCGGATTACCGAGGTCGAGTGTCCTCAAGACAGGTAGTAATTCGGAATGCCGAAGTGTGGCGGAATGTAAAAAACTACCTTTTGCTTTTAATGAATGAGGCTTTATATTCTGATGTGTGGTTTTATGCTTTTATGTTTTGACTCCTGTGTGACCATGCTAAAATGAAAGTGACCAGTCGTTGGCTTCAGCCCCTTTGTGCAGACTATTGCAGTTTTATAACTTTCAGTTAGTCGTATGAGCTTGACTGTGATGGTTGATGACGAGCCCCCTGTATTCGAAGTGGTTGTCTATGTAGCCCGGGTTTGGGCCACTAACCACTCTGGCTCTACAAATATCCCTTTGTTTAACACTGGTTATCTCTAACGATAAATAGCTTGACGCTGTCATCGGATGGCAGACTAGTTTACACTTACCAAGACAGTCATTTTTCCGCTTTCTCCACTGAGGTGCCCTACCATGCGAGTTGGTGACACTATCACAACGGTTCTCCCTTTACACTCTTAGCCGAATAGAATGGAAACGTAAGAGGTAAGCACAGGAGCCGGGCAACCCAATTATTGACCGAAATCTAGGTTCAAAGTTGATTCATATAACACAACGTCCAAGACACCGAATAAATACTTCAGACTTGTAATTTGGGGCATGAGATTAAAAGCGAAGCCCTTTCTAAACATCAATTGTATCATGAAATTATTATTTTCGCTCGAAGGCAGTTGTTATAAGGAAATGTTGAAGAACTGATGCGGAGCATCCTACGCACAACACCATGTCAAGAGTCCGTTTGGCAAGTGACACGTGCGACATCTACTTCACATACGCAAAGGTGAATCACCTCCGTTACACGTGTTCACTTGACCCCTTTGAGGATGGTATACTACTTGACACTCCTCTCGTGTGCATGCATAGGTATTAGCGGAGCTACACCATCAACGAGGGTGCGAGCGCATGTGTATGAATACACCATCCGTGAGGGAAGCATGGAACAGAAGACGGAAGAAAGGAGAAGAAGACAGAGTGTCGTGGAATTGTCACGGCAGATGTCCTTAGTGTTAGGACTTAGTCGCGAGGCCAACGCATCTATGTGGTAGCTTGAGAGGGGTTGAGCGGGACGAGAGACGCAAGGTTTTACCCAGGTTCGGCCCCTCATGGTGGAGGTAAAAGCCTACGTCCTGCTCCATTGATATTGATGATGATGATCATGGTTACAAGAGTGCTCTAACTCGAGAGCTATTGTCTAAACCTAACTTGTCCAGGTTGTGGAACTTGTCCCCGTTGTGGAACTTGTCCCGGTTGTGGAACTTGTCCCGGTTGTGGAACTTGTCCCGGTTGTGGAACTTGTCCCCTTTTGGGGAGCCCTGCCCCTCCTTATATATGTTGGAGGGGCGGGTTACATGTGGAGTCCTATTAGGATTAGGACTAGTCTATCCCTAATACAAACCGGATACAAGTCCATGTCTTAACTCCTTGTAAGACAAATATTCCTTAAGCCTTTCCTCTTAAACCGCCCACCGTAGTTGATCCGGCCTTCATGAACCGCCCGGGCCACCGGGTCTTGTCGCTCCTCGACCCACCTGCCGGATTACTAATGAACCGTAAACCGCTGGTCGCCATGAACCGCCAAGTGTCGCTGGTTCTTCAGTAAACCGCCAAGTCCGCCGGTTTATACTTCCGGTCGGTTTACGCCATGGGTTATATCCTCGACATTAGGCCCCAGCTTTAATTTGGATTTATCCATGTTAAACTGATCCTGTGAAATAAACACAAGAACAAACTTGACAGATTATACTCCGGGTTAAGAATTCTTGTAAACCCAAGATCCGATCATCCTTAAATCCTTGTCATTTCCTCCTTCTAGAAAATCCGGTCTAATAGGCCAGCTTCATAATCAATTTGTCGACATTGGTTTCTCATAGAAAATATATTGTGAAGAATAATTCCTTTGATTCCGCCTCCCAATTCTTAAAAACAATATTGGTCCTTGAAATACTCATCCGATCTTCACCGGTTTAAGGACGTAGAACTTGCCGGTTTATCCTTGCCAAGATCATCGGTTTATAAATATTGACAAAGACCGGTCATACTTGTAGTTAACATCCAACTTGAAAATATACCTCTTATATGCCTATCACTTGTAGCCTCCAAGTCTTAAGAAGGTAGCATAGCAACAGCTTGAGACTTGCTTAAATATCACAATCTTGAAGAAATCCAGGTTGTTCATCTCAATCACTAGTCAGAATTGAGTATTCCACATATGTAGCCCCCAAGTGTCGGGTTGTCATGCTTGCAGCAACCTGGGACTTGTAATTGTCTAATGCTCATAAAAACTTCAACCAGTGTAGCCCCCAAGGGTCGGGTCATTATGCACTAATAAGCAGGGACTTGATATATATTTCAATGAAAATAACATCATATGATGTAACCCCATCATGGGACTTGAATCCACGCCCACAAGGTTAAGAGCCCTGTTTCTACCAACCTGAAAGCAAAGGACCCTTCAATGTAATGAATAAAAGCTTTGTACCTTGAATTTGTTTGACAGGAGCAATTGGTAGCCCCAAGGGCCGGCTCATTATAATGTGATGAGTCGGGTCTTCAATAAGATAAACAAAGAATGACTTTGCATTAGCCCCCAAGTGTCATGGTGCATGCTTGCAGCGACATGAGACTTGCATATTGGATGTAATCTCAACTTAAATAATGTAGCCCCCAAGTGCCGGGTTGTAAGCCTGCAAAGAACTCGGGACTATTCCTTCAATTGTAGAATAAAAATTATATCCATTGATAATATGATAGCTATTATGCCAAAGCGACTTTTAAAACCATAATCACAATATCGGGTTATTGATAACCATAATAGAAATCCAGCCATGTTGGCTATTTGAATAATATACCCAATGATTCATAAGAGCATGATTCCAATGGCGCAATCCAAATATGTACTGGCGACTTATAGTCCAAAGCCAGGCCGGTTTAACAAACACCGGATAATTTATCATCATACTGGCGACACATAGTCGAAAGCCAGCCGGTTTAATAAACGTCGATGATTTATAATCATGCTTTATTCAACCTGTTTACGCATACAACAAGTTTAAAGTGTCCCGGCGGTTTATCACGGACGGGTCACAATGCCCAACATATAACCTGGGTTTATAACCAAGGTTGCACTTAAGAATAATCAAATATGAAATATATCATACCTGTGATATTGAATCACATTGCTGGTTTTAGCAACTTTTGTAGTAAGAGTGATAACCCCAATCTTGAGTAATGATAACTCCTTTCATATTGTGTCGGTTGATGATAAACCGCATGCGGGTTGTAATAAACACCGGGTTAACCATATATAATATCGGGCGACTCGTAGTCGAACCGCATCGGGCTGATAGTCTCCGGATCATAATTTGATCATGTATTGACAACTTGTAATTGAAATTCAAGCCGGGTTAATGAACACCGGTTTACTCCATAATAAGATGGTAACATAAAATCAAACCGGGCAAATAGTCTCCGGATTAGGATTTGACCGTGTTCCGCCAATTTGTAATTGACAGCTTTGAACCGAATTAATAATGTCGGTTTGAAAACACAACAAAAGAAATAATTTAAAAGAGAACAAAATTCAAGCAAAGGCAAATATAAAACCATTGCAAATGAGGCTTTGAGCCGATCAAGAGGCATTACCATGGTCGGACACGACCAAGCCCCCAAAAGGCGTAGCTATGGTTCGAGTCAGCCAGGTCCCCAAATGATGCATTGGCATTACGCCGATCAAGAGGTGTAGCGATGGTTCGGGTTCGACCAAAGCCCCAAGTGATCTTTGTGGCACTAGGCCGATCAAGAGGCGTGACTATGGTTCAGGACGTGACCACAAGTCCCCAAGTGATGCTGTGGCTTTTCGTGATACCAAATGGCGTTGCTATGGTTCGGACACCCACCAAGGCCCCAAGTGATACCGTGGCATCGCTACCGATCAAGAGGTGTGACTATGGTTCGTATATGACCAAGCCCCCAAGTGATCAATAATATGATAAGCCAACAAGGCATGATACCCATGTTTGAACCGCGCATCATGGCAGCAGGTCCTCTTTGGCATCCTTTAACTTCTTGCAAGAGATAAATCCTTCTTGAACCGGGATTTTGAACCGGATATTGAGAGCTTCAAAGCTTTGTGGGAGACATCTTTCCCTTGAACCGGATGTTAAACCGGAATCTTCATTTTCAGCCAGAAATTTTCTGACGGCCTTTAGACTCGAACTTGTGAGAAGTTAATTCCTTTTTGAACCGGACATTGTTAAACCGGATTTGAGAGCTAAAGAGCTTTGTGAGAGAACAGATTTCCTTAAACCGGATTGTAAACCGGATATTTGAAAGCTTCAGTGAGACTGACTTTCCTTTAGCCGGATTTTAAACCGAATCCTTTCGATGACCCGGATCTTCTTCATTGGGCCGGATTTTGTAACTGTCATACACTTTCTAAACCGGAAATTTTCTCGACAGCCTTTAAACTTTCATCAATATAACAGTAGCCTCCGGACCGGGTTATCCTTCCCTCCATCGCCCCGGGGTTCTTTAAATTTGTCAAATCGGCAATATTTGCTGAGTCATGTCATCAGAGCCCCGAGTCTCAAGGTGACTCGAGGAGTTGGCTTGAAACTCTCCATATTTGACCGTGATATAAACCGCATAACTTGTATATCATTGGTGAATCCACGAAGGTTGAGGTGACTACGGCGGGTTATAAATTATCCCGTATGAGCCGTGGTCAAGAACTCGGCCAATGGTTCCTTCCAACTAGCGATTTGAAGTTAACCAAATTGTGGTGGCGGCGACTTGTGCGCCTGCCCATTGAACCATCCAAAGGTGCATTTACGGCTGGTAATATATGATAAATTGCCTCCAATTTGTTGGAAGAGAAACCGGGCTTCCCAAGTAGTGACTTGCTCATACTCAATGAACAGCTCACGCAGACAAAGCGGCCGGTGTGTTGATGTAGACCAGCCGCGAGACGGACGGTAAAGACGACCGTAACATCAGAGGCGGCATAGACAGATGAACCGGCTGTGGCGTTGTAAGCCGGTGTCGAACGGGCAAGTTGTCCTCCTCATTGTAAGCCGGCATGGTCGCGAGAGACGGTCACGGCATTGTAAACCGGCGCGGTCGCGAGAGACAGCCACGGCATTGTAAACCGGCGCGGTCGCGAGAGACGGCCACGGCATTGTAAACCGGCGCGGTCGCGAGAGACGGCCACGGCATTGTAAACCAAAAGGGAGTCCGTTGAGTAACGAGGACCACCTGTGCCAAAAGATGTTGGCGCGCCTCCACCTCCGCGGTATAATATCACTTTTTGTCATAAATATTTGCCCTGCATAAACAATTTTGCAGACCAAGGCAAAGATAAACTTGTTTTTTTTTTGACAAAAAACAACATGTGATAACAAAACAAACTTGGATGGATATCACCTGATTTGTTCAGACGACGGATGATCCGTTTATCGCGATAGAGATGGCTCGGGCAGACCAGCGACCCAATATAGTTCCGGCGGCTCAGCAGACCGCCACTTAATATAACCCCGCCGCTTAAAGCGGCAAGGGTGGCTCAATGCGGCTCGCGGGTTAATATATATTAAGTTGCACGGCGGCGACTTGCGCATACATGTTCCATCAGTAAGCGGGCGCAGACGCCGGTGTGTGTGATGGTGCTGACTCACTCTTCATAGGCACAACATGGCACCACCTTTGCTAATTGATCCGAACGACAGATGATCCGCGCAGATGTTTCACGCAGACGGCATTTGATGTGACTTTTCCGCTCATATGGTACTCGTGAAAAACCCTCATGGAGTACCAAAGATCGCTGCCATAGACGTCATTTTGGACGGTGCACAACTCCGGACAAGGGAGTATTTCTTCATTTTCTGAATTTCATGTTCCAACGTGTGGGTCGACGAAGGGCGAAGCATACTGATTTGAAGTAGTACTGGCGCCCATTGGCTATGTGTAGTTGCCTTCACGCATGCAGTTTCACATTTGCACTGCTTTCTTCCATTAGTACTAGTCTGGCTAGTGTTGTAGAACGCCTTGGTGTTTTGAGAAGTCGGGCAAGCCTGTACTAGTAGTCCTTAGTCTCCAACGACGCTTTTTTTCATCAAACCCCATTTTTGTCGTTAACTAGTGTAATCGCCAGCAGCTCCTTGCAAAGAATTAAACGATCCAAGTTTGAATCTGTTTGCCCTCATTTTGTAGAACAGATCATCTAGGGCAGCTCCGGGCTTCTTCAATTTTACTTGCCAGTATATCTCCAAGCGAAGTAAACACTAGCGGGAGCTTATTCTGATTATAAACCTGTCTAGTGTCAGAGGCGGAGGGAAGCGGCGGCCGCTGCAGATCCACGGTAGTAGAGCGAGGCCGGCGGAGGCGGTTTGCGGCAGAAGCTGGCCGGCCTGGTGCGGGCGGCCCGGGGTGCAGTCATGGCCACAGCGCCGGTAGAGGGCGACTCAACTTGGCGGCTTGAACGCGTCGTTACCCGGCGGAGGTCCACGGCAGCGCGGATGCGGAGGACCCGCTGGCGCGCCGGGCTGCAGATGCACGCCAAGACAAAGCGGAGAAGAACGGAGGCGGCGAGGTGAAGCCGCACGGACGTGGCGGCTCACGGCCGGCCCGACGGGATCGGTGAAGCGAGGCGGATCGATGGCGGAGACCGAGTCTCCTCTTTCCTCTCCTGTTTTTTGTTGCTCTTCTTCTTTTTTGTCTTTGTAAATTCCTTTACGGATTCGCCTCGATACTTCCTTTTGTTTGTGCAGCTCACGTGTCTGCTTGACATGACCCGGTTCAAGGCCACGCCGGTGCGGTCGACCGCAGCGGATGGCAAGGCCGGCAAAAACGGGCGCTTGTCGGTGGAGGGGCACCGGCCAAAGCGAGGCGAAAGTGACCCGTAGGGCAGGCAATAGGACCCGGAGGGGACTCGGAGTGGCAGCTCGGAAGAGGCGCATTGAGACTGCAGTAGTCCGGCTTGAAGTGGAAATGAGGCCGCAGTGATGCACCAGTCCGCTCAGAGACGGGGCGGCTCGACGCAAGGTGATTCTCCGGCGGTGGCTGATTTTGCGCCAAAGGTTGTTGAATGGCTCGAGCAGAGGAGAATCAAGCATGGCGGCTCTTGTTATGGAGGCGACTCAGGAGTCAGCAGACAGGCGGCCAGCTATGGTGCAACAGGACCAGCGGGAGGCCAGTGAACCGGAGGCGTGCGATGATGTGGCGAGGCGAGGTCAAGCAGAAGGCGGCTCAAGCGCAGGCACGCCGGCGGAGGCTATCGGCTCACCGTGAGGGCATAGCTGAGTTGGCTCCCATGATCGATCTATACATGACAGCGAGGTCTTGGGTTCGAGCCCCACGGTGGGCGCCAACTGTCGTGGAATTGTCACGGCAGATGTCCTTAGTGTTAGGACTTAGTCGCGAGGCCAACGCATCTATGTGGTAGCTTGAGAGGGGTTGAGCGGGACGAGAGACGCAAGGTTTTACCCAGGTTCGGCCCCTCATGGTGGAGGTAAAAGCCTACGTCCTGCTCCATTGATATTGATGATGATGATCATGGTTACAAGAGTGCTCTAACTCGAGAGCTATTGTCTAAACCTAACTTGTCCAGGTTGTGGAACTTGTCCCCGATGTGGAACTTGTCCGGTTGTGGAACTTGTCCCGGTTGTGGAACTTGTCGGTTGCCAGGAACTTGTCCCGGTTGTGGAACTTGTCCCCTTTTGGGGAGCCCTGCCCCTCCTTATATATGTTGGAGGGGCGGGTTACATGTGGAGTCCTATTAGGATTAGGACTAGTCTATCCCTAATACAAACCGAATACAAGTCCATGTCTTAACTCCTTGTAAGACAAATATTCCTTAAGCCTTTCCTCTTAAACCGCCCACCGTAGTTGATCCGGCCTTCATGAACCGCCACCGGGCCACCGGGTCTTGTCGCTCCTCGACCCACCTGCCGGATTACTAATGAACCGTAAACCGCCGGGTCGCCAGTGAACCGCCAAGTGTCAGCGGGTTCTTCAGGTAAACCGCCAAGTCCGGCCGGTTTATACTTCCGGTCGGTTTACGCCGCGGGTTATATCCCCGACACAGAGCGTCTGCTGTAGTTAGGCCAGACGTCCGGACCTGCGTTCGGATCATCCAGGCTCAACTCGATCATCCGGATAAATACCTAGCAATGACAACCGAAGCGTATAGGAGGCTCTCCATGAAGCAAGATCATCCGGACGATGACCCGGATCATCCGAATGATGCCTAGATCATCCAGACCCCCATCCGTAACATCGGGCCTTGCCTGCGTGCATGTTTTGGGCCAAGGCCCATGTACCCATTTCGCCCCTCACTTACCCCTTCGTGGCTTAGACTATAAATAGACCTCCCCTCCTCATTTTTAGGGATAGCAAATATGACAGCTCATTTTTATGTGAGCTTTGCTCCTACCTCCTCCTCCTCTTGAGAGAGAGAGATAGAGAGAGAGAGAGAGACCACTTCCATGGAGATCAAAGACCTCCATGTGAGAAGATCCCCAGTGGATTCAAGACCCCATCTCCTTTGGGATTTAGGATGAACTCTACCTTGTATCTTTCTCTTTGTTGTTCATGTACCCTTGTGGATCTTGTGTGTTTGATTGTATAGTGGGTCTGTGATTGGACTTGTTAATGAGTGTTCCTCTCGTGACTTCCCTCGTGTTTCCCCTCGTGTTCTTCGCAGGATCCCCTCCAAATCGTGAAATATCGGCCCCTAAGGTTCCACCCTACATCATCTTGGTATCATGAGCCACGTTGATCACGAATTTAGAGTCTCCCCCACCATTTTCTAGCCTTATTTTGCTCGATTTCGTCCTAAATTCGAAAATCCCCACCAAAAAGAGCCCCAAATTTTTCTGTGATTTGTTGGTTTGATGATGTTTTGTTGATTTTGGTCCATGGATTCATTGTGTTTCGAGTGGATCTAGCTTCCCCACAAGATTCCCCACTTTCCATCCTCGAAATCTCCTCAATTTTGCCCCTGAAATCATCCAGTTCCGCCCAAAAATTGTGTCCCCGAAAGGTAATCCCGAGCAGTTTGACCTGCCCTGATAATCTGGACGTGCTCCCGGATCACCCAGACATCTCCCGGATCAGCTGGACCCTCTCCAGGATGTTCGGATAACCAACGTGCTCGAAAAACAGAACCAGAGTTGACGAACCCAGATCCTCCGGAAGTACTCTCGGATCATCCAGCCATAGCCCGGATCAGCTGGACCTCCTCCCAGATGCCAGGTAACCTTGAAACTGACACGGGAAGATTTTTGTTTTGGTCATAACTAATTCATCCGGAGTCCGTTTTCGATGTTCTTTAGCTCATTTTGAAGCTATTGACATCCCCATCCCACAAAAATACTTTCAACATAATTTGACTCAATCAAAGTTTTGGAACTTTGGCATCTTTGCCTAGGGCCTTCACCACATCATATGCATTACCACCATCACTTTCGGCAACCTAAGTTCCCCATTCCATTTGCGGTTGCTTGAGTTGTGATTTGAGTCTCCTAAGTTGTTTCGGCTACTTAGGGACGGTTGCTTCTTCATCAACCACCACCACCACTTCCGCGTTGCCAAGTTCAAAACCACCACCGCATTCTGCTACCACCATTTGACATTTGCCTTTGGAGATTTTGATTTTGCGGTTTTTCCATTTCCTAGGGTGTTTCGGCTAACTAGGAACAGTTCGACTTTGACAACACCGCCGCTCAACTTCGTTAAGGAATCGACATCGACCACCTTCACCATTTTGACACCCTAACTGTAAGCAAGAACAGTAACCTCTATATCATCTTGGTATCGTGGTATCCCATCATTGTACTTTCATTATTGCCATTGAATTGTTAACCCCTAGCCCATTTTGCATCACTTTCCAATGATACTAGCCCTTGAGTATTGCCAGCAATGTTACTTGTGCACATTAGTGATCTGCACCTTCCATTTCATACATACCATATCATCTTGGTATCATCATATCATCTCTTGTGTCACAAGATTGTTCCCGCATATACACAATTGCTATCTTGTTTTGTGTATTTTGCATAGTGGCCATATCAAAAAAAGAGAGAATAAGCTTCTAAGCAAAGAGAAAAACAAAGAGCTTGTAAGCAATAGCCATAGCATCATACTACATTGCATATCAAATTGCCAACATTGATCATCTTGGATCATCATGTGAGAAACACCGGGAATCATATATACATCGCATACTTGTGATAGAATTCATTACATTTTTGTCTCTTACAGGTTGTGCGCAAGTGTCGTATCCGCCTATTGAGAAATTGTGCTAGCGTATCTCTAGAGTTGTGCAACAAGAGCATTTTCCGTGAATTCCACATTTTGTGCTCATTCCTTGGTTGCACGACCCCATTTATCTATCTGTGTGTGTGTTTCCATGTGCCATTCATTGCTATTGGTCTACTTGTTTCACCTATGAATTTCTGAATGTCTTTCAACATTATTGACTCTTACTAACAATTGCATCAAATTTTGTGCCACTTGTCCTAACCAAGCCACTCGATAAGCTTTACTTTGTAGGTGTGAGTGAGCAAGTCCAGTACCAATTCCACTATTCTTTCATTTCACATTGAGTGAAATGGGACACATCCTCAACTTTGGGAAAAGGTAGCTTGGTATTGTTTATCTCATTTCCTACTCACCTCTACTCGAGTCTTGTGATGGATAGGCAAAGCACATCTCCTTTGGTATACAACAACAACAACGAGTTCGATGCCATGAAAAACAACTCGGACGCCAAGATGGATGCTCAAATGGAGGAGATCAAGGCCCTCATCAAGTCCTAAAAGAGATATTCATCATCTTCTAGAAGACGCTCAAGTGCACATGCTTCTGAGCTACCATCTTCGGCAAGGTCACATCGGCATCGACACCATCACTAACACAAATGCGAAGGTCAAGAGCTCAACACCAACAACCGCTCTACGACTTCACCATCTATATTGGCATCTTTGCGAAGCGACTTCAAGGCATCTTTGCCTTTGGACATGTGGCAGCCCACAAGCCCCTCAAGAGAAGCTCCGCAAGCTCAATTCCACGACTTCCACGAGCTACTACAACCTCGACAACCACCATGAGCTTCCTTTCTATGGGACTCACAACCCTGAGGAGTATCTTGAGTGGGAGCGCAAGATGGAAGACTACATCAAGTACCTTCTGAAGACCGAGTGAAGTGTACCACAAGTAACTTCCATGACTACGCGTCGACATAGTGGCTTCACACACCTTCGAAGACCTTCGGCATGAGTTAGACTAAGATGAAGAAAGCTATGCGGCGAGAGTTTGTGCCTTCCACCTACACGGAACATCTTTAACGTTGTCGGCGTTCTGGGAACAGGGGTACCCAGACTTGCTCGCTCATGCCCGCGGCGTGGCTCAAGGGTGGCCCAAAGATGGCCCATCTTCATCGGCACAAGCTCAAGACCTGGCGAGGGGCCAAGCCTCGCGGGGCGGACGACAGGAAGCTTCCTCAGGCGCGGCCTCGTCAGGCTGGCTCGCGAGGAGGCGGAGAGATCAAGGCGGGTTACCTCACGAAGTGCCCATGACGTAAGTCGTGACGACCAAGGGCGCCAGGCAGGCGCTAGGCGGGCGCCAGCCCGCGCAGTGTCCTCCTTTCCTCTTTGGTGCAAAGGGGGCAAGCGCAGGCGAGAGCATCATGCAAAGGCAGCCATTTCGGTGCAACAAGACCAAGACCGTCGCAACGACAAGAAGGAGGTCATCGCGGAGCCCTAGCCGGCGTCACCACGAGAGCCTTTGACAGGCGGGGACCAACTTTAGTCAGGATAAGTGTACTAGATGTGCCCCTTCAAAATGGCCAATTGTTGGCGCCCTTCCCGCTCAATATTTGGGAAGAGGCCCAGGGCCTTTGCCTATAAATAGGACTAGCCACCCACAAGGTAGGGGAGAGGATCCAGCATCCTGAATCAGCAGAGAGAGAGAGCGACTGAACTCCCCCTAGCAGTTCATCGCACCAGCCGAGAACAGACCCTCGCGAGGCTGTTCTTCCTTGTATTGTTCATCATCAGCCCAAGAGGCAATCCACCACACCACACACTGGTGTAGGGTGTTACACCACAATGGTGGCCCGAACCAGTATAAACCATGTGTCTCTTGTGTTGTTCCTTTCATAGCTTAGATCCTAGCGAGGCGGCGAGGTGCAGGTAGGTAGAGGGTGAGATCTCCGCGTGCACCCCAGTGTTCGAACCTAGAGGGTCTGCCGGAACCCAAAATCCGACATTTGCGCGCCAGTAGGGTGCGCCGAATTGCCTTCCGCCGCCATGTTCTTCACCGACCATCGCATCCATGTCGACGCTCGTCGGGCCCGCTGAAGCGCCGAGCCGCTCTCGCTTCCCGCGTCGCCCAGACGGCCCTCGTCGGCGGCCGCCCCCGCCGTTCCCCATCGCCTGCCGTCAACGCCGCCACCGGCCCGGCGGGGAACGAGCAGCAAGCATCATCCCAGCATTCGTCCGTGAGGCGAGAAGGCCGCACTGCTACTCCTTCACTCGCCCCAGCTGGTTCTTCGTCTTGCGCGCTCATCACGGCAAACGAGCTCCTACGCTACCGCCCTGTCGACGACGTCTACGAAGAGTGGCTCGACCGCGTCGCCGAGCTCGTCCGCGCCGCAGGGGGCTCCCCCGCGTCGTCCTTCTCGCTGCACCGCGCCCCGCCCTGCGCGGGCGATGAAGCTCCAGGGCGCCTCAGCTGCCTCCCCTCAAGAAGGCACCCTCGCCCCGAGGCGCGTGGCCCCTGGGCGAACCCACTCCGTCCGGCGCCAGTGCAGCAAGAGCAGAGCTGCCAAGAGGTCCCTCGCCCCCAAGAAGCTTCCCGAGTGCTCCCTGCACCGGCTCGCCACGACCACGCTCCTGCTCCAGCACACTAAGACCTCGCGCTGCTCCCAGCTGCAGCGCATGGGGACCCGCAAGATCAGGCTCTTCGTCACCAAAGGCCTTCCGTGGCCACAGCAGGCTGTCGCGCCTTCACCACCAAGCTGCGCAGCGTCGCGTGGCCCGGCAAGTTCAAGCCAGACCTACCTCCTCGCTACGACAGCACGGCCGACCCTGCGGAGTTCCTCCAGCTCTACGAGCTTGGCATTGAGGCCGCCAACGGGGATGAGAAGGTCATGGCGAACTGGTTTCCCATGGCACTCAAGGATGGAGCCCTCACCTGGCTCCTGAACCTGGCTCCTGGCACGATCTCCTCCTGGGACGAGATGCGCACCCGCTTCATCGCCAACTTCCAAGGTACTCGCGACCGGCCTCCTGCCGTGAGCGACATGCGCCGCATCAAGCAGCAGTCAGGGGAGACCCTGCAGAAGTACATCCAGCGCTTCAACAACGCACGCCTCAAGATTCCCAAGGTGACCGAGGAGGCCATCATCTCAGCCTTCTCCGACGGTGTGCGTGACGTCAAGATGAAGGAGGAGCTGGCGATGCATGAAGATCCGTGCACTTCCTTGGAGCTGTTCAACTTGGCGACCAAGTGCGCCAGGGCTGAGGAAGGGCGCCTTTCCCTCCTCGAGCTGCCAGCCGTAGACCCAGAAGAGAAGAAATCCAAGGCCAAGGACGTGAAGCACAAGGGGGCTGGCGTGCTCGCAGCAGAACCAGAAACCAAGCGAGGCAGAGATCAGTCTGAGTCTTCCAAGGGCAGCCGGTACTGTGTGTACCACGACCTCCACACCCACAACACCAACGAATGTCAAGAGCTTCGAGCCGTGCGAGAAGGGAGGATCAGCCGACACCCCGACCGCAACGATCGAGGCTACGGCAGAGGAGGAGGGAGGAACGCATGATGTTGGGAAGACCGTGGCCCTCGCCAAGGGTGGCGCGACCGACCTCGCGAGGATCGTTGGCAGGATCAGCCTCGCGAGGGAGACTGGAGGGATCAGCCTCGCGAGGATCGTCCACAGGGAAACGCAGGCCTCCCTCCTCTACCGCCGCAGCCAAGGAGAAGCGAGGACCATCATCAGGACGAGGGGCTGGGGCTTCTGTGAGCCGCGCATCGCTTGCATCTGGGCGGAGCTCAAGCCCCAGCCTCTCAACGCATCTTCAAACAGTTCGCCCAAGTGAATGCAGTCCTCCCAAGCTCAAGCCACGCCGCCTCTCGTGGTCAGCATGCGCCATCATGTTCAGCTCGGCGGATCAGCTCAAGTGCGCGGCCACGGCCGGAGTCCTCCCGATGCTTTGTTCCCCAATCATCAGCAACGTGCAAGTCACCAGGACCCTCATCGACGGCGGAGCAGGGCTCAATGTCATGTCCGTAGAGACATTCAACAATCTCCAAGTGCCTTACAGTCAGCTTCAGCCAACCAAGCCTTTCTCTGGAATCATCGATGGCTCCACGGTTCCGATTGGGCAGGCCCGCCTCCCTGTCACCTTCGGGGCACGCGACAACTACCGCACCGAGCTCATCGACTTTGATGTCGCCCACATTCGCCTTCCATACAACGCCATCCTCGGGTACCCAGCTCTGGCCAAGTTCATGGCCGTCACTCATCACGGCTACAACGTCCTCAAGATGCCAGGAAGCGGCGGAGTCATCACGGTGCCTTGTGAAGAGAGAGACGCAGTGTGCTCCCTGGAGCGAGCCTTTCAAGCCGCATCACTTGAAGACCCAGATCGCAGGAGCGCAAGGCTCCCCGAGACCGCTCTCAAGAAGAAGAAGACATCGCCAGGCCCGACCCCTCAGGAGGCAGGCCCCTCAGGGTCCGCGCCTGCTTAGGGGGCACCTCCTTCTGTCACATAGGAAGGCGCGCCCGGCGCCCTCCTCAAGTAAGGCTCGGGGACTCTCTCCTAGAGGGCCACCGACCTCGCTAAGGTCACGAGGGAGGCGCTTGGGCACCACTTGGAGGTGTGTTTCAAAGCATGTTTCCCTCGGGAAGGAGTGAGGCAAGGAGGGCCAAACCCTCAGGAGTTCGTCAGCCAGATCACGCAGGAGCTGCACGAGTCAAAAGTCATGAGTGGCAGCCGCCGCTTACCCGCCGCAGCTCCCCATCCAGGCGAGGATGGTGGGCTGCGCGTCTGCATCGACATCCCAGGGCTCAACCGAGCCGCCTCAGAGCACTTGGCCCCTCACGCTGGGGGGCGCCAAGGCCCACCCCACAGCCCACGTTCGCATGCCCTACGGCGTGCCGAACGCGGCCGCCACGTACCAGCGCCTCATGGGGAGCATCCTGGAGGCTCAAGAGGCCAGGCGTTCCGCAGTTCTGGCGGAGATGGAGATTGTCCACGAGGAGCCACCAGCGCCTCCGGAGCCTCCCGAGGCTCCTGGGCCTGGGGGCTCATGAAGATCGGCTTCCGCAGCCCATGACGTCTGCTACTTCAACATCCCTTCGTCCTCAACGTTATCACGTGACATCCTTCAAGTTTCATTTCCAGCTGGGAGCGCCCCCCAGGGCTGCATCATTCCCAGGCCGCGTGGGTCCGTCCCTGTGGCATGTATCCCTTTTACTTCATGTTCCTAGCTTACCTTATCGGAGGCGCCCCTCGGGCTGCATCATCCCCAGGTCGCTCGGGCCGGACCCAGCGACGTCTGCCTTCCCTGCATCTATCTAAATGAACTTGCTTCTTCATGATTAACGTGCTTGACCTAGTTGCCTGCTCAACTGACACCAACTGATGGAGCTGCTCCCCAACGGCATGACTCTTGCGCATGGGTCTGTCCCTGCAACGCCGATAAACCTGAATGGCCGAGCTCTGGCCGCGGCAGCCCCGCACAGCTCCACCTCGTCAGGCCTTCAGTGCCTCGTCACCTCTCCAAAGCAACCAACGGCTGACCATCGCTTGTCATAGCGGACTCTTGTTCTTTTTGTGGTGAGCCCAGGATCCCTTCAAAGCGCAGCGCCAGCGAGGCCCTCGCAGCTGCCTTTCTTCACTCTTGCCCTCGCGAATCGCTTGCATCGTTAAAGGGGGTACACGAGCATCGGGACTCATGGGCTCCCATCGCTCTCCAGCCCTCACCCTCTGGCCTTGTCCACGGCATCGCGACCTGGCATACCAGCGACGGCTGAGACCCGCTCGAGGGCCGGGACCCAAGGATGTAGAGCAGAAAGGGGAGCAAAGGCGAGAGGGAAGAGGCACGCGGGGACCTCGCCAGGCAACCCCTCGCCTGCCGATGCACGGACCTAGCGTCGCACCAAGAAGCGGTTCCTGACTCTCGAGATAAGTCACCCTCAGGAAACACTAGCTATCGCAGCATCGTCCCCGCACCCAATGCAATCCCGTGTTAGCAATGTCGCGCTCCTTTCTCACCGAACGATGGCTGCTTGAGCGCTAAAGGGGACCTCCTGAGCATCACGACTCAGGGGCTCTTACTGGACCCGGGCCGCTCACCTCCGGCCTTGACCACAAAGATCGTGACCTGGCTTACCAAAGAACGGTGAAGCCTGCCTTGGGACCGGACACAGCCGGGCGCAGAGCACCAAGCCCTCGCGAGGTTCGAAAGGAAGAACTAAGCTGAGACGGAATGAGCATCTCGCACTACTTCATGGCAAGGACTGTATTAACAAACAGAACCACATGCACCTTACAAGCCCCCACGGGGCGCGCTTTTCGATTCCTTGCAAGGAACAGAGGGAACAGATCCTAAAGAACGCTAACTACATGTGCCTCCGCGAGAGATGCCACCATCAACAGTGGGCCGTCAAGCACCGGCGCCAACCTCATCCAGATCAGAGACGGCGGCGGCCTGACGAGCCCGTCCTGCTCTGAGAGCGGCGCAGGCTTGGGGGCTCGTAGCTGTCGTCGCTCGTCTCCGGAGTCGCGAAGAGCTCGGCGGAGTCGCTGGATCCTCCGATGCCTCCGCCGCCTGAGGAGCTGCCAGGGGAGCGGAAGGCGAGCCTAGTCCTCGCCATGGCAGGCCCTCGACCACCTCTCTCGTGGCAGCACTCCACCAAGGCGTCCGTCCCATGTCAAGACCTTGAAGAGCATCATGGAAGCGCCGTCATACCTGTGTGGATCGCGAGGGCGCCCCTCGTCCTGCAGACTCGGGCGATCTCGCCCCAGCCTCGAGTCACGAAGACCTTGCCCGGAGCAACGACCGCGACCTCCGCTTCGGTCGCGAGGGTGCTGCAGCCGGTGTGCTGCAACCAGAGCTCCAAGTATCCCCCCTGCGGCATCACGAAGGCGAAGGAGGGAGGAAGGCGGATCCAAGACTGAGGAGGCATGGCGGCGTGGAGCACAAACTCTCAGGAGGAGCCCTCGGCATGGACTCCAAGAGGGACAACGCGCACCGCCGTGACCCACCGACGCCGACGGCGGCGTCGTCCATGGCGCTTGGCATCAACTCCTGCAGGACCCTCAAGGTGGGCGTACAAGGGCAGCGAGAACCCTGGCGGCGGCCGCTCGCACCAAGGCCTCGACACCTCCTACCGGGCGCCCTCATCTCGACAGCATAGGGCTAGCCGTTTCTTCGGCGGAAGCGGGTCGGGACCCTCTCAGGGAGCCTTTCCCTTTTCTTCCACGGAGAACCGGCGGATCGGAACCATTGCGGCAAGGTGGAGCTAGGACGGAGAAGGAGGAGAAGCAAGAAGAGATGGACTGGAAGGGCACGCGCTGTTCCGTACTTATAGCCGGGGAAGGCCAACCGCCGACTTCCTCGATCACAGGTAATCATGACCCACTTTGCATGCAGGGACTTGTCAATTCGTGCAGTTGCCGAGGCGTCGTGGGGAAGCAGGGCCGCCCACGTCCAATCAACCGCCAGGCTGTTAGGGCCTGCGGCGCCTCGCACTTGCCCCTTCGCTTCTCTGCTCAGCCAAGTCCAGGCGCGCCTTGGGCCCGGGGGCTACTGTCGGCGTTCTGGGAATGGGGGTACCCAGACTTGCTCGCTGCGGCCTCGGCGTGGCTTTCAAGGGGTGGCCCAAAGACGCCCATCTTCATCAAGACAAGCTCAAGACCTCGCGAGGGGCTGAGATTGCTGGGCGGACGACATGAAGCCTCCTCAGGCACGGCTTCGTCAGGCTGGCTCGCGAGGAGGCGGAGAGATCAAGGCGGGGTACCTCACGAGGTGCCCATGACGTAAGCCGTGACGACCAAGGGCGCCAGGCGGGCGCCAGCCCGCGTAGTGTCCTCCTTTCCTCTTTGGTGCAAAGGGGGAAAACGCAGGCAAGAGCATCAAGCAAAGGCATCCGTTTCGGTGCAACAAGACCAAGACCGTCGCAACGGCAGGAAGGAAGTCATCGTGGAGCCCAAGCCAAGGCGTCACCACGAGCCTTTGACAAAGCGAGGACCAACTTTAGTCAGGATAAGTGTACTAGATGTTCCCCTTCAAAATGGCCAATTGTTGGTGCCCTTCCCGCTCAATATTTGGGAAGAGGCCCAGGGCCTTTGCCTATAAATAGGACTAGCCACCCACAAGGTAGGGGAGAGGATCCAGCATCCTGAATTAGCAGAGAGATAGCGATTGAACTCCCCCTAGCAGTTCATCACACCAGCCGAGAACAGACCCTCGCGAGGCTGTTCTTCCTTGTATTGTTCATCATCAGCCCAAGAGGCAATCCACCACACCACACACTGGAGTAGGGTGTTACACCACAATGGTGGCTCGAACCAGTATAAACCATGTGTCTCTTGTGTTGTTCCTTTCATAGCTTAGATCCTAGCGAGGCGGCGAGGTGCAGGTAGGTAGAGGGTGAGATCTCCGCGCACACCCCAGTGTTCGAACCTAGAGGGTCTGCCGGAACCCAAAATCCGACAAACGCCAATTAGAGAACACCATACAAGGATCCACGTACCTCAAAAAGTACTTCAAGGATATGAAGAAAGCCTTGCGATGAGCTGGCATGGATGACCCCATTTGGATGAAGTTCCACTTCATGATGGGATTGAACAAAGACATCTCCAAGACAATCTTCCACAAGAACTACAAGTCCCTCGACGACCTCTACATTGGTGCTCTCAAGGCGCAACATAAACATATGAAGGCCACCGCTTCTCCACCCCAAGCACACTTCGCGATGACCAAGCTCCACAAAAACGACCATGAGGATAGTACCACCAAGATGTCCAACACCGACGAGCTCCAAGCTGACGCTCCCAAGTTTGACTTCACTGCCATCCGTCTTTGTGGTATTGATGATGCTGAGTCTACCACGGCTCTTTTTTAAGATGGCGCAGCTACGACTACGACTATGGAGCCTCTCAAGGAACATGCTTTGGAGGCGAGCGACATGGTGACGAGCAAGGATGATGCTTCCATCTTAGGAGGCGAGAGTGATGATGTGCCATCTTCGGCCTTCATCCACGGCGATGGTGACGAGATGGTTGAGCATTTCACCTCGACCACGACTACGTATGATGATGATTTGAGTGACTTGCACCACCATATTGAGAGAGAGTTCACCACTAGCCCCACATCTGATGAGTTGCCCCAATTCCTATGTGGGGAGAGCCACAACCCACGCCACTTGAGTGAGATGAGTGACTCCACCATATGTGACTTTGAGTGCACCTACTTTGAGGGAAGGAGTGAGCCACCATAGAGAGAGTGTGATAGTTGATAGGTCATGTGAGGACACTTCAAACTCTAACGAGTTAACCTCTACCTCTATTATGTCTTCTCATTTGGTGCTAGGTCCCATATTTGATGACGCGCCGATCCTCGATGATTTCGTCCTTCCATTGGACAAAATGATGGTCATGGAGGAATATTATGCAGCCCCCACATGGTTCCATCAAGATGAACATGATGAGCATGACTTACTCTTTACCACCTCGCCTACACAACTTGAGTGGAATGAGAAAGGTAACATAGGTGAAGGTGATGCTCTTGTCCCACTTGTGGACTATCTTGAAATTGATTGCTTGCATGATGTTAATCCACCTATTGCCATGCTTCATGCTAGTTCGACTTTCCCATGCGATGATTTACCCATTTACGATGAGTTTGATGATTAACATGTGGAGTCTGTTAGTTGTGATGCCATGTTGCATAGGATTTCTCGTGATAATTCTCTCAGTCACATCATGTTTGACAATCCGCTTGACTTGTCATATGCTATGCTTGAGATCAACCATATGTCATATTTGCAATGTCATCGTAGTGACTATTCATATGCCATTAAAATAAACCCAATTTGCACTTATGGCATAGATGACAAGCCCATGGTTATTGGCATTTGTTTTTCTTGTGATGATATTGATATGCTCCCTTTGCATAATTTATCTCATATTCCATGTTGTGCCCACCTAGCTTCAAATATGCATTGTTTGGGATGTTTTCCATTTTCTCCATATGATGTTTCCAATATTGCTCATGAGGAGACCCCCATATTTTGCTCATACATGTTAGGGGATTTTGATCCATCCCATCCATTGCATGATCCCAATAATTATGTGCACAATATGCTCCCCATTAATGAACATGATATTGGCGTGCCATATATTTGTATGCTCAATTTGCATCCCCATCGTGTCATACATAACAACTATTCTTTCTTGATGGATGACATGTTCATATGCTATGCTTCAAATTTCTTTGAGCATTTCTTATCTTGTGCTAACTCACACGTGCACATACACATCATTATAAATAATGTGTACATTTACCACGCACACACTTTCTTTGGTTCGTGTCTCTTTTGTGTAGGTACACACGCTTCCTCGTCAACCTCGCAATCCCATGAGTTAACGAAACAAGCTCTAGAGAGCAATGATGATTTGGGATCCCATGGATTGGTTTTCACACCATTTCCGTTGTGCCATGACTTCGCGCATTTCTTCTACATGGCCTCACTTGGCTATGGGTTATTGTCCATTACATATTTTATGACCATCTTGCCATGTTCACTTTGCATGATATGTCATTTCCATTTGGATGACATGCTTTGGTGACCCATGCTTTGCATTTCACATGATTCATGATTCTAGTACTTGTACGTGTATTTGCAAGCTTGGTGGAGATATCACTTGTTATTGCTATGTTCCATTTACGACCCATTCCTATGATGATACTATGATCTTGCTTTGTGTTCGTGCTTGTGATATGTCATGTGCATTGCCTATGCCTACTATTTGCACACATGACATGATTGCCATGATTTCCTCTAGTGTGTTGCATCATCACTCCACTAGTTTGAACGACATGATTGACTAATGACCCACAAGTATTGGGGATCTATCATAGTCCTTTCAATAAGTAAGAGTGTTGAACCCAACGAGGAGCAGAAGGAAATGACAAGCGGTTTTCAGCAAGGTATTTTCTACAAGCACTGAATATATCGGTAACAGATAGTTTTGTGATAAGATAATTCGTAATGGGTAACAAATAAAAAGTGTAAAAAATATGTAGTAAGGTGGCCCAATCTTTTTGTAACATAGGATAATCCTAGACAAACTCTTATATAAAGCAAGGCACTCCCGAGGACACATGGGAATTATTGTCAAGTTAGTTTTCATCATGCGCATATGATTTGCGTTCCTTACTTTGATAATTTGATATGTGGGTGGGCCGGTGCTTGGGTGATGTCCTTACTTGCACAAGCCTCCCACTTATGATTAACCCCTCTCGCAAGCATCCGCAACTATGAAAGAAAAATTAAGATAAATCTAACCATAGCATGTAACATGTGGATCCAAATCAGCCCCTTACGAAGCAACACATAAAGTAGGGTTTAAGCTTCCGTCACTCTAGCAACCCGTCATCTACTTATTACTTACCAATCCCTTCCCCTAGGCCCAAATCATGGTGAAGTGTCATGTAGTCGACGTTCACATAACACCACTAGAGGAAAGACAACATATATACATCTCATCAAAATATCGAACGAATACCAAATTCACATGATTACTTATAACAAGACTTCTCCCACGTCCTCAGGAACAAACGTAACTACTCACAAAGCATCTCATGTTCAAGATCAGAGGAGTATTGAATATCATTAAGGATCTGAACATATAATCTTCCACCAAATAAACCAACTAGCATCAACTACAAGGAGTAATCAACACTACTAGCAACCCATAGCTACCAATATGAGGTTTTGAGACAAAGATTGAATACAAGAGATGAACTAGGGTTGGAGAGGAGATGGTGCTGGTGAAGATGTTGATGGAGATTGACCCCCTCTCGATGAGATGATCATTGGTGATGACGATGGGTTCGATTTCCCCCTCCGAGAGGGAAGTTTCCCCGGCAGAACAGCTCCGCCAGTGCCCTAGATTGCTTGTGCCCAGCTTCCGCCTCGAGACGGTGGTGCTTCGTCCTGAAAGCTCTCTTCTGATTTTTTTAGGTCAAAAGACTCCATATAGCAGAAGATGAGCACCAGAGACCTGCCAGCGGGCCCACAAGTCCTAGGGGCACGCCTAAAGGGGTAGGGCGGGCCCCCAGGCCTCTGGCCACCTCATGGGTCCCCTGTGGTAGTTTCTTCGCCCAATAATTTTTATATATTCCAAAATAATTCTTCGTTAAATTTCAGGACTTTTGGAGTTGTGCAGAATAGTTCTCTCATATTTGCTCCTTTCCAATCCAGAATTCTAGCTGCCAGCATTCTCCCTCTTCATGCAAATCTTGTAAAATAAGAGAGAAATGCATAATTATTGTACCATAATGTGTAATAATAGCCCATAATGCAATAAATATCAACATAAAAGCATGATGCAAAATGGATGTATCAACTCCTCCAAGCTTAGACTTCGCTTGTCCTCAAGCGAAAGCCGAAATCGATAATCATGTCCACATTTTTAGAGATAGAGGTGTCGATAAAATAAAATACTGACATGAGGGCATCATTATCATCTTTTGGAACAACAACATATATTTTCATATAGTTTCTTATGCTAAAGTGACAATTTATTCACATGGTAAAGTACGAAGCAAAAACTCTATTGAAAACTAACAAACTTTGATCTCAGTCATTGAAGCAATTGCAAATATCATAATATCGGAAAGAGTCAATGTAAGAGCTTTTTATAGCAAGCCCACATACTCAACCATCTTTTAGTCTTTCATAATCGCTAACACTCACGCGATACTTATGAGATCAAAGTCCCAGTCGGACATAGAGAAAGATAGGAGCTTATAGTTTCGCCTCCCAACCTTTTACCTCAAGGGTAATGTCAACAGTAATACTTTATGATAACCTACATCCGCGTGGATATTTATGTCTGGATCTTTCCCCAACACATAGTGCTTGCCAAAAAGAAAAGGTGTAAAAAGGAAAGGTGAAGATCACCATGACTCTTGTATGAAGGTAGAAGGTAAAAGTAAAAGATAGGCCCTCCGTTGAGGGAAGCACAGGTTGTCATGCGCTTTTATGGTTGGATGCACAAAATTTTAATGCGAAAGAACACAATTTTAAATTGCTTCTTGTGATAAAGAACTTTATTATTCAGTCTTCGCTTTTATTTCTTCCATATCAAAAGTTCGTATAAAGCTTATTTTCCTCACACTAAAAGATCATACATATTTTCCAGAGAAATTTTTATTGCTTGCACCGATGACAACTTACTTGAAGGATCTTACTCAATCCATAGGTAGGTATAGTGTACTCTCATGCCAAAACTGGGTTAAGGTATATTGGATGCACAAGTAGTATCTCTACTTGGTGCAGAAGATTTGGCTAGCATAGGATGAGAAGCATACTCAAGATGTTGGAGGATCCATGACAATATAACTTCTATTCGGATATAAGAAAACATAACCCATTATGATGTCTTCCTTGTCCAACATCAACTTATTAGCATATAATATTTTTAAAGAGTGCTCACAATCACTGAGGATGTCCAAGATAGTATATTTATATGTGAGACCTCTCTTTCTTCATTACTTCCTACTAATTGCAACAATGACCATTACTATGTTTGTCAACTCTCAACAAATTTTATTCATCATACTCCTTATATGTGAAGTCATCCCTCTCCATAAGGTTATTATATAATATTTTTATTTATTTTATTCCTTTCTTTTCTCAAGATCATAGCAAGAAAGCAAAGCCCTCAACTCAAAACTACTCTTTATTATATAACTCACGGACTCGATTACATAGATAGATCACAAAGTAAAACTCAAAGACTAAATCATACTAAAAACTTTATTCTACTAAACCAAGATATAACCAAAAGGATCAAACCAAGAAAAATGATAAAGGTAAAGATGTGATGGTGATACGATACCGGGGCACCTCCCCCAAGCTTGGCACAAGCCAAGGGGAGTGCCCACACTCATGTACTCAATTTACCTTCTTCGGAGGTGGTGATGATGGGTTGATGATGTATCTGTCAGCTTCATTAAGGCATACTTTAAGGCCTGCAATTCATGGGATACATGTTGGAGCATGTTTGCATTCTTCTGAATTTCCACTAAAAGATTCTTATTTTTAGGCCACCAAGAACCTTTCCCTGCATTACTTTCACTTGGACGGGATATATCCTAATTAGAGGGTATATGTGTACGAGGGGTATTCTCCACTCCATTGTTATGAACCAAATTATGAAAGTTGTTCCGATGTAACTTGTGTAAGGGCCTCCTAGGGGGGATCCCTTCTCTGATCTCTTGGTCTTCATGGTTGCTTGTAGTCCCTATTGCTTGAGGGGGATTCAGAATAGTGGAGATACCGGCCAGAGTGCCCCTCTCTGGGGCCGGAGGGTGAACCTCAAGCGAATCTCCCTCATCATCCTCCATCGTCACTTCATCGGTATCCTCCCTCCTGAGTTCCATCTTCATCAACCAAGCATCATCTTCCACATTGTCGGAGGAGGAAGAAGACATGATGCCTGGCCTTGAAAACTCTGCGGAAAACAGCGTGAAACAGGAACAGAGGATTTTGCCCTGGTACGGTGGTCAAAACCCTCGGGAGATTATATAATGAATTTTTGTCAACCAAAAGAAGTATACTGCAAGAAAACAGAGTCCGAAGGACACATGAGGTGGCCACAAGCCAGGCAGGCGCGCCCAGCGGGATAGGGCGTTGTAGCCTCTCTTACCGGGAAATGTCTCCTAGTGCTTCCACTGAGCCATGGTAGCTTGCTACTGCTCCGGAACACTTAGGCTAGCCGGCATGTGTCCTTCTTCGTTCTTGTTTCTGTCCCTTCGGGGAAATGTCACGCGTTGTTCCTTTAAGTCCTTGTAGCTTGCTACGACTTGGGTTCATACATTGATGACCGACACATTCGTTGATGGGTCATGTATGCATGTCCCTGTAAGTTAGTGACACTTTGGATTCATGACTAGTCATGTTGGCTCGGGTTCTTTGTCATATGGATGCTAGCGACACTATCATATACGTGAGCCAAAAGGCGCAAACGTTCCCGGGCCAGGTAAGGTGGCACCCGCGAGAATACCGTGTGTGAGGCCGCAAAGTGATATGATGTGTTACATGCTAGATCGATGTGACTTAGGATCGGGGTCCTGACAACGTTCATACATAAGCCAAACCGTGTTCACTTCCCGGAATCCGCCGAAAAGATACCAGCACGGCTACACATGTGGTTGATTCATTTTAATTAAGTCAGGTGTCAACTTCTCTACAACCGGATATTAAAAAATTCCCATCTGCCACATAACCGCGGGTATGGCTCTCGAAAGTTTATACCATGCAGGGGTGTCCCAACTTAACCCATCACAAGCTCTCACGATCAACGAAGGATATTCCTTCTCCTGGAACAACCCGATCAGACTCGGAATCCCGGTTACAAGACATTTCGGCAATGCTAAAACAAGTCCAGCAAGACCTCCCGATGCACCAACCTATCCTGATAGGAGGTGCACAGTCTCGTTCTCAGGGTACACCGGATGAGCGAAGCGTACAGGTATATACCAGATACCCCAAGTTGCCAAGGGGCGGCCCCGCACGGTGCTCTAGTTTGGACCAACACTCAGAGGAGCAATGGCCCGGGGAAGTTAAAATAAAGATGACTCTTGGGGATGCAGCTCCCAAGGGAAAAGAAATAGGTGGTAGGCAAATGGAAAACTAATGTTGGGCCTTGCTAGAGGAGTTTTATTCAAAGCGAACTGTCAAGGGGGTCCCATAACCCCAACCGCGTAAGGAACGCAAAATCAAGGAACATAACACCGATATGACAGAAACTAGGGCGGCAAGAATGAAAAAAAAACACCAGGCATACACTACTAGGAAAAACCCTAGCAGATGGCTGGTATTTTGCCCTATCGATGGCGGAGACGACGTGCTCTTGATAAGGCGCCATCTGACTAACATGTAGCAAGAGCGCTGTCGTCCCACGCCATCGCTATATATGGCTAGCGATAGCACGCTTAGTGCAGAGCGCTGCTGCTAATATCTCTGGCAGAACGCTTTTAAAGGTGAAGCGCATCGGTAAGGCAGCGCCATTCTTGCTAACTTTGTCCCCCTCGATACTACTAGTTTTATTAGTTTCTGTTTTTTTTCTGCATATTTGTTTTGTATTTGAATAGGCTTTATACGATAATCTTTAGCATATCATACACATAAAAATGTAATCATAGCATATACATAAAAATAGTCTCATTAAATCATGTCATCATCATAATCATCATCCAACACAAAGTGGTCTCTCGTCATCATCTCGAAAATAGCGATACAAGTCTCGATTACTTGCAACTACATCGTCATCCATCTAAACAATGATATATGCGAGAAGCTATTACTTTGAGTGAGAGCGGAACTATGCAGTACATGAGTTCGTATCCTCTCTCGCATTAGCATGAACCTAAACTAACTACTGCATGTCGCTCGGAAACCGGAAACCGGTACACCTGGGCCTGACACTCCGGCCACTCGTCGTGTATATACTCCTGGCGTAGCACTTCTTCGCCATCGATGATCTATGCACCCGCATCGTCACATGAGTTGATGATATGCAACATATATAGTTGAGCAATAAAAAGAGATAGACTTGGCAAATATAGAAGCAACATATCATAAGCATAAATAACAAAGATGATCGTACCCAAAATGCCCTAACTAGAGTGATCGTCGCTAGTCAAGGAGGATGGTTCAATTATATCACAAATAAAGTTTCGTCATGCATAACTCAGAGTTTCGTCAGACAGAAAGTATGGACTAAACGGACACATTGTCATATATGGACAATCACTCCAACATGTCATGCCATCCATTCAAGTCAGGGAGATAGTCCCCGAGCCTAGTGAAAGGCTTCAGGTCGATACGCTGAGCGGCTACCCGTGTTCGGACGTCTTCCCGCGACATTTGTCCTTCTTCATAGAGCATCCCTATTTTTCCGACGACCTCCTTCATGATGATTTGGGCAAGTTCACGCTGGATGTGATAGAACTCAGCTCGAAGTCGATGATCCTTGATATCTCCTATGTTCTCTGCCCATTGCATAATATAGGCATCGTCGGATGTAGGTGACACGCGAAGTTTCTGGTGATCCCGTCTGTACTCCAGCATGTGGTGTAGGACACAGAATCCATCATTAAGAGAATCCTTTCCGGTTCTTTGGATGCAGCAGAAGTCGGTCTTATGGCCAAAGGCAGGCCTGCCGTCCCTTCTCTTCTTGTCCTTGACGTCTCCACCCTGTGCGTCGTAGTAAAACATAGCACTGTCAAGAACATCCTTGATTTGTGTGTAATCCTTTTTGTTAATGTTCTTTGACGAGTCCAAGTAAAGAGCGTGGGAGTATCGGGGGTAGAGGATGATGAGGACGGCGTGCCCTCCGCTGCGCAAAATAAGTACACCTCAAATTAATTAGTCTCCACCGTGCAAATGAATGATTGAAATCGAAGGAAGGATATCCGCGCGGATGACTTACAGGGGATGATAAGGCACGAGAATTGCCTCCTTGTCCTTATTGGCGAGCATGAAATTGATGATGTATTCCCTCGCGTATTCACGGTGCTTTGCGCAGACTCCCAAGAAGCCCTCCTGCATGAAGTACGGGTCAAGAACACGTATATGAGGTATCTGCTCAACCCCGATGATGTAGTTCATGTGCAAGGCATAAAGGCGGACAAACGTAAAATCCAGCTTCTTCACGTGAAACATGTCGAATATGTAATCGTATTGAAGGAAGAACTTCTCCGCGGGGAATGTGTCGACGTACGACAACTGCCGCGGAACGTTAACCACGTAGAGTGGGTATCCTGGATCTTTCGAGGCGATGAGGACTTTCTCTATCCGCAGCACATCGTCATGAAGTCTCCTTAGATCGCCGAATCTGCCCCATAGCGCTGCTTCAGGTAGGATCAGTTGACCGGGGATATGCCATTTTTCCGCACCGGGGATATCTATACGGTCTTGAACCCGAGGCTGCTGAGGCTGCTGGATCATAGAAGTAGCTTTTTTGCCTTTCCTCAGTCTCTTCCTAGAGTTCTTTACTACCGGAAGGTCGACCATATTACGTTCAGCCTCCGGAGACGGCAATTCAGGCACTGACTCATGACGCTCAAACCCTAAGTAGGCGCCAGTATTGACATACTGTTGAGTGTCATCGTCATCCTCATCCTCATCTATGGCGACATCACCAGCGACTAATGTAGCCTTTTCCTCACCCCTTCCGCTATCACCCAGCATGACAGCCGACGCTAATTGGGTAGGTGAGGTGTTGATGTTCATACCTAACTGCGTGCTCGTGGGTGTGCTCCCGGCCGCCTCCAGAAGAAGCAGACTCTTTGCCACAACAGGACCCACCCATTGCAACAATCACCAAGCCGCCGCGGGGTCTCGTCGTCATCCCCCACTAGTACCAGAGGAGGCAAATTCTCGTGGCCCGATTTGACACTGGGCACGGAAACCTTGAAGACGTCCGGGGGGATTGTCCGGCTGTGGAACAATGGTTCCTTCGGCTCCATTATCGTCGCCTTCCCCACGTCCACCTTCTGGTCGCTGATGGTGTGCAATATGGTGCACGGGGTTTCTTCGGCCTGCAAAGAAAAGTCTGCGACGTGAGACATCCGAAAGGCAACGAAAACGTGAGATTATACATTTATTGATGGGGGCCGGTGTGACAGGTACCATGAGGGCGTCGAGCTCAGCCAAAGACGAAGCACCGCCGAGCACGTCCGGTGCCGGAGCCGGTAAAAGCAGGTGCGAGGAGCAGTGGAGCAGTGCGGAGCTGGTGCAGGAGCAGGTGCAGCTGCAGCTGCTGGTGCAACGCTAGTCGAGCTGCTCCCCAAGAAGTCATCACGGGGAAAGTCCGCTGCATTTTTTTCTGGATTTTGCCTACTCCAATTGAAAACGGCCGGAACCAAGGAAGTAGACATATCTACAAGCACCTGTTTTGTGGCAGCTACCGCTGTTGCGACTGTCTTAGATGATTTCTTCTCAACCGCAATCTCAACCTTCTTGTTGATGCTTTCTTTAGTTAAACTCTGTCTTTCCTTTCTCTCCTCCGTGGTCTCACGATAGTACTTATTCCACGTGGCGCCGTCTCCGACACCGTGCACGCATCCATAGACGGTCGAGTCTCCACCGGGAGTTGTTTCAATATGTTCAACGCCCGGTTGAATGGAGTGTCCCACTTGGGCCTCGCCAACGCCTCAGACGGCGAGTCGCTTTCGGCCATAATCCTGTGCTGCTCTCTCTGCAAAAGGCACAAGGATCTTTTACAAATATTACTAACGTGCAGTCGAATTGATCAGAAACTAAAATTACCAGCAGTCTCATGAACTTCGTCGTGACCGCGTTCGTCTCGAAAATCTTCTTCACTGGGTCCCAACGGTGCCGAGCTCTGAGGACGTCACCCTCCTGCGGGACGGTGAACTTCCCCGAGGGGTCTGGGATGCCCAGACTCGCGGCTTCCGCGTCCTCCTTGGCCCATATGGACCTCTTCCCGCCATAACCACGGCTTCTGAGGTGGTGGCACCCAATGTTCCTCTATTGAAGCCCCTTCATGTACTTCGACTTTTTTTGGCAGCTTTGGCCTCGCAAGCCGCCTTGAATATTTCAAAATGCTCTGTCGTGATTGTCGGATTATCCTTTACAATCTCGGAGTAGGGTTCCTTTTTGTTGACGATCCGATATTTCACCCTTGATTTCCAGGCGGCCAACACGTCGCTAAACTTGGTCATGGCATGTTTGTTTATCTTCTTCATTGTCGGGTCCTTATCTAGATCTTTATAATCCTTTTCATTCCGGCCCGGGAACAAGAATATTTGGTGCAGCTTCTTTAGGAGGGAGGGCCTCATATTATCTATCTTCTATAGTTTCTCATCATTGATGGTGGCGGTTGTCCATATGATGCAGCCTATTTGATTGTCGTAGCACGCGCGCGCTTCATCGGGCGCGTTTGGCTGAAAATTGCCGTCGTCCACCTCCCTGACCACCAGTCTAGTAGTCCCGATCTTGTTAGGAAGTTGTTGCCTCTTTGCTTTCGGTTCTATACCGGCTCCGCTAGTCTCGACGCCAGTCTCAGTCTGAGCGCCGGTCTTGATGCCGGTCTCAGTCTCAGCACCGGTCTCGATGTCGGTCTCAATCTCCGACGTGACAGGTGGACCCAGCAACATCAACTCTTGATCATCGGCTTCCCTCAAAAATTCTTCTGCCGCCAGGTAGATGTTGTCGCAGTCACCAGAACCCTGTCCTTCATCGTTGCTAGCCATGTTTCCTACGATTAAATCTAGTCAATTAATTCTAGACCTAATAAAATGAATAATGACATAAAAAAGGCCTATGCTTTGCAGGGACGTTGACTCCTTCCCGGTGCGGCAAATCGCGGGCACTCGATATGTCCTAGTTTGTAGCATAAGTCATGCCGAAATTCATGAAATTTTTTGGCATAACCTTTGCTAAAAAGTGGACAAATCGAGCACCTGAAATTTGCCGGAACGGAAATGAATCAACATTCCGGCAAAACATAGGCCACCCGTGCTTCATTCCCTGGAAACAACAAAAGGCCACATGGGCACAATCGAACCACACTTCAATGAAAAGATATAACATGACCACTTCAATGAAAAGATAGAATCAACAACAAAATTCTAGGAAGGGTCATCTTTAAAATAAAACTTGCCTAAATTATTTTCCTAGAAAAATAGTGGTCTTTTCAAACATCAAAAACCTTTGCAAAATGACCTCACTAAACACTTCTCTGCTTAGGACAGAACCCAAATTCTGTTCTAGCTATTCCTCTCTCTCTCTCTCTCTCTCTCTCTCACACACACACACATTATTTTCTCTAACGCTTCTCTGCCTAGGACAGAACCCAATTAAATTGCAAAGGAACTCCATTTCTCTAACCCTTCTCACGTAATGCTCTAAAATAAATTTTTCCTCTAACTTAGCGAACCTAGCTTGTTAACCTAATGAACCTAATTAACCTAGCTATTTAATCTAGTTAGTTAACCTAGCTAGTTAACCTAGTTTACCTAGATAATTAACCTAATTAAAGTAGTTAACCTAGCTACTTCTCTGTCAAAGCCCTAACTAAATTTTTGCACTAACCTAGATAATTAACCTAATTAAACTAGTTAACCTAACTACTTCTCTGTCAAAGCCCTAACTAAATTTTTGCACTAACCTGGATAATTAACCTAATTAAACTAGTTAACCTAGCTAGCTAGTTCTCTGTCCAATGTTTGTGCTATGCATGAGACAGAGGGGAGGGTGGGGGCTTACAGAGGATGGCTCCGGTGGTGGCGAGGGAGGCAGGGGCGTATCCGGTGACGGCGAGGGAGGCAGGGCGTCGAGGGTGGCTGCGCTGGCGCCGAGGGCGGCTCCTGCGGCGTTGATGAGGCCGCGCAGCTTCGGTGGCGTCAACGACGCGCGACTCTGGTGGCTCTGGGGGCGTTGACGTCGGCAGGAGACGGCGGCGAAGTAGGGCGACGGTGAATTGGGGAGACGATGGTGAAGTGGGGCAAGAGATTTGAGGGAGAAGTGGTGGCTGGGGGGGGGACCGCTTTTGGTTAACTTCGGTGGTAGCGTTTACTTCAGAAAAAGTGCTATAGCTAAGTTAGCTATAGCGCTTTTCAAAGAACGCCATCGCTATAGCTATGTATTTTCCTTTTATTTTCTTATTTCCTTTTCTCTTTCTATAGCGGGGGTCTAAACAAGCGCTAATGCTAAGTTATCTATAGCGCCTCGATAAATGCATACTCATCGCTATTCCTTTCTCCTTTTTCCCTTTTTCATTTATTTTTCTTTACATTTTATTTTTTTTCCTTTCTCCTTTTTTTATTTCTTTCATTTTCATTTACTTTTCTATTTATTTTTCATTTAGTTTTCTTTTCATTGAAAATAGCGTGTTTCACAGTAAACTCGCTGCTAAAATAAACTTAGCGGTAGCGCTCTTTCTAGAAGACCGCTACTACTATATGTAGCCTATCGGCTTAGTTGTGAGAATTTTAGTAGTAGCGCTTTTAAAAGTAGACGCGCCATCGCTATTGCTTTTGTGTTCCAGCTGCTTATCCTACACGCCGCATCGCTATTTAGCAATAGCGCCGCTTTTTAACAAGCGCTACTGCTAAAGTTCTGTGTATAAGGTTTTCCCTAGTAGTGATAAGGCTGAGCCTTCCACTCTTTACCAAGAATATAGATGCATTAATTAAATAAGAGATATTGTGATATCCCAACATAATCATGTTCCAACATGGAGCAATCGTCAACTTCACCTGCAACTAACAACGCTATAAGAGGGGCTCAGCAAAAGCGGTAACATAGCCAAACAACGGTTTGCTAGGAAGGAGGGTTAGAGGCTTGACATGGCAATATGGGAGGCTTGATAAACAAGTGGTAGGTAGCATGACATAGCGATAGAACGATCAACTAGCAAGCAAAGATAGAAGTGATATCGGGGGTAATGATCATCTTGCCTGAAATCCTGCTAGGAAGAAGATCGAATCCATGAAGTGGACGAACCAACGTAGTCGAACGAATCCTCACAACTGCAACGTAACCGGAACTATCAAGGAGAAGCGCAACCAGAAAGAAGCAAACATCATGGTAAACAACCATCACATAAACATGGCATAATGCACAATCAAGTATGATGCATGTCCGGTTTAATGATGCATGGCATGGCAAAGTGCAACAAACAACACTACAAATTAAGCGAAGCTCCATATGCAACGAGTTGCATATTGACGAAACACCACAACATTTATTTAGTTCTCTCCCGTTTAATCTACTCAACAATATTAAATGTTGTTAAACATGGCAAGAGGTGAAGCATAAGTAAACTAACTATTTAGGCAAGTTAAATGAGGCCAGATATAAGAAACAACAATTCCGGGAAATCCTCATGTGCATATTCTGAATGTGGTACTGTTCTGCCCTAATTCATATTTTAAAGTTGTTAAACATCAAAATAAAGTGCATCAAGTTATTCTATATATTTTTATACCCCATTTACATATATAGTTTAATTAATTCATAGCTACAATTATTTAGTTATTAAATAAATCATTTTAGCATGGCATTTGAGCAAATTAATGCAAACAACAAGTTAAACATTTTTAACATGGATGAAAGTTGCATATTATGAAACTAGATGAAATTATACACATTTTACATATAGAACATGTTCTGTTTGGATGCATGAAAATTTACTTATTAGCAATTTTAAACCAAGGGCCTTTATGTCAAAAATGCACTGCACTGGTTAATTAGCAAAAACGTTCTATGGGAAAAAACGTGACTCGGGCCGAATCTGGCTGGCCCAACATGCACAAGAGAGGGGCGGGTGCGGCTCACCCTGGGCCAAGGCCCAGCTCGGTGGAGGTGGGAGCTGGGCCGCGGTCAACGGCAAAGCGGAGGCCGAAGTTGACGAAGCGGTCAACGGGAGGCGCGGGCGAGCGGTCACCTTGTTCTCTGCTCGTCAGGAAGCAGAGAAGTGGCGGTGTCTTAGTGCAAAGAGGGTCAAACGGTCAGGTAACAAAAGAATGGTTGGTCTCGAAAGGGACAACGAACGGGGAGAAGTGAGAACTAAGAACGGATGCAAGTTTTAAGAAAACATGCAGATGCAATGTGTATGATGCCATGACGAAAGCAACAACAACAAAATAAAACAAACGACGGCAACGAAGAACATGGAAGACTTCTGGAGCGTCGGTCTCGGGGCGTCACAACTCTCCTCCACTTAAAAGAGATCTCGTCCCGAGATCTAAGGATGCCACCAGAGAGAAGCGGAAGAGAAAGAGGTAAAACAACATTACTTCTTTGACAAACGAGTGAAACCACGAACCTTGAGAGGTTGAAAAGTTGAAAGAAAGAACACAACCGAGTTGAACACAATTGAGAGCACCATGATAGACAATAGAAACAAGGAACACCATATGAACCTTGGAGGTTGCAAAGCTATGAAGATGAGTACAATGGACACGAAGAAAATGGAACCACTCTGGTTGAAACGAGATAACCAAGGAACAAGGAAGAACAAATTCGAATAGCACTCCAGCTGAAAAGAGATACAAGACTTGATAAGATGAAAAGAACTTGAGCAGAGGACACAACACTCCTGCTAAACGGATAAGCAAGGAAAAGAACATGATATTTACAAAATGAGATGATGGGTCGAAGAGAGCAACATCACAATGCCTCCATTAGAAATGGAAGAATGGAATGAAAAGAACGGAGAACAAAACAACATGCTCTACCTCAAATCAATTTGAGAAAGCATCCTTAAAAGAAGGATTGAGCGGAGTTGTTGGAAGATCAATACAAAAGGATATGATCCTCGTGGGCTTATGGAAAACATCTCAAAACTTGAGGTGAAATTCTGCCACTAACGAAAACAATTGGTCGGATTAGATCAACAACAAGATGAAAAGCCTCTTTCACGGAGAAGTATATGGAGAAAGCTTGGATCATTGATAAGCACCACAAATAGCAACATTCCCAATTGAAGGATTTAGGTGAAATCTATACCAAGATAACTCCAACAAAGAAATTGTTGGGTTGAAAAGATCTCATGAACGAAGAGAAAAAATGATGGTTTTAAAATATCTCATTCCTGAAAAGTTGTGAATCATGAAACACGAACGGAAATTTTGAAGAATGACATAACACCACCTCAAAAGATGAGATAGAAAGAACTGCACCTCGGATGGAAGATGAAGAATGCTTGAACTCCTCAAAACAAAACATGTGTTGAGCACGATGTTTATTTTAGAGTATAGCTTGGCGGATCTTAACTTCAACAGAAATCTTGAAGAACAATTGAAGAATGAAAGAAATCCTTGACGAACCACCATGTAGAGCCTCCATGAAGAACTCCGGTAATAAGAGGATGATAAAAAGAAAGAGAAGTTGAAACACAAGGTGAAGCCTTGCGATGATTTAGATGGAGCTTCGCGACGAGATAATGCGGAAAACTTGGAACTTCGGAAAAGAAAAGATGAAGCATCTCGAAGCGAGAAAAATGACATGATGAACAAACTCCGAAAAGAAGACATGAACAACTTAGAACTGAGAAATTGATACCATTACGAACTCCGGGAGAAGGAATTAATCACTTGGATGACATAAAACAAGAATTATGTTATGTGTATCCCTCACCAATATAAATTGATGACAAGCAATGGATTTGGCATACTACTTATTCTCGTAGAAAGGATTAAGAGAGATATAGCGTAAACTTGTTAGAAAAAAGAACGAAGATACTTGAGAGAATCTAGATACATGAGAACGAATAGATCAAGAGCTGACTAGAGGATACCTGAATGATGCACCAGTAAGATTTGGAGAACGAGGGCTAAAAGCTGGAATGAATAATTCTTGGGCTCCAGAGAATCAAACTAAAAAGACTCCTGAATTGCTCTGGATGGGTGAAAATAATTCTCGCAATCGAAAATAATTATGAGAGGATGGCATCAAGTTAGAACCATGAATCTTCAAGAGAATGGACCAAGATTCAAGAGAAACTCTTCTTCGGTCTTGAAATCCGAGAATGATGACGGGAAACACCACCATGAATTGTTGGGCCACTCCGGAATTAAGAATAGAAAGGTTGAATCAACGATGAAAGAATTTGAAAGTCCTTGGAGAAAGACATTTGACTGATGAAATTCATTCTTACGTCAAACTTCGAAAAGAATTTGGGAATAGCTCCGAGAAAATTAGAAGAGTCAGGTAAGATCCTGGAAAAAGACCTATGTGTTAGGGCCCACTCAAAAGAAACACCGTTGAACAATTTAAAAGAGAGGTTGCGCCGGTTGAATTAAATGGCTTGAATGAGATAACAACCTCGAAATAGCTTGAACGGATAGATAATGGGGACACAAATCTTCTGAGATATCTTCGGCACTTCGGATATGAATAGAGAGAGGTGAGCAATTGAGAGGTGCACCGGCATGGGAAAACATTTGAAACGAGGAAAATGATATGATCAACGAAGATTGAATTGAATCCATCGGAGAAGAAAAAAGAGCGAAGAATAATAAACTTTAGGCTCTGTTAGTATCTTCCTGAGAATCACCGGATAAGAACATTGATGGAAAAGAATGGAGGGACTTCCCATCAATAAAAGGATATTTGATTAAGAAATCCGAGTCCTTGAAGAAAAAGGGTGGGAGGGCGGGAAAACAAAGGCAACTTGGGATGGATGAAGCAAACACCGTTGAGAAAACTAAGAATTTATCATGCGGATGTTGAAAATGATCGGATCCACTTGAAGAGAAGCACGTCGATTGGAAAAGAATTGGCATGACCATCTCGATGATCGAAAAAGGATTAGCACTCCCAAAGAAATATGAGGACACCGCTTAGGATAGGTATGGAATCAACACTTGACAATGAAGCAACTCGAATACCACAACTCAAAACAAAACAAAGGATTTGGCTTGCAGAATAAGCCGGAACAAATACATATGATAGAGATTTACCCAATCCCATATCATGCATTTGTCGGAACGATATTCTAGGAGCTACTTGAATTCCCACCTATAAACTCCCGAAACTTTCTGGTTATGCAATCTGGTGTTGGGAATACAGGGGAAGCATAATATCTCACCCAAACTAACAATCCCTACATCCAGTTTTATCCATCTGTCAACACATAACCAAGAAAACTCCGGAAATCGTGTACTCAAAAAGCATCCGTTATACAAGCTATGGGAATACTCCTGAACTCCAGCCCCAGTACTAGGTGGCATCGAGGTTATCTCACCACTAACTGCATAAAAGAGATTTTCGATGTCGGTGAACTCAGGTATTTTCTACCTCTTCTGCATGCGTTGGTTTTCCCTTGAAGAGGAAAGGGTGATGCAGCAAAGTAGCGTAAGTATTTCCCTCAATTTTTGAGGACCAAGGTATTAATCCAGTAGGAGACTACACACAAATCGCCTAATACCTGCACAAACAATCAAGAACCTTGCAACCAACGCGATAAAGGGGTTGTCAATCCCTTCACGGCCACTTGCAAAAGTGAGATATGATAAAGATAATAAGATAAATATTTTTTGTATTTTTGTTGTATAGATTGAAAAGTAAAGATTGCAAAATAGATAGTAAACTAGAATTATAGATCAGAAACTTATATGATGTAAAGTAGACCCGGGGGGCATAGGTTTCACTAGTGGCTTCTCTCATGATAGCATATATTACGGTGGGTGAACAAATTACTGTCGAGCAATTGATAGAAAAGCGCATAGTTATGAGAATATCTAGGCATGATCATGAACATAGGCATCACGTCCGTGTCAAGTAGACCGAAACGAGTCTGCATCTACTACTATTACTCCACACATCGACCGCTATCCAGCATGCATCTAGAGTATTAAGTTCATAAGAACAGAGTAACACATTAAGCAAGATGACATGATGTAGAGGGATAAACTCAAGCAATATGATATAAACCCCATCTTTTATCCTCGATAGCAACAATACAATACGTGCCTTGCTGCCCCTCATCCTTTGGGAAAGGACACCGTAAGATTGAACCCAAAGCTAAGCACTTCTCCCATTGCAAGAAAGATCAATCTAGTAGGCCAAACTAAACCGATAATTTGAAGAGACTTGCAAAGATAAATCATGCATATAAGAATTCAGGGAAGAATCAAATATTGTTCATAGATAATCTTTATCATAAACCCACAATTCATCGGATCTCGGCAAACACACCGCAAAAAGTATTACATCGAATACATCTCCAAGAACATCGAGGAGAACTTTGTATTGAGAACCAAAGAGAGAGAAGAAGCCATCTAGCTAATAGCTATGGACCCGGAGGTCTGTGGTAAACTACTCACACATCATCGGAGAGGCTATGATGTTGATGTAGAAGCCATCCATGATCGAATCCCCCTCCGGCAGATCGCCGAAAAGGCCCCAAGATGGGATCTCACGGGTACAGAAGGTTGCGGCGGTGGAAAAGTGGTTTCGTGGCTCCCCTGGATGCTTTCGGTGTATAAGAGTATATATAGGCGAACGAAGTAGGTTGGTGGAGCTATGAGAGGCCCACGAGGGTGGGGGCGCACCTACCACCCCTGGGCGTGCCCTCCTGAATCGTGGCCGCCTTGTTGCATCTCTGACTTCCACTCCAAGTCTCCTGGATTGCGTTTGATCCAAGAAAGATCCTCGCGAAGGTTTCGTTCTGTTTGGATTCCGTTTGATATTCCTTTTCTGCGAAACACTGAAAAAGGCAAAAAAAATAGCAACTGGCACTGGGACAATCAAAAAATTTAGATAATATAATAGATAATATAATAGCATGGAACAATCAAAAAAATTAGATACATTGGAGATGTATCAGCTTCGCCAAGCTTAATTCCTGCTCGTCCTTGAGTAGGTAAATGATAAAAAACAGAATTTTTGATGTGGAATGCTACCTAACATAATTTTCAATGTAATTTTCTTTATTGTGGCATGAATGTTCAGATCCTAAAGATTCAAGACAAAAGTTTAATATTGACATAAAAATAATAATACTTCAAGCATACTAATAAAGCAATCATGTCTTCTCAAAATAACATGGCCAAAGAAAGTTATCCCTACAAAACATATAGTCTGGCTATGCTCTATCTTCATCACACAAAATATTTCATGCACAACCCTGATGACAAGCTAAGCAATTTTTTCATACTTTGGTGTTCTCAAACCTTTTCAACTTTCACGCAATACATGAGCGTGAGCCATGGACATAGCACTACAGGTGGAATAGAATGGTGGTTGTGGAGAAGACAAAAAGGAGAAGATAGTCTCACATCAACTAGGTGTATCAACGGGCTATGGAGATGCCCTGTCGGTGTACAAAAGTAGGGGCCCCTTTTTGTACCCCTTTACTTGTGCATGGGCAGTCGCAGCCCCATGCCCCTGGCCACGCTTGGCGGGGCAGTGGAAGCAAAGGCATAAGACGACTAGACAAACACCAAGCCGGAAACACAAAGAGCAGAAGGGAGAGGTGGACTCCCCCGGCAAGGTCCTTGCCGGGGTGGCCTCCACAGCCCCGGCAAGAGCCTTGCCGAGGCAACTTGCCCAACGCCAGCAGGGCTGCCACCCTTGAGCCTGAGAGTTCCGACACCCTCAAACCACATTGGAACCAAGGCTCGGGAGGCGCCTCCATGGTGGAATGCAAATCTTTGTGAAGACCAGAAGTATACAAGACTAGATGAATAACTAGAAGACGAAGATCCTCGGCAAGATCATTGCCAAGGATACCCGTGAGACCCCCGGCAAGCCCCTTGCCGGGGACGACCACGATGCCATGGCAAGACCCTTGACGGCCCCGGCAAGACTCTTGCCGAAGACATCCATGGGGCCGCAGCCAGGCCCACATCTGCCAAGACTCCGCCGCCGTTCCCATGCAGCTGCCAGCCCACTAACTAGGCAATCACCTGCGTGGCGACGTGCGGCCTCTAGGCCAACTCAGCAAGCACCTGCGTGGTGGCATGCAGATCTTCGTGAAGGCTCTGCCACCGCACCAACTCAGCAGCCAGCCAGCCAGCCGGCACTACCTGCCTCATTAGTTTGGACGCGCGTCGAAGCCAGGCGAGGCGGCGATAGCTGGGACGAGCTTCCTTGCCGTCCCCAATAAAGCAAGAAGGGCACATCAGCAGCACATTAAATGTGTTTGTCCTACGGTGCCAGAGGATAGACTCGACCCCTGTATAGCTTTCCACCTCCTATGTGCCACTGTGGCAGCCCCTTTGTCTATAAAAGGAGGCCCGCGGTGTACTGGGAGAGGATTCAGACTTTTTGGACCCTGCACGCCTTGTATCTAGTCCAAGAACACTGGATAAACAGAAACCAGTAGGAGTAGGGTATTACGCATCACTTGCATCCCGAACCTGGATAATCCCCCCGCGTTGATCTCTCAATCCCGCTCTTTCCATAGCCCCGCGCCCGCCAACCGTAGTAAAAGGGATTCCTCGTGATCCCGTAGGTGTCGTTTCCCCTGACATCTTTGGCACGCCAGGTAGGGGGCGCAAGCCGGGGAAATCTGGTTTTGAAGCCGACGTGTCGACTCTTTCATGGGGATGGCTCGAAGGGAGAGGGCGACGTTGATCAGCCGCCCTCTGGTGCGTCTGCAGCTTCGACAGCCATCCGCGTGGCCCTGAAAAGATAAGTCGCGCAAAATTTTGGCTAATTTCATTTATATATGTCTGTCTCCCTTGAAAGATCTCTTTCCTTGTATGGGAAACCTGCACGCACTGGGACCCTTCCGCTATTGGCAACGCCCTTGTCTCTGTCTCGAGTCCGCTCGACAGTTCATGCGGCCACGCTGAGAATGGCAAGGTGGCCTACCTGCTACCAGCAGCGCTCTTGTCCTGTTTTGAGTCCGCTCGACAATTCAAGCGACCGCGCTGGCAGCGGCAAGGTGGCTTGCCTGGCAGCAAGCGCCCTTCCGGCAGGGTGCTAAGTATTTGTCCTCAAAGCACCACGACATGGGTTTACACGCCGGCAGCCTTATCTCAGCAAGCGTAGGGTGCAAACATACAAAGAAAGATCTAACAGGAAGACAGGATCCCTGATATTGAAGTACTGCAGAGTTATATTACATCAAATAATCGATGCGGTTCTAACTTAAGATAAAATTGTCTTGGACTTGAACTCGCAGCGGCGACGAGAAATGGGGTGCCTAGTCCCGGCGCTGGCCCTCCACCCTATCAACTCCATCGACGCAGTCGATGATGGGCTTGATACGCTCCCTGAGCATCGTGAGGTCCGCCTCCTCCGGCAAGCTCTCCAATGCGTTGGCAAAGTTGATGGTGGGGTTCCACAACGCCACCTTGGTGAGCACCTTGGTAAGGGCGCCCCGGCACAGCCTCCGGGACTCGTTGGCCGGATAAGTTGCCCGGTTGGAGCAGAGCTGCTCCAGGGCTCCAAGAACGCCCTCGAAGAACACGGTCAGTTTGGCGTTGGGACTCACGTTCGGCTCCGGGGCGTACCTCACATTTGGCATCCCCATGGCAGCCAGCTTCGTGGTGGTCCTGCCGGCGACATCGGCGAGGCAGCCAACCCAACGGTTTATGCCCTCCGTGTACTCCTTGTGTTCGGCGGCGTCATTCCTCCGCAGTTGCCTTTTCCTGGGTCCTTGGTTAGGGTCTCTTCCCCGGCCTGACCTCTGAAAGTGTCCCCTCAAGACACTCCAGCTTCAGCTTCAGGTCTTTGATGGAGCCGTTGGCCTTGCCGAGGACTGCAGCATGTGCCTCCACCAAAGCGCCGTTGAGCGTGTCCTTCTCCTTCGCCAGCTCCAGGACCTGTTCCTTCAGCCCATCCCGCTCCACCTCCAGCTCCTTCACCTTGCTGGCCTAGGCCTGAGCATTGAGTGCCTCCTTGTGCCTCTGCTCCAGCTCCTGGGTCTGCTGCACGGCAAGCTTCTTGACCTCCTCATCCTTGCCGTGGAGGGTGGCAGCGAGTGCCTCCTCACGAGCGGCAAGGTCCTCCTCCTGGGAGTTCAGCTCAGCCTGGAGCTGGTGCCAAGCGGCCTCGTCCTTGGCGGCCTCTTCCTTCGCCGCCTCCTGGGCTTTCTCGACATCGGCCTGCTGCAGGATAAGCTCCTGTTTGCGCTCAGCTAGCAGATCCTGGGCAACCTTCAAATCCTCGTGGGCCTGGCGGAACCAGGCCTGCGTCTCGGCGACGCACCCCCAGAAGATCCGCCTCTGCCTTGTCCACCGCCGCCATCCTGGACTTAGCCTTGTCCAGGCGGGCACGGTGAAGCGCCTGGAGCTTCTGGAAGTTGGCGCTCATGGCCCGAAGGAGCTCCTCCTCCTGGGAACCGCCACCACTGGCGCTCGGTTCATCAACAACCTCAAGCCCGGCGGCGGCGAGCACCTCGTCATCGAACACCTCCCCCTCGGTATGCACCCTGGTGCTCGCCGTCCCTGGGAGGTGGACGAACAGGTCGTCGCTCACCTTCAGGTACTTGCCCGAGCCAGAGGCAGCGGAGGAGGAAGATTGGTCGTCAACCACCCCCTCCCTTGCAGGCCCCGTGCCGGCCTCCTCGGCAGCGGCCTTGTCGGCCTCCCCGGCAGGCCCCTTGGATGCCTCTTCAGCGGCAGCCTTAGCGGCCTCCTCGGCGGTGATCTTTTCAGCCTCGGCCTCGGCGTCCCTGGTGACCTCCTTGATGACGGTGTCGATGTCCCCCCGGTCCGCCGAGGAAGGGTCTGGATACCATGAAGGGGAATGAGGCAGAGCCAAGGTCAAGGTTTAAAAAGAAGAAGAAATAACAGGAACGGAAAGCAAATCACTCACCCACACCGGGCTGGGAAGAAGTGGCGCCCTCCCCGCCAGCATTCGTTTCCGGGGCAGAACCCCCGGCACCCAAGTTCGCCTCCTCCTCTTCCATATGCGTGGGCTCAGTGGTGGATTCCCTTGCCGGGGAGCCCCTCGGGGCGGCATGGTCGAGAGGGGCAGCGTGTTGGGGGTGGCCCTCGACGGCTCCTCCTGCTGCCATTCTTCTCCTGCAAACCCGGCAAGATCAGCGTCAAAGATTCACACCCCAAAGTTCATCAATGGAGGAGTAAGTGATGAGCTTATGCTGGGGACTGAACCGGGGGCTGCTGTCCGGGCTGCTATCCACCAGCAACGGCGTATGCGAAGTACCCGTCGGGGGCTTGTCGCCCGTCGGGGCCTTGGCCCTCTTTGCCACCCTCTGGGCCAGCGTCTCCACGTCCCTGTGAAGATAACACCAAATCAAAGAAGGATAACAATGGAGTGACGTCAGGAGATGATGTGGAGGGGGCGAAATGCTTACTCTTCCTCCACCTCCTCCTCCACAAGCTTCCTCTTCCTCGACGGGCTAAAAGATCCGAGGTCAAACTCGGACCCCAAGGTGCTGCCCGAAGGGGAAGGAGATGGGGTACGGTACCGCTTGGATGAGGAGGAAGCAGTCGCCTTCCTCTTTGCCACCGCGGCCTTCGCCGCCTTCGTCACTGCCGCGGCCTTCATCGCCCTCGTCTCACGCACGAGCTGCTCCTGGGGCGGCTGCCGCTGCGTGATCCTGCCGGGCCGGACCGGCTCACCAAAGTTGGCCCGCCTCAGGACGCGCTGCCTCCCCGTGACCGGGGGGTCGTTCACCTCGACCTCCTCTTCGGACGACTCGTCGCTCGCATCTTCAACAAGGCGGGCCTCGGCGTTGGCGCCGCTAGCCTCCCCGGCAGACTCCGCCACTGGGCGAGCTCCCTCTCCTCCGCGGCCGTGTAGGCCTCGTCCTCCACGCCGCCAGCGTTGCCGGCCTCCCTGGTAAGCGCCGCCTCCACCGCCCTGGCGGTGATGTAGTCCAGCTCCGCCTGGGTGGTGTCCTGGATGAGCAACGGCTTGTCGCGGACGTAAGCCTCCGACAAAGTGTCGACGAACTCCTCCACCTTCTCCGCTGGCGGCTCGGCCCAGAACGGGTCAAGCCGTGCACGTTGAATTCCGGCATCATGGCGATGATGGCAGACTGGCGAGAGTTGTTGCTCAGTGGGACCACTCCCGCCGGAAACCCAAACAGAGGCCCCTTGACAGCCTTGCCGGCCTTCGCGGCCTTGCCACTCCTCTCCGCCCTACCGTCGTTGTCCATGTTGAGCTGGAAGAGCCTTTGACAGAAATGGGCATGCCCCATCACCGTGAAGTTATGCTTCAGGCTAGGGCGGAGCCTCATGAAGTCCGTCGCATTCCTGAAGTCCCAGGCCGGCCTCCCCTTGTTTTGTAGCGGGGCGATTCAGCGATGGATGAAGTCCGCCACAATCATCTCGAGGGTGCGCCCAGCCGTTGTGAGGCGATGAATCCTGGTGGTGGCGATTGAGAGCTTCTTGTCATTGACATCAAGGTCGCTCCAGTCCTGACGGCGGGTCGGCGGGCTCTAACGGACCCGGCAGAATCCCGGCGGGTCCTTCTCCTCGATCCAGCACCACCAGCCCCGCCACTCCTCCCACCTCTCCTTCTGGGCACCCTCCGCGTATGTGCCTTTCTCCTGGGTCCTCGGGATCCAGGCGATGCTCCCAGAGATGGCGCCCCCTGGTTGGATGCGAGGGTAGAAGTAGTGGCGGAAGAGCGCCGTGCTGGGGAGCACCCCGGCAAAGCCCTCGCAGAGGTGGGCAAAGAGAGCCAGGCACGCCATGGCATTCGGTGTGAGATCCAAAAGATGTAAGCCGTAGGTGTGCATGACGTCGTTGAAGAAGTCAGAGAAAGGGGGGCAGAGCCCGCAAGAGAAGAAATCGGCAAAGAAGGGGTACCGATTTGGGTCGTCCTTGGCAAAATCGGCGGGGACGATGCGCGTGGCAGGGTGCCCCGTCGTCTTCCACCCCCATAGGGGCAAGAAGAGGTTCTTGAGGTGGACCACATCGACCGTCGACGGGAAGTAGGCGAGCTGCGTCCGCCGCACTGCCGACTCGCTCTCCGGCGCCTCCTTCTCCCCGGCATCCTTGGCCGCTCCCTTGCCCCTGCTAGTTTTGGGCACCATGGAAGCTGGAAGGGGGCGAATGATCAAGAGCAATGGGGGCGGTGGCAGCAAGCAGAGGCAAGAATTTTAAATCTTTCGCTTGAGAAAGAAGAGAGGAACGGCGGTTCCAAGATTGGAAGAGGCGCAGAGGGTAAATGAGCAGAGCGCCTGCGGTTTTTCCTTTTTTATGGGGAAGGCGCGGGCCGCCTCTTTACCATTTACTACGATGTAACACATGAGGGCAGCAACCACCCCACGTCACGCATGATCCCCACGTCGCGCATTCAGCGTGAGTCATGGGGAAGCGCAACGAGCGAGGGAGTTACTGTGGTAAAAACTCTGCCGCACGCGCACCCGCACACCGTTCTGGGCCTGGCCCAATAACGCCCCGCGATTATATGTGGCCCAGGCCCGGGGGCTCCTGTCGGTGTACAAAAGTAGCGGCCCCTTTTTGTACCCCTTTACTTGTGCACGGGCAGTCGCAGGCCCACGCCCCTGGCCACGCTTGGCGGGGCAGAGGAAGCAAAGGCACAAGACGACTAGACCAACGCCAAGCCGGAAACACAAAGAGCAGAAGGGCGAGGTGGACTCCCCCGGTAAGGTCCTTGCTGAGGCGGCCTCCACAGCCCCAGCAAGAGCCTTGCCGGGGCAACTTGCCCAACGCCAGCAGGGCTGCCACCCTTGAGCCTGAGAGTTCCAACACCCTCAAACCACATTGGAACCAAGGCTCGGGAGGCGCCTCCATGGTGGCATGCAGATCTTTGTGAAGACCAGAAGCATACAAGACTAGATGAATAACCAGAAGACGAAGATCCTCGGCAAGATCCTTGCCAAGGATACCCACGAGATCCCCGGCAAGCCCCTTGCCGAGGACGACCACGATGCCCCAGCAAGACCCTTGCCGGGGCCCCGACAAGACTCTTGCCGAAGACATCCGCGGGGCTGCAGCCAGGCCCACATCTGCCAAGACTCCGTCGCCGTTCCCATGCAGCTGCCAGCCCACTAACTAGGCGAGCACCTGCATGGCGACGTGCGGCCTCTAGGCCAACTTAGCAAGCACCTGCGTGGTGGCATGCAGATCTTCATGAAGGCTCGCCACACACCAACTTCAAGAGCGGCCACCCGGCGTGGCACTACCCGCCTCATCAGTTCAGACGCGCGTCCAAGCCAGGCGAGGCGGTGACAGCTGGGACGAGCTTCCTTGCCGGCCCTGATAAAGCAAGAAGGGCACATCGGCAGCGCATTAAATGTGTTTGTCCTACGGTGCCAGAGGATAGACTCTACCCCTGTATAGCTTTCCACCTCCTGTGTGCCACTGTGGCAGCCCCTTTGTCTATAAAAGGAGGCCCGCGGCATACTGGGAGAGGATTCAGACTTTCTGGACCCCACACGCCTTATAGCTAGTCCAAGAACAGCAGTTAAACAGAAACCAGCAGGAGTAGGGTATTACGCATCACTTGCGGCCCGAACCTGGATAATCCCCCCGCGTTGATCTCTCAATCCCGCTCTTTCCACAGCCCCGCGCCCGCCAACCATAGTAAAAGGGATTCCTCGTGATCTCGTAGGTGTCGTTTCCCCCGACATGCCCATCAATCGATATCAATGTGAGTGGGTAGGGATTGCCATTCAACGGATGCACTAGAGCTATAAGTGTATGAAAGCTCAGCAAAAGAAACTAAGTGGGTGTGCATCCAACTCGCTTGCTCACGAAGACCTAGGGCATTTTGAGGAAGCCCATCATTGGAATATACAAGCCAAATTCTATAATGAAAAATTCCCACTAGTATATGAAAGTGACAACATAGGAGACTCTCTATCATGAGGATCATGGTTCTACCTTGAAGCACAAGTGTGGAAAAAGGATGGTAACATTGTCCCTTCTCTCTTTTTCTCTCATCATTTTTTTGGTGGGCTTCTTTGGCATCTTCTAATTTTTTTCATCTGGAGTCTCATCCCGACTTATGGGGGAATCATAGTCTCCATCATCCTTTCCTCACATGGGACAATGCTCTAATAATGAAAATCATCACAGTTTTATTTACTTACAATTCAAGAATTACAACTCGATACTTAGAACAAATATGACTCTATGTGAATGCCTCCGGCGTTGTACCGGGATATGCAATGAATCAAGAGTGACATGTATGAATTATGAATGGTGGCCTTTCCACAAATACAATGTCAACTACATGATCATGCAAAGCAATATGACAATGATGGAGCGTGTCATAATAAACGGAACGGTGGAAAGTTGCATGGCAATATATCTCGGACTGACTATGGAAATACCATAATAGGTAGGTATGGTGGCTGTTTTGAGGAAGGTATATGGTGGGTGTATGATACCGGCGAAAGGTGCGCGGTATTAGAGAGTCTAGAAATGGTGGAAGGGTGAGAGTGTGTATAATCCATGGACTCAACATTAGTCATAAAGAACTCACATACTTATTGCAAAAATCTATTAGTTATCAAAACAAAGTATTATGTGCATGCTCATAGGGGGATAGATTGGTAGGAAAAGACAATCGCTCGTGCTGGACCACCACTCATAAGGAAGACAATCAATAAATAAATCATGCTCCGACTTCATCACATAACGGTTCACCATACGTGCATGCTACGACAATCAAACTTTAACACAAGTATCTCTCAAATTCACAACTACTCAACTAGCATGACTCTAATATCACCATCTTCATATCTCAAAACAATCATAAGGAATCAAACTTCTCATAGTATTCAATGCACTTTATATAATAGTTTTTATTATACCCATCTTGGATGCTCATCATATTAGGACTAATTTTATAGCAAAAGCAAATTACCATGCTGTTCTAAAAGACTCTCAAAATAATATAAGTGAAGCATGAGAGATCAATAATTTCTATAAAATATAACCACCACCGTGATCTAAAAAGATATAAGTGAAGCATTAGAGCAAAATTATCTAGCTCAAAGATATAAGTGAAGCACATAGAGTATTCTAATAAATTCCGATTCATGTGTGTCTCTCCAACAGGTTTGTACAGCAAGGGTGATTGTGGTAAACTAAAAATACGCTCCAAGCAAAACACATATCATGTGGTGAATAAAAATATAGCCTCAAGTAAAGTTACCGATAGACGAAGACAAAAGAGGGGATGCCTTCCGAGGCATCCCCAAGCTTAGGATTTTACTTGTCCTTGAATTTTACCTTGGGGTGCCGTGGGCATCCCCAAGCTTAGGGTCTTGGCACTCCTTATTCCAAAATCCATCAAATCTTTACCCAAAAAACTTGAAAACTTCACAACAGAAAACTTAAACAGAAAATCTCACGAGCTCCGTTAGTGTAAGAAAACAAACCACCACCTTAAGGTACTTTAATGAACTCATTCTTTATTTATATTGGTGTTAAACATACTTTATTCCAACTTCTCTATGGTTCATACCCCCCGATACTAGCCATAGATCCATCAAAATAAGCAAACGACACACGAAAAACAGAATCTGTCAAAAACAGAACAGTCTGTAGTAATCTGTATCAAACGTATTCTTCTGTAACTCCAAAAATTCTGAAATAAATTGGTGGACGTGAGGAATTTATCTATTAATCATCTTCAAAAAGAATCAACCTAAAAGAACTTTGGAGTAAAAAACGGCAGCTAATCTCATGAGCGCTAAAGTTTCTGTTTTTTACAACAAGATCGCAAAGACTTCACCCAAGTCTTACCAAAGGTTCTACATGGCCCAAACAACAATTAAAACATAAAACCACATCTACACAGAGGCTAGATGAATTATTTATTACTAAACAGTAACAAAAAGCAAGGAACAAAAATAAAATTGGGTTGCCTCCCAACAAGCGCTATTGTTTAACGCCCCTAGCTAGGCATAAAAACAAGAATAGATCTAGGTATTGCTATCTTTGGTATGGAATTCTACAATTGAACACTTATAACCCTTAGGAGTTTCTTTCTTTTTATTGATGATCAAACTCCTAGGCAAGAAATCAAGAAATTCATTTGTAGCAAAAGGTTCCTCAATGATAGCGAAAAAGTTTGGGTGAACACTTATTGATTTGAGATCTTCATTCTCCTTACTAGAAGATTCACCCTTATTTTTAGGAACATACATAAACTTGGCAACTTTGGTAGGAGGAGGATTTGAAGTGTTTCTCACGGCAGAAAAGGCAGACCCTAAGTTGGTAACAATATCGTTAAATTTATCAATTCTAGTGGAATCTGGATCTATCTTTTCATTAACTATGGGTTTTTTCTCTAAAAAAATTCAGAGTAACTCCTACCTTATATCCATATTGGGTAATTTGGTTGTGGATCTTTTTATCCAAATTCTCAATCAACTCTACAGTGGCAACTTTATTTTCAATAATTTCAAGCCTTTGCATCACATGTTCCAAAGTTAAAATAGTTCCATTAACCAAAAGAGGTGGTGGGCCAAACAAATCTATCATAGCATTTTAAGAATCAAAAGTATGGCTACCCAAGAAATTCCCTCCGGTAATAGTATCAAGAATATATCTGTTTCAAGGAGTGAAGCCTACATAAAAATTGTGAAGAAGAACGGAAGTATATTGCTTCCTAGTAGATCTATTCTGAGCATTGCAAATTCTATACCAATCATCTTTTAGGTTCCCCCCCCCCCTTTGTTTAAAATTAAGAACTTCATTATCGGGAGTGCTAACAATGATAGAAGGACTGGCCGTGACAGCGAAACAAACAATCTAACACACGGACACACAGGAAGCAAGCAAAAAGAGGCGGACGAAAAAGGGCGAATAAAACGGCAAGGGTGAAGTGGGGGAGAGGAAAACGAGAGACAAATGGCAAATAATGTAATGCGAGGGAGAAGAATTTGTGATGGGTACTTGGTATGTCTTGACTTGAGCGTAGATCTCCCCGGCAACGGTGCCAGAAATCGGCAAGTTGACGGGAGATCAAATCTTGACTTTACTTGGCGTAAACCTCCCCGGCAACGGCGCCAGAAATCCTTCTTGCTACCTCTTGAGCATGCGTTGGTTTTCCCTTGAAGAGGAAAGGGTGGTGCAGCAAAGTAGCGTAAATATTTCCCTCAGTTTTTTAGAACCAAGGTATCAATCCAGTAGGAGACTACACGCAAATCGCCTAATACCTGCACAAACAATCAAGAACCTTGCAATCAATCCAATCACGGCCACTTGCAAAAGTGAGATCTGATAAATATAATAAGATAAATATTTTTGGTATTTTTGTTGTATAGATTGAAAAATAAATATTGCAAAATAGATAGTAAACTAGAATTATAGATCGGAAACTAATATGATGTAAAGTAGAGTCGGGGGCCATAGGTTTCACTAGTGGCTTCTCTCATGGTAGCATATATTACGGTGGGTGAACAAATTTCTGCCGAGCAATTGATAGAAAAGCGCATAGTTATGAGAATATCTAGGCATGATCATGAACATAGGCATCACGTCCGTGTCAAGTAGACCGAAATGATTCTGCATCTACTATTATTACTCCACACATCGAACGCTATCCAACTTGTATCTAGAGTATTAAGTTCATAAGAACAAAGTAATGCATTAAGCAAGATGACATGATGTAGAGGGATAAACTCAAGCAATATGATATAAACCCCATTTTTTATCCTCGATGGCAATAATACAATGCATGCCTTGCTGCCCCTGTTGTTACTGGGAAAGGACAACACAAGATTGAACCCAAAGCTAAGCACTTCTCCCATTGCAAGAAAGATCAATCTAATAGGCCAAACTAAACCGATAATTTGAAGAGACTTGCAAAAATATCAAATCATGCATATAAGAATTCAAAGAAGAATCAAATATTGTTCATAGATAATCTTGATCATAAACCCACAATTCATCGGATCTCGGCAAACACACCGCAAAAAGTATTACATCGAATAGATCTCCAAGAACATCGAGGAGAACTTTGTATTGAGAACCAAAGAGAGAGAATAAGCCATCTAGCTAATAATTATGGACCTGAAGGTCTGTGGTAAATTACTCACACATCATCAAAGAGGCTATGGTGTTGATGTAGAAGCCCTCCGTGATCGAATTCCCCTCCGGCAGGTCACCGAAAAAGGCCAAAGATGGGATCTCATGGGTACAAAAGGTTGCGGCGGTGGAAAAGTGGTTTTGTGGCTCCCCTGGATGTTTTCAGGGCATAAGAGTGTATATAGGCGAAAGAAGTAGGTCGGTGCAGCTACGAGGGGCCCATGAGGGTGGGTGCGCGCCTAACCCACCTGGGCGCGCCCTCCTGCCTCGTGGCCGCCTCATTGCGTCTCTGACTTCCACTCCAGGTCTCCTAGATTGCGTTTGTTCCAAGAAAGATCCTCGCGAATGTTTCATTCCGTTTGGATTCCGTTTGATATTCCTTTTCTGCGAAACACTGAAATAGGCAAAAAAAACATCAACTGGCGCTGGGCCTCCGGTAAATATGTTAGTCCCAAAAATAATATAAAAGAGCATATTAAAGCCCATTAAACATCCAAAACAGATAATATAATAGCATGGAACAATAAAAAAATATAGATATGTTGGAGACGTAATAGTATTCCAGAACTGCAACGATAAAATTGTGGCGACAATACCTCGGAGCTCAACTCCCTGGGACACTCCCACAACCCCTAAATGTCAGGAGGCACCAAGAACAATGTTCTTGTCAGAAGAATATCGGAACGATCCCAAGATACCCGCGTGATCCTAAAAAAATTCATAAAATTTGAGGAGATGAAAGTCAAAACATCTAGGTCTGGAGGCCTAACCAGAGCGACGAAGGGACTGAGGAGTAAAAGAATCCTACTCTCCGATATATATATATAATCCTAAGACTCAAAACATTTTGTTCTAGACTCAACGACGACGTTAGCGATTCGATCAAGCAGGGGCTCCTAAGTCGGGGATGGCTCTGATTACCAACTTGTAACGCCCACAATGCGGCTATATCTCCCACGTGTCGAGGCACAACTTAAAGGCATAACCGCATTGTGGTGTTGCCGTAAGAAGGGTCATCTTCACACAATCCCATGTAATGAGCAAGAAAGAGATAAATAGAGTTGGCTTACAATCGCCACTTCACACAATGATCAATTAATTCATACATCATTCAGAGTACATTAATAGTCTGACTACGGACAAATCCAAATAAAAGAAGATAACCCCAAATGCTAAATCCCGATCGTCCCAACTGGGCACCACTAATGATCATCCGGAAACGAAACATAGTAACGGCCAAGGTCCTCGTCGAGTTCGGTAGCATCACCTGCACTGGTATCATCGGCACCTGCAACTGTTTTGGTAGTATCTGTGAGTCACGAGGACACAGCAATCTCAAAACCCGCGAGATCAAGACTATTTAAGCTTATGGGTAGGAGGTGGAGTTGTAGCAAGCGCTAAGCAAATATGGTGGCTAACATACGAGTACAAGAGTAAAATGAGAAACTACGCAACGGTCGTGAAGCTAGAAGTGATCAAGAAGTGATTCTGAAACTACTTACGTTCATACATAACCCAAACCGTGTTCACTTCTCGGACTCCGCCGAAAAGAGACCATCACAGCTACACACGGGGTTGATTCATTTTAATTAAGTCAGGTGTCAAGTTCTCTACAACCGGATATTAACAAATTTCCATTTGCCACATAACCGCGGTCACGGCTCTCAGAAGTTTATACCCTGCTGTTGACACCAGATTTTGGCATGGTCAAAAACATAATTGAGAAGGCCTCAAATGGAGAAGTGCTCAAAATGATAAAGTTCCGTATCATCAAAAGGAGAAACTTTGATATTTGAGCCGTAGCCATCCGATCTCATCTTTAAGACCGAAGTTGTGTTTTGATTATTCAGATTTTGTATTCAGAATACTATTCGGCTGATTACGCCCCCAAGATGGCATCATATGAGAAAAGTTCCTACACGGATTGTCTTCGTCTCGTCGAGGCGATCGATTTTGATATAAGAAACGTCTAAATCGGAGTTCGTATGCAAAAGTTAGAGCCGAAAATGCGCAGCTGCATCAGGATGGCCAGACACTCCGGGAATGATCATCCGGGTTTTGGATTTCTCCGAGGACGGCCGGACACTCCGGGGTTGTTTGTCCGGGTTTTGGATTTTTCTGCCGCAGACTTCGGAAAACAGCCTAAAACCCCCACAAGATGGCATCTTATCAAAAAACGTTCAACATGAAAGTTGTTCGTCTCGTCGAAGCAGTCAAGATTGCTTTTGGGCTCGTTTCCATCCGAGGTTGTTTACCACTACAAAAAGGACCCGCAAAGTGCAGCCAGTTTAAACCGAACAGTTTTGGAAAGTTCGGATAAAACCAGTCCGAATTTGACTAGTGTTTTGGACGTGAATTGATGCAATTTTCTTGTAAGGAAAGCCTAGATGAATCCTTTTCTTGTACGGGAAGTCCAGCCGCCTCTTATATATGTTGGGGGTGACGGCCGATTGAACAACACACAATCGCAAAACCCATCTACTTTTTACCCTAGTTTTACATCCCTCCCTTGTTGTTTCTCTCTCGTTCTTCGTTCATTCTTCGTGTTGAAGGGCAGCGATCCTCGAGGCTCTAGGGGCGGGCGAACCGACCTAGGGTAGCCCATAGCCACCGCTGGCCCAGACGGGTCCTCCCGGCGCGTGGGGTTTCGGTGCTCAAAAGCGCCACGGATTGCTTATGCATCGCGCTCGGACGGGTCTCCTTCGACGTGAGTCATGCGGTGCATCACCCTCGGCGTCGGAGGTACGACAGGTGGCGTGTTCGTGTGCGAACACACTTTTAGCGACTCACTGGGACGAAAGATCAAGAATCATCATCAACCATGTCTAATCTCCCCAAGCCCTCAGAAGTTGACGCCGATAACATCATTAAGCCCGGTCTTGATGAACTATCGGATGAGCATCGCCAAGCCTACGAAGCGCGCAAGAAGCAGCGTGAAGAGGCTTTTGAGGCGCTCAAGAAGAAGCGCGAGGAGGAGGATTTGGAAGCCGCTTCTTTCAAGTTTCAAGAAGGACCGTCAAGGCAACATCACTCCGGTTGGAAACGCCAATTTTCCTCCCTCATCGATTTAACATTATGTAATCACCGTGAGTAAAGTTTTTCTCCGAGCAAGTGGTCGTGATTGAAAGTCTTGTTAGCAAGGGTAATGTGATGGCATACAATTCTTTTGTGGCTAGTGCTAATGCTCGTAAAAATATGCCTCCGTCATCTAGTGGTACTTGTTGGTGTATCCGAAACGCTAGTCCAACTTTACCTATTTCATCGGCACCTCCTATACAACAACAATATAGTATGTCGTTGAATTTTTACCCTAGTCAAACCAACCAAATTATGACTACACCTACATACCCTAATCCTATTATGAGTGTGCCCAATTAAGGCCAACGCAGAATCATTTTGTCACACCACCCATAGGCACAAGTATGTTTGGTCTTCCGCGAATTATGGTTCTACGCCCATCCCACAAGTTGCACCAATAGCTAGTACTCAGGTTGCTCCTATGTCATTGCCACAAACATCTTCATCTACCTCGGATCCAATTTTAGCTAAATTACGGAGGATTTGCATAAGATGTTTCTAGAAACTTTTCGGAAATGAGCCGAAAGTAAAGAGTCGTGTGTATCAAAAGCCTTATCACGAACACTTCGATGCAATTTCTTACCCTCAAGGTTATAAGGTTCTGATTTTGTTAAATTTAGTGGTGAGGATGCGAAAACAACTTGGGAGCATGTGAGTCAAGATTCAGCTATGCTTGGGTGAAGCAGTTCCATAGAAGACTTGAAAGTGCGTTTATTTCCTTGTCTTTAATCGGTACCGCATTTTCATGGTTTGTCGCTTTACCACATGGCTCAATTCTCTTATGGTCGCAATTAGAGCAAAAGTTTCATGATCACTTTTATAGCGGCGATAATGAGCTAAAGTTGTCACATCTTACATCGGTTAGGCGTAAACATGATGAATCGGTCACCGTTACGCCAAGAGATTTAGAGATATAAAGAACCGATGTTATAGCTTAGTGATAATCGAGAGAGACTTGGCGATCTTGTTCTTAATGGTTTAAAAACTCACATTAAAGAGAGGTTGGAAAGTTATGAGTTTTTGAATATTAACCAAGTCTTGCAAAAGGCGTTGGCTCAAGAGAGTCGAAGTAAAGAGGTTCATAGGTCTACAACCGATCGTCCTAGAATGCATATGATTGAACACAATGATGATAATTCTGGACGATGAGGTTGATGTCTATCTATCAATTCGTTTGGTCCTCAAAGGCCAAACCCTATATGTGCAATGCTCTTAAGCCGATTCACAAGAATCATGATGAGGATATGAGGTTCACTTTTGATATATCAAAGTGTGATAAAATATTTGATGCTCTCTTGCAAGACAAGATGATTAGAATATCACACACCATACCGCCGTTTGAGGAGCTAAACGGCGTGCTTATTGCAAGTACCATAATTCATTTTCTCATGCTACTAATGATTGCAATGTTTTTCGACGACAGATACAATCGGCCATTAATGACGGACGATTGAATTTTGCTGAGATGCAAGTTGATAAACAACCCTTCTCGATAAACACCATGGACTTGGAAGGGAAGAAAATGTTCATTCGGCCTAACATAGCCGAATCCGCTAATAAAGATAATGTTGTTATTGGTGAACCCAGGAATAGCAAGGAGGGCGACAAGGTCTTGGGAAGAAAGATTGTGCTTGAGAAGCAACCCGATGGCAAGGAAGTGTTGAAGATCACTATAAAAAATGCTACACTCGGGGGGGCAACCACAAGTGCAAGAGGATACTCATGTTAAATTGAGCAAACCTAAGAATCTCGAGAAGTTGGCAAGTGGAAAAGAATGAAACTAAGTACAAGAAAATCAAGCCAACTTTTGATATGTTGCTATCCAAATATGCAAGTCAAGCGGCGGTTCTAGCTCTAATCGGCCATCACATTCAAAGTGTTCAAGATTGCCTCCGGAGCAAGAGTTTCGACGCTATGTAAGGCCATATGGGTCATGGGCACCGACACCATGGATGTCACAACCTCGCTATGCGCCATATTACATGAGAGGCTTGGTGGAGGATGGGGCGGCCCCAATGGCTCCTTATGCTTTTCATATGGGGCAAAGACCTAGAAGGCCCGCCATGAGAGACTTTATTATCCCTCACAAGGCCGTTTGAGCTATGGTGCTAATCCCACAACAAAAATTTCTCCAAGTAAGGCCAACAAAAAGTGTGGCGTGTTAAGTCACCTAATGCGGAAATTGCGTAATGTGACAAGCAAAAGGAGATCGAAAATCCGGTTGTTGGTAATCCGCTACTTCTAATGGTGATATTGTTATTGTTCAAAGAGGTTCGATGGTTAATGATCATGAGGCGAGCACAAGCAAGACCAAACCAAGGGATCCCAAATATACTCAACCTAAGCGGTGTCCTCCCGGTTTAACTAAGACCATGAAAAGGAGATTACAACGCATGAGAAACCACGAGAAGGCAGAGCATAACGAGGAGAGGCAAAGGGACAAAGTTTTCAGTAAAATTCGGCCCATGGCACTCACAAAACAAGTGTGGAGGCCTAAACAAAAACAAAACACAAATGCTTCTACATTAGTCGCAAAGAATACCTTCACCACCGAAAGAGGATGATCGACCCTATTACATCGTCCACACCACCAAACATCCCCTTCAATTGAGGAAACTTTAAGCCCAATATACACATTGGGAGATGAAGATGAGATGGTGGATTATGAATCTACGCCGGTTCAGGAAGGTATGGATATTAATATGGTATATTATTTACCTGCCGAGTTTCATGCTACACGTGAAGATGGGGAGGTAGCCAAGCTGGATTTTGGTCCTAAGAATGCTATCTTCGAGAAGCCAAGAGAACCGGTGAAACACTTGAAGCCATTGTACCTCAAAGGTCATATTAACGGATCGCCGGTTGCTAGGATGCTCGTTGATGGTGGTGCTGTGGTAAATCTTATGACCTACTCGGTCTTCAAAAAGTTGGGTTAGATGATGATGCGTTGATGAAGACCAATATGGTACTTAATGGATTCGAGGGTAAAGAAAAGACAGAGGCCAAAGGTGTGATGTGCATGGAACTCACCGTGGGAAGCAAAACTTTGGCCACCACATTCTTCATCGCCGAGGTGCAAGGTAACTATAATGTTATATTAGGTCGCGATTGGGTTCATGCTAACCAATGTGTGCCATCTACCATGCATCAATTTTTAATACAATGGATCGATGATGAGGTAGAAATCATTCACACGGATAATTTGGCTTGTGTTGCTTTGGCCGATGCATCGGTGGATTGGAATCATCCCGATGTAACTTGCTTAACAGTATGTGACCTCTCGGAGTTTGATTTCCTTAGTGCTACAAGGAACGGGTTCATTCCCATCTCTTTAAAGCCGATTGGTGGTAATCGGTTACAAGGTATGATGTGAACAAGAAGTTAAAATCAACGGCCGATATATAACTATCGCCCTTAGCATAAACATGTCCGATACATAATTATCATCCTGAGAAAAATAAATGGCCGATGGAGTGTTGACATCGTCCTTAGAACAAATACATTGCAAATTATTTTTCTAAGACGCAAGTTTTCTTAAAAACAGGGGGCATGTGTTGACACCAGATTTTGGCATGGTCAAAACATAATTGAGAAGGCCTCAAATGGAGAAGTGCTCAAAATGATAAAGTTCCGTATCGTCAAAAGGAGAAACTTTGATATTTGGGCGTAGCCATCCGATCTCATCTTTAAGGCCGAAGTTGTGTTTTGAGTATTCAGATTTTGTATTCAGAATACTATCCTATTGATTACGCCCCAAGATGGCATCATATGAGAAAAGTTCCTACACGGATTGTCTTCGCCTCGTCGAGGCGATCGATTTTGATATAAGAAACGTCTAAATCGGAGTTCGTATGCAAAAGTTAGAGCCGAAAATGCGCAATGCATCAGGATGGCCGGACACTCGAGAATGATCATCCGGGTTTTGGATTTCTCCGAGGACTACGGACACTCGGGGTTGTTTGTCCGGTTTTGGATTTTTCTGCCGCAGACTTGAAAACAGCCTAAAACCCCTCAAGATGGCCTCGATCAAAAAACGCTCAACATGAAAGTTGTTCGTCTCGTCGAAGCGGTCAAGATTGCTTTTTGGGCTCGTTTCCATCCGAGGTTGTTTACCACCACAAAAAGACCCATAAAAGTGCGGCCGGTTTAAACCGAATAGTTTTGGAAAGTTCGGATAAAACCAATCAATTTGACTAGGGTTTTGGACATGAATTGATGCAATTTTCTTGAAAGGAAAGCCTAGATGAATCCTTTTCTTTACGGGAAGTCCAAATTACTCTTATATATGTTGGGGGTGACTAGATTGAACAACACACAATCGCAAAACCCATCTACTTTTACCCTAGTTTTACATCCATCCCTTGTTGTTTCTCTCTCGTTCTTCGCTCGTTCTTCGTGTTGAAGGGCGTGATCCTCGAGGCTCTAGGGGTGGCAACCGACCTAGGCGGCCCATGCGCCATGGCGTCAGACGGGGTCCCTCCCGGCGCGTGGGGTTCGGTGCTCAAAAGCGCCCGCCGGATTGCTTATGCATGCGCTCGGACGGGTCTCCTTCGACGTGAGCTGCGGTGCATCACCCTCGGCGTCGGAGGTACACGGTGACGTGTTCGTGTGCGAACACCTGCAGGGGTGTCCAACTTAGCCCATCACAAGCTCTCACGATCAACGAAGGATATTCCTTCACTCGGAACAACCTGGTCATACTCGGAATCCCGGTTACAAGACATTTCAGCAATGGTAAAACAAGTCTAGCAAAACCTCCCGATGCACGGCCTAGCCTGATAGAAGGTGTGCGGTCTCATTCTCAGGGTACACCGGATGAGCGAAGCGTACATATATATATCAGATACCCCAAGTGTCAAGGGGCGGCCCCGCACGATGCTCTAGTTTGGACAAACACTCAGAGGAGCACTGGCCCGGGGGGGTTAAAATAGAGATGACCCTCGGGGCTGCAGCTCCCAAGGGAAAAGAAATATGTGGTAGGCAAATGGAAAACTAATGTTGGGCCTTGCTAGAGGAGTTTTATTCAAAGCGAACTGTCAAGGGGGTCCCATAACCCTAACCACGTAAGGAACACAAAATAAAGGAACATAACACCGGTATGACGGACACTATGGCGACAAGAGTGAAACAAAACACCAGGCATAAGGCCGAGCCTTCCACCCTTTACCAAGTATATAAATGCATTAATTAAATAAGAGATATTGTGATATCCCAACATAATCATGTTCCAACATGGAGCAATCGTCAACTTCACCTGCAATTAACAACGTTATAAGAGGGGTTGAGCAAAAGTGGTAACATAGCCAAACAACGGTTTGCTAGGAAGAAGGGTTAGAGGCTTGACATGGAAATATGGGAGGCCTGATAAACAAGTAGTAGGTAGCAAGACATAGCGATAGAACGATCAATTAGCAAGCAAAGATAGAAGTGATATCGGGGGTAATGATCATCTTGCCTGAAATCCCGATAGGAAGAAGATCGAATCCATGAAGTAGACGAACCAACGTAGTTGAACGAATCCTCACAACCACAACGTAACCGGAACTATCAAGGAGAAACACAACCGGAAAGAAGCAAACATCATGGTAAACAACCATCACATAAACATGGCATAATGCACAATCAAGTATGATGCATGTCCGATTTAATGATGCATGGCATGGCAAAATGCAACAAACAACACTAGAAATTAAGTTGAGCTCAATATGCAACGAATTGCATATTGATGAAATACCACAATAATTATTTAGTTCTCTCCCGTTTAATCTACTCAACAATATTAAATGTTGTTAAACATGGCAAGAGGTGAAGCATAAGTAAACTAACTATTTAGGCATGTTAAATGTTGTTAAACATGGCAAGGGGTGAAGCATAAGTAAACTAACTATTTAGGCAAATTAAATGAGGCCGGAAATAACAAACAACTATTTCAGAAAATCCTCATGTGTATATTTCGAATTTGGTACTGTTCTGCCCCAATTCATATTTTAAAGTTGTTAAACATCAAAATAAAGTGCACCAAGTTATTCTATGCATTTTTCTACCCCATTTACATGTAAATTTTATTTAATTCGGAGCTGCAGTTATTTAGTTATTAAATAAATCATTTTAGCATGGCATTTGAGCAAATTAATGCAAACAGCAAGTTAAACATTTCTAACATGGATGAAAGTTGCATATTACGAAATTAGATGAAATTTTACACATTTTACATATAGAACATGTTCTGTTTGGATGCATGAAAATTTACTTATTAGCAATTTTAAACCAAGGTCCTTTCTATAAAAAATGCAGTGCACTGGTTAATTAGCAAAAACGTTCTGCGGGAAAAAACGTGACTCAGGCCGAACTGGCTGGCCCAACATGCACAGGAGAGGGGCGGATGTTGCTCACCCTGGGCTAAGGCCCAGCTAGGTGGAGGTGGGAGCTGGGCCGCGGTCAACGAGCAAAGGGGAGACCGAAGTTGATGAAGGGGTCAACGCGAGGTGCGGGCGAGCGGGCGCCTCGTCCTCTGCTCGTCAGGAAGCAGAGCAGTGGCGGCGTCTTGGCGCGGGCTGCAGGCGGCGCGGATCCGGGGTAGGACGGCGGATCCGGTCGCAGACGGAGATGAGGCAGCCGGGTCTTGCGGTTGGCGGCGCTGAACTCCATCGGGCGGCCATGGATGGGACCTGCGAAGCACCATGGCTGCGGGGTGAGGGAGAGGAACGAGGGGAATTGAAAGAAAACGGGGAAGGGAGAGGAACGAGGTCACCAGCGGCGAGGTTTGGGCCAAGGCAGGAGAAGGAGGGCCGGGGAGGTCCTGTGGTGGCAACGAAGCAGAGGGCGACGGGACTTGGGGCTCCATGGCCACGGCGGAGCTCCTGCGGCTGCTGTTCCAAGAGAGGAAGAGAGGTCAGGGGGGAGAGCGAAAAAGGAGGTGAAGCAAGGAGGCAGAGGAGGACCGGCGGGGTGGAGCTCCGGCGGTGGCTGTCCTCGGCCAGGGAGGAGGCAGGAGCCAGGGGGCACGTGAGAGGTGGTGCTCCGGCATGGAGGCGCGCTCGGAGACGAGGGTGCTGGCTGGATGGCTGCGTGTGGCTTGCAGACAAGGGGACCGAGGAGGTGGCGCTCGGAGATGCGGTTGGATGGATGGATCGATGGAATTCGGTGGGGATTGGCCGGCGGATGGGATGGATGGATGGGACAAGGCTAGGGTTAGGGTATGATCTGATTTTTGTAAGTGGGTGGATTAGATTAGGACCCTCCGATTAAATCGGACGGTCGAGAATAAATAGGCTAGGGAGTTCGATTAAAGAACCGAAGATATTTTAGGGATGCTTGGGGATGATTCAAATCCAACGGTAACGACAAGTCGGGTTGGGTTCGGGATAGCTTTCGGACGCGCGCGAGGGGTTTGAGTATTGTGCAAAGAGGGTCAAACGGTCGAGCAACAAAAGAATGGTTGGTCTTGAAAGGGACAACGAAGGCAACGGGGAGAAGCGGGAACTAAGAACGGATGCAAGTTTTAAGAAAACATGCAGATGCAATGCGTATGATGCCATGGCAAAAGCAACAACAACAAAATAAAACACACGACGGCAACGAAGAACATGGAAAACTTCTGGAGCGTTGGTCTCGGGGCGTCACAGGCGCGCCCCCACGGCTTGTCGCCTCCTCGTGTGCTATTCGGACTACTTATTTTCTAATTTTTTAAATATTCCAAAATGGAGTAAAATTGCCATTGGAGAAATTTTGAAGTCGGTTTACTTACCGTATCACATACCTATTGCTTTTTCAGGGCTCTAGAGCATTCTGGAAATTTTCCCTTATGTACTCCTCCGGTGTTATGGTATTAATAATATTTGTTTCAACATTTATGGGAGTACCGAAGATATAATGTTTGATTCTTTGCCCATTTACCACCTTCGAGTTGGTACCCACGGCATTGTTGATCTTGATGGCACCGGAACGATAAACTTCCTCGATAATGTAAGGACCTTCCCATTTAGATAGAAGTTTACCTGCAAAAAGATCTTAAATGAGAGTTGTATAGCAAGATATGGTCATCTACATTAAATTCACGCTTTTGTATCCTTATGTCATGCCATCTTTCAACTATTTCTTTAAATAATTTGGCATTTTCATAGGCTTGGGTTCTCCATTCATCAAGTGAGCTAATGTTAAATAGCCTCTTCTCACCGGCAAGTTTGAAATCATAGTTGAGCTCTTTAATCGCCTCGATAAGCCTTATGCTCAAGTTCGAGAGGTAAGTGGCCTGATTTTCCATAAACCATTTTATAGGGAGACATACCCATAGGACTTTTGTAAGCAGTTCTATAAGTCCAAGGTGCATCATCAAGTTTCTTAGACCAATTCTTCCTGGATCTATTAACATTCTTTTGCAAGATCAATTTTATTTCTCTATTACTTAATTCTACTTGTCCACTAGACTGCGGATGATAAGGAGATGCAATTCTATGGTTAACATCATACTTAGCAAGCAATTTACGGAAAACACGATGAATAAAGTGTGAACCACCATCGGTCATTAAATATCTAGGGACTCCGAACCTTGGAAAAATAACCTCTTTAAGCACTTTAATGGAGGTGTTATGATCAACACTACTAGTTGGAATAACTTCTACCCACTTAGTAACGTAATCAACAGCAACCAAAATATGTGTATACCCATTGGAGGAAGGAAAATGTCCCATATAATCAAGTCCCCAAACATCAAATGGTTCAATAACAAGTAAATAATTCATAGGCATTTCCTGTCGTCTAATAATTTTACCAATTCTTTGACATTCATCACAAGATAAGACAAACTTACGAGCGTCTTTGAAAAATGTAGGCCAATAAAAACCAGATTGTAATACCTTGTGTGCAGTTCTATCTCTAGCTTGGTGTCCTCCGTAGGCCTCAGAGTGAAACTTGCATAGGATTTGTTCCTGTTCATGCTCAGGTACACAACGTCTAATAACACCATCTACTCCTTCTTTATAAAGGTGTGGGTCATCCCAAAGGTAATGTCTTAAATCATAGAAGAACTTTTTTATTTTGTTGGTATGTAAAACTAGGTGGTATAAATTTAGCAACAATATAATTAGCATAGTCTACATACCATGGAGTGCTATGAGAAGTATTTACAACAGCTAATTGTTCATCAGGAAAGCTATCATCAATAGGTAGTGGGTCATCAAGCATATTTTCTAACCTAGACAAGTTGTCTGCTACGGGGTTCTCTTGAGCTTGCGTTGGTTTTCCCCGAAGAGGAGAGGATGATGCAGCACAGTAGCGTAAGTATTTCCCTCAGTTCTTGAGAACCAAGGTATCAGTCCAGTAGGAGGCCACGCATAAGTCCCTTGTACCTGCACAAATCGATAGCTACTCGCAACCAACGCGATTAGGGGTTGTCAATCCCTTCACGGTCACTTACGAGAGTGAGATCTGATAGAGATAATATTTTTGGTATTTTTGGTATAAAGATGCAAAGTAAAAAGTAAAAGGCAAAGTAAAACAAAGCAAGTATAAAAGTGATGGAGATTGATATGATGAGAATAGACCCGGGGGCCATAGGTTTCACTAGTGGCTTCTCTCAAGAGCATAATTATTCTACGGTGGGTGAACAAATTACAGTTGAGCAATTGACAGAATTGAGCATCGTTATGAGTATATCTAGGTATGATCATGTATATAGGCATCACGTCCGAGACAAGTAGATCGAAACAATTCTGCATCTACTACTATTACTCCACTCATCGACCGCTATCCAGGATGCATCTAGAGTATTAAGTTAAAAAGCAGTAACGCCTTAAGCAAGATGACATGATGTAGAGGAATAAATTCATGCAATATGATAAATACCCCATCTTGTTATCCTCGATGGCAACAATACAATACGTGCCTTGCAACCCCTTCACATCCTTTGGGTAAGGACACCGCAAGATTGAACCCAAAGCCATGCACTTCTCCCATTGCAAGAACTACCAATCTAGTTGGCCAAACCAAACGGATAATTCGAAGAAACTTGCAAAGATAACTCAATCATACATAAAACAATTTCAGAGAAGATTCAAATATTATTCATAGATAAGCTGGATCATAAACCCACAATTTCATCGATCTCAACAAACACACCGCAAAAACAAGATTACATTGAATAGATCTCCACGAGAGAGGGGGAGAACATTGTATTGAGATCCAAAAAGAGAGAAGAAGCCATCTAGCTACTAGCTACGGACCCGAAGGTCTAAAGTAAACTACTCACACTTCATCGGAGAGGCTATGTTGTTGATGTAGAAGCCCTCCGTGGTGGATGCCCCCTCGGGAGCTCCTAACAGGCCTCAATATGGGATCTCGTAGATACAGGAAGTTGCGGCGGTGGAATTAGGTTTTTGGCTCCTGTTCTGATCGTTTAGGGGTACGTAGGTATATATAGGAGGAAGGAGTATGTCGGTGGAGCAACAGGGGGCCCACGAGGCAGGGGGCGCCCCCCACCCTTGTGACCGCCTCTCTGGTTCCTTGGTGTAGGGTCCAAGTCTCCTAGATCACGTTCGGTGAGAAAATCACGTTTCCGAAGGTTTCATTCCGTTCGGACTCCGTTTTGATATTCTGTTTCTTCGAAACACAGAAAAAGGCAAAAAACAACAATTCTGGGCTAGGCCTCCGGTTAATAGGTTAGTCCCAAAAGTAATATAAAAGTGGAAAATAAAGCCCATTATAGTCCAAAACAGTAGATAAAGTAGCATGGAGCAATCAAAATTATAGATACGTTGGAGACGTATCAGGCATCCCCAAGCTTAATTCCTGCTCGTCCTCGAGTAGGTAAATGATAAAAAGAGAATTTTTGATGCGGAGTGATACTTTGGCATAATTTCAATGTAAATCTTCTTAATTGTGGTATGAATAATCAGATCCGAAAGGTTCAAGACCAAAGTTCATATTGACATAAAAAATAATAATACTTCAAGCATACTAACTAAGCAATTATGTCTTCTCAAAATAACATGGCCAAAGAAAGTTCATCCCTACAAAATCATATAGTTAGGCTATGTTTCATTTTCGTCACACAAAGATGTTCCCAACTTCTATACCCCGATGACAAGCCAAGCAATTGTTTCATACTTAAATAATCTCAAACTTTTTCAACCTTCACGCAATACATGAGCGTGAGCCATGGATATAGCACTATGGGTGGAATAGAATATGATGATGGGGATTGTGTGGAGAAGACAAAAAAGAGAAAGTCTCACATTGACGAGGATAATCAACGGGCTATGGAGATGCCCATCAATTGATGTCAACATGAGTAATAGGTATTGCCATGCAACGGATGCACTAGAGCTATGAATGCTCAACAAAAGAAAACTAGTGGGTGTGCATCCAACTTGCTTGCTCATGAAGACCTAGGGCATTTTGAGGAAGCCCATCATAGGAATATACAAGCCAAGTTCTATAACGAAAAATTCCCACTAGTATAAAAAGACAACTTATGAGACTCACTATATGAAAAACATGGTGCTACTTTGAAGCACAATATATGAGACTAACTACATGAAGAACAAGGTGCTACTTTGAAGCACAAGTGTGGAAAAAGAGATAGTAGCATTGCCCTTTTTATTTATTTTCTTTTGTTTGGCCTTTCTTTTTTTCTTTTTGGCCTTTTTTTTGGGCAATGCTCTGATAATGATGATCATCACACTTCTATGGATTACAACATAAGGATTACAACTCGAAACTAGAACAAGATATGACTCCATATGAATGCCTCCGTGATGTAACGGATGGTGCAATGAATCAAGAGTGACATGTATGAAAAATAATGCATGGTGGCTTTGCCACAAATACGATGTCAACTACATGATCATGCAATGACAATATGACAAAAGTAAACTATGTCATGATGATGATGAACGGAACGGTGGAAAGTTGCATGGCAATATATCTCGGAATGGCTATGGAAATGCCATAATAGGTAGGTATGGTGGCTGTTTTGAGGAAGATATAAGGAGGTTTATGTGTGATAGAGCGTATCATATCACGGGGTTTGGATGCACCGTGAAGTTTGCACCAACTCTCAAGGTGAGAAAGGGCAATGCACGGCATCAAGAGGCTAGCAAAGGCGGAAAGGTAAAAGTGCGTATAATCCATGGACTCAACATTAGTCAAAAGAACTCATATACTTATTGAAAAATTTAGAAGTCATCAAAAATCAAGTACTACGCGCATGCTCCTAGGGGGATAGATTGGTAGCAAAATACCATCGCCGTCCCGACCGCCACTCATAAGGATGCACAAGCCGTGTACACTTCATGTTTCAAATTTGTTACACAACTTTAACCATACGTGCATGCTACGGATTTGCAAACTTCAACACAAGCATTTCTCAAATTCACAACTACTCAACTAGCACGACTTTGATATTATCACCTCCATATCTCAAAACAATTATCAAGCATCAAACTTATCTTAGTATTCAACGCACTCAAAAGAAAGTTTCTCATATCTTGAATACCAAGTATATTAATATTAAGCAAATTACCATGCTATTAACGACTCTCAAAATAATCTAAGTGAAGCATGAGAGATCAATAGTTTCTTTAAAACAAATCCACCACCGTGCTCTAAAATATCTAAGTGAAGTACTAGAGCAAAAATTATCACGCTCAAAAGATATAAGTGAAGCACTATGAGCAAAACTATCAAGCTCAAAAGATATAAGTGAAGCACATAGAGTATTCTATCGATTCCAATTCATGTATGGCTCTCTCAAAAGGTGTGTACAGCAAGGATGATTGTGGTAAACTAACAAGCAAAGACGCATAAATAATACAAGACGCTCCAAGCAAAACACTTATCATGTGGTGAATAAAAATATAGCTCCAAGTAAATTACCGATGGAAGTGGGCCGAAGAGGGGATGCCTTCCGGGCATCCCCAAGCTTTGACTTTTGGTGTCCTTGGATTATATTGGGGTGCCATGGGCATCCCCAAGCTTAGGCTCTTGCCACTCCTTGTTCCATAATCCATCAAAAGAATTCACCCAAAACTTGAAAACTTCACAACACAAAACTCAATAGAAATCTCGTGAGCTCCGTTAGAGAAAGAAAACAAAAGACTACTTTAAGTACTGTAATAAACTCATTCTATATTTGTATTGGTGTTAAATCTACTGTATTCCAACTTCTCTATGGATCATAAACTATTTTACTAGCCATAGATTCATCAAAATAAGCAAACAACACACGCAAAACAGAATCTGTCAAAAACAGAACAGTCTGTAGTAATATGTAACTAATGCAAACTTCTGGAACTCAAAACATCCTAACCAAATTTGACGGCCTGGAAAATTTGTTTATTGATCAGCAGCAATTTGAATCAGTATTTTATCACGTTCTGGTGGGTTTTAACAATTCGGGCACTAAGCACAAAGTTTCTGGAAATTATAGCAAGATCAAATAACTATCATCCAAGAAGATCCAATAGGTTTAACTTGGCACAAACACTAATTAAAAGATAAAACCACATCTAAACAGAGGCTAGATGGATTATTTATTACTAATCAGCAAGGAAAAATATTGGGTTGTCTCCCAACAAGCGCTTTTCTTTAAAGCCTTTTTAGCTAGGCATTGAGATTCAAAGATGCTCACAAGAAAGACAAGAATTGAGGCACAAAGAGAGCATCATAAAACATGTGACAAACACACTTAAGTCTAACATACTTCCTATGCATAGGCATATTATAGGCAAAAAAATCATCGTAGCAAGAAAAAACTAGCATATGCAATGAAGCGGAAATGAACAATAGCAATCTCAACATAAGATAGGTAATTTAGTAACATGAAAAGTGATGGAGATTGATATGATGAGAATAGACCCGGGGGCCATAGGTTTCACTAGTGGCTTCTCTCAAGAGCATAATTATTCTACGGTGGGTGAACAAATTACTGTTGAGCAATTGTCAGAATTGGGCATAGTTATGAGTATATCTAGGTATGATCATGTATATAGGCATCACGTCCGAGACAAGTAGATCGAAACGATTCTACATCTACTACTATTACTCCACTCATCGACCGCTATCCAGTATGCATCTAGAGTATTAAGTTAAAAACTGAGTAACGCCTTAAGCAAGATGACATGATGTAGAGGATTAAATTCATGCAATATGATAAATACCCCATCTTGTTATCCTCGATGGCAACAATACAATACGTGCCTTGCAACCCCTTCTCACATCGGGTAAGGACACCGCAAGATTGAACCCAAAGCCATGCACTTCTCCCATTGCAAGAACTACCAATCTAGTTGGCCAAACCAAACGGATAATTCAAGAAACTTGCAAAGATAACTCAATCATACATAAAAGAATTCAGAGAAGATTCAAATATTATTCATAGATAAAATTTGGATCATAAACCCACAATTCATCGATCTCAACAAATACACCGAAAATAGAAGATTACATCGAATAGATCTCCACGAGAGGGGGAGAACATTGTATTGAGATCCAAAAATAGAGAAGAAGCCATCTAGCTACTAGCTACGGACCCGAAGGTCTGAAGTAAACTACTCACACTTCATCGAAGAGGCTATGGTGTTCATGTAGAAGCCCTCCGTGGTGGATGCCCCCTCCGGCGAAGCTCCGGAACAGGCCCCAAGATGGTATCTCATGGATACAGGAAGTTGCGGCGGTGGAATTAGGTTTTTGGCTCCTGTTCTGATCGTTTGGGGATACGTTGGTATATATAGGAGGAAGGAGTATGTCGGTGGAGCAACAGGGGGCCCACGAGGCAGGGGGGCGCGCCCCCACCCTCGTGACCGCTTCTCTGGTTCCTTGGCGTAGGGTCCAAGTCTCCTGGATCACGTTCGGTGAGAAAATAAAGTTTCCGAAGGTTTCATTCCGTTTGGACTCCGTTTGATTTTCTGTTTCTTTGAAACACTGAAAAAGGCAAAAACAACAATTAATTTGGGCCTCCGGTTAATAGGTTAGTCCCAAAAGTAATATAAAAGTGGAAAATAAAGCCCATTATAGTCCAAAACAGTAGATAAAGTTGTAACATCCCAAATTTCCTATTTGGAATGTTTTACAATTATAGCTAAGCATCTATGCATTCTGTTTGAAATTGAGTGGCATTTGAAGTTTCAGAAGTTTTTGAGTTGTTGGTATTTGAATTCAAATTTTGGCGGTGGAAAGTTATTTCAAAACTGCACTGATAAATACTTGAGAAAAAGTATGAGAGGAGTAAACATGACACTCCAAAAATATCAGAGGAAAAACATTGCCAAAAAGTTTGAATTCAAATTTGAGTTTTATTTGGAATTTTGAAAAAAATGAATTTTTATAAAGTTTGGATTTTGCCCCTGGAAAAATGTTCAAATGATAGGGAATATTCCCCTGATCATTTTGATATATGTATGTCCTATATAAAATATTTATATTTAAGTATTTTCTCTCTCTCTAATTATTCAAAAATAGAAAAGGACCCAAAGGCGCCCGGCCGAACCAAGACTGGCCTAATCGAACCCGGCCCAATTGCCAGCCGGCCAATGAGCCAGCCCCCCTCGCCCGAACCGACTCGGGTCGGCCGAATCGACCAAACCCCTCTCCCCTCATTCGACGTGGTGGACCGCCCCTTCTTCCCTCGCGACGCCGCCCGCGCCGGCTTCACGCCGGATCCTGCAGGATCCGGATTCATAAATCCCCTCCCCGATTGCCCCTCGTCCAAGTCGTGCCCTACCCCTATAAATACCCCCCCTCGCCTCACCCGACGCCCTTCCCTCCATAAAAAACTCCGGAGCACCCGAAGGCCGCCGCCATTAACGTCGCGCCCGTCGCCCGGTCATCCTCGAGCTCCATCAACCCCACCAAACCAACCCCGCCCGTCTCGAACCCGGGCCGGAGGTCTCCGCCGACGCCTCGACCACCGGAGTCGCCGAGCACTTCGCCCGAGCCGCCATCGCCGTCGCCGCCTCGGTAACTCATGGGACCCCTCCGCGTTGGATCTAGGTGTACGGTTAGGATTAGATCCTCAAGGGGTAGGTTATTTCTAATCAACCGTCCGGTTTATTTTGTTTAGTTAGGTTTTATTTAAACCGCCGATTCGCTTTTAAACCCTAGGCCGTAGTTTAGTTATTTAACCAAGCGTTATATAGGCCCATTAGCCCGTTTTTCTTTATTTTTCATTTTCTGTTTTAGCAGAATAGTTTCAGTTTTGTAAAATTCATATCTTTTCATCTACTCAATATTTTTAAGTGATTCTTTTTTTATTGGTTTGCAAATTTATTGTAGTTCCTGTAGAAAATATAATTAGCTATGTTAAAATTATTTAGAATTGCTTTATTTTAGATTTAGACAGAATAGTAAATCTGCTATAAAGTGAGTTAGGAAAATTATTTTTAGTGATTCTTTTTGTCACAACTTTGTTTTGACATTACCTAACCGTAGGAATTTATTTGGGAATTTTAGGATTAATAAAAAATAGTTTTAATCAGAATCATGTTATTCTTAATTAATTAACTAGCTACTGCTTTTCCTATTGTTTTAGTTAGCAAATAAATTTATTTTTCATATGTGATAGATTATTCTAGGTTAGTTTCTGTCACTTTAGAGCATGAAATTTTATTTATAATAAATAAAACTTTTATTTTATTTTTCCTACTAGAATTTGCTTTAGGCCTAATAGGAGTTTTATAATAGATTTTAAAGTGATTCTTTTGCTCCTAGTTGCTTGATGAATCCTTTTACATTAGGTAGCATAAACCCATGCTTAGGTTCTGTTAAGAAAATTTTTGTTATGTAAAACTATTTTTAGTTGTTGCTTAAAGTAGGAAAACTTTGATTTGGTTTTTCTTTGAGTTTCCTTTGGGTTTTGATTCGTTTATTTTGTGTGTTTCATATTACTATGCTGTTATGTAAGTGATCATATGTTGTATGCTTATTGTGGTTATTGTTTGCCTCGGTAGAATTTTCGGAGTGCGAAGCTTGCTACCACGAGTCCCTAGCTTACGAAGATCGTCAGCAAGGCAAGTCATTGATCATGTTTCTTTACAATACCTATGATTTTTATTGCATTAGAATTTCCTCCCCACCATGCATGCAGAGGTGAAATTTTGAAGTTATGTTCTTGAGTAGTATCGTGAGGTAGGATGAACCAATTCCCTTGTTACCATGACCGGGATGAAGTAGTTTATTTTTGTTATGCTCAGAGACGGGGTTGGTTGAGTGAATTCATAAGGGAGATGTGAGAGTCTTAAAGATGATGACAACCCCATGACTTCAAGATCAAGATGGACTTCAAATTCACTCTTGGGTGGAGGACGGTTGACGGGCACCTGGAGAACCCAAAGTGGTTGGCGGGATGCATGGAGAAGCGCCATGACATCTTGCGGAAAGCTTCACCCAGCCACGAAGAGACGGATGTATACCCCATCGACCGGAAGCTTACGTGCAGCCGCAAGCCATTATGGGCTCGCTTGGTCAACCCTAGTTGTGACTCTGGTGGGCCGGTACTACGAGATGTAGAAGAATGAGGATTGGATGGGTACCGGCGTTGGTCGAGGAACTCTTCGGAAGACCCTGTTCGTTCGTCCTGCCTTCAAACACCATGAAGTGCGAAGACTTAAAAGGAGGAACGATTCTTGCGGGTAAAGTGCGCAAACCTCTGCAGAGAAAAGATCTAATCGATTAGCCGTGTCCCGATTCTACGGACAATTTGAGCCTTTGGAACTTGGAAGTATTCGAAATCTCAACACTGAAATTAATAATTTAATTGAGGGGTTATGACTTAATAATTTGGGAATGAGACATTGGTTGGCGGAACCATCTCAATAACTACCAACAATTTTGTAGTTTTTGCAAACAAGTCCTTATTGTAGGAAAAACTGGCTTTTCGCAAAATGATGAAACTTAGAGCCCCACAGCCAAATTGCATATAGTGTTAGTAATTTTATTATTGTTCTCTCTTCATGACTTGCCGGCATATTCAAAATGTCGACCTACACACGGCTGCAACGTCTTATGTTGCGGAGGAGTATTCCGATCAGGATTGAGGCTACGATCCGCGCTTGGCGATTGCCCTTTGAGTCGGATGGACTCGCTATTCTTCTACGCTCCGCAGCTTTATTTAGTTTATTTCTCATGAGTTGGCCTTGGCCAATTTATTCTATTGTAATAAAGACTCTATATGAGAATCGTGTAATAAATTCAGGTGTGATTGAACTTTGAATATTTCATCAATGTACTGTGAGTGCCAGCATGATCTTGGGATGGTACAGACACAGAGACTTGAACGATTTTGGGTCAGGTCGCTACAGAGATGGCATCAGAGCACACGCTGACCGTAGGACGTAACCCCTAGGATCGGAAAGCCATAGGAAGAGATTACTTATTTTATATCCTTATCATTCCATAATTCTCCTGCTCATTTCGACTTCTCTCCGATTTTCAACATTCTAGATGGCCGCCAAGTTCACCCCGGTTTGCTACGGAGTTTTGCCACCAGATGAGACGATGCCCTTCGGCAGAAGCTGGTCCAGATCGTGAAGAAGCTGAAGATTGCTCGCCCTCGATCACCGGAAGCCTACCAATGCACTTCCGACGGATACCCGCTCTGAGGATCGAGGTGCACATTCCAGGAGAACCTTCGGAGGACATATGAGCCTATTGACTTTGAGTTTACCGACTTCAACCTGGATCCTCGGAAGAGACATGGCGATTTATCGTGCACTTGGACATCTCCGAGAAGAGTACAGGCGAGCTCGATCCATCGAGACCTCGCCATGGTTTCTCGCAGAGCAAGGAATGGAGATATCATCCGCATCAGAGGACGACTCCATTCTCTCGTATGTCCAAGACTTGGAGTGTCTCCTCAGAAACGGGAGATCCAGACTCGCCGTAACTCGAAGGTACACAGGAGGCTGTTGTTCCGTGAATCAGAATCGAAGAGAAGGCACACGCAGACTTCCTTGACCATGAGGAAGAAATCGCGGACTTCATGGAGAGAGTCGACAAGCTGAAGATGGATGTTGCCGCATTAGAGGAGAAGATGGACCTGGGAGAAGATCTTTTTCCGAGTGGAGATGACGGACCCCTCGTAAGCAATGACCAGGATTATGAAGGGAGCTCCACCGAAGAAAGCCGCAAGAGGAGGCGCCGCATTAGAGGACGCCACACTGGAGGACATCGCACCAGAGGACGCAAGGATTATTGATGAAGACATTTAGCCGACCACCATGTTATTTTATTTTCCGTCGATCAGTTAGGCCGTTATTTTCGATTAGTCGTGAGATATTTTGTAATCGAGATTGAACCATGTTTGAGATGATTGAATAAATGATTGGTGTGATTATGATTGTGCATTCATATGGGTAGTGATATTTTCTCATTAGACCCTTGTTCTATTCTAATTTTCTCATCCACTCCAAAACACCAGATGCCTCCGAGACGTGACCCGGTCTCAACTTCCCGGAGCTCACCCAAATGATTCAAAGCAGCAGAATGCCCTCATGCGAGATGCTCATCCGTAACCGTAACAACAACAACAACAATCCACCGCCACCACCCCTGTTGACAACTTGACTCGGTTCCTAAGGCTTAATCCGCCGGTGTTCTCTAGCAGACCGAGCCGATTGTGGCCGATGATTGGCTCCGCAAGGTCGGAAGGGAGTTAGTCACCGTTGGATGCACCGATGCAGAGAAGGTGCGCTTTGCGCACATCAACTTGATGGACCTGCAGCTTCTTGGTGGGAGAACTACACCGCCACTTATCCCATCGGCACCATCACGTGGGATCGGTTCCAAGAGCCTTCCGCACCGCTCATGTTTCATTTGGAGCCATGAGTGCGAAGAAGCGTGAGTTCCGCAACTTACGCCAGGGAACCGTCTTGTGGGACAAGACGTGGATGAGTTCAGCAAGTTAGCTCGCTATGCCCCGGATGATGTGGCCACAGATGCCGCAAAATAGGAGAAGTTTCTCGAGGGACTCAATGACGAGCTGGGTATGCAGCTTATGGTGGCTACCTTCACCAACTACCAGGAGCTGGTAGACAAGGCCACCATACTTGAAGGCAAGCAAGAAGCAGATTGATAGTCGCAAGCGGAAGTACAGCCAGGGGAAGTACACGGAGCTCATGAAGCCCCGTTATGCCCCATACTCAGGAGGGCATACCCATCACAACCATGGAGGACATAACCATGGAGGAAATGGGAACAACCGCAACCAGGACAACAAGTCAGGCAATGGAAATGGCAATGGAAACGGTAATGGGAACCAAAGATCGCCCCGCCTTACTCGTAAAGATCTCGAGTCACATCACTGCTTCAAGTGCCGTAAAACAGGCACTATGCCACCGACTGCCCGGAGGCCAAGCAGAGGAATGGAAAGCGGCAATGGAAGCTCGTGAAGAAGCCCAACCCTTTCCCTCGTGCTCGGGTGAACCACATTGACGTGGAGGACGTCTATGATCAGCCTGCATAATCGTGGTTGGTAAGTTTTTATTGAATTCACGCTCAGATTGGTACTCTTTGATTACGGTGCAACGCATTCATTCATATCAAGGGTAGTTGTGGAAAAGTATGGGTTGCCCACTAAAACCCTTAGAAGCCCCCTTCGGCGGGCCTGCATGAGGAGAGATGATGGCAGGCTTAGGCTGTCATGCAACCCTCAACATCGGGAACCATAAATTTCCCGCAGACCTCATAGTATTGGAAACCCAGACCTTGGATGTAATCCTAGGCATGGATTGGTTGACGAAGTTTGAAGGAAACATAGATGTGCTCAAGAAGTCAATTCCGCTCACCACTCCGGAGCGTAAGAGGATCAAGTATGTATCGGGCGTATCACGATGAACAATCAGTGAATTCCCTCACGGGAGTTTTTCAGAGGAAGTGCCAATAGTGCAAGAATTTCCCGATGTGTTTTGAGGAATTACCAGAATGCCACCAGACAGAGACATTGAATTTCTGATTGAGTTATTGCCCTAAGACAGCCCCAATATCCAAGAGACCCTATCGGATGCCACCGAACGATCTGAAGGAGATCAAGAATCAAATTAATGAGCTATTGGAGAAAGGATATATTCGCCAAGCTCATCACCTTGGGGAGCCCAGTTCTCTTGGTAGAGAAGAAGGATGGAACCTTGAGAATGGTTGTTGATTATCGCTCGTTGAACGACGTGACTATCAAGAACAAGTACCCTCTGGCGATGATTAATGACCTGTTTGATCAGCTAGTTGGAGCCAAGGTATTCTCCAAGATCGATCTTCGATCGTGGTATCATCGATTGAAGATCCGTGAAAAGGATATACCCAAAACAGCATTCACCACGTGTATGGTTTATATGAGTATACCGTCATGTCATTTGGATTGACTAATGCCCTGCATACTTCATGAATTTGATGAACAAGGTATTTATGGAATATCTGGACAAGTTTGTCGTGGTGTTCATCGATGATATACTAATTTTCTCCAAGAGCGAGGAAGAGCATAAGGAACATTTGCGTCTAGTTCTGGAGAAACTCCGAGAACATCAGTTGTATGCCAAGTTCAGCAAATGTGAATTTTGGCTGAAGGAAGTCGGATTCCTCGGACATGTTATTTCAGGAGAAGGAATAGCAGTTGACCCCACCAAGGTTGAATCGGTCACCGATTGGCAGTCACCCACCTCACCAAGGAGATCCGCAGTTTCTTGGACTCGCAGGATATTATCGGAGATTCATTGAGAATTTCTCGAAGATTGCCAAGCCCATGACCGAAATTGAAGAAGGATGCCAAGTACATTTGGACCGAGGATTGTGAAGCCAGTTTTCAGGAATTGAAGAAACGTTTGGTCACAGCCCCAGTACTGATTTTGCCGGACATACACAAGGATTACCAGGTATATTGTGACGCTTCTCGCCAGGGACTCGGAGGAGTACTCATGCAGGAAGGAAAAGTTGTAGCTTATACCTCCGCATGACTACGACCACACGAGATGAATTATGCCACACATGATTTGGAGTTAGCAGCCATAGTGCATGCACTCAATACCTGGAGACATTTCCTCATCGGAAACCGATGTGATGTTTACACAGATCATAAGAGCTTAAAGTATATTTTCACGCAGAAAGAGTTGAACCTCAGGCAGAGGAGATGGCTAGAGTTAATAAAGGACTATGACATGAGATTGCATTATCACCCAGGGAAAGCTTATGTTGTAGCAGATGCTTTGAGCCGTAAGAGTTATGTGAATACTCTTATAGCAGGAGGATTACCCGTGAGTTAGTCGATGACCTCGGAGATCTCTCGATCGGAGATAGTTCCGAGAGGATATGTTGCAACTCTGGAAGTTCAGTCCACTTTGGCCGAAAGGATTCGTGAAGCCCAGAAGTCGGACAAGGAAATTGAGGAGATAAAGAAAAAGATGAATGAAGGAAAAGCTAAAGGGTTCCGTAAGGATGAACACGGAGCTATATGGTTCGAGGATCGTATTTATGTGCCCAATGATCCCGAACTCAGAAGCTAATTCTTCAGAGGCTCATGATTCACCATACTCGATTCACCGGTAACACCAAGATGTACCGGATTTGAAGGAAAGTTTACGGTGGGCGGTATGAAGAAGGATATTGCCGAGTACGTAGCGATGTCGATGTTTGTCAATGAGTAAAGGCGAACATCGAAGCCAGCAGGGTTACTTCAACCTTTGCCGATTCCCGATTGGAAATGGGAAAAACTTGGATGGATTTTATCACAGGATTACCCAGACCTGCTCAAAGTTATGATTCCATCCGGGTAGTGGTTGATCGTTTGACCAAGGTAGCTCATTTCATCCCGTGAAGACTACCTATACCAGTGCTAAGTTGGCCAAGATATACATGACCAGGATCGTATGTTCGCATGGAGTTCCGAGGAGTATCGTGTCGATAGAGGAACACAATTTACCTCAAAGTTTTGGAATCGTTACATGAAACTTTGGGTACGAGACTGGAGTTCAGTACAGCCTTTCATCCGCAGACAGATGGACAGACCGAGAGAGTCAACCAGATTCTAGAGGACATGTTGAGAGCTTGTGTGCTAGACTATGGGTCTAGCTGGGATGATAATTTGCCATACGCAGAGTTCTCATACAACAACAGTTAGCAGACCAGTCTGAAAGATGGCCCCTTTCGAAGCTCTATACGGAAGGAGGTGCAGAACACCATTGCTGTGGGATAGTGTTGGAGATCGATCACTTTTCGGTTCCGATCTTATCAGAGATTCCGAAGAGAAATTCAAGCTGATTCGAGATAGGCTCAAGATAGCACAGTCGAGGCAGAAGAGTTATGCCGACAGTAAACGCAAGGAACTAACTTACGAAGCGGGAGACCGAACATATCTTCGTGTGTCTCCACTTCGTGGAATCAAGAGGTTCGGTGTTAAAGGAAAGTTAGCACCCCGATTCATTGGCCCCTACAAAATCCTCGAACGTCGTGGAGAAGTTGCTTACAAGTTGGAATTGCCGGAAGGATTGTCCGGAGTTCATGATGTCTTCCATGTTTCTCAGCTGAAGAAGTGTCATGCCGACATGGCCGATATTCCGCTGAGACACACAGTGCCCCTAGATGCCATACAGCTTGACAGTGATCTGACTTATAAGGAGAAACCAGTCCGAATTCTCGAGACTGCGAACAGAGTCACCCGCAGCAAGATCATCAAGTTTTGCAAGGTGCTGTGGAGTCATCACTCCGAGGAAGAAGCCACCTGGGAGCGAGAAGAAGACCTCCTTCGAGACCACCCGCACCTATTTGTTAGTTAACCCGAATCTCGAGGGCGAGATTCATCTTAAGGTGGGTAGGTTTGTAACATCCCAAATTTCCTATTTGGAATGTTTTACAATTATAGCTAAGCATCTATGCATTCTGTTTGAAATTGAGTGGCATTTGAAGTTTCAGAAGTTTTTGGAGTTGTTGGTATTTGAATTCAAATTTTGGCAGTGGAAAGTTATTTCAAAACTATACCTAATAAATACTTGAGAAAAAGTATGAGAGGAGTAAACATGACACTCCAAAAATATCAGAGGAAAAACATTGCCAAAAAGTTTGAATTCAAATTTGAGTTTTATTTGGAATTTTGAAAAAAATGAATTTTTATAAAGTTTGGATTTTGCCCCTGGAAAAATGTTCAAATGATAGGGAATATTCCCCTGATCATTTTGATATATATATGTCCTATATAAAATATTTCTATTTAAGTATTTTTCTCTCTCTCTAATTATTCAAAAAAAAATTAGAAAAGGACCCAGCGCCCGGCCCAGTGGCCCCCGGCCACACTGGCGACCCACCGAACTGACCAGCGCCACCAAAGGCCAATGAGCCAGCCACCCCTCGCCCGAACCGACTCGGGTCGGCCGACCGACGAACCCCTCTCCCCTCACTCGTGGGTGGACCCGCCTTCTTCCTCGCGCACACCACTTGCCGCTTCGCCGGATCCTCAGGATCCGGATTCATATAAATCCCCCAATTGCCTCCTCGTCCAAGCCGTGCCCTACCCCTATAAATACCCCCTCACCTCATTCCCCCTCGCCTCACCCGACGCCCTTCCTCCTCATAAAACCTCAGCCGAGCACCCAGCGCCGCCCATTAACGCTTGGCGCCCGTCGCCCGGCCATCCCCGAGCTCCATCAACCCCACCAAACCAACCTCGCCCGTCTCGAACCTGCGGAGGTCTCACGACGCCCCGACCACCGAGTCGCCGGAGCACTTTCGCCGCCCGAGCAGCCGTCGCCGTCGCCGCCTCGGTAACTCGGGACCCCTCCCGCGTTAGATCTAGGTGTACGGTTAGGATTAGATCCCCCGAAGGGGTAGGTTATTTCTAATCAACCGGTCCGGTTTATTTTGTTTAGTTAGGTTTTTATTTAAACCGGTCGATTCGTTTTAAACCCTAGGGCGTAGTTTAGTTATTTAACGCCGAAGCGTTATATAGGCCCATTAGCCCGTTTTTCTTTATTTTTCATTTTCTGTTTTAGCAGAATAGTTTCAGTTTTGTAAAATTCATATCTTTTAATCTACTTAATATTTTTAAGTGATTCTTTTTTGGTTGGTTTGCAAATTTATTGTAGTTTCTGTAGAAAATATAATTAGCTATGTCAAAATTATTTAGAATTGCTTTATTTTAGATTTAGACAGAATAGTAAATCTGCTATAAAGTGAGTTAGGAAAATTATTTTTTAGTGATTCTTTTGTCACAACTTTGTTTTGACATTACCTAACCGTAGGAATTTATTTGGGAATTTTAGGATTAATAAAAAAATAGTTTTAATCAGAATCATGTTATTCTTAATTAATTAACTAGCTACTGCTTTTCCTATTGTTTTAGTTAGCAAACAAATTTATTTTTCATATGTGATAGATTATTCTAGGTTAGTTTCTGTCACTTTAGAGCATGAAATTTTATTTATAATAAATAAAACTTTTATTTTATTTTTCCTACTAGAATTTGCTTTAGGCCTAATAGGAGTTTTATAATAGATTTTAAAGTGATTCTTTTGCTCCTAGTTGCTTGATGAATCCTTTTCTCGTTAGGTAGCATAAACCCATGCTTAGGTTCTGTTAAGAAATTTTTGTTATGTAAAACTATTTTTAGTTGTTGCTTGAAGTAGGAAAACTTTGATTTGGTTTTTCTTTGAGTTTCCTTTGGGTTTTGATTCGTTTGTTTTGTGTGTTTCATATTACTATGCTGTTATGTAAGTGATCATATGTTGTATGCTTATTGTGGTTATTGTTTGCCTCGGTAGAATTTTTGGTCTGAAGCTTGCTACCACGAGTCCCTAGCTTACGAAGATCGTCCAAGGCAAGTCATTGATCATGTTTCTTTACAATACCTATGATTTTTATTGCATTAGAATTTCCTCCCCACCATGCATGCGATGGGTGAAATTTTGAAGTTATGTTCTTGAGTAGTATCGTGAGGTAGGATGAACCAATTCCCTTGTTACCATGACCCGGACGAAGTAGTTTATTTTGTTATGCTCAGAGACGGGGTTGGTTGAGTGAATTCATAAGGGAGATGTGAGAGTCTTAAAGATGATGACAACCCCATGACTTCAAGATCAAGATGGACTTCAAATTCACTCTTTGGGTGGAGGACGGTTGTGGGCACCTGGAGAACCCAAAGTGGTTGGCGGGATGCATGGAGAAGCGCCATGACATCTTGCGGAAAGCTTCACCCAGCCACGAAGAGACGGATGTATACCCCATCGACCGGAAGCTTACATGCAGCCGCAAGCCATTATGGGCTCTGGCTTGGTCAACCCTAGTTGTGACTCACTGGGCGGTACTACGAGATGTAGAAGAACGGTAGGATTGGATGGGTACCGGCGGTGGTCGAGGAACTCTTGGAAGACCCTGTTGCGTTCGTCCGTCTTCAAACACCATGAAGTGCGAAGACTTAAAAGGAGGAACGATTCTTGCGGGTAAAGTCATAAACCTCTGCAGAGAAAAGATCTAATCGATTAGCCGTGTCCCCGATTACGGACAATTTGAGCCTCTGGAACTTGGAAGTATTCGAAATCTCAACACTTAAATTAATAATTTAATTGAGGGGTTATGACTTAATAATTTGGGAATGAGACATTGGTTGGCGGAACCATCTCAATAACTACCAACAATTTTGTAGTTTTTGCAAACAAGTCCTTATTGTAGGGAAAAAGCGGCTTTTCGCAAAATGATGAAACTTAGAGCCCCACAGCCAAATTGCATATAGTGTTAGTAATTTTATTATTGTTCTCTCTTCATGACTTGCCGGCATATTCAAAATGTCGACCTACACGGTACAACGTCTTATGTTGCGGAGGAGTATTCGATCAGGATTGAGGCTACGATCCGCGCTTGGCGATTGCCCTTTGGAGTCGGATGGACTCGCTTATTCTTCTACGCTTCGCAGCTTTATTTAGTTTATTTCTCATGAGTTGGCCTTCGCCGAATTTATTCTATTGTAATAAAGACTCGATATGAGAATCGTCTAATAAATTCAGGTGTGATTGAACTTTGATTATTTCATCAATGTACTGTGAGTGCCAGCATGATCTTGGGATGGTACAGACACAGAGACTTGACCGATTTTGGGTCAGGTCGCTACAAAAGTAGCATGGAGCAATCAAAAATTGTAGATACGTTGGAGACGTATCAGGTTCTCAGCTCCCTTCCTATCAATAATATGTAAATCAAATTCTTGTAGCAGGAGAACCCATCTAATAAGTCTAGGTTTAGCATCTTTCTTTTCCATGAGCTATTTAATAACAACATGATCAGTGCGAACAGTTACTTTGGAATCAACAATATAAGATCTGAACTTATTACAAGCAAACAGAACTGCTAAAAATTATTTTTCAGTTGTAGCATAGTTTCTTTGAGCACTGTCTAGAGTTTTACCAGCATGATGGATAACATTTAATTTCTTACCAACACTTTGTCCTAGAATAGCACGAATAGCGTAATCACAAGCATCGGACATAATTTCAAAGGGTAGGTTACAATCAGGTGGTTGAACAATAGGTGCAGAAATTAAGGCTTTCTTAAGTATTTCAAATGCTTCTACACAATAATCATCAAAAACAAATGGAGCATCTTTTTGCAAGAGATTAGTAAGAGGCCTTGAAATTATAGAGAAGTCTTTAATAAATCTCCTATAGAAACCAACATGACCAAGGAAACTTCTTATACCTTTGATATCTTTAGGACATGGCATATTTTCAATAGCTTCAACTTTAGCTTTATCAACTTCAATGCCTCTTTCGGAGATGTTATGCCCCAAGACAATACCTTCATCAACTATAAATTGGCACTTCTCCTAATTCAAGACAAGATTAGTTTATTCAGATCTCTGCAAAACTCGATCAAGGTTTCTTAAGAAATCATCAAAATAAGTTTCGTAAACGGAGAAATCGTCCATGAAAACCTCAACAATATTTTCACAAAAGTCATAGAATATAGCAGTCATGCATCTTTGAAAAGTAGCGGGTGCATTGCATAAGCTAAAAGGAATATGTCTATAAGCAAAAGTACCAAAAGGGCATGTAAAAGTAGTTTTTTCTTGATCCTCTTATAACACAAGTATTTGGGAAAAACCAGAGTAACCATCTGGAAAGCAGAAATGTGTATGTTTAGATAGTATTTCTAGCATTTGATCAATAAATGGCAGATGATAATGATCTTTCCTAGTAGCTTTATTTAATTTTCTAAAATCATTTACCATTCTATAACCTGTAACAATTCTTTGTGGAATCAATTCATTGTAATCATTAGGAACAACAGTAATGCCTCCCTTCTTAGGGACACAATGAAAAGGGCTTACCCATCTACTATCAGCAATAGGATAGATTATACCTGCGTCCACAAGCTTTAATATTTCATTTCTTATCACTTCCTTCATCTTAGGGTTCAACCATCGCTGATGAGCAACAACTGGTTTAGCATTAGGTTCCATATTAATTTTGTGCTGACATAGAGTGGGACTAATGCCCTCAAGATCATCCAGAGTATATCAAATAGCGACACGGTGCTTTCTCAGAGTTTTCAATAATTTCTTTTCTTCATGCTCTGAAAGGTTAGCACTAATAATAACAAGATATATCTTCTTTTCATCGAGATAAGCATGTTTCAAAGTATTAGTTAATTGTTTAAGATCGAACAAAGGATCACTCTTGGGTGGTAGAGGATCTCGAAGAGTCTCAACAGGAAAATTGTGTTTGAAAACGGGCATTTGTTTAAACAAAATCTTGTCTAATTCCTTTGTTTCATTCATGAACATATCATTTTCGTGGTCTAGCAAATATTGTTCTAGAGGATCAGAAGGAGGCACGTCAATAGAAGCAAGTCCAATAATTTCATCTTTACTAGGCAATTCTTTATCATGGGGTTGTCTACAAAATTTGAAGAAATTAAACTCATGAGACACATCCCCGAAACTTACACTAATAGTTTCTTTCTCACAATCTATTTTAGCATTAACAGTGTTCAAGAAAGGTCTACCAAATATAATGGGGCAAAATCATCTTGTGGGGAACCAAGACCTAGAAAATCAGTAGTGTATTTTATTTTCCCACACAAGACTTCAACATCTCTAACAATCCCAATTGGTGAAATAGTGTCTCTATTAGCAAGCTTAATAATAACATTAATTTCTTCTATTTTGGCCGATGCAATATCATTCATAATTTCTTGGTATAAAGTAAAGGGAATTGCATTCACACGAGTACCCAAATGATATAAGCCATGATAAAAGTGATCTCCTATCTTAATAGAGACAATAGGCATGCCAATAATAGGTCTATGTTTATCTTTATCATCCGGTTTAGCAATTCTAGCAGCTTCATCACAAAAATAAATAACATGCCCATCAACATTATCGATGTAGAGATCTTTAACCATAGCAATACTAGGTTCAACTCTAATTTGTTCAGGGGGTGTGGGTGTTCTAGTATAACTCTTACGAACTACAGCTGAAGCTTTAGCATGTTCTTTTATCTGAACAGGAAAAGGTGGTTTCTCAATGTAAGCAATAGGAATAACCGGATCAACATTATAAGTAATAGTTTCTTCTTCAGCTTTAATAGGTTCTACCACTTTTACTTCAATGGGAGGATGATATTTAAACCACTTCTCCTTAGGGAGATCGACATGAGTAGCAAATGATTCACAAAAAGAAGCTACTATCTCAGAGTCAAGTCCATATTTAGTGCTAAATTCACGAAAAGCATCGGTATCCATAAAAGATTTAACACGATCAAACTTAAGGTTTATACCTAACTCCTTACCTTCACTGAGCTCCCAATCTTCAGAGTTGCGTTTAATTCTTTCCAATAAATCCCGTTTGAATTCAATAGTGTTCTTCATAAAAGAACCATTACAAGTAGTATCGAGCATGGATTGATCATTACGAGAAAGTAGAGCATAAAAATTCTGAATAATAATTTCTCTTGAGAGCTCATGATTGGGGCATGAATATAACATTGACATAAGCCTCCACCAAGCTTGAGCGATACTTTCTCCTTCACGAGGCCAAAAATTATATATATATCACGATCAACCAGATGCATAGGATAAAACTTCTGATGAAATTCCAATTTCAATCGGTTGTAATTCCAAGCTCCAATATCATCACATAGCACATACCATGTTAACGGCTTTCCCTTCAAAGATAAAGGGTAGACTTTGTTCTTGACTTCATCCTTGGGTAAACCTGCAAGCTTAAATAATCCACAAACTTCATCCACATAGATTAGATGCAAATCAGGTTGTAGTGTTCCATCTCCTGCATAAGGATTAGCTAGTAGTTTCTCTATCATACCCGAAGGAATTTCATAATAAATATTTTTCAGTACGTGCAGTAGGTCGAGGAGCAACTTCTTGCTCTACCGGTCGAGGTGAAGATACCTCGAACAAGCCCCTAAAAGGATCATTTACGATAGTGACAAGTGACAGTAAATTTCAGCACGTAATATAAATTTTTCCTTACCAAATTCCACTCACCAAAGGCGCTTCACTCCCAGGCGACGGCGCCAGAAAAGACTCTTGATGACCCACAAGTATAGGGGATCTATCATAGTCCTTTCGATAAGTAAGAGTGTCGAACCCAATGAGGAGCAGAAGGAAATGGGTTTTTAGCAAGGTATTTTCTGCAAGCACTGAAATTATTGGTAACAGATAGTTTTGTGAATAAGATAATTCTTAACGGGTAACAAGTAACAAATGTAACAAAGGTGCAGCAAGGTGGCCCGATCATTTTTGTAGCAAAGGACAAGCCTGGACAAACTCTTATATTAAGCAAAGCGCTCCCAAGGACACATGGGAATTATTTTCAAATTAGTTTTCATCATGCTCATATGGTTTGCGTTTGTTACTTTGATAATTTCATATGTGGGTGGACCAGTGCTTGGGCGCTGTCCTTACTTAGACAAGCCTCCCACTTATGAGTAACCCCTCTCGCAAGCATCGGCAACTACGAAGGAAAAATTAAGATAAATCTAACCTTAGCATGAAACATGTGGATCCAAATCAGCCCCTTACGAAGCAACACATAAACTAGGGTTTAAGCTTCTATCACTCTAGCAACCCATCATCTACTTATTACTTCCCAATGCCTTCCCCTAGCGACAAATCATGGTAAAGTGTCATCTAGTCGATGTTCACATAACACCACTAGAGGAAAGACAACATACATCTCATCAAAATATCGAACGAATACCAAATTCACATGATTACTTATAACAATACTTCTCCCATGTCCTCAGGAACAAACGTAACTACTCACAAAGCATGTTCATGTTTAAGATCAGAGGGGTATTGGATATCATTAAGGATCTGAACATATGATCTTCCACCAAGTAAACCAACTAGCATCAACTACAAGGAGTAATCAACACTACTAGCAACCCATAGGTACCAATCTGAGGTTTTGAATACAAGAGATGAACTAGGATTGGAGAGGAGATGGTGCTGGTGAAGATGTTGATGGAGATTGACCCCCTCTCAATGAGAGGATCATTGGTGATGACGATGGCTTCGATTTCCCCCTCCGGGAGGGAAGTTTCCCCTGCAGAACAGCTCTGTCGGAGCCCTACATTGCTTCTGCCCAGGTTCCGCCTCGAGATGGCGACGCTTCATCCCGAAAGCTATCTTCATATTTTTCAAGGTCAAAAGACTCCATATAGTAGAGATGGGCACCAGAGACCTGCCAGGGGGCCCACAAGCCCTAGGGGCGCGCCTAGGGGGGTAGAGTGCGCCACCAGGCTTGTGGCCACCTGGTGGGTCCCCTGTGGTAGTTTCTTGGCCCAATAATTCTTATGTATTCCAAAATAATTCTTCGTAAATTTTCAGGACATTTGGAGTTGTGCAGAATAGGTCTCTCACATTTGCTCCTTTCCAGTCCAGAATTCGAGCTACCGGCCTTCTCCCTCTTCATGTAAAATCTTGTAAAATAAGAGAGAAAAGGCATAAGTATTGTACCATAATGTGTAATAACATCCCATAATGCAATAAATATCAACATAAAAGCATGACGTAAAATGGTCATAGCGTCTTGTTTTCCCTTAGAGTTTCGAGTTCTGTTCACAAGTTGTCACGCCGCCGCCGCACCATCTTCATTATTGTTTCCATATACCACGACCACCAACATCTTCCTTACCGCTGCATATACATTCGCCTGTCCACCACCAGTCCGAGTCTACATATACATCACCTGTCCACCACCAATCCGAGTCCACATATACATCCGCCTGTCCACCACCAATCCGAGTCCACATATACATCTGCCTGTCCAGCACCAATTCGAGTCCACATATACATCCGCCTGTGCACCACCAATCCGAGTCTTTTCATAGTAGGTTTGTTTTCAAGATCCATCTATTTTCATATTCGTGTTTCCTTGCCTGAGTAGGTTTTGAAAAAAAATCGGCGACCCCCAGGCAGTTTTTAGGCCAACATTTTGGTGACTGATTTTTTTCCCTATCCTGTCTTCAGGTCCCATGGAGCGTTTTGAGACACTTGCCATCACAATGATTTTTATCGCACTTTTTGGTAGCCGCTGCCCTGATTTCTAAAAAAACAAAAAAAGTGCCTATCCTGTTATTTGGATTTGGGAAGAGTTTTGAGACACTCGCCATTATAGTGTTTTTCCGCAAAAAAAGAGCGCCAAAAAACACAGAGTGTGCTTTTTCCTTGTTTTTGTGTATCGCCGTGATTTTGTTAGTGTTCTAGGCTCGCATCTCCAGCACGGTCTAGCCTAGGACTAGCACAGTACCGTCGTTGAGCATTTATTCAACTTTGCATCTCTGAATTGATTATTGCTGACATTTTTTGCTACCATATCATAAGCCTTCCCAGCTCTAGATACATCTACATCATTCATTTGACACCACCTGGCAATCACTTTGTCCTAGCTTTGAGAGTTTTGACTACAATGGTTGCAGATCACCACCGACTGCTGGGTAAGAAATGGTAAGAATTTGAGATTTGCTTGACGGATTTGTGACACCCCACCACCGCCACTTTCTACTAGTTTGTAGGATCGTTTTCTTGTGTGTTTATATTGCTATTAACAATGGCAGGATCACAAGCCGACGAGATTGACTGGGAGAACATGACGAAGTAGCTTCATGATAAATTTCAGCAAATGTTAGGTCAATAGGTAGAAGAGGCGATGGCCAACTTTGGAAAGGCACTGGAGAGGATTGATGAGATTGAGAAGACAAATGACACCAAGTTGGACGCCAAGTTCGATGAAGTACTCGCACGTCTACCACAACCACCACCCGCATCTGCTGCACCATTGCAACAACATCAACAACCACCACTTAGTGATCCGGCAGGGCGAGCGCAGTGTGTTCCTCTTGAGCCAGGACAAAGTTCTGGTGCCGCTACAACTATTGTTGTTGCTTCTGTAGCTCCTGCTGCTACTTTAGTGGAGGAGGACTATTACGAGGATGAGATTGATAAAAATCAGAACTACGTGCAACCACCAGCACCACCATCACCAGGTCGTCCTCATGCATATAATCGCAACGATAGGGCTACTGCATCACCACCTCAGGTGCGAGATCATTATAATCTTCCTAAACTGAAATTGAATATTCCACCATTTGAGGGTAGATATGTTCCTGATATACATCTTACTTGGGAGTTAGAAACTGAACAACATTTACATGTTTACAATATCCCGAGGAGAGATGCGTTGCTGCTGCTGTTTGTGCTTTCACTAGTTTTGCATGTGTATGGTGGTCTGAACATTGTAGATTATATCCTATTCCAGCTACTTGGGCTGCTTTGAAAACTGTTATGCGTACTCGTTGGGTTCCACCATATTATCAACGTGAATTACTTAAAAACAATAGCATTTGAGACAAGGAAAAAATTCTGTAGAGGAGTATTATCAGGAATTATAAACTAGCATAATTAGATGTGGTATTGTTGAGGATAATGAGGCTATGCTTGCACGTTTTATGGGTGGATTAAATAGAGAGATACCGACCATTTTAGAGCATAAGGAGTATGAAAATATCACTCGTTTATTCCATCTTCCTTGCAAATATAAACGTGAAGTGCAGGATCAACAGGCATTGGCACGAACTAGCTTTTCTGCAGGTCGACCTTCATCATGGACACCGTGTGCGTCCTCTACTTCCACACGTTCTGCTGCACCGGTACCTCCATCAGCTACAACCTTCAACCGTGATACAAGAAAGCAGGCACAACCACCTGATGAGGACATGAATACCATTGTTACACCCACAGCCCCTGCTGCTATACATACTAGACCAATTACTAGAGCTGGCGCACGCCAATTAAATTACCAGGTACTTTCGTTTCTTGTTAATGATTCTAATGTTCATGAGAATATGATGCTGCCTAAATTGATACATTTGTGTTAATTACTAATGAAGGCCCTAGCATGGACCAAGATGGATGAACACTGGAGTAGGATCAAGCATGGAGATGAAGGCGCCCCCGAAGGGATCCAGAATGTCGTTTCTAGTGCATATTTGAGCACTTTGAAGCTTCTGTGATAACCTACAAGGACATGGACGAAATATACAAGATGCCCCTTCATAAATTTCGGCCATAGTTTATTTTTGGGTCAGGCCCATGTAATTTCGAAATACAACTTCCTAGGTTGTTTTTAGAGTCCGTATGTGTGGGGAAACAATGTTAGGGTTGGTTTCGGACCCCTCCTACAAGGGGTCACGAAATTCCCCCTACTCCTCCATATATACAGCCCTTAGGGCGTCGTTTAGACTTCGGGTTTTATTTAGATTAAAAGTTCACCATAGCTGCAACTTCGAGTACTTTGTTTGTGTTCAACGACCAGACCCAGACGTCACATAACCCCACCTTGATCAATAAAGCTTTCATCTTATATTCTCAATATCTAGATTGCAATCTTAGTTTCTTGCTTGTTCTTCGTTTGCTTATAGGAAATAGACCTTCGTGGTTAGGTTGATCATGCTCCAGCCTGGTCAATAACCCTTGGAAGTTGGTTTATCGATTGCTCAGGCGCTGTGTCTCGCACGTTCTAGTCGGATCGTCAAAGTCTACTCCCATAGAAAACAATAATCACCTTCTCATCGAAAGATGGGACACCTTTGCCTCTATCAAGTGTTATCATATTTCCTCGTTGCTCGATGAGATTTTATAGTTTTCCATAGTTTAGATCGAGTCTGTTCTTCATACTTACAGTCCATGAAAAAGCCAAAAAAATTAGGGTTAGTCCATCATATCCAAACCAATCTGAGCCATTGCATAATATTTTCTGTATTTTCTTTGTTGAATTTTTGGTTGCATCATTGTGTCAAGTTGCTGGTCTTAGTGACTAGTTTCCCTTAGAGTTTCGAGTTTTGGTCAAAATTTCTCATGCCGTCGCCTCACCATCTTCATTGTTGTTCACCACCAATCCGAGTCCACACATACATCCGCCTATCCACAACCAATCCGAGTCCACACATACATCCGCCTGTCCACTGATCTCTACTACACAACTTTATCCTTCTAGACGCTGTTGGGCCTCCAAGTGCAGAGTTTTGTTGGACAGTAACAAATTTCCCTCAAGTGGATGACCTAAGGTTTATCAATCCATGGGAGGCGTAGGATGAAGATGGTCTCTCTCAAACAACCCTGCAACCAAATAACAGAGTCTCATGTGTCCCCAACACACCCAATACAATGGTAAATTGTATAGGTGCACTAGTTCAGCGAAGAGATGGTAATAGAAGTGTAATATGGATGATGATATAGGTTTTTGTAATCTGAAAATATAAAACAGCAAGGTAGCAAGTGGTAAAAGTGAGCAAAAACGGTATTGCAATGCTTCGAAAGAAGGCCTAGGGTTCATACTTTCACTAGTGCAAGTTCTCTCAACAATGATAACATAATTAAATCATATGGCAATCCCTCAACTGCAACAAAGAGTCACTCCAAAGTTCCTATCACGGAGAACATAAGATGAAATTGCTTGTAGGGTACGAAACCACCTGACAGTTATTCTTTTCGATCAATCCATTGAGCTATTCCTATAAGTGTCACAAACTGCCCTAGAGTTCGTAGTAAAATAACACCATATGACACAAACAACTTCAGATTCATAATATTCAATTCAACATAAAGAACCTCAAAGAGTGCCCCAAGATTTCTATTAGAGAAACAAGGACGAAAACGTGCATCAACCCCTATGCATAGATTACCCCAATGTCGCCTCGGGAATCCGTGAGTTGAGTGCCAAAACATACATAAAGTGAATCAATAGAACACCCCATTGTCACCACAGATATCCCAACGCAAGACATACATCAAGTGTTCTCAAATCCAATACTCAATCCAACATAACAAAACCTCACAGAGCAAGACTCAATATATCACAAGAAGGTAGAGGGGGGAAACACCATATGATCCAACTATAATAACAAAGCTCACGGTACATCAAGATCTCGACAAATCAAGAACATGAGAGCCACTACAGGAGGACCGAGCTTTTGTAACATGGACTTGTGTTACTACATGTCCAAAAACGTGTTACTGCAACACGAGTAGTAACATATTTTCATAGATATAGTAACAGCGGGAGTAACACGTTTTTCTAACTCCTGTAACATAATTGGTAATATATTATTTTAGCTCTAGTAACACATTTAGTAACATAATTTCCCGTAAACTGTAACACCATAACCTAGTAACACATTTGTTATTACAAAATAGCGGGCCTAATACTATGCTAGAGCACATAGCTGCCATTTTGCATTCGCTAAACATAGGCGGGTCATGGTTCAAATTTCCCACCTAAGAAAGTGAGGAAGACACACGCCTCCACTTCATTCAGACAAATATAAAAGTAGGTTTTACAATTCATAAAGATATTCCAGAGACCAAATCCACATACACATATACATTGCACATAATAATACGATAAATGTTGAAATCAAAAGAATATAAGTGCATTATTAACAACAGAATCAGATTTGAACACAAATTTACATAAAAAGTTTTCAAACTTAGTAATCAGTATCAAATAGAGCACTACAAATACATCATCTTGCATATCAAATCTACTTGTATACATCAAGATCTTCCACAACTTTAAATGAACATTAGCTTCCTCTCGCCACAAATTTGTCCAAATTCAAGATATTCCATTTCAGTGTTGCTATTATAACAACAACTTCTGCCACCTCCTGAAAATTCCTGTCAACTCACATCATTATAATATTCCTTGTCAGAGCAACATAAATACACAACTCAAACTTTGAAAACAATATGAAAATAAAAATATATCATAAACTGGAAGGAAGAACCATGCTTTTCTTGGAATACTCATGACAATAACAAGTTCATGTGTACAACGATGAAGAACAATACATACACAATTTACTAAAATATAAAACGTCCAAGTTTATGTTATTGATTAAGATCCACATAATAAGTAACACCTCTAATTAAGAGCATGTCATTTTCGAAAAAAAAATTGCAAACAGTTTATTGTACTTTAAAGTACCATTCTAGACTGGCAACCATAGCTGCTACTAAGTGATTCAAAGCTGTGCATAAGTGGAAGAAGCCTAAGCTAGGGTTTGCTTAAGCGGACTACTAGTACCTCAGAAAAGTGATCCCACACCTATGATCTTTTCTTCATCTGCCTTCTTCCAGGTTGTTCATCCATCTGCTTCTTTTTACATTCATGCTCCTCCTTTCTTTCTTTCTTCTTCATAAACTTGTACCTCCTCTTGATCATCTCAACATCACCAACTCCACCAGGTTCAACCATCTAAAAATCAGGAACATAATTAGAATTCATGGGATCATTCTTCTATATGCAATAAGAATTAACAAGAATTCCAAAATACAAGTTACAATTAACATCAGTAAAATATAAATACTAGTAGAACCCTGGTTCTCCACTAACATCATATGAACATCTATGCAGAATAAACAAAAATAAAACAACAAGTCACTAACAATACAGAACAGTGCATCCAAGTTACCATGTACTCCCTCCGTTCGGAATTACTTGTCGCGAAAATGGATGTATCTAGACGTATTTTAGTTCTAGATATATACATTTTCGAGACAAGTAATTCCGAACGGAGGGAGTACATACAGAATCATGCACAAAGAATGAAACAAAAATTCAAGACGAGTGATGGGAGATGGGGGCTTATTACGTTGACTGATTGCCCAGTTTCTACCGTGGAAGATGCGGTGGCGAACTGGAGAAGACGCCGCCGAGATGCCGAGGTGGACCGGGGTCGCCGATGAGTTGCCGATGTGGAGTGTTGGGACTATGTCGAAGATTCGAAGATCGAATCGAAGGTGTGTGGACGCTGGGCGACGGCGGGTCCTTGTCCTCCTCTAGTCCTCTCCTTCCCTTGCGTGCAATGAGTCCAACGACGGCGCGACGGCCGGCGGTCTGTGAGAAGGCGAGGGCGGAGATGCGGGAGATGCCAGTCGCCGCGGAAGTCGGTGTCGGGGTGGCGGGTGGGGAGAAGATGAAGATGGCGATGGCCGACAAGCCTCGTGATGAGATAATCTTGGCGGCTGAGTAGGGGTGGTAGGGCAGGCGGTTAGGTTTTCGTGTGTGCGATGCGGGGCTGTGGGCGTGGGTGCTGGCTAGGTCTAGGCCGCATGGGGTTCGGTGGGCTAGTATTGGGCCGAAGGCAGCGAGGTTTGGGCTGGGATGATTTCGACCATTTCGGTTTGACCAAGAATCTGGCTCGGTTAGGCCTTTTTTTGCAGGTGACTCGGTTAGGCCTTGTAAAATGGTGCTTAGGAAAGGTTCCTAAAAAAATCCCCTAAAACAACCAATATGTTTTTAAGCACCGATGTTTATTTATAATGGGTGGACACTTAATTAGGTACCCCTCCTGTAGAAATAGACAATGATGTTTCAGAAAAAATCCGGTATATTTCTCTAAGCACATTTCTAAGCACCAAAAATTGTACAAGGCCTTAGTAGCCCAGCTAACCAAATTTTCTTAAATCAAAAAATCGGTTTATTTGGTTTTGTTTTTGGTTGATCGATTTTTATGCTCAACCCTATTAATATCTTCTATTAGAAATAAAAGCAACAAACAATTAATAGAGATACTCAGTAGTGGCTTAGGTGCAGACTCATCTTGGCATCCATGTCGAGAACACGAGAACGGAGGTAGAGCAGCAACCTACTCCCTATATTTCAACGATCTCGCGTTGCTGGTCCGAAGAGCGCCGCCAAACCAAGGACAAGCCCATCATCAGCAACATCGGAGGGAAACATAGATCAAAAAGCAGATGTTGCCTTCCTCGCCGAGACCCGCGTCACTGGTGCGCCATCTCTAGAGATCTAGTTCAGATCTATTGAGAACGAGGAAGAAGAGATTGACGGCATTGTGCTCTATGAGAGAAGTGTGACTCTCCGTCTTTGACGGATCCGGACAACAACTTGCGGGGCGGCGACGATGCTGGAGGCTCGGTGAGGAGTAGGGGAGTGAGGATGCGGGGCGGCAACGATGGGCGGGACGGTGCACAGAGTGGGGGACGGGGCGAGTTAGGTCTTGCCATTCAATGCGGGGTTAAATACATCAAATTTCTTTATGTAGCATGAAAAATCGATCGGTAATTTTGACACTCCATGTATGAGACTAATTTTTTTGCCTCCTCGGCTCTCAGCAAGTCTTTCACATTGACATTTTTTCCGCCCCTAGCGTCTGCTGGCCCGACGTGACATAATCCATGCAACATTTGATTACTTATAGTAGAAGAAACAAAACACTTAAATGAACCTTGGAAAACCATAGAAAATTTAGAGTCGGTATTTTTGCGTTCACAAACAATTAATTTTTCCAATTATATTTTGATTATGACCTATGCTTGTACATAGGTCCTAAATGTATTTTTAAATATTATTAAGATACATATTGTTTTTGTTCTACCAAGAAACATCCAAACACAGGTAGTCGAAACATAATATGAGTAGATGGTGCGTATGCCGACCTTCGCTTGACCTTATAGAGAAGGTCATACACTAACAAGTATTGATACAAGGATGTTTCTTTTTTGCATATGTTTTGTCACCTCGTTGGATCGCTACTTAGTCCTATATTGAGACAGTGTCGAGGGAGGCTTGGTAGAAGGCCGCAGGTTGTAATCCAGTGGCAATTTGAATTCATATTTGTCGATACAAATAAGGTGAAAGAAAGGTGTAGTCCAAATTTGAAGTGAAAATAATAATAATAAATCATGTAGTACAGACTTATTAGTTTGAGTTGAATGCTATAGTACTTATTCAAACATGTCCCCATTTGCAAATAATGTATGTTCCAACTTCTGGAAAATATTATGATTTCTTTATGGTGACACCGTGTACCAATAATATGAATACATGTCAATTTCCCTGAAATTTTGACAATATTTACATATTATTTTTTATCAAAATGATGCAAAATCAAGATAACCATTGCACTAAAAAAACAATTAAAATGTTCAACTAACTTTGCAATATGAATAGGAGGTCACGCGAAAAAATGGCCATGAAAACTAAATGATACTAACAAAATTTTCTATTTTAAGAAGGGAATAAAACTATGTATGGCGATGTATCAATGAAAGGTCACACAAAGCAATGACGGGGAAATTATTCAAATCACGCATATAAAGGTGTGGTAATGGTGAGGATGTTTTGAACACTCTATAAGGACCCTTATCATATGAGGCTCCAACACGAATGGGTTATCCCGTTAATTTGTTATGCGGTTTGTCGGTTTGTGTTCTCCTATATTTTTGTATTTTATTTTATTTTCTCTTTTATTTTCTCTTTTATTTTCTCTTTTGCATTTTATATTTCCCTTTTATAAATACACATATTTTTAAAATGCATAAAGTTTTTTTCCAAATAATAAACAATTTTTGAATCGATGAGCTTTTTTTGACAATCAAAAACATTTTCAGAAATTGTGGACAATTGTTAGTGAAATAATATTTCGTGAAACATGCGATCATTTTTTCAAATTCATGAACATATTTTTGAAATTAGTAAACATTTTTGGAACCCAAGAATAGTTTTAAAACTTCATATTTTTTAAAAAATTCACGAACAATGTTTTAAAGTAGTGAGCGTTTTTCCAACTGACGAACATTTTTTATATTCATGATATTTTTTGCATTTGTGAAATTTTTTTGAATGCACAAACATATTTTTGATTTGTGAACCATGTTTTCAAATTCTTGAACATTTTTCCAATTTGCAAAGATTGTTTTGAAATCACAAATATATTTTTAGTTCACAAACTATTTCCCTTTTTTTACTTTGCAAATATATTTTTGAATTTGAGAAGAATTTTCAAATTTTCCCAAACATAGTTTGAATTCCTTCTAAAATTAAAATGTCAAAAAAGGAAAATAAAAAGAGAAAAAGAAATAAAGGAACGGAGAAAACGCGTCACCCTGCACAGGACCGGCCTAAAACGCGCGCGGGGGATGTGGGGGTGAGCTATTTTATGCCAGGTCCCGCACTGGACCGGGCCAAACTAGTCAGACCGCTTAGCTTTTAGGCGCTGGCCCATCCGCGGAGGAAAAAATGTAGATGGCTCAACTACCGTACTTTGAATCGTATATACAACTTAATAACATGTCATTTGAACAACAATTACTGACTGGCCTGATGGTTAGTCTGTTCGCTGCTGAGCTATAGATCCGTGTTTCGATTCCTATTGGCCGCATTTTTTTCTGCCCTTTGAATTATCACCTGACCTGTTGGTCCTATATGGGTCCAAGTTGATGGATTCACAAAAAATATAAATAAACAATTTAATGCTGACAAGCGGGCCTATGTGTTATGATGATGAAGATTTATTAATGCACTTCATCAAATTCTATGCTTTTTCCTTAAGAGTTTTTAACGCTAGCTTACATACAATTATTATTATTATAATCACATAATGTAACACATTAGCAGTAACATGAACCTATATGTTATTGGTGTAGTATCCTTGTAACACCTTTTCAGATCTGTCCGAGTATGTGTTACCGTCAACCCTTGCAACACAAATGATATGTTACTTCATATTTACTTGTAACACGTCTTGTCATCTGTTACACCATTGTGTTACTTAACATCTGTTTTGTTGTAGTGGAGAGAGATCAAACACATAGCTACTGGTAGATACCCTCAGCCCCGAGGGTGAACTACTACCTCCTCGTCATGGAGACCGCCGGGATGATGAAGATGGCCACCGGTGATGGTTTCCCCCTCCAGCAGGGTGCCAAAACGGGCTCCCGATTGGTTTTTCCTGGCTACAGAGGCTTGCGGCTGTAGAACTCCCGATCTAGGTTTATTTCTGAGGTTTTTGGGATTTATTGGAGGTGTTGGCGTCGGGGACATGTCAAGGGGCCCCACGAGGCGATGATACGTCTCCAACGTATCTATAATTTTTTATTGTTCCATGCTATTATATTATCTGTTTTGGATGTTTAATGGGCTTTAATATGCTCTTTTATATTATTTTTGGGACTAACCTATTAATCGGAGGCCCAGTGCCAGTTGCTGTTTTTTTGCCTATTTCAGTGTTTCGCAAAAAAGGAATATCAAACAGAATCCAAACGGAATGAAACATTCGCGAGGATCTTTCTTGGAACAAACGCAATCCAGGAGACTTGGAGTGCAAGTCAGAGACGCAACGAGGCAACCACGAGGCAGGAGGGCGCTGATACGTCTCCAGCGTATCTATAATTTTTGATTGCTCCATGCTATATTATCTACTGTTTTGGACAATATTGGGCTTTATTATCCACTTTTATATTATTTTTGGGACTAACCTAATAACCGGAGGCCCAGCCCAGAATTGCTGTTTTTTTGCCTATTTCAGAGTTTCGCAGAAAAAGAATATCAAACGGAGTCCAAACGGAATGAAACCTTCGGGAGCATGATTTTTAGAACGAACATGATCCAGGAGACTTGGACCCTACGTAAGAGAAGCTTCCAGGAGGCCACAAGATAGGGAGGCACGCCCACCCCCCAGGGCGCACCCTCCACCCTTGTGGGCCCCACGAGATCCCATCTTGGGGCCTGTTCCGGAGCTCCGCCGGAGGGGGCATCCATCACGGAGGGCTTCTACATCAACACCATAGCCTCTCCGATGAAGTGTGAGTAGTTTACCTCAGACCTTCGGGTCCATAGTTAGTAGCTAGATGGCTTCTTCTCTCTTTGTGGATCTCAATACAATGTTCTCCCCCTCTCGTGGAGATCTATTCGATGTAATCTTCTTTTTGCGCTGTGTTTGTTTAGACCGATGAATTCCGGGTTTATGATCAAGATTATCTATGAACAATATTTGAATCGTCTCTGAATTCTTTTATGTATGATTGGTTATCTTTGCAAGTATCTTCAAATTATCAGTTTGGTTTGGCCTACTAGATTGATCTTCCTTGCAATGGGAGAAGTGCTTAGCTTTGGGTTCAATCTTGCGGTGTCCTTTCCCAGTGACAGTAGGGGCAGCAAGGCATGTATTGTATTGTTGCCATCGAGGATAACAAGATGGGGTTTTTATCATATTGCATGAATTTATCCCTCTACATCATGTCATCTTGCTTAAGGCGTTACTCTATTTTCATGAACTTAATACTCTAGATGCATGCTGGATAGCGGTCGATGAGTGGAGTAATAGTAGTAGATCCAGGCATGAGTCGGTCTACTTGTCTCAGACGTGATGCCTATATACATGATCATACCTAGATATTCTCAAAACTATGCTCAATTCCGTCAATTGCTCAACAGTAATTTGTTCACCCACCGTAAAATACTTATGCTCTTGAGAGAAGCTACTAGTGAAACCTATGGGCCCTGGGTCTATCTTCATCATATTAATCTTCCAACACTTACTTATTTCCTTTGCTTTTATTTTGCATCTTTATCACAAAAATACCAAAAATATTCTCCTATCATATCTATCAGATCTCACTCTCGTAAGTGACAGTGAAGGGATTGACAACCCCTTATCGCGTTGGTTGCGAGGAGTTATTTGTTTTGTGTAGGTACGAGGGACTCGCGCGTAGCCTCCTACTGGATTGATACCTTGGTTCTCAAAAACTGAGGTAAATACTTACGCTACTTTGCTGCATCACCCTTTCCTCTTCAAGGAAAAACCAACGCAGTGCTCAAGAGGTAGCAAGAAGATTTGTGGCACCGTTGCCGGGGAGGTCTACGCAAAAGTCAACATACCAAATACTTGTCACAATCCCTTATCTCCTGCATTACATTATTTGCCATTTGCCTCTCGTTTTCCTCTCCCCCACTTCACCCTTGCCGTTTTATTCGCCCTCTCTTTTTCGTTCGCCTCTTTTTCGCTTGCTTTTTGTTTGCTCGTGTGTTGGATTGCTTGCTTGTCACGATGGCTCAAGATAATACCAAATTGTGTGACTTTACCAATACCAACAATAATGATTTCCTTAGCACTCCGATTGCTCCTCTTACCAATACTGAATCTTGTGAAATCAATGCTGCTTTGTTGAATCTTGTTATGAAAGATCAATTCGCCGGCCTTCCTAGTGAAGATGCCGCTACTCATCTAAATAGCTTCGTTGGTTTGTGTGATATGCAAAAGAATAAAGATGTTGATAATGATATTGTTAAATTGAAGCTATTTCCTTTTTCGCTTAGAGATTGTGCTAAAGCTTGGTTTTCGTCTTTGCCTAAAAATAGTATTGATTCTTGGAACAAGTGCAAAGATGCTTTTATCTCTAAGTATTTTCCTCCCGCTAAGATTATCTCTCTTAGAAACGATATTATGAATTTTAAGCAACTTGATCATGAACATGTTGCACAAGCTTGGGAGAGGATGAAATTAATGATACATAATTGCCCTACTCATGGTTTGAATTTGTGGATGATTACACAAAAAATTTATGCCGGATTGAATTTTGCTTCTAGAAATCTTTTAGATTCGGCCGCGGGAGGAACTTTTATGGAAATCACTTTAGGAGAAGCTACTAAACTCCTAGATAATATTATGGTTAATTATTCTCAATGGCACATTGAAAGATCCACTAATAAAAATGTGCATGCGATAGAAGAAATTAATGTTTTAAGTGGAAAGATGAATGAACTTATGAAATTATTTGCTAGTAAGAGTATTTCTTCTGATCCTAATGATATGCCTTTGTCCACTTTGATTGAGAATAATAATGAATCTATCGATGTGAATTTTGTTGGTAGGAATAATTTTGGTAACAACGCATATAGAGGAAAATTTAATCATAGGCCTTATCCTAGCAATTCCTCTAATAATTATGGAAATTCCTACAACAAATCTTATGGAAATTTTAATAAGATGCCCTCTGAATTTGAGACTAGTGTTAAAGAGTTTATGAATTCTCAAAAGAATTTCAATGCTTTGCTTGAAGAGAAATTGCTTAAAGTTGATGAATTGGCTAGGAACGTTGATAGAATTTCTCTTGATGTTGATTCTTTAAAGCTTAGATCTATTCCTCCTAAGCATGATATCAACGAGTCTCTCAAAGCCATGAGAATTTCCATTGATGAGTGCAAATAAAGAACCGCTAGGATGCGTGCTAAGAAAGATTTCTTTATGAAAGCGTGTTCTTCAAGTTTCTATGAAAATAAAGATGAAGATCTAAAAGTTATTGATGTGTTCCCTATTAAATCTTTGTTTTGCAATATGAATCTTGATAATGATGGGACTGAATATGATCCACCTTTACCTAGAAGGCGTTCCAAGAATTCGGAGTTTTTAGATCTTGATGCTAAATTTGATAAAAGTGGGATTGAAGAAATCAAAACCCTAGATGTTGCTAAACCCACTATTTTGGACTTCAAGGAATTTAATTATGAAAATTGCTCTTTGATTGATTGTATTTCCTTGTTGCAATCTGTGCTAAATTCTCCTCATGCTTCTAGTCAAAATAAAGCGTTTACTAAACATATCGTTGATGCCTTGATGCAATCTTATGAAGAAAAGCTTGAGTTGGAGGTTTCTATCCCTATAAAACTTTATGATGAGTGGGAACCAACTATTAAAATTAAGATTAAGGATCATGAATTTTATGCTTTATGTGATTTGGGTGCTAGTGTTTCCACTATTCCCAAAACTTTGTGCGATTTGCTAGATTTCCGTGATTTTGATGATTGCTCTTTAAACTTGCACCTTGCGGATTCCACTACTAAGAAACCTATGGGAAGAATTAATGATGTTCTTATTGTTGCAAATAGGAATTATGTGCCCATAGATTTTATCGTTCTTGATATATATTGCAATCCTTCATGTCCTATTATTCTTGGTAGACCTTTCCTTAGAACGGTTGGTGCAATTATTGATATGAAGGAAGGGAATATTAGATTCCAATTTCCATTAAAGAAATGCACGGAACACTTCCCTAGGAAGAAAATAAAATTGCCATATGAATCTATCATGAGATCCACCTATGGATTGCCTACCAAAGATGGCAATACCTAGATCTATCCTCGCTTTTATGCCTAGCTAGGGGCGTTAAACGATCGCGCTTGTTGGGAGGCAACCCAATTTTCCTTTTTGTTTTTTGCCTTTTTCTTCTGTTTAGGAATAAATATTTGATCTAGCCTCTGGTTAGATGTGTTTTTATGTTTTAATTAGTGTTCGTGCCAAGTTAAACCTATAGGATCTTCTTGGATGATAGTTATTTGATCTTGCAGAAATTTCGAGAAACTTTCTATTCACGAAAACATTTTTTAAAAATTACCGGAACGTGATAAAATAATGATTCCGATTGCTTCTGATCAATAAACAAATTTCCTAGGTAGTCCTATATTGTATGATTTTTTGGAGTTCCAGAAGTTTGCGTTAGTTACAGATTACTACAGACTGTTCTGTTTTTGACAGATTCTGTTTTTCGTGTGTTGTTTGCTTATTTTGATGAATATATGGCTAGTAAAATAGTTTATAGACCATAGAGAAGTTGGAATACAGTATTTTTAACACCAATATAAATAAAGAATGAGTTCATTACAGTACCTTGAAGTGGTCTTTTGTTTTCTCTCGCTAACGGAGCTCACGAGATTTCTATTGAGTTTTGTGTTGTGAAGTTTTCAAGTTTTGGGTGAAAGATTTTGATGGATTATGGAACAAGGAGTGGCAAGAGCCTAAGCTTGGGGATGCCCATGGCACCCCAAGATAATCTAAGGACACCAAAAAGCCAAAGCTTGGGGATGCCCCGGAAGGCATCCCCTCTTTCGTCTACTTCCATCGGTAACTTTACTTGGACCTATATTTTTATTCACCACATGATATGTGTTTTGCTTGGAGCGTCTTGTATGATCTGAGTCTTTGATTTTTAGTTTACCACAATCATCCTTGCTGTACACACCTTTTGAGAGAGCCATACATGATTTGGAATTTGTTAGAATACTCTATGTGCTTCACTTATATCTTTTGAGTTATATAGTTTTGCTCTAGTACTTCACTTATATCTTTTAGATTACGGTGGTGGTTTTGTTTTATAGAAACTATTGATCTCTCATGCTTCACTTAGATTATTTTGAGAGTCTTAAATAGCATGGTAATTTTCTTAAATAATCCTAATATGCTAGGTATTCAAAATTAGTAAAAACTTTCTTATGAGTGTGTTGAATACTAAGGGAAGTTCGATGCTTGATGATTTTTTTGAGATATGGAGGTAATAATATCAAAGTCGTGCTAGTTGAGTAGTTGTGAATTTGAGAAATGCTTGTGTTGAAGTTTGCAAGTCCCGTAGCATGCACGTATGGTAAACATTATGTAACAAATTTGAAACATGAGGTGTTCTTTGATTGTCCTCCTTATGAGTGGCGATCGGGGAATGACGATGGTCTTTTCCTACCAATATATCCCCCTAGGAGCATGCGTGTAATGCTTGGTTTTTGATGACTTGTAGATTTTTGCAATAAGTATGTGAGTTCTTTATGACTAATGTTGAGTCCCTGGATTATACGCACTCTCACCCTTCCATCATTGCTAGCCTCTTTGGTACCGTGCATTGCCCTTTCTCACATTGAGAGTTGGTGCAAACTTCACGGTGCATCCAAACCCGTGATATGATACGCTCTTTCACACATAAACCTCCTTATATCTTCCTCAAAACAGCCACCATACCTACCTATTATGGCATTTCCATAGCCATTCCGAGATATATTGCCATGCAACTTTCCACCATTCTGTTTATCATGACACGTTCATCATTGTCATATTGCTTAGCATGATCATGTAGTTGACATAGTATTTGTGTCAAAGCCACCGTTCATAATTCTTTCATACATGTCACTTTTGATTCATTGCATATCCCGGTACACCGTCGGAGGCATTCATATAGAGTCATACTTTGTTCTAGTATCGAGTTGTAATCATTGAGTTGTAAATAAATAGAAGTGTGATGATCATCATTTAATAGAGCATTGTCCCAATAAAAAAAAAGAAAAAGGACAAAAAAAGGAAGGCCCAAAAAAAGAAATAAAAGGGGCAATGCTACTATCCTTTTTTCCCACACTTGTGCTTCAAAGTAACACCATAATCTTCATGATAGCGAGTCTCTTGTTTTGTCACTTTCATATACTAGTGGGAATTTTTCATTATAGAACTTGGCTTGTATATTCCAACAATGGGCCTCCTCAAGTGCCCTAGGTCTTCGTGAGCAAGCAAGTTGGATGCACACCCACTTAGTTTCTTTTGTTGAGCTTTCATACATTTATAGCTCTAGTGCATCCGTTGCATGGTAATCCCTACTCCTTGCATTAACATCAATCGATGGGCATCTCCATAGCTCATTGATTAGCCTCGTTGATGTGAGACTTTCTCCTTTTTGTCTTCTCCACATAACCCCCATCATCATATTCTATTCCAACCATAGTGCTATGTCCATGGCTCGCGCTCATATATTGCGTGAAAGTTTATAGGTTTGAGATTACTTAAGTATGAAACAATTTCTTGGCTTGTCATCGGGGTTGTGCATGATGAGAGCATTCTTGTGTGACGAAAATGGAGCATGACTAAGCTATATGATTTTGTAGGGATGAACTTTCTTTGGACATGTTATTTTGAGAAGACATAATTGCTTAGTTAGTATGCTTGAAGTATTATTGTTTTTATGTCAATATGAAGTTTTATCTTGAATCTTTCGGATCTGAATATCGATACCACAATAAAGAAGAATTAGATTGAAATTATGCCAAGTAGCACTCTGCATCAAAAATTCTGTTTTTATCATTTACCTACTCGAGGACGAGCAGGAATTAAGCTTGGGGATGCTTGATACGTCTCCAACGTATCTATAATTTTTTATTGCTCCATGCTATATTATCTACTGGTTTGGAAAATATTGGGCTTTATTATCCACTTTTATATTATTTTGGGACTAACCTATTAACCGGAGGCCCAGCCCAGAATTGCTGTTTTTTTGCCTATTTCAGAGTTTCGCAGAAAAAGAATATCAAACGGAGTCCAAACGCAATGAAACCTTCGGGAGCGTGATTTTTGGAACGAACATGATCCAGGAGACTTGGACCCTACATAAGAGAAGCTTCCAGGAGACCACGAGGTAGGGGGCGCGCCCACCCCCAAGGGCGCGTCCTCCACCCTCGTGGGCCCCATGTTGCTCCAGCGACACTTCTTCCTCCTATATATACCTACGTACCCCAAACGATCGAATCACGGAGCCAAAAACCTAATTCCACCGCCGCAACCTTCTATACCCACGAGATCCCATCTCGGGGCCTGTTCCGGAGCTCCGCCGGAGGGGGCATCCATCACGGAGGGCTTCTACATCAACACCATAGCCTCTCCGGTGAAGTGTGAGTAGTTTACCTCAGACCTTCGGGTCCATAGTTAGTAGCTTGATGGTTTCTTCTCTCTTTTTGGATCTCAATACAATGTTCTCCCCCTCTCTCGTGGAGATCTATTCGATGTAATCTTCTTTTTGCGCTGTGTTTATTGAGACTGATGAATTGTGGGTTTATGACCAAGATTGTCTATGAACAATATTTGAATCTTCTCTGAACTCTTTTATGTATGATTGGTTATCTTTGCAAGTCTCTTCGAATTATCAGTTTGGTTTGGCCTACTAGATTGATCTTTCTTGCAATGGGAGAAGTGCTTAGCTTTGGGTTCAATCTTGCGGTGTCCTTTCCCAGTGACAGTAGGGGCAGCAAGGCACGTATTGTATTGTTGCCATCGAGGATAACAAGATGTTTTTTATCATATTGCATGAATTTATCCCTCTGCATCATGTCATCTTGATTAAGGCGTTACTCTGTTTTCATTAACTTAATACTCTAGATGCATGCTGGATAGCGGTCGATGAGTGGAGTAATAGTAGTAGATGCAGGCAGGAGTCGGTCTACTTGTCTCGGACGTGATGCCTATATACATGATCATACCTAGATATTCTCATAACTATGCTCAATTCTGTCAATCCTCAATAGTAATTCGTTCACCCACCGTAAAATACTTATGCTCTTGAGAGAAGCCACTAGTGAAACCTATGGGCCCCGTGTCTATCTTCATCATATTAATCTTCCAACACTTAGTTACTTCCTTTGCTTTTATTTTGCATCTTTATCACAAAAATACCAAAAATATTATCCTATCATATCTATCAGATCTCACTCTCGTAAGTGACCGTGAAGGGATTGACAACGCCTTATCGCGTTGGTTGCGAGGAGTTATTTGTTTTGTGTAGGTATGAGGGACTCGCGTGTAGCCTCCTACTGGATTGATACCTTGGTTCTCTAAACTGAGGGAAATACTTACGCTACTTTGCTGCATCACCCTTTCCTCTTCAAGGAAAAACCAACGCAGTGCTCAAGAGGTAGAAGGCGCGCCCAGGGGGGTCGGCATGTCCCCCACCCCCCTGGGCCCCTCGTAGCTCCACTGACTTACTTCTTTCGCCTATATATACTCTTATACCCTGAAAACATCCAGGGGAGCCACGAAACCACTTTTCCACCGCCGCAACCTTCTGTACCCATGAGATCCCATCTTGGGGCCATTTCCGGTGATCTGCCGGAGGGGGATTCGGTCACGGAGGGATTCTACATCAACACTATAGCCTCTCCGATGATGTGTGAGTAGTTTACCACAGACCTTCGGGTCCATAGTTATTAGCTAGATGTCTTCGTCTCTCTCTTTGGTTCTCAATACAAAGTTCTCCTCGATGTTCTTGGAGATCTATTCGATGTAATACTTTTTGCGGTGTGTTTGTCGAGATCCGATGAACTGTGGGTTTATGATCAAGATTATCTATGAACAATATTTGATTCTTCTCTGAATTCTTATATGCATGATTTGATATCTTTGCAAGTCTCTTAGAATTATCGGTTTTGTCGGATTTCGGTTTCCGGCAGACCCTTGAGGTTCGAACTCTGGGTGCACACGGAGATCTTTCCCCTACGAGCTCACGCGTTGATGGTTTGCAAGGGATCTAAACTAGGAATGATGAACAGCACAAGAGACACAAGATTTATACTGGTTCGGGCCACCGTTGTGGTGTAATACCCTACTCCAGTGTGTGGTGTGGTGGATTGCCTCTGGGGCTGATGAAGAACAGTACAAAGGAAGAACAGCCTCGCGAGGGGCTATTCTTGAGCTAGTGCGATGGACTGCTTGGGTGAGTCCAGTCGCTTCTCTCTCTCTCTAGTGGGTTCGACCTCTCTCTTTTCTTTTCTTCTCTTTCTTCTCCCTGTGGTGGTCCTATTTTTAGAGGGAGGCCCTGGGCCTTTTCCCAAATAATGAGCGGGAAGAGCGCCAACAATTGGCCATTTTGAAGGGGAACATCTAGTACCCTTATCCTGACTAAAGTTGGTCTTCGGCTGCCAAAGGATCTGACGGTGACACCGTCCTGGGCTCCAAGATGACCTCCGTCCTGCCGCTCTGTTGGTCTTGGTCTTGTTGCACCGAAGTGGTAACCTTTGCCTGATTCCTTGGCCTGTGCTTGCCTCCTTTGCACCAAAGGAGAAACGAGGACACTGCGCAGGCTGGCGCCCGCCTGATCTCGATCATCATGGCTTGCGTCACGGGGCACCCTCGTGAGGTACCCTGCCTTGATCTCTCAGCCTCCTTGTGAGCCTGCCTGACGAGGCTGCTCCCGAGGAAGGTTCCTGTCGTCCGCCCCGCGAGGCTTGGCCCCTCGCGAGGGTCTTGATCTTGAGCTCATGAAGCGGGGCCGCGCTGGGCCCCCACTTGAGCCACGCCGCAGACAGGCAAGTCTCGGGACCCCCATTCCCAGAACGCCGACAGTAGCACCGGGCCCAAGGCGCGCCTAGACTTGGCTTAGCAGAGAAGCGGAGGGGTAAGTGCGAAGCGCTGCGGGCCCCAATAGCCTGCGGCCTTGGGCGCCGCGTGGCGATTGATTGGTCATGGGCGTCTCCGCTTCCCCACGATCCCTCGGCAACCGCATGACTTGACAAGTCCCTGCACGCAGAAATGGGTCATGATTACCTGTGATCATGGAGGCCGATGGTTGGCCTCCACCGGCTATAAGTACGGAATGGCGCAGGCCCTTCCAGTCCATCCCTTCTTGCTACTCCTTCCTCTCCATCCTCGCCCTTGCTCCACATTGCGACAATGGCTCGAATCCGTCGGTTTTCTGCAGAAGAGAAGGGAAAGACCCCCCGAGAGAGTGCCGACCCGCTTCCGCCGAGGAAACGGGTAGTCCTCTGCTGCCGAGATGAGGGCGCCCGGCAGGAGGCGACTAGACCCTGGTACAAGTGGCCGCCACCTGGGTTCCCGCTGCCCTTGTACGCCCGCGTCGTGGGCCCTGGAGGAGTAGACACCGAGCGACACGGACGACCCCGCCGTCTGCGCCGGCGGGTCACGGCGGTGCGCGTCGTTCCTCCTAGAGTCCATGCCGAGGGCTCCTCCCGAGAGCTCGTGCTCCACGCCGCCATGCCTCCTCAATCTTGGATTCTCCTTCCTCCCTCCTTCGCCTTCGAAATCCCGCCGAGGGGTTCTCTTGAGCTCTGGTTGCAGCATGTTGGCTGCAACACCCCTGCGACCGGAGTGGAGGTTGCGGTTGTCGCTCCGGGCAAGGTCTACATGACCCGAGGCTGGGGCGAGATCGCCCGGGTCTGCCGGACAAGGGGCGCTCTCATGATCCACCTAGAATACGATGGCGCCTCTTTGATGTTCTTCAAGGTCTTCGACGCGGAAGGACGCCGGCTAGAATGCTGCCCCGGGAAGGGCGGTCTGGGCATCGCCGTGGGAAGGACTAGGCCCGCCAGTCGCCCCTTCAGCAGCTCCTCGGGCAGCAGCGAAGGGGCCGGAGAGTCCAGCGCCTCCGCCGAAGCTCGGCGACTCGGAGACGGCGACGACTCTGAGCCCGAGCTCGCGCCAAGGCATCCGGGCCGGGCGGGCGCCAGGCGACCGGCGCCGGTGATCTGGATGGGGTTGGCGCGCCGGCGCCCATCTGTTGATGATGGCGTCTCCTGCGAGGCACGCGTGGTCGGTGTTCCCTAGGATTAGCACCTTTTATTTCCTGCGAAGAATCGAAGTAGCACCCGAAGTATGTAAGGCGCTGGCCATGTTTTTGTGAATATTATATCCTTATGATGAATCGGCGCGAGATGCTTGTTCTGTCCGGGCTCAGCTCCCCCTTTCTTTCCTCACGAGGGCTTGGTGCTCTGCGCTAACAGGTCCCGGTCCCCAGGTAGGCTTTAGCCGTCACTGGTATGCCAGGTCGCGATGCCGTGGTCAAGGCCAGGAGGTGAGTGGCCCGAGGTCCAGTAAGAGCCCCTGAGTCACGATGCTCAGGAGGTCCCCTTTAGCTCTCAAGCAGCCTCCACTGGGCAAGAAAGGTAGGTAGCTTTGCCGTGATGAGCAGCGATGGCGAGGTTTAGCACTGAGTCGGATCAATTTTTGCGTGACTTATCTTGCGGGTTTGGAGCGGCGTTCGATGAGGTGTCGTGCCTGCGCGACGGCAACTGAGGTGTTGTCGGGTTGGGTCCTCGCGAGCTTCTTCCCTCTCCCCCGCGCTTTCCTTAATGCTCTACGTACTCAGGTCCCAGCCCTCGAGCAAGCTCAGCCGCCGCTGGTATGACAGGTCGCGATGCCGTGGGTCAAGGCCAGGGGGTGAGGGCTGGAGAGCCAGTAAGAGCCCATGAGTCACGATGCTCAGGCGCCCCCTTTCAACGTGCAAGCGGATCACGCTAGAGAGGAGGAGAGAAGGCTCGCGATGCCGCCAGCGTTACTCCTGGAGCAGGTCCTGTGTACCAATCATGAGGGGAAACAAGGTTCATCGTTACGGTTGCCAGCCAACCATTGGTCGCTCCGAGGGAGTGATCCGGGGCACTGAGGGCTTGGCGAGGTGGCGCCTTGCGGGGCTGCCGCGGCCAGAGCTTAGCCACTCAGATTTATCAGCGTTGCAGGGACGGACCCGTGCGCAAGTGCCGTGCCTGAGCGGGCGGCTCCAAAGGTAGGTGTCAGTCGAGCATGCGATTAGGTCAAGCATGTTATGTATGAATAAGCAAATCCATCTAGATAGGAGCGGAGAAAGCACATGCCACTGGGTCTGGCCTGAGCAGCTTGGGGATAATGCAGCCCGAGGGGCACCCCCAACAAGGTAAGTAAAGAACATAAGCAAAACGGGCCGCAGGGACGGACCCACGCGACCTGGGAATGATGCATCCCGAGGGGCGCTCCCAGCTGAAAACGGAACTTGGAAAGGTGTCACCTGATATGGTCGGGGATGCCGGGATGTTGAGGTAGCGGATGACGCATGATGAAGAAGCCGGCCCTCACGAGTCCTCCGGACCTGGAGCCTCGGGAGGCTCCGGGGGCACGGGGGGTTCCTCGAGAGCCATCTCCATCTGCCAGGACCGCGCGCTGCTTGACCTCTTGAGCCTCCAAAGTGCACCTCAGCAGGCGCTGATGGGCGGCGACCGCATTCGGCAGGCCGAAAGGCATGCGAACGTAGCTGTGAGGTGGACCCTCGCAACGCCCCACGCATAAGGGCCAGAGGCACCCCTGAGACGCGGCCCGGCTGAGCCCTGGTATGTTGATGCAAACTCGCAGCCCAGCATCCTCGCCTGGATGTGGGGCCACGGCGGGCAAGCGGCGACAGCCGCGCATGACTCTTGACTCATGTAGCTCCTGGGTGTTCCTCGTGATGAACTCCTGAGGGTTTGGCCCTCCTTGCCTCATACCTTCCTGAGGGAAACGTGCCTTGAAGCACGCCTCCAAGTGGTGCCCGAGCGCCTCCGTCGTGACCCTAGCTAGGTCGGTGGCTCGCCATGAAAGAGCCCCTAAGCCCCGCCTGAGGAGGGCGCCAGGTGCGCCTTCCTATGCGACAGAGGGTGGCGCCCCTTGAACGGGCGCGGGTCCTGTTGCCACGCCTCCGGAGGTGCCTTCCCCACGAGGGCTTGGACCAGGCGAAGCCTTCTTCTTCTTAGGGATCGCCTCGGGAAGTCTCCCGCTCCTGTGATCTGGGTCTTCGATTGCTGCGGCTTGGAAGGCACGCTCAAGAGAGCACACTGCATCCCTTCCTCACAAGGCCTTTGTGATGACTCCTCCACTTCACGGCATCTTGAGGACATTGTAGCCATGGTGAGTCACTACCATGAACTTTCCAAAGCTGGGTACCCGAGGATGGCATTGTATGGCAAGCGAATGTGGGCGACGTCGAAGTCGATGAGCTCGGTGCGGTAGTTGTTGCGCTGTCCGAAGGTGACAGGAAGGCGAACTTGCCCTATCGGGACGGTGGAGCCATCGATGACTCCTGAGAAAGGCTTGGTCGACTGAAGCTGATCGTATGGCACTTGGAGATCGTTGAATGTCTCGACAGATAGGACGTTGAGTCCTACTCCGCCGTCGATGAGGGTCCTGGTGACTTGCACGTTCTTTGATGGTAGTGAGCAAAGCATGGGAGGACTTCGCCATTGCAGCGCAAGACTTGAGCTGATCCGTGAAAGGAATGTGATAACGCATGGCGACCACGAGAGGGCGTGTGGCCTCGTGCTTGGGGAGGACTGCATTCACCTCATGAGCAACCGCTTGAAGATGCGCCGAGAGGCTGGGGCCCGAGCGCCACCCAGTATGCAAGCGATGTGGCAGCTCCTGAAGCCCCCAGCCCCTCGTCCTGATGATGGTCTTCGTACCTCCTTGGCGGCTGCGGCAGAGGTGGGAGCCCCGCGTTGCCTTGAGGGCGGTCCTCATGAGGCTGGTCCCTCCAACCTCCTTCGCGAGGCTGGTCCTGCCAGCGGTCCTCGCGAGCTCTGTCATGCCATCCTTGGCGAGGGCCACGGTGTTCCCAGCGTCCCGCGCCTCTTCCTCCTCCTCGGCCGTAGCCCCGATCATTGCACTCGGGGCATCGGCCGATACGCCCTTCTCGCACGGCCCCGAGCTCCACGGCATTCGTTGGTGTTGTGGGTGTGGAGGTCGTGGTATACGTATCTGCGTCGCCTTTGGATGGCTCGGTCTGATCCCTGCCTCGCTTGGTGTCTGGTTCTGCTGCGAGAACGGCAGCCCCCTTGCGCTTCACGTCCTTGACCTTGGGCTTCTTCTCTTCTGGATCAGTAGCCGGAAGCTCGAGGAGGGAGAGGCGCCCTTCCTCAGCCCTGGTGCATTTGGTCGCCAGGTTGAACAGCTCCAGAGATGTGCACAGGTCTTCATGCATTGCTAGCTCCCCTTCATCTTGACGTCACGCACGCCATCGGAGAAGGCTGAGATGATGGCTTCCTCAGTCACCTTGGGAATCTTGAGGCGGGCGTTGTTGAAGTGCTGGATGTACTTCTGCAGGGTCTCTCCTGGCTGCTTGACGCCTTGGCAAGATAAGCTTCACGGCCGGAGGCCGATCGCGAGTGCCTTGGAAGTTTGTGATGAAGCGGGTGCGCATCTCGTCCCAGGAGGAGATCGTGCCGGGAGCCAGGTTCAGGAGCCAAGTTTGGGCTCCGTCCTTGAGCACCATGGGGAACCAATTCGCCATGACCTTTTTGTCCCCGTTGGCGGCTTCGATGCCAGCTCGTAGAGCTAAAGGAAATCCGCAGGTTCGGCAGTGCCGTCATAGCGAGGAGGCAGGTCTGGCTTGAACTTGCCTAGCCATGCGACACTACGTAGCTCGGCGGTGAAGGCGCGACAGCCTGCAGTAGCCACCGGGGCTCTCTGCTGATGCAGAGCTTGCTCTTGTGGATTCCCGCGCACCGCTGCCTGGAGCAGCGCGGGGTCTTGATGTGGTGGAGCTGGAGCGCGATCGCGGCACTCTGGTGCTGGGAGCACGCGAGCACCTTCTTGGGGGCGAGGGATCTCCTGGCACTCCTTTCTTGTTGCGCGGGCGCCGGACGCGGAGGGTCTCGGCCCGGGGCCACGCGCCTTGGAGCCTGGGCGCCTTCTTGGGGAGGAGGTGGCGGGGGCACCTCCGGCTCCTTGCCTTCCGTGCGGGGTGAAGGGCGAGGCAACGAGAGGGATGGCACGGGGGAGCCCCCTGCGGCGCCAACAAGCTCGGCAACGCGGTCGAGCCACTCCTTGTAGACGTCATCGACATGGCGGTAGCGCAGGAGCTCGTTTGCCGCGATGAGCGCGGCTCGAGCCTCCATGGGAGCCCGGTGCACACGGGACGAAGAACCAGCAGGGGCGAGCGAAGGAGTGGCAGTGCGGCCATCTCGCCTCACCGATGGATGCAGGGACGAGGCCTGCTGCTCGTTCCCCGCCGGGCAGGTGGCGGCGTTGGCGGCAGGCGACGGGGAACGACGTGGGTGTCCGCCGACATGACCCGTCTGGGCGACTCGAGCGGTGCGAGCAGCCCGGCGCTCGGTGTGGGCTCGGCGAGCATCATCCATGGACACGACGGAAGATCACATGCGACCAGCGGAAGAAATATTCAGGTGCACCCCTACCTGGCGCGCTAAATGTCGGATTTCCGGTTCCGGCAGACCCTTGAGGTTCGAACTCTGGGGTGCGCAGGGAGATCTTTCCCCTACCAGCTCACGCGTTGATGGTTTGCAAGGGATCTAAACTAGGAACGATGAACAGCACAAGAGACACAAGATTTGTACTGGTTCGGGCCACCGTTGTGGTGTAATACCCTACTCCAGTGTGTGGTGTGGTGGATTGCCTCCGGGGCTGATGAAGAAACGATTACAAAGGAAGAACAGCCTCGCGAGGGGCTGTTCTTGAGCTGGTGCGATGGACTGCTTGGGTGAGTCCAGTCGCTTCTCTCTCTCTCTCTAGTGGGTTCGACCTCTCTCTTTTCTTTTCTTCTCTTTCTTCTCCCTGTGGTGGCTAGTTCTATTATAGAGGGAGGCCCTAGGCCTCTTCCCAAATAATGAGCAGGAAGGGCGCCAACAATTGGCCATTTTGAAGGGGAACATCTAGTACACTTATCCTGACTAAAGTTGGTCTTGGCTGCCAAAGGCTCGGCGGTGACGCCGTCTCACAGGCTCCACGATGACCTCCGTCCTGCCGCTCTATTGGTCTTGGTCTTGTTGCACCAAGCGGTAACCTTTGCACGATGCCTTGGCTCGTGCTTGCCTCCTTTGCACCAAAGGAGAACGAGGACATCACAAGCCGGGCGCCTACCGATCTCGATCGTCATGGCTTGCGTCACGGGGCACCCTCGTGAGGTACCCTGCCTTGATCTCTCCGCCTCCTCGTGAGCCTGCCTGACGAGGCTGCTCCCGAGGAAGGTTCCTGTCCCGCCTCATGAGAGGCTTGGCCCCTCGCGAGGGTCTTGATCTTGAGCTGATGAAGCGGGGCCACGCTGGGCCCCCACTTGAGCCACGCCGCAGGCCGCAGGCAGGCAAGTCTAGGGACCCCGTTCCCAGAACGCCGACAGGTTTAGTTTGGCCTACTAGATTGATCTTTCTTGCAATGGGAGAAGTGCTTAGCTTTGGGTTCAATCTTGCGGTGCTCGATCCGAGTGACAGAAAGGGAACCGACACGTATTGTATTGTTGCCATCGAGGATAAAAAGATAGGGTTTATATCATATTGCTTGAGTCTATCCCTCTACATCATGTCATCTTGCCTAATGTGTTACTCTATTCTTATGAACTTAATACTCTAGATGCATGCTGGATAGCAGTCAATGTGTGGAGTAATAGTAGTAGATGCAGAATCGTCTCGGTCTACTTGATATGGACGTGATGCCTATGTTCATGATCATGCCTAGATATTCTCATAACTATGCGCTTTTATATCAATTGCTCGGCAGTAATTTGTTCACCCACCGTAATATATGCTATCATGAGAGAAACCACTAGTGAAACCTATGGCCCCCGGGTCTACTTTACATCATATAAGTTTCCGATCTATAATTCTAGTTTATTATTTATTTTGCAATCTTTATTTTCCAATCTATACAACAAAAGTACCAAAAATATTTATCTTATTATCTTTATCAGATCTCAATTTTGCTAGTGGCCGTGAAGGGATTGACAACCCCTTTATCGTGTTGGTTGCAAGGTTCTTGATTGTTTGTGCAGGTACTAGGCGACTTGCGTGTAGTCTCCTACTGGATTGATACCTTGGTTCTCAAAAACCGAGAGAAATACTTACGCTACTTTGCTGCATCACCCTTTCCTCTTCAAGGGGAAACCAGCGCATGCTCAAGAGGTAGCAAGAAGATTTCTGGCGCCGTTGCCGGGGAGATCTACGCTCAAGTCAAGACATACCAAGTACCCATCACAAACTCTTCTCCCTCACATTACATTATTTTCCATTTCCCTCTTGTTTTCCTCTCCCCCACTTCACCTTTGGCTTTTCTTCGCCCTTTCCCATTTGCTTTTCTCTCGCCATGGCCGAATCGAAAAGGGCTAAGGGTTCTCTCCCGGGTTTTAGTACTTTGGATAGTCCCTCTGTCCTCTCTAAGCTCATAAATAATGATTCTATGGAAAGACCTACCGGGGTTATCAATGAGGGTTTGAATAATTTCGATGAAGATGATCCCGGAATTTTTTGTTATTTACTTGATGAGTGTTTGAAAGATTCATGGGATAGGCTATTAAGGATCCGAGCTAGCTATGTGCCCCAATATCAAATTGAGATATACCTAAAAAGCTTTTATGTTGGCTTACCCTCTTCGTTCAAGCAAGTTTTAAATTCTATTTTTGAAGAAGTTTTTCTTGAGGGGGATTCCATAGATACCTATGAAAAGATGAAAACCATATTTGGGCACCCCATGAGTGAGAAGGTTGAATCCACCTCTCTTTTGTGCTTTTATCAAAATGAAATTATCAAAGAGATGAAGGCTAGCTTAGATGCAAATTTCCGTAGTGTGATTAATCTTTCTTCCACCATTAATGGCCACATGCTTTCTCAAAATAGAAATATAAATGCTATAGATAATAAATATTCTCTTTTCTTTCCCAATACCAAAGATGACAATACCTAGATCTATTCTTGTTTTTATGCCTATCTAGGGGCGTTAAACGATAGCGCTTGTCGGGAGGCAATCCAATTTTATTTTTGTTCCTGTTTAGTAATAAATAATTCATCTAGCCTCTGTTTAGATGTGTTTTAATGTTTTAGTTAGTGTTTGTGCCAAGTAGAACCATTGGGAAGACTTGGGTGATGTCTTTGCGATCTTGCTGTAAACAACAGAAACTTTAGCGCTCACGAGATTAGCTGCCAATTTTTACTGGAGAGTGTTTTTAGGTTGATTCTTTTTGAAGATGATTAATATATAAATTCCTCACATCCACCAATTTATTTCAGAATTTTTGGAGTTCCATAAGTATACGTTTGATACATATTACTAGAGACTATTCTGTTTTTGTCAGATTCTGTTTTTCGTGTGTTGTTTGCTTATTTTGATGAATCTATGGCTAGTATCGGGGGGTATGAACCATAGAGAAGTTGGAATACTGTAGTTTTAACACCAATATAAATAAATAATGAGTTCATTACAGTACCTTAAAGTGGTGGTTTGTTTTCTTACACTAACGGAGCTCATAAGATTTTCTGTTTAAGTTTTGTGTTGTGAAGTTTTCAAGTGTTTGGGTAAAGATTTGATGGATTTTGGAATAAGGAGTGGCAAGAGCCTAAGCTTGGGGATGCCCAAGGCACCCCAAGGTAAAATTCTAGGACAACCAAAAGCCTAATCTTGGGGATGCCCCAGAAGGCATCCCCTCTTTCGTCTTTGTCTATCGGTAACTTTACTTGAGGCTATATTTTTATTCACCACATGATATGTGTTTTGCTTGGAGCGTCTTGTATGATTTGAGTCTTTGCTTTTTAGTTTACCACAATCATTCTTGCTGTACACAACTTTTTGGGGAGACACACATGAATCGGAATTTATTAGAATACTCTATGTGCTTCACTTATATCTTTTGAGCTAGATAATTTTGCTCTAGTGCTTCACCTATATCTTTTTAGAGCACGGTTCTGGTTTTATTTTATAGAAATTATTGATCTCTCATGCTTCACTTATATTATTTTGAGAATCTTTTAGAACCTCATGGTAATTTGCTTTGGCTGTAAAATTAGTCCTAATATGATCGGCATCCAAGATGGGTATAATAAAGACTTCCATATAGAGTGCATTGAATACTATGAGAAGTTTAATACTTGATGATTGTTTTGAGATATGGAGATGGTAATATTATAGTTGTGCTAGTTGAGTAATTGTGAATTTGAGAAATACTTGTGTTGAAGTTTGCAAGTCTCGTAGCATGCACGTATGGTAACCGTTGTGTAACAAATTTGAAGCATGATGTGTTTCTTTGATTGTCCTCCTTATGAGTGGCGGTCGGGGACGAGCGATGGTCTTTTCCTACCAATCTATCCCCCTAGGAGCATGCACATAGTGCTTGGTTTTGATGACCTATAGATTTTTGCAATAAGTATGTGAGTTCATTATGACTAATGTTGAGTCCATGGATTATACGCACTCTCACCCTTCCATCATTGCTAGCCTCTTCGTTACCGTGCATTGCCCTTTATCACCTTGAGAGTTGGTGCAAACTTCGCCGGTGCATCCAAACCCCGTGATATGATACGCTCTATCACACATAAGCCTCCTTATATCTTCCTCAAAACAGCCACCATATCTACCTATTATGCCATCTCCATAGCCATTCTGAGATATATTGCCATCCAACTTTCACCGTTCCGTTTATTATGACACGCTTCATCATTGTCATATTGCCTTGCATGATCATGTAGTTGACATCGTATTTGTGGCAAGGCCACCATGCATAATTTTTCATACATGTCACTCTTGATTCATTGCACATCCTGGTACACCCCCCGGAGGCACTCATATAGAGTCATATTTTGTTCTAGTATCGAGTTGTAATCCTTGAGTTGTAAATAAGTAGAAGTGTGATGATCATCATTATTAGAGCATTGTCCCGTGTGAGGAAATAAAAAACGAGAGAAAGGACAAATAAAAAAAGGCCAAAAAAAGATAAAGGCCAAATAAAAAAAAGAGAAGGCCCAAAAAATGAGAGAAAAGGAGAGAAGGGACAATGCTACTATCCTTTTTCCACACTTGTGCTTCAAAGTAGCACCATGATCTTCATGACAGAGAGTCTCTTATTTTGTCACTTTCATATACTAGTGGGAATTTTTCATTATAGAACTTGGCTTGTATATTCCAACAATGGGCTTCCTCAAATGCCCTAGGTCTTCGTGAGCAAGCAAGTTGGATGCACACCCACTTAGTTTCTTTTGTTGAGCTTTCATACATTTATAGCTCTTGTGCATCCATTGCATGGCAATCCCTACTCCTCGCGTTGACATCAATTGATGGGCATCTCCATAGCCCGTTGATTAGCCGCGTCGATGTGAGACTTTCTTCTTTTTTTTGTCTTCTCCACAAGCCCCATCATCATATTCTATTCCACCCATAGTGCTATGTCCATGGCTCGCGCTCATGTATTGCGTGAAAGTTGAAAAAGTTTGAGAATACTAAAGTATGAAACAATTGCTTGGCTTGTCATCCGGGTTGTGCATGATGAGAGCATTTTGTGTGACGAAGATGGAGCATGGCCAAACTATATGATTTTGTAGGGATGAGCTTTCTTTAGCTATGTTATTTTGAGAAGACATAATTGCTTGATTAGTATTATTATTTTTATGTCAATATTAAACTTTTGTCTTGAATCTTTCGGATCTGAACATTCATGCCGTAAGAAAGAAAATTACATCGAAAATTATGTTAGGTAGCATTCCACATCAAAAATTCTGTTTTTATCATTTACCTACTCGAGGACGAGCAGGAATTAAGCTTGGGGATGCTGATACGTCTCCAACATATCTATAATTTTTGAAATTTCCATGCGATTATATTATCTATTTTGGATGTTTAATGGGCTTCAATATGCTCTTTTATATTATTTTTGGGACTAACCTATTAACCGGAGGCCCAGTGCCAGTTGCTGTTTTTTTGCCTATTTCAGTGTTTCGCAGAAAAGGAATATCAAACGGAACGAAACCTTCGCGAGGATCTTTCTTGGAACAAATGCAATCCAGGAGACTTGGAGTGGAAGTCACAGACGCAACAAGGCGGCCACGATGTTGGAAATATGCCCTAGAGGCAATAATAAATTAGTTATTATTATATTTCCTTGTTCATGATAATCGTTTATTATCCATGCTATAATTGTATTAATAGGAAACTCCGATACATGTGTGGATACATAAACAACACCATGTCCCTAGTAAGCCTCTAGTTGACTAGCTCGTTGATCAACAGATGGTTACGGTTTCCTGACCATGGACATTGGATGTCATTGATAACGGGATCACATCATTTGGAGAATGATGTGATGGACAAGACCCAATCCTAAGCCTAGCACAAAGATCGTAGTTCGTATGCTAAAGCTTTTCTAATGTCAAGTATCATTTCCTTAGACCATGAGATTGTGCAACTCCGGATACCGTAGGAATGCTTTGGGTCTACCAAACGTCACAACGTGAATCGGGTGGCTATAAAGGTGCATTACAGGTATCTCCGAAAATGTACATTGGGTTGTACGAATCGAGACTGGATTTGTCACTCCGGTTGACGGAGAGGTATCTCTGGGCCCACTCGGTAGGACATCATCATAATGTGCACAATGTGACCAAGGGGTTGATCACGGGATGATGTGTTACAAAGCGAGTAAAGAGACTTGCCGATGCTTGAGATTGAATAAGGTATCGGGATACCGACGATCGAATCTCGGGCAAGTACAATACTGCTAGACAAAGGGAATTGAATACGGGATTGATTGAGTCCTTGACATCGTGGTTCATCCGATGAGATCATCATGGAACATGTGGGAGCCAACATGGGTATCCAGATCCATTGTTGGTTATTGACCGGAGAACGTCTCGGTCATATGCGCATGGTTCCCGAACCCGTAGGGTCTACACACTTAAGGTTCGATGACGCTAGGGTTATAAAGGAAGTTTGTATGTGGTTACCGAATGTTGTTCGAGTCCGGATGAGATCTCGGACGTCACGAGGAGTTAGGAATGGTCCAAAGGTAAAGATTTATATATGGGAAGTCCTGTTTTGGTCACCGGAAAAGTTTGGGTTTTATCGGTAGCATCGGGACCACCGGGAGGGTCGAGGGTCCACCAAGTGGGGCCACCATCCCGGGAGGGCAGCATGGGCCAAGTGTGGGAGGGACCAGCCCGGGTGGGCTGGTGTGCCCCCCACAAGGGCCCAAGGCGCCTAGGGTTTGGGGAGGCGCCCACCTAGCAGGGGGCAAGTTTCCCTCTCCCCCTTGGCCGCCCACCAGATGGGATCTGGGCTGGCCGCCGCCCCTAGGAGGGAACCTAGAGGCGCAGCCCTCCCCTTCCCCTATATATACTTGAGGTCTAGGGGCTGCCCAACACATGAGTTTTCACCTCTCCATGGCGCAGCCCTCCCTCTCTCCCTCCTCCTCTCCCGCCGTGCTTGGCGAAGCCCTGCAGGATTGCCACGCTCCTCCACCACCACCACGCCGTTGTGCTGCTGTTGGACGGAGTCTTCCTCAACCTCTCCCTCTCTCCTTGCTGGATCAAGGCGTGGGAGACGTCACCGGCTGTACGTGTGTTGAACGCGGAGGTGCCGTCCGTTCGACCCTAGGATCTCCGGTGATTTGGATCACGGCAGTACGACTCCTTAAACCCGTTCTCTTGAACGCTTCGCTTAGCGATCTACAAGGGTATGTAGATGCACTCTCCTTCCCTCGTTGCTGGTTTCTCCATAGATAGATCTTGGTGACACGTGGGAAAATTTTGAATTTTTGCTGCGTTCCCAATGATGGCATCATGAGCTAGGTCTATTGCGTAGATTCTTTGCACGAGTAGAACACAAAGTAGTTGTGGGCGTTGATGATGTTCAATATGCTTACCGTTACTAGTCCAATCTTGTTTCGACGGTATTGTGGGATGAAGCGGCCCAGACCGACCTTACACGTACTCTTACGTGAGATGTGTTCCACCGGTGACATGCACTTGGTGCATAAGGTGGCTAGCGGTGCCGATCTCTCCCACTTTAGTCGGAATGGATTCGATGAAAAGGGTCCTTATGAAGGGTAAATAGCAATTGGCATATCACGTTGTGGTTTTGCGTAGGTAAGAAACGTTCTTGCTAGAAACCCATAGCAGCCACGTAAAACATGCAAACAACAATTAGAGGACGTCTAACTTGTTTTGCGGGGTATGCTATGTGATGTGATATGGCCAAGAAGAATGTGATGAATATATGTGATGTATGAGATTGATCATGTTCTTGTAATAGGAATCACGACTTGCATGTCGATGAGTATGACAACCGGCAGGAGCCATAGGAGTTGTCTTTATTTATTGTATGACCTACGTGTCATTGAACAAACGGCATGTAATTACTTTACTTTATTGCTAACCGGTAGCCATAGTAGTAGAAGTAATAAGTTGGCGAGACAACTTCATGGAGACACGATGATGGAGATCATGATGATGGAGATCATGGTGTCATGCCGGTGGCGATGATGATCATGGAGCCCGAAGATGGAGATCAAAGGAGCAAAATGATATTGGCCATATCATGTCACTATTTGATTGCATGTGATGTTTATCATGTTTATGCATCTTATTTGCTTAGAACGACGGTAGTAAATAAGATGATCCCTCATTAAAATTTCAAGAAAGTGTTCCCCTAATCGTGCACCGTTGCGAAGTTCGTCATTTGAAGCACCACGTGATGATCGGGTGTGATAGATTCTTACGTTCACATACAACGGGTGTAAGCCAGATTTACACACGCGAAACACTTAGGTTAACTTGACGAGCCTAGCATGTACAGACATGGCCTCAGAACACAAGAGACCGAAAGGTCCAGCATGAGTCGTATGGTAGATACAATCAACATGAAGATGTTCACCGATGATGACTAGTCCGTCTCACGTGATGATCGGACACGGCCTAGTTGACTCGGATCATGTAATCACTTGGATGACTAGAGGGATGTCTATCTGAGTGGGAGTTCATGAGATGAACTTAATTATCATGAACATAGTCAAAAGCCCTTTGCAAATTATGTCGTAAGCTCGCGCTTTACTTCCACTGTTTAGATATGTTCCTAGAGAAAATATAGTTGAAAGTTGTGATGGCGATTATGCGGACAGAAGAAAGCTTATGTCCTTAATGCATCGCTCAGTGTGCTGAACCCCAAACGTCGTCTGTGGATGTTGCGAACATCGAAAATACACGTTTTGATGACTACGTGATAGTTCGGTAATGTTAAACAACTTAGAATTGAGGCACCAAAGACGTTTTTGACGTCGCGGAACATGTGAGATGTTCTGAGGGCTGAAATTGGGATTTCAGGCTCGTGCCCACGTCAAGAGGTATGAGACCTCCAACGAGTTTTTTCTAGCCTACAAACTAAGGGAGAAGATCTCAATCGTTGAGCTTGTATTCAGATTGTCTTGGTACAAGAATCACTTGAATCGAGTGGGGGCTAATCTTCCAGATGAGATAGTGATGTTTCTCCAAAGACATTGCCACCAAGCTACTAGAGCTTCGTGATGAACTATAACATATCAGGGATAGATATGATGATCCTTGAAGTGTTCGCAATGTTTGACACCGCGAAAGTAGAAGTCAAGTAGGAGCATCAATTGTTGATGGTTGGTAAAACCACTAGTTTCAAGAAGGGCAAGGGCAACAAGGGATACTTCATGAAGCGGCAAAACAGTTGCTGCTCTAGTGAAGAAACCCAAGGTTGAACCCAAACCCGAGACTAAGTGCTTCTGTAATGAGAGGAACGGACACAGAAGCGGAACCACCCTAGATACTTGGTAGATGAGAAGGCTGGCAAGGTCGATAGAAGTATATTGGATATACATTAAGTTATTGTGTATATTACTAGTATTCCTAGTAGCACCAGGGTATTAGATACCGGTTCGGTTGCTAAGTGTTAGTAACTCGAAATAAAAGAGCTACGGAATAAACGGAGACTAGCTAAAAGTGAGCTGACGATATGTGTTGGAAGTGTTTCCAAGTTTGATTTGATCAAACATCGCACGCTCCCTCTACCATCAAGAATTAAACCTGAATAATTGTCATTTGGTGATTGCGTTGAGCATAGACATGATTGGATTATGCCTATCGCAATACGGTTATTCATTTAAGGAGAATAATGATTACTCTATTTATTTGAATAATACCTTCAATGGTCTTGCACCTAAAGGAATGGTTTATTGAATCTCGATCGTAGTGATACACATTTTCATGCCAAAGGGATAAGATAGTAATGATAGTACCACTCACTTGTGGCACTGCCATGTAAGTCATATTGGTATAAAACGATGAAGAAGCTCCATGTTGATGGATCTTTGGACTCACTCGTTTTTGAAAAGTATGAGACATGCAAACCATGCCTATTGGTGTATACGCATGATGAAACTCCATGCAGATGGATCGTTTGGACTCACTTGATTTTGAATCACTTGAGATATGCAAATCATACCACATGGGCAAGATGGTGAAAAGCCTCGTTTGAGTAAGATGGAACAAGATTGCAACTTGTTGGAAGTAACACATTTTGATGTGTGCGGTACAATGAAGTGCTTTGAGGCATGCGATGAATATCGTTATGTTCTTACTTCACGGATGATTCGAGTAGATGTTGAGTATATTTACTTGATGAAACACAAGTCTGAATTATTGAATGGTTCAAGTAATTTCAGAGTGAAGTTGAAGATCATTGTGACAAGAGGATAAAATGTCTATGATATGATCATAAAGATGAGTATCTGAGTTACGAGCTTTTGCACGCAATTAAGACATTGTGGAAATTGTTTCACAATTAATACCGCCTGGAACACCATAGTGTGATGGCATGTCCGAACATCATAGATGCACCCTATTGGATATGGGGCATACCACGATGTCTCTTATCGAATTACCACTATCGTTCATGGGTTAGCCATTAGAGACAACCACACCCACTTTAATAGGGCACCACGTAATTCCGTTGAGACGACACCGTTTGAACTATGGATTGGAGAAACCTAAATTGTCGTTTCTTAAAAGTTTGGGGCTGCGACGCTTATGTGAAAAAGTAACAGGAATATAAGCTCGAACCCAGAGCGGATAAAATGCATCATCATAGTACAACCAAAACAGTTGGGTATACCTCCGATCTCGATTAGGAAGCAAACAGGATTGTTTCTAGTATTAGGTCCTTTCCCGAGGAAAAAGTTTCTCTCGAAAGGATTGAGTGGGAGGATGGTGGAGACTTGATGAGGTTATTGAACCGTCACTTCAACTAGTGTGTAGCAGGGGCACGGAAGTTGTTCTGTGGCGCCTACACCAATTGAAGTAGAAGCTTATGATAGTGATCATGAAGTTTTGGATCAAGTCACTACCGTACATCGTGGGGTGACAAGGATGCGTACTACTTGAGTGGTACAGTAATCCTGTCTTGAAGGTCATGTTGCTAGACAACAATGAACCTACGAGCTATGGAGAAGCGATGGTGGGCCCAAATTCGACAAATGGTTAGAAGCCATGAAATCCGAGATAGGATCCATGTATCGAACAAAGCATGGACTTTGGTGGACTTGCCCGATGATCGGCGAGCCATTGAGATAAATGGATCTTTAAGAAGAAGAGCGGACAAGGGCGGTAATGTCACCGTCTATGAAGCTAGACTTGTGGCGAAGAGTTTTCACAAGTTCAAGGAGTTGACTACGATGAGATATTCTCATCCGTGGCGATGCTTAAGTCCGTCGGAATCATGTTAGCATTAGCTACATTTATGAAATCTGGCGGATGGATGTCAAAACGAGTTTCCTTACCGGTCTTACGTAAGGAAAGGTTGTATGTGATACAATCGAAAGTTTTTGTCGATCCTAAGGATGCTAAAAGGTATCTTTGGCTCAATGATCCTTCTAAGGACCGGAGTAAGCATCTCGGAGTTGGAATGTGCGCTTTGATGAGATGATCAAAGATTTTGGGTTTATACAAGGTTTATGAGAAACTTGTATTTCCAAAGAAGTGAGTGGGAGCACTATAGAATTTACGATGAGTATATGTTGTTGACATATTGTTGATCAGAAATGATGTAGAATTTCTGGAAAGCATACATGGTTATTTGAAAGGTGTTTTTCAATAGAAACCTGGATTAAGCTACTTGAACATTGAGCATCAAGATCTATAAGGATAGATCAAAAAAATGCTTAATGGTACTTTCAAATGAGCACATACCTTGACATAATTTGAAGGTGTTCAAGATGGATCAGTCAAAGAAGGAGTTCCTGCCTGAGTTGTAAGGTATGAAGTTAAGAGTTAAAGCTCGACCACGGCAGAAGAGAGAGAAAGGACGAAGGTCGTCCCCTATGCTTCAGACGTAGGCTCTATAGTATGCTATGTTGTGTACCGCACCGGAAGTGTGCCTTGAGTCAGTCAAGGGGTACAAGAATGATCCAGGAATGGATCATTGGACAACGGTCAAAATTGTCCTTGGAGTAAATAAAGGACATATTTCTCGATTATGGAGGTGATAAAGAGTTTGGCGTAAAGGGTTACGTCGATGCAAGTTTTAACACCTATCCGAATGACTCTGAGTAGAAAATCGGATACGTATAGTGGAGCAAACATTTGGAATAGCTCCAAGTGGAGCATGAAAGCAGCATTTACAATATGACCTAGAGATTTGCGAAGTACATACGGATCTGAATGTTGCAGACCCGTTGACTAAAACCTCTCTCACAAGCAAAACATGATCAAACCCCAGAACTCATTGAGTCTTAATCACATGATGATGTGAACTAGTTTAGTGACACTAGTAAACTCTTGGATGTTGGCCACATGGAGATGTGACCTATGAGTGTTGATCACATAGCGATGTGAACTAGATTATTGACTCTAGTGCAAGTGGGAGACTGTTGGAAATATGCCCTAGAGGCAATAATAAATTAGTTATTATTATATTTCCTTGTTCATGATAATCGTTTATTATCCATGCTATAATTGTATTGATAGGAAACTCCGATACATGTGTGGATACATAAACAACACCATGTCCCTAGTAAGCCTCTAGTTGACTAGCTCGTTGATCAACAGATGGTTACGGTTTCACGACCATGGACATTGGATGTCGTTGATAGCGGGATCACATCATTTGGAGAATGATGTGATGGACAAGACCCAATCCTAAGCCTAGCACAAAGATCGTAGTTCGTATGCTAAAGCTTTTCTAATGTCAAGTATCATTTCCTTAGACCATGAGATTGTGCAACTCCGGATACCGTAGGAATGCTTTGGGTGTACCAAACGTCACAACGAATCTGGGTGGCTATAAAGGTGCATTACGGTATCTCGAAAATGTACATTGGGTTGGCACGAATCAAGATCGGGATTTGTCACTCCGGTTGACGGAGAGGTATCTCTGGGCCCACTCGGTAGGACATCATCATAATGTGCACAATGTGACCAAGGGGTTGATCACGGGATGATGTGTTACGGAACGAGTAAAGAGACTTGCCAGTAACGAGATTGAACAAGGTATCGGGATACCGACGATCGAATCTCGGGCAAGTACAATACCGCTAGACAAAGGGAATTGAATACGGGATTGATTGAGTACTTGACATCGTGGTTCATCCGATGAGATCATCGTGGAACATGTGGGAGCCAACATGGGTATCCAGATCCCGCTGTTGGTTATTGACCGAGAACGTCTCGGTCATGTCTGCATGGTTCCCGAACCCGTAGGGTCTACACACTTAAGGTTCGATGATGCTAGGGTTATGAAGGAAGTTTGTATGTGGTTACCGAATGTTGTTCGGAGTCCCGGATGAGATCCCGGATGTCACGAGGAGTTCCGGAATGGTCCGGAGGTAAAGATTTATATATGGGAAGTCCTGTTTTGGTCACCGGAAAATTTTCGGGTTTTATCGATGGCATCTGGGACCACCGGAGGGTCCCGGGGTCCACCAAGTGGGGCCACCATCCCGGAGGGCAGCATGGGCCAAGTGTGGGAGGGACCAGCCCGGTGGGCTGGTGCGCCCCACAAGGGCCCAAGGCGCCTAGGGTTTGGGAGGCGCCCCACCTAACAGGGGGCAAGTTTCCCTCTCCCCCTTGGCCGCCCCACGGATGGGATATGGGCTGGCCGCCCCTAGGAGGGAACCCTAGAGGGGGGCGCAGCCCCCTCCCCTTCCCATATATATACTTGAGGTCTAGGGGCTGCCCAACACATGAGTTTTCACCTCTCCATGGCGCAGCCCTGCCTCTCTCCCTCCTCCTCTCCCGCGGTGCTTGGCGAAGCCTGCAGATTGCCACGCTCCTCCACCACCACCACGCCGTTGTGCTGCTGCTGGGGGAGTCTTCCTCAACCTCTCCCTCTCTCCTTGCTGGATCAAGGCGTGGGAGGCGTCACCGGGCTGTCTGCGTGTGTTGAACAGCGGAGGTGCCGTCCGTTCGGCACTAGGATCTCCGTGATTTGGATCACGACAATGCGACTCCTTCAACCCCGTTCTCTTGAACGCTTCCGCTTAGCGATCTACAAGGGTATGTAGATGCACTCTCCTTCCCCTCGTTGCTGGTTTCTCCATAGATAGATCTTGGTGACACGTAGGAAAATTTTGAATTTCTGCTGCGTTCCCCAACACACGAGGCAGGAGGGCGCGCCAAGGTTGGTAGGCGCGCCCCCACCCTCGTGGGCCCCTCGTAGCTCCACTGACCTACTTCTTTCGCCTATATATACTCTTATACCCTGAAAACATCCAGGGGAGCCACGAAACCACTTTTCCACTGCCGCAACCTTCTGTACCTGTGAGATGCCATCTTGGGGCCTTTTCCGGTGATCTGCCGGAGGGGGATTTGATCATGGAGGGCTTCTACATCAACACCATAGCCTCTCCGATGATGTGTGAGTAGTTTACCACAGACCTTCGCGTCCATAGTTATTAGCTAGATGGCTTCTTCTCTCTCTTTGGTTCTCAATAAAGTTCTCTTCCATGTTCTTGGAGATCTATTCGATGTAATACTTTTTGCGGTGTGTTTGTCGAGATCCGATGAATTGTGGGTTTATGATCAAGATTATCTATGAACAATATTTGATTCTTCTCTGAATTCTTATATGCATGATTTGATATCTTTGCAAGTCTCTTAGAATTATTGGTTTAGTTTGGCCTACTAGATTGATCTTTCTTGCAATGGGAGAAATGCTTAGCTTTGGGTTCAATCTTGCGGTGCTCGATGCCATTGACAGAAAGGGAACCGACACGTATTGTATTGTTGCCATCGAGGATAAAAAGATGGGGCTTATATCATATTGCTTGAGTTTATCCCTCTACATCATGTCATCTTGCCTAATGCGTTACTCTATTTTTATGAACTTAATACTCTAGATGCATGCCGGATAGCGGTCGATGTGTGGAGTAATAGTAGTAGATGCAGAATTGTTTCGGTCTACTTGATACGGACGTGATGCCTATGTTCATGATTATGCCTAGATATTCTCATAACTAAGCGCTTTTCTATCAATTGCTCGGTAGTAATTTATTCACCCACCGTAATATATGCTATCATGAGAGAAGCCACTAGTGAAACCTATGGCCCCCGGGTCTACTTTACATAAAAAAGTTTCCGATCTATAATTCTAGTTTATTATTTATTTTGCAATCTTTATTTTCCAATTTATACAACAAAAATATCAAAAATATTTATCTAATTATCTTTATCGTATCTCACTTTTGCAAGTGGCTGTGAAGGGATTGACAACCCCTTTATCGCGTTGGTTGCAAGGTTCTTGATTGTTTGTGCAGGTACTAGGCGACTTGCGTGTAGTCTCTTACTAGATTGATACCTTGGTTCTCAAAAACTAAGGGAAATACTTACGCTACTTTGCTGCATCACCCTTTCCTCTTCAAGGGAAAACCAGCGCATGCTCAAGAGCTAGCAGGAGATGACAAGGTTGCCTCGGGACTCCTCTCTGATAGCTTTTCGTTCCAGTATCTTTTATATTTTCCAAAAATATTCTCAGTAAATTTTTCATCTCGTTCCAAGAACTTTTATTTCTACACAAAAAATGACATCACGGTAGTTCTGCTGAAAACAACGTCAATCCGGGTTAGTTCTAATCAAATCATATAAAATTATTGTAAACATGGCATGCATACTTCATAAATTATAGATACGTTGGAGACGTATCAACATCCCCAAGCTTAATTCCTCGTCGTCGAGTAGGTAAACGATAATGGAAATAATTTATGAAGTGTGAATGCTAGCAAGTGCATAAGTTTGATCAATGATAATTTCAATCACTTTTTCTAGCATCATTATATACCATAACAGTAGATCATATCATAAAACTTCTCATGATCAAGTGTCAAGCTATTCACATGCATGTTAAAGCATAGACCATAAACTTTCTTGAAAACTAACAAACTATGTTCTCAGTCATCAAACAATTGCAATTCATCTTATTTTCAGGAAGTTTCTATGTAAGAGCTTTGATTTAGCAAATCTCACATACTCAACTATCATATAGTTTTCCATGATTGCTACCACTCAAAGCACATTTTTAGAACAAATAGCATCCATTGAACACAGAGAAAGATAGGGGCTTAATGTTTCGCCTCCGAACTTATTTATCATATAGATAATTGTCAACAATAATAATTCATGATCAAATATATTTGAATGGCCATATATGCTAAGATCTTTCCCCATCACATGATGCTTGCCAACCAAAGTGTAGGTTGGAATGAGAAGGAATACTACTGACTCTTGCATAAAAGTAAATACATGAAAGTAAAAGATAGGCCCTTTGCAGAGGGAAGCAGAGGTTGTCATGCGCCTTTTAATTTTGGATGTGAAAATACTCAATGCAAAGGAATGTCACGTAGTATTGCCCTTTGTGATAGCAACCTTTATTATGTAGTCTGTTGCTTTTATTTCTTTACCATCACAAGAACGCTTATTTTGCCTTACAATAAAAGATCATACATATTTAGGAGCAATTATTATTGCTTTTTGCACCGATGACAACTTACTTGAAGGATCTTATTCAAATCCATAGGTAGATGTGGTGGACACTCATGGCATGAAACGGGATTTAAGGGTTTTTGGATGCACAAATAGTATCTCTACTTAGTACAGAAATTTTGGCTAGCAAAAGATTCTAAAAAGCAAGCACCACATGTTGGAGGATCCAGAACAATATAACTTATATACCCAAATATAACTCATTATGTTGCCTTCCTTGTCCAACTTCAACTAATTTGATCAAGTTTGAAAATAATTAATGGGGTTCACAATCATAGAAGATGTCCAAGATAGTATATTTATATGTGAAATCTCTCTTCCTTCAATATTCTTTCATGCATTGTTCAAGTGACCAATACAAAGTTTGCTAACTTCCAATAAATTTACCACCTCTACTTCTTATATGTGAAGTCATTACTCCCCATGGTATAAGCATATGAAGCATATATAATTTCATATTTACGATATTCAATTCATTCAACCATTTACTCATAGGATATAAGAGAAGCACGTGAGTAAATGACAAACTACTCCAAAAAGATATAAGTGAAGATCAATGAGTAGTCAAATAATTAAGTACCTATGTGAAGATACTCTCTCATAAAGAAAATTTAGATCTAAAGTACTTTATTCGAACAGCAAGCAAAACGAAATAAAATGACATTCTAAAAATAGCACACATCGTGTGAAGAAGCAAAACTTAGGCTCAACCAAAACTGACCGATAGTTGTTGAAGAAGAAAGGTGCGATGCCAACCAGGGCATCCCCGAGCTTAGATGCTTGAGACTTCTTGAAATATTAACTTGGGATGCCCAAGTTTTAGCTTTTGTGTCTCCTTAATTCCTTTCATATCGCGGTTTCCCTAAATCTTAAAAACTTCATCCACACAAAGCTCAACAAGAACTCATGAGATAAGTTAGTATAAATCAATGCATAAACCTTATCATTCTCTACTGCAGAAAATCACTAAAATTATTATCTAACATTGCATACTAATTGCCTCTGCATATTTAATACTCCCACCCTCAAATAGAATCATTAAACAAGCAAACATATGCAAACCTAACAGCAATCTGTCTAAACAGAACAGTCTGCAAAGAATGCAAGAGGAATCATACTTCCCTAACTCCAAAAATTCTGAAAAATTACCACACTATAGAAAATGTGTTTTTACTAACTTCGTAAAAATTTCAAGATTTTATCACGTTCTGAATTTCCAGAAGAATTCAAACAATGATAGAAAACTTTCTGTTTTCAAAACAGCAACATATAGACTTCTAAAATAAGCATCGTAAAGGCAATACTTGACCTTTTTATTGAACTAAAAGATGCAAAACATTATTTTAAATAAAAGAAAGTAAAGCCTAATAAAATAAAATGACGCTCCAAGCAAAACACATATCATGTGGTGGATAAAAATATAGCTCCAACTAAGGTTACTCATAAACAAAGAGGAAAGAGGGGATGCCATATGGGGAATCCCCAAGCTTAGGATCTTGGTTGTCCTTGAATTTTACATTGGGTTGCCTTGGGTATCCCCAATCTTGGGCTCTTTCCACTCCTTATTCATAGTCCATCAAAACTTCACCCAAAACTTGAAATCTTGACAACACAAAACTTAACAGAAAACTCGTAAGCTATGTTAGTATAATAAAGCAAATCACCACTTAGGTACTGTTTTGAACTCATTCTAAATACATATTGGTGTTATATCTACTGTATTCTTACATCTCCATGGTTCATACCCTTCGACACTACCCATAGATTCATCAAAATAAGCAAACAACAAAGTAAAACAGAATCTGTCAAAAACAGAACAGTCTGTAGTAATACGGAAACTTTCCATACTTCTGTAACTCCAAAAATTCTGAAAAATTAGGACAATCTAGGCAATTTGTATATCAATCTTGTGTAAAAAATTAAGATCAAAAGCACATTTGAGTGAATATTGAAAATTCCTGGACTGAGAGCAAAAGTATTTGTTTTTGCACAGAATCAAGTTAAATATCACCAAAGACCATCCAAAGGTCTTACTTGGCTGAAACACTAATTAAAACACCAAAACACGATTACTGCAGAAGTAATATTGTGTAATTATTGAAAAACAGAAGCAAAAACAAGAAACACAAATTGCCTCCCAACAAGCGCTATTGTTTAATGCCCCTAGCTAGGCATGATGATTTCAACGATGCTCACATAAAAGATAAGAACTAAAACATAACGGGAGCATCATGAAGCATATGACTAGCACACTTCAGCCTAACCCACTTCCTATGCATAGGGATTTTGTGAGCAAATAATTCATCGGAACAAGAATCAACTAGCATAGGAAGGCAAAACAAGCATAACTTCAAGATTTTCAACACAAAGAGAGGAAACTTCATATTATTGAGATATGTAAAAGCAAAAGTTCCTCTCTTATAATATTTTTCAGTAGCATCATGAATGAATTCAACAATATAATTATCACATCAAGCATTATTTTCATGATGCACAAGCATATAAATTTTATTACTCTCCACATAAGCAAAATTCTCCTCATTCATAATAGTGGGAGAAAACTCAACAAAATTACTATCATGTGAGGCATAATCCAATTGAAAATAAAATCATGATGCCAAGTTTCATGGTAATCATTATTCTTTATAGCATACATGTCATTACAATAATCATCATAGATAGCAACTTTGTTCTCTTAATCAATTGGAATCTCTTCTGAAATAGTGGAATCATCACTAAATAAAGTCATGACCTCTCCAAATCCACTTTCATAAATATAATCATCATAAATAGGAGGCATGCTATCATCATTATAAATTTGCTCATCAAAACTTGTGGGACAAAAAATATCATCTTCATCAAACATAACATCCCCAAGCTTATGACTTTGCATATCATTAGCATCATGGATATTCAAAGAATTCATACCAACAACATTGCAATCATGCTCACCATTCAAAGATTTTATACCAAACATTTTATTGACTTCTTCTTCTAATACTTTGGCACAACTTTCCTTTCCATCATTTTCAAGAAAGACATTAAAAAGATGAAGCATATGAGGCAACCTCAATTCCATTTTTTCTAGGTTTCTTTTACAGACTAAACTAGTGATAAAATAAGAAACTAAAAGATTTAATTGCAAGATCTAAAGATATACCTTCAAGCACTAACCTCCCCGGCAACGGCCCCAGAAAAGAGCTTGATGTCTACTACACAACTTTATCCTTGTAGACGTTGTTGGGCCTCCAAGTGCAGAGTTTTGTAGGACAGTAGCAAATTTCCCTCAAGTGGATGACCTAAGGTTTATCAATCCGCGGGAGGCGTAGGATGAAGATGGTATCTCTCAAACAACCCTGCAACCAAGTAACAAAGAGTCTCGTGTGTCCCCAACACACCCAATACAATGGTAAATTGTATAGGTGCACTAGTTCGGCGAAGAGATAATAATAGAAGTGTAATATGGATAGTAGATATAGGTTTTTGTAATCTGTAAATATAAAAACAGCAAGGTAGCAAGTGGTAAAAGTGAGCAAAAACGGTATTGCAATGCTTGGAAAGAAGTCCTAGGGTTCATACTTTCACTAGTGCAAGTTCTCTCAACAATGATAACATAATTAAATCATATGGCAATCCCTCAATGCGCAACAAAGAGCCACTCCAAAGTCCCTATCGAGGAGAACATAAGATGAAATTCCTTGTAGGGTAGGAAACCACCTCAAAGTTATTCTTTTCGATCAATCCATTGAGCTATTCCTATAAGTGTCACAAACTGCCCTAGAGTTCATAGTAAAATAACACCATATGACACACATCAGTCAACCTTAATGTCACCTAGATACTCCAATGTCACCACAAGTATCCGTGAGTCAATTATACGATATGCATCAAACAACTTCAGATTCATAATATTTCATTCAACACAAAGAATCTCAAAGAGTGCCCCAAGATTTCTACCAGAGAAACAAGGACGAAAACGTGCATCTACCCCTATGCATAGATTACCCCAATGTCGCCTCGGGAATCCGCGAGTTGAGTGCCAAAACATACATCAAGTGAATCAATAGAACACCCCATTGTCACCACAGATATCCCATCCCAAGACATACATCAAGTGTTCTCAAATCCAATACTCAATCCAACATAATGAAACCTCAAAGAGCAAGACTCAATTCATCACAAGAAGGTAGAGGGGGAGAAACACCATATGATCCAACTATAATAACAAAGCTCGAGGTACATCAAGATCGTGCCAAATCAAGAAAACGAGAGAGAGAGAGAGAGAGAGAGAGAGAGAGAGAGAGAGAGATCAAACACATAGCTACTGGTACATACCCTTAGCCCTGAGGGTGAACTATTCCCTCCTCATCATGGAGACCGCCGGGATGATGAAGATGGCCACCGGTGATGGTTTCCCCCGCCGGTAGGGTGCCACAATGGGCTCCCGATTGGTTTTTCGTGGCTACAGAGGCTTGCGGTGGTGGAACTCCCGATCTGGATTTATTTTTAAGGTTTTTGGGATTTATAGGAGGTGTTGGCGTCGGGGACTAGTCAAGGGGGGCCATGAGGCGACGACGAGGTAGGGGCGCTCCCTAGGGGGGCGCCGCCACCCTTGTGGTTCCCTCAAGACACCTCTCCGGTATCTTTTCGTTCCAGTATTTTTTATATTTTCCAAAAATATTCTCCGTAAATTTTCATGTCGTTCTGAGAACTTTTATTTCTGCACAAAAAAGACACCACGATAGTTCTGCTGAAAACAACGTCAGCCTGGGTTAGTTCTAATCAAATCATACCAAAATCATATAAAATTATTGTAAACATGGCATGAATACTTCATAAATTATAGATACGTTGGAGACGTATCAGCATCCCCAAGCTTAATTCCTGCTCGTCCTCGAGTTGTTAAATAATAAAAGAAATAATTTATGAAGTGTGAATGCTAGCAAGTGCACATGTTTGATCAATGATAATTTGAATCACTTTTTCTAGCATCATTATATATCATAACAATAGCCCATATCATATAGCTTCTCATGATCAAGTAATAAGCTATGCACATGTTAAAGCATATACTATAAACTTTCTTGAAAACTAACAAACTATGTTCTCAGTCATCAGAAAATTGCAATTCATCTTATTTTCAGCAAGGGTCTATGTAAGAGCTTTGATTTAGCAGATCCCACATACTCAACTATCATATAGTCTTCCATGATTGCTACCACTGAAAAATTTTTTTTAGAACAAATAGCATCCATGGAACACAGAGAAAGATAGGGGCTTAATGTTTCGCCTCCCAACTTATTTATCATATAGATAATTGTCAACAATAATAATTCATGATCAAATATATTTGAATGGCCATATATGCTTAGATCTTTCAACATCACGAAGAGCTCGGGAATCGTTTTCGTCATCCCTTGCATACTATAGTTCATCACGAAGTTCTAGTAACTTAGTGTTGGTGACTAGAGAATTCTGTCAATCACTATCTTATCTGGAAGATTAACTCCCACTTGATTCAAGCGATAGAAGTACCCGGACAATCGAGAACATGCTCACTAGTTGAGCGATTCTCTTCCATCTTTTAGCTATAGAACTTGTTGGAGATTTCATATCTCTCAACTCGGGTATTTGCTTGAAATATTAACTTCAATTCCTGGAACATCTCATATGGTCCATGACGTTCAAAACGTCTTTGAAGTCCCGATTCTAAGCTGTTAAGTATGGTGCACTAAACTATCAAGTAGTCATCATATTGAGCTAGCAAAACGTTCATAACGTCTACATTTGCTCCTGCAATAGGTCTGTCACCTAGCGGTGCTTTAAGGACATAATTCTTCTGTGCAGCAATGAGGATAAACCTCAGATCACGGATCCAATCCGCATCATTGCTACTAACATTTTTCAATACAATTTTCTCTAGGAACACATATAAAATAAACATATGAAAGCAACAACGCAAGCTATTGATCTACAACATAATTTGCAAAATACTACCAGGACTAAGTTCATGATAAATTTAAGTTCAATTAATCATATTACTTAAGAACTCCCACTTAGACAGACATCTCTCTAGTCATCTAAGTGATCACGTGATCGAAATCAACTAAACCATAACCGATCATCACGTGAGATGGAGTAGTTTTCAATGGTGAACATCACTATGTTGATCATATCTACTATATGATTCACGCCGACCTTTCGGTCTCCGTGCTCGAGGCCATATCTGCATATGCTAGGCTCGTCAAGTTTAACTCGAGTATTCGCGTGTGCAAAAGCGGCTTGCACCCGTTGTAGATGGAGGTAGAGCTTATCACACCCGATCATCACGTGGTGTCCGGGCACGACGAACTTTGGCAGCAGTGCATACTCGGGGAGAACACTTCTTGATAATTAGTGAGAGATCATCTTAAAATGCTACCGTCAATCAAAGCAAGAATAAGATGTATAATAGATAAACATCATATGCAATCAAAATATGTGACATGATATGGCCATGATCATCTTGCGCCTTTGATCTCCATCTCCAAAGTACTGTACTTTATCGTCACCGACACGACACCATGATCTTCATCATCTTGATCTATATCAATGTGTCATCACATGGTTGTCTCGCCAACTATTGCTCTTGCAACTATTGCTATCGCATAGCGATAAAGTAAAGCAATTATTTGGCTCTTGCATCTTATGCAACAAAGAGACAACCATAGGGCTTCGCCATTGCCGATAACTTCAACAAAACATGATCATCTTATACAACAACTTATATCTCATCACGTCTTGACCATATCACATCACAACATGCCCTGCAAAAACAAGTTAGACGCCCTCTACTTTGTTGTTGCAAATTTTACGTGGCTGCTACGGGCTTAGCAAGAACCGTTCTCACCTACGCATCAAAACCACAACGATAGTTTGTCAAATAGACTCGTTTTAACCTTCTCAAGGACCGGGCGTAGCACACTTTTCAGTTCAACTAAAGTGAGAGAGACAGACACCCGCCAGCCACCTTTAAGCACGAGTGCTCGTAGCAGTGAAACCAGTCTCGCGTAAGCGTACGCATAATGTCGGTCCGGGCCGCTTCATCTCACAATACCGCTGAACTAAAGTATGACATGCTGGTAGGCAGTATGACTTGTATCGCCCACAACTCACTTGTGTTCTACTCGTGCAAAACATGAAACCATAAAAACCTGGCTCTGATACCACTGATGGGGAACGTAGTAATTTCAAAATTTTCCTACGCACACGCAAGATCATGGTGATGCATAGCAACGAGAGGGGAGAGTGTTGTCTACGTGCCCTCGTGAGACCGGGCGGAAGCGATCACAACGTAGAGGAAGTAGTCGACGTTCTCCTCGCGATCCAACCGATCCCAGCGCCGTTACTCCGGCGCCTCCGAGTTCTTGGCACACGCTTCAGCTCGGTGGCGCTCCTCGGCTCCGATCCAAAGAAAGCTCCGGGGAGAGAGTTCCGTCAAGACGACGGCATGGTGACGATCTTGATGTTCTACTGACGAGGCTTCGCCTAAGCACCGCTTCTGATATGACCGAGGTGGAATATGGTGGAGGGGGCACCGCACAGCTAAGAGATCCAAGAGATCAATTGTTGTATCTTTGGTGCTAGCCCTGCCTCTATTTATATGTTGAGCCCCGGTCGAAACTTGGAGCAAAAGCCTCCTCAAAGTCGGTTTTGCCCGAAGGCAAGAGTCCCACTCGGACTCAGGACCAAACGCCACAATCCTTGGCGTCTGCCTAGACGCCATGGGCCTCGGCGTCGGCCCAGGGGCCGACGCCAGGTCTCCGACGTTTGGCCCTCGCCTCATAAAACTCCTTTTGCACCGACCTAAAGCCTCATGGGCTTGACCCCTTGGCCTAAACATATCATCCAATATATGAATCTTTACGTCTCGACCATTTCGAGACTCCTCGTCATGTCCCCGATCTCATCCGGGACTCCGAACTCCTTCGGTACATCAAAATACACAAAACTCATAATATAACCGTCCTTGAAACCTTAAGCGTGCGGACCCTACGGTTCGAGAACAATGTAGACATGACCGAGACACGTCTCGGTCAATAACCAATAGCGGGACCTGGATGCCCATATTGGCTCCTACATATTCTACGAAGATCTTTGTCGGTCAGACCGCATGACAACATACGTTGTTCCCTTTGTCATCGGTATGTTACTTGCCCGAGATTCGATCGTCGGTATCCAATACCTAGTTCAATCTCGTTCTTGGCAAGTCTCTTTACTCGTTCCGTAATGCATCATTCCGTAACTAACTCATTAGCTACATTGCTTGCAAGGCTTATAGTGATGTGCATTATCGAGAGGGCGGAGATACCTCTCCGACAATCGGAGTGACAAAACCTAATCTCGAAATACGCCAACCCAACATGTACCTTTGGAGACACCTGTAGTACTCCTTTATAATCACCCGATTCGTTGTGACGTTTGGTAGTACCCAAAGTGTTCCTCCGGTATGGGAGTTGCATAATCTCATAGTTACAGGAACATGTATAAGTCATGAAGAAAGCAATAGCAACATACTAAACGATCAAGTGCTAAGCTAACGGAATGGGTCATGTCAATCAGATCATTCTCCTAATGATGTGATCCCATTAATCAAATGACAACTCATGTCTATGGTTAGGAAACATAACCATCTTTGATTAACGAGCTAGTCAAGTAGAGGCATACTAGTGACACTCTGTTTGTCTATGTATTCACACATGTATTATGTTTCCGGTTAATACAATTCTAGCATGAATAATAAACATTTATCATGATATAAGGAAATAAATAATAACTTTATTATTGCCTCTAGTGCATATTTCCTTCAATTTTCCCTTACAATAAAAGATCATACATACTTAGGAGCAATTTTTATTGCTTTTTGGACCCATAAAAACTTACATGAAGGATCTTATTCAATCCATAGGTAGATATGGTGGACACTCATGGCATGAAACGGGGTTTAAGGGTTTTTGGATGCACAAGTAGTATCTCTACTTAGTACAAAAATTTTGGCTAGCAAAAGATTCTAAAAAGCAAACACCACATCTTGGAGGATCCATAAGAATATAACTTCTATACAAATATACCCAAACATAACTCATTATGTTGTCTTCCTTGTCCAACTTCAACTAATTTGATCAAGTTTGAAAAAATTAATGGGGCTCACAATCATAAAATATGTCCAAGATAGTATATTTATATGTGAAATCTCTCTTCCTTCAATATTCTTCATGAATTGTTCAAGTGACCAATACTATGTTTGCTAACTTCCAACAAATTTACCACCTCTACTTCTTATATGTGAAGTCATTACTCCCCATGGTATAAGCATATGAAGCATATATAATTTCAGATTTATGATATTCAATTCATTTAACCATTTACTCATAGGATATAAGAGAAGCACGTGAGTAAATGACAAACTACTCCAAAAAGATATAAGTGAAGATCAATGAGTAGTCAAATAATTAAGTAGCTATTTGAAGACTCTCTCTCATAAAGAAAATTCAGATCTAAAGTAATTTATTCAAATAGCAAGGAAAAATAAAATAAAATGACATTCTAAAAATACACACATCGTATGAAGAAGCAAAACTTAGGCTCAAGCAAAACTGACCGATAATTGTTGAAGAAGAAAGGTGGGATGCCAACCAGGGCATCCCCAAGCTTAGATGCTTGAGACTTCTTGAAATATTAACTTGGGATGCCTTGGGCATCCCCAAGCTTTAGCTTTTGTGTTTCCTTAATTCCTTTCATATCGCGGTTTCCCTAAATCTTAAAAACTTCATCCACACAAAACTCAACAAGAACTCATGAGATAAGTTAGTATAAATCAATGCATAAACCTTATCATTCTCTACTGTAGAAAATCACTAATATTAATATTTAACATTGTATAGTAAATGCCTCTACATATTTAATACTCCTATCCTCAAATAGAATCATTAAACAAGCAAACATAACAGCAATCTGTCTAAACAGAACAGTCTGCAAAGAATGCAACAGGAATCATACTTCCCTAACTCCAAAAATTCTGAAAAATTACCACACTATAGAAAATTTGTTGTTACTCATTTTGTAAAAGTTTCAAGATTTATCACGTTCTGAATTTCCAGAAGAATTCAATCAATGATAGACAACTTTCTGTTGTCAAAACAACAACATATAGACTTCTAAAATAAGCATCGTAAAGGCTATACTTGACCTTTTTATTGAACTAAAAGATGCAAAACATTATTATAAATAACAACAAGTAAAGCCTAATAAAATAAATGACGCTCCAAGCAAAACACATATCATGTGGTGGATAAAAATATAGCTCCGACTAAGGTTACCGATAAACAAAGAGGAAAGAGGGGATGCCATACGGGGAATCCCCAAGCCTATGATCTTGGTTGTCCTTGAATTTTACCTTCAGGTGCCTTAGGTATCCCCAAGCTTGGGATCTTTCCACTCCTTATTCCTAGACCATCAAAACTTCACCCAAAACTTGAAAACTTCACAACACAAAACTTAACAGAAAACTCGTAAGCTCTGTTAGTATAATAAAGCAAATCACCACTTAGGTATTGTTGTGAACTCATTCTAAATTCATATTGGTGTTATAGCTAATGTATTACAACTTCTCCATGGTTCATACCCTTCGATAGTACCCATAGATTCATCAAAATAAGAAATCAACACAGTGAAAACAGAATCTGTCAAAAACAGAATAGTCTGTAGTAATATGGAAACTTTCCATACTTCTGTAACTCCAAAAATTCTGAAAAATTAGGACAATATTGGCAATTTGTATATCAATCATGTGTAGAAAATTCAGATCAAAAGCACATTCCACTGAGTTTTCAAAATTCCTGGACTGAGAGCAAAAGTTTCTGTTTTTGCACAGAATCGAGTTAACTATCACCAAAGACCATCCAAGTTCTTACTTGGCTGAAACACTAATTAAAACACCAAAACACAATTACTGCAGAAGTAATATTGTGTAATTATTGAAAAACAGAAGCAAAAACAAGAAACACAAAATAAAATTGGATTGCCTCCCAACAAGCGCTATTGTTTAATTCCCCTAGCTAGGCATGGTGATTTCAACGATGCTCACATACAAGATAAGAACTGAAACATAAATGGAGCATCATGAAGTATATGACTAGCACACTTAAGTCTAACCCACTTCCTATGCATACGGATTTTGTGAGCAAATAATTCATCGGAACAAGAATCAACTAGCATAGGAAGGCAAAACAAGGATAACTTCAAGATTTCAACACAGAGAGAGGGAACTTCATATTATTGATATATGTAAAAGGAAAAGTTCCTCTCTTATAATATTTTTCAGTAGCATCATGGATGAATTCAACAATATAACTATCACATAAAGCATTATTTTCATGATGCACAAGCATAAAAATTTTATTACTCTCCACATAAGCAAAATTCTCCTCATTCATAATAGTGGGAGAAAACTCAACAAAATTACTATCATGTGAGGCATAATCCAATTGAAAATAAAATCATGATGACTGCCGGCATCCTGGGAACGTGGGTCCCTAGACTTGCCTACCTGCGGCCCACGGCGTGGCTCCACCAGCGGCCCTGTACGACCCATCTTCACCAGCAAACACTCAAGACCCTCGCGAGGGGCCAAGCCTCGTGAGGCGAACGATGCAAGACCTCCTCGGGGGCGGCCTCACTAGGCTGGCTCGTGAGGGGCAGAGAAATCAAGGCAAGGGGCACCTCGTGAGGTTCCTGTGACGCAAGCCATGATTTGGAGCCGAGGCAGTGAGGCGCCCAGTAGCTTGATGTCCCCGTTTCCTCTTTGGTGCTAAAGAGGCAAGCACGAGTGAGGAGTCCCGAGGCATCAGGCAAAGGTTTCCATATCGGTGCAACAAGACCAAGACCAGCAGGACGACAGGACGGAGGTCACCGTGGAGCCCAAGACAACGTCACCACCAGAGCCTTTGGTAGGCGAAGACCACCTTTAGTCTGGATAACTTGTACTAGTTGTCTCCCTTAGAATTTGGCCATTGCGGGATCCCTTCCCAGCTAATATTTGGGGAGAGGACCAGGGCCTCTATAAATAGGACTAGCTACCACCATAGGAGGCATCAGATCTTGGATCGGAGCCATTCCATCCATAGACACACACACAAGCTCACCCAGTACAAGAGCACCTCTCCTCAGGGGCTGTTCTTCCCTTGTAACTGTTCATCCTCAGCCCAAGAGGCAATCCACCACACCTCACTAGGGTAGGGTATTACACCACATCGGTGGCCCGAACCAGTATAAACACTCGTGTCTCTCGTTCTTTGGGTTCGTCGAGCTAAGGCCTTGTGATTGTTGCGAGAGCTGGCAAGGGAGAGAGAGAGAGATCTTCGTGTGCACCCCAGTGTTCGAACCTCAAGGGTTTGCCGGAACCCGAAATCCGACATTTGGCGCTCCAGGTAGGGATGCGCCGAAGCTGTCCTTGTGCCGGTCCGCGTCCCATTGCTTCATCGCATCCATGGCGGACGCTCGTCGAGCCCGCGCTGAGCGCCGGGCCGCCCTCGCCGCCCGCGTCGCTCAGACAGCTCCTGTCGAAGGGGCCTCCTCGTCGTTCCCCGTCGCCCACCACCAAAGCCACCACCAGCCCGGCGGGAAACGAGCAGCAAGCTTCATCGCTACACCCCTCTGTGCGGCGGGATGGCCGCACCGCCACTCCGTCGCTGACCCCAGCCGGCTCGTCGTCTCACGCTCATCGTGCTCCCACAGACGTGCAGGCCGCGCTGCTCATGGCACATGAGCTCCTACGCCACCGCCCTGTTGACGACCTCTACGAGGATTGGCTAGACCGCATCGCCGAGCTCGTCAGCGCTGCAGGGGGCTCCCCCGCGCCATCCCACTCAATGCCTCGCCCTCCGCCAGTTGCAGGCGACGTGGCTCACGGAGCGCCTCCATCACCTGTGCACCAAGACGATGCTCTGGCGCCGAGGCGCGCATCCCCCTGGCGCGATCCACCGCGTCGGGCGCCCGCGCGAGAAGAAGGAAGCTGCCAAGAAGTTCTCTGGCCGCAAGAGAATGCCCCCGCGCTCCCAGCACCACCGCGACAAGACCGCGTGCCACCTGCTGTGGCGGTGCGCGGGCATCAAGGGCAGGCTCCGCATTAGCAAAGGGCCCCGGTGGCCACGGCAGGCTGCTGTGCCTTCACTCCTGAGCTGCGTAGCGTCGCTTGGCCGGGCAAGTTCAAGACGGGCCTGCCTCCTCGCTACGACGGCACCCCCGACCCTGCGGAGTTCCTGCTGCTCTACAAGCTGAGCATCAAGGCAGCCAATGGCGACGAAAAAGTCATGGAGAACTAGTTCCCCATGGCTCTCTAGGATGGTGCTTGCTCGTGGCTCCTGAACCTGCCCCCGGGCTTGATCTCCTCCTGGGGCGAGATGCGCGACCGCTCCGTCGCCAACTTCCAGGGCACTCGCGACCACCCTCCGGCCGCGGGTGTCGTTCAATATCCAGCGTATCTCGTAGTAGGGGTCCTAAGCTAGGAGTCTTGGAGCGATGGTAACATGGACACGGGATTTTACCCAGGCTCGGTCCCTCTTGATGAAGGTAAAACCCTACATCCTGCTTTTGATTGTATTCATATGGGGTGTAATACAGAGTACATGTATCTACCACGAGATTGTAGTAATGAATATGAGATTTTCCATTGACTAGCTTGGCCTTGGTTTATATATGCACCATAGGCCTAGGGTTTAGAGGAGTCCTTGTCTTGGGCGCCAAGTCTTGTGGAATTCTCCTTCTATGCGGCATGGGCTGTCCGAACTGGCCCAATAGTGAACCGCCATGGGGGTCCTCGGCCCGATCCAGCTGATCGGGAGATGACGTGGTGAGTACCCCCTAGTCCAGGACACCGTCAGTAGCCCCCTGAACCGGTCTTCAAGTTGGGGACGCTCCTTGATTCTTCCGAACTGTTCTTCATCTTCGGTCGTCGGTCTTGAAAACTGGTTCAACAAATCTTCTCATCTTCGATCTTGAGGATCGCCTAAGTGCATCCGAAGAGTTTACACGTTGGGTATCCGAGGAGGCCCTTTAAGTTTCCGGCCCTTATCAACGCCTTGTTATTTTTATGCCAGACCTCGGGTTTGAAGTTGTTCCCGGGCGGCAGTGTCCTCTTGCGTCCGAGCTCCAACGTCGGACTGCATTCGAGGTCTCTCTTGCAGCTGCAACACCGGAATGTATCCAAGATCCAACGCCGGACTGTATCCAAAGAGTATTGTTACAGTCGAGCTCCAACGCCGAACTGCATCCGAGCTCCAGCGCCGGACTGTATCCAAGCTCCAACGTCGGACTATGTCCAAGCTCCAACGCCGGAGTATGCCCAAGCTTCATCGCTGGACTGTATCCGAGCTCCAATGTCAGACTGTATCCGAGCTCCAACGTCAGACTGTATCTGAGTTCCAATGCCGGAAATGCCCTCTACAGAGCCAGCCACTTGCATCCGAGCTTTATGCCGGACTGCTTCCAAGGTGATGCACCACCTTGGGCTTGGGCTGATTGTTTACGAATTTTATTTCCGATGCGTGTAAATTTATTTGTTGTCAATATGTATAACTAGTAGCCCTCAAGGTGTGTGTCGGTCTAAAACCCGAGATGCAGTTGAAGGAAAACATGAAACCGCTGATCCCAGTAGCCCCTGAGACTCAGGTCGATGCGCAAAATCGACCTGAGGATCAACTCCTAGCTCGGCAACATACGTAGGAATAGAAACGCAGTGTAATATATTAGAGATAATAGTGATCGGCAAACGGGCCCTTGAGAGAGGGTCTTGACAAGTTGCTGTAATATATTAGCTTGATGCCAGATAGGTCCAGATGGTACCTGTTGTTGTCCGAAGACGCGTTTGCCTTTCGGTCAAGCCGAACACTAAGCACTTTGAATTTTCTACATTGAACAGGCAATGCAGTAGCCCCTGAGACACTGGTCGGGTGGCAACACCAGATCAGGGGATCGATGTGTCCTTTAACATTTGTAAATAATAAGCCCGAAGCCCAGTAGCCCCCGAGCCTTAATGCGGGCATGGGTGGCCGAATTAAGGATCGATATCCATAGTAAAATCACAAATTATGTGTAATAACTCTATGTATCCAAGTACTTTACATCATTAATGCTCGGATCCGCATTGTACAAAACTTTGTTGACGGACCATCAACTTCAACCTCTTCGGCCAGTAGCCGAGGAGTATTTTCCTACTTTATAAAGCCGTTATAAGGGCAAAGATTTATGCAAAACAAGGCAATCCTGTACGGTTTTATAAACAAAGGTACACGGAGAGATATGTTATATTACGTTTTAACGTAAGAAACATCTTCCGAAGAAAATAGTCCCGCTATCGGTTCCTTTCTTTGGGTCGTCATGCTTATCATGATCATGAAACCTCACCTCCGATCAATGTGGGAGGAAAATATTGAGGATTTAGTTCGGGGAAAGTTCCCGAACTCTATGGTATTAATGAACAAAAATTTTCACTTCCGTCGTTGCCGACCAATGTGATCCTTTAAGATTGCTAGCTTTCGACTTCACCCAGTCATAGGTACTTACTCGGATGACCCGGTAGTAACAATCATAGAGGTGCTCCCTTTACCACCTACCCAAACAATCGGGAACGTAGGGGTAAGCACAGGAGCCAGGCAACCCAGCTTGGCCAAAATCTTAAGTCAAATTGATGCATATTTACGGCTTTATAACAATGATTGTGGAAGGCAGCCCTCGTATATTAAATACAAACACCGATGATATGTTTATTTTGACTCCGTTGAGACCGTTTATCAGTTGAAAGTGGCCCATCGTCGGCTTCCACCCCCTTGTAGATGCTATGCAGGGTGTTTTCGTAATAACAAAACAACCCTTAGCTGACGTCTCGGTGCCCGAAGGCGGTTGTGTTAGTGGAAACAAGGCAATCAGATATGCTGGCTTTATACCTTGCACTTAGTCATAGGAGCTTAAAGTTGGGAGGCCAGTTACTAGCCCTGGTTAGTGTTCAGCGATAGTCGAGGTCAAGCCGTAAACACTTCGGCCAATGTTATGAATGGACCGTCATTTAACACGGGGTGACCTCTATCGATCTTTATAGTTTAATATAGTCATCGAATCGCTGACCAGTTTACGCTTATTGTGACAGTCAGTTTTCGGCTTTCTCCACTAAGGCGCTTAACCATGCTAGCTGGAAGCACAATCGCAGTGGTTCTCCCTTTGCGCACCTAGCCGAACAAAGCGGGCGTAGTAGGCAAGCACGAGGCAGGCAACCCAACTATTGACCGAAGACACAACTCGAAACTGATGCATATATAGCAATATCCGAGAATGTTTTTGCCGAATCTCTAAAGGTGTCTGGCGTTGCACTACGAGACTTATGCTGAAAACACACAAATAGTTTAAAAGTTCCATAGGCTTAGAAAACCAAAAACTTCAGTAAAAACTTGATGTCCGAACTAGATCAAGTGTTTGGTGCCAATCCAAAAATTGGTCTTTAGAAAAAAAATTGTGCTTCTGTCGTTCTTTAACATGACACATCCTATCTCAAGATTCAAGCAGGTCAGCCTATGGCTTCAACCTCCTATCCCGAAGGCGAGGTACTTCTCGTTAGGCCAGTTTAGCAAACTAAACTCTAGCGGCTTTGAGAGAGAAATTAGGCTCCTCGGCTATTGACCACACACTAGAGTCGAAAAAAGGAGCGATAGAAAAATACTTTGCAACGACTAAGAAGAAGAACACTTATTATAAAACAGCTCACATAAATTTAAGAGCCCCCAAGTGACTTGGGTAAAAGAATTTTATGTAAAATGATTGTATGTACTGAAGTACTTATATCATATTTGTGTTCACCCGAACTTTAAATGCGTCTTAACCGACCGTTGGCTTCTCCCTTTTAAATTCGAGGGCGAAAAGTGTTATGTACTCCACCTGTTGAGAATATCGATGGTGTTTCCGATAACCAGGCAATCAGGCCATAAGGCTGTAACAGACAAAGCGCGCTCAGGGAACTTATGCTATATTACTGACTAAGTGTAAGAAGCATCTTCGAAGAAAATAGTACCCCCACCGATACCTTTCTTCGGTTGCTCATTGTTACTATGATACTTGTGCAATAGATTTTTTGTACTCATGAGTTCCGTTGTGTGCCGACCATGATTGAAAACAATAAGAGCGCTTAGCTTCGGCTTCACCGGTCGAGGTCCGAGCTCGGATGACCCGATCATGACAATCGCAGAGGTGCTCCCTTTACTCCCTAGCCGAACAACCGGGAACGTAGGGGTAAACGCAGGAGCAAGGCAACCCAGCTTGCGGAACACTTAAGTCAACATGGTGCATATTGTGGCATAATACACGAACAAGGAAGGAAGCCATACAAGTATAATCATATGCAAGAGGAAATGCTTCATAAAGGAAACCCCCAAGTAAACGGGGTATTTGAATTTGTGTGTCACAAACAAAGTTTTGACAAGGAAGTTTTTCAAGAACAACTTTTTGCCAAAAAAGTATAATGCTTGGTCGAACCGGACAAAATTTAAAACTGAAAGTTTTTGAGCATGAAAGCGACTTAGCTGGTTAATGTGTTTGGTATTGATGATGCGGTCTGAGCTTGATGCGGGACAAGGTCCCAACCCCCAAGCCGGTCCCGAGGTGGCGGAGCGAAGAGCTCGGTATTCTGGAGTGGCGGCATAGCACGGCCAATGTGGCGAGGGGAAACCCCCGGTCCGACCGAGGTGACGGAGCAGACCGGTGATGCGTCCATTTTGCATCATGCTTTTATATCGATATTTATCGCATTATGGGCTGTGATTTCACGTTATGTCACAATACTTATGGCTATTCTCTCTTATTTTACAAGGGTTACATGAAGAGGGAGAATGCCGGCAGTTGGAATGCAGAATTTGGAAAAGGAGCAAATATTGGAGACCTATTACGTGCAACTCCAAAAGTCTTGAAACTCCACGGAATGTCTTAAAATAAATAAAGAAAAATCATCGCCAAAGATGAAGGCCGGGGCCCACACCACCACTCACGAGGGTGGGGGGCGCGCCCCCCTACCTCGTGGGCCCCCTGGTGGCTCTCCGATGCCCATCTTCTCCCATATGAAGTCTTTCAATGAGAAAAAAAATCATAGACAACCTTTCGGGACGAGACTCCGTCGCCACGAGGCGGAACATTGGCGAAACCAATCTAGGGCTCCGGCGGAGCTGTTCTGCCGGGGACACTTCCCTCCGGGAGGGGGAAATCATCATCATCATCACCACCAATGCTCCTCTCATCGGGAGATGGCAATCTCCATCAACATCTTCACCAGCACCATCTCATCTCCAAACCCTAGTTCATCTCTTGTATCCAATTCTTGTCTCCAAGTCCGGGATTGGTGCTAGTAGGTTGCTAGTAGTGTTGATTACTCCTTGTAGTTGATGCTAGTTGGTTTAATTGGTGGAAGATCATCTGTTCAGATCCTTTATGCATATTATTACCCCTCTGATTATGAACATGGATATGTTTTGTGAGTAGTTACGTTTGTTCCTGAGGACACGGGAGAAGTCTTGCTATTAGTAGTCATGTGAATTTGGTATTCGTTCGATATTTTGATGAGATGTATGTTGTCTAACCTCTAGTGGTGTTATGTGAATGTCGACTACATAACACTTCACCATTATTTGGGCCTAGAGGAAGGCATTGGTAAGTAATAAGTAGATGATGGGTTGCTAGAGTGACAGAAGCTTAAACCCTTGTTTATGCGTTGATTAGTAAGGGGCTGTTTTGGATCCATATGTTTCATGCTATGGTTAGGTTTACCTTAATACTTTTGTTGTAGTTGCGGATGCTTGCAATAGAGGTTAATCATAAGTGGGATGCTTGTTCAAGTAAGAACAGCACCCAAGCACCGGTCCACCCACATATCAAATTATCAAAGTACCGAACGCGAATCATATGAACGTGATGAAAACTAGCTTGACGATAATCCCATGTGTCCTCGGGAGCGCTTTTCCTATTATAAGAGTTGTTCCGGCTTGTCCTTTGCTACAAAAAGGATTGGGCCACCTTGCTGCACCGTTTTTACTTTTGTTACTTGTTGCTCGTTACAATTTACCTTATCACAAAACTATGTGTTACCGCTTATTTCAGTACTTGCAGAGAATACCTTGCTAAAAATCGCTTATCATTTCCTTCTGCTCCTCGTTGGTTTCGACACTCTTACTTATCGAAAGGACTACAATAGATCCCCTATACTTGTGGGTCATCAAGACTCTTTTTTGGCGCCGTTGCCGGGAAGTGTAGCGCCTTTGGTAAGTGGAATTTGGTAATGAAAAATTTATATAGTGTGCTGAAATTTTCTGTCACTTGTTACTATGGAAAGTAATTCTCTGAGGGGTTTGTTCGGGGTATCTTCACCCCGTCCGATGAAACAAAGAGTTTCTCCTCAACCTTCTGGACCTATTGAAAATGAAACTCCTTTTCAAGTTCCTTGAGTATGATGGAAAAACTGCTGGCTAATACTTTACAGGAGATGGAACAAAGCATCCTGATGAACATCTACTCTATGTGGATGAAGTTTGTGGATTATTTAAGCTTGCAGGTATACCCGATGATGTTGTTAAGAAGAAGTTCTTTCCTTTATCTTTGAAAGAAGACGCATTGACATGGTATAGGCTATGTGATGATACGAGATCATGGAACTATAAAAGATTGAAATTGGAATTTCATCAAAAGTATTACCCTATGCATCTTGTTCATCGTGATCGCAATTATATATATAATTTTTGGCCTCATGAAGGAGAAAGCATCGCTCAAGCTTGGGGAGGCTTAAATCAATGTTATATTCATACCCCAATCATGAGCTCTCAAAAGTGACAATTCTTGAATTTTTATGCTCGACTTTACGATAACAATCGCACCATGCTCGATACTTCTTGTCTTTGGCTCTTTTATGATGAAGACTATTGAATTCAGATGGTATTTATTGGATAGAATTAAACGCAACTCACGAAGATTGGGACCTCGGCGAAGGTAAGGAGTCAGGTATGACACCTAAGTTTGATTGTGTTAAATCTTTTATGGATACCGATATTTTCCGTAAGTTTAGCACTAAATATGGACTTGACTCTGAGATAGTAGCTTCTTTCTGTGAATCTTTTGCTACCTATGTTGATCTCCCTAAGGAGAAGTGGTTTAAATATCATCCTCCCATAGAAGTAAAAGTAGCTGCACCTATTAAAGTTGAAGAAAAGACTGTCACTTATAATGATCCTATTGTTCCCACCTCTTATGTTGAGAAACCACCTTTCCCTGTTAGAGTAAAGGATCATGCTAAAGCTTCAACTGTTGTTCGTAAAAGCAACATCAGAACTTATACACCTCCTGAGCAAGTCAAAGTAGAACCTAATATTGCTATTGTTAAAGATCTCTTGTCTGATAATATTGACGGGCATGTTATTCAAATCTGTGATGAAACTACTAGAATTGCTAAACCGTGTGCTAAAGATAAACATAGACCTGTGGTAGGTGTGCCTGTTATTTTTGTTAAAATAGGAGATCATTGTTATCATGGCTTATGTGATATGGGTGCTAGTGCTAGTGTTATACCTATTACCTTGTATGAAGAAATTAAGCATGAAATTGCACCCGCTGAGATAGAATATATTGATGTTACAATTAAACTTGCCAATAGAGATACCATATTGCCTGTGGGAATTGTTAGAGATGTTGAAGACTTGTGTGGGAAAACTAAATATCCCGCTGATTTTCTTGTTCTTGGTTCTCCACAAGATAGCTTTTGTCCCATTATATTTGGTAGACCCTTCTTGAACACTTTTAATGCTAGGATCGATTGCGAAAAGAATGTTGTTACTATTGGCTTGGATGATATGGTTCATGAGTTTAATTTCTCTAAATTTAGTAAACAACATCGTGAGGAAGAATTGCCTAGTAAGGATGAAATTATTGGTCTTGCTTCTATTGTACCTCCTAGTGATCCTTTGGAACACTATTTGCTGAACCATGAAAATAAGATGTTCATGAATGAAAGAAGGGAAATAGATGAAGTATTCTTTAAGCAGGAACCTATTCTACAACATAATTTGCTGTTGAAATCCTAGGGGATCCTCCTCCACCCAAGGGTGATCCCGTGTTTGAGCTTAAACCGTTGCACGATAATTTTAAATATGCTTACCTTGATGAAAAGAAAATATATCCTATTATTATTAGTGCTAACCTTTGAGCATGAAGAAGAAAGATTATTGAAAACTCTGAAGAAGCACCGTGCCGCTATTGGATATACTCTTGATGATCTTAAGGGCATTAGTCCCACTCTATGTCAACATAAAAAAATTTGGAAGCGGATGCCAAACCAGTCCGTGATCCTCAACGACGTTTGAATCCCAAAATGAAAGAAGTGGTAAGAAAAGAAATACTCAAGCTTACGGAGGCGGTATAATTTATCCCGTTCTTTGATAGTCGGTGGGTAAGTCCTGTCCATTGTGTCCCTAAGAAGGGAGGTATTACTGTTGTCCCTAATGATAAAGATGAATTGATTCATAAAGAATTATCACGAGTTCTGAGGATGGTAATTGATTTCCATAAATTAAATAAAGCTACTAAGAAAGATCATTACCCCTTACCTTTTATTGATCAAATGCTAGAAAGATTATGCAAACATACACATTATTGCTTTCTAGATGGTTATTCTGGTTTCTCTCAAATGCCTGTGTCGGCTAAAGATCAATCAAAGACTACTTTTACATGCCCTTTTGGTACTTTTGCTTATAGACATATGCCTTTTGGTTTATGTAATGCACCCGCTACCTTTCAAAGATGCATGATGGCTATATTCTTTGATTTTTGTGAAAATATTTGTGAGGTTTTCATGGACGAATTTTCCGTCTATGGATCCTCTTTTGATGATTGCTTGAGCAATCTTGATCGAGTTTTGCAGAGATGTGAAGAAACTAATCTTGTCTTGAATTGGGAAAAGTGCCACTTTATGGTTAATGAAGGTATTGTCTTGGGGCACAAAGTTTCCGAAAGAGGTATTGAAGGACATCAAAGGTATAAGAAGTTTCCTTGGTCATGCCGGATTTTATAGGAGGTTCATTAAGGACTTCTCAAAAATTTCTCGGCCTCTGACTAATTTATTACAAAAAGATGTACCATTTGTCTTTCATGATGATTGTGTAGAAGCATTTGAAATACTTAAGAAAGCATTAGTCTCTGCACCGGTTGTTCAGCCACCTGATTGGAATTTACCCTTTGAAATTATGTGTGATGCTAGTGATTATCTTTGTAGGTGATGTTCTAGGGCAAAGAGTTGATAAGAAGTTAAATGTTATCCATTATGCTAGTAAGACTCTAGACAATGCTCAAAGAAATTATGCTACTACCGAAAAGGAACTTTTAGCAGTTGTGTTTGCTCGTGATAAATTCAGAACCTATATTGTTGATTCTAAAGTAACTATTCACACCGATCATGCTGCTATTAAATATCTTATGGAAAAGAAAGATGTTAAACCTAGACTTATTAGATGGGTTCTCTTGCTGCAAGAATTTGATTTGCATATTGCTGATAGAAAAGGAGTTGAGAACCCCATTGCAGATAACTTATCTAGGTTAGAGAATGTTCTTGATGACCCACTACCTATTGATGATAGCTTTCCTGATGAAAAATTAAATGTCATAAGTACTTCTCGTAGCACTCCATGGTATGCTGATTATGCTAATTATATTGTTGCTAAATTTATACCACCTAGCTTCACATACCAACAAAATAAAAAGTTCTTTTATGATTTGTGACATTACTTTTGGGATGACCCACATCTTTATAAAGAAGGAGTAGATGGTGTTATTAGATGTTGTGTACCTGAGCATGAACAAGAACAGATCCTATGCAAGTGTCACTCCGAAGCTTATGGAGGACACCACGTTGGAGATAGAACTGCACATAAGGTATTGCAATCCGGTTTTTATTGGCCTACTCTCTTCAAGGATGCCCGTAAGTTTGTTTTGTCTTGTGATGAATGTCAAAGAATTGGTAATATTAGTAGACGTCAAGAAATGCCTATGAATTATTCACTTGTTATCGAACCATTTGATGTTTGGGGCTTTGATTATATGGGACCTTTTCCCACCTCTAATGGATACACACATATTTTAGTTGTTGTTGATTACGTTACTAAGTGGGTAGAAGCTATTCCAACTAGTAGTGCTGATCATAACACTTCTATTAAAATGCTTAAGGAAGTTATTTTTCCGAGGTTTGGAGTCCCTAGATATTTAATGACTGATCGTGGTTCACACTTTATTCATGGTGCTTTCCGTAAAATGCTTGCTAAATATGACGTTAATCATAGAATTGCATCTCCATATCACCCACAGTCTAGTGGTCAAGTAGAATTGAGTAATAGAGAGCTCAAATTAATTTTGCAAAAGACTGTCAATACGTCTAGAAAGAATTGGTCCAAGAAACTTGATGATGCGTTATGGGCATATAGAACTGCATATAAGAATCCTATGGGTATGTCTCTGTATAAAATGGTTTATGGAAAAGCATGTCACTTACCTCTCGAACTAGAACATAAGGCATATTGGTCTATTAAAGAGCTCAACTATGATTTCAAACTTGCGGTGAGAAGAGGTTATTTGATATTAGCTCACTTGATGAATGGAGAACCCAAGCCTATGAGAATGCCAAGTTGTTTAAAGAAAAAGTTAAAAGATGGCATGATAAGAGGATGCAAAAGCGTGAGTTTAATGTAGGTGATCATGTTTTGCTAGACAACTCTCATTTAAGATTTTTTGCAGGAAAGCTTCTCCCTAAATGGGAAGGCCCTTACATTATCGAGGAGGTCTATCGCTCCGGTGCCATAAAAATCAACAACGCCGAAGGCACAAATCCGAAGGTTGTAAACGGTCAAAGAATCAAACATTATATCTCGGTAATCCCATAAATGTTGAAACCAATATTATTGAAACCGTAATCCCGGAGGAATACATAAGGGACACTTTCCAGACCGTTTCAGACTCCGAAAAGGAATAGGTATGTGGTACGGTAAGTAAACCAACTCCAAAACAATTTTTAGCAATATTTCTCCATTTTGGAATATTTAGAAAAATAGAAAAATAAGTGGAAGTCCGGGAAGGACACGAGGCCTTCACGAGGGTGGAGGGCGCGCCCTACACCCCTGGGCGCGCTTCTACCTCGTCCATTGGCCGTGCCATCCCTCCACTCACCCACACCCCTGTTATTGTGGCGGCAGCAGCCTCACACCGGCCGAACTAGTGAACCCTCGTACTCCTCTCCGCGTGGGCTTCCACTGCTGCGTCTTCCCCGGCTCCATGTCGTCGCCTTCCTAGGCGTCGCCGTCGTCCACCGCCCTGGTGCTCTCGGCGCAGCGTGGTCAACATGGTCAACGACCGACTTCCATCGGAAAAATCTTGTCGTGGAGAGGTGACAATTTGGGTCCACGGCGGCCGCAAGGAAGTGCCTCCTTATTACGCATAAAATAATTATTCCTCCACCGACAGAGGGACCCACCGGACGGGCCACCTTATTTCGTGGAAAAACGTTTCCCCGACGGCTGGGACCCACCAGACGGGCCACCGTGTTTAAAAAAGCGTTCCCCATCATCGGCTCGGACCCACCGGAAGTGCCTCTTTATTGCGCACAAAAAAATGAATACTCCCCCTGCTAGCTGGGACTCACCTTGGTGGGAAGCTGACTTGTGGGCCTACTAAGTTCACGGGGACGGAGGGCTTTGTCAACTTAGTCAATATGAACGATTCTAGCTCCAGTGACCGTATGATGTCCATCCAACGGCCGTAGTGCTTCTTCAACCTCTGGTCTTCTTGCTCCAGCCGCCCAAAGCAGCGCTGGTCGTGCCGCTTTGCTCCTGCCTCCCGTGGCGGCTATCTTTGCCCTTGAGGCCTCACCGCCCTACTATTCCCACCTTAGGCCAGGCCCTGCGGCGACGGCAGCCTCACACCGCAGCCGAACGAGTGAATACTCATACTCCTCTCCGCGTGGGCATCCACTGCCGCGTCTTCACCGGCTCCGCGTCGTCCCCTTCCTAGGCCTCGCCGTCGTCCACCGCCCTGGTGCCCTTGGCACGGCGTGGTCAACATGGTCAAGGAACGACTTCCATCAGATGTGGATTGTACGTCGAGAGGCAAATTTGGGTCCTGACGCGGCAAGGAAGTGCCTCCTTATTACGCGGAAAATAATGATTCCTCCACCTGATAGCAGGTTCCCACCAGACGGGCCACCGTATTTTGCGAAAAAAACGTTTCCCTCCTGACTGCTGGGACCCACCAGCTACATCTTCACACGCAAGGAAGTGCGTCCGGGAAAAAACAAAATGATTCGCCCCCTGACTGCTGGGACCCACCAGCTACATCTTCGCAGGCAAGGAAGTGCCTGACAGTCGGGACCCACCTGGTCGAAGCGTACGTAGCATTGTCATTCTGGTCGCGAATGTGTACGTACATACTGGTCGATGTAGAGGCGTGCGTGTCGTAGTAGAGGCGTGCGTGTCGATGTAGAGGCGCCGCGTAGCATGTACACATACGTCTGGCGGAGAGGGTGCAAGAAAGAAAATCTGACCCGCACGCATTACATCTGGGCGGTCTCGACGCCTACTCGTGCATACATTACATGGCTGGGTCGAACGGAGAAACAGCGTTGTAAATGCGTGTTCATGGGGAGCCAACCGGCTGGGTCGGAACGGAATGCGTGGTCGTGTTCATTGGGAGGGCTTGGATGGAACAGGTGATGGAAACGAGGCCTGGCGTACCGCACAACGGAGGAAACGGGCCTCCTACATTCGGAATGGGGTCCTGTTGATTGGGAGGGGTGTGGCGTACCGCAAAACGGAGGAAACGGACCTCCTACGGTCGAAATGGGGAGTTACATTGATCGGGAGGGTGTGGCGTACCACAAAGCGGAGGAAGCAGACCTCCTACGGTCAGCAGGGGTCTGTTGATCGGGAGGTGTGGCTTACCGCAAAAGCAGACGAAAGCGGACTTGTGTTGGGCGCTTCTGATTGAAACGGGGGTCCTGTTCATCGGGAGGGTGTGGCGTGCATAAGCAGGACTCCACGAGATCTTGTTCATCTCCACCGTCGACCTCCTCCAGCCTCCACGGGCTACCGTTGACCTCCTCCAGCCTCCACCGCTACCGTCGACCTCCTCCGGCCTCCACCGCGCTACTCCACCGGCTCTGTTCAACCACCCCTCCATCGTCTCACTGTTCATCCAGCCCTCCACCGTCTCATCGTTCATCCAGCCCTCCACACCACGGGGTCTGTTCAACCACCCCTCCACCGTCTCTGTTCATCTAGCCCTCCACACCACGGGTCCTGTTCATCCAGAGGCAACGCCATCGCTCCTTGTTCATCCAACCCCCATAACACTCCTTTATTCATCCAATCGATCGGCTTGATTAGCAGCGATGGCGAAGAATCGCTCCATCGGGTTGATTAACAGCCATCAATCGATCGCTCGGGTTCGATAACGCGTAACTGCGGTCTGTCGCTCGGGTTCGATTAGAGCCCAACGCCTCGCCCGGGTTGATTAGAGCCAACGCCTCGCACGTGTACGAGAAAGCAGCGCATCGCTCGGCCCCGACCTCCCACCGTAACGGCAACTCCCGAAATTTTCCTCCCTCTCGCTTCTACCACGGTTTTTCCGTCATGGGCCAGCCCAAAGAATGTCATGCAAGCTGCGTCTCCGGCCCGGGGCGAAAAGCCCATTTTACATCATGATTTTTTGTCATATATTTAGGAGCCCACCACATCTATGATGATACCGGGTTTTGTCACAATTATCGTCATAGAAGTGTCATATGTATGACAGAAAAAAAAATCGTTCGGCCCAAAATGTCACGGATGTGTCTTTTTTTTTGTAGTGAGTTGAATCTCAGGCAAACGAGATGTTTGGAGCTCATAAAGGATTATGATATGAAGTTGCATTATCATCCAGGAAAGGCCAATGTTGTAGCAGACGCGTTGAGCCGCAAGAGTTATGTTAATACTCTCGTGACCGGAGGATTACCGCCAGAGTTAGCCGACGATCTCAAGGAATTTTGTTTGGAGATAGTTCCGAGAGGTTTTGTTGCAGCATTGGAAGTTCAGTCCACATTATTGGGAAGGATTCGGGAAGCCTAGAAGACTGATAAGGAGATTGCGGAGATAAAGGAAAAGTTGAGTAAAGGAAAAGCCAAAGGTTTTCATGAGGATGAACACGAAACATTGTGGTTTGAGGATCGTATTTATGTGCCCAATGATGCAGAGATCAGGAAGTTAATACTTCAGGAAGCTCTTGACTTGCCATACTTGATTCACCCAGGAAACACCAAGATGTATTTGGACTTGAAGGAACTTTCTGGTGGATAGGAATGAAGAAGGATATTGCCGTGTATGTAGCCGTATGTGATGTATGTCAGAGAGTCAAGGCAGAGCATCATAAGCCAGCAGGATTACTTCAGCCTATGCCGATATCCGAATGGAAGTGGGATAAGCTTGGCATGGATTTCATCACTGGATTACCCAGGACACGATCAGGTTATGATTCCATCTGGGTAGTAGTTGATCTCTTGACCAAAGTGGCTCACTTTATCCCAGTGAAAACCACTTATACGAGCGCGAAGTTGGCCAAGATATATATGAAGAGGATCGTATGTCTGCATGGAGTTCCAAGGACCATCGTATCAGATAGAGGAACATAGTTTACTTCAAAGTTTTGGAATCAGTTGCACCAGACTTTGGGTACCAGTCTAGACTTTAATACAACCTTTCATCCGCAGACAGATGGACAGACCGAGAGAGTCAGTCATATTCTGGAGGACATGTTGAGAGCTTGTGCACTGGATTATGGATCTAGTTGGGATGATAATTTGCCTTACGCAGAGTTCTCATGTAACTACAGCTACCAAGCTAGTTTGAAGATGACCCCTTTCGAAGCTCTGTATGTAAGGAGGTGCAGGACACCATTGATGTGGGATGAAGTTGGAGACTGTCAGTTGTTCGGACCAGATTTGATCAAGGAGTCTAAAGAGAAGGTTAAGTTGATTCATGATAGACCGAAGGTAGCTCAGTCCAGGCAGAAGAGTTATGCTGACAAAAAATGCAATGAGGTAGCTTATGACATCGGAGACAGAGCATATCTCCATGTGTCACCACTTCGAGGAGTTAAACGATTTGGAGTTAAAGGAAAGTTAGCCCCAAGATTTGTAGGACCATACCGAGTTTTGGAACATATGGGAGAAGTAGCTTACAAGTTGGAATTACCCGAAGGTTTGTCAGGAGTTCATGTTGTGTTTCACATTCCCAGTTGAAGAAGTGCCATGCAGAGATGGCCGATATTCCTCTAAGAGATACAGTGCCCCTGGAAGCAATTCAGTTGGAGAGTGACCTAACCAACGAGGAGAAACACATCAAGATTCTTGAGTTTGCCAGCTGAGATACACACAGCAAGGTCATCAATTTTTGCAAAGTTCAGTGGGGCCACCATACCGAGGAAGAAGCCACCTGGGAGCGAGAAGAAGACCTACGGAAAGACCACCCACACCTATTTGCTAGCCAACCCGAATCTCGAGCGCGAGATTCATCTTAAGGGGGTAGGTTTGTAACATCCCAATTTTCAATTTGGATGTTAAACATTAGGTCATCATATGCATCCATGATTCTTGCATTCTGAATTGGTTTATCTGGACATTTTGATCCAAAAGACCTTAAGCAACTCAAGGACCATTTGAGAGAGTTGGAAGTTTTCACAAAAATCCATTATTGAATTTTCAAAATTGGTAAATTGGATCAAGGTGATTTCTATTTGAAATTATTTTCCAATTATTTTGAAATAAATAAAATAATGAGAGAAGATAATATGACTTCTTCAAAACAGAGGAAATAATGGAAATTTAATTTTAAATAAAAATATATTTTATTTGGATTTTATTTGAGATTTTATTCGGTTAAAATTAGGGAAAATTGCATTTTAGCCCAGAAAAATGCTCATGTTGTCCTAAATATTAGGAGAGGACCATGAAAATTATTTTGGGATTTTAGGATTTTTATTTTACTTTTCTTTTGGTTTTTTCCGCTTCGGCGAAATTAAAAAAAATCCCCGAACAGAACAGGGTCGAGGCCCAGCCGGCCCGCTCGCGCCACCGCCTCTCCCCGCCGTCACGGATCCGAATTCCGACGGAGTCTGATGCCACCACGCCATCGTGCCCGACCCCCTCCCCAAGTCGGCCGCCACCCCCCTCTTAAATAGCCGCCACCGCCGCCCCCTCTCCTCAAGTCGCCACCCTGCCGCCCCAAGCCGCACGCCCGCTTGCCACTGCAGTAGCCCGCCCGCCTCGTCTGGCGAGCCGCCTCCCTTCGCCGTTGACCTTGTTGGCGAACCCGTTTAACCGTTAAATACCGTCCCGGTTCACCGGTAACTTTTCGGTTTTTTTAGTTCCGGTTTTGTTAGGATAGGTCGGTTTTATTTTTTTCGGTTAAGTAGCGACCATTCACTGGTTTAGATCGGATGACGAATGAATTCCTTCGTTAGTCTCTGTTAACAGACGTTCGTCTGATAGGTTTTTTTTCTGTTTATTTTCGGCCAGGGACCTATCCACGAATAGTTTTCTTACAGATTAGTCTCTGATCTTCAAACCATCACTACTTTTTCCTCGTTTATCCAAATCCAGTGAAACCAATGCCAAGATATTCGTCTGTTCCCCTCTGTCCAGATAATCAAATTGAACATGATTTTGGAAATTTAAAATTTTGTTCCAAGCAGATTTGATTTCGAACTTCTTTTGATCGTAGTTTGAGTTTCGTAACTCCGATTTGATTGGTTCTTTTTTCAAGTTGAAGCTCTTCACCTGAACTTTCAGTTTAGATCTTTTCTTTTGGGTTTTACCTTTGAATCTTATGTTGGAGTGCTTATGAATGCTATTGTTTGTTCATGATAGAGTTTCCGAAGTGTGAGGCTTGCTACTATGAATCTCTAGGAACGTCAGCAAGGCAAGTAACACTTTGATCATACCCCTTTATTACCCAGTTTTTATGCATTAGTTTCAACCCTCAAACATTGCATGAGTAGGACTTTGATACTATGTGGGAATTGGGAAATAGTTGATGAGGTAGGAACCTATGTCTTGCATTCGAACCCAGGGTGTTACTACGTTATGCGTATACTTCTATGCTATGCTCGTAGACGTGGATTGGGTTTGTGAGATTCATGAAAGATGTGAGTGTTATTTATATCTAAGGGTAAAATTAAGGTGGCTACTTTAATACACATCTGGGTGGGTTGTTTGTGGGCACCTGGGGAATCCAGTGTTGTCCAAGGAGATCCCGGGGTACCCGTGTGATCATCCTATGGTTCGCCACCCAAGCTCAAAGGGATCATAAGATTATTCATGATAGAAACTTCCGTGTGCAGCACAAGCCATTATGGGCTCTGGCATAGTTGAGTATGTTGTGGGAATCCTTTCCATGATGAGCTAGCAGATGTAGGGGATTGTAGGTGTACCGGCCTATCTATCGGTTAAGGGGACCTCTTCGGAAAGACTGTGTCTCGGCCATCCGTTTCTCAAACATCATGCAGTGCGAGAAATTCAATGGAGGAGATCGAGTCTTGTGGGGAAAAGTGTGCAAACCTCTGCAGAGTGTACAAACTAATCATGGTTAGCCGTGTCCCCGGTTATGGACATCTTGAGTATCTGGTACTTGGATTATTATGTTGATCTCATCACTTTACTTAATGAATTTGTTTGGTAATTAATGTTAATTTGGGATTGAGTTGGGGTTACCTTCTCAATATTTTTCAACAAACGTTGTAGTTTAATAAAATATATTCCTTTGTTGTAGGGAAAAATTAGCTTTATGCAAATGATAACCGTAGAGCCTCCACCAGCCAAATATGCATGTAGAGATAGCTGCTATTTGTTCATTTCTCTATGGTGTTATCTTGCCAACATATTCCATGTGCTGACCTACACGGCTGCAACGTATCATGTTCCAAAATTTTCAGACGAAGAGTAAGGTGCGCTAGGCTGTTGTCATGCACTCAGTATTGCCGTGGAGTTGGATGGACTCATTTACCTTCGATGCTTCCGCAGTTATCTTATTTAGATGGCCTTCAGCCAAATTATTGTAATAAGTACTCTTTTGAGTCACTCGATGTAATAAGTGTGTGATTGAACTCTGCAATAAATCCTCTAGTACTGTGTGTGTCAGAAATACCGATCCAGGGATGACACTTAAGCACAGAGACTTGACCGTCTGAGGTCGGGTCGCTACACTTACTGTTTTTATATTTTCATATTACAAAAACCTATATCTACTATCCATATTACACTTCAATTACCATCTCTTCGCCAAACTAGTGCACCTATACCATTTACCAGTGTATTCGGTGTGTTGGGGACACAAGAGACTCTTTGTTATTTGGTTGCAAGGTTGTTTGAGAGAGACCATCTTCATCCTACGCCTCCCATGGATTGATAAACCTTAGGTCATCCACTTGAGGGAAATTTTCTACTATCCTACAAAACTCTGCACTTGGAGGCCCAACAACGTCTACAAGGATAAAGTTGCGTAGTAGACATCAAGCTACTTTCTGGTGTCGTTGCCGGGGAGTTTAGTGCTTGAACGTATATCTTTAGATCTTGCAATTGAATCTTTTAGTTTCTTGTTTTATCACTAGTTTAGTCTATAAAAGAAAACTACAAAAAAACGGAATTGAGGTTGCCTCATATGCTTCATCTTTTAATGTCTTTCGTGAAAATGATGGAAACGAAAATTGTGCCAAAGTGTTATAAGAAGAAGTCAATAGAATGTTTGGTATAAAATCTTCGAATGATGAGCCAGATTGCAATGTTGTTGATATGAATTCTTTGAATATCCATGAGGCTAATGATACGCAAAGCCATAACCTTGAGGATGTTATGTTTGATGAAGATGATATTTTTTATCCTCCAAGTTTTGATGAGAAAATTTATTATGATGATAGCACGCCTCATATTTATGATGATTATATTTATGAAAGTGGATTTGGAGATGTCGTGACTTTATTTAGTGATGATTCCACTATTTCGGAAGAGGTTCCAATTGATTATGAGAACAAAGTTGCTATCTATGATGATTATTGTGATGACATGTATGCTATAAAGAATAATGATTACCATGAAACTTGTCATCATGGTTTTAATTTTCAGTCGGATTATGCCTCACATGATAGTTATATTGTTGAGTTTGGTCCCACTACTATGAATGAGAAGAATTTTGCTTATGTGGAGAGTAATAAAAATTTTATGCTTGTGCATCGTGAAAATAATGCTTTATGTGATAGTTATATTGTTGAATTCATTCATGATGCTACTGAAAATTATTATAAGAGAGGAACTTTTGCTTGTATATATCTCAATAATATCAAGTTTCCTCTCTATGTGTTGAAAATCTTGAAGTTATGCTTGTTTTGCCTTCCTATGCTAGTTGATTCTTGTTCACATGAATTATTTTATCATAAAATACGTATGCATAGGAAGTGGGTTAGACTTAAATGTGCTAGTCATATGCTTCATGATGCTCCCATTATGTTTCAATTCTTATCTTTTATGTGAGCATCGTTCAAATCATCATGCCTAGCTAGGGGCGTTAAACCATAGCGCTTGTTGGTGGCAATCCAATTTTATTTTGTGTTTCTTACTTTTGCTTCTGTTTTTCCATAATTACACAATATTACTTCTGTAGTAATTGTGGTTTGGTGTTTTAATTAGTGTTTGAGCCAACTAAGACCGTTGGGATGGTCTTTGGTGATAGTTAACTTAATTTTGTGCAAAAACAAAAACTTTTGCTCTTAGTCCAGGAATTTTGAAAATTCACGGGAACATGCTTTTGATCTGATTTTTTTTACACAAGATTGATATAAAAATTGCGTAGATTGTCCTAATTTTTCAGAGTTTTTGGCATTACAGAAGTATGGAAAGTTTCCAGATTACTACAAACTGTTCTATTGTTGACAGATTATGTTTTCACTGGTTTGTTTGCTTATTTTCATGAATATATGGGTAGTATCGGAGGGTATGAACCATGGAGAAGTTGGAATACAGTAGATATAATACCAATATGAATTTAGAATGAGTTCGCAACAGTACCTAAGTGGTGATTTGCTTTATTATACTAACGGAGCTTACAAGTTTTCTGTTAAGTTTTGTGTTGTGAAGTTTTCAAGTTTTGGGTGAAGTTTTGATGGACTACGGAATAAGGACTGGCAAGAGCCTAAGCTTGGGGAGGCCCAAGGCACCCCAAGGTAATATTCAAGGACAACCAAGAGCCTAAGCTTGGGGATGCCTCGGAAGGCATCCCCTCTTTCGTCTTCGTTTATCAGTAACCTTACTTGGAGCTATATTTTTATTCACCACATGATATGTGTTTTGCTTGGAGCGTCATTTTATTTTATTCAGATTTACTTGTTTTTATTTAGAATAATGTTTTGCATCTTTTATTTTAATAAAAAGGTCAAGTATAGCCTTTACCATGCTTATTTTGCAAGTCTATATGTTGTTGTTTTGAAAACAGAAAGTTTTCTATCATTGTTTGAATTCTTCGGGAAGTCAGAATGGGATAAAGTCTTGAAATTTTTTAACAATGAGTAACAACAAATTTTCTAGAGTGTGGTAAGTTTTCAGAATTTTTGGAGTTAGGGAAGTATGATTCCTCTTACATTCTTTACAGACTATTCTGTTTAGACGGATTGCTGTTATGTTTGCATATGTTTGCTTGTTTAATGATTCTATTTGAGCATGGGAGTATTAAATATGCAGAGGCATTTAGTAAGCAATGTTAAATAATAATTTTAGTGATTTGCTACAGTAGAGAATGATAAGGTTTATGCATTGACTTATACTAATTCTCACGAGTTCTTATTGATTTTTGTGTGAATGAAGTTTCTAAAATTTAGGGAAACCATGATATGAAAGGAATTAAGGAGACACGAAAGCTCAAGCTTGGGGATGCCCAAGGCAACCCAAGTTAATATTTCAAGAAGTCTCAAGCATCTAAGCTTGGGGATGCCCCGGTTGGCATCCCACCTTTCTTCTTCAACAATTATCAGTCAGTTTTGGTTGAGCCTAAGTTTTGCTTCTTCACACGATATGTGCTATTTTTAGAGTGTCATTTTATTTTGTTTCCCTTGTTGTTTGAATAAAGTACTTAAGATCTAAATTTTATTTATGAGAGAGAGAGTCTTCACATAGCTACTTAATTATTTGACTACTCATTGATCTTCACTTATATCTTTTTGGAGTAGTTTGTCATTTACTCATGTGCTTCACTTGTATCCTATGAGTAAATGGTTGAATGAATTGAATATCATAAATCTGAAATTATATATGCTTCATATGCTTATATCATGGGGAGTAATGACTTCACATATAAGAAGTAGAGGTGGTAAATTTATTGAAAGTTAGCAAACATAGTATTGGTCACTTGAACAATTCATGAAAGAATATTGAAGGAAGAGAGATTTCACATATAAATATACTATCTTGGACATATTCTATGATTATGAGCCCCATTAATTATTTTCAAAATTGATCAAATTAGTTGAAGTTGGACAAGGCAGAGAACATAATAAGTTATGTTTGGGTATATTTGTATAGAAGTTATATTCTTATGGATCCCCCAACATGTGGTGCCTCCTTTTTAGAATCTTTTGCTAGCCAAAATTTTTGTACTAAGTAGAGATACTACTTGTGCATCCAGAAACCCTTAAACCCTGTTTCATGCCATAAGTGTCCACCATATCTACCTATGGATTGAATAAGATCCTTCATGTAAGTTTTCATCAATCCAAAAAGCAATAAAAATTTCTCCTAAGTATGTATGATCTTTTATTGTAAGGGAAAATAAGCATTGTACAAACTTGTGATGGTAAAGATATAAAAGTGACGAACTTCATAATAAAGGTTGCTATCACAAAGGGCAATACAACGTGACGTTCCTTTGCATTAAGGGTTTGCGTATCCAAAATTAAAAAGCGCATGACAACCTCTACTTCCCTCTTCAAAGGGCCTATATTTTACTTTCATATATTTACTCTTATGCAAGAGTCCCTAGTATTATTTCTCATTCCAACCTACTCTTAGTTGGCAAGCATCATGTGATGGGGAAAGATCTAAGCATATATGGCCATTTAAATATATTTGATCATGAATTATTATTGTTGACAATTATCTATATGATAAATAAGTTGGGAGGCGAAACATTAAGCCCCTATATTTCTCTGTGTTCCATGGATGCTATTTGTTCTAAAAATATTCTTTGAGTGGTAGCAATCATGGAAGACTATATGATAGTTGAGTATGTGGGATCTACTAAATCAAAGCTCTTACATAGACCCTTGCTGAAAATAAGATGAATTGCAATTGTCTGATGACTGAGAACATAGTTTGTTAGTTCTCAAGAAAGTTTATAGTATATGCTTTAACATGTGAATAGCTTGTTACTTGATCATGAGAAGATATATGATATGGGCTGCTGTTATGATATATAATGATGCTAGAAAAAGTGATTGAAATTATCATTGATCAAACATGTGCACTTGCTAGTATTCACACTTCATAATTGTTTTTTATTATTTACCAACTCGAGGACGAGCAGGAATTAAGCTTGGGGATGATGATATGTCTCCAACATATCTATAATTTAAGAAGTATTCATGCCATGCTTACAATAATTTTATATGATTTTGGTATGATTTGATTAGAACTAACCCGGACTGACGTTGTTTTCAGCAGAACTACCGTGGTGTCTTTTTTGTGCAGAAATAAAAGTTCTCAGAACGAGATGAAAATTTACGGAGAATATTTTTGGAAAATATAAAAAAGATGGAACGAAAAGATATCGGAGAGGAGTCTTGAGGCAACCACAAGGGTAGGGGCGCGCCCCATGCCTCGTCGTCGCCTCGTGGGCCCCCTTGACTAGTCCCCGATGCCAACACCTCCTATAAATCCCAAAAACCGTAGAAATAAATCCAGATTGGGAGTTCCACCACCGCAAGCCTCTGTAGCCACGAAAAACCAATCGGGAGCCCATTCTGGCACCCGACCGAAGGGGGACACCAACACCGGTGGACATCTTCATCATCCTAGCGGTCTTCATGATGAGGAGGGAGTAGTTCACCCTCAGGGCTAAGGGTATGTACCAGTAGCTATGTGTTTGATCTCTCTCTCTCTCTCTCTTGTGTTCTTGATTTGGCACGATCTTGATGTACCGCGCGCTTTGTTATTATAGTTGGATCATATGGTGTTTCTCCCCCTCTACCTTCTTGTGATGAATTGAGTCTTGCTCTTTGAGGTTTCCTTATGTTGGATTGAGAATTGGATTTGAGAACACTTGATGTATGTCCTGGGATGGGATATCTGTGGTGACAATGGGGTGTTCAATTGATTCACTTGATGTATATTTTGGCACTCAACTCGCGGTTTCCCGAGGCGACATTGGGGTAATCTATGAATAGGGGTTGATGCACGTTTTCATCCTTGTTTCTCTGGTAGAAATCTTGGGGCACTCTTTCATATTCTTTGTGTTGAATTGAATATTATGAATCTAAAGTTGTTTGATGCATATCGTATAATTGACCCACAGATACTTGTGGTGACATTGGAGTATCTAAGTTACATTAGGGTTGACTGATGTGTGTCATATGGTGTTATTTTACTACGAACTCTAGGGCAGTTTGTGAAACTTATAGGAATTGCTCAATGGATTGATCGGAAAGAATAACTTTAAGGTGGTTTCGTACCCTACAAGGAATTTCATCTTATGTTCTCCTCGATAGGAACTTTGGAGTAACTCTTTGTTGCACATTGAGGGATTGCCATATGATTTAATTATGTTATCATTGTTGAGAGAACTTGCGCTAGTGAAAGTATGAACCCTTGGCCTTCTTTCCAAGCATTGCAATACCATTTTTGCTCACTTTTACCAGTTGCTACCTTGTTGTTTTTATATTTTCATATTACAAAAACCTATATCTACTATCCATATTACACTTCTATTATTATCTATTCGCCGAACTAGGGCACCTATACAATTTACCGTTGCATTGGGTGTGTTGGGGACACATGAGATTCTTTGTTATTTGATTGCAAGGTTGTTTGAGAGATACCATCTTCATCCTACGCCTCCCACGGATTGATAAACCTTAGGTCATCCACTTGAGGGAAATTTGCTACTATCCTACAAAACTCTACACTGAGGCCCAACAACGTCTACAAGGATAGAGTTGCGTAGTAGACATCAAGCTCCTTTCTGGCGCCGTTACTGGGGAGGTTAGTGCTTGAAGGTATATCTTTAGATCCTGCAATTTAATCTTTTAGTTTCTTGTTTTATCACTAGTTTAGTCTGTAAAAGAAAGCTACAAAAAATGGAATTGAGGTTGCCTCATATGCTTCATCTTTTTAATGTCTTTCTTGAAAATGATGGAAAGGAAAATTGTGCCAAAGTATTAGAAGAAGAAGTCAATAAAATGTTTGGGATAAAATCTTTGAATGATGAGCATGATTGCAATGTTGTTGGTATGAATTCTTTGAATATCCATGATGCTAATGATATGCAAAGCCATAAGCTTGGGGATGCTATGTTTGATGAACATGATATTTTTTGTCCCACAAGTTTTGATGAGCAAATTTATTATGATGATAGCATAGCATGCCTCCTATTTATGATGATTATATTTATGAAAGTGGATTTGGAGAGGTCATGACTTTATTTAGTGATGATTCCACTATTTCGGAAGAGATTCCAATTGATTACGAGAACAAAGTTGTTATCTATGATGATTATTGTGATGACATGTATGCTATAAAGAATAATGATTACCATGAAACTTGTCATTGTCGGATTTCGGGTTCCGGCAAACCCTTGAGGTTCAAACACTGGGGTGCGCACGAAGTTCTCTCTCTCCCTTGCCCGCTCTCGCAACAATCGCAAGGCCTTAAGTCAACAAACCCAAAGAACGAGAGACACGAGGGTTTATACTGGTTCGGGCCACCGATGTGGTGTAATACCCTACTCCAGTGTGGTGTGGTGGCATGCCTCTTGGGCTGAGGATGAACTGTTACAAGGGAAGAACAGCCCCCTGAGGAGAGGTGCTCTTGTACTGGGTGAGCTTGTGTGTGTGTCTATGGATGGAATGGCTCCGATCCAAGATCCAATCCAAGATCCGATGCCTCCTACGGTGGTAGCTAGTCCTATTTATAGAGGCCCTGGTCCTCTCTCCAAATATTAGGCGGGAAGGGGTCCCACAACGGCCAAATTTGAAGGGAGACAACTAGTACAAGTTATCCTGACTAAAGGTGTTCTTCGCCTAGCAAAGGCTCTCGTGGTGACACCGTCTTGGGCTCCACGATGACCTCCGTCCTGCCATCCTGCTGGTCTTGGTCTCGTTGCACCGATATGGAAACCTTTGCCTGATGCCTCGGGACTCCTCGTCTACGGTTGCCTCTTTATCACCAAAGAGGAAACGAGGACACTGCGCGCGCTGGCACCCGGCTAGCGCCTGCCTGGCTCCAGTCGTCATGGCTTGCGTCATAGGAACCTCACGAGGTGCCCCTTGCCTTGATCTCTCCGCCCCTCGCGAGCCATCCTGATGAGGCCGCCCTCGAGGAGGTCTTGCGTCGTCCGCCTCGCGAGGGTCTTGAGTGTTTGCTGGTGAAGATGGGTCATATAGGGCCGCTGGTGGAGCCACGCCATGGGCCACAGGCAGGCAATTCTGGAGACCCCCATTCCCAGGACGCCGACAGTAACCCCCGGGCCCAAGTGGCGCTCGGACTTGGCTTCAAGGCGAGGCCAAAGGGCAAGTGCGGAGCGCCGCGGGCCCCAACAGCCAGCGGGCCTGGTTGACGCATGGAGATTGATTGGACGTGGGCGTCTCCGCTTCCCCACGCCGCGTCGGCAACTGCCTGACTTGACGAGTCCCTGCTGCATGCAGAGAAAAATCATCAATGCATGTGATCATGGGGATCGCCCGTTGGTCTTCTCCCGCTATAAATGAGGAGGGGCGGAGCCCCCATTGCTCATCTCTTCCTGCTCCGCTCGCTTCTTCTCCCTTGCTTCATTCCTGGTAGCAACACCCATAGCGCCGATACGGAGGTTCTCGGCCGCAGAGAAGCGATAAACCCCCCATGACGAGCCCGGGCCACTTCCACCTAAGAAGAGGCCGGCCCACCGCCGCGACGTAGTCGTGAGGCCGGAGATGTCGAGGCCTTGGTGCGAGCGGCCTCCTCCCGGGTACCTGCTGCCTCTGTACGCCCAAGCTGAAGGCTCCAGAGGGAGAGGCGGCGAGCGCCGCCGCCCACGCCGCGGCCACGGTCGCCACGCTGTGGTGACGCACGCCATCGCCCCAGGAGTCCACGCCGCGGACTCCTTGCACGAACTCGTGATGTGGGCGGCGATGCCTCCGTGCACTTGGATTCACTTTCCACAGTTCTTCTCCACCAAGATGCCGGCTAGGGGCCCCCTCGAGCTTTGGCTGCAGCACGCCGACTGTGACGCCCCGGCGGCTGGAGCGGAGGTTGAAGCCCTCTCCCTAGGCAAGATCTTCATGACCCGCGGCTGGGGCGAGGTTGCTCGGGTCTGTCGTGCGGAAGGCGCCCTCGCCATCCACTTTGAGTACGATGGCACCTCTACCATGTTCTTCAAGGTCTTCGACGGGGAAGGCCGCCTCTTGGAGTGCTGCCCTGGAGAGGGTCATCAGAACGGCGCAGCGGCAAACATCGAGCATGCCACTGGTTTCGCCAGCAGCTCTTCCAGCAGGAGCGGTGGCTTGGGAGTCCAGCGAATCTCCTGAGCCCTACGAGACTCCAGAGACGAGCGACGATAGCTACATGCCCCCGAGCTCTCGACTGGCCCGGAGCAAGGCTGCAACGTCCGGCCGCCACCGTCGCTGATCAGGATGGGGTTGGCGCCGGCCTCCCATGGCCCACTGTTGATGATGGCGTCGGCCGCGCTGGCGCATGTAGATAGGGCTCCTAGAAACTCCCTTCTTTTGTTCCCTCCGAGGAATCGAGATGGACCCCGTAGGGGCGTGTAAAGGGTCTGTGATGTCTTCTGTTCTTATTATCCTTATTATGAAAATTTGCAAACGCATGTCCTATTTCGGCTCGGTCTCCCCTTTCCAACCCCACGGTTGCTTGGTGCCCTACGCCGACAGGTCCTGGTCCCCAGGCAGGCTGCAGCCATCGCTGGTATGCCAGGTCGCGATGCCGTGGTCAAGGCCAGGAGGTGAGTGGCCCAAGGTCCAGTAAGAGCTCCAGAGGCTCGATGCTCAAGAGGTCCCCTTTAGCGCATAAGCAACCACTGAGAGGTAGGAAAGGGAGGCGACGTCGCCATAACAGGGCTGCACAAGTGATAATTCTATGCCGTAGCGCTTGGTCGATCCGGGCGCGAAACTTATCTTGGCAGTCCAGAGTTAGTTCCTTGTGTTGCACCAGACTTGTGTATCGACTGCTGTAGGGTAGCTAGGTTAGGCCCGTGCGAGCCTCCCCCTCTTCTCCACGCTCTTCTATGTGCTCTGCGTCCTCAGGTCCCGGCCCTCGAGCGAGCTCAGCCGCCGCTGGTATGCCAGGTCGTGATGCTGTGGTCAAGGCCAGGGGGTGAGGGCTGGAGAGCCAGTAAGAGCTCCTGAGTCGTGATGCTTAGGAGCCCCCCTTTTAACGCGCAAGCGAATAGCATGGGAGAAGAGGGAGCCCGCGGTACCGCCTGCCGTCGTCCTCAGGAGGAGGGACACGGATTGCCACGATGATTGCCGGTCTACCGCAGGTCGCTTTGCAAGAAGATGAAGGCACTGAGGGCCTGGTGAGGTGACATGCGTGGGGTGTGCTGTGAGCCAGAGCTCAACCGCTCAGATTTGTCGACGTTGCAGGGACGGACCCGAGCACAAGCACCGTGCTAGCGCGAGTAGCTCCTATGGTGGGTGACAATCAAGCGGGTGATAACCATAGATAGATTATGCATGGAAAGCGAACTAGCTTAGGTAAATGCGAGAACGATACATGCCACTGGGTCGGACCCTAGCGGCCTGGGGACGATGCAGCCCGAGGGGCACCCCCAGCAGAGTAAGCTAAATACGTAAAACGATACATGCCGCAGGGGCAAGCCCACGCGGCCTGGGAATGATGCAGCTCGGGGGGCGCTCCCAGCTAAATAAAGTTGGAAAATGTCACATGGTTCCGTTGTCAAAGGGATGTTGGGGTAGCTAAATGTGCGCGGCGAACGGGTTGTTCCTCACGAGCCACCGGGGCCCTGAGCCTCGGAGGCTCTGGGGGTCCGGGTGGTTCCTCGAGGACCGTGTCCATCTCCGCCAGGACTACGTGATGCTTGGCCTCCTGAGCCGCCAGGACGCTCCGCAGGTTGCGTTGGAAGGCAGCTGCCATGCTCGGCAGGCCGAATGGCATGCGAACACAGCTGTGAGGTGGGCCCTCACAACGTCCCACGCGCGAAATCCAGAAGAGCTCCTGAGACGCGGCCCTGTTGAGCCCTGGGATGTCGATGCAGACGTGCAGCCCGCCATCCTCGCCTGGATGGGGAGCCGCACTAGGTGGGCAACGATCACTGCGCATGGCCCTTGCATCCTGCAGCTCCTGAGTGGTCTTGGTGATGAACTCCTGCGCGTCGGGCACTCCTCGCCCGGTGTCCTCCTGAGGGAGACGCGCTGCAAATCACGCCTCCACATGGTGCCCGAGCACCTCCCTCGTGATGTTGTCTAGGTCTGAGGCCTTCAAGAAGAGAGACCACGAGCCTTGCCCGAGGAGGGCGCTAGGTGCGCCTTCCTATGCGAGGGAGGGAGGCGCCCCAGGCACAGGCGCCGATCCTGATGTCGCACCGCTAGAGGAGCCGCTCCCCTGAGGCCCTGTGCGGAGTAGTTACTTCTTCTTCTTGGAGATGGCCTCATGAGGGTACTGCGCACCGTTGTTGTCGGGTTCTTCGATTGCTGCAGCTTGGAAAGCATGCTCGAGGGAGCACACTGCATCTCTTTCTTCGCAGGGGACTGTGATGATCCCGCCGCTTCCTCGCATCTTGAGGACGTTGTAGCCGTGGTGAGTTACCGCCATGAACTTGGCTAAGGCCGGATACCCGAGGATGGCATTGTACGGCAGGCGGATTTGAGCGACATCAAAGTCGATGAGCTCGGTGCGGTAGTTGTCACATTGTCCGAAGGTGACAGGGAGGCGGACCTGCCCTATCGGGGTGGTGGAGCCGTCGGTCACTCGTGAGAAGGGCTTGGTGGGCTGAAGTTGATCGTATGGCACTTGAAGGATGTCGAATGTCTCGACAGACAGGACGTTAAGCCCTGCACCGCTGTCAATGAGGGTCTTAGTGACTTGTACGTTGCTGATGATGGGTGAGAAAAGCATCGGGAGGGCGCCAGCAGTGGCCACACACTTGAGCTGGTCCGCCAACCTGAAGGTGATGGCGCACTTGGACCACCTGAGCGGGCGCGTGGCCTCGAGCCTGGGAAGGGCTGCGTTCACCTCGCGAGCAAACTGCTTGAAGATACGGCTGAGATGCTGGGGCCTGAGCTCTGCCCAAGATGCAGGCGATAGCACGTGGTTCCTGGAAGTCCCCAGCCCCCTCGTCCTGATGGTGGTCGTCGTTCCTTCTTGGTGGTGGCGGCAGCGGAGGAAGACCAGCGTTGCCCTGAGGGCGGTCCTTGCGAGGCTGATCCCTCCAGGCGCCCTCACTCCTAGTGGGGGCCGCGATCATCCCAGCGTCCTTCGCCTCGTCCTCCTCCTCGGCCGTAGCCCCGGTCGTTGCGCTTGGGGCGTCGACCGAAGCGTTCATCTCAAATGGCCCTGAGCTCTTGACAGTCGTTGGTGTTGTGGCTGTGTACGTTGTGGAAGGCGCGGAATGGTCGGTTGCTCTTGGACGACTCGGGATGGTCCCGGCCGCGCTCTGTATCCGGCTCCGCCGCGAGCACGACTACTCCCTTGTGCTTCGCGTCCTTGGACTTGGCTTTCTTCTCCTCCGGGTCAGTAGCTGGGATCTCGAGTAGGGAAAGGCGCCCCTCCTCAGCTCTTGCGCACTTGGTCGCTAGGTTGAACAGCTCCAAAGCTATGCATAGCTCCTCGTGGATGGCGAGCTCCTCCTTCACCCTGATGTTGCGGATGATGACCCACAAGTGTAGGGGATCTATCGTAGTCCTTTTGATAAGTAAGAGTGTCGAACCCAACGAGGAGCAGAAGGAAATGATAAGCGGTTTTCAGCAAGGTATTATCTGCAAGCACTGAAATTATCGGTAACAGATAGTTTTGTGATAAGGTAATTTGTAACGGGTAACAAGTAACAAGTGTGAATAAAGTGCAGCAAGATGGCCCGATCCTTTTTGTAGGAAAGGACAAGCCTGGACAAACTCTTATATAGAGAAAAGCGCTCCCGAGGACACATGGGATTATCGTCAAGCTAGTTTTCATCACGTTCATATGATTCGCGTTCGGTACTTTGATAATTGATATGTGGGTGGACCGGTGCTTGGGTGCTGTTCTTACTTGAACAAGCATCCCACTTATGATTAACCTCTATTGCAAGCATCCGCAACTACAACAAAAGTATTAAGGTAAACCTAACCATAGCATGAAACATATGGATCCAAAACAGCCCCTTACGAAACAGCGCATAAACTAGGGTTTAAGCTTCTATCACTCTAGCAACCCATCATCTACTTATTACTTCCCAATGCCTTCCTCTAGGCCCAAATAATGGTGAAGTGTTATGTAGTCGACGTTCACATAACACCACTAGAGGTTAGACAACATACATCTCATCAAAATATCGAACGAATACCAAATTCACATGGCTACAAATAGCAAGACTTCTCCCGTGTCCTCAGGAACAAACGTAACTACTCACAAAGCATATTCATGTTCATAATCAGAGGGGTAATAATATGCATAAAGGATCTGAACTTATGATCTTCCACCAAGTAAGCCAACTAGCATCAACTACAAGGAGTAATCAACACTACTAGCAACCTACTAGCACCAATCCCGGACTAGGGTTTTGAGATGAGATGGTGCTGGTGAAGATGTTTATGGAGATTGCCCTCTCCCGATGAGAGGAGCGTGGGTGATGATGATGACAATGATTTCCCCCTCCCGGAGGGAAGTGTCCCCGGCAGAACAGCTCCGCCGGAGCCCAAGAATGGTTACGCCAGGTTCCGCCTCGTGGCGTGAGTCTCGTCCGAAAGGTTGTCTATCATTTTTTCTCATCGAAAGACTTCATATGGGAGAAGATGGGCATCAAAGAGCCACCAGGGGGCCCACGAGGTAGAAGCGCGCCCCCACCCTCGTGAGCAGTGTGGGCCCCTAGCCTTCATCTTTAGCGGCGATTTTTGTTTATTTATTTTAAGACATTACGTGGAGTTTCAGGACTTTTCGAGTTGCATGTAATAGATCTCCAATATTTGCTCCTTTTCGGCCCGAATTCCAGCTGCCGGCATTCTCCCTCTTCATGTAAACCTTGTAAAATAAGAGAGAATAGCCATAAGTATTGTGACATAACGTGAAATAACAGCCCATAATGCGATAAATATCGATATAAAAGCATGATGCAAAATGGACGTATCAACTCCCCCAAGCTTAGACCTCTCTTGTCCTCAAGCGAAAAGCCGATAACAATAAATATGTCTTCATGTTTAGAGGTAGAGGCGTCGATAAAAAAATACGGACATGAAGGCATCATGATTATTCTCATAATAGCAACATATATATTTTTTTTCATATGATTACTTATGTTCAAGTGATGATCTTTTCACAATGCAAAAGTATGAATCAGAAACTTTATTGGGTACCAGCAAAGTATAACCTCAGTCATTGAAGCAATTGCAATTTATCATAACATCGGAAAGAGTCTATGTCAGAGCTTAAAAGCAAGTCCACATACTCAACTATCACTTAGTCCTTCATAATTGCTAGCACTCACGCAATACTTGTGGTTCTGGAGTTTTAATGGGACATAGAGAAAGATAGGGGCTTATAGTTTTGCCCCTGACCTTTTACCTCAAGGGTAATGTCAACAATAATAATTCATGCTCCCTACATCCAATTAGATATATATCATGTTCTTTCCAACATCCTGGGCTTGCCAAAGGATAAAATGAAAAAGGAAAGGTGAAGATCACCGTGACTCTTGCATAAGGTAGAAGATAATAATAAAAGATAGGCCCTTCGCAGAGGGAAGCAGAGGTTGCCATGCGCTTTTATGGTTGGATGCACAAAATCTTAATGCAAAAGAACGTCACTTTATATTGCCCCTTGTATGTGGAACTTTATTATGCAGTCCGTCGCTTTTATTACTTCCACAACAAGTTCGTACAAAGCTTATTTCTCTGCACTAATAAGTCATGCATATTTAGAGAGCAATTTTTATTGCTTGCACCGATGACAACTTACTTGAAGGATCTTACTCAATCCATAGGCAGATATGGTGGACTCTCATGGCTAAACTGGTTTAAGGGTATTTGAAAACACAAGTAGTATCTCTACTTGGTGCTGAGAATTTGGCTAGCATGAGGGGGAAAGGCAAGCTCAACATGTTAGAGGATCCATGACAACATACTTTATCTAGGATACAAGAAACCATAACTCATTATGTTGTCTTCCTTGTCCAACATCAACTCTTTAGCATGTCATATTTTAATGAGTGCTCCCAATCATGAAAGATGTCAATGATAATATATCTATATGTGAAACCTCTCTCTCCTTATTACTTCCTATTAATTGCAATGATGACCAAAGCTATATTTGCCAACTCCCAACAACTTCTAATCATCATACTCTTTCTATATGAAGTCATTAATTTCAATAAGATCAATATGAACTCTTTGTTTCTTTTTATTCTCCCAAGATCATGGCAAAATAATCAAGCCCTTGACTCAACACTAATCTTTATTATATATAGCTCACGGACTCGATTACATAGAGGGATTATAAAGAAAAACTCAAAACTAGATCATGACATAACTTGATGCTACTAAATCGAGATACTACTAATAGGATCGAACTAAGAAAAACGGTAAAGATAGGAGTTGTCATGGTGATACGATACCGGGGCACCTCCCCCAAGCTTGGCAGTTGCCAAGGGGAGTGCCCATACCCATGTGATTATGTCTCCTTCTTTGTCGGTGAAGATGGTGGAGAAGTCGGATAGTCGCACATCGAGCGTAAGAGGTCCTCCAACTTGCGGATAATGCCCTTGAGTGCAACAATATGCTCCTTCAACAAAATATTTTCACTTGTGAGATACTTGTTTTGAATACGAGCTAACTCAATCATCTTGAAAGCTTCGATTTCAGTTGGGTGAGAAAGTTGTGATCAAGTTGGAGGGTGTCTTCTGCTGTCGGAGCTTTGTCCTCTGTGGCTTCCTTTATCCTTTCATCCTGGTTGATCTCCATGGGTTCTTCCCTCTTCAGCTCTATCTTCATTAGCCAAGCATCTTTGTCACCATTGTCGGAGGAGGGGACGACATGATGCCTGGCCTTGACAACCCAGACAGAAAACAGCTCGAAACAAGAACAGGAGATATTTGCGTGATACAGGAGTCAAAACCTTCGGGAGAATATATAATGAATTTTTACCGACCAAAATACGTATCATGCAAGAAAATGGAGTCCGGAGGGCACACGAGGTGCTCTGGGAGTAGTATGGGGGCGGTGAGGCCTCCGCGGCAGCACAGCCGGCCACGGGAGGCAGGAGCAGGCGGCACGACCGGCGCTGCTTTGGTCGGCTGGACCAAGAAGACCAGAGGTTGAAGAATCACTACGACCGTTGGATGGACATCGTATGGTCACTGAAGCTAGAATCGTTTATATTGACTAAGTTGACAAAGCCCTCCGTCCCCGTGAACTTAGTAGGCCCACAAGTCAGCTTCCCACCAAGGTGAGTCCCAGCTAGCAGGGGGAGTATTCATTTTTTTGTGCGCAATAAAGAGGCACTTCCGATGGGTCCGAGCTGACAGCGGGGGGAACGTTTTTTTTGCGAAATACGGTGGCCCGTCTGGTGGGTCCCAGCTGTCAGGGGGGAAACGTTTTTTTCCACGAAATAAGGTGGCCCGTCCGGTGGGTCCCTGCTGTCAGGTGGAGGAATAATTATTTTGCGCGTAATAAGGAGGCACTTCCTTGCGGCCGCCGTGGACCCAGCTGTCAGCCTCTCCACGTACAGTACTTTTCCGATGGAAGTCGGTCGTTGACCACGTTGACCATGCTGCGCCGAGAGCACCAGGGCGGTGGACGACGGCGACGCCTAGGAAGGCGACGACATGGAGCCGGGGAAGACGCAGCAGTGGAAGCCCACGCGGAGAGGAGTACGAGGGTTCACTAGTTCGGCTGCGGTGTGAGGCTGCCGTCGCCGCTGAATAACAGGGGGTGTGGGTGAGTGGAGGGATGGCCTGGCCAGCGGTGGGAGTAGTATGGGGGCGGTGAGGCCTCCGCAGCGGCCTGACCCGGCCACGGGAGGCAGGGAAGCGGCACACGACCGGCGCTGCTTTGGTCGGCTGGACCAAGAAGACCAGAGGTTGAAGAATCACTACGACCGTTGGATGGACATCGTATGGTCACTGAAGCTAGAATCGTTTATATTGACTAAGTTGACAAAGCCCTTGGTACGCTCCAACTTAGTAGGCCTGAGTCGACCTCCGAAGCGGTGCGCCCAGGATGTCGGGGAGGAATCATTTTTTGGGCGGCCAAAGCTAAGAATATCCGAGATTGAAGAAGAAGCATGACATCCGTTGGATAGACATCCAACGGCAACTGCTGCTAGAACCGTGTGTTCACTATAATAAGTTGACAAAGCCTTGCATACGCGTCAACTTATTTGTTTAGGGGACGCGTCACTTAGTAGGCCAACAAGTGTGTGGCAGAGAACTTATAGCCCATTTGCGTTTTGTAAGAATGTACAATCCATTTTTGAATTCTAATGGAATTTACAACAGCCCATTTACAGTTTGTTAAAAGTACAACCCATTTTCTAGCTAGGACAACGATTAATAATTTCAACCAACCGTTGAAGATAGAATTCAATAAAATTTCCCACATTTTGATGGGATCTGAAATATTTTATCCGAAATTTCTAGTCGATTAAATATAAATTTGTATTACGTAAAAATCCAGCGAAACATTGCGCGCAACAATGAAAATTTAAGATTTTCAAAATCCATAAATAGTATTTTATAAACTAATTTCGTGTTTGGTGCATTTTTTTATAGTTACTGCCCAGTTTTTATAATTACACCCCATTTATTATTTTTAAAGCCCATTTTTCTGTTAAGCCTAATGCATCCCTCCTAGGAAAGATTTGCAGCCCAGCGTGGCGGAGAATAACAAGTTGACCTTGCCTGGGTATTCCTCAAAAAGACGTATAGCTGGGCTAGCCATTTTCATCTGGAACAATTAGTATCTGGGCTGGATATCTGGCCTGGGCTAGGCAGACCTGACCCGCCAGTTAATACCCGCTCTCCTCTAAACAACAACGAAATCATCACCAAGAAAAACTCTGCGGTGCTCACGCCTCAAAAACACAAATCTTTGCTTTCGAGCTGCTTGGTCCCAGCTGTCGGCCGCACCTTGTGCAATTCTCTCGTTTATATTGACTACATAGGTTGACAATGGTGTGTGACCGTGATGCCAGGAAACCAGGAGAAAGCAAAAAAAAAAATAGTTTTACATAATAAGGAGGCACTTGCGTACGTACGGCTATGGCCCTAGTGGGTCCCTAGTGTCATCCAGTCAAAATAAAGTCATCTCCTGAATCCTCATGTTCGTTGACCATGTTAACAATGCTCGGCACCACGGCGAGCGCAACAACTCGAAGGACAACGGAGAGGGCCTCACGGGCCCTATGAAGGTCTAATACAACGCCTGCTGCTCATTCAGGAAGCTAGGATCATCGGACACCTATGAGCACCTTCGAGAAACTGAGACGGAATGAAACGGTAAGGCCGCGCTTGGGAGCTCTGGTTTATTTCAAACCTGTATTAACATACAAGTGTAATTTACTCGTCATCGGAAGGCCCGAGGTCTGTAAGTAAAACCGGTGGGTTATGCGTGTAATTTGAGAGACCAGTGTATATTTTACGAGCACTACTATATGGACGACATTACCAGACGATACATGCACGACGTGCGTATCATGCCATCCATGGGCAAGGCTGAAACAACAGCTAACGGCTGGATTAGCAATCGTCCGAGTGTCGTTCAGCGTTTTAATCGTGTGTGAAGTACTTCTGATATTTTACTAGTCGAAATCGACCAACCAAGCGCCTTCGCCCGAGACCATCTGCTTTAATTTACAAGCGTCCCGGTTTACAAGCGGTTTTGGTTGGAAAACGACGATCCAATCATGGCCTAATATCATGAGTTTGTCAGAAGATCATATGGTTTCACGTCTAACCTACCCGACATGTCGTATAGGCTATGAATGAGGGCCTGTTTGGTTCCAAATAAGTCACCAACTTATAAGTCGAAAAGTAAAAAAAGTGACTTATTTTGCCAAACAGACCCGACTTATAAGTCACCTCAACTTATAAGTCATAAGTTGCTCCACCCCAACTTAAAACTTATAAGTTATCCCCTTTTGCGTGGGTCCCACCACACGCATGATGTTGATTGGTGTGGGAAGGTGTGTCGGGTGACTTATAAGTCGGTGACAACCAAACAAAGCGTGACTTATAAGTCACTGGTTTTAAGTCACCTGACTTATAAGTCAGGTGACTTATTGGAACCAAACAGGCTCTGAAACATCAGATGATGAACTTCTTATGCACGGAAACAACAGAAGAGGATGATTTTATTAACAAGCAAATCACTGGCATTAGATCGACATGCAAAACAATATGAAGCATTATTCTCAGGAGGCACGGTGAACAACTCGTTATGCCGCATGCCACAACATTCCAAGCTCAACTTTGCAATCAAACACAAGGCCTGACATTACATAGACAATATTCAGAACAAACTCTTAACACAGGATTATCTCAGCAGAGTAACTATTTACTTCTAAACTGAACACGGGATAGGAAAAAACACTGACGCTGCTCACGGCAAGGCGTCCCACTCAAAAATATCAAATGCATGTCTTCTGGCTAACATCAATGAGCAAATTTTGACAAGGCTTTCCAATTCCAATATATTAAACTAACGTCTTCTTGCTAACATCAATGATTAAACTTTGACAAGATTTTCCCATTCAAAATATGTAATGCCTATGATCGTGGAGTCCTGTCGCTTCTTGCTAACATCAATGATTAAACTTTGACAAGCTTTTCCCATTCAAAATATGTAATGCCTATGATCGTGGAGTCCTGTCACTTCTTGTACTTGTTTGGGCACTTTTTGCCCAGGGCACTCCACGTGTTATTAAATTGCCAATGGTCTCTACAGACTAGTCATGTCACCGGTGGCTAACATTTAGGGCACCGGTACATGTAATGGAGGATTCGGTGCCAAACTAAGAAAAGGTGAAATTGGCACCTCTTTTGGCCTACATAGTGGAAGGCCTAATACTCGTGAAGCTTCTCGGTCATTCATACGTAATGTAAGCATAAGCAGTGACTGCTTCTTTCTACAAAGTGGAACAACCAACTGGACCCAGTAATGCAGCAGTTTGCCTTGGACACATTGGCTCCTTTTGTGCAGTTGAACTAAAATCGAAGTCGGAATAAAACCGAGCTTTAATTGTGATATCCCTGTAAGCAACAAAAGGTATAAGGGAAACAATTACTGAGAAATAACGGTTGATGACTTGTACTCCCAGAAGAAAAACATCTACTGATCTACCTTATCTTAATGGGAAATAAAGCAGGAGAGTAGCAGTTCTCAATTAGTGTGATTCATTAATATTAACTGAGACATTATCTTAACAATGCCTTGTTTCAACATGTATAAAGAACGAAAAAGCAGAAAAGTATTATTCCTAAAACAATGCGACTGATTCATTTTAACAGAGACATTATCTTAACAATACCTTGGTTAAACATGTAGAAAGAACTACAAAGCAGGATAGTACCATTCCTAACAAGTGTTGCAGTTTTGAACTAAGATTCAGTAGTTAATTAATTACGAGTGGCATTGCTTAATTTTACCGGTGACATTAGATTAACGAAAAGCATAAACAGTTCGAGGGAGAGTGGGCGCAACAACAGTATGTGCTTCCATCTACTTATAAAGGGGTGATGCGAGTTTGTTGTAACAAAGCAACAAGCATCATATGCAGGTTGGTCCCATTTTTTTCACTACTTAATGGGAAAAGACAACAATACAATAGCTTCAATTCAACATTTATTTAAAACAGCACCAATACAAGTAGCACAACATCTCAAAGCACACTACACAATCATGTGGATGAAGGCATGTACTGACCTTTCATGAGAAGACCAGGATAAAATATGAATACGCCAACACGAATAGGAAATCGAATCTCGTTTTGTGCGGTTACCTTTGAAATCAAGCAAAGTGTTTCGCGTAGCGAAGCAAAATGTAGCAATAGCAACAGGTTGAATAGATATCCTTGTTTAAACAGAGGCAAAAAAGGAATCAATTACTGGCTAATAAAGGAGGATGAAGCATGCGGCCATAAAAATGGTAATCCAGCCAATCCCTAACAAGTGTTGAAGTTTTGAAATAAGATTCGGTAGTTAATTCTGAGAGTGGCATCAATTACTGGCTTATAAAGGGGGTGATGCTGAATTTTTTGTAACAAAGCGACAAGCATCATGTCTGGTTGGTCCAATTTTTGTTCACTACTTAATGGGAAAAGATAGCAATACAATAGCTTCAATTCAACATGTATTTAAAACAGTACCAAAACAAGTAGCACAACATCTCAAAGCACACTGCACATCATGTGGATGAGATCAAGATTTGAAACAACTCGACACGAAGAGTGGAAACAAATCTCGATCTCCTTTTGTGCAGTTCCACAAAAATTAAGCAAAGTCACCGGTGTGACATTCAACTTGAATTGCACAAAACACTCTTAAACATAAGTGTTTCGAGTAGCGAAGCAAAATGTCGAAATAGCAACAAGTTGAATCGATACCCCTGTTTTAACAGAGGCAAAAAAGGAAACAATTACTTGCCGATAAAGGAGGATGAAAAAAACGGTGATGTAAAGAAGCATCTAACTTATCTTGGATGGAAAACAAAGTAGGATAGTAGCATTTCTAAAACGGTTGCATTGATTCATATTAACAGAGACATTCTCTTGAAAGAACATTTGTTAAAAAACGTAATTTACTTTTAACAGTGGCATTGCTTCAATTTTCCGGCGGCATTCTTAGATTAAAAACAGCAAAATAGTTGTATGGGACATGCCAGCACCATGTGCGTCCACACGTATAAATGGGTGATGCAGAGTATGTGGCCAAGAAGCATATATGCGTTGGTCCCATATTTGTTCTCTTTGAACCTTTTTCCTATGTGAGGGCATCAAATCTAGTCCTGCACAAACTACCCGACCCCCCAGTTTCTTTCCCTTTTCAACAAAGAGATCGGTTCTATGTGTGTACTGGGTTACCCCTTTTTTCCCTTTTCGACCTACAAAGCGGCTGGATAGCCAGTATATACTACTTTCCGCCCCTCCTTTACTCATTGAACCATGTCCTAGATTCTTGCTCCAGCCCACCGCACCCTTCTTTCCTCTTTGAACCAAGACCTAGATTCAACTACAGATCGAAAAAGATCCACATGCAGCTAGAGCAACGGCGGTTTCAAAGAAACTCATACCTTAGGGTCGTCGGGATGTGGCAAGGCGTGCGGCGGGAGGCCGGATTTGCCCACACTACGTACGACAGCGAGGAAGAAGGGGTCGGTGGCCCTCCAAGACAAAGCGCTGGGTGAAACATAACAAAGGTAACTGGCAGTGGATTGCCTCCCTCGCCGAAGGCGATAGAGTGAATGTTGCACCTCCTCCCCTTCCCAGTGCGACGCGATACGGACGCCTCCTTCACCAGCTGTGAAGGGGGATAGAGAGACAAGAGGCCAATGTAGTCTTGTTTAGATCCGGTGAAGAGAGGGTGAAAGACTGTGAATATAGCAAACCCTAGCAAATGAACGCTGAGCCTCCAGCGTGTAACATATATGTAGTCTTGTGGCGTGTGGAGAGTGCAAACCCTAGTGAACAAGCTACTGAGGCTCCCGCTTATATATATACTCTTGTAGTCTGGTGAGCTCGGTGCCTTCACTTTTGCTTTTGGCTGTATGACAGGTGAGCCGACCACATTTTGGGCCCACCTGTCATAAACTCAAAGGCAGGTGCACTAAGTCAAGCCGCGTCCATATAGTACTCTCGTGTATACAAGTAATATATACTAGTGGAGTGGTTTTCCTATTCTCTCCATAACAATCGTTTTAAATTGTGTAAGTACGAAACGAAACTCTTTATCTAAGGTACAGTGAAGAAAACTAGTACTACTTCTGATGAACTAACGATCCACGCCCAGCGTCTGGTCGCACTTCCTGTCCTTCACGTGTGGTACACTACCCTCCCTTAAGTGAACAACCACAAATGCACCAAATTATCGGAAACGTGTGAGAGTGTGTACAAATAAAGAATTTTAATTTCAATTATCGGAAAGGTTTGAGACTATTATAAAGTTTGACTTCAGTAAAATCTAATATGCGGAGTAAATAAAAATGGAGGGCTACTACGTCCATCCGGGTTTTTAGTCCACACCATTTTTTAAATCAAAGTTAATAGCTGGACAAATAAAATTACAGGGGAGCTGGAGACAAAGTTGTGAGAATGCTTAGAAATCAATACAAAACTTATGCTCGTAGTACCAACGTCGATCCTTCTTCGAGGAAACATTTGGTTCATAGCCAATCGTGTGATAAAATTGCACCAACGTGAAAGACGACTGCGTCTCCAACGCAACCAAGGTGAACTGACAAAGGATATCATCTTTGTGCGTAACAAGCAAAGAGCACTGATGGAAGACAACTTGTTTTTCATTGAAAATCGATCAGCTTCACCAGCCGGCGCAACCACGAGGCGCAAACCGAGGTATAAATCAGCACAACTTTTCGAGTGGCATTTCCTATATAATAGTACTAGTAGGTGATGTTGGACCAGCTGACGAACCCTAGCTACTATGCATGGGGAGCTGGGGAGTAGTCGCATAGAAGAAAACCCGCACGCATAGCGACACGGGAGCTGGACCAATACAAGAAGTTATACCTCAGGTGGGCGAGATGTCGTTTAGGCGGGCGGGCGGGATCTGCCCACACGACGGCAGCAAACAAGGGCGCGGAGGATCTTCGTGCGCGCCAGCACCGGCTCCGAGAGGCCAGTGCGCGATCGGCTCCCTCTGTCGCCCGGGCGCACAACGTCAACGCTGCACCTCCTTACCTCCCTTGATGGACGGATTGGGCATTCGGCGAATCTGTGACCAGAGTTTAGGAGAGAGATAGAGTGGACACTGTCATCTTGTTTTGATATTGAGAGGGTGAGAGAGCGAGACGCGAGAAACTCTATCAAACAAGAGGTTATAATGGAGTAAAAAATTCTCCATAGCAGTGGTTTTAAATAGAATACGTGCGTTTCCCGAAAAAAGAAACGAAAACCGGCAGACAATTTTTTAAGGGTCTGTCTAGGACACTTCTAGATGTGACATAGTTATGTCACATATAAGTTGATGTCCACTCTGTTTGTGGTCTGTTTTTTTTGTCCTAGTTTTTTTTGTTTCTTGTTGCTACATTATATACTTGTGGGAGCTTAGATGTCATATCCTTAATTAACATCTAGATGTGAATTAGACAGACTGATTTTCTAACGTACCAAGAAAGAAAACTCAATCAAAAACACGCCCCCGCTTCCAGGTTGCGAGAGTCGTCGCGCACACACACATAGACATAGACATGCATATCCGTGTTTACGTAAAATTCCATTTCCATCTCCATCTCCAATCATATTTGTCCAACTGGCACATTATTTACGTTGTTAATTATATATGCAGCAATATTAACGTACAACATCTCTTATTTGCGCACGTCCGGACCGCTGCCACGGCCGGTCCTGACCAACCCGAACCCTCTTCATCACCCGCGCATGCTTCCTGCCCGAAACGGTCAGTGCCGCATTCTTGCCCGGCCAGAGCGGACGCGACCTCTCACTGGCGCCGGCATTGAAGCGTCGTGCCGGCCGAGAGAGCGTCGCCCGCGCCGCTTCCGGGTGCACGCGGCTGCTCCACATTCAAAGGTCGCAATAGCTGGCTACAACATGCATGTAAAAAGTTCTTGGGAGTCTGTGCTACAACTAGCTGTCCTCCCCCAACTCGTCAATCTCTTCCAGTAGTGCTAGTAGTACTCCATGGCGCGATCCATCGACAAGCAGGCGAGAAAGTTATCGTATACTCGGTTTGCGGTGAGTGGCATGCCGAGCGACCGCGTGGGGTCGAGCCGTGGGGGAGGGTGAGACACGAACACGACAGACGTGATTTAAACGTTGGTTTTTCCCGATGGCGCGATCCAAAGAAACGAAACGTTGGTTTCTCTCCGTTTCCATTTTTTCTCCAGAAAAACAGAAACTTTCCACTCCATTTTCATTCCTATTCCAAGGTTGCCCCGTTACAACATTCCATCAAATACAAAGGAAAACTAACGCGCATGCTGATGCATCTCAATGATTCACAGATCATAGCCAATATTTACTTCACAACTAAAGAAAAAAGTTGTGAGAGAGTGTATGAAAGAAAAACTACTGATGGGGTCACTACGACTTAAACCCTAAACCCTAAACATGATTTAATTCCCTGGCCAGGTAGAACCTGTCGAATGAAAGACGGCTGGCACCCTCGGATCATACGATGCTTTTGTGCAGTTCCACTAAAATCGACCTGAGCATCCCTGATGGCAAAGATATTGAAGAAGTGTGATTAGAATAATAGCACTGGCACTAGTTCATGAGACATAAACTCATCACAAGTAGAAGCCGGTAGAAGTATAGAAAGATCGACATGGAGATGGAGCTACGGCAGTGGAGCAAGCCGGCTTCAAAAGGAATATGGACTACATGGGACGTCTACGCAGAACATTGTTCCCTTCCCCCAGCTGCGGGATCAGGCCCGTCGTTCTATGCTTGTGAAGAGAGCAACCTTAGCAAGCAGGCTTGTATCTTAGGCTCCTGCTAGTGTATATATAGTGGTTTTCTTTTTCTCTCCATATCAACCATTTTATATTGCGTACGTGTCATTCAAGAGTGAATTGATGGTTGCTTCTTCCGCCTAACTTACTGTTTTATTTGACTGCTCCTTAGTGGCCCCTACACGTACTCCCCCTACGTGTATGCAAAAGTCACACGTACACACGGACGCAAAAACGCGCGCGATGCCCTAATGCATGCATGTCCGAGCACACGACGGAACACACACGATCACGCTAAGTGCTCAACCTACACGTGCATGCACACACATACTCAGTCAGGGCGAGCTAGTGACCGTATATGTCACACCCTGATTTTCATGGCACTACACTTAAGCTAACAATCAGGATAAAATGTGGTTTGACAAAGACTTTTGAGTGTTTTGGACCTTGCCTTGATTGGTTTTTTTGTCTGTTGTTTGCAAGTGCTCTAAAAATAAAATAAATCCTCCAACTCTTATACTCCTTCTCTTTGATCCAAAAACCTTTCCCAATGATCATGCCATGTGTATAGGACATAAAAATAATTTCTTACAAAAATAATTTGGCCAAAAAGCATTTTCTAAAATTAGTTTTCCAAAAACCCTTGAATTGAGATTTGCACTGCAAGTACTTGATTTGAGGTGTGAAAAATCTTTCAAAAGGTATATTTGAGACCTATTAGATAAAGGAATCCCATAAACCACACAAATATAATTTTAAAAGTTATTTTACTATTTTATTTAAAACCTTTTTCTTAAGGCCAGAAATGGTCTTTAATAGGGAAAATTTATTTTTATTGTTTTAAAATATTTGACAAAAATCAGGGAAACTCAGTGGGCATATATTTCCCATATATAAGAGTTTCAACACATGGTCATGTTCAAAATATTGGTCAAATCCCTCAAAAACCCTTTCTGGATATTTCAAGCTTTTGAAATATTTACAAAGGAAATATTCCCCAAACATTCCAAGAAAATTCTAGCATGTCACATATGACATGTTTGATGATCTGGACAAGTATCATGTCATGGAGAATAGTATAACCCCATGAAACCCCCTCAAAACCATTTCTGTCCATTTTGAAGTTTGAGAAACTTTACATTGACAAACATGTACAAATGTTCTCAAACCTGGTCAACATGCTCAAGTGGTCTAATAATTCATCTAGACCAAATTGCACAAGTTGGAGAACAAGTTAACTTGATCAAAGAGCCCCAAAACCCTTCCTGTCCAGAACCAGATTTGAACAACTTTACATTGTCAACTTTCTCCTTTTGATCTCAACTTTTGTGGTCATGTTCAGAACCTCAAATGATGACACTACACCAAGTGGTGCATCAAGGAGAATAGGTTTGCATGACTAAATCTTGGGAAGTCCATTTACATTGATTTCTAGGGTTTACAAAAGTTGCATTGGCAACTTTGCCCAAATGGACTCAATATTGGTGGAACCTATTATTTTATCATACCATTTGACCCTGTCAAGCCTCATGACCAGAGGAGTTCATCTTCTTGCCCAAACCACCATCAAACACCTTCTGGCAGAAATTTAAAATGCATGTTTTGGCCATTTCCACTAATCTCCATGAGCTAAGCTTTCTCCCACATCATCATCTGGTCATCCTCTAACCCCTGCACCTTTCCCTGCCCGAGGAGCCATGATGATGGGGGTGAAAAGCTCTTTTTCCCTCTCTGGACAACACCATTTCTCTCTCTCTCAACCTCCCTCCTCACTCTAGTGGATCCCCAGGGCATCCAATGCCATTTTCACATATTTTACTTCCCCCTGCAGCTTCCAGACACAAGTGGGCGCGTGAGGACGCGAGGAAAAGCCGCGGGTGCCGGCCATTTGCGTGCTCTGGAGCACGTCAGCGTGCTCCCGACCGTTGACGCCGCGTCCCCCGACCACCTCGAGCCTCCCCCTCGCGCCAGTCGAGGTGCCTCGACGTCCGCGACACACCACCGCGCTGGCCCCCTCCTTTCCCCCTCTGTCTTGCCCATGCCGCGCGTGCCCAGAGCCGCCCGAGCCCGCCAATGCTCGCACGAGCCCATGGCTCCACCAGGAGCTCACCCCGCTCTCTCTCTCTCTCTCTCTCTCTCTCTCTCTCTCTTCCTGGCGCCCTACTCGACTCCCACAAACGCCGTAGACATCCCCTCTCCCTCCCTCCTGGCCTCCCGAGCCGTTGCCGCGGCCACCCGTGCGCCGCGTCCACGGTAAGCCACGGGTCGGCTACTTAAGGCCACCCCCGAGCCCCTCTCTACTCCTTTGGCTCTATCTCTCCACCAGCAACCTCCCGGACAAGCTCTCTATCCCCCTCGTGCTCTCCTTGCCTCTCCATCGCCGCCATGGTCGCCATCGGCCTCCACTCGGCTCCGGCAAACCAGGCCTCCCGCCCCTCCTTTGGCCACCAGTGGAACTGCAGATGACCGGCGGAGCTCTCCCCCTCCTTTCCTCCTGCTCTGGTGCCCCATGGCACCACATCCATCTTCCCCCATAGCCCCGTCCGCTGGTGTCAAGGCCACCATTGTTGCGGTCCTCCCCAGCCTGCGTGAGGCCCATGGATGGGTGCGGCTCGGCCTCCCGATTCCGTCGGTATGCCGAACGTCGCCGTGGACGACCGGAGTCACCGGGAAGAGCGTCGGCGCCGTCCGGCCTCGCTCCCTCTGTCTCCCGTCGCGCCGCGCGGGAGGTTGGAGATGGACCAGCAGGCGGGCCCCGCTTGCCAGTGGCCCAGCCTATAGGCCACGCTGGCAAGTGGAGGTGTATTCCGGTAAAATCGCCTACGACGTGGCCGTGCGCGCGTGCGGCTAAGCTGCTGGGCCGGCCCAGTCGTGCCCTGCCGTTAAGCCTGCTTGCGGTGCCTTGTTACCGCCCAGATCCAGCCCATTTAGGTAAATCCCTCTCCTTTTTCTTTTTCTATAGACTTGTAAAATCCATAAACAATTCAAATGGACTCCAAATTTGATGATTCAAATTTCTAGTGACTCTATAAATCATGATCTACCTGGTGGTGCAACAAACTCATTTTTTCCAGAGACCTTTTCTTCACAAATATTTATCAAATCCTATTTTTCCTATTTCTGTGATGAACTTTAGAAAATCACAGAGAGCTCAAACTTGATCCAAATTCTATGATTCAAATTCCTAGATGCTTCTAAGTTCATAACTTAGTTTATGAACATTTTTCTTAATATTTACTGTACCCCACAAATTAATGAGCCATTTCTTCATGTTTGTCAACTTTGCAAATCCATAGAATATTCATTTGAACTCCAAATCCGGTGAAACCAACTCCTAGATGCTTCTAAAATCATGGTTTGTTAAATGGGTACCTTTGCTCATTTTCAAAAACATGTTTCTGTACACTTCTTGCAAATCCATAAACCCCTTGATTCCATCATATTGAAATGTTCAGAGATATCCACCGATCCAATTCCAATGAAACCACTCTGGTTATTTTTCATATAACCAGAGATGTCCTAGAAAAGTCAAATTAATATTTTTTGGAGCACTTATATTTCCTGCATTGTTGTGTTGCTTATTGTGATTGTTTCCGACGTTAGTTGACGAAGTAGACGGAGTACATGGAGAAGGACCAGAAGATTTCAAGACTCAGATGAACCAGACAAGCAGCCCTTTGACCATGTTTATGAAACCTTTGTATGCATGTCATATAGCACCATATTGTTGTTGCAACGGAATCATGATGAGGTAGTAACCACTTTGATGGTTGCCACCATACTTCCTCGTCGATACTTGCATGGTGCATGACCCTACCTTCTTATGAGGGTTATGCCGGTGGGAGTAGATAGGATGCTAATGTAGTGCTACGCAAAAGGGACGGGTATATGCATGATGAAGGAGTCAAAGCATTTTCAAAATACTTCTCGAAAACCCCGTCGGGTGCCACTTATGCCCGAGGGAGATGATGAGATGGGTAACCACTTGATGACGAAGTGGTGTACCGAGGCAAGTGTGTGTTGTTTTCAAAAACGGATTAGATTTAAGATTTGTCGACTGTCCCAACCTTACATGCGCAACCACTCTACCCTTATATGGGAAAGGGCATTATTGATTACCTAGGCCGATACTAGCTTGGAGCCCGCATTACTAGTGACGGGGGAGAGTTGGTGCTCTCTCTCGGGACGGGGTCGTGCCAGGTAGGGCGGCCATGACTGTTTTCACAGGGCACCGGATACACCGTTGTGTCCCCTCTCGGATGTTACGATCTCGAGTGAGTCTCGTATGATGTACATCGTGAGGATTCGGAACAACAAGTGGACTCCTTGTTAGTGTCGTCTAGGAAAAGGTAGTGATCGGGTGCTTACCCCGGGTACTTGAGGTACCGCGGGTCGTGGATGACACGGAAGTTCCCCGGATCTTGTGGGTAAAGTGTGCAACCTCTGCAGAGTGTAAAACTATTCGAATAGCCGCGTCCACGGTCAAGGACAGTTGGGTGGTGCTGCTTAAACTACTTCCAGAGTTTTACAACCGTGTGCGTGAGTTGATAAAACTACTTGGGTCAAGTCAAAGGACTTGACATGATTGAGTTGGGTTGGTGCCCGCTCTACTTATGTTGATATCTGTAACCTGTCCTCATGGTTACTTGATTTCTCCTGATGCATGTCTTACAAGTTGTTGAACATGACATTGCACTCAAAACTAGCTTTCTGCAAAAAAAATTACCTATATCATGCAATGTTGTATCTTGAACCAAAACATGGGTTGCTTGTGAGTACATTCAAAGTACTCATTGGCTTGCCACTGGTTATTTTATTGGCCAGGCATGAAAGAACAGGATGTGATGAAGGATACTTTGGTGACGAACATGCGAGCTAGGACGCTTTCCCAATCAGAATGCCTGTAGGGTTAAGGCAGATGGCATGGGTCCAAGTTACCGATGAAGATTTCCGCTGCAATGTTACACTCAAGACTTGACCATAATGGTCCTACTTGTATGTCTGGTATGTATGGATGTAAGCCTCTTGTTATTCAGCTTACGTGTGTCCGGTGAGCATTGATCTCTGGGATCATCAGACACGATGCATTCGGTGATCACGACTTATGAGTCGGGGTCCCCACGTAGCTGGTATCGAGCCATCTGTTGTAGGGAAGCGTTAGTTAGCATGGTCGTTAGTTAGGGTAAAACTATTTTCAAAACTATCGCTAGTTTTCAAAAACTGTCTATACTTCCCTTCCATTCTCAGTTTTTTTCGAAAATTAAGGTATACTTTCCCCATTAACCTCTTCCCCTTCAAAAACCTTTGGTCGTTATAATCCTTATGCCCCTGACCACTGGATTCCTTGTAATCCTCGTGGATAATCTAGAAGGAAGATGCCTTGCCAGACATTCACCCACATCTCCTGAACACAAGATTGGCGACATCACAACAAGACGATACCAATAGGAGATACATCCTCCAGGAATGAGGACCTAAAGACCCAGAAGATGGAGACACCCTTGACGCTGCCCCAGGAGGATGAAACCTTGGCCTATGATGACCAGGGCATGGGATATGCAAGATCGTGATATACATCGCTAGTAGAGCAACCCTGTCCTTATCATTGTTGCATCGGCAACCACCGGTGGATGAGAACCTAGCCATTTGGTCCGCCTCACTATAGTGAGCAGGAAAATGGTCTCTTCATCCCCCGCTCTCGGTGACGATACTGGCAAAAGTATATCCGGCAGATTGGACCTCTACTATGCCTTGTTAGTGTCATTACATAAAGGATTGCCTACCTGGTACACTCGACGCCTTAGAAGGCAAAAGGGATCGTCATGATTAAGAAGACAAGAGGAGACCACGTCAATGTCAGCTACAAGGAGTCACCTTCAGCCCATCACTCCAACAGGCGAGAAGTTGTTGAATACTCTTCAAGCTCAACCGGGATCGTTTCATCGAACAACTACAAGAGACGTAGCAACACCTGAGGAAAACCCGAAAGACTGCACGAGGCTCAAGGCACGACTACTGAGTCCGAGGACCCCTAGGGTAGGATAAGTCGTGTACCCCCTATGCGCAGTCGAGTCCATATGATGGTTCGAATAGAACCATGATTGTGTGTAGCTTGTTTTTATTTGTTTGTGTTTTGATATCAGTCGCCCTTTTTGCCCTAGGCAACAAGTACGTGACTATATCACCTTACTTATCTTAATGCCTGTGTTTGGCCCTTTCGGCACTTGTTGTTTGCACCTGCACTATAGAACCCCCTTTTAGGCATCCCCCTCCTTTATGCTACCTCTCCCTCTCATCTCTCTCCTCAACTGAAGGCTAGCAAGACAAGATACACCAAAGATTCTACTTTGGCAACCAACCACCTTGAAGACTTTTGCTACAACCTCCTCGACCAAGTGCAACCCCGTAGAGTTATGTTTACCTCTCAAGACTGTAAACCCATCGCTATACCCTTTGAGACTTCACGAGATACCCCAGCTCGAATCCTTAACCAAGTGCTTAACCCACAGAATTACAAGTGGACCAGTTAAGCCTCTGTAACCTCACATAGCACTGGGTTCATTACGGAACTGGTGGACATAGCGAACGAGCACATTATCATCCTAAGGTAGCACCAAAACTGATGATGCCATAGGAGAGACCAATTTGAGGATATAGGAACAGAGGACAAATGACTTGATGAGTTTATATCAGTGACCTTGGGGAATTATTTGAGACTCTTCGGAGGATTATAAGGCTTTCATGTTGGTAGATGAACTTGGTGGGATCATGATTATAGATTAGCATAGCTTCCATTATCCCTGAGTAAATTGGATTTATAGGACAATTATGATCGCAGGCTGAAACTCCTGGAAGTGCAAGGAGTTGACTTGATCAGATGATATTGATAGGAAATAGTTGATATTACGTAAATAACTTGAGGGAGATATGTAGGATTCCTCGTTGGACATGAGATTTGGATTAAATAGGTTACCCTAGTGGAGTATGGTTGCAGAGTAATTTTACATGGTTTGGAGTAAATTGGATTTAGACTGATGATCTTGATCATGATACCATGTTTCTCGGTGGACCATAACTAGGAGGTTGGAATAATTGTCAGAGTTTATTTAGGGATCTATATATGCTTGACCTTGGAGTTTACATGACCATGATAATGGAAATTGGTGGACTGACTATAGCAAGGTAGCCCTTTCAAGTATTTGGTGATTATAGGAGATTAGAAGATCATGTGGGACACCATAGACATTGGATTTGTAGGATTAATGAATTATGTAGCTAATGGGCTTTTGGAGTTGACCTATGCGAGATGATACTTCCAGAGGTATAAGGTGATCTGTTTGGAGGACTAGATAGAACAATTGGCATCTCAGGAACTGTGCTCAAGGATGGGATGATGAACATTCACTTGCACACTAGAATCCTTGAAACCCTTACGCCCTACCAAGCCACAACATGGCGGATCGACCTCGGGCTTTGGCTCTAGATCGATAAGACCTTGGCCAATACTCAACCGTGACCATCACCAATGCCTCATCCCACTTTACGCACACCATAGACTTCATGGAGTGCTTGGACAAGTTAGTTGTCAACTTTCTTTGATGACATACTCGTCTACCCGAAGAAGGACGAAGAACCGTTGAGCTGGTCAAGGAACATCTGAAGACCGTCATGTCTAAGAGGAAGTACTACACCAAGCACCATCTTCAAGAAGTATACTTCTGCGTCAAAGACCATGTGTATCTGCAAGCCACTCTTCTCTAAGGAACCAAGCATTTCCATGACAAGGAGACCCACACCAAGATTCATCGGCCCCCTTCGGGATCACTTCAAGATTTAATAACCCCTCTGAGATCACTACGAGATGAAGAGAAAGGCGATTACTGTTGAGTTGCCACTGAATTACGATGTGCACAATGCTTTCCATGCATCACAACCGGAAGTGTTTCCAACTTCCTAACTTGCACGATCTCTCTGAGGGCATTAACCACCGAGCCATCGACCCCTAGCCCAACCTAACCTACCGCAAGCTACCCATTAGCAACCTGGATCAAGAAGAGCGTCATACATGAAGCCACACCATCAAGTACTTCAAGCTCCATGGAGCACTACACGGAAGCAGAAGCAACATGGGGACTTCAAGACTACCCCAGATCCAAGTTTCTGTATCCCTTTCCGCGCCTAGTTTGGGAATCTCGGGGACGAGATTCTTGTAAGGGGGGTAAGTCTGTCACACCCTGATTTTCATGGCACTACACTTAAGCTAACAATCAGGATAAAATGTGGTTTGACAAAGACTTTTGAGTGTTTTGGACCTTGCCTTGGTTGGTTTTTTTTGTCTGTTGTTTGCAAGTGCTCGAAAAATAAAATAAACCCTCCAACTCTTATACTCCTTGTCTTTGATCCAAAAACCTTTCCCAATGATCATGACATGTGTATAGGACATAAAAATAATTTCTTACAAAAATAATTTGGCCAAAAAGCATTTTCTAAAATTAGTTTTCCAAAAACCCTTGAATTGAGATTTGCACTGCAAGTACTTGATTTGAGGTGTGAAAAATCTTTCAAAAGGTATATTTGAGACCTATTAGATAAAGGAATCCCATAAACCACAAAAATATAATTTTAAAAGTTATTTTACTATTTTATTTAAAAGCTTTTTCTTAAGGCCAGAAATGGTCTTTAAAAGGGAAAAATTATTTTTATTGTTTTAAAATGTTTGACAAAAATCAGGGAAACTCAGTGGGCATATATTTCCCATATAGAAGAGTTTCAACACATGGTCATGTTCAAAATATTGGTCAAATCCCTCAAAAACCCTTTCTGGATATTTCAAGCTTTTGAAATATTTACAAAGGAAATATTCCCCAAACATTCCAAGAAAATTCTAGCATGTCACATATGACATGTTTGATGATCTGGACAAGTATCATGTCATGGAGAATAGTATAACCCCATGAAACCCCACAAAAACATTTCTGTCCATTTTGAAGTTTGAGAAACTTTACATTGACAAACATGTCCAAATGTTCTCAAACCTGGTCAACATGCTCAAGTGGTCTAATAATTCATCTAGACCAAATTGCACAAGTTGGAGAACAAGTTAACTTGATCAAAGAGCCCCAAAACCCTTCCCCGCCCGTAACCAGATTTGAACAACTTTACATTGGCAACTTTCTCCTTTTGATCTCAACTTTTGTGGTCATGTTCAGAACCTCAAATGATGACACTACACCAAGTGGTGCATCAAGGAGAATAGGTTTGCATGACTAAATCTTGGGAAGTCCATTTCTGTTGATTTCTAGGGTTTACAAAAGTTGCATTGGCAACTTTGCCCAAATGGACTCAATATTGGTGGAACCTATTATTTTATCATACCATTTGACCTGTCAAGCCTCATGACCAGAGGAGTTCATCTTCTTGCCCAAACCACCATCAAACACCTTCTGGCAGAAATTTAAAATGCATGTTTTGGCCATTTCCACTAATCTCCATGAGCTAAGCTTTCTCCCATAGCATCATCTGGTCATCCTCTAACCCCTGCATCTTTCCCTGCCCGAGGAGCCATGATGATGGGGGTGAAAATCTCTTTTTCCCTCTCTGGACAACACCATTTCTCTCTCTCTCAACCTCCCTCCTCACTCTAGCGGATCCCCAGGGCATCCAATGCCAGTTTTACATATTTTACTCCCCCCTGCAGCTTCCAGACACAAGTGGGCGCGTGAGGACGCGAGGAAAAGCCGCGGGTGCCGGCCATTTGCGCGCTCTGGAGCACGTCAGCGTGCTCCCGACCGTTGACGCTGCGTCCCCCGACCACCTCGAGCCTCCCCCTCGCGCCAGTCGAGGTGCCTCGACGTCCGCAACACGCCACCGCGCTGGCCCCCTCCTTTCCCCCTCTGTCTTACCCATGCCGTGCGTGCCCAGAGGCGCCCGAGCCCGCCAATGCTCGCGCGAGCCCGTGGCTCCACCAGGAGCTCGCCCCGCTCTCTCTCTCTCTCTTCCTGGCGCCCTACTCGACTCCCAAAAACGCCGTAGACATCCCCTCTCCCTCCCTCCTGGCCTCCCGAGCCGTTGCGGCCACCCGTGCGCCGCGTCCACGGTAAGCCACGGGTCGGCTACTTAAGGCCATCCCGAGCCCCTCTCTACTCCTTTGGCTCTATCTCTCCCCCAGCAACCTCCCGGACAAGCTCTCTATCCCCCCTCGTGCTCTCCTTGCCTCTCCATCGCCACCATTGTCGCCGTCGGCCTCCACTCGGCTCCGGCAAACCAGGGCCTCCCCGCCCCTCCTTTGGCCACCAGTGGAACTGCAGATGACCGGCGGAGCTCTCCCCCTCCTTTCCTCCTGCTCTGGTGCCCCATGGTGCCACATCCATCTTCCCCCAAAGCCCCGTCCGCTGGTGTCAAGGCCACCATTGTTGCGTTCCTCCCCAGACTGCGTGAGGCCCCTCCCGAGTCCGTCGGTATGCCGAACGTCGCCGGGGACGGCCGGAGTCGCCGGGAAGAGCGCCGGCGCCGTCCGGCCTCGCTCCCTCATCTCCGTCGCCTTGTGCTGGAGGTTGGAGATGGACCTGCAGGCGGGCCCCGCTTGCCAGTGGCCCAGCCTCCAGGCCACGCTGGCAAGTGGAGGCGTATTCCAGTAAAACCACCTACGACCTGGCCGTGCGCGCGTGCGGCTAAGCTGCTAGGCCGGCCCAGTGGTGCCCTGCCGTTAAGCCTACGGGTGCCTGTTACCGCCCAGATCCAGCCCATTTAGGTAAATCCCTCTCCTTTTCTTTTACGTAGACTTGTAAAATCCATAAACAATTCAAATGGACTCCAAATTTGATGATTCAAATTTCTAGTGACTCTATAAATCATGATCTACCTGGTGGTGCAACAAACACATTTTTCCAGAGACCTTTTCTTCACAAATATTTATCAAATCCTATTTTTCCTATTTCTGTGATGAACTTTAGAAAATCACAGAGAGCTCAAACTTGATCCAAATTCCATGATTCAAATTCCTAGATGCTTCTAAGTTCATAACTTAGTTTATGAACATCTTTCTTAATATTTTCTGTACCCCACAAATTAATGAGCCATTTCTTCATGTTTGTCAACTTTGCAAATCCATAGATTATTCATTTGAACTCTAAATCCAGTGAAACCAACTCCTAGATGCTTCTAAAATCATGGTTTGTTAAATGGGTACCTTTGCTCATTTTTCAAAAACATGTTTCTGTACACTTCTTGCAAATCCATAAACCCCTTGATTCCATCATATTGAAATGTTCAGAGATATCCACTGATCCAATTCCAATGAAACCACTCTGGTTATTTTTCATATAACCAGAGATGTCCTAGAAAAGTCAAATTAATATTTTTTGGAGCACTTATATTTCCTGCATTGTTGTGTTGCTTATTGTGATTGTTTCCGACGTTAGTTGTGAAGTAGGCGAATTACATGGAAAAGGACGGAAGATTTCAAGACTCAGATGAACCAGGCAAGCAGCCCTTTGACCATGTTTATGAAACCTTTGTATGCATGTCATATAGCACCATATTGTTGTTGCAACGGAATCATGATGAGGTAGTAACCACTTTGATGGTTGCCACCATACTTCCTCGTTGATACTTGCATGGTTTATGACCCTACCTTCTTATGAGGGTTATGCCGGTGGGAGTAGATAGGATGCTAATGTAGTGCTACGCAAAAGGGACGGGTATATGCATGATGAAGGAGTCAAAGCATTTTCAAAAGACTTTTCGAAAACCCCGTCGGGTGCCACTTATGCCCGAGGGAGATGATGAGATGGGTAACCACTTGATGACGAAGTGGTGTACCGAGGCAAGTGTGTATTTTTTTTCGAAAACGGATTAGATTTAAGATTTGTCGACTGTCCCAACCTTACATGCGCAACCACTCTACCCTTATATGGCAAAGGGCATTATTGATTACCTAGGCCGATACTAGCTTGGAGCCTGCATTACTAGTGATGGGGGAGAGTTGGTGCTCTCTCTCGGGACGGGGTCGTGCCAGTTAGTGTCGTCTAGGGAAAGGTAGTGATCGAGTGCTTACCCCGGGTACTTGAGGTACAGCGGGTCGTGGATGACACGGAAGTTCCCCGGATCTTGTGGGTAAAGTGTGCAACCTCTGCAGAGTGTAAAACTATTCGAATAGCCGCGTCCACGGTCAAGGACAGTTGGGAGGTGCTGCTTAAACTACCTCCAGAGTTTTACAACCGTGTGTGTGAGTTGATAAAACTACTTGGGTCAAGTCAAAGGACTTGACATGATTGAGTTGGGTTGGTGCCGCTCTATTTATGTTGATATCTGTAACTTTGTCCTCATGGTTACTTGATTTCTCCTGATGCATGTCTTACAAGTTGTTGAACATGACATTGCACTCAAAACTAGCTTTCTGCAAAAAAATTTACCTATATCAGGCAATGTTGTATCTTGAACCAAAACATGGGTTGCTTGCGAGTACATTCAAAGTACTCATTGGCTTGCCACTAGTTATTTTATTGGCCAGGCATGAAAGAACAGGATGTGATGAAGGACACTTTGGTGACGAACATGCGAGCTAGGGCGCTTTCCCGGTCGAGAATGCACTGTAGGATTAAGGCGGATGGCATGGATCCAAGTTATCGATGAAGATTTCCGCTGCAATGTTACACTCAAGACTTGACCATAATGGTCCTACTTGTATGTCTGGTATGTATGGATGTAAGCCTCTTGTTATTCAGCTACGTGTGTCGGTGAGCATTGATCTCTAGGATCATCAGACACGTGCATTCGGTGATCACGACTTATGAGTCGGGTCCCCACAAGATATAAACACCGGAAAATATATATATTGAGCGCAATGGCGTATTATGAAGTCCTTGACCGTATTTTTACAAATATACAATGACAGACGATGTATTTATCTCGTTTGAAATTAATCCATATTAACAGGAGAGGAGGCGGTATGGACTAGCATTACATGCGCGCGGTGGCTCGCAGGACAAGGAGAAACTTTTGACTAATGCAAGCTCTCCCTCGCTCGAGGCGGTGGGCGTGCAACGATTAATTCGGTGTCGATTGCGAAGCATACACTATACTACTAGTGCTACTATTGTTCGACTTCACGAATAGGCGAACAACCAAGCGCATAAAGTTTACTAGTACTAGTACTACTAATATAGTCTATAAAAGATGCGTAAGTACTATACTAGTACTAGGAACCGGATGGAGGAGCGTCTGCACTCTTATTATAATTTTGAAATGTGATAAAGCAATCTTGACACGATTGGTTCTCTTGAGGGTTCTCGCATGTGATAATGGAAGTTGATTGCATGGAACACTCGCCACAATTCTCGCTTAATTACGGCTCATATCCTGTTACAAATAGTAGCGCTCGGTAATATTTCCTCTTTTTGTTATTCAGCATGTAAACAGGTCAGCAAACCTTGCGGAGCATCTTACGTCTGAACCGTGCTTCTTGCACTTTGAATGTGGCCGAGAGCTGGCTTGATGAAACACCTTGCTTCCTACTTCTTTTTTGCGGGTACCTCGCTTCCTAGTGACCAGTGTCTTGGCTGATCGTCCTAAGAATGCTTATATATGAATAAAGCTCTCTCATTTACCCACAAAAAGATTAAGCCATATTAACTGGAAAGGAGGGAGTATAGACTAGCACTACTTTTTGGTGTGTCCCGTCAACTTCATGAGCGAGGAGAAGCTTGCGGGACAAGGTGAAGCTTCGCTTCACGCCTTTGACTAATGCAACCTACCCTCGGTGGACATGCATCAGTCCATTCGGTGTCAGTTGTCGAGGCATACACCGTAGTACACAACATGCGGAGTACCATCATTGTTCGACTTCACGAAGAGGCGAAGAGCCAAGCGCAGTAATGCGAGTAGTACTACTACTAGAACCGCATGGTGCAGCGTACGTACTCTTATTTTTTATCTCTGATAAAGTACACGTTTATTCCGGGGAAGGGTGGAAAACGGCAGCCCAACATGTAATGAATGATATCGAACCAACCATGCTCGAATATATCTTGGCCTCCATGCGAACCCGTGTGTGTGTTCTCGCTCCTCGTCTCTCTCAAGGAACGGCGGGTTGGCTCTTTGCCGTCAATTGAGATCGGTTTGCTCACACTCCCGTCCCACATGTCAGTGATATGCCAAGAGGAGGTGCGTTGACCGATCGCCATACGCTGATACTTGGTTTTGAACCTTCATACTACTCCTCCCTCCGTCCACAGTTCTGGTAGCGCTTCATTATGATGCATTTCTCTCAATGCATTTCCACCACCGAAGAGACTTTAGGCGTTTGGTTTAATGCTCAATTAATTAGGGCGTGGTAACCGCAATCAAGTCCACAATTTTCTCTCCATGTACTCTGTACTACCGTACTACTGAGTGGAGTAAGTGCATGCATGTGCTGCACTACAGGTGGAAGCCTTTGCATGCATGTGTGTACGCATTATTCCCTCTAGTAATAGGCGCGTGCTATAACTACCAATGCTATTTTTCAGGCCGATCGCTAGTCGCCTTGGTCCCGCAGATCTTTTTCTTTTTTTTTACGGCCTTGCTGTATAAATAGTGACGGATGGAGTATGAGCGGATTCAAAGAAGAGCGTATTGATGGTTGCTTCTCCAGAGCAACTTACAGTGGGAAAGGTGGGGCTTATGATTTGACTGCTCATTACTCACTATTAATGCGGCACAACAACCGGGCTGAGTCTCCCATGCGGTTGTGCACTACCCCCTCGGTTCTTAAATATACTCCGGAGTATATTTGTCTTTCTAGAGATTTCAACGAGTGACTACTCAAATATTTGTCTTTTTAGAGATTTCAAATGGTGGCACATACGGATGTATATACATATTTTAGAGTGTAGATTCTCTCATTTTGCTCCGTATGTAGTCACTTGTTGAAATCTCTAGAAAGACGAATAGAATATTTAGGAACGGAGGGAGTACACATACGATGCAAAATGAGTGAATTTACACTCTAAAATATGCCCGTTTGAAATTTGTAAAAAGACAAATATTTAGGAACGAAGGAGTATAATTTTGTGCATGGCACATGGACCCGGATGATAAAGAGGCTTCTGGCAATGCTATCAAGCTTCCATCATTTTTTTACATAATTGACGTACTATACAAATAATTTTCCAGTGAGACATTAATTTGTTCAATGGTGTTAGCTTTCAGCTTCCGTTTCGCGTGTCTTGCCATCGATGCTCTTTTGGAAACAATAAAAAACTAACTTCCTTGCTAATGCATGTCAATTATTAGCAGATCGAGCTAATAATTACATCACAACCGAAGACAGAGTTGTGAGAAGGTGTTAAATTAAAATTGATCCATGCTTTCATTGGCAGCAACGTCCCCCAGCTCTGTCTAAATCAACAAGGCATGTTGGGGAAAAAAGTAGCTATGTCTGGGCGTGCAACATTACGATCATTTTGTGCAGTTCCACTAAAATAGAAATTTGGCGTCCTGTTCCAAAGATATTAAGTGTGATTCACGATAATAGAGGACTAGCGATGAAACAATAAACACATAAATAGAAGCCGGTCACCTTTGCGGTCTCTCTTAAGACTAACTAGTTGGAGAAGATTAGGCTCGGAGTTGGATGAGGAGGATAGAGCAAAACCAATCTCCCTTTGTGCGATCGCCTTTGAAATGTAGAGACATTGCCCATGTGACATTTAGTACAACCGCACAAAACACTCTTAAGAAAAAAAGTGATTTGTGCAGTTCACCAAAAGGTCATAATAACAACGAGGTGAAATGGATAGCCTGTTTGCAAAAAAAGAGGTAGAAAGGAAACAATTCTTGGCCAATAACAGTTGATGACACATGCGAAGACAAAAAAGAAGCATATTCCTTGCCCTAAGGGAAGATAACAAAGACGGTTGTGTTTGTCTAAAAGCGGTGTGAGGACGAGAATGCAATATGGAAAGTATCTTTGGAAGAGCTACGTTTTGGGCAAAGAACTATGGAAGATCCACATGCAGCGACGTGGGAAGACAGGCGGTGGAGCAAGGCGGAGGGGATACACGGAGGTCGTCGGGATGTAACTAGGTGGCGACGGTAGGCGGAATCTCTGAGCAGGTGGCATAGGCCTGCCAGCGGAGCTTGGTCAGAGAGAACAGCGTGTACCGCAGATCGGGACGTGCTGCCTCGGCGCCGTCGAACAGAGAAACTATGCACTTCCTCCCTTTCCCCCGGCGGACGGGATGCGGCCGGATCAGTGATCAACGGTGAGAGAGAGAGAGAGAGAGAGAGAGAGAGAGAGAGGCCACCGCACTCCCTTTCCCCCGACGGATGGGATGCGGCCGGATCAGTGACCACCGGTGAGAGAGAGAGAGAGAGAGAGAGAGAGAGAGAGAGGCCACCGCAGCCTTGTGTGAGATACTCTGAAGAGGGACAAACCAGGCACGCAAGGCTCCACTGTGTATAGTGAGCGGATTACCTTTTTCTCCATAAAAATTGTTTTATATTCTGTGTACGTGCCATTGAGCGCTATAACTTTATTTAAAAATAACGCGGCAACGCGTCAAGTCGAACTTTGTTTCGTGCAGGCGTGGTACACGACCTCCCTAGGTAAACAACCGCTACAGGCGTTCAAATTAGCACGTGGGCTGCCATTTCGTAAAGAAATGAGCTCCACCGTGTACCCGCACGGGTTTGGCTAGGCACGAAGCGTGAGTACGTGCACGGTGCACCTATTCTCTTCTTGTATACATACACCACCTACGTGGGGTTGTGTGAGAGAGATACAAACCTAGAGAGATATAGTGTGTGGGTTCTTGAGAGTTTTCTTGGGGGGGGGGGTTCAATCAAAAAATGTAACATATACAATGTGTGTGAAATAGAGTCCTGGATATAACATATATATAGAGGGGCAATCCACGAGAAGAGAGTGGAGGTATCATCGGCTTGAGGTGTCCATAGAATCGAAAAGAGGGATGATGTGTGTGTGTGTGCGCGCGCGCGATCGATAAAGAGTGCCATCAATTTGTGTTTGCCCACGTCAAAGATATAAGCGTGGCTGGCCCTCTTTGGAGCGTGAGAGGGACATGTGCAGTTTGTCTCTGTGGCATGGATACCTACTGCAGCTCGACTATCGGTGTGTGGTGGGGAAGAGGAGGCCCAATTAACTATAGAGGTACAATGGCTGGTATATGTGTGGAGGAGGAGAGAGAGGCCTACCTCATGTATTAAGGAGATCAATCTGCCTCATGTATTAAGGGAGATCGATCGGCATCCATGCATATGTGCAGGAGAGGAATAAGGTTGGGAGTGTCGGCATTCTGGGAACGAGGGTCCCCAGACTTGCCTACCTGCGGCCTGCGGCGTGGCTCAGGTGGGGCCCCAGCGTGGCCCAGGTTCATCAGCTCAAGCTCAAGAGCCTCGCGAGGGGCCAAGCCTCGCGGGGCGGACGACAGGAACCTTCCTCAGGAGCAGCCTCGTCAGGCAGGCTCGTGAGGAGGTGGAGAGATCAAGGCAGGGTACCTCACGAGGGTGCCCTGTGACGCAAGCCATGACGATCGAGACCAGGTGAGGCGCCCGACTCATGATGTCCTCGTTTCCCCTTTGGTGCAAAGGAGGCAAGCACAGGCCAAGGCATCAGGCAAAGGTTGGCGCTTCGGTGCAACAAGACCAAGACTAGCAGAGCGGCAGGACGGAGGTCATCGTGGAGCCCAGGACGGCGTCACCGTCAGAGCCTTTGGCAGCCGAAGACCAACTTTAGTCAGGATAAGTGTACTAGATGTTCCCCTTCAAAATGGCCAATTGTTGGCGCCCTTCCCGCTCATTATTTGGGTAGAGGTCCAGGGCCTCCCTCTATAAATAGGACTAGCCACCACAGAGTAGGGGGAGATCGATTGACGAGGAGAGATCGATCGACGAAGAGGGATCGATCGACGAGGAGAGATGGATCGACAAGAGAGATCGATCGACGAGACACAGGTCGAACCTACCAGAGAGACAGAGAGAGGCGACTGAACTCACCCAAGCAGTTCATCGCACCAGCTCAAGAACGGCCCTCGTGAGGCTGTTCTTCCTTTGTATTGTTCATCATCAGCCCCTGAGGCAATCCACCACACCACACACTGGAGTAGGGTATTACACCACAACGGTGGCCCAACCAGTATAAACCTCGTGTCTCTTGTGTTGTTCATCGTTCCTAGTTTAGATCCCTCACAATCCATTCACGCGTTAGCTGGTAGGGGAAAGATCTCCGCGCGCACCCCAGTGTTCGAACCTCAAGGGTCTGCCGGAACCCGAAATCCGACATTTGGCGCGCCAGGTAGGGGTGCGCCCGGAATCCTTCTTCCGCTGGTCGCGTGTGATCTTCCGTCGTGTCCATGGTTGACGCTCGCCGAGCTCGCACCAAGCGCCGGGCTGCTCGCGCCGCTCGAGTCGCCCAGACGGCTCCCGTTGGCGGACACTGCCGCCAACGCCGCCACCGGCCCGGCGGGGAACGAGCAGCAGGCCTCGTCCATGCATCCATCGGTGAGGTGAGAAGGCCGCACCGCAACTCCTTCGCTCGCCCCTGCTGGTTCTTCGTCCCCATACATCGCTGCACCATGGAGGCTCGAGCCGCGCTCATCGCGGCGAACGAGCTCCTGGCGCTACCGCTTCTGCCGACGACAGCGTCACGAGGAGTGGCTCGACCGCGCCGCCGAGCTTCGTCCGCGCGCAGGGGCTCCCGCGCTGTCCCTCTCGTTGCCTCGCCCTTCACCCCGCGCGGGAGGCAGGGAGCCGGAGGTGCCCCTGCCGCCTCCTCCTCAAGAAGGCGCCCTGGCCCCAAGGCGCGTGGTCCCAGGCCGAGACCCTCCGCGTCCGGCGCTCACGCAACAAGAAAGGAGCTGCCGGGAGATCCCTCGTCCCCAAGAAGGTGCTCGCGTGCTCCCAGCTCCGGAGCGCCGCGATCACGCTCCAGCGTCACCGCGTCAAGACCCCGCGCTGCTCCAGGCAGCGGTGCGCAGGAATCCACAAGAGCAAGCCCCGCATCATTAGAGAGCTCTAGTGGCCACTGCAGGCTGCCGTGCCTTCACCGCCGAGCTACGTAGCGTCGCGTGGCCCGGCAAGTTCAAGCCAGACCTGCCTCCTCGCTACAAGGGCACAGCCGACCCCGCAGAGTTCCTTCAGCTCTACGAGCTGGGCATCGAAGCCGCCAACGGGGACGAAAAGGTCATGGCGAATTGGTTCCCCATGGCGCTGAAGGATGTGGCCGAACACGGCTCTTGAACCTGGCTCCCGGCATGATCTCCTCCTGGGACGAGATGCGCACCTGCTTCATCGCCAACTTCCAAGGCACTCGCGACCGGCCTCCGGCCGTGAGCGACATGCGCCGCATCAAGCAACAGCTAGGAGAGACCCTGCAGAAGTACATCCAGCGCTTCAACAACACCTGCCTCAAGATTCCCAAGGTGACTGAGGAGGCCATCATCTCAGCCTTCTCCGATGGCGTGCGTGACATCAAGATGAAGGAGGAGCTAGCAATGCATGAAGACCTGTGCACATCCCTGGAGCTGTTCAACTTGGCGACCAAATGCGCCAGTGGCTGAGGAAGGGCGCCTCTCCTCCTCGAGCTTCCAGTGCCGATCCAGAAGAGAAGAAGCCCAAGGCCAAGGGCGTGAAGCGCAGGGGCTGTCGTGCTCATGGCGTAAACAGACACCAAGCGAGGCAGGGATCAGCCCGAGTCATCCAAAGGCAGCCGGTACTGCGTGTACCACGACCTCCACACCCACAACACCAACGAATGCCAGGAGCTCAGGGCCGTGCGAGAAGGGCGTATCGGCCGACGCCCCGAGCGCAATGATCGGGGCTACGACCGAGGAGGAGGAAGAGGCGCAGGACGCTGGGAAGACCGTGGCCCTTGCCAGGGATGGCGTGACAGACCTCGCGAGGACCACTGGCAGGACCAGCCTCGTGAGGGAGGTTGGAGGGACCAGCCTTGTGAGGACCGCCCTCAAGGCAACGCAGGGCTCCCACCTCTGCCTCAGCCGCTAAGGAGGTACGAAGACACTCATCAGGACGAGGGGGCTGGGGGCTTCCAGGAGCCATGCGCGATCGCTTGCATCCTGGGTGGCGCTCAGGCCCCAGCCTCTCAGCGCATCTTCAAGCAGTTTGCTCGCGAGGTGATGCAGTCCTCCCCAAGCCTGAGGCCACACGCCCTCTCAGGTGGTCGTCGTGCGCTATCACGTTCAGTTCAGTGGATCAGCTCAAGTGTGCGGCAACGGCCGGAGTCCTCCCCATGCTTTGCTCACCAGTCATCAGCAACGTGCAAGTCACCAGGACCCTCATCGACAGCGGAGCAGGGCTCAACGTCCTATCTGTCGAGACATTCAACGATCTCCAAGTATCATATGATCAGCTTCAGCCAACCAAGCCTTTCTCAGGAGTCACCGATGGTTCCACCGTCCCGATAGGGCAAGTCCGCCTTCCTGTCACCTTCGGACAGCGCAAAAACTACCGCACCGAGCTCATCGACTTCGATGTCGCCTACATTCGCCTGCCGTACAATGCCATCCTCGGGTACCCAACTTTGGCCAAGTTCATGGCAGTGACTCACCATGGCTACAATGTCCTCAAGATGCCAGGAAGCGGAGGAGTCATCACATTCCCTTGTGAGGAAAGGGATGCAGTGTGCTCTCTTGAGCGTGCCTTCCAAGCTGCAGCAATCGAAGACCCAGATCACAGGAGCGGGAGACTTCCCGAGGTGATCCCCAAGAAGAAGAAGGCTTCGCCTGGTCCAAGCCCTCATGGGGTAGGCACCTCCGGAGGCGTGGCAACAGGACCTGCGCCCGTTCAAGGGGCTCCACCCTATGACGCATAGGAAGGAGCGCCCTGTGCCCTCCTCAGGCGGGGTTCGGGGGCTCTTTCATGGCGAGCCACCGACCTAGCCGGAGTCACGAGGGAGGCGCTCGGGCATCGCTTGGAGGCGTGCTTCAAGGCACGCTTCCCTCAGGAAGGTATGAGGCAAGGAGGGCCAAACCCTCAGGAGTTCATCACAAGGAGCACCCAGGAGCTACAGGAGTCAAGAGTCATGCGCGGCTGTCGCCGCCGCTTGGCCGTGGCCCCACATCCAAAGCGAGGATGCTAGGCTATGAATCTGCATCGACATACCAGGCTCAACCGGGCCGCGTCTCAGAGCGCCTCTGGCCCCTGCAGCGTGGGGGCGTTGCGGGTCCACCTCACAGCTATGTTCGCATGCCTTTCGGCTGTCGAACGCGGGTTGCTGCCCATCGGCGCCACCTTGAGGTGCGCTCTGGAGGCTCGGGAGGTCAAGCAGTGTCTGGGCGGAGATGGAGATGGCTCTCAAGGAACCCCCCGTGCCCCCGGAGCCTCCCGAGGCTCCAGGTCCAGAGGGCTCATGAGGGCCGGCGTCCTCATCACGCGTCATCCGCTACTTCAACATCCCGCCATCCCCGACCATATCAGGTGACACCTTTCCAAGTTTCGTTTTCAGCTAGGAGTGCCCCTCGGGCTGCATCATTCCCAAGCTGCGTGGGTCCGTCCCTGCGGCATGTAACCGTTTTTCTTATGTTCTTTACTTACCTTGTTGGGGGCGCCCCTCGGGCTGCATTATCCCCAAGTTGCTCGGGCCAGACCCTGTGGCGTATGCTTTCTCCGCACCTATCTAGATGGACTTGCTTATTCATACATAACATGCTTGACCTAATCGCCTACTCGATTGACACCTACCTTTGGAGCCGCTCGCTCCGGCACGGTGCTTGCGCATGGGTCCGTCCCTGCAACGCTGATAAATCTGAGTGGCCGAGCTCTGGCCGCGGCAGCCCCACAAGGCGCCACCTCACCAAGCCCTCAGTGCCCCCGATCACTCCCTCGGTGCGGCCAATGGTTGGCTGGCAACCGTAACGACGAACCTTGTTTCCCCTCGTGATTGGTACGCAGGACCTGCTCCAGGATTAATGCTGGCAGCCTCACGAGCCTTCTCTCCTCCTCTCCGGCGCGATCCGCTTGCACGTTAAAAGGGGGTACCTGAGCATCGCGACTCATGGGCTCTTACTGGCTCTCCAGCCCTCACCCCCTGGCCTTGACCCACGGCATCGCGACCTGTCATACATACCGCGGCTGAGCTCGCTCGAGGGCCGGGACCTGAGGACGTAGAGCATTAAGGAAAGCACAGGGAAGAGGGAAGAAGCTCGCGAGGGCCCAACCCAGCAACACCTCAGTTGCCGTCGCGCAGAAACGACACCTCATCGAGCGCCGCTCCAAACCCGCAAGATAAGTCACGCAAAAACTGATCCGACTCAGCACTAAATCCACGCCTATTGCTGCTCTCTCACGGCAAAGCTGCCTACCTTTCTTGCCCAGCGGAGGCTACTTGAGCGCTAAAGGGGACCTCCTGAGCATCGCGACTCAGGAGCTCTTACTGGACCTCGGGCCGCTCACCTCCTAGCCTTGACCCACGGCATCGCGACCTGTCATACCAGCGACGGCTGAAGCCTACCTGGGGACCGGGACCTGTCAGCGCAGAGCACCAAAGCCCTCATGAGGAAAGAAAGGGGGAGCTGAGCTGGGGCAGAACAAGCATCTCGCACCGATTCAACATGAGGATATAATATTCACAAAAACATGGCCAGCGCCTTACATACCCCCGCGGGGTGCTACTTCGATTCTTTGCAGGAAATAAAAGGTGCTAATCCTAAGGAACGCTGACTACGCGTGCCTCCGCAGGAGACGCCATCATCAGCAGTGGGCCGCCAGGCGCCGGCGCCAACCTCATCCAGATCACCGGCGCCGGTAGCCTGAAGCGCCCGCCTGGCTCCGGGCGCGGCGCGAGCTCGGGGGCTCATAGCTGTCGTCGCTCGTCTCCGGAGTCTCCAGAAGCTCGGCGGAGGTGCTGGACCCTCCGGTCCCTTCGCTGCTGCCCGAGGAGCTGCCGAGGGAGCGACCGGCGGGCCTAGTCCTTGCCATGATGACGCCCCGACCGCCCTTCTCAGGGCAACATTCCAGCCTGCGTCCTTCCGCGTCGAAGACCTTGAAGAACATCAAGGAAGCGCCATCGTATTCCAGATGGATCACGAGGGCACCCCTCGTCCGGCAGACCCGGGCGATCTCGCCCCAACCTCGGGTCATGTAGACCTTTCCCGGAGCGACAACAGCAACCTCTGCTCCGGTCGCAGGGGTGTTGCAGCCAGCGTGCTGCAACCAGAGCTCCAGAGAGCCCCTCTGCGGGATCTCGATGGCGAAGGAGGGAGGAAGGCGAATCCAAGATTGAGGAGGCATGGCGGCGTGGAGCACAAGCTCTCGGGAGGAGCCCTCGGCATGGAGTCCAGGAGGAACGACGCGCACCGCCATGACCCGCCGGCGCCGACGGCGGCGTCACCCGTGGCGCTCGGCGTCTACTCCTTCTGGGCCCTCAATGCGAGCATAAAAGGCCAGCGGGAACCCTGGCGGTGGCCGCTCGTACCAGGGCCTCGACATCTCCTGCCGGGCGCCCTCATCTCGGCGGCAGAGGACTAGTCGTTTCTTCGGCGGAAGCGGGTCGGGACCCTCTCGGGGGGCCTTTCCCTTCTCTTCTACGGAAAACCGGCGGATCGGAGCCATTGTCGCAATGTGGAGCAAGGGCAAGGATGGAGAGGAAGGAGTAGCAAGAAGAGATGGACTGGAAGGGCTTGTGCCGTTCTGTACTTATAGCCGGAGGAGGACAACCGTCGGCCTCCATGATCGCAAGTAATAATGACCCATTTCTGCATGCAGGGACTTGTCGAATCATGCGGTTGCCGAGGCATCATGGGGAAGGGGAGACGCCCACAACCAACCAATCGCCATGCGGCGCCAAAGGCCGGAGGCTGTTAGTTCATGGGCGCTCGTGACTTGCCCTTCGCTTCTCTGCTAAGCCAAGTCCGGCGCGCCTTTGGGCCCGGGCTACTGTCGGCGTCAGAACGGGGTCCTCAGACTTGCTGCCTGCGGACTGTGGCGTGGCTCGGTGGGGCCCAGCATGGCCCACTTCATCGGCTCAAGCTCAAGACCCTCGCGAGGCCAAGCCTCATGAGGCGGACAGGGAACCTTCCGCATGATGGCAACCGTCAGGCGGTGCTCGCGAGGAGGTGGAGAGATCAAGGCAGGGTACCTCACGAGGGTGCCCCATGACGCAAGCCATGATGATCGAGACCAGGCGGGCGCTAGGCGGGCGCCAGCCTGCGCAGTGTCCTCGTTTCCCCTTTGGTGCAAAGGAGGCAAGCACAGGCCAAGGCATCAGGCAAAGGTTGCCGCTTTGGTGCAACAAGACCAAGACTAGCAGAGCGGCAGGACGGAGGTCATTGTGGAGCCCAGGACAGCGTCACCGTCACAGCCTTTGGCAGCCGAAGACCAACTTTAGTCAGGATAAGTGTACTAGATGTTCCCCTTCAAAATGGCCAATTGTTGGCGCCCTTCCCGCTCATTATTTGGGAAGAGGTCCAGGGCCTTCCTTTATAAATAGGACTAGCCACCACAGAGTAGGGGGAGATCGATCGACGAGGAGAGATCGATCGACGAAGAGGGATCGATCGACAAGGAGAGATGGATCGACAAGAGAGATCGATCGACGAGACACAGGTCGAACCTACCAGAGACAGAGAGAGAGGCTGAACTCACCCAAGCGATTCATCGCACCCGGCTCAAGAACGGCCCTCGCGAGGCTGTTCTTCCTTTGTATTGTTCATCATCAGCCCCTGAGGCAATCCACCACACCACACACTGGAGTAGGGTATTACACCACAACGGTGGCCCGAACCAGTATAAACCTCGTGTCTCTTGTGTTGTTCATCATTCCTAGTTTAGATTCCTCGCAATCCATTCACGCGTGAGCTGGTAGGGGAAAGATCTCCGCGCGCACCCCAGTGTTCGAACCTCAAGGGTCTGCCGGAACCCGAAATCCGACAGGGAGAGAGACAGAGCTAGAGTGTTGGAGGGGGTGGTAGTGGAGTTGCTTCTAACAAATGGTGGGATAGGCTTGCTAGACAAACGGAGGGCACGCCCGCAATATCAATAAGAGAGGAGATGGCTGCTTGTTGTCTGTGCACGTGCGTGTGAGAGACGGGTCAGGAGGTATGCACGAATGATGAGGGGGGACGATGTGGCTATTGTAAGCTGACATAACTACATAGGAAGATCAATCGCCCTTTGTTAGAGAAAGGAGAGACATAACTTGGGAGGTACGTCGATCGATGGGGGGGGGTAGTTAAAGTCGATCCAGGTATATGTTGGGAGATCGATCTGCATACATGCATGTGTGTGTTAGAAGCAAACGAGGCACGAGGAGAAGGATAGAGATAGAGGGATGCATGTAGAAGGTGGTACGAGAGGCATACTATATCGAGGCGGGAGGAGGTGTAAAGTAGTACGAGAACGATGAAAAGAGTGGTGGGAGTGAGGCATGGACGGTGACAAGAGAAGAGGGAAGCTTGTGTTTGTGCTAGGCACACCTGGCTAGAGAGGCATATCGATCGATGTGTGCCAGAAAGAAGGAGTTGGGGGCCTACACACACCGTGGGTGAACGACCTAAAGTGAAACGGCATTTAATTTGGCGCGATGGAGCTAGAGAATGCTGAGGGAGGGTGAGAGGGATGCGGGCGTGTGCATGCACAAGAGAAAGTTAGCGCTAGCTACAAATATAAGAGGGTTGTGTGTGTGTAAAAGATGAATAGAGATCATATATACTTCATTATAAAAAGCGAATTCGGATATTTGAAGAATTTATCATAGTGTTTTAAACCGACGCACGTGTGAATATATATAACGGTGATACACATGGTGTGTTTATGAACATGTTATACTACATTTAATATATTTTATCTCTACTCTTATAAAAAAACAGAGTTGTTGATGATGGTGTGCCTGCCATCCTGCATTATAGGCCATCCGATATATATCTGACGGATAGCAAGGAAACTATGATGGTTGAAGTTGGCAACAATCATGATTGTAGATTCTTATTGAAATAGAGAAACGAATTCAAATTTAGTTTGAATTGCAGCGGTAGTATAGACATTTGGAATGCACTAAAATGTTGGTATGAGTAGGTTACATGCATTATCTGAAGAAGCGAAAAAAAATTAGTCGGACATAACATGGATTCATACTCCCTCCTTCCATCTATATAGGGCGTAATGAGATTTTTTAGACCGCCTTTGACTATTGACAAGATTAATAGTACATGACATGCACAATGTGAAAATTATATCATTGAAAGAACCTTTCATGAGACAAAGTTAACGGTGTGCTTTGTGTAAGTTGCATGTCATATATCATTGCTCTAATATTTGGTCAAAGTTAGCATCGATAAACGCATTAGGCCCTATATAGATGGAATGAGGGAGTAGCTTTGAATAGCATTTGTATAGTAAAACGGGGCAAGACTCTCTCTTTGTGTGGTGTGAATAGTTTTATTTTTTTTGTTTTCTTTTTTGGTTGAGGGAAGTGCGAATTGATTTAGTGCATTACAAGTACAATATTACTACACGTTAGGCTTGTCCCTAAATTTCAACCCGCGTCTTGTTATATCCGAAAATTCAGATATCGTGCTCCCCAAAACTGGCGCCTTTCACAACCCGCGCCTTTGCTATCCCGAAATTACAATGCGCTTGAAAACTCCCTCCAGCTGCCAAATCCCGACACGTGAAATCCCTTCTAACCTCGAGCGAAAGGGCCGCTAGTTCAAATCGGTGGGGGGTACTTCGTAACACACCCTACATTTTGGACAAGCGCGTCCCTAAGTCATGCTTCACCCCCTCCCATCGCCCCATTTTCACCATTCGAAATCCCAGGCCGCCATAACCTCTCCGCTCCAGCCGCGAAACCCCACCCTCCTCCGTCCGCCACGTCACCGCTGCCCAGCCGGAGCCTCTTCCCCGACGACGTCGTCCACCGCAACAGCTCGACGTCCCTCGTCCACCTCCCCGGATGAGGATCCATCGTCCATCTCGCTGTCCCGCCGGTTCAGCCGCCCCGTCCTCCACCTCCAAGGAGCTGCTCCAACGATCACCTCATCTATCGCGGCTGCTCCATCCCCACAGCGCCGCCTTAACCTGGTCCACCGGAACCGCAGCATCCTCGCCGACTCCTCGGACGAAGCTGAGGCCTACTCGGTGCCACCAAAGAGGTTGTACACCCATCGCATTGCACCTTCTCCTTAACTCGACCTCCCGGCGCCGACGGTGCTCCATCCCGCACCCTGTAACGCCCCGGATTCGATGCGCCAGGTGTCCGCCAGTTATTTGCCGTTGTTGCCATGTCATTTGCTTGCGTGTTGCATTTTGTCGTGTCATCATGTGCATTTCATTTTGCATACGTGTTCGTCTCAAGCATCCGAGCATTTTCCCCGTTGTCCGTTTTGCAATCCGGCAGTCCTATGTCCCCCAGCATCCCCCCTTTTGTCTCCTGTTGTGAGTGGGTGTTAAACTTTCTCGGAATGGCCCGCGGTTTGCCAAGCGTCCTTGGTATAGCACCGGTAGACCGCCTGTCAAGTTTCGTGCCATTTGGAGGTCGTTTGATACTCCAATGGTTAACCGGGTAACCGTAAAAGCCTCTTTTGTTGCAGCCCAACAACCCCTCCAAAGTGGCCCAAAACCCAGTAAACTCCCCTCCATGCTCTCGGTCGTTCGATCACGATCGTGTGGGCGAAAACCGCACCTCATTTGGACTCTCCTAGCTCCCTCTATCTATAAATATGTGCCACTCCCGTCCAAATCGCAAATGAAACCCTAAAAACCTCCCTCTCGCCCGCCGGACATGTCCACCCCGCCGCCGGACGTGTCCACCGCCGGCAGCCACGTCGCTTCGAACAATGGCGTCGCGCCACGTCGCCCCGCCGCCACTCTCCTCCAACCGCCAGCCGCCACCTCACCTCTCTCTCCTCCCTCCATGGCCATGGGAGACTGGATCGGCTCATGAGCAAGCGCCGTCGCCGTCAGCCAGTCCCACGGCCGCCCAGCCCTCCGCGCCTCGGCGTCTCTTCACTCCTCCCGGCCGGCCCGCCTCGCTCTGCCCGCCACCGCGCCTCGGCTCCCGGCGCGCCCGGGCCAGCCGCCGGGGCCCGCCGCTCGATCTCCGCCACGGAGGTCGGCGCCCGCCTCCCAGCGCCTCCTCTCCGTCGCCCCGGCCAGATCCGGCCACGGGAGGGCCGGATCCAGCCGCCCCGCGCCTCCCCGGCCTCTTCATCCTCGTCTCCGGCGACGAACTCCGGCCATCCTCGTTTTCCGTGCGAAGGTTGACCTCCAGATTTCTCTAAGTCCCGAAGTTATTTTGCATAATCATGCCATGTTCATCACATTGTATCTCTGCATCCGTAGCTCCATCTTGTGCGTGTAATATGTCAAATTGTTTGTCATGAGATGCTTTACATTTAATTCCATTGTGCCATGCTTGTTTGAGTTCATCTTGATGCCTGAATCTTCGTTGTGAGAGTGCTATATGATGTTAATCTGCTGAAACTGTTATAACTTGATGATTTGTCATTTTTGTTGCATTTTATGTGTGCATCCTATGAGCATCAGCTCCACATGTGTTTTTAACTACATCATTCCATCTTCACAGGGGTGCTATCCATGTATTTTTTTGATTCCTGTAGTGAGTGCATCAAGCTTGTTAAGTAGGGTACTTGCTGTTACTGTTTTGCTAGGCTGAATCTGTTATTTCGTTATGCTATGTAAACCTGCTGCTACAAGTCATTCTATATATAATCTAGAGATGTTAACTAAGAGTGTTTTGTTCTACATGTCATTCTCTATCCATCCATGCCCATGGTTGCATTTATAGCCTGCTGTAGCTTGTTAATATCTTGCTCCAAAGTTGCTAAATAATGTTGCTGTCAGCCTGTTAACATTAAGTTCAGATGTTGCCATGATTGTTTCTAGTGATCCATGCACCATATGAACTTTCTCTTGCCATTCTTAGCTTCTTAAACATATTTCCTTACTGTTTGTTGCCTTGCCATGCCATGTTTTTCTCTGTGGTGAGTAATTCAAGCTCACCAACATGCCTACTTACTGTTGTTCCTGCCATGTATGAATCTGTAATATAACTTGCTATGTTTACATGGGTGCCATCATATCTTATAATCCTTTTTGTCTCATGGTCACTAAAGGACTTGTTTTCTACGCACTTATTAGAGTCATTAAATGCCTTTGTTTGCCATTATAAGTTCCTGTAACATGTTGTTTGATAGCTCTAAACTTTGCAACCTGATGTTATTTCTGCTAAGCCTGAAACTGTTATTATTTGCAATCTTGCCATGTCCTTTTGAGCATGTTCTTTTGATTTCTGGAGGTAGCTCAGTGTTCATGTTTTGTCGTGCTTTACCTGTACATCACGCCCATACCTTTTGTTATCATGTTAAGATGCTGTAGCTTGTTGTTTAGGTGCTTGCAATATGCCTAGTTGCTGTTTTGGACAGTTTGTCCTTTAAACTTGTATAGCGTGTATGTGTTGAACCGTTGCTCCGTTTTGAGTGAGCTCTATATGAAACTTGCTTGATTTTGCATGTAGTTTCATATTATCATGTTGCATCCTTGTTTTGAGGTGTTTGATTGATGTTTGTATGCATTTTGCATCAATGCCATGTTTAACTTGTTTTGCTCATATCTTCTAGGTCGTAGCTCCGAATCTAATGAACTTTATATGTAACTTGACTAGAATTTCGTGTAGATCATCGTGGTGCATCTTAACTTGCTGTTTAACAACTTGAACATAAATTTGTTCAGATCTGGACCAATTTTGAAATTTGCATATGAGGACTTACCGGAGTTTCTCTATGTTGTTTCCGGCCTCATTTAAACATGCCTTGATGTGTTGTTCTTGTTTGCATCGTCTCTTGCCATGAGTAGCTTCATGTAGCCTTGTCATGCATTATACTTGGTTGTGCATCATTCCTTGTTCACATGTGGAGTGTTTACCATGTTGTGTGCTTCTTCTCGATAGTTCCGTTTGCTATGCACTGCGTGAGGATTCGTTCGTCTACGCTTGGTTCGTGTTCGTGGCTTCATATTCTTCATGGACTCGTTCTTCTTCCTAGCGGGATTTCAGGCAAGATGACCGCTACCCTGGATCTCACTACTATCATTGCTATGCTAGTTGCTTCGTTCTATCGCTATGCCGCGCTACCTATCTCTTGTTGATCAAGCCTCCCAAATTGCCATGTCAGCCTCTAACCATTGTCACCCTTCCTAGCAAACCGTTGTCTGGCTATGTTACCGCTTTTGCTCAGCCCCTCTTATAGCGTTGCTAGTTGCAGGTGAAGATGAAGATTGCTCCATGTTGGATTATGTTTTTGTTGGGATATCACAATATCTCTTATATTATTAATGCATCTATATACTTGGTAAAGGGTGGAAGGCTCGGCCTTATGCCCGGTGTTTTGTTCCACTCTTGCCGCCCTAGTTTTACATCATATCGGTATTATGTTCTCGGATTTTGCGTCCCTAACGCGGTTGGGTGATTTATGGGACCCCCTTGACAGTTCGCTTTGAATAGAACTCCTCCAGCAAGGCCCAACATTGGTTTTACCATTTGCCTACCACCTATACCTTTCCCTTGGGAGTAGCTAACCCGAGGGTCATCTTTATTCAGCCCCCCCGGGCCAATGCTTGTCTAAGTGTTGGTCCGAACTAGAGTCCTTTGCAGCGCCACCTTGGGGAAACTCGAGGGCTGGTTTTAGTTGTACGGAGTGCTCATCCGGTGTTGCCACGAGAACGAGATATGTGCAGCTCCTATCGGGATTGTCGGCGCATCGGGCGGTCTTGTTGGTCTTGTTTTATTACTGTCGAAATGTCTTGTAGCCGGGATTCCGAGACTGATCGGGTCTTCCCGGGGAGAAGGAATATCCTTCGTTGATCGCGAGAGCTTATCATGGGCTAAGTTGGGACACCCCTGCAGGGTTTGAACTTTCGAAAGCCGTGTCCGCGGTTATGTGGCGTATGAGAATTTGTTAATATCCGGTTGTAGTAAACTTGAAGTAAACTCTTCTAAAATACACCAACCATGTGCGTAACCGTGAGTGTCTCTTTTTCGGGTTGATCGAGAGGAGAACACGGTTTCGGGTTATATCGGCGTAAGTAGGAGTTCGGGATCACTTCTTGATCATTACTAGTTGACGACCGCTTGCTTTGCTTCTCTTCTCGCTCTCATTTGCGTAAGTTAGCCACCATACTTGCTTAGTCGCTGCTGCAACCTCACCACTATAACCTTTCCTTACCCATTAAGCTTTGCTAGTCTTCATACCCATGGTAATGGGATTCTTTGAGTCCTCGTGGCTCATGACATTACACCAACAGTTGCAGGTGCAGGTTTATGCGATGATCTTGACGCGAGAGCGATGTTACTTGTTCCGGAGTTCTTCTTCCGCTTCTTCTTCGATCAGGGATAGGTTCCGTGTCGGCGACATGGGCTAGCAGGGTGGATATTGTTTGAGTTTACATTTATGATTCATCCGTAGTCGGATGTTGATCTTGTATGTTGTATTGTTGTATTCATGTGACATTGTATGTTTTGTATGTATCCCCATCTATTATGTAATGTTGATGTAATGATATCCACCTTGCAAAAGCGTCTTCAAGATGCGCTTCTATCCTTGGTGGGACCTTCGTGTTCCTTTAGGATAGGGTCGCATCTTGGGCGTGACACACCCCCATGGAGCGGCTACCTTGAAACCAGCTCCGCGGGCGACATCTCCACGACGGCTCTCCCCCAGTGCGAGGCCCCTTTGGCGGCGGTGTCCATACCAGCCGGATCTGCTGCTGCTGCTCCGGCTCTCGCTTCATATTCTTCTTCTTGCTCGGGTCTCGCTTCGATCGCTTCCTTCGCCAGTGCTGCTCTCCCCTCGCTTCGTCTTCCGCTTTCTGCTCCGATTAAGCCACACTTGATCGTGAATCGACTTTTGGGTCGATCGATTTTCGGGGTTGGGGGGCTCGCGGAGTTAAGGAAGAACCACCCGCAGCGGGGACGGGGGCTTGTCGGAGAGGTACCCTATCTATCTTAGGGTTCAGGGTGGGGGCGGGTTGCCTAGAGGGCTGGCCGGGGCGGCGGTGGCGAGTTGTTTCGGGGCGGCGAGGCGGCGCTGGGGCCGGCGGTTCGGCCGGTGGTGGTTGGCGGCTCAGGGGGGTGCAGGTTGAAGATGAACTGCAGGCCCTCCCTAAACTACATGTCAAGTGCCTCTCTGCTACCATTGCGTTCATTTAAAAGAGCATTCAGATTCCACAGTAAATTTCAGTTTCGACAGTTAAGTTCAGAGTCAACAGTTTTTACCTCATCTATTGTAGTCAGGTGGTTTTTGGTGATGTTAATTTTACATCCATTTTGTGTCATCTATTGGAGATGATATTAGAATCCCACTTGAGATTGACGATGTCTGTCTTGTGCTGCTTCAGCCTTGACGTCTTACGGCTCACCGGAGCTGCTCCAACGACAGAAGGATCCATCACAACAGAGCAGTGTCCTGGACGCCGTCTACAGATTCCTCAGATCTTCCTCCACACCTCTGACAGCCACCTCTGCCTCAACTGCTTCAGCGACCAACCCAATGATGCTAAGGTCGACACAACTACGACACAGAGGTTGTACACTTGTTGCATCACTTATTACTATACATCACGTCGATCCGTTAGGGCTATTTTGGTTCAACGGAAAAACGTCGATCCACTGGTTCTTACCATCACTCTAAATTTCTGCATGCTCTCCTTACATAATCTCACCATATTTTTTTCGTTGCATGTCAGATATTGTACACAGTCATGCTGAACATGTAGAGAAAAAGAGAAGAGTTTTACGCGGAAATACAATGTCATGCAGACATCGCTCCATGGTGGGTTCATTGGCAAACCCTCCCCACCCCTCTCCAGATTGTAATCCATAGGAAGATATCTGTTCTGAGGCATATTCAGACGCCGCTGACCACTCCTATTTACCCCAAGGTGTTTGCTCTACCTTGGCATGATGATGTTAGTCATATCATGCATATGTTGCCTTGCAGTGCCTACTTTTGACATCATATATGTCATCTGCTTAGTTTAGACATGTTCTGTAATGCCACCTGTTTAGTTTCTATATCATATATGGGAATTATGCAGTCTCATGTCTTTTAGCCAGCCATAATATATGTGCAATGTGCAATGCCATCCTGTTTAACCAGGCATCATATATTTGAATGATATCTTGCCCATCCTTTTCTTCATTAAATTTCCATTTGTCGGCAATGTTTGTACATTAGACTACTCTTCATGTGAATCAGCCATTTGGGTGGGAGATGAAAAAATCTGAAGTGAAAACAAGGCCTTCAGAGCAGACAGTGCTACCTGTCGAAGCAGATCTCTTGTTGGGTCCCGATAGCTCCTCGTAGATTGATTCGTAGATGATGACCAGTCCTATTCCCCCACTGAGGTGTATGCTCTAACTTGGCACGGTTATACTGCTCATATCATGCATACGGTGTCTTGCATTGCATAGTTTAGACATCATATACACAATGTTCAACACCATGTTCTTAGTTCAGACATCATATCGAATGCCCTCTGTTTAGCATATAAATCACATATGTGAATTAAATGATGCAATCTCGATTACTTAGATAACATGTAGGTGAATTATGTCATGCGATCCTGTTTAGTTATTCATCATATCTTTGAATTATGTTATGCTATGCTATCCAGTTTATATAGACATCATATATGTGAAATTATGTCATGCTATCCGCTTTTAGTTAAACAATATACATGTCAACTATTTCATGCCCTCTTTTTTCCACACTATCTATTGCATCTGTCTCTCATACAATGTATGTACATTCAACTATGTTTCCTGTTTATCAGCCATTTGAATTGGAGCGGGTGATGACAGTATCTAACGGAATAAAAACACGGTCTTAAAATAAAACAGTGCTACCTCTTGGTGGAGATAGCACCCCGGTTATACATGCACAAGAACCAGCCCTACCACACATAACCCAAACTCTCACAGATTGTACCCCTACTGCGATGGACAGAGAACTAGCTTCACCCAATCTAACCCCAACCCCACCGATAGTAACTCAGTTCCTCGTTGACACAAAGACCATCTCCACCATAGAGCTCCCAAACAAGAGTAGTTAGTAAGGAAGCTCCAGCGCCCAAAGGGCCAGTACTATCACGGCGAACCCAAACTCCACCAGTTAGTACGCCTATTCCTGTGGAGGAAGCACAACCAGCCAATCGTAGTTTAGCATCTGTCGCATTTGATGTTGTTAAATCGTATGTGCGTATCTTCCCATCTTGGAAATATTATACTGAAGATGAAGGAAAATGCCAGTTGCAGGTGTTTGTCCAGGAGTTATGTGTAAGTAACGTTATTCATGACAATTATTTTGCTTCATCCCATACATCCTACCTCCATGATGGTTATAATACAACAAATTTTCCCATTTTTCTCTATAGAGAAGGACCGATTTGGAAACTCTAGATGAGGTAACCTGTGCTAATACCTCTCCTATCTTCAAGAATGCTTGGTGGCAGTATCGGAATTACCTGAAGAAAACGTACTTCACCGGCGAAGAAACTCATCAAATTCCCTTACGTTCTCCTGAGACACATTTACTGGACGATGACTGGGAACGCCTTTGTTCAGATCTTGGTCCCGAACCAAGAATGTGGTAAGTTCTATGAGCTCATTTTCTATTTTTAAGTATTTTATTCTTGCGTCTTCATCGTACTCTGTTCATGTAGAACAAGTGCCTAAACCTCAAGAACAACTGTTTTTAATTTAAGATTCCATTGCTATCATAGTTCAAAAAGCGCTAGGCGTTAATTGTGCATTTTGCCACCGCTTTGCACTTTTATCGACTAAAGTGCATGCTTATGCGCAGTTATGCACATATTATGCGTGAAGTTATGCTAATGCGTTTTGCCAACGCCTAGAGCCTAGGCGCGCGCTTAAGCGCTCACTTAGGGCGCCGCCTTTTTTAACTATGATTGCTTTGCTCTTGTATCACCGTATTTACTCATACAAACTTATTTTTAAATTGAAGGATCCAATCGAAACTCCAATGGCACAACAGGTATGTTCACGCATGTTTCTTTAACAGGTTTGCTCTTATCAATAGCTCTGTTGATTTCAATTTCAATTGTGTATATAGTTGACTTTCATATCATGCACATTACTAGCATCACAACAGAGCCAATAGTGTTGTTGTACATGTAGACCCGTGGTACCCATCTGAAATCTTGTTGTGCCGTGTAGTTTCCCACGCTTTGTATTCTTTCACTGCTGCTTTGTCTTGACGAACCGTGTCTCTATTTTGATTTGGCAAGACAATACAGTGACCATAGGACATAGATATATGTTTGTTTGATGCTTTTATTATGTACTAGTACTTGGCAATAGAAGACTTGGTAGTTTAATCCTGTCCACCTTACTAATGAACTGGTTCACGAAATGAGTTTCATATACTAGTACATGCTAAACTTGTTATGTGTCTACTTGTTTCTTCTTTTTAGAATGTCGAAGAATATTGGGGAAGAGTGCCTTATTAAGCAATGGTAAAGGAAGTAATGAGATAAGGTTCAGGATAGTGACACATCCTTGTTGGTCTCCAACAAAGCTGATAAAAAGCTAAGGAAGACTATCTTGAAGACAGCGAGACAACCCCAAAGTCTTGTCTTGGTTTAGTGTTCGAAAGCATCGCCACTACTGCTTGCACAAGCTATTCAAACTCACTGTATGAATCAGTTCGGCTTCTTGAGTCTCAACTACAAGTTGAAAGACATCGATCAGCTGTGCTGCGACAAGAAGCGGAAGGACTGCGGAAGTCCCTGGAGCATTCATATGCATACTTTCTGGTGCAATAGCAAGCGTTGGAGGATTTTAGCGCCAAACAGGAGAAAGCTAATCAGCTTGTTAAGCTTATTGCCAGCATGGTGGATACCCAGGATAACATTTCTTGAGCTCTTCCGGTTGTTTCAGTTATGTTCTTGTTTTGTCGCCGCTGCTTATTTGCAATCGGTGGCCAATTTGACGGCCATTGTATGTAATATGCTGCTTGCTCCCTATATTTGCACCGGTGGCGAACTTTGATGCCCAAAGTGGATGTAATATGTGTAATAGCGGTAATAGGCTAGCCTTAATTGCTTGCTTATTTATTTCCTTATTGTCTTGTTTAGTTGTTTTCTTGTAGTCACTGCAGTTCTTTTTCTGTGTTTTTCTAGTGGCCACAATAGCCTATTACCTCCACCACTGTTCGCATGCAGCTGCCGACCCAACCAGTTGGGCAGGCACCTACGTGGCGGCAAGCGGATCTTCGTGGAGACCCACCACTGTGCCACCTCAGCTGCCTGCCTGCCTACATGGCACCACGGGCATCGCTGTATGCGGCGTGTCGACACAAAAGGGAGCGGCGACGGACGAGATAGGGCTCTCCCCCATCCCCGATAAAGCAAGGACACCTAAGCAAGACGCATTAAAGGCGCCTTGTCATGTAATGCGAGGGATAAACTCGCATCACTGTACCCTTTCCACCTCCTGTGTGCCACTGTGCAACCCCTTTCCCTATAAAAGGAGGCCCAAGGCGACCGTGAGGGGATTCGCTTTTGGAGCTCCTCACGCCCCATTGCTAGTTCAAGAACACAGATAAACAAACCACCAAAGCAGTAGTAGGGTTTTACGCATCCTCGCGGCCCGAACCTGGATAAGGAAACCGTGTGCTATCTGTTTGATCCGCTCTTCTCACGACCCCGCGCCCTGCGACCGTAGTAGGGATTCTTGTGATCTCATAGGTGTCGTTCCCACCGATATCTTTGGCGCAGCAGGTAGGGGGCGCAATTGTGAGAATCTGGTCTAGCAGTTGACCCAGCTGTTCTTCATCGCCATGGCCTCTAAGAAGCAGGTGGCCAAAAGAACGACGCCAAGCGGCAAATGTAAAAGCTAAGTCATGCGAAACTTTAGATATTTCTTTTTTATATAAGGTTATTCCCCTCGGAGATCTCGTTCTTTGTATGGAAAACCTGCACGCAAAGGGGCCCTCCCGCAATTGGCAACGCCCTTGTTCTGTTTCGAGTCCGCTCAACAGCTCAAGCGGCTGCGTCGAGAGTGGCAGGGTAGCCTTCCGCAATTGGCAACACTCTCGATTCTGACTCGAGTCAAGCTCGACAGCTCGAGCGGTCGCGTTAAGGGCGGTAAGGTGGTTCGCCCGGCGGCAAGCACACCCGGCAGGCCATTGGGGATCCGTCCCCAAGACGCCGCCCTGGGTTTACGCGCCGGCAAGCCTACCCGATAAACGTAGGGTGGACGTACAAACAGATGTTGAACAGGAAGATATCATGCACTATTTATTTGAGATTTCTGCATAGACCTGTATGCCAAGGAACCTTCTCGGGGTTAGTTGCGCTCCATGTTGCCTCGAGTCCGCTCGGCAACTTGTGCGGTTGCGCTAGAGCCAAGAAGGTAAAATTTTCGGGAGGCGATGTTCCCGAATAGCCGCTAAGGGCCCGTTCCCTCAAACGCTGCTAGCTGGATCGTACGCACCAGAAAACATTCCAGTAGGCATAGGGAATAAGTAGCAGAAGTCAAAATTTACAAGTGAGTTAAGTGCACTTCAGATGCTAATCACTTGTCATGTTTAAACACAGTTATGGCCTGAGGGCTGGCAACGCCCTTAGGACCAATCTGGTGTCAAGGACGACGAAGTTCTTCGCCATAAGCCTTTCCGGCAACGATCTTGCCGGGAGCCGGTGTCAAGAACAACAAAGTTCTTCGCCATAAGCCTTCCCGACGCATTTATCTTGCCGGGGCCAAGGTCAAGGACGACGAAGTTCTTCGCCATAAGGCTTCCATGGTGTCGAGAACTCTGGAGTTCTCCATCGAAATCGGGCATCGAGAACGCCAAAGTTCTTCACTGAACATAAAAGCCTTCCTGGCAACAAGCTTGCCGGAAGCCGGCATCGAGAACTTCAAAGTTCTCTGCTGAAGATAAAAGCCTTCCTGGCGACGAGCTTGCCGGAAGCCAGCATCGAGAACGTCAAAGTTTTCTGCTAAAGATAAAAGCCTTCCCAGCAACAAGTTTGCTGGAAGCCAGCATCGAGAACGCCAAAGTTCTCTACTGAAGATAAAAGCCTTCCTTGCGACGAGCTTGCCGGAAGCCGGCATCGAGAACGTCAAAGTTCTCTGCTGAAGATAAAAGCCTTCTGGCGACAAGCTTGCCGGAAGCCGGCGTCGAGAACGTCAAAAGTCTCCGCGAGAAACATAAGACTTCCCGCCAACAGCCTTGCCGGGAGCAAGAAAGGAAACAAAACCACACTCTTGCATCGAGATCTATAGAGTTCTCTGCCAGAAATTTTCCATGGAAGTAGGCTCGGGGGCTGGCAGCTCCTTTGAGTGCAACAACAACCGTGATCCATGCCAAGCTTGGTCCCGTCTCCAGCGTCGAATTCATGAAGTTCTCGCTGCCGGGCCCGAGGGCTACTGTCGGTGTAGTGAAAACCAGGGCTACACTAACCGCCGGGCATGGGCCACGACTGTATGCAATTACTCTAAAGAGGATCCATCTTCGCCAACAAGCGCTACATCGGCAAGCAAGACTCAAGCCACCTTCCCGGCAAGGAGCATCCTGCCCTGCCAGGGAGGACAGGTACAAGGCAAAAAGAAGCAGCCAAGACTGAGAACCAGAAGACAAGACGACCGCAAGGCTCCTTGCCGAGGATGCCCACGAGGCCCAGCAAGGCCCATTGTCAAGACGGCCGCAGAAGGCCTCGACAAGCCTCTTGCCGAGGCGCTCACAAGGCCCGGGCTAGACCCTTGCCTGGAAGATACGCAAGACCGCAACAAGCCCTTGCCGAGGACATCGATGGGGCCGCGGTCAAGCCCACGCCAATCAAACCTCCACCACCATTCGCATGCAGCTGCCGACCCAACCAGTTGGGCAGGCACCTACGTGGCGGCAAGTGGATCTTCGTGGAGACCCACCACTGAGCCACCTCACCGCCTGCTGCCTACATGGCACCACGGGCATCGCTGGCGGGCACGGTCGACGAAAGGAGCGGCGACCAGACGAGACAGGGCTCTCCCGTCCCGATAAAGCAAGGACACCTAAGCAAGACGCATTAAAGGCGCCTTGTCATGTAATGCGAGGGATAAACTCGCATCACTATACCCTTTCCACCTCCTGTGTGCCACTGTGGCAACCCCTTTCCCTATAAAAGGAGGCCCAAGGTGACCAGGAGGGGGATTCGGCTTTTTGGAGCTCCTCACGCCCCATTGCTAGTTCAAGAACACAGATAAACAAACCACCAAAGCAGGAGTAGGGTTTTGCGCATCCTCATGGCCCGAACCTGGATAAGGAAACTATGTGCTATCTTTTTGATCCGCTCGTCTCACGACCCCGCGCCCCGCGACCGTAGTAGGGATTCTTGTGATCCCATAGGTGTCGTTCCCACCGACAAGATCACACACGATTTGATGTAGAAAACTGTGTGGCATTGGGCTATCCATCGCTAGCGCTTTTACTGCTAGAGCCGTTTGCAAAGGTCCATGACCGTCTGTTCTATTTTTATTTTTCCCTGTAATTTATTATTCTAACTGGAAATTTTGAAATACGAAACATGCAATTCAAATTCTCAGCACAATGGTTCAACAACGAATCCATAAATAAAATTGCCAGTACAATATGTTCAATAATTACAGGATTAGGCAGCAATAACTATGATGATCCGCAGTATTTAAAGGCGGTAAAGGTGAAGAGACAAGTGTAAATCATTTTGACTGCCGACGGTGTTGAAGAAGCGGAATACCCATAATGTGCCTTCCTGCATGCCATAGGCACGAACCACTTTTGTCCAACCCCTTGTGATGATCGCCCACCCATCCTTCACCGCCTTCAGGAAGACTTCTAGAGCATTATCATGGTAGCATGAATTATATACTTTAACCTTAGTTGCCTTCACTCCGGTTATGTAGTTTGCAAGGTAATCATCAGTAAATAGCTTCGGAAACCACCGAAAAGAGAAAAATATCAGATACTGAGGTCTAATAGAGTAACTTGTTGTGGGCAGGGGAAAAGGCAACACATTACTTACCATCCTAAAGTTCATTGTTGTCTTCGACAAAGTGTAAATAAAGAGCTTAACTCCAATCACCCGTTTCTTTTTCCTAACAATCTTTCTTAGTTTCTTCACTTGACGGTTGTTCGTGAATATCTCATTGCCCCATACGCAAAAGGGATCGAAGCGTGGATCAGTACCCCTCATATATGTACCTACAAGCAACCAATAAATGTTAGAAGCTAAACTGAGATTGCACAAATGATGTAAAATACAACTACCTATGTTCCTAAGTACAAGTATTTTTTTTGAGATTTCAATATGAACTACATACGGATGTATATAGAATTATAGATATAGTTTAGATTAGAATCTAGATTCACTCATTTTGCTCCTTATGTATTCTATATTGGAATCTCAAAAAATGCTTATATTTAGGAATAGATGGTGTATAAGACATGGGATGCAGCTAACCTCGACGGCAAACAACAGCATCGCCCATCGTAGCCCTCTGTAAGTACATGGAAAGCCAATGTTAACTACAGCAGGGTTAACATCCAGCAAAAAAAGCAAATGTAATAAAACGGCATCATCTGTAGTGATATCTTCATTTCAAAAGAGTAGCACGGTAGCAAAGGGACGGATTAAAAATGGATACAACTGTTAATTGCAACAGTCTTAACAACCTACGAAATCATTTTTTGTATGTTTGTAGCCATGGAAATACAACTCTTTAAAAGGGATACAAGCTGTTAATTGCAATGAGCTTAATGGCCATTGAAACCGGTACTAATAAAAATGCAATTGGCAGAGTTAAATATCACAGGCAGGTGCTTTGAGCGGAATAATGGCCCAGTTGTCTATCAAAAGGTAGGGAAAATAGCTCAAACGTGTTAGGCATGTTTACTACAACATGCTTAATACATCGACAGTACAAAACATAGCCATTAATTGCAACTGTTATTGGTAAGATTAAACTGGTGGGTACATACTTGGTAAGTCCTGAGAGGTAGTTGATGGGGCACTTCATCTTGGTCAGAGACCGCCCAAAGTCAGCGGCGGCGGAGGTGAGCTGTTCCTCCGGGTCGAAGCTGGATCAGTGCCACTGACATGTGTACCTATAGGCAACCATTAAATGGTAGAAGTTAAACTGCAATTGCACAAATGATGTGAAATATTGTAAGACATGGGATGTAGCTAACCTTGATGGCAAACAACATCATCGGCCGTTATGACCCTGCGTAAGTACATGGACAAGCATGTTAAGTACAACAGGGTTAGCATCCACCAAAAAATAGCAAATAGGGCAGCATCTCTAGTATATATTCATTGCGGAGAGTAGCATGGTAGCAAATGGACACATTAAAAAATGGATACAACTGTTAATTGCAACAGGCTTAACAACATCTTAAGTCATGTTTTGTAAGTTTGTAGCCATTGAAATGCAACTGTTTAAAAATGGATTCAACTGTTAATTGCCAAAGGCTTAATAGGCATTGAAACCGGTACTGGTAAAAATGCAATTGGCATAGTTAAACATCACAAGGCAGGTGCAGCCAGAGCAGAGAATGGCCCAGATGTCTATAAAAAGGTAGGGAAAGTAGCAAAAATGTGTTAAGCATGTTTACTAGAAGATGCTTAATACATCGACCGTATAGAACATAGCCATTAATTGCAACTGGTATTGGTAAGATTGAACTGGTGAGTACATACTTGGTAAGTCCTGAGAGGTAGTTGCTGGGGCACTTCATCTTGGCCAGAGCTCAACCAAAGTCAGCGACGGCGGAGGCGAGCTGTTCCTCCGGGTTGAAGTGTGGATCAGTGCCACTAACATGTGTACCTATAGGCAACCAGTAAATGGGTAGAAGTTAAACTGCAATTGTACAAATTATGTGAAATATTGTAAGGCATGGGATGCATCTCACCTCGATGGCAAACAAAAGCATCGGCCGTTATGACCCTATGTAAGTACATGGATAGGCATGTTAAGTGCAATAAGGTTAGCATCCACTAAAAATAGCAAATGGGCAGCATCTCTAGTGATATCCTGAGTCATGTATTGTAAGTTTGTTGCTGGTATTTGTGAAATTGAGCTGGAAACGGTAATATTTGAACATCACCACGGTGTGTAATCTTGAAATAAACAAGGCACGAACATGCTTAATACATCAACCGTACAAATCATAGCCGTTGCAAGTGGTATTGGTAAGATTTAGCTGGTCAGATCTTACCTGTTAAGTCCTGGGGGGTACTCTCTGGGGCCTTCATCTGGGCCAGAGCCTACACCATGTCGGCGGCGGTGGTGGAGGCGAGGTGTTCCTCCGGGTCAACAAGCATAGAGGCCATCGCACCATGGACCGCCATCAGCTCCTGGCGGGGGGATTTGGAGGCATGAGGATGTTTCGCAGGCGCCATTTAAGCAATCGGGCCGGGGACGTGATAGAGATCGGTGGGTTACCTGACTGGATCCGAGCAGAACGTAGATGTGGTTGAAGCTGTGGTTGCGGCGGCGGCGGTTTGAGATGCCGGTAGGGGGAGGCACGAGGGAGGGGTGATACTGAGGGGAAGGGATGTGGTTGGAGGAATAAATTCTGAAATCGCGTGCCTAATGAAAATTTTGGTGCGAAATTTGAAACTTGGGCGGGGTAAACACACAACGCAGACGAAGCACGTAAAATACTTGTGTGCGAGAAAAAAGAAAGTTGGCAGATCCCGTCTCCAAGAAAATATACATGTGTACTTGATTTTTTTCGGTCAATGGTACGCCTGGTTTATTAGGAAATATCGCACAGGTAACTGACTTATGGGTCATTAACGCAAAAAACGCAGACGGGTACGACATAGAAACCGTGTGTTTTGTGATCTTCTAATGATTAACGCAAACGAACGCACATGGACAAACATGCTAATCAACGCTCAAAGCCCTCAAAGGATGCTCTTACCGACATTGTACGTTAATACTACAAACTTAAAGTACTACTGGTAATTTGCTCTAATACTACAAACTTAAACTACTTCTCACATGCTGCCATCAGGGCATGTTGGCCAGACGCTGGCGTTCTCCTTCCAGACCTTGTAGGCGGCAGCCCATCGTGCTTCGATCTCCACCAAGCTCTCTGCACCATGGCGTGCGGCCTCTTTTTTCTTGCGGCGGCGAGACTCTCTTTTCTTGATTGCTTTCTGCCTTTTCCGCTCCTTCTGTCCAGCTTTGGCCGCCTCTAGATCCACCACCCATTCGGCCATGGCAGCCTCAAAGTCTGCCCATGTAACTGTCTGGTCGCCGGCGGCGATGAGCTTGGCGCGGCGAGATGCCATCGATTCCTTACCATGTGTGCAGTCGCGGGCGGCGAGGAACGCGGCGCTGCGGGATGCCATCGCTTCCTTACCAGTTACTGTGCACCGTGATGCCATGGATGATGCCTGGAGAGAGCTCTGGGACAGAGAGGCCGGGCAGCCGTACAGTGCGGTGGTATTCAAGAGCTCAACCACAAATGAAAGTGCGTTATATCGACTAGAGGGGGGGTGAATAGGCGATTTTTATGAATTCTTCACTGAGGAATTTGCTGGTGATGAAATTCCTAAGAGAAGAACTACTTGCAGCGGAATAAGTACTCAAGAGTAAGCATAACAGAATACAAGCATGGTCATCATGATGAAATGAAGACAAGCATGTAGTACGTAAAGAGTAATCACATGATAACACAAGATGAAGACAAGCAGACGTAAGAAATTGAACTGGGAAATTGAGAAAGTCTTGAACACAGATATGAACAAACACTCAACACAAAGAATGAGGAAATGAAAGAGTTGAGGAAATAGAACCCGATAAACTTGGTGAAGACAATGATTTCAGAGACCAGTTCAACTGCTGTCTCGGTTATGCGTCACGGTTGGAGCGGTGAGTATTTAAACTCCAGGACACACAGTCCGGACACCTAGTCGCCGAGCACGCAGCTCGGGACACCAAGTCCTCACCATATTCTCCTTGAACTAAGGTCACCTGACGTCGTCCAATCACTCATGGTAAGTCTTCAGGCGACTTCCAAACCTTCATAGACTCGGTCACTCGGCAATCCACAATTCCTCTTGGATGCTCTAGACCATGACGCCTAACCGTCTGGAAGAAGCACAGTCTTCAAAGGTAACAAGCGTCGGATCCACGCAGGATCAATCTCTTCAGTGATGCTCAATCACTTTGGGTTTGTAGGTGTTTGGTTTTGGGTTTTCCACACTCGATGATTTGCGCTCAAAGTCCTCGGAGGATGGGATGCTCTCAAATGACAAGTGTCAGTTTCTCTCGGAGCAGCTGTCGGATTTCGGGTTCCGGCAGACCCTTGAGGTTCGAACACTGGGGTGCGCGCGGAGATCTCGCCCTCTACCTACCTGCACCCCGACGCCTCGCTTGGATCTAAACTACGAAAGGAACAACACAAGAGACGCAAGGTTTATACTAGTTCGGGCCACCATTGTGGTGTAATACCCTACTCTAGTTTGTGGTGTGGTGGATTGCCTCTTGGGCTGATGGTGATGAACAATACAAGGAAGAATAGTCTCGCGAGGGTCTATTCTTGGCTGGTGCGATGAACTGCTAGGGGGAGTTCAGTCTCTCTCTCTCTCTGCTGATTCCAGATCTTGGACCTTGGATCCAAGATCAAGCTCTCTCTTTTAGATGCCTCTAGCTACCGATTAGCTTGCCCTACTATGGTGGCTAGCTCTACTTATATAGGCAGAGGCCTGGGCCTCTTCCCAAATATTGAGCGGGAAGGCGCCAACAATTGGCCATTTTGAAGGGAACATCTGGTACACTTATCCCGACTAAAGTTGGTCCTCGCTGTCAAAGGCTCTGGTGGTGACGCCGGCTTGGGCTCCACAATGACTTCCTTCCTGCCGTTGGGCTGGTCTTGGTCTTGTTGCACGAAGCGGATGCCTTTGCTTGATGCTCTTGCCCGCTTGCTCCCTTTGCACCAAAGAGGAAAGGAGGACACTGTGGCTGGCGCCCGCTGGCGCCTTTGGTCGTCATGGCTTGCGTCATGGGCACCTCGTGAGGTACCCGCCTTGATCTCTCCGCCTCCTCACGAGCCAGCTGATGAGGCCGTGCACGAGGAAGCTCCACGCCGTCCGCCCATGAGGCTTGGCCCCTCGCGAGGGTCTTGAGATTGTGTTGATGAAGATGGGCCATGATGGGCCCCCCTTGAGCCACACGCCGCAGCCGCAGAGCAAGTCTGGGGACCCGTTCCCGAACGCCATCGATAGCCCGGGCCCAAAGCGCGCCCGGACTTGGCAGCAGAGAAGTGAAGGGGCAAGTGCGGCGCTGGCCCCTAACAAAGACATGACCTTGGGCGCCGCGTGGCGGTTAATTGGACATGGGTGTCTCCACTTCCCCACGACGCCTCGGCGACTGCATGAATTGACAAGTCCCTGCATGCAAAGCGAGTCATGATTACCTGCGGTCGTGGAGGCCGGCGGTTGGCCTCCTCTGGCTTTAAGTACGGAATGGCGCGTGCCCTTCCAGTCCGTTTCTTCTTGCTTCTCCTTCTTCCCAGTCCTTGCTCCATCTTGCTGCAATGGCTCCGATCCGCCGGTTCTCCGCGGTGGAGAAGGGAAAGGCTCCCCGAGAGGGCCCTGACCCGCTCCTGCCGAAGAAACGGCTAGCCCTCTGCCATCGGAATGAGGGTGCCCACCAGGTGGTGTCGAGGCCCTGGTGCGAGCGGCCACCACCGGGGTTCCCGCTTCCCTTGTACGCCCAGATCGAGGGCTCTGAAGGGGTTGATGCGAGCATACAGGCGGCGCGCCGCCGTTAGCGCCCGGAGTCACGAGGTCGCGTCGTTCCCCCTGGAGTCCACGCCGAGGGCTCCTCCCGAGAGTTCGTGCTCCACGCTGCCATGCCTCCTCGGTCTTGGATTCGCCTTCCTCCCTTCTTCGCCTCCGCGATTCCGCGGGGAGGATCCCTGGAGCTCTGGCTACAGCACGTCGGCTGCGGCACCCTTGCGACCGGGGTAGAGGTTGCGGTAGTTGCCCCGCGGGAGGTCTTCATGACTCGAGGCTGGGGTGCTGCAGGACGAGGGGCGCCCTCGCGATCCACTTGGAGTATGACGGCGCTTCGGTCATGCTCTTCAAGGTCTTCGATGTGGAAGGGTGCCGGCTGGAGTGCTGCCCCGGGAGAGGTGATCGAGGCCTTGCCGCGGCGAGGGCTAGGCTCGCCGACCGCTCCCTCGGCAGCTCCTCAGGCGGTGGAGGCGTCGGAGGATCCAGCGACTCCGCCGAGCTCTTCGCGACTCCGGAGACGAGCGGCAGCCACGAGCCCCCGAGCCTGCGCCGCTCTTGGAGCAGGGCGGGCTCGGCAGGCCGTCGCCGCCTCTGATCTGGATGGGGTTGGCGCCGGTGCCTGACGGCCCACTGTTGATGATGGCGTCTCTTGCAGGAGCACGTGTAGTTAGCGTTCTTTAGGATCTGCTCCCTGTGAGGAATCAAAAGCGCGCCCCATGGGGGCTTGTAAGGTGCCTGTGGTCCTGTTTGTTAATATATCCTTGTTGTGAAGCAGTGCGAGTTTCTCATTCCGCCTTAGCTCAGTTCTCCCTTTCGAACCTTGCGAGGGCTTGACGCTCTGCATCGACAGGTCCCAGTGCCAAGGCAAGCTTCAGCCGTCGCTGGTATGCCAGGTCGCGATGCCGTGGTCAAGGCCAGGAGGTGAGCGGCCCGGGGTCCGGTAAGAGCCCTTGAGTCGTGATGCTCAGGAGGTCCCCCTTGGCGCTCAAGCAGCCATCGTTCGGTGAGAAAGGAGAGCGACGTTGCTAATACGGGATCGCGTTGGGTGAGGGGACGGTGCCGTGTTAGTTAGCGCTTCCGGAGGGTGACTTATCTTGAGAATCGGGAGCCGCTTCCTGGCGTGTTGCCGGGTCCGTGCATCGGCAGTCGAGGGGTCGCTTGGCGAGGTCCTCACGTGTCCCTCCCCTCTCGCCTTTGCTCCCCTTTCTGCTCTACGTCCTCGGGTCCCAACCCTCGAGCGAGTCTCAGCCGTCGATGGTATGCCAGGTCGCGATGCCGTGGTCAAGGCCAGAGGGTGAGGGCTGGAGAGCCAGTAGGAGCCTTGAGTCGCGATGCTCAGGAACCCTCCTTTAACATGCAAGCGGTTCGTGCAGATGAGAGTGAAGGAGACACCATGGGGGCCTCGCCTGACGCTGCTCCTTGAAGAGATCCTGCAGGCTCATCACAGAAAGAACGCAAGTTCGCCGTGACAATCGACAGTCAGCCGTTAGTTGCCCCGAGGGGTGACGAGGCACTGAAGGCTTGACGAGGTGGCGCTATGCGGGGCTGCCGCGGCCAGAGCTCAACCATTCAGGTTTGTCGGTGTTGCAGGGACAGACCCATGCGCAAGCGTCATGCCGTTAGGGAGCTGCTCCATCAGTTGGTGTCAGTTGAGCGGGCAACTAGGTCAAGCATGTTAATCACGAAGGAGCAAGTCCATTTAGATAAGCGCAAAGAAGACGAACATTGCCGGGCCGGACCCGAGCGACTTGGGGATGATGCAGCCCGAGGGGCGCCCCCAGCAAGATAAGCCAGGAACATGAAGTAAAAGGGATACACGCCGCAGGGACGGACCCACGCGGCCTGGGAATAATGCAGCCCTGGGGGGGTGCTCCCAGCTGGAAATGAAACTTGAAGGACGTCACCTAATAGCGTTGAAGACGAAAGGGTGTTGGTGCAACGGACTCGGTGGGCTGCGGGAGCCGATCCTCACGAGCCCCCAGGCTCAAGGGCCTCGGGAGGCTCCGGAGGCGCTGGTGGCTCCTCGTGGACCATCTCCATCTCTGCCAGGGCTGCGGGCGCTGGCCTCTTGAGCCTCCAGGATGCTCCTCATGAGGCGCTGGCGCGTGGCAGCCGCGTTCGCCCAGCCGTAAGGCATGCGAACGTAGCTATGGGGTGGACCTTCGCAGCGCCCACGCGAGAGGGCCAGAGGCGCTCCTGGGAGGCGGCTCGGTTGAGCCCTGGTATGTCGATGCAGATGCGCAGCCCACCATCCTCACCCGGATGGGGAGCTACGGCAGGTAAGCGGCGGCTGCCACTAATGACTCTTGACTCCTGCAGCTCCTGAATGATCTTGCTGACGAACTCCTGAGGGTTTGGCCCTCCTTGCCTTGCTCCTTCTTGAGGGAAACGTGCTTCGAAACATGCCTCCAAGTGGTGCCCAAGCGCCTCCCTCGTGACCATAGCGAGGTCGGTGGCCCTCCAGGGGGGAGCCCCCGAGCCCTGCCTGAGGAGGGTGCCGGGCGCGCTTTCCTATGCGACAGAAGGAGGTTCCCCTTGAGGAGGCGTGGACCCTGAGGGGCCTGCCTCCTGAGGGGCCGAGCCGGACGACATCTTCTTCCTCTTGGGGGCGGTCTCGGGAAGCCTCCTGCTTCCGTGATCCGGGTCTTCCAGTGATGCGGCCTGAAAGGCTCGCTCCAGGGAGCACACTGCGTCTTTCTCTTTGCAGGGTACCGTGATGACTCCGCCACTTCCTGGCATCTTGAGGAAGTTGTAGCCGTGGTGGGTTACGGCCATGAACTTGGCCAGCGCTGGGTACCCGAGGATGGCGTTGTATGGCAGGCGAATGTGGGCGACGTGAAGTCGATGAGCTCGGTGCGGTAGTTGTCGCGTGCGCTGAAGGTGACAGGGAGGCGAACCTGCCCAATCAGGACCGTGGAGCCGTCGGTGACCCCAAAGAAAGGCTTGGTTGGCTGAAGCTGATTGTAAGGCACTTGGAGATTGTTGAACGTTTCCACAGACAGGATGTTGAGCCCTGCCCCACCATCGATGAGGGTCTTGGTGACTAGCACGTTGCTGATGATCGGGGAGCAAAACATCTAGAGGACTCCGGCTGTGGCTGCACACTTGAGCTGATCCACTGAGCTGAACGTGATGGCGCACGCCGACCACCTGAGGGGGCGCGTGGCTTCGAGCTTGGGGAGGACTGCATTCACTTTGCGGGCGAACTGCTTGAAGATGCGTTGAGAGGCTGGGGCTTGAGCTCCGCCCAGGATGCGCGATCGTCAGCGCGGCTCCTGGAAGCCCCTAGCCCCCTCGTCCTGATGATGGTCTTCATTTCTCCTTGGCTGCGGTGGCAGAGGAGGAAGGCCTGCGTTGCTTTGCGGGCGATCCTCGCGAGGCTGATCCCTCCAGCCTCCCTCGTGTGGCGGTTCCCGCCAGCGATCCTCGCGAGGTTGGTCACGCCACCCTTGGCGAGGGCCGCGGTCTTCCCAGCGCCCTGCGTTCCTTCCTCCTCCTCGGTCGTAGCCCCGGTCGCTGCGGTCGGGACGTCGGCCGATCCTCCCTTCTCGCACGGCTCGGAGTTCTTGACATTCGCTGGTGTTGTGGGTGTGGAGGTCATGGTACACACAGTACCGTCTGCCCTTGGAGGACTCGGGCTGATCTCTGCCCTGCTTGGTGTCCGGTTCTGCCGCGAGCACGGCAGCCCCCTTGCGCTTCACGTCCTTGGGCTTGGATTTCTTCTCTTACGGGTGCGGCGGGCAGCTCGAGGAGGAGACGCCCTTCCTCGGCCCTGGCGCACTTGGTCGCCAAGTTGAACAGCTCCAAGGAAGTGCACAGATCTTCATGCATCGCCAGCTCCTCCTTCATCTTGACGTCACGCACACCGTCGGAGAAGCCGGAGATGATGGCCTCCTCGGTCACCTTGGGAATCTTGAGGCGTGCGTTGTTGAAGCGCTGGATGTATTTCTGCAAGGTCTCCCCTGGTTGCTGCTTGATGCGGCGCATGTCGCTCACGGCGGGTGGCCGGTCACGAGTACCTTGGAAGTTGGCGATGAAGCGGGTGCGCATCTCGTCCCAGGAGGAGATCATGCCTGGAGCCAGGTTCAGGAGCCAGGTGCGGGCCCCGTCCTTGAGCGCCATGGGAAACCAGTTCGCCATGACCTTCTCGTCTCCGTTGGCGGCTTCGATGCCCAGCTCGTAGAGCTAGAGGAACTCTGCGGGGTCGGCCGTACCGTCGTAGCGAGGAGGCAGGTCCGGCTTGAACTTGTCGGGCCACGCGACTCTGCGCAGCTCGGTGGTGAAGGCACGGCAGCCTGCTGTGGCCACGGAGGACTTGGGTGACGAAGAGCTTGGTCTTGCGGGTCCCCATGTGCTGCAGCTGGGAGCAGCGCGGGGTCTTGACGTGCCGGAGCAGGAGCATGGTCGCGACGAGCTGGAGCGGGGAGCACTCGGGAAGCTTCTTGTGGGCGAGGGACTTCCTGGCAGCTCTGCTCTTGCCGTGCTGGCGCCAGACGGAGCGGGTTCCGTCCAGGGACCATGCGCCTTGGGGCCAAGGCGCCTTCTTGAGGGGGAGGAGGCCGAGGCGCCCTCGGAGCTTCGTCGCCCGCGCAGAGCGGGGTGCAGTGCAGCAGGACGGACGGCGCGGGGGAGCCCCTTGCGGCGCGGACCAGCTCGGCGACGCGGTTGAGCCACTCTTTGTAGACGTCGTCGACTGGACGGTAGCGCAGGAGCTCGTTTTCCGCGATGAGCGCAGCTCGAGCCTCCATGGGCGCGTGGAATGCGCGAGACGAAGAACCAGCCGGGGCGAGTGAGGGGTAGCAGCGGCCGTCTTGCCTCACGGAGGATCTTTGGGACGATGCTTGCTGCTTGTTCCCCGCCGCCCGGTGGCAGCATTGACGACAGCGACGCGGAGCAGCGAAGCGCCCGCCGATGGGAGCCCGTCTGGCGGCTGGAAGCGAGAGCGGCTCGGCGCTTCGGCCTTGAGCCCGACGAGCGTCGAACATGGATGCGATGGTCGACAGAGAACGAGGCGGCGGAAGACGAATCTGGCGCACCTACAGCGCGCCAAATGTCGGATTTCGGGTTCCGGCAGACCCTTGAGGTTCGAACACTGGGGTGTGCGCGGAGATCTCGCCCTCTACCTACCTGCACCCCGACGCCTCGCTTGGATCTAAACTACGAAAGGAACAACACAAGAGACGCAAGGTTTATACTAGTTCGGGCCACCATTGTGGTGTAATACCCTACTCTAGTTTGTGGTGTGGTGGATTGCCTCTTGGGCTGATGGTGATGAACAATACAAGGAAGAACAGCCTCGCGAGGGTCTGTTCTTGGCTGGTGCGATGAACTGCTAGGGGGAGTTCAGTCTCTCTCTCTCTCTGCTGATTCCAGATCATGGACCTTGGATCCAAGATCAAGCTCTCTCTTTTAGATGCCTCTAGCTACCGATTAGCTTGCCCTACTATGGTGGCTAGCTCTACTTATATAGGCAGAGGCCCTGGGCCTCTTCCCAAATATTGAGCGGGAAGGGCGCCAACAATTGGCCATTTTGAAGGGGAACATCTGGTACACTTATCCTGACTAAAGTTGGTCCTCGCCTGTCAAAGGCTCTGGTGGTGACGCCGGCTTGGGCTCCACAATGACTTCCTTCCTGCCGTTGGGCTAGTCTTGGTCTTGTTGCACCGAAACGGATGCCTTTGCTTGATGCTCTCGTCCGCGCTTGCTCCCTTTGCACCAAAGAGGAAAGGAGGACATTGCGTGGGCTGGCACCTGCCTGGCGCCTTTGGTCGTCATGGCTTGCGTCATGGGCACCTCGTGAGGTACCCTGCCTCGATCTCTCCGCCTCCTCACGAGCCAGCCTGATGAGGCCGTGCCTGTGGAAGCTCCCTGTCGTCCGCCCCGCGAGGCTTGGCCCCTCGCGAGGGTCTTGAGCTTGTGGTTATGAAGATGGGCCGTGATGGGCCCCCCTTGAGCCACGCCGCAGGCCGTAGGCAGGCAAGTATGGGGACCCCCGTTCCCAGAACGCCGACAGCAGCCAACCAGCTAGTGGTTGTAGGGGGCGGCTATTTATAGCCTAGGGAGCAGCCCGACATGATAATACATAAATGCCCTTCAATGATATGACCGTTAGGTGGATAAGATATTTTGGGACAGCTTGCGCCAAGAAGATAAAGAACGGTCGGAAATTTGAGGTTCAAATTCCTGCAGGTTATCATGTTCCTCACTTGTGTAGGCAATCCGCCTGGCGAATTCCTAACTCCTCGGTCGAGAACAAATTCCTCGTGACCGAGAAGAACTTCGTCTACATCCTTTGAAGAAATTGACTGAACTGTATGAGATTTCCAATGGCTTCACTCGAAGGGATTGGTAGGTGTAGGATTTTGAGTTGAGCATCACATGGAAATTTTTCCTTAGTATTTCCACGACCCCCTTTAACAGTATGGTGTTTCCTATGACTCAAGAAAGAGAAAACAAAACTACGAAAACAAAAGTCTTGACGCTTCATGTTCCTCAAATGAATACCAAGTCTTCAAGGTCACACCAATTTCTTCACTTTCAAATTCTTCAGAAAGTCTTCAGAATACCAAAGTCTTCAGTCGAAGAACTTCATATTTAGGGGTCGACTTTCACTGTAAATATCAAACTCCTCATAGACTTATAGACCTGTGTATACTCATAAACACATTAGTCCCTTAACCTATAAGTCTGCAATACTCCAAGATCACTAAGGGGCCCTAGATGCACTTACAATCTCCCCCTTTGGTGGGACTTGATGGAAATATAGGTTAAGTTTACAACGGGATAAACATATGAAGTGTAAATATTGATATTGAGGAATTTGATTGCAAGATATAGAAGAACTCGCCCTGAAGATGTGCATATTGAGGAATTTGCTTTTGAGTCTATGAACATTTGAAGAGTTGAATCATGGAGATCTCCCCCTATACTTGTAATTCATACACGCATTTGACATATAATATGAAGAATTTGAAATGCATTATGAAAAATGGTGACTGATGTAATTCAGCATGCGTGTATTAACATATAATGAGGAATAAGCATGCATAAGAACACATCAAAAGTATCAGAGCACCATCGGGTTCAAGATTACAACTCGATCCAATAAAAGTTTCTGAAGAGCGAGAGTTGTAACTTAGCAAAAAAAATGCCCATAACGCCCATATAATAGACCCGCTTGAAGACTAACTCAAATTTCTCCCCCTTTGTTATCGAATGACCAAAAGGATCGAAACTGAGGACTAACGCCCCTGAAGAATATCAAGTTGATGAAGGAGCGCCAGCGTTGTCGGGGTCGGTTGTCGTAGTAGGGCCTACCGCAGTGTCGTCTAAGTCTTCATTTTCATCAGTGTCACGCAATGAAGAATAGGAGCTGGCCACCAAGGAAGGAACCTTGACCTTCTTGTATTTCTTCGATGGAGGTGCAGACCAGTCAAATTCTTCCTTTAGACCCATTTTCTTCAGATCTTCTGCGATGTAGACATGAGACAGAACAGCCCAGGTACGGTTGAAGGTTTCATGGAGGTAGTATTGGTTTTTGTTCACTGCATTGTGTGTTGAGGTCATGTTGTGAAGAATTGAACCAAACTGACGCTTAACCCATTTATGATTGCGATCAACTTTACGATGAAGACCGAGGAGTAACTCACGATCAGTCATCACCACGGTCTTTGTGGCTTGAGGATTTTGCTTGGCGAGTTGTTGGCGGCAAGAGTCATGTGTGGCGAGTCATCATTGGTGGAGTAGGATGCAGCCTTGCGAAATTGACCATCCAATGGACGAATGCCTTCATCTATCACAACAATTGCCTTGTCTTTGTCATCAGCTGAGGAAAATGTTCGTTTGAGGACTTCAATTGGAGGCAAGTAGCTACAGTGGTTCAGAGTATCAGCCTTGTAATTGAGTGAAGACCTTGTCCTGATGAACCTCATAATCCATGGTGCATAAGGCTCCAGCTCAAATGGTGACATAGCAATATTCGCCAGAGTCCTCATGAAGAAATCATGGAAGTTGATGGGAACACCATGAATGATATTGAAAAGCATATTATTCATGATGCCAACAACTTCTTCATCATTTGAGTCGTGGCCTTTGATAGGACTCATTGTCTTCATCAGAATGCAATAGACAGTCCGAGGCACATACAGTAATTCCTTGACGAGGAATTTGTTTCGAGGGGCCTGCCTTGGCTTCAAAAGCTTCATCAGCACTTGCATGTAATGATTTGTAAGCTCAGGTTCATTGTAGACGCAACGAGCACCATCAAGGGAGGACTGAGTGGGAGGCACGAAGCAATTCAGTTGTTGGTGCCTCGTAGTGAGTATTTTCTGACATCCAGTCCAGCACCCATGAGTTCACATCTTCAGAATTTCCTGTGATGTGCAGCGTCGCATAGAATTGAAGAATGAGTTCTTCATTCCAATCACATATGTCAGTGCAGAATTTCAGCAATCCAACATCGTGAAGAACACTGAGGACTGGCTCGAAGCCTGGCAGAGATTCCATGTCCACGTGAGGAATGTGTGCATGATCGAAGACTTTGTCTTTGTCGAATAGCACAGAGGAATAAAAGTTGTCTTGACTAGCATTCCAGAAATGCCTCTTCCTTATGCGAGCAGAGTCATATGGGTTGTAATCAGTGAAGAAAACATGCTCGCCAAAGAAGTCTTCAGCCTTGAACTTTTGCTTGCGCGAAAATGGATCCTTTGGTTTTGGCAGAGGAGTGTCAGTGAGTTGCATCACTACCTCAGGAATCGCAATCTCAGGTTCTTCAGGCTGAGGAATTTCTGGTTCCTCTTCATTTGCAGTCTACGTGTTCAAAGGATCAGCTGAATAGCTTTCTTGACACTAGTGGCTGGAATTTCTTCACGCATAGACGAGGTGGGATGAGTTTCTTGAGCCAGTTGAACGGTTGGCTAGGGACTGAGGTATTTGTTGTATTGGGGTGAAGAGTGGAGAATTGGGATGCTGACTTTCCCAAAAGTCATCATTCATCATAGGCGTAGTGCATCCAATATCCACGTCTTCATCTCCAATTTCTTCAATGCCAGTCTCTTCAGTTGTGAACTGAGGCATTGGCGAGGAAACAACAGGTGGTGAAGGGATCGCATCCACTTCAATTTCTTCATCAATCTGCTCTGACGAAGCAGCATAATGATTTTCTTCATCAGATCCGCTAGGGATCACATATTCTTCACCAAAAGGAACAAGGTCCTTTGATGGCATGGTGGAAATCGGAACAACATCAATCGGATTTTCAAACGAGCTGGTCATAGGCTTCATCTTCTTTGGAGCTGAAGATTTTGAAGCAGCTGATGCTTTCCTTTTCTTCACTGCAGCTCGCTCTACAGCCTTGGTCTTCTTCACATCTGATGCAGATGGAAGGATATGAGTTGGTGTAAGTGCGGGAGGAGCTGAGGAATCTGTTTGAATTTCCTCAAAGAATCGATGTAGTTGCCTGACTTCTTCGATTTCTTCAGGCGCACCACTAGTGGATGCCCGCAATTTCTTCAAATTTGGAATGGAGTCATCAGCCCTAGAACTAGCATTTTCTTCAAAGAGCCTGAAAATCATCTCATGGTGTCTTGGCATATGTTCTTCAAGAGACGAGCAGAGGCTCGGCTGAGGAACTTCTTGTTGCGTTGGAGCTGCAACATTGGTGAACTTCTTAGTCAGGTTGACAAATCTGACTTTGGCTCCTTGCCAATCAGCATAATAAGCATCGAAGTCATTGCTGAGGGCTTTGATTTCAGACTGGATCTTGAGGAGCTCATCAGTTGTCATTTTGACAACGTTTTTCCTCAGGAACTTCTCTTTCCTGAACAGAGCCTTCTTGATCTTCCTAGCCTTCTCAAATTTCCATTTCTCTTTAGTGATGAAATAGGTCAGCATGTGACTTTGGCCAGGAGTCAAATGAAAATCAGGCATAGGGGTGTTTGGGCCCTTGTGCCAGAGATCAATGTAATCGAGGATCGCCCTTGGATCCAAAAGCACTCGCACAGGTGTGCCTTTGGCTCTAGCGGCCCTAACTTGCCTATCTCTGATGATTTCTGTCGGGGCAGGCTGATCTGGCCCATGGACACCTATGGGACCGGCAGACCGAGCCCCTTTCGGTTCGGCGGGGAGCGGAGGTCGCATGAAGAGCAGATCGAGGCGAAGCACGCGAGAGGTTTACCCAGCTTCGAAGCTCTCCAGAGAGAACACTCCTACTGCTGCATGTCTGAATGTATTGTGTTCCTGCTCGGGAGCGCTTGAGTGCTACAGTACACACGAGCTGCTAACGAGACTGAGCGTGGGGGGGAACCGACCGACCCTTTCTACGTTACGCATGGGCCTCCTTTTATATGCTCAAGGGGTCTCCGACAGGTGGCAACGTAGACAAGGGCAAAGATGGAAAAGGAGTGGTTGGTACACCTACTTGTACAGTGTACAGTGTATCGTACCTAACCCTGATGGCAGGGGACAAAGGCATTAAATGCCCGTCTACGTCGCCCTAACAGTGCAAACAGGGACCGTCAGGGGCGCCACCGCTTGCCACGATGGCAATCTTGTCAGCGCCGCTTGCCACCTCGCACCGCTGGCTGCACAGCCTCTCGCCACGCGCGCCTGGAAAGGTCCCACGGCGACACATTAGTGGATGTGCTGGAGCGCAGGTACAAAGTGGTGGTTCGCCGCGGCAAGCGCCTTGCCGCGGTTGTTGTCTTGTCGCGCCGAAGCTTATCTCTCATTGGGCTTTCCGGCAAGCTCCTCTTGCCGAGGCCTTGTCTTCTAGGTGCCTTGGGTGGCCTTCGGCAAGCTCCTCTTGCGGGCCTTGTCTCCTTGGCTTGAATACTTTGTTCTTGAATGGCTCCAAAGGAACCACGGAGGACCTTGGCGGTCACCGGTAAGCCTTGCCGGAGGGCTGCAACTACCCGTGCACAAGTTCGGGATACTAGGGTACCCCTACTCTAGTACACCGATAGGAGCCCCCGGCCTGGGCCACCTGCAGTGTAGCGCTTGTTGGGCCAGGCCCAAAATAGGGCACGGGCACACGCGGCCTGGGTCACACCATAACTCACCTCGGACCCACCACGCCCTCCACGAACGACACGCGTCGAGTGCGGCGTCGTGTGAGAGATCGTGGGCGAGATCGTGGGGGTTTCTTTATTCGGAAAATCAGAACGTCCGCCCCCTCCCTCTTTATAAGCAGCGGCTTGGGGCGCTGCGGAAGGAGCGGGCGATCTTCCCCCCCAGCTCGCCGCGAGGGAGCTGAGGGAGAACTACTACCTCTTCTGGTCGACGGAGACGCGAGCGCATCCGCCGCCTGAAGGTACTCCCCGCCGCTGCTTGAACTGGCCCGGCCCGGGTATCCCTTCTTCGCTCTTCTTCTCTTGCAGGCTCTGCCCGCCTTTCTCTGAATTCTTCGTGACATCATGAACACCTACGGGTTCCGCCTCCTTGATTTCACCCCAATGTCGTTTCGACCATGGCAGTTTTCGCACATCTCTGCGAAAACTTTGTCGGAGTCCACCCAAATGTAGCCCTTTTCCGCCACTTCTTTATACCCCGTGTTGAGAGAGGGGAGCCTCTTGCCGGAGGAATCGCTTGGATCTCGAGGGTCGGCAAGAAGGAAGCCTATCTGGAGGGAGAGCTCCATAGCAAATGGGAGGAATGGAGGCGGATTGGTGCTGGATTGTCGAGGAGAACCGCAGCCATTTACCGCCCAGGCCAAACCCGAGGCGCTGCAACGATTGGAGCAATCTGGCCCCGGAAGACGCTAGGCTGAAGATTGCAGTCACCCGAATCCTCCGCCTTAGACTTGCCGGGCTCACAGTAGGCACCGTTGGCGCAGACTTTCTTCGCCGCATCGCCCCCTTGCAGGAGAGGAGGAGGCCTGCCTGGGAGTTTCAGAACGCGGCAGATATCATGAGGCTGCGCCCAGGCCTCAACTTCAACTTCACCGTCTTGGAGCTTGACGCGATGCTCTTGGAGCTGTTCAAGCCCGATCCTGATCATCCAGAGATGTTTAGGTTGCCGAGGGGCGTCGTTCCGCTGTGCAACAATTCCGCGCTTGACCGTATCCGTGCAATGATGCCGTTGTGCGACTCGCATGGAATTGTCCCAACTTGGCAAGAGCCTGCAGATGACGTCGTGTGGCAGTTCTTTGACAATCTGGTAGAAATGCCGGTCCGCCCCGATGAGCAGAAGAGGGGCCTCACCCATGACACTACCGATGATGAGATGCAGCGATCGCCACCAGCTGGAAGAGGCGGCAGCAGCTGCCATGGCGTAGTTTGGCTTCACCGTGGAGGAGGCAGAGGCAGCAGAGGCAAAGAAGCCTTGTCGGCGAAAGGAGTTTGCGGCGAGGAAGAGCTTGCCGAGCACTGAAGCCGAGTCGAGCAAGCTCGCCGGCGCATCCTCCCACCTTCAAGCAGCTTGCCGCGAGCGGAGCCCCAGCTCCACCAAGACGGCGTCTTCGCAAGGCGGAGACGAGCGTGGCGAAGTAGACGGGCCAACAGCCAGCAGCGCGGCCTTGGCAGCTCCACCGCGGCAAGCACTTGTTGCAGCAGGAGCACCTCACGCCGCTGCGGCTGGAGCGGGGCCCTCGCAGACCACCGGTTCCGTTCCGCCAAGCATCCAAGGGAACCCACTCCTCCTTCTCGTCATCGGGAGGCGGGCCAGAATTTGATCTCTCTGCGCTCAGCTCCGACGAGGAAGAAGAAGAGTAAGATTCTTTGTTGTGCTTGTAATTCTTTGATTTGTTGCTTTGTCTTGTATCTGATTTGCTTTACTCTGATCCCATTCCTTTTCAGGACGCTGGCCCAGAGAATGTCGAAGAGAGCCAAGACCCCGGTGATTGTCGTCGAGGACGAACCCACTGCGACAGCAGGAGGCGCGTCCGAGACCATCTTGCCGGATGCGGCAACTCTTCTTCAAAGCAGCCCCCAGCGCAGCCCCCAGCGTAAGTATATGGTCTACTTCTTGCTGTTCGGCGTGCATGGGTGCTCTTTCTTTGCTGATATCTAACTGTTGATTTGTGTAGGAGCAGAGCAGCCTCCTTCTGCTTTGACTACGCCGCCAAGGGAGGATTCCCCGGCAAGGGAGCGTTCTCCGGCAAGAGAGGCTTCTCCGGCAAGGGGCAGCACCAGCGATCCCTTGGCGGCGGAGACCATGACCGCAGACCCCGGCACAGGTAACCTTCTTGCCTGAAAACTTTCCTTCTGTTCTTCTTCTTCTGATTTTCTCTTTGACTATTCGCTGGACTTTTCTTCATTTTCGTCAAATCCATCCGCCACAGAGCCAATGGAGACCGAGGTCGCCGGCGAGGAGGACGCGCGCGGCAACATTGACGACGCCGCCACCATCAAGAAGGAGCTTCGTCTTGACGAGCCCTTGGCGAAGAGGCCGCCAAAGTCGCTGTCGCAGAGCCGGGCGAGGTCCGTGATCGACCGACGGCCACGAGGCGCGCAGGGAGCGCCAGGCGCTACGCCGACCGCCGATCCCTCCGCCGCTGCTGCAGTGTCGGGCTCTGAAGAGCCCCAGCCCGGTGCCTATTTGAAGGCCGGCGATGGCGTCTTCATCAAGCTCCCATGGGAGTCAAGCTCCAGGGCGCCGGCCGAAGGAGAAACTTCCGATGAAGAGCTGCTCGCCTCCGCTGGACTGACGCTGGTCGACGCGCCAAGCAGCAGCAGCGGCGAGCCTGAGGAGGAGAGCTACTGCGGAAGCTGTTGTCGCTCTACCGCGCCCGACAAGCCAAGCTGGAATCCCGGGAAGCGCTTGTCGCGAAGGCGGGAGCAGACATCGAAAAGCGCGCGGAGGAGCTCCGGGGCCTCAACCAAGAAGCTCTCCGGTCCTTGGCAGTGGAGCGGGAGCAACTCGCCGAGGAGCACAAGGCTTTCCTCCTCGAGAAGGCTGAAGCTGAGGAGGAACAGCGGCTTGCCGCCGAGAAGCTGTCTGCACAGGAAGGCGAGTTGGCGCAGCGGAAGGTTAACCTTGACAGCCACGAGGAGGATCTTGCCATGCGCGAGCAAACATTTGGCGGGCTCTCAAGGAAGCAAAGGATCTTTGCCGCAGCTGCCGAGGCCGCCAAGAAGGAGCTGGAGATGAAGGTGGCAGCGATTGGAGGCCAATCTCAAGGAGAGTGGCGAGGAGCTTGCTGCACTCAAGCACGAGCGCGAGAAGGACGCCTACACTCTTGGCGAGCTGCAGGGCCATCTCGCCGAGAGGAGCAAGGAGCTCAGCGCCGCCAAGGACTCCAATGCAGATCTTGAGTTGAAGCTAACTACTTTGACTCAGACGCTGGACGGTGCCAAGGAGCAGGAGGTGGCCATGAAGGAGAAGATCAAGGCCGACGAGGCGCTGCTGGCGAGTGCTGCTGCCGCCCAGAGTGCCTTGAGGGAGAATCTGGAGCACTGGACCGAGGGTCTTGTGAATGTTGCTGCAGCCATCGACGAGGAGCTGGCGCAGCTGGGGATGGTGGATCTTGGATATTCCTACGACGAGCACCTCCAACCCAGCCAAGCTTAGCTTGTTCTTCAAGGGCGTGGTGACGGCCCTCCAGCGACTCGGGAAGAGGTCCCAAAACAGGCTGGCCGAGGAGTCGCGCGGATCTGCTGGGAGCTCTTCAAAGGTCTTGATGAAGGTGGCCTTCGCAATCCAGGCCTCAACCTCACCAACGTCCTCAAGTCCCCGCCACGGATGCTTTGATGTGGGCGCTCAAGACCCTTGTCGCACCCATCGAGGACAGGGTGAGTGGAATCAAGAGGGTTGAGGGCGATCGCGTAGATTAGGCCGCCCATTTTCTCTTTCTCTTGCCGCTGCTGTTCATGTCATAAGAACAATCCGTTAGAGCTGCGGCAAGCTATCTTGCAATATAACTCTATTTTGGGTATCAATTCCTATGTTATTTCCTTTACTTGATTCCTTCCTTTGTATGTTTTTGCCCTACGCTTTTGGGGAACTTGTCGGCGCGGGCACCTGAGCCATGGCCGAGTGCTTGGACGTCGGCTGACTGGTGGTGCCGCTTCCGACAAGTAACCTTGTCGCAACTAGTCGCAGCTCACTTAAGTTGTTGAGCGGACTCAAAAAAAGTAAGGGCGCAACTAGGTACGAGTTGGTTCCTCCAGCACAGGTTTTCCATACAAAGTACTTAGTCGTTCGAGGAAGATAACTTAAAAATTTAAAACTGATTGCTCAAACTTTAGCAACTTAGCTTTTACATCGTTTGCTTCTGGTAAGGCTAGACTTCCTTCAGCGACGCTTGGTCCATACCATTATCTTCTCCTTTCCCCCGGCAAACTTGTGTGCGAGGCAACCTTCCTTTCTTTGAGAAAGAGAAAGAAGAGAAAATAAAGATATGGAGCCTTATGGCTCGTTATTACTTACCAGGGGTAGGTGCTGCACAAAGTTTCAGATAACGCATGCAAATAGAAGTAAAAAGCATGAAATTGACAAGATGTGCGAAGCACGCTAGCTTTACTCATGCACGGGGTCTGCGTCTGGCTTTGTACAAAGGATTACATGCAACAGCGGCAAGACTTGTACAAAAGGTGGTTGTCGGAACAGGTTCCGGCAACCGCATACTCTGAGTAAAACTTACGAAGATGCTCAATGTTCCAGGAGTTGCTCACGGAATGCCATCTTCGGTCTCAAAGGCGGATCGCGCCAGGCCTAGTGACTGCTTTCACCCGGTAAGGGCCTTCCCACTTTGGCGTCAACTTGTTGGAATTCTTGGCGGAATGAGCGGGCGAAGAACAAGGTCGCCTTCCTCGAGACTTCTGGCTTTAACTGCGGCTATGGTAGCGGCGCAAAGCTTGCCGGTATCGAGCAGCTCGTCTGAAAGCACGAAGACGATCCTCCTCAAGGAGCAGCGTCATCTTGTTGCAGCTGCTCTTGCTCAAGCTCATCATAGCGAGCACTCGAGGCGATCCGTATACGAGTTCCATGGGGAGAACTGCCTGCTCCATAGACTAGAGCGAAAGGTGTGCGGCGATGGCTCGATTTGGCATCGTCTGATCGACCAAAGAACCACCGCAGCTCCTCAATCCAGTTTCTTCCGCGACTTGTGCAGCCTGGTCGAAAGTTACGGTCTTGAGCCCACGCATCACTTCAGCATTTGCCCTCTCCGGCTTGACCGTTACTTCTCGGATGAGCAAGAGAAGCGGCGGAACCTTGGCGCCAAGATCTTGGATGTACTTTGCATGAAGGTGCGGCTCGTTAATTGCGTGGCGTTGTCGGTGATGATCCTGTTAGGGATTCGAAACGGCAAACAATTGACTGAAGAACTTGATCGCCGATTGTGGCTGTCACCTTCCTCACTGCTTCCACTTCCGGCCACTTTGTGAACTTGTCAATTGCAACATACAAGTACTCAAATCCCCCGACAGCTCGGGGAAAGGGGCCGAGGATGTCGAGCCCCCAGACCGAAAATGGCCAGGATAAAGGCATCGTCTGGAGAGCCTGAGCTGGTTGGTGTATCTGCTTGGAATGGAACTGGCACGCTTCACACTTGGTTACTTGTGCAGTTGCATCCTGGAGGGCTGTCGGCCAAAAGAAACCTTGCCGGAATGCTTTGCCGGCAAGTGCTCTGGCGCCAATGTGGTGACCACATATGCCTCCATGTATCTTCGCCAACAGCTTTTGTCCGTCTTCGGTGAATACACTTCAATTTCACGCTGTTGAGTCTTCTTACATGCAGTGTCTTGTCGACAAACTGGTACATACTTGACCGCCGGGCTACTCTTTCCGCTACTTCTTGCTCTTCGGAAGTTCTCCTATCTGAAGGAAATGGACAATCTGCTGCGCCATGCCGGAGCTTGCGGCTCGACAACAAGGACTAAAGGCACATCTGCTGCTGCAGAACATCCGCTTCTCTGGCGAGAACTCGCGGCTCACCGAGCTTAGCGTTCCCCATAAGCTTGCCGGGCAAAACTTGTCGGGAGTGTTCGCTTCAATGAAACAAACCCTAGGGCTTGTCGGAGCAGACTGCTCCTCAAGATCGTTGGTGTCGGTCTTGGGGACCTTCTTGGCGGCAACGGGGAAGCTTCTGCGGAAAGTAGTCACCAGAGATCAACTTCCTCTTCCTGCTCTGTCCATTGATGGCGTTATGCACGGTTGAGTCAGCTGAGCACAAAATTCCTGGTTCCACAGGTAACTTAAGTGCGGCGCACTTTGACAGGCCATCAGCAATGTCGTTCTGAGCCCTTGGAATATATTCCATCTCTAGGCCGTCAAAGTGTTCTTCCAGCTTCCTCACTTCATCAACATAAGCTTCCATCAACGGACTCTGATAATTCTTGTTCACTTGGCGGATGACAAGCTGTGAGTCACCCTTGACAATGAGCTTCTTGATCCCAAGGTCTACTGCGATCCTAAGACCGGCAAGCAAACCTTCATACTCTGCAGTATTGTTTGTTGCTTGCTCCTTGGGAAGGTGCATCTGCATTACGTACTTGAGGTGCTCTCCGGTGGGTGCAACAAGTAGCACGCTCAAGACCGCGCCTTTGCAGCGAGAAGGCACCATCAAAGTACATCAGCCACTCTTTGCCTGCCTCCTTGACGGGGATGCTCGTTTCTGGAATTTCTTCATCTTGTGTTAGTGTCCATTCTGCTATGAACTCCGCCAATGCTCTGCTTTGGATAGTTGAAGTGCTCTCAAACTTGAGGCCAAAGCTTGACAGCCCAGTGCCCACTCGACAATCCTGCCTGCCTCTGGATTTTGTAGTATCCTCTTCAGCGGAAAACGAGTGACAAGCTGTGATCTCATGTGCTCGGAAGTAATGGCGCAGCTTTCTCGAGGCCATGAGGAGGCCGAAAAGCAATTTCTGCACACCAGAGTACCTTGACCTAGCCCCCTGCAGAAGGGAACTGACAAATTAAACTGGGCGCTGCACCATTCTTTTCTGCATCTTCTCATGCGTCTGCGCAGATCCGTCCTTGTCGGGACCATAGCTTGCCGGGGAAGCCCCCTGCTCGTCGCTGGTTGCATCTGCCATGGTTGCTAGCTCATCATCTGCCTCCCTCTCTGCTACTAACGCAGCACTAACCACTTGATTGGTTGCCGCTATATATAGCAGCAACTTCTCTTGTGGCCTAGGTGCGTCAAGTGTTGGAGTGGAGGGCAGGTATCTCTTCAAGTCTGCGCAGTAGCCTTCACGCTTCGAGTCCATTGCATTGGACCTGCCTTTTTCAAAATTTTGAAAAATGGCGGTATGCCGCCAGCAGACCTAGAGATAAACCTGCTGAGAGCAGCTACGCAACCGCAAGCCTTCAGACATCCTTGACGCGCTTTGGTGCTTCAATCTACTCAATGGCCTTGATCTTGTCGGGATTGGCTTCAATTCCCGCTGAGATATTTAAAACCCGAGAAGCTTGCGGAAGGGACTCCAAACACACACTTCTCGTGGTTGAGCTTGAGGTTGATCTTGGCGCAGATTTGCAAAGGTTTCGTCTAAATCTTGAATCAGAGTCGCCTTGTCCTTGCTTTTGACCACTATGTCATCCATGCAGGCTTCTACATTTCTGTGCATTTGCGGCTCAAAAGCGTCATGGACTACTCTTGCAAATGTTGAACCAACATTCTTTAATCCGAAGGGCATCCGTACAAAACAGTATGTGCCAATGGGGTGATGAATGCGGTCTTATCCTCATCCTCTTCTGCCATGAAGATCTGATGATATCCTGAGTATGCATCCAGAAATGAAAGCAAATCGCATCCGGCCGTGGAGTCAACAATCTGGTCGATGCGCGGCAAGGGAAATGGGTCTTTAGGACAAGCTTTATTTACATCAAGAAGTCGATACAAAGCCTCCATTTCCCGTTAGCCTTGCGCACAACTACAGGATTGGCCAACCACGTAGGATGGAGCACTCCTCTGACAAGGCCTGCTGCTTCCAGTTTCTTGATTTCTTCTGCGATGAACTCTTGGCGCTCCACTGCCTGCTTCCTGACTTTCTGCTTGACGGGCCGCGCATGAGGACAAACGGCAAGATGGTGCTCAATTACTTTCCTGGGAACACCGGGGATGTCAGACGGTTGCCACGCAAACACGTCGACGTTCGCCCGCAGGAAAGCAACGAGCGCCTTCCTATTTAGGGTCGAGAGAGGCAATCGATGGTGAAGGTACCACCAGTGCCGCCTCCTTGGCGGACACCTTCTTGGTCTCCGGTGGAGCTGCCATCGTCTTCTTACACTTGCCGGTGGAGCTCGATGGTGCGTCCTCGACGGTAGCGCAGCACTCAAGAGGTGCGCTTGCCGGAGTGGGCATCGAGCTCTTGCCGGACTTGGTCTTCTTTCTTCCCCGGGAGCTTCAACGGCAAGTGGCTTGCAATCTGCTGCAGTACCGCTGCTTCCCGGTAGATCTTGTCGGCGCAGATAAGAGCATCCTTCCTGTCGCCAGGGACAGAGATGACACTTATCGGGACCGGCATCTTCAGCATGTCGTAGGCATAGTGAGAGGCCGCCATGAATTTGGCGAGTGCTGGACGGCCAAGTATCCCATTGTAAGGCAATGGAAAGTCAGCAACGTCAAAAGTGACCCTCTTAGTCCTGAAGTTCAACTTCACGCCAAACGTCACCGCAACGCGTGATCTTTCCTTCGGCTTGCTCCTTCCCCGATTGATTCCTTGGAAAGTGCCGTCTCTTCGAGCTTGCCATCGGGGATCCGGAGTTTCGGAGCACCGCGGAGGAGATCAGATTCAAGCCGCCCTGGCCACAACTAACATCTTAGTGACCTTGAGGTTGCGGATAGTTGGTGAAACCAACATCGGCAAGCACCCGACCGCAGTTACGCCGATCGTGGGTGGTCCTCAATATCAAAGATGATAGGCGTGGTGGACCATTTCAGAGGCCTGCGTGACTCGACGGATGGTTCTGCCGCATTGACTTCCCGCATCCACTGCTTGAGCTGGCGGTGTGAAGTATGCAGAGAAGCACCGCCGTCAATGCACATGACCTCTGTGGCTTTCTAGAACTCCTGCTCATCGGTCTCGTCATCATCCATGTCTTCATCGTCGTCGTCGTCGTCATCCTTGTCACGGCCGCGGGGAGGTCTGTCTCCTTGCCGCTGCTTGGCCTTGCCGCGGCGTCCTCCTCGCCAGGGACGCTTTCTTGCTAGCTCCTCCGGCACCTTCCCCGGGCCTTCTCCTTGTCGCGTCGTTCATTTTCAGCCTTACGCTGCTCGACAAGCTGCTCGACCTTCTTGCAGCTCGGAGGTCATGGCCCTTGGTGTGGTGGATCTTGCAAGATTGCTTGTTGGAGCCGCCCCGCTTGTCGGCGACCGCCACACCTGTCGATTGGCTACGCGGTAGCAACCTCCTTGCCGGAGCTACCAACTTTTGCTTTCTTGGCGCCGCCTCCGTTGCCGGACTGCTCAACAACTAGCACATCTTTGCCTTTCTTCTTCCTATTGTTCCGCCGCCGGTTTTTCCTTGCCGGGGCGGTCTCCTCACTATCAGATCCTCCTGCTTCAAAGATTCTCTCCGGAGTCTCCTCCTTCCTCAAAGACGCACACTTGTCGGCCAGGGCATATAGCTCACTAACGTCTCTGATCTTGCACATCGCCATCTCCTCCCGCATCCTGCGGTTTCGCACGTTCTGATGGAACGCGCTGATTACCGCAGCAGGGTGGACATCTCGGATGTTGTGCTGTACGCGGCTGAATCTCTGAATGTACTTGCTAGGGCTCTCCTTCCTTCCGGGCGAGCAGATGAAGGTCGCTTTCTTGGCCATGAGGCTTGTGGCCACCCGTAAAGGCGCCGACAAACTGATGGCATAGATCTGCCCAAGAGGAAATGGAGTTGTCCGGCAAGTGCATGAGCCAGGATCTGACATTGGGCTTGAGCACCAGCGGGAAATAGTTGGCCAGAATCTTGTCGTCTCGCCCCCCGGCAGCCTACACCATGATGGTGTAGATGCTGAGGAACTCCGACGGATGCGTCTTGCCGTCGTACTTCTCTGGTACATCTGGCTTGAAATTCTTCTTCTTTGGGCCATTGGACTTGCCGCAAAGACACGAGTGAACGCAGGGCAACCTACCGCGTACGGCAAGTCGCCTGGTTCCTTTGGCGCATGCATGTCAACAGAGGGCCCAGCGCGCTTGTCGGATTGACGCCGCGCTTCTCTTCAGTGCTTGATGCGAGTTCGAGCGTCCTCTTGCTGTCGTTCGTGAATAACTTGGTGCTGATCGCGACGAGCTCGTGGATCCGATGATGCGGTGGAGTCGCTGTCGAGGTGGATCCGGCAAGTCGGCGATCTTGGCCTTCGGGGCGGAGAGTGCATGGTAGTTGCACCCCCACCGGTCTCGTCGCCACCGGCTCGTGCTTGGGGGTCTTGCCGCGGCAGCGATGCACTCGGTCGTTGCGGAGCGTCGCCGTTGGCGAAGCCGATGAGACTCTGAATGGTGGCTCTCCATTCATCGACCTTGTCGGCCGTTGGAGGGTAATCCAGGAGCAGTTGTGCTCTCGCCAAAGCTTCTGCTGGAGTGGTGGGTGGCAGTGGCGAACGGCGTGAGGAGCGGGATATGCTCGGACTTCTAACTATGTTAGAAGTAGCAGTATCCCGTCCAGGCGATCGTGCCTCTCTCGCGCCAGCATGTTGGCGCGCATGCTGGTCTTGAGCATCCCGAGATCCTCCAGCTCGATCTTGGTCCAACGAGCGTATGGCATTGTGAATACCATGACGCTGTCGGTCCCGCGCCTCCTGAGATGGGCGCGGTGCATGTACGGACGCCGAGGTCTGCGCAGCCTTGTCCTTGGACTTGGCAGCACCGTGAGCTCCCCCGTCGCCGTCCATCCTTCCACCGGCGTCTACCCCACCACCTGCTTGCTCCGGTGGTGGTGGGCTCGACGCGGACGGAGCTTCTGCCGCCGAAGCCTTCTTCTTCGGTGGCATGTCGATGAAGATGATGAAGATCTAGCTCGCGTGGACGCCGGATCAGGTTCGCACAAACCTCGATGCCCCCTACCTGGCGCGCCAAAGATGTCGGGGCAGGCTGATCTGGCCCACGGACACCTATGGGACCGGCGGACCGAGCCCCTTTCGGTTCGGCAGGGAGCGGAGGTCGCACGAAGAGCAGATCGAGGCGAAGCACGCGAGAGGTTTACCCAGCTTCGGAGCTCTCCAGAGAGATAACACTCCTACTGCTGCATGTCTGAATGTATTGTGTTCCTACTCGGGAGTGCTTGAGTGCTACAGTACACACGAGCTGCTAACGAGACTGAGCGTGGGGGGGAACCGACCGAACCTTTCTACATTACGCATGGGCCTCCTTTTATATGCTCAAGGGGTCTCCGACAGGTGGCAACGTAGACAAGGGCAAAGATGGAAAAGGAGTGGTTGGTACACCTACGTGTACAGTGTATAGTGTATCGTACCTAACCCTAACGGCAGGGGACAAAGGCATTAAATGCCCGTCTATGTCGCCCTAACAGTGCAAACAGGGACCATCAGGGGCGCCACCGCTTGCCACGATGGCAATCTTGTCAGCGTCGCTTGCCACCTCGCACCGCTGGCTGCACAGCCTCTCGCCACGCGCGCCTGGAAAGGTCACAGGGCGACACGTTAGTGGATGTGCTAGAGCGTAGGTACCGAGTGGTGGTCTGCCGCGGCAAGCGCCTTGCCGCGGTTGTTGTCTTGTCGCGCCCGGAAGCTTATCGCTCATTGGGCTTTCCCGGCAAGCTCCTCTTGCCGGAGCCTTGTCTTCTAGGTGCCTTGGGTGGCCTTCCCGGCAAGCTCCTCTTGCCGGGGCCTTGTCTCCTTGGCTTGAATACGTTGTTCTTGAATGGCTCCAAAGGAACCACGGAGGACCTTGGCGGTCACCCGGTAAGCCTTGCCGCGGAGGGCTGCAACTGCCCGTGCACAAGTTCGGGATACTAGGGGACCCCTACTCTAGTACACCGACAATTTCTGCAAGTTCATCATCATCAGCTTCATTGTCAGATGACACTTGGAAGGCAACCTATTTCTTCTTCGGACTTGGCCGAGGACCTCGTCCAACCGTCGCCTTTGTCTTCAGCAGTGTGGGGCCTGATGAAGAATTTGGTGCAGTAGAGGAACTCGCTGAGACACCAGAGGCAATGGAGATGCCTGCTGTCCTTTGGCACGTGGCGGATGCACAGTCTTGAGGACTTTGCCGGAGCTGCTGAGGACTTTGGAGGAGGAGCTGAAGATTTGGGAGGAGCAGGAGCAGCATGAGGAACTGGCCGTGAGGGCTTTGAAGATTCTGGCCGCGAGGGCATTGCTGAGGAACTTGGTCGTGATGGCACAGTTGTTGAAGCACTTGGCTTGTGCGCGGGCTTCTTTGCCATTGATTTTCTAGGCTTGACAGAGGCCTTAGTGGCAGCAGTTGTACCAGAGTCTTCATTGAATTTCCACACTGCTTCTTTGGCTTGTCTCGCCAACTTGGCTTGGCGCTTGGCCCATTCTTCAGGAAAATCTTCACCACGCTTGATGCTGGTGGGGTCAGCTTCTTGGCCAAAGCCAATGGAGCTCTTGGGCATGGAGGATTAAGTGTGAATTTCTTCATATACTTTGGAGTTACATAATGTACTCCTCCATTCTCTTGCCCATCTCCTTTCAATCTCTCTGTATGCGCACCTTTGCGCTGATTTTTGTTCTCCTTTCCGAACTTAGCCTCATCAGTGTGCAATAGTCAAGATAGATGTCCTCAGTATTTCAAAAGGCAGTCATGACCTCATGCCTCTTTCCACCTTTCTGTGGCTTCTACCGCCCCGCCATATTCTTCGCTTGAGGAATTTGAACAATCGAATTCTCTCAAGAAGTATGCAACTTTTCTTCGAGGAACGCTGCAAATGAGTTAAGTTGATGAGAACCTAGTGATTCAGCAGCGGACATGAGTACCTGTGGAACAGTATAGTTGCGAGGAATTTGGAGAGGTCATATGCGTTCTCGTAAGGTTTTTCAAAAGAACAAGTTTGAGGAATTTGACCAGATGAGCCTTGAAGAATTTCACTAAGCGTTCTTTGTCTTAGGTTCCAGAGTTGTATAGATCGAGGATCCACACAATTGAGGAATCTTGAAGAAAAATGATGCTTAGAGAAACGAATCAAGAACAGATGATAAGTGATGTGTTTTGTGTGTGAGGATTTGAAGTATAAAACACCTTTGACGATTTTGTAGAGAAAATTTGAATCAAAGAGGGCAGTAAAAGTAACTTTTAATTACCCTGGATGAAGAACACGCATTTAACCGAGAAGTGTAGATTTGAAGCTCGTCGGTTCAGATCTTCCACGCCTCTAACTCGGCGGAGGAAGACAGCTACGGCGGGCGGAGTGAAGATTTCCATGGTTGCTGAGTAATGACGGGCGACGAGGTCGAGGCGGTGAAGCTCTTCCTCACCGGCAATGATGGAGTAGCGGCGAAGCTAGGGATTGAGAAGCTCGAGCGAGAGAGAGAGCAATCGAGCGGAGTAAAGGAAGTGAGGAAGGGGAGAGGGGGTATTTATAGTCGCAGTGAAAAACTGTTCGCCCGAAGATTTAGGACGAACGTGCCCCTGACCCTTCTCATTCGCTTGACATGTGTCACCCACGTACTGAAAAGTGGAGATCGTGTTAGATCGTGGGTGAATAGATAATTCTATCGTGGGATGCGAAACGGTTTGAGTGGCAAAGCCGAAAATTTGGATAAGATAAGTTAAAAGTTCTGTTCGCAATTTCTTCAGCTGACAAGGACAAAGTGAAGATTTTGAACGAGTTTCAATTAGAACGCATATGAAGAATTTGTGAATAGATTGGGTTGAGTATAGCATAGAGGGGAAGGGTCCGATCACATTCACTTAGCGTAAAACGCAACTTGAAGAAATAGCCATAAGTGAATGTCAGAGAGGACATAAACCCCTATATATATATATATATATATATATATATATATATATATATATATATATATATATATCCAATGAAGAAAAACGACAGAAACAGTGAAGATTTTGCAAAGTTGAAGAATTTGAAAAACTGAAGAATTTCAAAACTGAGGAAAAACTCAAATTGAAGATTTTCAACTTTGGTGGTGGCGTGACCCACCGTATAAGAATGATGATTTTGCATAGGGTTCTGAGAATCAAATTCTTCATTAATTTCTTCACACTTAGAGTGTTATTCTTCATTGATTGAAGAAGAATGTTTCTTCATGTGTTGCACATCTAAGTCATCAATTTTGCATAAGTGTTAGGATGTGTGTCCTTTTCAAAGAACATTCGAAGATTCTAAGATATTTAGCTCACACCGCAACTTGCTAAATCTCTTCTCATCCAAGGGCTTTGTGAAGATATCGGCTAGTTGTTCTTTAGTCTTCACATGATCAATAAAGATGTCGCCCTTCAACACATGATCGCGAAGAAAATGATGACGAATATGAATGTGCTTTGTCTTTGAGTGCTGAACTGGGTTGTGAGCAATCTTGATGGCACTCTCATTGTAACAGTAGAGAGGCACATTCTTCACGTTGATGCCGTAGTCCTTGAGAGTGTCACACCCTGGTTTTCGTGGCACAACACTTAAAGTCATTAAATCATGCTAAAATGTGGATTGACAAAAACTTTTGAGTGTTTTTGTCTTTGCTTTGATTGAATGTTTGACTGCTGTTCGAAAGTGCTCTAAAAATCAAATAAATCCTCCAACTCCTATACTTCATTTCCTTGCTCCAAACTCTTGAACCAATGATCATGCCATGTGTATAGGACATAAAAATAATTTCTTGCAAAAATAATTTGGCCAAATAGTATTTTCAAAAATTAGTTTTTCAAAACCCCCTGAATTGAGGTTTGCACTGCAAGTACTTAATTAATGGCAGTAAAAATCTTTCCAAAAATATATTTGACTCCTATTAGATATAGGATACCGAGAAACCACAAAAATATAATTTTAAAAGTTACTTTACTATTTTATTTAAAGGCTTTTGCTTTAGGCCAGAAATGGTCTTTAATAGGTTAAAATTATTTTAATGCTTTAAAAATATTTGACAAAAACCTAGGGAAACTCAGTGGACATATATTGTCCACATATAAGAGTTTCAACACATGGTCATGTTCAAAATATTGGTCAAATCCCTCAAAAACCCTTTCTGGATATTTCAAGCTTCTGAAATATTTACAAGGGAAATATTCTCCAAAAAAATCCAAGAAAATTCTAGCATGACACATGTGACATGTTTGATGGTCTTGCCAAGTCTCATGTCATGGAGAACAGAATAACCCCATGAAACCCTCCCAAAACCACTTCTGTCCTTTTTCAAGTTTGAACAACTTTGTACTGCCAAACATGTCCAAATGTTGTCAAACCTTTGAACATGCTCAAATGGTCTAATAATGCATCTAGACCAAGTGGCACAAGTTGGAGAACAAGTTAACTTGATCAAAGTGCCCCAAAACCCTTCTGCCCGTAACCAAATGTGAACAACTCTACATTGGCAACTTTCTCCTTCTGACCTCAACTTTTGTGGACATGCTCATAACCTCAAATGATGACACTACACCAAGTGGTGCATCAAGGAGAATAGATTTGCATGACTAAATCTTGGCAAAGCCATTTCTGCTGATTTCTAGGGTTTACCAAAGTTTCATTGGCTACTTGTCCCAAATGAGCTCAAACTTGGTGGAACACCCTACTTCTATGTGCCATTCCATCCTGTTAATTCTCATGGAAAGTGGAATTAATTTTCTTGCCCAAACCAACAACAAACACCTTCTACCATTTTTCCAAAATCATCATTTTGACCACTTCCACTCTTCTCCATGACCTCAACTTTTTACCACAGCCCCTCAGAGTCCCCTTGCACCTCCAGTAGCAATGGAAAGTCCATAGCTCAATTATTGGAGGGGTAAAACCCCACTTTCTCTCTCTGGACAACCCATTTCCCTCTCTCCCTCAACCTCTCTCCTCTCCTACTGGCTCTCCAGGGCATCCAATGCCTCTCCACACTTCTTTACTACCCCCTAGCACTACCAGACATTAGTGGCCGCGCCCACTTTGCCAAAACAATGGCCATGCCGGCCAAAGACGCGCTCTGGAGCACGCTACAGTGCGACCTAGCACTGTAGCCGCTCTCTGCCCGAGCGACCGGACCACCTAGGGCCTCCCCCTCGTGTCCCCCGAGGACGCCTCGACGTCCAGTACACGGCAGCTGGTCGGCCTCCTCCTCCCTCTCTCCCTCCTGCCCGTGCTCACGCGTGCCCGAGCACCGCCCAGCTCCGCCAAGGCCAAGACGAGCTTGGGACCCGCAGTAGCTCGCCCCACTCCTTCTTCCCTTCCCACTTGACCTGGTCCACGCCCACGAACGCGCCGGACATGGCCGAGTGTGCCAATTCGGCCTCCGTCACCGCCTAGGCCATGGCCATGGACGCCGTCCACGGTGCACCGTCACCCCGCCTTAAACAACCACCCCGAGCCCCTCCTCTGGGCGCCATTCGTTCCATCTTCCCCCAGAGACCTCCTCGAGCAGCCAGCTCCTCCTCCCGTGCCTCCCTTGTCCTCCGACCACCAAGACGGCCCCGGCCGCCTGCTCGCTCAAATTCGAGCAAAGCCGAGCTCACCTCCCTCCCATTCCTCCACCAAAGGGGTCCTCGTAGTTCGGGCGATCCTCCCCACCTCCTCAAACCTTTATGGGACTCCCGAGCGCTTAGGGGCCATTGACGGCCGACGGCCTCCCCTGCCCGTGAAGCCGCTGTCACCTCGGTCCCCTGGCACATACCGACCTAACGGATCCGCCGCTCGCCGAGCTCTCCCATAGGCGGGAGACGGCCGGAGGCGCCGGCTAGCGCCGGACGAGCGCCGGCGTGCGCTCTGCCTCCCCTGCTCTGTCTCGAGCGGGAGGTAGAGGACGACCGCCCCGCCAGCTAGCATGGGGGCCCGCCTGTCGGCGACAGCGGCAACCGAGCCGGCCCCGCAGGTCAGGTTAAGTGGAGGCGGGACCAGGGAAGCCGCTTGCCCCGCTGGGTGGCGCCTTCCCGCAGTGCGCCTTCGACGTGGCCCTTCCCACGCACAGCTGAGCCACTTGGCTGGCCCGTCAGCTATCCCTCGCCCAGCGCGCAGAATAAGTGGTAAAGACTATCTCTCGGGACGGGTCGTGCCAGGTAGGGCGGCCATGACTGTTTTCACAGGGCACCGGATACACCGTTGTGTCCCCTCTCGGATGTTACGATCTCAAGTGAGTCTCGTATGATGTACATCGTGAGGATACAGAACAACGAGTGGACTCCTTGTTAGTGTCGTCTAGGGAAAGATAGTGATCGGGTGCTTACCTCGGGTACTTGAAGTACCGCGGGTCGTGGATGACACGAAAGTTCCCCGGATCTTGTGGGTAAAGTGTGCAACCTCTGTAGAGTGTAAAACTATTCGAATAGCCTTGTCCACGGTCAAGGACAGTTGGGCGGTGCTGCTTAAACTACGTCCAGAGTTTACAACCATGTGTGTGAGTTGATAAAACTACTAGGGTCAAGTCAAAGGACTTGACATGATTGAGTTGGGTTGGTGCCCGCTCTATTTATGTTGATATCTGTAACCTGTCCTCATGGTTACTTGAATTCTCATGATGCATGTCTTACAAGTTGTTGAACATGTCATTGCACTCAAAACTAGCTCTCTGCAAAAATTTACCTATATCATGCATTGTTGTATCTCGAACCAAAACATGGGTTGCTTGCGAGTACATTCAAAGTACTCATTGGCTTGCCACTGGTTATTTTATTGGCTAGGCATGAAAGAACATGGTATGATGAAGAATACTTCGGTGATGAACATGCGAGCTAGGACGCTTCCCAGTCAGAATGCCTGTAGGGTTAAGGCAGATGGCATGGGTTCAGGTTGTGATTGAAGGTTTCCGCTGCGATGATACACTCAAGACTTGACCATAATGGTCCTACTTGTGTAAAACGGTATGTATGGATGTAAGACTCTCGTTATTCAGCTTCTGTGTGTTCAGTGAGCATTGATCTCTGGGATCACTGTACACGTGGATTCGGTGATCTCGACTTATGAGTCGGGGTCCCCACAGAGCTGGTATCAGAGCCATCCTGACTGTAGGAAGCCTTAGTTAGCATGGTCGTTAGTTAGGGTAAAACTGTTTCCAAAACTACTACTAGTTTTCAAAACTATCTGTACTTCTCTTCCCTTCTCGGTTTTTCGAAAGCTAAGGAATACTTTCCTTATTAATCTCTTCCCCTTCAAAACCTTTGGTCGCTAGAACCCTTAAGCCCTTGACCACTGGATTCCTTGTAATCCTCGTGGATAATCTAGAAGGAAGATGCCTTGCCAGACGTTCACCACATCCCCTGAACACAATATTGGCGACACCACAACAAGACGACACCAACAGAAGATACATCCTCGAGGAATGAGGACATGAAGACCCAGGAGATGGTGACACCCTTGACACTGCCCCAAGATGAAGCAACCTTAGCCTACGATGATCAGGGCATGGGATATGCAAGATCATGGTATACAACGCTAATAGGGTATCCCTGTCACTACCGTTGTTGTATCGACAACCACCGGTGGATGAGAACCTAGCCATTTGGTTCGCCTCACTATAGTGAGCAGGAAAACGGTTCTCTTCATCCCCCGCTCTCGGTGACGATATTGCCAACAATGTGTCCGACGGGTTGGACCACTATTATGCCTTGATAATGTTATTGCATAAAGGATTGCCTACCTGGTACCATCGACGGCTTAGAAAGCAAAAGCGATCATCATGATTAAGAAGACAAGAGAAGACCAAGTCAAAGACAGCCACGAGGAGCCACTATCACCCCATCACCTCATCAGGTGAGAGATTGTTGAAGATTCTTCAAGCCAACCCGGATTGTTTCATCGAACAACTACAAGAGACGTAGCAACACCTGAGGAAAACCCAGGAGACTGCACGAGGCACGGAGCAAAGCAGGACTACTGAATCTGAGAACCCCTAGGGTAGGATGAGTCTGTACCCCTATGCGCAATGAAGTCCGTATGATGGTTCGAATTGAACCATGATTGTGTGTTGCTTGCTTTTATTTGTTTGTGTTTTGATATCGCGCCTTTTTGCCCTAGGCAACAAGTACGCAACTATATCACCTGCCTTATTTTGTTGTTTGTGTTTAGCCCTTTTGGAACTTGTTTGTTTGCACCTGCACTATAGAACCCCTTTAGGCATCCCCCTTTATGCTACTTATCCCTCTCATCTCTCTCCCCAAGCGAAGACCAGCAAGACAAGATGCACCAAGGAGTCTACTTGGCGACCAACTAGCACCGGAAGACTTTTGTTGCAGCCTCCTCGACCAAGAGCAGCCTAGTAGAGTTATGTTTACCCCTCCAGACTAGAAACCCATTCCTAGACCCTTCGAGACTTCATGAGATACCCCAGTCCTTAACCATGTGCTTAACCCACAAAATTGCAAGAGAACCAGTTAAGTCTCTGTAAACCTTGCACAACGGTGGGTTCATTATGGAACTAGTGGACATAGTGAACAAGCACATTATCATCCTAATATAGCACCGTGGATCGACGATGCCATAGGGAAGACCAGTTTGAGGATATAGGAATAGAGGACGCATGACTTGATGAGTTTATATCAATGACTTGAGGAATTATATGAGACTATTTGGTGGATTATGAGGCTTTGATGTTGGTAGATGAACTTGGTGGGATCATGAGTATAGATTAGCATAGCTTTCATTACCCCTGGAGTAAATTGGATTTTGTGGGACAATTATAATCGCAACATGAAATTCTTGGAAGTATACGGATTTGACTGATCCAGGGGATATGATAGAAGATAGTTGACATTACGGAAATGACTTGGGGGAATAGATAGGAATTCTCGTTGGACATGAGATTTGGATTCAATAGGTTACACTAGTTGAGTATGGATGCAGAGTAATTTTACATGGTTCGGAGTAAATTGGATTTAGACTGATGATCCTGATCATGATACCATGTTTCTCGGTGGACAATAAACTAAGAGATTGGATTAATTGTCGGGGTTGATTTAGGGATCTATATAAGCTTGAGGTTGGAGTTTACATAACCATGATAATGGAAATTGGTGGACTGACTATAGCAAGGTAGCCCTTTCAAGTATCTGGGGATTATAGGGCATTAGAAGATCATGTGGGACACCCTAGACATTGGATTTGTAGAATTAATGAATTATGTAACTAATGGGCTTTTGGAGTTGGTTCATAGGAAAGGAAACTAGATCTTGGAGTGGCATATGACGTGTTTCCTTAGGATAGAGATGCACTAACATAGACCTTGGATCAATAGACTGAGCACTTGGGTTGTGGTGATTAAATTCAAGCTTAGCAGCTTGTATGTTCTACCCCTGGACTTTTGCCTAGATATGAGTTTGGGAATAGTTGTCATGAATGATTTTGTTAGACCTCCCCTCGGGAGCCATGAGGATATGAATAACATGAGTGATGATTGGAGTTGACCTATCTGAGATGATTCTTTTGGTAATATGAGGTGAAGACTAGGTAGGACTATTGGCATCTCAGAAACTGTGCTCAAGGATGGGATGATAAACATTCACTCGCACACTAGAATCCTTGAAACCCTTACGCCCTACCAAACCACAACATGGTACGATCATGACCATGGGCTTCGGCTCTAGGTCAAGTAGAACCTGGCCAACACTCAACCGTTACCACCACCAGTGCCCCAGCCCACTTTACGTACCCCATAGACTTCATGGAGTGCTTGGACAAGTTAGTTGTCATCTTTCTTTGATGACATACTTGTCTACCCGAAGACGGAAGAAGAATCGTTGAGCTGGTCAAGGAACATCTGAAGATCGTCATGTCTAGGAGGAAGAACTACACCAACCACCATCTTCAAGAAGAAAACCTCCGCGTCAAAGACCATGTGTATCTACAATCCACTCCTCTCTAATGAACCAAGCATTTCCATGACAAGGAAACCCACACCAAGATTCATCGGCCCTCTTCGAGATCACTCCAGGATTTAACAACCCCCTCCAAGATCACCGCAGGACGGAGAATAGATGGATACCAGTTAGAGTTACCGCCTGAGTTACCCACTGTGCACAACGTTTTCCACACGACACACCTCCGGAAGTGTTTTCGACTTCCTAACTAGCCCGATCACTAACAAGGACATCGATCACCGAGCCATCGACCTCCGGCCCGATCCAACCTGATCTAACGCGAGAGACCCCTTAGCAACCTGGATCAACCGAGAGCGTCATACACGAAGCTACAACACCGGGTACTTCAAGATTCAATGGAGCACCAAATGGAAGTAGAAGCAGTATGAGGACGTGAAGACTACCCCAAATCCAAGTTTCTGTATTCCTTCCCGCGCCTAGTCTGGGAATCTCGGGGACGAGATTCTTGTAAGGGGGGTAGGTCTGTCACACACTGGTTTTCATGGCACAACACTTAAAGTCATTAAATCATGCTAAAATGTGGATTGACAAAAACTTTTGAGTGTTTTTGTCTTTGCTTTGATTGAATGATTGACTGTTGTTTGAAAGTGCTCTAAAAATCAAATAAATCCTCCAACTCCTATACTTCATTTCCTTGCTCCAAACTCTTGAACCAATGATCATGCCATGTGTATAGGACATAAAAATAATTTCTTGCAAAAATAATTTGGCCAAATAGTATTTTCAAAAACTAGTTTTTCAAAAACCCCTGAATTGAGGTTTGCACTGCAAGTACTTAATTAAGGGAAGTAAAAATCTTTACAAAAATATATTTGACTCCTATTAGATATAGGATACCCAGAAACCACAAAAATATAATTTTAAAAGTTACTTTACTATTTTATTTAAAGGCTTTTTCTTTAGGCCAGAAATGGTCTTTAATAGGTTAAAATTATTTTAATGCTTTAAAAATATTTGACAAAATTTAGGGAAACTCATAGGACATATATTGTCCATATATAAGAGTTTCAACACATGGTCATGTTCAAAATATTGGTCAAATCCCTCAAAAACCCTTTCTGGATATTTCAAGCTTTTGAAATATTTACAAGGGAAATATTCTCCAAAAAAATCCAAGAAAATTCTAGCATGACACATATGACATGTTTGATGGTCTTGCCAAGTCTCATGTCATGGAGAACAGTATAACCCCATGAAACCCTCCCAAAACCACTTCTGTCCTTTTTCAAGTTTGAACAACTTTGTACTGCCAAACATGTCCAAATGTTGTCAAACCTTTTGAACATGCTCAAATGGTCTAATAATGCATCTAGACCAAGTGGCACAAGTTGGAGAACAAGTTAACTTGATCAAAGTGCCCCAAAACCCTTCCTGTCCAGAACCAAATTTGAACAACTCTACATCGGCAACTTTCTCCTTTTGATCTCAACTTTTGTGGACATGCTCATAAACTCAAATGATGACACTACACCAAGTGGTGCATCAAGGAGAATAGATTTGCATGACTAAATCTTGGCAAAGCCATTTCTGCTGATTTCTAGGGTTTACCAAAGTTTCATTGGCTACTTTGCCCAAATGAGCTCAAACTTGGTGGAACACCCTACTTCTATGTGCCATTCCGTCCTGTTAATTCTCATGGCAAGTGGAATTAATTTTCTTGCCCAAACCAACAACAAACACCTTTTGCCATTTTTCCAAAATCATCATTTTGACCACTTCCACTCTTCTCCATGACCTCAACTTTTTACCACAGCCCCTCAGAGTCCCCTTGCACATCCAGTAGCAATGGCAAGTCCATAGCTCAATTATTGGACGGGTAAAACCCCACTTTCTCTCTCTGGACAACCCATTTCCCTCTCTCCCTCAACCTCTCTCCTCTCCTACTGGCTCTCCAGGGCATCCAATGCCTCTCCACACTTCTTTATTACCCCCTAGCACTACCAGACATTAGTGGCCGCGCCCACTTTGCGAAAACAATGGCCATGCCGGCCAAAGACGCGCTCTGGAGCGCGCTACAATGCGCCCTAGCACTGTAGCCGCTCTCTGCCCGAGCCACCGGACCACCTAGGGCCTCCCCCTCGTGGCCCCCGAGGTCGCCTCGACGTCCAGTACACGGCAGTTGGTCAGCCCCCTCCTCCCTCTCTCCCTCCTGCCCGTGCTCACGCGTGCCCGAGCACCGCCCAGCTCCGCCGGAGGCCAAGACGCGCTGGGACCCGCAGGAGCTCGCCACTCCTTCTTCCCTTCCCACTTGACCTGGTCCACGCCCACGAACGCCCGGACATGGCCGAGTGTGCCAATTCGCCTTCGCATCGCCAGGCCATGGCCATGGACGCCGTCCACGGTGCACCGTCACCCCGCCTTAAACAACCACCCCGAGCCCCTCCTCTGGGCGCCATTCGTTCCATCTTCCCCCAGAGACCTCCTCGAGCAGCCAGCTCCTCCTCCCGTGCCTCCCTTCTCCTCCTACCACCGCACGGCCGCCGCTTCGGCTCGCTCAAATTCGAGCAATGCCGAGCTCACCTCCCTCCCATTCCTCCACCAAAGGAGTCCTCGTAGTTCGGCGATCCTCCCCACCTCCTCAAACCTTCGCGGGGACTCCCGAGCGCTAGGGGCCACTGACGGCCGATGGCCTCCCCCGCCGCCGTCGAAGCCGCGGTCACCTCGGTCCCCCCCGGTGGCACATACCGACCCCAACGGATCCGCCGCTCCGTGTTGAGCTCTCCCATAGGCGGGAGACGGCCGGAGGCGCCGGCTATTGCCGGACGAGCGCCGGCGTGCGCTCTGCCTCCCCTGCTCTGTCTCGAGCGGTAGGTAGAGGACGACCGCCCCGCCAGCTGTCATGGGGCCCTTTGTCGGCGGCAATGACAGCAACCGAGCCGGCCCCGCAGGTCAGGTTAAGGGGAGGCGGGACCAGGGAAGCCGCTTGCCCCGCTGGGTGGCGCCTTCCCGCAGTGCGCCTTTGACGTGGTCCTTCAGCGGTGAGCCTTGAGCCGGCCCGTCGGCTATCCTCGCCAGTAGCGAGAATAAGTGGTAAAGCCTTTTCCTTATTCTTTTTCCATCAACTTCAAAAATCCATAAACATTTCATATTAACTCCAAATTTGATGATTCAAATTTCTAGTAGTTTCTAAATTCATTCCCTATCACATGGTGCTACTTGCACATTTTTACAGAAATATTTCTTTCACAAATAATTAGCAAATCCTATTTTTCCATTTCTTTGATAAACTTTAGAAAATCACAGAGAGCCTATTTTTTATCCAAATTCCATGATTCAAAATCCTAGATGTCTATAAGTTCAAAACTTAGTTTTTGAACATTTTTACTAATACTTTCTGTATCACCTCAAATAATGGTCTATTTCTTCATATATAGCCAACTTTGCAAATTCATAGAGAAACCATTTGAACTCCAAATCCAATGAAACCAATTCCTAGATGCTTCTAAAATCATCCTTTGTTAAATGGGTGCCCTTGCTCATTTTTCAAAAATATATTTTTGTACACTTCTTGCAAAACCATAAACCCCATGATTCCATCATATCGAAATGTTTAGAAATATCCATTGATCCACTTCCAATGAAATCACTTTGGTCATTCCTCATATGACCAGAGGTATCCAATAAAAGTCAACTTCATATTTTTAGAGAACATTCATTCTTGCCTTGTTGTGTTGCTTATTGTGATTGTTTCCCATTTATAGTTGACGAAGTAGACGAAATGCTTGGAGTTGGACCAGAGATATTTGAAGACCTCAAAGACTTTGTTAAAACAGTAAGCAGCCCTTTGACCATGTCTATGAAACCCTTTTATGCATCTCATATAGCACTTTATTATTGTTGCATCGGAAACATGATGAGATGGTAGCCACTTTGGTGGGTTGCCTTCATTCTTCCTCATTGATACTTGCATTGTGCATGACCCTACCTTCTTATGAGGGTTATGCCGGTGGGAGTAGATAGGATGCTAAGTAGTGCTATACAAAAGGGACGGGAATATGCATAGAGATGGAGACAAAAGTATTTTAAAAAAGGACTTTTCGAAAACCCCGTCGGGTGCCACTTATGCCCGAGGGAGATGTGGAGTTGGGTAGCCCCTTGCTGGCGAAGTGGCGCATCGAGGCAAGTGTGTGTGTTGTTTTAAAACGGATTAGATTTAAGATTTGTCGACCGTCCCAACCTTACATGCGCAACCACTCTACCCTTATATGGGAAAGGGCATTATTGATTACCTAGGCCGATACTAGCTTGGAGCCCACATTACTAGTGACGGGGAGAGTTGGTGCTCTCTCTCGGACGGGTCGTGCTGTAGGGCGGCCATGACTGTTTTCACAGGGCACCGGATACACCGTTGTGTCCCCTCACGGATGTTACGATCTCGAGTGAGTCTCGTATGATGTACATAGTGAGGATACGGAACAACGAGTGGACTCCTTGTTAGTGTCGTCTAGGGAAAGATAGTGATCGGGTGCTTACCCCGGGTACTTGAAGTACCGCGGGTCGTGGATGACACGGAAGTTCCCCGGATCTTGTGGGTAAAGTGTGCAACCTCTGCAGATCGTAAAACTATTGAATAGCCGTGTCCACGGTCAAGGACAGTTGGGCGGTCTGCTTAAACTACGCCCGTAGCTTACAACCGTGTGTGTGAGTTGATAAAACTACTTAGGTCAAGTCAAAGGACTTGACATGATTGAGTTGGGTTGGTGCCCACTCTATTTATGTTGATATCTGTAACCTGTCCTCATGGTTACTTGAATTCTCATGATGCATGTCTTACAAGTTGTTGAACATGTCATTGCACTCAAAACTAGCTTTCTGCAAAAATTTACCTATATCATGCATTGTTGTATCTCGAACCAAAACATGGGTTGCTTAAGTAGTACATTCAAAGTACTCATTGGCTTGCCACTGGTTATTTTATTGGCCGTGCATGAAAGAACAGGATATGATGAAGAATACTTCGGTGATTTAACATGCGAGCTAGGACGCCTCAAATGTAATGCCTGTAGGGTTAAGGCAGATGGCATGGGTCCAAGTTATGATTGAAGGTTTCCGCTGCGATGATACACTCAAGACTTGACCATAATGGTCCTACTTGTGTAAAACAGTATGTATGGATGTAAGACTCTTGTTATTCAGCTTCTGTGTGTTCAGTGAGCATTGATCTCTGGGATCACTGTACACGTGCATTCGGTGATCTTGACTTATGAGTCGGGGTCCCCACAGAGAGTTTGCTTCATCCACAGCAATTGAGCATAGCAAGAACCAGCAGCAATGCACTCAGCTTCCGCGGTAGACAGTGATACGCAGTTCTGTTTCTTCGAGGACCAAAAGACTAAAGCTCGTCCGAGGAAATGACAAGTACCAGATGTTGACTTGCGGTCCACATGATCACTAGCATAGTCAGAGTCAGAATATCCAATGAGATCAAAAGTAGAGCCCTTGGGGTACCATAATCCTAGTGTTGGTGTGTGAGCTACATATCGAAGAATATGCTTCACAGCCTTATGGTGTGATTCCTTCGTGTAGCTTGAAATCGGGCACACATGCAAACACTAAGCGTTATATCTGGCCTAGATGCACATAAGTACAATAAAGAACCAATCATGGAGCGGTATACCTTGTGATCGAAGTCAATACCATTTTCATCAATGCATAGATGGCCATTTGTGGGCATAGGAATTTTGACGCCTTTGCAATCTTGCATGCCAAATTTCCTCAGAACATCTTTGAGGTATTTCTCCTGAGATATGAATATGCCATTGTGTTGTTGACGAATTTGAAGACCTAAGAAGAATTTCAACTCTCCCATCATAGACATTTGATATTCTTCACTCATCATATAGGAAAATTCATCACTATAACTGTCGGGGCAGGCTGATATGGCCCACGAACACCTATGGGGCTGGCGGACTGAGCCCCTTTCGGTTCGGCGGGGAGCGGAGGTCGCACGAAGAGCAAATCGAGGCGAAGCACACGAGAGGTTTACCCAGCTTCGGAGCTCTCCGGAGAGATAATACTCCTACTGATGCATCTAGGTGTATTGAGTTCTTGCTCAGAGCTGGAGTGCTACAAGACACTCGAGCTACTAACGAGGCTGAGCGTGGGGAACCGACCGACCCCTCTACGCTATGCATGGGCCTCCTTTTATATGCTCAAGGGGTCTCCGACAGGTGGCAACATAGACAAGGGTACAAATGGAAAAGTAGTGGTTGGTACACCTACTTGTATAGTGTACAATGTACCGTACCTAACCCTGACGGCAGGGGACAAAGGCATTAAATGCCCGTCTACGTCGCCCTAACAATGCAAACAGGGACCGTCAGGGGCGCCACCGCTTGCCACGATGGTAATCTTGTCGGCGCTTGCCACCTCGCTGGCCGCTGGTTGCCTGACCTCTCGCCACGCAGCCGCTTTGGGAAGGTCCTGGGGCGACACGTTAGTGGATGTGCTGGAGCGTAGGTACCGAGTGGTGGTCTGTCACAAGCGCCTTTGCCGCGGTTGTTGTCTTGCCGCGCCGGAAGCTTGTCGCCAATCGGGCCATCCCGCAAGCTCCTCTTGCCGGGCCTTGTTTTGTAGGTGCCTTGGGTGGCCTTCCCGGCAAGCTCCTCTTGCCGGGCCTTGTCTCCTTGGCTTGAATACTTTGTTCTTGAATGGCTCCAAAGGAACCATGGAGGATCTTGGCGGTCACCCGGTAAGCCTGCCGTGGAGGGTTGCAATCGCCTGCACAAGTTCGGGGTACTAGGGTACCCCTACTCTAGTACACCGACAGGAGCCCCCGGGCCTGGGCCACACACGGTGCCGAGCGCTGTTGGGCCAGGCCCAAAACAGGGCATGGGCACACGCGGTCCGGGTAACGCCGTAACTCACCCCGGACCCACCACGTCCTCCACGAACGGCACGCGTCGAGTGCGGCGTCGTGTGAGAGATCGTGGGCGAGATCGTGGGGGTTTCTTTATTCGGAAAATCGGAACGTCCGCCCCTATCTCTTTATAAGCAGGGGAAACAGGGGCACGTCGCCTACCTTGCCAGTTGTTGTCCCATCGAAAAACCACTGCTGCTCCCCCCTTCTCTTCAAGGCTGAAAAGAGAGCATCGCTCCGCCCCCCATCGCCACCAGCACCCTCAACGCCGTCGATCTCCTCCACCGCCTCTGCCATGGGCCCGAAAGCCGACAAGGGGAAGGCCGTGAAGTCGGCCGAGGCGCAGCGGCTTGCGGCGCCGCGGAAGGAGCGGGCCATCTTCCCTCGGCTCGCCGCGAGGGAGCCGAGGGAGAACTACTACCTCTTTCCGGTCGACGGAGAAGCGGCGCATCCGCGCACGAAGGTACTCCCCGCCGCTGCTTCGGAATTGGCCCCGACTGGGTATCCCTTCTTCGCGCTCTTATTCTACTGCGGGCTCTGCCCGCCTTTCTCTGAATTCTTCTGTGACATCATTAACACCTACGGGTTCCGCCTCCTTGATTTCACCCACAACGCCGTTCTGACCATGGCAGTTTTCGCACATCTCTGCGAAAACTTTGTCGGAGTCCACCCAAATGTAGCCCTTTTCCGCCACTTCTTTTTCCCCGAGTCGAGAGAGGAGCCTCTTGCCGGAGGAATCGCTTGGATCTCCAGGGTCGGCAAGAAGGAAGCCTATCTGGAAGGAGAGCTCCGTAGCAAATGGGAGGAGTGGAGGGTAGATTGGTGCTGGATTGTCGAGGAGAACCCGCAGCCATTTATCGCCCAAATACTTAAAACCCAGAGAGCGCTGCAACGATTGGAGCAATCTGGCCTAAGACGCTTAGGTCAAGATCGCGATCACCAATCCTTCGCCTCGGACTTGCCGGACTCACCGTAGGCACTGTTGGCGCGGACTTTCTTCGCCACAGACGCTTCCCATTGCAGGAGAGAAGGAGACCTGCTCGGGAATTTCAGAACGCAATAGATATCATGAGGCTGCGCCCGGGCCTCAACTTCAACTTCACTGTCTTGGAGCTTGACGCAATGCTCTTAGAGCTGTTCAAGCCCGATCCTGATCACCCGGAGATGTTTAGGTTGCCGAGTGGCGTCGTTCCGCTGTGCAACAATTCCGCGCTTGACCGCATCCGTGCAATGATGTCGTTGTGCGACTCGCATGGAATTGTCCCAACTTGGCAGGAGCCCGCAGATGACGTCGTGCGGCATTTCTTTGACAATCTGGTAGAAATGCCAGTCTGCCTCAATGAGCAGAGGGGCCTCACCCGTGACACCACCGATGACGAGATGCAGCGCATCGCCACCAGGCTGGAAGAGGCGGCAGCAGCCGCTGCCGCGGGCGAGTTTGGCTTCACTGTGGAGGAGACAGAGGCAGCCGAGGCTTCAAGCCTTGTCGAGCGAAAAGAGTTTGCCGGCGAGGAAGAGCTTGCCGAGCCGGAAGCCGAGTCAAGCGAACCCGCCGAGGGCGCCTCCTCCCCGCCTCCAAGCAGCTTGCCGCGAGCGGAGCCCCCGGCTCCACCAAGAAGGCGTCTTCGCAAGGCCGGAGACGAAGGGCGGGCGGCAGACGGCTAACAGCCGCAGCGCATGACGCCGCTCCATCATGCTGCAAGCACTGCTGTTGCTGGAGCACCCCACGCCGCTAAGGGTAACCGGAGCGGGCCTTCGCAGACCACCGGTTCCGCTTCGCCAAGCGTCCAAGGGAACCCACTCCTCCGCCTCGTCGTACTGGAGGCGGGCCAGAATTTGACCTCTCCGCGCTCAGCTCCGACGAGGAAGAAGAAGAGTAAGATTCCTTGTTGTACTTGTAATTCTTTGATTTGTTGCTTTGTCTTGTATCTGATTTGCTTTAATCTGAACCCATTCCTTTTCAGGACGCTGGCCCAGAGGATGTCGAAGAGAGCCAAGACCCCGGTGATCGTCGTCGAGGACGAACCCACTGCGACAGCAGGAGGCGCGTCCGAAACCACCTTGCCGGATGCGGCAACCCTTCTTCAAAGCAGCCCCCAGCGTAAGTATATGGTCTACTTCTTGCTGTTCGGCGTGCATGGGTGCTTTTTCTTTGCTGATATCTGACTGTTGATTTGTGTAGGAGCAGAGCAGCCTCGTTCTGCTTCGACCACGCCGCCAAGGATGGATTTCCCGGCAAGGGAGCGTTCTCCGGCAAGGGGCAGCTCTCTGGCAAGGGACGGCACCAGCGATCCCTTGGCGGCGGAGACCATGACCGCAGACCCCAGCACAGGTAATCTTCTTGCCTGAAAACTTCCCTTGTGTTCTTTTTCTTCTGATTTTTTCTTTGGATATTTGCCTAACTTTCTTCATCCGTCCGCCACAGAGCCACTGGAGACCGAGGTCGCCGGCGAGGAGGACGTGTGCGGCAACACTGATGAAGCCGCCGCCGTGGAAGAAGAAGCCGGCGCTGACGAGCCCGCCGGCGAAGAGGCCGCAGAAGCTGGCGAGGGGTCCGGCGATCGCACTGACGGCCCTGAGGCCGCAGGAGCGCCAGGCGCTACGCCGACCGCCGATCCCTCCGCCGTTGCCGCAGCGTCGGGCTTAGAAGAGCCCTAGCCCGGCGCTTATTTGAAGGCCGGGTATGGCGTCTTCATCAAGCTCCCATGGGAGTCAAGCTCCAGGGCGCCGGCCGAAGGAGAAACCTTCGATGAAGAGCTGCTCGCCTCCGCTGGACTGACGCTAGTCGACGCGCCAAGCAGCAGCAGCGGCGAGCCTGAGGAGGAGGAGCTGCTGCGGAAGCTGTTGTCGCTCTACCGCGCCCGACAAGCCAAACCGGCATCCTGGGAGGCGCTTGTCGCGAAGGCGGGAGCAGACATCGAGAAGCGCGCGGAGGAGCTCCGGGGCTGCAACCAGGAAGCTCTCCGGTCCCTGGCAGAGGAGCGGGAGCAACTCGCCGAGGAGCGCAAGGCCTTCATCCTCGAGAAGGCTGAAGCTCAGGAGGAACAGCGGCTTGCCGCCGAGAAGTTGTCTGCGCAGGAAGGTGAGTTGGCGCAGCGGAAGGTCAACCTTGACAGCCACGAGGAGGATCTTGCCATGCGCGAGCAAACATTTGGCGGGGCTCTCAAGGAAGCAAAGGATGCTGCCGCAGCTGCCGAGGCCGCCAAGAAGGAGCTGGAGACGAAGGTGGCGCAATTGGAGGCCAGTCTCAAGGAGAGCGGCGAGGAGCTTGCTGCACTCAAGCACGAGCGCGAGAAGGACGCCTACACTCTTGGCGAGCTGCAGGGCCGTCTCGCCGAGAGGAGCAAGGAGCTCAGCGCCGCCAGGGACTCCAACGCGGATCTTGAGTTGAAGCTGACTACCCTGACTCAGACGCTGGACGGTGCCAAGGAGCAGGAGGTGGCCTTGAAGGAGAAGATCAAGGCCGATGAGGCGCTGCTGGCGAGTGTTGCTGCCGCCCAGAGTGCCTTGAGGGAGAACGTGGAGCACTGGACCGAGGGTCTCGTGGATACTGCTGCAACAATCAACAGGGAGCTGATGGAGCTGGGAATGGTGGATCTTGGATATTCCTCCGACGAGCACCTCCAACCCAGCGCCAAGCTTAGCTTGTTCTTCAAGGGCGTGGTGAAGGCCCTCCAGCGACTCCGGGAAGAAGTCCCAAAGCAGCTGGCCGAGTAGTCACGCCAGATCTGCGCGGGAGCTCTCCAGAAGGTGTTGATGAAGGTGGCCTTCCGCAACCGGGGCCTCAACCTCACCAACGTCCTCAAGTCCCTGCCGCCGGATGCTGATGTGGAGGCGCTCAAGACCCTTGTCGCACCCATTGTGGACAGGGTGAGCGAATCAAGAGGGTTGAGGGCGATCGCGTAGATTAGGCCGCCCATTTTCTCTTTCTCTTGCCGCTTTGGTCATGTCATAGGAACAATCCATTAGAGCTGCGGCAAGCTATCTTGTAATATAACTCTATTTTGAGTATCAATTGCTATGTTATTTCCTTTACTTGATTCCTTCCTTTGTATGTTTTTGCCCCACGCTTTTAGGGAACTTGTCGGGCTGGCACTGAGCCGAGCTGAGTCTTGAACGTCAACGCCTTCTTTGGCGGTGCCGCTTCGACAAACAACCTTGTCGCAACTAGTCGCAGCTCACTTAAGTTGTTGAGCGGACTCGAAACAAAGTAAGGCGCAACTAGCTACTTAGTCGGTTCCTCTCAAGCATGTGTTTTCCATACAAAGTTTGGTCGTTCAAGGAAGATAACTTAAAAATTTTAAAACTGATTGCTCAAACTTTGGCAACTTAGCTTTTCTCTCGTTTGCTTCCCTAAGAAGGCTAGATTTCCTTGAGCGACGCTTGGTCCACACCATTATCTTCTCCTTTCCCCCCGGCAAACTTGTGTGCGAGGGAACCTTCCTTTCTTTGAGAAAGAGAAAGAAGAGAAAATAAAGATATGGAGCCTTATGGCTCATTATCACTTACCAAGGGTAGGTGCTGCACAAAGTGTCAGATAACGCATGCAAAAAGAAGTAAAAAGCATGAAATTGACAAGCGCGAAGCACGCTAGCTTTACTTCTGCACGGGGTCTGCACCCGGCTTTGTACAAAGGATTACATGCAACAGCAGCAAGACTTGTACAAAAGGTGGTTGCCGGAACGGGTTCCGGCAACCGCGCTTCTGAGTAAAATTCTGAAGATGCTCAATGTTCCAGGAGTTGCTCACCGGAATGCCATCTTCGGTCTCAAGGTGGACAGCGCCAGCCTAGTGACTCGTTTCACCCGATAAGGGCCTTCCCACTTGGCGTCAACTTGTTGGATTTCTTGGCGGACTGAACGCGCGAAGAACAAGGTCGCCTTCCTCGAGACTTCGGCATTGACTTTGCGGCTATGGTAGCGGCGCAAAAGCTTGTCGGTATCGAGCAGCTTCGTCTGACACGAAGACGATCTCCCTCAAGGAGCGGTAGCGTCATCTTGTCGCAGCTGCTCTTGCTCAAGCTCATCATAAGCGAGCACTCGAGGCGATCCGTAACGAGTTCCGTGGGGAGAACTGCCTCTGCTCCATAGACTAGAGCGAAGGTGTCCGGCGGTGGCTCGATTTGGCGTCGTCTGATCGACCAAAGAACCACCGGCAGCTCCTCAATCCAGTTTCTTCCGCACTTGTGCAGCACTGTCGAAAGTTACGGTCTTGAGCCCGCGCAGCACTTCAGCATCTCCGCTTGACCGTTGCTTCTCGGATGAGCAACAGAAGCAAAGCAGACCTTGGCGCCAAGATCTTGGACGTACTGCATGAAGGTGCGGCTTGTGAATTGCGTGCCGTTGTCGGTGATGATCCTGTTAGGGATTCCAAAGCGGCAAACAATCGACTGAAGAACTTGATGCTTGTTGTCTTTGTCACCTTCCTCATCGCTTCCACTTCCGGCCACTTTGTGAACTTGTCGATTGCAATGTACAAGTACTCAAAGCCCCGACAGCTTCGGGGAAAGGGGCCGAGGATGTCGAGCCCCGGACCGAAAATGGCGAGGATAAAGGGATCGTCTGGAGAGCTTGAGCTGGCTGGTGTATCTGCTTGGAATGGAACCGCACGCTTCACACTTGGTTACTTGTGCGATTGCATCACGGAGGCTGTCGGCCAAAAGAAACCTTGCCGGAACGCTTTGCGGCAAGTGCCCTAGCGCCAATGTGGTGACCACATATGCCTCCATGTATCTTCGCCAACAGCTTTTGTCCATCTTCGGTGAATACACTTCAATTTCACCTTTGTTGAGTCTTCTTACATGCAGTGTCTTTGTCGACAAACTGGTACATACTTGACTGCCGGGCTACTCTTTCCGCTTCTTCTTGTTCTTCGGGAAGTTCTCCTGTCTGAAGGAAATGGACAATCTGCTGCGCCCATGCTGGATCTTGCGGCTCGACAACAAGGACTAAAGGCACATCTGCTGCTGCGGGAACATCAGCTTCCACGGCGAGAACCTGCGGCTCAGCCGGAGCTTGACGTTCCCCGGCAAGCTTGCCGGAGCAAAACTTGTCGGGAGCGTCTGCTTCAATGAAACAAACCCTGGGGCTTGTCGGAGCAGACTGCTCCTCAGCACTGTTGGTGTCGATCTTGGGGACCTTCTTGGCGGCGGCTTCGGGAAACTCTGCCGGAAAGTAGTCACCAGAGATCAACTTCCTCTTCTTGCTCTGTCCAGTTGATGGCGTTACAGATGGTTGAGTCAGCCTGAGCACAAAGATCCCTGGTTCCCAGTGCAACTGACTTAAGTGCGGCACACTTCGACAGGCCATCAGCAATGTCATTCTGAGCTCTTGGAATATATTCCATCTGTAGGCCGTCAAAGTGCTCTTCTAGCTTTCTCATTTCATCGACATAAGCTTCCATCAATGGACTCTGATAATTCTTGTTCACTTGGCGGATGACAAGCTGTGAGTCACCCCTGACAATGAGCTTCTTAATCCCAAGGTCTACTGCGATCCTGAGACCGGCAAGCAAACCTTCATACTCTGCAATATTGTTTGTTGCTTGCTCCTTGGGAAAGTGCATCTGGACTACGTACTTGAGGTGCTCTCCGGTGGGTGCAACAAGTAGCACGCCCGCACCGGCGCCTTGCAGCGAGAAGGCACCATCAAAGTACGTCAGCCATTCTTTGCTTGCTTCCTTGACGGGGACGCTCGTTTCTGTAATTTCTTCATCTGGTGTTGGCGTCCATTCTGCTATGAACTCCGCCAACGCTCTGCTTTGGATAGTTGAAGTGCTCTCAAACTTGAGGCCAAAGCTTGACAGTTCCAGCGCCCACTCGACAATCCTGCCTGTTGCTTCTGGATTTTGCAGTATCCTCTTCAGCGGGAAGCGAGTGACAACTGTGATCTCATGTGCCTGGGAGTAATGGCGCAGCTTCCTCGAGGCCATGAGGAGGCCGAAAAGCAATTTCTGCACACCAGAGTACCTTGACCTAGCCCCCTGCAGAAGGGAACTGATAAAGTAAACTGGGCGCTGCACCATTCTTTTCTGTATCTTCTCATGTGTCTGAACAGATCCATCCTTGTCGGGACCAGAGCTTGCCGGTGAAGCCCCCTGCTTGTCGCTGGATGCACCTGCCATGGTTGCTAGCTCATCATCCGCCTCCCTCTCCGCTACTAACGCAGCACTAACCACTTGATTGGTTGCCGCTATATATAGCAGCAACTTCTCTTGTGGCTTAGGTGCGACAAGTGTTGGAGTGGAGGACAGGTATCTCTTCAAGTCCTGCAGCGCAGCCTCCGCTTCCAGAGTCCATTGCATCGGACCTGCCTTTTTTAAGATTTTGAAAAATGGCGGTAGCGCTCAGCGAATCTAGAGATAAACCTCTTTGAGAGCAGCTACACAACCGGCAAGCCTTCGTACATCCTTGATGCGCTTTGGTGCTTCAATCTGCTCAATGGCTTTGATCTTGTCGGGATTGGCTTCAATTCCCCGCTGAGACACGAAGAACCCGAGAAGCTTGCCGGAAGGGACTCCAAACACGCACTTCTCGGGGTTGAGCTTGAGATTGATCTTGCGCAGATTTGCAAAGGTTTCGTCTAAATCTTGAATCAGAGTCGCCTTGTCCTTGCTTTTGACCACTATGTCATCCATGTAGGCTTCTACATTTCTGTGCATTTGCGGCTCAAAAGCGTCATGAACTACTCTTGCAAATGTTGAACCAGCATTCTTTAACCCGAAGGGCATCCGTGACAAAGCAGTATGTGCCACATGGGGTGATAAATGCGGTCTTCTCCTCATCCTCTTCTCGTCATGAAGATCTGATGATATCCTCGAGTATGCATCCGTAAATGAAAGCAAATCACATCCGGCCGTGGAGTCAACAATCTGGTCGATGCGCCGCAAGGGAAATGGGTCTTTGGGACAAGCTTTATTGACATCGGTAAAGTCGATACAAAGCCTCCATTTCCGTTAGCCTTGCGCATACAACTACAGGATTGGCCAACCACGTAGGATGGAGCACTCCTCGACAAGGCATGCTGCTTCCGGTTTCTTGATTTCTTCCGCGATGAACTCTTGGCGCTCCACCGCTTGCTTCGACTTTCGCTTGACGGGCGCGATGAGGACAAACGGCAAGATGGTGCTCAATTACTTTCACGGGAACACCGGGATGTCACCGGTTGCCACGCAAACACGTCGACGTTTCGTCGCCAGGAAAGCAACGAAAAGCGCCTTCCTATTTAGGGTCGAGAGGCACCGATGGTGAAGGTACCACCAGTGCCGTCCTCCGTGGCGGACACCTTCTTGGTCTCTGGTGGAGCTGCCATCATCTTCTTACACTTGCCGGTGGAGCTCGATGGTGCGTCCTCGACGGTAGCGCAGCACTCCGAAGAGGTGCGCTTGCCAGAGTAGGCAACAGAGCTCTTGCCGGACTTGGTCTTCTTCTTCCCCGGAGCTTCAATGACAAGTGGCTTGCGATGCTGTTGCAGCTGCTTCCGGTAGATCTTGTCGGCGCAGATAAGAGCATCCTTCTTGTCGCCAGGACAGAGATGACACTTATCGGGCTGGCATCTTCAAAGATGTTGTAGGCATAGTGAGAGGCCGCCATGAATTTGGCGAGTGCTGGACGGCCAAGTATTCCATTGTAAGGCAATGGAAAGTCAGCAACGTCAAAAGTGACCCTCTCAATCCTTAAGTTCAACTCGCTGCCAAATGTGACCGGCAACGTGATCTTTCCCTTCTGCTTGCTCCTTCTCGGATTGATTCCTTGGAAAGTGTCGGTCTCTTCGAGCTCGCCATCAGGGATCTGGAGTTTCCGAAGCACCGCGGAGGAGATCATATTCAAGCCGGCCCCGCCGTCAACTAACATCTTAGTGACCTTGAGGTTGCGGATGTTGGTGAAATCAACATCGGCAAGCACCCGACCGCAGTTACGCGATCAGGGTGGTCCTCAATATCAAAGATGATAGGCGTCTTGGACCATTTCGCAGGCTTGCGTGACTCGATGGATGGCTCTGCTGCATTGACTTCCCGCATCCACTGCTTGAGTTGGCGGTGTGAAGTATGCAGAGAAGCACCGCCGTCAACGCACAGGACCTCCGTGGCTTTCTGGAACTCCTGCTCATCAGTCTTGTCATCATTCATGTCTTCATCGTCGTCGTCGTCTTCATCCTTGTCGCGGCCACGGGGAGGTCTGTCTCCTTACCGCTGCTTGGCCTTGCCGCGGCGTCCTCCTCGGCCGGGACGTTTCTTGCTAGCTCCTCCAGCACCCTCCTGGGCCTTCTCCTTGTCGCGTCGTTCGTATTCAGCCTTCGCTGCTCGACAAGCTGCTCGACCTTCTTGCAGCTCACGGAGGTCATGGCCCTTGGTGCGGTGGATCTTGCGATCTTGCTTGTTGGAGCCGTCTTGCTTATCGGCGGCCGCCACAGCCTGGCAGTTGGTGCCAGCGGCAACCTCCATGCCGGAGCTACCAACTTTGGCTTTCTTGGCGCCACCTCCGTTGCCGGACTACTCAACAACTAGTACATCTCTGCCTTTCTTTTTCCTGTTGCCCCGCCGCCGGCTCTTCTTTGCCGGGGCGGTCTCCTCACTATCAGATCCTCCTGCTTCAGTATTCTCTCCGGGGAGTCTCCTCCCTTCCTCAGCATGTGCACACTTGTCGGCCAGGGCATATAGCTCACTGACGTCTCTGATCTTGCACATCGCCATCTCCTCCCGCATCCTGCGGTTTCTCACGTTCTGATGGAACGCGCTGATCACCGCGGCAGGTGGACATCTGGATGTTGTCTTTGTCTGTGGCTGAATCTCTGAATATACTTGCGTTAGGGCTCTCCTTCCTTCCGGGCGAAAGCAGAGGAAGATCACTTTCTTGGCCATGGGGCTTGTGGCGCTGTAAAGGCGCCGACAAACTGATGGCATAGATCTGCCTAAGAAGATATGGAGTTGTCCGGCAAGTGCATAAGCCAGATCTGACATTGGGCTTGAGCACCAGCGGGAAGTAGTTGGCAAGGATCTTGTCGTCTCGCCCCCCGGCAGCTTGCACCGCGATGGTGTAGATGCTGAGGAACTCCGACGGATGCGTCTTGCCGTCGTACTTCTCTGGTACATCTGGCTTGAAGTTTTTCTTGCTGGGCCACTGGACTTGCGGCAGCTCACGAGTGAACGCAGGGCAACCTACCGCGTACGGCAAGTCGCCTGGTTCCTCTGGCGCATGCATGTCGACAGAGGGCCCAGCGCGCTTGTCGGATTGACACCGCGCTTCTCTTCGGCGCTCGATGCGAGTTCGAGCGTCTTCTTGCTGTCGATCGTGAAGAACTTGGCGCTAATCGCGACGAGCTCGTGGATCCGGCGACGCGGTGGAGTCATTGTCGAGGTGGATCCGGCGAGTCGGCGATCTTAACCTTCGGGTGGAGAGTGCATGGTGGTTGCACCTCCACCGGTCTCGTCACCACCGGCTCGTGTTTGGCGATCTTGCAGCGGCAGCGATGCACTCGGTTGTCAGCGGGCGTCGCCGTTAAGCGAAGCCGATGAGACTTCGAATGGTGGCCCTCCATTCATCGACCTTGTCGGCCCGTTGGAGGGTAATCCAAGAGCAGTTGAGCTCTCGCCAAAGCTTCTGCTGGAGTGGTGGGTGGCAGTGGCGAACGGCGCGAGGAGCGGGATACGCTCGGACTTCTAACTATGTTAGAAGGAGCAGTATCCCGTCCAGGCGACCGTGCCTCGCTCGCGCCAGCACGTTGGCGTGCATGCTGGTCTTGTGCATCCCGAGATCCACCAGCTCGATCCGTGTCCAACGAGCATATGGCATTGTGAATACCATGACGCTGTCGGTCCCGCGCCTCCTGAGACGGACGCGGTGCATGTACGGACGCCGAGGTCTGCGCAGCCTTGTCCTTGGACTTAAGCCATACCTGGCGCGCCCCTACCTGGCGCGCCAAAGATGTCGGGGCAGGCTGATATGGCCCACGAACACCTATGGGGCTGGCGGACCGAGCCCCTTTCGGTTCGGCGGGGAGCAGAGGTCGCACGAAGAGCAAATCGAGGCGAAGCACACTAGAGGTTTACCCAGCTTCGGAGCTCTCCGGAGAGATAATACTCCTATTGCTGCATGTCTAGGTGTATTGAGTTCTTGCTCAGGAGCGCGGAGTGCTACAGTACACTCGAGCTACTAACAAGACTGAGCGTGGTGGAACTGACCGACCCCCTCTACGTTGCGCATGGGCCTCCTTTTATATGCTCAAGGGGTCTCCGGCGGTGTAGCGTAGACAAGGGTACAAATGGAAAAGTAGTGGTTGGTACACCTACTTGTACGGTGTACATCGTACTGCACCTAACCCCGGCGGGGGACAAAGGCATTAAATGCCCGTCTCGCCGCCCTAACAAAGGCAAACAGGGACCGTCGGGGTGCCATCGCTGCCACGATGGCAATCTTGTCGGGCCTTGCCACCTCGCACCGCTGGCTGCACAGCCTCTCGCCACGCGCGCCTGGGAAGGTCCCAGGGCGACACGTTAGTGGATGTGCTGGAGCGTAGGTACCGAGTGGTGGTCTGCCGCGGTTGTTGTCTTGCCGCGCCCGGAAGCTTGTCGCGCACCGGGCCTTCCCGGCAAGCTCCTCTTGCCGGGGCCTTGTCTTGTAGGTGCCTTGGGTGGCCTTCCCAGCAAGCTCCTCTTGCCGGGGCCTTGTCTCCTTGGCTTGAATACTTTGTTCTTGAATGGCTCCAAAGGAACCACGGAGGATCTTGGCAGTCACCCGGTAATCCCTGCCGCGGAGGGCTGCAACTGCCCGTGCACAAGTTCGGGGTACTAGGGTACCCCTACTCTAGTACACCGACAATAACGTTGGTCAGTACAGCCAAAGATAATATCATCAACGTATATTTGGCACACAAACAGTTCACCATTATAAGATTTAGTAAAGAGAGTAGGGTCGAGTGAACCGGGTGTGAATCCATTCTTCATGAAGAATTCCTTCAAAGTATCATACCACGCCCGAGGGGCCTACTTGAGGCCATAGAGGGCCTTGTTGAGTCTGAAAACTTTGTCAGGATTCTTTGGATCTTCAAAACCTGGGGGTTGAGCAACATATACTTCTTCCTCAAGCTTACCATTGAGGAATGCACTTTTCACATCCATTTGATATAAAGAGATATCCTGATGGTTAGCATAAGCAAGTAATATGCGAATAGCCTCAAGTCTAGCAACAGGTGCAAAAGTTTCATCGAAATCAATTCCTTCAACCTGTGTGTAGCCTTGAGCTACAAGTCGTGCCTTATTCCTCACCACAAGGCCATTTTCATCTTGCTTGTTGCGGTAGATCCACTTTGTGCCAATGATATTATGCTTGCGAGGATCTGGACGTTTGACCTGTTCCCAGACATTGTTGAGCTCGAACTGATGTAATTCTTCTTGCATGGCCCGAATCCACTCAGGCTCCAGAAATGCTTCATCTACCTTAGTGGGCTCTGTGATAGAGACAAAAGCATAGTGCCCACAAAAGTTAGATAAATGTGAAGCTTTTGAGCGTGTGAGAGGACTGGTGCTTCAATGTCATCGATGATCTTGTCAACTTGCACTTCTTTTTGCAACGCGAGGATGAGCTGGTTGTCGTTGAGGAATTTGATCGGCATTTTCTTGACACCATTTTCTTCAAAGATTATCTTCGGTGCATCACTCGACGTTCTTCACGTTCGGAATGAATTCTTCACAGATTCTTCAAGAGGGAATGACATCCTCAGTCGCCTTGAACTTGATAGAATCCTCAGGTGTTGGTTCATCTATCACAGAAGGTAGGTTCTCTCTTTGCGAGCCATTAGTTTCATCGAACCGCACATCTACAGTTTCAACAACCTTGCGAAGAGCGTTGTTGAAGACTCTGTAGGTGTGCGAGTCCTTTCCGTAACCAAACATAAAACCTTCATGTGCTTTCGGTGCAAATTTAGCATTGTGATGAGGATCTCTAATCCAACATTTAGCACCGAAGACTTTGAAATAACTCACATTGGGTTTCTTGTCAGTGAGGAGTTCATAGGCAGTCTTCTTGAAGAATTTGTGAAGATATACTGCTGATGATGTGGCATGCGGTATCAATTGCATCAATCCAAAAAGCATTTATATGCTTTTGTATTCATCAAGCATAGTGCAAGCCATCTCAACAAGAGTTCTGTACTTGCACACCACGACGCCATTTTGCAGAGGAGAATAGGGAGCAGATAACTCATGACTAAAACCAAGTTCATCAAGATAGTCATCAAGACCGGAATACTTGAACTCAGTTCCATTGTCACTCCTGATGTGCTTGATCTTCACACCAAAGTTGGTTGAAGCCCTCGAGGAAAATCGTTTGAAGACTTCCTGCACTTCATATTTGTAAGTGACAATGTGTACCCATGTGTAACGAGAGTAATCATCAACAATAACAAAGCCATATAGAGATGCATCATTAGTGACTGCTAAGTAATGATTAGGACCAAAGAGGTCCATGTGAAGCAATTCAAATGGACGAGTAGTGGTTATGATAGTCTTCGCTGGATGCTTGGCCTTGGTCATTTTTCCAGCTTCACAGGCTCCACACAAGTGATCCTTGAGGAATTTGAGATTCTCAATGCCAATGACATGCTTCTTCTTTGCAAGCGTGTGCAAATTCCTCATGCCTGCGTGACCAAGTAAATCGATGCCATAGCCGGGCTTACGAAGCTTTTGCAAGTAGACACACGGCTGGTTGTGGTCCTGTAGAGAAATCAACAATATACAAGTCTCCTGTCCTAAAGCCTTCGAAGACTTTGGAATGGTCAGCTTCCATAATCACAACACAACGATACTTGCCAAAGACAACAACCGTATCAAGATCACAAAGCATTGAGACTGACATGAGGTTGTATCCTAAGGACTCAACAAGCATGACTTTGTCCATGTGTATGTCCTTAGAGATCGCAACCTTACCAAGACCCAATACCTGACTTTTGCCTTTGTCGGCCAGAAGATGATATGCTTCATATGTGATGGTGATAAGGGAGCATCCATCAATAGATTCTTGTCACCAGTCATGTGATTTGTACATCCACTATCGAGGACCCACTCAGTGGCTTTGGGAAGATCATCCTTTGCACCCTTTTCCATGAAGCAATAGGTGGGAGCGTAGTCATCATTATCTTCATCAGCCTTGTTGGTGAGGTCAGTTTCTTCAGAGTTGAAGATGGACTTGCTGACGAAAGCAGTAGCGAGAGCCAGACTCGCCACACCAGACTCGGACTCCTCAGATGCCTCCTCATCCTCATGTTCCTCAGATTCAGCTTCAGAGTCCATTTCCTTGCCAATGAATGCCCGAGCCTTCTTGGAGCTGCTCTTCTTGTGAGATGAAGGCTTCGAGGATTTTGATGATGAAGATTTTGACGATTTCTTCTTCTTCTTAGCGTCATCGTAAGGCGTAATCATTGTATTTCTTATTCTTTAATTCCTTTTTCCACCGAGGACAATCTTGAATATAGTGACCAGGTTTCTTGCATTTGTGGCATAGCCTTCTCTTATAGTCCTTTGGATGAGGAATCACGCTCCTTGAGGATTTTCCAAAGCGACCATGTCTTGAGAACTTCTGGAACTTCTTCACGAGCAGTGCTAGCTCTTGGCTCAATTCTTCAGGATCACCAACGCTACTACCAAAATCTTCACATTCAGATTCATACACAGCCTTGGCCTTCAGGGCACGTGATTTGCCATAGCTCAAACCATAGAGATCTCTCTTTTCAGCAAGCTGGAACTCATGAGTATTTAGCCTCTCGAGGATATCAGCGGGATCAAGTGACTTGTAGTCAGCACGTTCTTATATCATCAGTGCCAGAGTATCAAATGAGGAATCAAGCGACCTCAACAATTTCTTCACCACCTCATGGTCGGTGATGTCAGTGGCACCAAGTGCTTGAAGCTCATTTGAGATGTCAGTGAGGCGATCGAAGGTTTGTTGAACATTTTCATTGTGAGTCTTTTGAAGCGGTTGAAGAGATTCCGAAGAACATCAACTCGAGAGTCACGCTTGAGTTGAGACTCCTTCATTTACTTTGGACAGCCTATCCCAGATAAGCTTAGCAGTTTCCAAAGCACTCACTCTTCCATACTGTCCTTTGCTCAGATGGCCACATATGATATTCTTTGCTTGAGAATCGAGTTGCTTGAATCTCTTCACATTGGTAGCGTTCAGTGAGGGTGAGACAGTGGGAACACCATTTTCCACAACATACCAGAGATCGTTATCAATTACCTCAAGATACATTCGCATCTTATTCTTCCAGTAAGGGTAGTCTGTCCCATCGAAGGTAGGTCAGCCAGCAGAGACCTTGATCATACCTGCGGTCGACATAACTAAAACTCCAGGTGGTTAAACCAAAATCACACGTAACAAGGAGTACCTTTCTCTGATACCAATTGAAAGTGCGTTATATCGACTAGAGGGGGGTGAATAGGCGATTTTTATGAATTCTTCACTAAGGAATTTGCCAGTGAGGAAATTCCTAAGCGAAGAACTACTTGCAGTGGAATAAGTACTCAAGAGTAAGCATAATAGAATACAAGCATGGTCATCATGATGAAATGAAGACAAGCACAGTCTGTAAAGCGTAATCACAGGATAACACAAGATGAAGATAAACGGTGAAGAAATTGAACCGAGGAAATTGAGAAAGTCTTCAACAAAGTCTTCAAACACGTATATGAACAAACACTCAACACAAGAATGAGGAAATGAAAGAGTTGAGGAAATAGAACCGATAAACTTGGTGAAGACAATGATTTGGTAGACCAGTTCCAACCGCTGTCTCGGTTGTACGTCTGGTTGAGCGGCTGAGTATTTAAACTCGAGGACACAGATGCGGACACCCGATCGGCCGAGCACGCAGCTCAGGAAACCAAGTCCTCGCCGTATTCTCCTTGAACTAAGGTCACACAGACCTCGTCCAATCACTAGTTGTAAGTCTTCAGGCGACTTCCAAACCTTCACAGACTCGGTCACTCGGCAATCCACAATTCGTCTTGGATGCTCTAGACCATGACACCTAACCGTCTGGAAGAAGCACAGTCTTCAAAGGTAACAAGCATCAGATCCACATGAGATCAATCTCATAAGTGATGCTCAATCACTGTGGGTTTGTAGGTGTTTGGTTTTGGGTTTTCCTCACTCGATGATTTTCGGTCAGAGTCCTCGGAGGATGGGATGCTCTCAAATGACAAGTGTCAGTTTCTTTCGGAGCAGCCAACCAGCTAGTGGTTGTAGGGGGCGGCTATTTATAGCCTAGGGAGCAGCCCGACATGATAAGACATAAATGCCCTTCAATGATATGACCGTTAGGTGGATAAGATATTTTGGGACAGCTGGCGACAAGACAACAACGGTCGGAAATTTGAGGTTCCAATTCCTCAGGTTATCATGTTCCTCGATGTGTAGGCAATCCGACCTTTGGCGAATTCCTAACTCCTCGGTCGAACAAATTCCTCGGCGACGGAAGAACTTCGTCTCTCATCCTTTGAAGAAATAGACTGAATCTGTATGAGATTTCCAATGGCTTCACTCGAAGGGATTGGTAGGTGTAGGATTTTGAGTTGAGCATCACATGGAAATTTTTCCTTAGTATTTCCTCGACCCCTTTAACGATCACGGTGTTTCCTATGACTCAAGAAAGAGAAAAGCGAAACTACGAAAACAAAAGTCTTCACGCTTCATGTTCCTCAAATGAATACCAAGTCTTCAAGGTCACACCAATTTGTTCACTTTCAAAGTCTTCAGAAAGTCTTCAGAATACCAAAGTCTTAAGTTGAAGAACTTCATTTTTAGGGGTCGACTTTCACCGTAAATATCAAACTCCTCATAGACTTATAGACCTGTGTACACTCATAAACACATTAGTCCCTTAACCTATAAGTCTTCAATACACCAAAATCACTAAGGGGCACTAGATGCACTTACAACAAACGACAACAGAAATTAGGCTTCCCTTACAATTTTTCTCATTCATTATCGCACACGGTTCATCTCCGTCGCTTCCGGAAACAGTGTGCGCTGAGCCTATTGTGTGTCGCGTTATGATTGGCCAGAACCCCAGCCACGCGGATCGCACGTGTGCACCGTTGGATGCGCCACGATCGAACGTCAATCCACGTCCCTCACATCACACCCGTGCACCTGTAGCTGGATTAAATTTATATGCGCTAAATGCCTAGAAAAAGCACATAATCCCTTAAATATGGTAAATGAGCCAAGATAAATGCCAAATTTGAACACGGTGATTTGTAGGGTGTATGTTTGTTTTAGAAAAAACTCCAGGGCAAAGAACGAAGAAAATTTTTATTCCCCTTCAATCATGAGGATTTCCCTTTCGAACGCATGGAACTTCCTCGGTGATGGTTCGATTTATGACGGGCGTGCATGACAACATAAGCCAAACCTTCTCAAATTTTTACCAAGGCATGGTGAGGTCACCATGGCACCATGCCAGGCGTCATGTTTTTTAAGCATTTATTTCATTTTTTCTATAGTTGAAAACCCAAGAAACAGACATTTGTGGTTGACTATTGCCACACATTTCATCGAAATATCTGTCCATTCCTTGTAAAAGGCATGAGAATTTACTAAATGGCACGAGCATGGTTTTCTAGGCCGTTCTTGTGGACCCTTTCATGCATCGATCGTTTGAACTTGAATTATGCGCATTAATGCCTAGGAAATGCACATAATCCCCTAAATATGGCAAATGAACCCGAAAAAGTGGCAAATTTGAACACGATGATTTGCAGGTTGTATGTTCATCGTAGAAAAAAAATCATGGACAAAGGTCAAAGGAAATTTGGACCCCCCTTCAATCTTGGTGATTTCCCCCTTGAAACCATGAAACTTCCTTAGTGATGGTTCGATTTATGAAAGGCGCGCATGACGACATAAGGAAAACATTCTCCAATTTTTACCATGGCATGGTGAGGCCAGACCATGGCACCACACCAGGCGTCATGTTTTCCAACCATGTGTTTCATTTCTTGTATAGCATGAGCATAGTTTTCCAGATCGTTCTTGTGCACCTTTTCATGCACTGATTGTTCGAATTTGAATTATGTGCATAATTAATGCCTAGAAAATGCACACAATTCCCTAAATATGGTAAATGAGTTCGGAAAAATGTCAAATTTGAACACATTTCATTTGAGGTTGTATGTTGGTCATTGGAAAAAAGTGAATGACAAACTTGGACGGAAATTTGGATTCCCCTTCAATCTTGGTGATTTCCCTCTCGAAAGCATTGAACTTCCTCGGTGATGGTTCTATTTATGAAGGGGGTGCATGAAGACATAAATCAAACCTTCTCAGCTTTTAACCAGGGCACGGTGAGGCCATACCATGCCAGCCGTCATGTTTTTCAAGCACATATTTGATTGTTCTATAGTTGATAACCCAGTAAATGACGTGTTTGTAGTTGACTATTGCCACGCATTTCATTGAAATCACTGCCCATTCCTTGTAAAAGGCTTGAGAAATTACTAAATACCACGAGTATGGTTTTTCCAGACCGTTCTTGTGCACCCTTTCATGCACCAATTGTTTGAATTTGAATTATCTGCATTAATGCCTACAAAATGCACATAATCCCCTAAATATTGTAAATGAACACGGAAAAGTGTCAAATTTGAACATGGTGATTAGCAGGGTTTTTGTTCATCGTAGAAAAAAAACTCATGGATGAAGGACAAAGGAAATTTGGATTCCCATTAAATCTCGGTGATTTACTATCACACACGATTCATCTCTGTCGCCTCTACGAACCGTGTGTGTTCACTCACACATGCGGAAGGAAAAGAAAACCCTCGCCCACTTTGTCCCCACTGACTCACCGCGGACTCCTCCGCAACTCTGCACCCTAAGCTCGATGGCTGTTGGCGACGGGCGTTCGTCGCGCTCCAAACGGCACCGGATTTTGCCTCCACCGCTTTCTGCCACCTATCTGCACCGACATTCTAGGCTCTGGTCGACTGGGGTTTTCTGCAGGATTGGGCCAGGGATTTTTCTCATGGAGAAGGTAATCAACTTAATTAGCGAAATATTCACTCATCTCTTATCGCAGTCTATCTGTCGCTGTTAATCAACCAGCGGAAATTGCCGTGGAATCATTTTTGTTCTAGCTGATTCATGGTGTTCATTCATGTGTGCACAGTGCAAGCACAAATCGGGCAACTGTGGTCGTGACCAGTCGGAAAGGAAGTTCTATCTCACCATTCCGGATGACTTCAGGGAGCGCTCGGTATGTTCAATCTCAACCTACTACAGTCGGCATGGCCTAAATTTGTGAACATATATAAATGCATTGCTACATTATCTATATATTTGCATCAAATCTTTGTTACATTATCTATTTTTAATTCTATATTTTTGTACTTTGCTTGCATCTATATATGGATATGTTCTATCAGTTACTCCCATATTTGCATCTAGCTTTGCATGAACAGGAGTAGAAGGAAATCTTGGGCTTTACTTTGCTGATGACTTTGGGGATGTCATATTGACAACGCAGCATGGATTTACAATGACGGTTAGTGTAAAACTTGATAAATATGGTCACTCCTATTTTAGTGCGGACCTTTGGAGAAAAATGTCTAAGTCTTATGAACTGAAAGCTGGCAATAAAATTCTAGTGCGTGCACCACAGCCTGGTCTAATTAACATGGATGTTTACTTCCCCAACGTCATCAGCCGATCAAAATCTGATCGAGGTTAGTGTCCTTTCAACTTTCTCCATGCTATCATATTACTATTTTAGCAACCAACTGTGATATCATATTCTGACTCCGTTCCTAGGCAGTAACAAATTCTGTTTACCAATTTATGTGCACTATATATTCTTCTGCCATGTTCTGAATAAATAATACCTTTCCACCTTTTAAGCAGGATATGTTGGATGCATAGTGAACAATCTGTATGTTACTAAGCATACCAAATTTCTCTGGAAGGACTTGAAGCATGTCATAAACTTTGTTGATAATCTGACAGAGATAGCACGGTAATATGAACGCTGGATTTTGGATGGGATTAATTAGACCTATGGTGCACACACTGAACAAGACCAATTGTGTGCACAAAGCTACCGTAAAAGTCTTATTTTAATGTTGATGCTCATAAACTATATATATCTTCAACGATATGTTACAATTGTTTTTTATTCTACATGTCAATAGAAATTGCCCCATGGCCGTTCTGGATCAATTTCCGGCGTGGTCGAATTACACTTGTGCCTGCTAATAATGCCAAAGTGATTGCAAGGTACTGCATTTCCCGTAAAAATGGAACCATTCAAATTAACAAGTTCTTGCTTCTCGTGGCAATGCATCCATATTGGAAAATTGGAGACACTGTTCTACTCCTGCTCTACCAAGGCACATGAGGGTTGTTCCTTTTCATTGACGAGATGCCAAGTCACCGTGATCAAGCTGCTTCATGTGGATAGTTGTGGTTGTTGGCCCTCAGCCTCTTAAAATGTGCTGGTTGTTACTATATATGTTAAGTATGTAGATATGGACCATATGGTTGTTGGCCCTTAGCCTCTTAAAATGTGATAGTTGTTACTATGTTAAGTATGTAGATATGGACCATATGGTTGTCAAAAACGTGTTACGAAGATCCTCCTTTTGTCGAATAGTGTAACCACGATATATATGTTACTCAAATGTTGTTACCCAAGTTCATAAATTTTCATGGAAAGTATCAATATCGTACATAGTTCATTGAGTTTAAGCGTGTGCCTGATGTCCAGAAGGCATTTGCATATTAACTGTCCATATTGCAAATTCACACACATGTTCACATAAGGAAACTTATGTGTAACATACTAATCATCGCACACGAGTACTCGTAGACGCATCGTGTGCGATACTCCTAGCCACCGCAAGCAACTAGTTTGCATTTTTCAAAGTTTTTTGTACACACAGAATCACACACTAAGTAATTGTATTGACCGTCTGTGTTGTAATTTCTCATCGCAAATAGTTCATTCGAGTCGGTTGTTTGCCGCGTATCACACACATCTTGTTTACACGACTCGTTTGTGTTCTTTTGGCTCATTACAAACAATTCATCCATGTGAACTGTATGCTGCATATCACACACATCTTGTTAACTTGAACCGTTTTTGTTGTGTTCCCTAATCGAAAACAGTTCGTCCGAGTTAACCGTATGTCGTATATCACACACAAATTGATATGGCTGCCCGTTTATGTTGTTCTACCTAATTGCAAACAGTTCAGATGGATTAATCGTGTGTCCTGCATCGCACACACATTGTTATGGCTTCCCGTTTCTGTTGTTCTGCCTCATCGCAGACAGTTTGAATGGATTAACCATATGCCCTGCATCGCACACCCAACTAAAATCTTAACCATGCTTGATGCATCCATCATCGCAAATGTTTTGCACCTTTTTTGACGGTTTTTTACACCACCGTTTGCGATTATTGCATCACACATAGTTTCAGCAAAGGGTCTCTGATCGTAGTGTCGCGTTAGCAGTCTCCTGCAGTAGTGCCTAGTGTTCATACTTTCATTAGTGCAAGTTCTCTCAACAATGATAACATAATTAAATCATATTGCAATCCCTCAACGTGCAACAAAGAGTCACTCCAAAGTTCCTATCACGGACACCATAAGATAAAATTGCTTGTAGGTACGAAACCACCTCAAAGTTATTCTTTCCGATCAATCCATTGAGATATTCCTATAACTGTCACAAACGGCCCTAGAGTTCTGCGTAAAATAACACCATATGACACACATCAATCAACCCTAATGTCACCTAGGTACTCCAATGTCACCACAAGTATCCGTGGGTCAATTATACGACATGCATCAAACAAGTTCAGATTCATAATATTCAATTCAACGCGAAGAACCTAAAAGAGTGCCCCAAGATTTCTACCGGAGAAACAAGGACGAAAACATGCATCAACCCCTATGCATAGATTACCCAATGTCACCTTGGGAATCTGCGACTTGAGTGCCAAAACATACATCAAGTGAATCAATAGAACACCCCATTGTCACCACAGATATCCCATCGCAAGACATACATCAAGTGTTCTCAAATCCAATACTCAATCCAACATAATGAAACCTCAAAGAGCAAGACTCGATTCATCACAAGAAGGTAGAGGGGAAGAAACACCACATGATCCAACTATAATAACAAAGATCGCGGTACATCAAGATTGTGCCAAATCAAGAACAAGAGACAGAGAGATCAAACACATAGTTACTGGTACATACCCTTAGCTCTGAGGGTGAAATACTCCCTCCTCGTCATGGAGACCGCCGGGATGATGAAGATGGCCACTGGTGATGGTTTCCCCCTCGGCAGGGTGCCAGAACGGGCTCCCGATTGGTTTTTCGTGGCTACAGAGGCTTGCGGCGATGGAACTCCCGATCTAGGTGTATTTCTAAGGTTTTTGGAGTTTATATGAGGTGTTGGCATTGGGGACAAGTCAAGTGGACCCTCGAGGCGACTACAAAGCAGGGGGCGCGCCCTAGGGGGCGCCCCCACCCTTGTGGTTGCCTCGAGACTCCTCTTTGATATCTTTTCGCTCCAGTATTTTTTATATTTTCCAAAAATATTCTCCATAAATTTTCAGCTCGTTCTGAGAACTTTTATTTCTGCACAAAAAGATGACACCACAGTAGTTCTGCTGAAACAGCGTCAGTCCGAGTTAGTTCTAATCAAATCATACAAAAATCATATAAAATTATTGTAAACATGGCACGAATACTTTGGAGACGTTGGAGACGTATCATCCACCACCAATCCGAGTCCACATATACATCTGCCTGTCCACCATCAATCCAAGCCTTTTCTTAATAGGTTTGTTTTTGAGATCCATCTATTTTCAGATTTGTGTTTCCTTGCGTGAGTAGGTTTGGGAAAAAAAGAGTCCGGAGACCCCCGGGCAGTTTTTAGGCCAAAATTTTCCGCAGGTGGAAATATTTTTCCCTATCCGTTTTTTACGTCCTAGGGAGCGTTTTGACACACTCCCATCATAGTCATGTTTTGTCGCACTTTTTGGTCGTCATTGCCCTGATTCCTGAAAAAATACTCAAAAAAATTTCCACTCTATCCTGTTATTTTGACTTGGGAAGAGTTTTGATACAGTCGCCATTATAATGTTTTTTAGCAAAAAAAAAGAACAAAAAAATTTACAGAGTGTGCTTTTCCTTTGTTTACGTGTCGCGTCGTGATTTTCTTAGTGTTATATGCTCGCGTCTCTAGCACGGTCTAGCCTAGGACCAGCACAATACCGTTGTTGAGTGTTTATTCAACTATCCATCTCTGAATTGATTATTGCTGGCATTTTTGCTACCATATCATAAGACCTCCTAGCTCCACATACATCTACATCGTGCGTTTGAGACCACCTAGCAATCGCCCTGTCCATGCTTTGTGAGTTTTGACTACAAAGGTTGCCGATCACCACCCGCTGCTGGGTAAGAACTGGTAAGAATTTGAGATTTTCTTGATCGATTTGTTACACCCCACCACCCCCACTTTTTATTAGTATGTAGGATCATATTCTTGTGTGTTTCTAATGCTGCTAACCATGGCAGGATCACAAGCCGACGAGATTGACTGGGAGAACATAACGAAGAAGGAGCTTCATGATAAATTTCAGGAAATGTTGAGTCAACAGGTGGAAGACGTGATGGCCAACTTTGGAAAGGCACTGGATAGGATCGATGTCATTGAGAAGACAATTGGCACCAAGTTGGATGTCAAGTTCAACGAAGTACTCACACATCTACCTCAACCACCACCTGCATCTGCTACACCATTGCAACAACATCAACAACCACCTCCATGACGTGATCCAGCAGGGCGAGCGCAAGGTGTTCCTCTTGAGGTAGGACAAACTTCTGGTGCCACTGCTACTGCTGTTGATGCTTCTGTAGCTCCTGCTACTACTGCAGAGGTGGAGGACTATTACGAGGATGAGGTTGATCAAAATTATAACTACGTGCAACCACCAGCACCAGGTCAACCTCATGCATATAATCACAATGGTAGGGCTATAGAACCACCTCAGGTACGAGATTATGACCATGTTCCTAAACTAAAATTGAATATTCCATCATTTGAGGGTAGATACATTCCTAATGTATATCTTACATGGGAGTTAGAAACTGAACAACATTTCACATGCTTACAATATCCTGAGGATAGACGTGTTGCTGCTGTTGTTTGTGAATTCACTAGTTTTGCTTCTATTTTGTGGTCTGAACATTGTAGATTATATCATGATAATATCCCTACTACTTGGGCTGCTTTGGAAACTGCTATGCGTACTCGTTGGGTTCCACCATATTATCAACATGAGTTACTTCAAAAACTGTAGCGTTTGAGACAAGGAAAAAATTCTGTAGTGGAGTATTATCAGGAATTACAAACTGGCATGATTAGATGTGGTATTGTTGAGGATAATGAAGCTATGCTTGCACGTTTTATCGGTGGATTAAATAGAGAGATTCAGACCATTTTCGAGTATAAGGTGTATAACAATATCACTCGTTTATTCCATCTTGCTTGCAAAGATGAATGTGAAGTGCAGGATCGACAGGCATTGGTGCAGACTAATTTTTCTGCGGGTCGACATTCATCATGGACACCACGTGCATCTTCTACTTCCACACGTTCTGCTACACCGACACCTTTGTCAGCTGCCACCACCAGCCGTGATACAAGAAAGCAGGCACTACCATCACTATCTGCCAAAAGCACACCGACCGGGCCTGCACAGAGCTCTTCTTCATCCATGGCATCAACAGGGCACACACATTATATTATTTGTCATTGTTGTAAGGGTAGAGGTCATTATGCGAGAGAATGCAAATCTCCGCATGTTATGATTGCTACTGAGGATGGTGGGTATGAGTCCGCTAGTGACTATGATGAGGAGACGTTGGCTCTTATTACAAGTGAAGAACACGATGGAGATGATTCTGATCATGAGACACTGTACATGGCTGTTGAAGGTGCTCACATGTATGAAAGTTTAGTTGCTCAACATGTTTTGAGTGTGCAGGTCACACAAGCTGAGCAAAATCAGAGGCATAATTTGTTCCGTACAAAGGGAGTTGTGAACTAACATTATGTTTGCGTCATCATAGATGGAGGGAGCTGCAACAACTTGGCTAGCATGGAGATTGTGGAGAAGCTATCTCTCACCACAAGACTACATCCACATCATTACTACATCCAATGGTTCAACAACAGCGACAAGTTTAAGGAAACACATACTACTGATGTGCATTTTAGTATCTCTACATATTCTGATTATGTCGATTGTGATGTGGTAGCCGTGCAAGCATGTTCCTTATTACTTGGTAGACCATGGCAATTTTATAAAAAAATTGTACACCATGGTAGAAACAATCAGTATACTCTTGTTCATAAGGATAAACATATTACTTTGCTTCCTATGTCTCCTGATTCCATTTTCAAAGATGATATTAATAGATCTAATAAAGCAAAACAGGAGAAAAATAAGAGTGAAAATTAGATTGTGGCAAAAGAATTTGAGCAACAAATGAAGTATAATTATAAACCATCTAGTGTTGCTTCTGAAATTAAATTGAAAAGTGCATGTTTACTTGCCACCAAATCTGATATTGATGAGCTAGATTTCGGCAAATCTGTTTGCTACGCTTTTGTGAGCAAAGAGGAATTATTTTCATTCGAGGACGTGCCTTCCTCTTTGCCTCCTGCTGTCACTAACATTTTGCAGGAGTTCGCTAACGTCTTTCCACAAGACGTGCCATCGGGATTACCACCTATTCAAGGGATTGTGAATCAGATTGACTTAATTACCGGTGCTTCGCTGCCAAACCTTGTGCCATACCGTACCAATCTAGAGGAGATGAAGGAGATTATGCGTCAAGTACAGGAGCTAATCGACAAAGGTTATATACGCCAATCTCTTAGTCCTTGTGCTATTCCTATTTTACTAGTGCCAAAAAGGATGGTACATCGCGTATGTGTGTTGATTGTAGAGGCATTAATAATATTACTATTCGTTATTGTCATCCTATTCCTAGCCTCGAGGATATGCTTGATGAATTGAGTGGCTCCATAATATTCTCCAAAGTTGATTTGCATAGTGGATACCTTCAAATTCGTATGAAATTGGGAGGTGAATGGAAAATAACATTTAAAACTAAGTTGGGACTATAGGAGTGGTTAGTGATGCCTTTTGGGATAACTAATGCACCTAGTTCTTTCATGAGATTAATGAACGAAGTTTTATGTGCTTTCATTGGATGATTTGTGGTATTTTACTTTGATGTTATATTGATTTATAGCAGATATTTGGAGGAACATTTGGAACATTTACGTGGTTTTTTTATTGCTCTATGTGATGCACGTTTGTTTGGTAACCTTAGGAAGTGCACCTTTTGCACCGACTGAGTATCTTTTCTTGGCTATGTTGTTACTCCACGGGGAATTAAAGTTGATAAAGCCGAGATTGAAGCTATTGAGAGTTGGCCGCAGCCCAAAACAGTCACACAAGTGAGAAGTTTCCTTGGCCTCGCTAGTTTCTATAGGAGTTTGTGAGATATTTCAGCACCATTGCTGCACCTCTCAATGAGCTTACAAAGAAGGACCTCCCTTTTGTTTGGGGTACCGCACAGTAAGAAGCCTTCCCAGTATTGAAAGATAAGTTGACACATGCTCCTCTACTCCAACTTCCTGATTTTAATAAGACTTTGAGATTGTATGTGATGCTAGTGGAATTGGATTGGGAGGTGTGTTATTACAAGATGGTAAACTTGTTGCATACTTTTCAGAAAAATTGAGTTGGTCTAGTCTGAATTACTCTACTTATGATAAGGAATTGTATGCTCTTGTTCAGATTTTTGAAACATGGCAACATATTTATGGCCCAAAGAATTTGTTATTCATTCTGATCATGAATCTTTGAAACATATTATAATTCAAGCAAAACTAAACCGTAGACATGCTAAATTGGTTGAATTCATTAAGACATTTCACTTATGTCATTAAATACAAGAAGGGTAAAGAAAATGTTATTACTGATGCATTGTCTCGTCGTTATACCATGCTTTCACAACTTGACTTTTAAATATTTGGTTGACCATCAAAGATCAATCCTAAATTTAAAGATGTATTGCAGAATTGTAAAGAAACGAGAACATGGAACAAGTTCGTCGTTAACGATAGATTTGTGTTCCGTGCTAACAAGCTATGCATTCCAGTTAGCTCTGTTCGTCTTTTGTTGTTGCAGGAGGCGCATGGAGGACTTATGGGAAAATTTAGCATGAAGAAGACGAAGGATGTACTTGCTACATGTAAGTGCATCTAGTCCCACCCCTAGTTGGTTTTGGAGTATTGACGACAAAATAGGTTGAGGGACTAATGTGTTTGTGAGAATTGTAGGATAACATAGGTAGTTGTCCCTTATTGATTCGATTTACCCACCAGATATGACCCCTAAAAATGTGAGAAGACAGTGAAGACAATGGTGGTTCATGAAGACATTCACGATGAAGATTATGACATGTGAAGACATTCACTTGAAGACTATGGAGTGCGAAGACTTATTTATTTCGTAGTTTCCTTTTCTTCTTTATTGAGTCATAGGAACCACCGTACTATTAAGTGGGGTCCAAGTGAACAAAGTCAGAGTGACTTATGTGATGTTCAACCAAAATCCTATCCAGAGCTAGATGAGTCAGCTTTACTTGCAGCCCAAGTCAAGCTGCCGCGTATGTTTCAAATCTGACCATTGGACACGTGTCGGTTCCTTAGTGACCCAGGGTCATTTCGGACATATCAGGCCGGTTGCCTCCTGGCTATAAATAGCCCACCCCTTACACCTTAAATTGGTGACTACTTAGAGTCAGTACAGTTCTTTTGTCGTTTGAGAGCAACCCACCTCTGAAGCCTCTGAGAGAGAGATCCTTGCGAGGACAAAGCCCAAAACACCAATAGCCAAAGAGTGTTAGGCATCACTGAAGTCTTTCTATCCGCCTGACCTGAAGACTTGTTACACTTGAGGACTATGAATCCTGCAGCCGGTTAGGCGTCGCGTTCTGAGCATCCAAGAGCCATTGTGGATTGCCGGTGAACGAAGTTTGTGAAGGTTTGGAAGTCTACCTTGAAGACTTACCAGAGTGATTGGGCGAGGACTTGGTGTCCTCAGCTCAAGGGGAATAAGGTGAAGACGCGGTCTTATGAGTTCAATCTCAGCCTCCCTAACGAGTACAGTTGTCACAGCAACTGGAACTAGTCTACCAAATCCTTGTCTTTGCCAAGCAACTGGTTCTATCCCCCACTTCCCTTTACTTTACTGTTTGTCTTCGTGAAGTCATTGCTTGCCTGTCTAATCTGATTGACTTCATTGTGTGAAGACTATTACCTGTTTGGCTTCATACTGTCTTCCATTCTGATCCATACTACCTAGCTGCTGATAGTCTTCGTACCTTCACTTCATTGGTTACTTGACTATGGCTTGTCTAGTGTAGTCTATCTTCCGCTGCATATCAATAGGTTCATTACATCTTTTTGTCTTCAAAGACGTCGTGTTTTGAAGACTTTCAAAAAAATCGCCTATTCACCCCCCCTCTAGTCGATAACTAGCACTTTCAATTGGTATCCGCTGCGTGCCCAGTCTTTGATGGCACTGATTACCCCTACTGGATGAATAAGATGCGCATGCATCTTGTAGCCATTAACGTCAACCTCTGGTATGTCCTCAAGACAGGCGATCCTAAGGTCGGTGAAGGTGTCACCACTACTGAGGTCAAGAGGTTCGCTCAACTGGACTCGACAGGCAAGAACATCATTTGTGGTCATCTGGCCAAAGGACAGTATGGCCGTGTGAGTGCACTGGAAACTGTGCAGCTAGTCTGGGACTGGCTGTCCAAAGTCAATGAAGGCGTCTCAACTTAGAGAGATTCGAGTACTGATGTTCTTCGCAACCTCTTCAACCGCTTAAAAATAAATGACAATAAGAATGTCCAGCTCACATTTGATCACCTCACTGATATCACAAATGAGCTTCGCGCTCTTGGCACAACTGAGATCACCAAGCATGAAATCATCAAGAAGCTCCTGAGATCACTTGACACCTCATTTGACACCCTGGCCCTGATAATACAAGAACGTCCTAACTTCAAAGATCTCAATCCGTCTGACATTCTTGAGAGGCTCAACACACATGAGTTCCAGCTATCTGAAAAAAGAGACATCTATGGCCCCAACTATGGCCGAACCCGTGCTTTGAAGGCAAAGGTTGTTTCCTCATCTGAAGAAGAATCTGACTGCAGTTATGAGGATCCTGAAGACAATGGAAATGATCTAGCTATGCTCATAAAGAAGTTCCAGAAGTTCTCCAAGAAGAATCGCTTCGGAAAGTCTTCAAGATCCAGCTCAAGAAATGATGAGGCTTCCACTCGTGACCACAAGAAGAGAACATGCCACAAATTCAAGAAGCCAGGCCACTACATCTCTGAGTGTCCTCAATGGGACAAGGAATCTAAGAAGAAGAAGAGAAAGGAATATGATTTTGACGACAAGAAGAAGAAGAAATCCTCAAAGTCTTCTTCAAAGTCTTAGTCTCACAAGAAGAGCTCATCCAGAAAGGCTCGTGCGTTTGTTAGCAAGGAGATGGATTCAAAGGAGGAGTCTGCTTCTGATGAGGCAGAGGTGGAGTCTGAGGAGGAGTCTGATTCAGGCGTGGCAAACCTGGCTCTAGCTTCAGCATTTGTCGCCAAGTCCATCTTCAACACTGAAGACACTGCTCACGTCACCAATGCTGAAGCCGATGATGAGGACGACCTTGCTCCGACCTAATGCTTCATGGCACGAGGTGCCAAGGTAAACTCACGCGATGCTTACTTTCAAACATCAAGTGAAGATGACTCTGAATGTGAATCCAAACCTAGCTACAAGACTCTTGCTAAAATTGCAATTGAACAACAAGCTGCTATGGAACATATTCGAAAGTTGCTAGACAAAAGCGATGACCTTTTGGATGCGGAAATGAATCAAACTCAGTCCTTAATTGAAGACATTAAAAATCTTCACGTTAAGTACGAAGAACCTTAAAGTCGTCATGAAACACTCTCAGCTATGATTATCTTCAAAGGAAGCAAGATCTAGAGAATCTAAGAGCGTCTCCTGATGTAACATCCCAAAATTCTAAAATTTGGAATGTTATATTAAATAAATAGTTTCGTCTTGTTTTCACCTATCCAGTGAACTTGTCACATCAAATTTTTGAAATTTTCAAATTTCGAAATTTGTTCAGATTCATATTCAAACTTCTTTTGATCATAACTCGAGTTTTTTAACTCCGATTGAATTGATTCTTTTTGCTAATCGAAGCTCTTGACCTAAACTTTATGATAAGACCAAATCCACCTAATTTTGGTACAGTTACAAATTGTTTTCTGTTGCAAGAGTTAATTGTTTTTTTCAAAGTTTTGTGAGATCCTTTCTTCGATTCTTTTGCATGATTGCTTATGTGTGGTTACTATTGATTGCTTACGATAGATTGATCGGAGTGTGATGAGTAGATCTATCAGGAGTTATGAGTGCGAATCATCTTCATCAACAGTACATGGCAAGTTCACACTTTTATCATACTTTTCATACGTAGTTTTATGCATTAGTTTTACCCTCAAACATTGCATGAGTAGGATTGATAACATGTGGGTATTGGGAAGTAGTTGATGAGTTAGGAACCTATTGTCTTGCATTCAAACCCAGGGTATTATTGCATTATGCTTGCACTGCTATGCTATGCTCGTAGACGTGGATTGGTTTGTGAGATTCATGAAAGATGTGAGAGTTGTTTTTAACTAAGGGAAACTTAAGGTGGCTACTTTAATACACATCTGGGTGGATTGGTTGGGGCACCCTGGGGATATACCAGTGGTTTGCTCGAGCACGTGGGGAATCCAGTGTTGTCCTAGGAGATCCCGGGGTCTCCGTGTGATCATCCTATTGGAATGCCACCCAGGCTCAAAGGGATCATAATATTATTCATCATGCCATCCTATTGGTCGTCATGGCTTGCATCATTGCAACTTCATGAGGTTGGGCACCTGCATAGAAATCTCTGCTCCTCAGGAGGCCGCCTGCGGAGGCCACTCCCTCTGGAGGTCTCAGTATCGTCCGCGTCACGAGGCTTGGCCCCTCGCAAGGGTCTTGTCTTGGTGGCCTTGCGGATGGACCGTACCGGGCCATCGATGGAGCCACGCCATGGGCCGCAGGCAGGCAAGTCTGGGCACGCTCGGACTTGGCTTTCAGGCGAAGCCAAAGGCCAAGGGCAAAGTGCCGCGGGCCCTAATCGCCTGCGGGCCAGGCTGACTCGTGGCGCTTGATGGAACGTGGGCGTCTCCACTTCTCCATGCTGCCACGACAATTGCTCGACTTGACAACTGCCCGGTGCATGCAGAGTGGCCACAATTGCTTGGAGCGTGAGAGACCGCTGGTCAGCCTTCCTTCTGCAATAAATGGGGAGCGGGTGGAGCCCCCAGCCCATCTTCATTCTCTTGCTGCTCGCTCCTTCTTCTTCTTCGTTGCGCCGCCATCTCGCCAGAGCATCCATGGAACCAGTGAGGAGGTTTTCGGCCACCGAGAAAGGAAAGGCTCCCAAGGAGGGGCTAGGATCGCCATCGATGTCAGATTTAGGGCCCAACAAACCCAAGAAAGGTTCGAACTCTTTGGCGTGTGCGAAGAACTCAATCTCTCCGGCCAACCAGCTCTTCACCCCCATGGCCTAGCTCGATGAACAAGAAAGGAGAGGGACACAACAGTTTACCCAGGTTCGGGCCACCTTGCAGTGTAAGATTCTACTCCTCCTTTGGGGTGGATTAGCCTAGCGAAGGGCTGAGGATGAACTAGTACAGAGGAAGAACAACCTCAGGAGGTCTGTTCTAGTGTGGGTGTGAGCCAAGGACTTGATCTGGATCCTCCCTACGGTGGTGGCTAAGCTATATTCATAGTGGTCTTGGTCCTCTTCCTCCAAACGAAGGCGGGAAGGGATCCCACAGTGGCCAATTTTGAAGGGGACAAGAAGTACATCATATCCTGACGAAAGGTGGTCTTCACCTGCAAGGCTTGGCGACAACATCTGTCTTGCCATCCTAGCGGTCTTGGTCTTGTTGCATGGGAATTGAAACCTTTGGTTGATTCCTCGGGACCCCGCGCCTGCATTTTCCTTCTTAGCACTAAAGAGGAATCTTGCTGCTCTGCGCCCGCTGGCGCCCGCCTGGCCTTGGTCATCATGGATTGTGTCACCTCAACCTCATGAGGTTGGCGCCTGCATAGGAATCTCGGCTCCTCTGGAGCAAGCCTGGGGAGGACGCTCCCTCCGGAGGTCTTGGCGTCGTCCGCCTCGCCAGGCTTGGCCCCTCACAAAGGTCTTCTTTGGAAGGTGCCGAAGATGGGCCATACCAGGCCATCGATGGATCCACACCGTGGGCCGCAAGAAGGCAAGTCTAGGTACCCCGATTCCGAGAACGCCAACAGTAGCCCCCGGTCCCAAGGCGCGCTCGAACTTGGCTTCGAGGTGAAGCCAAAGGGCAAAGGCAAAGCGGCGCGGGCCCCAATTGCCTACGGACCGAGTCGACGCGTGGCACTTGATGGGACGTGGGCATCTCCACTTCCCCATGCTGCCTCGGCAACTGCCCAGGCTGACAAAAAGACTGGCGCCTGCCGCCGAGCCTTCATTGCCTTCTCTTTGTCTTGCTCCAGAGCCCTTTCGCCCCGCCAAGAGCATCTCTAGATCTACCGAATTTCTCCCCCGAGTTCTTCGCTGATGGCGTCCAAGAAGGTGAAGCCCTCTGCTCTGGCCGCACACTCTTCCTCCACCCGCGCGCCGGCCCTAAGTATATCCTCCATCACCGAAGCAAGGCACCTTGCCGTCGTGCTTCCGCTGACGGCGAGCAATGACAACGAGGGGAGGGAGACAACGCTCCAGGCTGGCTCCATTGAGCGGGGGACCTTGGCGGGGACATTCTATCCCTTCTTCCTCCACAGCGTCTTTGCGGGGCTCGTCCCGCCCTTCTCCAAGTTCTTCATCGTTGTCCTCGACCATTACCAGGTTCACGCCCTGCATCTCCAGCCCAACTCCATCCTTCTCCTGTCGATCTTCGCCTTCTACTGCGAGGAGTTCGTGGGCGTGATGCCCTCCGTTGCGCTACTTCGCCACTTCTTCTTCCTTCGGATGCACGACCCGACCCAGTGCTCAGGCTGTGTCTCCTTCGTCGTGGTCCACAGCGGCAACACGCTCATGAGGGCCCGGAAGAAGGTGGAGGACTTCCCGCATAAGTGGATTTACATGGACGCCAAGGGCCTCCATGCTCGGTTGGAGCTGCCGACAAAGATGCCGGAGAAGCTGGACCAGTGGGCTCATGAGAAGCTCACCGACCCCCGGGCGGCGCCGGTGCTGAGGCTGATATAGGCGGACATGGAGTCCGGGGCGCTGACGGGGCCATGCTTGTTAGGGAGTTTCTCACGCAACGCCTGGCCCCGCTCCAGGCACACTCGCGCCCCATGTGGGATTTCAAGGGTGTGAGGGACAATATCCGGCTGCACCTAGGGAGCTTTATAGGCGAGGAGCTGAGCAAGGTTGTGCGTACCTTGCTTGAGAAGGTCCCGGGCAGCCTACCGGTGGCCTACCTCTCGCTATACCGCATTGGCTACGGGGAAGAGCTGGCTGCCGCCATGCCCATCTTCAATGAGCTGGGGCTCGTGCCGCCCAAGCTCCCCACCTCCCCGGTGCCGGTGTCCTCCGTTGAGTACTTCGAGGAGAAGGAAGAGGTGGACTCGGAGGTGACCATAGACGATGCGGCGGAGACCTCTCTCCCGTCACAGACCAAGCTTCTCTGCGGTCTCTCTGATGATGATGACATCCCCGAGCACTTGGTCGAGGGATCCCCGTGCTCCACCGAGGTCATTATGAGGTCTGGGGGCACCCCTTTGCGGAGACTGGGCCGAGTGACTCCGAAGAAGGGTGGGGTGGCATCGCTTCGCCGGGGCGACGCCCCTGCCTTGTCGTCCGTTGCCACTGCCCCGGGGCCAGCTGCCGTATTCCAGCTAATCCTCAGGTCGCGACGATGCCCACACTTAGGAAGATTGGGGGTGCCGCGTTCCTGACCAGGAAAAGGGCGTACATTGCCACTGACGAGTAAGTATCTTACCTTGTTTTCTTTCACCATCCTCGACCCCATGCCCACAATGCTCTTCTCCTCGCAACCAGGGCAGAGCCCATGGTGAAGAAGAAGGAGGAGGAAGCCGGGACCCCTGAGGCCACACCGTCCACCACGGCCCCTCGTCCGACTCCTGAGGGCGTACCTTGCGCTCCCCCATGACGGAGTGGGTGTTGGTGTCAAAAGCGGCGGATCTTGGGTAGGGGGTCCCGAACTGTGCGTCTAAGGCGGATGGTAACAGGAGGCGGGGGACACAATGTTTACCCAGGTTCGGGCCCTCTCGATGGAGGTAATACCCTACTTCCTGCTTGATTGATCTTGATGATATGAGTATTACAAGAGTTGATCTACCACGAGATCGTAGAGGCTAAACCCTAGAAGCTAGCCTATGATTATGATTGTTGTTGTCCTACGGACTAAACCCTCCGCTTTATATAGACACCGGAGGGGGCTAGGATTACACAGAGTCGGTTACAAGGGAGGAGATCTACATATCTGAATTGCCAAGCTTGCCTTCCACGCAAAGGAGAGTCCCACCCGGACACGGGACGAAGTCTTCAATCTTGTATCTTCATAGTCCAATAGTCTGGCCAAAGTATGTAGTCCGGCTGTCCGAGGACCCCCTAATCCAGGAATCCCTCAGTAGCCCCTGAACCAGGCTTCAATGACAATGAGTCCAGCGCGCAGATTGTCTTCGGCATTGCAAGGCGGGTTCCTCCTCTGAATACTCAATAGAAGATTTTGAACACAACGATCGTGTCCGGCTCTGCAAAACAAATTCCACATACCATCGTAGAGAGTACAATATCCCACAAATCTAATCTGCTAACAAATTTCATAGCGTTACATCATGCCATGGCCCGGTCATTATTCGAACCGTTTTCTCAACCAGCTATTGCACATATTGCGAGGCAGTTTTCCTGGCACGTCTTGTTGAAGCAAAGATCGTGTCCCTTTATTACGAGATTCTCATCAATACGGGTGTGGGTAACCCAACCGAGCCATCAATCACGGCGCTTGGGGAATAAGCGAGTTTACCAGGCAAGTGGGGAGACGCACAGTTTCTACCGCCCTTATAAAGGGACAAGGACTCCTCTTTTTCACCCACGCCTTCTTCCCTGCCCATCCATTCTCGCGCACTCGAGCTCCAGCGCCCAAGTTTGCATTTTCTCCGCAAAACCACTCCAAACATGTCCAGAGCGGGAGGCAAGTGGATGGTCTCCTCCGTTACGGAGGAGAACATTCTGGCTTCAGGAAGCCCGATGCACGCGGAACGCCAGCGCACCGGCTCCCAGACGCGGGGTAGATCGTCCCTGCTCCAGAACCCCACGAGAGGGTTGTATCCTTACCCACTTCGTCTGCGAGCTAGGATTTCCCCTCCACCCATTTGTCCGCGAGCTCATGTTCTACTATGGGCTGGACTTCCATGATCTGGCACCTAATTTCATCCTCAACATCTCGGCGTTTATCGTCGTGTGCGAGGCCTTCCTCCGTATCAAGCGCCACTTCGGCCTGTGGCTGAAGACCTTCAACGTTAAACTGAAGGTGGTGGTCGGCCAGCAAGCGGAGTGCGGAGGCGCCATGGTGGGCAAAATGCCCAACGTCACCTGGCTCGGAGGCTCCTATGTGGAAACCGTGAAGGGGTGGCAATCGGGGTGGTTCAACATCACCGAGCCGCGCGACACCAACTGGGTGGCGGCCCCCGAATTTTGATCCGGCATCCCCATGCAGCTCACCTCCTGGAAAGAGAAGGGCATATCCTGGGGTTCATCGGTGGATCTGACCGGACTCCAGAACTGCGTTAAAAACATGATAAGCAAGAAAATCAAGCTTGTTAACGTGGTCCTGGTCATGCTCTTCCGCCGGATCCTCCTGTGTCAAAGACGGGCATTCAATATGTGGGATTTCGACCCGGCTAAGCACCAGACGCCGCGAGAGCTCTTTGACACGACGCACCAAGACATCTGGAAGGTGTTGTTCATGTCCGCCGAGGTACCTCCTCCCCTTACCGAAGATCGCGGACTCAGCGCAAAGCGCCCTACCAATCCGGTAAGCTCCTTATATCTCATAAGATGTTCCTTTCCCCTGTATAATCATGTCAGAGATCTAAGCCTCCACGCCATTTAACAGGACTGGGTCGCGACAGCGGAGCGGATCGATTGTCCGGCCCCACTGCCCGAAGATCCAGCAAGGGCTCTCTTAACGGAGATGCTGGTTCCGGCGCCCTATGAGGCGTCGGAGAAGAAGGCCAAGAAGAAGGTCGCGAGGACCAGGAAAGGTCTCCGGCAAGGTTGTATCGGACTCATCGTCCGATAACACCAAGGCGCCCTCCTCCCACGAAAACGAGGAGGAGGAAGAGGAAAGTTCTCCCCGGCAGGGGAGACAAGAAAGGAAGGCCACCCCATGCAGGGAGGCCGAAGGGTCCAAGAAGGAAGGAACCTCCTTCGGACTGCTCCACGATGGCCGCTTCAGGGGGCGAGGAGTGGTTACCCAGGGACAAGCCCCTGGCGAAGTCGTAAGTATCTGGATACCAAAATAGTTCTTGGTATGTTTTATTTTATTGCTTCTTATCATGCCAAACATGATCATGCAATCCATGTAAAGCACATATCGATGTATCCTATTCGGATGAGTCTTTGGGCCAGTCGGAGATGAACATCGATTCACTCCCGACCGCCTCCTCCGCCCGCCCTATGAACGACGTCGAGGTGTTGTCTCAAAGGGCACTGAACCAAGGGGAGATAGTTCCGGAGGCGCCCCAAGGCGACATTCCAGACGCTGGGCGCATGGGTGGCAAGACTCCCATGGGCTCTAACACCGGGGGTAGCAAGTTTAGCCCCCAGCCGAATACTGCGCCGGAACCTCCAGTGGTTTTGGATTCTGTCAGGCGACCCCTCGCCAAGGGGGCAAGCCGTCTGTGCTGATGGCCTTTGTCCATCCAAAGGCATCGGACAATTTGCTGGAAGCGCTTCGCGGCGCTTCCATTAACGAAGAGCACCGCACTATCATGAGTGCGGTGGTCAAGAAGGTTCGGTCCGCCAAAAGCGGACTAACTGAAGCCTGTCCCAGCCTCCTAACAGGCTTTGAGGTAAGTAATCAAATTATGAGAAAATGTTACAGCATAGACAGTAGCCCCTGATGCTCTGTTTGGTGTTCGCAAAGAAAGGCCGAACAGAGGATCAAATAATAATCACAGGAGTCTAATCAAAATATGTCTATGTGAATAAGTAGGCTGTTGCAATGTTGCTTTGCTTAGCTTTTTCTTTCTTTCCTGCATCGGAAAATGAAACCTGTATGTGCCCAGAGGGGCGTGTATCGAACTGTGGTTCTTTGGTTAATGCATTGTGCAAGTCATTCCCATGTCGTGTTGTTATTTTGCACAAACATAACTTAACCTGGCGCGTTTAGAAAACCCTTTCCCTTGCGTGGTGTCCGCGTTGCTCAGAAACTACAAAAAAATCGTTAGGGGGTGTACCAAAGGATTTGCCATCCACCCAAGCCTCGACTTGGCGCCTTGCATCGCGGTACCCGAGGGGCACGGATTTAGGAGAGGTGTGCCAGCTTCCAGGCTCGAACGAGGGTAGCTCGCGAGAAGGCAAATAGAAGAGAAATGCTCGCGAGGGCACTTGCCCAGCCCCCTCGCGAGGTATGCGAGAGAGAGAACAAGAGCAAACTAGAGCCAAAAAAAGCGGTAAAAGGCTGGGGAACCAAATCAGCAATGAACACCAAGAGCAACTCTGATTAAGGAAAAGCAAGCCAACTACGGAAAGCAAATGAAAAGCCGCGTCCGGCACCTAATCTAGTTTTCATGTCTTCCCGCCAGCGTGGAGCTAAGTGTTGTCCACTAGGCGTGGGAGGGAGCCCCAGGGCCTGAGGCCGGCGCTCCTGAGACTCCGGGGCGTGTACAGCCCCAACTCATTATTACGTGAGAGTGTCATGGGCGGTGATTCTTCACAGGCACCGGGCCTTCTTTACATGCTCTATGCCTTTCTTCTCAGGCTCTGGGCCTTGCTTCTCAGGCTCTGGGCCTTGCTTCTCAGGCTCTCGGCCTTGCTTCTCAGGCTTTGGGCCTTGCTTCTTAGGCTCTGGGCCTTGCTTCATGGATAGAACTTCCGGAGGTGATGGATGTTCCAGGCATTCTGGATGGGTGTCCCATCCTACGTCTCCAGGCGTGCTGCACCCGGCCTAGAGACATGAACGACCCTGAACGGGCCCTCCCACATGGGGGAAAGCTTGTGCAGCCCTTCCCTGGAGAGGACCCGCCTCAGGACGAGGTCGCCTACCTCGAGCGTACTTGAGCGGATGTTGCGGCAATGGTACCGCCACAGAGCTTGTTGGTACCTTGCTGCCCTCAATGCGGCTTCGCGACGGCGCTCCTCCCCCAGCCGGAGATCTATCCCCCGCGTGGCGTCCTGTTGCGCTTCATCGAATGCCAGGACCCGAGCGGAGCGATGCCTGACCTCATGAGGGAGGACTTCTTCAGCTCCATAGACGAGGAAGAATGGAGTCTCACCCATTAGCTTGGTGGCAGTGGTACGAATGGACCACAGCACGGACTGGAGTTCGTCGTGCCAGCCCCTGCCGCAGGCCTCCAGCTTCTTCTTGAAGGTCCTCGTCTTGAGGCCCCTCAGGACCTCAGCGTTGGCGCGTTCGGCTTGACCATTGCTCCTGGGGTGGACCACCGAAGCGTAGCAAATCTGCGTTCCAAGGTTAGCATAGTAGGTTTTGAAGAGGTTACTAGTAAACCGCGAGCCGTTATCTGTGATGATGCGGTTGGGAATTGATACGTCTCCAACGTATCTATAATTTTTGATTGCTCCATGCTATAATATCTACTGTTTTGGACCATATTGGGATTTATTTTCCACTTTTACATTACTTTTGGGACTAACCTATTAACCGGAGGCCCAGCCCATAATTGCTGTTTTTTTGCCTATTTCAGTGTTTCGAAGAAACGGAATATCAAACGGAGTCCAAACGGAATGAAACCTTCAGGAACGTGATTTTCTCAACAAATATGATCCAGGAGACTTGGACCCTCCGTCAAGAAAGGAGGGAGGCGGCCAAGAGGGTGGAGGGCGCCCCCCCTAGGGCGCGCCCCCTGCCTCGAGGGCCCCCCTTTGCTCCACCGACATACTCCTTCCTCCTATATATACCTACATACCCCCAAACGATCGAATCTGGAGCCAAAACCTAATTCCACCACCGCAACCTTACATGCCCATGAGATCCCATCTTGGGCCCTGTTAGGAGCTCCATGGGAAGGGAATCCACCACGTAGGCTTCTAAATCATCACCATAGCCTCTCACGATGAAGTGTGAGTAGTTTACCTCAGACCTTGGTCCATAATTAGTAGCTAGATGGCTTCTTCTCTCTTTTGGATCTCAATACAATGTTCTCCCCTCTCTCGTGGAGATCTATTCTATGTAATCTTCTTTTTGCGGTGTGTTTGTTGAGACCGATGAATTGTAGGTTTATGATCAAGATTATCTATGAAATATATTTGAATCTTCTCTGAATTCTTTTATGCATGATTGGTTATCTTTGCAAGTCTCTTCGAATTATCAGTTTGATTTGGCCTACTAGATTGGTTTTTCTTGCAATGGGAGAAGTGCTTAGCTTTGGGTCCAATCTTGCGGTGTCCTTTCCCGGTGTGATGGGGGCAGCAAGGCACGTATTATATTGTTGCCATCGAGGATAACAAGATGGGGTATTTATCATATTGCATGAATTTATTCCTCTACATCATGTCATCTTGCTTAAGGCATTACTCTGTTTTCTTGAACTTAATACTCTAGATGCATGTTGGATAGCGGTCGATGAGTGGAGTAATAGTAGCAGATGCAGGAAGGAGTCGGTCTACTTGTCTCGGACGTGATTCCTATATACATGATCATACCTAGATATTCTCATAACTATGCTCAATTCTGTCAATTGCTTAACAGTAATTTGTTCACCCACCGTTGAATACTTATGCTCTTGAGAGAAGCCACTAGTGAAATCTATGGCCCCCGGGTCTATTCTCATCATATCAATCTTCAATCACTCTATTATTGTTTGCTTTTTTACTTTGCCTTTTTATTTTACCTTGCATCTTTATATCAAAAATACCAAACATATTATCTATCATCTCTATCAGATCTCACACTCGTAAGTGACCGTGAAGGGATTGACAACCCCTAATCGCGTTGGTTGCGTTGAGCTATTTGTTTTGTGTAGGTACGAGGGACTTGCGTGTAGCCTCCTACTGGATTGATACCTTGGTTCTCAAAAACTGATGGAAATACTTACTCTACTCTGCTGCATGATCCTTTCCTCTTCAAGGAAATCCAACGCAGTGCTCAAGAGGTAGCAGGAAGATTTCTGGCGCCGTTGCCGGGGAGTCTACGTAAAAGTCAACATACCAAGTACCCATCACAATCCCTTATCTCTCGCATTAAATTATTTGCCATTTGCCTCTCGTTTTCGTCTCCCCCACTTCATCCTTGCCGTTTTATTCGCCCTCACTTTTCTGTTTGTCTTTTTTTCTTCGCTTGCTTTTTGTTTGCTCGTGTGTTGGATTGCTTGCTTGTCACGATGGCTCAAGATAATACCAAATTGTGTGACTTTACCAATACCAACAATAATGATTTCCTTAGCACTCCAATTGCTCCTCTTACCAATACTGAATCTTGTGAAATCAATACTGCTTTGTTGAATCTTGTTATGAAAGATCAATTCGCCGGCCTTCCTAGTGAAGATGCCGCTACTCATCAGCTTTGTTGATTTATGTGATATGCAAAAGAACAAAGATGTCGATAATGATATTGTTAAATTGAAGCTATTTTCTTAGGGATCGTGCTAAAGCTTGGTTTTCGTCTTTGCCTAAAAATAGTATTGATTCTTGGAACAAGTGCAAAGATGCTTTTATATCTAACTATTTTGCTCCCGCTAAGATCATCTCTCTTAGAAACGATATTATGAATTTTAAGCAACTTGATCATGAACATGTTGCACAAGCTTGGGAGAGAATGAAATTAATGATACATAATTGTCCTACTCATGGTTTGAATTTATGGTTGATTATAAAAAAATTATGCCGGATTGAATTTTGCTTCTAGAAATCTTTTAGATTCGGCCGCGGGAGGCACTTTTATGGAAATCACTTTATGAGATGCTACTAAACTCCTAGATAATATTATGGTTAATTATTCTCAATGGCACATTGAAAGATCTACTAATAAAAAAGTGCATGCGATAGAACAAATTAATGTTTTGATTGGAAAGATGGATCAACTTATGAAATTATTTGCTACTAAGAGTGTTTCTTCTGATCCTAATGATATGCCTTTGTCTACTTTGATTAAGAATAATAATGAATCTATGGATGTGAATTTTGTTGGTAGGAATAATTTTGGTAACAACGCATTATAGAGGGAACTTTAATCCTAGGCCTTATCCTAGTAATCCTTCTAATAATTATGGAAATTCCTACAACAACTCTTATGTAAATTTTAATAAGATGCCCTCTGAATTTGAGACTAGTGTTAAAGAGTTTATGAATTCGCAAAAGAATTTTAATGCTTTGCTTGAAGAGAAACTTCTTAAAATTGATGAATTGGCTAGGAACGTTGATATAATTTCTCTTGATGTTGATTCTTTAAAGCTTAGATCTATTCCTCCTAAGCATGATATCAATGAGTCTCTCAAAGCCATGAGAATTTCCATTGATGAGTGCAAGGAAAGAACCGCTAGGATGCGTGCTACGAAAGATGCCTTTATTAAAGCGTGTTCTTCACATACCTATGAAAATCAAGATGAAGATCAAAAAGTTATTGATGTGTTCCCTATTAAATCTTTGTTTTGCAATATGAATCTTGATGACACTGAATATGATCCACCTTTACCTAGAAGGCGTTCCAAAAATTCGGAGTTTTTAGATCTTGATTATGAAATTGATAAAAGTGGGATTGAAAAGAGAAAAACCATAGATGTTGCTAAACCACTATATTGGATTTCAAGGAATTTAATTATGAAAGTTACTCTTTAATTGATTGTATTTCCTTGTTGCAATCCGTGCTAAATTCTCCTCATGCTTATAGTCAAATAAAGCGTTTACTAAACATATCGTTGATGCCTTGATGCAATCTTATGAAGAAAAACTTGAGTTGGAAGTTTCTATCCCTAGAAAAAATTTTGATGAGTGGGAAACAACTATTAAAATTAATATTAAGGATCATGAATTTGATGCTTTATGTGATTTGGGTGCTAGTGTTTCCACTATTCCCAAAACTTTGTGTGATTTGCTAGATTTCCGCGATTTTGATGATAGCTTTCTAAACTTGCACCTTGCGGATTCCACTATTAAGAAACCTATGGGAAGAATTAATTTTGTTCTAATTGTTGCAAATAGGAATTATGTGCCCGTAGATTTTATCGTTCTTGATATAGATTGCAATCCTTCTTGCCCTATTATTCTTGGTAGACCTTTCCTTAGAACGATTGGTGCAATTATTGATATGAAGGAAGGGAATATTAGATTCCAATTTCCATTAAAGAAGGGCATGGAACACTTCCCTATAAACAAAATAAAATTACCATATGAATCTATCATGAGAGCCACTTATGGATTGCCTACCAAAGATGGCAATACCTTGATCTATCCTTGCTTTTATGCCTAGCTAGGGGCATTAAACGATAGCGCTTGTTGGGAGGCAACCCAATTTTATTTTAGTTTTTTGCTTTTTGTTTCGGTTTAGGAATAAATAATCCATCTACCTTCTGTTTAGATGTGGTTTTATCTTTTAATTAGTGTTTGTGCCAAGTTAAACCTATAGGATCTTCTTGGATGATAGTTATTTGATCTTGCTGTAATTTCCGGAAACTTTCTGTTCACGAAAACAATTGTTAAAAATCACTAGAACGTGATAAAATACTGATTCCAATTGCTTCGGATCAATAAAAGTTTTTCCTAGGTCGTCCTATTTTTGCTGATTTTTTGGAGTTCCAGAAGTTTGCGTTAGTTACAGATTACTACAGACTATTCTGTTTTTGACAGATTCTGTTTTTCGTGTGTTGTTTGCTTATTTTGATGAATCTATGGCTACTAAAATAGTTTATAATCCATAGAGAAGTTAGAATACAGTAGGTTTAACACCAATATAAATAAAGAATGAGTTCATTAGAGTACCTTGAAGTGGTATTTTGTTTTCTTTCGCTAACGGAGCTCATGAGATTTCTGTTGAGTTTTGTGTTGTGAAGTTTTCGAGTTTTGGGTGAAATCTTTTGATGGATTATGGAAAAAGGAGTGGCAAGAGCCTAAGCTTGGGGATGTCCATGTCACCCCCAAGATAATCCGAGGACACCAAAAAGTCAAAGCTTGGGGAAGCCCCGGAAGGCATCCCCTCTTTCGTCTACTTCCATCGGTAACTTTACTTGGAGCTATATTTTTATTCACCACATGATATTTGTTTTGCTTGGAGCGTCTTGTATGATTTGAGGCTTTGCTTTTTAGTTTACCACAATCATACTTGCTGTACACACCTTTTGAGAGAGCCATACATGAATTGGAATTTTATAGAATACTCTATGTGCTTCACTTATATCTTTTGAGCTATATAGTTTTGCTCTAGTGCTTCACTTATATCTTTTAGAGCATGGTGGTGGATTTGTTTTATAGAAACTATTGATCTATCATGCTTCAGTTAGATTATTTTGAGAGTCTTAAATAGCATGGTAATTTGCTTAATAATAATATGCTTGGTATTCAAGATTTGTAAAACTTTCTTTTGAGTGCCTTGAATACTAAGAAAAGTTTGATGCTTGATAATTGTTTTGAGATATGAAGATGGTGATATTAGAGTCATGCTAGTTGAGTAGTTATGAATTTGAGAAATACTTGTGCTAAATTTTGTGATTCCCGTAGCATGCACGTATGGTGAACCGTTATGTGATGAAGTCGGAGCATAATTTATTTATTGAGTGTCTTCCTTATGAGTGGCGGTCGGGAATGACGATGGTCTTTTCCTACCAATCTATCCCCCTAGGAGCATGCGCGTAATACTTTGCTTTGATAACTTCTAAACTTTTGCAATAAGTATATGAGTTCTTTATGACTAATGTTGAGTCCATGGATTATACGCACTTTTCCCATCCTTCCACCATTGCTAGCCTCTCTAATACCGCGCACTTTTAGCGGTATCATACACCCACCATATACCTTCCTCAAAACAGCCACCATACCTACCTATCATGGCATTTCCATAGCCATTCCAAGATATATTGCCATGCAACTTTCCACCGTTCCGTTTATTATGACACGCTCCACCATTCTATTCCACATATAGTGCTATATCCATGGCTCACGCTCATGTATTGCGTGAAGATTGAAAAAGTTTTGAAAATGTTAAAAGTATGAAACAATTGCTTGGCTTGTCATCGGGGTTGTGCATGATTTAAATACTTTGCGTGGTGAAGATAGAGCATAGCCAGACTATATGATTTTCTAGGGATAACTCTCTTTGGCCATGTTATTTTGAGAAGACATGATTGCTTTGTTAGTATGATTGAAGTATTATTATTTTTATGTCAATATGAACTTTTGTCTTGGATCTTTCGGATCTGAATATTCATACCAAAATTAAGAAGAGTTACATTGAAATTATGCCAAGTAGCACTCCACATCAAAAATTCTTTTTATCATTTACCTACTCAAGGACGAGCAGGAATTAAGCTTGGGGATGCCTGATACGTCTTGTCACGACCGGTTTTCCGGGTATTGATTTCCCAGAAAATGGCCCTTGTGCTCACCAGCCCCAGGATTACTGTTAGCTGATTTGGCACCAACTTGATACAGAAATTCCAAGCAAAATACAAAATATGTAGTACAAGACCATTCTGGCCTATGAGTACAACAAATGGTTTCTAGTGGTTGATGGCGGAAGCGGTTTGTGGATCATCAGTGTCTATGGGACTCCATTTCCCACAGGAACATCTAACCAGGTTAACTCCTATCTTCGTGAGGCTGCTGTCACCGTTGCTTAGGTTCCGGGGCGGTCATCGCAACGCTCCTCTCCATGCAAGAAATATGGCCAAGACAATAGCCAGGGACAAGCCAGTGAGTACTTTGAATGTACTCGCAAACATTATGAGCACGGGTATAATATAAATGATAATCATGCACTGAAATATTCTATGCTCACAGCGTCAGTCATAAAACAATATCCCTGATGCATGCAAGTAGGTTATTTATATACAACATGAATATGCAATAACGGGGTAGTAATGAAATGCACCGATCGGGTATCTGAAGCGACGCCTCGAAAGGATAGTAAATAACGAGCGTGCCTCAGTCGGGCGTCTGAGCGACACCACATAAAGGGCTTATAATGTAAGCAATAAGCATGCCACAGTCGGACGCCTAAGCGACACCACATAAAGGGCTCATAAATAAATAATAAGCATGCCACAGTCGGGCGTCTCAGCGACACCACATAAAGGGCTCATAAATAAATAATAAGCATGCCACAGTTGGGCGTCTGCGCGACACCACATAAGGGCTCATAAAGTAAATACAGTCATAGTGAATATCCAGGAGGTAGAACCATCCCAGGGATACTCAATACTTCAAATAATATAAAGGGGTTAGTCCATAATAATAATAATCATAATCATCATATGTCACACGTCATGATCCATGTTCTGGTTTAGTAGTTTCTCCTCCGAAGACCGACACTAAGACCGACACTCGACCCATCCTGCATGTAGTCCTAACCATGGACACGGCTATTTGAATAGATTTAACCTCTGCAGAGGGTGTACTCTTTACCCACGAGTAACGGATTTCTTTAGTCCATCGGGACTAATTCCGTCTGATCTTTTAATTGAAAACACACCTGACTTGCACACACCAGCTTAACTTACCAGTGTCTGGAATCACCCACGACACGTGTCAAGCAAAACTCTAAGTGGGGAGGCTACAACCTCACGTAGCATGGGATCAAATTTATATCGCGCGCTCTAAGGGGTGCCCCCCTCTCGGTCCCAACTGGAAACACCCATGCCCCCGGACCAGGTGGCCTGCCTACCGGCTGCAGTCGGTATCTTCCATCGTGGCCTCTCTGTACGGTGTGTGCCAAGAAAGGGGTTGACAACTTACTAAAACGCACCCTACCTGCGGCAGGGCAAGTGGTAGTACGAAACAAGTATGGGGGTTACTGGAACAAGACTCGATCTATGGTCGACTCAGGAGGATTATAAATTCCCAGCATGAAATGTGTGACAAAATATTTCAACCAATGTAATCACCACTCATTATACCTTACTATGCCATACGGACATAACCGTCCCGACGGAGACCGGTGACAAGCTCATGCCTACCCAAGGCGTAAGCTTTCCGGATTCTTTTCCGGCATGCATGCAAGGCACATGAGGATGATTACCATCACAAGTATATTCATTTCCAACAGCAAGGAAATCACTAATATGCAATTCAAGCAAATGATCGCATCACCACATAAAATAACGTGATCTCCGTATTAGGGCGGTGTTATAAGCGTGCCAACTAACACACGAAAATATTGTGCCAGGGTTCAGAATGCTTGCCTTCAAGTTGTGTAGAGGCAGGGGGCATCCTAAAACTTTTGAAAGTTTTCTTCTTCGCCAAAAATCCTATTTTGTAAAATATTCAAATAACACATACTTCAAAAACAGTGCATAGAAGTTGTCTGAATTTTTTTCAAATAAATCTTAAAATAAAATAGACTAAATTTGAGAGAGGTAGGAAAAAGAATGAACTCATTTGGAGTTTTATTTAAAAAGATATAGCCAGTCAAAGTTTAGTCAAATTTCTGGTTTAAAAAAATAGAAAAAGAAAAACGCTTCGGATAAATACCGTCGAAGGCGTACTCACGAGAATCGCCTTCACTTATCCGCATGGACCGGGCTGGAGTCATCGACGGTGGGCCCACCTGGCCCACTGGTTAGGTTTGACCAGTCCACGCGCGCGTCGTCTCCTCCGACCGAACAGAGGCGGAGCTCCGGCGATCGCCTCCGGCAAACGGAGGCATCCCACGGGGATCCAAGGACAGGGATGGATCCGCAAGATCAGGGCGGTCCTTCCGGTGGTCGACTTGCCGGCGGGGACGGAGTGAGTCATCGGCGGCGAGCTTCGCGACGGTCGGTGGCTTCGGGAGTTTTAGGGGTTTGAACTACGGTGGCTTTCGATCGCGTTTGAGGTGCTGGGCGGCTCCGCAGGGGCGACGGGAGAAGGTTGGTGGCACTGGTTGGACGGGAGGGGCTCTGGTTGCGGTGAACGGAGCTGGGACGTGGCGGCGGCCGAACCGGCCAGAGTCGGGGAAGATGGCTTCCCCGACGATTCTTAATCGTGGGGTGCCATGGGGGTGGCCTGCGGTCGCCTGAGTGGCTGGACGTGCTCGGGGGCCCCTACTTATAGCGCGGCTAGGTCGGTTTGCGGCGGCCGGATAAGAACGACGGCGGACCGCCGTTCTATAGCTTGTAGGGCACCGTGTCGGGGCTGGGGATGGCGGCAGGAGCTAGCGGACGAGCGGGCACTGCTCCAGGGGCGAGCTGGCGAGCGGGAGCGGATCGAGCGGCGCCGACCAGTGCAGAGGCTGTCGTGGCGGCTAGCTTCTGGCTTGCCGGAGACGTGGCGAGGGGCTGTGGTGCTCGTGGGGGTGTACGTGTCGAGGCTTGGCCCTACGCTGCGAGCGGTAGAGTGATTGGATAAGCTCGGGGAAACAGGCCAGGGGCACGGCGGCTCGGGCGCGGCACGTGCAAAGCAGCAGCGCTCTAAGCGCGCACGCCCACTGTGTGCTTTCGGCGAAAAGCCGCTTGCTACAGGGCTTGGGTGAGGCTGGCACTTAGCAGACCTAGGTTAGGAGTGTCTAGGAGTTTAGTGGACAAGGTGGTTAGGCAAAGGAAGCAGGTTCATTGCACGGATCGTAGACTATGCCAAACCGATCATGCCCATAAGGTGTTTGACAAAATGCCAAGGGCACTTAGGCATTTCTTGGGGTGTCCAAACTCTCCAGGCTAGTGTCTCTTTAATTGCAAAAGAGGGTGGTAAGGTCATTTGGGCAAAAGAAGAAACTTGCTAGTGGAAGTTTTTCAAAACCTCAGTTCTGGACAGAAGGTAAATGGCATCATTGCATGGACCAAAAATCTCCCAATGGGTCCAATCTCCTGGACTTAAGGGTTTGGTAAGGTGTACTACAAGCAGGAGAAAGCTCATGGGTAGAGGAGCAAGTTAGAAGATGGTTGCAGTACAAATCACCAAGTTGCACCAGAATGAAGATGAGGATGATTCACTCAAATCTTTCAAAGAACATCCCTGGATTTTTGCATAAAGTTGAATAATGTACTCCTACTGACATCCCAAATTTTTAGTACAAGTTTTAAAGAAATATTTAAATAGGTTGTAGTGAAAAATTGCCCACTGGACCAGATTTGAAAATTTGATGTAGAGCTCAAAATATCCAAAGAATGAAATATATTTTTGCATAAAGTGATTTAAAAACATCACATGACATCCCCAAATTTTGGTGGGATTTTTAAAAGAATTTATCAAAGGGTTGTAGTGCAAATGGGGTCCTAAACGTATGAAAAACCAATTTAGAGAAATAAAGCTCAGGGGGAAATAATTATATAGATAATCCCACTGATAAAAGAATTGTTTTATTTGAGAGGGTAAACAAGTCCAATAATAATTGGAAAGTTTTTACTAGGGGTGAAAATTCCACAACTTAGGGGAAAAGAGAGGCTCTGAGATCAAGAATAAATCCAGAAAAATAAAAATTTAATTTCCTGGCAAAATTTTAATTAAAAAAAACAAGGTTAAAATTTTGGGGTGTTACACGTCTCCAACGTGTCTATAATTTTTGATTGCTCCATGCTACATTATCTACTGTTTTGGACCATATTGGGCTTTATTTTCCACTTTTACATTACTTTTGGGACTAACCTATTAACCAGAGGCCCAGCCCAGAATTGCTTTTTTTTGCCTATTTCAGTGTTTCGAAGAAATGGAATATCAAACGGAGTCCAAACGGAATGAAACCTTCAGGAACGTGATTTTCTCAACAAATATGATCCAGGAGACTTGGACCCTCCGTTAAGAAAGGAGGGAGGCGGCCACGAGGGTGGAGGCCCCCCCCTGGGGCGCGCCCCCTGCCTCGTGGGCCCCCCTTTGCTCCACCGGCGTACTCCTTCCTCGTATATATACCTACGTACCCCCACACGATCAGATACGGAGCCAAAAACCTAATTCCACCGTCGCAACCTTCTGTACCCACGAGATCCCATCTTGGGGCCTGTTCCAGAGCTCCGCCGGAAGGGGAATCCACCATGGAGGGCTTCTACATCATCACCATAGCCTCTACGATGAAGTGTGGGTAGTTTACCTCAGACCTTCGGGTCCATAGTTAGTAGCTAGATGGCTTCTTCTCTCTTTTTGGATCTCAATACAATGTTCTCCCCCTCTCTCGTGGAGTTCTATTCGATGTAATCTTCTTTTTGCGGTGTGTTTGTTGAGACCGATGAATTGTGGGTTTATGATCAAGATTATCTATGAACAATATTTGAATCTTCTCTGAATTCTTTTATATATGATTGGTTATCTTTGCAAGTCTCTTCGAATTATCAGTTTGGTTTGGCCTACTAGATTGGTTTTTCTTGCAATGGAAGAAGTGCTTAGCTTTGGGTTCAATCTTGCGGTGTCCTTTCCCAGTGACAGTAGGGGAAACAAGGTACGTATTGTATTGTTGCCATCGAGGATAACAAGATGGGGTATTTATCATATTGCATGAATTTATTCCTCTACGTCATGTCATCTTGCTTAAGGCGTTACTCTGTTTTCTTGAACTTAATACTCTAGATGCATGCTGGATAGCGGTCGATGAGTGGAGTAATAGTAGTAGAAGCAGGCAGGAGTCGGTCTACTTGTCTCGGATGTGATGCCTATATACATGATGATACCTAGATATTCTCATAACTATGCTCACTTCTATCAATTGCTTAACAGTAATTTGTTCACCCACCGTAGAATACTTATGCTCTTGAGAGAAGACACTAGTGAAATCTATGGCCCCTGGGTCTATTCTCATCATATCAATCTTCAATCACTTTATTATTGCTTTGCTTTTTTACTTTGCCTTTTTATTTTACCTTGCATCTTTATATCAAAAATACCAAAAATATTATCTATCATCTGTATCAGATCTCACCCTCGTAAGTGATCGTGAAGGGATTGACAACCCCTAATCGCGTTGGTTGCGTTGAGCTATTTGTTTTGTGTAGGTACTAGGGACTTGCGTGTAGCCTCCTACTGGATTGATACCTTGGTTCTCAAAAACTGAGGGAAATACTTACTCTACTCAGCTGCATCACCCTTTCCTCTTCAAGGAAATCCAACGCAGTGCTCAAGAGGTAGCAGGAACCCCGAAGCGGCTCACGAGGCCCTTGATGAACTTGACGGCAGAGCCGGCTGGAATGGTACGGACGGCTTCCACTTCCGCCCACTTGGTGAACTTGTCGATGGCGACGTAGACATAGCGGTAGCCCCCTGGCGCTTGTGGGAACGGGCCCAAGATGTCCAGCCCCCAGACCGCGAACGACCACGTGAGTGGAATGGTTTGGAGGCCCTACGCAGGCTGATGGATCTGCTTGGCGTGGAATTGGCAAGCTTCACAAGATTTCACCAGCTCGGCTATATCATTGAGTGCTGTGGGCCAATAGAATCCGCCGTAGAACACCTTGCCGAAGAGGGTCCGTGACGATGAGTGATGTCCGCAGTCCCCGCCGTGTATGTCAATCAGCAGCTCCCTTCCTTGATCGCTAGAGATGCAGCGCAGCGTGACGCTGCTCGCCGCTTCTGCATAACTCGCCGTCTTGAATGCAAGATGTCGTGGCTGTCGGGCCACGCGCTCCACGTCTTCTTCCTTCTCCGGCAGCGTCCCGTGCATCAGGTACTCCTTGAATTCCTTGGTCCAGCACTCCTCCTGGGGCTCAAGCGCCAAGAGTAGCCGAGCTCCTGAGGTTGGGCCACAAGCTGGGGCTCCCATGGCCGGGGGCTGTGGGAGCTCCTCCCGAGGTTGAGCCGTGCTTGACAGAGGTGGCGCAGCCGAGGGCTTGAAGAGCCGCTCTTCGAAGACGCCGGGCTCTTGCGGCTGCCGCTTGGATCCTCTCTTGGCGATGTCTTCGGCTTCCTTGTTGGTGCCCCGGGGAACGTGCTGCAGCTCTAGGCCCGAGAACTGCTTTTCCATCTTGCGCACCTCCGCAAGGTAGGACTCCATGTGCTCGTCCTTCGGCTCATATACTTTGTTGGAGAAGTTGACGAGGAGCTGCGAGTCATCCTTGACAGTGAGGCGCTTCACTCCTAGAGCCGCCGCAGCCTTCAGGCCAGCTATGAGGCCTTCGTATTCTGCGATATTGTTGGAGACCTTCTCGCCGTGCTGGAAGCAGAGTTGCACGGCGTAGTAGAGCTTGTCCTGAGTGGGCGAGATGATCACTGCTCCAGCCCCCGCGCCCTGGTGCGCAAAGGCGCCATCGAAATGCATGACCTAGCCGTCTGGTGCCTCATTCCCTGGGGAGGTGGACCGGTCTTCTCCTTCCTCACTCCAGCTGGAACGCTTGCAGCTCAATGTTCCATTCAGTGATCCTTCCGGCCGAGTTTGGGTTCATGAATACCCTCTCCAATGGGTAAGATGAGACGACCTTGATGGGGTGCCCTTGGAAATAATGTCGCAGCTTGCACGAGGCCACCAGGAGTGCGAGCAGGAGCTTCTTCGGCATGGGGCAGTGTCGGGGCAGGCTGATCTGGCCCACGAACACCTATGGGACCGGCGGACCGAGCCCCTTTCGGTTCGGCGGGGAGCGGAGGTCGCACGAAGAGCAGATCGAGGCGAAGCACACGAGAGGTTTACCTAGCCCGGAGCTCTCCGGAGAGATAACACTCCTACCGCTGCATGTCTAGGTGTATTGCGTTCTTGCTCAGAGCGCTTGAGTGCTACAAGACACACAAGCTGCTAATCTAGACTGAGCGTATGGGAACCGACCTTTCTACGCTATGCATGGGCCTCCTTTTATATGCTCAAGGGGTCTCCGACAGGTGGCAACGTAGACAAGGGTAGAAATGGAAATGGAGTGGTTGGTACACCTACTTGTACAGTGTACAGTGTATCATACCTAACCCTGACGGCAGGGGACAAAGGCATTAAATGCCCGTCTACGTCGCCCTAACAGTGCAAACAGGGACCGTCAGGGGCGCCACCGCTCGCCACGATGGCAAACTTGTCAGCGCCGCTTGCCACCTCGCACCGCTGGCTTGCACAGCCTCTCGCCACGCGCGCCTGGAAAGGTCCCAGGGTGACACCTTAGCGGATGTGCTGGAGCGTGAAATGCAGAGAGGTGGTCGCGGCAAGCGCCTTGTCAGCGGTTGTTGTCTTGTCGCGCCCGGACGCGTGTCGCTCCCCGGCGCTTCTCGGCAAGCTCCTCTTGCCAGGGCCTTGTCTCCTATGTGCCTTGGGTGGCCTTCCCGGCAAGCTCCTCTTGCCGGGGCCTTGTCTCCTATGTGCCTTGGGTGGCCTTGCCGGCAAGCTCTTCTTGCCGGGGCCTTGTCTCCTTGGCTTAAATACTTTGTTCTTGAATGGCTCCAAAGGAACCACGGAGGACCTTGGCGGTCACCCGGTAAGCCTTGCCGCGAGGGCTGCAATCGCCCATGCACAAGTTCGGGATACTAGGGTACCCCTACTCTAGTACACCGATAGGAGCCCCGGCCTAGGCTACACACTGCAAGCCGAAGCGCTGTTGGGCAGGCCCAAAACAGGCACGGCACACGCGGCCTGGGTCACACCATAACTCACCCCGGACCCACCACGCCCTCCACGAACGGCACGCATCGAATGTGGCGTCGTGTGAGAGATCGTGGGCGAGATCGTGGGGGTTTCTTTATTCGGAAAAGCGGAACGTCTGCCCCCTCCCTCTTTATAAGCAGGGGAAACAGGGGCAGTCCGCCCATCTCGCCAGTTGCTGTCCCATCGAAAAACCACCGCTGCTCCCCTCTTCCTCCAAGGCTGAAAAGAGAGCAGCGCCCACTTCATCGCCACCAAAGCATCATCAACGCCGCCGATCTTCCTCACCACCTCCGCCATGGCTCGAAGTCGACAAGGGAAGGCCGTGAAGTCGGCCGAGGTGCAGCGCTTGCGGCGCTATGGAAGGAGCGGGTTATCTTCCCTCAGCCGCCAGGGAGCCGAGGGAGAACTACTACCTCTTCTCGTCGACGGAGACGCGAGCGCATCCGCCAGACGGTACTCCCCGCCGCTGCTTCGAACTGGCCCCGACCGGGTATCCCTTCTTCGCTCTTCTTCTATCAAGGGCTCTGCTCGCCTTTCTCTGAATTCTTCTGTGACATCATGAACACCTACGGGTTTCGCCTCCTTGATTTCACCCCCAATGCCGTTCTGACCATGGCAGTTTTCGCACATCTTTGCGAAAACTTTGTCGGTGTCCACCCAAATGTAGCCCTTTTCCGTCACTTCTTTTTACCCCGAGTTGAGAGAGGAGAGCCCCTTGCCGGAGGAATTGCTTGGATCTCGAGGGTCGGCAAGAAGGAAGCCTATCTGGAGGGGGAGCTCCAGCAAATGGGAGGAATGGAGGGCGGATTGGTGCTGGATTGTCGAGGAGAACCCGCAGCCATTTACCGCCCAGCCAAACCCGATGGTGCGCGGCAACGATTGGAGCAATCTGGCCCCGGAGGACGCTAGGCTGAAGATCGCAGTCACCCGAATCCTTCACCTTAGACTTGCCGGGCTTACCATAGGCACCGTTGGCGTGGACTTTCTTCGCCAGACGCCCCTTGCAGGAGAGAGGAGGAGACCTGCCTGGGAGTTTCGAACTGGCAGATATCATGAGGCTGCGCCCAGGCCTCAACTTCAACTTCACCGTCTTGGAGCTTGACGCGATGCTCTTGGAGCTGTTCAAGCCCGATCCCGATCATCCAGAGATGTTTAGGTTGCCGAGGGCGTCGTTCACAGTGCAACAATTCCGCTTGACCGCATCCGTGCAATGATGCCGTTGTGCGACTCGCATGGAATTGTCCCAACTTGGCAACAGCCTGCAGATGACGTCGTGCGGCAGTTCTTTGACAATCTGGTAGAAATGCCTGTCCGCCCCGATGAGCAGAGGGGCCTCACCCGCGACACCACCGATGACGAGATGCAGCGCATCGCCACCAGGCTGGAAGAGGCGGCAGCAGCCGCTGCCGCGGGTGAGTTTGGCTTCACCGTGGAGGAGGCAGAGGCAGCAGAGGCGGCAAGCCTTGTCGAGCGAAAGGAGTTTGCCGGCGAGGAGGAGCTTGCCGAGTCGAGCGAACCTGCCGAGGGCGCCTCCTCCCCGCCTCCAAGCAGCTTGCCGCGAGCGGAGCCACCGGCTCCACTAAGGAGGCATCTTCGCAAGGCCGGAGACGTAGCGGGGCGGCAGACGGGCTAACAACAGCCAGGCGCATGCGACGCGCTTCCACCGCGGCAAGCACTGTCGCCGCTGGAGCACCCCACGCCGCTGCGTAATCGGAGTGTGGCCTTCGCAGACCACCGTTCTCCCCGCCAAGCGCCCAAGGGAACCCACCTCCGCCTCGTCGTCATCGAGGCGGGCCAGAATTTGATCTCTCCGCGCTCAGCTCCGACGAGGAAGAAGAAGAGTAAGATTCCTTGCTGCACTTGTAATTCTTCGATTTGTTGCTTTGTCTTGTATCTGATTTGCTTTACTCTGATCCCATTCCTTTTCAGGACGTTGGCCCAGAGAATGTCGAAGAGAGCCAAGACCCGGGTGATTGTCGTCGAGGACGAACCCACTGCGACAGCAGGAGGCGCGTCTGAGACCATCTTGCCGGATGCGGCAACTCTTCTTCAAAGCAGCCCCCAGCGCAGCACCCAGCGTAAGTATATGGTTTACTTCTTGCTGTTCGGCGTGCATGGGTGCTCTTTATTTGCCGATATCTCGATCGTTGATTTGTGTAGGAGCAGAGCAGCCTCCTTCCGCTTCGACCACGCCGCCAAGGGATGATTCCCCGCAAGGGAGCGTTCTCCAAAGAAGGGAGACTTCTCCGGCAAGGGGCAGCTCTCCGGCAAGGGACGGCACCAGCGACCCCTTGGCGGCGGAGACCATGACCGCAGACCCCGGCACAGGTAATCTTCTTGCCTGAAAACTTTCCTTGTGTTCTTCTTCTTCTGATTTTCTTTTTAAATATTTGCTTGACTTTCTTCATCCATCCGCCACAGAGCCAATGGAGACCGAGGTCGCCGGCGAGGAGGACGTGCGCGGCAACACTGACGACGCCGCCGCCATCAAAGAAGAAGCCGGCGCTGACGAGCCTGCCGGCGAAGAGGCCGCCAATGCTGCCGCCACAGAAGCTGGCGAGGGGTCTGGCGATCGCACTGACGACCCTGAGGCTGCAGGAGCGCCAGGCGCTACGCCGACCGCCGATCCCTCCGCCGCTGGCCGCTGGCTGGGTTCAAGAGCCCCAGCCCGCGCCTATTTGAAGGCCGGCGATGGCGTCTTCATCAAGCTCCCATGGGAGTCGAGCTCAGGTGCCGCCGAAGGAGAAACCTTCGATGAAGAACTGCTCGCCTCCGCTGGATCGACGCTTAGTCGACGCTAGCAGCAGCAGCGTGGCGAGCTCGAGGAGGAGCATTGCTGCGGAAGTCATTGTCGCTCTACCGCTACCGACAAGCCAAGCTGGAATCCGGGAGGCGCTTTGTCGCAAGGCGGGAGCAGACATCTAGAAGCGCGCGGAGGAGCTCCGGGGCCGCAACCAGGAAGCTCTCCGGTCCTTGGCAGAGGAGCAGGAGTGGCTTGCCGAGGAGCGCAAAGCCTTCCTCCTCGAGAAGGCTGAAGCTGAGGAGCAACAGCGGCTTGCCGCCGAGAAGCTGTCTGCGCAGGAAGGCGAGTTGGCGCAGCGGAAGGTTAACCTTGACAGCCACGAGGAGGATCTTGCCATGCGCGAGCAAACATTTGGCGGGGCTCTCAAGGAAGCAAAGGATGCTGCCGCAGCTGCCGAGGCCGCCAAGAAGGAGCTGGAGACGAAGGTGGCGCGGTTGGAGGCCAGTCTCAAGGGGAGCAGCGAGGAGCTTGCTGCACTCAAGCACGAGCGCGAGAAGGATGCCTACACTCTTGGCGAGCTGCAGGGCCGTCTCGCCGAGAGGAGCAAAGAGCTCAGCGCCGCCAAGGACTCCAATGCAGATCTTGAGTTGAAGCTAACTACTTTGACTCAGGCGCTGGACGGCGCCAGGGAGCAGGAGGTGGCCTTGAAGGAGAAGATCAAGGCCGACGAGGGGCTGCTGGCGAGTGCTGCTGCCGCCCAGAGTGCCTTGAGGGAGAATGTGGAGCACTGGACCGAGGGTCTGGTGAACGTTGCTGCAGCCATCGACGAGGAGCTGGCGCAGCTGGGGATGGTGGATCTTGGATATTCCTCCGACGAGCATCTCCAACCCAGCGCCAAGCTCAGCTTGTTCTTCAAGGGCGTGGTGACGGCCCTCCAGCGACTCCGGGAAGAAGTCCCAAAGCAGCTGGCCGAGGAGTCGCGCCAGATCTGCGCGGGAGCTCTCCAAAAGGTGCTGATGAAGGTGGCCTTCCACAATCCAGGCCTCAACCTCACCAATGTCCTCAAGTCCTTGCCGCCGGATGCTGATGTGGAGGCGCTCAAGACCCTTGTCGCACCCATCGTGGACAGGGTGAGCGGAATCAAGAGGGTTGAGGGCGATCGCGTAGATTAGGCTGCCCGTTTTCTCTTTCCCTTGCCGCTGCTGGTCATGTCATGAGAACAATCCATTAGAGCTGCGGCAAGCTATCTTGTAATATAACTCTATTTTGGGTATCAATTGCTATGTTATTTCCTTTACTTGATTCCTTCCTTTGCATGTTTTTGCCCTACGCTTTTAGGGAACTTGTCGGCGCGGGCACCTGAGTCATGAGCGCCGAAAAGTGGACGTCAACCGGGCGGTGCCGCTTCCGACAAGTAACCTTGTCGCAACTAGTCGCAGCTCACTTAAGTTGTTGAGCGGACTTGAAACAAAGTAAGGCGCAACTAGCTCTGAGTTGGTTCCTCCAAGACAGGTTTTCCATACAAAGTACTACGTTGCTCGAGGAAGATTACTTAAAAAATTTAAAACTGATTGCTCAAACTTTGGCAACTTAGCTTTTACGTCGTTTGCTTCCGGTAAGGCTAGACTTCCTTGAGCGACGCTTGGTCCACACCATTATCTTCTCCTTTCCCCCCCGGGAAACTTGTGTGCGAGGGAACCTTCCTTTCTTTGAGAAAGAGAAAGAAGAGAAAATAAAGATATGGAGCCTTATGGCTCGTTATTACTTACCAGGGGTAGGTGCTGCACAAAGTGTCAGATAACGCATGCAAAATAGAAGTAAAAAGCATGAAATTGACAAGGTGTGCGAAGCACGCTAGCTTTACTTATGCACGGGGTCTGCGCCCGGCTTTGTACAAAGGATTACATGCAACTTGCAAGACTTGTACAAAAGGTGGTTGCCGGAACAGGTTCCGGCAACCGCGCCCTACGGGTAAAACTTACGAAGATGCTCAATGTTCCAGGAGTTGCTCACCAGGATGCCATCTTCGGTCTCAATGCGGACAGCGCCAGGCCTAGTGACTCGTTTCACCCGGTAAGGGCCTTCCCACTTCGGCGTCAACTTGTTGGAATTCTTGGCGGACTGAACTCGCCAAAGAACAAGGTCGCCTTCCTCGAGACTTCTGGCATTACCTTTGCGGCTATGGTAGCGGCGCAAAGCTTGCTGGTACCGAGCAGCTCGTGACAAAGGCTTTGAAGGCGATCCTCCTCAAGGAGCAGCGTCATCTTGTCGCAGCTGCTCTTGCTCAAGCTCATCATAAGCGAGCACTCGAGGCGATCTCAGATACGAGTTCCGTGGGGAGAACTGCCTCTGCTCCATAGACTAGAGCAAAGGTGTTTGGCGGTGGCTTGATTTGGCGTCGCATCGATCGACCAAAGAACCACCGCAGCTCCTCAATCCAGTTTCTTCCGCACTTGTGCAGCCCGTCGAAAGTTACGGTCTTGAGCCCGCCGCAAAGACTTCAAAGATTTGCCCTCTCCGCTTGACTGTTGCTTCTCGGATGAGCAACAGAAGCGAAGCAGACCTTGGCGCCAAGATCTTGGACGTATTGCATGAAGGTGCAGCTCGTGAATTGAGTGCCGTTGTCGGTGATGATCCTGTTAGGGATTCTGAAACGGCAAACAATCGACCTGAAGAACTTGATCACCGACCGTGCTGTCACCTTCCTCATCGCTTCCACTTCCGCCACTTTGTGAACTTGTCGATTACAGCATTACAAGTACTCAAAGCCCCCGACAGCTTCGGGAAAGGGGCCGAGGATGTCGAGCCCCTGCATCAAAAATGGCCAGGATAAAGGGATCATCCGGAGAGCTTGAGCTGGCTGGTGTATCTCGCTTGGAATGGAACTGCACGCTTCACACTTGGTTACTTGTGCGGTTGCATCCTCGGAGGGTTGTCGGCCAAAAGAAACCTTGCCGGAACGCTTTGTCGGCAAGTGCCTCGCGCCAATGTGGTGACCACATATGCCTCCATGTATCTTCGCCAACAGCTTTTGTCCGTCTTCCCGGTGAATACACTTGAATTTCACACCGTTGAGTCTTCTTACATGCAGGTGTCTTTGTCGACAAACTGGTACATACTTGACTGCCGGGCTACTCTTTCCGCTTCTTCTTGCTCTTCGGGAAGTTCTCCTGTCTGAAGGAAATGGACAATCTGTTGTGCCCATGCTGGAGCTTGTGGCTCGACAACAAGGACCAAAGGCAAATCTGCTGCTGCGGGAACATCAGCTTCCACGGCGAGAACCTACGGCTCAGCCGGAGCTTGACGTTCCCCGGCAAGCTTGCCGGAGCAAAACTTGTCGGGAGCGTCTGCTTCTACGAAACAAACCCTAGGGCTTGTCGGAGCAGACTGCTCCTCAGCACTGTTGGTGTTGATCTTGGGGACCTTCTTGACGGCGGCTTCGGGAAGCTCTGCCGGAAAATAGTCACCAGAGATCAACTTCCTCTTCTTGCTCTGTCCAGTTGATGGTGTTACAGACAGTTGAGTCAGCTTGAGCACAAAAATCCCTGGTTCCACAGGTAACTTAAGTGCGGCGCACTTTGACAGGCCATCAGCAATGTCGTTCTGAGCTCTTGGAATATATTCCATCTGTAGGCCGTCAAAGTGTTCTTCCAGCTTCCTCACTTCATCAACATAAGCTTCCATCAACGGACTCTGATAACTCTTGTTTACTTGGCGGATGACAAGCTGTGAGTCACCCCTGACAATGAGCTTCTTGACCCCAAGGTCTACTGCGATCCTGAGACCGGCAAGCAAACCTTCATACTCTGCAGTATTGTTTGTTGCTTGCTCCTTGGGAAAGTGCATCTGGACTACGTACTTGAGGTGCTCTCCGTGGGTGCAACAAGTAGCACACCGCACCGGGCGCCTTGCAGCGAGAAGGCACCATCAAAGTACATCAGCCACTCTTTGCTTGCCTCCTTGACGGGAATGCTCGTTTCGAATTTCTTCATCTTGTGTTGGCGCCCATTCTGCTATGAACTCCGCCAATGCTCTGCTTTGGATAGTTGATGTGCTCTCAAACTTGAGGCCAAAGCTTGACAGTTCCAGTGCCCACTCGACAATCCTGCCTGTTGCCTCTGGATTTTGCAGTATCCTCTTCAGCGGAAAACGAGTGACAACTGTGATCTCATGTGCCTGGAAGTAATGGCGCAGCTTTCTCGAGGCCATCAGGAGGCCGAAAAGCAATTTTTGCACACTAGAGTACCTTGACCTAGCCCCCTGCAGAAGGGAACTAACAAAGTAAACTGGGCGCTGCACCATTCTTTTTTGCATCTTCTCATGTGTCTGCGCAGATCCGTCCTTGTCGGGACCAGAGCTTGCCGGTGAAGCCCCCTGCTTGTCGCTGGATGCATCTGCCATGGTTGCTAGCTCATCATCCGCCTCCCTCTCCGCTACTAACGCAACACTAACCACTTGATTGGTTACCGCTATATATAGCAGCAACTTCTCTTGTGGCCTAGGTGCGTCAAGTGTTGGAGTGGAGGGCAGGTATCTCTTCACGTCCTGCAGCGCAGCCTACGCTTCCGGAGTCCATTGCATTGGACCTGCCTTTTTCAAAATTTTGAAAAATGGCAGGGCGCGCTCAGCAGACCTAGAGATAAACCTGCTGAGAGCAGCTACGCAACCGGCAAGCCTTCGTACATCCTTGACGCGCTTTGGTGCTTCAATCTGCTCAATGGCCTTGATCTTGTCGGGATTGGCTTCAATTCTCCGCTGAGATCTGAAAAACCGAGAAGCTTGCGGAAGGGACTCCAAACACACACTTCTCGTGGTTGAGCTTGAGGTTGATCTTGCGCAGATTTGCAAAGGTTTCGTCTAAATCTTGAATCGTGGTCGCCTTGTCCTTGCTTTTGACCACTATGTCGTCCATGTAGGCTTCCACATTTCTGTGCATTTGCAGCTCAAACGCGTCATGAACTACTCTTGCAAATGTTGAACCAGCATTCTTTAACCCGAAGGGCATTCGTACAAAACAATATGTTCCACATGGGGTGATGAATGCGGTCTTCTCCTCATCCTCTTCTGCCATGAAGATCTGATGATATCCTGAGTATGCATCCAGAAATGAAAGCAAATCACATCCGGCCGTGGAATCAACAATCTGGTCGATGCGCGGCAAAGGAAATGGGTCTTTGGGACAAGCTTTATTGACATCGGTAAAGTCGATACAAAGCCTCCATTTTCCGCTAGCCTTGCGTACAACTACAGGATTGGCCAACGACGTAGGATGGAGCACTCCTCTGACAAGGCCTGCTGCTTCCAGTTTCTTGATTTCTTCTGCGATGAACTCTTGGCGCTCCACTGCCTGCTTCTTGACTTTCTGCTTGACGGGCCGCGCATGAGGACAAACTGCAAGATGGTGCTCAATTACTTTCACGGGAACACCGGGATGTCGACGGTTGCCACGCAAACACGCCGACGTTACGCTGCGAGGAAAGCAACGAGCGCGCCTTCCTATTTAGGGTCGAGAGAGGCACCGATGGCGAAGGTACCACCAAAGGTTGCCCTCCTTGGCGGACACCCTCTTGGTCTCTGGTGGAGCTGCCATCGTCTTCTTACACTTGCCGGTGGAGCTCGATGGTGCGTCCTCGATGGTAGCGCAGCACTCCGAAGAGGTGCGCTTGCTGGAGTGGGCATCACAGCTCTTGCTGGACTTGGTCTTCTTCTTCTCCCCGGGAGCTTCAGCGGCAAGTGGCTTGCAATCTGTTGCAGCTGCTGCTTCCCGGCAGATCTTGTCGGCGCAGATAAGAGCATCCTTCTTGTCGCCAGGGACAGAGATGACGCTTATCGGCCTGGCATCTTGACATGTTGTATGCATAGTGAGAGGCTGCCATGAATTTGGCAAGTCTTTGAATGACCAAGTATTCCATTGTAAGGCAATGGAAAGTCAAGAACGTCAAAAGTGACCCTCTCGATCCTGAAGTTCAATTCGCTGCCAAATGTCACCGGCAACGTGATCTTTCCTTCGCTTGCTCCTTCCCGGATTGATTCCTTGGAAAGTGCCGGTCTCTTCGAGCTCGCCATCGAGGATCTGGAGTTTCGGAGCACCGCCGAGGAGATCAGGTTCAAGCCCGGCCCGGCCAACTAACATCTTGGTGACCTTGAGGTTGCGGATAGTTGGTGAAACCAACATCGGCAAGCACCGATCGCAGATTACGCGATCGTGGTGGTCCTCAATATCAAAAGATGATAGGCGTCTTTGGACCATTTCAGAGGCCTGCGTGACTCGACGGATGGTTCTGCCGCATTGACTTCCCGCATCCACTGCTTGAGCTGGCGGTGTGAAGTATGCAGAGAAGCACCGCCGTCAACGCACATGACCTCTGTGGCTCTCTGGAACTCCTGCTCATCGGCCTCGTCATCATCCATGTCTTCATCGTCGTCGTCGTCTTCATCCTTGTCGCGGCCGCGGGGAGGTCTGTCTCCTTGCCGCTGCTTGGCCTTGCCGCGGCGCCCTCCTCGGCCGGGACATTTCTTGCTAGCCCCTCCAGCACCCTCCTGGGCCTTCTCCTTGTCGCGTCGTTCGTATTCAGCCTTCTGCTGCTCGACAAGCTGCTCGACCTTCTTGCATCTCTAGAGGTCATGGCCCTTGGTGCGGTGGATCTTGCAAGATCTTGCTGTCGGAGTCGTCACCGCTTGTCGGCGACCGCCACAGCTTATTTACGCCCGGCAACCTCCTTGCCGGAGCTACCAACTTTGGCTTTCTTGGCGCCACCTCCGTTGCCGGACTGCTCAACAACTAGCACATCTTTGCCTTTCTTCTTCCTATTGTTCCGCCGCCGGTTCTTCCTTGCCGGGGCGGTCTCCTCACTATCAGATCCTCCTACTTCAGTATTCTCTCCGGGGAGTCTCCTCCCTTCCTCAGCACGTGCACACTTGTCGGCCAGGGCATATAGCTCACTGACGTCTCTGATCTTGCACATCGCCATCTCCTCCCGCATCCTGCGGTTTCGCACGTTCTGATGGAGCGCGCTGATTACCGCGGCAGGGTGGACATCTGGGATGTTGTGCTGCACGCGGCTGAATCTCTGAATGTACTTGTGCAGGGGCTCTCCTTCCTTCTGGGCGAGTAGATGAAGGTCGCTTTCATGACCATGAGGCTTGTGGCCGCCCGTAAAGGCGCCGACAAACTGATGGCATAGATCTGCCCAAGAGGATATTGAGTTGTCCGGCAAGTGCATGAGCCAGGATCTGACATTGGGCTTGAGCACCGGCGGGAAGTAGTTGGCCAGAATCTTGTCGTCTCGCCCCCCGGCCGCCTGCACCGCGATGGTGTAGATGTTGAGGAATTCCAACGGATGCGTCTTGCCGTCGTACTTCTCTTGTACATCTGGCTTGAAATTCTTCTTGCTGGGCCACTGGACTTGCCGCAGCTCACGAGTGAACGCAGGGCAACCTACCGCGTACGGCAAGTCGCCTGGTTCCTCTGGCGCATGCATGTCAACAGAGGGCCCAGCACGCTTGTCGGATTGACGCCACGCTTCTCTTCGGTGCTCGATGCGAGTTCGAGCGTCTTCTTGCTGTCGTTCGTGAAGAACTTGGCGCTGATCGCGACGAGCTCGTGGATCTGATGACGCGGTGGAGTCGCTGTCGAGGTGGATCCGGCGAGTCGGCGATCTTGGCCTTCGGGGTGGAGAGTGCATGGTGGTTGCACCCCCACCGGTCTCGTCGCCACCGGCTCATGTTTGGCAGTCCTGCCGCGGCAGCGATGTACTCGGTTGCCGCGGAGCTTCGCCGTTGGCGAAGCCGATGAGACTCTGAATGGTGGCCCTCCATTCATCGACCTTGTCGGTCATTGGAGGGTAATCCAGGAGCAGTTGAGCTCTCGCCAAAGCTTCTGCTGGAGTGGTGGGTGGCGATGGCGAGCGGCGCGAGGAGCGGGATATGCTCGGACTTCTAACTATGTTAGAAGGAGCGATATCCCGTCCGGGCGACCGATGCCTCGCTTCAAGGCCAAAGATGTTGGCGCGCATGCTGGTCTTGAGCATCCCAAGATCCTCCAGCTCGATCTTGGTCCAACGGCGTATGGCATTGTGAATACCATGACGCTGTCGGTCCCGCGCCTCTGAGACGGGCGCGGTGCATGTCTGACGCCGAGGTCTGCGCAGCCTTGTCCTTGGACTTGGCAGCACCGTGAGCTCCGTCGCCGCCCATTCTTCGCCGGCGTCTACCCCACCACCTGTTTGCTCCAGCGGTGGTGGGTTCGGCCTTGACGGAGCTTCTGCCGAAGCCTTCTTCTTCGGTGGCATGTTGATGAAGATGATGAAGATCTAGCTCGCGTGACGCCGGATCAGGTTCACACAATCTCGACGCTTCTACCGGGCGCGCGCCAAAGATGTCGGGGCAGGCTGATCTGGCCCACGAACACCTATGGGACCGGCGGATCGAGCCCCTTTTCGTTCGGCGGGAGCGGAGGTCGCACGAAGAGCGAGGCGAGAAGCACACGAGAGGTTTATCCAGCTCGGAGCTCTCCGGAGAGATAACACTCCTACCGCTGCATGTCTAGGTGTATTGCGTTCTTGCTCGGGGCGCTTGAGTGCTACAAAGACACACAAACTGCTAATCTAGACTGAGCATGGGGGAACCGACCCTTTCTACGTTGCGCATGGGCCTCCTTTTATATGCTCAAGGGGTCTTGACGGTGTAGCGTGAGACAAGGGTAGAAATGGAAATGGAGTGGTTGGTACACCTACTTGTACGAGTGTATAGTGTATCATACCTAACCTCGACGGCGAGGGGACAAAGGCATTAAATGCCCGTCTCGTCGCCCTAACAGGTGCAAACAGGGACCGTCGGGGTGCCACCGCTTCGCCACGATGGCAAACTTGTCGGCGCCGCTTGCCACCTCGCCGCTGGCTTGCACAGACCTCTCGCCACGCTGGCGCTGGAAAGGTCCCAGGCGACACGTTAGCGGATGTGCTGGAGGCGTAGGTACAGAGAGGTGGTGCCGCATGCAAGCGCCTTGCTGCGGTTGTTGTCTTGTCGCGCCCGGAAGCTTGTCGCTCATCGGGCCTTCCCGGCAAGCTCCTCTTGCCGGGGCCTTGTCTCCTATGTGCCTTGGGTGGCCTTCCTGGCAAGCTCCTCTTGCCGGGGCCTTGTCTCCTATGTGCCTTGGGTGGCCTTCCCGGCAAGCTCCTCTTGCCGGGGCCTTGTCTCCTTGGCTTAAATACTTTGTTCTTGAATGGCTCCAAAGGAACCACGGAGGACCTTGGCGGTCACCCGGTAAGCCTTGCCGCGGAGGGCTGCAACTGCCCGTGCACAAGTTCGGGATACTAGGATACCCCTACTCTAGTACACCGACAGGAGCCCCCGGGCCTAGGCCACACGGTGCGAAGCGCTGTTGGGCCAGCCCAAAACAGGGCACGGCACACGCGCCTGGGTCACACCATAACTCACCCCGGACCCACCACGCCCTCCACGAACGGCACGCATCGAATGTGGCGTCGTGTGAGAGATCGTGGGCGAGATTGTGGGGGTTTCTTTATTCGGAAAAGCGGAACGTCCGCCCCCTCCCTCTTTATAAGCAAGGTTCGCCTCGATCCCTCTGTGGGATACAAGGAACCCTAGTAGCTTGCCGGAGGGGACGCCGAACACGCACTTCTCCGGGTTAAGCCTCAGGTTCACCCGGCACAAACTTTCAAAGGTCTCCTCCAAGTCTTGAATCAACGTCCTCGCCTCGCAAGATATGACTACTATGTCATCAACATAGGCCTCTGTGTTCCTCCCGAGCTGCCGCCCCAAGGCGATGTACATCAGCCGCTGAAAGGTTGCGCCCGCATTGTGGAGGCCGAAAGGCATGCAGGTGTAGCAATACACCCCACACGGTGTCAAGAAGGCCGTCTTCTCCAGATCCTCCACCACCATCTTGATCTGATGGTATCTAGAGAACGCGTCTAGGAAACATAACAAATCGCACTCGGCGGTGGAGTCGATGATTTGATCGATGCGCGGAAGGGGGAACGGATCTTGGGGGCAGGCTTTGTTGAGGTTGGTGAAGTCAACGCACATCCGTTCCTTCCCACCTTTCTTTGGTACCACGACGGGGTTTGCCAGCCAATCAGGGTACCGAACTTCTCGAATGGTGCCAGGCGCCTCTAGCTTGCGTGTCTCTTGGATGATGAGGGCCTGCTTCTCGGCGGACTGCCGTCTCGCCCGCTGCTTCACGGGGCGCATGTTGGGGCACACCCTTAGATGATGCTGGATCACCTCTCTCGGGACCCCTACCAGCTGATTGGGCTCCCATGCGAATATCTCCTTGTTCGCGCGCAAAAACCTCACCAAGGCTTCTTCTTGTCCCGGGTCAAGGCTGGTTCCTATGGTAAAGGTGGCTCCTGAAGACCCGTCCTCGTCGACTGGCACCTGCTTGGTTTCCTCCTTGTCTTGGGTGAACAACTGCTTCTTCTTGGCAGGCGCGGTCTCCTTGGCCTCGGGCGTACGGGCTCCGGCTATTTGCGCTGCTGCCGCGGCCTTGAAGGCGAGCTGGAGCACCGTCACTGCCTCCTTAGTGTCCCCCTTGATGGTGAGGACGCTCTTGCTCCCTGGCATCTTCATGAGGTTGTAGGCTGGGTGAGTCGCCGCCATGAACTGAGCAAGAGCCGGGTACCCGAGTATGGCGTTGTACGGGAGGCATATGCGGGCGATGTCGAAGTCCACCAGCTCTATGTGGTAGTTGTCGCGCATGCCAAAGGTGACGGGGAGGCAGATTTGCCCCAGAGAGTGGGCAGCTCCACCGCCTACTCCCGAAAAAGGCTTGCTGAGGTTGAGCCTCTCGGGCGGCACGTGGAGGAGGCTGAAGGCTTTCTACGGAGAGCAAGTTGAGGCCGACGCCGCCACTGATGAGGGTCTTGGTGATGGCCATGTTGCAGATGGTAGGCGTGCAGAGCATTGGGAGCATGCCGGAGCCGGCGGTGGAGCCCGGGTGGTCTTCTGAGTCGAAGGTGAGGTCGGCCTCCGGCGCAGCCCAACCCGGTTGAATCCCCGGTCGCTTGGAGGCTGCTCCAATCTGATGGAGGAAAGGCTTGGAGCCACCCAGCAGCACCGCGACTGCGTGGTGCGCCGGCGCCGCGTAGCACGCGGCGAAGAGGTTGCGGAGTTCTTCCCAGGACGCCACCGTGGATCCTGGGAGGTTGAGCAGCCAGATGCGTGGCTCGCCGGTGAGGGCCATGGGGAACCAGTTGGCCATGATCTTGTCGTCGCCTCCGGCTTCAAGGACGGCCTTCTCGTATGCCAGCAGGAACGGTGCCGGATCTGCCGCGCCGTCGTAACACGGCGGCATCTCTGGCTTGAACTTGGTCGGCCACTGCACTCGCCACAGGGCGGGGGCCAGGGCTCGGTACCCAGACTCCCTGCTGCCGCCGTCGGTCGCAGAGGCGAATGGCGACGCTCCTGCCATGGGAGCGAAGCGTGGCGGTACAGGGCGCAGATTGGTGTAGAGGATCTCCGGCGCACCCCTACCTGGCGCGCCAAATGTCGAATGTGGGGTTCTGGCAAACCCTTAAGGTTCGAACACTGGGGTCTGCGCGAAGTCTTTCGCTCCTACCGATCTGCGCTCTAGCTCACTAAGATCTTGCGGACGAACTCGACGAACTCACAACACAGAAAGTGACACGAGGTTTATACTGGTTCTAGCCACCGTTGTGGTGTAATACCCTACTCCAGTCTGGTGGTGGTGGATTGCCTCTTGGGCTGATGTTGAACAGTACAAAGGAAGAACAGCCTCCTGAGGTTGAGGTTTTCTTGTGTGTATGAACTTTTGGTGTGAGGAGTCGATGAACTACTCGATCCCCTCGATGCTGTGGTGGCTAGTCCTATTTATACAGGCCCTGGTCCTCTTCCCAAATGATTAGCGGGAAGGGAGCCAATAACGGCGGGCAAATTTGAAGGGGGACAGCTAGTACAAGCTATCCTGACAAAAGCGGTCTTCGCCTGCGAAAAGGCCCTGGGGTGACGCTGTCTTGGGCTCCACGATGACCTCCGCCTGGCCGTCCTCCTAGTCTTGGTCTCGTTGCACCAATATGGCAACCTTTGCCTGATGCCTCGGTACTCTTCACCTGTGTTTGCCTCCTTAGCACTAAAGAGGAAATGGGGACGCTGCGCGCACTGGTGCCCGCCTGGTACCCGCCTGGCACCGTTCGTCATGGCTCACGTCACGAGTGCCTCGTGAGGTTTGCCCCGCCTTGATATCTCCGCTCCTAGTGAGCCTGCCTGGCTAGGCCACTCCAGAGGAGGTCTTGCATCATCCGCCTCGTGAAGCTTGGACCCTCGCGAAGGTCTTGGATGCCTTGTTGATGAAGATGGGCTGTACGACCTGCTGCTTAGCCACGCTGTGGGCCGCAGGCAGGCAAGTCTAGGGACCCTCGTTCCCAGAACGACGAAAGTGGGATCCCTTCCCACCTAACATTTCGGAAGAGGACAGGGGCCTCTATAAATAGGACTAGCCACCACCATAGTTGGGGGGATGAGGACTTTGGATCAGATCCATTCCACCCTCGCACACACACAGGCTCATCAAGCTCAAGAACACCTCTCCTCAGGAGGCTGTTCTTCCCTTGTACTTGTTCATCCTCAGCCTACAAGGCAATCCACCACACCACACTGGAGTAGGGTATTACACCACATCGGTGGCCCGAACCAGTATAAACTCTTGTGTCCCTTGTTCTTCGAGTTCAACGAGCAGATCTTCGAGATCGTGGTGAGTCAGTGAGCTAGGGAGAGGGAGAGATCTTCGTGCACACCCCAGAGTTCGAACCTTGAGGGTTTTTTCGGAACCTACAATTCGACATTTGGCGCGCCAGGTAGGGGTGTGCTAAAGCTTTCCTTTCGTCGATCCACGCTCCACCGCTCCACCACGCCCATGGCAGACGCGCGTCGGGCTCGCGCCGAGCGCCAGGCTGCCCTGGCCACCCTTGTCGCTCAGACATCCCCTGTCGGCGGGCCTACCCGTCATTCTCCGTCACCCGCCGCCAACGCCGCCACCGGCCCGACGGGAAACGAGCAGCAAGCATCTTCGCTGCACCCCTCGGTGCGGCGGATGGCCGCACCGCTACCCCGTCGCTGACTCCGGACGGCTCATCGTCCCACACTCGCCGTGCGCCCACGGACGCGCAGGCCATGCTGCTCATGGCACGGGAGCTCCTACGCTACCGCCCGGTCGACGACCTCTACGAGGACTGGCTGGTCCGCATCGCCAAGCTCGTCAGCGCCGCTAGGGGCTCACCTGTCCCGTCTCTCTCGCTACCTTGCCCTCCTCCAGCCGCAGGTGACGTAGCCCACAGAGCGCCTCCGCCACCTCTGCACCAAGACGGCGCCCTGGCGCCAAGACGCGTGGCCCTCGGCGCGACCCACCATGCCGGGAGCCCGCTTGCGAAGAAGGAAGCTGCCAAGAAGTTCCCCGGCCGCAAGAAAATGCTCCTGCGCTCCCGGCGCCACCACATCAAGACCGCGCGCCGCCTGCGGTGGCGGTGCACGGGCATCAAGAGCAGGCTCCGCCTCTGCAAAGGGCCCTGGTGGCCACATCAGGCTGCCACGCCTTCACTCCAGAGCTGCGTAGCGTTGTTTGGCCAGGCAAGTTCAAGCCAGACCTGGCTCCTCGCTATGACGGCACCCCCGACCCTGCAGAGTTCTTGTAGCTCCACGAGATGAGCATCTAGGAGGCCAACAGTGATGAGAAAGTCATGGTGAATTGGTTCCCCATGGCTCTCAAGGATGGTGCTCGCTTGTGGCTCCTGAACTTGCCCCCGGGCTCAATCTTTTCCTGGGGTGAGATGCGTGACCGCTTCGTCGCCAACTTCCAGGGCACTCCCAACCGCCCTCCGGCCGCGGGTGAGCTGCACCGCATTAAGCAGCAGCCAGGAGAGACCCTGCAGAAGTACATCCAGCGTTTCAACAGCGTTCGCCTCAAGATCCCCAAGGTGACGGACGAGGCCATCATCTCAGCGTTTTCCGATGGCGTCCGTGACGTCAAGATGAAGGAGGAGCTCCCCATCGACTAGGAGCTGTGCATGGCTCTGGAGATGTTCAATGCTACCTCTTGAGCACTGCATTGGTTTTCCCTTAAAGAGGAAAGGGTGATGCAGCAAAGTAGCATAAGTATTTCCCTCAGTTTTTGAGAACCAAGGTATCAATCCAGTAGGAGGCTACGCGCGAGTCCCTCGCACCTACACAAAACAAATAACTCCTCGCAACCAACACGATAAGGGGTTGTCAATCCCTTCACGGTCACTTACGAGAGTGAGATCTGATAGATATGATAGGATAATATTTTTGGTATTTTTGTGATAAAGATGCAAAGTAAAATAAAACAAAGTAAAAGCAAAGGAAATAAATAAGTGTTGGAAGATTAATATGATGAAGATAGACCCGGGGGCCATAGGTTTCACTAGTGGCTTCTCTCAAGAGCATAAGTATTTTACGGTGGGTGAACGAATTACTGTTGAGCAATTGACACAATTGAGCATAGTTATGAGAATATCTAGGTATGATCATGTATATAGGCATCACGTCCGAGACAAGTAGACCGACTCCTGCCCGCATCTACTACTATTACTCCACTCATCGACCGCTATCCAGCATGCATCTAGAGTATTAAGTTCATGGAAACAGAGTAACGCCTTAAGCAAGATGACATGATGCAGAGGGATAAATTCATGCAATATGATAAAAAAAACCATCTTGTTATCCTCGATGGCAACAATACAATACGTGCCTTGCTGCCCCTACTGTCACTGGGAAAGGACACCGCAAGATTGAACCCAAAGCTAAGCTCTTCTCCCATTGCAAGAAAGATCAATCTAGTAGGACAAACCAAACTGATAATTCGAAGAGACTTGCAAAGATAACCAATCATACATAAAAGAATTCAGAAGATCCGAATATTGTTCATTGATAAACTTGATCATAAACCCACAATTCATCGGTCTCAACAAACACACCGCAAAAATAAGATTACATCGAATAGATCTCCAGGAGAGAGGGGGAGAACATTGTATTGAGATCGAAAAAGAGAGAAGAAGCCATCTAGATACTAACTATGGACCCGAAGGTCTGAGGTAAGCTACTCACACTTCATCGGAGAGGCTATGGTGTTGATGTAGAAGCCCTCCGTGATGGATGCCCCCTCCGGCGGAGCTTCAGAACAGGCCCCAAGATCGGATCTCGTGGGTACAGAAGGTTGCGGCGGTGGACTTAGGTTTTTGGCTCCGTGTCGATCGTTTGAAGTGCGTAAGTATATATAGGAGGAAGAATGCGTCGGTGGAGCAACAGGGGGCCCACAAGGGTGGAGGGCGCGCCCCCTACCTCGTGGCCTCCTCTTTTGTTTGTTTACGTAGGGTCCAAGTCTCTTGGATCATATTCTTCCTAAAAATGATGTTCCCGAAGGTTTCATTCCGTTTGGACTCCGTTTGATATTCCTTTTCTGCGAAACTCTGAAATAGGCAAAAAATAGCAATTCTGGGCTGGGCCTCCGGTTAATAGGTTAGTCCCTAATATAAAAGTGAATAATAAAGCCCAATAATGTCCAAAACAGTAGATAATATAGCATGGAGCAATCAAAAATTATAGATACGTTGGAGACGTATCAGGCATCCCCAAGCTTAATTCCTGCTCGTCCTCGAGTAGGTAAATGATAAAAACAGAATTTTTGATGCGGAGTGCTACTTGGCATAATTTCAATGTAATTCTTCTTAATTGTGGTATGAATATTCAGATCCGAAAGATTTAAGACAAAAGTTTAATATTGACATAAAAATAATAATACTTCAAGCATACTAACAAAGCAATCATGTCTTCTCAAAATAACATGGCCAAAGAAAGTTATCCCTACAAAATCATATAGTCTGGCTATGCTCTATCTTCACCACACAAAGTATTTAAATCATGCACAACCCCGATGACAAGCCAAGCAATTGTTTCATACTTTTGACGTTCTCAAACTTTTTCAATCTTCACGCAATACATGAGCGTGAGCCATGGATATAGCACTATATGTGGAATAGAATGGTGGTTGTGGAGAAGACAAAAAAGGAGAAGATAGTATCACATCAACTAGGCGTATCTACAGGCTATGGAGATGCCCATCAATAGATATCAATGTGAGTGAGTAGGGATTGCCATGCAACGGATGCACTAGAGCTATAAGTATATGAAAGCTCAACAAAAGAAACTAAGTGGGTGTGCATCCAACTCGCTTGATCACGAAGACCTAGGGCATTTTGAGGAAGCCCATCATTGGAATATACAAGCCAAGTTCTATAATGAAAAATTCCCACTAGTATATGAAAGTGACAAAATGAGAGACTCTCTATCATGAAGATCATGGTGCTACTTTGAAACACAAGTGTGTTAAAAGGATACTAACATTGTCCCTTCTCTCTTTTTCTCTCATTTTTTTAATTTTTTTTTTATTTTTTATATTTTCGTCCGGAGTCTCATCCCGACTTGTGGGGGAGTCATAGTCTCCATCATCCTTTTCCTCACTTGGGACAATGCTCTAAAAATGAAGATCATCACACTTTTATTTTCTTACAACTCAACAGTTACAACTCGATACTTAGAACAAAATATGACTCTATATGAATGTCTCCGTGATTGTATCGGGATATGCAATGAATCAAGAGTGACATGTATGAAAGAATTATGAACGGTGGCTTTGCCACAAATACGATGTCAACTACATGATCATGCAAAGCAATATGACAATGATGGAGCGTGTCATAATAAACGGAACGGTGGAAAGTTGCATGGCAATATATCTCGGAATGGCTATAGAAATGCCATGATAGGTAGGTATGGTGGCTGTTTTGAGGAAGGTATATCGTGGGTGTATTATACCGACGAAAAGTGCGTGGTAATAGAGAGGCTAGCAATGGCGGAAGAAAGAAGGGTGTGTATAATCCATGGACTCAACATTAGTCATAAAGAACTCATATACTTATTGCAAAAATCTACAAGTTATCAAAGCAAAGTATTATGCGCTCCTAGGGGGATAGATTGGTAGGAAATGACCATCGCTTGTGCCTGACCGCCACTCATAAGGAAGAAAATCAATAAATAAATCATGCTCCGACTTCATAACATAAGGGTTCACCATACGTGCATGCTACGGGAATCACGAACATTAACACAAGTATTTCTCAAATTCACAACTACTCAACTAGCATGACTCTAATATCACCATCTTTATATCTCAAAACAATTATCAAGCATCAAACTTTTCTTAGCATTCAACACACTCATAAGAAAGTTTTTACTAATCTTGAATACCAAGCATATTAGGATTATTTAAGCAAATTACCATGCTATTTAAGAATCTCAAAATAATATAAGTGAAGCATGAGAGATCAATAGTTTCTATAAAACAAATCCACCACCGTGCTCTAAAACATATAAGTGAAGTACTAGAGCAAAACTATATAACTCAAAAGATATAAGCGAAGCACATAGAATATTCTAACAATTTCCAAATCATGTATGGCTCTCTCAAAAGGTGTGTACAGAAAGGATGATTGTGGTAAACTAAAAAGCAAAGACTTAAATCATACAAGACGCTCCAAGCAAAACACATATCATGTGGTCAATAAAAATATAGCTCCAAGTAAAGTTACCGATGGAAGTAGACGAAAGAGGGGATGCCTTCCGGGGCATCCCCAAGATTTGGCCTTATGGTGTCCTTAGATAATATTGGGGGTTCCATGGGCATCCCCAAGCTTAGGCTCTTGCCACTCCTTGTTCCATAATCCATCAAAATCTTTCACCCAAAACTTGAAAACTTCACAACACAAAACTCCACATAAAATCTCGTGAGCTCCGTTAGCGAAAGAAAACAAAAGACCACTTCAAGGTACTGTAATGAACTCATTATTTATTTATATTGGTGTTAAACCTACTGTATTCCAACTTCTCTATGGTTTATAAACTATTTTACTCGCCATAGATTCATCAAAATAAGAAAACAACACACGAAAAACATAATCTGTCAAAAACAGAACAGTCTGTAGTAATCTGTAACTAACGCAAACTTCTGGAACACCAAAAAATCAGCTGGAATAGGACGACCTAGAAAATTTGTTTATTGATCAGCAGCAATTGGAACCACTATTTTATCACGTTCTGGTGATTTTTAACAATTATTTTCGTGAACAGAAAGTTTCTGGAAATTACAGCAAGATCAAATAACTATCATCCAAGAAGATCCTATAGGTTTAACTTGGCACAAACACTAATTAAAACATAAAAATACATCTAACCAGAGGCTAGATCAAATATTTATTCCTAAACAGAAGCAAAAAGCAAAAACTAAAAATAAAGTTGGGTTGCCTCCCAACAAGCGTATCGTTTAACGCCCCTAGCAAGGCATAAAAGCAAGGATAGATCTAGGTATTGCCATAATAGTAGTATGGCAAGTCATGAAAACTTTTCTCATATTCTCTACGTTAAGAAGCAAGTTTTCTTTGAGGCAAGCAAAAATAATCAAAAGGGCTAAATTTAATGGGACAAAAGTCCCCAAGATCAATCTCGGGAGGTATGGGTTCCTCCCTAGGCCCTCTGTATCGGACAACCAATTCATCTTTACAAGCATTCTTTTGGCAAAAAGTCACAAGCCTTCGTTCAAGAGGAAAACCTAATTCATTATTCTGAATAGCAAAATCATCATTAAGCTCAGAAATTCTATCAACTAGAATATCAGCAGGAACCTTTTTCCTAAGATTTTCATTATAAGCAATATGACCCAAAGATTGTAAACGCATCATGTCTTCTTGATTAAAAATGATAGCTTCAATGGGAGGATGACTAGCATCTACCCTATAATGCACAAAAATTTCTTTGGCCTCTTTTATTATGAATCTAAACTCATGAGCCAAAAAGATAGTGGCGGCACGCTTAACAAAAGAATGCTCGATATTAGAAAATTCTAGGAAAATTCTTTGTATGCAAGGATGCATGTGCATAAATTGCCTTTCAAGTTCAACTATAAGCATGGCAATAGCGCCTGCAATACTACTAGTTCTATGAAGAATAGGACCGCCCATAGAAGGCAAAGCACCGACACAAGTAAAGAAATCTTGAATAACTCACTACCAACTCGAAATCTTTTTGTATGCAAGGTAGGGGGTTCTTCAGCAGGATCATCAGAATTTTCTATGATATTATTATTGTCCATATCGGCAATAATTTCCCCAATTTCAGACATAACAACAGAGAGAGCGAGGGGCAACAAGAAGAAGGCGAACGAAAAAGAGAGGGCGAATAAAATGGCAAGGGTGAAGTGGGGGAGAGGAAAACGAGAGGCAAATGGCAAATAATGTAATGTGGGAGATAAGGGATTGTGATGGGTACTTGGTATGTTGACTTCTGCGTAGACCTCCCCGGCAACGGCGCCAGAAATCCTTCTTGCTACCTCTTGAGCACTGTGTTGGTTTTCCCTTGAAGATGAAAGGGTGATGCAGCAAAGTAGCGTAATTATTTCCCTCAGTTTTTGAGAACCAAGGTATCAATCCAGTAGGAGGCTACGTGCGAGTCCCTCGCACCTACACAAAACAAATAACTCCTCGCAACCAACGTGATAAGGGGTTGTCAATCCCTTCACAGTCACTTACGAGAGTGAGATCTGATAGATATGATAGGATAATATTTTTGGTATTTTTGTGATAAAGATGCAAAGTAAAATAAAAGCAAAGTAAAAAGCAAAGGAAAACTAAGTGTTGGAAGATTAATATGATGAACATAGACCCGGGGGCCATAGGTTTCACTAGTGGCTTCTCTCAATACCATAAGTATTTTACGGTGGGTGAACGAATTACTGTTGAGCAATTGACAGAATTGAGCATAGTTATGAGAATATCTAGGTATGATCATGTATATAAGCATCACGTCTGAGACAAGTAGACCGACTCCTGCCTGCATCTACTACTATTACTCCACTCATCGACCGCTATCCAGCATGCATCTAGAGTATTACGTTCATGGAAACAGAGTAACGCCTTAAGCAAGATGACATGATGTAGATGGATAAATTCATGCAATATGATAAAATCCCCATCTTGTTATCCTCGATGGCAACAATACAATACGTGCCTTGCTGCCCCTACTGTCAGTGGGAAAGGACACCGCAAGATTGAACCCAAAGCTAAGAACTTCTCCCATTGCAAGAAAGATCAATATAGTAGGCCAAACCAAACTGATAATTCGAAGAGACTTGCAAATATAACCAATCATACATAAAAGAATTCAGAAGATTCAAATATTGTTCAGAGATAAACTTGATCATAAACCCACAATTCATCGGTCTCAACAAACACACCGCAAAAAGAAGATTACATTGAATAGATCTCCACGAGAGAGGAGGAGAACATTGTATTCAGATCCAAAAAGAGAGAAGAAGCCATCTAGCTACTAACTATGGACCCGAAGGTCTGAGGTAAACTACTCACACTTCATCGGAGAGGCTATGGTGTTGATGTAGAAGCCCTCCGTGATGGATGCCCCCTCCGTGAACTCCGGAACAGGCCCAAGATGGGATCTCGTGGAGTGAGAAGGTTGCGGCGGTGGAATTAGGTTTTTGGCTCCGTGTCGATCGTTTGGGGGTAATGAGGTATATATAGGAGGAAGAATGCGTCGGTGGAGCAACAGGGGCCCACGAGGGTGGAGGCGGCATACAGGGGTGGGCGCACCCCCTACCTTGTGGCCTCCTCTTTGTTTCTTGACGTAGGGTCCAAGTCTCTGGATCATATTCTTCCTAAAATCACGTTCCCGTAGGTTTCTTTCCGTTTGGACTCCGTTTGATATTCCTTTTCTGCGAAACTCTGAAATAGGCAAAAAATAGCAATTCTGGGCTGGGCCTCCGGTTAATAGGTTAGTCCCAAAAATAATATAAGAGTGAATAATGAAGCCCAATAATGTCCAAAATAGTAGATAATATAGCATGGAGCAATCAAAAATTATAGATACGTTGGAGACGTATCATTCAACATGGCGACCAAGTGCGCAAGAGCTGAGGAAGGGCGCCTTTCCCTCTTCGAGCTCCCTGTTGCCGACCCATAGGAGAAAAAAGACAAGGCCAAGGACGTGAAGTGCAAGGGGGTGGCCGTGCTCGCAGCGGAGCTGGACACGAAGCACGGTCGGGGCCACCCCGAGTTGTCCAAGAGTAGCCGTTTGTTCTGCACCTTCCACAACGTACACAACCACAACACCAACGATTGTCAAGAGCTCAGGGCCATCCGAGATGGACGCTTCGGTCGACACCCCGAGCACAACAACTGGGTCTACGACCGAGGAGGAGGAGGACAAGGTGGGGGATGCCGGGATGTCCGCGGCCCCCGCCAGGAGTGGCGCGACCGGCCTTGTGAGGACCGCTGGCAGGACCAGCCTCGTGAGGGCGTTTGGAGGGACCAGCCGCTCGAGGACCGCCCCCAGGGCAATGGTGGTCTCCCTCCACTGCCACCACCACCAAGAAGGAATGACGACCACCATAAGTATGAGGGGGCTGGGGGCTTCCAGGAACCGTGCGCTATCGCCTGCATCTTGGGCGGAGCTCAATCCCCAGCATCCCAGTGCATCTTCAAGCAGTTTGCTCGCGAGGTGAATGCGGCCCTTCCCAGGCTCGAGGCCACGCGCCCGCTCAGGTGGTCCAAATGCACCATCACCTTCAACTCGTTGGACCAGCTCAAGTGCGTGGCGACTGCCGGCGCCCTCCCGATGCTTTGCTCGCCCGTCATCAGCAACGTCCAAGTCAACAAGACCCTCATCGACGACGGCGCAGGGCTCAATGTCCTGTCCGTCAAGACATTCGATAGCCTCCAAGTGCCATATGATTAGCTGCAGCCTACCAAACCCTTCTCAGGAGTGACCGAAGGCTCTACCACCCTGATAGGGCAGGTCCGTCTTCCTATCACCTTTGGCCAGTGCAACAACTACCGCACCGAGCTAATCGACTTTGACGTCGCCCACATCCGTCTGCCGTACAACACCATGCTTGGGTATCCAGCATTAGTCAAGTTCATGGCAGTGACCCACCACGGCTACAACGTCCTCAAGATCCCAGGGAGCGGCGGAATCATCACAGTCCCCTATGAAGAAAGAGATGCGGTGTGCTCCCTGGAGCGCGCCTTCCAAGCCGCAACAATCGAAGAACCCAACAACGAGGGCACCTTGTACCCTCCAGAGGCCATCCCCAAAAAGAAGAAGCAACTACTCCGTACAGGGCCTCAGGAGAGCGGCGTCTCCAGTAGTGCTGCCTCAGGATCAGCGCCCGCATCTGGGGCACCTACCTCCCTCGCATAGGAATGTGTGCCCGGCGCCCTCCTCGGGCGAGGCTCGGGGGCTCTCTTATGGAGGGCCTCGGACCTAGCCAACATCACGAGGGAGGTGCTCGGGCACCATGTGGAGGCGTGCTTTGCTACACGTTTCCCTCAAGAGGGCATTGGGCGAGGAGCGCCCAGTGCTCAGGAGTTCTTCACCAAGGCCACCCGATTAAAGTCGTCTCATCTTACCCACTGGAGAGGGTACTCCGGAACCCTAATGCAGCGAGAATGGTTGCCTAATGGAACATCAAACTTCAGGCATTTCAGCTCGAGTTTAGCGCAACCAGGGTTATCAAGGGGGCCTCCCTAGCCGACTTCATGACCGAATGGACCGACGCCCCAGAACCCGAGGTTAGCAAGGGCTGATCCCTCTCACCGAGGAGTGAAGCACCAGATGGTTGGGTCAAGTATTTCGACGGTGCCTCCGCACGCCAAGGCGCGGGGGCTGGAGCCGTGCTCATCTTGCCCACCCAAGACAAGCTCTACTACACTATGCAGCTCTGCTTCCAGCGGGGCGAGAAGGTATCCAACAACATCATGGAGTACGAGGGGTTGATCGCGGTCTCAAGGCCGCCATGGCCTTGGGGGTAAAATGTCTCACCATCGAAGGTGATTCGCAGCTCCTCGTCAACTTCTCCAACAAGGTGTATGAGCCGAAGGACGAGCACATGGAGGCATACCTCGCGGAGGTGCGCCAGATGGAGAAGCAGTTCTTGGGCCTGGAGCTCCAGCACGTGCCTCGCGGCACGAACAAGTAAGCCGATGACATCGCCAAAAGGGCATCCAAGCGTCTTCCCCAGGAGCCCGGCGTCTTCGAAGAGCGGCTTTTCAAGCCATCAGCAGCACCCCAATCTACGGGGCTGGCGTTGCCTCGGGAGGAACTCCCTCTACCACCGGCCTCGGGAGCCCCCGCCTGTGGCCCGACCACAGGAGCGCACCTGCTCTTGGCGCTCAAGCCACGGAAGGGGTGCTGGACTATGGAGTTCAAGGAATACCTGGCGCAAGGGACGCTGTCGGAGAAAGAGGAAGACACGGAGCACGTGGCCTAACAGGCTACGACATACTGCATCCAGGACGGTTAGCTATACAGGAAGCGGCCAAATGATGTTTCCTAGCGATGCATCTCCAGGGAGCAGGGGAATGAGTTGCTGGCTGACATACACGGCGGAGACTGCGGCCACCACTCGTCGTCACGTACCCTGGTCGGCAAGGTGTTCCACAGCGGGTTCTATTGGCCTACGGCACTCAACGACGCGACCGAGCTGGTGAGGTCCTGCGAGGCCTGCCAATTCCACACCAAGCAGATCCATCAGCCAGCTCAGGGCCTCCAGATCCTTCAGCCAGCTCAGGGCCTCTAGACCATCCCGCTCTCGTGGCCATTCCCAGTCTGGGGGCTGGATATCCTAGGTTAATTCCCTCGAGCTCCTTGGTGCTACCGCTACCTCTACGTCACCATCGACAAGTTCACCAAATGGGCAGAGGTAGAGGCCATCCACACCATCCCGGCCGGGTCCACAGTTAAGTTCATCAAGGGCCTCGTGAGCTGGTTTGGGGTCCCTAACCGCATCATCACCGACAATGGCTCGCAGTGCACTAGCAATCTCTTCAAGACATATTGTCCTAACCTTGGAACGCAGATCTGCTATGCTTCGGTGGCACACCCCAGGAGCAATGGCCAAGCCGAACGCGCCAACGTGGAGGTCCTGAGAGGCCTCAAGACCAGGACCTTCAAGAAGAAGCTCGAGGCCTGCGGCAGGGGCTGACACGACGAGCTCCAGTCCGTGCTGTGGTCCATCCACACCACCACCACCAAGCCAACAGGCGATACCCCATTCTTCCTCGTCTACGGAGCAGAAGCGGTTCTCCCTCACGAGATCAAGCATCGCTTCGCGCGGGTCCTGGTGTTTGATGAGATGCAGCAAGATGCCATGTGGGGGATGGACCTTGTGCTAGGGGAGGAACACCGCCGAGAATCCACGCTCCGAGCAGCAATATACCAGCAGGCGCTGCTAGGGTATCATTGCCGCAGCGTCCGCTCCAGGATGCTCGAGGTGGGCGACCTCGTCCTACGGGGGGTGCTCTCCAGGGAAGGGCTGCATAAGCCCTCGCCCATGTGGGAGGGCCTGTTTAGGGTTGCCCATGTCTCCAGGCTTGGCGCCGTGCGCCTGGAGAAGCAGGACAGGGTCCCCATCTAGAACGCCTGGAACATCCAGCACCGCCGGAACTTCTACCCATGAAGCAAGGCCCAGTGCCTGTGAAGGTCTCCACTCGTGACACTCTCACGTAATAATGAGTGGGGATGTACACGCCCCGGAGTCTCCGGAGTGTCGCCCTGGGCCTCGGGTGCTCCCTCTGCGCTGGTGAGAAGACTAGACTAGGTGCTGGACGCGGCTGTTCATTTGCTTTCCGTAGTTGGCTTGCCCCTCTTTAATGGAAATTCGCATTCTGGTGTTCCTCGTTGGCTCGGTTCGATTCCGTTTTTCCCTCTGTTTTTTCCTCGATTCTTTGTTTTGGCCCGCACTCTCCCTCGCATGCCTCGCAAGGGGGCTGGATAGGGTGCGCGTGTAAGTGTTCCCCCTGCTCTTCGCGAGGTACCCTTGTCCAAGCTCGCAAACTGGCGCACCCTCCTCTCTTAAGTCCGTTCCCCACAGGTACCGCGATGTGGAGTGCTAGGTCATGACCGGCTACGCCTGGTGCCCTCAGGAAGGAAGAATAAGGGTTTCTTAATAAATTTTTGCAGTACCTCGATGCCCCCCCCGAATTCTATAGCAAGGAGGTCTCACCAGGTGCTGGAGATGCGCACCTCACGAGGCGGAAACTACTTCAGACACACCGAGCTAAGTTAACTTAACACGCCTATGTAATACTCTGATGCCGTGGCACAACTCAGAAATGATAAACATAACAAAGGCAGGAAAAAGCGTTATGGTTCATCATACGCCCCTGCGAGGCAACATACTTGTTTCTTGCGATGCATTAGGAAAAGAAAGGAAAACAGGCAAAAGCGGCCCCTACACCCACGGCTACTCCTGAGAATCAGTCCCCGGCACTCCCTCCAACTCAGCCAGAGTCCTCCTCGTGCTTCACTAGGGCGCGACAACGGGACGACCCACCACCGACCTCAAAATGAGCGCGGCGACGGGGCCGCTGGTCATAGCCGCCGCTGCTGGAGCCTTCACCGGAGGAGGAGCCGCTGCCACTGGACAAGCTGCGACCATCACCAAGGGCGAGCTCACCCTCGTCCTCATCGCGGCTGTCGCCAGGGCCGAGCACTTCGCCACAATCATTGTCCTCTGGGCAGCACTCGGCGCGGCGGCCATCTTCCCCCGACACCCTCATGAAGAGCGTCGCGGCACTATCGTACTTAAAGTGGAGGGTGCACCACCTGCCCAGGCCACGTGCGCGGGTAAACGTCAGCTAGCTACGAGCCAGGGCTATGTTGCCCGCAACGGAAATCTCCACGGCGACCAACGAGGCCTTGCTGCAGCAGCTGTCCGCCTGCAGCCATTGGCCGCCGGGAACTAAAGCCGCCAGCTCTTCGGCAGAGAAGGGTGGAAGCTGGAGCCAAGTGTTGGTCGGGTTCTCCGACCACACAACGAACTCCAGCAGCACCTCCGCCGAGTGGAAGCGGAGCCGGGGAGGCCTAGCAACCGCGGTGCGCCTCCCTCCATCGACAGGGCCGCCGCGCCTCAAGCGGCTCCCACCAGGAGGAGAAGCGCCGCTTCTGACGCACGGAGCGGCACCGGACCACAAAGAGACTCGCCATCGCCCGTGGGGAACCACAGTAGGGGTCGCTGCATGTTTACGAGGGTGATCGCCCCCCCTCTTGGGCAGAGAGTCGGGCCCCTCTTGGCGAGCCTTTACTTTCTCCGCGGCAGAGAACCTCTTCATCGGTGCCATGGGTGTCGCTGCTAGCAGTGTCCCAAGGAAGAAGAAACAAGCGGAACAAGAAGAGATGGGCGATGGGGGCTCCGCCCCCTCCCCATTTATAGCAGGAGGAGGCCAACCGGCGACCCCCACGATCGCAGGTAATGATGGTTTTCTCTGCATGCACCAGGGACTCATCAAGTCGGGCAGTTGCCGAGGCAGCATGGAGAAGCGCAGATGCCCACGTCCCGTAAGTCGCGATGCCTCAATCAAGGCCGCAGGTGGTTGGGGCCCGTGATGCTTCGCACTTGCCCCTTGGCTTTGCTTCGAAGCCAAGTCCAAGCGCGCCTTGGGCCCGGGGGCTACTGCCGCGTTCTAGAAACGGGGGTCCCCAGACTTTCCCGCCTGCGGCCCACAGCGTGGCTCCTCTAGTGGACTAGTACGGCCCATCTTCACCAGCAAACACTCAAGACCCTCGCGAGGGGCCAAGCCTCGCGAGGCAGATGACACAAGACCTCCTCGGGGGCAGCCTCACTAGGATGGCTCACGAAGAGCGGAGAGATCAAGGCGAGGGGCACCTCATGAGATTCTGGTGACGTGAGCCATGACGACCAAGGCCAGGCGGGCGCCAGCGGGCATAGGGTACTGGTTTCCTCTTGGGTGCTAAAGGAGCAGGTACAGGCGAAGAGTCCCGAGGCGTCTGGCAAAGGTTTCCATATTGGTGCAACGAAACCAAGACCAGCAGGACCGCAGGGCGGAGGTCATCGCGGAGCCCACGACGGCGTCACCACCTGAGCCTTTGGCAGGCGAAGACACCCTTTTGTCAGGATAGCTTGTACTAGCTGTCCTCTTCAAATTGGCCGTTGTGGGACCCCTTCCCGCCTAACATTTGGGAAGAGGACCGGGGCCTCTATAAATAGGACTAGCCACCACCATAGCTGGGGGGACGACGGACTTTGGATCAGATCCATTCCACCCCCGCACACATAGGCTCACCGAGCTAAAGAACACCTCTCCTCAGGAGGTTGCTCTTCCCTTGTATTTGTTCATCCTCAGCCTACAAGGAAATCCACCACACCACACTGAAGTAGGGTATTACACCACATCGGTGGCCGGAACTAGTATAAACTCTTGTGTCCCTTGTTCTTCTATTTCGACGAGCTGAGCTTTTGAGATCGTGCACTACTGGGGAAAACCCTATCAGTAGCGCGGGTATTTTGCCTATCAGTAGCGCGGGACGCCGCGCTACTGATAAGGCACTATAGCTAACATGTAGCAGTAGCGTGTGTCATCCAACGCTACTGCTATACATGGCTAGCAGTAGCGAGCTTTATCGCAACACGCTGCTGCTAATATCTGAAGCACTTTTCAGAACGAAGCGCTACTGGTAAGGGAGCGCTACTGCTAACTTTAATCCCCTCGCTACTGCTAGTTTTATTAGTTTCTTTTTTCCTGCATATTTGTTTTGTATTTGAACATGCTTTATACAATAATCGTTAGCATATCATACACATACAAATGTAATCATAGCATATACATACAAATAGTCTCATCAAATCATGTCATCATCATAATCATCATCCAACACAAAGTGGTCTCTCGTCATCATCTCGAAAATAGTGATTCAAGTCTCGATTACTTGCAACTACATCGTCATCCATCTAAACAATGATATACGCAAGAAGAGCTATCACTATGAGTGAGAGTGGAACTATGCAGTACATGAGTTCGTATCCCTCTCTCGCATTAGCGTGAACCTAAACTAACTACTGCCTACCGCTCGGAAACCGGAAACCGTACACTGGCACGACACTCCGGCCACTCGTCGTATATATACTCCTGGCGTAGCACTTCTTTGCCATCGATGATCTATGCACCTGCATCGTCACATGAGTTGATGATATGCAACATATATAGTTGAAGAACAGAAAGAGATAGACTTAGCAAAAATAGAAGCAACATATCATAAGAATAAATAACTAAGTTGGTCGTACCCAAAATGCCCTAACTAGCGTGATCATCGCTAGTCGAGGAGGACTGTTTAATTACATCACAAATAAAGTTTTGTCATGCATAACTCAAAGTTTCGTCATACAGAAAGTATGGACTAAACGGACACATTGTCATATATCAGCAATCACTCCAACATGTAGTGCCATCCATCCAAGTCAGGGAGATAGTCCCCGAGCTTAGTGAAAGACTTCATGTCGAGACACTGAGTGGCTACACGTGTTCGGACGTCTTCCCGCGACATTTGTCCTTCGTAGAACATCTCTGTTTTTTCAACGACCTACTTCATGATGGTTTTGGCAAGTTCGCGCTGGATGTGATAGAACTCAGCTCGAAGTCGATGATCCTTGATATCTCCTGAGTTCTTTGCCCATTGCATAATATGGGCATCGCCGGATCTAGGTTACATGCGAAGGTTCTGGTGATCCCGTCTGTACTCCAGCATGTGGTGTAGGACATAGAATCCATCATTAAGAGAATCACTTTCCGGTTCTTTGGATGCAGTGAAGTCGGCCTTATGGCGGAAGCGAACTGCCGTCCCTTCTCTTCTTGTCCTTGACCTCTCCACCCAGTGCATTGTAGTAAAACATAGCACTGTCGAGAACAGACTTGATGTGGGTGTAATCCTTTTTCTTAATGTTCTTCGACGAGTCCAAGTAAAGAGCGTGGGAGTACCGAGGGTAGAGGATGATGAGGACGGCGCGCCCGCCGCTGTGCAAAATAAGTACACCTCAAACTAATTAGCCTCCACCGTGCAAATGAATGATTGAAATCGAAGGAAGGATATCCGCGCAGATGACTTATAGGGGTTGATAAGGCACGAGAATCGCCTCCTTGTCCTTATTGGCGAGCATGAAATTGGTGTTGTATTCCCTCGCGTATTCACGGTGCTCTGTGCAGATTCCCAAGAAGCCCTTGTGCATGAAGTACGGGTCAGCGACATAGATATGAGGTATCTGCTCAACCCCGATGAGGAAGTTCATTTGCAAGGCATAAAGGCGGACAAACGTAAAATCCAGCTTCTTCACGTGAAACATGTCGAAGATGTAATCGAATCAAAGGAAGAACTTCTCCGCGGGGAATGTGTCGACGTGCGAAAATTGCCGCGACACGTTAACCACATAGAGTCCTGGATTTTTCAAGGTGATGAGGCCTTTCTCTATCTGCAGCACATCGTCATGAAGTCTCCTTAGATCACCGAATATGGCCCCTAGCGCCGCTTCAGGTAGGATTGGTTCACCGGGGATATGCCATTTTGCCGCACCGGGGATATCTATACGGTCTTGAATCGGAGGCTGATGAGGCGGCTGGATCATAGAAGCAGCTTTCTTGCCTTTCCTCTGTCTCTTCCTAGGCTTCTTTGCCGGAAGGTCGTCTATAATACGTTGAGCCTCCGGAGGCGGCAATTCAGGCACCAACTCATGACGCTCAAACCCTGAGTAGGCACCAGTATTGAGATACTATTGAGTGTCGTCGTCATCCTCTTCCTCATCCATGGCGACGTCATCAGCGACTAATGGAGCCTCTTCCTCACCCCGTCCACTATCACCCAACCCGACACCCGACGCTAATTGGATAGGTGGGGTGTTGATGTTCATACCTTGCTGAGGCTACGTGCTCGTGGGTGTGCTCCCGGCCACCTCCAGACGAAGAAGACTCTTTGGCCGCAACAGGACCCACCCATTACAACCACCAAGCCACCGCGGGGTCTCGTCGTCATCCCCCCTAGTACCGGAGGACCCAAATTCTCGTGGCCCGATTTGACACTGGCCATTGAAACCTTGAAGACGTCCGGGGTGATCAGTCGGCCGTGGAACAATGGTTCCTTCATCTTCATTATCGTCACCTTCCCCACGTCCACCTTCTTGTCACCAATGGTGTACAATATGGTGCACGGGGTTATGTCAGCCTGCAAAGACATGTCTGCGACGTGAGACATCCAAAAGGCAACGAAAACGAGAGATTATACATTTATTGAAGATGGCCAGTGTGACAGATACCGTGAGGGCGTCGAGCTCAGCCAAAGATGAAGCACCGCTGAGCACATCCGAGACAGGTGCGGGAGCCCGTGCAAGAGCTGGTGGGGGTGCCAATGCAAGAGCAAGTGTAGGTGCAACGCTAGTCGAGCTGCTCCCGAAGAAGTCGGCAAGGGGAAAGGTTGTTGCATTTTTTTCTAAATTTTGCTTGCTCCAACTGAGAACGGCCGGAACCAAGAGACCAGACATATCTGCAACCGCCTGTTTTGCGGCAGCGTACACTGTTGCGTCTATCTCAGCTGATTTCTTCTCAACCGCAATCTCCACCTTATTGTCGATGTTTTCTTCAGTTAACCTCCGTCTTTCCTTTCTCTCCTCCGTGGTCTCACGGTAGTACTTCTTCCACGTGGCTCCGTCTCTGACACCGTGCACGCGTCCATACGATGGCCAAGTATCCAGCGGGAGTCCTTTCAATATGTTCATCGCCCGGTTGAATGGGGTTTCCCACTTGGGCCTCGCCAACGCCTCAGATGGCGAGTCGCTTTTGGCCGCAATCCTGTGCTACTCTCTCTACAAAAGGAACAAGGATCGTTTACAAATATGACTAAACGTGTAGTCGAATTGATCACAAACTAAAATTACCAGCAGTATCATGAACTCCGTCGTGACCGGCTCCCTGTTGAAAACCTTATTGACTGGGTCCCAATGGTGCCGGGCCCTGAGGACGCCACGCTCCTGCGGGATGGTGAAGTCCGCCAAGGGGTCTGCGATGCCCAGACTTTCGCGTTCCGTGTCCTCCTTGGCCCATATGGACCTCTTCCCACTGTAACCACGGCTTCCGAGGTGGTGGGACCCCATGTTACTCTCTTGAAGCCCCAGTTGGGGAACGTAGCAGAAATTCAAAATTTTCCTACGTGTCACCAAGATCTATCTATGGAGAAACCAGCAACGAGGGGAAGGAGAGTGCATCTACATACCCTTATAGATCGCTAAGCGGAAGCGTTCAAGAGAACGGGGTTGATGGAGTCGTACTCGTCGTGATACAAATCACCGATGATCCTAGCGCCGAACGGACGGCACCTCCACGTTCAACACACGTACAGCCCGGTGACGTCTCCCACGCCTTGATCCAGCAAGGAGAGAGGGAGAGGTTGAGGAAGACTCCGTCCAGTAGCAGCACAACGGCGTGGTGGTGATGGAGGAGCGTGGCAATCCACCAGGGCTTCGCCAAGCACCGCGAGAGAGGAGAAGGAAGAGAGGTAGGGCTGCGCCAAGACGGAGAGGTTCTCATGTGTTGGGTAGCCCCAAAAACCCCACTATTTATAGGAGGAGGGGAGGTGGCTGCGCCCCCATCTAGGGTTCCCACCCAAGGGGTGCGGCAGCCCTAGATGGGACTTGAAGGGGGCGGCCAAGAGGGGGAGAGAGGGGGCGCCCCCTAGGGTGGGCCTTTAGGCCCATCTGCGCCTAGGGTTTCCCCTCTCACCACCTAGCTGCGCCTTGGGCCTTGTGGGGGGCGCACCAGCCCACCTGGGGCTGGTCCCCTCCCACACTTAGCCCATGCAGCCCTCCGGGGAGGCTGGCCCCACTTGGTGGACCCCCGGGACCCTCCCGGTGGTCCCGGTACGTTACCGATAAAACCCGAAACTTTTCTGGTGACCAAAACCTCACTTCCTATATATAATTCTTTACCTCCGGACCATTCCGGAACTCCTCGTGACGTCCGGGATCTCATCCGGGACTCCAAACAACATTCGGTAACCACATACAAACTTCCTTTATAACCCTAAGCGTCGCCAGAACCTTAAGTGTGTAGACCCTACTGAGTTCGGGAACCATGCGAACATGGTAGGGGCGTTCTCCGGTCAATAACCAACAACGGGATCTGGATACCCATGTTGGCTCCCACATGTTCCATGATGATCTCATCGGATGAACCACGATGTCAAGGACTCAATCGATCCCGTATACAATTCCCTTTGTCTAGCGGTATTGTACTTGCCCGAGATTCGATCGTCGGTATGCCGATACCTTGTTCAATCTCGTTACCGGCAAGTATCTTTACTCGTTCTGTAACACATCATCCCGTGATCAACCCCTTGGTCACATTGTGCACATTATGATGATGTCCTACCGAGTGGGCCCAGAGATACCTCTCCGTTTACACGGAGTGACAAATCCCAGTCTCGATTCGTGCCAACCCAATAGACACTTTCGGAGATACATGTAGTGCACCTTTATTGTCACCCAATTACGTTGTGACGTTTGATACACCAAAGCATTCCTATGGTATCCGGGAGTTGCACAATCTCATGGTCTAAGGAAATGATACTTGACATTAGAGAAGCTTTAGCATACGAACTACGATCTTTGTGCTAGGCTTAGGATTGGGTCTTGTCCATCACATCATTCTCCTAATGATGTGATCCCGTTATCAATGACATCCAATGTCCATGGTCAGGAAACCGTAACCATCTATTGATTAACGAGCTAGTCAACTAGAGGCTTACTAGGGACATGGTGTTGTCTATGTACCCACACATGTATCTGAGTTTCCTTTCAATACAATTATAGCATGGATAATAAACGATTATCATGAACAAGGAAATATACTAATAACTAATTTATTATTGCCTCTAGGGCATATTTCCAACAGCCCCTTCGTGCACTTCGACTTCTTTTTGGTAGCTTCGGCCTCGCAAGCCGCCTTGAATATTTGAAACTGCTCTTCCGTGATTGTCGGCTTATCCTTTACAATCACAGAGTAGGGTTCCTTTTTGTTGATGATCCGGTGTTTCACCGTTTCTTTCCAGGCGGCCAACACATCGCTAAACTTGGTCATGGCGTGTTTGTTGATCTTCTTCATTGCCGGGTCTTTATCTGGATCTTTATAATCCTTTTCATTCCGGCCCGAGAACAAGAATATCTTGTGCAGCTTCTTTAGGAGGGAGGGCCTCGTATTTTCTATCTTCTTTAGTTTCTCATCTTTGATGGTGGCGGTTGTCCGTATGATGCATCCTATTTGATTGCCGTAGCACGCGCGCGCTTCCGTGGGCGCGTTTGGCTCAACAATGTCGTTGTCCACCTTCGTGATCACTAGTCTAGTAGTCCTGAGCTCGTTTGGGTGTTGTTGCCTCTTCGCTTTCGGTTCTATACCAGCTCTGCTAGTCTCGGCGCCGGTCTCAGTCTCAGCGCCGGTCTCGATGCTGGTCTCAGTCTCAGCGCCGGTCTCAATGTTGGTCTTAGTCTCAGCGCCGGTCTCGATGTCGGTCTCAGTCTCCATGTGACAGGTGGACCCAGCAACATCAACTGTTGATCGTCGACTACCCTCAAAAATTTGTCTGCCGCCAGGTAAACGTTGTCGCAGTCACCAGAACCTTGTCCTTCATCGTTGCTAGCCACGTTTCCTACGATTAAATCCAGTCAATTAATTCTAGACCTAATAAAATGAATAATGACATAAAAAAGGCCTATGCTTTGTAGGAACGTTGACTCCTTCCCAGTGCAGCAAATCCCGGGCACTCGATATGTCCTAGTTTGTAGCACAAGTCATGCTGAAATTCACGGAAAATTTCAGCGTGACCTTTGCTAAAAAGAGGACAAATCGAGAACCTGAAATTTGCCGGAACGGAAATGAATCAACATTCCGGCAAAACATAGGCCACTCGGCTTCATTCCCTGGAAACAACAAAAGGCCACTTGGGCACAATCGAACCACTTCTATGTTGCATATCACAGGACCACTTAAGAATATGTACATGAGAAACTACAACAGTAGATAAACATGTGCAAACACAATTGAGGAATTTTCATATATCCTGACCACTTCAAATTTGCATCTCCTAGCGTTTGACACTTCAAGAAAATCTACACAAATCTCATGCTCTCTCAAACTCAATTCAAAAACAAAATATATAGATTATATTTAGTTAACTACTGAACTAAACTTTACTCTAAACTAAACCCTACTGCCCTAATTAACATCTAGTTAAACAAACTCAATTCAAAAACTAAACCCTACTGAACTAATTAACATCTACATTATCTACTACTTAACATCTATTATTACCCTAACTAAAAAACATCTACTATTAACCGTACTGCCCTAGTTAACTAGTAACTTCACTACTACTAATTAACATCTACTACTACTACTAAAAAACATTATCTATGAAACCTAGTACTAATTAACTACTACTACTACTGCTGCTAATTAACAAGGAAGAGGAAGAAAAAGCAGAGAGAGGGGGTGGGGGTGGGGGCTTACAGAGAGGGGGGAGACGGTGGCAGGGAGGTGCTCGGCGATGGAGGTAGGGGCGGCGAGGGTGGGCTCGGGATTGGGAGGCGGCGGTCCTGGGCGGGCTCGGGCAGTGGCGGTGAGGTCGAGGGTGACGATGGTGAGGTCAAGAGCAGCGGCGGGCGGCGGCGGTGAGGTTGAGGGCGGCCTCGGGCGGGGTGGTGAGGTCAGGCTCGGGCTCAAGCGGCGCGATCGATGGCGGCGACAGATGAGTTGGGGGAACAGGGGGAGAGGGGGGAAAAGGAGGACTTAGCAAAATTTTGAGCACGCGGGTGGTTAAGTCGAACTAGCAGTAGCGTTGTTTCAGAAACGCGCAATAGCTAAGTTAGCTACAGCGCGTTTTAGCAAAACACGCTACTGCTATACGAAGCAGTTGTTTCTTTTGTTTATCTTTACATTTTCTTTTTTTCATTTCTCTGTTTCCTACTTCTTTCATTTTCATTTACTTTTCTATTTTTCTTTCATTTTTCTTTTCTTTCTTAGCAGCAGCGCTCTACGCAGGAAACACGCTGCAACAACGACCATAGTGGTAGCGCGCTTTACGCGGAATCACTACTACTATTCCTAGCCTACCGCCAACACGGTGGTAATTATAGTGGTATCGCTTTTTGCTGCACACGTGCTACTGCTATAGTTGTAGCTATAGTGCGCTTTGCTAGAACGCGCTACTACAAAGTAGTAGTAGCACCCTATTTTAACCAGCGCTACTGCTATACCTCCGTGTATAGGCTTTTCCCTAGTATTGATGGTGAGTGAGTGAGCTAGGGAAAGGGAGAGATCTTCATGTGCACCCCAGAGATTGAACCTTAAGGGTTTTGTCAGAACCCGCAATCCGACACATTGAAAAACCACCCCCTCTCCTCTCCATCATCTCCATTCCAAAACCACCGTCTCGCCTCTCCCTCTTCTCTATTGCAAGACCACCGTCTCTCCTCCAATCTTCCAAAGCTAGCACCGGACCACTCAGAAGGACATATATGGAGATGATGCAGCAGTGAATCAGGCAGATCACCGGCGACGACCAGGAAAAGTTAGCTAGGTTGAAGGAGATCCTTACTTGGTTTGACAATGAGTGGGAGATTTCGAGGAAAGCGAGGGCCATGTGGCAATGTATGCGAAAGAGCGAGACGACGGTGATGTATTCCTCGACGGCAGTCACGCCGCAGACCTTTGAGTTCATCAAGTATCTCCTCTGGGCGATGGAGCAAACAGATTCGCCCGAGGCGAAAGTCAGGCGGAGGTGGTGGGCGTACAGGTTGAAGGTCGAGCACCCAGAGGATAACGAATCGATCGAGTACGGTGTGCCGTTCGTGAGGGTGCAGAGCCAATCGGAGCCACATGAGTATTTGTTCTACCACCGCAAGAGGAGGCCGGATGGCGCTATGTCGCTTCCCCGCTGTTCTCCATGGTTCCCTCGACACTCGCCTAGTTTCAATGGCATCGGTAGGGTTTAAGGTAAGCTTCGCACTAACCTAATCTTCCATCTACTCATGCTTACAATCAGTGTGACAGCTAATAAAAATCATTCTTACAATCAGTCTCCGAGTACTACGCCAATCACCCTAAAATAGCTCTGGACCTTTGGGTCAAAGTTGTGACACTGTGTACAAATAAAAAAAATAGTTGGTGCTTCTTTCAGAAAAGAGTACTCCCTAGAAAACTGCCAATATAAGCTACTAGAATTTTTTTTGAAGTCTAAGCTACTAGTATTTGGTTAGAGGATTTGCTGCCGAGAAAGATCCATCCAAAGTGAGCGCCACATATCCCACTGGAGGTGGTGGATGCCAATGCTTAGATGGAGCAGGGTTGGTGTCGGTAATTTTACATGGCACCTCGCACTCTGCATATATGCCGGTTCCATCCATACATTTGTGCAGTTCCACCAAAATGCAGCTGAATAACCTTGTTTGCACAGATAATCAAAAAGCGTGATTACATTATAGTGGAACTAGTTTATGAAACATACACTAATAAATAGAAGAAAATATTGCGATAGTATCATAGTATGCCATGCTACGAGGGCGCGATGGGCTGTGCGACGCCTCATACGCCTCATATTGGATATCGACCCACGTCTCCCTGATATACCTTCTACCAGTGATGAACATCAGTGTATAGCGGTAGTACAAGGAGGGGCCTTGAGACATTCCAATCTCTATTTTTCTGCAGATCAACTAAAATTAAGCACCCCAGTTTGCAAAAACGCTTAAAAATATACTAACAAAGAGAAGCACTTTCTTTATCTACATTGGAAATGAAATGATAGAGAGGACACTCGCTCTATTTTAACTGTATTATTACTTCATTTTATCAGTGGCACTATGGTCGAGCAGGTGGCGAGCGAGGTGTACCGTGCGTCGCAAGGATGGAGGCCGGGGTGCTTAGGCGGGATCTTTGAAGCTGGCTCTATCTTCCCCCCCTGATGTTTCTGTGGTAGCATTTGGGTTGTAATCCAAACTTGGTCGAGCTGGTGCTACGTCCCCCTACCTACCTAGTTTATGTGGCGAACTTGTCTCCTGCTAGTACTCAATCCGGTCTAGTAGTAGTTGTATAACTGCCCGTTTACACTGAGATGTTGTCAGACAATGGTTCTCTATGGTAGGGTTTCTTTAATGAAATCGGAGGAAACCCCCTCTTTTGATATATAAAACAAATCAGTGGCACTAGCGGTGCCAAAACATTCCCTCAAATTAATAGTGCCACTAGATTAAGGTGCAAAATAATAACATTACTACTTTATCATGGCAGTGCCAAAACAGTAGCACAAGAGCAGACTCAACATGTAGGATATTTGGCAAACGGTCAGACCAAAAAGGAACATACCTCGTGATGGGAACCATATCTGCAGTCAACGCCATCATAGAAGGGATGACATCAGTCACCAACATGGATGATTCAATTCATGGGACCTTTTGGTCCAGTTCACCTAAAATGAAGCAATGTCCCATGTGCTAGCAGCTTCTTCTTCATTTTTTTTAAAGAAAAGGGCTCCAGCCCTGGTTCCATTTCCATCAGAAAACGAAACCCACAGAGCTTCTTCTTCATTAATTGCAATAAAATTGAGCAAAATCAAGGTTGGTTGTGAAGCTCCTGGAATGTTCAACTATAATTTGGATATCATTTGTGCAGTTCAACTAAGATCGAGTGTGAAATGTATGTCTCTATTTGCATAAAAAAGGTGGAAAGGAGGGTGACAAACAAGTGATGAAACATACATCAAATGAAAAGAAGTATGTTCCTTATCTGAATGGCAATCCTACAAGGACAGTAGCAATTTCTAAAGCAGCATCATTGCTAGATATTAGTGTGGGCATTAGGATTAACTATGACAACCGTTAAATACGACATTACTTTAATGGTGCCATTGCTTCATTTTGCCAGCAACATTACATTAACAACTGCTACAGAGTCGGTATTTGGGCACGAGAGAGTAGGCGGACCAGGACAGCTGCATTTCTAATGAAAAGAAGCAAATTATCTTAATGGGAAATTTACCAGGACATGAAAAATTGCCATTGATTCATATTACTGGAGGCATTACATTGAAAACAACATTGGTTTAACGTGTCCTTACTTTTAAAAGTGTGACTGCTACATTTTACTATTGGCATTACATGAGAGTGGCTCGGGGCAACAAACATCAGAACATGATATCTGGGTTGGTCCCATTTTTGTTCGGTATAGCCACCTTATACTGTGTGAGGCTAGAAAATTTAGTGCTGGACTTACTCTGTTGACTTCTCCCCCAGCCCCCACTTTCTTTCCTTTTTCAACCAAGAGACCAGTCTCTGCTACTTTTCGCCCCCATTATTTCCTCTTTCGACCAAGTCCTAGATTCAGGTAACAGAGCATCCCCCACCCCCACCCCCTTTCTTCCTTGTTTGAACCAAGTAGTACTAGATTCGAGTGCCTGAACTACTTTTACCTCTTAACAGTCAAAATTTAGGTGGCTTTCGAACAGCCGATCGATCCTATCTACGAGGGGGCCTGGGAAATAGTAAAAGATACAAATGCAGCGATGTCAGGAGCTCGGGAAGTAGAGCAAGGCCGGTTTTGAAGGAAGTTATACCTGAGGGTCACCGGGATGTTCCTAGGTGGGCGGTGGGAGGCCGAATCTGCCCACACTACGACAACAAGGAAGAAGGGGTCGGAGGCCCTCCCTAGCAAGCAGTGCTTTGAAGAGAACGACAAGGCACGCTGATCAGGACGCGCCAGCAGTGGGTAAGAGCCATCGCCGAGGACGACCGCGTGAACGTTGCACCTTCTCACATTCCTCGGCGGAGAGGATCCGGCTGGATCTGTGACCAGCGATGAGCAAAGAGAGAGTGTGTGTGGCCACCGCTATCGTGTTTTGATCTGGAGAGGACGAGACAGTGTGAAGAGAGCAATACTAGCAAGCAAGCGCGGAGGCTCCTGCCTAAATAGTGGAGTACTAGTTTTCTTTTGTCTACCGGAGCCGGCTTGACCTCATCAATGACTGTCGAGAAGTCTTCATGCATGTGCCCCGGAGGCGCAGTTGTCATCATTTTGATCTAAAGCACCGGATTATAACATATAACACGAAAAAACTTCCACATGACAAGAAACCATAACCTCACTGCCCAAAGGAGACAACATGAATCCCGATGGACAAACTAGACGAGGATCAAAGCTCAAATTAAAGATAAACTCATAGAAATAAAGGGGTCCGTCGATAGATGTCCTAATTAACATAGCCGGCTTGACCTAGATGGCAGCCGAGTAGTCTTCGTGCATGTGCCCCCAATGACTAGCGCCTTGGAGGAACTCAGTTGTCGCTGTTTAACCCTCGCAGTGATCCGAAGCACATGACACCTAGGGGATGTTTGGTTCCCAGCCACAGTTTGCCAAGCCAAAATTTGGCAGCCACAGTTTAGTTGGCATGTGTTTGGTTTTTGCCACACTTTGGCTTGCCACACTTTATTGCCCATATGGCCCACTTGTCATTGAGACAATTTTTTGCCAACTTTTGCCAAAGTTTGGCGTCCAATTTCTTAGCCACACTTGTGTGGCTTGCCATACTTGTGTGGCTAGCCACACTTTGGCTTGGCCACAATAGTCTCCAACCAAACAGACCCCTTATATTGCGAGATGACAAGAAACCTTTTTTAAGATTTCTCATCAGAACTACAACCCTCTACAACACAGCCTGCACGATATGTAGACGATAGCCAATCCAGGTGTGTCTGCTGGAGTTTGGTCACATGCATGGACGAACTTATCTTCCGTGTCGTGCAGAGATCATCCAGGCACCAACATCTGTACAACACTTCTCTAGCACTATCACTCGTCTCTCTCTTCTATGAACTCACCCGACTTGCAGAGCCAGGGAGTGTGCCTGTGGTCGGTTCTCGATTGCGGTCCCACATGTGTGTGCGAATGCAACATGACGCGCGTTCCATTCGGAGAGTAGCGTGCCAGACCGATCGACCATCTGGGGTGCACGAGAACGCGACGGGCGTGCTGTATACTCCGTACATGTGTACCGCCATTTTCTTGAGGCTTTGCTCCATGGCGCAATCCATGGATACAATATTAGTATACTATACTATATAAAGTCGAGGGCGGGGCTTTTCCCGCGCGGTAGGCGGGGCAGTTCCGCCTAGTCGGTTCGATAGAGATGCGAGAAGATGAGGGAGTAGGCTGCTGCAAATGTAGGGCTGTGTGATTTGACAGCGAGTTGCTGCTGGACAGGTGGGGCCCCGTGATTTGACTTGCCATTTTATCATTTTAACTACCGTGCTACGACCGGGTGAGTCTCCCGATTCCTGACCACCTCCATGGTATACAGGTGCCTCTCCCAATGCTCCACCATGTAGAGGCTGGCTCTTGCATGAGAGCCCACTCCTCCACTTTTTCCTTGCCTCTTTCCTCCACATATGCAAAAATGCCATGTAAGCGGGCTTATAGCCCACTATTGTACTTGCTCGTACAGGTGCTAAGCCTGCCACATAGGCATAAAGTCTGATGCGGCAAGTTAATTACTCCCTCCGTCTAGGTGTGCAAGTCATCTTACGAAAAACAAATAATCCCAAAACACTTAGGCGCGGTGCATTAACTTCTTCTCCCTCTTTTCCGGTTTATATTTATCAAATTTGAAATCTCATCAATCAAGGCATTTTGTGAGTGGAGGAATGTATCTCATACTTTACAAAACTACCCCAATTAAACTCATGCATTAAATTGGATTAATTGCAGTGCATGCATGCTTGGCCACTAGATAAGTAGAAACATTACATGCATTGGTGTGTTTCTTTTTAATTCTTACATGCAAAGATTTAATGCATCTCGGAAACTAAAAATGAGATGGAGATGAGCCCTATAAATTGAAAAAAAAAGTTGAGATAAGCCCTATAAACCGGAAAGGAGGGAGTACATCATTTCTTGTTTCTTGACATATCAACAAATAAGAGATGTGGGTGTGCATGCTTTTAATGACTTGAGACTACCATTTCATTGGAAGAGGTCACTCCTTGGCAAATGCAATAAATACTATGAAGAAAGAGATAGAGAGAAGTAACAAAATTACTCTTATAGCCAACCTTATAGCTAACCTTGTGGTATGAGGCTGGTCATAGTGGGAGTAACATAGGTAGTGACATACATGCCACATAAGCAAAAAAGATGATGTGTGAGGTAATTAATGAAGAGAGAGGCAAATAGAGTAACATAATATGTTACCATCACATAGAGGTTCCCAATGCAAAATGAGTCTACAAAGTAATAAATGAGGTGATGCATGACACTACACATATGTTACTATCCACTATAAAGGTAGTAACATAGACTAGTAACATATGCATGTTACTAGTCTAAGTTACTCCCCACTATGACCAGCCTGAGTGACTAAGTGATGACTAATGTATGACATGCCAATATCAGATAGCCTAATGCACCGTGTTAAATCTCCAAGGGTGCAACCGCGCGAGCGAGGCGATGGTCGTGGTAGGCGTGCCCATGATATGGGCTGCTGGTAGCCCTTGGATTTGAGATCGAACGGTCGCATGCTAAGTTGCTGAAAATTTGCAGAATAACCCTCCAGGATAGGATATTCACCCATAGGTCTAGAATCACGCCATGCAACCGTTCAATCTCAGATCCAAGGGCTCTCGGAAGCCCATATCATGGGAGAATGGAAAGCTTCGTATCACCTGTAATTTTCCCGATGCTTGACATGACAGCGAAAGCAAGTTAATTGAGCGTTGAGTAGACATGACATCTAATTGGGCCCCCATAGTACTGTGCATGAATCCATTTAACCACCAGGCAAGCCACTACCCTGCCGTTTGCACGCCCCACTCAGCATTTTTAGAAAAACCGCTGGCAGTTCGCTCCTACTCGTCCCCGGACGTCCTTTAACATTATGGCAGTTCGCTCCTAGTCGTCCCGTCCTTCACATTACGGCAGTTCCACTAATCCTAACCCTCCTCCCAAATCCATGGTGTCCAAAATCTCCATGATCAGCGGTGAGTACAAGGTTAGAACCATCACCGGCGATGAGTTCGACGTCATCCACACCCGTTCTTCCGTGATGGTGAAAGGATGCCTTTATCACTTCAGACGCATGTTCGAAAACTCAAAGGATGAGTGGGTCGCTGGGCTAGATGTTGAGTACACCACAGTCCTGGAAAGCGAGAAGAATCTAAAGGAGGCAGAGAAGAAGAAGCCCGTCGGGATCCAGGTTTGCGTGCATGACTTATGCTTGGTCTACCACATATGCCATGCCGACGTTGAGTGCGAGGAATTCAAGAACTTCCTCAAGGGCGGCCAAGTCAAATTCGTTACTGTAGACTTTAGGAACGACATGGATGTCCTAGATCGGATAAGCCTCATTGTAGGCAACCCCTTCGACCTCCAGAAGGAAGGGCTTGTACCCTCCCGTGATCAGGCTTCAATGCTGACCCTGGCAGGAGCCATGGTTCATCCTTCGTACAGTACACTGAAGAAACCTCCGTTCAAGTTTCATCATGCATGGGAGTGGAATGTACTAGACATAGACCACATCCACTACGCTGCAATGGATGGCTACCTTTGTTTCAATATCTACAAGGGTTGGATGAAGAGCAAGAGCCAAGTGTGCAGTTCAAGCAAAGAAGTATCACCCAAGTGGAAGAGGGACAAGGATGAAGCCGAGCACGTGGACGAGGAGTCCGAGTAAGGTGGCAGTGTCGTTGCTCATGGTGGTTCTAATGCAGTGTCTACCAGATTAGTTGCTTAGTTTAATTTCAGGTGTGCTTAGTTTTATTTGAGGGGTGTGTTGTCTTTGAGCCCCGGTAAAACTATGTTATGTTCCTTCTTGTTACTTTAACTCTTGATGCGTACATACTAGTATTTCTTACAGTTCATCTTTTAGTTGGTATAGTACTACCACTCGTTTCTTCACATTATATACGTACAATATATATGGCTAACATCATATAGCCAGCAGTTTAGTTGTCAAAGAATTTCAGGGTGCTTAGTTTTATTTGAGGGGTGTGTTGTGCTGGACACCATTATTGTGACTCAAATCTCTTTGGGCATGTTATAATGACATAAATACCGATGGACCAACTTGCCAGCTCACCCTCTATCTCACTACAGTAAAATAAAGTGTCGGGCCTACTTGATCCCAATAGCGTTCTTATTTTACTGTAAAATTATTCGCTTGGTTAGTCCTGACAAGTGGGGCCACACTTATCATTGTGAGAATCGGCTTATTTTTGTCATATAACATGGTCAACGGGTTTGACGTGAAAATAACAATGTCTAATGGCATTTTTGAGCAAACATCTAACTTAACGATGGCATTTTTGAGATATATATTTGCATTTTTTAGCAGGCATCTCACGGATCGATGACATTTTTGAGTAGTGGTAACTTATAATGGCAAAAATGAGTAGTAATACACAACTAGTGGCATAAATAATAAGGAATTAAATAGGTGTGCTAATTTCTTTAATATAATTTAACACCCCATTTAAGCACGTACCATTTTTCTAATAGTACTATATGCACAATTTGGCGACGAGCGCTCTCTATATGTACCACCTTTTTTCTTTAGTTTCATCTTGTTAGTTTTGCTCCATGGCGCAATCCATTGATACTACTACGGTACAAAAGTATACATTTTTAAAAGGCTAGAGGGTGGGGCAGTCTAGCTTGGTCGGTTTCAAGAGAGGCGAGGGCCTTTGTGATTTGACGGCTCATTATTGCTGGAAGGCGGGGCCTTGTGATTTGACTGCTCATATAAATGTGCTGACGACCTGAGGAGGAGCAAAGAACCGTGCTGTCGGTGTACAAAAGTAGGGGCTCTCCTTTTGACCCCTTTACTTGTGCATGGGCAGTCAGAGCCACGCGCCATGGCCACACCTAGCAGGGCAGAAGAGGGAATCCGGAGAGAAGCCGAAGCCCAAGACAAACAAGACAGTGCCAAGACCAAGAACCCAAAGAGCAAGAGGGCGAGGTGGACTCCCCCGGTGAGGCCCTAGCCGGGGCGACCTCCACGTCCGCAGCAAGAGCCTTGCCGGGGTGACTTGCCCAGTACCGGTAGAGCGAGCCACCCTCGAGCCCAAGAGTTCCAAACGCCACCAACGACTACGTTGGAACCATGGCTCGGGAGGCACCTCCGTGGTAGCATGCAGATCTTTGTTAAGATCATAAGCATGTGAGACCAGATGAGGACCGGAAGATGGCGACCCTCGACGGGATCCCAGCCGAGGGAATCCACAAGACCCCCGGCAAGCGCCTTGCCAGGGAAGACTCAACGCCACGGCAAGACCCTTGCCGGGCCCCCGGCAAGGCCCTTGCCGAGGATGTCAGCGGGGCCACAGCCAGGCCCGTGTCGACCAAGACTCCACCGCCGTTTGCATGCAACTGCCAGCCCAACCAGCTGGGCAGGCACCTGCGTGGCAACATGCGGCTTCCAGGACAACTCAGCAAGCGCCTGCGTGGTGGCATGCAAATCTTCGTGAAGGCTCCACCACCGCGCCACATCAGCTGCCTGCCTGCCTACATGGCACCTCACGCATCGCTGGCCTGGGTGCATGTTGAAGCGAGACGGAGCAGCGACGGACGGGATGGACCTACATTAAATGCATCTTGTCCTGTAATACGGGTGATAAGATTGCAGCACTTTAGACCTTTCCACCTCCTGTGTGCCACTGTGGCAGCCCCTTTCGACTATAAAAGGAGGCCCATGGCATACTGGAGAGGGATTCGGCTCTTTTGGGCAAGTTACGCCCCCGTAGCTAGCTCAAGAACCCAAGAACACTCAATACACCCACCAAAGCAGGACTAGGGTATTACGCATCCTCGCGGCCCGAACCTGGGTAAACGATCCGTGTGCTTCCTGTTAGACTTGCTCTTCTCACAACCCTGCGCCCGCCAACCGTAGAAGGGATTCCAGTGATCCCACAGGTGTCGTTTTTCCCAGACATCTTTGGCGCGCCAGGTAGGGGGCGTAGTCGTGAGAATCTGATCTAGCAGTTAGCCTAGCAGTTCTTCATCGCCATGGCTCCGAAGAAGAAGATTATCACGGCGATCGGCTCGTCGAGATCCGAATGGCCCGTGCCAGTGCGGACGAGCAGCGGGCCGGTCGCGGACAGAACCCGAGCCGTGGCCGCGAGCACCAAAGATCGCTTCGGTAGTCGAGCTGGCGGCGGCGGCATCGTTCGTCGCGCAGAACTGACGGGTTGTGCATCGCCAAATCCAAAGATGGGGCTGGGCCCCCCACAGGCGGCGCAGCAACCTCCAAGACGCCCACCCCGGCGGCCACAGCGCGCTCTTCCCATGGTGTGCGCGACGAGCAGCTTCACCATGCCGGTGACCCTGGAAACCGCCGTGGGAAGAGCCCTGTGCATCGTCCGCAAGGCGAAGGAGTCCAGCATGCCCGCCGAAGTGCTGGCGAAAATGGCACGCAGCCGCTGGGTGATAACCCACAAGTGTAGGGGATCGCAAACAGCTTTCGAGGGTAGAGTATTCAACCCAAATTTATTGATTCGACACAAGGGGAGCCAAAGAATATTCTCATGTATTAGCAGCTGAGTTGTCAATTCAACCACACCTGGATAACCTAATATCTGCAGCAAAGTATTTAGTAGCAAAGTAGTATGATAGTAATGGTAACGGTAACAAAAGAGTAATGAAAGAAAAAGTAATATTTTTGGTGTTTTGTAGTGATTGTAACAGTAACAACGGGAATGTAAATAAATGTAAACCAGTATATGGAAAGGTCGTAGGCATTGGATCGGTGATGGATAATTATGTCGGATGCGGTTCATCATGTAACAGTCATAACATAGTGTGACATAGAACTAGCTCCAATTCATCAATGTAATTTAGGCATGTATTCCGAATATAGTCATACGTGCTTATGGAAAAGAACTTGCATGACATCTTTTGTCCTACCCTCCCGTGGCAGCGGGTCCTAATGGAAACTAAGGGATATTAAGGCCCCTTTTAATAGAGAACCGGAACAAAGCATTAGCACATAGTGAATACATGCACTCCTCAAACTATGGTCATCACCGAGAAGTATCCCGATTATTGTCACTTCGGGGTTGTCGGATCATAACACATAATAGGTGACTATAGACTTGCAAGATAGGATCAAGAACTCACATATATTCATGAAAACATAATAGGTTCAGATTTGAAATCATGGCACTCGGGCCCTAGTGACAAGCATTAAGCATAGCAAAGTCATAGCAACATCAATCTCAGAACATAGTGGATACTAGGGATCAAACCCTAACAAAACTAACTCGATTACATGATAAATCTCATCCAACCCATCACTGTCCAGCAAGCCTACGATGGAATTACTCACGCACGGCGGTGAGCATCATGAAATTGGTGATGGAGGATGGTTGATGATGACGACAACGACAAATTCCACTCTCCGAAGCCCCGAACGGACTCCAGATCAGCCCTCCCAAGAGGTTTGAGGGCTTGGCGGCGGCTCCGTATCATAAAACGCGATGATTTCTTCTCTCTGTTTTTTTCCCTCCGAAAGCCAATATATAGAGTTGGAGTTGGCGTCGGAAGGTCTCCAGGAGGCCCACGAGGTAGGGGGCGCGCCCAGGATTGGGGGGGCGCCCCCACCATCGTGGACAGTGTGTGGCCCCCCTGGTCTTCATCTTTGGCGAGGATTTTTTATTATTTATTCTAAGATATTCCGTGGAGTTTCAGGTCATTCTGAGAACTTCTGTTTTCTGCACATAAAACAACATCATGGCAATTCTGCTGAAAACAACGTCAGTCCGGGTTAGTTCCATTCAAATCATACAAGTTAGAGTCCAAAGCAAGGGCAAAAGTGTTTGGAAAAGTAGATACGACTGAGACGTATCAACTCCCCCAAGCTTAAACCCTTGCTTGTCCTCAAGCAATTAAGTTGAGAAACTGAAAAAGAAAAAGAAAAACTTTTACAAACTCTGGTTGCTCTTATTGTTGTAAATATGTCAAGCCAGCATTCAGGTTTTCAGCAAAGATTATAACTAACCATATTTGCAATAATTCTCAGGTCTCATGTTTACTCATATCAATGGCATAATCAAATAGAGAGTCATAATAATAAATCTCGGATGACAACACTTTCTCAAAACAATCATAATATGATATAACAAGATGGTATCTCGCTAGCCCTTTCTGAGACCGCAAAACATAAATGCAGAGCACCTTCAAAGATCAAGGACTGACTAGACATTGTAATTCATGGTAAAAGAGATCCAGTTGTCGGAGTAAATGACCACGGGTAGCCTAGCCGGCTCCCCTGGGGCTTCTGAAAAAATTACAAGCCAATCAAGCCATCCAACATTCAAGACGTTGGGCCGCCTTCCCCGGTATTGTTGTTCAGCCGGCCGTCGAGGCGGCCTGGCCCCAAGACCCATAGAAGAAAGCCACAAGATGGCCGGCTTTCAAGGAGCCGGCTACCAGAGGGCCGACTCCAAGGAACCGGCCACGAGAAGGCCGACTCCAAGGAGCCGGCCACCCCGCAGGCGGCCAAGGCCGCACCCTCATAATCTGCACCCACATAACAGCGATGAGACGGGGCGTGGCTACAGTAAAGCCTGCCACCCCCGCATCCCGGAGCGCGCGTGGCTACGGTATGCCGTACGGGCAGCCATCACCCGTCCGGCGCGGCACTGTAGCCATGTTGACTATGACGTCACCCACGACAGGCTGTCTGTACTACCCGCAGGCGGTGGGTCCCTCTGGTCAGAGAGATGCCCGAAGGCGGCTCGGCCTCCCCGTCGGCGGAGATATGGCGGCTCCCCATAGCCGCTTGTTCCCGCCCTCGAAGGAAGCGCCTCATTAAGGAGACAAGACGAAGTGAGGCTACAGTGATCGCCGCCAAGGCGGCGGCGCTGTAGCCACGCTTACCCCGACAAAGCCCTCGTCGTCAGGATTGAGGCAACAGTAACCAGCCCCTGACAAAGCCCACAACGGTGGGGCCAGCCTGTCGACCAGGAAGCCGGCAGCCGGCGAGACCCACTAGTCGGCGGGCCCCAGCGGCCGGCGGAGAAGCCGGCGGATAAAGACACTGACAGCTAGGGCCCACACCTAGCCGGATTACCATTGTACCCCTGGGGGGTAGGCCTATATAAACCCCCCAGGGCACCCATGCAAAGGGTTGGACTCTGATAGTTTTAGACACCACGTAGAGGGAAGAAGAGAGATAGCCGTGCCCTTCTCCTTCCTCACCCCGAACAGCTCAAGGAGCCTCTTGTAGCACTTGTTCATCTAGTGATCATGCGGAGACCCCACAGAGCAGCAGTAGGGGTGTTATCTCCATGGAGAGCCCCGAAGCTGGGTAAGATTCGCCGGCGTGCATGTCTTCGCCTCATCCCATTTCCAGGCACCCGCGACGTCTTATTGGCTCCCACTATGATTAGCCACCCGTTGGCATATGTCACACCTACCACCCGACACCAGTCATAGTCATACCCAATATAAATTAACAGTAATGGATGCAAATGATAGCTGCGCTCTCCAGCTAGTGCTTTTAATAAGAGGGTGATGACTCAACATAAAAATAAATAGATAGGCCCTTCGCAGAGGGAAGCAGGGATCTGTAGAGGTGCCAGAGCTCGGTTTTGAAATAGAGATGAATAATATTTTGAGAGGTATACTTTCATTGTCAACATAACAACTAAGAGATGGCGATATCTTCCATGCTACACACATTATAGGCGGTTCCCAAACAGAATGGTAAAGTTTATACTCCCCCTCCACCAACAAGCATCAATCCACGGCTTGCTCGAAACAACGAGTGCCTCCAACATACATCAGGTCCCAGGGGGAGTTTTGTTTGCAATTATTTTTGATTTAGTTTGCATAAAGCATGGGACTGGGCATCCCGGTGACCAGCCATGTTCTCGTGAGTGAGGAGCAGAGTCCACTCCTCTTGAGAATAACCCGCCTAACATGGAAGATAAGGACAACCATAGTTGATACATGAGTTATTTGAGCATACAAAACAGAATGTTTATTTGAAGGTTTAGAGTTTGGCACATACAAATTTACTTGGAACGGCAGGTAGATACCGCATATAGGAAGGTATAGTGGAATCATATGGAATAACTTGGGGTTTAAGGAATTGGATGCACAAGCAGTATTCCCGCTTAGTACAAGTGAAGGCTATCAAAAGACTGGGAAGCGACCAACTAGAGAGCGACAACAGTCATGAACATGCACTAAAATTAATAAACATTGGATACAAGCATAAGTAGGATATAATCCACCATGAACATAAATATCGTGAAGGCTATGTTGGTTTGTTTCAACTACATGTGTGAACATGTGCTAAGTCAAGTCACTTAAATCATTCAAAGGAGGATACCACCCCATCATACCACATCACAACCATGTTAATAGCATGTTGGCACGCAAGGTAAACCATTATAATTCATAGCTAATCAAGCATGTCATAAGCAACTATGATCTCTAATTGTCATTGCAAACATGTTTATTCATAATAAGCTGAATCAAGAACGACGAAATCATCATATTTACAAAAACAAGAGAGGTCGAGTTCATACCAGCTGCGCTTATCCCAATCAATTCATCATATATCATCATTATTGCCTTTCACTTGCATGACCGAACGATGTGGATAATAATAAGAGTGCACGTGCATTGGACTAAGCTGGAATCTGCGAGCATTCAATAAGTAGGAGAAGACAAGGCAATATGGGCTCTTGGTTAAATCAACAATAATGCATATAAGAACCATTTCAACAATTTAATCATGGTCTTCTCCTATTGACCCCCAAAGAAAAGAAAGGGAATAGAACTATTTACACAGGAAAGCTCCCAACAAGCAAAAGAAGAATGGGAAATATTTTTGGGTTTTCATTTTAATTATTACTACTACAGCAGGAAAAGTAAACTACTGCTAATTTTGTTTTATTTTTTTCTTAAAGTTTAACAAACACACATGAAGAAAACAGGAAAAAGAAAGTAAACTAGCATGGATATTACAGTGAAAGAGTATGAGCACCGACATCTTGCAATGAGTGTGTGTGAACATAAATGTAATGTCGGTGGGAAATACGTACTCCCCCAAGCTTAGGATTTTGTCCTAAGTTGGTTCATTGCCAGGGATGGCCTGGCGGATACCCGTAGGTGTAGCTGGGGTCATACTGCGATGAAGAATAGTTGGGATCATACTGTGATGAAGAGGACTCTGACTGCCACTGGCTGGCAACCGCCTCCGGATCCCAAGAATAAACAGACTGGCGTGGAGGCTCGTATTGTGGTTCCCGCTCCGGGTCTGGTGTAGGATTCCGATAGGCTTGAACGGCCGCCCACAGAACGAGGTGCAGACAAGTTAAACAAAGAAGGAGCAGGCAAGGTAAATGTCTCAGCGTGATGTTTATCAAAGTACAATTTATATTTAAGCTCCCCTTCCTTTCCCTTAACAAGAAAGTCATGTGCTAGCATACTATTATAATCTAAATAAGCACTAGGCAACAATTTTTTTCTTTCTCAAAGTGCCTAATAGGTATGTCAAAATGTGCAGCTAGGCGCGAAGCATAAATACCTCCAAAGATGGGGCCTTTAGTACGGTTCAAACTTAACTGTCTAGCAATAATTCCGCCCATACTAACAGTGTTGTTGCGGTATAAACCATGGAACAAAATGATAATATCAGGAACACTAAGGTTCCCACAGTTCCCGCGACCAATCAAGCAACGACTAGCAAATAAGGCAAAGTAGCGTAAAATAGGAAAATGTATGCTGGTGATTCTCGCATCAGAAACCTTCCTGTTTTCTCCCACAGTGATCGTGTTAATAAATGATTCCACTCTGTTTCGGTGTGGTTCATCTAAGGTACCCTTAGAGGGTATTTTGCAAACCTTGCACAATTCAGCTAATGGCATCTTTTTAACAACGTCATATAAATGAAACTCTACTGAAGGAGGTGATTCCTTAGGAAAATAGTAGAAGTTTTGCACAAAAGTATTTGTGAGTAAGAGATACTAATGACGTTGGTCGCGGAGGAAGTCGGTGAGGCCTGCATTCTCAATTAATAGATAAAAATCCTCATAAATCCTGGCTCTCCTCAAGAAGTCATCGGAAGGCCATTCACACGGCCGGACCTCCGTAGTGCGAGGCAAATTATATTTGGGCTTCTGTGCTTCTTGGATTTGTTTTTCCTTTGAGCTTCGGCTCGACGAGCCCCTCAAAAGTCTCTTCATTATTTTCTGAAATAATCTGAAATTTTTAGTAACTTCAAACAAAAGTGAACCGACTTCAATAAAATTGATAGCAACTACTCCTACAAGTGCCTAGAGCCTATATCATGCATTAGAGCTACTTGGAACCATATAAATTTGACATGCAAGCTCAAGAACATGGTCACCTATGCAGCAAAAAATTGCAATGAATAAAGCACTAGAACAAAAACTAATTGGACCAGTGGAGGAGTCACATACCAAGGAACAATCTCCCCAAGCAGTCTTGTGAGAGGTGCTTTGAGCAAGGAGATCGAAAATCACAGCAACGTGGGCTGGAACACGTGTTTGAGCCAGATATTCGTGTTTGTGGGAGGAAGAAGAAGAGGATGGGTGCAGGAATAAGTGGAGGAGGGCCACCGTGGGCCCACGAGGCAGGGCGCGCCTCCACCCTCGTGGCAGTGTGGCAACTCCCGTGGTGATTTTTGCACCATAAATCCTCAAATATTCGAAAAAATCATATTAAATTGGCATGGCATTACGAGGACTTCTATTTTCGGGGTATTTTTATATTGCATGATAAATCAGGAAGCAGACGGAAAAATACTATTTTTACTTTATTTCAACTAAATAACAGAAAGTATAAAGAGGGTATGAAGGTTGTGCCTTCTAGTTTCATCCGTCTCTCATGATCATCAAAAGGAATCCACTAACAAGGTTGATCAAGTCTTGTTAACAAACTCATTCCGATTAACATGGAACCGGAGAAATTTCGAATAACACTATGTTACCTCAACGGGGATATGCACATCCCCTATAATAAGAATATCATATTTGTTCTTGACAGTAGGAAGAGGAAATTCAAAACCTCCAAATATAATCGATGGAACTTTTCCAATAGAATTGATACTATAAACTTGAGGTTGTTTCCCTGGAAAGTGTACTGTATGCTCATTACCATTAACATGAAAAGTGACATTGCCTTTGTTGCAATCAATAACAGCACCTGCAGTATTTAGAAAAGGTCTTCCAAGAATAATAGACATACTATCATCCTCGGGAATATCAAGAATCACAAAGTCCGTTAAGATAGTAACGTTTGCAACCACAACAGGCACATCCTCACAAATACCTACAGGTATAGCAGTTGATTTATCAGCCATTTGCAAAGATATTTCAGTAGGTGTCAACTTATTCAAGTCAAGCCTACGATATAAAGAGAGTGGCATAACACTAACACCGGCTCCAAGATCACATAAAGCAGTTTTAACATAATTTCTTTTAATGGAGCATGGTATAGTGGGTACTCCTGGGTCTCCAAGTTTCTTTGGTATTCCACCCTTAAAAGTATAATTAGCAAGCATGGTGGAAATTTCAGCTTCCGGTATCTTTCTTTTATTAGTAATGATATCCTTCATATACTTAGCATAAGGATTTTTTTGGAGCACATTATTTAATCACATACACAAAAAGATAGGTCTAATCATTTCAGCAAAGCGCTCGAAATCCTCATCATCCTTTTTCTTGGATGGTTTGGGAGGAAAAGGCATGGGTTTCTGAACCCATGGTTCTCTTTCCTTACCATGTTTCCTAGCAACAAAGTCTCTCTTATCATAACGTTGATTCTTTGATTGTGGGTTATCAAGATCAACAACAGGTTCAACTTCTACATCATTATCATTACTAGGTTGAGCATCATCATGAACATCATCATTATTATTTTCGCTAGGTTCATGTTCATTACCAGATTGTGTTTCAGCGTCAGACATAGATATATCATTTGGATTCTCAGGTGGTTCAGCAATAGGTTCGCTAGAAGTTTGCAAGGTCCTATCATTTTTCTTTTTCTTCCTTTTAGAAGAACTAGTATATCAGTATTATTTCTCTGAGAATCTTTCTCAATTCTCTTAGGGTGGCCTTTAGGATATAAAGGTTCCTGAGTCATTCTACCAGTTCTAGTAGCCACTCTAACAACATAATCATTTTTCTTACTATTCATTTCATTGAGCAAATCATTTTGAGCCTTAAGTACTTGTTCTACTTGAGTGGTAACCATAGAAGCATGTTTCCTAATAAGTTTAAGTTCACATCTAACATCATCCATATAATCACCCAAGTATTTAATCATATCGGCATTTTGTTTTAATTATCTACCAAAATAAGCATTAAAATTTTCTTGTTTGACAATAAAATTATCAAACTCATCCAAGCATTGCCTAGCAGACTTGTAGTGAGGGATATCACCTTCATCAAATCTATAGAGAGAATTTACCTTTACTACCAGTGTCGAGTTATCAGGATCTTGAGGTTCTTAATTATGTAATAGATCAAGATCATTTGTTTCTTCAACAGGCTGTAAATTAAGACCATTTATTTCTTCAATAGGTGGTAAATTCTTAACATATTCAGCTTTAATACCCTTTTCTTTCATAGATTTCTTTGCCTCTTGCATATCTTCAGGACTGATAAATAGAACACCTCTCTTCTTCGGAGTTGGTTTAGGAATAGGCTCAGTAGCTGGAGCAGGAGCCGGCTCACGAGCTGGCTAAAGAGGTGCCCAATTATTTTCATTTGTCAACATATTATTCAATAAAATTTCAGCTTCATCCGATGTTCTTTCCCTGAAAAGAGAACCAGCACAACTATCCAGGTAATCTCTGGAAGCATCGGTTAGTCCATTATAAAAGATATCAAGTATTTCATTTTTCTTAAGAGGATGATCAGGCAAAGCGTTAAGTAACTTGAGAAGCCTCCCCCAAGCTTGTGGGAGACTCTCTTATTCAATTTGCACAAAGTTGTATATTTCCTTTAAAGCAGCTTGTTTCTTATGAGCAGGGAAATTTTAGCAGAGAAGTAATAAATCATATCCTGGGGACTACGCACACAACCAGGATCTAGAGAATTAAACCATATCTTAGCATCACCCTTTTGATGAGAACGGAAATATTTTAAGGATATAAAAGTAGCGAGATCTCTCATCATTAGTGAACAGGGTGGCTATATCATTTAATTTAGTAAGATGTGCCACAACAGTTTCAGATTCATAGCCATAAAAAGGATCAGATTCAACCAAGGTAATTCTATAAGGATCAACAGAGGATTCGTAATCCTTATCGGGAACACAGATAGGTGAAGTAGCAAAAGCAGGGTCGGGTTTCATTCTATCCCTAAGAGATTCTTTACTCCATTTAACTAATAGTCTCTTAAGTTCGTTTCTATCCTTGCAAGCAAAAATAGCTGCAGAAGATTCCATATCAAAAACATAACCCTCAGGAATAACAGGCATATCTTCATCATCAATTTCATCAACATTATCAGTTTCAATAATTTCTTTCTCTCTAGCCCTAGAAATTTGTTCATCAAGAAATTCACCAAGGGGCACAGTAGTATCAAGCATAGAAGTAGTTTCATCATAAGTATCATGCATAACAGAAGTGACATCATCAATAACATGCGACATATCAGAACGAATAGCAGAAGCAGGTTTAGGTGTCGCAAGCTTACTCAAAACAGAAGGTGAATCAAGTGCAGAGCTAGATGGCAGTTCCTTTCCTCCCCTCGTAGTTGAGGGATAAATTTTGTCTTAGCGTCTTTCAAATTCTTCATACTGTCCAGCAGATATAAATCCCAAGTGACTCAAAGAATAGAGCTATGCTTCCTCAAAGAACGGGCGAAAATTGTTCTTGATAACCCACAAGTGTAGGGGATCGCAATAGCTTTTCGAGGGTAGAGTATTCAACCCAAATTTATTGATTCGACACAAGGGGAGCCAAAGAATATTCTCAAGTATTAGCAGCTGAGTTGTCAATTCAACCACACCTGGATAACTTAATATCTGCAGAAAATTATTTAGTAGCAAAGTAGTATGATAGTACTGGTAACGGTAACAAAAGAGTAATGAAAGCAAAAGTAATATTTTTGGTGTTTTGTAGTGATTGTAACAATAACAACGGGAAAGTAAATAAACGTAAACCAGTATATGGAAAGCTCGTAGGCATTGGATCGGTGATGGATAATTATGCCGGATGCGGTTCATCATGTAACAGTCATAACATGGGGTGACATAGAACTAGCTCCAATTCATCAATGTAATGTAGGCATGTATTCCGAATATAGCCATACGTGCTTATGGAAAAGAACTTGCATGACATCTTTTGTCCTACACTCCTGTGGCAGCGGGGTCCTAATGGAAACTAAGGGGTATTAAGGCCTCTTTTTAGTAGAGAACCGGAACAAAGCATTAGCACATAGTGAATACATGAACTCCTCAAACTATGGTCATCACCGAGAAGTATCCCGATTATTGTCACTTCGGGGTTGTCGGATCATAACACATAATAGGTGACTATAGACTTGCAAGATAGGATCAAGAACTCACATATATTCATGAAAACATAATAGGTTCAGATCTGAAATCATGGCACTCGGGCCCTAGTCACAAGCATTAAGCATAGCAAAGTCATAGCAACATCAATCTCAGAACATAGTGGACACTAGGGATCAGACCCTAACAAAACTAACTCGATTACATGATAAACCTCATCCAACCAATCCCCGTCCAGCAAGCCTATGATGGAATTACTCACGCACGGCGGTGAGCATCATGAAATTGGTGATGGAGGATGGTTGATGATGACGACGGCGACGAATCCCCCTCTCCGGAGCCCCGAACGGACTCAGATCAGCCCTCCCGAGAGGTTTTAGGGCTTGGCGGCGGCTCTATATCGTAAAACGCGATGAATTTTTCTCTCTGTTTTTTCTCCCCAAAAGCAAATATATAGAGTTGGAGTTGAGGTCGGAGGAGCTCCAGGGGGCCCACGAGGTAGGGGCGCCCAGAGGGGGCGCCCCACCTCGTGGACAGGTGTGGCCCCTGGTCTTCATCTTTGGCGAGGATTTTTTATTATTTATTCTAAGATATTCCATGGAATTTCAGGTCATTCCGAGAACTTTTGTTTTCTGCACATAAAACAACATCATGCCAATTCTGCTGAAAACAACGTCAGTTCGGGTTAGTTCCATTCAAATCATACAAGTTAGAGTCCAAAACAAGGGCAAAAGTGTTTGGAAAAGTAGATACGACGGAGGCGTATCACTGGGCCGTGATAGAGCTCCTTGTAACGTGGTTAGAAGTCGAAGCACGCCACGGTCTACGCAGCTGTCACCACCACCCATGCCAGCAGAAGCTTTGGCGCGCGCAGCTGCTCCTCGACTTCCCTCCTTCTGCGGAGAAGCTCAACGAGTGGAGAGCCACCATCCGGAGCCTCGTCGCCGTCGCCAATAAAGATGATCCGTCATCGGCGGGGCCCTCGGGCCGGCGCTCCGTCGAGCCACCACATGTCAGTGGTGGGAGGACCGGGGGAGCTGCAGCCACAGTACACTCTCATCCCCCGCGCCAGCTACCACTGATGTCGATCCATCGTAATGACGCATGTGATAACATTTCCATAGCGTCGTCCGACCCACGGACCCACCACGACCAGTGCTAAGTTCTTCGAGAACGAGCCCGCGAAGATGCTCGAACCACTATCGAGCGCCGGCACGATACACGCCACCAGTCGGATAAGTGGGCGGGACCCGCTATGGACCACCCAGCATCGGGGGGCTCCGGCGGCCTACCTTACGAGGTGGGTTGCCCATCCTTTACCCGTGAGCTGCGGCAGTTCCAGTGGCCATCCCACCGCATGTTCAAGCCCGACGTCAGCGAGAAGTACAACGGCAAAACCCATCCGTCAGAGTTCCTCAGCATCTACACCATCGCGATGCAAGCTGCCGGAGCTCGCGACGACAAGGTGCTTGCCAATTACTTCCCGTTGGCACTGAAGCCCAATGTCATGTCTTGGTTGATGCACTTGCCGGCGTATTCCATTTCTTCTTGGTCGGATCTGTGCCATGAGTTCATTGGTGCCTTCACCGGAGACCACCAAGATCATGACCAGGCCAGTGATTTGCATATCATTCCCCAGAAGGAAGGGGAATCCCTGCGCAAGTACATCCAGAGGTTCAGCCGGGTGCAATACAACATCCCTGATGTTCATCCCGCCGCCGTGATTAGCACGTACCATCAAAACATGCGTAACCGCAAGATGCGCAAAGAGCTGGCGATGAACAAGGTTAAGGATGTGGCCGAACTTTATGTTCTGGCCGATAGGTGCGCCCGGGCTGAGGAGGGAAGGAAGTACCCGGCGAGGACGCCGGCGTGGAAACCGACTCTACTCATGAAGACATCGCTGGCCCGACGATGAAGGGTCGGCATCGCAACAGGAAACGCAAGGGCAAGATCGTGCTTGCCGTCGATGGATCTGACAGCACCGGTGCCGCCAAGAAGGCTAAGGCAGACGACCCCGGCAAGGAAATTGTCGGGTGCGCCGCTTGCCGGTCCTTGGCGGCTGCTGACAAGCTGGGGGGCTCCGACAAGTAGTATTGCAAGATCGATCGCACCAAGGGCCATGACCTCCAGAACTGCCGACAGGTCGAGCTGCTTGTTGAGAAGCAAAAGGCCGAGTATGAGAGGCGGGACAAGGAGAAGGGCCAGGATGGTGTCGAAGGATCCGGCAAGAGGCGTGGCGGCCAAGAAGGCCGCCGCGGCAAGGACAACCTACAAGAGAGGCCCGCTCGGGGCCGCGACAAGAAGCAAGAAGACGACGATCATGACGAGGACGACGAGTCCGGCAAACAAGAGTTTCAGAAGGCTACAGAAGCCATGTGCGTCGATGGTGGCGCCTCACTGCATACTTCTCACCGCCAGCTCAAACAGTGGGCGCGTGAGATCACAACAGCAGAGCCCTCGTTCGACGCTCACAAACCGTTGAAGTGGTCCAGCACGCCCCTCATCTTTGACGCCGAGGACCACCCTGACCGCACAACTGTGGTCGGGTGTTTGCCATTGTTGGTCTCACCAACGATACACAACCTCAAGGTGAACAAGATGTTGGTCGACGGCGGGGCCGGTCTGAAGTTGATCTCACCCGTTGTGATCAAAAGGCTGGAAATTCCTGATGGAGAGCACGAGGACATGGGCACGTTTCAAGGGGTCAACCCGGGAAGGAGCCAGCCGAAGGGGAAGGTCATATTGCCTGTGACATTTGGAGGCGTGTTGAACTACAGGACGGAGAGGATTGTCTTCGATGTAGCCGAGATCACCTTGCCCTACAACGGGATCCTCGGCCGCCCGACACTAGCCAAGTTCATGGCAGCGTCTCACTATGCCTACAACACACTGAAGATGCCTGGTCTGATGAACATCATCACCGTCCCCTCCAACAAGAAGGATGCGCTGATTTGCGCCGACCTCCTCTATCGGGAAGCAGTTGCAGGAGCTGTCGCCAAGGCACTTGCTCCTGCCGCTGAAGCCCCGGGAGGGAAGAAGAAGACCGGTAAGACCTCTCACACCCACTCCAGCAAGCGCACCTATTCGGAGTGTTGTGCTACCGTCGAGGACATGACAGAGAGCTCCACCGGCAAGAGCAAGAAATCCAGAGCTGCGCCACCAGAGACCAAGAAGGTGTCTGTCAAGGAGGATGGCACGGGAGGGGCTTTCACCATAAGCTCCACCCTTGACAGCAAATAGGAAAGCGCGCTCGTCACTTTCCTGCGGCGCGAATATCGATGTGTTTGCGTGGCAAGCATCTGACATCCCCGGCGTTCCCAGGGAAGTGATTGAGCATCATCCTGCTGTTTGTCCCCATGCGCGACCCGTCAAGTAGAAGGTCAGGAAGCAAGCTTTAGAACGGCAGGAATTCATCACAGAGCAGATCAGAAAGTTGGAAGCAGCAGGCTTGGTGAGGGGAGTGCTCCATCTGACGTGGTTGGCCAACCTGGTGGTGGTGCGCAAGGCAAACGAGAAGTGGAGGTTGTGTATTGACTACACAGATATCAATAAGGCTTGTCCTAAGGACCCCTTCCCGTTGTCGCGCATCGACCAAATTGTTAACTCCACGGACGGGTGTGATCTGTTATCATTCCTTGACGCCTAATCGGGCTACCACCAGATCTTCATGACAAGAGAAGACAAAGAGAAGACAAAATTCATCACCCCATGTGGTATGTATTGCTTTTTACGGATGCCTTTCGGGTTGAAGAGTGCTGGTTCAACATTTGCAAGGGCAGTCCAAATTGGTTTTGGACCCCAGCTACATAGAAATATGGAAGCCTATATGGATGACATGGTGGTCAAAACCAAGGACAGGGCAACTCTTGTACAAGACTTAGAAGAGACGTTTGCCAACCTGCACAAGATCAACCTCAAGCTGAACCCTGAGAAGTGTGTCTTCGGCGTTCCGTCTGTCAAACTTCTCGGGTTCTTTGTGTCGCAGCGTGGGATCGAGGCAAACCTAGACAAGATCAAGGCTATTGAGCAGATTGAGGCGCCCAAGCGGATCAAGGATGTGCGTCGGCTCACTGGCTGCATTGCCGCCATGAGCCGATTCATCTCCAAGTCTGCCGAGCGCGCCCTTCCCTTTTTCAAGATCTTGAAGAAGGCGGGCCCAATGGAGTGGACCCCAGAGGCCGAGGCGGCGTTGCAAGACCTGAAGAGATACCTTTCCTCTACACCGATACTAGTTGCGCCTAAACCACAAGAGCCATTGCTGCTGTATCTGGCGGTGACGAATCAAGTGGTCAGCGCCGCACTAGTGGCGCAGAGGGAGGTGGACGAAGAGGCAGTGGCAACGGCAGGACCAGCAGACAGCAAGTCAGAGACTCCCCTGGCAGGGCCTGGTGCCAGCAAGGCAAGGCACCTGACAGAGTCTGATGCCATCAGGACAAAGCCCACTTAGTTAAGTGGAGTGGTGCAGAAGAAGATGATGATGCAGCACCCGGTTTACTTTGTCAGCTCCCTCTTGCAGGGGGCTAGGTCAAGATACTCCGGTGTGCAGAAATTGCTCTTCGGCCTCCTTATGGCCTTGAGGAAGCTGCATCATTACTTCCAAGCCCACGAGATCACTGTCGTCACCCGCTTCCCGTTGCAACAGATACTTCACAACCCAGACGCAACCGGAAGGATCATGGAGTGGGCCTTGGAGTTATCAAGCTTTGGGTTGAAGTTTGAAAGTACTTCAACAATCCAGAGTAGAGTCCTGGCGGAGTTCATTGGAGAATGGACCTCAACGCCTGATGAAGAGATCCAGGAGACCACTCTCCCCGGCAAGGAAACAGCTCGCGACTGGATTATGTACTTTGACGGAGCTTTCTCGCTGCAAGGCGCCGGTGCTGGTGTGCTGCTCGTCGCACCCACCGGAGAGCACCTCAAGTATGTAATCCAGATGCACTTTCCCAGGGAGATGTCCACCAACAACACCGCTGAGTACAAGGGGTTGCTTGCTGGTCTCAGGATTGCGGCAGACCTCGGAGTTAAAAAGCTCATCGTCAGGGGTGATTCGTAGCTTGTCATCAGACAAGTCAACAAAGATTATCAGAGCCTATTGATGGAGGCCTGCGTAGATGAGGTGAGGAAGCTGGAGGAGCGCTTTGACGGTATACAAGAGGAGCACGTTCCTCGAGCGAAGAGGAGCGCATGGCCTGTGGAACCAGGTACCTTTTTGCTTCGGTTAACTCAACCATCCGTCAAACCATCAACGGAGAAGAACAAGCGGAGGAAATCAGGCCACAGCAAGTACTTTCCTGCTGAGCCCCCAGGGGCCGCTGGCAAGGGTGTTGCATGGACGCTGAGCCTGCCGAGGAGCGACCGACTCCGGAAGGCCGTCAAGCCCTGGCCGTAGAGACAACCGCTCCCATGGCATAAGAAATGCCTTTCGTCCTTGCCGTTGAGCCCCAGGCTCTGGCATGGGCACACCATATCGTCCGATTCCTCCAAACAGGGTAGCTTCCTAAGGAGCATGAAGAAGAGGAGAAGGTAGGCTATCAGTCTGCTATGTATCAGTTCGTCGATGGCGTCCTATACAGGAGGAGACCGAACGGTGTGAAATTGAAGTGCATTCCCCGGGAGGAGGGACTGGAGCTGTTGGCGGAGATACACGGAGGCATATATGGCTCCCACATAGGGTCGAGGGCCCTTGCCGGCAAGGCGTTACGACAGGGTTTCTTCTGGCCCACTGCCCTCCAAGATGTAATGGCACTAGTAACCAAGTGTGAAGCTTGTCAGTTCCATTCAAAGAAGCTTCATCAACCAGCTCAAGCCCTTCAAACAATCCCTCTCTCCTAGCCATTTTCGGTCTGGGGGCTCGACATACTGGGCCCCTTCCCCCGTGCTATCGGGGGCATTGAGTACTTGTATGTTGCAATCGACAAGTTCACAAAGTAGCCGGAGGTGGAAGTAGTGAGGAAGGTGACAGCACAGTCAGCCGTCAAGTTCTTCAAGGGACTAGTCTGCCGTTTTGGTGTGCCAAACAGAGTCATCACCGATAACGGCACGTAGTTAACAAGCCACACCTTCATGCAATACACCCTAGACCTCGGCAGCAAGGTCTGTTTCGCCTCCGTGGCACACCCACGGAGCAACGGCCAGAAGGAGAGGGCAAATGCTGAAGTGTTGCGAGGCCTGAGGACAAAGACTTTTGACAGGCTGCACAAGAGCGGAAGGCGCTGGATTGATGAGTTGCCGGTGGTTCTTTGGTCGATTAGGACGGTGCCAAATCGAGCCACCGGCCAGACACCCTTTTCCTGGTCTACGGGGCAGAAGCAGTTCTCCCCACGGAACTCATATACGGGTCACCTCGAGTGCTCACTTACGACGAGCTTGAGCAAGAGCAATTGCGGCAAGATGACGCAACACTCCTTGAGGAAGATCGTCTTCGGGCGGCTGTGAGAGTAGCATGCTACTAGCAAGCCTTGCGCGGCTACCATAGCCGCAAGGTTCATGCCTGAAGCTTTGAGGAAGGCGACCTTGTTCTTCGGCGCGTTCAGTCGTCCAAGAATTCCAACAAGTTTACACCGAAGTGGGAAGGCCCTTATCATGTAATACGAGTCACCAGGCCCGACGCGGTCCACCTGGAGACCGAAGATGCTGTCCCAGTGAGCAACTCCTGGAACATCGAGCATCTTCGCAAATTTTACCCATAAGGCGCGGCTTCCCCGGCCTCCCGGAAAGCCACCTTTTGTACAAGCTTTGCCGACAAGGCATGTAACCCTCTGTACAAAGCCAGGCGCAGACCCTGAGCATAAATAAATGAAGCGCTGGCACCCTAAGTTATAGCATGCATGCTAGGTTGAGTCTCTCCCTCGGTTAGGGTTGATAGTGCTTAGCGGCGACTAACCCCTAGCCTAGAGGTCGAGTGTGCGTCTTTCTGTCCTCTTTGGTTCGGAGGGCCCGTAGACACTTCTTCTGAGCCGCTTTGGAGAAAGAGAACGGACTGGCGCTCTGGCCCCTGCAAGCCCAGACTGCCGGGGGCTGAAGACACGAGGATCCAACCATGGCAAGCAAAGGTTGCCGTGGGCTGCGGATTCACATAAGTCTTTCATCCCCTGTTATGCATTTCCGTATGGAACTGGGACGAATGAGACCTCGTTTCGCTCCGAAACCACCGTGCTCCCCCTTCTTCTTGTACCCAAGCCACTGGGACAGAACCGGGTCGTAGTCGCGGTGGCCAGGAAACACACGAGGGGCCTAACTCTACTTCGCCCCTGCCTCCGCCAAGAGCGCGAGAATGGTCGACTGAAGTGAGGGGACGACAAGGCCTGTTGCTGGGTGACAATGTTTATCTTAGAAAAAACAAGGACTTGTTCCTTGGCATGGGCCTTGCTCACGCACAAAGAACCCAGCAAGCACCCTTTTTCATTAAAAACATCCCATACAGGTATAGTTCGTACGGAATAAAAAACATGAGCAAGGGGATTACGAGTTTTAAATCTAACACGTGCCCGCAGGCTTACAAACTAAAAAGAGATAAGGTGACCGTAATCTCTTTCTTGTCCCTCTCCTCAGAAGGTGGAACAAGACAGCAGGAGGGCAAAAGGGGCGCCTAGGCGAGGTGCGAGGAGCAGAAGGCACCAAGAGAACATCTTGGTGCCGGGAAAGGAGCTGGAAGACGAGACAGCGGGCCGGCAATACGTGATGAAGGCGTCGGCTCCCGCTAGTCCGAATTGACGGCCGCCACCCGCCTTCTTCGCCTTCTCCGGCCCTCCTACGCCAGCCGCCCAAGGAGACGACGAGGAGCACCCCGATGGAGAGCTTGGCGAGGAAGGCCCTCGGCAAGGCACGAGGCTGAGGGAGGGGCGGCGCGGTCAGTCGAAGTCGGGGTCAGCATCCTACCGCTCGACTCCCTCGTCATCGATGTTGCTGTCCTCCTCGTCACTCTCGCTCGAGGAGGAATCTTCATCGTTAGAGCAGCTCTCCACGCAACACTTTAGGCGAGTTCCAAGATCTCCGAAGACCTTACGGAGAGCAGGCGGTCCTCCATTAACTTGAAGTAGAGGACGAGCCCCGCCGTCTGGCTATGGATGCAAGCAAATTTCTTCCACCCACAACAGAGGTACATAACATGAGGAGTGGGGAAGTCGACATCGACCTGCGTGCCGCCGTTCCCGCAGCCCCTCATGTGCAATCTCAGGGTCTGGGCGGGTCGAGCTCCATTTCCCGACCAAATGGGGTAGGGAGACGGAGATGACGATGCGGTGGCCGGCGCAGCCTGTTGAAGAACTCCCAAGGCTGATCCCCGACATGGCCCTCCATCTCGGACGGCATCGCCGGTGGAGGCGCGGGCATCACGCCGCCTCGTCCCCTCTCCCCTGGCCACCGCGGCGACCTCGACCTCGCCCACTCCCCCTTCCTCTTGTGGTCGGCTCCGCCGCCGCGAGCTCCTGGGAAGGAGGAACGCTACTGAAAGCAGCAACCCTCGCCCCCACCGTTGAAGGGCCTACGCCCCCTCTCGCCATGATGGGTGGGAGGGAGAAGCGGAAGTGGAAGAAGATGGATGCTGGGAGAATGTGGGGGTGCCATCCCCCTCCCCCCTTCTTATAAAGGGTCGGGGTTGAGGCTAGGCCCCCCGCTCAGCCAAATCTGGTCATCAGGGGCGCAGGGAATCAAGACCGACCCGCTGCCCCAATCGGCGACGGCCCGGTTTCCCGCCTCCACCGCCTGCCACCTGCATGAAAGGCATGTGGCGAGCAAGCAGAGTAGAAGGGACGGGTGAGGCGACCGTTCCCCTCACCGTGATTGTGGGGCGTGGGCGCCTTGATGACCGAGACCCTAGTCCACTCAGTAAATGAACCACGCCTCCACGCCTCCCTCTTTTTATGGGGAAGGCGCGAGCCGCCTCTTCTTTGCGATATAGCGAATGCGCGGGGAACATACGCATGACCCCCACATCACGCACGCCCCTCCACGTCGCGCGTTCAATGCGGGTCATGGGGAAGCGCAGCGGACGAAGCAGTTACTGCGATAAAATCCGCCCCACCTGCCCGCGCACCGTTCTGGGCCTCGCCTAACAACGCGTCGCGCTTATATGTGGCCCAGGCCCGGGGGCTCCTGTCGCTGTAAAAAAGTAGGGGCTCTCCTTTTGACCGCTTTACTTGTGCACGGGCAGTCAGAGCCACGTGCCACGACCACACCTAGCAGGGCAGAAGAGGGAATCCGGGGAGAAGCCGAAGCCCAAGACAAGCAAGACAATGCCAAGACCAAGAATGTCGGTGTACTAGAGTAGGGGTACCCTAGTATCCCGTACTCGTGCACGGACAGTTGCAGCACCCCGCGGCAAGGTTTGCCTCGTCACTGCCAATATCCTCCGTGGCTCCTTTAGAGCCATTCAAGAACAAAGTATTTGATTAAGAAGACAAGGCCCCGACAAGAGGAGCTTGTCGGGAAGGCCGCTCAAGGCACGCAGAAGACAAGACCCCGGTAAGAGGAGCTTGCCGGGAAGGCTCGGAGCACGACAAGTCACCGGGCGCGACAAGGATTCGGCCGCGGCAAGGCGCTTGCCGCGGCATGCAACTTCTCTCCGTCCTCGCTCCAGCTCATCCAGCGACGTGTCGCCATGGGACCATTCCATGCGCGTGTGTGGAGCGGCTGTGCAGCTAGCGGAGAGCAGCGATAAGCGGCGCTGACAAGCTTGCCATCGTGGCGAGCGGAGGCGCACCTGACGGCCTCTGTTGCACTGTTCGGGCGACACTGACGGGCATTTATTGCTTTTGTCCCTTGCCGTCGAAAGTTAGGTATTTTGCATCAGACGCTGTTCGAGTAGGTGTACCAACTCCTGTTTTACATTTGTACCCTCGTCTATGTTGCCACCTGTCGGAGACCCTTGAGCATATAAAAGGAGGCCCATGCGCAGCGTAGAAAGGGTTCGCTGGTTCGATTCATTCGCCACCTGACTAGATACACTCACGCTTAGGTTTTGTAGCTCGCATTGCTCCCTAGCAAGAACACAATAGATCAAACAAGCAGCGAGGAGTTTTATCTCTCCGGAGAGCTCCGGCTGGGTAAACTGCTCGTGTGCCTCGCCTCGATCCGCTCTTCGATGCGATCTCCGCCCCCTCCGAACCACAAGGGGCCTGGTCCGCCGCCCCATAGGTGTCCGTGGGTACGATCAGCCTCCCGACATCTTTGGCGCCCGGGTAGAAGGCGTCGAGGCTGTGTGAATCTGATCCGGCGTTCACACGAGCAGCGTCATCAACATCTTCCTCAACATGCCACCGAAGAAGAAGGCTTCGGCGGCAGCAGAGCCGTCCGCGTCGTACCCACCCTCGCCGCAGCGAACGGGTGGTGGGGCAGATGCTGGCGGAGGAACGGGTGCCGACGAAGGTGCTCGCGATGTTGCCAAGTCCAAGGACAAGGCCCCGCAAACCTCGGCGTCCATGCATCCCCCGCGCCCATCTCAGGAGACGCGGGACCAACAACTTTATGGCGTTCACAACGCCATACGTTCGTTGGATCGAGACCCTCAAGACCAGCATGCGCGCCAACATGCTGGCACGAGTGAGATACGGTCGCCAGGACGGGGTGCTGCTCCTTCTAACGTAGTTAGAAGTCCGAGCGTGTCCGCTCCTCGCACCGTTCTCCAATGCCACCCACTACTCAATGAAGCTCTGGCGAGAGCTCGGTTGCTCTCGACTATCCTCCAGCGCCGACAAGGTCGACGAGTGGAGAACCGCTATCCGAGCCTCATCGGCTTCGCCAACGGCGACGCCCCGCGGCAACCAACGCCATCATTGCCGCGGCGAGACGACAAGGCACGAGCCGGTGGCGACGAGACTGTCGGAGGTGCAACCACCGTGCACTCTCCGCCAAGAAGGCCAAGATCGCCGACTCACCGGATCCACCTCGGCAGCGACTCCACTGCGTCGTCCGGATCATGGCTTCGCCGCGATCAGCGCCAAGTTCCTCATGAGCGACAACAAGAGGACGCTCGAACTGCGCATCGGCGCCCGAAGAGAAGCGCGACGTCGATCCGACAAGCGCTGGGCCTTCTGTTGACATGCGCGCGCCCGGAGGAGCAGGCGACTTGCCGTCTGCGGTAGGTTGCCCTGCGTTCACTCGTGAGCTGCGGCAAGTCTAGTGGCCCAGCCGGAAAAACTTCAAACCAGACGTGCGGAGAAGTATGATCGCGGGGCGCATCCGTCGGAGTTCCTTAGCATCTACACCATCGCGGTGCAGGCTGCGGGGACGGGGCGACAAGATCCTCGCCAACTACTTCCCGCTCGTGCTCAAGCCCAACGTTAGATCTTGGCTCATGCACTTGCCGGACAGCTCCATATCCTCTTGGGCAGATCTGTGCCATCAGTTTGTTGGCGCCTTCACAGGTGGCCACAAACCTCATGGCCAAGAGAGTGACCTTCACTTGCTCGCCCAGAAGGAGGGAGAGTCCGTGCGCAAGTTCATTCAGAGATTCAGCCGTGTGCACTACAACATCCCAGACGTCCACCCTGCCACGGTGATCGGCGCATTTCATCGAATGTGCGGAACCGCGAGATGAGGAGGAGATGGCGATGTGCAAAAGTCAAGGACGTCGATGAGCTGTACGCCTTGGCCGACAAGTGTGCGTCTTGAGGAAGGGAGGAGACTCGAGGAGAGAATGCGAAGCAGGATCAGCGGTGATGACACCGCCCGGCAAAGAAGGGCGGCGGCGAGGCAACAGGAAGAAGAAAGCTAGAGAAGTGCTAGCAGTCGAGCAGTCCGGCAATGGAGGTGGCGACAACAACGCCAAGGCTGGTGGCTCTGGCAAGGAGATTGCCGCTGACGCCAACCACCAGTCGGTGGCGGCCGCGACAGCGTGACAGCTCCGGCAAGCAGCGATCTTGCAAGATCCACCGCACCAAGGGCCACGACCTCCAGAGCTGCAAGAAGGTCGAGCAGCTTGTCGAACAGCGAGGAGCTGAGTACGGCGGCGCGACAAGGAGAAGGCCCAGAAGGTGCCGGGGAGCAAACAAGAAACGTCCGGCGGGGAGGACGCCGCGGCAAGGCCAAGCGGCGACAAGGAGATCGACCTCCCAGCGGCGCGACAAGGATGAAGATGAGGACGGCAGCGAAGATATGGAAGGCAGCAGCGCCCGATGAGCAGGAGTTTGAAAGCCACAGAGGTCGCTTTGCGTTGACGGAGGCGCTTCCTGCATACCTCCCACCGCCAACTCAAGCAATGGATGCGGGAGGTCAATGCAGCGGAACCATCCGTGGAGTCACGCAAGCCTCTCGGATGGTCCAAAGACGCCTATCATTTTTATATTGAGGACCACCACGATCGCATAAGCTGCGGTCGGGTGCTTGCCGATGTTGGTCTCTCAACCATCCGCAACCTCAAGGTCACAAAAATGTTAGTTAACGGCGGGCGGCTTGAATCTGATCTCCTCCGCGGTGCTCCGAAGCTTCAAATCCCCGACGGCGAGCTCGAAGAGACCGGTACCTTCCAAGGAATCAATCCGGGAAGGAGCAAGCCGAAGGGGAAGATTACGTTGCCGGTCACATTTGGCAGCGAGCTGAACTTTAGGACTGAGAGGGTCACATTCGACGTTGCCGATTTCCCGTTGCCTTACAATGGGATACTTGGCCGTCCAGCACTCGCCAAGTTCATGGCAGCCTCTCACTACGCCTACAATCTACTCAAGATGCCAGGCCCGATAAGCGTCATCTCTGTCCACGGCGACAAGAAGGATGCCCTTATCTGTGCCGACAAGATCTTCCGGGATGCAGCAGCCGCAACAGACTGCCCAACACTTGCCGCTGAAGCTCCCGGGGGGAAGAAGACCAAGTCCAAGTCCGGCAAAGGCTCTGATGCTCACTCCGGCAAGCGCACCTCTTCGAGTGCTGCGCTACCGTCGAGGACGCACCATCGAGCTCCACCGGCAAGTGCAAGAAGATGGTGGCTCCGCCGAAGACCAAGAAGGTGCCCGCCAAGGAGGACGGCACTGGTGGTACCTTCACCATCAGTGCCTCTCTAGATCCTAAATAGGAAGGCGCGCTCGTTGCTTTCCTGCGGGCGAATGTCGACGTGTTTGCATGGCAACCGTCTGATATCCCCGGTGTTCCCAGGAAGGTGATTGAGCACCGCCTGGCCGTTTGTCCTCATGCGCGACCCGTCAAGCAAAAAGTCGAGGAAGCAAGCGGTGGAGCACCAAGAATTCATAGCGAAGAGATCAAGAAACCGGAAGCAGCAGGCCTCGTCCGAGGAGTGCTCCATCCTACGTGGTTGGCCAATCCGGTGAGTCGTGCGCCAAAGGCAAATGGAAAATGGAGACTTTGTATTGACTTCACGAATGTTAATAAAGCTTGTCCCAAAGATCCATTTCCCTTGCCGCGCATTGACCAGATTGTTGACTCCACGGCTGGATGTGATTTGCTTTCGTTTCTTGATGCATACTCAGGATACCATCAGATCTTCATGGCTGAAGAAGATGAAGAGAAGACCGCATTCATTACACCATGTGGCACATTACATTTCATCACGGATGCCTTTCGGTTTGAAGAATGCTGGTTTAACATTTGCAAGGGTAGTCCATGACGCTTTTGAGCCGCAAATGCACAGAAATGTAGAAGCCTACATGGATGACATAGTGGTCAAAAGCAAGGACAAAGCAACTCTGGTTCAAGATTTGGACAAGACCTTTGCAAATCTGCGCAAGATCAACCTCAAGCTCAACCCCGAGAAGTGCGTGTTTGGAGTCCCTTCAGGCAAGCTTCTCGGGTTCTTCGTGTCTCAGCGAGGGATTGAAGCTAATCCCGACAAGATCATGGCCATTGAGCAGATTGAAGCACCAAAGCGCGTCAAGGATGTACGAAGGCTTGCGGTTGCGTGTTGCTCTCGGCGGAGTTTATCTCTAGGTCTGCTGAACGCACCCTGCCGTTTTTCAAGATTTTGAAAAAGGCAGGTCCAATGAAATGGACTCCCGAAGCGGAGGCTGCGCTGCAGGACTTGAAGAGATACCTGTCATCCACTCCAACACTTGCCGCACCTAAGCCACAAGAGAAGTTGCTGCTATATATAGCGGCAACCAATCAAGTGGTTAGTGCTGCGTTAGTAGCGGAGAGGAGGCGGATGATGGCCGGCAACCACGGCAAGCACATCCGGCGACAAGCGGGGCTTCACCGACAAGCTCGGGTCCCGACAAGGACGAGTCCACGAAGACGCATGACCAGATCTGAGAAAAAGGATGGTGCAGCGCCCCGGTCTACCGTCGATTCCCTCTGCGAGGGCTAGGTCGAGGTACTCTGGTGTGCAGAAATTGCTTTTCAGCCTCCTCATGGCCTCGAGAAAGCTGCGCCATTACTTCCAAGCACATGAGATCACAGTTGTCACTCGCTTTCCGCTGAAGAGGATACTGCAGAATCTAGAAGCGACAGGCAGGATTGTCGAGTGGGCACTAGAATTGTCAAGCTTTGGTCTTAAGTTTGAAAGCACATCAACTATCCAAAGCAGAGCGTTGGCAGAATTCATAGCGGAATGGACGCCAACACCAGATGAAGAGATTCCGGAGACAAGCATTCCCATCAAGGAAGCAGGCAAAGAGTGGCTGATGTACTTTGATGGCGCCTTCTCGCTGCAAGGCGCCGGTGCCGGAGTGCTGCTTATCGCACCCACTGGAGAGCACCTCAAGTACGTCGTCCAGATGCACTTTCCCAAGGAGCAAGCGACAAACAATACTGCAGAGTATGAAGGTTTGCTTACCGGTCTCAGGATCGCCGTGGACCTTGGGATCAAGAAGCTTATTGTCAGGGATGACTCGCAACTCGTCGTCCGCCAAGTCAACAAAGATTACCAGAGTCCGTTGATGGAAGCCTACGTTGATGAAGTGAGGAAGCTAGAAGAGCACTTTGACGGCACGCAAATGGAACATGTTCCAAGAGCTCGAATGATATTGCGATGGCTGTCAAAGTGCGCCGCACTTAAGTTGCACTGTGGAACCAGGGATTTTCGTGCTCAAGCTGACTTCGATAACCGTAACACCATCAAGCTGGACAAAGCAAGAAGAGGAAGTTGGCCTCTGGTGACTACTTTCCGGCAGAGCTTCCAAGCCGTCGTTGCAAAGGTCCCCAAGATCAACACTAACGATCTTTGAGGCGATCTGCTCAAGCCAGACCCTGTGGTTTGTTTCGTTGAAGCGAGACGCTCCCGACAAGTCTTGCTCCGGCAAGCTTGTCGGGAGCATCAAGCTCCGGCGGGCCGCGCAGTTCTTGCCGTGGAAGCTGATGTTCCCGCAGCAGCAGATGTGCCTTTAGTCCTTGTTGTCGAGCCGCAAGCTCCGGCATGGGCGCAGCAGATTGTTCATTTCCTTGAGACGGAGAACTTCCCCAAGAGCAAGAAGAAAGCGGAAAGAGTAACCCGGCAGTCAAGTATGTACCGGTTTGTCGACTGCATCGCATGCGAAGAAGACTTAACGGTGTGAAATTGAAGTGTATTCCCAGGGAAGATGGACAGAAGCTGTTGGCAGAGATACATGGAGGCATATGTGGCCACCACATTGGCGCAAGAGCACTTGCCGGCAAAGCTTTCCGGCAAGGTTTCTTCCGCCGACAGCCCTCCAGGATGCAACCGCACAAGTAACCAAGTGTGAAGCGTGCGGTTCCATTCCAAACAGATACACCCGGCCAGCTCAAGCTCTCCAGACGATCCCTTTATCACGGCCATTTTCGGTGCGGGGGCTCGACATCTCGGCCCCTTCCCCGAAGCTGTCGGGGCTTTGAGTACTTATGCGTCGCCATCGACAAGTTCACAAAGTGGTCGGAAGTGGAAGCGATGAGGAAGGTGACGGCACGGTCGGCGATCAAGTTCTTTAGGTCGATTGTTTGCCGTTTGGAATCCCTAACCGGATCATCACCGACAACGGCACACAATTCTGAAGTCGCACCTTCATGCGACGTCCAAGACCTTGGCGCCAAGGTGCCTTTGCTTCATTGCTCACCCGAGAAGCAACGGTCAAGCAGAGAGGGCAAATGCTGAAGTGCTGCGCGGGCTCAAGACCAGAACTTTCGACAGGCTGCACAAGTGCGGAAGAAACTGGATCGAGGAGCTGCCGGTGGTTCTTTGGTCGATCAGGACGACGCCAAATCGAGCCACCGGCCAGACACCCTTTGCTCTAGTCTATGGAGCAGAGGCAGTTCTCCCCACGGAACTCGTATACGGATCGCCTCGAGTGCTCGCTTATGATGAGCTCGAGCAAGAGCAGCTGCGACAAGATGACGCGCTGCTCCGTGAGGAGGATCGATCTTGTGTCATTGTGCGAGCCGCTCGCTTCTGACAAGCTCTGCGCGCTACCATAGCCGCAGAGTTAGTGCGAAGTCTCGAGGAAGGCGACCTTGTTCTTGGTGGCGTTCAGTCTGCCAAGAATTCAAACAAGTTGATGCCAAAGTGGGAAGGCCCTTATCGGGTGAAACGAGTCACTAGGCCTGGCGCTATCCTCCTTGAGACCGAAGATGGCATTCCAGTGAGCAACTTCTGGAACATTGAGCATCTTCGTAAGTTTTACCCATAGGGCGCGGTTGCCGGAACCCGTTCCGGCAACCACCTTTTGTACAAGTCTTGCCGCTGTTGCATGTAATCCTTTGTACAAAGCCGAGCGCAGACCCCGTGCATCAGTAAAGCTCATGTGTTGCATACGACTTGTCAAATTCATGCTTCCATCATTTTATTGCATGTTTTGGGCTAACACTGCGTGCAGCAACCACACCCGGTAAGCAGAATCGAGTCATTTGGGCTCCATAACGTTATTTCCTCTTCCTTTTCTTTTCTCAAAGAAAGGGAGGCTCCCTCGCGCACAAGTTAACGGGGGAAGGAGGAGATAATACTATGGACCAGGCACCGCCGAGGAAGTTCCACCTCATCGGGAAGCAAGCGGAAAAGCTAAGTTGCCAAAGTTTGAGTAATCAATTTTAAATTTTTAAGTTATCTTCCTCGAGCGATAGTACTTTGTATGGAGAACACATGCGTGAGAGGAACCAACTCGCTGGCTAGTCGCGCCCTTACTTTGTTTCGAGCTCTCAACAATTTAAGTGAGCTGCAGCTAGTCGCGACAAGGTTGCTTGTCGGAGGCATCGCCAAAGAGCCGACGTTCGCACTTTTCGGCGCTTTCATGGCAAAAGTGCCCGCACCGACAAGTCCCCCAAATGCATAAGGCAGAAACGTACAAAGGAAGGAATCAAGTAGAGGAAATAACATTGTATTGATCGCCTAAGATAGAGTATATTACAAAATAACTTGTCGCTGATCTAACAAAGTGTTCTAAACATGATCAGCAGCGACAAGGGAAAGATAAAGTTGGCGGCCTAGTCTACGCGATCGCCCTCAATCCGCTTGATCTTGTTCACCTTGTCCACAATGGGTGCGACAAGGGCTTTGAGCTCCTCCACGTTGGCGTCTGGCGGCAAGGATCGGAGGACGCCGTTAAGGTTGAGGCCCGGATTGCGGAAGGCCACCTTGATCAACACCTTCTCGAGGGCTCCTGCACAGACCTGGCGTGATTCCTCGGCCAGCTGCTTTGGGACCTCTTCCCGGAGTCGCTGGAGGCCCGTCGCCACGCCTTTGAAGAATAAGCTGAGCTTGGCGCTGGGTTGGAGATGCTCATCGGAGGAGTTCGCAAGGTCCGCCATCCCCAGCTCCATCAGCTCATTGTGGATGTCGGCGGCGGTGTCCACAAGACCTTCGGTCCAGTGCTCCACACTCTCCCTCTAGGTAGGCCTCTTTCTTGCCGATCCTAGAGACCCAGGCTATCCCTCCGGCAAGTGGCTCTCCTCTCTCGAAGCGGGGAACAAAGAAATGGCGGAAGAGTGCCACGTTCGGGTGGACTCCGACAAAGTTTTCGCACAAATGCGCGAAAACTGCCATGGTCAAGATGGCGTTGGGGTGAAATCAAGGAGGCGGAGGCTAATGGTGTTCATTATGTCGCAAAAGAACTTCCGGAAAAGGCGGCAAAGCCCGCAATAGAAGAAAAGGGCGAAGAAAGGGTACCTGTTGGGGCCAAATCGGAGGCGGAGGCGGGAGCACCCTCGTGCGCGGATGCGCCTGAGTCTCCGATGACCAGAAGAGGTAGAAGACGTCCGCAGCTCCCTTGCACCGAGCTGCGGGGAAGATGGCTCGCTCCTTGCGCATAACGCCATGAGCCGCTGCGCCTCGGCCGACTTAGCGCCCTTCTCCTTATCGGCTTTGAGCCATGGCGAGGGGGAGGCCGACGGCGGTGAGTGTGCTTGCGGCGAAAGGGGGGGCGCTGCTCTCTTCGCACCGGAGAAGAAGAGGGGAGCGGCGGTGGTTTCTTGACAAGACAACAATGGCAGGGGTGGTCGGCCTGCCTCTGTTTCCTCCGCTTATAAAGGGGAGGAGGGGGCGGACGTTCCGCTTATACTAATAAAGAACCCCCCACGACCGCGCCCACGATCTCTCGCACGACGCCACGTCCGGTGCGTGCCGTTAGTGGGGATCGTGGTGAGTCCGGGGCGAGTTGCGACGTGGTCGAGGCGGCGTGTCCGTGCGATTCTGGGCCTGGCCCAAAAGCGCCGGCACCGTGTAATGCGGCCCAGGCCGGGGCTCTGTCGGTGTACTAGAGTAGGGGTACCCTAGTATCCCGTGCTACGTGCAGACGATTGCAGCACCAGCGGCAAGGTTTGCCTCGTCACTGCCAATATCCTCCGTGGCTCCTTTAGAGCCATTCAAGAACAAAGTATTTGATCAAGAAGACAAGGCCCCGACAAGAGGAGCTTGTCGGGAAGGCCGCTCAAGGCACGAAGAAGACAAGACCCCGGCAAGAGGAGCTTGCCGGGAAGGCTCGGAGCGCGACAAGTCACCTGGCGCGACAAGGATTCGGCCGCGGCAAGGCGCTTGCCGCGGCATGCAACTTCTCTCCGTCTCCGCTCCAGCTCATCCAGCGACGTGTCACCATGGGACCGTTCCATGCGTGCGTGTCGAGCGGCTGTGCAGCCAGCGGAGAGCAGCGATAAGCGGCGCTGACAAGCTTGCCATCGTGGCGAGCGGAGGCGCACCTGACGGCCTCTGTTGCACTGTTCGGCGACACTGACGGGCATTTATTGCTTTTGTCCCTTGCCGTCAGAGTTAGGTATTTTGCACTGTACACTATTCGAGTAGGTGTACCAACTCCTGTTTTTACATTTGTACCCTCGTCTATGTTGCCACCTGTCGGAGACCCCTTGAGCATATAAAAGGAGGCCCATGCGCAACGTAGAAAGGGTTCGGCTGGTTCGATTCATTCGGCCACCACAGACTAGATACACTCACGCTAGGTTTTGTAGCTCGCATTGCTCCCTAGCAAGAACACAATAGATCAAACAAGCAGCAGTAGGAGTTTTATCTCTCCGGAGAGCTCCGAAGCTGGGTAAACTGCTCGTGTGCCTCGCCGATCCGCTCTTCGTGCGATCTCCGCCCCCTCCGAACCACAAGGGGCCTGGTCCGCCCGGCCCCATAGGTGTCCGTGGAGTGCGATCAGCCTCCCGACATCTTTGGCGCGCCCGGTAGAAGCGTCGAGGCCGTGTGAATCTGATCCGGCGTTCACACGAGCAGCGTCATCAACATCTTCCTCAACATGCCACCGAAGAAGAAGGCGGCGGCAGCAGAGCCGTCGCGTCGTACCCACCTCGCCGCAGCGAACGGGTGGTGGGGCGACGCTGGCGGAGGAACGGCGCCCGGCACGAAGGTGCTCGCGACATTGCCAAGTCCAAGGACAAGGCCCGCAAACCTCGGCGTCCGCGCATCCCCGCGCCCATCTCAGAGACGCGGGACCAACAACGCCATGGCGTTCACAACGCCATACGCTCGCTGGATCGAGACCCTCAAGACCAGCATGCGGCGCCAACATGCCGGCACGTGTGAGATACGGTCGCCCGGACGGGTGCTGCTCCTTCTAACGTAGTTAGAAGTCCGGCGTGTCCCGCTCCTCGCACCGTTCTCCAATGCCACCCACTACTCCAGGCGAAGCTCTGGCGAGCTCAGCTGCTCCTCGACTACCCTCCAACCGCCGACAAGGTCGACGAGTGGAGGGCTGCTATCGAGCCTCATCGGCTTTGCTAACGGCGGCGCTCGCGGCAACCAACGCCATCATTGCCGTGGCGAGACGACAAGGCACGAGCCGGTGGCGACGAGACTGTCGGAGGTGCAACCACCGTGCACTCTCCGCCAAGAAGGCCAAGATCGCCGACTCACCGGATCCACCTCGACAGCGACTCCACTGCGTCGTCGGATCCGCGAGCTCGCCGCGATCAGCGCCAAGTTCTTCATGAGCGACAACAAGAGGACGCTCGAACTCGCATCGAGCGCCGAAGAGCTGGGTAAACTGCTCGTGTGCCTCGCCTCGATCCGCTCTTCGTGCGATCTCCGCCCCCCTCCGAACCACAAGGGGCCTGGTCCGCCGGCCCCATAGGTGTCCGTGGGTTCGATCAGCCTCCCCGACAAAGAATCCAAAGAGCAAGAGGGCGAGGTGGAGTCCCCCGGCGAGGCCCTTGCCGGGGCAGCCTTGATAACCCACAAGTATAGGGGATCGCAATAGTTTTTGATAAGTAAGAGTGTCGAACCCAACGAGGAGCTAAAGGCGGAACAGATATTCCCTAAAGTTCTATCGACCACCGATACAACTCTACGCACGCTTAACGTTCGCTTTACCTAGAACAAGTATACAACTAGAAGTACTTTGTGGGTGTATTCGGATAGGCTTGCAAGAAAGTAAAGAGAACGAAAATAAAACTAGGGGCTGTTTAAGTAAAGACACAACTAAATTAAATATAGCGAGTGTGGAAGACTGATGGTAGGTGTGGCGAAATTGTCCCTTAAGCAATTGACTACTTTACTAGACCGATAGCAAGTATTATGTGGGAGAGGCCACTGCTAGCATGTCATCCCTGACTTGGAATTCTATGCACTTATGATTGGAACTATTAGCAAGCATCCGCAACTACTAACGCTCACTAAGGTAAAACCCAACCATAGCATTAAGATATATTGGCCCCCCTTCAATCCCGTATGCATCAATTTCTATGCTAGGTTGAAGCTTCTGTCACTCTTGCCCTCCAATACATAGTCCAATCAACATACAACTAACCCTAAGGTGTGATCCACGCGCGCGCTCATATGATGGGCACCAAAGGACAACAACATAACCACAAGCAAATTAAATGATTCATAGCAATTCATCATCCACCGACAGGACAACAAAAATCTACTCAGACATAATAGGATGGCAACACATCATTGGATAATAATATGAAGCATAAAGCACCATGTTCAAGTAGAGGGTACAGCGGGTTGCGGGAGAGTGGACCGCTGTAGATAGAGGGGGGACGGTGATGGAGATGTTGGTGAAGATGGCGGAGGTGTTGGTGTAGATCGCGGTGATGATGATTGCCCCTGGCGGCGTTCTGGCGCCAACGGAAGCGAGGGGGAGAGAGCCCCCCTCCTTCTTCCTTGACCTTCTCCCTAGATGGGAGAAGGGTTTTCCCTCTGTTCCTTGGCTCCCATGGCTTGGGAGGGGCGAGAGCCCCTCCGAGATTGGATCTATCTCTCTCTCTTCGCATTACATTCGGCTCTGTTTCACCGTTTCGTGTATATATGGAGATCCGTAACTCCGATTGGCCTGAAACCTTCGCCGTGATTTTTTTCCAAATATTAGCTTTCTTGCGGCAAAAGAAGAGCATCAACCGCCTTACGGTGGGCCCACGAGGGTAGGCGGCGCGGCCAGGGGGGCGCGCCCCCTGCCTCGTGACCACCTCGGGCACCGTCTCGTGTGGATTTTTCTTCTGGAATTTTCCATATTTTCCAAAAATAAGCTCCGTCCGTTTTTATCCCGTTTGGACTCCGTTTGATATGGATATTCTGCGAAACATAAAACATGCCACAGACAGGAACTGGCACTGGGCACTAGATCAATATGTTAGTCCCAAAAATAATACAAAAAGTTGCCAAAAAGTATATGAAAGTGAATAATATTGGCATGGAACAATAAAAATTATAGATACGACGGAGACGTATCAGCATCCCCAAGCTTAATTTCTGCTCGTCCTCGAGTAGGTAAATGATAAAAAAGAATAATTTTTGATGTGGAATGCTACCTAGCATAATCTTGATCATATGTCTAATCATGGCATGAATATTAAGACACGAGTGATTCAAAACAGTAGTCTATCATTTGACATAAAAACAATAATACTTCGAGCGTACCAATAAAGCAATCATGTCTTTTCAAAACAACAAGGCCAAAGCAAGCTTATCCCTACAAAATCATACAGTTTGGCCATGCTTCATTTCCGTCACACGAAATGCCCCCATCATGCACAACCCCGATGACGAGCCGAGCAACTGGTTCATACTTTTTAACGCGCTTCAGCTTTTTCAACCCTCACGCAATACATGAGCGCAAGCCATGGATATAGCACTATAGGTGGAATAGAATATAATGATGGAGGTTATGTGGAGAAGACAAAAAAGGAGAAAGTATCACATCGACGCGGATAATCAACGGGCTATGGAGATGCCCATCAATTGATGTCAATGCGAGGAGTACGGATTGCCATGCAACGGATGCACTAAGAGCTATAAGTGTATGAAATCTCAACAAAAGAAACTAAGTGGGTGTGCATCCAACTTGCTTGCTCATGAAGACCTAGGGCATTTGAGGAAGCCCATCGTTGGAATATACAAGCCAAGTTCTATAATGAAAATTCCCACTAGTATATAAAAGTGAAAGCATAGGATACTCTCTCTATGAAGAACATGGTGCTACTTTGAAGCACAAGTGTGGTAAAAGGATAGTAACATTGCCCGTTCTCTCTGTTTCTCTGATTTTTTTGTTTTCTTTTTTTTTGGGCCTTCTCTTTTTTGGCCTTTCTTTTTTTTTTCGTCCGGAGTGTCATCCCGACTTGTGGGGAATCATAGTCTCCATCATCCTTTCCTCACTGCGGCAATGCTCTAATAATGATGATCATCACACTTTTATTTACTTACAACTCAATATTACAACTCGATATCTAGAACAAAGATATGACTCTATATGAATGCCTCCGGCGGCGTACCGGGATGTGCAATGATCAAAAAAACGGAAAAGCCATGAAAACATCATGCTAGCTATCTTACAATCATGCAAAGCAATATGACAATGAATGCTCAAGTCATGTATATGATGATGATGGAAGTTGCATGGCAATATATCTCGGAACGGCTATGGAAATGCCATGATAGGTAGGTATGGTGGCTGTTTTGAGGAAGATATAATTAGGCTTATGTGTGATAGAGCGTATCGTATCATGGGGTTTGGATGCACCGGCGAAGTTTGCACCAACTCTCGAGGTGAGAAAGGGTAATGCACGGTACCGAAGAGGCTAGCAATGATGGAAAGGTAAAAGTGCGTATAATCCATGGAATCACATTAGTCATAAAGAACTCATATACTTATTGCAAAAGTTTATTAGCCCTCGAAGCAAAGTACTACTATGCATGCCCCTAGGGGGATAGATTGGTAGGAAAAGACCATCGCTCGTCCCCGACCGCCACTCATAAGGAAGACAATCAAAGAAACACCCCATGCTTCAAATTTGTCACTAGCAGTTTACCATACGTGCACGCTACAAGACTTGCAAACCTCAACACAAGTTTCTCTACAATCCACAACCACCCACTAGCATAACTCTAATATCACCATCTTTATATCGCAAAACTATTGCAAGGAATCAAACATATCATATTCAGCGATCTACAAGTTTATGTAGGATTTTATGACTAACCATGTGAATGACCAATTCCTGTCATCTCTCTAAATAGATATAACTGAAGCAAGAGAGTTTAATTCTTTCTACAAAATATATGCCCATGCTCTAACAAGTATAAGTGAAGCAAAAGATCATTCTACAAATGGCGGTTGTCTATGTAAAGAAAAACAACCAATCCAAACTTCAAATGATATAAGTGAAGCACATGAAGCATTCTATAAAGCCATACTCAAAAGATATAAGTGAAGTGCATAGAGCATTCTATAAATAAACCAAGGACCATCTCATACCAGCATGGTTCATAAAATAAAAATAAAAACCTAATTGCAAAAGACGCTCCAGGACTTGCACATAATGCATGAACGAAACGAATCCGAAAACATACCGATACTTGTTGAAGAAAGAGGGGATGCCTCCCCAGCATCCCCAATCTTAGATGCTTGAGTCTCCTTGAATATTTACTTGGGGTGCCTCGGGCATCCCCAAGCTTGAGCTCTTGCCTCTCTTCCTTCTTCTCACATCGAAACATCCTCGATTAGACACTACATCCACACAAAACTTCAACAGAAAACTCGGTAAGATCTGTTAGTATAATAAAGCAAATCACCACTCTAAGTACTGTTGAAAACCAATTAATATTTTGTTTTTGCATTGTGTATACTGTAATATAAATTTTTCATGGCTTAAACCACTGATAAAAATTGATAGTTTCATCAAAACAAGCAAACTATGCATCAAAAACAGAATCTGTCTAAAACAGAACAGTCTATAGCAATCTGAACATTCACCATACTTATGTTACTTGAAAAATTCTGCCAAAATTAGGAACAATAAACAAGTTGTACAGCAAGACAGTTCAAAAAGCATCAGAACCATTTGACGTTCCAGTAAAAAATTAAAATTCGCGCACTACAGCCAAAGTTTCTATCCTGCACCGCACAAACCAACAAGCATTGTAAACATCCTAAAGGCAAACCTTGGCACATTATTTTTATAATACAATGGAATTGTACAAGGGGATAATTATTTTTATTGAAAAGTTTCTGTAATTAAGATTCACAAAGTTCCCATGAGCCTGAACCAGTTTAAGGACGTCCCCCACTTTCACAATGCTCGTCTCTCTCACTTTCACTTTTCTTTTTGAAAAGTTTTGGGTTCCCCTATTTATTTTTGTTGTTTTTAAACTATATGAAAGCAATCAACAGAAATAAATGACTCTCTAAAACTTCCGGGTTGTCTCCCTGGCAGCGCTTTCTTCAAAGCCATTAAGCTAAGCATATGGTGCTCAAGTAGTGAATCCACCCGGATCCCAAGGTATATCAAAGCCAATTTTAATTAACAATGATTTGTAATTTAGTAGTGAGCACAAAGTAACATATATCATGTAATGACGAAGTCTAACTCTCTTCCTATGCATCGTCATGTCATAAAAGAACAATTCATGCACACATAGTAAAGGCCAATGCATAGTATAAACAATTTCTTGCAATTTTATCGTATGGGAAACATAGAGAGGTGGAGATATAGTTCCTCTCTCATAATAATTGCAAGTAGGAGCAGCAAGCACATGCATATTATATCTATCAAAATCATCATGTGCAACGGTAAAAGGCAACCCATCAATATAATCCTTAATAAGTGCAAACTTCTCCGATATAGTATAATCGGGAGAATTTAAAAAGATAATAGGACTATCATGCATGGGTGCAATAGCAACAATTTCATGTTTAACATAAGAAACTATAGCAAGTTCATCTCCATAAGCATCATTCATATTGGCATCTTGACCACAAGCATAGCAAGCATCATCAAAAAGGGATATTTCAAACAAATTCAAGGGATCATAGCAATCATCATAGCAATCATCCTTCGGTAAGCATGAAGGGGAATTAAATAATGTATGAGTTGGAGGGTTACACTCATTAGAAGGTGGGCACGGGTAGCTAATCCGCTCTTCCTCCTTTTGTTCTTCGCTCTCATCATCATCTTTTTCATCCAATGAGCTCACAGTTTCATCAATTTCTTCTTCCGTAGATTCCTGCAAAATATTAGTCTCTTCTTGGACAGCGGATACTTTCTTAATAAGCGCATTAATATAGGCATTGTATTCATAATTCTCATAGAAATATTTGAGGATAGCTAAATTTTCAGATCTATAAACAGCATCATCAAAATCACCAAACTCTTTAAACATAGATTCAATTTCATAAGCACCCATAAAAGCAACAAATTCTTCTATTTGTTCCACATCATAGTAATCATATATACCTCTAGCATAAGAAGCCAATGTTTCATTATCACTAAAGTTGCATGAAAAGGGGAGGTGTGGGCATTCATCCTAGAGCAACAAGTATAATCATATTCCAAGTATAGTTGTCTAGCATACCACTGCAACATAATAAATTGATCCCATAATAGTTTCCCTTTTTGTGTCGAGCGATAATCCCTAAAGCATTCACGTTGATCCAACGTGTCTCCCATTATAAAGTTGATTGGGGTTTTCTCAGGATTATCAAAGTAGTACATAATATTTCTCACATAATGAGAATTGGGGGTTTTAGGAGTTACCCCATCCTCATGAGTAGCAAGTACACCTAATTTTTTTGGTATTTCGTGTTCCATATCCATAACTAAAGATAAAGAACAACTAAGAACAGCAAATAAAAATTACTTAGTGATAAAGCAAACAAACACACACGAGAATATTCACCCCACGCTATTGCTCCCCGGCAACGGCGCCAGAAAAAGGTCTTGATAACCCACATGTATAGGGGATAGCAACAATTTTCGATAAGTAAGAGTGTCGAATCCAACGAGGAGCTAAAGGTAGAACAAATATTCCCTAAAGTTCTATCGACCACCGATACAACTCTACGCACGCTTAACGTTCGCTTTACCTAGAATAAGTATAAAACTAGAAGTACTTTGTAGGTGTTTTCGGATAGGCTTGCAAGAAATTAAAGAGCATAAAAATAAAACTAGGGGCTGTTTAAGTAAAGACACAACTAAATTAAATATAGCGAGTGTGGAAGAGTGATGGTAGGTGTGGCGAAATTGTCCCTTAAGCAATTGACTACTTTACTAGACCGATAGCAAGTATTATGTGGGAGAGGCCACTTCTAGCATGTCATCCCTGACTTGGAATTCTATGCACTTACGATTGGAACTATTAGCAAGCATCCGCAACTACTAACGCTCATTAAGGTAAAACCCAACCATAGCATTAAGATATATTGGTCCCCCTTCAATCCCGTATGCATCAATTTCTATGCTAGGTTGAAGCTTCTATCACTCTTGCCCACCAATACATAGTCCTATCAACATACAACTAACCCTAAAGTGTGATCCACGCGCGCGCTCAAATGATGGGCACAAAAGGATAGCAACATAACCACAAGAAAATTAAATCAATCATAGCAACTCATCAACCACCGATAGGACAACGAAAATATACTCAGACATCATAGGATGGCAACACATCATTGGGTAATAATATGAAGCATAAAGCACCATGTTCAAGTAGAGGGTACAGCGGGTTGCGGGAGAGTGGACCGCTGTAGATAGAGGGGGAAGGTGATGGAGATATTGGTGAAGATGTCGGAGGTGTTGGTGTAGATCGCGGTGATGATGATGGCCCCCGGCGGCGTTCCGGTGCCACCGGAAGCGAGGGGGGGAGAGCCCTCCTCCTTCTTCTTCTTCTTCCTTGACCTTCTCCCTAGATGGGAGAAGGGTTTTCCCTCTGTTCCTTGGCTCCCATGGCTTGGGAGGTGTGAGAGCCCCTCCGAGATTGGATCTATCTCTCTCTTTCTGCGTTCTGTTCTGGCTCTGTTTCACCGTTTCGTGTATATATGGAGATCCGTAACTCCGATTGGCCTGAAACCTTCGCCGTGATTTTTTTCTGAATATTAGCTTTCTTGCGGCAAAAGAAGAGCATCAACCGCCTTACGGTGGGCTCACGAGGGTAGGCGGCGCACCCAGGGGGGGCGCACCCCCTGCCTCGTGACCACCTCGGGCACCTCCTCGTGTGGATTTTTCTTCTGGAATTTTCCATATTTTCCAAAAATAAGCTCCGTCCGTTTTTATCCTGTTTGGACTCCGTTTGATATGGATATTCTGCGAAACATAAAACATGCAACAGACAGGAACTGGCACTGGGCACTGGATCAATATGTTAGTCCCAAAAATAATATAAAAAGTTGCCAAAAAGTATATGAAAGTGAATAATATTGGCATGGAACAATCAAAAATTATAGATACGACAGAGACGTATCAAGGCTCCACGGCCCCGGCAAGAGCCTTGCCGGGGCAGCTAGCCCAGTACTGGCAGAGCGAGCCACCCTCGAGCCCAAGAGTTCCAAACGCCGCCAACGACTACGTTGGAACCAAGGCTCGGGAGGCCCCTCCGTGGTGGCATGCAGATCTTTGTCAAGATCATAAACATGTGAGATCAGATGAGGACCAGAATACGGCGACCCTCGACGGGATCCCAGCCGAGGGAATCCACAAGACCCCTGGCAAGCGCCTTGCCGGGGACGACTCAACGCCACGGCAAGACCCTTGTCGGGCCCCCGGCAAGGCCCTTGCCGAGGATGTCAGCGGGGCCACAGCCAGGCCCACGTCGACCAAGACTCCACCGCCGTTCGCATGCAGCTGCCAGCCCAACCAGCTGGGGAGGCACATGCGTGGCAACATGCGGCTTCCAGGCCTACTCAGCAAGCGCCTATGTGGTGGCATGCAGATCTTCGTGAAGGCTCCACCACCTCGCCACCTCAGCCGCCTGCCTACCTACATGGCACCACACGCATCGCTGGCCTGGGCGCGTGTCGAAGAGAGACGGAGCGGCGACGGACGTGACGGGCCTCGTTCCCGTCCCCGATAAAGCAAAGGGACACCTAAGCGATGCATTAAATGTGTCTTGTCCTGTAATATGGGTGATAAGCTCGCAACACTGTAGACATTTCGACCTCCTGTGTGCCACTGTGGCAGCCCCTTTCAACTATAAAAGGAGGCCCATGGCATGCTGGGGAGGGATTCGGCTCTTTTGGGAAAGTTACACCCCCGTAGCTAGCTCTAGAACACAAGAACACTCAATACATCCACCAAAGTAGGACTAGGGTATTATGCATCCTCACGGCCCGAACCTGGGTAAACGATCTGTGTGCTTCCTGTTAGACCTGCTCTTCTCACAACCCTGCTCCAGCCAACCGTAGAAGGGATTCTAGTGATCCCATAGGTGTCATTTTTCCTCGACACATGTGGTATACTCAAGTTTTCCACTGGAGTAGTACGACGGAGGAGCACGAAACTCGGCAGCCCAGTGCCATATGGCGATAAAAAATGATCTAATTTGCGAGTCATCTCATCGTTAGCATTGTTCTATTCGTGCCTCGTAGAGAATGTGACATGTGCGGTGAAACACCCGAAGCAAAAGAAGAAACATATGAGCGAAAGAACAAGGAAGATTATCACCCCCAAAAAAGATAGAAGATGCACACACTAGTCTGAGGCGCTGCTCTCTACTACATGAAAGGTTCCTGGCCGCGGAGTCGTAACTGCTTCTGCATCGCCTCCACGACCTCCATCTCCTTGCGCGTCTCCTCCGCCATCTTCTTCATTCTATCCATGATGCGGGATTTCTCGACGCGAGCCTTCATCATCTATTCCACGGCCGCATTACGTACCTTCACAGCAGCCGGGTGCTCTATGTGGAGCTTCGCCAACTCCTCCTTCTGTTCCGTGACGAGGGCCTGCAGCATCTTCATCGAGGAAATACTATTCTCATGCAGCTTCTTCCAGCCGGCGTTCTCCTCCTTCAGCAGGTCAAGCTCGTGGCAGAGCTTCACCTTGTCCTCCTGAAGTTGCAGGATTTCACCGGTCGCCTTCTTCTCCGAGGCAATGCTCTTCTTCAGCAGCATCACCAAGCCGGCGGTCAACTCCCCCTGCTCATTGAGCTGAGCGGGCATGTCGTCGAGGCTCTCCTTCAGTAGCTCCACCAAGCCGTGGATGAACTCCTTCTGCCTATTGAGGTGCTTATTTGGATTATCGAGCATGCCGTCGAGGGATAACGACTCCAGCGCCGCTAGCTCGACATGTTCGCTTCCGTGGCTAGGGCGCTCCTGGGAGCCATCGCCTGCTCGTGAGAGATCTTTCGAGTTCTCTGCGTGGCGGCGAGCCCTCTCTTTTTTCGCAGCCTTGGTTGTCGCTCCCTTGTTACGAGTAGTTCTCGACCTAGAGCTCTGCACACCAGCAATGGCAAGGACGGACCAAGAAGAAGGACTTATGAGGAGGAAGGTAGAGTAATTTTTGGTTAGGTAGTTCCCATTTTTATAACCTAAGTACTAGCACAAGTACTAAAACCTGCATAGTGGGAACACGTTCAGGTTTGGTACATACTAGTAGGTGTGAGCAGGCTTGCACTTAATTGTAGAACTAGTACTTTGGAATGTGATGGGAACAAGGTAAAGATTAATTGATGGTTTTGGCGAGGCCCGAAACGGCTCCCGATGAGTTTAGTGGAACATAAATTTCAAGTAATCCCTCCATCTTAGTTTACAAGAGATTTTTTTTTATTCCAAACGCAGTCGTAGAACACACTAACTCTAACCCGCCGCTTCGCCGGGCGACACGGGGGCTCCCCAACCCTAGCCGCCGCCGGGCCTAGCCCATCTTCCTCCTGCTGGAGGACGCCGCCGGCTTGCGCCCGGAGGCCGACGGCAGTGGCGGGGCCTCTTCCTCCCTCCCGTGTATCAGGGGTGGCGGGGCCCCAACATGCATGGAGGTGCGGCCGATTTAGAAGCGACGGTGTTGGCTTCGACGGCAGCGGCGGTCGGCCCTGCCTCGGGCCACGGGCGGCGCCTGCGGCGGCTTGCCCGGATCGGGCGGCGGCACGATGCGGTCTCCGGCGGCATGTCATCTGGCTTTAGATCGGCTGCGGCGTCGATGGACTGGTAGACTGCTTTGCGACAACCATGGCAGATCTGTTCTGGCCGGTGTAGCCAGTGGTCGTGGTCAACTTCTTCGTCGGCGGAGGCCGGCCGGAAGCTTGGTGATCGGATCTCAAGATCCATCATCTAGTCCCGGCTACGAGTTTTGGAGACATGGTTGCCGGTGAAAACCGAGCTGACGGCAGGCGATGGTGGCGTTCTACGCCGTTACGTTGATGAAGGCATCGTCGTGTAACTACTGTCGACCCACTCGTGCTGCTCCGTGGGAAACCCTAGGATCTGGTGTTCCAGATCAGACTATGGCGGCACTGCAGTGTCGTTTCTCTCTTGGGAGCATCGTTTGTGGAGCAGCGCTGGAAGTCAGAGGCAGGAGGTGGAGCGGCTTCATCTTGCATGGAGCTTCGGTGGAGATGTCAAGTCATGCTTGACCGACAGGTGCCTGGTCGGCAGGTGCTATGCACGACAGATCTTCCAAGGACGTCAAGCTGTGTCGGCTGGTGGTACTTGGCAGCATGGCGCTGAGGTGTATCAGTGGCGACCGCAATGTGCTCAGCTGTTTGCACACAGGGAGGAGGTGCCGTTGGGCGCCATGATGGCGTCGACGATAGCTAGACCGAACAAGGTTGATGCATTAGTACAGTTCTGAAGATGGAGCGGTGGCAGTTGGCGGCGGCGGCGGCCTCTGAGAGCACGCCAGACTAGTGAGTGCCCCAGACCCGGCAAGTGGCTAGGTTGGGGTGTCAGGTCTTAGATGTTAGGCTTGGTTGCAATATCTGTTTGGTATTAGGCCCAGGCTATCTGTGCCCCTTCATCAACTGGATAGGTGTAGCGACATTTGTTGCTTAGACGGCGGCTTTAGTCTTACTGTTGTATGACTTTGTAAGGTCTTGTGAGAATAATTAATAAAGTGGTTGTATGCATCGCCCAGATGCAGAGGCCGGGGGTCATCCTCCTTTTCTAAAAAAATCTCAGTTTATAAGGCTTGCACGTGTATCTAGGTCGTCAGTGTAACTTATATAAAAAAATTGTTTAACATAAAAAATATATCATTAAAAATAGAATATTTGAAGTTTGTAACGATATATTTTTCGTAATGTATGCCTCTTATTAAGTTGGTCAAACTAACAACCTAGGTACACGTGTAAGACTCGTAAACTGAGATAGAGGGAATACTACACTGCTCAAATGCGGTCGCACAAGTCAGTGATGTAACCGGTCGTACATGTCAGACCATGCCGATGCGCGTCCCTTCGGTGAGACGCAGGTCCGACCGACAGTCTGTTGGTCCGATCGACCGTAAACTATTACGCGATGGAGACTTCTGGTTGTGGCTTCGGTTGATTGTCACGACGAAGTAATCTAAAACTAGTGATAAATCAATTACTATATTTTTCCAAACAACCAAGTATTTTCACAGGAATACAATACATATAGATGGAGTTATTGTCAAGGTTGTAAACCCGACATGGCATTGCAAGTTCACTGCAATAGCAACCGACTAGTCCACTGCATCGCTGGCAGGGAAGGAGGGCACCTCACCTCGCCTACGATACATGCCCAGCAGCGCCGCTGGAACTGGTCCCGGAATTTGGCTTCTCCTACCTCCCATTTGAACAGTTGCACCGGCTGCTCATGCCATTGCGCAGGCATGCGCGTTCTTTTCCCCGTAGTCGACTCCGTGAATATGATCTCTGCCATTAGCCCTATCTCAAAATCAACGCGACGCTGCCAGACGCTGACATCCCTTAGCATCTCTCCCCTGAGATCGACTTGCGCCTCCGCCTTGTGCTGCGCCAGGCGCAACTCCTTGGAACTTCTCTCCAATCGATGCGACGATTCCTCAATCCGATTTGCCCTTGCTGCCCACCACCTGAAACACAGCCCTTGCATGTCCTCCGGTGGCACCTATCTGTGATTCCAGAGCAATGGATCCCCTCTAAAACACATGTGGGCTTTGCTCAAAGGCGGCAGTGCTGCGGGCCGCAGCGAGAGGGCAGCCCGCAGGATCCTGGGATCTAAGGGATCATCCATGGTGGGATCCGGTGGGCGAGGCGGAGAGGTGAGCCTAGGCACTGGGAGAGCCCTACGAGGCTAAGATAATGATAGTACTACTCCACACCGTCCATATTTAAATACAAAGGCCACCAACAGTAGCCCTCGCAAAAATTGATCATGCTGCCTGCGTCCTGGTTTATTGGCCCCCTTTTTTTGTGCCACTTTTTATGACATGCATAAATATTATGTTACTTACATATATGGTCAAAAATTGGCACAAAATACGAAGGAGACCAATGGAAGTACTAGCAACCCCTGATTTAACTACTCGCATGCGCGCAGTGGAGTAGTAATGTCTTTCTTCCGCTCTCACGTCCACTCAATTTGCATGCGCTGTATTAATTGACCATCAAGGAAATGAAGGACTTTACACACGTCAAATTATCATGTGGGGTGGATCTTCGTACAAAAATCCATCCCCTCGTGTACCCGTGTGTGCGTGCGAGGGAATGAGTGCGTGCGTGGCGTGCGTGTACATCTTCTCTTCGTGGATGTACCTCCAGTGTGGCTCTGAGAGGACAAGTACATTCTTCTGGAACAAGCAACACGTAACTGTGATCAATCCACACAAGGAGGTCGCGACAACGCCCATATGTGCCACGTGGTTTCATGAACTGTAAGAGAGACACTGTGTAGCGTGCCATTGGAATTCTAATTTATGTGTTTTACACATACTCAAAGTACTAGTAAGGTACACATGCATTGCACGCATCCGATTTGGCAACCAAATTATGAATAAATACCACACTATAGCATGTAAGCTCCGAGTCATATATGCCTGATGTAGACCTTCGTTTAATTCATATAGTTCGTCTCATTCAAAATAAATTAGTTTTTATAAAAAATCTAGGGCCTCTTTGATTCGTCGGATTTCCAAAACGTGGGAATAGGAAAAACATGGGATTAGAGTGGAATGTCATCTTGAATCCTACTGGATTGTACGAGTGTTTGATTGTGCATAGAAAAACGCAGGATTCTTTCAAAGAGGTTTGAGTGGATGGGATGTTTCCCATGAAATCTAGTGCAAATGAATCCTATGGAAAAATTCCTATGGTTTACAATCCTACGAATCAAACAACCAATATAGGAAAAATTCCTAAGGATTAGAATCCTCCAAAATTCCTTTGAGAATCCTTTGAATCAAAGAAGCCCTTAATCTATTTTATGATTCATGGAATTGTGCGTTGTAAAGCATAAAGTAAAAACAAATAATGGCAATTCAACTAGAAAAAAAGTTTGGGCAGTTATGATACGATAGATTCTAGAACAAAGGAGAAGCACTTGTGTTTTGAGGTTTGTACATTATGCTTAAGTTCAACCATGGAGTCTGCTAGATTTTACATGTGGCAAAATCCGGTGGGGGCTAGTAGATGGTGCGAGGGGCCAAGTGGAGGGAGACTATGAAGGAGTGCACAAGTGCGAGATCGATATTTAAAGAGAGGTGGCGAGAACGTGCGTTGTTGCGCAAAGTGGCGGAGCCATGAAAAATAAATGAGCTAGGGGGCCAAGCATTCCTAATCCTTTACGAGGAGGGCCAATTCATCAACTTAAACCATTTTACCAGAAATTGTCTAATGATCACATTCATATAAGCTTCGATATATAGTGATGTTAGGGGGGGGGGGGGTTGCCCCTGTCTTCGCCACTGTGCGTGTGTCTGAGAGATGAAGCGGAAGGCATGGATGATGAGAGGGGGACGTTGGATATATAATTAATTTGTGTGTATTAGCTATGTAATCCTATATAGAGAGGTATAGACTAATCGATGTGGACGTGGGAAAGAGGGTGAGACCTCACTAGATATATAGATTGATCGGTTTGTGTGGGAAACTGTGAAAGACCTAGCTATATATACAAACACATAGATGAAATCGATCGTTGCACATGCACGTGAGAGATAAAGAATGCCCGATATGATGGAGAGGGGGAGGTGTGTGTGTGCATGCATGGGAGACCGACCTAAAGAAAAATATTGCATGTGTGCAATGGATAATGCCGACTGGTACTGTGTGTGCATGCATGCATGAGAGAAAGTTAGTGGTACAATTATAAAAGAGAAGACGACTATCTGGGTGTAAAATACTAGGTGAGGTCATAATCAATGTAAAGTTCAATTCAAATATTTGAATAAGAGATCATGATGTTTGAAACCCATGCATGCATGAATATAACTGAGATATGCGTGGTGTGGTTTGGAAACGAGCATGTTGTACTGTATACACATTGAACAAGGTTAGACTGATTTGAATTTGAGATATCAATGGCAGACATCGTTTGGCCACATTGCATCCGTGCATGGACACACTATTCTAATTGGAGATGATGGGTGGCTTTCGCATCACATATCTATATCTACACCCCTATATATATATATATATATAATATTTTCTATTTTTTATATAGTGTGCGGATAACTTTAACTTTGAAAGATGGTTGCTGGATGAGGCCAATCCGATGGTGTGGAGATGGCAAATTTGAGCACTAGTGGCCGTTGGATATCATCTAGATTCCACCAGATTTTGCCACATGTACTGTAACGCCCCAGATCCGATGCGCCAGGTATCTGCCAGTTATTCGCCGTCATTGCCATGTCGTTTGCTTGCGTGTTGCTTTTTGCCATGTCATCATGTGCATCTCTTTTTGCATACGTGTTCGTCTCATGCATCCGAGCATTTTCTCCGTTGTCCGTTTTGCAATCCGACACTCCTATGTCCTCCGGCGTCCCCCTTTTGTCTCTTGTAGTGAGTGGGTGTTTAAGTTTCTCGGAATGGACCGAGGTTTGCCAAGCGGCCTTTTTACACCACCGGTAGACCGCTGTCAAGTTTCGTGCCATTTGGAATCCGTTTGATACTCCAATGGTTAACCGGGTAGCCGCAAAGGCCTCTTTTGTGTGCAGCCCAACACCCCTCCAATGTGGCCCAATAACCCATCCTAACACCCCTCCATGCTCTCAGCCGTTCGATCACGATCGCGTGGCCAAAAACCGCACCTCATTTGGAGTCTCCTAGCTCCCTCTACCTATAAATGAGTCCCTCCCCCCGAAATTCGCGATGCAAACCCTAGCAGTCTTCCTCCTCGTGCCGCCGGACATGTCCATCCGCGCCGGACATGTCCGCCGGACACGTCACTCCAGCCAATAGGAGCGCGCCACCTCAGCAATGCCGCCGCTCTCCTCCTATCCCACCTCGCCACGTCACCGCCGCCGGCCCCTCTCTCTCTCCTCCACGTCGCCGGCCCGCGGGGCCCGAGTTTGGCCCGTGCGGCCCGTCCACCGCCGCCGCTCGCCTGCTGCGAGACCGCGCCCGCCGCCGTTCGACCGCCTCCCAGCGCCGCCGGCCGCCCTCGCGCGCCCGCTCCGCCTCCCAGCGCCGCCGCTCTTCCTCGCCGCCCACCGGCGTCGCCCTTCGCCAGCGCCGCTGCAGCGCTTGCCGCCCGCCGCCACCATCGCGCCTCCTGCCGGCGAGCTCCACCCGCACCGCGCCGCCCTCACCTCGTGGCCGGAGCGTGCCACCGGACGCCGGGATCCGATGCCCCTCGGAGTCTCGCACCCAGATCCGTTCGTCCCGGCCTTCCCCGACCTCTCCCCCAAGCTCCGGCCACCGCCTCCGCCGCCCCCAACGAACTCCGGCGAACCTCGGTTCGCGTGCCATCAAACCTTAGATCCGTTTCACGAGCGTATATTTCTCTGTCCTTTTTCTGTAATATTTTTATGCCATGTTCATCGCGTCATAACTCCGTGACCGTAGCTCCGTTTTGTGCATATGAGATACCGAAATGTTCATCAGGAGATGCTCTTCATTTTGTTCCATGGTGTCATGCTTGTTTGGGTTCATATTGATGCCATAATCATCATTGCAAGAGTGCTATATAATATTGTCTGTTGTAACTTAACAGAACTTGCTCATTTGTTATTTTTGCATCTTTTTGTGCGATTTTCTTTTGAACATGAAGTCTACATGTGTTATGAGCTACAACATGCCATATTTTCTGTGGTGCAATCCACTCTTCATGATATGCCATGTGCTGATTGTTACAAGCTTGCAAAGTAGCCTCCATGATGTTGCTGATTTCTGGGACTGTCATTTCTTTGGAGTGCTATGTAAACCTGTTGATACCATGGGTTTTATGCATAATCTGGAGATGTTCACTAAGGGTGTTTCGTTACACATGTTATGCTCTATCCATCGATGCCCCTTTTTACATCTTTGGAGTGCTCTAGAATGTCTTAATCTTGCTCTACTTTTGCTATAAAATGTTCCTGGCAGATTGTTTACATGTTAATCAATTTTGCGAAGGTTGTTATAGATGATCCTTGCATGCTATGAACTTGCTCTTTCTATGATTAGCTTCATGAACATGTCTTCTTGCTGATGCTATGCTTATATTGTCATGCAATGCCTTGTGGTGAGTGAATCGAGCTCGCAAAGATGCCTTCATAATTATGTTTATGCCATGCTCTGTTTTTCTGCCAAGTCTGAACCTGGTAATAAAACTTGCTATGTTTACATGGGTGCCATCATACCTTGTGTGCCTTTTTGGCTCATTATCAGTAAGGGACATTTGTTATATGCAATTGGTAGATTCATACCATGCATTTGGTTGCCATGATAAGTTAAGGTAGCATGTTGTTTGATAGGTCCAAACATTGCAACCTGATGTTATTCCAGCCATGTCCAGTGATTTCTGCTGTCTGTGAAGCTGATATTATTTGCAATCTTGCCATGTCATTTTGAGCATGTTTTATTAGTTTCTAGAGATAGCTCAGTGTTCATGTATTGTTATGCTTTACCTGTACATCATTTCCATGCCTTTTTTTTCATGATGTGTTGATGTAGCATGTCATTTTGATTCTTGCAATATGCCTAGTTGCTGTTTTGGACAGCTTGTCCTTTAAACTTGATTCATGTGTATGTGTTGAACCGTTGCTCCGTTTTGAGTGTGCTCTATATGAAACTTGCTTAGTTTTGCAAGTAGTTTCATGTTACCTTGTTGCGTCCATGTTTTGAGGTGTGTGCTTGATGTTTGAATGCATTTTGCACCAATGCCATGCTTAACTTGTTTTGCTCATATCTTCTAGGCCGTAGCTCCGAATCTAATGAACTTTATATGTAACTCGACTAGAATTTCGTGTGGATCATCGTGGTGGATCTTAACTTGCTGTTTAACAACTTGAACATAATGTTTATTCAAATCTGGACTAATTTCGAAATTTTCATATGAGGACCTACCAGAATTGTTCTATGTTGTTTCCGGTCTCATTTAAACTTGCTTTGATGTGTCGCTCTTGTATGCATCATCTCTTGCCATGAGTAGCTTCATGTAGCCTTGTCATGCATCATACTTGGTTGAGCATCATGTCTTATTCATGTGTGGTGTGTTTACCAAGTTGTGTGCTTCTTCTCGATAGTTCCCGTTTCGTTGTGATCGTGAGGATTCGTTCGTCTACGCTTGGTTCGTCTTCGTGGCCTCATCTTCTTCATGGATTCGTTCTTCTTCCTAGCAGGATTTCAGGCAAGATGACCGTCACCTTGGATCTGACTACTATCATTGCTATGCTAGTTGCTTCGTTCTATCGCTATGCTGCGTTACCTACCACTTGCTTTTCAAGCCTCCCAAATTGCCATGAACCTCTAACCTTTGTCAACCTTCCTAGCAAACTGTTGTTTGGCTATGTTACCGCTTTGCTCAGCCCCTCTTATAGCGTTGCTAGTTGCAGGTGAAGATGAAGATTGCTCCATGTTGGATTATGTTTATGTTGGGATATCACAATATCTCTTATATTATTAATGCATCTATATACTTCGTAAAGGGTGGAAGGCTCAGCCTTATGCCTGGTATTTTTTTCCACTCTTGTCGCCCTAGTTTCTGTCATATCGGTATTATGTTCCCAGATTTTGCGTCCCTCACACGGTTGGGTGATTTATGGGACCCCCTTGACAGTTCGCTTTGAATAAAACTCTTCCAGCAAGGCCCAATATTGGTTTTACCATTTGTCTCACCTATGCCCTTTTTTTCCCTTGGGTTTCCGGAGCCCGAGGGTCATCTTTATTTTAGCACCCCCCCGGTCCAGTGCTCCTCTAAGTGCTGGTCCAAACCGAGCAATGTCCGGTGCCCCCTGGGCAATCAGGGTCTATGCCAACCCGACGTCTGGCTCATCCGGTGTGCCCTGAGAATGAGATATGTGAAGCTCCTATCAGGATTTGTCGGCACATCGGAGCGGCTTTGCTGGTCTTGTTTTACCATTGTCGAAATGTCTTGTAACCGGGATTCCGAGACTGATCGGGTCTTCCCGGGAGAAGGAATATCCTTCATTGATCGCGAGAGCTTATCATGGGCTAAGTTGGGACACCCCTGCAGGGTTTGAACTTTTGAAAGCCGTGCCCGCGGTTATGTGGCAGATGGGAATTTATTGATATCCGGTTGTAGTAAACTTGAAATAAACTCTTCTGAAATACACCAATCGCGTGCGTAACCGTGATTGTCTCTTTTTGGGGTTGTTCGAGATGAAAAAACGGTTTTTGGGTTATGTTTGACGTAAGTAGGAGTTCAGGATCACTTCTTGATCATCACTAGTTGACGATCGCTTGCTTTGCTTCTCTTCTCGCTCTTATTTGCGTAAGTTAGCCACCATACTTTGCTTAGTCGCTGCTGCAACCTCACCACTTTACCCCTTCCATTCCCATTAAGCTTTGCTAGTCTTGTTACCCATGGTAATGGGATTGCTAAGTCCTCGTGGCTCACAGATTACTACACAACAGTTGCAGGTACCAGTTTTGCGATGATCATGACGTGAGAGCGATGTTTATTTGTGTTGGAGTTCTTCTTCTACTTCTTCTTCGATTGAGGGATAGGTTCCTAGTCGGCAGCCTGGGCTAGCAGGGTGGATGTTGTTTGAGTTTCTGTTTCTGTTTCATCCGTAGTCGGATGTTGATCTCATATATGATGTAATGTTGTATTCATGTGACATTGTATGACTTGGTTGTATCCCACTATTATGTAATGTTGATGTAATGATATCCACCTTGCAAAAGCGTCTTCAAGATGCGCTTCTATCCTTGGTGGGACCTTCGAGTTCCTTTAGAATAGGGTCGCATCTTGGGCGTGACATGTACAATCTAGAAGACTCCATGGTTGAACTTAAGAATAATGCACAAACCTCAAAACACAAGCACTTCTTCTTTGTTCTAGAATCTTCCATATCAGAATTTCCCAAATGTTTTCCTACATGATTTGCCATTATTTGTTTTTACTTTATTCCTTGCAACGCACAATTCCATGAATCTTAAAATAGATTAGCTTTCTTATAAAAACTAGATGATTTTGAATGAAATGAACTATTAGAATTAAACAAAGGTCTACATCAGGCATATATGACTCAAAGCTTACATGCTATAATGTGGTATTTATTCATAATTTGGTTGTTAAATCTCATACGTGCAATGCACATGTACCTTACTAGTCTAAATGTTGTTTGTGTGTGTGTTGTGCTTGTTAAACACATTGTACGTAGTATATCATACATGGTTTAGATTCCGAACATCTAGCTAGAACATACATGTACTATGATTGGAATTCAACATAAAATGGATACATATATTTGGATTTGAGATCCTATGTACATGTAGTTCGTATTTATATAGGAATTTACTTCTCCTATATTCATGTCATGTGTTGTGAAGATAATATTTAGATGGTTGTATAACTAACTCGTGTACAATCCCATTCAAACAGGGAAAATGCACTCAAATTTAGTCCATATGCTAGACATCACACATTGTTTTTTTTATTGTTGTGGGAAGTGCAAATTGTTTTGGTACTGTACACGTTATGTTTGTTGTCCCAATTTTTTTAGTTTTTTTTGTTTTATTTGAATGCATTTCTAGTAATATAGTAAAACGGGACATGCTTCTCTCTAGTGATGATGTGCGAATTGTCTTTTTTTTGGCACACGTTAAGCTTGTTCTCCCGAAATTTCAAGCCGCGCCTTGTTATGCCGAAATTTCAAGCTAGCGTCTCTGTCTATCGTGCTGCAAAACTCCCGCCTCTTCAACCCGCCCCTTGTTACCCCAAAATATTTAAGATATATCTTTGTCTCGTTGTGCTCCTACAACTCCTGCAATCTCAAACCACGCCTTGCTATTCCAAAACTATAACGCGCGCGAAAACTCCCACCTCCTGTGAAATCCCAACACGTGAAATGCCCGTGATCCCCTGAACCGAAAGAACCGCCTAGCTCAAATCGGTGGGGGTACTTTCATAACTTACCCCACATTTCAGACAAGCGTGTACCTAAGCCATGGTTGCCCACTCCCATCCCATCCGCCCACCCATTCATACACCGAGGCCGCAAAAATCCGCGAAGCCCCACAGCCTCCTCCATCCGCCACCCAGCCGGAGCCTCTTCCCTGAGGACGTAGTCCACAGCAACACCTCGACGTCCCTCATCCACCATACTGAATGAGGATCCGTCGTCGATCTCGTTGTACCACCGGTTCAGCCACCCCGTCCTCCACCTCCAAGGAGCTGCCCCTACGTTCCCCTCATCTTTCGCGCCACCTCCATTCCCACATCCCCGTCTTCACCCGCACCACCGGAAGAGCATCATCATTACCGTTTCCTCGGATGAAGCTGAGGCCTAATCGGCACCACCAAAGAGGTTGTACACTAATTGCCGCATTTTCTTCTTGATTCGATCTCACGATGCTGCCGGCGCTCGGTCCCGAGCCGATACGGCACGGCTCCATCCACAGCGGCGTCACCGGCCACTTCCTCCACGACGTCGCTCCCTCCGCGGCAACGTCCACATTAGTAGAAGCTGCTGCTGCTTTAGCTCTCGCTCATGCTAATGCTCTGCTCTTGCTCTCGGTCCCCTGCTTGGTCTGCTCCTGCTATTGCTCTTGCTATTGCTCGCACTGCTAATCTCGCTCTTGCTCTTGCTTGCGATGCAGCTCCGATTTAGCTACACTTCAGTCGACTGAATCGAATTTTGGGTCAGTCGATTTTCAGGGGGGTGGGGGGGGGGGCTTGCCGGAGTTAAAGAAGAACCAGCCGCAGCAGGGAGGGGGGCTCGCCGGAGAGGTACCCCACTATCTATCTTAGGGCCCAGTGTGGGAGCGGTGGCGTGGGGATCGCCAGAGAAAAAGCTCGGCACGGGGGGCCTAGAGGGATGGCCGGGGCGGCGGCGGACCGGCGGTGGGGAGTGGTTTCGAGGCGGTGAGGCGGCCTTGTTGCCGGTGGTGAGAAGGCGGCTGTTTGGCCGATGGTGGCTGGCGGCTCAGGGGGGGTGGAGGTTGAAGATGAACTGCAGGCCCTTGATTTCGTATCCGACGGCTGGAAAATCAACTGACCAGAGATGAAAAAGTCAGTCGACTGACGTGTAGCCTCACGATCTTTGCTACCACGACCAGCTGCCCGACTCTCGCCTTGCACGCTGCTGCTCTTTGCTTTTCTGCTACTAGCGCGTTCAGTTTCGATAGTAAAATTCAGTTTTGACAACAAAATTCGGTTTCGACAATTAAGTTCAGTTTCGACAGTTAAATTCAGTTTCGACAGTTAAGTTCAGAATGAGCTGATTATGTATTTTACATCTAGCACTTTGTGGTTATGTATTTTTACGTCATCTATTGGAGATGCTATTAGAATTCCACTCAGGTTAACATTGTATCTCTTGTCCTGCTTCAGCCTCGGCGTATTACAACTCATCGGAGCTGCTCCAACGATGAAACCCTCCATCACAGCGGAGCAGTACCCTGGGCTCCATCTCCAGATGCCTGAGATCTTCTTCCCCTCCTCCGACAGCCAAGTCAGCCAAAGCTTCCTCACCGACCAACCCAATCTCGCTGAGATCAACATGGCTTCGCCAAAGAGGTTGTACACTTCTTGCATCTCTTTTTTACTCCACATGTTATATATTTTCCACTAAGCAAACGTAGTAACGTGAAATATGATTATTTTATCCTGCTATATGACAAGCAGTGAGGTAACAGGCAACTTAGCTATCCGTGATGGACTCTCTTGAACGCCATCATTATTTATCTCTGCGCGTTTGAGCTGTGCATTTGTTGATGGGACTGGGAGTTGAGCTAGTAGGGCAGTGACCTATTGGAGATATGCCCTAGAGGCAATCATGTATGATGATATTTCCAATGTGTTTATGAATAAAGATAGTCCTTGGACATTATCAATGATGTGTATCAGCAAGTATGTGACTTGTTTGTGGGACTATGCATTGTATGATGACTGTCCTAAAAGGTCCCTAGTCGAAAGGGCTGTGTGGATGCGCAGCCGACTAGACTGGCATATGACATGGTCGATGGCTTGGTCTCACTAGCCATGGAGCATTGGATGCTAACAGGATAGTATCAACTTGGAAAGGTCTGGTTGGATTCGACGTAGTCGGATCCGAGTCGAGATAAGGTCCGAGTCGGACAGACCCAACTATGACACGCATCGATATGTCATCTGTTAGTCTCTAGTACAACATACGTTCTATGTCCTAAGACCTGAGTTGACGCATGTACTCGAGATGGTGACAGACTTGCTTTGGGCCGACCAAATGCTACTCCGTGACTGGGTAGTTACAAAGGTAGGTTTTGGGTTTGTCCAGTCCCATGCCGCGAGACATGGTCGAGCAAGATGGGATTTGCCCCTCCGATCAGGAGAGGTATACTCTGGGCCCCTCGTGTGATCCAACCAGGATAAGCATGGCCATGCGACAAGGATTATGAGATAATCCGGATAGTGGTCGGTATCCTTTGGAGCGAGAAAGAGGTCGGGCTAGCACAAGGATGACAGTCTCGCCTTGAGCCTGAGAACATATATCGTGTGGTAAAGGAAACAGAAGTGTGACACGTTGTACAGGTTCGCCTAACCAGCTTCATAGTATGCTTGGTGGTCGGCACGCCTTGCTAGAGGCCGCTACCAACCGTGCAGGTCGGAGGTGATCCGAACTGTGACCAAGCCGACTTGAACCTAAGGGGTCGCACGCTTAAGGGAAGGAACCTACGAGGTCGGTTCGTAGGACACTGGTCGGATGTGATCCGAACTGGACTAGGAACGTGACCGAGTAGACTTTGGGCTTTAGGGTCCGTGCGAGGCCCAAGTGTTGAGCCTGCGACGGACGCCTATATAAAGTGGAGGTGCGGCACACTCATGCGGTTGATCTCTTTGGCTGTGACTAGGGTTTTCATGTGTTGCGAATAGCCACCTCCACTCGCCGCCGACTCTGTGACCGGACCTAGCAGTCTGCCGCTTGGTGTTCCTCCTGCACGCGCCGATAACGTTAGAGGCGGTGCACTTGCGCCGCTCCGACGAACTCGTACGTGGGATCGGACGGCCGGTTGTTCGAGGGAGATCGGATGAGGAGGAGACGATCCACGCGGACGCGCTGACCCAACTCTTCTTCCGCTGCGGCGACGCTGCTGGCGTCTAGTGGTAACGAATCTGTGATCCATCTCCGTAGCATGTTCCTGGATGTTCTGCGCATAGGAAAATTTTAATTTGCAGTCGACGCACCCTACCGTAGAACCCAACAGTGGTATCAGAGCCTCTGCTATAGGATTTGGGTTCAGATCGTATGCATATTAGATATGTGGAGGCAGCAAATGAGATCTGTTGTCCTTGATAAGATCGGCTATGTGCACGGTTGATGTGATCAACTGCACATGGGGATCGTTGAGGCTATGTTTTCTATCAATCGGGATCGATGAGGTCGTGACACGATCTACCCCTACCGGTCGGTCATCCGCCATCGGGGTTAACAGTGAAAGGTAAACCCGAATCGTGTGCGTAGCGCCGTGTATTTCGTACCCGACACACAAACCGGTAGAATGCAATTCTATGCATAACTTTGTTTTGCAGGTTTGATGTGAATAGTATGGCTCATGTGTATGTGATGCATGTATGTAATTTATACGTGGCCTATGTGTCATGTTTGTCAGCCGACAGGAGCCAAAGTGCTGTCATTATATTGTATAACGACCTGCGTGTCTACTTGTGACTCTATGTAAATTCATTACTAGTTGTAGTAGTTGGATAATAGAGATCAGGTTGGCGGCATGGCGTCCCGGCGTGAGAAACAAGATGGAGTTCATAGATGGTCATCGGAGTCGGAGCCGACCTGGAAGAACGTCCATGAAGGAGCCATACTATTTCACAATATGTGTTATATTTGTGATTGTTATGCTTCTTTGTTTCTATGCATGTTAGAATGATGGAATGATCCTCATGAATATCAAGCGGTGCCATCCCGATGTTGCACCTTCGCACGCGTCAAATGCGTCTAGTAGTGGGCTCATAAAATTGGGGTCTTGGTGGATGTCCTTGAATCAAGGGTTCGTGGTCGGACACGGACATGCACCTTTGCATCGAGTTAACTTGACAAGGCTATCAAAATGGTTTTGGGCCTTGTGGCAAAGAAGGTTGGGAGCCGGGGTATGAGATACCTTCCCAACCGACAGGAGTCTTATAGAGATACGATTAGCAAGGAGTTGCTTACCGGATAGGTATGTTGGCGAGCAGTGATGCTAGAGCTCACTAGTCGCATGCGCTAGTCGGATCCTGAATCACTAAGAGTTTACGGAGGGATGCTGACTTCAGTGGGAGTGTTTCTGTTTAGGCTAGAATTACTCTACATAAACAAATTGCTTAGTGATTGCATATTTTCTATTGTAGATCAATGGCACCACCTGCTCAACCCAACTTTGCATTGAAATCAATTCTGGAAAAGGATAAGCTGAATGGAACAAACTTTACCACCTGGTATAGAAATCTGAGAATTGTTCTCAAGCATGATAAAAAGGAACATGTTCTAGAGGATCCACTTCCAGAGGAACATGCCGATAATGCTAGTGCCACAACTAAGAATGCCTACGAAACTTCGTTGATGAATCAACGGAGATCATTGTCTGATCTTTGGCTTGTATGGAGCCCGATTTGCAACAGCATTTCGAAAATGTTGAGGCTTACGATATGATCAAGAGTCTCAAGAGCATGTTTGAGACCACGAGCTAGGACCGAAAGGTTCAACGTCTGGCGATCCTTGATGGATTGCAAGCTGAAGGAAGGTGATCCATCGAGGCCACATGTGATCAAGATGATCGGATATGTGCAAGCTTTGGATCGTTTGGGCTTCCCGCTCTTGGATGAGCTGACAGCTCTTGATCTTTGTGCAGGTTCTCTTCCGCCCAGCTATGGGACGTTCATCTCAAACTATCATATGCATGGCATGGATAAGAAGCTCACTGAATTGCATGGGATGCTCAAGGTGGCAGAGCAGAATATTAAGAAAGGCATGCATCAAGTGTTGATGGTGTAGAAATCGGCTAAGTTCAAGAATAGTTGGTCCAAGAAAAAGGCTAAGGCAAAGGGCACAGAGATGGTAACCTCTGCCGCTGCGCCAAAGTCTGGACCAGACTCGAAGACCGTTTGCTATCACTGCAAGGAGACAGGTCACTGGAAGACAAACTGTAGCAAGTGGCTTGCAGAGCATCACAAGAAGGCCGGAAATGCTTCTTCAGGCAAAGGTACACTTGTTGCATATGTTATAGACATTTACCTTGCTGACGTACCTAGTAGCTCTTGGGTATTTGATACCGGATCGGTTGTTCATATTTGCAACTCGATGCAGGGGCTGGTAAGAACTAGGCGTGTGGCACAAGGGGAGATTGACATCGTGGTCGGCAACAAAGCAAGAGTTGCTGCGTTGGAGGTCGGCACGATGCAGCTCCAGCTTCCTTCCGATTCATAATGGAATTGAATAATTGTTATTACATTCACGCACTTAGTCGGAACATTATTTCTGCCTCATGTTTGATGAGTCAAGGTTATGAATTCAATTTAAAGGACAATGGTTGTTCGATATTTTTTAATGGTATGTTCCACGGCTATGCACCCATTGTTGATGGGCTACTTATATTGAATCTAAAATAGGAACCGGTCTATAACATGAATGTCAAGAGGCATAAGCCTAATGAGATAAATCCGACATACTTCTGGCATTGCCGGCTTGGACACATTAGTCTGAAACGCATGAAGAAGCTCCATGATGATGGGCTCCTAACCCGTCCGACTTGGTCGTCCGAGACATGTGAATCATGCTTGCTCGGCAAGATGACTAAGTCTCCTTTCGCAAAGAGTTGCGAGAGGGCGTCCGATCTGTTGGAGCTTATACGGTGATGTGTGTGGTCCAATGAGCACAACTGCCAGAGGTGGCTATCGATGCCATTGACTTTTACCGACGACTTGAGTAGATATGGATATATCTATTTGATGAGGCACAAGTGGGAGACTTTTGAGAAGTTCAAAGATTTTCAGAACGAGGTTGAGAATCAGCTCGACAAGACTATAAAGCTTCTGCGATCTGATCGTGGAGGTGAGTACATGAGTCAGGAGTTTGATGATCATCTGAAAAGTCGAGGTATAGTACCTCAGCTCACACCTCCGGCACGCATACGGAGAAAGCGGCGTGTCGGAGCGGAGGAATAGGACCTTGTTGGACATGGTCCGGTCTATGATGAGCAAATCGGATTTACCCTTGTCATTTTGGGGATACGCTCTAGAAACTGCAGCTTTCACACTTAATAGGGTACCATCAAAATCCGTAGACAAGACACCACATGAGATGTGGACCGGAAGACTCGGTTTGTCTTTTCTAAAGATTTGGGGTTGTGAAGCATTTGTCAAGCGACTTATGTCAGACAAGCTTACACCTAAGTCAAATAAATGCATATTCGTGGGATATTCGAGGGAAACATTGGGATATAACTTCTACAGCCGGGAAGAGAACAAAGTGTTTGTTGCTCGGAACAGGGTTTTCCTTGAGAAAGAGTTTCTCAGTCGGGAGGCCAGTGGGAGGACGGTTCGACTTGAAGAAATTCGAGGACCACTCGGGGACAGCTCGACTGGTGATGAGATCATACCGGAGTCAGTCAGGGAACCTGTAGTGGAAGCGGCACCGGAACCACGGAGGTCGGAAAGATTGCGCAGAGTGCGTGATGTATTGTTGCTAGAAAGCGGCAGGCCGACCACGTATGCGGAAGCGATGGTGAGCCCAGATTCGAGGCATGGCTGGAGGCCATGAGATCCGAGTTAAAGTCCATGGATGAGAATCAAGTGCAGGACTTGGTTGATCCGCCACACAGCGTAAGTGCCATTGGTTGCAAATGGGTCTTTAAGAAGAAAACCGATGTGGATGGAAATGTTCAGATCCACAAAGCTCGGCTTGTCGCTAAAGGTTATGGACAAGTTCAAGGAATTGACTACGACGAGACTTACTCGCCGGTAGCGATGCTGAAATCGGTGAGGATCATACTAGCTATAGTTGCATATTTCGATTACAAGATATGGCAGATGGATGTCAAAACGGCTTTCCTTCACGGAAATTTAACCGAGGACGTGTATATGATACAACCCGAGGGTTTTGTCGATCCGACTAGCATCTCGGACAGATCTTTGTGTTCGGTGGCTTCACACTGCGGGCCAACTCGACTGGCCATCTAGAGCAGATCGATAGCTACACCCCTGGCCATCAAGTCAGATTTGGGAGCTTGAACTACGTCACGGATATCCGTGGAGACTTGATCTTCGACGGATTCGAGACCACGGCAGCCGCTCCCCATCACCACGATGAACATGACTTAAATCTGTCATCGGACCGTACCTAGGAGATAGCACCTGTAACTGCTCTGGCTTTAGATCAGGGGCAGATCGCACCATCCGAAGACGGGAAGCTTAACCCCTCCACGGATGCCGCAGTCCCAGCGGCGTCAGAACCGCACACAGACCCAACCTCGAGTGGAATCTGTGTCACCGGAGCCTCGGGCTCGTTTCCGGCTACAGGTTCCGAACCATGTGCGTCCACAAGCGTCGAGCTAGATCAGTCATCGATCGTTGAATTTAGCTCCGCGGACATTTTTCGGCACTCGCCTTTGGGCGACATGTTAAACTCGTTAAGAGCACTATCCTTAGCAGGGGGGCTCACAACCGAATAGTATCCGGTTCAAACTGGAGGCTGATGATGGAGAATTTTGCTTCCCACCCACCGCCATTGTCGAGGACCTAAATGACATGCTTGATTACCGCTCCGAAGACATCGACGGTATGGACGACGATGCCGGAGAAGAGGAGGCCCAAAACCCGCCATTTACCAGACGTTGGACGGCCACCTCCTCGTATGACGTATACATGGTAGACACACCTGAAGAGAACAAGGGCGATAACAAGAAGGATCCAGTTGAGGATAAACCTCCTGAGATACCACCAAAGCGCCAGCGTCAACGGCGCCGCTCAAAATCACGCCGCAACAAAGATAGTAACACCGGCACAGGAGAAGATAACACTCCGGACGGTGCCGAAGATAATGAAGACCCCATTGAAGCAACTTCCGAACAAGAAGAACGGGAATATGGGCAAGTTAGCCATGATGAACATGCCATAAATGAAGACTCAGAGGACAGTAATTATCTTCCGCTCTCCGAGGATGATGTGAGCCTTGACAACGAGGATTTTATCGTGCCTGAGGAACCTCTTGAGCAGGAGCGCTTTAAGCGCCGGCTAATAGCCACTGCAAGGAGCCTGAAAAAGAAGAAGCAGCAGCTTCAACCTGATCAAGACCTGCTCAACGATAGATGGACTGAGGTCCTGGCAGGCATGGAATACGGCCTCAAGTGCCCAGCCAAAAGTTACCTGAAGCGCAAATTGCTACCTCAGTTCGATGATGAGGCACCAGAGCCCATACCATCATCACACAATGCGGCTAACTGACCACCACGCAGTCGGTACAAAGCGGCAACTCAAGCCGAACACCAGCCCGCCCCACCTCGCCGTAAAGGCAGAGATAAAAAAGCCCAGGGTTATACGCATGACCTTCGGCGGGACTTGGACAGTAGAGCAGGACACACCAGATTGATCTACGGATCGCAAGGACGTGCCCCGACATGCGGCAACGACTATCTACTCGGACGTGACAAACCTAGTCATGCCCGGGCCGAAAACTGCAGACGGACTCCATCGGAGCTATGTCGCAATGTGGCCCGATATAGAGGCGCCGCACACCCTCTTTGCTTCACAGATAAAGTAATGGAGAACGAATTCCCACAAGGGTTTAAACCCGTGAATATCGAATGATATGATGGAACAACTGATCCCGCGGTATGGATCGAGGATTTCCTTCTCCATATCCATATGGCCCGCGGAAAAGACCTTCATGCGATCAAATACCTCCCACTAAAACTCAAAGGGCCAGCTCGGTACTGGTTAAACAGTCTGCCTGAAAACTCTATTGGCAGCTAGGAGGACTTGGAAGACGCCTTTCACGACAACTTCCAATGTACATCTGTCCGGCCACCAGATGCCGATGACTTAAGTCACATCGTCCAGCAGCCCAGAGAGTTTGCCAGGAAGCTCTAGACTAGGTTCTTAGTTAAAAAGAACCAAATCGTCGACTGTCCGGATGCGGAAGCCATAGCGGCCTTCAAACACAGCGTCCAGGCCGAGTGGCTCGCCCGCCACCTCGGTTAACAAAAACAAAAACACATGTCAGCCCTTACCGCTCTTATGACCCGCTTTTGCGCAGGTGAAGACAACTGCTCGCTCGTAGAAGCAACAACACCAGCGATCCGAGCACTTCCGAAGTCCGAGACGGCAACGGCAAGCCATGACGCAGTAAACACAAACGTCGCAATGATAATGAGGGAACGCATGACACAGCGTCAATGCCAGATTCAGCGGCCCCAAATCCGGTCAACGGAAAAAGCCATTCAAGGCAGACAGAGACGGACCATCCAATTTAGACAAGATATTGGATCGGCCCTGCCAGATTCATGGCAACCCCGATAAACTAGCTAATCACACCAACATAAGTTCTTGGGTCTTCAAACAGGCCGGCAAGCTCAACGCCGAACACAAGGGGAAGAGGCCGCTCGGTGATAGCGACGACGAAGAGACTCACCAACCAAATACCGGGGGTCAGAAGCAATTTCCCCCCAAAGAAAAAAACAGTGAACATGGTATACGTGACACACACCTCCAGGGGAGCATAAGAAGCGCTCCCTCAGGACTAAGGATCATACTACGGTTACTTCAGCCGAAGTACAAAGCGGTCTTATTAAACCGCATACCTTGTTGGCCATTAAGCCGTCGGTCCCCATTTAGCAGGACCGACCAATTTTGGAGCCGGACTAGCAGTTCGGCTTCCGCCGTCCGCCTCATATACCTGCGACACTTAAAATACCCCGGGCATTGGTGGAAGCACAATACGGAAAGGCCTACAAGTACTCCCATAACCTTCTTCTTTTTTATTTTCTAACTACTCTTTCTTTTTCATTATCCTTTGCCACAGGTGGCTCAAAGGCTGGTCATCTCACGGACTCTATCGGAGTTCAGGTTCGTACATCCACCCAAAGGCTACCCCTGTTAAGGAGCCCCTTCATCGAGGAAAGGCGGCAGACATGCTACATGAGGTCCAAAACAACTTTTTGTAGACCGCACTCTCTATTTTGCGAGCCTATAAAGTGCCTGTTTCCTTAGCCGTCGATCCCTGGCATGTCAAATATCCGGGGTTGTGGCGTTATTATCTATAAAATGTCGATTGGCATATCACTCAGGATCTAGTGAACATAATTCGTATCCAGTATGCACTTCTCTCTAAAGGACTGAATCTTGCTCCTTTGGTTGTTTCACACATGCACCCCGACATAACCTGCCAGGGGCTAGGTATGGGAACAAAATGAGTTGCAACAAAGTCCGAACAGCTTTATAGCATACTTCAGCGTCGCGAGTTTGGCCTTATATGCATCAGCTCCGAATCATGTCTTGGGTAAATAGTTGGGTTGCCCGGCTCCTGTTCTTACTACCTTACTTTCCGCTCTATTCGCTAGGGTAGTAAAGGGAGAACTACTCAATTGTGTTTCCGGTTCATCTGGTCAAACACCTCAGTAGAGAAAGCCAAAAACTGACTGTCATGATGCGGCGAGAGCTGGTCAACCACTCGATGACTTATCAAAATCTTTCGTGATTCCCTCCATATTACACGAAGGACCTTTCTTTAGGTCATACATGTAACACACCGTATTGGGATAACCGCGTACATACCAGGGTCTATATCATAGACCCACCGTAAAACTCCTATGGCTAAGTGAAAGTGTTAATGCCCTATAGTACGATTGCCTAGTTCACCGCATTGACACCTCCTTCATGGACCAAGACGTTGGGTTATGTGTGATCAAGTGCTTTTCCAAACACCCCCATATTTTCTACGAGGCGGCTGAAGCCGACGACTAGAAAACTTTCAGATTATACAAAAACGGCCGCACGGGAGGAACCAAAGCTTTTAGGCGACACTAAAATGGAAAATAGCTTTATTATATCATAATATCGTCTTTTAAAATTTCAATACATTTCACTCGAATATCATGTCTTTCGAGCACTGACCCTCTATCAACCGGGCACCCTCTAAGACATCATCGAAATAATGCTCTGGTGTGTGGTGGTCCTTGCCCTTGGGTGTACTCTTCGCTAAAACGTTGGTGGCCTTCATCTTCGCCTAGTATGTCTTGACGCGGGCAAAGGCCATCCGTGCACCTTCAATGCATGTTCACCGCTTAACGGAGTCGATACGCGGCACCGCATCAATAAGTCGCTACACCAAACCAAAATAACTATACGGAATTGGCTCGGTCGGCCACATCCGGACCACGACGTCCTTCATGGCAGATCCGGACATATTGTGGAGCTCTGCCCACTGGGTCATCTGTTCGTTCAGCAACAGCGGATGCTTCGGCATGCTAAACTGTGACCAGAACAGCTTTTCTGTAGCACGTCCTTCTTGTGCTTGGAAAAACTGTGTCGCATCGGAGACACTCTTCGAGAAGTCCAACAATGCGTCTGGAGAACTCCACATTTGATTAAGCGGGGCATAATTCGGATCGCCGAACTTAGTTCGTAATAAAAAGGGCGTACCAGCCGCGATCTCCCCAGCTTGCCGAATCTCCTCCCGAGCCGCTCTAGACCCGAACCGCGCTTCTTTCGCCTCTCGTAAGGCCTTGTCAAGATCAGGCGTTCTGGCTTTATTATCCTTCTCAAGAAATTCGTAGCTGCTAGCAGCATCCTTTAGCTCAAGCGCCATTGCGGATATTCTCTCCTCATATTGGCGCTGAGCAGCCTGTTCGGCCCTTAACTCGGCAAATGCCTTTTCAGCAGCCGCATTAATAATCCGGGCCTGCTCCTTGGCCCGGGCTAGCTCAGCGCGAAGGATATCAACTGCGGCGACACCATCTGCAGTCATGCATATCTCAGTATACAATTCTTAGCGTCATGCTTATAAGCACGTGCATATAATGACTGCCCCATAAATATACCTTGCGCATCGTCAAGCCGCCTGTCGATAAGTGTGATGTCATCATCCGCCTCATCAATCTTCCGCTGCAGATCTTCAATCTCGGCAGTTCGGGCAGCAGCGAGGGAGGTAACAGCCTGTGTTCCAATTAATCAGATTATTTCCTGGGCATATCTTTTTGATCTTCTGATCGCCTCCCTTGGGAAGCCAATCAGAGTCTCAGGGGCTACTATCTATACACATGTGCATTTTGTGAATAAAACATAATCGAAAATATTACAGTACAAACCTCGTAGCCTCTTAGCAGGCTCGTGAAGGCTTCATTCAATCTGCTTTTCGCGGACAGAACCTTTCAACCACCGTACCCATCAAGGTACGATGTTCCTCTGAAATAGAGGCATGTCGCAGCATGTTCATCAAAATATCCGGTGCTTCTGGATCTTTGGAAGCTGCTGTAGGAGTACAGCCTCCCTTCGAAGGGATCCGTTTATTCCTCCCTAGAGTTTTCTCCGGCTGTAAGCCGGATAGTTTGGGGCCTTTATTGTTGGCCCCCGGATCCTGGGCTACCAAAGTATCACCTTCGGGTAGTGTCTTCATCATCCCTCGCACCACTTGTTGATCAGGAGAGACCCTATGGGACGACACCTCGAAGTCGTCCGCCCTATTGGGCGATGAGACAGGTGGGGGCGTCTCGCTTTCCATCATCTCCGGGAGAAGATTCCCTTAGGAAGAAGATTGTTGAAGAAGACCGTGTGCCGACCTGCAAAAACATATATTCTAGATGTTACCTTGGTAACAGGAAAGGAATGGGATATGTTTAAAATACCCTTGTTCACTTATGATTTGGCTAAAGGCTTGTCCTCACTATGGGATTGTGCGACGACGTCGTCCTCCAAGCCCGAGCTGCCCGATAGGGGCATCTTGCCTCGCTTAGGAGCCTTTTCCTCCCAACCGTCGGAGGCGGCCATTTTCTTACCACAGGGAGAAGGGATGCTGGCTTCTCCTTCGCTTTTATCTTCGGGCGAGGGAGTTTTGATCTCTCCGGACACAGTGTCTGATATAGCTTCGGGATGGAGGCCACCTTTGGTCCTCCCGCTCTCTTCCTTGTCCTCCTTCACAGGCATCTGGTACGATGCCGGAGCCAGCATCCTTGTTAGTACGAGATCCGCTGAGTCTTCAAGAAGGGGGGCCGAACACCTAATTCGCTCCGCTTTCTTTATCCAGCCCTGGGAGAAGATAGTTTGCTCAGTGTCGTAGTACGACATACATACCTAAAAATTGTTCGGGAGTCGAGCGCTTACCGAGGTATCCAGATGGTTGTAGTCGAGGCCGATGTCCTCGGTGGTGTCCGCCACCTTGTTTCGTTTAGAAAAACAACTTCCACATTCCTTTGTGCGTAGTAGCGAAGAAGTGTTGGAGGGTCCGTGGTCCTTCCGGATTGAACTCCCACATGCGGAGGGGCCGTCGCTGGCACGGCAGGACCCGGTAGACCAACATTACTTGAATCACGTTGATAAGATCGATGTCCTTCTCAAGGAGGCTCTTGATGCGGCTCTGTTGAGTCTCCACCTCGTCAATTGATCCCCAGTCCAGCCCCTTATTAATCCATGATGCAAGCTGTCACGGAGGGCCAGATCGGAACGCAGGTATAGCTGCCCACTTGGTACCGCGGGGTTCAGTGACTTAAATCAACTCCCGCTACCATAGGTTGGGAGTTTTGGTGAAGGAGCCTTCTTCCACAGAGCATTGGTAAGCTTGCTCACTGTAGCACCGCCGCACTCCGCTTGTGACCCGTCGACTACCTTCGGCTTCACATTAAAGTTCTTGAGCCATAAGCCGAAGTGTGGGGGAATGATACGTCCATTTTACATCATGCTTTTATATCGATATTTATTGCATTATGGGATGTTATTACACGTTATGTCACAATACTTATGCCTATTCTCTCTTATTTTACAAGGTTTACATAAGGAGGGAGAATGTCGGCAGCTGGAATTCTGGGCTGGAAAAGGAGCAAATATTAGAGACCTAACTCCAAAAGTCCTGAAATTCCACGAAAGTCATTTTTGGAAATAATAAAAAATATTGAGCGGAAGAAGTTCACCAGAGGGGGACCCACCTGGCCATGAGGGTGGGGGCGTGCCCTACCCCCCAGGGTGCGCCCCCTACCTTGTGGGCCCCCCGTTGGCTCTCCGATGGCCATCTTCTGCTATATGAGGTCTTCCATCGAGGAAAAAATCATAAGCAACCTTTCGGGATGAAACTCCGCCGCCACGAGGCGGAACCTTGGTGGAACCAATCTAGGGCTCCGGCAGAGCTGTTCTGCCGAGGACACTTCCCTCCGGGAAGGGGAAATCATCGCCATCGTCATCACCAACGCTCCTCTCATCGGGAGATGGCAATCTCCATCAACATCTTCACCAGCACCATCTCATCTCAAAACCCTAGTTCATCTCTTGTATCCAATTCTTGTCTCCATGTCCGGGATTGGTACTAGTAGGTTGCTAGTAGTGTTGATTACTCCTTGTAGTTGATGCTAGTTGGTTTATTTGGTGGAAGATCATATGTTCAGATCCATTATGCATATTAATACCCCTCTGATTATGAACATGAATATGCTTTGTGAGTAGTTATGTTTGTTCACGAGGACATGGGAGAAGTCTTGCTATTAGTAGTCATGTGATTTTGGTATTAGATTCGATATTTTGATGAGATGTATGTTGTCTAGCCTCTAGTGGTGTTATGTGAACGTCGACTACATAACACTTCACCATTATTTGGGCCTAGCGGAAGGCATTGGGAAGTAATAAGTAGATGATGGGTTGCTAGAGTGATGTAAGCTTAAACCCTAGTTTATGCGTTGCTTCGTAAGGGGCTCATTTGGATCCATATGTTTCATGCTATAGTTAGGTTTACCTTAATACTTTTGTTGTAGTTGCGGATGCTTGCAATGGAGGTTAATCATAAGTGGGATGCTTGTTCAAGTAAGACAGCACCCAAGCACTGGTCCACCCACATATCAAATTATCAAAGTACCGAACGCGAATCATATGAACGTGATGAAAACTAGCTTGACGATATTCCCATGTGTCCTCGGGAGCGCTTTTCTCTATATAAGAGTTTGTCCAGGCTTGTCCTTTGCTACAGAAAGGATTGGGACACCTTGCTGCACTTTATTTACTTTTGTTACATGTTGCTCGTTACAAATTATCTTATCACAAAACTATCTGTTACCATTTATTTCAGTACTTGCAGAGAATACCTTGCTGAAAACCGCTTATCATTTCATACGCTCCTCGTTGGGTTCGACACTCTTACTTATCAAAAGGACTACGATAGATTCCCTATACTTGTGGGTCATCAAGACTCTTTTAAAGGCGCCGTTGCCGGGGAGTGAAGCGCCTTTGGTAGGTGGAATTTGGTAAGGAAAATTTTATATAGTGTGCTGAAATTCTTGTCACTTGTTACTATGGAAAGTAATCCTCTGAGGGGCTTGTTCGGGTATCTTCACCCCGACCGATGAGAGCAAAGAATTTCTCCTCAACCTCTGAACCTACTGAAAATGAAATTATTCCTTTGAAGTTTCTTGGGTATGTTAGAAAAACTGCTTGATAACCCTTTTACAGGAGATGGAACAAAGCATCCTGATGAACATCTACTATATGTAGATGAAGTTTGTGGATTATTTAAGCTTGCAGGTATACCCGATGATGTTGTTAAGAAGAAGGTCTTCCATTTATCATTGAAGGGAGATGCATCGACATGGTATAGGCTATGTGATGATACGGGATCATGGAACTATAAACGAATGAAGTTGGAATTTCATCAAAAGTACTATTCTATGCATATTTTTCATCATGATCGCAATTATATATATAATTTTTGGCCTCACGAAGGAGAAAGCATCGCTCAAGCTTGGGGGAGGCTTAAATCAATGTAATATTCATGCCCCAATCATGAGCTCTCAAGAGAAATAATTCTTCAAAAATTTATGCTCGGCTTTACGAAAACAATCGCATCATGCTCGATACTTCTGTCTTTGGCTCTTTTATGATGAAGACTATTGAATTAAAATGGAATTTATTGGATAGAATTAAACGCAACTCTGAAGATTGGGATCTCGACGAAGGTAAGGAGTCAGGTATGACACCTAAGTTTGATTGTGTTAAATCTTTTATGGATACCGATGTTTTCCATAAATTTAGCACTAAATATGAACTTGACTCTGAGATAGTAGCTTCTTTCTGTGAATCTTTTTCTACTTATGTTGACCTCCCCAAGGAGAAGTGGTTTAAATATCATCCTCCCATGGAAGTAAAAGTAGCTGCACCTACTAAAGTTGAAGAAAAGACTGTCACTTATAATGATCCTATTGTTCCTACTTCTTATGTTGAGAAACCACCTTTCCCTGTTAGAATAAAGGATCATGCTAAAGCTTCAACTGTGGTTCGTAAAAGCAATATTAGAACTTATACACCTCCTGAGCAAGTTAGAGTTGAACCTAATATTGCTATTGTTAAAGATATCTTGTCTGATAATATTGATGGGCATGTTATTCATTTCTGCGGTGAAACCACTAGAATTTCCAAACCTTGTGCTAAAGATAAACATAGACCTGTGGTAGGCGTGCACATTATTTACATTAAAATAGGAGATCATTGTTATCATGGCTTATGTGATATGGGTGCTAGTGCTAGTGTTATACCTCATACTTTATCTGAAGAAATTAAGCTTGAAATTGCACCTGCTGAGTTAGAAGGTATTGATGTTACAATTAAACTTGCCAATAGAGATACTATATCAGCAATGGGAATTGTTAGAGATGTTGAAGTCTTGTGTGGGAAAACTAAATATTCTGCTGATTTTCTTGTTCTTGGTTCCCCACAAGATAGCTTTTGTCCCATTATATTTGGTAGACCCTTCTTGAACACCGTTAATGCTAAGATAGACTGCGAAAAGAATGTTGTTACTATTGGTTTGGTTGATATGTCTCATGAGTTTAATTTCTCTAAATTTAGTAGACATCGCCGTGAAGGAGAACTGTCTAGTAAGGATGAAGTTATTGGTCTTGCTTCCATTGTCGTACCTCCTAGCGATCCTTTAGAACAATATTTGCTAGACCATGAAAATGATATGTTTATGAATGAAAGAAGGGAAATAGATGAGGTATTCTGTAAACAGGAACCCATTATGAAACACAATTTGCCTGTTGAAATCCTAGGGGATCCTCCTCCACCCAAGGGTGATCTCGTGTTTGAGCTTAAACTGTTGCCTGATAATCTTAAATATGCTTATCTTGATGAAAAGAAGATATATCCTGTTATTATTAGTGCTAACCTTTCAGAACATGAAGAAGAGAGATTATTGAAAAATGTGAAGAAGCACCGTGCTGCTATTGGATATACTCTTGATGATATTAAGGGCATTAGTCCCACTCTATGTCAACATAAAATAAATTTGGAAGAAGATGCCAAACCAGTTCGTGATCATCAAAGAAGGCTTAATCCAAAGATGCAAGAAGTGGTAGGAAAAGAAATACTAAAGCTTCTGGAGGCAGGTATAATTTATCCCGTTGCTGATAGTCAGTGGGTAATTCATGTCCATTGTGTCCCTAAGAAGGGAGGTATTACTGTTTTCCTAATGATAAAGATGAATTGATTCCGCAAAGAATTATTACAGGTTATAGGATGGTAATTGATTTCCTTAAATTAAATAAGGCTACTAAGAAGGATCATTACCCCTTACCTTTTATCGATCAAATGCTAGAAAGATTATGCAAACATACACATTATTGCTTTCTAGATGGTTATTCTGGTTTCTCTCAAATAAGCGTGTCGACTAAAGATCAATCAAAGACTACTTTTACATGCCCTTTTGGTACTTTTGCTTATAGACATATGCCTTTTGGTTTATGTAATGCACCTGCTACCTTTCAAAGATGCATGATGGCTATATTCTTTAACTTCTGTGAAAAGATTTGTGAGGTTTTCATGAACGACTTTTCTGTATATGGATCCTCTTTTGATGATTTCTTGAGCAACCTTTGATCGAGTTTTGCGGAGATGTGAAGAAACTAATCTTGTCTTGAATTGGGAAAAGTGCCACTTTATGGTTAATGAAGGTATTGTCTTGGGGCATAAAGTTTCTGAAAGAGGTATTGAAGTTGATAAAGCCAAGGTTGATGCTATTGAAAAGATGTCGTGTCCCAAGGACATCAAAGGTATAAGAAGTTTCCTTGGTCATGCCGGATTTTATAGGAGGTTCATTAAGGACTTCTCAAAAATTACTCGGCCTCTGACTAATTTATTACAAAAAGATATACCATTTGTCTTTGATGATGATTGTGTAGAAGCATTTGAAATACTTAAGAAAGCATTGATCTCTGCACCTATTGTTCAGCCACCTGATTGGAATTTACCTTTCAAATTATGTGTGATGCTAGTTATTATGCTGTAGGTGCTGTTCTAGGGAAAAGAGTTGATAAGAAATTAAATGTTATCCATTATGCTAGTAAGACTCTAGACAATGCTCAAAGAAATTATGCTACTACTGAAAAAGAACTCTTAGAAGTTGTATTTTCTTGTGATAAGTTCAGACCTTATATTGTTGATTCTAAAGTAACTATTCACACTGATCATGCTGCTATTAAATACCTTATGGAGAAGAAAGATGCTAAACCTAGACTTATTAGATGGGTTCTCCTGCTACAAGAATTTGATTTGCATATTGTTGATAGAAAAGGAGCTGAGAACCCCGTTGCAGACAACTTGTCTAGGTTAGAAAATGTTCTTGATGACCCACTACCTATTGATGATAGCTTTCCTGATGAACAATTAAATGTCATAAATACTTCTCGTAGTACTCCATGGTATGCTGATTATGCTAATTACATTGTTGCTAAATTCATACAACCTAGTTTCACATACCAGCAAAAGAAAAAGTTCTTATATGATTTGAGACATTACTTTTGGGATGACCCACAATCTTTATAAAGAAGGAGTAGATGGTGTTATTAGACGTTGTGTACCTGAGCATGAACAGGAACATATCCTACGCAAGTGTCACTCCAAAGCTTATGGAGGACACCATGCTAGAGATAGAACTGCACATACGGTATTGCAATCCGTTTTTTATTGGCCTACTCTCTTCAAGGATGCCCGTAAGTTTGTCTTGTCTTGTGATGAATGCCAAGGAATTGGTAATATTAGTAGACGTCAAGAAATGCCTATGAATTATTCACTTGTTATTGAACCATTCGATGTTTGGGGCTTTGATTATATGGGACCTTTCCTGCCTCTAATGGATATACACATATTATAGTTGTTGTTGTTTCCGTTACTAAGTGGGTAGAAGCTATTCCAACTAGTACTGCTGATCATAACACTTGTATTAAAATGCTAAGGAAGTTATTTTTCCGTGGTTTGGAGTCCCTAGATATTTAATGACTGATGGTGGTTCACATTTTATTCATGGTGCTTTCCGTAAAATGCTTGCTAAGTATGACGTTAATCATAGAATTGCATCTCCTTATCACCCACAGTCTAGTGGTCAAGTAGAATTGAGCAACAGAGAGATAAAATTAATTTTGCAAAAGACTATCAATAGGTCTAGAAAGAATTGGTCCAAGAAACTTGATGATGCATTATGGGCCTATATAACTGCATATGAAAATCCTATTGGTATGTCTCTGTATAAAATGGTCTATGTAAAAGCATGTCACTTACCTCTCGAACTAGAACATAAGGCATATTGGGCTATTAAAGAGCTCAACTATGATTTCAAACTTGCCGGTGAGAAGAGTTTATTTGATATTAGCTCACTTGATGAATGGAGAACCCAAGCTTATGAAAAATGCCAAGTTGTTTAAAGAAAACATTAAAAGATGGCATGATAAAAGGATACAAAAGCGTGAGTTCAATGTAGGTGATTATGTATTGCTATACAACTCTCGTTTAAGATTTTTCGCAGGAAAACTTCTCTCTAAATGGGAAGGTCCTTACGTTATCGAGGAGGTCTATCATTCTGGTGCCATAAAAATCAACAACTACGAAGGCACAAATCCAAAGGTGGTGAACGGTCAAAGAATCAAACATTATATCTCAGATAATCCCATAAATGTTGAAACCAATGTTATTGAAACCGTAACCCCAGAGGAATACATAAGGGACACTTTCCAGAACGTTTGAGACTCCGAAAAGGAATAGGTATGTGAATGCGGTAAGTAAACCGACTCCAAAACAGTTTTTAAGGAAATATTTCTCCGTTTTGGAATATTTAGAAAAATAGAAAAATAAGTAGCAGTCCGGGAAGGACACGAGGGCTCCACGAGGGTGGAGGGCGCGCCCCCTTCCTCGTGGGCACCTCGTGTGCCTTTCGGACTCCGTTTTCTTGCACGTTACGTATTTTGGTCGGTAAAAATTCATTATATATTCTCCCGAAGGTTTTGACCACCGTATTACGCAATTATCCTCTGTTCTTGTTTAGAGCTGTTTTCTGTCAGGGTTGTCAAGGCCAGGCATCATGTCGTCCCCCTCCTCCAACAATGGTGACAATGATCCTTGGCTAATTTAAAACAAAACAGAAGCTAGCCAACTCACCTTCAGAACGCTCCCCCGATTGCAAGCTTCGTTGGCTGTCCGATCTGTTTTCTGGCGCGTGTGAGCCGTTGGATCTTCACAATGGTTAAAACTAATTTTCACCTCGTGGTCGTTTTCGTTGTCCAATGACGGGTGGGCTCGCGCGGCGCGCTGGTTGGCCGGGTTGCATGCTTTTGCGTGCAAGGCATTTTTGCCCAATCCACACCGCATGCTCCGCACCCAATCCCCCGTCTCCCCAGGCCCCAGCCCCCGCCGGACAAACCCTAGCCTCACATCCCCCACACCTCCCACCGCCTCCGTCCACGTTAGCGCTTGCCCCGCCGTTCTGCCTCCCTCCTTTCTGTCCTACAACCATCTTTGTCGGGAGGAAGCCGCCGTCCGTGGCCCCATACACATTCTTTGGTCTTTGCGCATGCCGTTCCCCACAGCCCTCCCTCATCCTCGGTCGTCACCGCTGCTGCTACTCCCCTCCACCATCGTTGCTGCCTGCAGGTGAATCTGGCGTTGGTGGGTGAGCTCGAGCTAGAGGGCGAGATGGGGAAGGTCAAAAACGAGACCCGGATGGAGGTGCTCGAGGCCGAGGAAGATGGAGATGGTGAGATCCCTCTCCCCATATCTATTCTCTTAGTTTTTCCTCTTCAAACCTTCATTGATGGTCTCTCTCCCTCAGCACAACTAGCTTCACTGCCCATCCGGTGGTTGGAGCACGGGGCAACGCTCCAGTTGCGATGGGGTGGAGCTGCGCAGGAGGGGAAGGAGGCTCGCGCCAGGGAGGAGGCAAGGTCTGTGTTGCCCCGTGTTTTTCTCTTCACATTTTTCTCCTACCATGCATCTGTTTGTTGCTAGAGTGGATCCATGCCACCAAATTCTTGGATAAATAATGAGTTCCAAGATATGTATGCTGACATGTGAGTTAATTATTTGGAAAAAATATAATCATTATATATGTATTGCCAACAATTTTTATGTTTGAAGCAACCAATTTTGTGAAAAGAGTAGAGAGAAAGATACATGTGCAATTTCCTTGATGTTACAGCAGATGGATACTCGATCTTTAAACATAAGCACAGATGAATAGGTAAAAATTCGAGGAAAGACCAATGAAATAGTTGTATGTCTATCAAGGGAATCTGATTGTACCCAAATGTGATAGATCCCACTCTTCGGCAGCTTGAATTCGAAGTTGTAGTGGCTGAACAAGACTAGGATCATGTTTATGATGCATTTTCCATCGATACAGAGGTAGAATCATATGGTTGACATTGGTAAAAACTCTCGATGAGCGCCCTACCTCTGAATTAATAGTGAGAAGCCGTATATTACTTTTAGGTGTAAACAAATAGTAAAAGATGAGGTAGCCGTCTCCTCTTGAATTAGTAGTGAGAAGCCTACTAGCTGAATTTTATTCTTACATGATATATGATATGAAGTATTATTTATATTTACTATTTAGGATGTATGCATATATGTTACTGGCTAGCATGATACTGTTAGCGGAAGCTGTAGTACTTTTTATGGTCGACGGTGGCATGCCGCTCCAAGCCACACTGCTTTCCATCGATGCCGACAACCACAAGAGGGGTGGATCCAGCCTCCAAGAGGCACAGCGGTGGCCAACGGCGGTGGCCTGCTCCCAAGCTAGATTCAGTAACTATTGCTATAAAATTTATTTTAGTTGTTGATTTTTTGTTGTTGAATAACAAGTAATTTATTGCATTCGTAAAATTGGTATATATTTCCAGGAAGTGTTTTTTGTTGTTGTTGAATAACAAGTAGTTTCTTGATCATTGGTCAAATTGATATATATTTCCACGGAATTACGTGGTTTGGGGTTTGTGAAATTCCACCACCCTGAGGATGCTGCATATGCTAACCAAGAAATGAATCATCAAGTTATTTGCGATTAGAGATTACAATAGTTTTACGAGGAGAATAGAAAAACCCCACAAGAAATGCGCTTCAAAACAAGATCAAGGTACATACGTACTGTTTTGTACTTAGGCATTAGGTAGGGTAGTAAATATCAAATCTCAAATAACCAAAGGATATATTTTTGCCTCTACTGATATAGTAGTAGGCATATGGATGGAAACTACAGAAGAAGGCAGTCGCTGTCAAGATCCCCAAGGTCTCGTTACCCCTGTAAGTATAAAGCAGTTCATTTAATTCATATCTTATAGCCTTTCATCTGATTTTTAAATATTATCTCTTTACTCACAGCTTATTCACCTGAACCTTCTCCAATTAGACGACATTCCAGGTTTGATCTGGATACTCTTCTAAATATAGATATGATTAACATGTTAACTTTCATCAGTTTGATTTATACTTTGCAGCTCTGATGTTCGTAACTCTCATATTTGTGTAGAGCTAGCTTTGTTTATCAAATGCTCAAGTTAGTATGCATTGGTTAACAATGGCAGGGTCATTGTGGTGCCTGTTGGGCCTTTGGTGTTGTGGAGTGTCTGCAAGATTGTTTCTGCATTCCTATCGGCATGGTGAGTGCATATGGACGATCTGTCTACTCTCTGGTCTATTTTTAAACAGACATGTTGACCTTTTCTTACATAATCAGCCTGTTGTTTCTATTCCTCGCATGACATTTCACTTTCTATCAATAAGCATTTATCTCCATGTTAACTTGGTGTAAGGTAGTCTTGACGATGTGTTGAGGCGGTCTGCTCAGTGTAAGAACAAATATTTGGCCGCTCCCATTTGTATCTCATTTCGTAATCATCGCAAGCTATGACTATGTCAATATGTAAATGTTTTTGCTATTTTTTTCTCCTCCTTAAATCAATATTTTCTTTTGATTTGTAGGACCGTTAGTAAGGTTGCTCATCGGCAAGTGAAAGAGCTTTGTGCATTCCTGCATGACTAAGGAAGAAATTTGTTATTTGAAGTATGCACTACAGCTATTCCAAGGTATTTCTGTTACCAGATTCATATTTTTTGGGACCTATGTACAAATAATAATTCTTAGCTGCAGTTATTTTTGTCCTAAATAGTGGTTCCTTGGAAAGCAGTTTAATTTCTTGCATTGACTCCCCATGCTATAAATCACACCTTTCCTATTTTGTTAAAGAAGTGAATTCATTCCTAAACTTACACCACCAGTCAGCCTAGCCACTAGGCCAGGCCATTCAAGCAAACTCGCTGCCACTACAGTTCAGTTATTACCTATGCCTGCGACTAATTCTAATCAACAGTACAAAAAACTATCGAGGAGGAATCAAAGGCACGCATCGACACGAGGTACACACACCAATTGAAATAAGAGGTGATAATGTTATCATATAGCTATACTCGATTTATTATTAACTTAACGACCAACTTGGACGGTAAAAATTTACTTCACTTGGGTAACAGGAGTTGAACACCGAAAGCTTGTTCAATCATTTTCAAATATTTATCTTTGTTGTTCCGCTTAGCTACACCATCCTTAAGTGTTTTTATAGAATCTATAAAAACAAAGTACTTTGCTTCTTTCCTAGCTTGGTTCAAGGTTCGGGGCGATGTTACGAGAGTCCAGCTTTCTTTTTTTAGATTTTGTAGTAGCAGAGATGTGTATAATATGGATAGCTGAATTGGTGTTTAGGCGTTTGATGCAGGACTGCTACTTGCTCGATTAGTTAGATGAACTGGTGTTTAGAGATTTCAATGCGGAGTGATGTTTGGTGTTTATAAAAAATTAAGTCGATCTGACATGAGATTACAAAAGACTATTAAAAGATGTCATACAAGCATAATCTATGACCAGTTCCAAATTACCCAGTGAGACTTATTCCATTTTTTTATCCTTTTGTCCTTGAGGGAGTCCTGGATTAGGGGGTGTCCGAATAGCCGGACTATAGCCTTTGGGAGGACTCCTGGACTTTGAAGATACAAGATTGAAGACTTCGTCCCATGTCCGGATGGGACTTTCCTTGGCGTGGAAGGCAAGCTTAGCGATACGAATATGTAGATCTCCTACCATTGTAACCGGCTCTATGTAACCCTAACCCTATTCGGTGTCTATATAAACCGGAGGGTTTTAGTCCGTAGGACGAACAATAATCATACCATAGGCTAGCTTCTAGGGTTTAGCCTCTGTGATCTCGTGGTAGATCCACTCTTGTACTACCCATATCATCAATATTAATCAAGCAGGAGTAGGGTTTTACCTCCATCGAGAGGGCCCAACCAGGGTAAAAACATCGTGTCCCTTGTCTCCTGTTACCATCCGCCTAGACGCACGATTCGGGACCCCCTACCCGAGATCCGCCAGTTTTAGCGCCGACATTGGTGCTTTCATTGAGAGTTCCTCGTATGCCGTCACCTTTAGGCCCGATGGCTCCTCGATGATCAACAACGATGCGCTCGTGGTGAGACTTTTCTCCCGGACAGATCTTCATATTCGGCGGCTTTGCACTGCGGGCAATTTGCTTGGCCATCTGGAGCAGATTGAAAGCTACGCCCGCCATCGAGTCAGATTTGGAAGTTTGAACTACACGTCGACATCCGCGGAGACTTGATCTTGACGGGTTCAAGCCACCATAAGCGCGCCCGCCTTTATCACGAGGGGCATGATCTAGATGTGCCACCAAGCGGTCTCGAGGTCAGCGAGTCCGCTCCGACCTTTAGCTCGGAGCCGACCACGCCAATCGAGGACGGGTGGCTGGACACCGCCTCGGGGTCTGCAATCTCTATGGCGATTGAGCCGTACACCTACCCCGTCCTTTGTGAAGCTCGCAACTCCAAGGTGCCGGACTCCTCTCCGGACTCCGAGCCTTCCGCGCCCCTGCTAATCGAATCCGATTGGGCGCCGATCATGGAATTCACTGCCGCGGACATCTTTCAGCACTCGCCCTTTGGCGACATCCTGAATTCAATTAAGACTCTCTCTTTATCAGGAGAGCGCTGGCCGGATTATGGTCAGGAAGGTTGGGATGCGACGACGAAGAAATTCAAAGCCCACCCACCACCCACTTCGTAGCCACTATCGATGATTTAACCGACATGCTCGACTTCGACTCCGAAGACATTGACGGTATGGACGGTAGCGGAGGAGCATGAACCAGCGCCTATAGGGCACTGGAGAACCACCTCATCTCACGATGTATACATGGTGTACACACCTAAAGGAAGCGACGAGGAGGAACAACGGGACGCAATGAAGGATCGCTCCCTCGAAAAGCAGTCAAAACGGTGACGTAAGCGCCGCTCAAAGTCCCACCTCGACAAAGACAACAGCCATACTGACCCAGCTATAGAGCAGGGTGAACCGGTGGACGATGAACATGCTATCGAGCAACTACCCGAACAGGACAATCTGGATAAACAACCCGTCCCCGGCGAAGATAACAGTCCGGACGATCTCACGATGGACAAGTTGCTGGAGCAGAAGAACCTCCACAAAAGGCTCGTCGCCACTGCATGTAGCCTGAAAAAGCAGAAGCGAAAGCTCAAAACAGTGGAAGATGCACTCAGAATCAGATGGAGCAAAGTACTCAACATCATGAGACAAATCTGGCTGACGATCGCCTAACGAAGAGCTACCCAAAGTGAAAACTACTGCCTGAATTTGATGAGGAGGCCGTAGAGCCCCCGCAATAAAAAAACAAAGAGGCCACCCGGTCGGATGGACGACCCCATGGCAAACAAAGAGCGGCAAACGGCGCCGCACACAAGCTGGCACGCGATCCGCACAGGGACTCGCATCAAAAAGATGGCCCAGTTAGATCTATCTACGGGCCAAGAAAGCAAGCTCTAGTAAGCAATGCAACACATCAAGTATCCGAACATCACGGTACACCTAAATATAGGGGTGCCGCACACCTATGTTTCACCGATGAGGTGCTGGATTATGAATTTCGGTGGGATTCAAGCCCGTAAACATAGAGGCATACGATGGAACAACAAACCACGAGATGCGGATTGAGGATTACATCCTCCACATACACATGGCTAGAGGAGATGATCTCCACGCCATAAAATACTTACCCCTCAGGCTCAAAGGGCCAGCCCGGCATTGGCTTAAAAGCCTTCCCAAAAATTTTCAAGGGACCTATGTCCGACCTCTGGATGCCGACGATTTAATTCATATAACTCAACAACCCGGAGAGTCAGCCCGGAAATTTTGGAACAGATTCCTTACAAAAAAGAACCAAATAGTCGACTGTCCGGACGCCGCAGCCTTAGAAGCTTTCAAACACAACGTCCGAGACGAATGGCTCGCCAGACACCTCGGCCAAGAAAAGCCAAGAACAATGGCCGCATTAACAAGCCTCATGACCCGCTTTTGCGCAGGAGAGGATAGCTGGCTGGCAAGATGCAGCACCAGCGACTCAAGTACATCCGAAGTTAGGGATGGAAACGGGAAACCATGACGCAGCAAGGACCAGCGTCGGACCAAGGGAAACAGCTCGAAGAGCACGGCAGTCAACGCCGGATTCAAAAGCTCTCGGCAGAATTATAAAAAGCTGCCCCTTAAGGATAACAGGGACGAGCTATCCAACTTAAACAAAATCTTGGACAAGATATGCCAAATCCACAGTACTCCGGGAAGCACGCAAACCATACCCACAGAGATTGTTGGGTCTTCAAGCAGTCCGGCAAACTCAACGCCCGAACACAAGGGGCTCGACACACCAAGCGAGGACGATGACGAACCCCAAAAGCAGAGCACCGGAAAACAAAAGAATTTCCCACAAGAAATCAAAACAGTCAACTCACTTCACGTGACAAAAGGGAAAAATAGAGCAGCGCCCATAAAGGTACGCACCATACGGCCTATCCCGGAGGTGTCCCGCCAATGGTTGTTAAAACCAATCACCTTCGACCATCGAGATTACTCTAGAAGTATATGGAATGCAGGTTGGACTGCCTTGATATTAGGTCCGATAATTGGCGGACTCCAATTTTCACAAGTCCTAATGGACGGAGGCAGTGATCTAAACCTGCTATATCAGGACACAATCCGCAAAATGGGGATAGACCCAACCAAATTTCGCCATAGGAACACTTCCTTTCAAGGGGTAATGCCAGGCCCATATGCCCATTATACGGGCTCTCTACTGCTAGAAGTTGTGTTCGTCTCACCCGACAACTTCCGCCGCGAAAAGTTAACCGTCCACCTCGCCCCATTTACAAGTAGCTATCAAGCACTATTGAGACGCGAAGCTTTCGCCCGCTTTAACGCAATACCACATTATGCATCTCTTACACTCAACATGCCCGGTCCACATGGCATCATCTCATTAAAGGGAAACATCGAGGGTTCCTCGAGTCCGGAAAATCATGCGGTTGCCTTGACAGCCACACAATAAACCGGCTTCACCAATAAAAGCATTTAGACAGGTCGTCCAGACCCCGGACACGGCTGGACGAGTGCGGTGTAAACATACAAGGGCTTACTAGACGCATACCCCCGTACAAGGGGCTCCACGCATCCACAACAAGAGACAATAAAGCTCAATCTTGTTCATTCTTTGAATTGTACTTTGTTTATTTAGTATACCGTACATTTTCGCACGATCTTTTTCAACTAAGTTCCTCTCTTTTATAGATGAACACCGTGCTACACCCGTCCAGGATACGGCACAACGGAGACACAGGCGCAGACGTGAAGCAGGGACCCGTTGCATGGATTCTTTTCAGATTAAGACCCTGCGTAAACCTTTTTTACTGTCTCTTGTTGATACACATCCCCCGATTTCTTGCTATAACCGAGGAGGAGGCTGGCGTTTTGGCATAGGCCACGTCAGAATTTCGCGCGTACCTAGACACCAGGGGCTTACTACCAAGGGCGATTGTTCGGCCTGTTTTCATAAAGACCGAATACCTTAGGGAGTGCTCGGCGTCTCGAGTTAGGCCTTATATGCATCAGCTCCGAATTATGTCTTTGGTCAAATGTTGGGTTTGCTCGGCTCCTGTGTTTTGCTGCCTTACGTTCCGCTCTATCGGCTAATGCGGCACCAGGAGAACTACTGCGATTGTGCCCCGGTTCGGCCAGGCGAGCACCTCAGTAGAGAAAGCCGAAAACTGACCATAATGATATAGCGTGTGACTGGTCAACCACTTTCGATGACCTTTGGAATCTTTAGAATTCCTCTGCATTGTGAAAGGTTGTTTCCGGCCAGGCACATACTGGCCCGAATTGGTGAGTCACGGTGCCCCTAGGGGCTATATAGTAGCCTTTGTCGAACTCCTATGGCTAAGTGAAAGTGATAAAGCATTATAGTCCGGTTGCCTAGTTTGCTGCGCTATCACCTCCTTTGTAGGACCAAGACGTTGGATCAAGTGTGAAAAGGCATTTTTTGTAAACACCCCCGCATTATATGCGTGGGGGCTGAAGCCAAAGACTGCCATCTTTCAGGTTATATACACATATACATTAACGGCCGCATAGGAGGTATTTTAATTCTTGAAGGAACAAGTATAAAAAGCTTATATATTCCGTCGAAACATTGTTTCACAATAGTACATGTTATTCGAACATAATATCCTTCGAGCACTGCGTCTCCATTAAGCGGCATACGAAGAACTTCACGAAAATAGTGCTCGGCGGTACTCGGCTTCCGTCCGAATCTTGGGATGCAACATCGGTGGCCTTCATCTCCGCCCAGTATGTCTTGACACGGGCAAGAGCCATCCGCGCACCCTCTATGCATGCTGACCGCCTCATTGCTTTGATATGCGGCACCGCACCAAGGAACTGATGCACCAAGCAAAAATAACTCTTCAGCTCGGGCCTTTTCGGCCACAAATGAGTCACGACATTCTTCATGGAAAGTCCGGACAACATATTCAGCTCCACCCATTCGGCCAAATGATCGGTTAATGGAAGTGGACGCTCTGGACTACGGAACTGCGACCAAAAAAGCTCTTCCATCTCGTGATCCTTTTGATCTCCGAAGTGTTCGGCTGCGTCCGCGGCACTTGCCACCAAGTCCAGATAAGCATCCGCACTACTCCACAGCCGGTCCAACTGAGCATATTTAGGATCCGTGAACTTCCTCCGCAGCAGAAAGGGCTTTCCAGCAACGATATCTCCGGCCTGACGTAGCTCCTCCTTCATAGCTCTCATCGCAGAGCGAGCATCCTTAGCCTCGGTGGTGGCCTTCTTCAGGTCCTCTTGCTCCGCTCGACCTTCTTTTTCAAGAAGCTCGCAGCGGTCGGTAGCATTCTTCAACTTCACGGCCATCTCGGCCATTTCCTTCTTGCTTCGGCAGTGAGCAGCATGTTCGGCTTTTAGCTCTTTGGCCGCCTTTAAGGTAGCCGCATCACTTTTCCTGGCCTGCTCCTTGGCTCGGACAAGCTCTGCCCGAAGGTTCTCCATGGCAGCGGCACCATCTGCATCAAGCATACATGTTGTAAGGCACGAGTATCAAGCTCCCTTACCAGGTCTCCGCAGAGAAACCGCATACCTTGTGACTCGTCAAGCCGCCTATTGACAAGCGCGATGTCGGCATCCGCCACGTCAAGTTGCCGCTTTAGTTCGGCAAATTCATCAGTCCGGCTAGCCACCGGATGCCCCGCCACCTACATAGGAAGGGCGACATATTATATCTGGGATTATGATCCTCGGCACTCTGTCATTTTTGACAACGCACCGAGTCTCAGGGGCTACTATCTACACGGGGCGCATCTTATATATGCGGAACCGTCAAAAGGTACATCATTGCACGTACCTCAAAACCCGTCAGTAAACTCCTGGCGGCCTCGTACAACCCGCTTTCCGCGGACGAAATCTTTTCAATCACCGTACCCATGAATGCACGGTGATCCTCTGAGATAGACACTCGCCCGAGCAGACCCTTCAACTCCTCCGACCGTGCACCAGGAGGTGTCGGACTCGTCTGATGGCCTTTTTCGAAGGCCGGACACGGAGGGCTCTGGGGGGACCCTACGACCGCCCTCCACCCCTGCGGATTCGGGAAACCCTCCGCGGCGACACCTCGGGATCGTCCGCCTCGCTATCTTGATGCGGCGGGGGCGTTCCGCTCTCCATCATCTCGGGCGAAGATCCCCAAGACGAGCTCTGCGAGAAGGGCTGAGATCCGAACTACAAGGTAAAATTTTGGTCATCTTGAGGAGATAAAACAGGGATGTCTCTTATTTTAGGAAAAACTCCCCTCTCTACTTACGGCTCGCTAGAGGGCTGATCTCCTTGGGGAAATAATGCGGCCGGGGCATCTTCCGGCGCAGGACCCTCCGACGAGGATTTCTTCCCGCGCTTTGAGGCCTTGGTCTCCGAATCTTCAGAGGCGGTCCTCTTCTCCCCTTGGATGGAGGGATTCTCGATCCCTCCTTCCTTGATAACCTCCTTCACGGAGACAGTAGCTTCCTTGTTCCCCCCTTCGCCTTCTTCTAAAGGCGCAGCCTCCAGCATCTTGGTTAACACAGGATCCGGCGTGGTCTCAGGGAGGGGGGCCGGACACCTGATCAGTTTTGCTTTTGCTATCCACTCATGTTTAGGGGCAGCTCTTTTAAGGGCATGTTTATGATAAATATACGCATAGCGTGTCCGGGTACGGGACTACTTACTTGAGCATCCGGGCGATTGCAGCTCAGACCTGCGTCCTCGGTCAAGTCCGGACACATTGCTTGTGATCCGAAGAACAGTTTGTACATTTCCACGGGCGTTGCGCCCATAAAATATTGAAGAGCTCGGGGTCCCTCTGGATTGAACTCCCACAGGCGGAGGGGGCAACGTTTGCAGGGCAGGATGCGACGAATCAGCATGACTTGCGCTACTACGACTAGATTGATCTCCCTCTCTAGGAGGTCTCGAATACGGCCCTCCAACAAGGGTACGTCCTTGGACGACCCCCAGTCAAGCCCTTTATTGACCCATGACGCCAGCCGCGGTGGATGACCCGAGCGAAAGGTAGGTGGCGCCACCCATTTGGTGCCCCTGGGAGCTGTGATATAAAACCACTCTTGTTGCCATAGGCTGAGCTCCTCTTGAAAAGAGCCCTCGGGCCATGGAGCGTCAACATTCTTGCTTATAACAGCCCCTCCACACTCTGCCTGTTGCCCCTTGATCATCTTCAGCTCCACCTTGAAGGTCTTGAGCCATAATCCAAAGTGAGGGGTAATGCGGAGGAAGTCTTCACACACGACGATGAACGATGAGATGTGGAGGATGGACTCCGGATCCAAGTCGTGAAATTCCAGCCCGTAATAAAACATGAGCCCCCTCACGAAGGGGTCCGTCGGGAAACTTAGCCCTCGAAGGAAGTGAGACGCGAACACCACGCTTTCACCAGGCTTGGGAGTGGGAATAACCTGCCCTTGAGCAGGCAGCCTATGCGAGATTTCGCCGGTTAGATACCCGGCACCTCTTAGCTTTAGGACGTCGTCTTCCTTGATGTAGGAAGTCATCCACCGGCCTTGGAGGTTGGAGCCGGACATCATCGAAGGTCCGAAGCGCCTGAATGAGGAGCTTTGGGTGTTGGAACTCGAGGCAAGGGGCGGATTCGATGGAGATTGAGAAAAAGGAGCGGGGCCTTGGTCTCTTTATAAAGAGGTCGAATACCAGGAGCCCTCCCCGTGAACATTCGGGGCTCGCCTTCGATAGAGGAGGCGTGCCAACGGGCACGATTGGGTTACCCACGCCCGTACTGATGAGAATCCCGGAATAAGGGGACATGATCTCTGCTTTGACAAGACATGCCAAGGAAACCGCCTCGCTAAACGCGCTGAGGTGGGACAGTAAAAACGATTCGAATAAAGGCTTGGTTGTGGTGTGATGTCACGGTGCGGAATACATCAGCAAATTGAACTTGTGTAAATATTATTCTCTCTACGGTGGTATGTGGAACTTATTTTGCAGAGCCGAACACTATCCTTGTGTTCAAAATCTTCTATGAAGTATTCGGAGGAGGAACCCGCCTTGCAATGCCGAAGACAATATGCGCCCGGACTCGTCGTCATTGAAGCCTGGTTCAGAGACTCTTGAGGAGTCCTGGATTAGGGGGTGTCCGGATAGCCGGACTATAGCCTTTGGCCAGACTCCTGGACTATGAAGATACAAGATTGAAGACTCCATCCCGTGTCCGGATGGGACTTTCCTTGGCGTGGAAGGCAAGCTTGGTGATACGGATATGTAGATCTCCTACCATTGTAACCGACTCTGTGTAACCCTTACCCTATTCGGTGTCTATATAAATCGGAGGGTTTTCGTCCGTAGGACGAACAATAATCATACCATAGGCTAGCTTCTAGGGTTTAGCCTCTCTGATCTCGTGGTAGATCCACTCTTGCACTACCCATATCATCAATATTAATCAAGCAGGAGTAGGGTTTTACTTGGGCCCGAACCTGGGTAAAAACATCGTGTCCCTTGTCTCCTGTTACCATCCGCCTAGACGCACAGTTCGGGACCCCCTACCCGAGATCCGCCGGTTTTGACACCGACAGTCCTTTTAATCAAGACCAATGTTTAGAGCTTACATGGTTGTCGAAATTTAGTTCTGTAAAAGAGGAATATTGATATCATGCAATCATCATTGAATATTAGGATAGTTATAGAGTTCTTCCTCAGTTTTCATTGAGCAAAGATTGAATCTGTATGATTTGTTCTAATACCAAGTAAATCATGGTCTGCATTGTGTTAGTTTTCCTACTAAGTTTTTTTTGGCTATTTTCGTTTAAATTGGTAGTTGATGTGATTTATGTACTCTGTATAGTGATGAGTATACCATTTAACATGTGCATGATGTTAAAATTGTGTGAATCTAAGGGCCTACTTGCTTCATAATCTGTAGCTAAGTTATTTTAGGATTTTTTTATTTTTGTGTGTGCGAGGAGAAATTGTACTATCTCTTCATGATTCATTGTTTATATATTACTTGGATAGTATGTCTTTATTCGGTTCTTGTGGTGACACCTTTGCTTTACTTATATGGACAGCTTAAACTGAAAGCAATGCATGGTATTGTTCAATTCGAAGTGTACTTGACGTGTGCAGATCTGAGGATGAAGAGAAGAAGATGGAATTTAGCTGAGGAGTTGAATAAGATCAAGGTTATTATTCCAAAATCATTTGTTGGGTTTAAGGATATGTAAGTGCATCTAGTGCCCCTTAGTGATTTTGGTGGATTGAAGACTCATAGGTTAAGGAACTAATGCGTTTGTGAGTGTACACAGGTCTATAAGTCTATGAGGAGTTTGATATTCTGAGACAAAGTCGACCCTAAAAATGAAGTTCTTATTGAAGACTTTGATATTACGAAGACTTTCGAAGACTTTGAAAGTGAAGAAATTGGTGTGACCTTGAAGACTTGGTATTCATTTGAGGAACATGAAGCGTGAAGACTTTTGTTTTCGTAGTTTCATTTTCTCTTTCTTGAGTCATAGGAAACACCGTCTTTGTTAAAGGGGGTCAAGGAAATACTAAGGAAAAATTTCCATGTGATGCTCAACTCAAAATCCTACACCTACCAATCCCTTCGAGTGAAGCCTTTGGAAATCTCATACTGATTCAGTCAATTTCTTGATGTGAGACGAAGTTCTTCCGGTCTCCGAGGAATTTGTTCTCGACCGAGGAGTTAGGAATTCGCCAGGCGGATTTCCTACACAAAGGAGGAACATGATAGCCACGAGGAATTTGATATTCAAATTTCCGACCGTTCTTTGTCTTCTTGGCCACCTGTCCCAAAATATCTTATCCACCTAACAGTCATATCATTGAAGGGCATTTATGTCTTATCATGTCGGGCTGCTCCCTAGGCTATAAATAGCCGCCCCTACAACCACTAGCTGGTTGGCTGCTCGAGAGAACTTGACACTTGTCATTTGAGAGCAACCCATCCTCCGAGGACTTTGAGCGAAAATCATCGAGTGAGGAAAAACCCAAAACCAAACCCCTACAAACCCAAAGTGATTGAGCATCCTTTGAAGAGATTGATCCTGCGTGGATCCGACGCTTGTTACCTTTGAAGAATGTGCTTCTTCCAGACGGTTAGGCGTCATGGTCTAGAGCATCCAAGAGGAATTGTGGATCGCCGAGTGACCAAGTCTGTGAATGTTTGGAAGTCGCCTGAAGACTTACCACGAGTGATTGGACGAGGTCTGTGTGACCTTAGTTCAAGGAGAATACGGTGAGGACTTGGTGTCCTGAGCTGCGTCTCAGCGACTGGGTGTCCGGTGTCCTCGAGTTTAAATACTCAGCCGCTCCAACCAGACGTACAACTGAGACAGCAGTTGGAACTGGTCTACCAAATCATTGTCTTCACCAACCTAACTGGTTCTATTTCCTCAACCCTTTCATTTCCTCATTCTTTGTGTTGAGTGTTTGTTCATATCTGTGTTTGAAGACTTTGATCAAGACTTTCTCAATTTCCTCAGTTCAATTTCTTGATCGGTTTGTCTTCATCTTGTGTTATCTTGTGATTACGCTTTCTGTACTCTGTGTTTGTCTTTATTTCATCATGATGACCATGCGTGTATTCTGTTATGCTCACTTCTGAGTACTTATTCCGCTGCAAGTAGTTCTTCACTAAGGAATTTCCTCACCGGCAAATTCCTCAGTGAAGAATTCATAAAATCACCTATTCACCCCCTCTAGTCGATATAACGCACTTTCAATTGGTATCGAGCAAGGTACTCCCTTGTTACGTGTGATTTTAGTTTAACCACCGGAGTTTTAGTTATGTCGACCGCAGGTATGATAAAGGTCTCGAGGGTGTCCTACCTTTGATGGGACGGACTACCCCTCTTTGGAAGAACAAGATGCGAATGCATCTTGAAGCAATTGACAACGATCTCTGGTATGTTGTGGAAAATGGTGTTCCCTCAGTCACACCTTCTCTGAATGCTGCTGACGTGAAGAGATTCAAGCAACTCGATTCTCAAGCGAAGAATATCATATGTGGCCATCTGAGCAAAGGTCAATATGGAAGAGTGAGTGCTTTGGAATCTGCCAAGCTCATCTGGGACAGGCTGTCCAAAGTGGATGAAGGAGTCTCAACTCAGCGTGACTCTCGAGTTGATGTTCTTCGGAATCTCTTCAACCGCTTCAAAAGACTCGACAACGAAAATGTTCAACAAACCTTCGATCGCCTCACTGACATCTCAAATGAGCTTCAAGCACGTGGCGCCCCTGACATCACCGACCATGAGGTGGTGACGAAATTATTAAGATCGCTTAATTCCTCATTTGATACTCCGGCTTGATGATACAAGAGCGTCTTGACTACAAGTCGATTGATCCTGCTTGATATCCTCGAGAGGCTAAATACTCATGAGTTCCACTTCTTTGAAAAGAGAGATCTCTATGGTTCTAGCTATGGAAAAACACGTGCCTCAAGGCCAAGGCGTATGCGAATCTGAGTGTGAAGACTCTGGTAGTAGTCTTGGAGATCTGAAGAATTAGGCCAGGAGCTAGCACTGCTTTCGTGAAGAAATTCCAAGTTCTCAAGGCGTGGTCGATTTGGAAAATCCTCAAGGAGCAGTGATTCCTCATCCGATGACTATAATAGAAGACTTTGTCACAAATGCAAGAAACCTGGTCACTACATCCAAGATTGTCCTCGGTGGGAAAAGGAATTAAAGAAGAAGAAACACAAGGATTACAGTTACGATGGCCTTGAAGAAGAAGAAGAAATCATCGAAATCTTCATCATCAAAATCCTCAAAGCCTTCTTCTCACAAGAAGAGCAGCTCCAAAAAGGCTCAGGCATTCATTGGCAAGGAAATGGACTCTAAAGCTGAATCTGAGGAACATGAGGAAGAAGAGGCATCAGAAGAATCTGAGTCTGGTGTGGCGAGTCTAGCTCTCGCTACTGCTTTCGTCAGCAAGTCCATCTTCAACTCTGAAGAAAATGACCTCACCAACAATTATGACGAAGATAGTGATGACTACACTCCCACCGATTGATTCAAGGCAAAGGGTGCCAAGGAACTCAAATATACCTCCTCTGAATCTAGTGAAAATGAATCGATGAAGATCTAAAGCCCGATTACTCAAAACATGCTAACATTCTTTGTAAAACAACAAAGGGCTTTGGAAAAGGTTCAAAACATGCTAGATAAGAGTGATGATATGTTAGGTGAAGAAATGGATCGCACTAAAGCCACATTGAAAATCTTGAGACTTCAGTCTAGGTTTGATAGCCTTCAAGGTCATCATAACACTCTCTTATCGATCATGAGAAACTTTCTTATGAATTTCTTCAAAGAAAGCAAGACCTTGAGAAGCTAAGAGTGAGTTATGAAGATCTTGAAGGAGCGCGATTCATTAATTGCTCAACAAATCAGCGCTTCTCAAGAAGAATTTGTTCCTCCATGCTTAAAGTGCATTGAACGTGAATCTGCTAATTCTTCACCTGAATGTCTAAATGCTTCAACTGTTACAAATTCTGCACCTGCCTCTGCTATCACTAATTCCTCATCTGAGGACATTGCTAGTATCACTGACGATGCAGGGCTGAAGGAATTGTATATGACAGGCATGTACAAAGGCCTCAAAGGGCATCAGACTCTTTGTGATGTGCTTAAAAAGCAGATCCTCAACAGGAACCCTAGGAAAGAGGGTATTGCCTTTGAGAGGAAACTCAATGCTGATGGAACATATTGGAAGCCTGAGCGGTATCCCAAAACCTCATGGGTTGCTGCAAAGGGACCTCGATTGATCCATCTAACTTATCTGGCTTTACATGCGAATCTCCTCATTCTTACGATGAGTCATTTGACTCCAACTATAAACTGTTCACAAATCAGAATGGTGAAGTATTTGCTAGATATGTTGGCACTAACTGCAGGAACGGTTCCCCTATGAATAAAATCTGGGTTCCCAAGAAGTGCCTTGAAAGTCTTCAGGTGAATGTCCTCATGACACCACCTGTGAAGAATAGGAACCCCAGATCAAATTCTTCATATGGACCAAATTCTTCATACGGATCCAAGTCCTCATACGGACCAAATTCCTCACGTGGATCAAATTCCTCAAAAGGATCAAAGTCCTCATATGATTATCATCATGCTAACAACTCTATTTCGCAGGGTAGAGCTAAGGGCTATGAATATGTGCATTATTCTTCAAACCAATATGTTCATAAGTCCTCGAAGAATTTCTCTGCTTATTCATATGCTTACCCTAACTCCTCTTATGTGAAACGAAATGGTTTGGCTTCTATGCCACCATTCTTGTATGGTGCTCGCAGAGTAATGAACTCTTTGCCACCCCTTCAGATGTGGGTGGTGAAGAAAAAGAACTAATCTCTTTTGCAGGGTCAGGTCTCCAGACGTGCATTAACGTCTGAAGAATTTGCTGGGGACCTGACAAAAATGCCTGAAAGGACACAGGCTAATCATGATGAAATGAACTTTCATTTCACACGTCCTCATACTGCTTATCTGTTATCTTGGTGATGAAATTCATCGATGAACTTGATATCATATTCTTCACTGATGAAGTATATGAGATCGTAAGTTGTAATAATTCATCTGCAGGATGATCAACCCAAAGCCACTGAGTGGGTTCTCGATAGTGGTTGTACAAATCACATGACTGGTGAGAAGAATCAATTGATGGATGCTCCCTTATCACCGTCACATCTGAAGCATATCATCTTTGCTGACAAAGGCAAAATTCAGGTATTGGGTCTTGGTAAGGTTGAGATCTCTAAGGATAAACACATGGACAAAGTCATGCTTGTTGAGTCCTTAGGATACAACCTCATGTCAGTCTCAATGCTTTGTGATCTGGATATGGTTGTCATTTTTGGCAAGTATCGTTGTGTTGTGATTATGGAAGCTGACGATTCCAAAGTCTTCGAAGGCTTTAGGAGAGGAGACTTGTATATTGTTGATTTCTCTCTGGGACCACAACCAGCCGTGTGTCTACTTGCAAAAGCTTGGAAGGTTGGCTATGGCATCGGCGACTTGGTCACGCAGGCATGAGGAATTTGCACACGCTTGCGAAGAATAAGCATGTCATTGGCATTGAGAATGTCAAATTCCTCAAGGATCACTTATGCGGAGCCTGTGAAGGTGGAAAAATGACCAAGGCCAAGCATCCAGCGAAGACTATCATGACCACTACTCGTCCCTTCGAATTGCTTCACATGGACCTCTTTGGTCCCAATCATTACTCAGCTGTTGTTAATGATGCATCTCTATATGGCTTTGTTTTACTCTCGCTACACATGGGTACACATTGTTACTTACAAAAATCAAGTGCAGGAAGTCTTCAAACGATTTTCCTCGAGGGCTTCAACTAACTTTGGTGTGAAGATTAAGCACATCAGAGTGACAATGGAACTGAGTTCAAGAATTCTGGTCTTGATGACTATCTTGATGAACTTGGTATCACTCATGAGTTATCCGCTCCTTATACTCCTCGGCAAAATGGCATCGTGGGCGCAAGAACAGAACTCTTGTTGAGATGGCTCGCACTATGCTTGATGAATACAAAAGCGCCTAGTCGTTTTTTGGATTGATGCAATTGATACGGCGTGCCACATCATCAACAGAGTATATCTTCACAAATTCTTCAAGAAGACTGCCTATGAACTCCTCATAGACAAGAAACCCAATGTAAGTTATTTCAAAGTCTTCGGTGCTAAATGTTGCATTAGAGATCCTCATCACAATTCTAAATTTGCACCGAAAGCACATGAAGGTTTTATGCTTGGTTACGGAAAGGACTCGCACACCTATAGAGTCTTCAACATCACTCTTCACAAGATTGTTGACACTGTAGATGTGCGGTTCGATGAAACTAATGGCTCGCAAAGAGAGCACCTACCTTCTGTGTTAGATGAACCCAAAGCACCGAGGAATCTATCAAGTTCAAGGCAACTGAGGATGTCATCCCTACTGAAGAAACTGCTGAAGAATTCATTTCTGTACGCGAAGAACGTCGAGCTGATGCACCTGAAGATAATGCTGAAAACAATGGTGCTGAGGAAAATGATCAAATTCCTCGACGAGAACCAGCTCATCCTCGCATTGCAAAAGAAGTGCAAGTGGAGAAGATCATCGATGACATTAAAGCGCCAGGTCCTCTCACACGCTCAAAAGCTTCACATTTATCTAACTTTTGTGGGCACTATGCTTTTGTCTCTATCACAGAGCCCACTAAGGTAGATGAAGCATTTCTGGAGCCTGAGTGGATTCAGGCTATGCAAGAAGAATTACAACAGTTCGAGCTCAACAATGTCTGGGAACTGGTCAAACGTCCAGATCCTCGCAAGCATAATATCATTGGCACAAAGTGGATCTACCGCAACAAGCAAGATGAAAATGGCCTTGTGGTGAGGAATAAGGCACGACTAGTAGCTCAAGGCTACACACAGGTTGAAGGAATTGATTTCGATGAAACTTTTGCACCTGTTGCTAGACTTGAGTCTATTCAAGATATTACTCGCCTTTGTGCTAACCATCACAATATCACTTTATATCAAATGGATGTGAAAAGTGCATTCCTCAATGGTAAGCTTGAGGAAGAAGTATATGTTGCTCAACCCCAGGTTTTGAAGATCCAAAGAATCGACAAAGTCTTGAGACTTAATAAGGCCCTCTATGGTCTCAAGCAAGTCCCTCGGCGTGGTATGATACATTGAAGGAATTCTTCGTGAAGAATGGCTTCACACCAGTTCACTCAACCCTACTCTCTTTACTAAATCTTATGATGGTGAACTGTTTGTGTGCCAAATATATGTTGATGATATTATCTTTGGCTGTACTGACCAATGTTATAGTGATGAATTTGCCTATATGATGAGTGAAGAATATCAAATGTCTATGATGGGAGAGTTGAAATTCTTCTTAGGTCTTCACATTAAATCAACAACACAATGGCATATTCATATCTCAGGAGAAATACCTCAAAGATGTCCTGAAGAAATTCGGCATGCAAGATTGCAAAGGCGTCAAAATTCCTATGCCCACAAATGGCCATCTATGCAATCGATGAAAATGGTATTGACTTGATCACAAGGTATACCGCTCCATGATTGGTTCTTTATTGTACTTATGTGCATCTAGGCCAGATATAATGCTTAGTGTTTGCATGTGTGCCCGATTTCAAGCTACAATCAAGGAATCACACCATAAGGTTGTGAAGCATATTCTTCGATATCTAGCTCACACACCAACACTAGGATTATGGTACCCCAAGGGTTCTGCTTTTGATCTCATTGGATATTCGACTCGACTATCTTTGGTGATCGTGTGGACCGCAAGTCAACCGGCACTTGTCATTTCCTCGGACGATCTTTGGTCTGTTGGTCCTCAAAGAAACAGAATTGCGTATCACTGTCTACTGCGGAAGCTGAATACATTGCTGCCGGCTCGTGTTGTGCTCAATTGCTGTGGATGAAGCAAACTCTCAAGGACTACGGCATCAATGTGAAGAATGTGCCTCTCTACTGTGACAATGAGAGTGCCATCAAGATTGCTCACAACCCGATTCAGCACTTTCGAAGACAAAGCACATTCAAATTCGTCATCATTTTCTTCGTGATCATGTGTTGAAGGGCTTACATCTCTATCGAGCACGTGAAGACTGAAGAACAGCTAGCCGATATCTTCACTAAGCCCTTGGATGAGAAGATATTTAGCAAGTTGCGGTGTGAGCTAAATATCTTAGAATCTTCGAATGTTCTTTGAAAAAGACACATATCCTAACACTTATGCAAAATTGATGACTTAGATGTGCAACACATGAAGAAACGTTTTTCTTCAATCAATGAAGAATAACACTCTAAGTGTGAAGAAATTAATGAAGAATTTGATTCTCGAGAACCCCACGACAATTGTACGCGGTGTCCGAAATCATCATTCTTATCTGGTGGGTCACGCCACCACCAAAGTTGAAAATCTTCAATTTGAGTTTTCTTCAGTTTTGAAATTCTTCAGTTTTCAAATTCTTCAACTTTGCAAAATCTTCACTGTTTCCGTCGTCTTTCTTCATTGGCTATATATATATATGGGTTTATGTCCTCTACAGCATTCACTTATGGCTATTTCTTCAAGTCGCTTTTTCTGCTAAGTGAATGTGATCGGACCCTTCCCCTCTATGCTATACTCAACCCAATCTATTCACAAATTCTTCATGTGTGTTCTATTTGAAACTTGTTCAAAATCTTCACTGTGTCCTTGTCAGCTGAAGAAATTGCGAACGGAACTTTAAAACTGATCTTATCCAAACTTTCGGTTTTGCCGCTCAAACCATTCCGCATCCCATGATGCATTATTTTACTCACCCACGATCGTACACGATCTCCACTACACAGTACGTGGGTGACACATGTCGTGAGAAGGAGAATGGTCAGGGGCACGTTCGTCCTAAATCTTCGGGCGAACGGTTTTCACTGCCTCTATAAATACCCCTCTCTCCATCCTCACTTCTTTTACCCCGCTCGACCTCTCTCTCCCATTCGAGCTCCTCAAACCCTAGCGCCGCCGCTACTCCATCGTCGCTGGTGAGGAAGAGCTTCACTGCCTCGACCTCGTCGCCGTCGTACTCACGCCGACCGCGGAATTCCTCACTCCGCCGCCGCCGTAGCTGTCTTCCTCCGCCAAGTTAGGGCGTGGAAGATCCGAACAGACGAGCTTCACATCTACAACACCCAGTTCGTCGTGTTATTCATTTAGGGTAAATAAACGTTACTTTTATTACTCGCTTTGATTCTCAAGCTTTCCTGAAAATCTTCAAAGGTGTTTATTCTTCAAATCCTCACACACAAACACCTCACAAGCTATCTGCTCTTGATTCGTTTCTCTAAGCAATCATTTTCGTCAAGATTCCTTAATTGTGTGGATCCTCGATCTATACAACTCTGGAACCTAAGTCAAAGAACGCTTAGTGAAATTCTTCAAGGCTCATCTGGTCAAAATCCTCAAAACTTGTTATTTTTGAAAAACCTTCTGAGAACGCATATGACCTCTCCAAATTCCTCGAAACTATACTCTATTCACAGGTACACATGTCCGCTGCTGAATCACTAGGTTCTCATCAACTTAACTCATTTGCAGCGTTCCTCCAAGAAAAACTGCATACTTCTTCAGAGAACTCAATTGTTCAATTTCCTCAACTGAAGAATATGGCAGACGGTAAGAAGCCACAGAAAGGAGGAAAGAAACCTGAGGTTATGACTGCTTTTGAGATCCTGAGAAAATTTATGCTGACTACTGTACACCTGATGAAGAAAACAAAAATCAGCGCAAGGTGCGTATTTAGAAGATTGAACGGAGATGGGCAAGGGAATGGAGGGAATACAGATATGTGACTCCAAAGTACATGAAGAAATTCGCTCTCAATACTCCATGCCCAAGAGCTCCACTGGCACCTGGCCAAGTAGCTGACCCCACCAGCATCAAGCATGGTGAGGACTTTCTGAAGAATGGGCTAAGCGCCAAGCTAAATTGGCAAGACAAGCCAAGGAGGCAGTGAAGAAATTCAATGAGGATTCTGCCATCGCTATCGCTATCGAGGCCTCGGTCAAACCGATGAAATCCATGCAAAGAAGCACGCTCATAAGCCAAGTGCTTCACCATCAGCGCCCTCACGGCCAAGTTCCTCGGCCAGGCGCCCTCACGGCAAATTCCTCACACTGCTACAGCTCCACCAAAGTCCTCAACAGTTCCGTCAAAGTCCTCAGCTCCTGTGCATCTGGCTACATGTCAAAGGACTGCTGGTTTCTCGATTGCCTCTGGAGTTTCAGCAAGTTCCTCAGCAGCACCAATTTCATCATCTGGCCCGACTCTGCTGAAGACCAAAGCACAGTTGGACGAGGTCCTCGGCCAAGTCCAAAGAAGAAACAGGTTGCATTCCATGTGCCTTCTGATGATGAAGCTTCGATGATGAACTTGCGGAAATCATCAGAGATCGCCAAGAAAGGGCCGCTAGAGCCAAAGGCACATTTGTGCCACTGCTGTTGGATCCGAGGAAAATCCTCGATTATATTGATCTCTGGCACAAGGATCCAAACACCCCTATGCCTGACTTTCATCTGACCCCTGGACAAAGTCATATGTTGACCCATTTCATCGCTGAAGAGAAATGGAAGTTTGAAAAGGCAAGAGAGATCAAGAAGGCTCAATACAGAAAGGAGAAGTTCCTGAAGAAAAACGTTGTCAAAATGACACCGAGGAACTTCTCAAGGTCTAGGCTGAAATTCAAGACCTCAAAGAAAACTTCGATTCTTATTATGCTGATGATTGGCAAGGAGCCAAGGTCGATTAAATCAACTGACGAAGAATTTCACAAATGTTGCAACCCCAACGCAACAGGAAATTCCTCAGCTGCAGCCTCTGCTTTCGACTGCTAAAGAATATGCCAAAGACGACCGATGATTTTAGCTTTCTTGATGAAAATGCTAGTTCCAGGGCTGATGACTCAATTCCACCATTGAAGAAATTGCGGTGGCATCCACTAGTGGTGCGCTGAAGAAATCGAACAAGTCAGGCAACCGCATCGATTGCGCTACCAAGAAATTCAACCAGATTCCTCAGCTCCTCCTGCGCCAACACCAACTCCAATTCTTCCATCTGCCTCTGAGGTGAAGAAAATCAAGGCTGCAGAATGAGCTGCAGTGAAGAAAAGGAAGGCATCAGCTGTGTCACATTCTTCGGCTGCGAAGAAAATGAAGCAAATGACCAGATCATTTGAAAATCCAATTGATGCTGTTCCGATTTCCTCCATGCAATCAAAGGAGCTTGTTCCTTTTGGAGAAGACTATGAGATCCCAATCAGATCTGATGAAGAACATCATTCTGCTGCTTCGTCAGAGCAGATTGATGAAGAAATTGAAGTGGACGAAATCCCTTCTACCCGAGTCATTTCCTCACCTATTCCTCAGTTCTCTGCTGAAGAGGCTGGTGTTGAGGAAATTGAAGATGAAGTTGTGGATATTGTGTGCACCACACCCGTGATGAATGATGACTTTTGGGAAAGTCTGCATCCCAATACTCCTCTCTTCACCCCGCTCCAACAGATTCCTCAGTCCCCTGCACAAACAGTCCAAATGGACTCTGAAGAAACTCAACCCACCTGCTCTGTGCATGAAGAAATTCTAGCCACTAGTGCTGATGAACCTGCTGCTGATCCACAGACTGCACCTGTTGAGGAACAAGAAATTCCTCAGCCTGAAGAACCTGAACTTGCGATTCCAGAGGTCGTGATGCAACTCACTGACACTCCACTGCCAAAGCCTAAGAATCCTTTCTCAACGAAGCAAAAGTTCAAGGCTGAAGATTTCTTCGGCGAGCACGTGTTCTTCACTGATTACAATCCATATGATTCTGCTCGCATAAGGAAGAGGCGTTTCTGGACTGCCAGCCAAGCCAACTTCTATTCCTCAGTGCTCTTCAACAAAGACAAAGTCTTCGATCATGCACATATTCCTCATGTGGACATGGAGTCTCTGCCAGCTTTGAGCCAGTCCTCGGTGTTCTTCACGACGCAGGACTTACGAATTTCTGCACCGATATTTGTGGATTTGGAATGAAGAACTAATTCTTCAATTCTATGCAACGCTGCACATCACCGGAGACGCCAAGACGTGAACACATGGGTATTAGACTGGATGTCCGAAAATAGTCACTACAAGGCACCAAAGAACTGAATTGCTTCATGCTCTACCACTCGGTCCTCCACTTGATGGTGCACGTTGTATCTACAACGAACCGTAACTTTAAAATCACTATATGCAAGTCTTGATGAAGCCTTTGAAGCCAAGGCAGGCCCAAGAACCAAATTCCTCATCAAGGAATTATTGTATGTGCCTCGACTGTCTATCGGATTCTAACGAAGACAATGAGTCCTATCAAAGGCCACGACTCGAATGATGAAGAAGTCGTTGGCATCATGAAGAATATGCTTTTCTACATCATCCATGGCGTTCCCGTCAACTTCCATGATTTCCATGGCGTTCCCGTCAACTTCCATGATTTCTTCATGAGGACTCTGGCAAACATTGCTATGTCACCATTTGAGCTGAAGCCTTATGTGCCTTGGATAATGAGATTCATCAGGACAAGGTCTTCACTCAATTACAAGGCTGATACTCTGAACCATCGCAGCTACTTGCCCTCGATTGAAGTCCTCAAACGGACATTTACCTCGAGATGATGACAAGGGCAAGGCTCTGCTTGTGATCGATGAAGGCATTCGTCCATTGGATGGACAGCCAAAGCAACATCCTACTCCACCAATGATGACTCGCCACCCATGACTCTGCCGCAAATACCTCGGTCCAAGCAAAGTCCTCAAGCCACAAAGCACCTGTGGTGATGACTGATCGTGAGTTACTCCTCGGTCTTCATCGGAAGGTTGATCGCAATCATAAATGGGTCAAGCGCCGCTTTGGTTCAATTCTTCACAACATGACCTCAACACACAATGCAGTGAAGAAAAACCACTACTACCTCCATGAAACCTTCAAACGCACCTAGGCTGTTCTTTCACATGTCTACAATGCGTAAGAAGCCGGCGTCAATGGGACTCAAGGAAGAATTTGAATGGTCTGCACCTCCTCCGAAGAAATACAAGAAGGTCAAAGTTCCTTCCTTGGTGGCCAGTTCCTATTCTTCATCGCGCGACACTGATGAAAATGAAGACTTGGACGACACCATGGCAGGTCCTACTACAACAACCGACCCCAACAACGCTGGCGCTCCTTCTTCAACTTGAAATTCTTCAGGAGCGTTAGTCCTCAGTTTCGATCCTTTTGGTCATTCGATGACAAAGGGGGAGAAATTTGAGTTAGTCTTCAAGCAGGTCTAGTTTATTGCCTATATACAGTAATTTATTTTTGTTAAGTTACAACTCTCGTTCTTGAAACTTTTTATTGGATCGAGTTGTAATCTTAAACCCGATGGTGCTTTGATACTTTTGATGCATTATGCTCTTGCACTACGCTCTGATTCTCTTGAGCTCCTTGAAAATCTTCATAGTAAATCTATTTGAGCTCTGATACTCATTAATGTTATCGCACGCATGCTGAATTATATCAAGCACCATATTTCATCATGCATTTCAAATTCTTCATACTATATGTCAAATGCGTGTATGAATTACAAGATATAGGGGGAGATCTCCATGATTCAACTCTTCAAATGTGCATTGCCTCAAAAGCAAATTCCTCACTATGCACATCTTCAGGGGGAGTTCTTCTATATCTTGCAATCAAATTCTTCATTATCAGTATTTACACTTCATATGTTTATCCCCGTTGAAAACTTAACCTATATTGTCATCAATCACCAAAATGGGGGAGATTGTAAGTGCATCTAGTGACCCTTAGTGATTTTTGTGGATTGAAGACTTATAGGTTAAGGAACTAATGCGTTGTGAGTGTACACATGTCTATAAGTCTATGAGGAGTTTGATAATTACAGAGAGAAAGTCGACCCCTAAAAATGAAGTTCTTGTTGAAGACTTTGATATTCTCAAGACTTTCTCAAGACTTTGAAAGTGAAGAAATTGGTGTGACCTTGAAGACTTGGTATTCATTTGAGGAACATGAAGCGTGAAGACTTTTGTTTTCGTAGTTTCATTTTCTCTTTCTTGAGTCATAGGAAACACCGCATCGTTAAAGGGGTCGAGGAAATACTAAGGAAAAATTTCCATGTGATGCTCAACTCAAAATCCTACACCTACCAATCCCTTCGAGTGAAGCCTTTGGAAATCTCATACAGTTCGATCAATTTCTTCAAAGGATGTAGACGAAGTTCTTACGGTCTCTCGAGAATTTGTTCGACCGAGGAGTTAGGAATTCGCTAGTGCGGATTGCCTACACAATGAGGAACATGATAGCCACGAGGAATTTGATATTCAAATTTCCGACCGTTCTTTATCTTCTTGGCCAGCTGTCCCAAAATATCTTATCCACCTAACGGTCATATCATTGAAGGGAATTTATGTATTATCATGTCAGGCTGCTCCCTAGGCTATAAATAGCCGCCCCCTACAACCACTAGCTGGTTGGCTGCTCCGAGAAAACTTGACACTTGTCATTTGAGAGCAACCCATCCTCCGAGGACTTTGAGCGAAAATCATCGAGTGAGGAAAAACCCAAAACCAAACCCCTACAAACCCAAAGTGATTGAGCATCACTGAAGAGATTGATCCTGCGTGGATCCGACGATTGTTACCTTTGAAGACTGTGCTTCTTCCAGACGGTTAGGCTTCATGGTCTAGAGCATCCAAGAGGAATTGTGGATCGCCGAGTGACCAAGTCTGTGAAGGTTTGGAAGTCGCTCAAGACTTACCACGAGTGATTGGACGAGGTCTGTGTGACCTTAGTTCAAGGAGAATACGGTGAGGACTTGGTGTCCTGAGCTGCGTGCTTTCGGCGACCGGGTGTCCGGACTGTGTCCTCGAGTTTAAATACTCACCGCTCCAACCAGACGCATAACCGAGACAGTTAGTTGGAACTGGTCTACCAAATCATTGTCTTCGCCAACCTTATCGGTTCTATCTCCTCAACCCTTTCATTTCCTCATTCTTGTGTTGAGTGTTTGTTCATATCTGTGTTTGAAGACTTTTGATCAAGACTTTCTCAATTTCCTCAGTTCAATTTCTTGATCGGTTTGTCTTCATCTTGTGTTATCCTGTGATTATGCTTTACGTACTGTGTTTGTCTTCATTTCATCATGATGACCATGCGTGTATTCTGTTATGCTTACTCGAGTACTTATTCCGCTGCAAGTAGTTCTTCGCTAAGGAATTTCCTCACCGGCAAATTCCTCAGTGAAGAATTCATAAAAATCACCTATTCACCCCCCCCTCTAGTCGATATAACGCACTTTCAGGATATAAACAACATGGCTTACGAGGATTTGGACTGCTGTTCTTTTAGTTCCACTCTTAAATCTTTTGGTTCTTGAAGGCCTGCACTTTCCTGGTGGAGTTGGAGCAAAATAATTCAGAGGCTTTAAAGTTGCTGCACTTTAGTAGTTAGGATCAATTCTTTGTTTTGGTTTGAAATGCTCCCCAATTCCTCCTATTTGATTGATTCATCGATGGTCATTTGTCGTGCAAATAAGCAGAAGGCATATGTATTGTTTTGAGTGAAGCCCGTCCATACAAGGCGATATATTAATTATCCCATATGTGGAATTCAAGATAGAGAGAAATGTTATTTTTCTTCTGCTAATTGGTTGCTTGACCAAATGTACTATAAATGATGTTATTATTGTATGAGATATAGAGAAATGTTATTGTTCTTCAATTATTGAGATGATAGAAGTACTACTTAGCAGTTTTGTCTCTGACCGAACGAAGCTCTCGAGGAAGAAGGGATAAATAAGTGTTGGGCCGAACTTACTCTTCTGCTAATTGGTTGCTTGACCAAATGTACTATAAATGATGTTATTATTGTAGGAGATATAGAGAAATGTTATTGTTCTTCAATTATTGAGATGATAGAAGTACTACTTAGCAGTTCTGTCTCTGACCGAACGAAGCTCTCGAGGAAGAAGGGATAAATAAGGGATAAACAAAGCTGATAGAAACACTACTCTTTCTAAAATAGCATAATTATACATATGTTCTTAGGCCAGAAGATATGTACACTTATAGAAGGGTCTAAATTCTTACCCCGCATACTTGCTCAAACAAAAGATTCTTGAAAAAAACATATATTTTCAATGCGACGTTGTTTTGAATGAGACTCCATGCTACCAAAGTAAATTGTGCATGTACATCTTATTGTAGACAATAAACCTATATGTTTTTACTAAAGGGGATTAAATTTGTTACGGTATGTGCATGCTCATAGCTAAAACATGTTTTTTTACAATGCGCACATGTATTAAAAAAGATGCATGTATTTTCAAATGACATGATTTTGGATGGGACTTTGTGCTACCAAATTAGAATGTGTATATACATCTCATTATAGACAATAAAATCATGCCGCTATTAAATTATAGACATTTAAAGGGGGTTAGTTTTGTTACATTGATTTTGTTTCAAATAGAACTCTGCTATCAAATTTAAATGTGTATATACATCTATTGTAGACAATAAGCCCCCGTTTTTTCCAACTAAGAGAGATTAAATTTGTTGTCATATGTGCTTGCCCATAACAAAATCAACTGAACCATGGATTTCTTTTCATCGCTAGCATGGAATTAGTGGGTCTCTGCGCCATTTGGCGTAACAAAATCAACTAAACCATGTTTTTTCTTAGGTTTCTTATCTTTTCCCTTTTTTTGCAGGAAAAATATGCATGGCCATGTTTCTCATCACGATAACCATGTTTTCAAACTTGCCAAAAAAATACAACCATGCCAACTTTACTCTCTCATCATAGTGCCCATATTTTGAAACTGAACATATTCATATTATGCAAAGTTTCCCTTTTCCCAGACTATTATTTAACAATGTAATAAACATGTTTAAAAAATAGCATGATTTAGTTGAAGGTTCTTGCAGCATGAAACTATTTTCATTGACAACATGTCTTCAGCAGGTCTCTGCGCCATTTGGTGCAACGGGTCAACTAGTGAAGATAGATCTGAAGAGGGAAGAACCCATGAAGATCAACAAGGATGAAAGGATCAAGAAGGCCACGGAGGATCAAGCTCCGGCAGCAGAAGACATCCTTCAACTTGATCATAATCTTCTTACCCCAAGCGAGATCGAAGCTTTCAAGATGATTGAGTTAGCTCATTATCTGAACAAGTATCTCACAAGTGAAAATATTATGTTGAAGGAGCATATTGTTGCACTCAAGGGCATTATCCGCAAGCTGGAGGACCTCTTACGCTCGATGTGTGACTATCCATCATCACCACTACCTTCTTCACCAGCAAAGGAGATATAATCACATGGGTATGGGCACTCCCCTTGGCAACTGCCAAGCTTGGGGGAGGTGCCCCGGTATCGTATCACCATCACACTCCTATCTTTACCGTTTTTCTTAGTTCGATCCTATTAGTAGTACCTTGATCTAGTAGAATAATGTTTATGGCATGTTCTAGTTTTTAGTTTTGCTTTATGATCACTCTATGTAATCGAGTCCGTGAGCTATATAATAAAGATTAGTGTTGAGTCAAGGGTTTGATTATCTTGCTATGATCTTGAGTGAATAAAAGAAAAAGAAAAAGAATAAAAAGGAAACAAAGAGTTCATATTGATCTTATTGAGAGTAATGACTTCACATAGAAAGAGTATGATGATTAAAAGTTGTTGGGAGTTGGCAGACATAGCTTTGGTCATCGTCGCAATTAATAGGAAGTGAGGGAGTCCTGGATTAGGGGGTGTCCGGATGGCTGGACTATAACCTTTGGCCGGACTCCTGGACTATGAAGATACAGGATTGAAGACTTCGTCACGTGTCCGGATGGGACTTTCCTTGGCGTGGAAGGCAAGCTTGGCGATACAGATATGTAGATCTCCTCCCATTGTAACCGACTCTGTGTAACCCTAGCCCTCTCCGGTGTCTATATAAACCGAAGGGTTTTAGTCCGTAGGGACGAACAACAATCATACCATAGGCTAGCTTCTAGGGTTTATCCTCTCACGATCTCGTGTTAGATCTACTCTTGTACTACCCATATCATCAATATTAATCAAGCAGGAGTAGGGTTTTACCTCCACCGACAGGGCCCGAACCTGGGTAAAAACATCGTGTCCCTTGTCTCCTGTTACCATCCGCCTAGACGCACAGTTCGGGACCCCCTACCCGAGATCCGCCGGTTTTGACACCGACAGGAAGTAATGAGGAAAGAGAGGTTTCATATATAAATATATTATCATTGACATCTTTTATGATTGGGAGCGCTCATTAAAATATGACATGCTAAAGAGTTGATGTTGGACAAGGAAGACAATGTAATGGGTTATGTTTTCTTATATCTGAGATAAAGCATGTTGTCACGGATCATCCAACATGTTGAGCTTGCCTTTCCCCCTCATGCTAGCCAAATTCTCAGCACCAAGTAGAGATACTACTTGTGTTTCCAAAACCCTTAAACCAGTTTTGCCATGAGAGTCCACCATACGTACCTATGGATTGAGTAAGATCCTTCAAGTAAGTTGTCATCGGTGCAAAGCAATTAAAATTGCTCTTTAAATATGTATGATTGATTGGTGTGGAGGAAATAAGCTTTATACGATCTTGTGATGTGGAAGAAATAAAAGCGACGGACTGCATAATAAAGTTTCATATCACAAGGGGCAATATAAAGTGACGTTCTTTCGCATTAAGATTTTGTCCATCCAACCATAAAAGCGCATGGCAACCTCTGCTTCCCTCTGCGAAGGGCCTATCTTTTATTATTATCCTCTACCTTATGCAAGAGTCATGGTGATCTTCGCCTTTCCTTTTTACATTTTATCCTTTGGCAAGCACAGTGTGTTGGAAAGATCCTGATAGATATACCTAATTGGATGTAAGGGAGCATGAGTTATTATTGTTGACATTACCCTTGAGGTAAAAGGTTGGGAGGCGAAACTATAAGCCCCTATCTTTCTCTGTGTTTGATTAAAACTCCGTAACCACAAGTATCGCATGAGTGTTAGCAATTATGAAGGACTAAATGATAGTTGAGTATGTGGACTTGCTATTAAGCTCTGACATAGACTATTTCTGATGTTATGATAAATTGCAATTGCTTCAATGACTGGGATTATAGTTTGTTGGTTCTCAATAAAGTTTATGATTCGTACCTTTGCATTATGAATAGATTATTACTTGAGCAAAAGAAATCATATGACAATATCTATATATGTTGTTGTTATGAGAATAATCATGATGCCTTCATGTCTGTATTTTATTTTTATCGACACCTCTACCTCTAAACATGGGGACATATTTATCGTTATCGGCTTTCGCTTGAGGACAAGCATGGTCTAAGCTTGGGGGAGTTGATACGTCCATTTTGCATCATGATTTTATATCGATATTTATTGCATTATGGGCTGTTATTACACGTTATGTCACAATACTTATGCCTATTATCTCTTATTTTACAAGGTTTACATAAGGAGGGAGAATGCCGACAGCTGGAATTCTCAATGGAAAAGGAGCAAATATTAGAGACCTATTCTGCACAACTCCAAAAGTCCTGAAACTCCATGAAAGTCATTTTTGGAAATAATAAAAAATATTGAGCGGAAGAAGTTCACCAGAGGGGGGCTCACCTGACCACGAGGGTGGGGGGCGCGCCCCCTCTACCTCGTGGGCCCCCCGGTTGCTCTCCGATGGCCATCTTCTACTATATGAGGTCTTTCGTCGAGGAAAAAATCATAAGCAACCTTTCGGGACGAAACTCCGCTGCCACGAGGCGGAACCAATCTAGGGCTCCGACAGAGCTATTCTACCGGGGACACTTCTCTCTGGGAGGGGGAAATCATCGCCATCGTCATCACCAACGCTCCTCTCATCGGGAGAGGGCAATCTCCATCAACATCTTCACCAGCACCATCTCATCTCAAAACCCTAGTTCATCTCTTGTATCCAATTCTTGTCTCCAAGTCCGGGATTGGTACTAGTAGGTTGCTAATAGTGTTGATTACTCCTTGTAGTTGATGCTAGCTGGTTTATTTGGTGCAAGATCATATGTTCAGATCCATCATGCATATTAATACCCCTCTGATTATGAACATGAATATGCTTTGTGAGTAGTTACGTTTGTTCCTGAGGACATGTGAGAAGTCTTGTTATTAGTAGTCATGTGAATTTGGTATTCGTTCGATATTTTGATGAGATGTATGTTGTCTAGCCTCTAGTGGTGTTATGTGAACGTCGACTACATAACACTTCACCATTATTTGGGCCTATAGGAAGGCATTGGGAAGTAATAAGTAGTTGATGGGTTGCTAGAGTGACAGAAGCTTAAACCCTAGTTTATGCGTTGCTTCGTAAGGGGCTGATTTGGATCCATATGTGTCGGGGAGGCTGATCGTACCCACGGACACCTATGGGGCCGGTGCAGCGGGCCCCTTTGTGGTTCGGAGGGGGGCGGAGGTCGCACGAAGAGTGGATCGAGGCGATGCACACGAGCGGTTTACCCAGCTTCGGAGCTCTCCGGAGAGATAAAACTCCTACTGCTGCCTGTTTGATCTATTGTGTTCTTGCTAGGGAGCAATGCGAGCTACAAAACCTAAGCGTGAGTGTATCTAGTCTATGGCCAGTCGAATGAACTGAACCTTGCGAAAGACGCGAACCGAACCCCCTCTACGTTGCACTCGGGCCTCCCTTTATATGCTCAAGGGGTCTCCGACAGGTGGCAACATAGGCGGGGGTACGAATGTAAACACAGGGGTTGGTACACCTACTTGAGCGATTATGCGGTGCAAAAATACCTAACTCTGACGGCAAGGGACAAAAGCAATAAATGCCTGTCGTTGTCGCCCAAACAGTGTAACAGAGACCGTCAGGTGCGCCTCCGCTCGCCACGATGGCGAGCCTGTCAGCGCCGCTCGTCACGCGCCCATGGAACGGTCCCATGGCGACACGTCGCTGGGTGAGCTGGAGCGGAGTCGGAGAGGAGTTGCATGCCGCGGCAAGCGCCTTGCCGCGGCCGAATCCTTGTCACGCCCGGAGACTTGTCGCGCTCCGAGCCTTCCTGGCAAGCTCCTCTTGCCGGGTCCTTGTCTTCTGTGTGCCTGGAGTGGCCTTCCCGACAAGCTTCTCTTGTCGGGGCCTTGTCTTCTCAATCTAATACTTTGTTCTTGAATGGCTCCAAGGGAGCCACGGAGGAGATTGGCGGTGACGAGGCAAACCTTGCCGCTGGTGCTGCAATCGTCTGCGTGCACGAGTACGGGATACTAGGGTACCCTACTCTAGTACACCGGCAGTGAGCGCCCGGGCTGGGCATTACTGCGGTGCCGGCGCTTGTCGGGCCAGGCCCAGGCTGTACTGCGGACACGCTGCCTCGAGCACGCTGCAACCTGCCCCGGACCCACCACGATCCCCACTAACGGCACGCACCGGACGTGGCGTCGTGCGAAGATCGTGGCGCGGTCGTGGGGGTTCTTTATTAATATAAGCGGAGCGTCCGCCCCTCCTCCCCTTTATAAGCGGAGAAGCGGAGGCAGGCCGACCACTCCTGCCATTGCCGTCTTGTCAAGAAACCACCGCCGCTCCCCTCGTCTTCTCCGGTGCGAAGAGAGCAACGCCCCGCCCCCTTTCGCCACAAGCACACTCACCGCCGTCGACCTCCTCCGCCCCCCCTCGCCATGGCCCCGAAGGCCGATAAGGAGAAGGGCGTCAAGTCGGCCGAGGCGCAGCGGCTCGCGGCGCTGCGCAAGGAGCGAGCCGTCTTCCCCCCGCAGCTCGGCGCACGGGAGCTGCGGGACGTCTACTATCTTTTCTGGTGGACGGTGACTCGGGCGCATCCGTGCACGAGGGTGCTCCCCGCCTCCGCCGCTGATCTGGCCCCAACAGGGTACCCTTTCTTCGCCCTTTTCTTCTATTGCGGTCTTTGCCCGCCGTATTCCGAGTTCTTTTGCGACATAATGAACACCTTCGGCCTCCACCTCCTTGATTTCACCCCAATGCCATCTTGACCATGGCCGTTTTCGCACATTTGTGCGAAAACTTTGTCGGGGTCCACCGAATGTGGCACTCTTCCGCCATTTCTTTGTCCCCAGCGTCGAGAGAGGAGAGCCCCTTGCGGAGGGATAGCTCAGGTCTCTAGGATCGGCAAGAAAGAGGCCTACCTAGAGGGGGGAGTTCCGGAACAAGTGGGAGGAGTGGAGAGCCAACTGGTGCTGGGTCGTAGAGGAGGACCCACAACCCTTCACCGCCGTGCGCCAAACCCCAATTGCGCGCGGCAAGGATTGGAGTAACTTGGCGCCGGAGGATGCAAGGCTGAAGATAGCTGTGACCCGAATTTTGCGCCTCAGGCTTGCCGGATTAACTATTGGCGCAGTTGGCGCAGACTTCATTCGCCGCCGCATCGCTCCCTTGCAGTAAATGAGGAGGCCTGCTTGGGAGTTCCAGAATGCGGCGGACATCATGAGGCTGCGCCCGGGCCTGAATTGGAACTTAACCGTCATGGAGCTGGATTCAGTGCTCCTCGAGCTGTTCAAGAACGACCCCGAACACCCAGAGTGGTTCAGGTTGCCGCGAGGGGTCGTCCCACTGTGCAACAACTCAGCGCTCGACCGCATCCGTGCCATGATGCCACTGTGCGACTCCCACTGGATCGTCCCAACCTGGCAGGAGCCCCCCGACGAGGTCGTGCAGCAATTCTTCGACAACTTGCAAGAGGTGCCGATCCGCTCCGACGAGCAGAAGAGGCTCACCCGAGACACCACCGAGAAGGAGATGGCGTGGATCGCCACCAGAGCGGAGGAGGCGGCAGCAGCCGCCGCCGGAGCCTTCGGGTTCACCGTGGAGGAGGCGGACGCGCGAAGGCGGCAAGCGCTACCGGCGAGGGAGGTCGCGGCGAGGACGAGCTTGTCGAGCTCGAGGCCGGGACGAGTGGACCCGCCGAGGGCGCTTCTTCCCCGCCGCAAAGCGACTTGCCACTGAGCCCTCGCTCCGCCGAGGAGGCGTCTCCGCAGGTCGGAGACGAGCCGGGCGATGGTCGGCCCACTGCAGCGCCGCCGACGCGCTCCACCGCGGCAAGCGAGGTTGCTGGAGCGCGCTAAACTGCAGCGACAATCGGGCGGAATCTTCTCAGCCGCCGCCGACGCCTCGCCAAGCGGCCAAGAGAGCCCACTTCGCCTCGTCTCACCGGAGGCGAGCCGGAGTTCGACTTCTCCGCGCTCAGCTCCGAGGAGGAAGGCGAAGAGTAAGCTGCTCGAGATTGTGCTTGTATGTCTTCAATTTTATTGCTTCATCTTGAATCTGATTTGCTTCGTTCTGGACTCTTTCCTTTTCGTGACGCCAGCCCAGAGCGGCGAAGAGGGCCAAGATCCCGACGGTCGTTGTCGAGGACGATTCTCCCGTGGCTGACGGGGACACGTCCGAGACCGCCTTTGCGGACCAGCAACCCTTCCCAGAGCAGCCCCAGAGTAAGTGTGCAGTTTTCTTCTTGCTATTGGGCGTGCGGGGTGCCTTCTTTGTTGATATCGGTGTGTGCTTGTGCAGGCAGAGCAGTCTCATCAGGAGTGCTCGGAAGCCGCCTCCGAGATCCTGCCGCTGCCACTACGCCCGCCAAGGGAGGACTTCCCGGCAAGGGAGCTCCCTCCGACAAGGGAGGCCACCCGGCAAGGAGGCCACTCCGGCAAGGGAGGCTACCCGGCAAGGGGCGGCGCCAAATGACCCTCCGGTGTTCGAGGCCATGGCTGCGGATCCCGTTGCAGGTAACTCCTTACGAAAATGTCCCTTGGGCTTGCTTTCTTTTGTTTCTCTTTTGGATATCTGCTTGATCGCTCCTTCTTCGTCTGACGCAGACCCGATGGAGGTCGAGGCCGCCGGCGAGGAGGAGACGCGCGGCAACACCGACGAGGCCGCCGTCGAGGAAGAAGAGGTCATCGTCATGGAAGAAGAGGCCGTCGCCGACGAGCCTGTTGGCGAGGAGGCCACCGAGGTTGCCGACGCAGAGGCCGGCGAGGGGTCGGGCGGTCGTACCGACGGCCCTGAGGCCGCAGGAGCGGCAAGCGCTACACCGACAGCCGACTCCCCCGCCACGCTGGTGTCGCCCGAGGAGCCCTACCTGGCGCCTACGAAGGAGGCGGGCGTCTTCATCAAGCTCCCCGAACCGAGTTCTGTGGCGCCCGGTCGGCGAGACCTTCGACGGCGAGCTACTCGCGCCCGCTGGCCGACTGGTGCATGCGCCAAGCAGCAGCAAGGGCGAAGTCCGAGGAGGAGCAGCCGAAGAAGCTGTTGTCTCTCTACCGCACCCGCCAGCCAAGTTAGAGACCGGGAAGCCCTTGTCGCGAGGCGGGGAGCGGACATAGAGAAGCGCCGAGGAGCTCCGAGCGCCAACAAAGAAGCCCTCCGTGGCGTGGCGGAAGTGCGGGGCAACTTCATGAGAGCGCACGGCCTTCATCCTTGAGAAGGCCGCAGCTGATGAGGAGCAGCGGCTGGCTGCCGTGAAGCTCGCCGCGCAGGAAAGCGAGTTGGCGCAGCGGAAGGTCAACCTGGACAGCCACGAGGAGGACCTTTCCGCGCGTGAGGAGTCGCTTGGCGGGGCGCCAGAAGCGGGCGACGCCGCCGCAGCCGCCGAGGTCGCCAAGGAAGAGCTGAAGGCGAAGGTGGCACAGCTGGAGGCCACCCTCAAGAAGAGCGGCGAAGAGCTTGCCGTGCTCAAGCGTGAGAGAAGGACGCCCATACGCTGGGCGAAGCTGCAGGTCCGTCTCGCCGACAGGCCAAGGAGCTCGACGCCGCCAAGGACTCCAAGGCGGATCTGCAATGAAATCGACCACTCTGACGCAGACATTGGATGGTGCCAGAGAGCGGGAGGCGGGCTTGTTGGAGGCGATCAAGGCCAAGGAGGAGCTCTTTGGCGGATCTGTCTCCGCCCGAGAACACCTTGAGGGAGAGCGTGGAGCACTGGACCGAAGGTCTTGTGGACACTGCTACCGACATCCACAACGAGCTGATGGAGCTGGGGATGGGGGACCTCGCGTACTCCTCCGACGAGCATCTCCAACCCAGCGTCAAGCTCAGCCTGTTCTTCAAAGGCGTGGTGACGGGTCTCCGGCGACTCCGGGAAGAGGTCCCGAAGCAGCTGGCTGAGGAATCACGCCAGTGCGTGCGAGGGCCCTCGAGAAGGTGTTGATGAAGGTGGCCTTCCGCAACCCGGGCCTCAACCTCAACGGCGTACTCAGATCCTTGCCGGCCGAAGCCAACGTGGAGGAGCTCAAGGCCCTTGTCGCACCCAATGTGGACAAGGTGAACAAGATCGAGAGGATTGAGGGCGACCGCGTGGACTAGGCCGCCAACCTTATCTTTCCCTTGTCGCTGCTGATCATGTTTAGAAAACTTTGTTAGATCAACGACAAGTTATTCTGTAATATACTCTATCTTAGGTGAATCGATCAATGCAACGTTATTTCCTCTACTTGATTTCTGGCTTTGTATGTTTTTGCCCTACGCTTTTCAGGGAAACTTGCCGGTGCAGGCACCCTTGCCGCGAGCGCCGAGTGCGGAACTTCAGCAGCCTGGCAAGGGGTCGCTACCGACAAGTAACCTTTGTCAGCGGACTAGTCGCGGCTCACTTAAGTTGTTGAGCGGACTCGAAACAAAGTAAGGGCGCGACCAGTCACGATTTGGTTCCTCCGCGCACAGGTTTTTCATACAAAGCGCGGTCGTTCAAGGAAGATAACTTTACAAATTTATTACTGATCTGAATCGATCGATGCAATGTTATTTCCTCTACTTGATTCCTTCCTTTGTACTTTTCTGCCTTACGCGTTTCAGGGAAACTTGCCGGTGCAGGCACCCTTGCCGCGAGCGCCGAGTGCGGAACTTCAGCAGCCTACTGGCGGGGTCGCTACCGACAAGCAACCTTGTCGCGGACTAGCCGCAGCTCACTTAAGTTGTTGAGCGGACTCGAAACAAAGTAAGGGCGCGACCAGTCACGATTCGGTTCCTCTGCGCACAGGTTCTCCATACAAAGTACTATCGTTCGAGGAAGATAACTTAAAAATTTGAAAATTGATTGCTCAGACTTTGGCAACTTAGCTTTTCGGTCTCTTGCTGCCCGATGAGGTGAATCTTCCTCGAGCGGTGTCTGGTCCATAGTATTATCTCCTCCTTCCCCCCTGGTTAACTTGTGCGCGAGGGAGCCTCCTTTTCTTTGCGACAAGAGAAAGAAGAGGAAATAACGTTATGGAGCCCAGTGGCTCGATTTTGCTTACCGGGTGTGGTTGCTGCACAAAGTGTTAGCCAAAACATGCAATAAATTGATGAAAGCATGAACTTGACGGGTTGTGCGCAACACATGGGCTTTATCGATGCATCGGGTCTGCGCCCGGCTTTGTACAAAGGATCACATGCAACATGGGCAAGACTTGTACAAAAGGTGGTTGCCGGACGGGTCCCGACAACCGTGCTTTATGGGTAAAACTTACGAAGATGCTCAATGTTCCAGGAGTTGCTCACGGAATGCCATCTTCGGTCTCAAAGCGGACAGCGCCAGGCCTAGTGACTCGTTTCACCCGATAAGGGCCTTCCCACTTCGGTGTCAACTTGTTTGAATTCTTGGCGGACTGAACGCGCCGAAGAACAAGGTCGCCTTCCTCGAGACTTCTGGCATTAACCCTGCGGCCATGGTAGCGACGCAGGGCCTGCTGGTAGCGAGCGGCTCGCACAGCAGCCTGAAGACGATCCTCCTCAAGGAGCAGCGCGTCATCTTGTCGCAGCTGCTCTTGCTCAAACTCATCATAAGCGAGCACTCGAGGTGACCCGTATCACGAAGTTCCGTGGGGAGAACTGCCTCGCTCCATAGACTAGAGCAAAGGGTGCACGGCCGGTGGCTCGATTTGGCGTCGTCTGATCGACCAAAGAACCACCGGCAGCTCCTCGATCCAGCTTTCTTCCGCACTTGTGCAGCCTGTCGAAAGTTACGGTCTTGAGCCTGCGCAGCACTTCAGCATTTGCCCTCTCTGCTGACCGTTGCTTCTTGGGTGAGCAACGGAAGCGGCACCTTGGCGCCAAGGTCTTGGACGTCGCATGAAGGTGCGACTCGTAAATTGTGTGCCGTTGTCGGTGATGATCCTGTTAGGGATTCCGAAACGGCAAACAATCGACCTGAAGAACTTGACTGCTGATCGTGCTGTCACCTTCCTCACTGCTTCCACTTCCGGCCACTTTGTGAACTTGTTGATGGCAACTTACAAGTACTCAAAGCCCCGACTTTCGGGGAAGGGGCCGAGGATGTCGAGCCCTGCACCGAAAATGGCCGTGATAAAGGGATCATCCGGAGAGCTTGAGCTGGCTGGTGTATCTGTTTGGAATGGAACCGCACGCTTCACACTTGGTTACTTGTGCAGTTGCATCCTGGAGGGCTGTCGGCGGAAGAAACCTTGCCGGAAAGCTTTGCCGCAAGTGCTCTTGGCGCCAATATGGTGACCACATATGCCTCCATGTATCTCTCGCCAACAGCTTCATCCATCTTCCCCGGGAATACACTTCAATTTCACACCGTTGAGTCTTCTTACATGCAGATGCTGTCGACAAACCGGTACATACTTGATCGCCGGGCTACTCTTTCCGCTTCTTCCTGCTCTTCGGGAAGTTCTCCGTCTGAAGGAAATGGACAATCTGCTGCGCCCATCTTTGGAGCTTGTGGCTCGACAACAAGGACTAAAGGCACATCTGCTGCTGCGGAACATCAGCTTCCACGGCAAGGACCTGCGGCCCTGCCGGAGCTTGATGCTCCCGACAAGCTGCTTGCCGGAGCAAGACTTGTCGGAACGTCGCTTCAACGAAACAAACCACAGGGTGCAGCTTGAGCATCGCTTCCTCAAAGACTGCTGGTGTTGATCTTGGGGACCTTTGCAACGACGGCTTTGGGAAGCTCATTGGAAAGTAGTCACCAGAGGCCAACTTCCTCTTCTTGCTCATCCGGTCGATGGTGTTACGGTTGGCTGAGTCAGCTTGAGCACGAAAATCCCCGATTCCACAGGTAACTTAAGTGCAGCGACTTTGGCGAACCGTCGGCAATATCATTCTCGAGCTCTTGGAACATGTTCCATTTGCAGGCCGTCAAAGTGCTCTTCTAGCTTCCTCACTTCATCAACGTAGGCTTCCATCAACGGACTCTGGTAATCTTTGTTGACTTGGCGGACTGACGAGTTGCGAGTCACCCACGACAATAAGCTTCTTGATCCCAAGGTCCACTGCGATCCCGAGACCGCAAGCAAACCTTCATACTGCAGTATTGTTTGTCGCTTGCTCCTTGGGAAAGTGCATCCGGACGACGTACTTGAGGTGCTCTCCGGTGGGTGCGATAAGCGACGCCGCAAGACCGACGCCTTTGCAGTAGAAGGCACCATCAAAGTACATCAGCCACTCTTTGCTTGCTTCTTTGACGGGAATGCTCGTCTCGGAATCTCTTCATCCGGCGTTGGCGTCCATTCTGCTATGAATTCTGCCAACGCTACGCTTTTGGATAGTTGATGTGCTTTCAAACTTGAGACCAAAGCTTGACAGCTCCAAAGGCCCACTCGACAATCCTGCCTGCCGCTCGGATTCTCGCAAGATCCTCTTCTGGGAAAGCGGTGACAACCGTGTGATCTCATGTGCTTGGAAGTAGTGGCGCAGCTTTCTCGAGGCCATGAGGAGGCCGAAAAGCAATTTCTGCACACCAGAATACCTTGACCTAGCCCCCTGCAGGAGGGAACTGACAAAGTAGACCGGGCGCTGCACCACCCTCTTCTGTATTTGTTCATGTGTCTGCGCGGACTCATCCTTGTCGGGACCAGAGCTTGTCGGCGAAGCCCCCTGCTTTTCGCTGGACGTGCTTGCCGCGGTTGCTGGCTCGTCATCCACCTCCCTCTCCGCCACTAACGCAGCACTAACCACTTGATTGGTTGCTGCTATATATAGCAGCAACTTCTCTTGTGGCCTAGGCGCGACAAGTGTTGGAGTGGAGGACAGGTATCTCTTCAAGTCCTACAGCGCAACCTCCGCTTCGGGAGTCCATTTCACTGGACCTGCCTTTTTCAAGATCTTGAAAATGGCGAGGTGCGCCAAGCAGACCTAGAAATAAACCTGCCGAGAGCAGCCACGAACCGCAAGCCTTCGTACATCCTTGACGCGCTTTGGTGCTTCAATCTGCTCGATGGCCTTGATCTTGTCGGGATTAGCTTCAATCCCCGCCGAGACACGAAGAACCCGAGAAGCTTGCGGAAGGGACTCCAAACACGCACTTCTCGGGGTTGAGCTTGAGATTGATCTTGCGGAGATTTGCAAAGGTCTCGGCCCAAATCTTGAACCAAAGTTGCTTTGTCCTTGCTCTTGACCACTATGTCATCCATGTAGGCTTCTACATTTCTGCATTTGCGGCTCAAAAGCGCCATGGACTACCCTTGCAAATGTTGAACCGCATTCTTCAAACCGAAAGGCATCCGTATGAAAAAAGATGTGCCACATGGTGTGATGAATGCGGTCTTCTCTTCATCTTCTTCAGCCATGAAGATCTGATGGTATCTCGAGTAGGCATCAAGAAACGAAGCAGATCACATCCAGTGGAGTCAACAATCTGGTCAATGCGCCGCAAGGGAAATGGATCTTTGGGGCAAGCTTTATTAACATCCGTGAAGTCAATACAAAGTCTCCATTTCCCATTTGCCTTGGCGACGACTACAGGATTGGCCAACCACGTTGGATGGAGCACTCCTCCGACGCAGGCTGCCGCCCAGTTTCTTGATCTCTTCGCTATGAATTCTTGGCGGTCCACCGCTTGCTTCCTGTCTTTTTGCTTGACGGGCCGCGCAAGATGAGGACAACGGCCAAAGCGGTGCTCAATCACTTTCCTAGGAACACCGGGGATATCAGACGGTTGCCATGCAAACACGTCGACATTCGCCCGCAGGAAAGCAACGAGCGCACCTTCCTATTTGGCGTCGAGAGAGGCACTCATGGTGAAGGTACCACCAGTGCCGTCCTCCTTGGCGGGCACCTTCTTGGTCTTCGGCGGAGCCACCATCTTCTTGCACTTGCCGGTGGAGCTCGATGGTGCGTCCTCGACGGTAGCGCAGCACCAAGAGGCGCGCTTGCCGGAGTGAGCATCGAGCCCTTGCCGGACTTGGACTTGGTCTTCTTCCCGGGAGCTTCAGCGGCAAGTGTCCGGCAATCTGTCGCCGCTGCATCCCGGAAGATCTTGTCGGCACAGATAAGGGCATCCTTCTCGTCGCCATGGACAGAGATGACGCTTATCGGGCCCGGCATCTTGAGTAGGTTGTAGGCGTAGTGAGAGGCTGCCATGAACTTGGCGAGCGCTGGACAGCCAAGTATCCCATTGTAAGGCAATGGGAAATTTGCGACGTCAAACGTAACCCTCTCAGTCCTGAAGTTCAGCTCGCTGCCAAATGTGACCGGCAACGTAATCTTCCCCTTCGGCTTGCTCCTTCCCGGATTGATTCCTTGGAAGGTTCCGGTCTTTTCGAGCTTCATTGCCGAGATTTGAAGCTTGGAGCACCGCGGAGGAGATCAGATTCAAGCGGCCCGCCGTCAACTAACATTTTTGTGACCTTGAGGTTGCGGATGGTTCGAGAGACCAACATCGGCAAGCACCCGACCGCAGTTATGCGATCAGGGTGGTCCTCAATATCAAAAATGATAGGCGTGCTGGACCACTTAAGAGGCTTGGCGACTCTACGGATGGTTCCGCTGCATTGACCTCCCGCATCCATTGTTTGAGTTGGCGGTGGGAGGTGTGCAGGGAAGCACCTCCGTCAACGCAGAGAACCTCTGTGGCTTTCTGAAACTCCTGCTCGTCGGTGTAAATGCGTCCTCCATATCTTCGTCGTCATCATCATCTTCATCCTTGTCGCAGCCGCTGGGAGGTCGATCTCCTTGTCGCTGCTTGGCCTTGTCATGGCGTCCTCCCGGCCGGATGTTTCTTGCTTGCTCCCCAAAGACATTCTGGGCCTTCTCCTTGTCTCGCCGCCGTACTCAGCTCTCTGCATTCGACGAGCTGCTCAACCTTCTTGCAGCTCGGAGACCGTGGCCCTTGGTGCGGTGGATCTTGCAGTATTGCCTGCCGGAGCCGTCCTGCTTGTCGGCGGCCGCCACCGACTGGTGGTTGGCGTCAGCGGCAACCTCCTTGCCGGAGCCGCCAGCCTTGGCGTTCTTGTCGCCGCCTCCGTTGCCGGACTGCTCGACAGCTAGCACCTCTCTGCTTTTCTTCTTCCTGTTGCCTCGCCGCCGGCCCTTCTTTGCCGGGGCGGTGTCATCACTGTCAGATCCTGCTTCTGCATTCTCTCACGGGAGTCTCCTCCTTCCTCGGTAGCGTGCACACTTGTCGGCCAAGGCGTGCAGCTCATCGACGTCCTTGACTTTGCTCATTGCCATCTCCTCCTCATCCTGCGGTTCCGCACATTACGATGAAATGCGCCGATCACCGCGGCAGGGTGGACGTCTCGATGTTGTAGTGCACGGCTGAATCTCCGGATGAACTTGCGCAGGGACTCTCCTTCCTTCCGGGCGAGCAAGTGAAGGTCGCTCTCTTGGCCATGAGGTTTGTGGCCACCGTGAAGGCGCCAACAAACCGATGGCACAGATCTGCCAAGAGGATATGGAGCTGTCCGGCAAGTGCATGAGCCAAGATCTGACGTTGGGCTTGAGCACGAGCAGGAAGTAGTTGGCGAGGATCTTGTCGTCTCGTCCCCCCGCAGCCTGCACCGCGATGGTGTAGATGCTAAGGAACTCCGACGGATGCGTCCTGCCGTCATACTTCTCCGGCACGTCGGGTTTGAAGTTTTTCTGGCTGGGCCACTGGACTTGCCGCAGCTCACGAGTGAACGCAGGGCAACCTACCGCGTACCACAAGTCGCGTGGCCCCTCCGGCGCGTGCATGTCAACAGAAGGCCAATGGCGCTTGTCGGATGACGTCGCGCTTCTCTTCGACGCCGATGCGAGTTCGGCGTCCTCTTGTTGTCGCTCATGAAGAACTTGGCGCGGGTCGCGGCGAGCGCGCGGATCGGACGACGCAGTGGAGGCACTGTCGAGTTGGATCAGTTGGCTCGGCGCACTGGTCCGTCTTGTCGGTGAGTGCATGGTGGTTGCAGCTCCGACAGTCTGCCGCCACCGGCTCGCGTGCCTTGTCATCTCGCCGCGGCAACGATGGGGTTGGTTGCCGCTGGGCGCCGTGCTGGCAAAGCCGATGAGGCTCGGATAGTGGCCCTCCACTCGTCGACCTTGTCGGCCGTCGGAGGGTAGTCGAGGAGCAGCTGAGCTCGCCAGAGCTTCGCTGGAGTAGTGGGCGGCATTGGAGAACGGTGCAAGGAGCGGGGCGGCGCCGGACTTCTAACTACGTTAGAAGGAGCGGCGCCCGTCCGGCGACCGTATCTCACTAGCGCCCGGCATGTTGGCGCGCATGCTGGTCTTGAGGGTCTCGATCCAGCTAACGTATGGCGTTGTGAACGCCATGACGTTGTTGGTCCCGCGTCTCTGAGACGGGCGCTGGGGATCTTGTGACGCCGAGGTTTGCGGTGCCTTGTCCTTGGACTTGGCAACGTCGCGAGCACCTTCGTCGGCGCCCGTTCCTCCGCCAGCGTCTGCACCACCACCCGTTTGCTGCGGTGAGGGTGGGCATGACGCGGACGGCTCTGCTGCCGCCGAAGCCTTCTTCTTCGGTGGCATGCTGAGGAAGATGTTGATGACGTTGCTCGTGTGAACGCCGGATCAGATTCACACGGCCTCGCCGCCCCCTACCTGGTGCGCCAGAGATGTCGGGGAGGCTGATCGTACCCACGGACACCTATGGGGCCGGCGGAGCGGGCCTTTGTGGTTCGGAGGGGGCGGAGGTCGCATTTAAGAGCGGATCGAGGCGATGCACACGAGCGGTTTACCCAGCCGGAGCTCTCCGGAGAGATAAAACTCCTACCGCTGCACTGTTTGATCTATTGTGTTCTTGCTAGGGAGCAATGCGAGCTACAAAACCTAAGCGTGAGTGTATCTAGTCTATGGCCACCGAATGAACTGAACCTTGCGAAGACGCGAACCGAACCCCCCTACGTTGCACTCGGGCCTCCCTTTATATGCTCAAGGGTCTCCGGCAGGTGGCAACATAGGCGGGGTACGAATGTAAACACAGGGGTTGGTACACCTACTTGAACAAAGGTACAGTGCAAAAATACCTAACTCGACGGCAAGGGACAAAAGCAATAAATGCCATCGTTGTCGCCCAAACAAAGGTAACAGAGACCGTCAGTGCGCCGCTTCGCCACGATGGCGAGCAGCCTGCCGCCGTCGCCGCTGCTCTCCGCTGGCTGCATGCTCGACACGCCCATGGAACGGTCCCATGGCGACACGTCGCTGGGTGAGCTGGAGCGGAGTCGGAGAGGAGTTGCATGCCGCGGCAAAGCGCCTTTGCCGCTGCCGAATCTTGTCGCGCCGGAGACTTGTCGCGCTCGAGCCTTCCGGCAAGCTCCTCTTGCCGGGGCCTTGTCTTCTGTGGTGCTGGGTGGCCTTCCCGACAAGCTTCTCTTGTCGGGGCCTTGTCTTCTCTATCTCATACTTTGTTCTTGAATGGCTCCAAGGGAGCCACGGAGGAGATTGGCGGTGACGAGGCAAACCTTGCCGCGGGGTGCTGCAACTGCCCGTCCACGAGTACGGGATACTAGGGTACCCCTACTCTAGTACACCGACAATATGTTTCATGCTATGGTTAAGTTTACCTTAATACTTTTGTTGTAGTTGCGGATGCTTGCAATAGATTTTAATCATAAGTGGGATGCTTGTTCAAGTAAGAACAACACCCAAGCACTGGTCCACCCACATCAAATTATCAAAGTACCAAACGCGAATCATATGAACGTGATGAAAACTAGCTTGACGATATTCCCATGTGTCCTCGGGAGCGCTTTTCTCTATATAAGAGTTTGTCCAGGCTTGTCCTTTGCTACAAAAGGATTGGGCCAACTTGCTGCACTTTATTTACTTTTGTTACTTGTTGCTCGTTACAAATTATCTTATCACACAACTATCTGTTACCACTTATTTCAAGATGCTTAAGAGAATACCTTGCTGAAAATCGCTTATCATTTCCTTCTGCTCCTCGTTGGGTTCGACACTCTTACTTATCGAAAGGACTATGATAGATCCCCTATACTTGTGGGTCATCAGGGAATACGGAGGAAAGCCTCGCACGTTGTTGGGGATATTACTACTGAGTGTAAACCGGCCAGGACAGGCCGGGTTAACTTCATCAGTAGTTGAGTATGCTAGAAGCCCATGAAGGCAGATAGGATGTTAGATATAGGCCCATGGCCCAGAACCGGTTTATGGCCTGCAACCGTGAACCGGTATTGGTATGTAACTTGTATGGTAAGATAGAAAGAGCAGAGACCGAACCAGACACGTTTATGAGCCGGTCTCGGGACTCTGTAAACCGAAGGGTGTCACCCATGTATATAAGGGGACGACCCGGCGGTGGATCAGGACAACAGACAACAACTCGAGACTCAGGCAAAGCGTATTCGCTCCCTGGTCATCGAAACCCCATCAATTCCATCACAACTAGACGTAGGCTTTTACCTTCATCGTAAGGGGCCGAAATAGTATAAAACTCTCTTGCGTCCCTTGTCCGCTTTAACCCCTTTAAGCTAACCCGTAGCGATGGCTCCACGGCTAAGTCCTTTCGCAAGGACATCTGCCGTGACAAAACAATGACAGTTGGCGCCCACCGTGGGGCTATCGCACGATGGTTTCAAGTTCTTGGAGGGCAACTTCGAAGGACTCAAGGGTTAAGCTGTGGGCCGGATAACCAAGAGTCGTCGAGGCAAGCTCTACATCGACGATGTAGGATGGGGCCCCGAGGCCAGCTCAATTGAGTACGGGTACCGGGTCCCCTTTGGTGGCATACACGTTTTCATTGGCAAGATCGGCGAACCGGGCCCTGAGCCGGACATCTGCACCGACCTCGTCGAGACGGCTCAGCGTGCGCGATCTGCCCGGGTCAAGCCTGCCATGAAGCGTGCCTTCGTGCGAGTCATCCATGGAGGGGAGTATGAGGACATATCAGAATGTGGTGGTGAGACCGTCGTTTATTCCGGTGACGAGTCATCGACCGGAGAGACCGAGTCGTTATATCAGCTACAAGATGGCCGGATTGGAGGCTGTTCCGATGGCGATAGTATTCTGGACCCCTCTGATCTGCCACACCGGGTTGGAATCTTCATGGCCGGTACACAGCCGGCGCTCCATTCTTCAACCGCACCAGCAGCGGCGCCTGGGGCAGGAGGCCCTATGCGGCCGCCGGCTCAGGTCTTATCTGACCTATTTGATGCGTTGGCAACACTAATGGCAGAGGTTAACCCGGCTGATCAGGATGCGCACAATGCAGAAGTCACGAAAGTAAGGGATCAGATTACCCAGGCCAAGGCCGATTTGGCAGCTGAGGATGTCAGGATGGCCGCGGAGCAGGCCGCTTTAGATGCACAGGCTTACCGGCTTATGCTGGATCAGAATGCATCGCACGAAGTCCTAAAGAGAAGGCACCGGTCTCGCCTGCCTCCGGTTTATGATGCTAGGAACCTCTTTAACACCCCAAGTGCAGGGACCAGCAACCCGCCGGTAGTAAACCGGGCAGAGGCACCTTGAGCGGGGACGCCGGTTCAGCCCCGTTTGATGGGTCCGCCTCGACAGCGCAACAACGTGACGTAGCCTATTCCAATACCACCGGGTCATTACTCTACTCCAATAGACAATCTTGTTGTTGCCGCTTCACGGCTGGAAGCTATCCCAACCGAAGGCGATTCTCCGGCGGCAATCGAGACGCATCGGGTTAAAGAGCTTCTTCGGACAGCCTTGGGGCAACAGGAGGCTTATTCATACAGCCGTGATCGGATTCATTCCACTCCCCGCCCAAGCCGGAGTTATAGCAGGCGTATGGATGAACTGGCCGTGTCAAGCAATGCGGGGAACCGTGAAACACCCCGTGGCCACAACCGGGCAGGGGGTGCCGGTGATGCTCAGGAAGTGGTGGACCGGGCTCGCGCGCGCAGGGAGGCCGAGTTAGCAGCACAGTATGAAGCACGTCAGCCTACTCCGGTTCGTCCAACCACGGTGAGAGAGTCAGGAGTTACCTCTAGCTCTTGGGGGTGCCGTGTCTCGTCCCGTTGTTGGGCAATGTACGCCTGCCCAATGATTTCAAGGGCCCGCGCAAGGTGCCAAATTACACTGCCGATTTACCCCCGGAGACATGGGTTGAAAGCTATGAGATGGCCATGGAGATGCTGGATGTGGATGATGCAGCCTGTGCGAAGTACTTCACCATGATGCTAGAAGGGACGGCTCGTACTTGGCTAAAAGGTCTACCTCCTAATTCTATCAGATCATGGGCCGAGTTGAGAACCCGGTTTATCCAGAATTTTAAAGATACATGCAAGCAGCCCATGTCGATCGTGGACTTAGCTGCCTGTGTACAGGAGGAAGGAGAATCAACAACCCAGTGGGTGCGCCGGGTCTTAGAAATTTTACATTCATCGGACCGCATCAACGCTGACACATGATTATAACCTTGGAAGGTAATTGCCGGTTTAAGCCTCTGAAGTTGAAGTTGGGATGGATGAAACGCCATTGCACTGACATGGGGACCCTCATGGCCGCTTTAGTAAAGTATGCTGACTCTGATACTACCAAGGATCCCGAGTCGGAAGATGATAAGACAGGGAAGGGAAAGAAGAGCAGCAACGCCAAGGGGCAGCACCACAGCCCAACGGGTCATGGAAACGGCGGAAAACGTAAGGCGAACCACAGCATGGACTTTGTGGCCAATGCCAGTGCGCAGGACAAGGGCCAACGGCGCAAGGGTAAACCGCCCCGGTGCAATGGGGCACCTAACCCTAACCCGGACCGTCTGTCTTACCTATTGAACCAACCCTGCCCGAAACATGGGACGAAGGAGATGCCGGCCACGCACCTCTAGAAGGACTTCTATATCATGCAAGAGTTCAAAAATTCTAATGACTTCCGGTATGATCACGGACCGGGTGATGGTTCAGGCCCCGGGTCTCATGGGCTAGGTTATGGCGGAGGAAATTCCGGTTCAGGCTTCCATGGTAACTAGGGTGGACATACAAATCAAGGAAATCAGGGCAACCAAGGTGGTTACAATAGTCAGCAGCAGCAGTCGGGTTACCAGAGCAATCCAAAGCAGTTGAATAGTGGGCAATATCATGTCTTTACCACTAGCTTGGGCAAGCGGGATCAGAAGCTTCATAGGAGAGTGGTGAGCTCCGTTGAACCGGCGGTGCCCCGTTACTTATGGTGGTCTGAGCAGCCAATTGTATGGAGCAGGGAGGATCATCCACCCCGGGTTGACAATACGGGTCAGTTGGCGTTGGTGGTGGCACCTCAGTTAGGAGGTTACAAGTTCACAAAGGTACTCATGGACGGAGGGAGCAGTATCAATATCCTATATTATGAAACTTTCCGTCGCATGGGGTTAACAGATAAAAATCTTAGACCGTCCAGTACGGTGTTCCATGGAGTGGTGCCTGGTAAATCAGCATATCTTGTTGGCAAGATAGCTCTGGAGGTGGATTTTGGGGACGAGCATGACTCAACATCAGAAACCTTAACCTTTGAAGTGGTGAAGATCAGAAGCCCCTATCACGCCCTGTTTGGACGGCCGGCTTGTGCTAAGTTTACGGCACGACCTTGTTATATCTATCTTCAGCTCAAGATGCCGGGTCACAAGGGAACTATAACTGTCCATGGGAGCCGCAAGATCGCTCTGGAGTGTGAAGAAGGTGATGCGGCTTATGCTGAGTCAGTTTGTGCTGCAGTGGAGTTGAAGTTTTACAGGGATAATGTTGATCCGGCAGATATGACTCTGTTGAAGAAGCCAACTACCGAGAACGACCCGGCCCTGGAGTTCAAATCGGCTGCTGAGACTAAGCTTGTTGACTTCGTACCTGGCGATTCATCCAAGCAGTTCAACATCAGCACAAACTTGGACCCGAAATAGGAAAGCGCGCTCATCGAGTTCATCCGTGAGAATCGGGACATCTTTGCGTGGAAGCCTTCAGACATGCCAGGTGTACCGAGAGTACTCGCTGAGCACACTCTTAATGTGGATCCTAAGTACAAACCGGTGAAGCAGTTTCTCCACCGGTTCAATGAAGAAAGACGCGAAGCTATTGGAGAAGAAGTAGCCAGGCTCTTGGCGGCTAGGTTTATCGTTGAAGTTTTCCATCCTGAATGGTTGGCTAATCCGGTGCTGGTCCTTAAGAAAAATGGCACATGGCGATGTGTGTGGATTACACAGATCTCAACAAAGCTTGCCCAAGAGATCCTTTTGCCCTTCCCGTATTGATCAAATTATTGATGCTACGGCGGGTTGCGAGCGTTTAAGCTTTACGGATGCGTATTCGGTTATCATCAGATCAAGATGGCAGTTAAGGACCAGGAGAAGACTGCCTTTATAGCCCCCTTTGGAGCCTTCTGCTATGTATCTATGCCCTTTCGGCTCAAGAGTGCCCAGGCGACTTATCAACGGTGTATGCAGAATTGTCTTCATAAGCAAATCGGCCGTAATGTTCATGCCTATGTGGATGATATTATGGTCAAGTCAAGGAAGAAGGAGACTCTGGTTGATGATTTGAAGGAAACCTTTGATAAACTACGGACTTACAAGATGATGCTCAATCCGGCCAAGTGCGTTTTTGGTGTACCGGCAGGCAAGTTATTGGGTCTTCTGGTGTCTAGCAGGGGCATTGAGGCTAATCCGGAAAAAATCACAGCTATCACCTCCTTGGCTAAACCGAAGTGCATCAATGATGTTCAACGCTTGGCAGGCCGGATTGCCGCTTTAAGCCGGTTTATCAGCCGCCTCGGTGAGAAGGCGATTCCTTTGTATCAGATGCTAAATAAAACGGATAACTTCGTCTGTAGTTCTGCCGCGGATGAAGCATTTGAGGACTTAAAGAGGCAGCTAGCTAATCCGCCTGTTCTCACTGCTCCGATTGACAAGGAACCATTGCTGTTATATGTGGCAGCTAATGCTCGGGCAGTCAGCGTAGCTATTGTGGTGGAGCGCAAGGAGGCAGGCAAAGAATATCCGGTTCAACGTCTGGTTTACTATATCAGCGAGGTAATTATTGAGTCCAAGCAAAGGTACCCGCATTGGCAGAAGCTGGCGTATGGAGTTTTCATGGCAAGCCGGAAGCTTAAACAGTATTTCCAAGGTCATCCCATCACGGTGGTCAGCTCTACTCCTTTGGGAGATATAATCCAAAATAGGGAAGCGACTGGCCGGATTGCCAAGTGGGCTATAGAGCTTGGGCCTCATGGGTTGAAATACGTACCTCGGACGGCGGTCAAATCTCAAGCGCTTGTGGATTTCATCAATGATTGGACAGAATTTCAAGCACCTGAGGAGAAGCCGGATAACACCTATTGGACTATTCACTTTGATGGGTCCAGACAATTGGAAGGCTCGGGGGCTGGAGTCGTATTAACTTCCCCACGAGGTGATAAGCTCTGTTATGTTCTCCGCTTAATGTTTCCGTGTACTAACAATGCAGCTGAGTATGAAGCTTTACTCCATGGTCTTCGGATGGCTAAGGAGATGGATCTAAGCCGAGTTAAGTGCTTCGGTGACTCGGACCTGGTGGCTCAACAAGTGTCTGGCACTTGGGACTCCAAGGACCCGCTCATGGCAGCATATCGTCGTGAGGTGGATATTGTTGTAGGTCACTTCAAAGGCTATCAGGTGGATCACGTGGACCGACGGAAGAACGAAGCGGCGGACGCTTTGAGCCGATTGGGTTCTCAGCATAAACCGGTCCCGCCTAATGTCTTCTGGGATGTTTTGCATAATCCGTCCGTCAAGCTCCCTGGTGAAGAGGATTTGAACATTCCTGATCCGGAAGCTCAATTGGTGGCGGCTCTTCATGTCATCCCGGATTGGACGATTCCTTATCTCGCGTACATGAATCGGGGTGAGTTACCAGAGGATGAGACTCTAGCCAGACAGATAATCTGGCGGTCCAAGTCCATGACTATTATCAATGGAGAGTTGCATCATTGCAGTGTGTCAGGGGCGTTTCAATGCTATGTATCTCCTGAGGAAGGCTATGAAATTTTGCGTGAAATCCACGAAGGAGATTGTGGTCACCACGCCGGTTCAAAATCTTTGGTGGCCAAGGCGTTTCGTCACGGTTTCTATTGGTTAACTGCTCATGCTGATGCAGAGGACTTGGTCAGACAATGTGATGGCTGTCAAAAGTTCTCAAGACGTGTTGATGTGCCGGCTCAAGAATTGAGGATGATTCCAATTACTTGGCCGTTTGCAATCTGGGGGCTGGATATGGTTGGGCCTTTCAAGAGATCCAAAGACAAGAAGACCCACCTGCTGGTGGCGGTTGACAAGTTCACAAAGTGGGTAGAGGCCGAGCCCGTTAGCAAGTGTGATGCGGCCACGGCGGTTCAATTCATCAAAAAGGTGATTTTCCGGTTTGGCTTTCCACATAGCATTATCACTGACAATGGTACCAACCTATCCAAGGGCATGAAAGAGTTCTGTCAACGTGAGCACATCCGGCTTGACGTCTCATCAGTGGCTCACCCACAATTCAATGGTCAAGCAGAGAGGGCCAATCAAGAAATTTTGAGAGGCATCAAACCTCGGCTTATGGTTCCCCGCAATGACGCCGGGTTGTTGGGTTGAGGAGTTACCTTCAGTATTATGGAGCATCAACACCACGCCTAATAGGTCGATAGGATAAACACCGTTCTTCATGGTTTATTGAGCGGAGGTGAATCTTCCTAGTGACATTCGTCATGACTCGCCTCGTGTGGTGGCATATGTTGAAGCAGACAACGAGAAGACGCGGCAAGAAGCTCTCGATCTGTTAGATGAAGAGTGTGACATAGAGGCTGCCCGTTCGGCGATTTATCAGCAAGATCTGCATCGCTATCATAGCCGCCGGGTTAGGACTAGAACCTTTCAAGAAGGAGATTTGGTGCTTCGGCTCATCCAGGATCAGACGGATATGCACAAGTTATCCCCACCTTGGGAATGACCTTTTGTGGTCAGCAAAGATCTACACAACGGGTCATACTACCTGATCGATGTTCGAGAGTGCAAAGATTCACGTAAATCGGAGGAGGAGACCAACCGGCCGTGGAATATTGCTCATCTTCTGCCTTACTATACTTGAGCTATAGGCTCTGCTTTTGTACATATTATGCTTATGTATATATTATGATTAATATAATAAACCAGAAACTCAGCTAAAGCGGGGTATCTGTTGGTTACAACATGTGTGGTTACACGGAATTTTCGTTGATAAAGTGGCGTCCGGTTTACCCCTTGGTTTTGGCCTCTCAAAGGCTTTATATTATATCACTTGGGGGCTTGGTCGTATCCGAACCATAGCTACACCTTTTGATAGGTGTCATGCCATAGCATCACATGGGGGCTTGGTCGTATCCGAACCATAGCCGCGCCTCTTGATCGGCGCAATGCCATAGCATCAATTGGGAACTTGGTCATGTCTGAACCATAGTTACGCCTCTTGATCGGCCTAGTGCCATAGCATCACTTGGGGGCTTGGTCGAACCCGAACCATAGCTACACCTCTTGATCGGCGTAATGCCAAAGCATCATTTGGGGACCTGACTGACTCGAACCATAGCTACACCTTTTTGGGGGCTTGGTCGTGTCAGACCATGGTAATGCCTCTTGATCGGCTTAAAGCCTCATTAGCAATGGTTTTATCTTTACCTTTCCTTGAATTCTATTTTTCTTTTTTGATAAACATTACTTTTGTTCCATTTTCAAACTGACATTGTTAGTCCGGTTCGACTGTCAATTGCAAATTGACGAAATACGGTCCAATCTTAATCCGGAGATTGTTTGCCCGGTTTGATTTTCTATTACCATCCTATTATGGAGTAAACTGGTGTTTATCATAACCCGGAACGGTTTACATTGTAAATCAATCTTATATTAACAGGAGCTGTTTTCTCCTCCACAGTTTGGGTTATCGGCCCAGCTGCAAGGTTGGTCAGCCAACATCGTGCCAGACGGTGGCTGGTATGATGTATTTCCATATTTGGTTATATATTCCAACCTAAGTTATCACCTTTGTTTTTGTATATGTGGGTATGATGACCCATACATGGTAAACCGCTGTATGCGTTTTAAACTTTTTTGACTGCAGAAATAGTTGGGATAAATATGAATCACAGAAGCATCAATTGAAGATAAATATGCATGAAGGCATACCAGACAAAGTATATAAACTAGTTTATTACAAGGCGTTCCAGTGCCCAAAAAAGATCATTGTTTTTTATCAACTACATGTCACAGCATGCAATGGTTTAAACTGGCCTCCAGTTCATGCTTGGTCACCAGCTTCACCTGACGGTTGCGGATCATCTTGCGACAGTTCAGCATCTTCCTCCCTACCCAGTGGCTGGAAATCAACAGTTGCCTAGTCGATTCCAGTTAACGCTTGAAACACAACTTCATCATTGATCAGCAGCGACGGTTCAATATCAGGAGCGTAATTATGCTTACGGATTGGCGGTATAAGGTTCTCAGCCTCAGGAATTGGTGCAGCAACTCGCTTATTTTGATTGTCATATTGGGCTTGATAGTGGGATAGATCCGCCTCTTCAACCCGGTTGGCATGCCAGGGCGCACTTCGGTTTATGGCTCAAGATCCTCTTCATCAAATTATGTCCCGTCTTCCTTCAAGCTGGGATAGCCTTGGGCTGCTTCAACAGGATCAAAGTCAGGCACCCATGCTTTGGCCCGGATTAGGGCGGCCAAAGCACCCGATCTAGCAGCAGATTTCTTCAGCTCCTCAACCCGGGCAAGGAGCATAGACAACCTTTTAAGGTTATCTTGGATCAAGTTGGGCGGCGGATTGTTGTGGGAAGCAGTGTAGATAATCCGTTGTGCACCAGTGTACAGTTGCTCTATCAAAGTATAGGCGGCTTTTAATTTCTTCCGCACATCCGTTCCCAAGTGGCCGATACGAGTTCCTGTATCATTGCAAGGTTTAGTAAACCGGCGGCTATATAACAAGATCTATTCAACTCGGAGAACAAGGATACTTACCAAATACAGCTGCAGTCATGGCATGCACCTGTTGCTTCACGCTGGTCAATTCATCAACCACCGGTTTAAGATCGGCTTCTGCTTTTTCAGCTCTTTGCGCTAAAGCGGCTTTCTCAATTGACCAATCCGCCCGCTCTTTTTTGAAGCCCTCTTTAAGTTTCTCCATAGAGCCTAAAGCGCTCGTCAGCTCTACCTTTGCCTTGGAAGTTTCATCTTGTTGCAATTTAAGATTTTCCTGAAGTTCAGCGGTTTGACTCTCCTTTTTGCTCAGCTCAGCCTACAAAGAGACAATCATCCGGTCAGGTAACAGTAAATACTTGAAGTACCAAGACCATAACAAGTTATGCCCTTGGCACTTGGGGGATAATGCATATTTGCTCTATCAGACAATTTTCAAAGTCCCAAAGCTCAATACAAGTATTCAACTTGGCACTTGGGGGCTAATGGCTGTTTATTGAAAGACTATTGTTACAGGATTTTTTCTTATATAAAAGTCTCGGTTTAACTTTATAAAGTTGAACCGGCCCTTGGGGGCTACGGCAGCAAAGTTCAGATGAATGGAGGATCACATTGAAAACTAAATAAAGTCCCGGTTTAAGTTGACATCTTACACCGTCACCTGGGGGCTATTGGAATTAATAAAGCTACCAAATAATACAAGGAGTGAAGCATATAGGAAGTTACCTCATATTTTTCCTTCATCATCTTTACTAGACCAGCTTCATAGTCGCGGCTGGTGTACAGCCGGTTCAGATAGCCGGAATGGAGATCTTCAGCATCCAGAGCGGCATATGTTGACAAATCAGCACTCCATTCGCCTTTGCCAACCGCAGAGAATCCCTGCTTGGCATTATGTTTTGACAAAGCAACAGGATTACTCGGTTCAGAACGGCCAACGCCGGTAATAAGGACGTCATCATCTTTTTCTTTTTCGGTTTGTATTGGGGTCACCGGTTAGTCAGCAGTCTTTGTTGGACTAGCCGGTTTATCAGTCCGGATAGAGCTGGTCGGCTGATCAATAGGACCTGTGATGTCAACCTCTGCCTGTTCAGCAAAAAAGTCATGGTCTTGTGGTGGTGGTTCATTCAGCACATCATCAAGATTGGCCTCTTCAGGGTCTGGTATTTTGTCAAGTTCAGCAGCGGTATTTTCCTCTGCCGTTTTGTTCAGGTGAGCCTTTTTGCTTGGTCTGGGCTTGGCTCTGAAAGAAATTAAGAAGTATCAGTACAGCATATGTTAAAATAATATGTTAAAGACATAAAACGGAATATGACTTACCCAAGCACGGTTTTGAGGGGTGGAAGCTTGGTGGCTGATGACTCACCAGAGGATGAATGAGAAGTGCCCTGGTAATTGGGATCAGACGGATTAAGAGGTTGACGAAAACAACCCGCTTTAGGGCATGGAGTGGCAAGAGAATTAGAGACCACTGAACGGCGTTTCCGAACCGGACTGTTCGGTAAACTGGCGGAGGTAACTACCTGACCGCTGTATCGGGTGGTGCAGCGAGCCTCGTGCTGTTGTGTCTTCACAAGAAAGTTTGGGTCCAAATAAGCAAGAGGATGAGAAAATTTAACTTTCCGGTTTGCCCGACGGATTTTTAGTGAAGGCAAAGGGTTTGAATCGGAGGAAAGGATGATTACCTCAACAGAATCGGCATGACTGACATCAGCGTCGCCCGGCAATAATCATCATGAATAAGGCGTATGAAAAATAAACCAAGTGAGTCAGGTTCTACCTCAAAATCTGAGTTACCCACATCATCATCAACCGGTGGATCGGAGGATGCAGTGGTTCTCTTCCGGTTAGCTGGTCTTTTCACAGTTTTGGTCTTTTGGCGGGTTGGCTTCGCCGGTTTGTCTTGCGGAGGTTTCTTGTTCCAGAACGGATTATTGTCCTGCCAAAAATACATCACATTTTCAGAATACATCAGGACAGAAGCAATTTCAGGTAAAATGAATAGTATGAATCTTACGGCTGGCGGTTTTTTGATGGTGCAGAAAGGGGGGAGTCCGGTTTGAGCATAGGTAGCCTCTGGTTCATTCAGCATCTTTTTTAAAGCCTCAGTGACTTCGTCATCTGTCAGCTGAATATCAATGTGCCGCTGAGCATCATTCAATTCTTCGGTATACTCACACATCAAACCGGGGCATTGGCTCAAAGGCAAAACGCTCCAGCTTATCCAGCAGCGTGCAAAGTCAACTCCTGTTAAATCGTTGGCCATAAAGGCCCTAAGCTTGGATAGTTGAGGAGCATATTTGCTTCTTTCTTTAGCAGTCAACCTTTGAGGAAAAGGGTGCGTGTTGCTCAGACATTCAGGACGGTAACCCGGCAGGGGGTTTTCATCAATTGGAGACGTGTCCTTGCAGTAAAACCAGGTCTGGTTCCGATCTTTGGGGTGACTGTGAAGATTGGCGTGAGGAAAGGTGACTTCCTTCCTTTTCTGAATCGCCATCCCGCCTAGTTTTGTGTTAGGCCCGTCTTTGAACTCTGTGCGGCGGTTCAAATGAAAGCAGTCCCTGAATAGTTCTACTGAAGGTTCTTCTTGAAGATAAACCTCACAAAACACTTGAAAGTGGCAAATGTTGGTAACAGAGTTAGGGCCAATATCTTGTGGGCGCAGTTGGAAGTTGGCACGTACATCCCGGAAGAATTTTGAACTGGGAGGGTGGAAACCCCGGCTTAGGTGATCGGCAAAAACAACAACTTCTCCGTCTTTGGGAGTAGGAGGATATTCCGGACCAGGGACCCTCCAGTGAATGACATCTTTCTTGCTTAAGGCACCCGTTTTGACAAGATTGTCTAGCTGCTCCTCTGTTACTCGAGAAGGGACCTAATTGCATTCATACACTTGTTTGGCCATGGCAATGAAGATCTATAATATAATAATTTCCGGTTTAAAATTCACATTGGACAGCTATACAGTGATACAAGACGAAAGTATATTGTTAAACCGGAGTCAGTACACCAGTGGAGGTGATAAGTGGAAATATATTGGCGGTTCAACAAGGGGACTAATGGTATATACCGGATTATCAACTTTTCTGTATAGTTAAACCAACTTTTCTGTATAGTTAAACCGTCTAGTCTAAGTATCGAAGAGTCAAGGTTACAGATGAGTAACTGAATGAAAACAGGTTTCACAAGATTATGTTGTGGTTTCGGATCTGAGGCATGTCAGAAAAGGGAAATATATTCAAAAACTAAGAAGCAGTACCGGACCAATGAGCGAAGTTTCGGATAAGATCTACTATTTTGAGATGCATAAATGGAAGCAGAGGCTAAAGGCTACCACTATACAGATTAGATATTCAGGAGGTTATCAGGATTATCGTATGAACAAACATCTCCATTGATGAACATCGAAGAACTCGGGAACCCTAGAACAGATCTGTGGCGGAAAGAGTAGAGAACTTACCGGAGCTGAGGAAGAAGCAGAAGAGCGCCGCAGTGTTCTGATGCGTTCAGGGTGATGCAACGGCCAAGGTTGGAATAGAGACGACGGTCGGAGGTCGACGGCGGCGGCGGAGCTCCCGAAGCTGAGCGGCACAAGGAAGACGACGCGAAGAGGCACGAGGGGGAAAAAGAAAATGATCCTTCGGTCATGTTTAAAAAGGCAGGAGATAAGTGTCAGGCGCGAAAATCAAGGGGTTGCGAATTTGGAAGTGAGGCGCAGCTGTCGCCTCGATTGTTGGAGACCCAGTAATGAGGATATATCATATATAGTTTCTTTATAACAGATGACGTCACGACGGTTTTCCAAGATCCAAAAAGATGACATCATGGCAGTTTACCAACTTACAAGAAGATGTTGAAGATGAAGTTTCTGTTAAGGATTGACATGAACCTGTTCAAATCAATCTGGGGCCTAATGTTGGGGATATTACTATCGAGCGTAAACCGGTTAGGACAGGCCGGGTTAACTTCATCAGTAGTTGAGTATGCTAGAAGCCCATGAAGGCAGATAGGAATGTTAGATATAGGCCCATGGCCCAGAACCGGTTTAAGGCCTGCAACCGTGAACCGGTATTGGTATGTAACTTGTATGGTAAGATAGAAAGAGCAGAGACCGAACCGGACACGTTTATGAGCCGGTCTCGGGACTCTGTAAACCGACGGTGTCACCCATGTATATAAGGGGACGACCCGGTGGCAGATCAGGACAACAGACAACAACTCGAGACTCAGGCAAAGCGTATTCGCTCCCTGGTCATCGAAACCCCTCAATTCCATCACAACTAGACGTAGGCTTTTACCTTCATCGTAAGGGACCAAACTAGTATAAAACTCTCTTGCATCCCTTGTCCGCTTTAACCCCTTTAAGCTAACCCGGAGCGATGGCTCCACGACTAAGTCCTTTCACAAGGACATCTGCCGTGACAAAACCACGACACACGTGATAATGAACGCCGAGATATGAAGGAAAGAATCTGGGGCTAGATCATGAAAATATAGTCCGCAATAAAACAAAAGCACCCGAGCAAAGGGATGAAGAGCGAGTCCTAGCCCTCGGAGGAAGTGGGAGATGAATACAACCCTCTCGCCGGATCTGGGAGTAGGAATAACCTGTCCTTGAGCAGGAAGCTTGTGGGGGATCTCCGCGGTCAGGTATCTGGCCGCGCGAAGCTTCACAATGTCCTCCTTTGTAACAGAGGAAGCCACCCATCGGCCCTATGAGGCGGGTCCGAACTAAGGGGACACGATCTCTGCTTTGACAAGACGTGCCAATAAAAGCCGCGCCTCGAAACGTGGAACGGCAGGACAAGCAACGGTTCAAAATAATGACCAGGCAGACGTGACGTCACCTTACAAAAAGTTGTCAGCGGATTGACTCGTGGAATATTATGCTCTCTGCGGTTGTGCATGGTACTTTTGTTGTAGATCCAGACACGTTTGCTGCATCCGAAGACTATCTTGGAGTATTCGGAAGGGGAACCCGCCTTGCAATCTCGAAGACAATCTGCACGCCGGACACCTCACCGTTGAAGCCTGGTTCAGGGGCTACTGAGGGAGTCCTGGACTAAGGGGTCCTCGGGCTTCCGGCCTGTTGACCGTGGGCTGGACTAATGGGCTGTGAATATACAAAGACCGAAGACTCTACCCGTGATGGGACTCTCCTTGGCATGGAAGGCAAGCTTGGCGTCCAAATATGAAGATTATTTTCTCTGTAACCGACTTTGTACAACCCTAGTCCCCTCCGGTGTCTATATAAACCAGAGGGCTTAGTCCGGGGAACAATGATAATCATAGTCATACATGTTAGACTTCTAGGGTTTTAGCCATTACGATCTCGTGGTAGATCAACTCTTGTAATACTCATATTCATCAAGATCAATCAAGCAGGAAGTAGGGTATTACCTCCATAGAGAAGGCCCTAACTTGGGTAAACATTATGTCCCCCGTCTCCTTTTACCATTGACCTTATACGCATAGTTCGGGACCCCCTACCCGAGATCCGCCAGTTTTGACACCGACAGCTATCTTGTTGCAAGACAGTATATAAGTGAATTATGCAATGCCATGCTGTTTAGCCAAGCGTCATATATTTGAGGTATATCATGTCGTCCTTATTTTTGTATTGCTCATTGCATTTGTCGGCAATGTTTGTATATTCAACTGCTCTTCCTGTGCATTAGCCATTCGAAATGGTGATGGAGAAATCTGGAGTGAAAACAAGGTCTTGAGCGGAACAATGCTACCTTGAAGCGTATATCTTGCTGGTTATAGATAGCTCTTCAGAGGAGGATTCATAGGCAGATGACCAGTCCTATTATCCCCTCGAGGTGTATGCTCAAACTTGGTGGGTTATATTACTCATATAATGCATATGTTGTATTGCAATGCTTAGTTTTTGCATCATATACACAATATTGAATGCCATCTCCTTAGTTGACACATCATATATGTGATTGCCCTCTGCTCACTTGCTTAGTATATAAATCATATATGTGAATTTATGTCCTTGTTTACATAGACAACATGTATCTGAATTATGGCATGCCAACCCATTTTCTAAAGACATAATATAGTTATATCATCTCATCCTGTTTACATAGTCATCATATTTTGAATTATGTCATTCTATCCGTGAATTATATCATGCCATCATGTTTCCATCGACGGCATGTTTATGATTTATGGCATGCCAACCACTTTAATAGACACATCGTATAGTTATATCATGTCATCCTGTTTACATAGTCATCATATTTTGAAGTATGTCATTCTATCTTGTTTAGTTAGCCATCATACATGTGAAATTGTGTCATGTTATCCTGTTTAATTAGCCACCATATATGTGAATTTATGTCCTGCTATTCTGTTTGGTTAGACAACATAAATGTGAATTATTTCATGCCCTGTTTTCTTCCCTACTATCCATTGCACCTGTCTATCTTACAATGTCTATACATTAGATTACATTTATTTTTTATCAGCCATTTCAATTAGAGGGTGTGATGGCAGTATCTGTGGGAGTAAAAACATGGTCTTCAGAAAAGATCGTGCTACCTGTCGATGCAGATAGAACCACGGTTGTACTTGCCCAAGAACCAGCCCCACCACACATAACCCAGACTCACGCAGATTGTACCCCTACCCAGTTGGACATAGAACCAGTTACACCCCTTCTAACCTCAACCCCAGCAGATAGTAACCCATTTCCAGTTGACACAGCACCGTCTCCACCATAGAGCACCCGAACACGAGCAGTTAGTAAGGCAACTGCAGTGCCCAAAGCACGAGGACCACCACTCCGAACCCCAAGTCAACGCTTGAAGAAGAAGAAGAATTGTTCTCAGGTCAGGTTCTGTAGCTATGGTTCATAATACTTTGCTCTTGCATCACTGTATGTACTCATAACAACTAATTTCAAATTTGAAGGATGCAATTGAAACTCCAATGGCGGAACGGGTATGTTTTAAACCTGTTTCTTTAGTGTGTTTGCTGTTGTAACTTGCTCTATGTTGATTTCAGTTTCAATTGAATAAACAGTTATGTTCTCATGCCATGCACATTACAAGTTTTGTTATTGCTGTGTAGTATCCCACACTTATATTCTATCTATGCTGCTTTGTCTTAAATAGATATGATTCGAACTTTATCTATCTTGATTTGGCAACATAAACTAGAATGATATAGACCATACAGTGACCATACTACATAGAAATTATCTTTTATTGTATAAAAAATCCCCGCAAAGTTTCTTTCCAATCCGAGAACTTTTATTTCTACACAAAAACAACACCATGGTAGTTCTGCTAAAAATAGCGTTAGTCCGGGTTAGTTTCATTCAAATCATGCAAATTAGAGTCCAAAACAAGAGGAAAAGCATTAGGAAAAGTAGATACGACAGAGATGTATCAACTCCCCCAAGCTTATACCTTCGCTTGTCCTCAAGCATTTCAGTTGGTAAACTGAAAGTGAAAAACAAAAACTTTTATGAACTCTTTTGCTCTTGTTTGCATAAATAAGCTTAAACAGCACCCAGGTTTTCAACCAATATTATGACTAACCATGTCGACAATAACTCTTAAAAATTATATTATCTTATATCAATGACATAATCAGCTAGCGAGCAATAATATGAAATCTCGAATAGCAACACGTTATCAAAGTAACCATGATATAATATGACAATAGTGGTATCTCACTAGCCCTTTCTGAGACCGCAAAACATAAATGCAAAGGACCTCCAAACTTCAAGCAGCGACTAAACATTGTAATTCATGGTAAAAAAGATCCAGTCATGATGCACCCAACATTAGCTACACACAATGTAAGCATGACAGCAGTGCTCTCAGGTTCTAGCGCTTATTTTAGAAGGTTATGGCACAACATAAAAGTAAATAGATAGTCCCTTCGCAGAGGGAAGCAGTGATTTACAGCGGTGCCAGAGCTCAAGTTTTTAAAACAGAGGTAAATGATATTTTGAGAAATGCACCCTTCTTGTTTACTTCGCGACCATCAGTTATCAATATCTTCCATGCTAAACAAATTAGTGGCGGTTCCCAAGCGATAAAGTAAAGGTTATTACTATGTGGGAGTTGTTGTTTGATTATTTGTAAGTTTTTTTGCAATTTGGGACAGGGAATCCCTCTCATGCAGTGGCGAGTGAATAAACGCTCATCCTGAGAATAACCCGCTTAGAATGGAAGATACCGACTACCTCATGTCGCTCTATGAACAATCAAGGAACACAAAAAGGATATTTATTTTAAGTTTTTAGAGGTGGCACTTGCAAATTTACTTAGGACGGCAGGGTAATACTGCATATAGGTAGGTATGGTGGACTCATCTAGAATAACTTGGGTTTAAGGTAAAATGGGCTCTTTGTTAGTGCCGTGGACTAAGCTGGAATCTGCAAACATTTTATTCAAAAGGAGAAGATAAGGTAAAATGGGCTCTTTTTTAGATCAACAATAATGCAAATGAGAGCCACTCAACATTTTCATTATGCTCTTATCCTTGGTACGACTCAATAAAAAGAAAAGAAATTCAGAGAAACACACTGAAATACTTTTGGAGTTTTTGCTTTTTCTTGAACAAGCAAATAAAAGGGGGAAAATAAGAATGAGAAAAACTATTTACATGGGAAAGCTCCCAACAAGTAAAAGAAGAACAAGGAAACCTTTTTGGGTTTTCTTTTTAGTGTTACAACAATTTAAACTAGGAAGAAAAACCAAAAAGAAGCAGGTAATATATTTTTGGATTTTCTCAAAGTTTTACATACACACAAGAAAGCGAGAAAATAAATTTAGCATGGATAGTACAACGAAAAAGTGTGAGCATCGACAAATGAACTGTGTGAACATGAATGTAATGTCGGTAAGAAATACGTACTGGCCCAAGCTTAGGCTTTTGGCCTAACTTGGTAATCATTCAGAAGCTTGCATAGTGATCGGAGTGATAGCTCATGGAGGCTCTCGGTGTGGATTCCGCAGCCTGCCGTGCGGACACAACAGCCGCGTTATGAGCTTGGGCCTTGCTCTCAAGAACAAAATATCTTCCCCTATTGTGAACATCAAAGAGAGCAGGCGCAGGAAAATATGTGTGCATAGCGGAACTTTGATTAAACAACAATTCATAGGTGAAATTATGGGGTTCACCTCTAAGGATCTTTTGACATTTCATAGCATCAAAGTCTAAATATTGCATGGGTAAAATAGGGTCATATGGCAAAGGTGAAATACCCATATCTCTTGCTAAGCGTGTGGCATAAATTCCACCATAGAAATAACCACTACTAGTGTTGTGTTGCAACCTGCGTGCAACAACCGCTCCAAGATTATAACTTCTTTCAACGGTGAGAGCGGTGCGTATGAGGCTCAAGTCTGGAGCACAAAGTGTACTACAGTCTTGTTTACCTACAATACATTTTCCGTTAAATAATTTAAAGTACTGAATTGCGGGAAAATGAATGCTCTTTATTCTACCTTGCGTCACTCCCCTAGTCTCACCATAGCAAAGACTAGTCAAGCATGTTTGTAACTCAGATCTTGGTGGTTCATCAAGTGAACCCCAGAATGGGATTTTGCAGTGGTGAGCAAATCTCTCTATTGATATGGTAAGTGGATTTTCATACAGTTTAAATGACACCCTAGACTCACGTGGATGGAATTTAAATCCTTTGACAAATGATTCAATGAGAGTGAGGTGTTGGTTGCACTTATCTGCAATGTAGGGACCGAGCTCGGAATTGTGAACATATTGCTCATATTTTTCCTTAACGCCCACACTCACCATATAATCGTTGCATGGCCATAAGCATGTTTTGGTGGCGGCATCTCCTATGCAACTTTCACTTGGTTCAACATAAGACCGACGAGTGTAGCTCCTACTAGAAGATGCCACTGGGGATCTCCTCCTCGAAGAACTCTTTCCAAAGAGGTTCATCATATTCACGTACAATTTTCTGAAAAAATTTGGGTCACAAAAATTTATCAACAAAGCTTTACAAGATTGATAGCAACTACTCATAGGTATGCATATAGGCCATAGCAAGCATTCAAACTACTTAGAACTCTCAGAATTCAACATGCAAGCTCATCTACAGCAGCACCAAGAGCAACTAATTATTCAAAATATAAACAACTAAAGCAAAAACTAATTGGACAAACGAAGGAGTCACATACCAAGCAACAATCCCCCGAAAAAGTTCCGGAAGCGGAGCTTCGAGCAAAGAGATCGAAATCAGTGGGTTTGAGAGCAAGAACACGAGAGAGAGAGAAAGAGAAAGAGAGAGAGAGAGAGAGAGAGAGAGAGAGAGAGAGAGCAATGGTGATTTCTTTTCTAGAGGTAAGTGGTGATGTGGGAAGAAGAGATAAGTGAGGGGGGCCACGTGGGGACCACAACCCACCAGGGTTGTGCCCACCTGGTGCACCTCCCTTTGATATTAGTTGCACCAAAATTCTTAAATATTCAGAAAAAATCGTATTAAAACAGACAAAACATGGCATTTTATTTTATTTAACTAATAAAAACACAAAACAAAAGGTAGGGATAGAAGGTAGTGCTCACTAAATTCATCAACTTCATACCTCTCAAAAATGATTCGTTAATAAGGTTCACTACAAAAAAATACACTTCCGTGATGATATGTGTTTGTCACAGTAGGTCACGTTTTCTGTCATGCATGTACATCCATGAAAAATTTATGACAGAATCAAGATAGTCATAATTGTGTTGTCGTAGAAGTATTCCATGACATTACCAAAATTATCATCACGGAAGTGTCCACTTCCATGACGATAAATCACGCGTCACGGAAGTGCTTTCGTCAAGGGTGACCGACACGTGGCATCCACCGTAACGGAACGTCGTTAAGCTATCGGGTCCAGTTTTCGATCTGATAACCCGTTAACGGCCCGGACCAATGGGGATTTTCCATGTGTAAAATTCTGATTGGCTGACGGAAACACGTGTCAGCGCCGCGTTGGCACAGGTGTCACTCATCCAATGGGCGAGATGCGGCTATGATATGTTTACACGTGGACCGGCCAAAAGTGGCCCATAAAGTTTAAATGGGCCGTCCCAACTAAAGGCCCACAAGATTTTGCGGTCCATAATGGGTCGGCCCAGCAAAAGGCCCACGAGATTTTGCGTATCATAATGGGCCGGCCCAGCTAAAGGCCCATGAGATTTTGCGGGCCATAATGGGTCGGCCCAGCTAAAGGACCACAAGATTTTGCAGACCATAATGGGCCGGCCTAGCTAAAGGCCCAGCATTCTCAGTTAAGGCCCGTACGGCTAGTGTCAAATCGGCCCGTCAACGGCCTATCCTAAACTTGTCATCATCGCGGCCCATGGTCACTTCTGGCCTGTTAACAGACCGCTAAGTATATGGGCTGAATTACGGCCCGGTGTATTTCCGGCCTATTAAAGTCCTGCTTCATTTGGGCCCATTTATAGGCCATTGAAACTTTCAACCCATAAATGACCGTGAAGGATTTGGGTCATATTCGGCCATGTCTGACATTCGGCCTGTTAGAGGCCCACTATAGATTTGGGCCACTTTCGGCCAGTTGTGATTTTCGGCCTGTTAACGTCGGACGAAATCCAAGGGACATATGTGGTCCAATGTCACATCGGGCCCATTAAGGGCCCATATAAAAATGACGATAATCTAGACCGACCGAACTTTTGGCCTGTTAAAGGCATGTGTATTAGGTCGACGCATTTACGGCCCGTCCGAAATTCGGCCTGTGAAAGGTCTGCCTCGTAAATGGGCCACCATTTCTGCCTGCTAAGACAAATGGGTTATTTGGCACAATCAGGGCCCAATCTCACTTTCGGTCTTTTAAAGGCCCATGTTTTTTATTGGCACGAGATATTTACACCTGTAAACGGCCTATTGTTACTGAGGGCCGAAATTATGTTTAGGCCTATTAAAGGCCCACTATGGGCACAGGCCTACCAGAAAAATATGAAATCTTATGCTGATTTAGGCCCAGATAATTTTAGTGGGCTAAATGCAAATATCGGCCCATAATCGTTTTTTGCCCAATTGGAATGGGCCCGACGAATGTTGGCATGTTGGGCTCCTACAAAGCTTCCGGCCAAATACATTTCTAAGATAAACCTACACTATACAAAAATAGCGTCGTAATTATTGCAGCCTTTGGCAGCATCATAAATGTTGTATCACAACAAAATAAATTCCAACCATACAACAAAAGGCCTATTGACATAAAGTTTATAGTCCTTGTAGATAAAAGCACCATCAGATGTATAGAAGCACATATCATTTGACCTGAGTGCTAATGTTTCAGGCTGTAGAATCTGATGGAGCAGCACGATCTTCACCTTTTTTCCGCCATTGCTCTTGAACAACGAAGCGAATGTCTGATAGTATGGTTTCAAAACCATTCATATCTTGGCAACATTTCTCAACCACTATTGTTGTTTCCAAAACGACGTCCATTAGGGATTAGACTTGTGTCTGGAGCACAGATATATCGCTCTGTCTAGCAGGAAGATTTTGTTCAGTAGGCGATTTGGACGAGGTTACCTTGACAACCAACCCAGAATTACGCAGGAAGGTGCTTTTTGCATTGTTAGTGGAGAGATACTGACGCACTGCAGCAAGAAGTGACAGTGTGCCTGTAGTAGCCTCGTCACCTTCACGTGGTTATGGCTGTTCAATCATTTTTTCCATAGCTTCCTGAAAGTTTGAACTTGTAGATTAGTGTACCAGATAAGTTACTAATGAGACAAAAACAAACAAAGTAGGTTACACGTTTATATATAACTTATTTTGGTGAACTACTACAATACATTAGCATGTATTGTAGTGCCAACTACATAATAAAATCACTTTCGGAACATATCTCCACGTAGCATGCCTAATGTATTGTCTATTTCCTCACATTCATTGACATCTAAGGATAAAGAGACATGGTTTAAAGTAGGATGAACATAGTATGACATCATTCATATCATGGGCAACAGATATAAAACAAACAGGCTATTTTATCATTGTGTGCGCACGTGAACCTAACAACTAGAATACAGATCAAGACCAAAAGTATATCCTTCATCTCTTTTAAACCATGTAAGGTGAAATGATACGTTAAGACAGCTGTGTACAAAAGTGAACAGAGTAACTGACATTGGCCGTAAACCAAGTAGTTAAATGAACACATCACAGTACCAATCAGTTCAAAGGCAGGAGGAGTAAGGACTTACAATAGCGGCTTGAACTGGTGTGCTCATGCCCTTCATCTTGCTGGTGTGCCAATCGTTGAAGATTTGCACTACATTCGGTTTAGGTTATTTTTGGTCCGCACAGGCTTTCCTCTGTATTTGGAACAAGTCAATATAGATACGATAATATGGCACAGAAAAAAGAAGGAAGTAGAAGCTATTTACAAGAGCCTCGCAGTGTGCAATATAGCTACGAGATCATGTTGTCTGTTGGAATTTCACTTTATAACGATTGGTCTTGTTCTTCAAACAGTTAGCCTTGAAGAAGATACACTTTTAAGGCACATACATAAATACAAGTTCAATATGTGGTCTGATCAAATACATATAGCCTACCTGATACTTTGGATCGCACCGGTGTTTAACGAGGTCTGCCCGGTCTTCATCTGTAATATATTCCACTGGAGATGTTTGGGCGATTTCATTGTTAGCCTTGCCTTCAATGTGAAATTTTCTAAGGTGCTACCGATACTGTCGCAGAGCAGACTGAAAAACATGAGTTCATGCTTGTATAGTTGCATCATCTTTCGGATCCAACTTGAACCTCATCTGTTGAAAAAGAATGTGAGTCTTATTAGGAGGAAGCTAGAAAGTATGGGACAGAGCAAGACAATATTACTAATTGCGATGAATAACATTACTTACGGATAAATGGTCAAGGAAGGTGTTAAACTGGGTATTTTCTTTCTCATTCCTATACTGGATCCACGTTGGGAGGATACGTGCATGACACCTAACGGCAATGGCTGCCTCTCATTCTAACTTGGTTGACTCTGTAGAATCACGTGGCCTTTTTAAACCCGCCTCAAAATGGATCTCCATTCTTCCTCCTTTAGATTTTGTTAATCTCTCAAGCATTATCCCTGATGTCTATTTCCGCTTGAATCGTGGTGCTAGTTCAACAACGAATATGGGAAGTGTTAGTGTACATGAAACTGTGAGAGTACATATAAAGGAGCATGCAACTGCAACTTGACTCGGTCAGGTACCGTCTTGGTGTTGATGCTCGTGAGGTTCATCTAATCTTGCCAAGTCCTGTTGTGTTAGCAGTGCTTCAGAAGTAGTGTTAGGTGTGAAGGTAGCTTGGGAACTAGCCAGTTCCGGAGCAAACGAACGAGTAACTCGTTGACATGCTGGTACAGTTGAAGCGGATGCTGCAGCTGGTGGAGCAGGTGATACTGTGTTTGTAGATTTATCTGGTGGACTTGGAACTTCTACTGCACTATAAGTACCAGCAGAATCTGGACGGCAGATCCTTTTCTGTTTCACCCGACGAGTAACACCACTCCCTACTATATTATTTTCCTTGCTCTTTTTTGACTTTGCCATGTCAAGCCGTACCCACAACACAAAAGAATAAAATCGCTCTTCATAACTCATTGATGCATGATACATACAAGCAATACTTTGATGTAAGACAACCGTATGAGGATGGAATATGCAAGAAAAACAGGACGACATGACATATTCACAGCTACGATGTGTAAACTAAGCAGAAGGATTTTCAAGAAAATAGAAGTAATGCAAGCTAGACACCATATGAAAGATGCAACCAATATTACTTTGCCAAGTTAAAAGTGTCTTGTCATAAGTGGTAATTTGAAAAATTAGAAGCAGTACAACGTAGAAATCAATGCAAGATGCAACCACTATCAAACTGCCATGTTAAAAGTGTCCAGTCAAGAGTGACTGATGCGGGATACACAACGGCAGTACTTTGATGTAAGAACATGATATGATAGATAGATGGAGTGTATTCTAGACACAGAACGCCATGTCATATGCACATGTATAACGTATGAACTCAGCCGGTGCAATTTAATCAAAATAGGAGAAATACAGGCTAGACAACATATGCAACATGAAACCAATTATCACCTTTGTCAACTTAGAGCAAGCACTGCGATGGTGGAGTACGGAGATGAAATCATCATGTAGACTTGGGACTTCAACTTCATTAGCGATGGCGATGGCAAATCTAGAGAGTCTCTGCTTGCGTCGGTGAGGACCACCAACATCCCTAACTTACTCTTTTCCTTCCTATTTTCTCACATTGCCTTATGAAGTCAAAACCACAAGAAGATGAATAAAATTAGCTCTGCATAACTGGTTGATGCATGATCTTGTGAACACTACTTTGATGTGAGGCAAGCGCAGGATAGGAGGATGGAATATATACAAAAAAAGACGGCGTTTCATATTCACACGTACGATAGGAGGATGGAATATGTATGAAAAAATAGTAAGCGGAAGGCATTTCAACAAAATTAGAAGAAATGAAAGCTAGGCGCCATATGAACATGCAACCAATATCACTCTATCAGGTAAAAAGTGTCTCGTCGTAAGTGCCATTTCAAGAAATTAGAAGTAGTACAAGCTAGAAGACAATGCAAGATGCAACCTACATCACAGTCCCGTGTTAAATGTGTCTTATGGGCAAGTGATCGTTGCAGGTATAAGTTGTAAGCTACGCAGATGCAATTCAACATAATCAAAAGCAATACAAACTAGACATCATACAGAAAACGCAACCACATATAACAGTTCCAAGTTAGAGCAAGCACATGTGATGGTGGAGTAGGGGAGATGTGCTCATCATGTACACGTATGTTCTAGAAATAGGAACACGTGTCATATTCACAGGCATTATGTGTAAAGTAAACAGATGGAATTCAACAAAGTTAGAAGCAATACAAGCTAGACATCATACGCAACATGCAACCACATATAATAGTGCCAAGTTAGAGCAAGCATCTGTGATGGTGGAGTAGGGGAGATGTGCTCATCATGTACATGTATGTTCTAGAAATAGGAACACGTGTCATATTCACAGGCATTATGTGTAAAGGAAGTAGATGCAATCCAACAAAGTTAGAAGCAATACAAGCTAGACATCATATGCAACATGCAACCACATATAATAGTGCCAAGTTAGAGCAAGCACCTGTGATGGTGGAGTAGGGGAGATGTGCTCATCATCTACACAGCTACGTTGACTGCCCAGCCTTGTGTTGTCTTGTGAATCTTGTTGGGACGATGGCGGAGTAGAATCTATAGAGAACCTCCGCTTTCAGCTGTTTCTAAGGACCACCATCATCCAATGCCTTGCCAATTTCCGTCAGCTTTATTGATTTTCCATTGTGAGGTCAAACCGACAAGAAAAAGGAATATAATTCGCTCTTCAGAACTCATCCATGCATGATACTGACGAACACTACTCTGATGAAAGGCAAATTCATGATACGAGGATGGAATATGTACGAAAAACGGGACGACTTGACATATTCACACCTATGATGTGGTAACTAAGTAGAAGGCACTTCAACAAATTAGAAGCACTACAAACTAGACACCATATGAAAGGTGCAATCAATATCACTCTGCCAAGTTAAAATTGTCTCGTCATAGGTGGCGTTCATCAAACTAGAAGTAATACATGCTAGAAATCATATTCAAGACGCAAACCAATATCACACTGCCAACTTAAAGGTGTTCCATCATAAGTGACTGATGCAGGATACACAAGAAGAGTAGTTTCATGTAAGAACATGGTGTGATACACAGATATAGTATGTACCAAAAACAGGAAAGTGTGTCATATTCACATGTATCATGTGTAAGCTAAGCAGATGCAGTTTACACTGATTAGGAGCAATACAAGCTAGACACCATATGAAACATGCAACCAGATATCACACTGCCAAGTTAGAGCAAGCACCTTGGATGGTGGAGTAGGGGAGCGGAGACTTGGACCTTGTAATGCACTATCAGTACAAGGAGAATCGGTACAGATGCTCCATTTATGTTGCTGCAGAGGACCACCATCATCGCCTTCCTTACTCTTTTCCTTCCTCTTTCTTGATTTTGCCTTGTCAAGTCAAACCCACAAGAAAAAGGACTAAAATTTGCTCTTCACAACAAATTGATGCATGATACTGACAAACACTACTCTGATGAAAGGCAAAGTCATGATACGAGGACGGAATATGTACGAAAAAATGGACGGCTTGACATATTCACACCTATGATGTGGTAACTAAGCAGAAGGGACTTCAACAAATTAGAAGCACTGCAAACTAGACACCATATGAAAGGTGCAATCAATATCACTCTGCCAAGTTAAAATTGTCTCGTCATAGGTATGCGTTCATTAAACTAGAAGCAATACATGCTAGAAATCATATTCAAGACGCAAACCAATATCACACTGCCAACTTAAAGGTGTTCCATCATAAGTGACTGATGCAGGATACACAAGAAGAGTAGTTTCATGTAAGAACATGGTGTGATAAACAGATATAGTATGTACCAAAAACAGGAAAGCGTGTCATATTCACACGTATCATGTGTAAGTTAAGCAGATGCAGTTTACACTAATTAGGAGCAATACAAGCTAGACACCATATGAAACATGCAACCAGATATCACACTGCCAAGTTAGAGCAAGCACCTTGGATGGTGGAGTTGGGGAGCGGAGACTTGGACCTTGTAATGCACTATCAGTACAAGGAGAATCAGTACAGATGCTCTGTTTACGTTGCTGCAGAGGACCACCATCATCTCCCTCCTTACTCTTTTCGTTCCTCTTTCTTGATTTTGCGGTCATCAACTAGAGAGCTACGTTGACTATCTTCATTTAGCCTTGCTATTTCTTGAGAATCATGTGGGAAGGATGACACTGCACTCTTTAAACGAGTATGGTGTCTCATAGTAACCCGCTCGGATGACTGTCTCATCATAAGTGATTGACGGGGGATACAAAAGAGCATTAGTTTGATGTACGAACATGGTTAATACACATATGTAGTATGTATCAAAAACAGGAAGGCATGTCATTATCAAAGGTATAATGTGTAAAGTAAGTAGATGCAAATTAACCAAATTGGAAGCAATACAAGCTAGACACCATATGCAAGATGCAACCACATTTGACAGTGTGAAGTTAATGCAAGCACCTGGGATGGCTGTGTGTGGAAATTGAGATCATCAACTGCAGAGCTATGTTTATCGTCTCCAATCACGACATCGCATCCTTTAGAAACCTTTGAAAAGCTTAGTGCTTATCTTGAATTAGACTGGAGCAACTTCTTCTCTTTTCAAAGATTCATCCACACTACGTCAGAGTCTGAAATACCCATGCATAAAAAAACAATAGTGTGAGTATGGGTGAAGTGTGTGCACAATTAGTACAGTGTAAAGGTAGCATGTAGCAGGTCGGTGAGAAATAAATGACGGGAGACATATGATAGCTCTACAACATGCATGGCACACTAAATTACTACAGGATTCTATGAAAATAACGTTCGACTGAAAAAATAGGTCAGTCCATTTTTTCTGCATCGTCCGATGTACCAAGAATGGGAAGATCGCCTTCATCTACCTCCAGCCAGTTAGTGTTGACGATCTTCCTCGAAACGGCAGAGACCACCTGCCCAGTCCCCTGCCTGTGCCCTCCCCTCGACCTCACCGCACCGCCATGTTTGGCACCACCCCCCGGCCATCCATTCGAGCCCTGCCGACCTCCAGATCGGGCGCTAGCAGCTTCTGCGCCCCACACCCCTATGATAGACACCGATGCGCCGTTTCCTCGGTGAACATGCGGACTAGGTGCTCCGCACGCTTAAGCGGGTGCTACTTCTTTTAATTGTGGTTTGACTGACCGTGAATTGAAATCCAGGCGGGCTACTGACCTCTAGCAAAGGTGAACTAGTAAAGGGAGGAAACCTTGTGCATTTAGTATCACGAAGAAGAGGCAGTAAGAAGCGCTCAACTAGTTTCTTTTATGGGATGAATACGGTGTGAGCAGAGACGTAAGGTTTGCACGAATAAGGGAAGAGGAGTACCTCTTTCTGCTGGCAGTGTTGTGTCCTCCTTCTGTTTTTCCAATGATCTTCTTGTGGTTCACTTGAAACGAGAAGTTGTGGAGGACGATGCAGCCTTGGACGAACCCATGGCCAAGTTGTTGAGTGTGGTGCGGTGGTAGTCTGTCGGCGGTGGGGAACCAGATCCGAGGCGGCAAACGACGGCATAGCGGAAACAGCTCCGGTGCGGTGGACGGTTGTGACAGTGGAGCGGCAGCAGTGAAGCGCAGGACGGCGTGGTCGGGGTAGTTCTGGTATGGCGCACGTCGGCATCGGTGTCGTGGAGGCATTTCGGTTGCGGTTGCGTTGGACGACGACGTCGGGGTACCGGCTCCGGCGTGATGGAGGAGGGCGGCGGTGGATTGGGCGCGATGGTGTGGAGGATGGAGGAGGCTGGGGTTTTACGGCTGGTGGAGAGGGCGTTTTGGTGCCCACGGAGTATGAATGGGTAAACAGAGGGAGGCGGGGACCTAAGGGGGAACAATGTTTTGGTTTGGGACGCGCTTATTTGAAATTTGGGGAAAGTTACAAACTTCGCCCCCATCTAAAATTTCGGACATATTGCGGGTTGGGGGTAGGACAGTAATCTGAGTTGTCCCAAATGTGGGCGGGATAGATTTCGGCCGAACGCATGGGTGTTTAGGCGCCCACGGCGTATGCCTCTCGGAGGCGGCTGAGACTGGCGTCTTGGTGAAGTTACAAACCTACACTGGTTTAGACCTTTGGATATCGGGCCGATAGGCTACACGGGCCAGAGTCAGGACAGTAATTTCCTACATCCAAACATTAGTCTCGCGTGGTTTCGGTGGACCAGAGGCCTATTTGGCGCTTCGTTCAATATTTGGGGGCAGAAGCATTAACGTTTTCGGTTCTCTTGAATTGAACATTCAGGATTTGTCAAACTTCACAAATCTTTACTCTTGAAAATCCTAAAGCTATGATTATTTTGGAATGGAGGTGGTACATTTGAATATACATTGTACATGAGTATATATTAAAAAATATGCAACTTACCTTTGTTCATGCATGGTTCCAGATATAATCTCCTTGGTTGTAAAAAAAGTTAGACATGCGTATGAATATATATATAGCATGTTCAAACGCACAACAAAGGTTGATGCCCCCTTTTACATCTGATTTACAAATGCCATTATATCAGGTTCAAATAAATGAATGCACTTCCTATGAATTCGAATCTTCGAAACCCCCTTTATGTAGAATTCGACATGTATTCTATTTCGTAGCTAGCAATTTGGAATGTATCCATGCAAGTGACAAATGTATAAAGTGCTTCACACTAACAACATGGAGTGCACTAATTAATGTTTATATATGAATTGCAAAAGCATCCATTGCCTGTATTTCAAACCGCTCTCACTCTATGGATCGATAATATGAAATAAACACATGCACATGCTAGAATTCAATAGAGTATGGGTGTCTGATAGACCGATTTTCGTCCATACACAATTTGCAAAATTCATGATCTCATCCAGAAATAATAATGCCATTTATATTTTAATTTAATGCGTAGAACCGCCTTTTACAAGTAGATGCACTAGGCCTCGGCCCAATCTCACAAACACGCTATATATCTCTCTATCTACCGCATAAGTGCACACACTTTATATGCATCGGCATTTGTCTTTCACACATGCTCACAATCTCTCACGGGGTGTTGGGGAGTCTCACGCACATGCTCTCTCTGTATCTCTCTCTCTCTCTCTCTCTCTCTCTCTCTCTCTCTTTCTGACTACTATGTACCACTCTTTTCACTAATCTCAGTTGGAAAACACTATTTCTCTCACATGCATATATACACACGCACTGTCTCTACTATACCTCTATACGCACATATATATATGTGCCTATGTGTCTCCCGCACACACATTATCTTTAGGCCTCTCTCGCACACATTGCCCCCCCTGCACACACCTCTCTCTTAGTAGTTGGCAGATATGATTCCATCATATCTTTCGGTAGGATATCCCTGACTGTTAGGTTGGATGGTAATACGAGGCAAAGTTTTACCCTAGTTCGGACCCTTGCAGTTGAGGAAAAAGCCTACTCATGGTATTGTATATTAGTGATAGGGGTGTGTACAAAGTACACGTGAATACCAGGCATTGTGCGTGTGTGTATACTATCGACGAACTAGCCCCCAAGCTTCTATAACATACTGGGGGCCTAGGGTTACAGATCATATATAGTCGGCTTATCACGGTGGGGATAGAGTCCTCATGACGCTGGTAGCTAGCTTCGTGTTGTACGTCGAGTCCTCCACATGGGTCTTCGTATAACGCGTCTCGATCCAACCTATGTGGCGTAGGATGGAACCGACCCATGAGTCCTCATGTTGACCCACCACAACTAGAAATGATGTGCCCACCACACCACACACGCAATCGTCCACTAATAAAATAAGCATATACAATAGTACAATGTTATACATGAAAGCTAATCGCATGGTGCATCCAAAAATATTTGTTCTGCATTGTGAATGTTTATATATTCTCCTAAACTATTAGTCACGGGAAAGAGAAAAGAAGGGCATATCTCTCCTTGTCTCCACCGGACATCCCCTCTTTCTACATCACTTTCACGTACGCACACAAACTATCTCTCGGCCCTCTAAAAGTATGCATGCCCACGACACTTTCACGCATGACGGTCACTGTATTTCAAGCTAAAGCACTATACAGTCACTGGAGTTCAGAATATGCTCATTACGGTCATCTTATACATTCTCGTGGAGATCATACGGTATCTAGGTCACGACACGTCTCCGTATTTTCTTGATGACACTGACGGACTTTGCATTTGATGCATGCTCCGTATTTTGTTGACGACACTTACGGTCATTATATTTGAAGCGAAAGCACGATATGGTCACTGGACTTCAAAATAAGCTTATCACGGTCACCACATACATTATGTCGTGCTAACCAACATGTGGTTGGATGGTTAGGAGGACAGTGGTTTCTCGAGCCCACCAGGGTTAAAGTCCCGGTGCTCATATTTATCCTGGGTTAATTTCGGTATTTTCCGACAATGTGCGTTCAGTGGGAGGAGACGTTCCACTCGACTACGAGGCACCTATGGTGACTTCGTAAATCTCAAGATCATATGCTGGCTCACTCTCTCGAAGGTGCTCATAGGGGTAGGGTGTGCGTGTGTGCGCTAATAGCGGTGAGTGCTTTCGCGTATATATGAGCCCTTGCATCTGTATCGTGTTAAAAAAATACATGTCATGATTATACGGTCATTGACCTACCCGTACAACTCCGTATTTTATTATGACACAATCAATTGACCAGTCAAACGTTCCACATGGCGCAACTAGTGTTGCACCATCGGGGCGCGTAAACATGGGGCCCACCTGTCAGCCCGTATATGGAAGAAAGAAATGGTAGTTTGAGTTTGTACTGTGTTAATAAAATACATTTTAGGGTGATCATACGGTCACTGGCTCACCATACAGCTCCGTAATTTGTTGATGACACGATCAATTGACCAGTCAAATGGTCCACATTCAGCAGCGCACATTACCATAGGGCCCACCCGTCAGCGCGTATATGAAGGACAGAAATGGTAATAAATTAGTGGTCGGTGGGTACTCGAAGTCGTGAGACCTCTGGTTGGCAGTCGCCGGCGGTGGGGGCGCGTTGATTGGGCGGTGGGGTGGGGATCGCCGGAGAAAAAGCTCGACGCGGGGGGCCTAGAGGGATGGCCGGCGCGGCGGCGGACCGGTGGGGAGTGGTTTTGAGGCGGGCGGGGCGGTGTCACGGCGCGGGCCGCGGGCGGCGGGGGCCGGCGGTTCGGCCGGTGGTGGCTGGCGGCTCAGGGGGTGGAGTTTGATGATAAACTGCAGGCCCTTGATTTCGTATCCAACGGCTAGAAAATCTAATGACCAAAGATGAAAAAGTCAGTCAACTGACGTGTAGCCTCACCCCGCACGTACACATGCACGCACGCATGTCGGCGTGCAACACTGACATGTACACATAACGAACACAGACGCACATGCAGGCGTGCAACACTGACACGTACACATGCAATCACGAACACACGCACGTACGCACACATGCATGCAACACTGAAACGTACCCTTGCATGCACACAACACTCGCACGCCTGCATGCACACAGCACACGACGCAAGACACACGCTCAACCTATACGTGCATGCACCGTTTGTTAAGGACATGGATTGTTACGGGTATTAATCAATCTTATCTATGATAAGCAGAACATTGATGTTTGCAGCGGTCTTTATGAATCCCAACATATCGAACGGACTATCAACATAGTAGGCTTATCTACATGAAAAGGATGACGTCACACTCAATGAACAATCATCGGTTTATGAAATGCGTGCTTCTGACTGTGCACAGCCCACCAAAGGTTCATCTGTTGTGCGCTGCCTACGTTGGGTCACTGACATGCAGGCCATGTACCCAAAGAGCCCACACGTCAGTGGAAGAACGGCGCGGTGTCCTACGTCAGAGTCGAGGGCGCCACTCGCTGCACGCCCGACTGAACACGCCTCCTTGCTGCATTCATACGCCTCCATGAAACCCGCCCGTGTGGAAGCCGAGAAACCCACTCTAGACACACATTCGTTCATGACCGGGCCGACATTAAACGCAATACCGGCCGAGCTCCTCCCCTCCATCGTCTATTTAATCTCCTATTTAAACGAGGCCAAACGCCGGCCAAGAATCGCACACCTCCGCCGCTCCCCTATCTTCTCCTTCACCATTTTGTCCACTCTTACAATGGCTTATGAAGAGTAGTTATTCCGCACAAGCCATTTGTCTAGGTTTTTATCTCTCTCACACACCCACGTCGGTGGGGGACGTGCACGAAGAGAAGAGGTGCACGCACGGCGCACGCATTCTGCCTCTTTCCCAACCACACCCGCGCGGGTACACGGTGGAGCTCATTTCTGTACGAAAAGGCAGCCCATGTGGTAATTTGACCGTGTACTGGTTGTCCACTTTGTGGAGGGAGGATCGTCTACCACGGGTGCACAAACAAATTGTGACCTGACGTGTTATGTTAAAAAAGAAGCAAACCATGTGGGGCCTACCTTAGAGGCAAGGCTCTATACTCTAGAGTACTTTTGATGTTTCCTGTCAACTCGCAGAACGAGGAGAAGCTTGCTTAGTACGTCGTATCCCCCGCCCACGGGCGCGGTGGCTCGCAGGATGAGGTGAAGCTTGCTTACTAGTAGTAGTACTGTACGCCTTACGCCCGCTCCCTCGCCCACGCGCACGGTGGCTCGCGGGACGAGGAGAAAATTTTACTACTCCCTCTGTTTACTCCTCGTCCCTACTACCTTGGTTACAGAGATTATCATATTGTTTGGAATATATATGTCCTTTAGTACTCCCTCCATTTACTTATACAAGGCCACTATAAAAAAACATTTTGCATCTATACAAGGCCACAAATAGTAATCGAGACAAAAGTTACTACTCCCTCCTTTCCAGTTTATGGCTCAATTTCAAAATCTCTCAAACCAAGGTAGACGGTGAGTGCTCGAATTAATTTCGTACTCCTAGTATGCACAAGTAATTAGTACGCTCGTTTTTCTCAAGAAGTTATGTTTACCGAGGCATTAATTAGAACGAATGCATGAATGACAACTAAACTTCCCTGAACTTCTACATGCATTGGTGAGTTTTCCCTTGACACTGCTTGCATCCGGTGATCTAACGCACCTCGAAATCCAACATGTGATGGTACTACTACTACTAGTAGAATTGAGACTTATAAAATGGAAAAACGAATGTTTTTTAGATGAGCCCTATAAACCCTAGTGTGTACGTACTCCGTAAAATCAGATTTTCCCAAAACTAAGTCGCTCAACCTTTATTTGCTTGTTTCCCTTCCTGCCTCCTTGCCTCGAACAGACTATGCCAAACTCCCCTGCCTGCCGCACGGGAAAAGACCCACCCTCGCATTTTTTTAGTCCGAGTTTGTATCGATGGATCGCGCGAAGCAGCAAAAACCCAAGCCGTGTCTTGTACTCCTCCGTCGACGCTCGCTTTCACGAATTCTGTACTTCCTGTCGCCGACATGTGGGACATATAGCAACCGGGTCGACGTGTCAAGCACCAAATAATAGTGCAGAATAGCAGGAGGGACGCACCCCAGTCGTACCGCCCCAGTAGTAGTAGTAATGAGCAATGAGACGTCAAATCACAATGCCGCACCTTCCCAGACGGACGAAGCAACCATTATTTCACACTTCGATTCGCCATCATCTCAAACCACGTAGTGTTGCGTCTGCCTCAAGAGGGACACGCGCATCACCTTGGTACATCATGACACGTGGGACCGCATGACAGGCCATGCTCCCCCGCCGATCGCTCGGTAAAATGACCTCATTTTTACTACTATACTTCCTCCGTATTGGTTTACATGGCATGCATGTCGTTCTAGGTTGAGAATTTAACTGGATATATATGTGATGAACAGTATATGTTTAGAAACTATATCTGCTTAATAATCCAATGATATACTTTTTGTGACATAGTAACTCAGAATTAGTTAGTCAAATGGATGACCTAGAACTACGTGCACGCCCTATAAACCGAGACGCCTAAAAAACAAGACGGAGAGGGTAGTTCAGTACGTATCTTTTTAGACCAATATATTCGGGATTCACCAAGGAGCAAAACCAAGTGGTAAGCTGCACCTGTCGTGTTGGCGTAGCGACTCAAGCAGTGCCAGTCCGCACACGAAATGGCGACACACTTAACAGGACCCCTTTGGCCGACATGTGGCTCATCCACCATCTTGTTCCACGTGCGATGCACCAAATTACAGTCCGGAGCAGCGGTTGGAATTGGAGGCACCCCGGTCGTAGCGCCACAGTAGTAGAAAATGAGCGATAAGGGGTCAAATCACAAAGCCCCACCTTTCCGCATTAAGCTGGACGGACGAAGCAACCATCATTTCACTCTAGGCGCAAGAGCATAAAGAAAAGAGAAAACCAATTATGCGTGCGGCAGCTATCTAAGGCACCCTAGGGTAGGGGTCTCCACTACAGATCTTTTTTTAAAGCGCCTCCACTACAAATCGGCTTCTCCCTTGTCCTCTTCAAGGAAACTGATGATGTGTGTGGCGGTAGTGTTTGTAGGAGTACTACTAGGGCGTGCGGGGCCACGTCGTAGTAAACAGGAGAGGGATTGAGTTTGAGTCGATGCCTTAAATATGTGTGGGCCACTTGGTTTTAGGGGAACGAGGCAGCATTTTGGGTTCGCGGAACAGTGGAGATATAGTACGTACAAAATATTGTGGACATAGGTTCGACCAAAAGGCAATGATGCATGGGCCCTGCATTTTGATATACCCGGGGCTGCGTGAATTTGCTACTCTACTCCAAACTAGTAAGTTACACATGCATTGAACGCATGAGATTTCAAAACCAAATTATGAATAAATACACACTATAGCATGTAAAGCTTTGAGTCATAAATCCATTATGTATATGTTCATTTAGTTCTTATAGTTCATCTCATTCAAAATCAATTAGTTTTATAAAAATGTTAAGATTCATGGGGTTGTGCATTGTAAAGCATAAAATAAAAAACAAATAATGGTAATTCACTTAGAAAAAAAAGCAATTATGATACGAAAGATTCTAGAACAAAGGAGAAGTGCTTGTGTTTTGAGGTTTGTGCATTATGCTTAATTTTAACCATGGAGTCTTCTAAATTGTACATGTGGCAGATCTGGAGGGATGTTGATGATATCCAATGGCCAGTAGTGCTCGGATTTGCCATCTCTGCACTGTCGGATTAGCTTCATCCAGCGACCATCTTTCAAGTTATTCGTACACTATATAGTTCTTGTGCCATAGTTGCATGTCTTGGAAAAAAGCTACTAGTGGGTTGTACTAGCTATTTAGGAATAGAAGATGTATACATGGAAGTTGTAGGGAAAGAGATGACATGGAGTATCTCAATTCCTATGAGTAGGGATTGGAAAAGAGATGTCATTTGGTTGACATCATAGGTACTTTTCTATTGAATCTAGAGATGCCATGTATCTCAATTCCTATGAGGAGGGATTAGAAAAGAGATGTAATTTGGTTTATATCATAGGAACTTTTCTATTGAATATATGCTAATGTTTATTTTCCTTTGAAATTATGGGAGTATAGGAATCCATTCATATGAACCGAATGGATCTAAAGCTATAGAAATGATATCATGTTTATTTCCTTTGAAATGTGGAGTATATCACTACAAAAAAATACACTTCCATGATGATACGTGTTTCTCACAGTATGTCGCGTTTTTTGTCATGCATGTACATCCATGACAAATTTATGACAGAATCAAGATAGTCATACCTGTGCTGTCGTAGAAGTGTTCCATGACATTACCAAAATTATCATCACGGAAGTGTCCACTTCCATGACGATAAATCCCGCGTCACAGAAGTGCTTTCGTCAAGGGTGACCGACACGTGGCATCCATCGTAACGGAATGACGTTAAGCTATCGGGTCGGATTTTGGATCCGATAACACGTTAACAGCCACGACCAATGCCAATTTTCCACGTGTAAAATTCTCATTGGCTGACGGATCCATGCGTCAGCTCCGCGTTGGCACATGTGTCACTCATCCAACGGTCGAGATGGACCTATGATATGTTGGCACGTGGACCGGCCTAACAGAGGCCCACAAAGTTTAAATGGGTCGGCCCAACCGAAGGCCCATAAGATTTAGCGGACCATAATGGGCCGACCCAGCTAAAGGCCCACAAAATTTAGCGGACCACAATGGGCCGGCCCAGCTAAAGGCCCACAAGATTTTGCAGACCATAATGGGCCGGCCCAGCTAAAGGCCCACAAGATTTTGCGGACCACAATGGGCCGGCCCAGCTAAAGGCCCACAAGATTCTGCAGACCATAATGGGCCGGCCCAGCTAAAGGCCCAACATTCTCTATCAAATCGGCCGGTCAACAGCCTGTCCTAAACTTGCCATCAATGCGGCCCATGGTCACTTCTGGCCCGTTAATAGTCCGCTAAGCAATTGGGCCGAATCACGGCCCAGTGTATTTCCGGCCTGTTAAAGGTTCGGCTTCATTTGGGCCCATTTACAGGCCATCAAAACTTTCGGCTTGTTAGAGGCCCACTATAGATTTGGGTCGCTTTCTTCCTGTTGTCATTTTCGGCATGTTAACGCCGGACGTAAACCATGGGCCATATATGGCCCAACGTCATACCGGGAGCATTAATGGCCCATATAAAAATGACGATAATCTAGCCCGACCGAAGTTCCGGCCTGTTAAAGGCCCGTGTATTAGGTCGGCGCATTTACGGCCCGATCCGCGTCGTAAATGGGCCACCATTTCGGCCTGCTAAGTCTAGTGGGTTATTTGGCACAATCAGGGCCCAATCTCACTTTCGGTCTATTAATGGCCCATGTTTTTTATGGGCTCGAGATATTTACACCTGCAAACGGCCTATTTTTTACTGAGGGCCCAAAATATGTTTAAGCCTGTTAAAGGCCCACTATGGGCACAGGCCTACCAGAAAAATATGAAAGCTTATGCTGATTTAGGCCCAGATATTTTTAGTGGGCTACATGTTAATTTCGGCCCATAATCGTTTTTAGCCCAATTGGAATGGGCCCGACGAATGTTGGCATGTTGGGCTCCTGCCAAGCTTTCGGCCGAATACATTACTAAGATAAACCTACACTATACAAAAATAGCGTCGTAATTACTGCAGCCTGGGGCAGCATCATAAATGTTGTATCACAACAAAATAAATTCCAACCATGTAACAAAAGGCCTCTTGGCATAAAGTTTACAGTCCTTCCAGATAAAAGCACCATCAGATGTATAGAAACACAGATCATTTGACCTGAATGCTAATGTTTCAGGCTGTAGAATCTGATGGAGCAGCACGATCTCCACCTTTTTTCCGCCATTGCTCTTCAACAACGGGTTTAATGTCTAATAGTCCGGTTTCAAAACCATTCATATCTTGACGACATTTCTCAACCACTATTCTTGTTTCCAAAACAACGTCCATTAGGGATTGTACTTGTGTCCGGAGCACGAGATATATCACTACATCTAGCGTGAAGATTTTGTTCAAGAGGGCGATTTGGACGAGGTTATCTTGACAACCAACCCAGAATTACGCAGAAGGTGCTTTTTGCAATCGTTAGTGGAGAGATCTTGACGATCGCAGCAAGAGGTGACATTGTGCCTATAGTAGCCTCGTCACCTTCGTGTGGTTATGGCTGTTCAATCATTTGTTCCATAGCTTCACGAAAGTTTGAACTTGTAGATTAGTGTCTTTGGATAAGTTACTAATGAGACAAAAACAAACAAAGTAGGTTAAACATTTATACATAACTTATTTTGGTGAACTACTGTAATACATTAGCATGTATTGTAGTGCCAACTACATAATAAAATCACTTTCGGAACATATGCCCATGTAGCATGCCTACTGTATTGTCTATTTCCTCACATTCGTTGACATCTAAGGATAAATAGACATGGTTTAAAGTAGGATGAACATAGTATGACATCATTCATATCATGGGCAAACAGATATAAAACAAACAACCTATTTTATCATTGTGTGCGCACGTGAACATAACAACTAGATTACAGATCAAGACCAAAAGAATATCCTTCATCTCTTTTAAACCATGTAAGGTGAAATGATACGTTAAGACAACTGTGTATAAAAGTGAACAGAGTAATCGACATTGGCTGCAAACCAAGTAGTTAAATGAACACATCACAGTACCAATCAGTTCAAGGCGGGAGGAGTAAGGACTTACAACAATGGCTTGAAATGGTGTGCTCATGCCCTTCATCTTCTTGGTGTGGCAATCCTTGAAGATTTGCAATCGCATTCGGTTCAGTTCTTTTGGTCTGCACAGGCTTTCCTCTGTATTTGGAACAAGTCAATATAGATACGATAATATGGCACAAAAAAGAAGGAAGTAGTAGCTATTTACAAAAGCCTTGGCATTGTGCAATATAGCTACGAGATCCTATTAATGCATTGGAATTTCACTTTAGAATGGTTGGTTTTGTTCTTCAAACAGTTAGCCTAGAAGAAGATACACTTGCAAGGCACATACATAAATACAAGTTCAATATGTTGTCTGATTAAATACATATAGCCTACCTGATACTTTGGATTAGACCAGTGTTTAACGAGGGATGTCTAGTCTTCATTTGTAATCTTCATCTGTAATATATTCCACTGGAGATGTTCGGGCGATTTCATTGTTAGCCTTGCGTTCAAAGTGAGATTTTCTAAGGTGGTACCGATACTGTCGCAGATAGACTGAAAAACATGTGTGGATGCTTGTTTAGTTGCATCATCTTTCGGATCCAACTTGAACCTCATCTGTTGAAAAAAGAATGTGTCTTATTAGGAGGAAGCTAGAAAGTATGGGGCACAGCAAGACAATATTACTAATTGCGATGAATAACATTACTTACGGATAAATGGTCAAGGAAGGTGTTAAACTGGGTATTGTCTTTCTCATTCCTCGCATCGGATCCACGTTGGGAGGATACGCCAAGATGACACCTAACGGCAACGGCTGCCTCTGATACTAACTTGGCTGAATCTGTAGCATCACGTGGCCTTTTTAAACCTGCATCAAAATGTATCTCCATTCTTCCTCCTTTAGATTTTGTTAATCTGTCAAGCATTATCCCCGATGTATGTTTCCGCTTGCGTCGTGGTGCTAGTTCAACAATGAATATGGAAAGTGTTAGTGTACATCAAACTGCGGGAGTACATATACAGGAGCATGCAACTCCAACTTGACTCGGTCAGGTACCGTCTTGGTGTTGATGCTCATGAGGTTCATCTGATCTTGCCAAGTCCTGTTGTGTCGTGATGCTTGAATTAGTGTTAGGTGTGAAGGTAGCTTGGGAACTGGCCAGTTTCGGAGCAAACGAACGAGTAACTGGTCGTGATGCTGGTACAGTTGAAGCGGATGCTGCAGCTGGTGGAGCAGGTGATACTGTGTTTGTAGATTTAGCCGGTGGACTTGGACCTTCTACTGCACTATAAGTACCAGCAGAATCTCGACGGCAGAACCTTTTTCGTTTCACCCGACGAGTAACAGCACTCCCTACTATATTATTTTCCTTGCTCTTTTTTGACTTTGCCATGTCAAGTTGTACCCACAACACAAAAGAATAAAATCACACTTTAGAATTCATTGATGCATCATACAGACAAGCTATACTTTGATGTAAGACAACCGTATGAGGATGGAATATGTAAGAAAAACAGGATGGCATGACATATTCACAGCTACGATGTGCAAACGAAGCAGAAGGATTTTCAAGAAAATAGAAGTAATGCAAGCTAGACACCATATGAAAGATGCAACCAATATTACTCGCCAAGTTAAAAGTGTCTTGTCATAAGTGGCAATTCGAAAAATTAGAAGCAAGACAACGAGAAATCAATGCAAGATGCAACCACTATCAAACTGCCATGTTAAAAGCGTCCAATCATGAGTGGTGATGCGGGATACTAGCAATGATACTTTGATGTAAGAACATGGTATGATAGATAGATGTTGTGTATTCTAGACACAGAAAGCCATGTCATATGCACATGTATAATGTATAAACTCAGCATGTGCAATTTAATCAAAATAGAAGAAATACAGGCTAGACAACATATGCAACATGAAACCAATTATCACACTGTCAACTTAGAGCAAGCACCTGCGATGGTGGAGTACGGAAGATGAACTCATCATGTAGACTTGGGACTTCAACTTCATTAGCAGTAGCAGGGGAAAATCTAGAGAGTCTCTGTTTGCGTCGGTATGGAGGACCACCAACATCCCCTAACTTACTCTTTTGCTTCCTATTTTCTGATATTGCCTTATGAAGTCAAAACCACAAGAAGATGAATAAAATTAGCTCTGCATAACTGGTTGATGCATGATATGTATTTAACACTACTTTGATGTAAGGCAAGCGCAGGATAGGAGGATGGAATATATACAAAAAGACAAAGCTTTCATATTCAGACGCACGATAGGAGGATGGAATATGTATGAAAAAACAAGCGGAAGGCATTTCAACAAAATTAGAAGAAATGAAAGCTAGGCACCATATGAACATGCAACCAATATCACTCTATCAGGTAAAAAGTGTCTCGTCGTAAGTGCCATTTCAAGAAATTAGAAGTAGTACAAGCTAGAAGACAATGCAAGATGCAATCTACATCACAGTCCCAAGTTAAATGTATCTTATGGTAAGTGATCGTTGCAGGTATAAGTTGTAAGCTACGCAGATGCAATTCAACATAATCAGAAGCAATACAAACTAGACATCATACGGAAAACGCAACCACGTATAACAGTTCCAAGTAAGAGCAAGCACCTGTGATGGTGGAGTAGGGGAGATGTGCTCATCATGTATACGTATGTTCTAGAAACAGGAACACGTGTCATATTCACAGGCATTATGTGTAAAGTAAGCAGAAGCAATTCAAGTTAGAAGCAATACAAGCTAGACATCATACGCAACATGCTACCACATATAATAGTATCAAGTTATAGCAAGCACCTGTGATGGTGGAGTAGGGGAGATGTGCTCATCATCTACACAGCTACGTTGACTATCTAGCCTTGTGTTGTCTTGCGAATCTTGCTGGGAGGATGACGGAGTAGAATCTATAGAGACCCCCTGTTTGAGTTGCTCCGAAGGACCACCATCATCCACTATCGGACTAATTTCCTTCAGTTGTAATGATTTTGCATTGTGAAGTCAAACCGATAAGAAAAAGGAATAAAATTCGCTCTTCAGAACTCATTCATGCACGATACTGACGAACACTACTCGGATGAAAGGCAAACACATGATGCGAGGATGGAATACGTATGAAAAACAGGATGGTGTGACATATTCACACCTATAATGTGGCAACTAAGCAGAAGGCATTTCAACAAATTAGAAGCACTGCAAGCTAGACACCATATGAAAGATGCAACCAATATCACTCTACCAAGTTCAAACTGTATGGCGTTTCAACAAATTAGAAGCAGTACATGCTAGAAATCATATGCAAGGCACAACCAATATCAAAGTGGCGACTTAAAGGTACCTTATCATAAGTGACTGATGCGAGATATGCAAGAATAGTAGTCTGATGTAGAAACAGGAACACATGTCATATTCACAGGCATTATGTGTAAAGTAAGCAGATGCAATTCAAAAAAGTTAGAAGCAATACAAGCTAGACATCATACGCAACATGCAACCACATATAATAGTGCCAAGTTAGAGCAAGCACCTGTGATGGTGGAGTAGGGGAGATGTGCTCATCATCTACACAGCTACGTTGACTGTCTAGCCTTGCATTGTCTTTTGAATCTTGTCGGGAGGATGGCGGAGTAGAATCTGTAGAGAACCTCCATTTCAGTTGCTCGGAAGGACCACCATCATCCAATGCCTTGCCAATTTCCTTCAGCTTTATTGATTTTGCATTGTGAGGTCATACTGACAAGAAAAGGAATATCATTCGCTCTTCCGAACTCATTCATGCATGATAATCGATTTAACACTACTACGATGAAAGGCAAAGTCATGATACGAGGATGGAATATGTACGAAAAAATGGATGGCTTGACATATTCACACCTATGATGTGGTAACTAAGCAGAAGGCACTTCAACAAATTAGAAACACTGCAAGAAACCATATGGAAGGTGCAATCAATATCACTCTGCCAAGTTAAAACTGTCCTCGTCATAGGTGGCGTTCATCAAACTAGAAGCAATACATGCTAGAAATCATATTCAAGACGCAAACCAATATCACATCGCTAACTTAAAGGTGTCCCATCATAAGTGACTGATGCAGGATACACAAGAAGAGTAGTTTCATGTAAGAACATGGTGTGATAGATAGATATAGTATGTACCAAAAACAGGAAAGCGTGTCATATTCAGATGTATCATGTGTAAGCTAAGCAGATGCAGTTTACACTAATTAGGAGCAATACGAGCTAGACACCATATGCAACATGCAGTCAGATATCACACTACCAAGTTAGAGCAAGCACCTTGGATGGTGGAGTAGGGGAGCGGAGACTTGGACCTTGTAATGCACTATCAGTACAAGAAGAATCGGTACAGATGCTCCGTTTACGTTGCTGCAGAGGACCACCATCATCGCCTTCCTTATTCTTTTCCTTCCTCTTTCTTGATTTTGCCTTGTCAAGTCAAACCCACAATAAAAAGGAATAAAATTTGCTCTTCAGAACTCATTGATGCATGATACCGATTTAACACTACTTTCATGTAAGGCAACCGCATGATAGGATGGAATATGTATAAAAACAGGACGGCGTGACATATTGACATGTATGATGTATAAAATGTAAACTAAGCACAAGGTGCTTGAACTTGTTAGAATCGATGCAAGCTAGAAACCATATGAAAGATGAAATCAATATCACTCTGCCAAATTAAGAGGGTGCCCTAACAAATGTATTTGACCAAATTAGAAGCAATACATGGCAACAGGATAGAAATAATATGCAATATGCAAAGAATAAAGGTGACTCATCGTAAGTGATTGATGCAGGATACAGAAGAGAGGTAGTTTCATGTAAGAACAAGGTTAACACATAGATGTAGTGTGTACCAAAGATAGGAAGACATGTCATATTCACAGGTATAGTGTGTAAACTAAGCAGATGCAATTTACCCTAATTAGAAGCATTACAAGCTAGACACCGTATGCAACATGCAACCACATATCACACTACGAAGGTAGAGCAAGCACCTGTGATGGTGGTGTAGGGGAAGTGCGGTCTTCAGGTACAGAGCTACGTTCAATGTCTTCATTTAGGCTTACTGTTTCTTGAGAATCATGTGGAGAGGATGAAATTGCATTCTTTATAAGAGTATTGCTTCTCGTATTAACCCACGCTGCGTGACTTTGTCTCATCATAAGCGATAGACGCAGGATACACAAGAATGATGAGTTTGATGTAAGAACATGGTGTGATAGGCGGATGTAGTATGTACCAAAACAGAAGGCGTGTCATATTCACATGTATAATGTGTAAGCTAAGGATATGCAATTTAACAAATTAGGAGCATTGATGAGGGATACACAAGAAAAGTAGTTTGATGTAAGAACATGGTTAATAGAAAGACGTAGTATGTACCAAAAACAGGAAGGCATGTCATATTCACAGGTATAATGTGTTAACTAAGCAGATGCAATTTACCCTAATTAGAAGCATTACAATGTAGACACCATATGCAACATGCAACCACATATCACACTGCCAAGTAAGAGCAAGCACCTACGATGGTGGTGTGGGGTAATTGCGGTGATCAACTAGAGAGCTACGTTGACTATCTTCATTTAGCCTTGTTGTTTCTTGAGAATCATGTGGGGAGGATGACACTCCACTCTTTAAACGAGTAGGGCGTCTCACAGTAACCCACCCGTGTGACTGTCTCATCATAAGTGATTGACGAGGGATACAAAAGAGCATTAGTTTGATGTACGAACATGGTTAATAGACATATGTAGTATGTATCAAAACAGGAAGGCATGTCATTATCAAAGGTATAATGTGTAAAGTAAGCAGATGCAATTTAACCAAATTGGAAGCAATACAAGCTAGACACCATATGCAACATGCAACCACATTTGATAGCGTGAAGTTAAAGCAAGCACCTCGGATGGTTGTGTGTGGCAATTGAGATCATCAACTGCAGAGCTATGTTTACTGTCTCCAACTGCTGACACTGCACCCACTAGAGCGCTGAAACGCTTAGTGCTTGTCTTTGAATTACACCGAGCGACTTACATCTTTTCTTTTACGCATTCATCAAAACTGCGTCAGAGTCTGAAATACCCATGCATAAAAAAACAATAGTGTGAGTATGGGTGAAGTGTGTGCACAATTAGTACAGTGTAAATGTAGCAGATAGCAGGTCGGTGAGAAATAAATGACAGGAGACATATGATAGCTCTACAACATGCATGGCGCACTAAATTACTACAGGATTCTATGAAAATAACAGTCGACTGAAAGCAAATAGGTCAGTCCATTTTTTCTGCACCGTCTGATGTACAAAGAACGGGCAGATCGCCTTCATCCACCTCGGCCCGATCGGTGTTGACGATCTTCCTCGAAACGCCGGCGACCACCGCCCAAGATTCATCCCCGCCTGCGCCCTCCCTTGACCTCACCGCACTTCGCCATCCATTCAAGCCCTGACGACCTCCAGATTGGGCGCAAGCAGCTCCTGCGCCCCACACCCCTATGATAGACACCGATGCGCCGCTTCCTCGGGGAACAGGCGGACTAGGTGCTCCGCGCGCCTAAGCGGGTGCTGCCTCTTTTAATTGCGGTTCGACTGACCCTGAATTGAAATCCAGGCAAGCTAGTGACCTCTAGCAAAGGTGAAATAGTAAAAAGGAGCAAACCTTGTGCATTTAGTATCACGAAGAAGATGCAGTAAGAAGCGCTCAACTAGTTTCTTTCGTGGGAGGAATACGGTGTGAGCGGAGACGTAAGATTTGCATGAATAAGGGAAGATGAGTACCTCTTTCTGCTGGCAGTGCTGTGTCCTCCTTCTGTTTTTCCGACGATCTTCTTGTTGTTCACCGGAAACCAGAAGTTGTGGAGGACGGTGCAGCCTTGGACGAACCCATGGCCAAGTTGTTGAGTGTGGTGCGGTGGCCGTCTGTCGGCGGCGAGGAAGCAAATCCGAGGCGGCGAACGACGGCGTAGCGGGAACAGCTCCGGTGCGGTGGACGGTTGTGACAGTGGAGCCGTAGCAGTGAGGCACAGGACGGCGTGGTCGGAGTGGTTCTGGTACGGCGCACATCGGCGTCGGCGTCGTGGAGGCAGCTCTGCCTCGGCTTCAGCTGCTAAGTCTTTGAGGGCGTTGCGGTTGCGGTTGCCTTGGACGACAATGTCAGGGTACCGGCTCCGGCGTGATGGAGGAGCGCGGCGGTGGATTGGCCGCTATGGGGTGGAGGACGGACCGACGGAGGAGGCTGGGGTTTCGCGGCTGGTGGAGAGGGCATTTTCGCGCCCACAGAGTATGAATGCGGAAACGGAGGGAGGCGGGGAACTAAGGGGGAATAATGTTCGGTTTGAGACACGCTTGTTTGAAATTTGGGGAAAGTTGCAAACTTTGCCCCCATCTAAAATTTCGGACATATTGCGGGTTGGGGGTAGGACAGTCATGTTAGGTGTCCCAAATGTGGTCGGGATAGATTTCGGCCGAGCGCATGGGTGTTTAGGCGCCCATGGTGTATGAATGCTTCTCGAAGGTGGTTGAGACTGGCGTCTTGGTGAAGTTACAAACCTACCCCGGTTTAGACCTTTGGACATCGGGCCGATAGGCTACACGGGCCATAGTCAGGACAGTAATTTCCTACCACCAAAACATTAGTCTCGCGCGGTTTCGGGTGACCAGAGGCCTATTTGGCGCTTCGTTCAATATTTGGGAGCAGAAGCATTAACGTTTTCGGTTCTCTTGAATTGAACTTTCAGATTTGTCAAACTTCACAAATCTTTACTCTTGAAAATCCTAAAGCTACGATTATTTTGGAATGGAGGGGGTACATTTGAATATACATTGTACACGAGTATATATTAAAAAATATGCAACTTACCTCAGTTCATGCATGGTTCCAGATATAATCTCCTTGGTTGCAAAAAAAAGTTATATATGCATATGAATATATAGCATGTTCAAACTCACAACAAAGATTGATGCCCCCTTTTACATCTGATTTACAAATGCCATTATCTCGGGTCAAATAGATGAATGCACTTCCTATGAATTCGAATCTTCGAAACCCCCTTTATGTTGAATTCGACATGTATTCTATTTCGTAGCTAGCAATTTGGAATGTATCCATGCAAGTGACAAATGTATAAAGTGCTTCACACAAACAACATGGAGTGCACTAGTTAATGTTTATATATGAATTGCAAAAGCATCCATTGCATGTATTTCAAACCGCTCTCACTCTATGGATCGATAATATGAAATAAACACATGCACATGCTAGAATTCAATAGAGTATGGGTGTCTGATAGACTGATTTTCGTCCATACGCAATTTGCAAAATTCATGATCTCGTCCAAAAATAATAATGCCATTTATATTTTAATTTAATGCGTAGAACCGCCTTCTACACGTAGATGCACTATGCCTCGCCCCGTTCTCACAGACACGTTATATATCTCTCTATCTAACGCATAAGTGCACACACTTTATATGCATCGGCATTTCTCTTTCACACATGCTCACAATCTCTCTCAGGGTGTCGGGGTGTCTCACGCACATGCTCTCTCTGTCTCTCTCTCTCTCTCTCTCTCTCTCTCTCTTCCTGACTACTATGTACCACTCTTTTGACTAATCTCAGTTGGAAAACACTATTTCTCTCACATGCATATATGCACATGCACGGTCTCTACTAGACCTCTATACGCATTATATATGTGCCTACGTGTCTCCCTTGACGCACATTATCTTTAGGCCTCTCGCACACATTGACCCCCCGACACACCTCTCTCTTAGTAGTTGGCAGATATGATTTCATCATATCGTCATTCGGTAGGATATCCTTGGTTGTTAGGTTGGATGGTAATACGAGGCAAAGTTTTACCCTAGTCCGGATCGGACCCTTGCAGTTGAAGAAAGAACCTACTCCTGGTACTGTAGATTAGTGATAGGGGTGTGTACAAAGTACACGTGAATACCAGGCATTGTGCGTGTGTGTATACTATCGGCGAACTAGCCCCCAAGCTTGTATGACATACTAAGGGCCTAGGGTTACAAATCATATATAGTCGGCTTAACACCAGTGGGGATAGAGTCCTCCACGACTCTGGTAGCTTCGTGTTGTACGCCGAGTCATCCACATGGGTTCAGATAACACGTCTCGGTCCAACCTATATGTGGCGCAGGATGGAACCGACCCATGAGTCTTGATGTTGACCCAGCACAACTAGAAATGATGTGCCCACCACACCACACACGCAATGGCACACTAAGAAAATAAGCATATACAATAGTACAATGGTATATAGCTCACGATACGTGTCCATATTTTGTTGATGACACTGGCGGACTTTGCATTTGGTGCGTGCTCCGTATTTTGTTGATGACACTTATGGTCATTGTATTTGAAGCGAAAGCACGATATGGTTACTGGACTTCAGAATAAGCTCATCACGGTCACCACATACATTTTGTCGTGCTAACCAACATGTGCTTGGATGGTTAGAGGACAGTGGTTTCTCGAGCTCACCAAGGTTAAAGTCCCGGTGCTCGCATTTATCTTGTGTTAATTTCAGTATTTTCCGGCGATGTAATGCTCGATTGGGAGGAGACGTTCCACTCGACTACAAGGCACCTATGGTGACTTCGTAAAATCTCAAGATCATATATGCTGGCCCACTCTCTCGAAGGTCCTCATAGGGGTAGGGTTTGCATGTGTGCGCTTATAGCGGTGAGTGCTTGCGCGTATATATGAGCCCTTGTGTCTGTACCGTGTTAAACAAATACATGTCATGATTATACGGTCACTGGCTCACCCGTACAACTTCGTATTATGTTGATGACACAATCAATTGACCAGTCAAACGTTCCACGCGGAGCCACTAGTGTTGCACCATCGGGCGATGTAAACCGTAGGGCCCATCTGTCAGCCCGTATATGAAAGAAAGAAATGGTTGTTTGAGTCTGTACTGTGTTAATAAAATAGGAGTACATTTTAGGGTGCTCATACGGTCACTGGCTCACCATACAGCTCCGTAATTTGTTGATAACACGATAAATTGACCAGTCAAATGGTCCACATTCAGCAGCGCACATTACCATAAGGCCCACCCATCAGCGCGTATATGACGGACAGAAATGGTAATAAATTAGTGGTCGGTGGGTATTCGAAGTCGTGAGACCTCTGGTTGGCATTCACCGGCGGTTGGGGGCGTTCATTGGGCGGTGGGTGGGGATCCCCGGAGAAAAAGCTTCGGCTGGGGTGGGGGGCTAGAGGGATGGCTGCGGCGGCGCGAACGGGCGGTGGGGAGTGGTTTCGGGAGGGCGGGCCGGCCGCAGCGGCGGGGCTGGCGGTTCGCCGGTGGTGGCCGGGCGGCCGAGGGGGTGGAGTTTGATGATAAACCGGAGGCCCTTGATTTCGTATCCAACGGCTGGAAAATCTAATGACCAGAGATGAAAAGTCACCGACCGACGTAGCCTCACCCCGCACGTACACATGCACGCACGCATGTAGGCGTGCAACACTGACACGTACACATAACATACACACGCACGCATGATGGCGTGCAACACTAACACGTACACATGCACTCATGAACACACGCACGTACGCACCCATCCATGCAACACTGAAACGTACCCTTGCACGCATGCAACACTCGCACGCCTGCATGCACACAGCACACTACATAAGACACACGCTCAACCTATACGTGCATGCACCCTTTGTTAAGGACATGGATTGTTACGGGTATTAATCAATCTTATCTGTGATAAGCAGAACATTGATGTTTGCAGCGGTCTTTATGAATCACAACGTATCGAACGGGCTATCAACATAGTAGGCTTATCTACATGCAAAGATGACATCACACTCAATGAACAATCATTGGTTTACGAAATGCCCGCCGACCGCCTGGCCCACCAAAGGTTCCTCTCGCCAGGCGCTGCTGCTAGGTCATCGACATGCAGGCCATGCACCCAAAGATCCCACACGTCAGTGGAAGATAGGCGCGGTGTCCTAGGTCAGAGTCGAGGGCGCCACTTGCAGCACGCCTGGCTGAACACGCCTCCGTGCCGTATTCAAACACCTCCATGAAACCCGCCCGTGTGGAAGCCGAGAAACCCACTCTGGACACGCGTCTGTTCATGACCGGGCCGGCGTTAAACGCAACGCCGGCCGAGCTCCTCCCGTCCACCGTCTATTTAATCTCCTATTTAAACGAGGCCAAACGCCGGCCAAGAATCGCACACCTCTGTCGCTCCCCTATCTCCTCCACCATTTTGTCCACTCTTAAAATGGCTTACGAAGAGTAGTTATTCTGCATCCAAGCCGGCTGGGTAGCCTGCCGGATACGAGCTATGCAGCTCGCTGATCCACCTCCCTCCCCTCGCCCGACGGAGCCAGTTGCCGCCCCAAGCCGGTGCATGGTTCAGCAACTCACCGCTCCAGGCCAGCTCGACGAGGAGCGGCGCACGGGCGTCGTTGCTGCCGTCCATGCCACCGCCTCGTACCGCGTCTCCCGTTTCTGTGGCCGAGACTCTCATGCCGGCGGCCACGCCATGCAAGTAGCGACAGAAGCCGGGTGCGCGGAGAGCGGCGAGTCGGTGACCAGCACCTCCGTGTCCGGCGCCATCATCGAGGAGAAGTAGAACACGGGAGGCCGCCGCCGCTTGGGTCCCATGAAGGCCACCGCGGAGGCGACGCCGCGTACACAGCGGGTGTCTTGCCGGATGCTTTTGTTGCGAGGACCTTCGTCGACCCCGCATGGGATCCACGGAAGAGGGGAATGTTAGGATGAACTCGAGCCGGTGCCGGCCATGGCTAAGTAGTGGCCGGTGATGAACTCAAACCGGTGCCGGCCACCATCATCTTACGGCACCAGCCAATGATATCAGTTGGGCAGTGGGGAAGCAAGCCGTCCTTTGCGCTAAAGCATATACCTCCGGGGCTCCCGGCAGTCCGGTGATCGTGCTGCCGGACATGAGGAACACAAATCGATCGGCGGGTGACCATTTAGGCCAGGTATTATATATCTGTGCTGTCCAAAACTAGCACCGCGTAGTTCATTTGAATGTAATGAAATCCGTTCATGTTTGTATGAAAATCCGGTATTTTATATGATTTATGTCGTTGTTTATATGAAATATCAGTTTGTCTACGTGTTTGCATGAATTTCGTCTGATTGGTTGAGTTCCTGTCATAATGTGTGCAGCTACGGTTGGATGGCGTAATTTGCGGGTCGTCGATCGGTCTGCGGGCGGCTCGGGCGGTGTTGTGGGACAAAAGAACACAGCTCGTGCGACCTCATCTCCAACGTCTTGCTACTGGAGGATGCATGACAAAGATGAGCACCCGAGCCATTCTCGCTCATCGGTGGCAAAGGCACCGGTGGAAAAAAGGGTCGCCAATATTTTGGCTACCCCGGGCAAGATCCAAACAGCCCCTCCCAACAGATTCAAATCCCTCGTTCGCCGTGGAATTTTGCCATGTGTTGTTTTCATAGACTAGCAAGATGCCCGTGCATTGCACGGAACATCAAGATGCATTTTTTACAAACTCCCGCATGTATGCAAGGGATAATTAATGTCCTCCTTTGCTAGTACCACGAGGCAAACACCATTAATATTGCATCGATTAGTGTTAGTGGCCTTGTATATCTGCAAATTGTAATTTTGATAGTGGCCCCTTGTATATAAAAATGGAGGGAGAAATATGAGAGATAAGGTGAGGAGGAGTGGGGTGTGGTGGTGACTGGTGGTCGGACTGGGCGGAGGCATGGGGATGGACGGCGCATTATGTCTAGGTTTGTACGTATCTCTCTCACACACACCCACGTAGGTGGGGGACGTGCACGAAGAGAAGAGGTGCACGCACGGCGCACGTACTCCCGTCTCTTTCCCAACCACACCCGCGCGGGTACACGGTGGAGCTCATTTCTGTACAAAAAGGCAGCCCACATGGTAATTTGACACGTGTACTGGTTGTCCACTTGGTGGAGGGAGGATCGTCTACCACGGGTGAACAAACAAATTGCGACTTGACACATTATGTTAAATTAAAAAAAGAGGCAAACCATGTGGGGCCTACCTTAGAGGCAAGGCTCTATACGCTGGAGTACTTTTGATGTGCCCCGTCAACTCGTAGAAGAAGGAGAATCTTGCTTAGTACGTCGTCTCCCCCGCCCACGGGCGCGGTGGCTCGCAGGATGAGGTGAAGCTTGTTGAGTAGTAGTAGTAGTAGTAGTAGTACTACTACTACTACTACTACTACTACTACTACTACTACTACTACTACTACTACTACTACTACTACTACTACTACTACTACTACTACTACTAATACTACTATACGCCTTTTTACGCCCGCCTCCTCATTTACGCACATGGCTTCGCAAGACGAGGAGAAAATTTTACTACTCCCTCCATTTACTCCTCGTCCCTACTACGTATACTTTGGTTAGTACTCCCACCATTTACTTATACAAGGCCACTATAAAAAAATACATTTTGCATCTATACAAGGCCACAAATAGTAATCGAGACAAAAGTTACTACTCCCTCCTTTCCAGTTTATGGCTCAATTTCAATATCTCTCCAACCAAGGCAGACGGTGAGTGGTCGAATTAATTTCGTAGTTTGCACAAGTAATTAGTACGCTCGTTTTTCTCAAGAAGTTATGTTTACTGAGGCATTAATTAGAACGAATGCATGACTGACCACTAAATTTCCATGAACTTGTACATGCATCGGTAAGTACAATAGTGCGCTTTACTACATGGCATTTTTGCATGTGTGGAGGAAAGAGAGGCAAGGAAAAAGTGGAGAAGTGGGCTTTCATGCAAGACCCAGCCTCTACTACATGGTGGAGCACTTGGAGAGGCACCTGTATGGAGGTGCTCAGGAATCGGGAGACTCACGCCGGTCGTAGCGCCGCAGTTAAAATGATAATGGCAAGTCAAATCACGGGGCCTCACCTGTCCAAAGAAGAATTCATTTGTCAAATCACACAACCCTACGTTTGCAGCAGCCTACTCCCTTGTCTTCTCGCGTCTCTGTCGAACCGACTAGGCGGAACTGCCCCGCAGCCTACCACGCAGGAATAACCCCGCCCTCGACTTTTAAATACAACTACATCCGCTTAAGAATCCAATGATATACTTTTTGTGACATAGAACTACGTGCAGGCCCTATAAACCGAGACGCCTAAAAATAAAAAAACCGAGACGGAGAGGGTAGTTCAGCAGGTATCTTTTTAGATCAATATAGTTGGAATTCACCAAGGAGCAAAACCATCTGGTAGGCTGCTCCTGTCGTGTTGGCGTAGCAACTCAAGTGTGGTCGATCCGCACACAAAATGGCGACACACATAATAGGACCACTTTGGCCGACATGTGGCTCATCCACCGTCTTGTTCCACGTGCGATGCACCAAATTACAGTTCGGAGCAGTGGTTGGAATTGGAGGCACCCCGGTAATAGCGCCGCAGTAGTAGAAAATGAGCGATGAGGGGTCAAATCACAAAGCCCCACCTTTCCCGCATTAAGCTGGACTGTTGGACGGACGAAGCAACCATCATTTCACTCTAGGGTGCAAGAGCATAAAGAAAAGAGAGAACAATGATGCGTGCGGCAGCTACCTAGGGCACCCTAGGGTATGGGTCTCCACTATGCATCCTTTTTAAAGCGCCTCCACTACAAATCGGCTTCTCCCTCGTCCTCTTGAAGAAAACCGATGATGAGTGCGGCGGTAGGGTTTGTAGGAGTACTACAGCATGCGGGGCCATGTCATAGTAAACGGGTTCGAGTCGACGCCTTAAATATGTGTGGGCCGCTTGGTTTTACGGGAACGAGGCAGCATTTTGGGTTCGGGGACCAAGGAGATATAGTAATGCATAAAAAATTGTGGACGAGGTTCAATAGAAAGGCAATGATGCATGGGCCCTGCATTTTGATATACCCGGGGCCGCGTGAAATTTGCTACTCTACTCAAAACTAGTAAGGTATACATGTATTGAACGCATGAGATTTCGAAACCAAATTATGAAGAAATACACACTATAGCATGTAAAGCTTTGAGTCATATATGCATGATGTAGATGTTATTTTAGTTCTTATAGTTCATCTCATTCAAAATCAATTAGTTTTATAAAAATGTTAAGATTCATGGGGTTGCGCATTGTAAATCATAAAGTAAAAAAACAAATAATGGCAATTCATTTAGAAAAAAATAATCAATTATGATACAGAAGATTATATAACAAAGGAGAAGTGCTTGTGTTTTGAGGTTTGTGCATTATGCTTAAGTTCAACCATGGAGTCTTCTAAATTGTACATGTGGCAGATCTGGTGGAATGTTGATGATATCCAACGGCCAGTAGTGCTCGGATTTTCCTATCTCTACACTGTCGGGTTAGCTTCATCCAGCGACAATCTTTCAAAGTTATTGGCACACTATATAGTTCTTGTGCCATAGTTGCATGTTTTGGAAAAAAACTACTAGTGGGTTGTACTATTATTTAGGAATAGAAGATGTATACATGGAAGTTGTAGGGAAAGAGATGACATGGAGCATCCCAATTCCTATGAGTAGGGATTGGAAAAGAGATGTCATTTGGTTCACATCATAGGAACTTTTCTATTGAATCTAGAGATGACATGTATCTCAATTCCTATGAGGAGGGATTTGAAATTAAGGGAGTATAGGAATCCATTCATATGAACCAAGTGGCTCTAAAGCTATAGAAATGATATCATGTTTATTTCCTTTGAAATGTGGAGTATATGAATCTATTCCTATGAACCAATTGGCTCTAAAGGAAAAAATCCTATAAAAATCATATCATATAGAGTTCCTATGATATTCCTCGACACTAAAGGATGCTTGAAATTGCTGCGGTGATACGATGGTCTTTCTTTGTAGACTCCTCACCCATCTTTATAGTTACCTCTCGAAGATGAATGAAATGATATATACAAGGTATTCTACATGTGCAATTTGGTACACGAAAACTCGGTAAAAGTTTGCAAGGTTTGAATTTTCAATAAAGCTATATCCTATATGCACTGCATTTCGGAACGGAGGGAGCATACGACAGTTGATAACACTCACGTGGAAGATTTGTGTGTAGGAGGAGTGGCTGTTCTGTTAAATGACATGGCAAACCGACATCGCCGGATGCCGATCTAACGGTTCTTACGGCGTTCGTCGGGGAAAAGGCTTGTGGCGAACGTTTGTCGGATAATGATTTATGGACAAATGCATTGCATTGATACGTGCCCCCCTCTCTCTCACGCACACGCACCCTCACGAGTCACGACTCTCCCGAGTCCTCTCGCAGACTCGCATGTTGCACCCACCGTCTATCTGCAGGTAGACGTCACGCACATATGTGCTCTTCACACCCTACCCTCAGACCTTCTAAAAACAAAAGACGGCGCGCAAGATTTTATTCTAGCTCACACATCACACACTTATACTATTACTCTTGCGGCTAACGCTCTTTGGGCATAGTATATTGTACTCTCATGAAGAGAAGCGGTGCACGACGCACTAGTTCTCTCATACCCACTGCTGGTACACGAGGGAGTGCATTTTTTGAAGCTGGTACGACAAAATCACTCCACTATATATAAAAGCAGGAGCCTTAGCGCTTGCTTTACTAGGGTTCCTCTCGTTCACTCTCTCATGCTCTCCAGATCTAAGCAAGACATAGGTGGCCACACTCTCTCTCAGCTCACGGCTGGTCACCAATCCGGCTGGACAACCTCGACCGGGGCAGGGGTGTAGTTTCATCGTTCACGCTGTCGTCGGCGGCGAGGGAGGGACCAACGGCTGCCCGCGCGTCCCGATCGGTGGCCGTGTCGTTCTCTTCGAGAGAGCGCCGGCTCGGGAGGGCCTCCGACCCCTTCTTCCTCCCTGCGGTATTGTGGCCAAGATGTGGCCTCCCGACGCCGTCTTTGACACATGCCGACGACCCTCAGGTATATATTCCTTGAAACCTGCCTTGCTCTCATCGCCCCAGCTCCTTCGTGGATCCTTTTCTACTTCCTTCCGCTGTTCCAAAGCCACCTAGACTTCTACTATTATTAGAAGTAAAGCTAGTTCATACAATCGACCAAAGCGTTGGTTCAAACAGGAAGAAAGTGGGAAAGTCTGTAGCATGAATCTAGGACTTGGTTCTAAGAGGAAACGGGGAAAGTAGTAAAATCATCCTTTATTTAAATAACCAGATTTCGTATTTGGCGCAAACAGGGATGTCTGTCTCCATATCGCTTCGGATGTCTGTCTCCGTATCGTTTCTATCCGTGCAATCAAAAGCACACACCTCAGTTTTAGTACAACTGTGCAAAATGAGATGGCTATCCCTCATTGTCGTCGTCTAACCTCCCGTCTTCAAGGTACCCCTACATTGGTAGTAACTAAGGTAGAATGACCAACGCAATCTAAAAGAAGCTGATTCGTATGTTTTACTTCCTGATTACAGGTGGACGAGCGAAAACAACTGCATCCTAGTCCGGAATGCACTTTCTACCAGTTCATCCATGGACCGAGGACTAGCTGGCACGACTGCACGGTGGTTTTTTGGACAGGTGCGCGTACAAGAGGCATTGTGGTATGCTTATTTTTGCAAATAGTTGTGCTTAAATTTAGTGGAATGCACAAGAATTTCACCTGGTCACTACACTGCATGGTTCAGTTCAGCATTCCAGCTGAGACCACAATTATAACTGGTTATTCTGGAATGAGAGAACCTAACCCTGAATTGTGGCAACAAGAAAAACCAGAGTGAACTCCAGGAAATTTAAGCCTGCCGGGAGGCCCTTTGCTCAGAGAAGCCTTTTGCTTGTTTTTTCCTGATTTGTAAACCTTCTCACAACTTTGTCTTTTGCTTTGAACTAGTATATGTTCGTTATGTTCTATGAATCATTGAGATGTATAAAATTGCTTAACTTATGCTTTTCAAGTTTTTTATGAAGACGAAGTTTAATGTGAGTGTTCCACATGAGCTTTGGACTAGCGTGTGAACATTTGGAATTTATTACATTGTGGCCTCAATTAATCGCATGAACCACTATAACAAGATACATAGTTGCTTATATGTCGCATGAGATTGTTGATTGTTAGCTGGTCGATAGCCTAGTGTTGAAGCGAGCTGAGCCAATGTGTCGTGTTTTGCACAACTTCTTACAAGTGGGGTAGCACCAACAGTGTTTACAAGTACTTATGTATACTTCAGCGCACGGTTCTCAAACGAGTGCTCTATTTCATCAAAAGACACACTGCTCGTATGATAAACCGTGACAACTTATGTCTTACCATGCCATATTCATGAAAAAACTAGTGAGGACGCATCTGCTTTAAGCAACAATTACGATGGTTCTCACATGATTCACGGGCACACAAAAGTAGCAGCAATTCCCATAGACGGATTCAAACATAGTACTAGCCCCAGAGGGGTCGATAACAGGCAAGGTTCGGATAATTAGACACAATCAAAACTACTATTAAACACTAGCTGGGGCAACTATTTCATGCCTCGATCTAATTTGGGTTGGACACAAGATGGACCTTGCCATGAACATCATCGAGGACGTCCCGCAGCAGCTCTTCATGTGAACCTTCATGAAGACAACCTTGTGGCCTTGCCACGGATAAACTTGTTTGTGGAGGCATGCCACGTCATCTTCCTGCGTAATCTTGACAAGAACAGTATGCCTCACAAATGAAGGAGTAGCTTTGAACTTCTTGTGCTTCGGTACACCCTAGACAACACGCCTGACAACAGTGAGGCTGGAATACAACTCTTCATTGGTATAACCGCAAATGGCTTCCAAGATCCAACAGCCTAAGGACTCTATTTTCCCAGTGCGTATATTCAGGTCGTCCGCCTCATAGCGAGTGACATGTACAATCACACAACATCAGGACTCTAATTGAAACATAAACAAATTCAGAATTACTTTTCAGTATAAGAAACACAAGTTATTTAAACCACTATGTATAGCATAGCATCGAAGCTAATAAAATTTTGCATTATTAATCACCACATACTTCCTTTTCTAAAAAAAAGATCACCACATACTTCAATTTAATCACCTTGGGCAGCTCAGCGGGGGGGGGGGGGGGGTACACATCATCGATGGGGGAAAAATGCTCCTGCAGTGCCACGGGGGCTGTAACCTCAAACGGGGTGTTGACCATCTCAGTAGTGGTCGTGAGCGTATCTGGGGTCAGCTTGGTGGTTGCCTCCATCTTCATGGAGCTCCCTGTCTCGTGGGGATCAACCTCCTGCGTCTGCTCCAATATCTGCAGATCTTTGCCTGGTTCTCCTTGGTCCTTCATGAAACTAACCAATACTAGGAGACCACTGAAAGGAAAACACAATCGCAATGACAATGAAACAAAAAAGAGAGTGAGGATCTGTTACTGCTTTGCAAAAGTTCTTTTTTTTCTTTGAATGAAAATATACCAACATCACGGATCCGCTTACCTTCCCTTCGTTCGGAGAGAAGAACAGTGGCAGATGCGAGTGTTGCCTTTCTTGAAGACGGTGAGGGAGAAGGGGATTCAGCGAAGAGTGAAACGATGGTTGCTTCGTCCGTGAAACTTAGACTGTGGGGAGGTGGGGTTTTCTGATACGACGGCTTGTTACTGCCGCGCTACGATCGAGGTGACTCTCCGCCTACATACTGCCTTCTAATTTGGTGGATGGCATTTGGGCCCGCGCGCTACATGGCCCGCATGTCGGTGAACAAAAGTATAACGGCATTTAGTAGAGGGAGACGTTTCAATGACCTGGGAGGAGCCAGAAGCGGTAGAGTGTCTCCACTGTACTAGTAGTAATTGTTTTTCGGGTAGGCTGAGAGTGTCTCCACTGTACTAGTAGTAATTGTTTCTCTGGGCCCAAGACAAAACATCCCATCCACACTAGTAAACAGTACAATCAATTCAAAAGCCCATATATTTACTGAATGAGAGGCGCTACCCACACCCAAAGACACCCCCTCCCCCACAAAAACCTCGGGTGCTCTTCTTCCTCCTCGCTCCCACTCCACCTCACGCCACTCGCTCCACTCGTGCCCCCAAATTCATCACCTCACTCCTACGTAAAACCCCAGCTCCCTTCTTCCTCACTCCTACAGAAAACCCCTCTCCCCTTCTTCTTCGCTCAAGACTACAACTAGGCTCGTCATTCGTTACTCTGCTCAAATCCGTGAGCGCAACGCGACGCCCTCGAGGAAAATGGAGTCGGCTGACCCCAGCGCCAAGAAGATGAGGCTCCCGCCAGCGGCGACGCCTGTTGTAGATCCCGCACCCGGCAGCGCGGGGAGAAGCGGCGATCCCGCCAATCGGATCCTGTGAACTCAGAGAATCTCGGGTGGACCGCATCAGCGATCTCCCGGACGCCGTCCTTGGGGAGATCATCTCGCTTCTCCCCACCAAGGATTGCTGCCGCACCCAAGTCCTCTCAATTTGGTGGCGCCCTCTTTGGCGCGCCGTGCCCCTTAATCTCGACTGTCGTTAGCTATCTCTCTTCAATGATTTTTAAATCCCCAGAGCCATCATCTACTTCCACCAGGGCTCCGTTCAAAGCCTCTGCATCCCGTCATGCTACTTGAGCAAGCATATCATTCCCTGCACGGTGGACGCCTGGCTGAAATCCCCTGAATTCACAGAACTACAACTGCTTGAGTTCTACTATTCCCCTGGAAATCACATACCACATACGGAACGCCATGAACTTGTGCCCTCAGCACCGATGTCCATCTCATGTTTTCCTCCTCTCTCCACACCGCCACCTTTATACTGTGCTACCTACCGCATAATCTGGTACTAAACCTTCGACTCCCATTTCTCAAGAAACTTTCACTTGTGCGGGTTCAGATATCGGAGGTCTCATTGCCCAGCATCATCCACTCCGATTGCTCGCTACCGGAGTGCTTGGTGCTTGTTTTCACAGTTAGAATCGGTTGTCTCCAAATAAAGTCACCTAACCTTGTAAGAATTGGAATTTCTTTTGACGAAAGGCAGCTCATCATCCAAGATGCCCCTTCACTTCAAAGGTTGATCCTTGGTTCTAGTTATTCACCGTTGCAGATAACCGTCATCTCTGCGCCTAAACTGGAGACCTTGGGTGTAATACATGATCTTTGTGCTCATTTCAATATGGTGTTCGGCTCCACAGTTCTTAAGGTACTTTATATTATCATCTACACTTGTATAAGCTGCATTTTAAATTTCTGCGCCTAATTTATATATCATCTTGGAGTACACATTTTGTACTAATATTATATTCTATGCTCAATGAAGAGTTTCTCCATGGATGGCCTATCAATGGTGATGGATTCTGTCAAGATCTTATATATCCAAATGAATAGTTTTGATCTGAACAAGATTATTGGCTTGCTGCAATGCTTTCCATGTCTGGAGAAGTTGTATATAAAGGTGACAATTTCATGCACATTAGAAGCCCACATATAGTGTACTAGAATTAACCGTTCAGTTGTTGCTCTTTCGACACTCTTCTTTTAGACCCTAACTGTTTTCAATCTTCATGTATATTTAGGCAACAGGACAGGGTAAGAAAGTTATAACCAATCGGTGGATTCGTAAGCATCGGGATTTTCTAACTTCTCATGAGATTCGATTGAAGACAATAATGCTAGAACGATATGTAGCCAACCGTGCAAACACAAGATTTGTAACATTCTTCCTGCTGAATGCGAGGTTACTATTGTCCATCAGGCTTAAGTTTATTAGCAGCATGGTTTTGACGGATAGGTATGTCGAAGAGCAAAAAAAGGAGTTTCAGGTGGGCAAAAGAGCTTCTGAACGTGCCGGGCTTCTATTTACAACATATTGTGGTCATAATCCAGTAAATTTTACGACCTAGGATGTTCATTCTATGGACCTGACCGAGCCATTTGACTGTGACTGCCGAAAATAGTGTTGGAGTTAGATGTTGTTGCCCTTCTCAATCTGGATTTTTTTGTAAACCTGATGAACAATTAACCCTTGTGCTTGTGTACAGTTTGTAAGCTAGAGTTAGATGTTCCTGCCCTTTTCAACTCGGTTGTGACTGTCATATTTTCTTTGAAACAAGGCAAATGGCTTGCCATTCGTTTAATTTATAGTGAAATGTTGTAACAAATCCCAACCATGGGAAATAACATCACTCTATGGCTGCTTGAGCTCACTTGTGCCTTCTGAAGCCAAGTGGTTAGCCCCCACCAGCACCCACAAACTTATTTCGAACTAGCAAATCAAATGGGCTGTAAATTTTCATAGGAAAGGCTGCATGACCGTGACAGATTTGGATTCTGCCAGTTGGGACCCGCGAGGAAATAGCCTATCCAAGGTGGTGTCGACTTACTAGCCGCCAACAAACGATTACGCCTACCAGCCATTGGATTGACATCCAACATCCGTCAGGTATCTTCTATCTCTTGTCTTCTTCTTCCTCCCGCCACCCCAAACCAAACCACCTGCCGGCTCCGCTCCCACCTCCCATGGTCGGCTGCGCCTGCCGCCCTACCGCACGCACCCTCCAACGTTAGCCGCCCCTCCCTCTATTCCCCACACGCCCCGTTATTCTCCAATGACGTCAGCCCCCAACACGCACCCGCGCCCGAACCAGTCAACCTCAGATTCTCTCCGCTGCGATCGGATCGGGCGCATGTTCAACGACTCTGCTCGTTCCGGCCCGAGGCCTTGTTGCTGCCCTCCGCCTTGCGGCCTTGGTTCGCTCACCGTGCGCGGTGCGCCGCCCTCTTGCATTGTCAACGTCGTCAACAACCGAGAGGAATAAGGAGATGATTGTACATGGAGAGGATGACAGTAGGGACCCACCAGCGTCATGGCAGTACGGAAGCAAGTGCCACTATAGTACAAGCCCAAAAATATGGTTCCTCCTAATGGTTGGACATCTGGGGCTCATGCCATTGTCAACGTAGTCAACAAACGAGAGAATTACACTACGAGCGGTTGACACCAGGGACCCAGCAAGTCGTGCAGTTTTTTTTAGGAACAAGCAGTTGTTATTTATACTAGTTTTAGCGACGGATCAGGGTAACAACGGGCAAACGTTTTTTTCGCGAAATACGGTGGTCCGTCCGGTGGGTCCCAGCAGTCAGGGGCAAACGTTTTTTCCGTGAAATACGGTGGCCCGTCCGGTGGGTCCCAGCAGTTAGGGGGGAAACGTTTTTTCCGTGAAATACTGGTGACCCGTCCGGTGGGTCCCTACTGTCAGGTGGAGGAATAATTATTTTGCGCGTAATAAGGATGCACTTCCTTGCGGCTGCCATGGACCCAGCTGCCAGCCTCTCCACGTACAGTACTCTTCCGATGGAAGTCGGTCGTTGACCACATTGACCACGCCGCACCGAGAGCACCACGGCGGTGGACGACGGCGAGGCCTAGGAAGGGGATGACCCGGAGCCGGAGAAGACGCGGCAGTGGATGCCCACGCGGAGAGGAGCACGAGGGTTCACTGGTTCGGCTGTAGTGTGAGGCTGACATCGCCGCAGAATAACAGGGGGAGTGGGTGAGTGGAGGGATGGCCTGGCTAGCGGTGGGAGTAGTATGGGGACGGTGAGGCCTCCGCGGCAAAGACAGCCGCCACGGGAGGCAGGAGCATGCGCACGACCGGGCGCCGCTTTGGGCGGTGGGGCAAGAAGACCAGAGGTTGAAGAAGCACTACGGCCGTTGGATGGACATCGTTGACCACGCCGCTGACGAGAGCACCAGGCGGTGTGGACGACGGCGAGGCCTACGAAGGAACGACACGGAGCCGGGAAGACACGATAGTGGCTGCCCACGCGGTGGAGAGTACGAGGTTTGACTGGTTCGGCTGCCGTCGCCGGAAAAAAACAGGAGGTGTGGGTGAGTAGAGGGATAGACAGGCCAGGGATGTGAGTATGATGGGGCCGTGAGGCCTGCCCGGCAGCACTGCCGGCCACGGGAGCCGGGAGCAGGCGGTTCCGACGGTGCTGGTTTGGGCGGCTAGGGCAAGAAGATCAGAGACTGAAGAAGCACGATTGCCGTTAGATTGACATCTAACGGTCTGACGCTGGTAGATTCGATTGTTGACTAAGTTTCTTTTTTGCGAAACCTTGTGTATGCATGAACTTGGTAGGCCCACAAGTCAGCCTCCAAATCTGTGGCGTATAAACATAAAGCCCATTTGCTATTTTTTATAATTTGCAGCCCATTTGCTAATTCTTAAGTAATTTATTACAGCCCATTTTCTGCCCAGGACCACGGTCAAAAAGTTCAACCTTATTTTTCATATTTCGGTGGAGTCCAAACTGTTGTAATCCCGAAATGATAAACATTTTTTTAAGAACTTATTGATTTGCCAAAAAATCATTTTGTTTTTGTGAGCAAATAAGACGTGGGACAATTGAGTTGGTTTAAGGGAAAACCAGTGGTAAAAAAATCAGCGCTGGGTAGGAAAAAACAACAAAAATAAGGATGTAAATATGAAAAGGGAATTTCATATGCTTTCAATATAATTATACGTGTATATGAACTAATAAAACTATAGGTAGAGATTAGAAAACGGATGTAGGACATGCGTTTCAAGAGGGAAATAGAACTGGGCTGTGTGTTTGATTCAGTAAAAACCTGCTGCGGATGTTGTAAGACAAAATATAACTAACGCTGGTGGGCCAGAGGCCATGAGATACCGCTGGATCTTTGTGCCCCGTTGTCATCATGGGCTGGGCCTGTTAAAAACAAAACCAACCCTGGGCAGTCTGCAGCCCAGTTGAAACTTGCTCGACCTGGAAAAACAATATACGTGCTCAATAAACGAGAGAATTCTGCAAGTACAGAATGATAACTGGGATGCAGCACGGATATTGTTTTTATCGTGATAATAAGTGCATGCACTTGTTTTGAAAAAATTGGAGAACTGAATTAACGGCGGGTGCTTATGCTACCCATCAAATAAAATTCAGGTGCACGAAAATTCGTTTCAAACAAATGATTCAGCTTTATATCCACGCCGACCCTCAAAGATGATGGTTGGAATCAAATGCAAGTTCATACCAAAAGATCGTTAACAACAATACCAACTTATGGACGACAAGGTAGTACAACTACCAATACCCAACTAACTTATAATCTTTTTACCATCGGCCCTAGTGTTCGTCTGGTAGAAAATCTTGCAGAGGACCAGTTCCCACTCCTTCTCTTGCTCCAGGTCCCCGAGGTGGTACTGGTGCATCACCAAGTTGGTCCTCTGCTGGTCAAAGTTCTTGTTGGTGTGCAGCACTAGAAACTTTTTTGCTGCCCGTCTGCCGGCCGTTGACCATCACCCGCAAGGTATTGCCGGTCTTGTGCCACATCGCGTGCATGCCGCACTCCGACTATATCTTGCGACGCGTCCACGTGCCCCTTTTGAACGCCTCGAATTGCGCCGAAGAATTGCTTCCTTAGGCCACTCAAGGTGATACCTGCAGATTGTGGAATACAGGTTTTAGTGTACGTAGTTGGCATTTTCATAACATCTTTGGCATGTTGCAGTCACTTGTTTAACTTTTTATTAACTGTCAAATTTGTAATTGCTTCACCAGGTCTGCGTCTAAAAAGAAAAATAGAGCTATAAACAAAGGAATATGTTTGTGCAAGTAGACGGGCGATCAGTGTCTTACCTGGAAGTTTCTCAGGTTGGGTGTAGCATATGTTGTGCTCGCTGTCGATGGTTGGTATGAACAAATCGATGAGAGACTGAAATCTCACGCTGTCAGCACTCACTTTCGCCTCAAGGTGCTCGATCAGCTCCTGATCCGTGGGATCGAACTTGACGCCAGCCGGCAGCACCGTCCAATCCTTCTTCGACTTGCATCGGTAATTCTAGTTATATGGTACTCAATGTATGATCAATCGACTGTTTTAAGTGAATGATGAAAGATTTCAACAGATAAGTGGTACTCCAAATCTGAAGTCTAGAATACCGAACACGCTGCCGGATTCTTGTGTCACCTCACGCGCGTGTTGTCATGTTAATTCAATGTGTGGACATGATGAATAATTTGACCAACGATATCGGTACTGCATCTTGTACTACTTACTAGTCGTATTTAGTGTCACAATTTATACACAGGTTTAACTAACAAGTACGCACTTGAAGCCTAGCTGATATATATATGGCTTGTGCACAGCATCTCCATCATCATTATCAGTACATCCTATGCAGGTGAGTTAGGATGCACTTGATCCCAGGAAGGTATCTATCCTTCAAACCAGAGGAGTGCTTCAAACTAACAACAGTACATAATATCCAACAAAAGAGGGTCGTGCTACATCGCCAGAATACATGGCTCGCCTAGATATCAGGCATGAATCAAGTTGTGCATATTTGCTGTTGGCATGAACCACATCGCCGCATGTCGGGTTTGCAAAAGCCATCCATCGCATGGAAGCTTGATGCCTTTCACACACTGAAGATTACCTGGCAACAAGCTGTGTCGATGAATTTCTGGATATGGTGATTCATGAAACCCATGGTATGATGTGTAAACACAGCCCCCCCCCTCAAATGACCGCCGTCAGCTGAACGAGCGATAAACCACCACCCATAGGCTGGTATGATTCCAGGTCCTGGAATCATGAAGGCCAGCGCATTTGCGTCTGCTGCAACAATTCAAATTGGAGACCAAAAGGACAAAAATAAACAATCATGTTCAGAGTATGTGTGGAATTAAGATTATTATAACAGTGACACATATCATAGACAGAGAACTGCAATGCCGTGGTCATAATCATACTCCAAGTTAAAAAAATAAGCCAATGGCTTTCATATTCTAGCAACATGTCATGGTTCAAACATCATGTAACAATGAGAGGAAAACAGCTATGACATCGCCTACTCATATTCTACTATAGCACTTACTACATTTGTTCTCATATCAACTCTAAGCAATAACATGCGTTGTTATAAAAAATCTTGTAAATGAGAGTAACATATAGCAATCATGATGTTATGCTCATAATATGTATTCTAACAATCATTAGATGCCAATTGTTCTCATATCAACTCTAACAATAACATGTGTGGTCATAAAAATCTAGGAAATGAGAGGAACACATAGCAATGATGTGGTTATAGACATGCTATGCATTCTAAATTTGTAACAAATGAACAGGCAACAGTATTGATAAGGTAAAGATGATATGAGATAGAACAATTACACGACGATAGATTCCACCAAAGATAGGCAGCCAATCAAGGCCGATCACGTAACGATGCCATCATGCACTATAGCATCGCATGTAAATGTTGCCTCAACAGGATTGATGATGAGCCATAACCATGTATGGCGACCGGATTCCAGATAGACTAATCCCATGTTGAACAAGGCAATGAGCTTGTAATCCATGTAGTCTTCTGATGGTGTGGGCACTTCGCAGATTACAACTTTCTGCAAACAGAGGTCGAGCCAAAAGCTTGATGCGTCTCGTGCGTAGTAGGCAGGAGTGTCCGGCCGGCCGCGAGGCTCGATGTCGGGGGTATCCAACGATGGAAGGGTGATCTCTCGCTGGGTGTAGATATCCACGAGACGCCACGGACTACCGGTGTGGTGGATGAGGACGATCCAGTTGGCCTTCATGCCCGCCCAAAGAGTGGCCGCGCATGAAGGACAGGTGGACGGGTAGTGGTAGCATGTCGAGGGGCACCACGACAACCTCCGTAGGATCGTCAAGTCGGTGTCTGGGCCACCTGCGAGGATCGAGCATCAACAAGCAGGGTGTCTTGAAAAGAGCCGGCCGGTTGCAGACGAGTAGACGGTACAAAGACACCGAGCATGCGGCCATACAGACGGTGCTGAGTAGGTCCATACAACTACAAATCTGCTCCAAGAGAACATCGGGGAGGGAATTCCAATCGCGGCTCTGCGTGTCAGTCGGTTCTGCCATTGGGGTTTTCGGTGCCTGCGAGCCAGCGGGGAAGTGGATTCGGGCGGGCGAGCAAAGAAGCTTCTCCTCGTGTGGCCGAGCAGTGAGCGGGGGGATATGGTACGCGCGAGCTACCAAGGAAGATGGCGCGGGCGGACGAGCAGTGAGCGGGGGTAAATGGTGTGCGGCCGACGATGGGGAAGAGAGGAGGAAGAAGAAGAGAGGAGGAAGAAGAGTGGAAGACAGGGAAGAAAGTGCATTAAATCTCAATTCTACTAGTACTACTACCAGGATATACCGTCCTTGAGTGTAAATAGTTACACCGATGACATGTGGGTCTACCACAAGAGGGCCCATATGTCGCTTAATGGAGGATGAGGTGCGTAGGCGTATTTGCAAGTTGCGTTTCTTCGGCAAACATGATGGCGATCGGGTAAGGCTGATTTAGTAACAACAACACGTTGGTTCAGCTTATTAATTACGTGTCCCATCTGCCGCGTGTATTGTCACTTCACTGCGAAGACTAGTAGAATAGTTCTCTCTAACCGAGATGGGGAATAATGGATCACGAGGACTTCCTTTCTACAGTATCCCTATGCCTCTACGCTCACTTCACTCATTTTGCTCCGTACCTAGTCACTTGTTGAAATCTATAGAAAGACAAATACTCCGTATTTGGGAACAGAGGGAGGCTTTTACTCCGTACTATTTGGAAACAGAGGGAGTATCACCATATGGAGGGAACAGAGGAAGCTTGAAATATGAACATGTCAATGGCAGGGAGTAAGCCCCATGCATGCATGCATGCATGCAACATGCAACACTCACACGCACATGGACGCACGCAACACTCACGCACTCCATGCGGCACACAGCACATGACGCAACACACACAGCTCACGCTCAAGTGCTCAACCTACTCCCTACGTCCGTGAAAGACTGTACATTTAGAGATTTACACATTGACAAGGGCATAATTAACGCCCAAAACTAGCAGACTTATGTGTGCATGCGACAATTGAGATAATTAAATGAAGGCCGTTGCATGCTGTAATTAAGGATAGACATGTAGCCTATACCTACAGCACAAGTTGGTGCATTAGTCAATCAATATCGATTTATATTAAAGGCTACATGCATTGGAAGTGTAGATGTACATTATGTACAACACTCTTTGTTTTGTAGCCGATGTACACTCTTTGTTGGAAGACCGAGGGAGGACACGTGCATGCACTCACATACACAGCCAGGGCGGTTCGTGCGCAAGGGTTGGACTCGTGTCGCGCCTGCATAAAGTTTTGTTTAACTGATTTCTTTGCTCTGCCAACTGACAGGTGGGACCTAGAAACCAGGTGACAATTTAACCAGTCAACAAAGTGCCACGCCGCAAAACTATATATAGTGACCGTAAAGAGTGTATTGTTACATACGTTGACCGCCAGTGTATTTTTCTTGTTTCAAGTTAAGCCATATTAATGGGAAAGGACGCGGTATGGACTACTACTAGTACTCGTAGTCCTTTGATGTGTCCCGTCAACTCGCCGAACGAGGAGAAGCTTGCTTACTACGCCTCTCCCTCGCCCACGCGTGCGGTCGTTCACAGGACGAGGAGAGGGTTTTGACTATAGTGCCCTCTCCCTCTCCCTCCCTCTCCCTCTCCCTCGCCCTCGCCCTCGCGGTGGATGTGCAGCAGTTCAATCGGTGTCAGATTGCCAGAAGCATATTGTACTGTAGTATCATCATTGTTGGACCTTCCGAAGAGGCGAAGAGCCAAGTGCAAGGTTCACACGAGTACGAACTGTTGAACCTCTCGAAGAGGCAAAGACCCAAGCGCAAGGTTTTATAGGAGTTGTCGTCCTAGTAGGAGTGTACTACAACTATAGCGAACGATGCTACTGTATGATGCCGCCACGTCACGTATATCCAAAGTTGTGCCACCTTTTTTCTCAAAGAGCGTGTTGGAGCCCGTGCAACAACCACACAAGTTGCACGTACACATAACACATTTACTAGTAATAAATTCTAAAGGACAAATGCTAGTATGGCACACAAGTTCATCTCCAATTCATGTGATAAATTTGTGCACGACTAGTCTACATATATTCATAGTGCTACCGTTCACAATTACCGTACTCCACTTACATGTTATAGATGGACTACATGCATGTCCTCCTCCAGGTTCCAGTCCCAGGTGTTCTTCATGGATGGCACGATCCATAGCGGTGGGCAACGGGAATCATTATCGTAGCTTTCTAGTCCAGTTCCACACGATGGAGACTCATCCAAGTTGAAGCGGCATAAATCAGGGATAGCGTGTCCCAGCATGTCGTTCGTCCGGCGGTGCGCAATGAAGACACAACCATGCTTCATGAACGGCAGGCCTTCCGTGTCATGCACGGAAGGTGTCATCCGCTTCACAATGGGGTAGCTGTCCCCGATGAAAAGCGAGTACTCTCCAAGAGTGTTCCTCGGCACCCACGTAGCATCACGGGGGGTCGAACTCGGCGTCGTTCATCTTGTACACGCGGCATCCTAGATCTGGACACATGGTGACGTACATAGTCAAGGTCCATGCATAATAATGTTGTGCTCAAATATGGCGGTCAAGAATACTGCAAAGAAATAGTACTACTCCGGTATAGAGGAAGTAAAATAACCGGCTTATTATATATAGCCACTCTTGGCTACATGGATGAGTTAAGACATGGAAAAACAAAAATGGTGGCAGCTAGTGGGTTCAAGTCTTCAAGGGCCTAGCTAGCTATATGCGTCCTCCAAGGTAAAAAGTACTCCTACTAGTACTACTAATTATACTACTAGTACAACAATGAAAGAGAAGGCGAGAGGGTTAAAAAATGGAATACCTGGGTAGATGGTGACGGTCCGATCGTGGTAGCTTGTGTGACCATGTTGCACATCAGTGGTACCATGGGTAACGCATCGCTAAGATAGTTGATCCCAATATGCCAAAGTCAGCTACAAGGTTCCGTGTTAGACCGAATCGCGGATGCAAATGCACATCCAGGATCGGCGATCTTATTTTGATCGGGGATGACTGGTCCCTGCAAAATAAAGGATTACAGATAGGGATGCAAATGATGGTTTGTGCATTCCGTTTGTAATCCCCCGTACCGTAGGATGGCAACCAGATGAAACAAGTCCCCTAGCTTGTCACCGCAAAGAAGCGGCCTAGATGGCACACGGCGTCTTCGAACGTGTAGGGGTACAAATCTGCCGTCTCCAACATGCGACCCTCTGCTATCTTGCGTCTTGCATTGATGGCAATCCTTATGTCGAACACCGCAATGAGATAGTAACCGTCGTAGCCGCGTCGCTTTGTCGGCGGGTCCGTAATTGCTATCTTCTTCAATCTCATGTAGGCATCATCATACGTATTCAAGCCCAGCCAGTCCGGAAGGCCGATCCCAATGGTGGAGAAGGGGTCTGCCGGAAAGGCCGCACTGTTGTGGATGTTGTGCAAAATGATGGTGGTATACGGCCGGAGGTATGCAAGCCAATCTTCGTTGGCATCGACCCAGACCTATATATAAGACGGTGGGCAGCGGAGAAATTATAGGATGGAAATGGAATAACTAAGTACTACATGATCAAACTCCATTACTGACCTGCTCATCGGACAAAATCCGACTACCTCTCAACGTCGGCAACTCTAGCGGAGTCAACGTGCAACCATGGCCAGGGAGCGGTGGCCTGTTTGAAGGATTGTCCCATAGAAGAACCTTTTCCTAGAGGACGCATGGAAGACCAACAAGCATGGCCTTTTCCCAAGCCTGTTTAAGCAGCGTCTTGAAAAAGTTGGTGCAGGAAGCACCGAGTCTTGCGGCGGTGAGGACGTCGGAGCGGCGTGCAATTTCTCCCAGAGGATCGTCGTCGAAGGTCTCCCAGCCCGACGAGGAGGAGAACTGCTGGCGAATCCATGGGAGCAGCAACGAACTGCCTTCTCTTGGGGAGGGGAATCAAGCGAGGAGGAGATAAGAGCGTAGTAACCGCAGGGCCTCATCCCTTCCAACTGTAGATCGTTCCTTAGTGAAGGGGTGAGGCTATTATTTACTACTAGTACTAGCATTATGGAACATTATGGGATTGCATTATACTGTAAATAATAGCACTAGTAAGAAATTTTTGGCACTAGGTAGTAGTTTTTGGCGTGGATTAAGAAATTTTGGGTATGTTTTTGCCATTTTTGTACACGCCAACTAGTGTCAAAAACGTCTTACATTATGTGACGGAGGAGTACGTATTGCATACTATAGCGATTCAAAGTACTACTTTTCTCAACTAGTTGTGCGATGTCTTGTACTTCTAGTCTAGTCTAGTATAGTGCACCAGTTTTGAACTCTTGAATCTCGGGGCCAAGGAGCTACGGTTGGAAGTGGAGGGTACTATTGTTCTCTAGAACCATCGCTGTACTATCAATGCAGGGGAAGTACACCTGCGTAGTGGCCTAGTGGGTACTCTCGGTGCTATATTCAGCCGCTCCTCTCACGTAGGAGTAGCTGGCCTACTCAGTCGCTCCTCTCACGCACACACTAGCAGCCTGTTTATCAGCGATGGTTACTGCGGGGGCAGAACATTTGAGTTATTTGATACAGCAAGACTAGGCTTTTCGCTTCCATTTGTGGAGGTGTAATGGATCTCGTCGAACTTTGTTAGTACTAGTTCCTTCTTTATGAATGAGATGAAGCAAAGCTTTTGCCTCCGTTTAAAAAAACACGTCAAGAGGAATTTCTTTTATAGTAGAGCCGATAATTTAGTGAAGCCCATGCGTGCAACGCCACAAGCTACAGAGTAGTAGTAGAGCACTTTACGTACGGAGCCATATTGCATAGTTCCCAATGCCCCACCAGGCTTTTCCGGCTCCTCGGGCTTAATTGGGAGGCGCTAGTTTAAATATGCTACTAGCTGATGAGGAAGCTGCAAGCGAGGTGCGGCTAGGGCGAGCACGCGAGCCACGGGATGCGGGAAGGAAAACTTCGTTCACGTGGCTAGGCTGTCCAAAGTGCACCCAGATTGTGGGGCCGCACGTCCTTTCGACTTCAAAACTCAAACTACCCGTAAAATATGGCTCGCAGTGAAGTGTAGTACTACTATTTAAAAAGGCCGCCATGCGTTCGGCCGGGATCGAACCCACAAAACGAGGTATACACTCCCGCGACCACTAGTAGTACTCGTTGGAGTACAACGCAACCTAGAATCGCCTTTTGTCGCTAGTAGTCCGTACATTTCCTTACATGAAACCCCTAATAATGCAAGAAACCACTAAAATGCCAAGAAATTACTACCACTTGCATACGTGGCAGACTTAAGATAAGACTACCTTATCAACCATTGTACATGCTCTTACCAACAAAAATCCTCGAGTGACCTCCTACCTCCGGCCCGTCCACCTAGTCATCCTCGGCCATGGGACGCAGCTACCGCCGCCGGCAGAAGGCGAGGTCAAAACCTCTGGCGGTGCGGCGCCCATGTTGCGGCAGCCCGGATGCCAGCTCCGTCCGGCGCTCACGGCTGCTAGCTAGCCAAGATAGCTCGTCCAGCTGCTTTTCTGCAAGGTTTGCTAGCTAGATTGGCACGGCAGCACGGCGGCTTGCTCGCGCGCGCCGCGCTTAGGCCAGCCATCTGGCTCGAGCGAAGGCCCGGTAGCGGCTTGCTCGCTCGTGAGTCACGCCGAGCCAGCCCGCCAACCTGCGGAGGAGGCCAAGGGCGTCTGCCCGTCCGGAGCGGGCGGCCAACTCGCTCATCACCGGCGCCACCAAGAACATGCATCAAGATCTTGTTTGAAGTAATGTTCAGGAAAAATAATGATTTGAGGGGAATAACAGGATAGAAGGTCGATGTGGGTCCCTCGTGTCAACGGTCAAACAAAATGTGTTGGTTTAAGCTGCCTCATCAGCACGGACGTGTGGGCCAACCCTGTCATAAATGGGTTTAAACGAACCTAATCGGTAGGAGTACTAGGTAGTAGCTTTTGGCGTGGATTAAGAAATTTTGGGTATGTTTTTGCTATATTTTGTACAATAGATTCTTCCTAGGGCTGGTTGAAAGTGGTAGTTTTTTGTTAAATACTCTACATATTGTAAGTAGGAGTGGAAGTTAAGCTTTGGAAGCCAATAAGCAAGGCTAGTTACATAGTGCATATGTGTACATGATTGAAAGTAAATATCAACCATGAGTGACTAATATCTTGATGGAAAACTCGAAACTATGGAATACTAGGAAAAAATTGCTTGTTTGTAAATACTAGCTATGTTCATGTCCGTTTCAACGAATCATAATTAGAATAATACTTATTCACAAACTTGGTACAAAACACTCTAATTTTGATATACATATGTTTCAATTAGAATATATTCCTTGGGCTGCTTTGGTGAGGTCGTGGAGGGATGTGGTTGGTTTTAAGATACTAATTATGGGTTTTTCTCGCAAATTGGTAGACAAGTGGGATGTTGGTGAGAAAAGGCAACAACTTACCTCACAATCGTTAGATGTAGATCTAATGGTCGTAAACGATTTGATGGCGTATACACCAAAGCATCACCAACTTAGTCTTGTGTAGGAGTACTAGCAAGATCCGTGCATTGCACGGAACATCAAGATGCATTTTTATAAAACACTTGTTGTGATTGACCCTTATGCGGAGTAATCCCATGTGTAGAAACTAATGATATCTCGAGAAATATGAGATAAGGTGAAGAGGAGTGGGGTGTGGTGGTGGTTGGTGGTCGGACCGAGCGGAGGCATGGGGATTGACGACGCCGGGCAGCCACCACTGTGGCAGTTTGTTCCAGAGGCTTCCTTTCTTAATTTCTCAATAATGAGGTTTGTTGGAGATAGGGATGAACGAGGGAAGGCCTTGTCTGCAAATGTGGAGAGGTGCGGGTATCTTTTAGTTTAATTTCCATCCGCCGATATAGATCGGACGGTCTATATTGCAAGATGGCACACGTACCATCATCACCACCTCGGTTTTTTATAAGAGAAGAAATATAAGTATGGAGATACAAACGACATCGATACTTGCTTCCGTAAACTAGCATCTACATTCTATTCAACGCCTCGGCATGTGGGGCCTTAGCACAATGACTTCTCGACTATGTAAAACAAAGATTTTCCCGTCGCCGACAAGGAGGGGGTGACGGCGGCGCGCTTTTTGGCTTGCTCTAGTCCTAGTATAGTCATACTAGGTGGTCTAAGCACGTGTAGATTTATTATTTTTCACGTCTCGTGTTCGCCGTACTTCCATGACTGTTCATGAATATACGGTAAGTTATTCACGGGGAAACCCTTGATGAGCGTGTTTGCGAGAGAGAGAGAGACAGTGTGCGTGTGTGATATGTTAGAGACTGAGGCAATGATAACAGATTCTTTGTGTCTATGTGTGTGGAGGATAGAGAGAGACATGTACATGGGGCTTTGTGTTGTGTAACGTGGAGACACATATACATAATTAGAGAGTGAGTGTGTGAGAAACACATGCGGACATGGGGAGAGATGAGGATCCAGATAAATGGGTGTTTGTGCGTGTTTGTGTGTGTTTGTGCACACGTTTGGGTGTGAGAGGGAGAGAGTGTACGTGGAATAGAGAGATCACTGATGATGTAAACCTAGTATAAGGGAAGGGGGGAATGGTGTGACATGTGTAGTAGCGGGATAGCACGGTGCTTGGTGGGGCAGACTATTTGGAAGAGACATCGAGTGTGTGTGTGTGGGAGAGGGGTGTGAGAGCGAGAGAAAGAGAGAGCTAGCGACGGAGAGAGAGAGAGAGAGGAAGAGAGGGGGCAAGAGGGGTCGTTTGTGTCCATAAATGGCGTATAGATAGGGAGACAATGTTGATGTTGTCCGAAATTGGCCTATGAACGGAGACGCAAGGGAAGCGAGTCATCGTGTGTGTGATAGGGACTTCATGAGAGATCTAGGATAGATGGTGTAGAAAACAATGTGCGAAATCAAGAACGATTATACATTAGGGAGCTATGCAAAGAGTCACGACATATATGTATGCAGGGAAGGAGCTGGGGCGGGTCCGCATGTGGGAGAGATAGAAAGAGGAGAGTGGTGCACAAGGAGACAAAGTGTGCTTGTTTGCAGTGGGGGTGGTGTGTGAGGTGAGTGCGCGACAACCACATAACTAGGGAGATAGACGTTTGGGGGCTTACGCTTTTGTGTGTATGGGAAATATACACTCTACATAGTGTGTGTGCTTGGGTAAGAGAGATAGCGGAGACCTAGAGAGTGAGGGAAGAGATGTGTGCATGCCCGAGAGACAAAGTGTTAGAGACCTATGTTGGGGTACGGACTTTACAAGAGAGAGGGGTGTTAATGTGCTCGTGTGTTGGTGTTTGGGGAGAGAACTACTTCTGTGTGTGTGTGTGTGGGGTGGTGGGGGGGGGGGTTGGCTTCAGATAAAGAGTGAGGTGTCTATATTTGAGGGACTTTAGCGTAATTGAGATATTGTGCACTCATGGTTGATCCATTTGTTTCACAGTTTGTACTATGAGATAATGGTACTTTTGAACATGTGTGATATACCTTGATGTACCCGAATTACAAACCTAAGATTGGAATTTTGGAATTTGACTCCATCATTAGCTTTTGTAATTCATTTAAACGGACATTTTTTAAGCCTGGATTTCGTGATTTCAAATTCATATATCAAACCTAGAGATATACACATACGGGCATGTTCAAACTTTATAATCATCCACTTTATTCATACACATACACATTTTTGCTTTTGTCATCATATTTAGGATAAACACATTTGGAATTTCATTTGAATTGGACCGTATGATGGTATTTTCTTGTAGTAGCTCAATGATCCATATTTGAATTGAACGGGCAATCTAAGTTTCGAGTTGGAGACATTGATTTTCAAAACTTGCACTTTTTTTGCGTGCAAAACAAACAAATTATCGGCCATGATATCATAGTCGGCCGTACAAGAGCAGAATACTTATAATTTTAGGTGCCAAAAGCTTTCAAACTTCCCGCTCACATCAAAATATCACGCGCCCAAATTTTAGCCTGCGATATTCCTGTTTTACCCCTGCCACATGAACGGAAAAGGGCTGCTTTGGTAACTCCATTGTTTTCCCCTCTTTGCCCCCAACATTCTTCCCCAGAGCCCCTCCCCTTCCCCTCCCCGACCCCCCCCCCCAACTACGGCAAGCCACCGAATCTAGTCCTCCGCCGCAGCGGTGGACCTCACACCCCGCCGGATCTACCTTCCGCACCTTGGAACGCCCAACTGCCAACTCACCACTTCACCGGAGCCGCTTCAAAGAATCGGGCTTGTCCACCGCTCCAGATCTCCTTGACCGCCATCATGGTCTACCGCACGGATCTGTAACCGGCGCCCTCCACCACAGCGTAGGGCCCTTCATCGACTCCCTCGTCCGCCCCTTCGCTGGCCCTTCATACAAGCCCTCGTCCGACGCAACAGATCCGCCTCACCGAAAGCACTATACAACGCGCCCGCCGAAGCCTTCGTCCACTACACCGGACCCGCTCCACGGACGCCATATTCAACACCACCGGCCCTGCTTTACCGATGTCGCAGCCTCATCAGGTTATTTCGATTTGTACTCCTTAGGTTTTTCTCTTTATCGTGCAACTGTTCACTTACCACAGATGAGCTTTCTTGTATGTCGATAGGCGCCGCAACCATACCACCGGAGCAGCTTCAGCGACGGCGATAGCCGGCCCAAACTCAACCGCAACACGAGCACCATCGATGATCCTTAGCTATCAAGTATGACAACGATCCCATACGCCACCGAGAATCAGGTACTATTATCCAACGGCCGGCGCCTACGTTCACTTTCCTAACATAAGCACCGCACCTTTGAATCTCTTCATGGCATCATTCAGTTTTTCATGAGACGCGTTATTCTCGCTTGCACTCAGAGGGCCATACTTACGGCAAAGGAACATGTTACATGTGTTAAATTACATACCAGTGCACATATAGTTAATATGCTTTAGTTTTGTTCTCATGCCACTTGTTGGTTCCATCGGACTGCTTAATGTTCTCTATGCTTAATTACACATCAGCAAACTAGCATGTGGTTCCGCTGCTTTTTGTTCGTTTTACCCTACATTTTCTGATGCTAGCTATTACATCATTGCTCCGAGCCTCTATTCATTACTTGTTTGTGTGTTCTTGATCTTCCCAAGTTACATGACTAATTTGATGCTTCTATTAATTATGGAGCTGCCAACCCCATCAAGCAAAATATTTGTTCTTTTGGTGCTGGCACCTCAAACAAGCATAAAAATAGAGGGAAGCAGATATATTGTCGTGTATGCACACACCCTTCTTTCATTAGTTTAGATGAACCATTGATGATCAATTCGGACCAGTGCATGCGATTAAAATTAATTTTACCTAAATAGATGGTGCGAATAAACTACAACCACTAGATTTGCAACCACGGGATGTCGACGATGTCTTCAAAGAACATTGCAACAGCAGCTAGGCTTCACAACAACATATGGTAAGCCAGTGTGTTTTAGTACATGTTAAATGTAATGCGAGTGGGCTGCTTTCTTGGCTTGTGCCCTCAACGTGTAATCCTACCGAATTACAAATAGTTCAGTTGCCTGCTTTGCTGTATTGCTTGATTCGAATGCTTGTTTGTTGTTACGTTATACCTGAGTTGGCCAATATGTCAGTAGTGCCTATTGTACTATCGTAAAGAAATGCATGCCTATTTCATTTGAGTCCTTAACTTTTCCTCTCAACTTCATCACAAGACTGTCTTCGTAGTTTATATGAGGCCACACTGTTAAGTGCTTTCTCAGATAATTTCAACTGCTTAGATGCCTTGGCAATTTAAATATAGCGGTTGTACACTCCCTTTCAACTTTCATCTTACCATTTTAATTTCTTTTCGGCTGATGCTGCTTTGAACCATTTAAATATAGTTTGCCATGCTCGGCAATAATTCGTCAAATCGTTTACCATGTAAGCTTCGCCTAGATCATACGATAACTATCTCTTACTTATGTCCAGTGAAACCTTTCAGGATGCCGTTCACACTAGGACACAATTTACAATCCCGTAATCTATTTGTGGAAGCGATTGCACCATCCATGTTACGGATGGTAGCGATTCAGAGGCAACACCGGCGGAGAGCGATCGAGCACGTATATTATAGTGCTTGAGGCTCTACTAGAGGCGTAAAGAGATGGTGTGGCTGCCATGAATGAGGTAATCTTTATCTTGAGGCTGGAAATTACTGAATTAGCGGCACGCATTATGCAAGCAACCCAAGAATTGGAGGAAGTAAGAATGTTGCATTTGAAGACGGAGGAGGTCCTACTGTTTCTGCTATCTGAAGCCCAAGTTAATCCTGGTTCTTCTTTAGATACCAGTTGAAATTGTCATTAGATTATTGTACTTGCATGTTGTGTCATGTCTCTGAATGGATTATGTTGCAAGATCCCCTATGTTGTCCGGAATTCCATGTTGTCCATGTGTTGTAATGATCCGAATTTTTTAGGCGAGGTAATCCTCAGTACTTGTATGATTGACATAAGGTGAACTGTTTTTCGTGTGAGCATATTGTATTGGATGAAATAACTGTTTGAATCAGAGTGTATCCAACCTACTGAATTCGAAGATCACGGCATTTCTAAATCATAATCATATATAAAGGTGGAATAAATATTTGTTGTGGTTTTCAAGAAATAAATAACAAAACGTATAATTATCTCTGGATATTCATAATCGAATACAAACTGGATTTGAATTTAGTTTGCCGTGTCCTGTGGCAAACGTGAATGCTAATTCTCCCAAGTTTTGAACGAAGCGGCTAAACACCCATTATAATTTGTGGGCTTCCCGAAGCAAGTGTTTGCGAGATGGAAATTACTATCTACCCCTGACACTTAACATCCTTATCGACCGGATTTACACTGCTGTCGATAGGGGTAGACTAGTAACTTCAATCAGACGTGACACGACGGCCTCTGAGCCCATTTAGACACGGTGGGCACCAAACGTGGGCGGCAAAACACATTTGATTCAAGCTCGTCCGAAAGACATGTGTCTCTTCCTCCATTTCCCCATTCATACACGGTGGGCGGCAAAACAAACCCTCCTCGTCCGAAATCGATGTAGGCTAATATTTTAAATAGGGCAGATGTGTAACTTCCATCAGACGTGACACAACTGCCCTACCTGTCAGCCCGTTCATACCTTGTGGGCGCCAACCGTGGTGACAAAACACCCTCTCCTCGCCGGAATAATTCTTGGCAAATATTTGGGAGATGCGAGATTACCGTCCTATCCCCAACCGACGCGATGTCTGATATTTTAAACGGGGGATAAGTTCGTAACTTCCCCCATTTCAGAGAAGCGCGTCCCAAAGTTTGAGATCGCCCCCCCCCCCTCCCCTCCATTTCCCCATTCATACACCGTCGGCGGCACGACAACTTCCGCACTGCGGCAGCCTCCTCCGTCCGCCACCCCATCCTCCACCTTGCCGGAGCCGCTACCCCTACCCTGTCATCCACTGCAAGAGATGGACGTCTTTCATCCACGGCGCTGGACCAGGATCCTTTCATCGCCTCCTCTCGTTTCATCGGCGCCATCGTCCACCTTGCCGTTGCCGCTCCTACGACCGCCTCCTCCACGGCAACAGGATATATCCCCCGACACGGCCGTCTGTCGTCTAAAGTCTTCTTCCCAGCCACCGACAGCCATCGCACCCGCAGCACCCTCAACGTATCAGCATAGGCCTACACGGCGTCGCAAGAGAGGTGGTACTCTTCCATATGTGCTTAAGTTATTGATCTCACCCGGAAAATAGATCGTAATTTGTTTATCGTACTTTTCTTGTCCGTACCAAATCGTAGTGGCTAGTTGAAAGCAAACATTGGTTGTAAGTAGCTTTGTCCGGTTTGCACCTTCAGATCCGCCATGGCACGGGCACTATACTCGTAAAGCTTATGGTTTCCCCCCTTTATATTCACTAGCATCATCGTAGGTGCTTCGTGTCGTGCTAGCGCTGCTCCTCAAGACCTCAACCCAAAGCTTACGTGTTCAAATACGAATCTGATATGATGCTCATATAACTAAAACAGAGAACGTTTAATTGGTCACCTAATATTCCTATATTCAATTCTAAAAGCATGTGCGCCACCCATCGTCCAGCTAGTTCCACTTTCCTGATTTTTCTCTTGATGCTTAGGTTTTTCCCCTTTTATCTACTCTACTATGATCTCCGTAGGTGCTTTCTGTCGTACTAGCATTACTCCACCCTTCAAGCTAAACAACACAACACTTAGAATTCGAAAGCTTTGTTGTTCAAATATGATTGTGATATGATACTGATATTAGTTAACCGACACATTTAATTGGTTAGCTAAAGGTCCCACTTGAGTTTCCAAATGCATGTCGTGACATATAGATAGACAGCATAATTGCATTTCTTTGTCACTTGTTGACCGTACTTTCTTGTCCATACCAAATCTTAGTTGTTATTTCAAAGCAAACATCGGTTGCTAACTACCCTTCTTGCGGTTTGTAGCTTCAGATCTGCCATCCCACCGCCACGGTCAACACTGCATCGATCATGCTTATGTTTTACCCATTTTATGATGACCACAATCAGCCTACGTGGTTCGTGTCGTAATAGCACTGCTCCACCCATCGAGCTAAACAAGCTTAGTTGTACAAATTCATATCTGATATTATTGCTAATATTAGTAAAACTGAGAGGTGTTTAATTGGTTAGCTAAATGTTCCTACTTTAGTTTCGATATGCATGTGAGCCACATATGGAGAGACCGGAAAGAATAGTATTTCTCTGTGCGCTCTGGTTCATCATGGGTGGCCAACCGACATTGTATTAAACACTTGTAATATCTTCAATCTGCTTGCTCTTCTGATCTTCTTTAAGATGATACTCTTCTCTTGCGGTCGATCGTCGTTGAGTTGTTCTCCTTAGTATATTTTGAATCTGTGTCAGGTCGACTTGTTCTTCTTTAATATATGTTGAAGCTATCATCTCAGAAGTGTCGCACTTACGGAGCTCTCATATTTTGAGTAGTAGGCCACATTATATTAATGCACACAACAAATTACAGCATGCATGGCATCTTTTAAAAGAATTGCAGAGATAGCACAAAGGGGTTTACAGGAGGCAGATTGGATTAGAATCACTTACGCATTACAAAGAAAATCTCACTTGTTTTATGTTTTCATGCATGTCGATATTGAACATTATCAAAATGAATATGAGAATGGGCGACGAGAGGAATATTATGGAACGATCCACCGGCTAACAAACTTGGCATGGTGGAAGATGGCCTATCTTATTCACCCATCAAGGTGCTTACTCTAACTTTGCAAAGTTGTATTGGTCGCACATATTTTGCATCGACCTCTTGCATTTCTTCTACTTTGTTACACCATCAGCTTAGTTTAAGCATCATATATGAGTATATGCCATAACTATCCATTTTCTGTACCTATTCCATGTGTCGTCACACTATGTTTTTCCAGTCAAATGTTGTTCTTTCGTGATAGATGTCCAAAAGGAAGAGGGTGAGTGCAGATCCTCAAGGAGTACAAACTAGGTATTTGGAAAAGGTAGTGGTACTGTTAAATCAGATAAATCAGCAGCCACAGAAAACACAGGCCCAACTGTACCACACTTTACCCCTACTCCAAAGGGCCAAACCCCTATTAGAACTGTGGGAGCCCAAAGTAATCGCCTATGATATCAATTCAAAATTTGAACTCCTAAAATCTGCTTGTGCCTTACCTTCTCTCTTGTATGAAAACTAATTTCAGATGAATCTCCTTGCTCAAAGGATCATACGATCTCAAAACAATAATGGGCTCTGCATTGCTCTTGTCAGTACCTCTCTCCCTCTTGCCTTGTAACGCTGTACTTAATTAATTGCTATTTGATTATGTATCATCACCGCACTCGAGCTTCATTATCCTCTGCTTTCTTCCAATATTATTTGATCTATATTTACTCTTTGCAAAATGTAGAATAATGGCAATGCTTATAAAGAATTTTCTTTGGGGAATTTATTGAATTATCCTTCCATCAACATGGAGAAGGGCTTTGTCCAGCCCGTGTTAACATGTAATGTAAGTTCATCCTTCTCAAGCCTTCAAACTTTGTTCTAGTATAGATTTGGATAGGCATCATTGCCTCCACTGCTGTTTGCTTTGCTGTTTACATCTGATTGGATGTTTGCAACAACTACCAGTTTCAAATTGTAGTTGTAAAAACATGTTCCTTATGCAGAACAGATCCATTTATTTGCTTGTATAATTGTGAAACCTGTTACGTGTCTCCTTGTTTCTCTTTCAGAGTCATATCTCTTACGCCAGGAAGAACTTTAGGGAAGTAGTGAGCCAAACTGTCGGTGTCAAAACCGGCGGTTCTCAGGTAGGGGGTCCCGATCTGTGCGTCTAGGCGGATGGTAACAAGAGATAAGGGACACGATGTTTTTACCCAGGTCCGGGCCCTCTCGATGGAGGTAATACCCTACTCCTGCTTGATTAATATTGATGATATGGGTAGTACAAGAGTAGATCTACCACGAGATCAAGGAGGCTAAACCCTAGGTGCTAGCCTATGGTATGATTGTTGTTCGCCCCACGGACTAAAACCCTCCGGTTTATATAGACACTGGATAGGTTAGGGTTACACAGAGTCGGGTACAATGGGAGGAGATCTACAAATCCATATCGCCAAGCTTGCCTTCCACGCCCAGGAAAGTCCCATCCGGACACGGGACGAAGTCTTCAAGCGGGTATCGGCATAGTCTTGGCGTCCGCCGTGACGATAGTCCGCTATCCGGACACCCCTAGTCCGGGACTCCTCAAGAGCCTCGAACCAGGCTTCAATGACGATGAGTCCAAAGACGTTGATTGTCTTCAAGATTATGAGGCGGGTTCTTCTCCAAATTCCATATACTTGTCGAATAGTGTCCGGCTTCTCGATAAATGTTGCGCTCCTAAACCTGGCCCAATAATGGCCATCTTCCACGTGTTTGAATGAATGCGAAGAGCCATGGTATTTTTACAATATTCCCCCTAGCCGCGCAAAGGAGCCGCTTATAAAAGGGGCAAGGATCTAGATCTGAGTCACGCCATCCCCCCTTTGCGAGCTTTCATCGGAGCGCCTCTAACCAAAGCCCATTCCATCATGGACAGTCGACGCAGCTCCTCCTCTCGCGCTCCCAGCCCCCAGCCAGGAAATTGGGAGAGATGCTCAGTCCCGCATAGCGAGCTAGTTATACTCCAAGCCAAGGGGTTTCTCCCTCCGGCCTTCATGGTTCCGGTTCGAGCCGGACTTGCCACCTACAAGGGCGGAAAGCAAGCGGAGAGCGTCCCCGATCCCTCTAAAGGAGAGCGGGTGTGCTTCATCTCTTATCTAGTAAGAGGACTCGGATTTCCAATCCATCCGTTTCTCCGGGGGATCTTGGAGTTCTACGGCCTCCAACTGCACCATCTTACTCCTGCCTCCATCTTGCACATCGCGGGCTTCGTGGCCCTTTGCAAACTGTTCCTGGGCGTCGAGGCTCATTTCCGGCTGTGGAAGAGAATATTCTGCCTAATTCCCCGTTCTCATGAGGGGTCAATATATCAAGTGGGCGGAGCCGAGCTATGGCGCATCGCCGGGACCGGATACCTGTCCGGAACCCCAAAGAAGGCGTCCGAAGACTGGCCTTCGGAATGGTTTTACATGGAGGACGTCCCGCTGCCGGATCCTGTTCGGATCGGCCTCCCGGAGTTCAGCAATGCTCCTCTGAAGAAGCGCCTAAGCTGGCGCCCTCGGAGCCCCGAAGAGAAGATGACCGGGATGTCCGTTATTTGATGAGCCGAATAAGGTTACTGGCTCATGCCAGACTGACCATGACAGGAGTCATGGAAATTTGCATTATGAGGGGAGTGCAGCCGCTCCAATACAGGGGCCACCCCATGTGGGACTTCAACGGGGAGGACGATGCCACCCGCCATGGCCACAAAGGGCCAAGATCGGTCACCGAACTGGTGAAGATCTTGTCTGCCATGTACAAAGGAGAGGAGGAGGATTTCCTCCGTGTCAACCCACTGAAGGAGTTTTCTTCGAATAATCCTCGAAGCTAGGTAAGCAAACATCCTTGTGACCTGTCCGATCCATATTCCCGTAGTTAAGTATCTCATCTCATGGTTTTTGCGCAGGAACTGCGCCGGACTATGGAGAAGATACAAAGCCCGCCCCCACAACCCGAGGATCCGGAGCGATCCCTCGATCCGACCTCCGAAGAGGATCCGGATATAACGGTGGAGTTGATCGACGGGGTGTTCTACCAACTTAGCATCGACAATGCTTTGGTAGCCATTACGCCGACGATTACCCGGAATACTTCCCCCACGTAATGGCGAGCAAGATCCCAAAACCCTGATAATGACCCATCCGTGCTTATTTTTTATCACCGTATACCAATGGTGTTTCGTAGGGGGTACCCTCGAGGCGGGAAGCCGAGCCTACGGCGGCTGGCCAACAAGGGGCAGCGCGGCCCCGCAGGTTAAAAAGAAGTGCGGTCCGGATCGAAACTCCGCCGCAACGGTATGGCATGTCACCATACTCCCAGGATGGACTCCTGTAAGGCGTACTAACGCTGATGCTCTTTTCAGGAAAAAGAGCGCTCGCCGGACTGAGTCCGGAGAGGTTGCCGATCGAACCTTCACCGGACAAGCTTCAAAGCCGGGTCCGGAGGCTGAGGCGAGCACGAGACATGCGTCGGATGCTCCTCCGATAGAGGATGCCGACAAGTTGTCCGCCACCAACTCTGAGGTGGAGAGTGCGTTGAATCATAGGCGCCGCCGGACAGTTCTTCGTGACGCGTGTTTCTCCCAAGAGGCCTTGAATGCCTTTGATTCGGGAGATGCGCACCTCCGTGCCGCTCAAGATGGTCTAGCCAGAGCCGCGGAGCAGTATGTGAAGGACATACGGGTAAGGAAATTTGACAGTTATATATGCCAGTAGCCCTCGAGACTTAAAATAGTTAGAATAATTGATTTAAGGATCATTTTGTTATGCAGGATCTTACAGAAAAGAATACCCGACTGTCCCAGGAGCTGGAAGGGTGCAGGGCCCAACTTGAGGCCGCACTAGCCGCTACGGGGGGAGCCACAGAGACCCCCTCTGGTAATATACGCTTCAGAAAATAAATAATTTATGAAGTGCGACGGGTGTGTAAATCTGACAAGAACATCGCAGATGGCGCCGGACTAGATCCGGACAAGCAACAGCTCTTACGCCAGTTAAAGGCTGGCGAGAGTGTGATTACGAGGGTGCGGCAGGAGAAGAATAACCTCCAAGACGCCAACACCAAGCTTGGTGAGGAACTAAAGGACGTTCGTGCCCAGTTAGCTGATTCCATAAAGGAGAATCGGCGGCTTCGCCGTCATGCATTTTCAAGAAGTGCTTGAGCGAACTTTGAAAAGAGTTCGGCGAGGAAGGCCACTAACATAAACATGTTTGTAGGTTTGCTCACAGGTCGCTACGAGGAGGAGATGCCCAGTTCTTCGGGTGATCTTCTTCCCGACCAGGTGTCACCGCACGTAACGAGTCCGGCAGGTGATGAAAGGCATCGGCCAAGCCTTGTGGCCATCTATCTCCCCGCTCAAGGCCTTGGGGAGCTGGGCGGAGCGGCTTCAAGGAGCACGGCGGCGCTTCCGGCTATGGAAGATATCGGCTGTCGTCAAGGCGCCAGGAGGCTCGGGCCATGGTGAAGGCGCGGTACACGGTTGACCCAAACCACATGGCCGAGGTCGGACTGGGGCCGGATGGGAGGGAGATCCCTGGAAGCTTAGTGTACGGCCAAGTAGAATTGGCCGCCAAGTATTCCCAACAAGATTGTAAATTAGATAGCCTATTAGATGGCATTGAGGAGGAATACAATGAGTCGAGTTGACTATGTAAAAATATGACATGAAAGAATGTCTTCTAGCCGGATTGTAGATAGTTTGTCATAGTGGACCTTTTCGCTTCGACCTCTGGACCCAATAGTCCGGAGTGTGTCCGAATACCTTCGTGGTTATATAAGAACCGTGGTATGCATGGAGACCAGGCGAGGGGTCATTGTTGCTGTATGTCGGACAAGTGCCCAACTAGTTATGTTATATTACATGGGTAGTAAGAAACATCTTCCAGGAGAATAGTTCCGTTATGGGTTCCTTTATTTGGGATGCATGCCCTAAAGTGCATGTCAAAGCTGCTATAAAGCGTAAAATCATCTGGGGCAGATGGGTAAATAGTTAAAATCATCTTTCAATTCACCGACCGAATATTCCCTTAAGAACGCTTAGCTTTCGCTTCACCTAGTTCGAGGTACACATCCGGCCGACCCGGCAAGAATAATCGCAGAGGTGCTCCCTTTACCACCTAGCCGAATAATCGGGAACGTAGGGGTAAGCACAGGAGCCAGGCAACCCAGCTTGGCCAAAACTAAGTCATATCGATGCATATAATGGTGAATAAAAGGTACATGCGGAAGTTTAACACATGTGCTGGGCATGAATCCCGTATAAATAAGCTTCTGTTAAAGAAGCCCCGGGTATAATGAGCGCAGACAAAGGCGTCAAGTAAATGTCGGAAAAAGCGCAAACGAGCCTCTAGAGGCTACAAGAATGAAGAGGGAAGGAGAGAAATAAAAGACAGCAAAAAGAAAAAATAAAGAATGCGGACGGAGGAAGGAGACGAACTTGGAGTCCGGCACTTAGGCGTAGAATCTTCGTAGACGGGCTGCGTTCCATGGGTTCGGCTCGAGTCGGTTATCCGATGCGTTTCGCAGACGGTATGCTCCGCCGGTCAGGACTTGGACGATGATGAAGGGACCTTCCCATTTGGGCTTCAGTTTGTCCTTTTTCTTGTCCGGCAGGCGTAGAACTAGTTCGCCAACGTTATAAGCTTTGGCCCGCATTTCCACCGCTTTGATATCTTCGAGCCTGCTGTTGATAGAATGCGGAACAAGCTTTTGCCACATCGCGCTCCTCCAATGCGTCCAAACTGTCCTGCCGATCAAGCTTGGCTTCTCTTTCTTCATACATGCGCACTCGAGGTGAGTCATGTATTATGTCGCAGGGCAAGACTGCCTCTGCGCCGTACACCATGAAGAATGGTGTGAATCCGGTAGTATGATTCGACGTGGTCCGCAGCCCCCAGAGTAAGGAGTCGAGCTTCTCAACCCAGTGCGTGTTAGATTCCTTGAGGGACCGCACTAGTCTTGGTTTAATGCCGCTCATTATTAGACCATTTGCCCGTTCGACTTGGCCGTTGGTTTGAGGGTGATAGACTGAGGCGTAATCGAGCTTGATGCCCATGTTTTTGCACCATGATTTGACCTCATCGGCCATGAAGTTGGTGCCATTATCGGTGATGATATTGTGGGGACACCGTAACGGTGCACTACCCCGATATGAAGTCTATCACCGGGTCCGGATTAGGCCGCTTTTAACAGGCTTGGCCTCTATCCATTTGGTGAATTTATCCACCATGACCAATAGGTATTTTTGCTTGTGGGTTCCTCCCTTAAGGGGTCCAACCATGTCAAGCCCCTGCATCATGAACGGCCAGGTGATGGGTATAGTTTTAAGGGCGGTGGGTGGCATGTGGCTTTGGTTAGCAAAAAGCTGGCAACCGCGCATCGTTGGACTAAGTCATGTGCATCTGCCCGGCCGTCGGCCAATAAAATCCTCAGACGGAAGGCCTTGCCTACAAGGGCCCGGGCTGCGGCGTGGTGCCCACCTAGTCCGGCATGAGTTTCAGCCAGGAGGTTTCGCCCTTCCTCTTCGAAGATACACCTTTGAAGGACTCCGGTAGTGCTTTTCTTATAAAGCTCTCCCTCATGGACTTTATAGGCTTTAGAGCGTCGTACTATGCAGCGAGCCTCATTTTGGTCTTCGAGGAGTTCCGTCCACGGGGCGATAGCCGCCATTATTTCGTGAGCAGAGGGTGTTATCTCGGGGGCGGAGCCTCCGGTTGTGTCAGAGTGTTCGGCGTCAGGTGGTGCGGTTGGGTCCGGATTGTTATTGCCGGACTCCCCTTCCCATAGTACGGATGGCTTGAACAGCTGTTCCAAAAGATATTGGGTGGGGCGGCATCGTGTTTTGCACCGATGCGTGCCAATATATCCGCCGCCTGGTTGTTATCCGGGCTATATGATGAGATTCGAGCCCTTTGAACTGCGGTTGACATTTTTAGGACCGCATTGCGGTATGCTGCCATTTTCGGATCTTTGGCGCCAAAGTCTCCGTTTATTTGGGATATTGCGAGGTTTGAATCTCGCGCACCTCTAGGCGTTGAATGCCCATGGAGATCGCCATCCGGAGGCCGTGCGAGAAGGGCCCGTGATTCGGCTGCGTTGTTGGATTCAGATACATTATCCGAAGGGACGATTGGATCGTGTCCCCGGTTGGGGACGTCGGACGACGCCAAATTTCTGTGCCAGCCAACATTTTGGAGCCGTCGAAGTGCATGATCCAATTGGAGTATGCGCTGTACTCTTTAGGGAGTTCGGCTTCGGTCCATTCGGCCACGAAGTCGGCCAAAACCTGCGACTTAATAGCTCGTCGTGGCTTATAAGTTATGTCGAATGGGAGGAGCTCTATGGCCCATTTAGCAATCCGGCCCGTCGCGTCGCGGTTCCTCGGCCGCTACGGCTTCGGATAGTGCCTCGAGGGCTAGTGCGGCTATCTTATTTTCGGCGTGGAGTGCTATGTTCGGATCACTAGCGAGAGTGATGATTCCGTTGGGACCGGGCATTTTAAGCTTCATGTACCCATAATGGGGTATAGCTTGAAAAATTGTGAATGCTTCTCATCCTAATAAAGCATGATATCCGATGTTGAACGGGGCCACTTGAAATGTGACCTCCTCGGACCTGTAATTGTCCGGCGAGCCGAACACTACGTCCAGCGTGATTTTTCCTGTGCAGCATACTTCTCGGCTGGGGATTATTCCTCTAAAGGTTGTGCTGCTTCGCTCAATGCGGTTCCAGTCTATTTCCATTTTTCGGAGGGTTTCCTCATAAATGAGGTTTAGTCCGCTGCCGCCATCCATGAGTACCTTAGTAAGGCGAAAGCCGTCTACTATCGGGCTGAGGACCAATGTGGTAGTGCCCGGCGATTCGAAATTTAGGTTAAATCCTGGCATTGAAGGTAATAGCCGTGTCACTCCATGGATTTATTGTTTCTACTTGGTAGACTTCGGCAAGGTTGCGGAGTTGTCGTTTTCGCATGTTATTTGATGCGAAAGTCTCGAAGCTAGAAGGCTATGAGTTGGTGTTGCTGGGCTGGGATTCTGAAGCTAGAAGCTCTTCGCCACTTTTCGCCACCTGCCGTAGTATCCAACATGCTCGAAGGCTATGAGTTGGAGTGGCGCCCTCTGTGCTATGAATTTTGCAGGGTCCGTTTAGCCAACCCTCCAAAGACGTTCCGCACCCTTTAGGGGTTTTTGGTTTTTGGTATTCAACCTGTGTGCTTGATAATGATGCACCCTTTTGTTCCGGACTAGGGATGTATTCGGGGCCGGATTATCCCAAAATTTACTTTCGGTTTTCCAGGCGCTCTCCATCGCTTAGTATTTTTGTACGATGGTCACCAAGTCAGCAAAGCGTGTAGTTTCGCGACGACTTATGGCGTTGAGGATTCCCTTGTCCGTGCAATTATTGCAGAAGATTGGTATTGCGTCCTCCTCTCGGCAGTCCTTTATCCTGTTCATAACCAGGAGGAATCTGGCCCAGTAATGATGTACTGTTTCGGCGGGCTCTTGCTGAATTCGAGAGAGATCGCTAATGTTTGCGTGGGCGGGTGGCACTAAATCCGGAACCCCGTCCAATTTAGGACTCAAGGGCCGGGAAGTTCCCGAACTTGGAAGTTTGGATTTTTGAGTGCTATCCAATGAGTCCGACCCGCCGCCTGACTTTAAGTTCAGGGCTTGATCGACATCCGTCCCTCCGCAGGAATCCGGCATGGAGGGATCGGGAATCCGGATGTAGCTAGTCCTTAAGATAGGAGAAGAGTCACCGCATTGCTCCTCTATCACAGCAACATGATGGGTAGCCTGGGGAGAGTTGATCTCTCTCAGATCGGTTTTAGGCCTGATCCGGTCGTAATCTGTGGCGACTCCCAGGGCGGCGATGCAATCCAAGAGCTTGTTTACGGAGGAGAGCTCGATCGGATCTAACTGTTCGGCAAGTTCCAAACTAACATGGAGATTGGTTTCGATGACTCGAGAGGTCATCGTCGGCGCGACGGCCGAACTAGCGGTCATGAGAAAACCGCCTAGCCGAAGAGTCTGACCAGTGGCCAAGGCTTCTTTGGCGATGGTATCGTCTTTAAAGACGAGATGAGGCATCCTACCCGATGGCGGCGGCAGAGGAACTCTCAATGAAAGCACCAATGTCGGTGTCAAAACCGGCGGATCTCGGGTAGGGGTCCCGATCTGCGTCTAGGCGGATGGTAACAGGAGATAAGGGACACGATGTTTTACCCAGGTTCGGCCCTCTCGATGGAGGTAATACCCTACCCCGCTTGATAAATATTGATGATATGGGTAGTACAAGAGAAGATCTACCACAAGAACAAGGAGGCTAAACCCTAGAATCTAGCATATGGTATGATTGTTGTACGTCCAATGGACTAAAACCCTCCGGTATATATATACACCGCATAGGTTAGGCTTACACATAGCCAGTTACAATGGTAGTAGATCTACATATCCGTTTCGCCAAGCTTGCCTTCCACACCAAGGAAAGTCCCATCCGGACACGGGACGAAGTCTTCAATCTTGTATCTTCATAGTCTTGGAGTCCGACCGTGACGATAGTCCGGCTATCCGGACACCCCCTAGTCCGGGACTCCCTCACAAACCATCTTGAGGACAGCGAGATGACCCCAAGGTCCTGCCTTGATGAAGACAGTGAGTTGAAGCAACTCACCAGCAGGTGTGAGACAACCTCTGTGCAGTCGCTGCCTCAATCAGTTCAACTTCTTCAGTCTCAACTTAAAGCGGAAAGGCTTGCTTCAGCTCAGCTCTGACTTGAAGTCAGAGATGCAATGAAGATGTCAGAGGACTGCCGTGCGCACCATCATGCCTTAAATCTAGTGTTGATGCATCTATCGTTGATACAACTGAGGTCTACTCAGCTTCTTCAGCTGTTTGGGGGGCCCGACCTGGCCAGGCCTAGTGCCTTCTGAAGTGCTCTCAGTTTTGTATATTCTTTTGTCGGCGCATTTATTTGCACTGGTGGCGAACTTTGATGCCCAGTGGATGTAATATGTGCGATAGCCGTGATAGCCTAGCGTAAGTTGCTTGCTTATTTATTTCCTTGTTGTCTTGTTTATTTGTTTGCTTGTAGTCATTGCAGTTCTTTTTCCGCGGTTTGCTAGTGGCTGCAATAACCTATTTTTTAAACTAGGCCACAATAACCATGGGCTAATATTCTTGTCAGTGACACCTTTGGGCCTCCCACGGGCCGTAAAAAGCGATGGGCCTTCTACGGGCCGTAGAAATAGTGGGCCTTCTACGGGTCAGAAAGCGATGGGCCTTCTACGGGTCAGAGAAACAATGGGCCTTCTACGGGTCAGAGAAACAATGGGCCTTCTACGGGCCGTAGAAACAATGGGCCTTCTACGGGTCGATTCATCAATGGGCCTTATACGGGCAAGATGATCGATTGGCCAAACATGGGCCAATAACAGTCGCATTATGGCCGTAACGGTTAGAGTTGGAATCGTCCGTTCATGGGCCGACCATAACGGGCCATCGTTAATAGGCCGTATTTCATGACGCTATGAAACGGCCCAACGTGTTAACGGACCACAAACGGGCCGACTGTAACCACGGGCTGAATTTGGCCCATAAGCAGAAAATGACAGTAACGGCCGTAAGTAAACGAATGCTGGAAATGAGCCCAAGAATAAATGGGCTCTCAGAAGGCCGAAAGATAACATGGGCTGGAAACGGCCCAACGGAATAACGGGCCCTTAATGGGTATAAAGTGATACACTGTTCATTACGGGCCAGTTTCACCACGGGCCGTTAATGGGTGTGAAGTAATACACTGTTCATTATGGGCCAGTTTCACCATGGGCCGTTAATAGGCCAAAAAGTTACATAGGGCCTCATATGGCTCGAAAGACGTCATGGGCCATACATGGGCCAGAAGTGAAAATGGGCTGGAATCATATTGGGTGGCCCAGATGACGGTACTGGGCCTAATTCGGATAGGCGTAACGGGCCTTAGGTTAGCGGGCTGTAAATGGGCTATATGCGAACAGGCCATTAACAGGCTTTACATGGGCCAGCCCGCCACCTTTTGACCAAGTCAAACGGGCCGGCCTTTTCATAGGAATGGGCCTCTGTTGGGTCGTGCCACGTGTCGATGTATCATAGGTGCCTTCTGTCCAATGAGTGGATGACATCTGTCCCAACGGTGAGCCGACACGTGTTTCCTCCAGCCAATGATGATTTTACACGTGGAAAATCCCCATTGGTCGGGGTTGTTAACGGGTTATCGGATCCAAAACCCGACCCGATAGCTTAACGACGTTCCGTTACGGTGGATGCCACGTGTCGGTCACCCTTGACGAAAGCACTTCTATGACGCGCAATTTATCGTCATGGAAGTGGACACTTCCGTGATGATAATTTTGGTAATGTCATGGAACACTTCTAAGACAGCACAGGTATGACTATCTTGATTCTGTCATAAATTTGTCATGGATGTACATGCATGACAAAAAACGCGACCTACTGTGACAAACACGTATCATCACGGAAGTGTATTTTTTTGTAGTGAACCCTGGTGCTCTCGGCACGGCGCGGTCAATGTGGTCAACGAACGACATCCATCGGAAGTGGACTGTACGTGGAGAGGCTGACAGCTGGGTCCACGGCCGCACGCATGGAAATGTCTCCTTATTACACACAAAATAATGATTCCTCCACCTGACAGCTAGGACCCACCAGAAGGGCCTCTGTATTTTGTGAAAAAAAACATTCACCCCACTGACAGCTCAGACCCACCAGTTATATCTTTGCACGCAAGGAAGTGCCCTTATTACGCACACAAATTATTAATACTCCCCCTCCTAGCTGGGACCCACCATTGTGGGAGGCTGACTTTGGGCCTACTAAGTTGACGGGGACGGAGGGCTTTGTCAACTTAGTCAATATGAACGATTCTAGCTCCAGTGACCGTACAATGTCCATCCAACGGCCGTAGTGCTTCTTCAACCTCTGGTCTTCTTGCTCCAACCGCCCAAACCAGCGCCGGTCGTGCCGCCTTCTCCTGCCTCCCATGGCTGGCAGTGCTGTCACAGAGGCCTCACCGCCACCTACTACTCCCGTCACTGGCCAGGCCACCCTGAACTCACCCACACCCCCTGTTATTCTGTGGCGACAGCAGCCTCACACTGCAGTCGAACCAGTGAACCCTCATACTCCTCTCCGCATGGGCATCCACTGCCGCGTCTTCCCCGGCTCCGCATCGTCCCCTTCCTAGGCCTCGCCGTCGTCCACCGTCTTGGTGCTCTCTGCGCGGCGTGGTCAATGTGGTCAAGGAACGACTTCCATCGAAAGAGTACTGTACGTGGAGAGGCCGACAGCTGGGCCACGGCCGCAGCAAGGAAGTGCCTCCTTATTACGCGCAAAATAATTATTCCTCCACCTGACAGCTGGGACCCATCGGAAGGGCCTCTGTATTTCACGAAAAAAATGTTACCCCCGCTGACAGCTCGAGCCCACCAGCTATATCTTTGCACACAAGGAAGTGCCTCCCTATTACGCACAAAAAATGAATACTCCCCCTGCTAGCTGGGACCCACCATAGTGGGAGGCTGACTTGTGGGCCTACTAAGTTGACGTGGACGGAGGGCTTTGTCAACTTAGTCAATATGAACGATTCTAGCTCCAGCGACCATACGATGTCAATCCCGCGGCCGTAGTGCCTATTCAACCTCTGGTCTTCTTGCTCCAGCCGCCCAAACTAGCACCGGTCATGCAGCGTGCTCCTGCCTCCTGTGGCCGGCTGTGCTGCCGCGGAGGCCTCACCGCTCCCTACGACTCGCACCTCTAGCCAGGCCATCCCTCTACTCACCCACACCCCCTATTATTCTGCAGCGACTGCAGCCTCACACCGCAGGAGAACCAGTGAAACCTCGTACTCCTCTCCGTGTGGGCATCCACTGCCTTGTCTTCTCCGGCTCCGCGTCGTCCCCTTCCTAGGCCTCGCTGTCGTCCACCGCCTTGGTGCTCTTGACGCGGCATGGTCAATGTGGTCAAGGAATGACTTCCATCGGAAGAGTACTGTACGTGGAGAGGCTGACAGCTGGGTCCATGACCGCAGCAAGGAAGTGCCCGCTTATTGCGTGCAAAATAATGATTCCTCCACCTAACAGCAGGGACCCACTGGACGGGCCACCGAATTTCACGAAAAAATGTTCCCCTTGACTATTGGGACCCGCCAGTGCTACCTCTTGAGCACTGCGTTGGTTTTTCCTTGAAGAAGAAAGGGTGATGCGGCAAAGTAGCGTAAGTATTTCCCTCAGTTTTTGAGAACCAAGGTATCAATCCAGCAGGAGGCTACGCGCGAGTCCCTCGTACCTACACAAAACAAATAACTCCTCGCAACCAATGCGATAAGGGGTTGTCAATCCCTTCACGGTCACTTACGAGAGTGAGATCTGATAGATATGTTAGGATAATATTTTTGGTATTTTTGTGATAAAGGTGCAAAGTAAAATAAAAGCAGAGTAAAAAAGCAAAGGAAATAACTAAGTGTTGGAAGATTAATATGATGAAGATAGACCCGGGGGCCATAGGTTTCACTAGTGGCTTCTCTCAAGAGCATAAATATTTTAAGGTGGGTGGACGAATTACTGTTGAGCAATTGACAGAATTGAGCATAGTTATGAGAATATCTAGGTATGATCATGCATATAGGCATCACGGCCGAGACAAGTAGACCGACTCCTGCCTGCATCTACTACTATTACTCCACTCATCGACCGCTATCCAAAGATGCATCTAGAGTATTAAGTTCATGAAAACAGAGTAACGCCTTAAGCAAGATGACATGATGTAGAGGGATAGATTCATGCAATATGATAAAAAAACATCTTGTTATCCTCGATGGCAACAATACAATACGTGCCTTGCTGCCCCTCATCACATCGGGAAAGGACACTGCAAGATTGAACCCAAAGCTAAGCACTTCTCCCATTGCAAGAAAGATCAATCTAGTAGGCCAAACCAAACTGATAATTTGAAGAGACTTGCAAAGATGACCAATCATACATAAAAGAATTCAAAGAAGATTCAAATATTGTTCATAGATAATCTTGATCATAAACCCACAATTCATCGGTATCAACAGACACACCGCAAAAAGAAGATTACATCGAATAGATCTCCATGAGAGAGGGGGGAAACATTGTATTGAGATCCATAAAGAGAGAAGAAGCCATCTAGCTACTAACTATGGACCCGAAGGTCTGAGGTAAACTACTCACACTTCCTCGCAGAGGCTATGGTGTTGATGTAGAAGCCCTCCGTGATGGATGCCCTTCCATGAGCTCCTAACAGGCCCCAAGATGGGATCTCGTGGGTGCAGAAGTTGCGGCGGTGGAATTAGGTTTTGGCTCAGATTCACGTCGCTTGGGGTACGTAGGTATATATAGAAGGAAGGAGTATGTCGGTGGAGCAACAGGGGGGCCACGAGGGTGGAGGGCGCGCCCCCTACCTCGTGGCCTCCTCTTTTGTTTCTTGACGTAGGGTCCAAGTCTCCTGAATCATATTCTTCCTAAAAATCACGTTCCCGAAGGTTTCATTCCGTTTGGACTCCGTTTGATATTCCTTTTCTGCGAAACTCTGAAATAGGAAAAAAAACAGCAATTCTGGGCTGGCCCTCCGGTTAATAGGTTAGTCCAAAAAATAATATAAAAGTGGATAATAAATCCCAATAATGTCCAAAACAGTAGATAATATAGCATGGAGCAATCAAAAATTATAGATACGTTGGAGACGTATCAGGCATCCCCAAGCTTAATTCCTTTCGTCCTCGAGTAGGTAAATGATAAAACAGAATTTTTGATGCGGAGTGCTACTTGGCATAATTTTAATGTAATTCTTCTTAATTGTGGTATGAATATTCAGATCCGAAAAATTCAAGACAAAAGTTTAATATTGACATAAAAATAATAATACTTCAAGCATACTAACAAAGCAATCATGTCTTCTCAAAATAACATGGCCAAAGAAAGATATCCCTACAAAATAATATAGTCTGGCTATGCTCTATCTTCACCACACAAAGTATTTAAATCATGCACAACCCCGATGACAAGCCAAGCAATTGTTTCATACTTTTGACAGTCTCAAACTTTTTTCAATCTTCACGCAATACATGAGCGTGCGCCATGGATATAGCACTATATGTCGAATAGAATGGTGGTTGTGGAGAAGGCAAAAAAAGGGAGAAGATAGTCTCACATCAACTAGGCGTATCAACGGGCTATGGAGATGCCCATCACTAGATATCAATGTGAGTGAGTAGGGATTGCCATGCAACGGATTTACTAGAGCTATAAGTATATGAAAGCTCAACAAAAGAAACTAAGTGGGTGTGCATCCAACTCGCTTGCTCACGAAGACCTAGGGCATTTTGAGGAAGCTCATCATTGGAATATACAAGCCAAGTTCTATAATGAAAAATTCACACTAGTATATGAAAGTGACAAAATGAGAGACTCTCTATCATGAAGATCATGGTGCTATTTTGAAGCACAAATGTGGTAAAAGGATAGTAACATTGTCCCTTCTCTTTTTTTCTCTTATTTTTTTATATTTTTTTATTTGGGCCTTTTCTCTTTTTTTATGGCCTCTTTTCTTTTTTCTTTTTTTTCGTCTGGAGTCTCATCCCGACTTGTGGGGGTATCATAGTCTCCATCATCCTTTTCCTCACTTGGGACAATGCTCTAAAAATGAAGATCATCACACTTTTATTTTCTTACAACTCGATACTTAGAACAAAATATGACTCTATATGTGTAACGCCCACGATGCGGCTATATCTCCCACGTGTCGAGGCACGACTTGGAGGCATAACCGCATGGTGGTTTTGACGCAAGAAGGGTCATCTTCACACAATCCCATGCAATGAACAAGAATGGGATAAAGAGTTGGCTTACAATCGCCACTTCACAAAATACATAAATTAAACATACATCATTCAGAGTACACACAAGGTCCGACTATGGAACCAAAATAAAAGAAGACAACCTCAAATGCTAGATCCCCGATCGTCCCAACTGGGCTCCACTACTGATCAACATGAAAAGAAACATAGTGACGACCAAGATCCTCATTGAGCTCCCACTTGAGCTCGGTTGCGTCACCTGCACTGGTTTCATCGGCACCTGCAACTGTTTTGGTAGAATCTGTGAGTCACGAGGACTCGGCAATCTCACACCCGCGAGATCAAGACTATTTAAGCTTATAGGAAGGATGGGGTAATGAGGTGGAGCTGCAGCAAGCACTAAGCAAATATGGTGGCTAACATACGCAATTAAGAGCGAGAAGAGAAGCAACGCAACGATCGAGAAGCTAGAAGTGATCAAGAAGTGATCCTGAAGCTACTTACGTTCAACCATAACACAAATCGTGTTCACTTCCCGGACTCCGCCAAAAAGAGACCATCACGGTTACACACGCGGTTGATGTATTTTAATTAAGTCAAGTGTCAAGTTCTCTACAACCGGACATTAACAAATTCCCATCTGCCACATAACCGCAGGCACGGCTCTCGAAAGTTTATACCCTGCAGGGGTGTCCCAACTTAGCCCATTATAAGCTCTCACGATCAAAGAAGGATATTCCTTCTCCTGGGAAGACCCGATCAGACTCAAAATCCCGATAACAAGACATTTCGACAATGGTAAAACAAAAACAGCAAAGCCGCCCGAATGTGCCGACAAATCCCGATAGGAGCTGCACATATCTCGTTCTCAGGGCACACCGGATGAGCCAGACGTCGGGTTGGCATAGACCCTGGTTGCCCAGGGGGCGCCGGACATCGCTCGGTTTGGACCAGCACTCAGAGGAGCACTGGCCCGGGGGCTAAAACAAAGATGACCCTCGGGGCTGCAGCTCCCAAGGAAAAAGGTGTAGGTGGTAGGTAGGCAAATGGTAAAACCAATGTTGGGCCTTGCTGGAAGAGTTTTATCCAGGGCGAACTGTCAAGGGGTTCCCATAACACCCAACCGCGTTAGGGGCGCAAAATCCAGGAATATAATACCGATATGACAGAAACTAGGGCGACAAGAGTGGAACAAAACACCAGGCATAAGGCCGAGCCTTCCACCATTTACCAAGTATATAGATGCATTAATTAAATAAGAGATATTGTAATATCCCAACAAAGTTCATGATAATCATGTTCCAACATGGAACAACTTCATCTTCACCTGCAACTAGCAACGCTATAAGAAGGGCTGAGCAAAAGCAGTAACTTAGCCAAACAACGGTTTGCTAGGAAAGGATGGTTAGAGGCTTGGCATGGCAATATGGGAGGCATGATAAACAAGTGGTAGGTAGAGCGGCATAGCAATAGAGCAAACAACTAGCAAGCAAAGATAGAAGTGATTTCGAGGATATGGTCATCTTGACTGAGATCCCGCAAGGAAGAAGAACGAGTCCATGAAGAAGACAAACGGACGTAGTCGAACGAATCCTCACAACTTCGGAACGAAACCGAAGCTAACGAGAGAATCAACCCGAAAAGAAACAAACAACATAGTAAACAACCATCACATAAACATGGCACGATGCACAAACAAGTATGATGCATGTCCGGTTTAATGAGGCTTGGCATGGCAAAGTGCACAAACAACACTACAGGTTAAGTGGAGCTCAATATGCAACGAGTTGCATATTGGCGAAACACCACATCAAATATTTAGTTCTCTCTTGTTTATGTAACCAACAATATTAAATGTTATTCAACATGGCAAGGGGTGAAGCATAAATAAACTATCTATTTAGGCAAGTTTAAATGTGGCCGGAAATAACAAGCAACAATTCCGGAAAATCCCCATATGCATATAGCACTTTAAAGAAAACAACAATTTTAAATGTTGTTAACATGATGTGGATGACATATCCAAGTTTTATGCAATTTAATGAAAATATTGACTTGAGCATGTTATGAAGCATTTGGTCACCATGACGAAATGAAAGGGTGCCACGGCGACGATAACGGACAGGGTGCCACGGCAACGTTCCGGTTCCGACAACTCGTTGAGATATCGGTGCAAAAGAAGCAAGTGTGCGGATGTGCGGAACATGCTAGAGATGGTGGGGTGATCCCGGATACCGGGTTCCCATGGTCGACGCAAGGCAACGAGGAACTCGCAAAGAACAACTCGGACACGGTGCAACCACGAGCATCTCATACATCACACAACATTCGTTCACGGGCGTCGTCTCGGTGGTTATACCTTCTAAGGAAGCATTCTCGAGCGGTTCGGGTTCGTAGAGGAAGTAGTTGTTCTCGTGACGGTAGTGGAAGTAGGGGTACATGAGGACGGTAGTCACCGGTAGAGGTACTTGGCAGCGTACTTGTACAAGCGCAACATCGGACTTGTCGAACCCGAACTCTTCGGGCGGGGGGGGGGGGGTCGTGGTACTTGGCGAATCCACGTAGTCGTGCACATTCCAACATCAAACTTGGAGGGACACTGACGGGACGAACTTGGCACCCACGGTCTTGACGTCAACAGTGCCAGGCAGCGGAGAGAACGCACAACAGGGCACGGCAGCCACGGGTCGTCCAAAGGAGGCAAGAGGCCATGGCGCCAAGGATGAGCGGCGCAAAGCAGAGGCAGATGCGGGTGAGCGAGGGGCTCGCAGGGCCTCGGGTGCTCGAGGAGAGGCCGAGGGCAGCTGGATCCGGCCGGAGGCAATGAACGGGTGGCGGCCATGGCAGGGCTTGAGCTCCTGGTTTCCTGCTGCTGGTCGGGACGGCGAGGGAAGGTGAGGGAGCGGCTTGGGGCAGCGACGATGGGTGCAGGCACGAAGCTGCAGGAGGAAGTCCATGGTAGAGGAGGAGCGGCGCGGAGCAGAGGCGAGCTGGCGCAGCGGCGAAGATGGAAGGGCGAGGAAAGGTGGCCGCGGCAGGGGAGGCTGCGGCCTCGGACGCCGGTAGGGAAGAAGCAGAGGACTCGGGGCTGCAACTGCTGGCTCAGTGGGACGACGACGGCAGCAGGCTGCGGCGGACGGGCCCAGAGCAAGGGAGGAGGAGGCACCAGGCTGCGCTGGGATCTGACGAGGCTGGAGAAGGAGCTGCAGCTACGGCGAGCGTCGAGGGCCACGGGCGCGGGGAACAGGGGCGCCATGGGGATCGGGCGGCATGGGCGCCTCTCTCTGGGCGTGTGAGTGGCGGCGGTGTGGGAGGACGAGAGGGAGAGATCGAGAGGAGAGGGTCTGGGCTAGGGTTAACAGGGCATCGGCTTGGCTACGAATGGGCCTAACGGGCTGCGGCTACAGGAGGCCCAGGTGGCCGGAGGGGCTGCTGGTTGGACCTCGATCTGCTGGGCCAGAGCGTGGAGAGGGAGCAGGCCAGAGGCCTGGTCGGCTGTTGTTGCTGGCATCTATGTCTCTCTTTCTCACTTCTTCAAATCTCTCACAAAAACAGAAAAGCAAAGAAAGAAAAGGAGAGAAAAGAAATGAGTGGACAAGAATTTGGGAAAGGGGATTATTTTTTCGGACTCACAAAAATGCGCTTGTCCCAAGAAAATAGTAGTGAGCATGATTGCAAGATTTAAATTCAAATTCATTTGAATTTAATTCAAATGGTTTGAACAAGGACGAGGATTTCAAAGTGCCCAAAAATGTTGAGAATTTAGGAGGAGCCTCGATAAATGGAGAAAGAATTATGGAGAAAGATTGGAGAACAAACATGAAGCAAAAAGGCATGAGAATTGAATTGCAAGTGTGTTATGGTGATTCCAAAGTTAATGGAATATTTTAATATAGCTCCCTAATAATAGTAGGAGACTTTGGATATGTTTTAAAGAAAAATCACCATGTGCATTTCCCTCAATTTAAATGGATTAGAGATCCATGCAATTTATTTGAGTTGCAAAATTTAGTGGCATGATGACATGATGCAATGCAAATGATGCAATGAAGAATGCAACAAGCAAAAACAAATCACACAACGAATCTCGGAAACCCTGGAAGGCATCTGAAGCTCCGGTCTTGGGGCGTCACAATACGAATGCCTCCGGCGGTGTATCGGGATATGCAATGAATCAAGAGTGACATGTATGAAAGAATTATGAATGGTGGCTTTGCCACAAATACGATGTCAACTACATGATCATGCTAAGCAATATGACAATGATGGAGCGTGTCATAATAAATGGAACGTTGGAAAGTTGCATGGCAATATATCTCGGAATGGCTATGAAAATGCCATGATAGGTAGGTATGGTGGCTGTTTTGAGGAAGGTATATGGTGGGTGTATGATACCGGCGAAAAGTGTGCGGTATTAGAGAAAAGTGCGTATAATCCATGGACTCAATATTAGTCATAAGGAACGCATATACTTATTGCAAAAATCTACAAGTTATCAAAGCAAAGTATTACGCGCATGCTCCTAGGGGGATAGATTGGTAGGAAAAGACCGTCGCTCGTCCCCGACCGCTACTCATAAGGAAGACAATCAATAAATAGATCATGCTCCGACTTCATCACATAATAGTTCACCATACATGCATGCTACCGAAATCACAAACTTTAACACAAGTATTTCTCAAATTCACAACTACTCAACTAGCATGACTCTAATATCACCATCTTTATATCTCAAAACAATTATCAAGCATCAAACTTCTCATAGTATTCAACACACTCATAAGAAAGTTTTTACTATTCTTGATTACCAAGCATATTAGGATTATTTAAGCAAATTACCATGCTATTTAAGACTCTCAAAATAATCTAAGTGAAGCATGAGAGATCAATAGTTTCTATAAAATAAATCCACCACTGTGCTCTAAAAGATATAAATGAAGTACTAAAGCAAAACTATATAACTCAAAAGATATAAGCGAAGCACATAGAGTATTCTAACAAATTCCAAATCATGTATGGATCTCTCAAAAGGTGTGTACAGCAAGGATGATTGTGGTAAACTAAACGACAAAGACTCAAATCATACAAGACGCTCCAAGCAAAAAACATATCATGTGGTGAATAAAAATATAGCTCCAAGTAAAGTTACCGATGGAAGTAGACGAAAGAGGGGATGCCTTCCGGGGCATCCCCAAGCTTTGGCTTTATGGTGTCCTTAGATTATCTTGGGGTGCCATGGGCATCCCCAAGCTTAGGCTGTTGCCACTCCATGTTCCATAATCCATCAAAAAATTCACCCAAAACTTGAAAACTTCACAACACAAAACTCAACAGAAATCTCGTGAGCTCCGTTAGCGAAAGAAAACAAAAGACCACTTCAAGGTACTGTAATGAACTCATTATTTATTTATATTGGTGTTAAACCTACTGTATTCCAACTTCTCTATGGTTTATAAACTATTTTACTAGCCATAGATTCATCAAAATATGCAAACAACACACGAAAAACAGAATCTGTCAAAAACAGAACAGTCTGTAGTAATCTGTAACTAACGCAAACTTCTGGAACTCCACAAAATCAGCAAAAATAGGACTACCTAGGCAATTTGTTTATTGATCAGCAGCAATTGGAATCAGTATTTTATCACGTTCTGGTGATTTTAAACAATTGTTTTCGTGAACAGAAAGTTTCTGGAAATTACAGCAAGATCAAATAACTATCATCCAAGAAGATCCTATAGGTTTAACTTGGCACAAACACTAATTAAAACATAAAAACACATCTAACCAGAGGCTAGAACAAAGATTTATTCCTAAACAGAAGCAAAAGGCAAAAAAACAAAAAATAAAATTGGGTTGCCTCCCAACAAGCACTATCGTTTAACGCCCCTAGCTAGGCATAAAAGCAAGGATAGATCTAGGTATTGCCATCTTTGGTAGGCAATCCATAAGTGGCTCTCATGATAGATTAATATGGTTATTTTATTTTATTCCTAGGGAAGTGTTCCATGCCCTTCTTTAATGGAAATTGGAATCTAATATTCCCTTCCTTCACATCAATAATTGCACCAACCGTTCTAAGGAAAGGTCTACCAAGAATAATAGGACATGAAGGATTGCAATCTATATCACGAACGATAAAATCAACGGGCACATAGTTACTATTTGCAACAATAAGAACATCATTAATTCTTCCCATAGGTTTCTTAAGAGTGGAATCCGCAAGGTGCAAGTTTAGAGGGCAATCATCAAAATCACGGAAATCTAGCAAATCGCACAAAGTTTAACTTGGCACAAACACTAATTAAAACATAAAAACACATCTAACCAGAGGCTAGAACAAAGATTTATTCCTAAACAGAAGCAAAGGGCAAAAAAAAATGGGTTGCCTCCCAACAAGCGCTATCGTTTAACGCCCCTAGCTAGGCATAAAAGTAAGGATAGATCTAGGTATTGCCATCTTTGGTAGGCAATCCATAAGTGGCTCTCATGATAGATTAATATGGTAATTTTATTTTCTTCCTAGGGAAGTGTTCCATGCCCTTCTTTAATGGAAATTGAAATCTAATATTCCCTTCCTTCACATCAATAATTGCACCAACCGTTCTAAGGAAAGGTCTACCAAGAATAATAGGACATGAAGGATTGCAATCTATATCAAGAACGACAAAATCTATGGGCACATAGTTTCTATTTGCAACAATAAGAACATCATTAATTCTTCCCATAGGTTTCTTAAGAGTGCAATCCGCAAGGTGCAAGTTTAGAGAGCAATCATAAAAATCGCAGAAATCTAGCAAATCACACAAAGTTTTGGGAATAGTGGAAACACTAGCACCCAAATCACATAAAGCATAGAATTCATGATCCTTAATCTTAATTTTAATAGTTGGTTTCCACTCATCATAAAGTTTTCTAGGGATAGAAACTTCCAACTCAAGCTTTTCTTCATAAGATTGCATCAAGGCCTCAACGATATGTTTAGTAAACGCTTTATTTTGACTATAAGCATGAGGAGAATTTAGCACGGATTGCAACAAGGAAATACAATCAACAGAACAATTTTAATAATTAAATTCCTTGAAATCCAAAATAGTGGGTTTATTAACATCTAGGGTTTTGATTTCTTCAATTCCACTTTTATCAATTTTAGCATCAAGATCTAAAAACTCCGAATTTTTGGAACGCCTTCTAGGTAAAGGTGGATCATATTCAGTCCCATCATTATCAAGATTCATATTGCAAAACAAAGATTTAATAGGGGACACATCAATAACTTTTAGATCTTCATCTTTATTTTCATAGTAATCCGGTTTAGCAGCCATCTTATTAACTAAGGTAGCCTGCTTATCCGATATTTCAGCTATCAAATTTTCAAGACGAGCAATTTGGGATCTCAAACCATCAAATTCTTTAGACATATCATCGAGCTCTTTATTCATATAACTCATAAAGCTTTTTTGTTCCTTAAGCTCATTTCTGAAGAAATTATTATGCTCAAATTGCAGAACCATAAAACTCCTGACGTTGCTTTCTATCTCTTCTAACCTTTTAAGGTGAAGATCACCAAATATAGGTAGAGCCATCGTGACAAACAAGCAATCCAACACACGAGCAAACAAACAGCAAGCGAAAAAGAGGCAAACGGAAAAGAGAGGGCGAATAAAACGGCAAGGGTGAAGTGGGGGAGAGGAAAACGAGAGGCAAATGGCAAATAATATAATGCGGGAGATAAGGGATTTGTGATGGGTACTTGGTATGTTGACTTTTGCATAGACTCCCCGGCAACGGCGCCAAAAATCTTCTTGCTACCTCTTGAGCACTGCGTTGGTTTTTCCTTGAAGAGGAAAGGGTGATGCAGCAAAGAAGCGTAAGTATTCCCTCAGTTTTTGAGAACCAAGGTATCAATCCAAAGAGGAGGCTACGCCATGAGTCCCTCGTACCTACACAAAACAAATAACTCCTCGCAACCAACGCGATAAGGGGTTGTCAATCCCTTCACGGTCACTTACTTAGAGTGAGATCCGATAGATATAATAGGGTAATATTTTTGGTATTTTTGTGATAAAGATGCAAAAGTAAAATAAAAGCAAAGTAAAAAAGCAAAGGAAATAACTAAGTGTTGGAAGATTAATATGATGAAGATAGACCCGGGGGCCATAGGTTTCACTAGTGGCTTCTCTCAAGAGCATAAATATTTTACGGTGGGTGGACGAATTACTGTTGAGCAATTGACAGAATTGAGCATAGTTATGAGAATATCTAGGTATGATCATGTATATAGGCATCACGTCCGAGACAAGTAGACCGACTCCTGCCTGCATCTACTACGATTACTCCACACATCGACCGCTATCCAAAGCATGCATCTAGAGTATTAAGTTCATGAAAACAGAGTAACGCCTTAAGCAAGATGACATGATGTAGAGGGATAAATTCATGCAATATGATTAAAAACCCATCTTTTATCCTCGATGGCAACAATACAAGACGTGCCTTGCTGCCCCCATCACATCGGGAAAGGACACCGCAAGATTGAACCCAAAGCTAAGCACTTCTCCCATTGCAAGAAAGATCAATCTAGTAGGCCAAACCAAACTGATAATTCGAAGAGACTTGCAAAGATGACCAATCATACATAAAAGAATTCTGAGAAGATTCAAATATTATTCATAGATAATCTTGATCATAAACCCACAATTCATCGTTCTCAACAAACACACCACAAAAAGAAGATTACATCGAATAGATCTCCACGAGAGAGGGGGAAAACATTGTATTGAGATCCAAAAAGAGAGAAGAAGCCATCTAGATACTAACTATGGACCCGAAGGTCTGAGGTAAACTACTCACACTTCATCGGAGAGGCTATCGTGTTGATGTAGAAGCCCTCTGTGATGGATGCCCCCTCCGGCGGAGCTCCAGAACAGGCCCCAAGATGGGACCTCGTGGGTACAGAAGGTTGCGGCGGTGGAATTAGGTTTTTGGCTCCGTATCTGACCGTTTGGGCGTACATAGGTATATATAGGAGGAAGGAGTACGTTGGTGGAGCAACAGGGGGCCCAGAGGGTGGAGGGCGCGCCCTGGGGGGTGGGCGCGCCCCCCTACCTCGTGGCCTCCTCTTTTGTTTCTTGACGTAGGGTCCAAGTCTCCTGGATGATATTATTCCTAAAAATCACGTTCCCGGAGGTTTCATTCCGTTTGGACTCCGTTTGATATTCCTTTTCTGTGAAACTCTAAAATAGGCAAAAAACAACAATTATGGGATGGGCCTCCGGTTACTAGGTTAGTCCCAAAAATAATATAAAAGTGGATAATAAAGTCCAATAATGTCCAAAACAGTAGATAATATAGCTTGGAGCAATCAAAAATTATAGATACGTTGGAGACGTATCAGCGAGCTACATCTTCGCATGCAAGGAAGTGCCTCCTTATCTTCCTTGATAGTTGGGACCCACCTGGTCGAAGCGTACGTAGCGTTGTCATTCTGGTCGCGAACGTGTACGTACATACTGGTCGATCGGTCTGTCTGCAGGCTGCAGCGATGAACCGTGGCCGAGTAAGGAAGGGCACGTGTCATAGTAGAGGCGCGCACGTAGCATGTACACGTACGTACAGCCAGGGTGCAAGAAAGTAAATACGGCCACATACGTATATACGGACGGGGTCTCGAACGCCTACTCGTGTATACGTACTGCCAGGGCTCATGTACATGGAGAGGCAACAACGGTGTCCTATTCATCGCCAGCCAACCGGCTGGGTCGAAACGGAGAAACTGCGTTGTCGTGTTCATCGGGAGGCAACGGAATGCATCGTGTTCATCGGGAGCCAACCGGCTTGGATGGAACAACTGATCAAAATGAGGCCTGGCGTACCACATAACGAAGGAAACGGCCTTGTGTTTGAATGCCTACGGTCGAAACGGGATCCTGTTCACCGGGAGGGGTGTGGCGTACCGCAAAACAGAGGAAACAGACTTCTCTTCGACCTCCTACGGTCGAAACGGGGTCCTATTGATCGGGAGGGGTGTGGCTTACCGCAAAACGGAGGAAACGGACTTGTGTTGGAGCGCTACGGTCGAAACAGGGGTCCTGTTGATGAGGACATGACTACCTTGGATACAACCGAAAATATTGCATATATGTATATTTGTGAGGTGATTTCTAATGCAAACTATGCAATAATTTATTTATGTCATCCAGGACAAAAATACTTCACAAACTTTTGTGCCATGTCTAATTGCAGGTGTATGGGACATTTGTACAATCCACATATGAAGATAAGGGAGAAAGAGATGTTTACCTGCTGTTCAAAAAGTTCTCTCACGTCACCTTTGGCCCAAGAGAAGATAGAGTCCAAGTCTCTCACGTTTTGGACTCAGATTCGGACTGCACAGACATACCTGACTCAAAACGTCAATAACTTTTTCATACGGACTCCAAATTGGTTGATTCTTTTTTTGTTGGAAAATAGATTTCGTGCACTTTCCAACCCAATTGGATTCACCTTAAAATTCATCCGGAGCATTGAGTTATGGACGAAACAATCTGATGCTGCAGCAGAATCCGAGTCAAACTACAAGTCCAAAGGTGTTACGTCACCTCCACTTGGGCCCATTGGCCTTGTACGACCTAGGGTTAGTTTTAGGCTGCCTTGGGACGTCCTCCCACCTCCTTGGCCGCCACTCCTTGCTCCTATATAAGTAGATCCATCTAGTAGCTTTTTCCTTGGGATTTGTTTAGTTAAAAGTTAGCCATTGCAACTTCGTGTACTTCGTTTGTGTCCAACGACCAGACCAAGGCCGCTTATGGATCCCCATCATTATCAATACTTCATATATATTCGTAATATTCAGATTGCTTTATCATATTCTTGCTCGTTCTTCGATTGCATGCAGGAATAGACCTTCGTGGTCAGGCTGATTGTGCTTCCAAAGATCGCCAAGAACCTCGGGAGATTGGTTTAGCGATTGCTAAGGCACAACGTCGTGCACGTTTGTAGTCGGATCATCAAAGTCGACTCTACCAAATCGATAGTTATCATCTCATCGAAAGATCGGGACACCCTCGCCTCTATCAAGTGGTATCAGTTTTCAGGTTGCTCGGTGAGAATTTCCAATTATCTCTAGATAAGATTTATTTTCTTACCTATTGTCCAAGAAAAAGCCACAAAAAAAGTTAGATCTATTCATCCTTTGTCCAAGCCAGTCTGAGCTTTTGCAATTTTCTTTTCATTGTTTGCATTATTGAATTATCGGTTGCATCGTCGGGTCGAGTTGCTGGTCTTAGTGTCTAGTTCGTTTAGAGTTTCGAGTTCTGTTCACATTAGTCACGCCGCCACTGCATCGTTATCCCTTCCGTTCACCACCATCCATCCATCAATTTCCACCACGTACTACCCACTGTTCATTGTTATAATCATAGTTGAGATCGTTCACATCTTCACTTGATCCAATCTGCATCTTATCTAGTTTGTTTGGAAAGAGGGAGAGAGAAAAAAAGAGAAAAAAAAGTTAAAAAAAAGTCAGAGAAAAAAAGAGAGAAAGAAAAAGGAAAAAGTGTGAGAAAAAAAGAGAGAAAAAAAACAAAGTTCGGATCTATCTAGACTCAATCTCGTAGCTGAATTCGGATTGGAATCTGCTTTTGTGCAATCGCTCAAGAAAACATGCATAACTTCCTCATACGAAGTCTGTTTTGGCTCCGCAAGTACTCAAATTAAAGTTAGAGAAGAGCCGCATCTAAATAGTTGCAGAAGCTTGTTCAATATTTGGCACCTCAAAATCGGCTTCTTAATAGGTCTTTTTGCCCTCCGAAGTTCATGAACACAGCTTATTCCAGTTTTTCAAACCAGTTTTAGAAATTTTTGACTCCTCATATCAACTCAGAATTGAGTGATTCTTTTTGCATTGGAAAGCTTGAGTTAGTAGCATTCTTTGAAAAAAGTTATCAGAAAATTGGCTCAAACTTTTCAAGAGGAAAATTGTAGAGAGAATTGTTGTATATCATGCTTGGCAGTTGTTTTTCATCATTATCTTTACTGCCGTTGTGATCTTCACTTATATCTTGCTGTCCAGAGCTACTTATTATCCTTCATTGATGCTAGTTGTGCTACGCCGTGACCTCATTAGTGTTCTAGGCTCGCGTCTCTAGTCCGGTCTAGCCTAGGACCAGCAAAGTACCGTCGTTGAGCGTTTATTCAACATTGCATCTCTGAATTGATTATTGCTAATCTTTTGCTACCATATATAGCCAACCCAGCTTCACATATTTCTACACCGTGTATAGTACGTTCCCCTGGCAATCACTTTACACAATCTTCGGAGTTATTTGACACTGTTGGTTGCCTTTCACCACCTGCCGCATGGTAAGAACTTGTAAGATATTGATATTTGCTTTACTGTGAGCACTTTACAACCACATCCTAGTAGTTCATAGGAACATTATTCTCGAATTTTGTTTCTTGTTTCTACTAATCATGACAGGTTCTGGAGATAGAAGTTCTTGGACGACGAACACATCTTCACCATCACGAGAGTTGGGACAACACACACAAGCATATGGCCAGGTTATGTCTTTACCATCATTTGAGGGTAGATTTAATCCTGCTATTTATTTAGCTTAGGAGCTTGAATTAGAAGAAGTTTTTAGTCACCATGATTTTTCTAAACTTGAGAGTGTACAAGCTACCACTAGAGCATTTACTGGTTTTGCTTCTGTTTGGTGGAGTGTACATTGTAAGAAAAACATTGATAACCAACCCAAAACTTGGAATGTTTTGAAAGCTGTAATGAGACAAAAAAAATTCCTCCTTACTATCGTCGTGAATTGCTTCGCAAATTGGAACAATTAAAACAAGGCAGTAACACTGTTCATGCTTACTACCAAGAGTTAAAATCTTATATGCATCACTGTTCATGCTTACTACCAAGAGTTCAAACTCGGTGGGACCGAATAGTTAAACTTGGTCGGACCGATTTAGTAAACCTAGTGACCGTTAGTGATTTTCGGTGGGACTGACATGCATCTCGGTGAGGCCGATATGGTTAGGGTTAGGGCATAACGTAATCTCGGTGAGACCGATTACACAAACTCGGTGGGACTAATTTTGGTAATAAGCTTTCCAGAGAGTTGGTCAGGTAGACTCGGTGGGACCGATTTGCTCTTTTCGGTGAGACCGAAATGTTACAAAAAGGAAACAGAGAGTTTACATTGCAATCTCAGTGGGACCGATCGCTCACTTCGGTTAGACCAAAACTTTACGAAGGGAAACAGAGAGATTGCAACCCCATCTCGGTGAGACCAAGATCCCTATCGGTAAGACCGATTTGCTTAGGGTTTGTGGCAGTGGCTATGACTTTTGGAATCGGTGGCGCCGGATGGAAAGAATCAGTGTGACCGATTTTGGCTTTAGATTTAGGTCATTTGTGGAGGGAAAGTAGTTGGGGGTTAAGTAAGAGGCTCATTAAGCAACACCTCATCCCTTCTTGATAGTATTGGCTTTTCCTATAGACTCAATATGATCTTGGATCACTAAAATGTAAAATGAAGAGTCTTGAGCTTTTGAGCTTGAGCCAATCCTTTGTCCTTAGTATTTTGAGGGATCCACTTTCATCATCCATGCCATGCCATTCATTGAGCTTTCCTGAAATAATAGTCTTGGAATAGCATTAGCTCAATGAGCTATATGTTGTTATGAATTACCAAAACCACCTAGGGATAGTTGCACTTTCAATCTCCCCTTTTGGTAATTGATGACAACATATAGATCAAAGCTTCGACAAATGATAATAAAAATTAAATAACATCGTCGCTTTGAGAAGTATGTGATAAGCAAGAGCTCCCCTAAATTTGTGCATAGTTTTAGATTTGCTTTGGACTGCAAATGCACAATGAATTAGGCTCATGGGTTACTCTTCCATGTCACATACATCTTGGTGGAGCGCTCAAAATAATAAACAATGAATACATGCACTCATCACCAAGCATAGTGAGTGATCACATAAGATAGATAGGATAATATCATCAAACATGCATAAGTGTAGCTTATGATCAAACACATGATCATCAATGTCTCACAAGCATATTATCTCAACCAAAAGCAAACAGAGATTGCAAAACCATCAAATAAAGCAAGAGAGAACAAAAGCAACACCCTCTCTCTCGAAGCCTATGATCTATACATTTTTCTCCCCCTTTGGCAACAAGTTACCAAAAAGTTCATAGAAAATGCATAGTGCTAGATCTACTCTCAGGCTTGATCTGCTGGTGGTGGAGTCCGGATAACGCCGAGGACGAAAGCTTGATTGAAGTAGATGGAGCTGGAGCTGATGTAGATGCTGGAGCTGGTGGTACCGAGGTCGTAGCTGGTGCAGATGAAGTTGCTCTTGTGTACATCCATCGCACCGTGATCTCGACCTCTGGGCTCTAGGCACTCTGGCAAATGCATTAGTTGTTGTTTGCCCTTCCTCTCCTGCATGTCCTCTTGTAGTTCCTCCACCGCAGATCAATCTCGCCATTTTCACATCTAAGTTATAGAACTTTTGTTCTATGATTCTCCAAGCTCTCCTGATTTTGAGTGAGGGTGGCCAATCCCTTCTCTATCCTCGTGGTTGATGCTATTAAGTATCCGAGCTGCTCTCGCTTGTTCTTCAAGAAATACTCAGATGCCTGCTCTTGAGTTGGCATCTTGGCAGCCTTCTCCCTCTTTGCCTTCTCCTTCTTCTCCTGAGCTTGAACTGATTGTGGATCATCTTGATTCATGACAACCTCATTGTCCTCAAAGTCTGGATGAAGTGGAAAGTGTTCCTTATCCAACTGATATTTTCCTGTGCCCATTTTTGAGTTTATCAATTCTTGAATCTGAGGTGCATATCCACAGCTCCTCTTCTGATCTGCTGCAGTCCTCTTGATTGTTTCAATGATCAGGCTCATGACTTTGAACTTATGTGGCACATTAAACACATGCAACATGTTGATGGCATGCCCTCTGATCATGTTGTGGTCACCAGACTTGGGCAAGAAAGTGTGCCTCAGAATCCAATTTATGGTTGGCAACCCTGACAACAGAAAGTGAACCGATCCAAACTTGTGAGTTCCTAATGCCTTGTCTGGAATTTCCTTGTACATGTGAGCCATTGAATTGTGACCCATCTTCTTCTTGGCATAAATTTCTAGGTCATCCTCATTTTCCTCTGGGGCATTTATCAGCTTTGCCCATTCTTCAACCGTTGACTGGTACCTTGTACCTTCAAACATCCAAACAATTCCTCCATCTGGGTAAAAATGTGCTGTGGAGTAGAACTGCATGATAAGTTCATCATTCCAATTTGTGAGCTTTTGCCCAACAAAATCTGCAACTCCACAAGAAACAAAGCTATCTTGCACTCCAGGATAGTGCTCTTCATTCTCCTTGATGAAATTCCAGTCAACCCACCTCATGTTACAGACTATGGGCTTCTTGTCCAACAGAATGGTTTCATAGAAGTCCTGTTGTTCCTTGGTGTGGAACCTATAATCAACAGCAGTTCTTCTCCTTGAAGCATATGGATCTTCCATCCTCCATATCCTCAACCCTGAATCCTTCCTGATTCTCATGTCCTCAGCCACAGGATGGGCATCATTGTGGTCTGGTATCTTGGGCTTGAGCTTTCTCAAAACTTGTCCTTCTTCATATTCCTCATCAGCATCCTCAGGCACTGGGGCCTTGTTCTTCTCAGCAGCTGGAATACTCCTGGTATTCCTCTTTGGTGCAGACTTGGCCTTGGGGGCAGCTTTGGGTGCTTCCATGGGCTTAGATGTGGCAGCCCCGATCTAATAGCATCACCCATAAGCTTTGGTGCCTTTGGAGCTGGTGCAGCAATTTCATCTTCCTCTTCCATCATGGAAGGCTTCCCAATAACTCTGGCCATGGTCATCTTGACCCTTTCCTTTATTTTCTTGCTTGCATCTACTGGCTCTTTGGGATCAGGCCTTTCAGGCAGTTGAGTTGATGCTCTGGCCTTGGGCATAGGTTGCCTTCCTGCAGGCCTTTTGGTCTTCATGCCTGGCTTTGCATCCTTTGCTGAGCCATATTCCTTCTTGAGCACCATTTTCTTGGAAGTTGCCTCATCTTCCTCAGCCTTGTAATCTTCATCCTCTGAATCTGAAGTTCTTTTCCTCCTTTGCCTAGTTGCAGCCTTAGGCAGGTTGCTAGGAGTACTTCAGTTCCCTTCATCTGAAGTTGAGGGACTAGTGCCCTCACTCAAGTCCATCTGCTCTTCTGACCTGTTCTGGTTGTCACTTTGATCAGACATACTGCAAAAGCTGACTGCTGACCCTGTGAAGAGTTATAGATGAGATAGAAAAGATGAGCATCACAAAATGCAGAGGTTTTTGCAAAAGAATGACTCAAAAGTTCAGTCTTAGTTTTCCACAGAAAGCATTTCAGATCCACCGATTTTCAAACTCGGTGATACCGAAGCAGTTTTGGAACCTAAACTGATGATCTCGGTTGGACCGAGTTTCAGTTCGGTGGTACCGAGACTGCTAGGGTTTCACAGAATTCTCAAATCGGTTGCGCCAATTAGTAATTCTCGGTCAGACCGAGAGTCACTAGTGCAATGGCATAAGCCAAATCAGTGAGACCGAGTTTTTCAACTCGGTGGGTCCGAGATGGTTTTGGCGGAAACCTAAACCTAAAAATTTGAATCACATCTAATCCATGAACTACTTTGGCTGGATAGAAGAGTTTCAATCGTGGCAAGAATCAATATGAAAACAATGTGCCAGGAATCAGACGTGGATAGCACAAAGTTTAAGTCCATACCCTAACTTGGCGGTGGACTTGCTACGGCGGCAACACGATGGCAGAGCGAGCTGTTGCGCGGGCGAAGGGTTTCGGAGAAATTTCCAAAATTTTGCCCGTGGCTATATATAGCTCGACCGTGTCGGTGTGACCGTGTGGAACAACTCGGTGGCACCGAGATGCATAACTATGTTCAGTTACAGCAAATCGGTGAGACCGAAAAGTTCAAATCGGTTGCACCGAGATTGAAAACTCAGATCAACTTGATGATCTCGGTAGGACCAAAATGGAAGGATCGGTCAGACCGAGAATCACTAAGAGGTTTTGGAAGTTTGCGAATCGGGACTCCGAGTGCTCCTCACATAGAGTGGTTCGAATCTGACTTGATCAAATTTTGTGATGTAGCATGAATAGAGTTTGAGACGAGAAAAGCATAGATAGCTAAAGAAGGTTCTTAGGCATTCTTGTCCATCCACTTGGCACAAAGAAAAGAGTCCAAACAAAAAAAACAACAAGTGGATGTCCTTGAATGAGTAAAATATGCTCCAACATGCTCACACAATAAGATGGCAATGAAATATGTGGCAAAGCATGCACAACCAATTTTAGCAACTATCAAGCAATTGGTGATGACTAGGTCATCTATATATGAGTATATTGACTTAGGAGTCAAATGAGAACATTTGATCATAGGTCATACTCATCGTTTAAGCTCAAGTGGGGTTACCACTTTTACATAATGCATTTATGTGTTCACACCATTAGAGTTGCTTTGACTAAATTCTTAGAGTTAAGCTCCCCCTAGATGTGAGATCCCCCCTTAGAGGGATGAACTAACCTTGGGTTTTGTCGATGATGACTTCATGTAGGTGTTGAAGATGTAGATGCTCAATGTTGATGTACATCATTTGGAGCAATCCTTTGGAGTGATTTGCACTTTCAACTTGCCTACATGGGTTAGTCCCACAAGGAACAAACAAGAATATCCATAGACATAGAGTGATGCACACACAAGATGATGTCCATGAAATCATTAGGTTACCTTGTCCCTTGCCTTACCAACATGAGGGTTTGTGACTCCTTGAACTAGTGCAAGATGTGAAAGTTGATTGCACTTGTTCTTGCCAAAATGATATGAGTGAAGAATGTTGGCGGAGTCGCCCTCAAGAACTCTCTAGTTCTTCTTCTTCGGGATCCACATCATCTTGATGGGAATCCTTGGATTTGTAGTTGTACTTGATGAAGTAGAACTTGACGTAGTCTTGGGGACCCACTCGAACGAGGCTTTAGGTGCTTCTTCAAATGCAACAATCTCTTCTTGAAGCTTGTCCTTGCCTTTGTTCTTGTGGTCTTGTGGTGGAAGATCATCTTGAGCTTGTGTCCCCTTGAAGGAAGTAGGATCATACTTCTTTTTTGAGGAACAAACTTTGTCTTGGGGTATTGATCTTCTTCCCACTCAACTCCATTGGCATTGAACTTTCGCTCAAAACCAACACCTTGATTCTTCGGTGCCTTCCTTGATTGCGCATACAATTTCCTCGAATTGCTTACTCCCAAAGAAGGCTCTTGTAAACACCTTTCTCTATAATTCCCTTCAATAAACTATTTTCTTGCTCAAGTGTAACTTGGCTAAGAGAATCATTAGTGGAATCAAGAGAACTAGTAGAAGCAACAACATTGGATTTGACATTATTATTGTTACTACTAGAGGAAGTATCTTTCTTGTACTTGTTACTAGACTTGACTTGAGGCACGTAAGTAGATAAGAGTAAACGCTTGGCAATGTAAGAAGAACTTTTCTTGCAGAGATCATCATTGATTGCCTTTAAGAACTCATGCTCTTGCTCAAGATTGAGCTTTTCAAAGCGTAACTTCTCATGAGCCCTTAAAAGTTCTCGATGATCTTCGAAGATAGTTTCATGAGCCAACTTAAGAGTGTTTAGTTCTTTAGTTAGAAGCTCAATTTTCTCCTTATCATTGTCATTCGCTTGATTAGCATGATTAATTGACGTTTCATCATAGTATTCATCACTAGAGTTGTCAACAAGTAAATCATCATCACCTAGCAAGTCATCTTCATCAACATCAAAATCAATATACTGGGTGTGTTACCTTAGGACCCTTGGCCATGAAGCATCTACCAATTCCTTCATTTGGTGATTCAAATATGTCGTAGGAGTTGGTTGACACAAGTGCTAGACCGGCAACACCTTCATCTTGAGTATATTCGGAGTCGGAGTGATGGTCGGAGTCGGAGTCGGATACCCATTCACCAATATGAGCTTGATGTCTTTGTTTTGTGTAGCTCTTTGATGACTTGTCCTTCCTTTCCGAATCCTTACTTCTCCGTGAGGGTCTTCGTTCATAACGATCATCTCTACTCCTCCTCTCTCTTGGTGGTGATTCTTCTCTTTTGCTCCTTCTTCTTGGAGAATCTTCTCTTCTTTTGTAGGGTGCCGTACACTCATTGGAATAGTGTCCGGGTCTCCCATAATTGTAGCAATTGCGATCTCGACTAGAAGATCTCTTGTCATTGTAAGACCTTGACTTGGAGCTTCTTTCTTTGCTTCTACTTTTGTAGAATTTGTTGAAGTTCTTCACCATTAAGCTATATTCTTCATTGAAGGTTGGTTTCTCACTTGATAATGTGGGGGCTTCACTTGAGGCTTTGTAAGCACCACTTGACTTGTTGTGAAGTTCCTCCTTATCCTTGAGTGACATCTCATGAGCAACAATCCTTCCAATGACTTCTGTTGGCTTGAGATATTTGTAGTTTGGCATCATTTGGATCAATGTGCACATGGTATCATACTTTCCATCCAATGCTCTTAGGATTTTCTTGATGATGAATTTTTCGGTCATCTCTTCACTCCCTAAGCTGGCAATCTCATTTGTGATAAGAGCAAGCCTAGAATACATTTCAGTGATACCTTCACCATCCTTCATTTTGAACTTGTCAAGCTGACTTTGGAGCACATCCAACTTGGATTCCTTGCCGGACTCGGTACCTTCATGCATATCAATCAAAGTATCCCAAATTTCCTTTGCATTCTCAAGACGGCTGATTTTGTTGAATTCTTCGGGGCACAATCCGTTGAAGATGATGTCACATGCTTGAGCGTTGTATTGTAGCATCTTCAATTCTTCCGCATTAGCTTCACGGTTCGGTTCTCTCCCATCAAAGAATTCACCTTGCAAGCCAATACAAATAATTTCCCAAACGGCGGGTTATGTCCAAGAATATGCATTTTCATCTTATGCTTCCAACTAGCAAAATTAGTACCATCAAAGTAAGGACCTCTACGGTGATAATTTCCCTCGCTAGACGCCATACTCTCCTAGGTTGTGAAACCAAGGCTATTACCACCAAAAGCTATGGAAATCAAAGCAAATGGAGATCAAAGCTCTGGTGCCACTTGTAGGACCTTGAAGTATGTCTAGAGGGGGGGTGATTAGACTACTTGACCAATAAAAACTTAACCTTTTCCCAATTTTATAGTTTGGCAGATTTTAGCTATTTTAGGACAAGTCAAGCAATCATCACACAATTCAAGCAAGCATGCAAAGAGTATATAGGCAGCGGAAAATAAAGCATGCAACTTGCAAGAAAGTAAGGGGAAGGATTTGGAGGATTCAAACGCAATTAGAGACACGGATGTTTTTGTCGTGGTTCCGATAGGTGGTGCTATCGTACATCCACGTTGATGGAGACTTCAACCCACGAAGGGTAATGGCTGCGCGAGTCCACGGAGGGCTCCACCCACGAAGGGTCCACGAAGAAGCAACCTTGTCTATCCCACCATGGCCGTCGCCCACGAAGGACTTGCCTCACTAGCGGTAGATCTTCACGAAGTAGGCGATCTCCTTGCCCTTACAAACTCCTTGGTTCAACTCCACAATCTTGCTCGGAGGCTCCCAAGTGACACCTAGCCAATCTAGGAGACACCACTCTCCAAGAAGTAACAAATGGTGTGTTGATGATGAACTCCTTGCTCTTGTGCTTCAAATGATAGTCTCCCCAACACTCCACTCTCTCTCATAGGATTTGGATCTGGTGGAAAGAGGGTTTGAGTGGAAAGCAACTTGGGAAAGGCTAGAGATCAAGATTCATATGGTAGGTATGGAATATCGTGGCCTCAACAAATGAGGAGGTGGTTCTCTCGTAACTGGTAAGATGGAAGTGTAGGTTTGTTCGATGGCTCTCTCCATGAATGAAGAGGAGGTGGAGGGTATATATAGCCTCCACACAAAATCTAACCATTACACACAATTTACCAAACTCGGTGGGACCGAATAGTTAAACTCGGTCGGACCGATTTAGTAAACCTAGTGACCGTTAGTGATATTTGGTGGGACTGACATGCATCTCGGTGAGGCCGATATGGTCAGGGCTAGGGCATAACGTAATCTCGGTGAGACCGATTACACAAACTCGGTGGGACCGATTTTGGTAATAAGCTTTCCAGAGAGTTGGTCGGAGTAAACTCGGTGGGACCGATTTGCTCTTTTCGGTGAGACCAAATGTTACAAAAGGAAACAGAGAGTTTATATTGCAATCTCGGTGGGACCGATCGCTCACTTCGGTTAGACCGAAACGTTACGAAGGGAAACAGAGAGATTGCAACCCCATCTCGGTGAGACTGAGATCCCTATCGGTAAGACCGATTTGCTTAGGGTTTGTGGCAGTGGCTATGACTTCTGGAATCGGTGGAGCCGGATAGAAAGAATCGGTGTGACCGATTTTGGCTTTAGATTTAGGTCATTTGTGGATGTGGGAAAGTAGTTGAGGGTTAAGCAAGAGGCTCATTAAGCAACACCTCATCCCTTCCTGATAGTATTGGCTTTTCCTATAGACTCAATGTGATCTTGGATCACTAAAATGTAAAATGAAGAGTCTTGAGCTTTTGAGCTTGAGCCAATCCTTTGTCCTTAGTATTTTGAGGGATCCACTTTCATCATCCATGCCATGCCATTCATTGAGCTTTCCTGAAATAATAGTCTTGGAATAGCATTAGCTCAATGAGCTATATGTTGTTATGAATTACCAAAACCACCTAGGGATAGTTGCACTTTCAAATGTATAGCAGGAAAGTGACACTACTAGGGAAAACCCTAGTAGTAGCGCGGGTTTAATGCACACTAGTAGCGCGGGCTGCCGTGCTACTAATAAGGCGCTACAGCTATTACTTAGCAGTAGCGCGTGCGACACGTGCTACTGCTAAGGCACATAGCCGCAACGCTTGTTCTATCCCGCACTGCTGCTAATCTAGCTAGTAGCAGCGTGTTTACTATCCATCGCTACTAGTGTTCTTTTTTTCAGTTTTTTTTATTTTTAGTCTATTTATACGCCGTTATACAAATTTTGGTACAATACCAATTATGAGGTTTATATCATTATGTCCATAATAGTGTATCAAATGAAGGTGGATTAGGTTCAAGTGGAGGCAATATGTGGTGCATGTAAAAAGTATACTACTAATCCAAACTTGATCTAGTTTGGACTAGTAGTACTTTCGATGTGCACCACATGTTGCCTCCACTTGAATCTAATCCGCCAAAGACAAGCTATTTAATCACCATCATAGTCATTACCACCAACAAGATTTATTTAATCATCATAGTCATAGTGTAGCACATCATCATCTTCAAACTCATTCTAGTTAGCTAATCACCACCAACACTAGTCATGCGGTAGCTATCTAATCACCACCAACACTAGCTAATAATAATCATCATAGTCATTACCACCAACACTAGCTATTTAATCATCATAGTCATAGTGTAGCACATCATCATCTTCAAACTCATTTCTAGCTAGCTAATCACTCCTGCTGCTCTCTCCTCCTTCATCAAATTGGAGCATGCAGATGAACCTGTCTCCTAATCGTGGGCTGCGCTTCTGATTGCTGCCCCCTAGTACTTCTCTACGATCGTTCACAATTTTGCTCCAGTCTTTCACTGTTAAGCATTCCTCGCTATTATAAATCCTGAATGCACTAAAGTGCATTGTAGGTATCTTGGCCGTAAGCTAACAATATTCATGGTACCTTTAGTCTCGATCCAATGAGGCACAACATTCATCGGGAGTCCCTGTTGAAGAACATCAGACAAAGAATAACATCGAGCAATGAAGTTTAGCTTAAAAAATAATGTATGCAAAAGATGCACCGAGGACAAATAGTAAAAATCTTACCATCTTTCCTAAATAGATGTGATGAGTTCAAGACTGAACACTATTGGTCGACGCGTTTTGAGTACTAACATTTCTAAGTGCAGGAAGAAAATTTGTCTTGACAGTATGAAGATCCTCAAGCCATGAAACATAATGACTTATCTCCTCACAGTTTAGTTCAGCCCCGGGACAGTAGTAGGTCATGTCTACCAAGCGCAGGACATGTTTGCTTGAATGGAAATAAGCTGACAATAGAAATTAGTTGTCAACTATTTTTGGATAAACAATATCAAAGACATAAATATGGTTGAGAATCACATAATGGTATAACTGGAGGCATCTGCACATCGACCCAGATGTCGATATTACCTTCAATATCATCTTCCGGACGAATATCAAAGGTGATAACCATATCAGGCTCAAATGCGTAAGTCTTGCATAGTGCTTGCCAAGTTTTGCATCAAAAATAGGTGTAGTCGTCTGAGTTGTATAATTTTGCGTGGAAAATACAACCATGCTCGGTCTTCAAGTAAACTCTCTTTACCTCCATAGTACGACTGAAACCTATCTTATCCAAGACAAAAACTCTTGCATGGTAGGGGATACGCTAGTAGAATAGTAAAAAATTATAAGTTGAAGCAAATGAAGCAGATGTCATGCTTAATTACGAAAAAATACTTGTCGTTGTGACTTACTATATCCACTTCGAAGTTCTCGTCCAGCTTGATGCTGAAGCGCCTATCATCATCTAGGAAGAGTTCGTCAGACAAAGTCGTGTTTCGTCTTCGCAGATTTGCAAATACTGAAATCCTTTTCGTCGTCGGACATTTCCTATGTTCATAGTTGAAACATTAATTGAAAATCGATCAAGGCAACTACCAGGATACTCAACACACAAATCCGGGGCACTCAATATTTCCTACATATTACGGCACAAGTCATGCCAAAATTCACGGAAAAATCCGGCATGACCTTTGCTAAAATAGGACATATCGAGCGCCTAAAATTTGCCGGAATGGAAATGAATCAACACTCCGGCATAACATAGGCCGCTCGAAGGTGTAACCTACAAACATGACCGGCCACTTGGGCAAGCACATATCCTATTTGAGCAACACAAGATATACATTTAAAAATATCTTATCGGACTCATATTGACATGAGCATTCAATAAGCAAAACCAAATCGTAAAATAAATAAGTATTGAAATTAGCATGCATTCAATAAGTAAAAGTAAATCATCTCATGCATCCGTACATCATCGAATATTATCACTAATACATCCAGAATAATATCATACATATAACATCACTAATACAACTAAAACCCTAGTGCACGACGGGTATCGGCGCGGGCGGTGGACACCCACACAGAAGGAACCATCACAGGATCATAGCTCCAGTGAGATCCCTAGAGAACCTGCCAGGTATTGGAGAACCTGTGCTCCAATGCAAACAAGTATCGACGGGCGTGCGCGTCCTCCTCACAGACATGGTGACGCACTACCTCCGCGGGGTCCTTGAGCCTCTGCACAATCACTGGCCCACGCGACCGCCACCAAGGAAGGTCCAGGTCAACGACGGGCTGACTCCTCACCAACCTGCGCCCCCCGATAGGTAGCACCTCCCAGTACCACCCTGGCGGAGCACAGCCCCGAACATGGCCCATCTGGTGATGCAGGTGTCCTCCGCCAAGTCAACGACGAAGATGCGGGATAGGCATCGTCGACGTCGATGCGGAAAAAATTGCTTTAACTAAAAAAGTAAACTAGTTATATTAATTTTCGTAATAAAAATAAAATAGTTGTATTAACTCAACTAGTTCAATTAAGCACTTACTATAAATAAAAATAAACTAGTTTTTACTAAAAATAAACAAGTTCAACTAGTTATATTAATTTTCTTACTAATTCTATTAAACACTTACTAAAAACAGTAAAAAAACTAGTTAGATTAACTCTAAAATTTAGCCCTAAAAAATTAACCCTAACTAATTTGATGAACTCTAAAATTTAACCCTAACTAATCTGATGAACTCTAAAACTAATTCTATTTAACAACTACTGCCATAATTAGCATCTAATTTGATGAACCCTAACTAAATTAGATGAACTCTGAAATTTAACCCTAAGAACCCTAGCTAGGCAGAGGTAGGGGAGGAGGAGGAGGGTGTGCTCATCTCGGGCGCCGATGGAGTTAGGGAGAGGGGCACGTGGCGTCGAGGTCGGGGACTGGGTCGGGGTCGGGGCGGTGGGCGCACGGCGGAGCGCGGTGATGTAGGGGGCGTCGAGGTCGGGGTCAGGGGCAGCGTCGATGGTGTGTAGAGGGCGACGGGAGAGCACGCGGCGGCCGGGCGATGACGGCGGTGACAGCAGACGCACGCGTAGGATTTGGGGGAAGTGGGCGTGGGGAAGAAGGACGCGTGGTTAAGTCAAAAGTAGCAGTAGCGTGTTCCAGGGAAAGCGTTACTGCTATGTTAGCTATAGCGCCTGACCATAAAGCACGCTGCTGCTACGCATTTCTCCTTTATTTTTCGTTTTCATTTACTTTCATTCACATTTTGTTTTTTTCCTTCCCCTTTTTCTATTTCTTTCATTTTCATTTACTTTTCTATATGTTTTTCATTTTATTTTCCTTCCCTTAGCAGTAGCGCCCTCCCCTAAAAGTGCGCTGCTACTAATTTTTATCAGTAGCGCGGTTTGTAGAAGGGCGCTACTGCTATACCTACCATGTCGGCACGGTGTGGCAATTATAGTAGTAGCGCGTTTTATTCTGCCGCCATCGCTAAGTGGATAGTGATGGCGCTCTTTATGTCAACGCGCTACTGCTAAGTAGCAGTAGCGCCTCATTTTAACATGCGCTACTGGTAAGATTCTGTGTATAAGGTTTTCCCTAGTAGTGTGAATGCTCCCTATAGTGGCTTGAGTTACATTTTTAGTTTCTCCCCTGGTGATGCTAGCAAGAAACTCTGAACAATCAATTTTACAAGGCTCACTATGAATGCCCCATTGTGGAATTTTGCATGCATCATTAAAATCTTCAAGGTCCATGGTAAATGATTTATCATAAAGATCAAATAAAACTGAATGAGTATTTCGCTGGGATGTAAACTTAAATCTCCGCACAAATGAATCAGTGAGGTGATAGTACTACCGACACTTATCTGACACGAAGTCTTCAAGGCCAGCATTTTGTACGTATGCATCGAAATCCTCCTTAAAACCAGCATGAAGCATGAAATGATCCGACAACCATTCACAAGGCTACACTAGAGCTTCCCTCGATGGTTCAAGGTCTGGCTCACGTATTGTGAGCCTTGGGACTTTCTTCGTCGAGGAACCCCCTTGGTATATCTTCCTAAACACTTTTCTTCCTCTGAAAAATTTCTGAAATTTTTAGTGACTCGAAATAAAAGTGAACAAAACTCAATAAGATTTATAGAAACTACTCCCACAAGTGTCTAGAGGCTATATCAGGCATCAAAACTACTTTGGACCATATAAATTTGACATGCAAGCTCAAGAACAAGGTCACCACAGTAGCAAAAATTTGCAATATGAAAGCACTAGAACAAAAAACTAATTGGACCATTGGAGGAGTCACATACCGAAGAACAAATCCCCGAAATAGTTTTAGAAACGGAGTTCAGAGCAAGAAGATCGAAAATGGCAGCAAAATGAGCAAGAACACGGGTTTGAGCAATGGTGGGATTTTTCTGGAGGAAGACGAAGTGGATGGGTGCTGGAATAAGTGAGGGGGGACCCACGTGGGACCCACAAGCCCTCTAGGTGTGCCCAGGGGGTGGGCGCGCCCTGTGGGCTTGTGCCAAACATTCTAAAATATTCTGGAAAAATCATACTAAATTTTTAGGGCATTTGGAGAACTTTTATTTTTGGGACATTTTTTATTGCGCAGATAATTCAGAAAACAGACAAATAATAGTACTTTTGCTTAATTTATTCTAAATAACAAAAAGTAAAAAGTGAGTACAGAAACTTGTGTTTACTAAATTCATCCATCTCATGCCCATCAAAAGGAATCCATTAACAAGTTTGATCAAGTGATATTAACAAACTTCTTCCGAATGACATGAAACCGGAGAACCTTCGTACAACACTAGGTTACCTCAACGGGGATATGCATGTCCCCAACAATAAAAATATCATATTTATTTTTGACAATAGGAATAAGGAATTCAAAATGTCCAATAGCAATAGTTGAAATTTTTCCAATAGAATTGATGCTATTAACTTGAGGTTGTTTCTTCGGGAAGTGTACCGTATGCTCATTACCATTAACATGAAAAGTGACATTGCCCTTGTTGCAGTCAATAGCAGCCCCTGTAGTATTCAAAAAGGGTCTACCAAGGATGATCGACATATTGTCATCCTCGGGAATATCAAGAATAACAAATTTCGTTGAAATATTAACGTTTGCAACTACGACAGGTACATCCTCACAAATACCGATGGATATAGCAGTTGATTTATTGGCCATTTGCAAAGAGATTTCAGTTGGTGTCAACTTATTCAAATCAAGTCTACGGTATAAAGAGAAAGGCATAACCCTAACACCGGCTCCCAAATCACATAAAGCAGTTTTAACATAGGCTTTTAATGGAGCATGGTATAGTTGGTATTCTCGGATCTCCTACTTTCTTTGGTATTATACCCTTAAAAGTGTAATTAGCAAGCATGGTAGAAATTTCAGCTTCCGGTATCTTTGTTTTATTTGTAATAATGTCTTTCATATACTTAGCCTAAGGAGACATTTTCAGAATATCACTCAAAGGCATACGCAAAAAAACAGGTCTAAGCATTTCAACAAAGCGCTCAAAATCCTCATCATCCTTTTTCTTGGATGGTTTAGGAGGAAAGGGCATGGGTTTCTGAACCCATGGTTCTCTTTCTTTACCCTGTTTTCTAGCAATGAAGTATCTCTTATCATATCTTTTATTCTTAGGTTGTGGGTTATCAAGATCAACAGCAGGTTCTATCTCCACATCATTATCATTACTAGGTTGGGCATCAACATGAACATCATCATTAACATTATTGCGAGGTTCATGTTCATCACCAAATTGTGTTTCAACATCAGAAATAGAAATATCATTTGGATTCTCAGGTGTGTCTATAACAGGTTCACTAGAAGCAAGCAAAGTCCTATCACCTTTCTTTTTCTTTTTAGAAGGACTATGTCAGTATTAATTCTCTAAGAGTCTTGTTCTACTCTCTTAGGATGGCCCTTGGGATACAAAGGTTCCTGAGTCATTTTACCTCCTCTAGTCATAACTCTAACAGCATTATCATTGTTCTTATTATTCATCTCATTGAATAAATCATTTTGTGCCTTGAGAACTTGTTCTACTTGAGTTTTTACCATGGAAGCATGCTTACTAATAATCTTGAGATCATTAACAGTTCTACACATATACTCACCCAAGCAGTCAAGCATATAAGCTTACATTTCATTTGTCTACTAACATATGCATTGAAGTTTTCTTGTTTAACAATAAAGTTATCAAATTCATCCAAGCATTGACTAGCAGACTTATTATGGGGAATATCACCTTCATCAAATCTATAGAGAGAATTTACCTCTACTACCTGTGTCGGGTTATCAAGACCATGTATTTCTTCAATAGGTGGCAAATTCTTAACATCTTTAGCTTTAATACCTTTTTCTTTCATATATTTCTTTGCCTCTTGCATATCTTCAGAGGTGAGAAATAGAATACCTCTTTTCTTCGTGAAAGTGCTAGTTATCGACTAGAGGGGGGTGAATAGGCGATTTTTATGAAAGTCTTCAAAACATGAGAGTTTCGAAGACAAACAATAGAAATAAACCTATTGATATGCAGCAGAAGGAAGACTACACTAGGCAAACCATAGTCAAGTATTCAATGAAGTGAAAGTGCGAAGACTAATAGCAGCTAGGTAGTACGGATCAGGATGGAAGATGGTATGAAGCCAAACAACGATAGAAGTCACACAGTGAAGACAAATAGGTAAAGCGAACAAGCAATGACTTCACAAAGACAAACTGTAAGTAAGGAGAGGGATAGGATAGAACCAGTCACTTGTTGAGGACACAGGATTTGTTGGACCAGTTCCAGTTGCTATGACAACTGTACGTCTGGTTAGGGAGGCTGAGATTCAACTCAGAAGACCGTGTCTTCACCTTATTCTCCTTGAGCTAAGGACACCTAGTCCTCGCCCGATTACTCTGGTAAGTCTTCAAGGTAGACTTCCAAACCTTCACAGACTTCATTCACCGGCGATCCACAATGACTCTTGGATGCTTAGAACGCGACGCCTAACCGGCTAGAGGATTCAAAGTCCTCAAGTGTAACAAGTCTTCAGATCACGCGGACAAAAAGACTTCAGTGATGCCTAACACTCTTTGGCTCTGGGTGTTTGGGCTTTGTCCTTGCAAGGATTTCTCTCTCCCAAAAGCTTCGTAGGTGGGTTGCTATCAAACGACAAAAGCCGTGCACTAACTTTGAGTAGCCACCAATTTATGGTATGGGGGTGGGCTATTTATAGCCACTAGGCAACCCGACCTGATTTATCCGAAATGACCCTGGGTCACTAAGGAACTGACATGTGTTCCAACGGTCAGATTTCAAACACACGCGACAACTTTACTTGGGCTATAAGTAAAGCTGACTCATCCAGCTCTGTAAGATTTGCTCTCATTGTCTTCGCTCGAAGACATAGGATTTTGGCTGAGCATCACTTGACCACTCGACTTTGTTCACTTTGGGACCCCACTTAACAAAGACGGTGGTTCCTACGACTCAACAAAGAAGAAAAAGGAAACAACGAAACAACTAGGTCTTCGCGCTCCATAGTCTTCACACAATGCCTTCTCTTGTCATAGTCTTCAATGTGAATATCTTCACATACCACCATCATCTTCAATGTCTTCATACATTTTTAGGAGTCATCTCCGGTAGGTAAACCAAATCAATGAGGAACTACTACCTACGTTATCCTGCAATTCTCACAAACACATTAGTCCCTCAACCAGGTTTGCCGTCAATACTCCAAAACCAACTAGGGGTGGCACTAGATGCACTTACACTTCGGAGTTGGCATAGGAGGTGGTTCGGGAAGCATCCAATCATTATCATTACTCAATATATTATTCAATAGCACTTCAGCTTGATCGACAGTTTGTTCCCTGAAAACACAACCAGCACAACTATCTAGGTGGTCCCTAGAAGCATCGGTTAGTCCATTATAAAAGATATCAAGTATTTCATTTTTCTTGAGAGGATGATCAGGCAAAGCATGCATTAAGTAGGAGAAGCCTCCCCCAAGCTTGTGGGAGACTCTCTTCTTCAATTTGCACAAAGTTAAATATTTCCTGTAAAGCAGCTCGTTTCTTATTAGCAGGGAAATATTTTTTAGAGAAGTAGTAAATCATATCCTGGGGACTACGCACACAATCAGGAGCACGAGAATTAGACCATAACTTAGCATCACCCTTTAACGAGAAATGAAACAACTTAAGAATATAGTAGTAGTGAATTTTTTCCTCATGAGAAAATAGGGTGGCTATGTCATTCAATTTAGTAAGATGTGCCACAACAGTTTCAGATTCATAGACATGGAAAGGATCGGATTCAACCAAAGTAATTAACTCAAGATCATCAAAGAATTCATAATCCTTGTCAGTAACAAAGATAGGTGAAGCAGCAAACTTAGGATCCTATTGCATTCTAGCATTCAAAGATTTTTATTTCCACTTGCATAATAATTCCTTAAGATCATCTCTATCCTTACAAGCAAGAAAGTTCTGAGCTACCTCTCCATCCAAAACATAACCCTCAGGCATAACATGAATTTCATATCTAGGAGAGCTAGGTTTAACAGGTGTTTCAAAGTGTTTAGTTGAAGTAAATATGCCCTAGAGGGAATAATAAAGTTGTTATTTATATTTCCTTACATCATGATAAATGTTTATTATTCATGCTATAATTGTATTAACCGGAAACTTAGTACATGTGTGAATATATAGACAAACAGAGTGTCACTAGTATGCCTCTACTTAACTAGCTCGTTGAATCAAAGATGGTTAAGTTTCCTAACCATAGACATGAGTTGTCATTTGATTAAAGGGATCACATCATTAGAGAATGATGTGATTGACTTGACCCATTTTGTTAGCTTAGCATTTGATCGTTTAGTATGTTGCTATTGCTTTCTCCATGACTTATACATGTTCCTTTGACTATGAGATTATGCAACTCCCGAATACCGGAGGAACACTTTGTGTGCTACCAAACATCACAACATAACTGGGTGATTATTAAGGTGCTCTACAGGTGTCTCCGATGGTACTTGTTGAGTTGGCATAGATCAAGATTAGGATTTGTCACTCCGATTGTCGGAGAGGTATCTCTGGGCCCTCTCGGTTATGCACATCACTATAAGCCTTGCAAGCAATGTGACTAATGAGTTAGTGTAACGACCCGACCCGAATGGATCAAGTCTCTGTGCTTTCGTGTCATCCCTGGATCGGTATGCTGACACACACAGTACTCGAAGGATTTATAACAGAGGTAAATCACATGTATAAAGTAACGTAAATACTATTACCTCAATCCAAATATAAGCGGAAGCTTAACAAGGTTGTGGATTCCCATCAACACCAACGGCAAAGTTGAGTATAGGAAATCGTAACCCTAAAGTATCACTTACTAAATATTCGAAAAGTACGCAACATGAAAAGTTGCAGCCGAAAACGGGTTGACACATGGAATATCTTTGGCAATGTAACACATAGAGAGTAATGAAAGAATAGGCTATACTACATGCATATATGGCTGGTGGAAAGCTCTATGGTTACGCTTTTTTTTGCGAAAAAGCCAATTTTTCCCTACTTCAAAGGAATAAATTTTATTTAACTATCATGGTGGTTGTGAAACATTGAGAATGGTTGATGACATCCTCAATCCCAATTAAAAGTACTCATTAAAACCCAACAATATTAATTAGAAGTAACATGATGAGATTCACATGATATTCAAGTACTAGATACTCAAGATGTCCATAGCCGGGGACACGGCTAATCATGATTAGTTTATACACTCTGCAGAGGTTTGCGCACTTTTCCCCACAAGACTCGATCGCCTCCGTTTGGTTCTCGCACTACATGGTGTTTGAGAGCGGATGACCGAGACACAGATCTTTCGAAGCGCTAGCACCTTACTTGTGGGTAGACCGGTACACCTACTTTCCCCTACATACGCTAGTCTACCCGTAAGAGTTCGCACAACTTAGTCAACTATGCGAGCCCATAATGGCTTGTGGCTGCACACGGAAGTTTCTAGTTTGAATAATCTTATGATCCCTTTGAGCACGGGTGGCGGTCAGAAGAAAACAGGCAAGTCCTGATAGAAACCAGTGCCTCAATCCACCCGGATGTGTGTTTAAGTTGCCACCTTAGATAAACCATTAAATTAACAATCTCACATACATCATGGATATCACTCACCCAATCCACGTCTACTAGCATAGCATAGCATAATAAGCAAACGTAGAAGTAACTCCCAAGGTTTCATAAGTAAAAGCAGTGTAATAGGTACTACCTCAATCTACTTCCCATCCCACAATTTAATTAGATCCTAAACATGCAAGTGTTTGAGGTTTGATCTAATGCAATAAAAAGCTGGGTATGAGAAGAGTATGATCAAAGTGTTACTTGCCTTGCTGATGATCCGCGAGACCTAGAGATTCGAAGTAACAAGCGGCGCACTCCGGGTGATCTAACGCAGACAAACAACAAGCATACAATAAGCACTCATCTAATGCACGGGGAAATCTCGAATAAAAGATCTAACCAGATAGTTCAACTTAAGAACCACAGTTTGCAAAAGAATCGAATCAAATAAAGCATCGAAAGTCGGAACTCGAGAGAACGACTCGGTTTAGCAATCTGAAACTAGGTCAAAATTTTACAGTAGCAAAACTGTGTGTAAGTAGGTTAGTCGAACGGTGGTTTCAGAACGAAACTCGCGCGCTTGAATCACACGATTAGATAAGCGAGCAAGAAATAAAACAGATTTGAAAATCGGATCGGAAATCGAATCGAAAAATAACGGATTAAATCCGATTAAAAAAGCGAAGAATGGATTAAATAGCAGACGTTCGTTAACAGAACTAATCCAACGAACACATTCATTGAAACGAACGGTTCGGTGAACGTTCGTTAATTAAGAAAACCGAAAAAATAAAACCGTCTAGGTTTTTGAAAAAAACCGAACATCTTTAAAAAAACGGATCGGGTTTTCTTAGAGAAAACCGGATCGGGGGGGTTGTGGCGGCGGCTACCGGGTCGCCGGGGTCGGGAGGGGCGGCGAGGGCGCATTTAGGGCGACGAGGGGCTCCGGCGACGGGAACGGCGGGCGGGCGTCCTCGGGCGTGGCTCGGTTGGGGCGGGCGGGCGGCAAGGGATGAGAGAGAGGGGTGGCGCCCGGTATTTAAGAGGGGGTGGCGGCGGCTTTGGGGAAGGGGGCACGGCGGCGGGTCGAGGCGGACTCGGGCGGCGGGCGACGGGCGGCGACAGGGTTTCAAGCATGGCGTCTTGAGGGAGAGGAGGGAGGCGGGCAGGCGCTGGGCAGGCGCTGGTTGGACTGGTGGGCCTTGGCCTGGGGGCGTGATTTTTTTAACATTTTTTTTCCAAAAAAACAAAATAAGAAAAAAGCAAAATAAATAAAATAATATATAGGCATATAATATATCAAAATTTTCAGAAAAACATTTTCTACAACGTGAACATTATTTTAGCTTCAAATAAAATAAACATAAATCCAAATAAAACAAAGAGTGCTTCAGCTCTAATAGAATCCAATAAAAATCATTTTTAAAATACCAAAATGACTTCAAATTAATTTCTCTCCAATTTTACGATGTAGGGAATCATGTTACCCTATTTTCCATATATTTTATTTTGGAGAAAAATAATTTGAAATAACTCAAATTGAAAACAATTCAAAGGAACTTTGAATTTTAATTCTTTGAAACTCCCAACTCATATTTCATATGTTTTGAAGAAGTCATTTTATCTTCGCTCGTGAAAATCATTGAGTTGCATAAAGTTTCAGAATTGGAAAATATTTTCCAAATGAAATTCAAATATTTTCAACACCTTGTCATTTAAATAAATGGAAGAAGTCATGTCATCTTCTCTCCGGGGTTTTGTGATGAAAAGAATTTGAATTCGAAGATCATAAAAGCAAAAATGAAAGTTTGGGAAAGTCCTTTTATTCCCTCTCATTTAACTTTCAAAAGTTTGAATTCACTCACTTTCAGTCAATCAATCAAACAATCAGCCAAAACTATCTATTTGTTTATAACATTCCAAAATTTAGAATTTTGGGATGTTACAAACTACCACCCTTAAAATGAATCTCGTCCTCGAGATTCGGAGAGGCTAGAATGAATTAGGTTAGGGTTTGGGGGTCTTCTCAAAATCCATCGATCGTCTCCGAGGTCTCGGGTGCTACCACCCTTAGAAACATTGTTACAGTTCCATCAAAACTCATATACTCCATCCTTATCGTTGACAGTGTCGGTCTTCTCAGATATTAAGGATAATCCCTTCTCTGGGCTCTTAGGTAGTGACATAACCTTTTCCTCAATTCCTTTGTCCTTTCATTTTGGTAAGGTTATCCCAAAATCGGGTCTTCTTAGCTGACGGGTCTGGCGCCAATTCTAAACAACTATCGATATCTCATGGTGGTCAACAATTTATGGTTTCTCCTGCAGGAAAACGGGTGCAGGTTGAACCTCACCGTATATCCTACGGTTGGCACAACTGCCTTGTACAAGGAAAAAAAATACCAATACCTTTCTAAGGTTTTAAACAAGGTTTTGATCGTCGTCTCTCTACTATAGGTAAGTCACTCAGATTTACCATCCCATATAGCAAAGCGAATAATAAGAGTAAGTCGGTATGGTGATCAATCCATCCCGCACCCAAATCATTACCTTGTACATGGTTTAGCGAATCTCGCATTCTAACACTCGGTCATCCTCACAAGCATTGCAGAATTTCTCTTGTCGACGAACCAAGTCCGGAAAATCCATTGATTCTGCAAGCCAAACAAACATCTATCGTTCCTTAACAGCTCTCAGGTTTTGCGTAAACTCCTATAGAATCGTCGGTCGATAAAATCGTAACTTCTTCCAGGGGTTATCCTTTAGCAAGAATGTGATTGCTTCTTGGCAGTCACAGGGCACGTGGGTTATGGCCCATCTCATCACTTATAATCCTTGAACACATCCTTGGGCAACTGGTCATTATCCCAACATCCAACTTCCTGGCATACTTAATTCCATCCAATTGTATTGTCCTTCTTCCTTCTATTGGCACCAAACTAAGACATGATTACTCAAACTCATCATGGAATTTCCATTGATCCATATTTCCAACATCATACCTCCTTTATATCCAATAGTAATTCATCTCTTCATCCTCGTGGGATGTCCCACATACCGAGATAAAACTTATACTTATGAAGTCCGTACTCCACTTGGCTGAACATCATTATCCCTTCCAGGTCAAGCGTCCTTACATGGGAATATTGGCCATCTACGCATGGCACTTCTTCAATCGGGAAGCGTGAAACACATCATGAACTCTGACAGTCCTTGGGTGACTTCAACTTGTTAGCCTATTCTCCCATACGCTCCAAAACTCGGTATGGTCCTACAAATCTCGGGGCTAACTTTCCCTTAATTCCAAATCGTTTAACTCCTCGCAGAAATTTGGCACACAAAGATATGCTCTATCTCCGATTTCATAGACTGTCTCCTTGCGTTTTTGAGTCTGCATAACTCTTCTGCCTGGACTGAGCTACCTTCAGTCTATCTCGAAGCAACTTAACATTCTCTTCTCACTCCTTGATCACATTTGGTCCAAACAATGACAGTCTCCAACTTCATACCACATCAGCGATTATGCAGCTACTTCTCCCATACAAAGCTTCAAAAGGGCCATCTTCAAACTGACTTGGTAACCTTTGTTGTATGAGAACTCAGCGTAAGGTAGATTATCATCACTACTAGATCCAAAATTTAGCGACACGCTCTCAACATGTCCTCCGGTATCTGATTTACTCTCTTGATTTATCCATCATCATGCGGATGAAAGGTCATCTTGAACTCTAGCCTAGTATCCAAAGTGCAGTGCAGCTGTTTCCAAAACTTTGAGGTAAACTGTGTTCCTCTACGATGGTCCTCGGAACTCCATGCAGACATATGATCCTTTCTCAAATATATATCTTGGCCAACTTCGCACTTGTATAGGTGGTTTTCTCTGGGATAAAGCGAGCCACTTTGATCAAGCGAATAAACTACTACCCAGATAGAATCATATCCCATTCGGGTTCTGGGAAATCTGGTAATGAAATCCATGCCAAGCTTATCCTGCTTCCATTCAGGTATCGGCATAGGCTGTAGTAATCCTACTGGCTTCTGATGCTCTGCTTTTACTCTCTGGCATAAATCACCCACGACTACATACTCCGCAATCTCCTTCTTCATACCGGTCCACCGTAAACGCTTCTTCAAATCCAAATACATCTTCGTGTTTCCAGGCGAATCGAGTATGGTGAGTCATGAGCCTCTGAAGTATTAACTTCACGATCTTTGCATTATTAGGCACATATACACTATCCTCAAACCATAAGGTGTCGTGCTCATCCTTACGAAAACCTTTGGCCTTTCCTTTGCTCATCCTTTGTTTTACCTCAACAATATCTTTGTCATCCTTCTGAGCTTCACGGATCTTTCTCAACAATGTGGTGAACTTCCATTGCTGCAACGAAACCTTTGGGAACAATCTCCAACTGAAGTTCCTTGAGATCCTCGGCTAACTCCTTTGGGAATCCCCCGATTATGAGGGTATTCATCCTTGTTTTATTTATGGTTATATCCTATTTCTCCACAAGGCTTGCACGCACAAGGTTTCTTCATATCCTTTCCATAAGGCTTCAACTTCTGGGTCACAAACCGAGACTTTAGCAAAGTCAACTTAAATTCTTCCCAAGTGGTTACTCCTGGACACATTGATGGTTTGGTACATCCTCCACCAAATAGCAGCACCTCTTTCAAAGCACTCTAGAGCATCTTTGGGTCATATCCTTTACGCTATAGGGTTGTTCTTGATGTGATTCTCCATGTTACGAATCCATTGGTCTGTCTCCAATTGACTCATTGGTCCAGAAAATATAAGCTCATCTCCATTCATCCTCTATTGGGTCCATGGGTTTGGGGTGGGATAAGAGGGATCGAGAGGGATGCACACAAGACAAACAAAAGTTTTGAAAAGGCAGATTTTATTGTGGCTGTCGGAAAAACATCAAACAAATGACAGCTCACAATCGTCGCATCTAACGTAGGTATGTAACAGGGGTTTGGTCTTCTAACGGTCAATAAATCTTCAAAGTTATCAAACTCTTCCAATCTTGATCATGTCTCTGATGGCTCCTTCTGATCATGCTTGTCCTTCTCAAGTTCTTTTGCGGATCATCTCTGTTGGCCTTGAAGTCTCTCGCGGCGTCCTTCAATATTTCTGGAGTTGCATTCCAAACTTCTGGTTTCAACATCCTTGGCATGAGCCATGGTCCTACTATCCTTCAGTTACTGTCAAATCTCCGGTATCTCGATGTTTTGCTCTTTCATTCTCCGGTATCTCGATGTTTTGCTCCTTCATCTTGTCTACTTTCAGCTTCTGGGTCCTGAGTTCTTCACGAACTGCTTCCTTATCAAATACTGCTTCTTGTAGGTCCATCTTAACTCCTTGATGTAACACTCCAGATCCAATACACCTTGATCTCGGGTATTGATAACTTCCATAATCTCTCAATTCCATAAGCGTAACCTTCCTAGGTCATAAAATCTGGGAATTCTTCAAAGCCTTCAATTTCTCCAAGTCTTCGGAGTCTTCAACAGTTGTAGTTTCCATTTACACGGTAAAGTCCTCTTCATTCCAAATGGTCTTAGTTCTCCGATATCTTGTCTCCTTGGAGTGGTCTCATCACCAAATCTTGAGTGGTCAAAAGGGAAAAGGGGTATGGTCTCACTAAAAGGGAATAGTTGAATAAGCTCGGAAGAAGAGAGGTAAAAGATCTTTTGAAAAAGAAAGTTGTAGAGAAAAATCTTTCCTATGGGCTTGCCATTTTCTAGGGTCACGTCCTCTGATCAACATGTGCTCGATACCATCTTGTAACGACCCGACCGAATGGATCAAGTCTACGTGCTTTCATGTCATCCCTGGATCGGTATCTTTGACACACACACGATTTCGAAGGATTTATAATGAGGTAAATCACATGTATAAAGTAACGTAAATACTATTACCTCAATCCAAATATAAGCGGAAGCTTAACAAGGTTGTGGATTCCCATCAACACCAACGGCAAAGTTGAGTATAGGAAATCGTAACCCTAACGTATCACTTACTCGTTATGCGAAAAGTCTGCAACATGAAAAGTTGCAGCCCGAAAACGGTCAAAGACATGGAATATGCTGGCAATGTAACACATAGAGAGTAATGAAAGAATAGGCTATACTACATGCATATATGGCTGGTGGAAAGCTCTATGGTTACAGTTTTTTTTGCGAAAAGCCAATTTTTTTCCCCTACTTCAAAGGAATAAATTTTATTTAACTATCATGGTGGTTGTGAAACATTGAGAATGGTTGACAGCATCCTCAATCCCAATTAAAAGTACTCATTAAAACCCAACAATATTAATTAGAAGTAACATGATGAGATTCACATGATATTCAAGTACTAGATACTCAAGATGTCCATAACCGGGGACACGGCTAATCATGATTAGTTTATACACTCTGCAGAGGTTTGCGCACTTTTCCCCACAAGACTCGATCGCCTCCGTTTGGTTCTCGCACTACATGGTGTTTGAGAGACGGATGACCGAGACACAGTCTTCGTAAGCGCTTAGCACCTTACTTGTGGGTAGACCGCACACCTACTTTCCCCTACATCCGCTAGTCTACCCGTAAGAGTTCGCACAACTTAGTCAACTATGCGAGCCCATAATGGCTTGTGGCTGCTACGGAAGTTTCTAGTTTGAATAATCTTATGATCCCTTTGAGCACAGGTGGCGGTCCGAAGAAAACAGGCAAGTCTGATAGAAACCAGGTGCCTCAATCCACCCAGATGTGTGTTTAAGTTGCCACCTTAGATAAACCATTAAATTAACAATCTCACATCTGTCATGGATATCACTCACCCAATCCACGTCTACTAGCATAGCATAGCATAATAAGCAAACGTAGAAGTAACTCCCAAGGTTTCATAAGTAAAAGCAGTAATAGGTACTACCTCAATCTACTTCCCATCCCACAATTTAATTAGATCCTAAACATGCAAGTGTTTGAGGTTTGATCTAATGCAATAAAAACTGGGTATGAGAAGAGTATGATCAAAGTGTTACTTGCCTTGCTGATGATCCGTGAGACCTAGAGATTCGAAGTAACAAGCGGCGCACTCCGGGTGATCTAACGCAGACAAACAACAAGCATACAATAAGCACTCATCTAATGCACGGGGAAATCTCGAATAAAAGATCTAACCAGATAGTTCAACTTAAGAACCCTGGTTGCAAAAGAATCGAATCAAATAAAGCATCGAAAGTCGGAACTCGAGAGAGAACGACTCGGTTTAGCAATCTGAAACTAGGTCAAAATTTTACAGTAGCAAATCTACGTGTAAGTAGGTTAGTCGGAACGGTGGTTTCAGAATTGAAACTCCAGGCGCTTGAATCACACGATTCGATAAACGAGCAAGAAATAAAACAGATTTGAAAATCGGATCGAAATCGAATACGAAAAATAACGGATTAAATCCGATTAAAAAAGCTAATGACGAATTAAATAACGGACGTTAGATTAGCAGAACTAATCCAACGAACACATTCATTGAAACGAGCGGTTCGGTGAGCGTTCGTTAATTAAGAAAACCGAAAAAATAAAACCGTCTAGGTTTTTGAAAAAACCGAACATCTTCAAAAAAAAAGCGGATCGGGTTTTCTTAGAGAAACCGGATCGGGGGTTGTGGTGGCGGCTACCTCGGCTGGTCGCCGGCTGGGTCCGCCTCCCGTGAGGCCGGGAGGGCGGCGAGGGCGATTTAGGGGCTCGGCGACAGGAACGGCGGCGCAATGGCGTCCTCGGCGGCTCTGGTTGGGGCGGGCGGCGCGGCAAGGGATGAGAGAGAGGGGTGGCGCTGTATTTAAGAGGGGGTGTGGCCGGCTTAGGGAAGGGCACTGGGGTGGTCGAGGCGGACTCGGGCGTGAGGGCGACGTCTGTGGCGGGAGCTCCACAAGGCGTCTGTGAGGAGAGAGAGGAGGAGGCGGGTCAGGCTGGGGCCGGGCCGGTTGGGCTTTGGGCCTTGGCCCAGTATGATTTTTTAACATTTTTTTCGGAAAAACAAAATAAGAAAAAAAGCAAAATAAATAAAAATAATATATAGGCATATAATATATCAAAATTTTCAGAAAAACATTTTCTACAACGTGAACATTATTTTAGCTTCAAATAAAATACACACAAATCCAAATAAAACAAAGAGTGCTTCAGCTCTAATAGAATCCAATAAAAATCATTTTAAAATACCAAAATGACTTCAAATTAATTTCTCTCCAATTTTACGATGTAGGGAATCATGTTACCCTATTTTCCATATATTTTATTTTTGGAGAAAAATAATTTGAAATAACTCCAAATTGAAAAACAATTCAAAGGAACTTTGAATTTTAATTCTTTGAAACTCCCAACTCATATTTCATATGTTTTGAAGAAGTCATTTTATCTTCGCTCGTGAAAATCATTGAGTTGCATAAAGTTTCAGAATTGGAAAATATTTTCCAAATGAAATTCAAATATTTTCAACACCCTTGTCATTTAAATAAATGGAAGAAGTCATGTCATCTTCTCTCCGTGGTTTTGTGATGAAAAGAATTTGAATTCGAAGATCATAAAAGCAAAAATGAAAGTTTGGGAAAGTCCTTTTATTCCCTCTCATTTAACTTTCAAAAAGTTTCGAATTCACTCACTTTCAGTCAATCAATCAAACAATCAGCCAAAACTATCTATTTGTTTATAACATTCCAAAATTTAGAATTTTGGGATGTTACAGTTAGTTGCGGGATGATGCATTACGGAACGAGTAAAGAGACTTGATGGTAACGAGATTGAACTAGGTATTGAGATACTGACGACCGAATCTCGGGCAAGTAACATACCGATGACAAAGGGAACAACATATGTTGTTTAAGCGGTCTGACCGATAAAGATCTTCATAGAATATGTAGGAGCCAATATGAGCATCCAGGTTCCGCTAATGGTTATTGACCGGAGACGTGTCTCGGTCATGTCTACATAGTTCTCGAACCCGTAGGGTCCGCACGCTTAACGTTCGGTGACGATCGGTATTATGAGTTTATGTGTTTTGATGTACCAAAGATAGTTCAGAGTCCAGGATGTGATCACGGACATGACGAGGAGTCTCGAAATGGTCGAGACATAAAGGTTGATATATTGGACGACTATATTCGGACACCGGATGAGTTCCGGGGGGTTATCGGAACCCCCGGGGGAAGTATTGGGCCTTAGTGGGCCTTAGGGGAGAGAGAGGGCAGCAGCCCAGGAGGTGGCGTGCCCCCTCCCAAGGGGAGTCCGAATTGGACTAGGGGAGGGGGCGTGGCCCCTCTTTCCCGCTCCCTCTCCCTCTCTTTCCTTCCCCCTTCCTAATCCTAGTTGGACTCCTCCCCCTCCTTGGCGCGCCCCAAGGCCGGCCGGCCTCCCCCTTGCTCCTTTATATACGGGGGCAGGGGGGCACCATAGAGACACACAAGTTGATTGTTCCAAGCCGTGTGTGGTGCCCCTCTCCACCATAATCCACCTCGGTCATATTGTCGTAGTGCTTAGGCGAAGCCCTGCACCGGTAGCTTCATCATCACCGTCATCACGCCGTCATGCTGACGAAGCTCTCCCTCGAAGCTCTACTGGATCGTGAGTTCACGGGACATCACCGAGCTGAACGTGTGCAGATCGCAGAGGTGTCGTACGTTCGGTACTAGGATCGGTCGATCGTGAAGACGTACGACTACATCAACCGTGTTGTCATAACGCTTGTGCTTACTGTCTACGAGGGTACGTGGACAACACTCTCCCCTCTTGTTGCTATGCATCACCATGATCTTGCGTGTGTGTAGGAATTTTTTTTAAATTACTACGTTCCCCAACATTAGTTTCAATAATTTCATTAGTTTCAGAAGTATCATCATCTTCAGCATACTCAATGTTTTTAGCTCTAGCAAGTTGTTCATCAACAAATTCACCGAGTGGCACTGTATTACCAAGCAAAGTAGTAGCATCATAAGCATCATTCATACTAGAAGTAGCATCATCAATAACATGCGACATATCGGAATCAATAGAAGGTGTAGGTGTCGCAAGTTTACTCAAAACAGAAGGTGAATCAAGTGCAGAGCTAGATGGTAGTTCCTTACCTCCCTCGTAGTAGAGGGAAAAATCTTGGTTCTGGTATATTTCAGATTCCTCATAGTGATCAAAAGATATACATCCCAAGTGACTCAGAGAATAGAGCTATGCTCCCCAGCAACGATGCCAGAAAAAGGTCTTGATAACCCAGAAGTATAGGGGATCGCAACAGTTTTCGAGGGTAGAGTATTCAACCCAAATTTATTGATTCGACACAAGGGGAGCCAAAGAATATTCTCGGGTATTAGCAGCTGAGTTGTCAATTCATGAAAGACTTAATATCTACAACAAAGTATTTAGTAGCAAAGTAATATGGAAGTAAAGGTGACAGTGGCAAAAGTAACAGTAGCAGTTTTGTAGTGATTGTAACAGCAGGAGCAACGAAAGTAACTTAGCAAAGATCAATATGTGAAAGGCTAGTAGGCAATGGATCAGCAATGATAATTGTGTCGGGTGATATTGATCATGTAGCAGTCATAACCTAGGGTGACACCGAACTAGCTCCAATTCATCAATATAATGTAGGCAACTCGCATGACATCTTTTGTCCTACCCTCCCGTGGCAGCGGGGTCCTAATAGAAAGTGAGGGGTATTAAGGCCTCCTTTAAATAGAGAACCGGACCAAAGCATCAACACTTATTGAATACATGAACTCCTCAGACTATGGTAATCACCGAAAATAATCCCAATTATTGTCGCCTTGGGGTATGCAGATCATAACTCGTAATAGGTGTCTACAACTTGCAAGATAGGATCAAGAACACAAATATATTCATGAAAACATAATAGGTTCAGATCTGAAATCAGGGCACTTGGGCCCTAGTGACAAGCATTAAGCATAGCAAAGTCATAGCAACATCAATCTCAGAACATAGTGGATACTAGGGATCAAACCCTAACAAAACTAACTCGATTACAGGATAAATCTCATCCAACCCATCACCGTCCAGCAAGCCAACGATGTAATTACTCACACACGGCGGGGAGCATCTTGAAATTGGTGATGGACAAAGGTTAGTGATGATGATGGCGATGAATCCCCCTCTCCGGAGCCCCGAATAGACTCTAGATCGGCCCTCCCGATGAAGAATCGGAGGCGGCGGCGGCTTCGTATCGTAAAACGTGATGAATCCTTCTCTCTGATTTTTTCTTCGTCAATAGGTACTTATAGAGGTCGAATTAGGGTCGGAGGAGCTCCAAGGGACCCACAAGCCTGCAGGGCGCTCCCAGGGGGGTAGGCGCGCACCCAGGGCTTGTGGCCACTAGGTGGCCGCCCTCTGGTTGATTCTTATGCCGATATTTTTTATATATTCCAAAAATATTCTCCATAAATTTTCAAGTCAATCCGAGAACTTTTATTTCTGCACAAAAATAACACCGTGGCAATTCTACTGAAAACAACGTCATTCCTTGTTAGTTACATTCAAATCATGCAAATTAGAGTCCAAAACAAGGACAGAAGAGTTCGGAAAAGTAGATACGATGGAAACGTATCAACCCTCAAATCCACGACGATGCTCTGGAATGCTCAAGATAAGGAAGGAGAACAGAGGAACAGTCGTCTACCCAGGTTCAGGCCACCTTGCGGTGTAAGACCCTACTCCTGCTTTGTGGTTGGATTGCCTCGCGAGGGAGGATGAGTATGAGTGTACAAGGGGAAGATGGATCACTTTTGAATCCCTCTCTACGGTGAAACCCTGCCCTCACTTATACTAGCTTTGGTCCTCTTCCCCCGACACATGGCGGGAAGGGTTGCCACGACGGCTAGCTTGAAGGGGGACAGGAGTGCATTCTATCCTGACAAAACCGGTCTTCGCCTGCAAAAGCCTCGTGCTGTGAGGCGCCGGTGGGCGCGGTGATGATTGATACGTCTCCAACGTATCTATAATTTTTTATTGTTCCATGTGTCGGCGTTCTGGGAATGGGGGTACCTAGACTTGCCTGCCTGCGGCCTGCGGCGTCGCTCAAGGGGTGGCCCAGCACGGCCCATCTTCATCAGCACAAGCTCAAGACCCTCGCGAGGGGCCAAGCCTCGCGAGGCGGACGATGGGAAGCTTCCTCAGGCACGGCCTCGTCAGGCTGGCTCACGAGGAGGCGGAGAGATCAAGGCGGGGTACCTCACGAGGTGCCCATGACGCAAGCCGTGACGACCAAGGGTGCGGCGGGCGCCCGGCCAGCGCAGTTGTCCTCCTTTCCTCTTTGGTGCAAAGGGGCAAGCGCAGCGAGAGCATCAAGCAAAGGCATCCGTTTGATTGCAACAAGAGCAAGACTGCCAGAACGGCAGGAAGGAAGTCATCGTGGAGCCCAAGCCGGGCGTCCACCAGAGCCTTTGACAGCGAGGACCAACTTTAGTCGAGGATAAGTGTACTAGATGTTCCCCTTCAAAATAGCCAATTGTTGGCGCCCTTCCCGCTCAATATTTGGGAAGAGGCCCAGGGCCTCTGCCTATAAATAGGACTAGCCACCCACAGGGTAGAGAGAGCTTGATCACATCAAGAGATCAATCGCAGAGAGAGAGAGAAGCGATTGAACTCCCCCTAGCAGTTCATCGCTTTTGACCAAGAAGACCCTCATGAGGCTGTTCTTCCTTGTATTGTTCATCATTGGCCCAAGAGGCAATCCACCACACCACACACTGGAGTAGGGTGTTACACCACAATGGTGGCCCGAACCAGTATAAACCCTGTGTCTCTTGTGTTGTTCCTTTCATTGTTTAGATCCTAGCGAGGCGACGAGGTGCAGGTAGATAGAGGGCGAGATCTCCGCGCGCACCCCAGAGTTTGAACCTAGAGGGTCTGCCGAAACCCGAAATCCGACACCATGCTATTATATTATCTGTTTTGGATGTTTAATGGGCTTTAATATACATTTTTATATTATTTTTGGGACTAACCTATTAAACGAAGGCCCAGTGCAATTTGCTGTTTTTTTGCCTATTTTAGTGTTTCACAGAAAAGGAATATCAAACGGAATCCAAACAGAATGAAACCTTCGCGAGGATCTTTTTTTGGAACAAACGCAATCCACGAGACTTGGAGTGGACGTCAAGAAAGACACGAGGCGGCCACGAGGCAGGAGGGTGCGCCCCCCACCCTCGTGGGCCCCTCGTAGCTCCACCGACCTACTTCTTTCGCCTATATATACTCTTATACCCTGAAAACATCCAGGGAGCCACAAAACACTTTTTCCACCGCCGCAACCTTCTGTACCCATGAGATCCCATCTTGGGGCCTTTTTCGGCGCTCCGCCAGAGGGGGAATCGATCACGGAGGGCTTCTACATCAACAACATAGCATCTCCGATGATGTGTGAGTAGTTTACCACAGACCTTCGAGTCCATAGTTATTAGCTAGATGGCTTCTTCTCTGTCTTTGGATCTCAATACAAAGTTCTCCTCGATCTTCTTGGAGATCTATTCGATGTAATACTTTTTGAGGTGTGTTTGTCGAGATCCAATGAATTGTGGGTTTATGATCAAGATTATCTATGAACAATATTTGATTCTTCTCTGAATTCTTATATGCATGATTTGATATATTTGAAAGTCTCTTCAAATTATCGGTTTAGTTTGGCCTACTAGATTGATCTTTCTTGCAATGGGAGAAGTGCTTAGCTTTGGGTTCAATCTTGCGGTGTCCTTTCCTAGTGACAGCAGGGGCAACAAGGCACGTATTGTATTGTCGCCATCGATGATAAAAAGATGGGGTTTATATCATATTGCTTGAGTTTATCCCTCTACATCATGTCATCTTGCCTAATGCGTTACTCTGTTCTTATGAACGTAATACTCTAGATGCATGCTGGATAGCGATTGATGAGTGGAGTAATAGTAGTAGATGCAGAATCGTTTTGGTCTACTTGACATGGACGTGATGCCTATGTTCGTGATCATGCCTAGATATTCTCATAACTACGCGCTTTTCTATCAATTGCTCGACAGTAATTTGTTCACCCACCGTAAAATATGATATCTTGAGGGAAGCCACTAGTGAAGCCTATGCACTCGGGTCTATTTTCCATCATATTCCCGTCAACTAGCTATTTCTGTCGTCGTTTATTTTGCAATCTTTATTTCCAATCTATACAACAAAAATACCAAAAATATTTATCTTATTATCTCTATCAGATCTCACTTTTGCAAGTGGCCGTGAAGGAATTGACAACCCCTTTATCGCGTTGGTTGCAAGGTTCTTAATTGTTTGTGCAGCTACTAGGGATTTGCGTGTAGTCTCCTACTGGATTGATACCTTGGTTCTCAAAAACTGAGGGAAATACTTACGCTACTTTGCTGCATCACCCTTTCCTCTTCAAGGGAAAACCAACGCATGCTCAAGAGGTAGCAAGAAGGATTTCTGGTGCCATTGTCGGGGAGATCTACGCACAAGTCAAGACATACCAAGTACCCATCACAAACTCTTATCCCTCGCGTTACGTTATTTGCCATTTGCCTCTCGTTTTCCTCTCCCCCACTTCACCCTTGCCGTTTTATTCGCCCTTTTCTTCTTTCCGCTTGCTTCTTGTGTGTCCGTGTGTTAGATCATTTGTTTTGCCGTTATGGCTAGTCCTTCTATCATTGTTAGCACTCCCGATCATGAAGTTCTTAATTTTAAACAAAGGGAGGGAGAAAATCTAAAAGATGCTTGGTATAGAATTTGCAATGCTCAGAATAGATCCACTAGGAAGCAATCTACTTCCATTCTTCTTCGCAATTTTTATGTAGGCATCACTCCTTGGAACAGATATATTCTTGATACCATTAATGAGGGAATTTCTTGGGTAGCCATACTTTTGATTCTTATAATGCTATGTTAGATTTTTTTGGCCCAACACCTCTTTTGGTCAATGGAACTATTTTAACTTTGGAACATATGATGCAAAGGCTTGAAATTATCGAAAATAAAGTTGCCACTGTAGAGTTGATTGAGAATTTGGATAAAAAGATCCACAACCAAATTACCCAATATGGATCTAAGGTAGGAGTTAGTCTGAATTTTCTTCAAGAAAAAGAACCCATAGTTAATGAAAATATAGACCAAGATTCCACTAGAATTGATAAACTTGAGGATATTATTACCAATTTAGGGTCTGCCTTTTCTGCCGTAAGAAACACTTCGAATCCTCCTACTACCAAAGTTGCCAAATTTATGTATGTTCCTAAAAATAAGGGTGAATCTTCTAGTAAGGAAAATGCGGATCTCAAATCAGTAAGTGTTCACCCAAACTTTTTCGTTATCATTAAGGAACCTTTTGCTACTAATGAATTTCTTGATTTCTTGCCTAGGTGTTTGATCATTAATAAAAACAAGTAAACTCGTAAGGGTTATAAGTGTTCTATTGAAGAATTGCCTACCAAAGATGATAATACATAGATCTATTCTTGCCTTTGTGCCTAGCTAGGGGCGTTAAACGATAGCGCTTGTTGGGAGGCAACCCAATTTTACTTTTATTCCTTACTTTTTGTTCTTGTTTAGTAATAAATATTTCATCTAGCCTCTGGTTAGATGTGGTTTTATGTTTTAATTAGTGTTTGTGCCAAGTAGAACCAATAGGATCTTCTTGGGTGATAATTGTTTGATCTTGCTGAAAAAGACAGAAACTTTATGCTCACAAAAATAATTGTTAAAATTCAGCAGAACGTGATAAAATACCAATTCTTTTTGCAGTAGATCAATATAAAAATTATCCAGGTGTTCCCAGTTTTTCAGAATTTTTGGAGTTCCAGAAGTATTCGAACAAATCAGATTTCTACAGGCTGTTCTGTTTTTGACAGATTCTGTTTTTCGTGTGTTGTTTGCTTATTTTGATGAATCTATGGCTAGTATCGAGGGGGGGGGAGCGGGGTATGAACCATAGAGAAGTTAGAATACAGTAGGTTTAACACCAATATAAATAAAGAATGAGTTCATTACAGTACCTTAAAGTGGTGGTTTGTTTTATTTCGCTAACGGAGCTCGTGAGATTTTCTGTTGAGTTTTGTGTTGTGAAGTTTTCAAGTTTTTGGGTAAAGATTTGATGGATTTTGGAACAAGGAGTGGCAAGAGCCTAAGCTTGGGGATGCCCAAGGTACCCCAAGGTAAAATTCAAGGACAAACAAAAGCCTAAGCTTGGGGATGCCCCGGAAGGCATCCCTCTTTAAATCTTCAATCTATCGATAACTTTACTTGAGGCTATATTTTTATTCACCACATGATATGTGTTTTGCTTGGAGCGTCTTGTATGATTTTAGTCTTTTCTTTTTAGTTTACCACAATCATCCTTGCTATACACACCTTTTGGAAGAGACACACATGAATCGGAATTTATTAAAATACTCTATGTGCTTCACTTATATCTTTTGAGCTAGATAATTTTGCCTAGTTCTTCACTTATATCTTTTGAGCTAGATAATTTTGCTCTAGTGCTTCACTTATACCTTTTTAGAGCACGGTGGTGGTTTTATTTTGTAGAAATTATTGGTCTCTCATGCTTCACTTATATTATTTTGGGAGTCTTTTAGAACAGCATGGTAATTTGCTTTGGCTATAAAATTAGTCCTAATATGATAGGCATCCAAGATGGGTATAATAAAAACTTTCATATAGAGTGCATTAAATACTATGATAAATTTGATACTTGATAATGGTTTTGAGATATAAAGGTGGTAATGTTAGAGTTATGCTAGTTGGGTAATTGTGAAATTGAGAAATACTTGTGTTAAGGTTGGCAAGTCCCGTTGCATGCACGTATGGTAAATGTTGTGTGACAAATTTGAAGCATGGGGTGTTCTTTGATTGCTTTCCTTATGAGTGGCGGTCCGGGACGAGCGATGGTCTTTTCCTACCAATCTATCCCTCTAGGGGCATGCGTAGTAGTACTTTGCTTCGAGGGATAATAAACTTTTGCAATAAGTATATGAGTTCTTTATGACTAGTGTGAGTCCATGGATTATACACACTCTTACCTTTCCGCAATTTGCTAGCCTCTACGGTGCCGGGCATTGCCCTTTCTCACCTTGAGAGTTGGTGCAAACTTCTCCGGTGCATCCAAACCCCGTGATATGATACGCTCTATCACACATAAGCCTCCTTATATCTTCCTCAAAACAGCCAATGTCGGATTTCGGGTTCCGGCAGACCCTCTAGGTTCGAACTCTGGGGTGCGCGTGGAGATCGCACCTCCAACCTACCTACGTCTCGTCGCCTCGCAAGGATCTAAACTACACAAAGAACAACACAAGGGACACGAGGTTTTATACTGGTTCAAGCCACCATTATGGTGTCATACCCTACTCCAGTTTGTGGTGTGGTGGATTGCCTCAGGGGCTGATGATGAACAATACAAAGGGAGAACAGCCTCGCGAGGGACTGTTCTTGAGCTAATGCGACGAACTGCTTGGGTGAGTTTGATCGCCTCTCTTTCTCTCTCCCTAGGTGCCGATCCTCTGCCCTGTGGGTGGCTGGTCCTATTTATAGGCGGAGGCCCTGGGCCTCTCCCCAAATATTGAGCGGGAAGGGCGCCAACAATTGGCCATTTTGAAGGGGAACATCTAGTACACTTATCCTGACTAAAGTTGGTCCTCGCCTGCCAAAGACTCTGACGGTGACGCCGGCTTGGGCTCCATGATGACCTCCTTCCTGCAGTTCTGCTGGTCTTGGTCTTGTTGCCCCGAAATGGTTGCCTTTGCCTGATGCCTTGGCCTGCGCTTGCCTCCTTTGCACCAAAGGGGAAATGAGGACCTTGGCGGGCTAAGCGCCCGCACTGGCGCCCTCGGTCGTCATGGCTTGCCTCACGGGCACCTCGTGAGGTACCCGCCTTGGTCTCTCCGCCTCCTCGTGAGCCCGGTCGACGAGGTCGTGGCTCGAGGAAGCTTCTGTCGTCCGCCTCATGAGGCTTGGCCCCTCGTGAGGGTCTTGAGCTTGTGTTGATGAAGATGGGCGTTACGGGCCACTCCTTGAGCCACGCCACAGCCGCAAGCGAGCAAGTCTGGGTACCCCGTTCCGTAACACCGGCAAGAGCCCCGGGCCCAAGGCGCGCCTGGACTTGGCTTAGCAGAGAAGCGAAAGGGCAAGTGCGAAGCACCGCGGGCCCCAACAGCCTGCGGCCTTGAGCGCCGCGTGGCGATTGGTTGGTCGTGGGTGTCTCCACTTCCCCACGATGCCTTGGCAACCGCATGACTTGACAAGTCCCTGCATGCAGAAACGGGTCATGATTACCTGCGATCGTGGAGGCCGACGATTGGCCTCCTCCGGCTATAAGTACGGAACGGCGTGAGCTCTTCCAGCCCATCTCTTCCTGCTTCTCCCTCTTCTCCATGGATCCGTCAAAGAGGTTCTCGGCCGCGGAGAAGGGAAAAGCCCGCCAGGTGGAGCCTGACTCTCCCCCGGCCAAGCGCGGTCGAGGCCGTCCTCACAAGCACCCTGTGGCTCGCGCAGCGGCTTCCCGCGGCCGTGGAGGCGATCCCCTGTGTGGCGATAGGCGCCATGCCGCTGATGGGGGGCGCGCTACGACCGTGCGACCTCCTAGGCCGCGCTTCCACTCGGCAGAGGTGCTGCCGGAGTTTGTCGTGTGGTCGTTGGAGCCGACCAGCACCTGGCTCCAGCTTCCCCGCTTCCTTTTAGGTGAACTTCGGCCGGTGCCCGGGCGACCTCTCGCTCCAGCGAACGGTTCTTTGCCGCAGCTGGCCTCCTGGCTTCATTGGAGGTCCCCGCCACCGAGAGCGTGGCCCTGACCCGCGGCTGGCAAACGTTTGCCCGCGCGCGTGGTCTAAGCCGGCGGTGCACCCTGTACTTCAAGTTCGACGGCGATGCCACCCTCTACGTGAGGATGTTCGGGGAAGACGGTCGCCGCGTCGGGTGCTGCCCCGAGGACGACGACAGCGGTCGTGGGCCCAGCCCTGGCGACGATCGGGATGAAGATGGCAGCGCGCGCGTGGTCGGCGGCGCTCGGGGCTCGTCGAGCTTCGGCGGCTCTCCTTTAGACAACAGCTCCTCCAGTGGTGGTCGCGACCAGCCTCCCTGCCGCCGCGCCCGCCTGGAGGGAGGTAGCGGGTCTTCCCGCCGTCGCGCCCCGGTGAAGCACGAAAGGGAGTCCGCCTGAGCTCCGGAGGCGGTACAAGCCTTCGCCGTGAGTTGGTGCCAAGCGAGTCGTGCCTATTTTGTCCTTCCCCCCTTCCTTCCTGCGCAAAGAGACAGTAGTGTAGGGCCCTGCAGGGGTGTGCTTGGACTGTTGCTGTTAATTGTCGTACTATTTCTGCTATTTCTGTATTATGCCTTTGTGCCACACGCCTGCGCGTAGAAATTACTTAGCTCGGGGGGACATGTCGTGGTCTTCGCTTCCCGAGGCCGAGGCCTCGTCGAACGCTTCATGTCCTGCAAAGGTTAGTCAGGGGAGGTAGCTTCCGGCCTCAGTTGCGGAGGCGACCGACCCAGGCCCTATGTTCGCGTCTCGGTGCCCGTGGGGCACGGACTGGGAGGGGTGCTCCCGTAGCGGACCCGGCTTGGGAAGCCTCAGACGATAGGGGCAGAAAACACTCATGAGGGTGCCCGCGCCGCTCCCTCGCGAGACTCGCGCGAAAGAAATCGAGGCAGGAGAGCGAAAAAGGCAGAGAGTCACAAGTCAAAGACGGCAACAACTTTAATAAAACTTCAAATGGGAATGAACAAGCCAACTGCAGAAAGCAAATGAAAGAAGCCGCGTCCGGCACCTAATCTAGTCTTCGACGTCTTCTCACGGTAAGGAGCTAAGTCTGCCACTGGGCGTGGCGGAGCCCCGAGGCCCGAGGGCGGCACCGAGACTCCGAGGCGTGTACAACCCCACTCAATATTACGTGAGAGTGTCACGGGCGGCGAGCTTCAAAGGCATTTGCCTTCTTGACAAGCACCGGGCCTTTTCCCAATCGCAGCAGCTTCACAGGCATTCGCCTTCTTCACAGGCACCGGGCCTTTTCCGAAACGCGACAACTTCACAGGCATTCGCCTTCTTCACAGGCACCGGGCCTTTTCCGAAACGCGACAACTTCACAGGCATTCGCCTTCTTCACAGGCACCGGGCCTTTTCCGAAACGCGACAACTTCACAGGCATTCGCCTTCTTCACAGACACCGGGCCTTTTCCAAAACGTGACAACTTCACAGGCATTCGCCTTCTTCACAGGCATCGGGCCTTTTCAGGGGTAAAACCTTCGGAGATGCTGGATGTTCCACACGTTCTGGACGGGCACCCCCTCCTGAGTCTCCAAGCGCGCGGAACCGGGCCTGGAAACATAAACAACCTTGAACGGGCCCTCCCACATGGGAGAGAGCTTATGCAATCCCTCCCTAGAGAGAACCCGTCTGAGCACGAGATCCCCTACCTCAAGAGTCCTGGGGCGAATGTTGAGGCAGTGGTATCGCCAAGAAGGCTTGTTGGTACCTTGCTACCAGAGCGCGGCTTCTCAACGATGCTCCTACCCCAAAGACGAGGTCCGTCCCCCCGCATGGCGTCCTGCTGCGCCTCGTCCGAACGCCAGAACCGTGCGCGGAACGACGCCCCGACCTCGTGAGGGAGGACCGCTTCACTCCATAAACCAGAAGAACGGGGTCTCGCCCGATCGGCTTGGTCGCGGTGATGCGGATGGACCACAACATGCATCGAAGCTCATCGTACCGGCCCACGCAGCTTCCAGCTTCTTCTTGAAGGTCCTGGTTTTGAGGCCCTCGGGACCTCTGCATTGGCCCGCTCGGCCTGACCGTTGCTCCGCGGGTGTGCTACCGAAGCATAGCATACCTGCGTCCCAAGGTTAGCACAATATGTTTTGAAGAGGTTACTGGTGAACTGCGAACCATTGTCGATGATGATGCGGTTCGGCACCCCGAACCGGCTCATGATGCCCTTGATGAACTTAACCACGGAACGTGAGGGATGGTGCGGACGGCTTCCACTTCAGCCCACTTGGTGAACTTGTCCACGGCGACGTAGAGGTAGAGATAGCCTCCCGGCGCCCGAGGGAACGGGCCCAGGATATCCAGCCCCGCATCGCGAACGGCCACGAGAGGGGTATAGTTTGCAGACCTCCCGCCGGCTGATGGATCTGCTTGGCATGGAATTGGCGGGCCTCGCAAGCTTTCACCAGTTCCACGGCATCATTGAGCGCAGTGGGCCAATAGAACCCACTGCGGAATGCCTTGCCAACGAGGGTCCGTGATGACGAATGATGCCCACAGTCTCCACCGTGTATGTCCGCCAGCAGCTCCTTCCCTTGCTCCCTGGAAATGCAACGTAGGGACACATCATTGATGCGTCTCGGTAGAGCTCTCCATCCTCGATGCAAGACGCCGTGGCTCGCCAAGGCCACACGCCGCTTCCTCCTCCTTTTCCCAAGCAAGGTCCCTTGCGTCGTGTAACTCCTGAGCTCGTGATCCAGACCCCTCCCGAGGCTTTCAGCTAGGGAGCAGACGCGCTCGAGGCTGGGCAGCAGACCGGGCTCCCGAGGCGGTGGTGGGGAGCTCTTCCCGAGGCTGCACCGTGCTTGACAGTGATGGCGTCGCTGGGGGCTTGAAGAGCCGCTCCTCGAAGACGCCAGGCTCCTTAGGTAGTCGCCTGGATGCCCGTTTGGCAATGTCATCAACCTCTTGATTGGTGCCGCGAGGCACATGCTGCAATTCCAGCCCCGTAATCGCTTCTCCATCCTGCGGACCTCCGTGAGGTAGGCTTCCATGTGCTCATCCCTCGGCTCGTATACTTTGTTGGAGAAGTTGACGAGGAGTTGTGAATCACCCTTGATGGTAAGGCGCTTCACCCCCAGGGCGACTACGGCTTTCAGGCCTGCTATCAGGCCTTTGTATTCTGCTATGTTGTTGGAGACCTTTTCTCGTGCTGGAAACAGAGTTGCACGGCGTAGTAGCTTATCTTGAGTGGGAGATATGAGCACCACGCCAGCCCCCGCGCCGTGTCGGGAGAACGACCCGTCGAAGTACATGACCCAACCATCCGGCGCCTCGCTTCCCGGGGAGAGGGATCGATCCTCATCAGCCTTGAGGCCCGGCGCCTCCGCCCATTCCGCCACGAAGTCCTCTAGCGTGGCCCCCTTGATGACTCTGGTTGTGCTGAATTCTAGCTGAAACGCTTGCAGCTCGATGTTCCACTCAGCGACTCTCCCAGCCGAGTTGGGGCTCCTGAGCACCCTTTCCAAGGGGTGCGCTGAGACGACCTTAATGGGATGGCCCTGAAAATAGTGCCGCAGCTTGCGCGAGGCTACCAATAGCGCGAGGAGTTTCTGGGGCATGGGGTACCGCGCCCTCGCGTCCCGCAACACTTGTCTTGGCAGAAGTACAGGTGGTGTTTGACAAGGTTGGGAGTCTTTGGTCTTTGCTAAGCGTCCTCCGGAGGCCGTGGCGCCTCGAGACAGTGGAGCCCCAGTGCCGGTCGCCTGGGAGGGGCCTCTTCTGAAAGGCGCTTCCCTGCGGCGGCTGATCCTTCTCGGTTGTGGTAGTGGTCTGTGTGAGGCCCCTTTGATCCTGCTTCACCTTGACCCAGGCAGTTGCCGCGGCTTTGGTCCAACGCTCCTCCCTAACCGCCACCAGGGCTGCGCTGGCAGAGTAGGGGGTGGCTGCAAGGTAGAGCACAGGGGCTCTTGAGGGCGCAGAGCCACCATTACCGGAGGGCTGGTTAAGTACCTTTTGAGATCCTAGAACGCCTTGTCGGCTTCTTGATCCATTCAAAGGGCCCTTTTTCTTCATCAGCTTGAAGAAGGGCGTGCTCGTTCCCCCAACTTGGAGATGAAGGCCCTAGTGCGGTCACGCCCAGTGAGCTTCAGATCTCTCTCGAGGGTCTTCGGCGGGCTCATGTCCTCGACTGCTTTGACCTTTTCTGGGTCGGCCTCGATGCCCCGGTGGGACACGAGGAAGCCCAGAAGCTTGCTCAAGGGGACTCTAAACACACACTTCTCCGGGTTGAGCCGCAGGTCCACTGCGTTGAGGCTCGCCAAGGTTTCCTCCAAGTCTTCTATCAGGGTTCTTGCCTCCCGAGACTTCACCACAATGTCATCAACATAAGCCTCAGCATTCCTCCCGAGCTGCCGACCCAAGGCGATGTGCATCAGCCGCTGAAAGGTCGCTCTGCGCTATGCAGCCCAAACGGCATGCATGTATAGCAAAGACACTCCACACGGGGTCGAAAGCCGCTTTCTCCACGTCTTCTATCGCCATCTTGATCCGGTGATAGCCAAAGAAGGCATCCAAGAAACATAACAGTCGCACTTCGGCGGTGGAGTCGACGATCCGATCGACACGAGGGAGCGGGAATGGATCCTGCGGGCGAGCTTTGTTGAGGTTGGTGAAGTCGACACACATCGTTCCTTCCCCTTTCTTTGGCATGACAACCGGGTTAGCCAACCAATCTGGGTATCGGACTGCATAAATGAACCCCGCCTCTAGCTTGCGGGTCTCTTGGACGATGAAAGCTCGCTTCTCGGTGGACTGCCGTCTCGCTTTACGCTTCACGGCGCACGTTAGCACACGTTGAGGTGGTGCTCACCACGCCTTGGAACCCCCGCCACCGATCAGGTTCCCATGCGAACACCTTCTTGTTCGCCAGGAACTTTATCGGGGCCTCCTCCTGCTCGGGCTCGAGGTTGGGCGCCTATGGTGAAGGTGGCATTAGTGGATCCGCCCTCGCCGACCAAAGATCTCGCTTAGTTTATGCCTTGTCTTGGGTGAATAGCTGCTTCTTCTGGCCGGTGCAGCCCCCTTGGGCTCGAGGCGTCGAGTCGGTGGGCTGCGCCGCCGCCGCAGCCTGATCTTGAAGACGAGCTTGAGCACTTGCAACGCATCCCGGTGTCTCCGGATACGGTGAGGACGCCGCTGCTCCCGGCATCTTCATGAGGTTGTACATCGGGTGAGTCGGGCCATGAATCGGCTAGTCTTTGGGTAGCCGAGGATGGCGTTGTATGGGAGGCTGATGGGCGATGTCGAAGTCGATTAGCTCCGCGCGGAAGTTGTCGAGGTGCCAAGGTCACGGAAGACGGATTCGCCTGTGGAGCCGGGCGGAACCGCCCGACGCCTAAGAAGGGAACTCTTTGGGCTGAAGCCGCTTCGGCGGTACATGGAGGAGGCCAAAGGCTTCAACCAAGAGCACGCCGAGGCCTGCGCCGCCGCCGATGAGAGTCCCGTGACGGCCACCGCATATGGTGGGGTGCACAGCATTGGGAGCCTTTCAGCGAAAGGCTGAGTTGGAGGGTGATCATCCGAGCCGAAGGCCGATTAGCCTTGGGCGCCGACCGACCCGGAGGAGCCCCATGCTACGCTGGAAGCAGCCGATCCGGGCGGACGAATGGCTTGATGTGGTGGCTCAAGGTGGCGCCTGCGAACCGCCAGAGAGCTGCGACGACCGGGGCGCCAGCAGCAGCGGCCGAGAGTGAGGAAGAGGCCGCGCAGCTCCCCCAAGAGGTTACCGGAAGCCGCCGCGGTGGAGCGACCACATGCGGACGCCGGTGAGGGCCATGGGAAACCGATTAGCCATGACCTCGCCATCGCCCGGCCGGCGACGGCCCTCGCACGCCAGCCAGGAAGGCGGTGGATCGGTCGTGCCGTCGAAGCGCGGTGGCATCTCCGGCTTGAAATTGTTCGCCATCGCACCTCCCGCAAGGCCGGGCCAAGGCTCGAGCCTCGGCCTCGGTTGGCCGGCGATCGAGCGGGCGCGTTGCTCATCATAGGGCGAATCACGATGTTGGCGGAGAGCGGGTCGATAGAAGGGAAAGCTCCGGCGCACCCCTACCTAGCGCGCCAAATGTCGAATTTCGGGTTCCGGCAGACCCTCTAGGTTCGAACTACAGGGTGCTTGGAGATCGCACCTCCAACCTACCTATGTCTCGTCAGCCGCAAGGATCTAAACTACACAAAGAACAACACAAGGGACACGAGGTTTATCTTTGGTTCAGGCCGCCATTGTGGTGTAATACCCTACTCCAGTTTGTGGTGTGGTGGATTGCCTCAGGGGCTGATGATGAACAATACAAAGGGAGAATAGCCTCGCGAGGGGCTGTTCTTGAGCTGATGCGACGAACTGCTTGGGTGAGTTCAATCGCCTCTCTTTCTCTCTCCCTAGGTGCCGATCCTCTGCCCTGTGGGTGGCTGGTCCTATTTATAGGCGGAGGCCCTGGGCCTCTCCCCAAATATTGAGCGGGAAGGGCGCCAACAATTGGCCATTTTGAAGGGGAACATCTAGTACACTTATCCTGACTAAAGTTGGTCCTCGCCTGCCAAAGACTCTAACGGTGACGCCGGCTTGGGCTCCACGATGACCTCCTTCCTTCCGTTCTGCTGGTCTTGGTCTTGTTGCACCAAAATGGTTGCCTTTGCCTGATGCCTTGGCCTGCGCTTGCCTCCTTTGCACCAAAGGGGAAATGAGGGACCTGCTGGTGGGCGCCTCACTGGCGCCCTCGGTCGTCATGGCTTGCATCACGGACACCTCGTGAGGTACCCCGCCTTGATCTCTCCACCTCCTCATGAGCCACTGACGAGGTGCAGGCTCGAGGAAGCTTCCTCATCATCCGCCCCGCGAGGCTTGGCCCCTCGCGACGGTCTTGAGCTTGTGTTGATGAAGATGGTCCGTACTGGGCCACTCCTTGAGCCACGCCGCAGGCCGCAGGCAGGCAAGTCTGGGTACCCCCGTTCCCAGAACACCGATGAGATGATGGCCTTCGGAGGAAAGAAATGGAAACAACTCATGAAATGCTCCGGATGGTTATGAAATGAATTCTCACAATCGAAAACAATTATGAGAGGATGGCATAAGATAGAACTATGAATCTTCAAGAGAACGGACCAAGATTTAAGAGAAACTCTTCTTCGGTCTTCAAAATCCGAGAATGACGATGAGAAACACCACCATGAATTGTTGAGATACTCCGGGATGAAAATTAGAAAGGTTGAACCAACACTGAAAAGAATTTGGAAGATCTTGGAGAAAGACATTTGATCGATGATAACTCATTCTTACGTCAAACTTTGAAAAGAATTTTAGAAGCTCCGGGAAAATTAGAAGAGTCAGGTAAGATCCTGGGAAAAGACCTATGGGTTAGGGCCCACTCAAAAGAAACACCGTTGAACGATTTAAAAGATAGATTGCGCCGGTAGAATTAAATGGCTTGAATGAGATAACAATCTTGAAATAGTTTGAACGGATTAAGAATGGAAACACGAATCTTCAGAGATATCTTCAACACTTGGGAACAAATGAATAGCGAGAGGTGGATGATTAAGAGGTGCACCGGCATGAGAAAACACTTGAAATGAGGAAAAGATATGATCGATAAAGCTTGAATTGAAACCACCGGAGAAGAAAAGAATGAAGAATAATAAACTCAAAGCTTCCTTTAGCATCTTCATGAGAATCACCGGATAAGAGCATTGAGGAAAAGAATGAAGAGACTTCACAAAGCAATAAAATGGGTGCTTGGTTAGGGATATATGAGTCCTTGACGAAAAGGGTGGGAGGGCGGGGAAAACAAAGACAACTTGGGACGGATGAAGCAAGCACCGTTGCAAAGAACTGAGAATTGATCTGGCGAATGGGGAGAATGATGGGATCATCTTGAAGAGAAGCGCACTAAAGGAGAAGAAATTGAGAAGACAAACTCGATGATCAAGAAGGATTAGTATTCACATAGAAATATGAGAACACCATTTAGGAAAGGTATGGAATCAACACTTGGCATTGAAGCAACTCGAATACCACAACTTAAAACAAAACAAAGGAGTGGCTTGCAGAATAAGCCGGAAACAAATACATATGATAGAGATTTACCCAATCTCATATCATGCATCTGTCGGAAAGATATTCTAGGAGCTACTTGAATACCCACCTATAAACTCCCGAAACTTTCTGGTTATGCAATCAGGTGTTGGGGATACAGGGGACACAAAATATATCACCCAAACTAACAATACCTAGATCCAGTTGTATCCATCCTTCAACACATAACCAAGAAAACTCCGGAAATCGTGTACCTCGACCTTCGAAAAAACATCCGTTATACGAGTCATGGCAATACTCCCGAGCTCGCCCCAGTACTGGGTTATCGAGGTTATCTCACCAACAACTGCATAAAAGAGATTTTCGATGTCGGCAAAGCTCAGGTATTCCGTAATCAAGAACGATAAAATTGTGACGACAACACCTCGGAGCTCAACTCCCCGGGACACTGCCACAACCCCTAAATGTCAGGAGGCACCAAGAACAATGTTCCCGTCACAAAACCATCGGCACGATTCCAAGATACCCGCGTGATCCTAAAAAAATTAGTGAAATTTGAGAAGAGAAAGAGTCAAAACTCTACGTCAGGATGCCTCACCAGAGCGACGAAGGGACTGAGGAGTAAAAAGAATCCTACTCTCGATATATATAATCCTAAGACTCAAAACATTTTTGTTCTAGACTCAACAACGCCAAAGAAACAATCGCGGTGGGCTCCTAAGTCGGGATGGCTCGATTACCAACTTGTAACGCCTCGATGCGGCTATATCTCCCACGTGTCGAAGCACGACTTAGAGGCATAACCGCATTGAAAGCAATGTCGCAAGTGAGGTAATCTTCACACAACCCATGTAATACATAAGGGAAAGAGATACATAGTTGGCTTACAATCGCCACTTCACACAATACATGAGTAAAGCATTACATCATACAGATACAATCAAGGTCCGACTACGGAACCAAAATAAAAGAAGACTACCCCAAATGCTACGAGATCCTCGATCGTCCCAACTGGCTCCACTCATCGATCAACTAAAACGAAACAACACAATGAACAGGATCTTCATCGAGCTCCTCCTTGAGCTCGGATGCGCCACCCGCACGGTTTCATCGGCACCGCAAACCGGGTTTTGAAGTATCCGTGAGTCACGGGACTCAAAGCAATCTCACACCCGCGAGATCAAGACTATTTAAGCTTATGGGTAGGAGAAGGTAGTGAGGTGGAGCCGCAAAGAAGCGGCTAGCATATCCGGTGTCTAACATACGCAAATGAGAGCGAGAAGAGAAGGCAAAAGCACGGGTCGAAAAACTATGATCAAGAAGTGATCCTAGAACAACCTACGCCAAGCATAACTCCAACACCGTGTTCACTTCCCGGACTCACGAGAAGAGACCATCACGGTTACACACGCGGTTGGTGTATTTTAATTAAGATCAACTTTGGGTTTTCTACAACCGGACATTAACAAATTCCCATCTCGCCTCATAACCGTAGGCACGGTTTTCAAAGATAATACCTGCAGGGTGTCCCAACTTAGCCCATGATAAGCTCTCGCGATCAATGAAGGATATTCCTTCTCCCGGGAAGACCCGATCGGTCTTTAATCCGGCTACAAGACATTTCGGCAAGAATAAAACAACACCAAAGAAGTCACCGACGCGTCGACAAATCCCGATAGGAGTCATGACGTACCTCGTTCTTAGGGCACACCGGATAAGTCAAGCTACGAGTAAAACCAAGCCTCGAGTTTCCCGTGGTGGCCTCAAGAAGTCGCTTCGGTTCGACCAACACTGAGGAGCACCGCCCGAGGGGCTAAAATAAAGATGACCCTTGAGTCTGCAGAACCCAAGGAAGGGGTATATGTGGTAGGTAGTCAAATGGTAAAACCAAGGTTGGGCCTTCTTTGGAGGAGTCTTATTCAAGGCGAATCACATGGGGGTCCCATAAATCACCCAACCGTGTTAGGGACGCAAAATCCGGGAACATAATACCGATATGACGGAAACTAGGGCGGCAAGAGTGGAACAAAACACTGCATAAGGCCGAGCCTTCCACCCTTTACCAAGTATATAGATGCATTAATTAAATAAGATATATTGTGATATCCTAACAAGTAAACATGTTCCAACAAGGAACAACATCTCCATGTTCCAACAAGGAACAAACTTCATCTTCACCTGCAACTAACAACGCTATTAGAGGGGCTGAGCAAAGCGATAACATAGCCAAACAACGGTTTGCTAGGAAAGGATGGTTAGAGGCTTGACATGGCAACATGGGAGGCATGATATAGCAAGTGGTAGGCATCGTAGCATAGGCATAGCAAAAGAGCGAGCAACTAGCAAGAAAAGATAGAAGTGATTTCAAGGGTATGGTCATCTTGCCTGAAATCCATAAGGAAGAAGAACGTGTCCATGAATAAGACAAGCAGACGTAGTCGAACGAATCCTCACAACTCCGAATCTAAACCAAGCTAACGAGAGAAGCAACCCGGAAAGAAGCAAACAACATAGTAAACACACAATCATAAACATGGCATGATTCACAATCAAGTATGATGCATGTCCGGTTTAATGATTCATGGCATGGCAAAGTGCAACAAGCAATACTACAAGTTAAGTGGAGCTCAATATGCAACGAGTTGCATATTGACAAAACTTCACAACATTTATTTAGTTCACTCTTGTTTAGGCTACCCAACAATATTAAATGTTATTAAACATGGCAAGGGGTGAAGCATAGTAAAACTAACTATTTAGGCAAGTTTAAATGAGTAGGAACAACAAACAACAATTCCAAAAAACTCCTCATATGCATAATATGAATTTGGTACTGTTCTGCCCTAAACACAATTTTAGAGTTGTTAAACATGCAAAGCAAGTAAACCATGTTAACTAGGCATTTTTCTACCCCATTTACATATATAATTTATTTAAATCCGAGCTACGGTTATTTAGTTATGAAATAAATCATTTTAGCATGTCACTTGAGCAAATTTAATCAAACAACATTTTAAACATTTTAAACATGGATGAAAGTGGCATATTATGAAACTAGATGAAAAACTAAGCACTTTTCATATATAAATCATTTTAATCCGATGCACGGTTGTGGAGTTATTAAATGCATGAACATGAGGGTGCAATCTGTAAACATGCAGTTTTCTGGATAAATGCTAAATTCGCAGAAGGAAAAAAAACAGGAGCTGGGCCGAATCTGAGATCTGGCCCAGGGAGTGGGGAAGCTGCTCACATGGGCCTTGAGGCCGGGAGGCTGGGACGCTGGGCTGGATCGAACGAGGGGAGGGGGCGCGGTCAACGCAGGGCTGCTGGATCGAGCAGGTGCTCGTTGCAGCGCGGTGCAGCGGCAGGAAACAGGGGCAACGGCTGGCGATGCAGGTGGTCTCCGGCGAGGGCACCGGTGGCCGGGGACGGGGCCCAGCCGGCGGGATCCGGCAGGAACGGTCAAGGGCGGCGGAGGCCAGCCGGATCTGGTGGTTTTCGACGAGGTTCCCTGACAGCAGTGCTCCATCGGGAGCCCATGGCGAACCTGCGACGGGTCAGAGAAGAGGAGGTGAGAGAGAGAAGAACAGGAAGATGGAAGGGGAGGCAGGGAAGAGAGGGGTGGTACGGGTCTGCTGGAGGAGGTCGCCGGTGACGCAGCTGGTCACCTAGTCGACGACGACGACGAGGCTGCCGGAGGCGTGGGTTGGAGTAGAGGAGGAAGGGGCGGCGCTGGGACTGGCGAAGGCTCCGGCAAGCGAGGACGGGGCGGGTCGGCGAGGAGGCGATGGTGAACTTGGCGAAGCAGGGGAGGGAGGCTGGACGAGGCCCACACTCGTCGTCCTGCTCTCGACAACGGGAGGCGAAGTAGGCAGGGGCTTGGTGCAGCGACTTCAGAGGAAGCAGGGCGCGGGACTTGGCGCTCGAGACGGACAGGAGGGCGCCGTCCTCGTCAGGAACCGTTGAAGACGACGGCGACAGGAACTGCGGCAGGCGACAGCGCAGCTTGGGCGGCGGAAGCTTGACGCGGCGCTAGGGAAGAAGCAGAGGAACGACAACATGGCGCAGCGGCGGGAGCTCCTGTTCGTCCTGGGAAGGAGAGAGAGAGGGCCACCGTGAGAGAGAGAGAGAGAGAGAGAGAGAGAGAGAGAGAGAGAGGGAAAAACAGGAGGAGGAGAGGAGCGGGACGAGGCCGGTCCTGGTCGTGGCGGCCGACGGTGGGGTCGTCGGAGGGCGCAACCTGCAGGGTCGGCGAGGCTCGGGCGCGAGGGCTCCTGCTCACTGGCCGCGGCGTGGGGGACGAGGAGGTAGGCGCCTGGGTTGGAGGGAGTGGTTGGGCGTGGCGGCAAATCGAGGAGGTGGTCCGAGGCGAGAGAGGATCTGGATCGAGGGGCTCTGGTTGGAGGATTTTTGGATCGGGAGCGATCCCAAGGAAGATAGAGGCTGGTCGGGGAAGGATCCCGAGGGAGTGGGTGGCGGCGCAAGGAGGGGAATGGATGGGACAAGCCCTTAGGATCTAGGGTTATGCGTCTATTTATATAGTAAGTGGAAGAGGGCATGCTTAATCCGGTCCGTTCGATTAAAATCGGGCGGTCGAGAATAAATAGGTTAGGTAGCCCAAATAAGAAAACGGAGATGTTTTATAGATGTTTGGGGATGATCTGAATCCGACGGTGACGATCGAGCGGTTCGGTCCGAGAGAAGTTTCGGATCTGGCGTAGGGTCGATGCTCGGGCAGAGAGGTTAGGTGGCCACGGTCAAGAGGGGAGCAAAAACCCGATTGGTCTCGGAACGGTCAACGAAAGCAAGGGGGGGGGGGGGCAGACTAAGGCATAGCCTAGTGGTGGGAAGGGGCTGATGCCTTCCCACCCACCCAGGTTCAAGGCATGGTACTTGCAATTTGGGTTTGTTGCACCAATTATACTGTAGGGGGTTCCCTTACAGTCTTTCTATCAAAAAAACGAAAGCAAGGGGGGACACGACAACTACAAACGGGTGCAAGTTTTATGAAAGCATGCAGATGCAATGTGAATGATGCTATGAGATGAGATGCATGACATGAACAAAATGCAAAACAAAAGACAAAACCCAACCACGAAGGAAATATCATATCGCATCTCCGGAAAAGGCAAGAGTTGGAGTTACGAATATGGAAAGTTGCATCCGGGGCGTTACAACACTCCACCACTACGAGAGGATCTCGTCCCGAGATCTAGGATGGCACCGGAGAGAAACAGAAGAGGAAGAGGTAAAACATAGTTGCTTCTTTGACAAACGAGTGAAACCAAAGAACCTTGAGAGGTTGAACAAAATGAAAGAAAGAAAACAACGAAGATGAACAAAGTTGAAAACACTGTTAGAAAAGAGGAACATGGGATCTGACGAGAACCAAGAGGTTTAGTGATAAGATAGATATTGAAACCACTCCTGCTAAAACTAGATAGAGAAGGAATAAGAATGATATAATTTGGGCAAAGAATCAATCGAAAATGGAAGGAATTAGAATCATGAACTTGAGAAGATGGAATAATACTTGATGAAATCAACAACACACCGCCTCCTAACTATTGAAAGAATGGCACAAGGGGTAAGAAAGATTTCGCATGACTCCGGTTGAGGAAGCAGGCAAAACTTGATAAGATGAGAGAACTCGAATGAAAACATGACACTCCGGCTAAACGGAGAAGCAAGGAGAAGAACATGATCTTGACAAAACAAGATGATGGGTCGAAGAGAGCAACATCACAATGCCTCTGGAAGAAATGAAAGAATGGAATGGAATGGACGAAGGGAAACAAGATCTTGAAAGAGCACGCTTACAAGAAATGCTATAACGGAGTTGTTGGATTATCAACAACGAAAGGAACAAGCTTGTTGTGGGCTTATGGAAAACATCTCAAAATTATGAGGTGACAACCCGCCACTAACGGAAACAGTTGATTGGATTAAGATCAACAAGAAGATGAAAACTTCTTTCATTGAGAGGATAGGAGGAAAACTTGGATCATTGATAAGCACCATAATAGCAACATTCCTTAGGGAAGGCTTTAAGTGAAATCTATACCAAGATAACACCAACGAATAAATTGTTGGGTTGAAAAGATCTCGTGAACGAAGAGAAATGATGGATTTAAATATCTCATTCTCGACAACTTGTGAATCAAGAAACACGAAGGAAATTGTCAAGAATGACATAACACCACCTCAAAATATAATGATAGAAAGAATTGCACTTTGGAATGCAAGATGAAGAATGCTTGAACTCCTCAAGACAAAACATGTGTTGAACACCATGTTTATTTTAGAGTATAGCTTGGCGGATCTTAACTTCGAGAGAAATCTTGAAGAACAATTGAAGAAGGAAAGGAATCCTTGACGAACCACTCATGTAGAGCCTCCATGAAGAACTCCGGTAAATAAAAGGATGATAAAAAGGAAGAGAAGTTGACAACACAAGGTGAAGCCTTCCAAAGGATAAGATGAAGCTTTGAAATGATATAACCGAGAAACCGGGAACTCCGGAAAGAAAGATGAACAAATGAAATCGAGAATTTTGATGAACCTCCTAATAAGGAATTGAACTTACTCGATGAAACAAGAATAAGAATTACATTATGATGATCCTTCACCAATTAAATTGATGGCAAGCAATGGATTTGGCATACTACTTATTCTCATTGAAAAATGATTACAGATAGAGATATTGCTCAACTTGGGAAGGTCTTGAACGATCCGCCGGTAGGATTCGGGAAGACGAATGAATCTATATAATAACGAAGGAAGAGAACTCTTGAACGAACCACCGTAAGAATTGAAATTGAACATAGCAAAGGCACAATTCACCGGGAAGAATTGGAAAACGAATAAAGATGCTTGAGAGAATTTAGATACAAGAGAATGAAGAGATCATGAACTGATTAGAGGATATATGAACGATTCACCGGTAAGATTTGGAGAACGGTAGCTACACGCTGAGAATGAAGAATTATGACATGATGGCCTTCGAAGGAAAGAAATGGAAACAACTCATGAAACGCTCCGGATGGTTATGAAATGAATTCTCACAATCGAAAACAATTATGAGAGGATGGCATAAGATAGAACTATGAATCTTCAAGAGAACGGACCAAGATTTAAGAGAAACTCTTCTTCGGTCTTCAAAATCCGAGAATGACGATGAGAAACACCACCATGAATTGTTGAGATACTCCGGGATGAAAATTAGAAAGGTTGAACCAACACTGAAAAGAATTTGGAAGATCTTGGAGAAAGACATTTTACTGATGATAACTCATTCTTACGTCAAAATTTGAAAGAATTTGAGAATCTCAGGAAAATTAGAAGAGTCGTAAGATCCTCGGAAAAGACCTATGGGTTAGGGCCCACTCAAAAGAAACACCGTTGAACGATTTAAAAGATAGATTGCGGGTAGAATTAAATGGCTTGAATGAGATAACAATCTTGAAATAGTTTGAACGGATTAAGAATGGAAACACAAATCTTCAGAGATATCTTCAACACTTGGGAACAAATGAATAGCGAGAGGTGGATGATTAAGAGGTGCACCGCATGAGAAAACACTTGAAATGAGGAAAAGATATGATCGATAAAGCTTGAATTGAAACCACCGGAGAAGAAAAGAATGAAGAATAATAAACTCAAAGCTTCCTTTAGCATCTTCATGAGAATCACCGGATAAGAGCATTGAGGAAAAGAATGAAGAGACTTCACAGCAATAAAATGGGTGCTTGGTTAGGGATATATGAGTCCTTGACGAAAAGGGTGGGAGGGCGGGGAAAACAAAGACAACTTGGGACGGATGAAGCAAGCACCGTTGCAAAGAACTGAGAATTGATCTGGCGAATGGGGAGAATGATGGGATCATCTTGAAGAGAAGCGCACCAGTGAGAAGAAATTGAGAAGACAAACTCGATGATCAAGAAGGATTAGTATTCACATAGAAATATGAGAACACCATTTAGGAAAGGTATGGAATCAACACTTGGCATTGAAGCAACTCGAATACCACAACTTAAAACAAAACAAAGGAGTGGCTTGCAGAATAAGCCGGAAACAAATACATATGATAGAGATTTACCCAATCTCATATCATGCATCTGTCGGAAAGATATTCTAGGAGCTACTTGAATACCCACCTATAAACTCCCGAAACTTTCTCGGTTATGCAATCAGTGTTGGGGATACAGGGACACAAAATATATCACCCAAACTAACAATACCTAGATCCAGTTGTATCCATCCTTCAACACATAACCAAGAAAACTCCGAAATCGTGGTACCTCGACCTTGAAAAACATCCGTTATAATTTAGTCATGGCAATACTCGAGCTCGCCTAAAGATCAAGTTATCGAGGTTATCTCACCAACAACTGCATAAAAGAGATTTTCGATGTCGGCAAAGCTCAGGTATTCCGTAACTGCAACGATAAAATTGTGACGACAACACCTCGGAGCTCAACTCCCGGGACACCGCCACAACCCCTAAATGTCGAGGCACCAAGAACAATGTTCCCGTCCACAAAACCATCTAAGCACGATTCCAAGATACCCGCGTGATCCTAAAAAATTAGTGAAATTTGAGAAGAGAAAGAGTCAAAACTCTACGTCGGGATGCCTCACCAGAGCGTATTTAAGGGACCGAGGAGTAAAAAGAATCCTACTCTCCGATATATATAATCCTAAGACTCAAAACATTTTGTTCTAGACTCAACAACGCCAAAGAAACAATCGCGGGGGCTCCTAAGTCGGGATGGCTCGATTACCAACTTAGCGCCCTCGATGCGGCTATATCTCCCACGTGTCGAAGCACGACTTAGAGGCATAACCGCATTGAAAGCAATGTCGCAAGTGAGGTAATCTTCACACAACCCATGTAATACATAAGGGAAAGAGATACATAGTTGGCTTACAATCGCCACTTCACACAATACATGAGTAAAGCATTACATCATACAGATACAATCAAGGTCCGACTACGGAACCAAAATAAAAGAAGACTACCCCAAATGCTACACAGGATCCCCGATCGCCCCAACTGGGCTCCACCATCGATCAACTAAAACGAAACAACACAATGAACAGGATCTTCATCGAGCTCCTCCTTGAGCTCGGATGCGCCACCTGACGGTTTCATCGGCACTGCAAACTGGTTTTGGAAGTATCTGTGAGTCACGGGGACTCAGCAATCTCACACCATGAGATCAAGACTATTTAAGCTTATGGGTAGGAGAAGGTAGTGAGGTGGAGCTGCAGCAAGCGGCTAGCATATCTGGTGTCTAACATACGCAAATGAGAGCAAGAAGAGAAGGCAAAAGCACAGTCGAACAATGTGACGCCCGGGTAATTAAGCTACAGTGATCCTCTGCTAGTGATGCCACGTCACCTCGATTATAGTTGCTAATCTCGAGTTAGTTCGAAACCGATTCAAATTCAAAATCACGCAAACAATAAAAAATTTCAATTATTAAAACTAAAATGTTCAGGGTGAGCCAGATAAATCCTATGTAATGATGGTGGAGAAACCACACTTTTATAATGTGTTTAAATGCACTCTAATAAATAAATAGTGACAAAACAGTTATTCAAATGCTTTAAAATAATAAACAATTTAAAACTATTTTATTTTAGTGCTAAACGGTTTGTGGCAGTGGCATAAGTTGTAACAATATTTTAGGTGCCACTTTTGTATTTTTGGAAACTAAAAGAAAAGAGAAAATAAAAAGAAAAAATATAAAAGAGACAAAGATCCCCCACCCCCCTGGGCCGTTCGGCCCACCGGGCTAACACTCGACCGGCCCAAGCCGCCACCCCACTTCCCCCCCATCGCTCCCCACGACCCCCACTCGCTCCTCCCTCTCTCTCCCGACTGGATCGGGATCGAGCGACCCCGCCCCCATCGCCACACCGTCGCAGCCACCTCGTCGACGCCGCCTGGAGGACCACCTCGCCGGACCTCGCATCCCCGTCTCCCCCTCGTCTGCTGCCCCCCCATCTCTCAATCCTGATCGGGATCGGGATGGGGAACGAACCAGCGCCGCCGCCTCGCCGCCGCCACCGCCTGACCGCCGCCGACGCTGGCGCGCCGGCCAAGCCGTCCGCCGCACAGACGAGGACCCGGAGCAACCCGTCGCCCGTCGCGAACCCCCACACCAACATCACTTCCGATGTCGCCGCCGGAGCTCGCCGCCTGCCTCCTCCCTGCGTCTGCGTTCCGGCCTCCTCCTCATCGGCCGACCCCGAGCCTCGCCACTGAGCACCTCGCCGGACCTCCCCCACCGCTCGCCTCCTCGACGCCGACGACGCCCCCGTCCCCCCTCGACCGCCGCCACGGTCCCTACAACCTCCCTATGAGCCCCTCCTCCTCTCTTCCGACGCGCCACGCCATGGCCTTCTTCCTCGGCTCATTGGCGCCGCTGCGGTTTCGCCCGGCGTGCCACAGGCCACGTCTCGTGGCGCCCCCTCAAGATACGCCCATGGCGCCGCCTCGCCGGCGTTGATCGTCTTCCTCACGGCGACCGACTGCCTCCCAAGGCCATTGGTCTCTCACCCGAGGCCGCCTGTTGGTCTCTGTCAGGCGCCTGCCACCAAACCATTAGCGCCTGTGATTAGGGCCCCATGGCCCTATGACACATGGGCCCCGCCAGAGAACGCTTTTAATAAAAAATTAATTAGAAAATAATAATAATAATAATAATAATAAATAATGAAATTAATTAATTAACTTAATTAATTCTGCTTAAATTAACCAATTAAGATTAATTAACCTAATGATTAATTAACTTAATTAACTACTGTTAATTAGCTAATTAATTAGCATGACAAAGGGGGCCCACCCCTTAATTAATTATGATTAGTTTAATTAACCTCGTTAATTAAAATGTGTCACTAACTGGGACCCACTTTGGTCAGTTGACCGATCCAACTCATTGATCGCCGATGTCGACATGACATCATGTCGATGTCATTAATTCATTTTCGAATTAATTAAATAATTAATTAAATTCGAAATTAATAAAATCTTTAGAAAATCATATCTTTTAATCCGTAATCGGATTAAAATACTTTCTACATGAAAGTTGCTCGTAACGCATTTAGACGAATTCAATATGCACTGCTCATTCGTCGCCACGCGTCCCTAGCATAGTGAACTCGCAACTTTCCCCCTCCGGCTCCTCTGCCCGAAAACACGAAACACCAGGGATACTTTCCCGGATGTTTCCCCCCTTCACCGGTATCACCTCATACCGCGTTAGAACACGTTTAGCTCTATCTGTTGTCCTGTTATGCACTTGCTTGCTATGTATTTACTGTTTCTCCCCCCTCTTCTCTTCTAGAGACCCTGGCGATTTATGCCGATGCCCTGTGGTCGGCTACGCCACCGACGACCCTCTCTCTTGCGAGCTTCCAGTGCAAGCCCCCTTTGATCACCGGATATCGCTTACTCTTCTCTATACTGCTTGCACTAGAGTAGTGGAGCCTGTTACTGCTTTCAGCTAATCCTATATCTTGCATAGCCTTCGTCCTTGCTACTCTTGTTGTTACCTTTACCCGCAATCCTACATGCTTAGTATAGGATGCTAGTGTTCCATCAAGGGCCCTACACTCTTGTCCGTCTCGCCATGCTATACTCTTTGGGTTGTGATCACTTGAGGAGGTGATCACGGCATATACTATATACTTTACATCGTTACATTACCTCGTGATCTTGTTCGGAGATGGGGGTGAAAGGACAGTGGCTCCATCCCAAAGAGGTGGGCCTGGGTTCCCGACGGCCCCGATTGTTACTTGTGGCGGTTTATTGCAGGTGTTAAGACCACCTAGGAGAGAGGTGGGCCTGGCCTCGTCGGCGTCATGGATACTTAACACGCTTAACGAGATCTTGGTATTTGATCCGAGTCCGCCATTTGGTCTATACGCACTAACCATCTACGCTGGAGTAGTTATGGGCATCCCGGCGTGGTATCACCGAAGCCTTTCGTGACGCCCGATCGAGTGGCGCGCCGGATTGGAACGTAAGCCCGCTCTTGTATTAAGGGGCTAGTTACGCTTTCGTCACAGACGAACGCAGTGTGTGTGTGCTATGGGCGATGGGCCTGCACTTCGTGTGCTTAGGTTTAGACCGGCGCGGCTGGCCTCTCTGTTGTGCCTAGGTGGGGCTGCGACGTGTTGATCTTCCGCGGCCGGGCATGACCTGTGAAAGTGTGTCCGCCAAATGGGATCAAGCGTGTTGGGTTATGTGGTGCACCCATGCAGGAAGTTTAATCTATTCGAATAGCCGTGATCTTCGATAATGTGACGACTTGGAGTTGTACCTTGACCTTATGACAACTAGAACCGGATACTTAATAAAACACACCCTTCCAAGTGCCGATATAACCCGGTGGTCGCTCTCTCGTGGTTACGAGGAGGATCGCCACAGAGGATTATGCTAGGCGATGCTACTTGGAGGACTTCAGTCTCCTCTCTTCTACATGTTGCAAGACGGAGGCTGCCAGAAGCATAGTCTTCAATAGGATTAGCTATCCCCCTCTTATTCTGGCATTCTGCAGATTCACCCAGCGATATGGCCCTTTACACATATATCCATGCATATGTAGTGTAGCTCCTTGCTTGCGTAGTACTTTGGATGAGTACTCACGGTTGCCTTGTTCCCCTTTTCCCCCTTTCTTTACCCGATTGTCGCAACAGACGATGGAGCCCAGGAGCCAGACGCCACCGCCGATGATTTACTACTACACCGGAGGTGCCTACTTCTACGCAGCTACCGACGACGACATCAGAGTAGTTAGGAGGATCCTGTGCAGGAGGCCCGCGCCTCTTTCGATCTCAGATCCTAGTTTGTGCTAGCCATCTTATGGCATCTTGTTTAACTTATGTACGTACTCAGATATTGTTGCTTCCACGACTCGTCTATGACCGAGCACTTGTATTCGAGCCCTCGAGGCCCTCGGCTTGTATTATGATGCTTGTATGACTTATTTTATTTGTAGAGTTGTGTTGTGATATCTTCCCGTGAGTCCTCGATCTTGATCGCATACATTTGCGTGCATGATTAGTGTACGATTGAATCGAAGCGCCAAGTTGGTATCGAGCCGATCGCCTGTAGGAATCCCCTTTCCAACTCCTTGGCGAAGTTGAGTCTAGACATTGGAAAACTTTTACTAACATGGATGTGCGCCCATGGGCCCACGTCGCCATTGGGTGGTAATAGGATCTTTTACTACTCGATCTTTACTCTGGGAATATGAACTCTCTTCTATTCGTGTTAAACGATTTTTACTAAAAACTAACTTTATGATCTCGTTACTAATTCCTCCGGAGAACCCCTCACTACGGTGTGATTGGTCCGTGAACGGAAGAATTTGAAGATACTCTCCGATATTCTCTCGAGACCTTGTGCCTGTCGCTTTTGTAATTCCCTACCACCAAACATCCCTATGGATAAATACTTACGCTGTCGTTCTTACTTTTATTCCCATTTAATCTTGTTATTACAAGATATCCCGAAATTCTCTCTAATGTTCCGAGAATACTTTGCGTCTATTGCCTTGCAGTTCTTTGCTACATGAATACCCCTACGGATAATTTCTCGCACTTACCGAATATCCGCTCATCCCCAGTTGATTCATGTATGTCACCAATCCTCGAAAAACCATTCGATCTTCCGAAAATCCTGAGCATCCTATTGCTCTCGAAATTCTTGATTACTTGCATTATGGTTAATCCCATAAGTCTAGTAATCTTGTTGGCATCCATTGTCATTATCATTTTGAGTCCATTGATTCGATTGTGAATGCTCGCAATCCTCAAACAGATCCTAGAATTCATCCTTCCGGCTCAGACGTCATTTTAAACATGAGCTGGCTATCGACTAATCAAATTGCCATCGATTATACCCCTAAGTATATTCAGCTTATCCATCCTTGATCAGAGCATTTGCTCTTGATCCCTTGATTTGAAAATCATAATTACTTTGCTAATTAAGCGTTGAACTATTCAGATGTTCTATAAACCGATGCATTTGCAATCTTTCTTCCTCTAATTGGGTATCGATACTCATATCAGCCCCATTGTGGATCGCCATATCCACTGTTGGATTATTATCCGACAGTGTCCTTCATAATTAACCACTTTGTGAGTTCTTCTCCGATACATAATGCCTTTGGTAAATTGTATCCTTTCCTTTTGTCAACCATGCTCTGCTTTCGAGCTGGTGATATTTACTCTTGAAGCTTATGGTATATGTTCAGAAGAAGCCCGATGGGATTGAACCAACGCCTTCCCTCATCGGTGTGAACCGAAAGATTTCACGAGCCATACTTATCCGGTATTGCACCGGTAAAACTTTCAACAACTAATGTCATCTTGAAATACGAGAGGTGAATGGAAGATTATGCATTGAGGAAGTGGGAGTCGACCTTGAACTTTGTGTTCATGCCCATGGACGCGATGTATATCCTATCATGGAAGCTTCTTGTAATAATAACTATTTCCTTGATAACTAACATATGGTATACGTGAATTGATCCCTTGCAACCATGGTTCCAACCATGATTGTTCTTCTTTGATTCCATTTCTCGGACAAGTTAAAACAATTGTCTCCTATGGATCAATACACCAGTCCAACCTTTACTTTGATCTTGTGTCGAGTATTACCCCCTGGTATCTCGAGGTTATCATGGAACTGCAAAACTTCTTATGAGTTCTTCATCAAGTGCTACCTTCCCACTGATTCCAATTTTTCACGGGCTCTGAGTTATTAAACACTCATAGACACTGATAACTGAACCGAGTCCGCACTGCGGTTCAACAACTCTTCAGTAAGCTTCTATAAGTACGAGTTTGTACCCGATCACGCCATTCCTAGCCTGTTTGGCTATATCGTTGTCGTGATGATTCTAACTGTGCTACCTGGACCTTATTCTCGGAGCACCAATTTGCGACGATAGCTAAGCTTATGTCGATTTTCCTCGTCATACCCTTTCACCTTAGACAACAAGCTTGAGTTCGAGTTTGTGTCGTAACTGTGGTTCCAATAACCTCTTGCTTCATCATTTCCTTGACTTGATGTCATCGCTGATTGATTACATCTTCATGAAGTCTCTCAACAAATGTGTCGTGATCTTCTTTAGCATTCGGAGCTCTTCCAGGATATCAATTGTATTCATGATGGGAAATACCATCCTTGCCCTCGATGAGTTGTGTTATCATCGGCCACTTTATTGCCTTCCCTCCAACACAAACTTGTTCGTGTTTTGTGTTATACCTTGAGATCCTTACTATCCAGCATCTGTTCTTCTTTACCTTGGAGTATTACCATCTTTTATGTCAAGGATGTCGTGAGAATTTCACCACCTCTTAAGAATTCTTGGTATGGTGAAACTTCTCACCATCACCATTCTTTCTTGGTCCTCGTGTTGATTCCAACCGGGGTACCAACAAGTGAACGGTGTTGTTTGAGTTCTGGACTTCTAGCAACCCTATTGCTTTGAAGTTAATGATCGACAGTTTGTTCTTAGACTGTTGGTTATTGAATCGTCGCTCTAACATTGATCTTGCTGCCTAAGGTCATATTTCGGGCACACCTTTCAACTAGTGATTGATGGTGTATGTTTTCCTCGAGCATACAACATTATATCATTTGAATTGACAAGTGTCATCTTCTTGTTCACATATCGTGGGAATCCATCCGTTGGAGTTCTCGATGAATTGTCGCTGAGCCCATCAGCCACCTTCTCAGCCCCTCCTTGGTTTAATGATGAACTATTGCTTCAGGAACCCGCTCCCATAGTTCATTTCCCGAGAATCTTGCAATGTCATTTCGTCGATTTGTGTTGCACCTTTTCCTCTCGGACTTCGAGTGCGAAGTATCATGACACCAATTGGATATGAATCTCGGTCGACGATATGATGGTTGGGACAACTTTCCAAGAGTTATGATGTTGATCCTTTGATGACCCGGTAACATGATGTCATGCCTAGCACCCCCTACCGGAGGACCTATCATTATAATTTCTTTTGCAAGATAACCATTCTTCCCGGAGGAAATTGTAAGACTTATCCTACAAGTTGTTCCTAATGGATCCTTCCTATATCCAAAGTCGACCTTTGCTTGAAGACCATGTCAATACTATCTCAAGCATGTCTCTGGTACTCGGTTTTCAACAAGACCATTTGAAGCCCAATGCTAAATGTTTCCTGCTCAATTATCCAAACACATTGTATGGGTAATGTCATGAAATTTCTCTCCCCTCTGAAAAGTTTTTCTACATTATATCCTGTCATGGATATCATACTCGCTTGTCCTTGGGAAGAATATACCCTTGAAATATGTGTTTAAACACATTTTCCTTTCCATTGTTCTCGCTTAATCGACAATCATATTTTCCTTTCCATTGGTTGGTTTAACGCTTTACGGTGATCTATATGATCTAAGCAAGAATATTCTTCGCTTATTTAAAACACCTTGGTGTACAACCGTGTCGATAATACCTGTTGCTTTTGTTGATAGCATTCCGGTAGCCGCCGATGGACGAGAACTTTGCCTTAATGGTCCGCCTCGTTCAACGAAAGGTGAAAATGGTTCTCTTCGTCCCTCGCCCTTGGTACCGACATTGTTGCCGACTTAACCGACATGCTATCCTCTGACATGCCTTGCTTACATGATGGTGCAAGACGTCACCTCCTTTCCTACTTTTAACCCACATGGTGGGCCCATAACCCACAGTTTCACAGGATCGAAACCCCGACTCTCTGCATACAACCTATTGTCAAAGTTATTCCCCACGTTTGACTTCGTAATAATTCACGGGCCACCTGCCTAGTGATCTATTATGGTATCAGACGCAATACTTACTCTCGCTACTCTGAACCCCTTTCTCACTCTGGTTCAGACTTCGAGCAACTATCTATCCGCTTGGAACCTCTTATTGTACCTTCGTACCTTACTCTCGAGGTATTTTATATGTTCAACTCGAGAGATAATCCTATGCTCATTCATGGGTTAACCCAAGATTGTATCCCTCACAAGCATTCTGTCGTAGTCAAGCTGCCCCTTACCTATTCGTAAGTACGTTGGAGTTCCTGAAGCAGAGAAATGAAGATGTCAATGTAATGGATCGACCTCTTCAAGAAGAGCAACCAAGGCTGAGAAGATTCGTTAGGATTTCGTAACCAGACCTTCCCCCTTAGACCCCCTCTTAAATCTCGGGACGAGATTTCTTGTAGTGGAGGAGAATTGTGACGCCCGGGTAATTAAGCTACAGTGATCCTCTGCTAGTGATGCCACGTCACCTCGATTATAGTTGCTAATCTCGAGTTAGTTCGAAACCGATTCAAATTCAAAATCACCCAAACAATAAAAGTTTTCAACTATTAAAACTAAAATGTTCGGGGTGAGCCAGATAAATCCTATGTAATGATGGTGGAGAAACCACACTTTTACAATGTGTTTAAATGCACTATAATAAATAAATAGTGACAAAACAGTTATTCAAATGCTTTAAAATAATAAACAATTTAAAACTATTTTATTTTAGTGCTAAACGGTTTGTGGCAGTGGCATAAGTTGTAACAATATTTTAGGTGCCACTTTTGTATTTTTGGAAACTAAAATAAAACAAATAGGAACTAAAAGAATAAATAAAAGAAAAGAGAAAATAAAAAGAAAAAATATAAAAGAGACAAAGACCCCCACCCTCGGGCTGCTCGCCCACTGGCTAACACTGACCGCCCAAGCCGCCACCCCACTTCCCATAACCCCTCGAGACCGAACCCTAACTCAGAACCCCCACTTCCCCATCGCTCCCACGACCCCCACTCGCCTCCTCTCTCTCCGACCGATCGGGATCGAGCGACTTCGCCCCCATCGCCACACCGTCGCAGCCACCTCGCCGACGCCGCTGGAGGACCACCTCATGGGACCTCGCATCCCGTCTCCCCTCGCTGCTTCCCCCATCTCTCGATCCTGATGCGGATCGGGATGGGAAACGATCCGGCGCCCTCGCCGCCTCGCCCCCGTCGCCGCCACCACACCGCCCCTGACCCCGTCGCCTCGACGCCGTGCCGGTGCCCGGCCGAAGCCGTCCGCCGCCGCACGGGGACCCGGAGAAACCCCGTCGCCCCGTCGCCGAACCCCCCACACCACCATCACCTCCGTCTGCGCCGAGCTCGCAGCCGTCTCCTCCCTGCGTCTCCGCGTCCTCGGCCTCCTCCTCATCGGCCGACCTCGAGCCTCGCCCGCTGCGAGCACCTCGTCGGACCTCCCCACCGGATCGCCTCCTCGACGCCGACGACGCCCCTGCCCCCTCGACCCCGCCACGGTCCCTACAACCCCTGTGAGGCCCTCCTCCTCTCTTCCTTGACGCTACCACGCCATGGCCTTCTTCCCCGGCTCATTGGCGCCCGTGGCCTCGCCGCCAGGTTGCCGCGTCCCGTCAGGCGCTATGCCCCTCCAGATACGCCTCGCCCATGGCGCTCACCACCGGGCGTTCTTCCTTCCCGGCGACCGGATCGGCCTCACAGACCATTGGTCTCACCTGAGGCAGGCGCCTGGTTGCCCCTGCTTGGGAGCCTCAGCGCCGGTTGGCCCCTGGGCGCCTCATCAAAACCATTAGCGCCTGTGGTACAGTTAGGCCCCATGGCCCTATGACACATGGGCCCCGCCTAGAGAATGTTTTAATAAAAAAATAATTAGAAAATAATAATAATAATAATAATAATAATAAATAAATTAATTAATTAACTAATTAATTAACTTAATTAATTCTGCTTAAATTAACCAATTAAGATTAATTAACCTAATGATTAATTAACTTAATTAACTACTGTTAATTAGCTAATTAATTAGCATGACAGTGGGGCCCACCCCCCTTAATTAATTATGATTAGTTTAATTAACCTGTTAATTAAAATGTGTCACTGACTGCTGGGACCTGATCGGACGATCCAACTCTGTTGACTATCGATGTCAAGATGACATCATGCCGATGTCATTAATTCATTTTCGAATTAATTAAATAATTAATTAAATTCTAGAAATTAATAAAATCTTTAGAAAATCATATCTTTTAATTCGTAACTCGGATTAAAATACTTTCTACATGAAAGTTGCTCAGAACGACGAGACGAATTCGGATACGCAGCCCGTTCGTCCGCCACGCGTCCCTAGCATAGTGAACTCGCAACTTTCCCCCTCCGGCTCCTCTGCCCGAAAACACGAAACACCGGGGATACTTTCCCGGATGTTTCCCCCCTTCACCGGTATCACCTCATACCGCGTTAGAAAACGTTTAGCTCACTTTGTTGTCTGTTATGCACTTGCTTGCTATGTATTTACTGTTTCTCCCCTCTTCTCTTGGTAGACCCCGTGACGATCTTTGATGCCTCTGTGGTCGCCACGTAACCGACGACCCTCTCTCTTGGAGCTTCGTGCAAGCCCCCTTTGATCACCGGATATCGCCTACTCTTCTCTATACCGCTTGCACTAGAATAGTGTAGCATGTTATCGCTTTCGATTAATCCTATATCGCTGCATAGCCTTTGTCCTTGCTACTACTGTTGTTACCTTTACCCGCAATCCTACATGCTTAGTATAGGATGCTAGTGTTCCATCAAGGGCCCTACACTCTTGTCCGTGCTCGCCATGCTATACTATCGGGCTGTGATCACTTCGGGAGGTGATCACGGGCATATACTATATACTTTACATCGTTACATTACCCGTGATACTGCTCGGAGATGGGGCTGAAAGGACGGTGGCTCCATCCCGGTAGAGGTGGGCCCGGGTTCCCGACGGCCCCAATTGTTACTTAGGCGGGCTGACAGGCAGGTTGAGACCACCTAGGAGAGAGGTGGGCCTGGCCTGGTCGGCGTCATGGATACTTAACACGCTTAACGAGATCTTGGTATTTGATCCGAGTCCGCCATTTGGTCTATACGCACTAACCATCTACGCTGGAGTAGTTATGGGCATCCCGGCGTCGTGGTATCACCGAAGCCTTCGTGGACGCCAGATCGAGTGGCGCGCTACACGGATTGGAACGTAAGTTCGCTTCTTGTATTAAGGGGCTAGTTACGCTTTTCGGCGTCACAGACGCAACGTGCAGGTGTGCTATGGGCGATGGGCCTGCACTGTGGTGCTTAGGTTTAGACCGGCGTGGCCTCTCTGTTGAGCCTAGGTGGGGCTGCGACGTGTTGATCGCCCGCGGCCGGGCATGACCCAGAAAAGTGTGTCCGGCCAAATGTGATCAAGCGTGTTGGGTTATGTGGTGCACCCCTGCAGGGAAGTTTAATCTATTCAAATAGCCGTGATCTTCGGTAACAGGACGATTTGGAGTTGTACCTTGACCTTATGACAACTAGAACTGGATACTTAATAAAACACACCCTTCCAAGTGCCAGATATAACCCGGTGGTCGCTCTCTCTCAGGGTTACGAGGAGGGGATCGCCGCGTAGGATTATGCTAGGCGATGCTACTTGGAGGACTTCAGTCTACTCTCTTCTACATGTTGCAAGACGGAGGCTGCCAGAAGCATAGTCTTCAATAGGATTAGCTATCCCCCTCTTATTCTGGCATTCTGCAGCTCACCCACCGATATGGCCCTTTACACATATATCCATGCATATGTAGTGTAGCTCCTTGCTTATGCAGTACTTTGGATGAGTACTCACGGTTGCCTTGTTCCCCTTTTCCCCTTTCTTTACCCGATTGCGCAACTGCACGATGGAGCCTGTGAGCCGACGCCACCGTCGATGATGACTACTACACCGGAGGTGCCTACTTCACGCAGCCCGCCGACGACGACTGTGAGTAGTTAGGAGGATCCTGGCAGGAGGCCTGCGCCTCTTCGATCTGTATCCCGCTTTGTGCTAGCCATCTTATGGCATCTTGTTTAACTTATGTCTGTACTCAGATATTGTTGCTTCCGCTGACTCGTCTATGACCGAAAGCACTTGTATTCGAGCCCTCGAGGCCCTCGGCTTGTATTATGATGCTTGTATGACTTATTTTATTTGTAGAGTTGTGTTGTGATATCTTCCGTGAGTCTCGATCTTGATCGTACACATTTGCGTGCATGATTAGTGTACGATTGAATCGGGGGCGTCACAAGTTGGTATCAGAGCCGACTGCCTGTAGGAATCCCCCTTTCCAACTCCTTGGCCGAAGTTGAGTCTAGACATTGGAAAACTTTTACTAACATGGATGTGCGGCCCATGGGCCCACGTCGCCATTGGGTGGTATTAGGATCTTTTACTCCTCGATCTTTACTCTGGGATTCTGAACTCTCTTCTATTCAGGTTAAACGATTTTTACTAAAATCTAACTTTAGGATCTCGTTACTACTTCCTCCCGGAGAACCCCTCACTACAGTGATTGGTCCGTGAACCGTAAGAATTTGAAGATACTCTCGATATTCTCTCGAGACCTTGTGCCTGCCGCTTTTGTAATTCCCTACCACCAAACATCCCTATGGATAAATACTTACGCTGTCGTTCTTACTTTTATTCCCGATTAATCTTGTTATTACAAGATACCCGAAATTCTCTCTAAAGTTCCGAGAATACTTTGCGCCTATTGCCTTGCAGTTCTTTGCTACATGAATACCCCTACGGATAATTTCTCGCACTTACCGAATATCCGCTCATCCCCAGTTGATTCATGTATGTCACCAATCCTCGAAAAACCATTCGATCTTCCGAAAATCCTGAGCATCCTATTGCTCTCGAAATTCTTGATTACTTGCATTAGTGTACGATTGAATCGGGGGCGTCACAAACAACTATGATCAAGAAGTGATCCTAGAACAACCTACGTCAAGCATAACTCCAACACCGTGTTCACTTCCCGGACTCCACCGAGAAGAGACCATCACGGTTACACACGCGGTTGGTGTATTTTAATTAAGATCAACTTTGGGTTTTCTACAACCGGACATTAACAAATTCCCATCGCCTCATAACCGCAGGCACGGCTTTCGAAAAGATAATACCTGCAGGGTGTCCCAACTTAGCCCATGATAAGCTCCGGCGATCAACGAAGGATATTCCTTCTCCCGGAAGACCCGATCAGTCTCGGAATCCGGCTACAAGACATTTCGGCGATAATAAAACAACACCAAAGAAGTCACCGATGTGCCGACAAATCCCGATAGGAGTCGACGTACCTCGTTCTCGTGGCACACCGGATAAGTCAAGCTACGAGTAAAACCAAGCCTTGAGTTTACCGTGGTGGCCTCAAGAAGTTGCTCGGTTCGGACCAACACTGAGGAGCACCGCCCGGGGGGCTAAAATAAAGATGACCCTTGAGTTTGCGTAACCCAAGGGAAGGGGTATATGTGGTAGGTAGTCAAATGGTAAAACCAAGGTTGGGCCTTCTTTGGAGGAGTCTTATTCAAAGCTTAACTGTCAAGGAGGTCCCATAAATCACCCAACCGCGTTAGGGACGCAAAATCCGGGAACATAATACCGATATGACGGAAACTAGAGCGGCAAGAGTGGAACAAAACACTGGGCATAAGGCCGAGCCTTCCACCCTTTACCAAGTATATAGATGCATTAATTAAATAAGATATATTGTGATATCCCAACAAGTAAACATGTTCCAACAAGGAACAACATCTCCATGTTCCAACAAGGAACAAACTTCATCTTCACCGCAACTAACAACGCTATAAGAGGGGCTGAGCAAAGCGGTAACATAGCCAAACAACGGTTTGCTAGGAAAGGATGGTTAGAGGCTTGACATGGCAACATGGGAGGCATGATATAGCAAGTGGTAGGCATCATAGCATAGGCATAGCAAAAGAGCGAGCATCTAGCAAGCAAAGATAGAAGTGATTTCGAGGGTATGGTCATCTTGCCCGAAATCCCGCAAGGAAGAAGAACGAGTCCATGAAGAAGACAAACATACGTAGTCGAGCGAATCCTCACAACTCCGTAATCTAAACCAAGCTAACGAGAGAAGCAACCGGAAAGAAGCAAACAACATAGTAAACACACAATCATAAACATGGCATGATGCACAATCAAGTATGATGCATGTCCGTTTAATGATTCATGGCATGGCAAAGTGCAACAAGCAATACTACAAGTTAAGTGGAGCTCAATATGCAACGAGTTGCATATTGACAAAACTTCACAACATTTATTTAGTTCACTCTTGTTTAGGCTACCCAACAATATTAAATGTTATTAAACATGGCAAGGTGTGAAGCATAGTAAAACTAACTATTTAGGCAAGTTTAAATGAGGCCGGAACAACAAACAACAATTCCGAAAAACTCCTCATATGCATAATATGAATTTGGTACTGTTCTTCCCTAAACACAATTTTAGAGTTGTTAAACATGCAAAGCAAGTACACCATGTTAAACTAGGCATTTTTCTACCCCATTTACATATATAATTTATTTAAATCCGAGCTACGGTTATTTAGTTATGAAATAAATCATTTTAGCATGTCATTTGAGCAAATTTAATCAAACAACATTTTAAACATTTAAACATGGATGAAAGTGGCATATTATAAAACTAGATGAAAAACTAAGCACTTTTCATATATAAATCATTTTAATCCGATGCACGGTTGTGGAGTTATTAAATGCATGAACATGAGGGTGCAATCTATAAACATGCAGTTTTCTGGATAAATGCTAAATTCGCAGAAGAAAAAAAAACAGGAGCTGGGCCAAATCTGAGATCTGGCCCAGGGAGTGGGGAAGCTGCTCACATCGGGCCTTGAGGCCGGGAGGCTGGGACGCTGGGCTGGATCGAACGAGGGGAGGGGGCGCGGTCAACGCAGGGCAATGGATCGGCAGTGCTCGTTCAAGCATGATCTGGCGGCAGAAACAGGGGCAACGGCCGGGCGATGGTGGTCTCCGGCGAGGGCACCGGTGGCCGGGTCGGGGCCCACCCGGGATCCGGCAGAACGGTCAAGGGGCGGGAGGCCGGCGGATCTAGTGGTTTTTGACGAGGTTCCCTGACAGCAGTGCTCCAACGGGAGCCCATGGCAAACCTGCGACGGGTCAGAGAAGAGGAGGTGAGAGAGAGAAGAATAAGGAGATGGAAGGGGAGGCAGGGAAGAGAGGGTGGTAATGGGTCTGCTGGAGGAGGTCGCAGGTGACGAATCGGTCACCTAGTCGGCATTTGACGAGGCTGCCGGAGGCGTGGGTTGGAGTCGAGGAGGAAGGGGCGGCGCTGGGATCGGGCGAAGGCTCCGCAAGCGAGGACGGGCGGGTCGGGCGAGGAGGCGATGGTGAACTTGGCGGCGGGGAGGGAGGCTGGACGAGGACCACACTGCCGCCCCGCTCTCGACAACGGGAGGCGGTAGGCAGGGGCTTGGTGCAGCGACTTCAGAGGAAGCAGGCGCGGACTTGGCGCCGAGACGGACAGAGGGCGCCGTCCTCGTCGAGAACCGTTGAAGACGACGGCGAGAACTGCGGCGGCAAGCGCAGCGTGGGCGGCGGAAGCTTGACACGGCGCTAGGGAAGAAGCAGAGGAACGACAACATGGCGCAGCGACGGGAGCTCCTGTTCGTCCTGGGAAGGAGAGAGAGAGGGCCACCGTGAGAGAGAGAGAGAGAGGGAAAAACAGGAGGAGGAGAGGAGCGGGACGAGGCCGGTCCTGGTCGTGGCGGCCGACGGTGGGGTCCTCGGAGGGCGCAACCTGCAGGGTCGGCGAGGCTCGGGCGCGAGGGCTCCTGCTCCGCTGCTGCGGGCAGGGGGACGAGGAGGTAGGCGCTGGTTGGAGGGAGTGGTTGGGCGGCGGCGCAAATCGAGGGAGGTGGTCTGAGGGCGAGAGAGGATCTGGATCGAGTGCGGGCTCTGGTTGGAGGATTTTTGGATCGGGAGCGATCCCAAGGAAGAGAGAGGCTGGTCGGGGAAGGATCCCGAGGGAGTGGGTGGCGGCGCAAGGAGGGGAATGGATGGGACAAGCCCCTAGGATCTAGGGTTAGGCGTCTATTTATATAGTAAGTGGAAGAGGGCATGCTTAATCCGGTCCGTCCGATCGAAATCGGGCGGTCGAGAATAAATAGGTTAGGTAGCCCAAATAATAAAACGGAGATGTTTTATAGATGTTTGGGGATGATCTGAATCCGACGGTGACGATCGAGCGGTTCGGGTCCGAGAGAAGTTTCGGATGCGGGCGAGGGGTCGATGCACTGGCAAGAGAGGTTAGGTGGCCACGATCAAGAGGGGAGCAAAAACCCGATTGGTCTCGGAACGGTCAACGAAAGCAAGGGGGGACACGGCAACTACGAACGGGTGCAAGTTTTATGAAAGCATGCAGATGCAATGTGAATGATGCTATGAGATGAGATGCATGACATGAACAAAATGCAAAACAAAAGACAAAACCCAACCACGAAGGAAATATCATATCGCATCTCCGGAAAAGGCAAGAGTTGGAGTTATGAATATGGAAAGTTGCATCCGGGGCATTACAGGCTATGTTATTTTGGTAAGACATAATTGCTTGGTTAGCATGCTTTAAGTATTACTATTTTTATGTCAATATTAAACTTTTATCTTGAATCTTTTGGATCTGAACATTCATGCCACAATAAAGAGAATTACATTGAAAATTATGTTAGGTAGCATTCCACATCAAAAATTCTGTTTTTATCATTTACCTACTCGAGGACGAGCAGGAATTAAGCTTGGGGATGCTTGATACGTCTCCAACATATGTATAATTTTTTATTGTTCCATGCTATTATATTATCTGTTTTGAATGTTTAATGGGCTTTAATATACCTTTTTATATTATTTTTGGGACTAACCTATTAACCGAAGGCCCAGTGCAATTTGTTGTTTTTTTTTGCCTATTTCAGTGTTTCGCAGAAAAGGAATATCAAACAGAATCCAAACAAAATGAAACCTTTGCGAGGATCTTTTTCAGAACAAATGCAATCTAGGAGACTTGGAGTGGAGGTCAAGAAAGCCACGAGGCGGCCACAAGGCAGGAGGGCACGCCCCCACCCTTATGGGCCCCTTGTAGCTCCACCGACCTACTTCTTTCACCTATATATACTCTTATACCCTGAAAACATCCAGGGGAGCCACAAAACACTTTTTCCACCGCCGCAACCTTCTGTACCCATGAGATCCCATCTTGGGGCCTTTTCCGGTGCTCCGCTGGAGGGGGAATCGATCACGGAGGGCTTCTACATCGACACCATTGCCTCTCCGATGATGTGTGAGTAGTTTACCACAGACCTTCGGGTCCATAGTTATTTGCTAGATGGCTTCTTCTCTCTCTTTGGATCTCAATACAAAGTTCTCCTCGATCTTCTTGGAGATCTATTCGATGTAACACTTTTTGCAGTGTGTTTGTTGAGATCCGATGAATTGTGTGTTTATGATCAAGATTATCTATGAACAATATTTGATTCTTCTCTGAATTCTTATATGCATGATTTGATATCTTTGCAAGTCTCTTGAATTATCGGTTTAGTTTGGCCTACTAGATTGATCTTTCTTGCAATGGGAGAAGTGCTTAGCTTTGGGTTCAATCTTGCGGTGTCCTTTCCCAAAGGATGTTAGGGCAGCAAGGCACGTATTGTATTGTTGCCATCGAGGATAAAAAGATGGGGTTTATATCATATTGCTTGAGTTTATCCCTCTACATCATGTCATCTTGCCTAATGCGTTACTCTATTCTTATGAACTTAATACTCTAGATGCATGCTGGATAGCGGTCGATATGTGGAGTAATAGTAGTAGATGCAGAATCATTTCGGTCTACTTGACATGGACGTGATGCCTATGTTCATGATCATGCCTAGATATTATCATAACTATGTGCTTTTCTATCAATTGCTCGACAGTAATTTGTTCACCCACCGTAAAATATGATATCTTGAGAGAAGCCACTAGTGAAACCTATGGCCCCCGGGACTATTTTCCATCATATTAATCTCCCATCAACTAGCTATTTCTGTCATCATTTATTTTGCAATCTTTATTTCCAATCTATACAACAAAAATACCAAAAATATTTATCTTATTATCTCAATCAGATCTTACTTTTGCAAGTGGCCGTGAAGGGATTGACAACCCCTTTATCGCGTTGGTTGCAAGGTTCTTAATTGTTTGTGCAGGTACTAGGGATTTGTGTGTAGTTTCCTACTGGATTGATACCTTGGTTCTCAAAAACTGAGGGAAATACTTATGCTACTTTGCTGCATCACCCTTTCCTCTTCAAGGGAAAACCAACGCATGCTCAAGAGGTAGCAATGACCTCCGTCCTGGCGAACCCGTCGTCTTGGTCTTCTAGCATCGAGCGGGTAACCTTTGGGGATTGCTTTGGGAACGGGTGCATCGTCCTTGTTCGCTTAGCACGAAAGAGGAAAGCCTCCTCATCCGCGCCTGCTGGCACCCCTCTGGCTCCGCCTGTCGCCACGCGCACCACCCACGTGAAGGTGCAGGGCTGCGTGACTCCGCCGCACAGCCCTTGACTTGCATGCCTCTACAAGGGGCCTCGAGAGGCAGCTCGGGAAGCCGCCCCGCAAGAGGACCCCGTGAGGCTCATGGTGACACTCGATGATGCATGCCTCATGGGGCAAAGCCCTTGCGAGGGTCTTGCTCGTGATGCCCTAGCGGTGGGCCTGCCTTGTGCCAACTGGTGGCACCTTGCAATGGGCCGCAGGTAGATGGGCCTGGGTACCCCCAGTCCCACGGGCCCGACAGCGCCAAAGATGACGGTGTGGAGTTAGCGATCTATGGGACAGTGTTGCCCCTTTCTGGTTTGGCAAGGGGGGTGCACTCAACGCAAAGATCAAGAACAACAAGAGGCGCTGCGGTTTTTACCCAGGTTCAGGCCGTCGAGAAGCGTAAAACCCTATGATAATCCCCAAGCGCAGGGAATCATCGTAGTAATTTCCAAAGTGGAACTGTTAAGTATGGAGTGTTGAACCCACAAGGAGCTAAAGGTAAGATGAATATTCTCTCAAATCCTATCTGCGTGTGATACGACTCTACGTACATCGAACGTTTGCTTCCATCTAGAAACGAGAAATAAAACTATGTTGTGGGTATAAATAGGATAGCTTTGCATGATGTCGGAGAACTAAAATATAAAAATAGGTGTTGTTAACATAAAGTTAGAATATATTACTATATATTAAAAATAGCGAGTGTGGAATAATGATGGATTGGTGTGCGGAATTATCCTTGGCAATTGTTAACAAGACCGATAATCATTATTGCAATTTCATACGAGGGAGAGGCATAAGCTAAGATACTTTCTCTACTTGGACCGTATGCACTTATGATTGGAACTCTAGCAAGCATATGAACTTCTAAAGATCATTAAGGTAAAACCCAACCATAGCGTTAAAGTATCAAGTCCCCTTTATCCCATACGCAACAACCCCTTACTCGGGTTTAAGCTTATGTCACTCTAGCAACCCACTATAAGTGAATCATAAACATATTGCAACACCCTACAATGGGAATCCTTCACGTGTGCGCAGCATGGAAAGCACCATAGGACAACACCAAAATAAAACATACAACTCAAACCAATCTAGATCATCAATCAACCCAAAAGACAAAAGAAATCTACTTAAAACATCATAGGATGGCAACACATCATTGGATCATAATATGTGGCATAAAGCACCATGTTCAGGTAGGGGATTACAACGGGGTGCGGGAGAGTGGACCGCTTTAAAGAGATGAAGATGGTGATGTTGATGAAGACGATCACCGCAGCGATGGTTCCCTTGGCGGCACTTCGGCGCCACCAAGAGAGAGGGGGAGAGGGTCTCCCCCTTGTGCTTCCTCCTCCATGGCCTCCCCCCTAGATGGGGAGAGGTTCTCCCTCTGGTCATTGGCCTCCACGATGATGATGGGCCCCTCAGGGTTCCTCCTCCATGGCCTCCTTGATGATGGCCCCCTCCGATAGGGTGTCGGAGAGGGCCTAGATTGATTTTTCGTGGCTACAGAATCTTCTGGCGGTGGAACTTCTGATCTAGGTTTCTTTCTGGGTTTTTTTGGTATTTATAGGAATTTTTGGCGTCGGTCTCACGTCAAGGGGGTCCACGAGGCAACGGCAAGACATGAGCACCCTCCCAGGGGGGTAGGGCGTGCCCCCCTACCTTGTCGTTGCCTCGGGACTCTTCTGGCCCAACTCCGGTGCCTTGGGGGTCTCTTTTGGTCCATAAAAAATCACCGTAAATTTTCAGCCCATTACGAGAACTTCTATATCTACACACAAAACGACACCACGGTAGTTCTGCTAAAAACATCATCAGTCCGGATTAGTTCTAATCAAATCATACCAAAACCATATAAATTTTTTGTAAATGTGGCATGAATACTTCATAAATTATAGATACGTTGGAGAGTATCACCCTACTCCTGCTTTGGTGTATTGAATGGGTGTGTGCACAAGTACATGGAGCGCTCTCCCCTGGCATGGAGCAAAGAGAGGCTGCTACACATGTACGTGTGTAAGGGGTTGCTATGGGTTCCAACCCCTGTAAAGGTTGCCCTCGCCCTCCTTTTATAGCTTAAGGGGTTATCATAGTGGCAAAAGGGTCATTATAGAGTGATTAGATAGAAACAGTGCTTATCATACCTAACTCTGCTAGTTAGGACAAAATGCATTAAATGCATCGCTAGGTGTCATGTGGAGGAGAAGCCCCGGCAAGGGTAGAGCACCGCTTTCCCAACTAACTCCTATTAGCTTGACACGCCATTAGGATGGGTTTCGATAAAGGTAACTTGGTTCCCATCGAGCTGACATGTGTGGGTTTGCTCCACCGTACCGCCCGCGGGCTCGACACCTCATCGAACAGCTAACAGCTGGCTGGTAAGGTGGAGCATTGGTGGGTGGCGGGGATCTGCTTGTTGCGAGGCTTGTCGGGTCATCACCTTGTCGGCTCAACCTTGTCGGCAGGGGTTGCTTTGATGTTTCACCTTTGTTGTTGGTCTTCTTGATGCGCTCCTTGATCTCTCGAAGAGCTACTTCTTTTAACTTGGGAAATCTTTGTTGAAAATTTATCCTTCCCGAGGAAGCTGCTACTTGTCTGTGCATAAGTCAGGGTATTATAAATCCACGTTTAATACACCGACATGTACCTTGCCGTAGACGTCTTGGAGTACTTTGATTGCACCCTGACATACACGACGTCCAACTACAAGTTCCTCCATGTCTACCATCGCCATGGTGATGTGGTTTACGATCCAAGGAAGGATCTTTCCCAAGGTGGAGGGATGATGCGAGCATCCTACGGTCATGCCCATGGGCATGCCATCATCACCAGTGATAACGAGTGGACCAATGATGAGAGCTTGCGCATGTACCATTTGACATAAGGTGAACTCATTCCTTAGTGATTTCCCTTTGCATACATGCAAGACATGACTAATACCTCAAATGGATGTGCTATGCATGATCAAGAACCAAAGAGGAAGGTCATGGAGCAGCTAGGAGCAATGGACAAGAATGCGAGGAAGCAGGACACAAGGGGCAAGAGAAGGAGCGGCATGCTACAGGCACCGGACGTCCAACATGATGCAAACCAGCCGGCCAGAAGAACCACGGCTGTGGGACAGTACAACAGTCGGATGACCAACAAGGCACCGGATGTCTCACACACTTCAGCAACTGAACGACCGGCATAGACCGAAAATCTGATGCCAACCAACCAGAGAAGAAACGTCAGAACTCCGGCGCCCTCGGGACATTTGAACCCTCGCGAGTGACCGAACGGTCGACAATGTCGTACGCCCGAAATTGCATGTGCGCAAACCCTCGAGTTTTCACCCATGTATGCCTCTCTCTTCCCTAGACTTTAAATACCCCTTCGCTTGGACGAACTAGCATTAGCAAAGTGATAGCTCAGATCTAGAGAGAGCTTTTCTCATATCTACCACCTCTCCCATGGAGATCAAGGCCTCCATGTGAGAAGACGCCCTAGTAGGTATCAAGACCCCTTTCTAGGGAAGATCCATCTTGGATTCAATACCTCATCTCCCCATGGGATTTGGGATGAACCTTACCATGTATCCTTGTTTCCCTTTGTTGTTCGTGTACCTTGTGGATCTTGTGCGAATGTGAGTCTAGGGGATGCGTGATTGGACTTGTTCTTGAGTGTTCCGCTTGTGATTCTCCCTGTTCTTCCCCGTGTTCTTCATGGGTTCCCCCTCCAATTTGTGAAAGATCGCCAACTTGGGTTCCACCCTACATCAGTTAGTATACTCAAATAAATAAAAATATCTTTCTTCTGTTACCCCTAGTTTAAGGAATGGTTCTTCTATACTGATAAGTGGGGGTTCAGTATCCCTGAAGGTACGTGTAGTGGCTCTATCCAAAGCCACTGTCGTGCCATAAGGGATACATATCCCCATCTCTTTATATTCTTGTTTATCTTCTAAGAGTGAGACATTAACCAAACTCGTGTCTATCTCCTTGCGATCTAGTATCTTGTTGTCAAACTCCTGCAAAAGAAGAGACCACCATACATATCTAGGTTTTGCTTCATTATTGTCCAAAACCCGTTTTATTGCTTGACAATCTGTGTAGAATATGACTTTAGTGCGAGTGATGTAACGCCTGAAATTTTCACAAGCAAATATTACAGCCTACAATTCTCTATCATTTCTAGCATAATTCTTTGAGCTTCAGCAAGAGTGTGACTTGCATAATAAATAATATTGAACCTATTACCTTCTTGGCCCAGAATAGCACTTACTGCGTTGTTGTTAGTCTCACTCTCACATACCACTTCAAAAGGTTGATCCCAATTTTGAGATATGATGACAGGTGTAGTAAGTAAAGCTCGATTTAGCTTTCCAAAGGTGGTCCTGCACTCCTCATTAAACACGAAAAGTACCCTCTTCTGCAAAAGGTTAGTTAACAGTTTTGAGATACTGGAGAAATTTTTGATAAAGCATTTGTAAATCCAACATGCCCCAGAAAACTCCTTATTCCTTTTATGTCTCGAGGACACGGTATTTTTTATTGCATCTATTTTTGTGTCCCGGCACAATTCCTTCATTTTCCATGAAATGGCACCTCTCCCAATTCAGGAAAGGGTTAATGTCCTCACACCGCTGCAGAACTCTGTCAAGGTTGTGAAGGCAATCATCAAAAGATGTTCCATTGACTAAAAAGTCATGCATTAAAACTGCAATGATCTCCTCAACAAAATCAGCAAATATAGCATTCATACATCCCTGAAAAGTAGTGGGTGGGTTGCAAAGGCCAAATGGCATACGGTGATAAGACTATTGGGAAACGTAGTAGAAAACAAACAAAAATCGCGCTTACGCACACCCAAGATCAATATGAACATGCATAACGGGTTGGGATCACGATCTTTACCGTCACTAAGTTGTAGCGGAAGAAGAACGTGTCGCTGTAGATCATACTTGGAGTCCCTCGAACCGTTGATGAATGATCCTGTGAATCGCCCACTATCGGTCCCTCGAGCTGTAGACCGAAAGCACGACCTCTCTACTTTGTTGCAAGCATGCAACCTTCACGATCTGGTAGCAGTTCACCGTCCAGAGCTAATCATCGCTGGAGAATTAGAGAGAGGAGATTAGAACCACACGGGGTTTCTAATTATGAGGACAAGAGGATTAGCCTAGCTCTAATTATTCAACTACGACCAACTATAACTAGAAGAACTAGAGGAGGCTCCAAAACTTGTGTGTCTCAAAAGACAGAATCCTCTACTCCCTCCGTCCCATAATGTAAGACGTTTTTTGACTCTAGTGTAGTGACAAAAAACGTCTTACATTATGGGACGGAGGGAGTAGTATATATAGGATAGAGGGGAGAGGAGGGGTTGCCACCAAGGGGGAAGGATTCCCCCTTGGCGCACCGGCCTTAGGAGGAGAGGATGAATCCTCCCCCTCCTCCAATTCGGCCTTCTTCCTTAGGGAAGGAGGCACCTCCCACTTGGGCCTTTGTGGCTCAAGTTGCCTTCCACCTCTTGGCCTTTGTAGCCCAAGTTGCCTTCCATCGCGCGGAGCCGTCAATCTATGGGACAGTGCTACCCTTTTTAGTTCAGCAAGGGGGGTGAACTCAACGCAAAGAGAAAGAACAACAAGAGGCGCTGCGGTTTTTACCCACGTTTAGGCCGCTGAGAAGCGTAAAACCCTACTCCTGCTTTGGTGTATTGAATGTGCGTGTGCACAAGTACACAGATCGCCCTCGCCGGCATGGAGCAAAGAGAGGCTGCTACACAGGCATGTGTGTGAGGGGTTGCTATGGGTTCAACCCCTGTAAAGGTTACCCTGGCCGTCCTTTTATAGCTTAAGGGGTTACCAAAGTGGCAAAAGGATCATTACAGGGTGATTAGATAGAAACAATGCTTATCATACCTCACACTGCTAGTTAGGAAAAAATGCATTAAATGCATCGCTAGGTGTCGTGTGGAGGAGAAACCCCGACAAGAGTAGAGCACCACTTGCCCAACTAACCCCTATTAGCTTGACAAGCCATTAGAACGGGTGTCGATAAAGGTAACTTGGTTCCCATCGAGCTGACACATTCGGGTGTGCTCCACTGCATCGCCTGCAGCTCGGCTATTAATCGAACAACTAATAGCTGGCTGGTGAGGTGGAGCGCTGGTGGTTGGCGGGGATCTGCTTGCCGCGAGGCTTGTCGGGTCATCACCTCGCCTGCTCAACCTTGCCGGCAGGGGTTGCTTTGATGTTTCACCTTTGTTCTTGGTCTTCTCGATGCGCTCCTTGATCTCTCGAAGAGTTGCTTCTTTTAGCTTGGGATATCTTTATTGAAAATTTATCCTTCCCAGGGAAGCTGCTACTTGTCTGCGTATAAGTCAGGGTATTATAAACCCATGTTTAATACACTGACAGGAGCCCCCGGGCCTTGGCCACACGTGATGTCGGGCATCATTGGACGAGGCTCAAACAATGCATAGACGAAACAACGTTGACCTTGCTGGGATGATGCTATTGTTTTGAGACCGTCTTTGCTTCTTCATTAACCTGAACTTTGAGCTAACCCCTGGTTTCCTCATAGCGTCCTCGTCTTTTAAACAACTTCCATCGCGTGTGCCAGAAACCAGGGGCGTGTGTGTACGTGGGTAGGCACCAGGTTCGGTGTGGGCAGGCCCACGATCATGCGTGATTTGAAGTAACTGCCATCACTCCGTCCTTTACTGTGGCTCCTCCCCCTCCCACATGACGCGGATTAGGCTCGGGACGCGGAATTGGTGCAGAGGGGCAGTCGTGGTGGTGGTGCCTTGATCAGAGGAGCCAGGACGCCAGATTGGCAAGGCTGGGCAGCCGATGGAGTAAAGTGCCCGCTAGAAATTTAGGGTGTGGGATTGGTGGAGCGGGCGGTTGCCCTAGGGCAGTGGAGAGCCACCCATGCGCCTGTAACGCCCCGGATGTAACTTTCCATATTTGTAACTCCAACTCTTGCCATTTCCGGCTATGTGATATGATATTTTCCTTCGTGGTTGGGTTTTGTATTTCTTTTGCTTTTTGTTTTGTTCGTGCATTCATCTTTGCATCATTTGCATTGCATCATGTCATCATGCCACTAAATTTTGCAACTCAAATAAATTGAATGGATCTCTGATCCATTTAAATTGAGGGAAATGCACATGGTGATTTCTCTTTAAAACATATTCAAAGTCTCCTACTATTATTAGGGAGCTATATTAAAATATTCCATTAACTTTGGAATCACCATAACACACTTGCAATTCAATTCTCATGCCTTTTTGCTTCATGTTTGTTCTCCAAACTTTCTCCATAATTCTTTCTCCATTTATCGAGGCTCCTCCCAAATTCTCAACATTTACGGGCACTTCGAAATCCTCGTCCTTGTTCAGACCATTTGAATTAAATTCAAATGAATTTGAATTTAATTCTTGCAATCATGCTCACTTCTATTTTCTTGGGACAAACGCATTCTTTGTGAGTTCAGGAAAATAATCCCCTTGCCCAAATTCTTGTCCACTCATTTATTTTCTCTCCTTTTCTTTCTTTGCTTTTCTGTTTTTGGGAGAGATTTTCAGAAGAGAGAAAGATGCCAGCAACAACAGCCGACCAGGCCTCTGGCCTTTTCCCTCTCCGCAGTCTGGCCCAGCAGACCGAGGCCCAACCAGTAGCCCAGCCGCCCCACCTAAACCTATAACCCTAGCCCCTCACCACACTCTCTCCAGATCCCCATCTCTCCCTCTCGTTCCCGTGCCCACCGTCACACCCGCATCACGCCCGATCCCATCACCCGCTCGACCTCCTTCTTCGTCCCGATTGGCAACAGAAGCGCCACCGAGCCCTCGTGCCCATGAATGTCCTCCGCCGCCCGCCTCCGTTCGCTGGTGTCCCTCGCCGCGGGACCTTCCCTCGCAACGTTCCTATGCTTCCATGCCGCGCACCACCCAAGCCATGGCGATGTGCCGCCCTTGTCTCGCCCATGGCGACCACTGCAGTCGCTGCTCCGCGCCATCTCTGTCTTCCTCCTCGCCCGGTGCTCCTGCCCTTCTTTCGTGTTGTGCCTCTGCTCTGTCGTCGGGCTGCTGCCCTCCGCCGCGCCCATCCATCCTTCCATCTCCCTGTGCCGCGCCTCGACGACATGGAGGACCGAGCTTCGGCTGGGAGCAGCCGCAGCTACATGGCGCCCCACCTCCAAGCGGTCGCGCATGGCCGCCATGTCTCCACCGCCTCCTGCCTAGTCTGCATCCCCGTCGCTCCTCCTTGGCTTCTGCGTGGACCTCGTCGCCAAGACCCCAAGACACAGCCCCGGCCTCATGTACCTGTGCTGCACCACTATGACCCGCATGCCCTGTCCACCATAGTGGATGACCACGACGCCCCGCTGTCATCATGCACCTGTGATGGTTGTTGCTGTTTGACTCAAGGTTCGACTACGTTTTGCTGCCTCGACCAAGACCGCCAAGTACCACGACGCCCGGAGCTCTCGGATCCGCCAAGTTCGACTACCTTCGTGTGTACCTCTACCCTCGACCCCGTGGACGTCAAGTTCCTCGTCGTGACTTTAACATCTACGAAACGTGTACCACTACTTCCACTACCGTTGCGTGAAGGACTACTTCCACTACGACCCGTGAACGACTACTTCCCTAGACATTTTTGAACCGCCTCGAAACGCATGCTTCGAAGGTATACCCCGAGACGACAGCCTGTGAATGAATGCATGAGTGATGTATGAGATGCCCGTGTTTGCACCGTGTCCGAACTGTCGTTGCACGTTCCTCCTCGTTTGCCATGCCGTCGACCCGTGGGAACCCGGTTACCGGGAGCACCCCCACCATCTCTAGCATGCTCCGCACATCTGCACACTTCCTGTTGCATCTGTATCTTCATGAGCTACCGGAACTAATATGTTGCATGGCATCATTTTCGGATTCGTCGCCGTGACACCCTTTCTTTCCGCCACGGTGACAAATGCCTCGGATCTTGCTCATGTCAACATTTTCATAAAATTGCTTAAAACTTGCATATGTCATTCGCATCATGATAACAACATTTAAAATGTTTAAAATTGTGTTTGCATTAAATTGCTAAATGACATGAGGATTTACAGGGATTGTTGTTTGATGTTTCCGGCCTCATTTAAATTGCCTAAAATGTGTAGTTACTTATGCTTCGCCTCTTACCATGTTAACCAACATTTAATATTGACGTGTACCTAAACGAGAGTGAACTATTTATTTGAATGTGATGTCTCGTCAATATGCAACTCGTTACATATTGAGCTCCACTTAACTTGTAGTGTTGTTTGTGCACTTTGCCATGCCATGCCTCATTAAACCGGACATGCATCATACTTGATTGTGCATCATGCCATGATTATGCTTGTTGGTTTACCATGTTGTTTGCTTCTTTCCGGTGTTGCTTCTTCTTGATAGTTCCGGTCACGTTGCGTTTGTGAGGATCCGTTCGACTTCGTTGGTTCGTCTACTTCATGGATTCGATCTTCTGATTTCAGGCAAGATGACCATTACCCTTGATATCACTTCTATCTTTGCTTGCTAGTTGTTCGTTCTATCGCTATGTCGTGCTACCTACCACTTGTCATATCATGCCTCCCATATTGCCATGCCAAGCCTCTAACCATCCTTCCTAGCAAATCGTTGTTTGGCTAAGTTACCGCTTTTCCTCAGCCCCCTCTTATAGCGTTGCTAGTTGCAGGTGAAGATGAAGCTGGTTCCATGGTGGAACATGATGATGTTGGGATATCACAATATCTCTTATTTTAATTAATGCATCTATATACTTGGTAAAGGGTGGAAGGCTCGGCCTTATGTCTGGTGATTTGCTCCACTCTTGCCGCCTTAGTTTCCGTCATACCGGTGTTATGTTCCTTGATTTTGCGTTCCTTACGCGGTTGGGGTTATGGGACCCCCTTGACAGTTCGCTTTGAATAAAACTCCTCCAGCAAGGCCCAACCTTGGTTTAACATTTGCCACCTAAGCCTTTTTCCCTTGGGTTCTGCAGACTCAAGGGTCATCTTTATATTAACCCCCGGGCCAGTGCTCCTCTGAGTGTTGGTCCAAACTAGATCCCTTTGCAGCGCCACCTCGGGGAAACTTGAGGTCTGGTTTTAGTTGTACGGATTGCTCATCCGGTGTGCCCTGAGAACGAGATATGTGCAGCTCCTATCGGGATTTGTCGGCACATTCGGGTAGTCTTGCTGGTCTTGTTTTACCATTGTCGAAATGTCTTGTAACCGGGATTCTGATTCCGGTCGGGTCTTCCCGGGAGAAGGAATATCCTTCGATGATCGTGAGAGCTTGTGATGGGCTAAGTTGGGACACCCCTGCAGGGTATAAACTTTCGAAAGCCGTGCCCGCGGTTATGTGGCAGATGGGAATTTGTTATTGTCCGGTTGTAGAGAACTTTACACTTGACTTAATTAAAATGCATCAACCACGTGTGTAGCCGTGATGGTCTCCTTTCGGCGGAGTCCGGGAAGTGAACACGGTTTGGGTTATGTATGAACGTAAGTAGTTTCAGGATCACTTCTTAATCACTTCTAGCTTCTCGACTGTTGCGTTGCTTCTCTTCTCACTCTTATTTGCATATGTTAGCCACCATATTTGCTTAGTGCTTGTTGCAACTCCACCTCATTACCTCATCCTACCCATAAGCTTAAATAGTCTTGATCTCACGGGTTTTGAGATTGTTGAGTCCTCGTGACTCACATATACTACCAAAATAGTTGCAGGTGCCGATGATACCAGTGCAAGTGACGCAACCGAGCTCAAGTGGGAGTTCGACGAGGAACTTGGTCGTTACTACGTTTCATTTCCTAATGATCAGTAGTGGAGCCCAGTTGGGACGATCGGGGATCTAGCATTTGGAGTTATCTTCTTTTCATTTGTATTTGTCCGTAGTCGGACTATGTGTGTACTCTGAATGAGTATGTTTAATTAATGTATTGTGTGAAGTGGCAATTGTAAGCCAACTCTTTATCCCATTCTTGTTCATTACATGGGATTGTGTGAAGATGACCCTTCTTGCGACTAAACCACCATGCGGTTATGCCTCCAAGTCATGCCTCGACACATGGGAGATATAGCCGCATCGTGGGTGTTACAATGCCTTCCCCTATAAAAGGAGGGAGGGGTGGGGAAGCGATGCTCATCCATCTCCCCCTCCTTCATTCTTCTTGCATCTTCCACTACATGGCAAGAGGAAGAGGTCGTGCTTGTGCTTCTGCCGTGGAAGTGAGAGCTTCTCCTCGACACCAGGCCTCTGCTTCGGCTGCGGCTACGGAGGCCGCTCCAGCGCATGGGGCGGGGCCACAGGACGAGGTCGTGGTCGATGCGGTGCTCGTGGTCAAGGAGGTCGGACTGGAGCACTGGCGATTCTGCCTCCAGTGGCCCCGCCCCTAGCGGAAGGCCACACGGGGGACTTCATGGAGCTGCGTGACCCGCCGAGGAGCAGGCTACGACTCCCTCGCCCCTTCGCCAGGGTAATGGAGGTGGACCAGCCGCTCGAGTTGTGGTTGCACGTGAATGGTTGCCTCAATGGCGCCGTTTGGGTAGACGTAGAGTCCACTGCCAACAGCGTCATGTATCTCACCAGAGGGTGGAAATCCTTCGCTCGTGCCCGCTACCTAGCAGAGGGGTACTTCCTCCACTTCAAGTTGGTGGAGTCCGACGCATTCCCCATTGCTGCTTACTGGAGTTGATTGATTGATGCATTCGTTGCTAACTAAACCTGAGTGATTCCTTCGCTACTAAATGAACCTAACCTATTCCTTCACTGCTAGCTGAACCCGAGCGATCGATCGTTGTTGCTGCTTACTGAAGTCGATCAATCTAGCCCCCTGCGAGTCGTAGCCAGTTGGGTTGCCTCTCGATGAACAGTGCCCGTTGCTGCCATGCGCGCAATACATAGAAGAAGTCAAGACTTGCTTCGATCGAGCCCCTTGCGCAGGACGTGGTGAGTTGACCTAGCCTGTTGGTTGGCTATGGATGAATAGTTCCTGTTGCTGTCATCCGCTCATACGCCCCACGCCAGCCGATGGGGGTTGGATGAATGGGACCCCGTGGTAGTATAGGCGGTTTCTGCTGGATAAAGAGGACCCCGGGGAGGTCGACGCACCCTGGCCGGGTTGGGGTGAATGAACAGGACCCTGTGGAGGCTGGATGAACAGTAGTCGATGGAGGCTTAAGTCGATGGTGGATGAATAGTAGCTGGTGGAGTCCTGTTTTGCGGTACGCCACACCCCTCCCAATGAACAAGACCATGTTTCGAACGTAGGCGGTTGGCGAGAAGTCCGTTTCCTCTGTTTCGTGGTACGCCAGACCCCCCCGATGAACAGAACCCTGTTTGGACCATAGGCGGTCGAAGAGAAGTTCGTTTCATCCATTTTGCGGTACGCCACACCCCTCCTGATGAACAGGACCCCATTTCGACCATAGGCGGTCGAAGAGAACTCTGTTTCATCCGTTTTGCGGTATGCCACACCCCCAGCCGATGAACATGACCCCGTTTTGGCTGTACCATCCAAGCCGGTTGGCTCCTGATGAACATGACGCATTTCGACCACTCGGTTGCCTCCCGATGAACACGACGTTGTTTCTGTGTTCCGACCCAGTCGGTTGGCTGCTGATGAATAGGATGTCGTTGCTGTCGTACGTTGACTCACCATGTACACGAGCCCTGGCCATATGTATGCGTGAGTACGCGTTTGATACCCCACCCGTATGTACGTACATAGCCGTATTTATTTTCTTGCAGCATGGTTGTACGTATGAGTACACGATTTAGATGGGACTGCCTGAACTGGTAGTCGGGGCTCTACTACGACACGTGTTGCTCCTTGCTCAGCCACTATTCATCATTGGAAAGAGATCGATCAACCAATATGTACGTACATGTTTGCAACCAGACACAGAACATTACGTACGTTTTGACCTGGTGGGTCCCAACTGTCAGGGGGGTTAAGGAGGCACTTCCTTGCATGCGACGATATAGCTGGTGGGTCCCAGCTATTAGGGGGAGGAATCATTTTTTTCATATAATAAGGAGGCACTTCTTTGCGTGCAAAGATGTATCCGGTGGGTCCCAGCTGTCAGGGAGAGGAAACTTTTTTCTTTCTATTATAAAATGGAGAACATAAGTTGAGTTTGGCATTCTTATAGAAAAATAGAACTGATCTGTGAGTTGTCTTCAAAAAACAAACATAAGTTGGGTTGTTAATGTTATAAAACAAGCTAGGCTGGGAGGCCCAAAGGCCGGTTGATACCTGCTGGACCTAAAAAATAAGTTGAAACCTTCTAGATCAACTGTGTCTACATGTCGTGGGTTGCTCATGTTAAACAACAAAACCTAGGCTGGGCAGGCCATAGCCCAGTTGTTACTTGTTCGACCTCTGAAAAAATGATTACCTGCTAGGTCCTCGATGCCAGCCACCTAAAAAAGGGTCCGCGATGACGGTCTTCCTTTTAAATTTCTCTCGTTTATTGACTATGTTGACAATCTCAAGGGCCCCTCACGTCAACATACCATAAGGAGGAAGCATTTTTGCAATATATAAGGAGGCACTTGCTTGCGTACGACCATGGACCTGGTGGGCCTGACTGTCGGCCTCTCCACATACAGTCATCTCCCCATTCCTCTCGTTTGTTGACCATGTTGAGAATAATAGACGACAGAGCTACGGCGAGAGCACCAAGGCATAGGACGATATCGAAAACTAGGACCAGATTGAACCGGAGCTGAGGAAGACGCAATCGGAGGGGAGTATGATGGCTGAATGGTTCAGGTGCAGGGTGGGCCGGTGGAGCTGCCGCCGCTGGAGAATAAAAGGAGGTGTGGGGGAGTAGAAGGATGGCCTGGCCAGCACCATAGGCTAGGATGGGTCGTTGAGTCGTGTGCGGCAAGACCACTAGTCGTTGTAGAAAGAGGACGAAAGATTGAACAAAATAAAGAAATACAAATTGATAAGTGGTTGGTCCCAGATGTGTGTGTACGAGACCTGCTAGGTCTACCTGAGAAGGGGAATATGTTGGGAGGAAGGAGATTCAAAGCACACCAGCCGTTGGATTTCAATCTAATGACTGCCAAAAGGACTGGCACAAGAGGTATCAAACTTAACTTATTCTCATCGGTCTTGACCACAGATGACCACCCTGACACTACAAAAAAAAGATACATCCGTGACATTTTGGGCCGAATGAAAAAAAATATGTCATACTTATGTCACTTCTATGACGATAATTGTGACAAAACCCGGTATCATCATAGATGTGGTGGGGTCCTACTTCTATGACAAAAAATCATGACAGAAAATGGGCTTTTCGTCACGGCGGGCGTAGACGCAGCTGCATGACATTCTTTGGGCCGTCCATGACGGAAAAAACCGTGGTAGAAGCGAGGGCGAGGAAAATATCGGGGAGTTCCCGGTTACGGTGGCTGGTCGGGGGCCGAGCGATGCGCGTTTCTCTCATACGTATGCGCGTGTGTGCAAGGCGTTGGGCTCTAACTGAACCCGAGCGAGGCGTTGGGCTCTAATTGAACCCGAGCGATTGCACTGCAGGCTACGCGTTACTGAACCCGAGCGATTGATCGATCCCTTACTGTTAATTGAACCCGAGTGTGATTCATTCGCTACTGTTGCTAACTGAAGCCAATCGATGCTGCCTCTGGATGAACAGTGTGTTGTTGAGGGGGTTTGGATGAACAGTTACTGGTGGGGGGGTTGGATGAACAGGACCCCGTGGAGGGCTGGTTGAAAAGTAGCCGGTGGAGGGCTGGTTGAACAGTAGCCGATGGAGGGCTGGATGAACAGTAGCCTGTGGAGGGGTGGTTGAACAGGACCCCATGGAGAGGGCTGGTTGAACAGTAGCCGATGGAGGAGCGCGCGGTGGAGGCTGGATGAACAGTCGCATGTTGAGGCTGGAGGAGGTCGACGGTGGAGATGAACAGTATCCCGTGGAGTCCCGTTTTGCGGTACGCCACACCCCTCCCGATGAACAGGTGTAACACCCACGATGCGGCTATATCTCCCACGTGTCGAGGCACGACTTGGAGGCATAACTGCATGGTGGTTTTGTCACAAGAGGGGTAATCTTCACACAATCCCATGTACTGAATAAGAAAGGGATAAAGAGTTGGCGTACAATCGCCACTTCACACAAATAACAAGTTAAACATACATCATCCAGAGTACAATCAAGGTTCGACTACGGAACCAAAATAAAAGAAGACAACCCCAAATGCTAGATCCCCGATCGTCCCAACTGGGCTCCACTATTGATCAACGAAAATGAAACATAGTAACGATCAAGGTCCTCGTCAAACTCCCACTTGAGTTCGGTAGCATCACCTGCACTGGTATCGTCGGCACCTGCAACTGTTTGGAAGTATCTGTGAGTCACGAGGACTCAGCAATCTCACACCCGCGAGATCAAGACTATTTAAGCTTATGGGCAGGATAGGGTAATGAGGTGGAGCTGCAGCAAGCGCTAAGCAAAAATGGTGGCTAAACATACGCAAATGAGAGTAAGATGAGAAGTTATGCAACGGTCGTGAAGCTAGAAGTGATCCTGAAACTACTTACGTTCAAACATAACCCAAACCGTGTTCACTTCCCGGACTCCGCCGAAAAGAGACCATCACGGCTACACACGCGGTTGATGCATTTTAATTAAGTCAAGTGTCAAGTTCTCTACAACCGGACATTAACAAATTCCCATCTGCCACATAACCGCGGGCACGGCTCTCAAAAGTTTATACCCTGCAGGGGTGTCCCAACTTAGCCCATCACAAGCTCTCACGATCAACGAAGGATATTCCTTCTCCCGGGAAGACCCGATCAGACTCGGAATCCAGGTTACAAGACATTTTGACAACGGTAAGACAAGACCAGCAAGACCACCCGACTGTGCCGACAAATCCCGATAGGAGCTGCACATATCTCGTTCTCAGGGCACACCAGATGAGACATCCTACGAGTAAAATCAAACCTCAAGTTTCCCCGAGGTGGCCCCGTAGACTACTCGGTTCGGACCAACACTAAGAGAAGCACTGGCCCGGGCGGGGGTTAAAATAAAGATGACCCTTGAGTTTGCAGAACCCAAGGGAAAGGTATAGGTGGTAGGTAAGCAAATGGTAAAACCAAGGTTGGGCCTTGCTGGAGGAGTTTTATTCAAAGCAAATTGTCAAGGGGGTCCCATAACCCCAACCGCGTAAGGAACGCAAAATCAAGGAACACAACACCGGTATGACGGAAACTAGGGCGGCAAGAGTGGAACAAAACACCAGGCATAAGGTCGAGCCTTCCACCCTTTACTAAGTATATAGATGCAATAATTAAAATAAGAGATATTGTGATATCCCAACATAAACATGATCCAACATGGAGCAATCTTCAACTTCACTTGCGACTAACAACGCTATAAGAGGGGCTGAGCAAAGCGGCAACATAGCCAATCAACGGTTTGCTAGGAAGGTGGGTTAGAGGCTTGACAATGCAATATGGGAGGCATGATAAACAAGTGATAGGTAGCGCGACATAGCGATAGAGCGGACAACTAGCAAGCAAAGATATAAGTGATATCGAGGGTATGGTCATCTTGCCTGAGATCCCGCAAGGAAGAAGAACAAGCCCATGAAGAAGACAAACGGACGTAGATGAACGAATTCTCACAACTCCGGAACGAAACCGAAGCTAACGAGGGAAGCAAACTGGGAAGAAACAAACAACATGGTAAACACACAAGCATAAACATGGTATGATGCACAACCAAGGATGATGCATGTCCGGTTTAAAGAGGCATGGCATGGCAAAGTGCACAAACAATACTACAAATTAAGTGGAGCTCAATATGCAACGAGTTTCATATTGACGAAAGACCACATCAAATATTTAGTTCTCTCTCATTTATGTACCCAACAATATTAAATGTTGATTAACATGGCAAGAGGTAAAGCATAAGTAAACTAACTATTTAGGCAAGTTTAAATGAGGCTGGAACAACAAATAACAATTCTCGAAAATCCCCATGTGCATATTTCTAATTTGGTATTGTTCTGCCCTAAACCATATTTTAATGTTGTTAAACATGCAAAGTAGTGTCATCATGTTATTCTATGCATTTTTCTACCCCATTTACATGTAAAGTTTGTTTAAAATGGAGCTACGGTTATTTAGTTATGAAATAAATTATTTTAACATGCTATTTAAGCAAATTAATGCAAACAACAAGTTTAAACATTTTTAACATGGATGAGAGTTGCAAATTATAAAACTAGATGAAATCCTAAGCATTTTACATATATAAAGCATTTTAAACCGATGCACGGTTTGTTAGTTATTATATGCATGAACATGAGGGTTTTTCTGTAAAACTGCACTCTCTGAATAATTGGGCAAATTCGCAGACAGGGAAAAAAACATGCACTCGGCTGAATCTGGCTGGCCCAACATGCATAGGAGAGGCCGCTAGATCTGATGCTCACGAGGCCTCATGGGCCGGCTCGGTGGGGAGGCCGCTAGATCTCGATAAGGCCGCGGCCGCCAACGCGTAGGCGTAGACGAAGCGGCGAAGCCGCTGCCGCTTCAAGAATGTAAACAGCAGCACACCCATGTCGATGCAGAAAACGGCGGCAGCGGGACTTGGCGAAGGCGGAGAAGGTGCAAGGCTGGACCGGGCCGGAGCTCGATGTCGATGCCGAGGGGAACCGAATCCGAAGGGTGGTGCCTTGATCTGAAGAAGAGGACGGCGTTGAGCTCATTCCCGAGCAGAGGACGATGGCGGACTCAGCGCGAGCTCCCGGCGACGGGGTGTGATGCAGGGGAGGCAGACGAGGCGGCGGGGAAGCCCGGGACTGCAAGGGTGCGAAGACGACGACAGCAACGCGGTCGGCGAGCAGGGGAGGCCATGGCGTGGTGCTTGCCTCCTGCAGTTTCCTGGAGAGGACAGAGAGCAGATGAGAGAGGGAACCAGAGGAAGGAGAGAAAGGGAACCAGGGCGGCGCTCAACTGAGACGGCGACGGTTGAGATGCTCGGGACCCTCCTGGTCCAGATCGAGCGAGGCAGGAGGACTCGGGCTGCAGCCATGGTGCGAGAAGCTCCTGTAGGGAAAAGACAGGGAGAGAGATGGCATAAGCGAGAGAGAGACAGGGGGAAAAGGAGGATGGAAAGGAAAATAGAGGAGAGGGACGCGACGGTCCTACTGGTTGTCGGCGAGGAGCGGCTCGGGAGGCCTCGGGCACGAGGAGCGGGGCTGGCTCTCTGGTTGGTGGGAAGGATCGATGGCGAGAAGTGGCTGGGGCTGGTTGGCTCCGGTTGAATCGGGAGGAAATCCCAAGGAGGAAGGAGGTTGGTCGGATGGCTCGAATGGATCGGGCAAGATCCCGAGGATGGAGGAGATAGTGGGCGGCAACGGTGGCGGGGAGGATCTGAGGGATTGGACAACTAGGTCTAGGTCAGGCTGTTTATATAGCAAGTGGGTTTTGGCTAGGGTTGAATTGGACCCTCTGATTTAGATCGGACGATCAAGAAAAATAGGTATAGGATTTCAAAAGAGAAACCGAAGATGCTTCAAGGATGTTTGGGGATGATCCGGACCCAACGGTCACGACAGCCCGGTTCGGGTTCGAAGCAGCTTTCGGACGCGCACAAGAGGGGGTCTGAGAGAGGTCGACAAAGACAAAGGGGCCCGACGAAGGTGAATGGAGACGAAGCGAGAAGCGGCAACTACAAACGACTACAAGGTTTATGAAAACATGCAGATGCAATGCGTATGATGTCATGATGAAATGCAACAAACAAATAAAACACGCGGCGGCAACAAAATAACTGGGCGGCATCTGGAGCTCGGTCTCGGGGCGTTACAACACTCCTCCACTTACAAGAGATTCGTCCCGAGATCTAGGATGGCACCGGGGAGAAACGGAAGAGGAAGAGGTAAAATAAAGTTGCTTCTTTGACAGACGAGTGAAACCAAAGAACCTTGGGAGGTTGAACAAACTGAAAGAGAGAATACAAGGGAGATGAACGAGGTTGAAAACACTCCGTTAGACACGAGGAACAAGCAACATTATGAGAACCTTGTAGGTTGAAAGACATAAGAAAAGGGTTACAATGGACAAGAAGTACATGCAAGCACTCCGGTTGAAAAGAGATGCAAGACTTGATAAGATGAAAATAACTTGAGCAGAGGACACAACACTCCTGCTAAACGGATAAGCAAGGAAAAGAATATGATATTTACAAAATGAGATGATGGGTCGAAGAGAGGAACATCACAAAGCCTCTGGGAGAAATAAATAATAGAAGATAGATCCTTGGAATAAAATAATGGAGAAGAAAATGACAACTTGTACCACAATTTAATTTGGAAAGCATCCTTGCAAGAAGGTTAGAGCGGAGTTGTTGAAAAACCAACAATGAAAGGATATGATCCTCGTGGGCTTATGGAGACATCTCAAAACTTGAGGTGAAATTCTGCCACTAACGAAAACAATTGCTTGCTTGAGATCAACGAAGAGATAAAAACTTCTTCACCGAGATGGGAAGGAGAAGATTGGATCATTGATAAGCACCACAATAGCAACATTCCCAATGAAAGGCTTTAGGTGAAACATGACACAAGATAACTCCAACGAAGAGATTGGTGGATTTAAAATATCTCATTCTTGACAACATGTGAATCATGAAACACGAACTCAAATTGTCAAGAATGACATAACACCACCTCAAATGATAAGGTAGAACGAATTGTACTTCAGAATGCAAGATGAAGAATGCCTGGACTCCACGAAACAAAACATGTGTTGAACACCATGTTTATTTTAGAGTATAGCTTGGCGGATCTTAACTCCGAGAAAAATATTGAAGAACAATTGAAGAATGAAAGGAAACCTTGACGAACCACCATGTTGAGCCTTCGTGAGAACTCCGGTAATAAAAGGATGGTAAAAAGAAAGAGAAGTTAAGAACACAAGGTGAAGCCTTGCGATGATTTAGATGGAGCTTCATGACGATATGACCGCGGAAAATTTGAACTCCGGAAAAGAAAGATGAACAACTAGAAACCGAGAATGTGATCTGAAGGACAACTCCAGAGAGAAAGATGAATCACCTGGATGAACCAAGAATAAGAATTATGTTATGCATATCCTTCACCAATTTAGATTGATGACAAGCATCGGATTTGGCATAGTACTTATTCTCGTAGAAAGGATTAAGATAGATATAGTGCAAGCTTGAGAAGGTCTTCAACGAACCACCAGTAGGATTGAAACAACGAATAAATTAATATGAGGACATAGGAAAAGGAATCTTGAACAAACCGTCGTAAGAATTGAAAATGAAAGTAGCAAAGGCACAATTCACTGGGAAGAATTGAAAACGAATGAAGATACTTAAGGGGATTTAGATACATGAGAACGAAGAGATCATGAACTGATTAGAGGATATCTGAACGATGCACCGGTAAGATTTGGAGAACGAAACTTACACGCCGAGAATGAAGAATTATGACAGGATGGCCTTCGGAGGAAAGAATTGGAAACAACTCATGAAATGCTCCGGATGGTAAGAAAATAATTGTCACAATCAAAAACAATTATGAGAGGGTGGCATAAAACTAGAACCACGCATCTTCGGAAGAACGGGTAAGGATTTAAGAGGAACTCCTCTTCGGTCTTCAAAATCCGAGAATGAAGACGAGAAACACCACCATGAATTGTTGAGGCACTCCGTAATGAAAAGCAGAAAGGTTGAACCAACGACGAAAAGAATACGAAAGTGAACTTGGAGGATATATTTGACTGATGATAATTCATTCTTACGTCAAACTTTGAAATGAATTTGAGAATAACTCTGGAAAGAATTAGAAGAGTCAGGTAAGATCCTGGAAAAAGACCTGTGGGTTAGGGCCCACTCAAAAGAAACATCGTTGAACGATCTAAACGATAGATTGCGCCGGTTGAGATAAATGGCTTGAATAAGGTAACAACCTCAAAATAGCTTGAAAGGAATAAGAATGGAAACTGCGAATCTTCTGAGATGTCTTCAGCACTTCAGATACAAGAATTGCAATGTTAGTGATCAAGAGATGCTTGGATAAGAACTTCCAACACAAGAAGGCATTTGAAACAAGGAAAGGGATATGATCAACACGAAAATCTTGAATTGGATCCATCGGAGAGAATATGAGGATGAAGAATGGCAAACTCGAAACTTAATTAGCATCTTCACGATAAATCCCCGGATCGAACTTGAAAGAAAAAGGATGAAGAGACTTCACATGAATAAAATGGATGGTTGGTTTGATATCCCTGAGTCCTTGAAGAAAAGGGTGGGAGGGCGGGAAAACAAAGGCAACTTGGGTGGATGGAACGAACACTGTTGAGAAAACTGATAATTGATCCTGCAAATGTGGAAGGGATCGGCTTCACTTGAAGAGAAGCACACCGGTTGAAAAGGTTTGACATGACAATCTCAATGATCAAGAAGGATTAGAATTCACAAAGAAATATGAGAACACCGCTTAGAAAAGGTATGAATCACACTTGACATCGAAGCAACTCGAATACCACAACAAAAACAAAACAAGGATTTGACTTGCAGAATAAGCCGGAAACAAACATATGATAGACCCCATATCGTATCATGTGTCTGTTGGACAGATCTCCTACGAGATACTTAAATTCCCACCTAAAAACTCCCAAAACTTTCTGGTTATGCAATCTGGTGTTGGGGATACAGGGGAAGCATAATATCACACCCAAACTAACAATCCCTACATCCAGCTGTATCCATCCGTCAACACATAACCAAGAAAACTCCGGAAATCGTGTACCTCAACCTTCGAAAAGCATACGTTATACGAGCTATGGAAATACTCCTGAACTCCCGCCTCAGTACTGGGTGGCGTCGAGGTTATCTCACCAAAAACTGCATAAAAGAGATTTTCGATGCCGGCGAAACTCAGGTATTCCGGAACTGCAACGATAAAATTGTGACGACAACACCTCGGAGCTCAACTCCCCGGGACACTGCCACAACCCCTAAATGTCAGGAGGCACCAAGAACAATTTTCTCGTCACAAGAATATCGGAACGATTCCAAGATACCCGCATGATCCTAAATTTTTTTAGTGAAATTTGAGGAGAGGAAAGTCAAAACATCTATGTCAGGAGGCCTCACCAGAGCGACGAAGGGACTGAGGAGTAAAAAGAATCCTACTCTCCGGTATATATAATCCTAAGACTCAAAACATTTTTGTTCCAGACTCAACAATGTCAGCGATTCGATCAAGCAGGGGGTTCCTAAGTCGGGGATGGCTTTGATTACCAACTTGTAACACCCACGTTGCAGCTATATGTAGGATCGAAAGTATGTCTAGAGGGGGGGTGATTAGACTACTTGACCAAATAAAAATCTAGCCTTTTCCCAATTTTAGTTGTTGGCAGATTTTAGCAACTTTGGACTAGTCAAGCAATCTTAACACAATTTAAGCAAGCATGCAATGAGTATATGAGCAGTGGAAAGTAAATCATGCAACTTGCAAGAATGTAAAGTGAAGAGTTTGGAGGATTCAAACGCAATTGGAGACACGGATGTTTTTGTCTTGGATCCGATAGGTGGTGCTATCGTACATCCACGTTGATGGAGACTTCAACCCACGAAGGGTAACTGTTGCGTGAGTCCACGGAGGGCTTCACCCATGAAGGGTCCATGAAGAAGCAACCTTGTCTATGCCACCATGGCCGTCGCTCACGAAGGACTTGCCTCACTAGCGGTAGATCTTCAAGAAGTAGGTGATCTCCTTGCCCTTACAGACTCCTTGGTTCAACTCCACAATCTTGTCGGAGGCTCCCAAGTGACACCTAGCCAATCTAGGAGACACCACTCTCCAAGAATTAACAAATGGTGTGTTGATGATGAACTCCTTGCTCTTGTGCTTCAAATGATAGTCTCCCCAACACTCAACACTCACTCACACCAATTGGAATTGGTGGAAAGAAGATTTTAGTGGAAAGCAACTTGGGGAAGGCTAGAGATCAAGATTCATATGGTAGGAATGGAATATCTTGGCCTCAACACAAGTGTAGGTGGTTCTCTCTCAGAAAATGTAGGTTGGAAGTGTAGGTTCATTCTGATAGCTCTCACTTCGAATGAAGAGCAGGTGGAGGGTATATATAGCCTCCACACAAAATCTAACCGTTACACACAACTTGCCAAACTCGGTGGGATCGAATTGATAAACTCGGTCGGACCGATTCAACAAATCTAGTGACCGTTAGGATTTTCGGTGGGACCGACATCCAACTCGGTAGGACCGATATGGTTAGGGTTAGGGCATAACGTAATCTCGATGAGACCGATTACAGAAACTCGGTGAGACCGATTTTGGTAATAAGCTAACCAGAGAGTTGGTCAGGTAAACTTGGTGGGACCGATTTGCTCATTTCGGTGAGATCGAAATATTACAAAAGGGAAACAGAGAGTTTACGTTGCAATCTCGGTGGGACCGGTCGCTCATCTCGGTGGGACCGAAACGTTACGAAGGGAAACAGAGAGATTACAACTCCATCTCGATGAGACCGAGATCCCTATCGGTGAGACCGATTTGCCTAGGGTTTGTGGGAGTGGCTATGACAACTGAACTCGGTGGCGCCGGATAGAAAGAATCGGTAGGGCCGAGTTTGACTTTTGGTTTAGGTTAAATGTGGATGTGAGAAAGTAGTTGAGGGCTTTGGAGCATATCACTAAGCATTTTGAGCAAGAGCCTCATTAAGGAACACCTCATCCCTCCTTGATAGTATTGGCTTTTCCTATAGACTCAATGTGATCTTGGATCACTAAAATAGAAAATGTAGAGTCTTGAGCATTGAGCTTGAGCCAATCCTTTTGTCCTTAGCATTTTGAGGGGTCCACTTTTCTCACCCATGCCATGCCAATCATTGAGCTTTCCTGAAATATTAATCTTGAAATAGCATTAGCTCAGTGAGCTATATGTTGTTAGGAATTACCAAAACCACCTAGGGATAGTTGCACTTTCAATCTCCCCCTTTTTGGTAATTGATGACAACATATAGATCAAAGCTTCGACAAATGATAGTAAGAGTGAAAGACATCATTGCTTTGAGAAGTATGTGATAAGCAAGAGCTCCCCCTAAATTTGTGCATAGTTTAAGATTTGCTTTGGACTGCAAATGCACAATGAGTTAGGATCATAGGTTACTCTTCCATGTCACATACATCTTGGTGGAGCGCTCAAAATGATAATAATTAAATACATGCACTCATCACCAAGCAAAGTGAATGATAATAAAAGGATAATGTCATCCGACAAGCATTAAGGTAGCATATGATCAAACACATGATCATCCAAGTATCACACACAAGCATAAAGTATCTCAAACAAGCAAATGACAAAGTTCGACCACCAAAAAAAGCAAGAGAGAACAAAAAGCAACACTCTCTCTCGAAGCCTATGATCTATACATTTTCTCCCCCTTTGGCAACAAGTTACCAAAAAGTTCATAAAAAATGCATAGTTCTAGATCGACTCTCAGGCTTGGTCTTCAGGTGGTGGTGTAGATAGAACTCTAAGGACGAAGGCATCAGTCGATGTAGATGGAGCTGGAGGAGTAGATGCTGGAGCTGGTGGCACTGAAGCTGTAGCTGGTGCAGATGAAGTTGCTCTGGTGTCTGTAACAGGCATAGCAGCAGATCTCTGACCTCTGGGCACTCTAGCAAAAGCATCAGTGGTTGTCTTGCCCTTCTTCTCCTGCACTTCTTCCTGAAGTTGCTCAACAACAGACTGTATCTCAGTGACCTTCACATCTAAATCATAGAACTTCTGCTCCATGATCCTATCTAGGCTCTCTTGGTTTTGAGTCAGGGTGGCCAATCCCTTCTCAATCCTCAGAGTGGAGGCAATCAAGTAGCCAAGCTGATCTTGCTTGCCCTTCAGAAGATACTGAGATGCCTCATCCATGGTTGGCATCTTTGCAGCTTTTTCAGTCCTTGCCTTCTCCCTCTTTGCTTGTGCTTGCACAGAAGATGGTTCATTTTCATCCATGACCACAGTGTTGTCCTCAAAGTCTGGGTAGATGGGCAAGTGCTCCTTGTCCAAGAGATATGTGCCAGTGCCCATCTTGGAGTTGATCGACTCCTGGATCTGTGGGGCATACACACAACTTCTCTTCTGATCTGAAGTTGTTCTCTTAATGGTTTCCACAATTAGGCTCATGACTTTGAACTTCTGTGGGACATAAAATATGTGTAGCAAGTTGATGGAGTGTCCTCTGATCATTCTGTGATCACCTGACTTGGGAAGAAGTGTGTGCCTGAGGATCCAGTTGATTGTAGGCAGACCAGATAGCAAGTGTTTCACTGAACCAAATTGGTGAGTCTCAAGATCTGCATCTGGAATCTCCTTGTACATGATAGCCATTGAGTTGTGATCCTTCTTCTTCTTGGCATAGACATCCAAGTCATCTTCTTGTTCTTCTGGGGCATTGATCAACTGAGCCCATTCTTCAACTGTTGACTGGTACCTGGTACCTTCAGACATCCAGACAATTTTTCCATCTGGGTAGAAATGAGTTGTGGAGTAGAACTGCATAATAAGCTCATCATTCCATTTTGTGAGCTTCTGAGCCACAAACTTATCAACTCCACAAGCCTTGAAACTATCATAGACTCCATGATAGTGTTCTTCATTCTCCTTGATGTATTCCTAGTTCACCCATCTCATATCACAGACTATAGGCTTCTTGTCAAGCAGAATTGTCTCATAGAAGTCCTGTTGTTCCTTAGTGTGGAATCTATAGTCCACAGAGTTCTTCTCCTGGTGGCATATGGATCAGACTCTCTCCATAGTCTCAATCCTGAATCCTTTCTGATTTTCATGTTTTCAGCTACTGGATGAGCATCGTTGTGATCTGGAATTTTGGGCTTCAACTTCCTCAAGACATGTGACTCATCTTCTTCTTCTTCCATTGTAGCTTCAGGCACTGGGCCTTGTTCTTCTCTGCTGCTGGATGTTCCTGGTGCTCCTATTGGGTGCAGTTTTGGGTTTTGGAGCTGGAACAGCAGTCTTGAGAGCAGCTTTGTGCTTGGATGGAGCAGCCCCTGATTTGATAGCATCTCCCATAAGCTTCTGAGTCTTAGGTGCTGGTGCAGCATCCTCTTCCTCTTCCTCTTCAGAGTCTCTCATCATAGAGGGCTTGCCATGAACTCTTGCAGTGGTCTTCTTGACCCTCTCTTTCCTTTTCTTGCCATCTCCAGTTTCCTTGGGTTCAAGAGTGAACTCCATTGTTTCTCCTGTGGCAACTTTCCTTGGCTAAGACATTGGCTGTCTTCTTGCTGGAGCCTTTGTCTTCCTTCTTGGCTTAGTTGCAGCAGCTGTGCCATACTCCTTTTTCAGCACTTTCTTCTTCGAGGTGGCCTCTTCCTCATCGTACCACATAGTCCTCATCCTCGAATCTGAGGTTCTCTTCTTCTTGGCCCCGTGGCTGCCTTAGGTAAGTTGCCGGGTGTGCTCCTGCTTCCATCATCGAGCTGCTAGAGGGACTAGTGCCCTCACTCATGTGAACTTGCTCCTCGGACTTGTTACATTGTCACTCTGATCGACATGATGCAAACACTGACAGCTGACCCTGTGAATAGATTATAGATGAGGTAGATTGGATGAGCATCACAAAGTGCAGAGGTTTTTGCAAAAATGAATCAAAAACTTAGTTTTAGTTTTCCACAAAAAGCATTTCGGATCTACCGATTTGAAATCTCGGTGATACCGAAGCAACTTTTGGAACCTAAACCGATGAACTCGGTCAGACCGAGTCACAGTTCGGTGGCATCGAGACTGCTAGGGTTTTACAAAGACTTGAACCCGGTCACACCGATTTGCAATTCTCGGTCAGACCGAGAATCACATGTGCAATGGCCTTAGCCAAATCGGTGGAACCGATTTCAACAACTCGGTTGGTCTGAGATGGTTTCGGCGGAAACCTAACACTAAATTTTCAATCCATATCTAAACTACAGAGTGATTTCGCTGGATAGAGTGATTTCAATCGTGGCAAGATACATGGCAAAAACATTGTGCTAGGAATCAGAGTGAGATTGGCACAAAGATCAAGTCCATACCCTAAGTGCGGCGATGGACTTGCTACGGCGGCAACGGCGGAGACGACTCCCGTTGATGGCGGCGGAGACCAGCGGCGGGAGGCAGCTGACGATGAGGAGGACGATACGGAGACCCAGGGAGGCAGAGCAGGCTGAGCGCGGGCGAAGGGGTTCGGAAAAATTTCCAAATTTTGGCCCGGGGATACATATAACCTGACCCTGTCGGTGTGACCGAGTGGAACGACTCGGTGGCACCGAGATGCATAACTGCAAGCAGTTACAGCAACTCGGTGTGACCGAAACATTCAAATCGGTTGCACCGAGATTGAAAACCTAGATCGACTTAGTGATCTCGGTATGACCGAAATGGATGAATCGGTCAGACCGAAACGCACAAAGAAGTTTTGGAGGTTTAAGTCTATGGCGAATCGGGGACTCCGAGTGCTCCTCACATAGAGCGGTTCGAATCTGACTTGATCAAACTTTGTGATGTAGCATGAATAGAGTTTGAGATGAGAAAAGCATAGATAGCTAGAGAAGGTTCTTAGGCATTCTTGTCCATCCACTTGGCAAAAGAAAACAAAACCAAACAATCAAAACAACAAGTGGATGTCCTCGAATGAGTAAATTATGCAACCAACATGCTCACACAATAAAATGGCAAATGAAATATGTGGCAAAGCATGCACAACCAATTCTAGCATCTATCAAGCAATTGGCGATGACTAGGTCATCTATATATGAGTATATTGACTTAGGAGTCAAATGAGAACATTTGATCATAGGTCATACTCATCGTTTAAGCACAAGTGGGGTTACCACTTTTACATAAAGCATTGTTGTGTTCACGTCATTAGAGTTTCTTTAGCTCAATTCTTAGAGTAAAGCTCCCCCCAGATGTGAGATCCCCCTTAAGAGGGATGAACTAACCTTGGGTTTTGTCGATGATGACTTCATGTAGGTGTTGAAGATGTGGATGCTCAATGTTGATGTAGATCATTTGGAGCAATCCTCTGGAGTGAGTTGCACTTTCAATACCTACACGGGTTAGTCCCACAAGAAACAAACAAGGATATCCATAGACATAGAGTGATGCACACACAAGATGATGTCTATGAAAGCATTAGGTTACCTTTTCCCTTGTCTTACCAACAAGAGGGTTTGTGACTCCTTGAACTAGTGCAAGATGTGGAAGTTGATTGCACTTGTTCTTGCCAAAATGATAAGAGTGAAGTATGTTGGCGGAGTCACCCTCAGGAACTCTCTAGTTCTTCTTCTTCGGGATCCACACCATCTTGATGGGAATCCTCGGAGTTGTAGTTGTACTTGTCAAAGTAGAACTTGATGTAGTCTTGGGAACCCAATTGACCAAGGCCTTAGGAGCTTCTTCAAATGCATCAATTTCCTCTTGAAGCTTATCCTTGCCTTTTTGCTTGTGGTCTTGTGGTGGAAGATCATCTTGAGCTTGTGTCCCTTTGAAGGAAGTAGGATCATACTTCTCTTGTTGAGGAACAAACTTCGTCTTGGGGTATTGATCTTCTTCCCACTCAACTCCATTGGCATTGAAATTTCGTTCAAAACCAACACTTTGGTTCTTCCGGTGCCTTCCTTGCTTGCGTACAATTTCCTCGAATTGCTTACTCCCGGCAAGGCTCTTGTAAACACCTTTCTCTATAATTCCCTTCAATAAGCTATTTTCTTGCTCAAGTGTAACTTGGCTAAGAGAATCATTAGTGGAATGAAGAGAACAACTAGAAGCAACAACATTGGATTTAGCATGATTATTGTTACTACTAGAGGAAGAATCTTTCTTGTTCTTGTTACTAGACTTGACTTGAGGCATGTAAGTGGATAAGAGTAAACGCTTGGCAATGTAAGAAGAACTTTTCTTGTGAAGATCATCATTGATTGCCTTTAAGAACTCATGCTCTTGCTCAAGATTGAGCTTCTCAAAACGTAATTTCTCATGAGTCCTTAAAAGTTCTCGATGATCTCCTAAGATAGTTTCATGAGATAACTTAAGAGTGTTTAGTTCTTTAGTTAGAGACTCAATCTTCTCCTTATCATTGTCATTCGTTTCATCTTGATTAGCATGATTAATTGACGTTTCATCATAGTATTCATCACTAGAGTTGTCAACAAGTAAATCATCATCACCTAACAAGTTATCTCCATCACTATTGAAATCAACATACTCGGGATGTGTTACCTTTGGACCTTTGGCCATGAAGCATCTTCCAATTCCTTCATTTGGTGAATCAAATATGTTGTAGGAGTTGGTTGACACAAGTGCTAGACCGGCAACACCTTCATCTTGAGTATATTCGGAGTCGGAGTGATAGCTTCTCTCGGAGTGATTGTTGGAGTCGGAGCCGGATACCCACTCACCAACATGAGCTTGATGTCTTCTTTTTGTGTAGCTCCTTGATGACTTTCCCTTTCTTTCCGAATCCTTGCTTCTTCAGGATGTTCTTCGTTCATAATGATCATCTCTACTCCTTCTCTCTCTTGATGGTGATTCTTCTCTTCTACTCCTTCTTTTGGGAGAATCTTCTCTTCTTTTGTAGGGGGTCGTACACTCATTGGAATAGTGTCTGGGTCTTCCACAATTGTAACAGTTTCGCTCTCGACTAGAAAATCTTTTGTCATTGTAGGACCTTGACTTGGAACTTCTCTCTTTGCTTCTACTCTTGTAGAACTTGTTGAAGTTCTTCACCATTAGGCTCAATTCTTCATTGAAGGTTTGTTTCTCACTTGATGATGTGGGAGCTTCACATGAGGCTTTGTAAGCACCACTTGACTTATTATGGAGCTCCTCCTTATCCTTGAGTGACATCTCATGAGCAACAATTCTTACAATGACTTCCGTTGGCTTGAGATCTTTGTAATTTGGCATCATTTGGATCAATGTGCATACGGTATCATATTTTCCGTCCAAAGCTCTTAGGATCTTCCTGATGATGAATTTGTCGGTCATCTCTTCACTTCCTAAGCCGGCAATCTCATTTGTGATAAGAGCAAGCCTAGAGTACATTTCAGCGATACCTTCACCATCCTTCATTTTGAACTTGTCAACTTGACTTTGAAGCACATCCAACTTGGATTCCTTGACGGAGTCGGTACCTTCGTGCATATCAATCAAAGTATCCCAAATTCCCTTTGCATTCTCAAGATGGCTGATTTTGTTGAATTCTTCGGGGCACAATCCGTTGAAGAGGATATCACAAGCTTGAGCATTGTATTGCAGCATCTTCAACTCTTCCGCGGTAGCTTCACGGTTCGGTTCTCTCCCATCAAAGAATTCACCTTTGAAGCCAATACACACAATAGCCCAAACGGCGGGGTTATGTCCAAGAATATGCATTTTCATCTTATGCTTCCAACTAGCAAAATTAGTACCATCAAAGTAAGGACCTCTACGGTGGTAATTTCCCTCGCTAGAAGCCATACTCTCCTAGGTTGTGAAACCAAGGCTATGACTACCAAAAGCTATGGAAATCAAAGAAAATGGAGACCAAAGCTCTGATACCACTTGTAGGATCGAAAGTATGTCTAAGGGGGGGGGGCTGATTAGACTACTTGACCAAATAAAAATCTAGCCTTTTCCCAATTTTAGTTCTTGACAGATTTTAGCAACTTTGGACTAGTCAAGCAATCTTAACACAATTTAAGCAAGCATGCAAAGAGTATATGAGTAGCGGAAAGTAAAGCATGCAACTTGCAAGAATGTAAAGTGAAGGGTTTGGAGGATTCAAACGCAATTGGAGACACGGATGTTTTTGTCGTGGTTCCGATAGGTGGTGCTATCGTACATCCACATTGATGGAGACTTCAACCCATGAATGGTAACGGTTGCGCGAGTCCACGAAGGGCTCCACCCACGAAGGGTCCACGAAGAAGCAACCTTGTCTATCCCACCATGGCCGTCGCCCACGAAGGACTTGCCTCACTAGCGGTAGATCTTCACGAAGTAGGCGATCTCCTTGCCCTTACAAACTCCTTGGTTCAACTCCACAATCTTGTCTGAGGCTCCCAAGTGACACCTAGCCAATCTAGGAGACACCACTCTCCAAGAAGTAACAAATGGTGTGTTGATGATGAACTCCTTGCTCTTGTGCTTCAAATGATAGTCTCCCCAACACTCAACTCTCTCTCACATGATTTGGATTTGGTGGAAAGAAGATTTTAGTGGAAAGCAACTTGGGGAAGGCTAGAGATCAAGATTCATATGGTAGGAATGGAATATCTTGGCCTCAACACAAGTGTAGGTGGTTCTATCTCAGAAAATGTAGGTTGGAAGTGTAGGTTCGTTTTGGTAGCTCTCACTTTGAATAAAGGGCAGGTGGAGGGTATATATAGCCTCCACAGAGAATCTAACCGTTACACACAACTTGCCAAACTCGGTGGGACCGAATTGATAAACTCGGTCGGACCGATTCAGCAAATCTAGTGACTGTTAGGATTTTCGGTGGGACCGACATGCAACTCGGTAGGACCGATATGGTTAGGGTTAGGGCATAACGTAATCTCGGTGAGACCGATTACACAAACTCGGTGAGACCGATTTTGGTAATAAGCTAACCAGAAAGTTGGTCAGGTAAACTCGATGGGACCGATTTGCTCATTTCGGTGAGACCGAAATGTTACAAAAGGGAAACAGAGAGTTTACGTTGCAATCTCGGTGGGACCGATCGCTCATCTCGGTGGGACCGAAACGTTATGAAGGGAAATAGAGAGATTACAACCCCATCTCGCTGAGACCGAGATCCCTATCAGTGAGACCGATTTGCCTAGGGTTTGTGGGAGTGGCTATGACAACTGAACTCGGTGGCGCCGGATAGAAAGAATCGGTGGGGCCGAGTTTGACTTTTGGTTTAGGTTAAATGTGGACATGAGAAAATAGTTGAGGGCTTTGGAGCATATCACTAAGCATTTTGAGCAAGAGCCTCATTAAGAAAAACCTCATCCCTCCTTGATAGCATTGGCTTTTCCTATAGACTCAATGTGATCTTGGATCACTAAAATAGAAAATGTAGAGTCTTGAGCTTTGAGCTTGAGCCAATCCTTTTGTTCTTAGCATTTTGAGGGGTCCACTTTTCTCACCCATGCCATGCCAATCATTGAGCTTTCCTGAAATATTAATCTTGAAATAGCATTAGCTCAATGAGCTATATGTTGTTAGGAATTACCAAAACCACCTAGGGATAGTTGCACTTTCACTATATCTCCCACGTGTCGAGGCACGACTTGGAGGCATAACCGCATGGTGGTTTTGTCGCAAGAGGGGTAATCTTCACACAATCCCATGTACTGAATAAGAAAGGGATAAAGAGTTGGCTTACAATCGCCACTTCACACAAATAACAAGTTAAACATACATCATCCATAGTAACGATCAAGGTCCTCGTCGAACTCCCAGTTGAGTTCGGTAGCATCACCTGCACTGGTATCATCGGCACCTGCAACTGTTTGGAAGTATCTGTGAGTCACGAGGACTCAGCAATCTCACACCCGCAAGATCAATACTATTTAAGCTTATGGGTAGGATAGGGTAATGAGGTGCAGCTGCAGCAAGCGCTAAGCAAAAATGGTGGCTAAACATACGCAAATGAGAGTAAGATGAGAAGCTACGCAACGGTCGTGAAGCTAGAAGTGATCAAGAAGTGATCCTGAAACTACTTACGTTCAAACATAACCCAAACCGTGTTCACTTCGCGGACTCCGCCGAAAAGAGACCATCACGGCTACACACGCGGTTGATGCATTTCAATTAAGTCGAGTGTCAAGTTCTCTACAACCGGACATTAAAAAATTCCCATCTGCCACATAACCGCGGGCACGGCTCTCGAAAGTTTATACCCTGCAGGGGTGTCCCAACTTAGCCCATCACAAGCTCTCACAATCAACGAAGGATATTCCTTCTCTCGGGAAGACCTGATCAGACTCGAAATCCCGGTTACAACACATTTCGACAATGGTAAAACAAGACCAGCAAGACGACCCGACTGTGCCGACAAATCCCGATAGGAGCAACACATATCTCGTTCTCAGGGCACCGGATGAGACATCCTACGAGTAAAACCAAACCTCAAGTTTCCCTGAGGTGGCCCCGCAGTCTACACGGTTCGGACCAACACTTAGAGAAACACTGGCCTGGGGGGGGGGGGGTTAAAATAAAGATAACCTTGTCTGCAGAACCCAAGGGAAAGGTATAGGCGGTAGGTAGGCAAATGGTAGAACAAAGGTTGGGCCTTGCTGGAGGAGTTTTATTCAAAGCAAACTGTCAAGGGGGTCCCATAACCCCAACCGCGTAAGGAACGCAAAATCAAGGAACATAACACCGTTATGACGGAAACTAGGGCGGCAAGAATGGAACAAAACACCAGGCATAAGGCCGAGCCTTCCACCCTTTACCAAGTATATAGATGCATTAATTAAAATAAGAGATATTGTGATATCCCAACATAAACATGATCCAACATGGAGCAATCTTCAACTTCACCTGCAACTAACAACGCTATAAGAGGGGCTGAGCAAAGCGGTAACATAGCTAACCAACTGTTTGCTAGGAAGGTGGGTTAGAGGCTTGACATGGCGATATGGGAGGCATGATAAACAAGTGATAGGTAGCGCCACATAGCGATAGAGCGGACAACTAGCAAGCAAAGATAGAAGTGATATCGAGGGCATGGTCATCTTGCCTGAGATCCCACAAGGAAGAAGAACAAGCCCATTAAGAAGACAAACGGACGTAGACGAACAAATTCTCACAACTCCGGAACGAAACCGAAGCTAACGAGAGAAGCAAACCGGAAAGAAGCAAACAACATGGTAAACACACAAGCATAAACATGGTATGATGCACAACCAAGGATGATGCATGTCCGGTTTAAAGAGGCATGGCATGGCAAAGTGCACAAACAATACTACAAATTAAGTGGATCTCAATATGCAACGAGTTGCATATTGATGAAACACCACATCAAATATTTAGTTCTCTCTTGATTATGTACACAACAATATTAAATGTTGATAAACATGGAAAGAGGAGAAGTATAAGTAAACTAAATATTTAGGCAAGTTTAAATGAGGCCGGAACAACAAATAACAATTCCGGAAAATCCCCATATGCATATTTGGAATTTGGTACTGTTCTACCCTAAACCATATTTTAATGTTGTTAAACATGCAAAGTAGTATCACCATGTTATTCTATGCATTTTTCTACCCATTTACATATAAAGTTTATTTAAAATGGAGCTACGATTATTTATTTATGAAATAAATCATTTTAACATGCTATTTAAGCAAATTAATGCAAACAACAAGTTTAAACATTTAACATGGATGAGAGTTGCAAATTATAAAACTAGATGAAATCCTTAGCATTTTACATATATAAAGCATTTTAAACCGATGCACGGATTGTTAGTTATTATGTGCATGAACATGAGGGTTTTTTTTGTAAAACTGCACTCTCTGAATAATTGGGCAAATTTGCAGACAGGGAAAAAACATGCACTGGGCTGAATCTAGCTGGCCCAACATGCACAGGAGAGGCCGCTGGATCTGATGCTCACCAGGCCTCATGGGCCGGCTCGGTGGGGAGGCTGGACGCGGCTGGGCTCGAGAAGGCCAGGTGTTCGGCCACCGCGTGGGCGAGATTTAGCGGCGAGCTTGCTGCTCAAGTCAAGAATAGAAACAGCAGCACACCCATGGCGATGCAGAAGGCGGCGGCAGCGGGACTTGGCGAAGGCGGGGAAGGCGCAAGACTGGACCGGGCCGGAGCTCGATGTGGATGCCGAGGGGAACCGAATCCGAAGGGCGGCGCCTTGATCTAAAGAAGAGGACGGCGTCGAGCTCGTTCCCGAGTAGAGGATGACGGCGGACTCAGCGCGACCTCCCGCAATGGGGTGTGATGCAGGGGAGGCAGATGAGGCGGCGGGGAAGGCAGGGACTGCAAGGGCACGAAGACGACGACAACAACGCGGACAGCGAGCAGGGGAGGCCATGGCGTGGTGCTTGCCTCCTGCAGTTTCTTGGAGAGGACAGAGAGCAGATGAGAGAGCGAACCATAGGAAGGAGAGAAAGGGAACCAGGGCAGCGCTCAACTGAGACAGCGACGGTGGAGATGCTCGGGACCCTCCTGGTCTAGATCGAGCGAGGCCGAAGGACTCGGGCTGCAACCATGGCGCGGGAAGCTCCTATAGGGAAAAGACAGGGAGAGAGATGGCGTGAGCGAGAGAGAGAGACATGGGGAAAAGGAGGATGGAAAGGAAAACATAGGAGAGGGACGCGACGGTCCTCCTGGTTGCTGGCGAGGAACGGCTCGGGAGGCCTTGGGCACGAGGAGCGGGGCTGGCTCTCTAGTTGGTGGGAAGGATCGATGGCGAGAAGTGGCTGGCGCTAGTTGGCTCCGGTTGAATCGGGAGGAAATCCCAAGGAGGAAGGAGGTTGGTCGGGTGGCTCGAATGGATCGGGCAAGATCCCGAGGATGGAGGAGACAGTGGGCGGTGACGGCGGCGGGGAGGATTTGAGGGATTGGACAGCTAGGTCTAGGTTAGGTTGTTTATATAGCAAGTGGGTTTTGGCTAGGGTTTAATTGGACCCTCTGATTTATATCGGACGATCAAGAAAAATAGGTCAAGGATTCCAAAAGAGAAACCGAAGATGCTTCAAGGATGTTTGGGGATGATCCGGACCCAACGGTCATGACAGCCCGGTTCAGGTTCGAAGCAACTTTCAGATGCGCACAAGAGGGGGCGTGAGAGGGTCGACAAAGACAAAGGGGCCCGACGAAGGTGAACGGAGACGAAGCGAGAAGCGGCAACTACAAACGACTACAAGGTTTATGAAAACATGCGGATGCAATGCGTACAATGTCATGATGAAATGCAACAAACAAATAAAACACGCGGCAGCAACGAAATAACTGGGCGACATCTGGAGCGTCGGTCTCGGGCCGTTACAACAGGACCCCCGTTTTGACCGTACCGCTCCAACACAAGTCCGTTTCCTTCGCTTTGCGGTACGCCACACCCCTCCCGATCAATAGGACCCCTTTCCACCATAGGAGGTCTGTTTCCTCCATTTTGCGGTACACCAGACCCCTCCCGATGAACAGGATCCCGTTTCCACCGTGGCCAGTCGAACACAAGGCCATTTCCTCCGTTCTGCGGTACGCCAGGCCTTGTTTCCATCGTCTGTTCCGTCCAAGCCGGTTGTCTCCCGATGAGCAGCACGCGTTCCGTTGCCTCCCGATGAACACGACGCATTCCATTGCCTCCCGATGAACACGACAACGACGCAGTTTCTCCGTTCCAACCCACCCATGTACACGAGCCCTGGCCGTACGTATGCGTGAGTAGGTGCTCGAGACCTCGGCCGTATGTACGTACGTGGCCGTATTTACTTTCTTGCAACATGGCCGTTGTACGTACGTGTACATGCTACGTGCGCGCCTCTACTACCACACGTGCGCGCCTCTAATAGCACACGTGCCCTTCCTTACACAGCCATGGTTCATCGCTACAGCTTACAGACAGACTGATCAACCAGTATGAACATACACGTTCGCGACCAGAATGATAACGCTACGTACGCTTCGACCGGGTGGGTCCCGACTGTCAGGCACTTCCTTGCATGCGAAGATGTAGCTGGTGGGTCCCAACAGTCAGGGGGTGGATCATTTTTTTTGCCCGTAATATGGACGCACTTCCTTGCGTGCGAAGATGTAGCTGGTGGGTCCCAGCAGTCAGGGGGCGAATCATTTGTTTTGCCCGTAATATGGACGCACTTGCTTGCGTGCGAAGATGTAGCTGGTGGGTCCCAGCAGTCAGGGGAAACGTTTTTTTCGTAAAATACGGTGGCCCGTCCGGTGGGTCCCTGCTGTCAGGTGGAGGAATAATTATTTTTCGCGTAATAAGGAGGCACTTCCTTGCTGCGGCCGTGGACCCAGCTGTTAGCCTCTCCACATACAGTACTCTTCCGATGGAAGTCAGTCGTTGACCATATTGACCACGCCGTGCCGAGAGCACCAAGGCGGTGAACGACGACGAGGCCTAGGAAGGGGACGACGCGGAGCCGGGGAAGACGCGGCAGTGGATGCCCACGCGGAGAGGAGTACGAGGGTTCACTGGTTCGGCTGTGGTGTGAGGTTGCCTTCGCCGCAGGGCCTGGCCAGCGGTGGGAGTGGTAGGGGAAGGTGAGGCCTCCGTGGTAGCACAGCCGGCCACGGGAGGCAGGAGCAGGTGGCATGACCAGCGCTGCTTTGGGCGGCTGGAGCAAGAAGATCGGAGGTTGAAGAATCACAACGGCCGTTGGATGGACATCGTATGATCACTACAGCTAGAATCGTTTATATTGACTAAGTTGACAAAGCCCTTGGTACGCGTCAACTTAGTAGGCCCATAGGTCAGCCTCCGAAACGGTGCGCCCCAGATGTCAGGGGGAGGAATCATTTTTTGCGCGGCTCAAGCTAGAATATCCGAGATTAAAGAAGAAGCACGACATCCGTTGGATGGACATCCAACGGACACTGCTGCTAGAACCGTGTGTTGACTATAAGTTGACAAAGCCATGCATACGCGTCAACTTAGTACGCCCACAAGTGTGTGGCAGAGAACTTATAGCCCATTGCGATTTGTAAGAATGTACAACCCATTTTTGAATTCTAATGGAATTTACTACAGCCCATTTACAGTTTGTTAAAACTACATCCCATTTTATAGCTAGGACAACGATTAATAATTTCAACCAACCGTTCAAAACAGAATTCAATAAAATTCCCACATTTTGATGGGATCCGAAATATTTTTATCCCGAAATTTCTAGTTAGATTAAATAAAATTTCAATATAAATTTGTATTACGTAAAAATCCAATGAAACATTGCGCACGCAACAATTATTGAAATTAAAATTGTCAAAATCCATAAATATTATTTTATAAAGTAATTACGTGTTTGGTGAATTTTTTATAGTTACTGCCCAGTTTTTATAATTACATCCCATCTATTATTTATTAAAGCCCATTTTCTTGTTAAGCCTAATGCATCCCTCCTAGGAAAGATTTGCAGCCAGTGAGCGGAGAATAACAAGTTGACCTTGCAGGTATTCCTCAAAAAAAAGTATAGCTGGGCTAGCCATTTCAGCTTGAAAAAAATTAATATCTGGGCTGGATATCTGGCCTGGGCTAGACGGGCCACAGCCCGCCCAGTTAATACCCTACTCTCCTCTGAACAACAACGAAAACATCGCTCAAGAAAAACTCTGTAGTGCTCACACCTCAAAAAGACAAATACTGCTCAAACTGCTTGGTCCCAGCTATCGGTCGCTCCTTGTGCAATTCTCTCGTTTATTGATTACATAGGTTGACAATGGTGTGGGACCGTGATGTCAGGAAACCAGGAGGAAGCAAAAAATATTATAGTTGTATATAATAAGGAGGCACTTGCGTACGTGCGGCTATGGCCCTTGTGGGTCCCCACTGTCATCCTCTCCAAGTAAAGTCATCCCCTCATTCCTCATGTCGTTGACCATGTTGACAACGCGAGATGGCGGCGCCAAGGCGAGCGCAACAACTCGAAGGACGACGGAGAGGGCCTCGCGGGCCCTACGGATGGTCTGATACAGCGCTCGCTGCTCATTCGGGAAGCCAGGATCATCGGGCCACATGTCCGCGAAGGCATTGTCGTTCGCTTGTTCACCGGTGCTCATTGAGGATACGGAGGTTGTAGCACAGATCCTCCTGCGCTGGTAGCTCTTCCGCCATTAGGGCGTCGAAGTGGGCCGCACCTGCTCTATGGTGAACACGACATGAACCGGCTTAGACAGTGGCGCCGGCTCCTGGTCGGAAGCTACGTCCATCGTCCGATTGTCGTCGCTTAGCTCAGCGAGCTTGCTGGCGAGCCAACATGTCCCGGCTGCTGGACCGACCCGCTGCCAAGAACGAAGTCCGACCGCCTGGCCCACCTGCATCGCCTCCTCGCTCACCGACACGCTCCAACGTATCTATAATTTATGAAGTATTCATGCTATTATATTATCCATCTTGGATGTTTATGGGCTTTACTATGCACTTTTATATTACTTTTGGGACTAACCTATTGACCCAGAGCCCAGTGCCAGTTTCTATTTTTTCCTTTGTTTCGGTGTTTCGCAGAAAAGGAATATCAAACGGAGTCTAAACGGAATGAAACCTTCGGGAGAGTTATTTTTGGAACGGAAGCAATCCAGGGGACTTGGAGTGCACGTCAGGGAATCAATGAGGAAGACACGAGGCAGGGGGGCGCGCCCACCCCCTGGGCACGCCCTCCACCCTCGTGGGCCCCTCATGGCTCCCCTGACGTATTTCTTCCTCCTATATATACCAATATACCCTAAAACCATCGGAGAACAGAATAGATCGGGAGTTCCGCCGCCGCAAGCCTTTGTAGCCACCAAAAACCAATCGGGACCCTGTTCCGGCACCCTGCCGGAGGGGGATCCTTCACCGTTGGCCATCTTCATCATCCAGGCGCTCTCCATGACGAGGAGGGAGTAGTTCACCCTCGGGGCTGAGGGTATGTACCAGTAGCTATGTGTTTGATCTCTCTCTCTCTCTCCTGTTCTTGAGGTGATACGATCTTGATGTATCGCGAGCTTTGCTATTATAGTTGGATCTTATGATGTTTCTCCCCCTCTACTCTCTTGTAATGGATTGAGTTTCCCCTTGAAGTTATCTTATCGGATTGAGTCTTTTAATGATTTGAGAACACTTGATATATGTCTTGCGTGGGATACCCGTGGTGACAATGGGGTATTCTATTGATCCACTTGATGTATGTTTTGGTGATCAACTTGCGGGTTCCGCCCATGAACCTACGCATAGGGGTTGGCACACGTTTTCGTCTTGATTCTCCGATAGAAACTTTGGGGCACTCTTTGAGGTTCTATGTGTTGGTTGAATAGATGAATCGAGATTGTGTGATGCATATCGTATAATCATACCCACGGATACTTGAGGTGACATTGGAGTATCTAGGTGACATTAGGGTTTTTGGTTGATGTGTGTCTTAAGGTGTTATTTTACTATGAACTTTAGGGCTGTTTGTGACACTTATAGGAATAGCCCAATGGATTATCGGAAATAATAACTTTGAGGCGGTTTCGTACCCTACCATAATCTCTTCGTTTGTTCTCCGCTATTAGTGACTTTGGAGTGACTCTTTGTTGCATGTTGAGGGATAGTTATATGATCCAACTATGTTAATATTGTTGAGAGAACTTGCACTAGTGAAAGTATGAACCCTAGGCCTTGTTTCTACGCATTGCAATACCATTTACGCTCACTTTTATCATTAGTTACCTTGCTATTTTTATATTTTCAGATTACAAAAACCTATATCTACCATCGATATTGCACTTGTATCACCATCTCTTCGCTGAACTAGTGCACCTATACAATTTACCATTGTATTGGGTGTGTTGGGGACACAAGAGACTCTTTGTTATTTGGTTGCAGGTTGCTTGAGAGAGACCATCTTCATCCCACGCCTCCCACGGATCGATAAACCTTAGGTCATCCACTTGAGGGAAATTTGCTCTTGTCCTACAAACCTCTCAAGATTTTGGAGTCCCAACAACGTCTACAAGAAGAAGGTTGTGTAGTAGACATCAAGCTCTTTTCTGGCGTCGTTGCCGGGGAGGTGAGTGCCTGAAGGTATATCTTTAGATCTTGCAATCAAATCTTTTTGTTTCTTGTTTTATCACTAGTTTAGTTTATAAAAGAAAACTACGAAAAAACATGGAATTGAGTTTGTCTCATACGCTTTATCTTTTTAATATCTTTCGTGAGTATGATGGAAAGGAAAATTGTGCCAAAGTGTTAGAAGAAGAATGCATTAAAATGTTTGGCACTAAATCTTTGAATGATGAGCATGATTGCAATGTTTTTAGTATGAACTCTTTGAATATCCATAGTACTAATGATGATTGCACTAGTTACGATGAAAATGTCTCCTATAAACATGTCAATTTTTGTGGAGTGCATTGGGTTTGCATGTACACACCAAATAGGGAAGATAGATATTGCAAGAGGCATAAGCATTTAGAAACTAAATTGTTGCAAGAAAGGATAGATGTTTGTGCTAAAAATTTAAATTTTCTTGGCCATACTTGTGAACTTTGCAATGAACGGGGTCATTTAACTATCCGATGCAAATTGTTTCATGATCTAATCGTGTCCAAAAATTGTGATGACTTGATTTCCCTTGCACATTATAATGAACTTAGTTTGCTTATGGGTTACGAAGAAATGAAACGTATAACTAAGCATCTTCCAGAATTTGCCCGTTATAAACTTCTTGATTTTGATCTAGAAGAAATTTATATGTATTGTGCGGTGAATTGCATTGAAAATCCTTATATTGCCAATTACATAAAGAAAAGAAAACAAATAGAGTATGAAGAGAATACTAACGAAAGGGAAGAGACTTCCCAATATCCTCCTATTATTTCTTATGATGAATCAGTAACGAGGAGGAGCCTTCTATTCAACCAATCTCATTAATAAGGTGCTCCAAAAAGAGGATTGAACCCACACATGATGTGGTGAATAAGAAGAAAAGAAAAAGGAAGAGAGGTAAGATATCTCTCTCAAATAATGTTGCTCCTATTATTGTTGTGCCTCATGAAAATGAATCAAAAATAATTGTGGAGGATGATGCACTTGATGATGATCTCGTTATGCCTATTGCTTGTTGTGATGATTATGATTGGGAGGATAATGATACTTCTTATGATCTTGAAAATCTTTTTGGAACTTGCTTGGAAGAATATCATAATTGCTATACTATTGGTGCTATCCATACTATTAATGATGAGAGTGATTATGCTTATGATATGAAAAGGCCCAAGCTTGGGGATGCTATGTTTGATGAATATGATGTTTTTGAGAATATATTTGCGGCAATTAATGTTTGTCCGAAGCTTGGGGATGCTACGTTTAATGAGGATGATATTTTCAGTCTCCCAAGTTTTGATATGCAAATTTATAATGATGATAGCATGCCTCCTACTTATGATGATTATAGTGATGAAAGTGGGTTTGGAAGAGTGTCAACTTTAGGAAGTAATGATCCCACTATTTTGGAGGATGTTGAATCTTATTATGATAATTATGAAAGTGGATTTGGAGAGGTCATGACTTTATTTAGTAATGATTCCACTATCTTGGAAGAGGTTTCAGTCGATTATGATGAGAACAAAGTTGCTACTTATGATGATTATTGTGATGAAACTTATGCTATAAAAAGTAGTGATGACTATATTTATAAAACTTGTCATGATTATGATTCCCCTTTTTCTGAACATTACTCTTTTAGTGTGGAAACAATTTATAGTATTCAAGTCTCTTATGATACTCCCACTATCCCGAATGAGAAGAATTTTGCTTATATGGAGAGTACTAAAACTTCTATGCAAGTAGATCATCAAAAGAATGCTTTAGGTGCTGGTTATATTGTTGAATTCATTGATGATGCTACTGAAAATTATTATGAGGGAGGAATGTATGCTTGTAGGAATTGCAATAATATCAAGTTTCCTCTCTATGTGCTTAAAGTTTTGAAGTTATGCTTGTTTTGCCTTCCTATGCTAGTTGATTATTGTTCCCGTAAGTTGTTTGCTCACAAAATCCCTATGCATAGGAAGTGGGTTAGACTTAAATGTGCTAGTCATATTCTTTATGGTGCTCTCTTTATGTTTCAATTCCTATCTTTTATGTGTGCATCATTGAAATCATAATGCCTAGCTAGAGGCGTTAAACGTTAGCGTTAGTTGCGAGACAACCCAATTTTTATTTTAGTTGTTTGATTTTTGGTTCTGTTTAGTAATAAATAATCCATCTAGCTTCTGTTTAGATGTGGTTTTATGTTTTAATTAGTGCTTGTGCCAAGTTAAACCTATAGGATATTCTTGGATGATAGTTATTTGATATTGCTGAAAATTCCAGAAACTTTCTGTTCACGAAAACAATTGTTAAAAATCACCAGGATGTGATAAAATATTGATTCCAATTGCAGCAGATCAATAAACAAAATTTTCAGGTCGTCCTATTTTGGTAGATGTTTCTGAGTTTCATAAGTTTGCGTTATTTACAGATTACTACAGACTGTTCAGTTTTTGACAGATTCTGTTTTTCGTGTGTTGTTTGCTTATTTTTATGAATCTATGGCTAGTAAAATAGTTTATAAACCATAGAGAAGTTGGAATACAGTAGATTTAACACTAATAGAAATAAAGAATGAGTTCATTACAGTACCTTGAAGTGGTGTTTTCTTTTCTTTCGCTAACGGAGCTTACTTGTTTTCTGTTGAGTTTTGTGTTGTGAAGTTTTCAAGTTTTGGGTAAGGATTCGATGGACTATCGAATAAGGAGTGACAAGAGCCTAAACTTGGGGTTGCCTAAGGCACCCCAAGGTAATATTCAAGGATAACCAAGATCCTAAGCTTGGGGATGCCCCGGAAGGCATCCCCTCTTTCGTCTTCGTTCATCGGTAACTTTATTTGGAGCTATATTTTTATTCACCACATTATATGTGTTTTGCTTGGAGCGTCATTTTATTTTCTTTCGTTTTTCTTGTTGTTTGAATAAAGTATAAATATCTGAAATTCTTAAATGAGAGAGAGTCTTCACATAGCTACATAATTATTTAACTACTCATTGATCTTCACTTATATCTTTTTGGAGTAGTTTGTCATTTACTCGTGTGCTTCACTTATATCCTATGAGTAAATGGTTGAATGATTTGAATGTAATAAATCTAAAACTATATATGTTTCATATGCTTATCCCATGGGGAGTAATGCCTTCACATATAAGAAGTAGAGGTGGTAAATTTTTTTGAAGGTTAGCAAACATTGTATTGGTCACTTGAACAATTCATGAAAGAATATTGAAGGAAGAGAGATTTCACATTTAAATATACTATCGTGGACATCTTCTATGATTGTGTTCCCCATTAATTATTTTCAAACCTGAGCAAATTAGTTGAAGTTGGACAAGGAAGACAACGTAATGAGTTATGCTTGGGTATATTTGTATAGAAGTTATATTGTTATGGATCCTCTAACATGTGGTGCTTGCTATTTAGAATCCTTTGCTAGCCAAAATATCTGTACTAAGCGTGAATACTGCTTGTGCATCCAAAATCCTTGAACCAAGTTTCTTCCATGAGTGTCCACCATATCTACCAATATGCGGTATTTACCTGCCGTTCCAAGTAAATTTGCATGTGCCAAACTCTAAACCTTCAAATAATAATCTGTTTTGTATGCCCGAATCACTCATGTGGCGACTAGGGGCTAGCAGTATCTTCCATGCTAGGTGGGTTATTCTCACGATGAGTGGACTCTCCTCATCATTCACGAGAAAATGGCTGGTAACTGGGATGCCCAGTCCTATGATCAAAAGGTCAAAAACAAATTCACAAATAATTTAAACAAAACTACCCCAGGAATATTGATAGTTGGACGGCACCCGTTGTTTTGGACAAGCCGTGGAGTGTGATTGTTGGTGGAGGGGGGAGTAAAATCTTTACCTTTCCGCGTGGGAACCGCCTATGATGTATCTAGTATGGAAGATATTGGGAACTCTTGGTCATTATGTTGACAATGAAAGCATACCTCTCAAAATTATTTTCATCTCTGTTTTTGCTTCGAGCTCTGGCACCTCTGCAAATCCCTGTTTCCCTCTGCGAAGGGCCTATCTTTTACTTTTATACAAGAGTCAATATTATTCCTTCTCATTCGAACCTACTCTTTAGTTGGCAAGCATCATGTGATGGAAAGATCTGAGCATATATGGCCATTCAAATATATTTGAGCATGAATTATTATTGTTGACATTACCCTTGAGGTAAAAGGTTGGGAGGCGAAACATTAAGCCCCTATCTTTCTTTGTGTTCGATGGATGCTATTTGTTCTAAAAATATGCTTTGAGTGGTAGCAATCATGGAAGACTATATGATAGTTGAATATGTGGAATTTGCTAAATCAAAGCTCTGACATAGACACTTCTTGAAAATAAGATGAATTGCAATTGTTTGATGACTGAGAACTGTTTGTTAGTTTTCAAGAAAGTTTATGATCTATACTTTAACATGTGAATAGTTTGTTACTTGATCATGCAAAGTTTTGTGATATGAGCTACTGTTATGACATATAATGATGCAAGAAAAGGTGATTGAAATTATCATTGATCAAACTTGTGCACCTGTTAGCATTCACACTTCATAAATTCTTCCTTTTATCATTTACCTACTCAAGGACGAGTAGGAATTAAGCTTGGGGATGCTGATACATCTCCAACGTATCTATAATTTATGAAGCATTCATGCTATTATATTATCCATCTTGGATGTTTATGGGCTTTATTATGCACTTTTATATTACTTTTGGGACTAACCTATTGACCCAGAGCCCAGTGCCAGTTTCTGTTTTTCCCCTTGTTTCAGTGTTTCCCAGAAAGGGAATATCAAACGGAGTCCAAACGGAATGAAACCTTCGGGAGAGTTATTTTTGGAACGGAAGCAATCCAGGGGACTTGGAGTGCACGTCAGGGAATCAACGAGGAAGGCACGAGGCAGGGGGGCGCGCCCACCCCCTGGGCGCGCCCTCCACCCTCGTGGCTCCCCTGACGTATTTCTTCCTCCTATATATGTACCAATATACCCTAAAACCATCGGAGAACAGAATAGATCGGGAGTTCCGCCGCCGCAAGCCTCTATAGCCACCAAAAACCAATCAGGACCCTGTTCCAAGACCTCACGGAGGGGGGGATCCTTCACCGGTGGCCATCTTCATCATCCCGGAGCTCTCCATGACGAGGAGGGAGTAGTTCATCCTCGGGGCTGAGGGTATGTACCAGTAGCTATGTGTTTGATCTCTCTCTCTCTCGTGTTCTTGAGGTGATACGATCTTGATGTATCGCGAGCTTTGCTATTATAGTTGGATCTTATGATGTTTCTCCCCCTCTACTCTCTTGTAATGGATTGAGATTCCCCTTTGAAGTTATCCTATCAGATTGAGTCTTTTAATGATTTGAGAACACTTGATATATGTCTTGCGTGGGATACCCGTGGTGACAATGGGGTATTCTATTGATCCACTTGATGTATGTTTTGGTGATCAACTTGCGGGTTCCGCCCATGAACCTATGCATAGGGTTTGGCACACGTTTTCGTCTTGATTCTCTGGTAGAAACTTTGGGGCACTCTTTGAGGTTCTATGTGTTGGTTGAATAGATGAATCTGAGATTGTATGATGCATATCGTATAATCATACCACGAATACTTGAGGTGACATTGGAGTATCTAGGTGACATTAGGGTTTTTGGCTGATGTGTGTCTTAAGGTGTTATTTTACTACGAACTCTAGGGCTGTTTCTGACACTTATAGGAATAGCCCAATGGATTGATCGAAAAGAATAACTTTGAGGTGGTTTCGTACCCTACCATAATCTCTTCGTTTGTTCTCCGCTATTAGTGACTTTTTAGTGACTCTTTGTTGCATGTTGAGGGATAGTTATATGATCCAACTATGTTAATATTGTTGAGAGAACTTGCACTAGTGAAAGTATGAACCTCGGGCCTTGTTTCTACGCATTGCAATACTATTTACGCTCACTTTTATCATTAGTTACCTTGCTGTTTTTATATTTTCAGATTACAAAAATCTATATCTACCATCCATATTGCACTTGTATCACCATCTCTTCGCTGAACTAGTGCACCTATACAATTTACCATTGTATTGGGTGTGTTGGGGACACAAGAGACTCTTTGTTATTTGGTTGCAGGGTTGCTTGAGAGAGACCATCTTCATCCTACGCCTCCCACGGATTGATAAACCTTAGGTCATCCACTTGAGGGAAATTTGCTATTGTCCTACAAACCTCTGCACTTGGAGGCCCAACAACGTCTACAAGAAGAAGGTTGTGTAGTAGACATCACCCGCACGCGCTTTCCGCCCGAAACGGTCCGCCTTCAAACGACGCAAGTGCCATCCGTCCGTCCATCTGCCGCCCACATTAGTGATACACGGTTGCCGATGCGGCTACTCTGGCACCACACATCCGTCCCTCCGCCGTCCACCATCGCTATATAAACTGCTGCGCCGGCCATAGCCGCAGTCATCCGCCTCCGTTCCCTTTCTCCTGTCCACACCACTACTCCCACCATGCCTTCCTCGCGCTCCAGCGCTCTCCGGGACGGGCGGACGACGGACCACAAGGAGATGGCAGCCATTGTTGCCGACTGGCTGGCCGGCAGGTAGCCGGAGGACGATGACGTCCCAATGGAGAACATGGTAGTCGACGATCCGATGCCAACCCCCTCCTGTGCGCCATCCTCGCTGGTGCATTGCACCATGACCATCGGCGAGGCCCGTGCCCAATACATGGACACGATGAGGCAGAAGCGTTAGGAGCAGCTCTGGGAGGCGCAGGCCGACGCCGCCTACAACCACCATATCCTCCAGGAGCACCTGCAGGCGGAGGAGCAGATCGCCGTGGAGCGGGCGTAGAAGGAGGAGTTGCTCGACTCGTAACGCTCTGCCCGCGAGGGCCGCCTTGAGCGTTGGCGGTGGAGGCTGCAGCCTCCTACAAAGAGGGCGATGAAGCGGGCGAGGCGCTATTTGGCTAGACCGAGGATGAGGCAGAGGACAATGCCGGCTCCGACGAGTCCCCGCTCTGTTGGCGTCGATGAGTCCCTGCTCCGCCGAGGCCCTGCGGCGCCAACAACGAGGCAGAGGACACCGCCGGCTCCGCCGAGGCCCCGCCCGCCAACAATGAGGCAGAGGACATCGCCCGCTGAGCCGAGGCCCCACCCTGTCAACAACGAGGGGGAGGATTTCCCCCGCTCCGCCGAGGCGCCTCCCCGCCGGCAACGAGACAGAGGACATCGTCGACTCCATCGAGGCCCCGCCCCGCTGCCAACGAGGCCGCGCCACATAGAAAACAAGGAAGAGTAGAACACGATAGGTCGCCACCGCTCGGGTCCAAGTAGGGACACCGCTGCTACCCTCCGGTTGAAGCCAAGCTAGGCGGGTTGACCATTGACGGCCGATTAGCTTCTTGGCGGCGACGTGGAGTCGGAGAGCTATGTTGGAGAAGGACGCTGCTTGATTACTTAATCGCAAGTGCTGTTAGTCATCGGCATGTGGGCCCAAGAGGCATCTGGCCCACATGTAAGTGACGCAATCGCACCTGCTGTTATGTCATCAAGCTTCGATCATTGGAGAAGAAGCTTACATTGGCTCGATCGGACACGAGTGCTCTGATTAATTAATTATACCTCCAGTAGCACCCTTTTAGTTGAAGAATGTATGAAATGTAATGAAATCAGGCATGTTTATATGAAATCCGGAAGTGTATGAATGAATTTAGTTCGATTTGTTTGAATTCTCGTATCACCGGCATTGGATGAACATGCAAAACAATACGTACTAGCATTATTCCCAGGGTGATCACCTTGTTTGCAGCAGTTTCACGTGTACTCCCTCCGGTCCCTTTTAGTCTGCATATAAGTTTTGTCTGAAGTCAAAGTATCTCTACTTTGACCAATCCTACAGAAAAAAGTATCAACATTCACAATGTAAAATCAACTAACTTGAAAGAAATCTAATATGCTAAGTAAAAAGGAACAGAGGGAGTACAAAATTTAGCGTTCCTCTACATTTCAATCAACACACAGGCCTGGCAATTCATAGAGAACATTCAAAACAATCGATGATTATGCATCTCAGCGATTCACATGTCAGAGCCAATATTTACTTCACAACTAAAGAATAAAGAAAAATTGATAGATGCTGCTAACAGCAAAGGGCGTCCCATTCAAAAATATCAAACGCATGTCTTCTTGCTAACATCAATGAGCAAAATTTGACAAGGTTGTCCCATTCCAAAATGTCAAATGCGTGTTGTTTTGCGTACATCAATGAGCAAACTTTGACAAGGTTTTCTCATTCCAAAATATCAAATGCCTACGATTGTGGAATGGGCAGGGTTTGCCATCAGTTCGGACATTGACATGGCACGTCGTGCTAAATAAACCAGTTGTTCTTTTTGTGCAGTTCCACCAAAATCAACCAAATTCGTGCGTAGCTTGCATGATTTCGCCTTTATATGTTGCAACACCTTGAACATATCGGCACCTCCTTTCTTGTGGTGGAAATGAATGATTCGAGAATATTCGATGTTTTCATGAACATTTTGTGCAGTTCCCATTGAAATCAAGATGAGCACCCCTGTTTGCATAAATACAAAAAAAGTGATTAGTATAAAGCAAACTGTACTATGAATTGACAGTTTAAACAGTCAACCTACATGATCCATGCAGAGAACACATTTAAAAAAATGGAACTCACCGGAAGGAATCGTAAAACAACATTGTACTGGCCATCACAACAACAAAGATGCAGATCCGTGAGTCCTTCTGAGCTGAAGTTAGTTTGTTCTTGTGGGCAATAATGTAACCATCCTTCAACTGCTCCCTTCTTAAGAAGAGAGGCTTGGCTTCTTTATCCTGGCATAATCGGAACTAGGCACTTCACGTACTCCATATTCTTCTTAAGAGGAGGATGATCCTGTTGTGCAAAGACAAGAGGACAACTAAATGCTTGCATCCTTGTTTGCTCGAAAAAAAGGAAAGGAAATATTTAAAACAACACAGATGAAGCACTTCTCAAGGACAATGCCACTTTCTCATGACAATATCTAAACAGTAGCACAACACCAATAGAGATGAGAAAGCTCAATCATATGGATGAAATCCGTGGGCGAGTACCAACCTTTGTCAGGAGGCTTATTGTGTAGAGCATACAGATCAAGCACTTCTCCGGAACCATCTGTTGTTATCTACTGTGGTTGCCATGCTTACTATATACGCCTCGATTAGTTTAATGTTTCCAACATCATCTTGTGCAGTTCCACTAAAATATATGGTATCTTCAAAGAAGAGCCTTGTTTGCACAAGTAGAGATAATTACATATTACATTAAGAGTAGCATCAAATCTGTAGCGATCCGACCTCAGACGGTCAAATCTCTGTGTATAAGTGTCATCCCTGGATTGGTAATGCTGACACACACAGTACTCGAAGGATTTATAACAGAGTAGCAATCACACACTTATTACATCGATAGTCTCAAGAGAGAACTTACTAAAATAAATATGGCTTAAGGCCATCTAAATAATATAACAGCAGAAGGCTTGGAAGATAAAGTGAGTCCATCAACTCCAACGGCATAGCTGAGTGCACGACAACGACCTAGTGCACCTTACTCTTCGTTTGAAAAGTATGCAACATGACATGTTGCAACCTGAAATGAGTCAACACATGGAATATGCTGGCAAGATAACACAGTAGAGCAATGAACAGGTAAATGCTATCACTACATGCATATATGGCTGGTGGAGGCTATACTGTTATAATGTTTTGCAAAAAACCAATTTTTCCCTACAACAAAGGAATATATTTTGTTTAACTATCATGGTAGTTGTTAAACATTGAGAAGGTTCCTCCAACTCAATCCCAATTAAGCAGTATTAATAACCCAACAAATAAATTTAGAGTGATGAAATCAACATGATAATCCAAGAACGAGATACTCAAGATGTCCATAACCGGGGACACGGCTAACCATGATTAGTTTGTACACTCTGCAGAGGTTTGCGCGCTTTTCCCCACAAGACTCGATCTCCTCCGTTGGATTTCTCGTGACTGTGGTGTTTGAGAAACGGATGACCGAGACACAGTCTTTCAAAAGCATTAGCTCTAACCCTGGGTAGACAATACCAACCTACATCCCCTACATCTGCTAGCGTACCACTAGAAGAGGTCATGCAACATACTCGACTATGCTAGAGCCCATAATAGCTTGTGGCTGCACACAGAAGTTTCTAGCATGAATAATCTTATGATCCCTTTGAGCCTGGGTGGCGAACCATAGGATGATCACACGGGTACTCCGGGATATCCTAGGACAACACTGGATTCTCCAGGTGCCCGCAACCAATCCACCCAGATGTGTATTTAAGTAGCCACCTTAAGTTAACCATTAATTAACAATCTCACATCTGTCATGGATACACTCAAACCCAATCTACGTCTACGAGCATAACATGACAATATAAGCATAGCGTAGAAGTAACTCCCAAGGGTTTGATAATAAAAGGCAATAGGTTCTACCAAATCATCTACTTCCCGATACCCACATGTTAATCACAACCTAAGTCATGCAGTGTTTGAGGGGTCGAAACTAATGCATAAAAACTGGGTATGAAAAGAGTATGATCTATGTGTTACTTGCCTTGCTGACGATCTGCAAACCCTAGAGAATAGCATACATCAGCACTCAAGCAAAGATCCACGGGTAAAACTCAAATAAGAATATCAAATCTGAAAGTTCAACTGAAGAGCTTCGATTTGCAAAAAGAATCAATCAAATCGAAGCTACAGAACTAAAACTACGGTCAAAAGAACCTCAAATTCAAATCTTCTTGAAACCAAATTTTAAATTGTCAAAACCTTCTTCAAGTTGATTAAACAGAAAGAGGGGCTCGAGACGATGATTTTGGCGTTGGTTTCACTGGATTTTGACAAACGGTTAAGAAACGACGAGGGTTTGAATATCAGGGGCTAATCTGCGATAAAAATAGTCGCAGATAGGTCCCTGGCCGAAAATAAACAGAAAAAGAAAAATCTATTGGACGAACGTTCGCTAACAGAGGCTAAAGAACGAATTTGTTCGTTTAGACAAACGAACGAACGAACGTTTACTAAATAACTAAACCGAAGAAAAACCAAACCGGTCTAGAGAAAAAAGCGCATCTAGGGTTTTCTAAAAAACCGATTGGTTTACCTAAACCAAAAAAACCAGCGACGGCTCCGGCGGCTCGATTCCGATTTAACGGGCGGCGTGAGGCGGCAAGGCGGCTTAGGCGGCGATGGCTGGCAATGAGATGCGGCAATGGCGGCGCTAAGCGGCTGTGACATGCAACCTGACAGAAGCGAAATTTGGCATGGCGCTCGGGTGGTGGCGAGGCGATGTGGTATTTAAAGGCCGGGGGGCGCTGGGTGCTTGGGGAAGGGGGCACGGCGGCGTCTCCGGGACAGACACATCCATGGCGGCGGCGGCGCTTGGGAGTCCTCTCCCGAGTCGGAGCGGGAAGCGCGCGGCTGGGCCGGCTGGGCCTTGGCCCAGTTCGGTCCGGAAGAATTTTTTTAAATAAGATTCCACCGAGAAAAAATCCTAAATAAATAAAAGTAAAAATCTAAAAATGCCAAAAACAATTTTCACCATCTAAATAAAATATTTAGAACAAAGTGAACATTTTCTTGGCCAAAAACACAATTTTTGAAAAATGCATATTTTTTCTAATTCAAATAAAATAGGAATAAAACCCAAATAAAATTATTTATTTGATTTTAACCTTTTTCCTCCAATATTTCATTTATTTTGGAGAAGTCACATTATCTCCTCTCATATATTTTAATTTGAAATATTTTTGGAGAGAAAAAAATAATTAAAACCAAAATGATGCCCTTTTCAATATTTGAGAAAATTCAAATATGAAAATAATAAAATCTCCAACTCTTTCCGTGGGTCCTTTGAGTTGCTTAGGATTTTTAGGATCACGCCAAAATGCAAATAAAATATGATATGTATATGATGTCCTATGTATAACATTCCAAATTGAAAATTTGGGATGTTACAAAATCAATGGCAAAACTATTGCTCATTCCAGCCATAGCAATAAATTAAGATGGAAAACTATATCATTACTTGTGTCATCACAATTCCAGTGCTTCATTACAGCACCGGGAGTTGATTTTTGTTTTTCTTCCGCTTGTTCTTCCCCTTCATCACTTGGTTCGATAACAGACAAGCTTCACCTTCAATGTAAGATTTAGCATGTCAATTAGGGAGCAGAAGTATAGCACTAAACAACGACGTTAATTTTCATATGAAAGTGGCAAAATACAGGCCAACAGTTGTGAAATATTCTTATCTTACCTCAATGGGATATTACGGTGCACATACAGATTGGAAGTCTTGTCTCCATTTGTGCAGTTCCCTAAAATCAAGCAACATTAGCGTACAAGTAGCACAACATATGAAAGCACACTGGACAATCATGTGAAAGAAGGCTAGTATTGGCCTCTCATGACGCGGAATTCAAACAACTCACAAGAAGAAGATCTGAACCAAATTTGCCAACACAGATAGGAAGTAAGATCTCCTCTTGTGCAGTTCCACTAAGATCAAGCAATCAAGCAAAGTTGTCGGTGTGGCATTTTGGTTGAACTGCACAAAACACTCTTAAAATGAAAGTGTTTTGTGTAGTGCAACAAAAGGTCACAATATCAACGAGGTGAAGTAGATAACCCTGTTTACACAGAGGTGCAAAGGAAACAACTAGTGGTCAAAAAACGGTGGATGATACAGAAGCCAACAAAAAGAAGAATCTAACTTATCTAAATGGGAAAGAAAGCAAGACAATAGAATTTCTCAAACGGTGGCATTGATTAATATTAACAGAGAGATTGTATTAACAATAAAATTCGTTAAACATGTAATTTGCTTTTAACTGTGCCATTGCATCAATTTTCCAGCGACATTATTGGAGGGTGGTTGTTTACAGGGACATTTTGGTGTAGGGACTAAAAAAGTCCGTGTCAGTCCCATCTAAACCAAACAGGAGGGACTTTTAGGGACTAAAGAAAGAAGACCCCGAGGGAGAGTCTTTTTGGGACTTTTTCCAACAGTTGCCCCTGCCCCGCATCGCAGCTTGTCTCTATTAGTTCATTACTAGGGGTAACATGGTCTTTTAGCATGTCATTTAATAACCTCTAGTCCATGTTTAGTCCCTGGAACCAAGCAGGTAGGGACTAGGGAGTTTTTAACCAAACATGGCCTTAGATTGACAACAGCTAAAGAGTTGCATGGGACAGTGGACGCACCAGCACCATGTGCATCTACCGATGTATGTAGGGGTGATGCACAGTCTATTGCAACAAAGAACAAAAACAACCAAGGAGCATATTTGTGTTGGTCCCAGTTTTATTATCTTTAGACACCTTTCCCTATGTGAGCGCAACAAATCTAGTCCCGCTCAAACTCTGACCTTGTCCCCAAAACAAAAGATCAGTTTGTTACACATGTGCGTACTGCGTTTGTCATTGTTTCCCCTTTTCGACCAACGTAGGTGCTGGATAGCCAATTTGTACTAGTACTTTCCCCCCTTCCTTTCCTCTTTGAACCACGTCCTAGATTCATGCTATACAACTTTCCCCACTACTTTCTGTTTGATCCAACACCTAGATTCGAGTACAGAAGCAGAAAAAGCCCACATGCAGCTAGATCAATGCATGTGGAATAAGTAAATTATACCTTAAGGTTCTTGGGGTGGGTACGGTGGGCGACCGGAGGCCGTTCGGCCCACACTATGTATGGCGGCGAGGAAGAAGGGGTCGGATGCCCTCCCGCGCCGATGCTGGGTGACAGAGAATAGCTGCGCCGGTAGTGGATTCCTTTCCTTGCCGACGGCGACAGCGTTAAGCCTCCTTCCCTTCCCGGCAGACAGATCTTGCCGGCTCTTTGACCAACAGTGAGGGGAGAGAGAGGCCAACGAAGTCTTGTTTAGATCTGGAGAGGGTGAGAGAGTGTGAAGAGAGCAACTACAAGCACTGAGGCTCCAGCGAGCGTGTATATATATATATATTGGAGAGAGAGTGTGAAGTGTGCAAACCCTAGAAAACAAGCGCCGAGGCTGCAGCGTATACGTGATGAGGTGATTATACGGTCACTACGAGATCGTATAGCTCCGTATCCATCCATTTTGACCAGTCAAAGAATCCTCCTGGCACCGCCCTAGATCACTTTCTCTCTCTGCCATGCGGGGCCTACCTATCATTGGGTGGAAGAAAGAAGTCGAACAAAAACAAAATTATGCTCAAGTGTAGTTATCGAACCCGAGACCTCATGTTTGATGAGCGAACAGGTTAACCAGCTACACCACCCCCACTTTATGTTTAACGAGAGGAAAATAACCTTTAATACATTCCTGCATTCGTATGACAATCATGCCGTGTTTTTTCCCGTGGGAGTCATTGGGATTTAAAGCGGTGTATCTTACCTCACACATCTCGCTACTGCTCGTGAACACTGTCCAATTGATCCCTCTGTTCGCTCACGTACTATTTTAAGTGAATCCGTATTATAACATGCACACAATTTTGGGCACTTGTATTCGACCTAAGTCAGTGTGCCACCGTATCTCGTACTACACCCTCCGTCTAGGTGTAATAAGTCACGTTAGAAGGTGCAGCGGGACCAAGGTGCAAGCAGATTGGAGGAGAAGGAGAAATTTGACCGGTCCTTCCTCCAATCAAAGCCTTGATTTTTGTCTCTAGACGCAACAATTAATCAAAACAACTAAGAGATGCCGTTTTAGCTACCATGCAGGGCCACGTATTAACTCGCATGCATCAATGCGTAGTTGCGCTCCATGCATTGGGTTTCCAGGGGAGATAACAAGGCAAAGTAAGGAGCGTTTGGTTACATTGCTAGGCTGGTCATAGTGGTGAGTAACTTGGACTAGTAACATGCATATGTTACTAGTGTATGTTACTACTTTCATAATAGGTAGTAACATATGGATGGTAACATGCAAGTCTTCATTAATTGAGATATAGACTCATTTTACCTCTGTGTGTGTGTGTGTGTGTGTGTGTTTCACAGCATGTGTGTGTGTGTGTGTTAGAGAGATGGTGTGTAGTGTATGATTTAGCCGCGAGAGTCGGTGCATCCTCTCGTTTCCGGGTGTCCCGTCGGGACAGGCGGGACAGCTGCCACGCCCACTCCTGACCAGCCTGCAACAACATTCATTACCCCATATGGGTCATTCTGCTTCAACACCATGCCCTTCGGGCTTAAGAACGCCGGCGCCACATACCAACGCATGATTCAAACATGCCTGGAGAAACAGATCGACAAGACAATTGAAGCTTATGTCGATGATGTTGTCATCAAAACCAGGCACGTCGAGACACTAATAGACGATTTACGTCTCACATTCGACAACCTCCGCGCGTATGACATTAAGCTCAATTCGAAAAAGTGCGTTTTCGGCGTCCCCGCTGGAAAACTGCCGGGCTTCATCGTTTCCAACAGAGGAATTGAAGCAAGTCCAGCCAAAATCCGAGCTCTGTCACAATTGGCTACGCCAACAGACCTTAAACAAGTCCAAAAACTCGCGGGTTGCGTGGCAGCTCTAAGCCGCTTTATCTCCATATTGGGAGAAAAGGCACTGCCACTCTATCGCCTTCTACGGCGAACCGAACACTTCCAGTGGACGGACACGGCAACAGCCGGACTGGAGGAAATAAAAACCCTTCTTGCAAGCAACCCAATCCTGGACGCGCCAAACGTCGGTGAACCGATGTTATTATACATATCAGCAACACATCAAGTGGTGAGCGCCGTGCTCGTCGTTGAACGAGAATAGGACGGACACAAATTCCCGCTTCAGAAGCCAGTATACTACGTATCCACTGTCCTCACACCATGCAAATCCCGGTACCCCCATTATCAAAAGATAGCATACGCGGTCTTCATGGCATCCCGAAAGCTCCGTCACTACTTATAGGAGTGCTTGATTACGGTGGCTTCTCAAGTACCACTCAACGACATAATAAACAACCACGATGCCACGAGCCGGATTGCCAAATGGGCCATTGAGCTCCTTCCATTTGATATTACATACAAACCACGTCGAGCTATCAAATCCCAAGTATTGGCTGACTTCGTCGCCGAATGGACAGAGGCCGAACTCCCTAAAGAGTACATCACATATTCCAATTGGGTTATGTACTTCGATGGCTCCAAAATGCCGGCAGGGCTAGGAGAGGGCGTTGTTTTAACGTCCCCGACTGGAGACGTTGTTCAATATGTACTCCAAATACTATACACAGACTCCAACAACGCAACCGAATACGAGGCCTTATTGCACGGTCTCCGGATGGCTGTCTCCATGGGCATACAACACCTGGAAGTGTGCAGGGACTCAAACCTCGCAATATCTCAATAAATGGAGACTTCGATGCCAAAGATCCGAAGATGGCAGCTTATCGTAATGCCGTCATAAAAATGTTGGCTCGGTTCGAGGGGCTCGAGTTCCATCATGTGGCTCGAGAGAGTAATCAAGCAGCGGACGTTCTTGCTCATATCAGCGCTAAGCGCGACCCCGTCCCGCCTAATATCTTTCTGGAAAGGCTTTTTAAGCCATTCGTGGTGTCGCAGGGGGAAAACGGCAACGCTAGTCCGGATCCGAACATTACCCCAGATTCTGAAAACACTGACATCATCGGAGGCTCAGCCACCGAAATAACACCGTCGGCGCGTCTCATCATGGCAGTCATTGGCCCCTGGACCGAACCCTTCCTGGCCTACCCTAATAGGAAGGAGCTTCCTGAGGACCAGAATGAGGCCCGCCACATTTTCCGGCGTTTGAAGGCCTACAAGGTTCACGACGGAGAGCTCTATAAGAAAAGCGCTACTGGAGTCCTTCAAAGATGTATCTCCAAGGAGGAGGGGCGGCAACTACTGGCTGATATTCATGCCGGTCTCGGCGGGCACCACGCCGCAGCTCGGGCCCTTGTTAGCAAGGCCTTCCGTACAAGATTCTATTGGCAGACGGCCCGAGCGGATGCACAGGACCTTGTCCAATGTTGCGTTGGATGCTAACTCTTCGCCAACCAAAGCCATATGCCCCCACCGCCCTACAAACAATCCCCATCACTTGGCCTTTTGCGGTCTGGGGACTGGATATGGTTGGACCCCTTAAAGGAGGAAGCCATAGGAAAAAATATTTGCTAGTCATGGTGGACAAATTCACCAAGTGGATAGAGGCTAAACCAGTTAAAACGGCCGAGTCCGGGCCAGTAATAGACTTTATATTTGGCGTTGTACACTGTTATGGTGTTCCGCACAGCATCATCACTGATAACGGCTCCAACTTCACCACCGACGAAGTGAAAACATGGTGCGCTAATCTGGGCGTCAACCTCGATTACGCCTCTGTATATCATCCACAAACAAACGGTCAAGTCGAAAAAGCCAATGGTCTTATTATGAGCGGCATTAAGCCTAGACTAGTGCGGTATTTGAAAGAGTCGGACAAGCACTAGGTTGAGGAGCTCGACTCTGTACTCTGGGGGCTGCAGACCACGCCCAATCGCACTACCGGATTCACACCTTTCTTCATGGTGTACGGTGCAGAGGCAGTACTACCCTGCGACATTATTCATGGCTCACCCCGAGTGCGCATGTACAAAGAGAGAGAGGCCGAGCTTGATCGGCAGACAACTTAGATGCCCTGGAGGAAGAGCGCGACGTTGCAAAAGCCCGTTCCACATGTTATCAACAGCAGGCTCGCAGGTATCAAAGCAGAGAGGTGCGGGCCCAAACTTACAACGTCGGCGAACTCGTTCTGCGCCTGCCGGAGAAGAAAAAGGACAAACTCAAGCCCAAGTGGGAGGGTCCCTTCATCATTGACGAAGTTCTCACCAGAGGGGCGTACCGTCTGCGTGATGCATCAGACAATCGATTAGAGCCGAACCCCTGGAACGCGGCCGGACTCCGAAGATTCTATGCCTAGCGTGGAAATCTTTGTTCGTCTCCTTCCCCCTATTGTTTCCATTATTTTCTCTCTCTCTTTTTTATTTTTTATTTTTAGCTTTAAGCTTTTGTGCGGTTAGACCGTACACCCCCGACGCATACATCTTGAAGTATGTACGTCTATTATACCTGGGGGCTTCTTGGACAGAAGCTTGCTATTGTTATTTTCCGAGCATCAAGCTCCTCACACATGCGTTTTCTCCCATATGTACCTTTTCTTCGCCATTATATGGATCGATATGACTTAAGTTTTGGCCAAGCTGGGTTGCCTGGCTCCTGTGCTTATGCCCTACGTTCCCGTTAGTTCGGCTAGGGCATAAAGGGAGCACCTCTACGATTGTTACTGCCAGGTCATCCGGATGTGTACCTCAGACTGGGTGAAGCCGAAAGCTAGCGTTCTTAAGGGAATATTCGGTGAACTAAAGATGTTTTTGCATTCGTCACATCGTGAACCCCCATAAGTTGTACACATTGTGATTTCTTCATCACAGTTCGGACATGCACATCGATGCATGCACACCCAGGGAAAGGAACCCTTAATGGAACTATTCTCTCTGGAAGATATTGCTTACGCTCTTAATGTAATATAACATAACTAGCCGGATAATTGTCTATTCAAGCAACTATGACCCCTATGCCTGGTTTCCATGCATACCCGGTCTACTCGGCCGTTCTGGTATTCGGAAACACTCCGCACCTTTGGGTCGAGAGGTTGAAGCAAAAAGGTCCGCCATGACAATCGTTTTTCAGCTGGAGCTACATATGCAAAGGAAAGTACATAGTCACTTGGACTCAAAACTTCCTCCTCTATGCCGCCCAAAGAGCTATCTAACTTACAATCCTGCTGGGAATACTTGGCGGCTACTTCTACTTGGTTATATACTAAACTAACGGGAATTTCTTCCTCATTTGACCCTAGCGGTCCGACCCGGGCCATGTGATTCGGATCCAGCTTGGTATATCGTGTTTTTACCATGGCCCAGGCCTCTCACGCACCCTCTCGGCAAGCCGATATCTTCCAGAGTAGGATACGCCGCCGCGCTCCCTTGAACAGCTCTACAAGCTTCTCCATACTCCATGGAGGGGAGTCGGATGGCCATAAGGCCTTGGCTACACTCTGCATTGCCTGCCGAGCTTGCTCGTGCAACTGCGACATCCCTTGCAGAAGATCACTTGATGATCCGGATACCTCCTCTTCGGGACGGTCCGTTAACATACCTGCAATCACAGCTATATCAGCTAGTTTTACCTCCAAATAGTTATAAGGTCAATTTGGGCATGTACTGAATATGCCGCCTCGCAGCCTTTTGTACTCCTTCACGGAGTCGGCTAGCTGGGCTCGTACATCTTTCAGTTCTTCGCCCAGTTTGGTGTTTGAATCTTGGAGTTTGCTTTTCTCCTCTCTTACTCGGACCAGATACGCCGCCAATGGCGTAGTCTTTTTTGCCTCTTTCTCTCCGCTGAGCGGTTTTCAACTTCTCTTCCAGCTGACCTGATGATCCTATTATGAGATAAGCAACAGTATTAGCATAGCTACTGTATAATTGTTCTTCCTCGATGGAGGGGAACCTTACCAGAAGATGCCTTCTTGGACTCTTTCAGTTCGGCGGTAGAAGCATTGAGCTATTCCGACACTGCTCCAGCTCTTGAGCAAGCAGGTTGTTCCTCTCCGTCAGAACCTGGTTATACATCAATCCTTAAATGACTTGTGCCAACTGCTTTCAGTCTTGGGGGCTACTAGCACGTGCTTATCCTGTTCGGACAAAATAAATCTTACCCGCACATCCGTTAAATGCTGCTTTGTGGCTCTTCTAAGCCCATCTCGAGCAGCTCGGATGTATGCGTCAGCCGAGCTGAAGGCATCAAACGCCTCTTTCGAATAGCAGGGGTCTCATAAAATGGCCCTCCAGCGCCGATGATTCATGGCGCTCTCCACTTCCGAGTTGGTGACGGACATATTTTCCGAGCCCACGGTGGAAGGATAGTCCGGTGTCACTCCCATATCGGCCCCCACCCCTCGGGGCTGGATCCCGCTCTTGGGAGTATTATCGCCGGACCCCGGACCTGATCTGTCGGACTCTTTTCCTGATACGGGATGAACATGAAAGTCACAGTTGGATGAGACTATTAAAAAACATATTTGCAAACCCATACCTCTTTAACGAGGGCCCGACTGGGTCTTCGCCTGCCTTCCTCTTCGAAGGCTTGCCCGGTGTGGGAGCCGCTCTCTTTGGAGTCGCTCCTGGAGTAGCACGGTATGTCGAACGCCTCCCCTTCGAAGCACGAGACAATGCGGTGGGTGAGGCGGAACGAGGGAATCCTTTCGGGGAAGATGTCTCCTGACTACTTACGTGTGAAGCGGGGAGAAGACTAGGGTAATCGGCAATGATGGCCACTTCGATGCTGTCGTAGCTCGCCTGGTAAAACACACCATTCTCCAGCACCACAAATATATCCGGATCCTCTTTGAATCCGGGGTCAAGGTCTCGATTTTGGCCCTCGGGCTGCGGGGCGGGGCTGTAAAGCCCCTCGGAAGTCTTTCGCTAGTGCTGTTATAAATGGACGGGTTAATAAAGCTCAGGGAGAAGAATGAGTGGAGCAAAAGGTTGGGAGCTCACCCAGCTAGGAGGATTGTACATGGAATATCCTTCTCTGTGCGTGATGCGCAGGAACTCCTCTTCCTCACCCTTGAACAGTTCTGCCAATATTTTGGCTAGGGCAGCAGGGGTGTCTGGACCTTACCTGCCGCAACGGGAGGCGTCATCTTCCCCATTGTAATTCCACATGGGAAGTCCTCTGTATTGGAGTGGCTGAACTCCCCGTACTATGGAGGTCGCCATCACTTCGACTATCGTATACCCAGACTGGGCAAGCGTCTTGATCTTGCTCGGGAGTTGGTGAACTTCCGCACTATCTTCCTCGGGCTTCGAGGGCGCCAGCTGTGGCGCTTCTTCAGAGGAACACTCGCAAACTCGGGGAGATCTCTCCGGACTGGATCTGGAAGTACGACGCCATCTATGTAGAACCACTGGGAGGTCCACTCTTCAGAAGCTTTCTCTGGTGTGCCGGATAGGTATCCGGTCTCAGCAATACGCCATACTTCGGCCCCGCCCACTTCGAATATCGATCCCTCGTGGTTGCGCGGGACAAGACAAAACAACTTTCTCCATAGATCAAAATGGGCCTCACAACCCAGGAATAGTTCGCATAAAGCGACATAACCCGCAATGTGCAGGATGGAGGCTGGGGTAAAATTGTGCAGCTGGAGGCCATAATACTCCAGAAGCCCTCGGAGGAATGGGTGAATGGGAAATCCCATGCCCCTCAGTAGATAGGGGACGAAAAACACTCGTTCCCCCGCGGATGGATTAGGAAAATCCTCCACCTAGGTCTTGCCGTTGAAGGAAGCTGACCCTACCCGAACAGGGACCAGATCTGCAGGAGGGAGAAACCCCTGCTTTTGCAGCTTCTCCAGCGGCCATGAGATAAGGAACACCTCTCCCACTCGCCTTTCTCTGGGTCGGAATAGGAGGAGGAGCGGGCGATGCTAGCCATGTTGGAATGGCCTTTCCTAGCAATCTATGTGGATTTTCTCCGCGTGGTGCCGAATGGGTCTGAGATTCAATCCCTTTAAATAGACGCCCTTCCTTGCATGGCCGGGGTGTTATTTGCAAAAAATACCCTGACAGTCCACATTCGCCCGACGCGTGGAAGCTGAAGACATAGATGCATAGAAGCTGAGGGGTGTGGCATTGAATTATAAGTTGAATACATTAATTGGAAGTCGTGAGAGGAGGAACCCGCCTTGCAATGCCGAAGACAATCTACGCGCCGAACACCTCATCATTGAAGCCTGGTTTGGGGGCTACTAAGGGAGTCCTAGACTAAGGGGTCCTCGGGCGTCCGGCCTATTAGCCATGGGCCGGACTCATGGGCTGTGAAGACATGAAGACCGAAGACTGCACCCGTGTCCGGATGGGACTCTCCTTGGTGTGGAAGGCAAGCTTGGCGACCGGATATGTAGATTCCTTTCTTTGTAACCGACCTTGTGTAACCCTAGATCCTCCCTATGTCTATATAAACCGGAGGACTTAGTCCAGAAAGGAGGATACTCATTACCTTAGTCATACAAGCTAGACTTCTAGGGTTTAGCCATTATGATCTCGTGGTAGATCAACTCTTGTAATACTCATATTCATCAAGATCAATCAAGCAGGAAGTAGGGTATTGCCTCCATAGAGAGGGCCCGAACCTGGGTAAACATCGTGTCCCCTGTCTCCTGTTACCATCGAACTTAGACGCACAGTTCGGGACCCCCTACCCGAGATCTGCCGGTTTTGACACCGACACTAGTAGAGGTATGTGCGGGCAAAGAAGTAGAGAAATATCCACATGGAGTGATGTGGGCAGCTAGAGCAGTGGTGCAAGCTAGCTGTAAAGGGAGTTGTACCTGAGGGATGTCGGGACGTAGCTCAACCTAGAGGAGGGCGACGGGAGGAGAAGACTACCCACTTTGCGGCAGTGAGCAATGGACGAAGGCAACCTCTCCGGCTTTGTGAGAGAGAACAACAGGGACCCCTGATCGGGACGTGCCGATAGTGGGTTTTCACCGTCAGTGACGGCGACCGCATCTACACTAAGCATCCATTTTTCCCGCGGACGTGATCCGCCGGATGTTAGAGATGTGGCCACAATCGCTTTTGTGTGAGAGAGTGTGAAAACTCAAGAGAGCAACCCCAAAGAAGCAACCGTGTAGGCTCATCCTGCCTATGTATATAGTGGAGCGGTTTCCTTTTCTCTCCATATGAACCTATTTATATTGCGTATGTGCCACTGAATAAAAAACTTTATTTATAAATGACGTGGCACCTACTACTCGTTCTCCTATAAACCTTGCGCTTGGCGTCTCTAAAATATTAACCTTGCAATTGGCTCTTCGCCTCTTCGGGAAGTCGAGCAATAATGGTACTGCAGTATATATCGTTCTGGCTATATGAGACCGAATTAATTGCTGCACATCCACCACGTGGGCGAGGGTCGAGGGGTGAGGGAGAGTGCATACTATTATGTCCGTTTCAATATGGACTACATACAGAGCAAAACGAGTGAGTCTACACTCTAAAATACGTCTATATACATAAGTGTTTGGAGTATGTACTAGTAGTTCATATTGAAATCTACTAAAGGACATATATTCCAAACAATATGATAATCTCTCTAACCAAGGTAGGGACGAGGAGTAAACGGAGGGAGTAGTAAATTTTTCTCCTCGTCCTGCGAGCCACCGCGCACATGGGCGAGGGAGCGTGCGTAAGGCGTACTAGTAAGCAAGCTTCACCTCATCCTGCGAGCCACCGTGCCCATGGGCGGGGGAGACGGCGTACTAAGCAAGCTTCTCCTTGTTCTACGAGTTGACGGGACACATCAAAAGTACTCCAGTGTATAGAGCCTTGCCTCTAAGGTAGGCCCCACATGGTTTGCCTCTTTTTTAACATAACACGTCAAGTCGCAATTTGTTTGTTCACCTGTGGTAGATGATCCTCCATCAAGTGGATAACCAGTACACGTGTCAAATTACCACGTGGGCTACCTTTTCATATAGAAATGAGCTCCACCGTGTACCCGCACGGGTGTGGTTGGGAAAGAGACGGGAGTACGTGCGTCGTGCGTGCACCTCTTCTCTTCGTGCACGTCCCCCACCTACATGGGTGTGTGTAAGAGAGAGTGTTTTTGAACGTATTTGTGGGTTCGTGAGTGTTTTTTGTTTTTGGGGGGGGGGTGGTGATTTCGTGAATGCATTTGTGGGAATATGTGTCGATGACATCTCAAACAAAATTTTGCATGCAATGTGTGTGAAATAGAGGCATATCCATATCATACAGAGAGGGCGGAGGGGCGATCCACGAGAAGAGAGGGAGGGGTCATAGATATCGATAGAGTCGAAGAGAGGATCAAGTGGGTGGGTGCGAGATGGATGAATAGAGCCATCGAAATTGTGTGTGTGCAAGTCAAAGATATAGGGCGACTGACCTACCAGAACGTCAAAGGGCACAAGGCAAGTTTGTGTGTGGCGGGGAGACATGACTAGAGCGCTCGATGTATCGGTGTGTGTGTTGGGGGGGGGGTGGGGGGCAGTGGGGAGGCAGAGGCCTAACTAAAGAGGTAGAACAACTCGTTTATGTGTTGAGAAGGAAAGACCCAGCTATGTCTTGAGGGAGATGGGTCGACATCCATACATAACTGAAGGACGGGAAATAGGTTGGGACACACACACACAGAGAGAGAGAGAGAGAGAGAGAGAGAGAGAGAGAGAGGGAGGGAGGGAGAGGGGTAGAGTGCTGGATGGGTGATGGAGTTGCTTCTCGAAGATGGTGGGAGAGTCCTACTAGACAAACTAAGGGTAGAACTGCAATATTATCAATAAGAGTGGGGATGTGTTTCTGTGTGTGCCTGTGCATGATAGATCTGTCGGGACACATGCATGGATGATCAAGGGGAACCATGTGTTTGCTAAGCAAACCTAACTAGATCGGTAGATCAATTGTTGTTTGTCGGAGGAAGGGAGAGACATAACTAATGAGGTAGATCGATCGACGCGTGGGAAAAAATGAGTTATAATGAAGGACCAAGCTAGCTATATGTATAGCGGGAGATCGGTCGGTGTACATCCATTTGTTAGAGGCAAATAAGGCCCAGTGAGAAGGATGGACAGAGAGAATGGAGCTAGGAGGTGGTGCGAGAGGCCGAGCTACTAGCTAGATAGGGGGAGGAGTGTGCGGTTGTGAGATCGATGAAAAGAGGGGCGAGAGTTTAACGTGTGTGGGACCGTATGAGAGACACGAGGCATGGACACAGAAAGGAGGAGATGGAAGGAGCTTGAAATGCTGTAACGCTCGGATAATTAAGCTACAGTGAAACTTTGCTAATGATGCCACGTCACCTCCGTTACTGTTGCTAATCTCTCGTTAGTTCGAAACCGGTTCAAAATTCAAATTCAAAATATGGCAAACGATAAAAGTTTTCAATTATTAAACTAAAATGTTTGGGTTGTGCCAAATAATGCATAGGTAATTATGGTGGAGAAACCACACTTTTATAAAATGTATAAATACTCTAAAATGAATAAAACAGTAGCAAGAACAATTATTTAAAGGCTTTTAAAATAATAAACGATTACAAACTATTTTATTTTAGGTGCCAAGTTAATTTTGGTAGTGACATTATAACTAACACTATTTTAGGTGCAATTTATGTATTTAATACAAACTAAAAGTTAATATAACAGTAAAAAGAAAAGGAAAAATAAGAATAAGAAAAGAAAAACAAAGACCGAAAAATAATGTAAAAGCAAAAGAAACCCCCTCCCCCGCTGGGCCTCTGCCCAGCTAGCCACCAGGCCAACCAGGCCAGCCGACCTAAACTCCCCGCTCCTTCCTCCTGTTCACTAGTGGCCGTGTGCGCGCCCTGGCCGTCCGTGCGTGATACTGCGAGCGGATGCTCGCCACCGCGACGCTACAGGGGCGCAGGAGGAGTATAAGACCGCCCCGACCTCGTGGACGAACCCTAGTTCCGCAACTTCATTTCCTTCCGTTGTTATCCTCTTCCGCACACGTGGCCGAGCTGTCGTCGCCACGATCGCTGTCGATCCCGCGGCCCCCGACCTCACTGCGACGTGACACCGAGTCCGCTCGCTCCATCGACGAGCGCTCCGTCGACTGGTGCTTCCTTTGGGAGCCTGGAGCCCCTGCACCGTCCTCTACCTCGTCGTCGACCCCTTGGCCCCGACGAGCCCCACCGCGCGATTCGCCGCCACCACTGCCTCCCCGGCTTCCCCAAGCCGTCCCCCACCCTCACTGTGAGCTTTGCCCTGTTTCCTCTCTCACCCCTCCGACGATTTCACGCTCTAGCTAGGACCCCGCCATGGATGGACCTCTCTGTCGCTGTTGCTCACGGCACTGCTTCCACACCTTGCCCCACCCTGACCATGACCTCGCCGCGCCTGTGCGCTTTGCCGCATGCTCACACACGCGCTCGGGCCGCACCTCGCCCACGTGAGTCCTTCCCGCAACCTGCTCTGTTGGCGCCCGCCGCACCCTCCTCTGCAAGACGACGCGCCGCTCGCACCTCCGCCTCTGTCCCGCATGCTCTACTGCCTCTAGCCACACCGGCCCTCGCCAAGCCGAAGCAGCCCGCCCGCACAGCCCGCGCCCGCTGCCCGCCTCGCATCGCCCCACCGCGCCTGTTCCGACTGCCACCTGCGCTGCCGCGGATGTCGACTCCGCCGTCGGCTCCGGCCAAGTCCGGCCGCCCCGCGACCACCGGTCGACGTGGTCGACCACCAGCTACCCAACGGTCCCCTTCGCGCATCGAACCGACGCCCGTAGCGCAAGCCTGGCGGGTTCCCGCGTTGCTACCGTCACCGGTGCACTGTAACTCCTCGCCGGTGTTAACCACGATGACATGGACGTCGTTAACCCCTAACCAAATCCCTAACAGCCACTGACATCGGACCCCATAGTCCTAATTAATCTCACTGGTTTTATTTAAAAGTCTATTAAACAAATCACTTTTTTTTGACAGAAAGACTGTAAGGGAACCCCTTACAGTATAATTGGTGCAACAAACCCAAATTGCAAGTACCATGCCTTGAACCTGGGTGGGTGGGAAGGCATCAGCCCCTTCCCACCACTAGTCTGTTAAACAAATCACTCAATGAAACTTGGGCCCCACTGGGCCCTTTGACCAGTCAAACTGCTAACTGGGACTAGCCCAGTCAATGGCAGGTGGGATCCCGTGGCCCACTTTGACGATCAACGAGGACCACCAACTGTTGATCAGGTAGCTTGATCGGGCCCACTGTCATCCACTATGGCCCTAGTGCAGGTACAGCTTTTGGGTGAATCGGCAATTAGTCTTTTATTTTCGAATTAATATTAAATCCAGGAATTTCAAAAATGTATTAAAACTTTAATAATTAATTTAAAATAATCCGTAACTCGAATGAAAATACTTTGTACATGAAAGTTGCTAAGAATGACGAGACGAATCCGAATACGTAGTCCGTTCGTCTGCCACACGTCCCTAGCATAGCGAACATGCAACAATCCACCTCTGTTTCCGCCGACCGAAAACGTGAAACACCGGGAATACTTTCCTGGATGCTTTCCCCCTTCGCCGGTAGCACCTAGTACTTCGTTAGTTTACCCTAGCACCACGTATTGCCTTGTTATGTTTTGTGATGCTATGTTTGCATTATATTTATTGTTTCTTCCCCCTCATCTCTCGTTAGACATCGAGACCGATGCCGCTGCTGCCCCGGTCGACTACGTGTTGACGACCCCTCCTTCTTGCCAGAGCAACCAGGCAAGCCCCCCCTTGATCACTAGATATCGCCTATTCCTTCTCTCTACTGCTTGCATTAGAGTAGTGTAGCATGTTACTGCTTCCGGTTAATCCTATTGTGATGCATAGCATGTCATTGTTGCTACAGTTGTTACCCTTACCTGCAATCCTTATAGGATGCTAGTATCCATCAGTGGCCCTACATTCTTGTCCGTCTGCCATGCTATACTATCGGGCCGTGATCACTCTGGAGGTGATCACGGGTATATACCTATATACATACATACTATACAGGTGGTGACTAAAGTCGGGTCGGCTTGTTGAGTACCCGCATGTGATTCCGATGTGGGGGCTGAAAGGACAGGTGGCTCCATCCCGGTAGAGATGGGCCTGGGTTCCCGACGGCCCCCGACTGTTACTTTGTGACGGAGCGACAGGGCAGGTTGAGACCACCTAGGAGAGACGTGGGCCTGGCCCTGGTCGGCGTATGCGGTTACTTCATAATAACACGCTTAACGAGATCTTGGTATTTGATCTAAGTTGGATCATTGACCTTATACGCACTAACCGCCACATGGGACAAGATATGGGCAACTGGCGTCGTGGTATCAGCCGAAGCTCTTTTTGACGTCAGCAACTGAGCGGTGGGCGTCGGGTTGGACTGGAACGCCTGCTCTTGTATAAGGGAGGCTAGGTCTGCTCACCAGCCACGTACGCAACGTGCAGGTGTGCAATGGGCGATGGGCCCAGACCCCTGCACCATAGGATTTAAACCGGCGTGCTCACCTCTCTGTTGTGCCTAGGTAGGGCCGCGGCGTGTTGATCTTCCGAGGCCGGGCATGACCCATGAAAGTGTGTCCGACCAAAGGGGATCGAGCGTGTTGGGTTATGTGGTGCACCCCTGCAGGGAAGTTTATCTATTCGAATAGCCGTGTCCTGATACGTCCATTTTGCATCATGCTTTTATATTGATATTTATTGCATTATGGGCTGTTATTACACGTTATGTCACAATACTTATGCCTATTTTCTCTTATTTTACAAGGTTTACATAAGGAGGGAGAATGCCGGCAGCTAGAATTCTGGGCTGGAAAAGGAGCAAATATTAGAGACCTATTCTGCACAACTCCAAAAGTCCTGAAACTCCATGAAAGTCATTTTGGGAAATAATAAAAATATCCAGCGGAAGAAGTTCACGGAGGGGCCCCACCTGGCCACGAGGGTGGGGGCGCGCCCTACCCCCTGGGCGCGCCCCTACCTCGTGGGCCCCCTGGTGGCCCTCCGATGCCCATCTTCTGCTATATGAGGTCTTTTGTCGAGAAAAAAATCATAAGCAACCTTTCGGGATGAAACTCCGTCGCCACGAGGCGGAACCTTGGCGGAACCAATCTAGGGCTCCGGCAGAGCTGTTCTGCCAGGGGCACTTCCCTCCGGGAGGGGGAAATCATTGTCATTGTCATCACCAACGCTCCTCTCATCGGGAGAGGCCAATCTTCATAAACATCTTCACCAGCACCATCTCTTCTCAAAATCCTAGTTCATCTCTTGTATCCAATTCTTGTCTCCAAGTCCGGGATTGGTACTAGTAGGTTGCTAGTAGTGTTGATTACTCCTTGTAGTTGATGCTAGTTGGTTTATTTGGTGGAAGATCATATGTTCAGATCCTATATGCATATTAATACCCCTCGATTATGAACATGAATACGCTTTGTGAGTAGTTACGTTTGTTCCTGAGGACATGCGAGAAGTCTTGCTATTAGTAGTCATGTGAATTTGGTATTCGTTCGATATTTTGATGAGATGTATGTTGTCTAGCCTCTAGTGGTGTTATGTGAACGTCGACTACATAACACTTCACCATTATTTGGGCCTAGATGAAGGCATTGGGACGCAATAAGTAGATGATGGGTTGCTAGAGTGACAGAAGCTTAAACCCTAGTTTATGCGTTGCTTCGTAAGGGGCTGATTTGGATCCATATGTTTCATGCTATGGTTAGATTTACCTTAATACTTCTGTTGTAGTTGCGGATGCTTGCAATAGAGGTTAATCATAAGTGGGATGTTTGTTCAAGTGAGAACACAACTCAAGCTCCTGTCCACACACATACCATTTTAACAATTTACCGAACGCGAATCATATGAACGTGATGACAACTAGCTTGACAATATTCCATGTGTCCTCGGAGCGCTTTTCCTATTATAAGAGTTTGTCCAGGCTTGTCCTTTGCTACAAAAAGGATTGGGCCACCTTGCTGCACTTTATTTACTTTTGTTACTTGTTGCTCGTTACAAATTATCTTATCACAAATCTATCTGTTACCACTTATTTCAGTACTTGCAAAGAATACCTTGCTGAAAACTGCTTATCATTTCCTTCTGCTCCTCTTTGGGTTCGACACTCTTACTTATCGAAAGGACTACGATAGATCCCCTATACTTGTGGGTCATCAAGACTCTTTTCTGGTGCCGTTGCCGGGGAGTGAAGCACCTTTAGTAGGTGGAATTTGGTAAGGAAAAATTTATACAGTGTGCTGAAATTTACTGTCACTTGTTAGTATGGAAGGTAATCCTCTAAGGGGCTTGTTCGGGGTATCTTCACCCCGACTAGTAGAGCAAAGAGTTGCTCCACAACCTAATGAACTTACTGAAAATGAATATGAAAATATTCCCTTTGAATTTCCTTCGGGTATGATGGAAAAACTGCTAGCTAATCCTTTTGTAGGAGATGGAACAAAGCATCCTGATGAGCACCTAATATATGTGGATGAAGTTTGTGGAATATTTAAGCTTGCAGGTATACCCGATGATGTTGTTAAGAAGAAGGTTTTCCCTTTATCTTTGAAGGGAGATGCATTGACATGGTATAGGCTATGTGATGATACGAGATCATGGAACTACAAAAGATTGAAATTGGAATTTCATCAAAAATATTACCCTATGCATCTTGTTCATCGTGATCGCAATTATATAATTTTTGGCCTCGCGAAGGAGAAAGCATCGCTCAAGCTTGGGGGAGGCTTAAATCAATGTTGTATTCATGCCCCAATCATGAGCTCCCAAGAGAAACAATTATTCAAAATCTTTATGCTCGGCTTTCTGAAAACAATCGCACCATGCTCGATACTTCTTGTGCTGGCTCTTTTATGATGAAGACTATTGAATTCAGATGGAATTCATTGGATAGAATTAAACACAACTCTGAAGATTGGGACCTCGACGAAGGTAAGGAGTCAGGTATGACACCTAAGTTTGATTGTGTTAAATCTTTTATGGATGCCGATATTTTCCGTAAGTTTAGCACTAAATATGGACTTGACTACGAGATAGTAGCTTCTTTCTCGTGAATCTTTTGCTACTTATGTTGATATCCCCAAGGAGAAGTGGTTTAAATATCATCCTCCCATAGAAGTAAAAGTAGCTGCACCTATTAAAGTTGAAGAAAAGATTGTCACTTATAATGATCCTATTGTTCCTACCTCTTATGTTGATAAACCACCTTTCCCTGTTAGAATAAAGGATCATGCTAAAGCTTCAACTATGGTTCGTAAAAGCAATATTAGAACTTATACACCTCCTGAGCAAGTCAAAGTAGAACCTAATATTGCTATTGTTAAAGATCTCTTGTCCGATAATATTGATGGGCATGTTATTCAATTACGTGGTGAATCTGCTAGAATTGCTAAACACAGCGCTAAAGATAAACATAGACCTGTGGTAGGCGTGCCTGTTATTTCTGTTAAAATAGGAGATCGTTGTTATCATGGCTTGTGTGATATGGGTGCTAGTGCTAGTGTTATACCTTATGACTTGTATAAAGAAATTAAGCATGAAATTGCACCTGCTGAGTTAGAAGATATTGATGTCACAATTAAACTTGCCAATAGAGATACTATATCAGCAGTGGGAATTGTTATTGATGTTGAATTCTTGTGTGGGAAAATTAAATATCCTGCTGATTTTGTTGTTCTAAGTTCCCCACATGATAGCTTTTGTCCCATTATATTTGGTAGACCCTTCTTGAATACTGTTAATGCTAAGATAGACCGCGAAAAGAATGTTGTTACTATTGGCTTGGATAATATGATTCATGAGTTTAATTTCTCTAAGTTTAGTAAACAACACTGTGAAGAAGAATTTCCTAGTAAGGATGAAATGGTTGGTCTTGCTTCTATTGCCGTACCTCCTAGTGATCCTTTAGAACATTATTTGCTAGACCATGAAAATGATATGTTTATGAATGAAGAAGGGAAATAGATTAAGTTTTCTTTAAACAGGAACCTATTCTGAAACACAATCTTCCTGTTGAAATCCTAGGGGATCCTCCTCCACCCAAGGGTGATCCCGTGTTTGAGCTTAAACCGTTGCCTGATAATCTTAAATATGCTTATCTTGATGAAAAGAAGATATATCCTGTTATTATTAGTGCTAACCTTTCGGAGCATGAAGAAGAAATATTGTTGAAAACTACGAAGAAGCACCGTGCTATTGGATATACTCTTGATGATCTTAAGGGCATTAGTGCCACTCTATGTCAACATAAAATAAATTTGGAAGAAGATGCCAAACCGGTCGGTGATCATCAACGAAGGCTTAATCCTAAGATGAAAGAAGTGGTAAGAAAAGAAATACTAAAGCTTACGGAGGCGTATAATTTATCCGTTCTTGATAGTCGAGGTAAGTCCTGTCCATTGTGTCCCTAAGAAGGGAGGTATTACCGTTGTTCCTAATGATAAAGATGAATTGATTCCGCAAAGAATTATTACAGGTTATAGGATGGTAATTGATTTCCGTAAATTAAATAAGGCTACTAAGAAAGATCATTACCCTTTACCTTCTATTGATCAAATGCTAGAAAGATTATGCAAACATACACATTATTGCTTTCTAGATGGTTACTCTGGTTTCTCTCAAATACCTGTGTCGACTAAAGAACAATCAAAGACCACTTTTACTTGCCCTTTTGGTACTTTTGCTTATAGACGTATGCCATTTGGTTTATGTAATGCACCTGCTACCTTTCAAACATGCATGATGGCTATATTCTCTAACTTTTGTGAAAAGATTTGTGAGGTTTTCATGGACGACTTTTCCGTCTATGGATCCTCTTTTGATGATTGCTTGAGCAATCTTGATCGAGTTTTGCAGAGATGTGAAGAAACTAATCTTGTCTTGAATTGGGAAAAGTGCCACTTTATGGTTAATGAAGGTATTGTCTTGGGGCATAAAGTTTTACGAAAGAGGTATTGAAGTTGATAAAGCCAAGGTTGATGCTATTGAAAAAATGCCATGTCCCAAAGACATTAAAGGTATACAAAGTTTCCTTGGTCATGCCGGATTTTATAGGAGGTTCATTAAGGACTTCTCAAAAATTTCTCGGCCTCTGACTAATTTATTACAAAAAGATATACCATTTGTCTTTGATGATGATTGTGTAGAAGCATTTGAAATACTTAAGAAAGCATTGATCTCTGCACCTATTGTTCAGCCACCTGATTGGAATTTACCCTTTGAAATTATGTGTGATGCTAGTGATTATGCTATAGGTGCTATTCTAGGGCAAAGAGTTGATAAGAAATGAAATGTTATCCATTATGCTAGTAAGACTCTAGACAATGCTCAAAGAAATTATGCTACTACTGAAAAAGAATTCTTAGCAGTTGTATTTGCATGTGATAAGTTCGGACCTTATATTGTTGATTCTAAAGTAACTATTCACACTGATCATGCTGCTATTAAATACCTGATGGAAAAGAAAGATGCTAAACCTAGACTTATTAGATGGGTTCTCTTGCTACAATAATTTGATTTGCATATTGTTGATAGAAAGGGAGCTGAGAACCCGCTGCGCACAACTTGTCTAGGTTAGAAAATGTTCTTGATGACCCACTACCTATTGATGATAGCTTTCCTGATGAACAATTAAATGTTATAAGTACTTCTCGTAGTACTCCATGGTATGCGGATTATGCTAATTGTATTGTTGCTAAATTTATACCACCTAGTTTCACATACCAGCAAAAGAAAAAGTTTTTCTATGATTTGAGGCATTACTTTTGGGATGACCCGCATCTTTATAAAGAAGGAGTAGATGGTGTTATTAGACGTTGTGTACACGAGCATGAACAGAATGATCCTACATAAGTGTCACTCCGAAGCTTACGGAGGACACCACGCTGGAGATAGAACTGCACATAAGGTATTGCAGTCTGGTTTTTATTGGCCTACTCTCTTCAAGGACGCCCGTAAGTTTGTCTTGTCTTGTGATGAATGTCAAAGAATTGGTAATATTAGTAGATGTCAAGAAATGCCTATGAATTATTAAACATTCTTGAACCATTTGATGTTTGGGGCTTTGATTATATGGGACCGTTTCCTACCTCTAATGGATATACACATATTTTAGTTCTTTGTTGATTACGTTACTAAGTGGGTAGAAGCTATTCCAACTAGTAGTGCTGATCATAACACTTCTATTAAAATGCTTAAAGAAGTTACTTTTCCGAGGTTTGGAGTCCCTAGATATTAATGGTGATGGTGGTTCACATTTTATTCATGGTGCTTTCCGTAAAATGCTTGCTAAATATGATGTTAATCATAGAATTGCATCTCCATATCACCCACAGTCTAGTGGTCAAGTAGAATTGAGCAATAGAGAACTCAAATTAATTTTGCAAAAGACTGTCAATAGGTCTAAAAAGAATTGGTCTAAGAAACTTGATGATGCATTATGGGCTTATAGAACTACATATAAAAATCCTATGGGTATGTCTCCATATAAAATGGTTTATGGGAAAGCATGTCACTTACCTCTCGAACTAGAACATAAGGCTTATTGGGACATTAAAGAGCTCAACTATGATTTCAAACTTGCCGGTGAGAAGTTATTTGATATTAGCTCACTTGATGAATGGAGAACCCAAGCTTATGAAAATGCCAAGTTGTTTAAAGAAAAAGTCAAAAGATGGCATGACAAAAGGATACAAAAGCGTGAGTTTAATGTAGGTGATTATGTATTGCTATACAACTCTCGTTCAAGATATTTTGTAGGAAAACTTCTCTCTAAATGGGAAGGTCCCTACGTTATCGAGGAGGTATATCGTTCTGGTGCCATAAAAATCAACAACTTTGAAGGCACAAATCCGAAGGTGGTAAACGGTCAAAGAATCAAACACTATATCTCAGGTAATCCTATAAATGTTGAAACCAATGTTATTGAAACCGTAACCGGGAGGAATACATAAGGGACAATTTCCTAACGCTTCAGACTCGAAAAGGAATAGGTATGTGGTACGGTAAGTAAACCGACTCCAAAACAGTTTTAAGGCAATATTTCTCCGTTTTGGAATATTTAGAAAAATAGAAAAATAAGTAGCAGTCCGGGGAGGACACGAGGCCCCACAAGGGTGGAGGGCGCGCCCTACCTCGTGGGCACCTCGTGTGCCTTCCGGACTCCGCTTTTCTTGCACGATACGTATTTTGGTCGATAAAAATTCATTATATATTCTCCCGGAGGTTTTGACTCCCGTATCACGCAAATATCCTCTGTTCTTGTTTCGAGCTGTCCTACTGCAGATTAGATCAACATGTCATCCCAGAATTCGGAAGGAGAAAGCTACGTGGATGATTACCTAGCAAATCCTAAGGACTATGGAGATGTGGAGCACGATGGTTGGACCACGGAGGAAGAAGAGGACTATGAACCCAATGGGACGGAGGAGACGAGCTCAGATGAAGATGAAGCCCCATTACCTCAACCTAGGGACATGCATGTGGAGTTCAAAAAGCCAAGTCTCCCTGGTAGGGTAAAGAAACCAAAGTTCGAGTTTATCCCTTTTCGTCTCTTGCAGGAAAATAAGCAGGACCGATGCAAAAAGATATTAACCCTGGAGTGGAAGATTGATGATCTGAGGGATCAAAATGCCGTCCTCAAGCGCAAATTAATGGAGAAGTCTATGCCATCAACTAAGTCAACGACACCTCCACCTTCTTCACCGACAAAGGAGACATAATCACATGGGTATGGGCACTCCCCTTGGCATTGCCAAGCTTGGGGGAGGTGCCCCGGTATCGTATCACAATCACATCTCTTATCTTTACCGTTTTTGTTAGTTCGATCCTATTAGTAGTATCTTGATCTAGTAGAATAAAGTTTACGGCATGATCTAGTTTTGAGTTTTTGCTTTATGATCTCTCTATGTAATCGAGTCCGTGAGCTATTGTAGCGACCCGACCTCAGACGGTCAAGCCTCTGTGTATCTGTGCCATCCCTGGATCAGTATGCTGGCACACACAGTACATCAATGTATATATCAAAGTGAAATCACATGTATAAATAACGTAAAATGATATATACCTCATAATACTCAGCGGAAACAATCAAGCGGGTGTGGAGTCCCATCAACGCCATCGGCAGGTTGAGTGTAGACCGTAACCCTGTATCGTAACTCTTACTCGTCGAGGAAATATCTCGCAACATGATACGTTGCAGTGTGTAGGTCAAGACATTGAATGTACGGCAAGATCACAACATGAATAAACAGATGGTAAAACTATACTATATGCAATTTGGCTTTGTGGCTCAGATTCTGAGTTTTGTTTGCATAAAAGCTGATTTTATTTTACCTACATCAAAGGAATAGAATGAAGTCTGTACTAAGGAGTTTTCTATCATGACATGGTTCCGCCTAACCGATGTCTCATAGCCCAAAAATTCATCATATGTTGCCCACAATTAAGTTATCAGTCCGGTGTTGAGAGTTCCGAGATAGATCCAAGTCCAGATGCTCAAATTGCCCGTGAATCGGGACACGGCTAATCGATTAGGTTTTAACCCTCTGCAGAGGTTTGTACACTTTACCCGCAAGATTCGATCCCTCTTTTCACGCTCGCACTTCAGGTGTTTGAGAACAAGACGATCAAACATGGTCTTCGAAGAGTTCCTCGACCACCGTCCGTACTCATCCCATCCTACCGTAGTTCTACATCCGCTAGTACCGTCCCAGCCAGAGTCACCACTAAGGTCAACCAAGCCGAGCCCATAATGACTTGCGGTTACAGGTAAGCTTCCGGCATGAAGTATTCTTCCGTCTCTTTGAGTCTGGGTGAAGCTTTCCGCAAGATGTCATGGCGCTTCTCCATGCATCCCGCCAACCACTGGGTTCTCCAGGTGCCCGTCCAACCGCCCTTCACCCAAAGAGTGTGTATTGAATTCTGTCTCGAGTCTTGAAGTCTTGAGGTCTTGAAGATGCAGATCCTTGCAGATTCCATCATGGAGTTGTAGTAATTGACGTAGTATCCTCCTTCTTCACACCACTCTCGTGCACTCATACCACAACAAGTCTACTATTGAGTAGCATTTATATATAATATCTTCCCGGGCTTGTTTACAGGGTGTTGTCTTCCTACCTCATGCATACTACTCAACTACAAGAATTTCAATATCACTACTGAGGGGTGGTTGCAAAGATGTCACTAAATGCAATAAAATATAGGTATGAAAGCATGGTCAAAGTGAACTTGCCTGGTTGACGATCTTCGAAAACTAGTGTAACATCCCAAAATTCTAAATTTTGGAATGTTATATTAAATAAATAACTATGCTTGTTGTCTGATTGTTTGTCTGATTGATTGAGTGAAATTGAGTGGAACTTGAAACTTTTGAAAGTTGAATGAGAGGGAATGAGATGACTTTCCCAAAACTTTTCCCTTGCCTTTTGGATCCCCATGAACTCAAGTTCATTCCAATACCAAAGCCTAGAGTGAAGATGACATGACTTCTTCCATTTTGAAATGAATAGGGTTTTGGAAAAGATTTGAATTTCATTAGGGAAGATTTCAAATTCAAAGCTTTAAGCAACTCAATGATTTTCATGAGGGAAGATAAATGACTTCTTCAATCATATGAAATATGAGTTGGAAGTTAAAAAGTATCAATTTGAAAGTCATTTGAAAGTGCTTGAAACCCTCTTTCAAAATTTTGAATTTTAAATTTGAAGTCAAACTTTGGCATGTGGGAAACATTTCAAAAAACTAAGCTCGATAAATACTTGATCAAAAGTATGAGAGGAGCAAACATGACACTCCAAATATGTCAAGAAAACAATGCCAAAAGTTTTGGATTCAAATCTGAATTTTATTTGAATTTGAAAAATGGATTTTTATAAAGTTTGGATTTTGCCTTTGGAAAAATGTTCAAATGATAGGAATATTCCTGATCATTTTGGTATATATATGTCCTATATAAAATATTTATAGATATTGTTTTATTTCTGTTTTAGTTTTATTTAAAAATAAAATTTTAAAAGAAAACTCCCAGGCGCCACCAGTCACCCCAGCCCCTTGCCAAGACTTCGCGCTGGCCACCAGCCCACATGGCCAGCCCAGCGCCGATCGACCCGGCCCAGCTCTCTCCTCACCTCCCTCGCCGAATCCCTTGGCGCGGGTCGGCTCACTCCCCACCCTCCCTCTCTCAGCAGCAGGGCCCGCCCCCATCGTCTACCCTCTCCCACGCCACGTCGCGCCATGGATCGCGGATCGAAGGATTCGGGATGCCGATTCCCTCCCGATCGCCTCCCTTACTCCCCGACGAGCCCCTGGCTATTTAAGCCGCCACACCCCATTCCCCTAGCCTCGCCGGACCCTCTCCCCTCGCGACGAGCTCATGGGAGCCCGAGAGCCGCCCGCCATCATTAGCCCGTTCCGGCCACCCCGACCACCCCGAGCTCACTTTGAGACCACCTCCGGACTCCCTCGCTCGACCACACCTCCCCGTGCCCTCGCCGAAGCTCCAGATCCGGGAACACCGTCGCCGTCGATCACCGAACGCCACCGCCGCCTCAAGCTCGGCTGCCAGCCGACTCCAGACCACCCGATCTCCCCGACTCCACCAGACCCCTCCCGAGCTCCCCGCATCCTCCCGGCCACTCCGTCGACCTCCCGGCAGCCGGAGCCCTCAACGCCTCTCGCCGCCGGCCGTGCCCGTCGCCGAACTCCGGTGAGTCACGGAACTCCTCCCCGCCGTCGGATCTCACACCAACGTGGTGTAGATTAGAAACCCCAAGGGGTATTTCTTTATAAAAACCGCGGTTCGGCCGGTTAATTCTGATTTATTAGTTAGGGTTTTTAGTATTTAGCCGGCCCGTTTTTAGTTTTAACCCGAGGCCCGTTTAGACTATTTGACGCTCAGGGCACAGTATAGGCCCATTAGGCCTTTTTCTTTTTAATTTGATTTTCTGTTTTCAAAAATTCATATCTTTTATTCTGTTCAATATTTTTGAGTGATTCTTTTTTTGTTGGATTGCACATTTTATGTAGTTTCTGTAAAATATATATTTAGCTATGTTAAAAATAATTAAAAATGCCTTAATATTGTTTTAGTCAGAATAGTAAATCTGCTATAACTTTAGTTAAAAAATTATTTTTTGCATGATTCTTTTTGTCATCACTTTATTTTGACATGGCCAAACCCTAGAAATTTACTTGGGTATTTTAGGATTAATAAATAATTAGTTTTAGACAGAATCCTATTAATCCTAATTAATTAACTAGTTCCTGTTTTCCTAATTAATTAATTAGTAAATTGATTTATTTTTAACTTGTGATTAGTTATTCTAGGTTAGTTTCTGTCATTCAAGTAGATGAACTTTTTATTTATAATTAATAAAAGTTTTAAATTATTTTTCTTAATAGAAATTGGATTAGGCCTAAAATGAGTTTTATAATAGCTTTTAAATTAATTCTTTTTGCTCCTAGTTGCTTAGTGAATCCTTTTCTGTTTAGTTAATTTAAAACCATGATTAGGTTATGTTAGAAAATTTTTATGATATAAAACTATTTTGTTATTTGTTGAAGTAGGAAACTTGAGTGGCCTTTCTTTGAGTTTTTCTTTTGGATTTGGTTTTGGTTGTTTTGTTGTGTTATGTTACTTTTGTTATGTTGTGTTATGTGATCCTATTGCTATGTGCTTATTATAGTTATTGTTTGCCTCGGTAGAATTTCCTGAGTGCGAAGATTGCTACTCTGAAACCCTAGTTTTTCAAGATCGTCAACCGTGCAAGTTCACTTTGACCATGCTTTTCTTACCTATGTTTTATTGCATTTAGTGGCATCCTTGCAACCACCCCTCAGTAGTGATATTGAAATTCTTGTAGTTGAGTAGTATGCATGAGGTAGGAACCCATCACCCTGTTACCAAGCTCGGACGATATTTTATTTTAATGCTACGCTATAGTAGACGGGTTTGGTATGAGTGCACGTAGAGTGGTGTGAAGAAGGAGGACTCTACGTCAATGCCGACAACTCCATGATGGAATCTGCAAGGACTGCACCTTCAAGACCTCAAGACTTCAAGACTCGAGACAAGAATTCAATACACACTCTTGGGTGAAGGGCGGTTGACGGCACCTGGAGAACCCAAAGTGGTTGGTCGGGATGCATGGAGAAGCGCCATGACATCTTGCGGAAAGCTTCACCCAGACTCAAAGAGACGGAAGAATACTTCATGCCGGAAGCTTACATGCAACCGCAAGTCATTATGGGCTCTGGCTTGGTTGACCTTAGTTGTGACTCTGGCTGGGGCGGTGCTAGCGAGATGTAGAACTACGGTAGGATTGGATGGGTACCGGACGGTGGTCGGAGGAACTCTTTGGAAGACCATGTTTCGGTCATCTTGTTCTCAAACACTCACGAAGTGCGAGAACGTAAAGAGAGGGATCGAATCTTGCGGGTAAAGTGTACAAACCTCTGCAGAGGGTTTAAACCTAATCGATTAGCCGTGTCCCGATTACGGGCAATTTGAGCATCTGGACTTGGATCTATCTGGAACTCTCAACACCGGACTGATAACTTAATTGTGGGCAACATATGATGAATTTTTGGGCTATGAGACATCGGTTGGCGGAACCATGTCATGATAGAAAACTCCTTAGTACAGACTTCATTCTATTCCTTTGATGTAGGTAAAATAAAATCAGCATTTACGCAAAACAAAACTCGGAATCTGAGCCACAAAGCCAAATTGCATATAGTATAGTTTTACCATCTGTTTATTCATGTTGTGATCTTGCGGTACATTCAATGTCTTGACCTACGGCTGCAACGTATCATGTTGCAGATATTTCCTCGACGAGTAAGAGTTACGATCTGAGGTTACGGTCTACACTCAACCTGCCGATGGCGTTGATGGGACACCACACCCGTTTGATTGTTTCAGCTGAGTATTATGAGGCATATATCATTTTACGTTATTTATACATGTGATTGCACTTTGATATATACATTGATGTACTGTGTGTGCCAAAGATCTTGATCCAGGGATGGCATAAGAATACGTAGGCTTGACCGTTCGAGGTCGGGTCGCTCTGAGAGATGGTATCGAGCACATGTTGGTGTGGGGACGTGACCCTAGAAACCGGAAAGCCCTAGGACAGGAAATCTCTAAAACTTTATTTTCAAAAAGACTCTTACTTCTCATCTCTTCTGATTTTATCAAATAGACACTCTCACCTCAAATAGTTAGAATATACCCTTTTCCCTTTTGAGCACATGAAGAATCAATCAAGCCGCTCCAAGAAGGACAAGATATCGGATAACTGATGGCCTCTTGAGTAAAGAGGATTTGACCATGCATTAGAAGAGTTGAAGCTACACCAGTTGAAGACTCAGACGACTTGAAGAATCAGAAGAATTATTTGACCGTTAGAGGACCAAATCCATGTTATACACCTACGTTAGATGCGATGAATTGTGAGCTGTCATTTGTTTGATGTTTTCCGACAGCCACAAAGTAAAACTTGTTTCTTCAAAACTATTGTTTGTATTGTGTGTATATCCTCCCCACCTCTCTCTCATCTCACCCTAAAACCCTTGAACCCCATAGATGATGAATGAAGTTGGACTGATATTCTTCGGATCGAAGACTTCGGTAGGAGGCAGAGCTATGGATGCGAGAACATGGAGAATCACTTCGGGAACCATTTGGTTTCAAGGAAGTATGAGGTCCAATACGCTCTTCAAGATTTTTACGTAAAAGTGCTGCAACCTGGTGGAGAATGCATCAATCCATACAAGGATTTAAAGGAGCAAGAACTTGGGAGGAATTCAAGAAGACCTGATGAGATCACGTCTTATCCGGAAGCACAATGATACACCAAGAAATAAACCTTGTGCTCGCAAGATTTGCGGAGAAATAGGACACACCCGGAAGGTTACGCAAAACACGAGAGTGGTGAAGTAACGATAGATGTTTTGTTTGGCTTGCGAAACCATGGAATTACTCGAACCCAGTTCGAGAACAAGAGAAAATTCTGTAATGCTTGTGAGTATGCCCAAGTGTTAGAATACGTGATTCGATATTTACGTATGTGGTAATGATTCAAGTACGGGATGGATTGGCCCCCATACCGAAGACTTCTATCATGAACTATCATATGTTGATGGAAAATCAGAGAGCCTCGAAAACCTTAGAAGAGTGTCGATGCGATAAGCCATAAAACCATAAAATGGTAGGACGATGTAACCCCATTACAGGCAACCGTTGCGATTCGTAGGTTTTACGGTGAAGTTCAACCCGAACCGCTTACTGCAGGAGAAAACCATAAATTGTAGACCACCATGAGTGTTTCGATAGTTGTTTAGAATGGACACAGACCCATCGGCTAAGAAGATCCGGTCTCAGACGAACTTCAACTTTGACGAACCGACCCAAGCTTTTGAGGAAAACTCTATGCTTCCGATGTAAGAGCTTTAATGAAGGAGCTATTGTAAGATATGTGAAGGGACATACATTTTCAGCCCTCCAGAGGAAGTATCTGAGTTTATTGGAACCATGACCTTGTTTTTAAGCGTGGTAGCACCCCGACCTTCGACCAAAACATTTGCAAGAAGACCCCAACCCTAACCTTTTCATGTTAGCCTCTTGAATCTCGAGGACGAGATTCATTTTAAGTGTGGTAGGTTTGTAACATCCCAAAATTCTAAATTTTGGAATGTTATATTAAATAAATAACTATGCTTGTTGTCCGATTGTTTATGCGATTGATTGAGTGAAATTGAGTGGAACTTGAAACTTTTGAAAGTTGAATGAGAGGGAATGAGATGACTTTCCCAAAACTTTTCCCTTGCCTTTTGGATCCCCATGAACTCAAGTTCATTCCAATACCAAAGCCTAGAGTGAAGATGACATGACTTCTTCCATTTTGAAATGAATAGGGTTTTGGAAAAGATTTGAATTTCATTAGGGAAGATTTCAAATTCAAAGCTTTAAGCAACTCAATGATTTTCATGAGGGAAGATAAAATGACTTCTTCAATCATATGAAATATGAGTTGGAAGTTAAAAAGTATCAATTTGAAAGTCATTTGAAAGTGCTTGAAACCCTCTTTCAAAATTTTGAATTTTAAATTTGAAGTCAAACTTTGGCATGTGGGAAACATTTCAAAAAAACTAAGCCTGATAAATACTTGATCAAAAGTATGAGAGGAGCAAACATGACACTCCAAATATGTCAAGAAAACAATGCCAAAAGTTTTGGATTCAAATCTGAATTTTATTTGAATTTGAAAAAATGGATTTTTATAAAGTTTGGATTTTGCCTTTGGAAAAATGTTCAAATGATAGGGAATATTCCCCTGATCATTTTGGTATATATATGTCCTATATAAAATATTTATAGATATTGTTTTATTTCTGTTTTAGTTTTATTTAAAAAAATAAAATTTTAAAAGAAAAACTCCCCGGGGCGCCACCAAAGCCACCCAGGCCCGGCCAGTAGCACCCCCCGCTGTGACCAGCCCACATGGCCAGCCAGCGCCACCGAGCCGGCCCAGCTCTCCCTCACCCTCCCAGCTCGAATCCCTTGCCACGGCCGCTGCTCACTCCCACCCTCCTCTCATCGACAGTGAGGCCCGCCCCATCGTCTACCCCTCTCCCACGCCACGCCGTCGCCGCCGCGGATCGCCGGATCCCGAAGGATCCGGGATGCCGATCCCCTCCCCGATCGCCTCCCTTACCCCGACGAGCCCCCGGGCTATTTAAGCCGTCGCCCGCATTTATTCCCCCCTAGCCCTCATGGGACCCCTCTCCCCTCAGACGAGCTCATGGGAGCCGAGAGCGCCGCGCATTATTAGCCCGTTCCGCCACCCCCGACCACCCCGAGCTGCTTTGAGACCACCTCAGGACTCCCCTCGCTCGACCACACCTCCCGTGCCCTCGCCCAGAGCCTCCAGAGCCGGAACACCGTCGCCGTCGATCACCGAACGCCACCGCCGCCTCAAGCTCGGCTGCCGACCGACTCACCACCTGATCTCCCCGACTCCACGGACCCCTCCCGAGCTCCCCGCATCCTCCCGGCCACTCCGTCCGACCTCCCGACGACCGGAGCCCTCAACGCACTCTCGCCGCCGCCGTCGCCGTCGCCGAACTCCGGTGAGTCACCGGAACTCCTCCCGCCGTCGGATCTCACACCAATGTAGATTAGAAACCCCAAGGGGTATTTCTTTATAAAACCGCCCGGTTCGGCCGGTTGAATTCTGATTTATTAGTTAGGGTTTTTAGTATTTAGGGCCCGTTTTAGTTTTAACCCGAGGCCCGTTTAGACTATTTGACGCTCAGTACGATATAGGCCCATTAGGCCTTTTTCTTTTTAATTTGATTTTCTGTTTTAGCGAGAATAGTTTACATTTTCAAAAATTCATATCTTTTATTCTGTTCAATATTTTTGAGTGATTCTTTTTTTTGTTGGATTGCACATTTTATGTAGTTTCTGTAAAATATATATTTAGCTATGTTAAAAATAATTAAAAATGCCTTAATATTGTTTTAGTCAGAATAGTAAATCTGCTATAACTTTAGTTAAAAATTATTTTTTGCATGATTCTTTTTGTCATCACTTTATTTTGACATTGCCAAACCCTAGAAATTTACTAGGGTATTTTAGGATTAATAAATAATAAGATTTAGACAGAATCCTATTAATCATAATTAATAAAATATATCCTGTTTTCCTAATTAATTACTTAGTAAATTGATTAATTTTAACTTGTGATTAGTTATTCTAGGTTAGTTTCTGTCATTCTAGTAGATGAACTTTTATTTATAATTAATAAAAGTTTTAAATTATTTTTCTTAATAGAAATTGGATTAGGCCTAAAATGAGTTTTATAATAGCTTTTAAATTAATTCTTTTTGCTCCTAGTTGCTTAGTGAATCCTTTTCTGTTTAGTTAATTTAAAACCATGATTAGGTTATGTTAGAAAATTTTTATGATATAAAACTATTTTGTTATTTGTTGAAGTAGGAAACTTGAGTGGCCTTTCTTTGAGTTTTTCTTTTGGATTTGGTTTTGGTTGTTTTGTTGTGTTATGTTACTTTTGTTATGTTGTGTTATGTGATCCTATTGCTATGTGCTTATTATAGTTATTGTTTGCCTCGGTAGAATTTCCGGAGTGCGAAGATTGCTACTCTGAAACCCTAGTTTTTGAAGATCGTCAACCGTGCAAGTTCACTTTGACCATGCTTTTCTTACCTATGTTTTATTGCATTTAGTGGCATCCTTGCAACCACCCCTCAGTAGTGATATTGAAATTCTTGTAGTTGAGTAGTATGCATGAGGTATGAACCCATCACCCACATTACCAAGCCGGGACGATATTTTATTTTAATGCTACGCTATAGTAGGCGGGGTTTGGTATGAGTGCACGAGTGGTGTGAAGAAGGAGGACTCTACGTCAATGGCGACAACTCCATGATGGAATCTGCAAGGACTGCACCTTCAAGACCTCAAGACTTCAAGACTCGAGACAAGAATTCAATACACACTCTTTGGGTGAAGGGCGGTTGGCGGGCACCTGGAGAACCCAGTGGTTGGCGGGATGCATGGAGAAGCGCCATGACATCTTGCGAAAGCTTCACCCAGACTCAAAGAGACGGAAGAATACTTCACGCCGGAAGCTTACCTGTGCAACCGCAAGTAATTATGGGCTCTGGCTTGGTTGACCTTAGTTGTGACTCTGGCTGGGGCGGTGCTAGCGAGATGTAGAACTACGGTAGGATTGGATGGAGTGGGGACGGTGGTCGGAGGAACTCTTTGGAAGACCATGTTTCGGTCATCTTGTTCTCAAACACTCTGAAGTGCGAGCGTAAAGAGAGGGATCGAATCTTGCGGGTAAAGTGTACAAACCTCTGCAGAGGGTTTAAACCTAATCGATTAGCCGTGTCCCCGATTCACGGGCAATTTGAGCATCTGGACTTGGATCTATCTCGGAACTCTCAACACCGGATGATAACTTAATTGTGGGCAACATATGATGAATTTTTGGGCTATGAGACATCGGTTGGCGGAACCATGTCATGATAGAAAACTCCTTAGTACAGACTTCATTCTATTCCTTTGATGTAGGTAAAATAAAATCAGCATTTACGCAAACAAAACTCAGATCTGAGCCACAAAGCCAAATTGCATATAGTATAGTTTTACCATCTGTTTATTCATGTTGTGATCTTGGGGTACATTCAATGTCTTGACCTACACGGCTACAACGTATCATGTTGCGAGATATTTCCTCGACGAGTAAGAGTTACGATCTGAGTTACGGTCTACACTCAATCTGCCGATGGATGGCGTTGATGGGACTCCACACCCGTTTGATTGTTTCATTGAGTATTATGAGGTATATATCATTTTACGTTATTTATACATGTGATTGCACTTTGATATATACATTGATGTCTGTGTGTGCCAAAGACATACTGATCCGAGGATGTACAGATAACACGAAGGCTTGACCGTCTGAGGTCGGGTCGCTACAACTAGGGTTTCGTAGTAGCAATCTTCGCACTCCGGAAACTCTACCGAGGCAAACAATAACTATAATAAGCACATAGCATAACATCACTTAACACAATAATATAACAAAGTAACACACCAAAACCAACAAAGCAAAACCCAAAGGAAAACTTAAAGAAAAACAACTCAAAGTTTTCCTACTTCAAATAACAACAAGAATAGATTTATATAACAAAAATTTTCTAACATAACCTAATCATGGTTTTATGATAACTTAACAGAAAAAGGATGCATTAAGCAACTAGGAGCAAAAAGAATTAATTTAAAATCTAATATGAAACTCCTATTAGGCCTAATTCAATTTCTATTAAGGAAAATAAAATAAAACTTTTATTTATTATAAATAAAAGTTCATCCTATAAAGTGACAGAAACTATCCTAGAATAATCAATCACATGTTAAAAATAAATTTATTTACTAATTAAATTAATAGGAAAACAGTAGCTAGCTAATTAATTAGGATTAACAAGATTCTGCTTAAAACTAATTATTTATTAATCCTAAAATACCCAAATTAATTTCTATGGTTTGGCAATGTCAAAATAAAGTTGGGACGAAAAGAATCATCCAAAAATAATTTTTCTAACTCAAGTTATATCAGATTTACTATTCTGACTAAAACTAAATTAAAGCAATTTTAATTAATTTTAACATAGATAAATATATATTCTACAGAAATTACATAAAATTTGCAATCCAACAAAAAAGAATCATCTAAAAATAATAAACAGAATAAAAGATATCAATTTTTCAAAACAGAAACTATTCTGCTAAAACAGAAAATCAAAATAAAAGAAAAAGGCCTAATGGGCCTATACTGTGCCCTGAGCGTCAAATAGTCTAAACGGGCCTCGGGTTAACTAAAACGGGCCGGCCTAATAAATAAAAACCTAACTAAATAAACCGTAAACTAAACCGGCCGAACCGGGCGGTTTTTTATAAAAAGAAATACCCCTTCGGGGTTCTAATCTAGGCCGTTCATCGTGCATCGGACGGGAGGGGTCTCCATGACTTACGGCGTCCGACGGCCAGCGGCCGGCGTGGCGAGAGGCGGCGAGGGCTCAGGCGTCGGGAGGTCGGGTGTGGCCTGGGAGGTGCGGGGGAGCTCGGGGAAGCTTCTGGAGGTCGGGGAGATCGGGGTGGTCGAGCGGTCAGAGCGAGCTTCGAGGCGGCAGTGGCGTTCGGGTGATCGGGCGACGGGCGCTCGGTGGCTCTAGAGCTCGGGCGAGGCACGGGAGGTGTGGTCGAGCGAGGGAGTCCGGAGGTGGTCTCGGTGGGGTCGGGAGGTGTAGGGCGGCAGCGGCGATGGAAATGGCGGCAGGAGGTCCGGCTCCGGCGAGCGCGTGAGAGAGAGGGGAGGGGCTCCGGCGAGGGCTAGGGGGGGGGGGGGGAATGGGGTGCGGGGCACGGTTTGAATAGGGCGGGGGCCTCGGCGGGGACGGGACGCGATCGGGGACGGGAAACGGGATCCCGGATCGCCGGGATCCGGCGATCCATGGCCAGCGGCGTGGCGTGGTGAGGAGGAAGAAAGGTGGGTCCATGATCGGTGAGAGAGAGAGGGCAGGCGAAGCGAGGCGACCGATCGAGGAGGGTTGGTAGCGAGGATGGGCTGGCTCATTGGTGGCTCGGCCGTTAATTTGGGCAGTTGAGTGGGCTGGCGAGTGGGGGTTCGGTGCTGGCTGGGCCAGGGGGCCTGGCTGGCGCCTGGGGGGTTTTCTATTTTTTTAATTTTATTTTTTTTAAAATAAAACAAAACAGAGTATATCTTTTAATATATAAATATTTTATATAGGACATATATATACCAAAATGATCAGAAAAAGATTTTCTACAACATGAACTATTTTTCAAGTTCAAATAAAATACACAAAAATTCAAATAAAACAAGGAGTGTTTCTGCCCTAATAAAATCCAATAAAATCATTTTAAAAACACCAAAATGACTTCAAATTTATTTTCTCCTAATTTTTCATTGAAGGGAATCATTTTACCCCTATTTCCATTTATTTATTTTCAGGAGGAAAATAATTTGAATAAAGTCCAAATAATTCCAAATTTGAAAGGGGGTTTCAAAATACTTTCCAATGACTTTCAATTTGGTTCTTTTTAACCTCCAACTCATATTTCATATAATTGAAGAAGTCATTTTATCTTCCCTCATGAAAATCATTGAGTTGCATAAAGCTTTGAATTTGAAATATTCCCAAATGGAATTCAAATGTATTTCCAAAACCCTTTTCATTTCAACATGGATGAAGTCATGTCAACTTCACTCTAGGGTTTGGTGTTGGAATGAACTTGAATTCATGGGGACCCAAAAGGCAAAGGGGAAAGTTTGGGAAAGTCATTTCATTCCCTCTCATTCAACTTTCAAAAGTTTTCAAATTCCACTCAGTTTCACTCAATCAATCAAACCATCAATCAGACAACAAGCATAGTTATTTATTTAATATAACATTCCAAAATTTAGAATTTTGGGATGTTACAGCTATATAATAAAGATTAGTGTTGAGTCAAGGGCTTGATTATTTTGCCATGATCTTGAGTGAATAAGAGAAAGAAAAAGAATAAAAATAAACAAAGAGTTCATATTGATCTTATTGAAAGTGATGACTTCACATAGAAAGAGTATGATGATTAAAAGTTGTTGGGAGTTGACAAACATAGCTTTGGTCATCGTTACAATTAATAGGAAGTAATAAGGAAAGAGAGGTTTCACATATAGATATACTATTATTGACATCTTTTGTGATTGTGAGCACTCATTAAAATATGACATGCTAAAGAGTTGATGTTGGACAAGGAAGACAACGTAATGAGTTATGTTTTCTTACATCTGAGATAAATTATATTGTCATGGATCTCCCAACATGTTGAGCTTGCCTTTCCCCCTCATGCTAGCCAAATGCTCAGCACCAAGTAGAGATACTACTTGTGCTTCCAAAAACCCTTAAACCAGTTTTGCCATGAGAGTCCACCATATCTACCTATGGATTGAGTAAGATCCTTCAAGTAAGTTGTCATCGGTGCAAAGCAATAAAAATTGCTCTCTAAATATGCATGATTGATCGGTGTGGGAGAAATAAGTTTTATATGATCTTGTGACGTGGAAGAAATAAAAGCGACGGACTGCATAATAAAGGTTCATATCACAAGGGGCAATATAAAGTGACGTTCTTGTGCATTAAGATTTTGTGCATCCAACCATAAAAGCGCATGGCAACCTCTGCTTCCCTCTGAGAAGGGCCTATATTTTATCATTATCTTCTACCTTATGCAAGAGTCATGGTGATCTTCACCTTTCCTTTTTACATTTTATCCTTTGGCAAGCACAGTGTGTTGGAAAGATCCTGAGTGATATATCTAATTGGATGTAGGGGGAATGAGTTATTATTGTTGACATTACCTTTGAGGTAAAAGGTTGGGAGGTGAAATTATAAGCCCCTATCTTTCTCTGTGTCCGATTAAAACTCCGTAAACACAAGTATTCCATGAGTGTTAGCAGTTATGAAAGACTAAATGATAGTTGAGTGTGTGGACTTGCTATTAAGCTCTGACATAGACTCTTTCTGATGTTATGATAAATTGCAATTGCTTCAATGACTGAGATTACAGTTTGTTGGTTTTCAATAAAGTTTATGATTCGTATTCCGCATTGTGAATGGATTATTACTTGAACATAAGAAATCATATGACAATACCTATATATGTTGCTGTTATGAGAATAATCATGATGCCTTCATGTCCATATTTTATTTTTTATCGACGCCTCTATCTCTAAACATGGGGACTTATTTATCGTTATCGGCTTTCGCTTGAGGACAAGCGAGGTCTAAGCTTGGGGGAGTTTATACGTCCATTTTGCATCATGCTTTTATGTCGATATTTATTGCACTATGGGCTGTTATTACACGTTATGTCACAATACTTATGCCTATTCTCTCTTATTTTACATGGTTTACATAAGGAGGGAGAATGCGGCTGGAATTACGAAATTTGGAAAAGGAGCAAATATTAGAGACCTATTCTGCACAACTCAAAAGTCCTGAAACTCCACGAAAGTCATTTTGGGAAATAATAAAATATCCAATGGAAGAAGTTCACGGAGGGGCCCCACACGGCCCACGAGGGTGGGGCGTGCCCTACCCCCTGGCGCGCCCCTACCTCGTGGGCCCCCTGGTGGCCCTCCGATGCCCATCTTCTGCTATATGAGGTCTTTCGTCGAGAAATAAATCATAAGCAACCTTTCGGGATGAAATTCCGCCGCCACGAGGCGGAACCTTGGCCGAACCAATCTAGGGCTCCGGCAGAGCTGTTCTTCCGGGGAAACTTCCCTCCGGGAGGGGGAAATCATCGTCATCGTCATCACAAATGCTCCTCTCATCGGAAGAGGGCAATCTTCATCAACATCTTCACCAGCACCATCTCTATTCAAAACCCTAGTTCATCTCTTGTATCCAATTCTTGTCTCCAAGTCCGGGATTGGTACTAGTAGGTTGCTAGTAGTGTTGATTACTCCTTGTAGTTGATGCTAGTTGGTTTATTTGGTGGAAGATCATATGTTCAGATCCTATATGCATATTAATACCCCTCGATTATGAACATGAATATGCTTTGTGAGTAGTTATGTTTGTTCCACGAGGACATGGGAGAAGTCTTGCTATTAGTAGTCATGTGAATTTGGTATTCGTTCGATATTTTGATGAGAAGTATGTTGTCTAGCCTCTAGTGGTGTTATGTGAATGTCGACTACATAACACTTCACCATTATTTGGGCCTAGAGGAAGGCATTGGGAAGTAATAAGTAGATGATGGGTTGCTAGAGTGATGAAGCTTAAACCCTAGTTTATGTGTTGCTTCGTAAGGGGCTGATTTGGATCCATATGTTTCATGCTATGGTTAGGTTTACCTTAATACTTTTCTTGTAGTTGCGGATGCTTGCAATAGAGGTTAATCATAAGTGGGATGTTTGTTCAAGTGAGAACAGCACCCAAGCACCGGTCCACCCACATATCAAATTATCAAAGTACCTAACGCGAATCATATGAGCGTGATGAAAACTAGCTTGACGATATTCCCATGTGTCCTCGGGAGCGCTTTTCCTATTATAAGAGTTTGTCCAGGCTTGTCCTTTGCTACAAAAAGGGTTGGGACACCTTGCTGCACTTTATTTACTTTTGTTACTTGTTTCTCGTTACAAATTATCTTATCACAAATCTATCTGTTACCACTTATTTCAGTACTTGCAGAGAATACCTTGCTGAAAACCGCTTATCATTTCCTTCTGCTCCTCGTTGGGTTCGACACTCTTACTTATCGAAAGGACTACGTTAGATCCCCTATACTTGTGGGTCATCATGTCCCTCGGTAAAAGGACAACCCAAAGTTGTACCTTGACCTTATGACAACTAGAACCGGATACTTAATAAAACACACCCTTCCAAGTGCCAGATACGACCCGGTGATCGCTCTCTAACAGGGCGACGAGGAGAGGATCGTCGGGTAGGATTATGCTATACGATTCTACTTGGTGAACTTACCATCTACTCTCTTCTACATGCTGCAAGATGGAGGCTGCCAGAAGCGTAGTCTTTGACAGGACTAGCTATCCCCCTCTTATTCTGGCATTACGCGATTCGGTCCATCGATATTGCCCTTTACGAGATACCCATGCATATGTAGTGTAGATCCTTGCTTGCGAGTACTTTGGATGAGTACTCATGGTTTCTTTTCTCCCTCTTTTCCCCCTTTCCATTCTACCTGGTTGTCGCAACCAGATGCTGGAGCCCAAGAGCCAGACGCCACCGTCGACGATGACTCCTACTACACTGGAGGTGCCTACTACTACATGCAGGGCGGCGACAACCAGAGTAGTTTAGGAGGATCCCAGGTGAGGCCTGCGCCTCTTCGATCTGTATCCCAGTTTGTGCTAGCCATCTTATGGCAACTTGTTTAACATATGACTGTACATCAGATATTGTTGCTTCCGCTGACTCGTCTATGATCGAGCACTTGTATTCGAGCCCTCGAGGCCCCTGGCTTGTATTATGATGCTTGTATGACTTATTTTACTTTTTAGAGTTGTGTTGTGATATCTTCCCGTGAGTCCCTGATCTTGATCGTACATGTTTGCGTGTATGATTAGTGTACGATTGAATCGGGGGCGTAACAAGTTGGTATCGAGGCATTTGCTGTAGGAATCCCCCTTCCACACTCCTTGGCCGAAGTCGAGTCTAGACATTGCAAAACTTTTACTAACATGGCTGTGTGGCTTACGGGCCCACGTCGCCACTGGGTGGTTTAGAATCTTTTATTCCTCGTCCATACTCTGGGAATCTGATCTCTCTTCTATTCAGGTTTAGATGATTTTTCTAACTCTAACTCTAGGTTCTCGTAAATACTTTCTCCCGAAGAGCCCCTTCATTCCCGATGATGGCCTGCTTCACCAGAAGATTCTGAAGATACTCTTCGATATCCTCTCGAGACTTTGTGCCATCGCTTTTGCAATTCCCTTCAACCGATAAACCCCTATGGTTAACCAAGTACACTTGCCATCCATAAAATCATTCCTCGTTGATCTTGTTATTACAAGATACCCCGAAATTCTCTCTATTATTCCGAGAATACTTTGTGCCTACTGCCTTGCAGTTCTTGCCACATGAATACCCGCTACGGATAATTCCTCGCACATACCAAGTATCCGCCCATCCCCAGTTGTTTATGTGTTTCACTAAGGTCTTCGAAATAATATTCGTTCTTCTGAAAATCCTTAGCAACTTATCCTTCTTGAAATTCTTGCTTGCTGGCATTATGGTTAATCCCATAAGTAAAGTAATCTTACTGGCATCCTTTGTCACTATCATTTTGAGTCCATCGATTCAATATGTTGCGAATGCTCGTAATCCTCAGTCAGATCCTAGAATTCATCCTTTCGGCTCATACGACATTTTAAACATGAGTTGGATCTCGACCAATAAAATTGTTGCCGATTTTACCCCTAAGCTTACTCAACTTATCCATCCTTAGCCAGAGCGTTGCTTCTGATCCCTTGACTTGGAATTCATAATTCCTGCGCAATTGAGCTTTGAATTAGTCAGTTGTTTCAATAATCTGATCTCCTTGCATTCTTTCCTCCTCTGGTTGGGTACCTATGCTCACATCAGATCCCTTGAGGACCATCAGATCCTTTTGTGGATTATTATCCGACCGTTCCAGCATATTCTCAAACCTTGAGTTCTTCCCCTGATACATAATGCCTTTTGTACGTTCTATCAAATGCTTTTGTCAACCATGCTCTGCTTTCGAGCTTGAGTTATTTGCTACTGAAGTTTGTGGTATATGTTCCTAAGATGCCCCGATGGGTTGAACCTATGCCTTTCTTAATCTGTGGGAATCCGAGAGTTTTCACGAGCCATATTCTTCTGGTATTTTGCCAGATAAAATTTCAACACTACAACTTCTTCGAAAGTGAGAAGTGAATGAAAGTTATGCATTGGAAAAGTGGGAGTCGACCTTGAACTTTGTGTTCATGCCCATGGATGCGATGTAGATCTTATCATTAAAGCTTCTCTTAAATTAATTATTCCTTTGGTATAAGTTCATCTTATATCTGGGATATGGTCTTCTGCAATCGTGGTTCTCCACCATGTTCTCCTTTAAATACCATTTCTCGTGCAAGTTTAAGCACTTGTCTTCTGCAGAGCAATACCCCAGTCCAACCTCTACTTTGATCTGTCGTCGAGTATTACCCCCCTGGTATCTCGAGATTATCACGAAACTGCATAACTTCTTATGGGTTCTTCATCAACTGTTATTTCTCACCGATTCCAATTTTCCCGGGTTCTGGGTTGTCGTCAACCGAGAACACCGAATAGTGAATCGAGTCCGCACCCCGATTGAGTAACTCTAAGTAACTTTCGTTGCTTACGACTTTAATAATCCTTAAAGTCATCACAATCCTGATCGGCTATATCATTACCGTGCTAAACTTTAACTCTGCTACCTGGTCCTTACTCCCGGAGCACAACCTTCGGCGATGAGCTAAGCTTACATCGATCTTCCTCGTCTTATCATTTCACCTTGAACCACAAGCTTGATTCCTAGTTGGTGTTGTATCCATGGTTCCAATAATCTTTGCTGCATCAGTCCTTTTGCTTAAGCAGTCGTTGTTCGATTGCTTCTTTGTGGAGCCTCTCAACAAAATTGTTGTGATCATTATCAAAATTTTGACTCCTAGTATACCAATCAAATTCATGATGATAAGTGCCATCCTCGTCCCTTGGTAATTTGAGTTACCATCGACAACATCCTTACCTTCCTTTCATCACAAACTTTATCATGTTATGGAGCTCCTTGCTATCCAGCTTATGTTATGTTCTACCTTGGAGTATTACCATCCCTGATGTCAAGAATGTTGTTAGAATTTCACCACCTCTAAAGAATTCTTGATACAGGTGATACTTCTCGCCATCTCCGTTCATATCTTGGTCCTATGTTGTTTCTAACTGGATTACCAACCATTGAACTATGAGGTGTGAGTTCAAAGCTTCTAGTAAACCTATTGAGTTGAAGTTAATGGTCGACATTTCATTCTTAGACCATTGGTTATCGAATCACCATTCTAACATCGGTCATGCTACATAAGCCCATATTTCGACTGCACCTTTCAACTGATGTTTAATTGGGTATGTTTTCCTCGAGCATATCTCATTATATCATTTGGTCTAACAAATGCTATCTCCTTGTTCACATAATTGTAGAAATCCATCATTTGAAATTATTGATGAATTGTTGCTGAGTCCATCAGCCACCTCATCATCCTCTCTTTGGTTTAATGATGAACTCTTGTTTCAGAACTTGCTTCCATAGTCCATTTCCCAAGAATCTTCAATGTCATCTTGTCAAGTTATGTTGCACCTTTCTTCTCAGGCATCCTGAGTCTGAGTTATCCTGACACCAATCAAATCTGAATCTCAGTCAGATATGATGGTTGGAACATATTTTCAAGAGTTATAACAGTGGCCCTCTTATGACAGGTAAGGTGATGTCATGCCTAGCTTACCTGCCCGGAGGAACTAGTGTTATAGTTTCCCTCTTAACAAGGTTAATCATTTTTCCATGAGAGTTTATCCTGATGGATCCTTTGGGTATCCAAAGTCTGATCTTTGCTTGAAGACCACGTCAATGCTATCCCGAAGCATGTCTGTGGTACTCGAATTTTCAATAAGAGTATTTGAAGCACAATGCTAAATTCTCTTTATCAATTATCCAAACACTGTTGTATGGGTAATGTCATGAAATTCCTCTCCCATTACCTAAATGGTTTTCTACTTTCTACCTGTCATGGATATCATGCTCTGTTTGTCCTTGGGAAGGATATACCCCCTGAAATATGTGTTTAAACACATTTTCCTTTCCGTTGTTCTGTTTAATCTGTTGATCACATTTCCTTTCCATTGTTTTGTTTAACCTTTCTTGTGATCTATATGATCTAAGCGGTAATATTCTTCGCTTATGTAAACACCTTGGTGTACAAGCATGTCGATAAGACTGTGTTACTATTGTTGATGACATTTTGGTAACCACTGATATACGAGAACTTTGCCTATTGGTCCGCCTCGTTTCAACGAGCAGGAAAATGGTTCTCTTCGTCCCTCGCCCTTGGTACCAACGATGCTGCCAACATAACTGACCGGTTATTCTCTGACATGCCTTGCTTTCATGATCGTGCAAGACATCACCGGCCTTTCTACTTTTAACCCACATGGTGGGCCCATAACCCACAGTTCCACAAGATCAAAACCCGACTCTCCTGTACCCCCTGTTTCCAAATTTATTCCTCGCGCTTGGCATCGTATGCAATTCACGAGCCACATTCCTAGTGATCTATTCTGGTATCAGACACAATACTTATTCACGTTACCCTAAAACCCTTTTCACCTTCTGACTAGGCAACGAACGATTGTCTATCCGCTTGAAACTTCTAATGGTACCTTCTTACTTTACTCTCGATGTGTTTCATTTGTTCAACTCAAGAGATACTCATGTGTTCATTCTTGGGATACCCCCAGATGATTTTCCCTTATAATATCCCATCGTTGTAGAGCTGCCTCTTACCTATTCGTAAGTACGATGGAGTTCCTCGAAGAAAGGACGACAACTTCATCATGATGACCCGAAGCAGAGAAATGAAGACATCAATGTAATAGATTAACCTCTTCGAGAAGTGCAACAAAGACCGAGAAGATTCGTTAGAATTTCATAACCAGACCTTTCGCCCTTACTCCACCTCTTAAATCTCGGGACGAGATTTCTTGTAGTGGAGGAGAATTGTAACGCCCGGATAATTAAGCTACAGTTGAACTCTGCTAATGATGCCATGTCACCTCCATTACTGTTGCTAATCTCTCGTTAGTTCGAAACCAGTTCAAAATTCAAATTCAAAATATGGCAAACGATAAAAGTTTTCAAATATTAAAACTAAAATGTTTGGGTTGTGCCAAATAATGCATATGTAATTATGGTGGAGAAACCACACTTTTATAAAATGTATAAATACTCTAAAATGAATAAAACAGTAGCAAGAACAATTATTTAAAGGCTTTTAAAATAATAAACGATTACAAACTATTTTATTTTAGGTGCCAAGTTAATTGTGGTAGTGACATTATAACTAATACTATTTTAGGTGCAATTTATGTATTTTATAAAAACTAAAAGTTAATATAACAGTAAAAAGAAAAGGAAAAATAAGAAAAAGAAAAGAAAAACAAAGACCGAAAAATAATGTAAAAGCAAAAGAAACCCCCCTCCCCCGCTGGGCCTCTGCCTAGCTGGCCACCAGGCCAACCAGACAAGCCCACCTAAACTCCCCGCTCCTTCCTCCTGTTCACCAGTGGCTGTGTGCGCGCCCTGGCCATCCGTGCGCGACACCGCCGGCGGATGCTCGCCACCGCGATGCTACAGGGGCGCAGGAGGAGTATAAGACCGCCCCGACCTCGTGGATGAACCCTAGTTCCCCACCTTCATTTCCTTTCGTTGCTATCCTCTTCCGCACACGTGGCCGAGCCGCCGTCACCACGATCACTGTTGACCCCACGGCCCCCGACCTCACCGCGCCGTGACACCGAGTCCGCCCGCTCCATCGACGAGCGCTCCGTGGACTGGTGCTTCCTGTGGGAGCCTGGAGCCCTTGCACCGTCCTCTACCTCGTCATCGACCCCTCGGCCCCGACGAGCCCCACCACGCGATTCGCCGCCACCACTGCGTCCCCGGATTCCCCAAGCCGTCCCCCACCCTCACTGTGAGCTTTTCCCTATTTCCCCTCTCTCCCCTCCGATGATTTCGCGCTCTAGCTAGGACCCCGCCATGGATAGACCTCTCTGTCGCTGTTGCTCACGACGCTGCTTCCACACCTTGCCCCACCCTGACAATGGCCTCGCCATGCCTGTGCGCTTTGCTGCACGCGCACACATGCGCTCGGGCCGCGCCTTGCCCGCGTGAGGCCTTCCCGCAACCTGCTCTATTGGCGCCCGCCGCACCCTCCTCTCCAAGATGATGCACCGCTCGCACCTCCGCCTCTGTCCCGCGTGCTCTGCTGCCTCTAGCCACGCCGGCCCTCACCAAGCCGAAGCAGCCCGCCCTCACAGCCCGCGCCCGCTACCCGCCTCGCGTCGCCCCACTGCGCCTGTTCCGACTGCCACCCGCGCCGCCGCGGATGTCGACTCCGCCGTCAGCTCCAGTCAAGTCCGGCCGCCCCGTGACCACCGGTCGACGTTGTCGACCACCAGCTACCCAACGGTCCCCTTCGCTCATCGAACAGACGCCCGTAGCACAAGCCCGGCGGGTTCCCACGTTGCTGCCATCACCGGCGCACTGTAACTCCTCGCCGGTGTTAACCACGATGACATGGACGTCGTTAACTGTCGGATCACGGGTTCCGGCAGACCCTTAAGGTTCGAACTCTGGGGTGCGCGCGGAGATCCAACCCTCCACCGTGTCGTACCTCGCCGAATCACAGGAACCTAAACTACTAACAAGAACAACACAATAGACGCAAGATTTATACTAGTTCGGGCCACCGTTGTGGTGTAATACCCTACTCTAGTTTGTGGTGTGTGGATTGCCTGCAGGGCGGCGAAGAACAAGATGCAGGGAAGAACAGCCTCGCGAGGGTCTGTTCTTGGTGGGTGTGATGAACTGCTCTCTCTCTCTCTCTGGATTCCGAGTGCTCGATCCGATCGTCCTTCGTCCCCTCTTCCTTCTTCTCCTTCTCTCTGAGTGTGGCTACCCCTATTTATAGGCGAAGGCCCTGGGCCTCTTCCCAAATATTGAGCGGGAAGGGCGCCAACAATTGGCCATTTTGAAGGGGAACAGCGGGTACACTTATCCTGACTAAAGTTGGTCCTCGTCTGCCAAAGGCTCTGGTGATGATGCCTGCTTGGGATCCACGATGACTGCATTCCAGCCGTTGGGGCTGGTCTTGGTCTTGTTGCGAAAGCGGATGCCTTTGCTTGATGCCCTTGCCTGCGCTTGCCCCCTTTGCACCAAAGAGGAAAGGAGGACGCTGCGTGGGCTGGCGCCCGACTGGCGCCCGACTGGCACCCTTGGTCGTCATGGCTTACGTCACGGGCACCTGGCGAGGTACCCCGCCTTGAACTCTCCGCCTCCTTGTGAGCCAGCCTGACGAGGCCGTGCCTGAGGAAGCTTTTGGTCGTCCGCCCATGAGGCTTGGCCCCTCGCGAGGGTCTTGAGCTTGTGTTGATGAAGATGGGCCGTCTGGGCCTCCTTGAGCCACGCCGCGAGCCTTGAGCGAGCAAGTCTGGGGACCCTCGTTCCCGAGAACACCGATAGCCCCGGGGCCACGGCAGCGCCCGGACTTGGCCGTGCAGAGGCGAAAGGGCAAGTCGCGGCGTTAGGGCCCTAACAGCCTGTGGCCTTGGGCGCCGCATGGCGGTTGATTGGACCTGGGCGCTTCTGCAACCGCGTGGGTTGATAATAGAGCGGCATCTTGCTTGCCTCCTTTACTTTCTCCAGTTGCTGCTCAGATCCCCCAGAGACGACCTGTAAGTGCCCGTCTCCTGTCTTGATTATTGCTTTGTTGACGAGATCTGATGTCCATGCTCTTCGGTTAGGCTGGCGCCTGCGGCGAAGAAGCTGAAGGGGGCTCATGAGGCCCCATCCGTGGTGGTGCCTTTTCCCGAAAAGGAAAGGCGACCCACGCCGAGGCCTCTCCTGCCGGGCGTCCTCGCGAGGCTCGGCCGAGCCTGGGCGAGCTCAGCCCCCTTGTCCCAAGCGACTCCCGAGGCGGCCTTGCTAGGCGCAGCCCCCACCGTCGTCGTGGCGCAGCTGGTTCCGCCTCAGGGCACAGTGGTTACGCCGCCGCCAACTCCTCCTACTCCGCCTACTGCCGTCTCTCCGACTCCTCCCGCGGTCCTGGACCGCTTCTTAGCTGGACCGGCTGCGGCGAGATCTTCTGGCGCCGACCCTCACTTGGTGGCCGGGCGCTGGAGCTGGCCTCTGGCTGGATTCGTGCGACGCTCGATTCGGGCGGCACTAGTCCAGGCTTCGGCGGCTGTGTGAGGAGAAGCAGGCTGTTCGCGGCGAAGGTAGCCCGCGATGCTGCCTGGGGAGGCAGCCCGACATCCGAGGTCGCCGCGAGACGCTGGAGGGTGGTGAAGGGCTGCAGAACCAGCTCGCCGGGGGGCTCGCCTCCGCCAGGAGCAGGAGGAAGGCATGAAGGCTCGCGAGGCAGCCATCAAGGACCGGGAGGCCAAGCTGAAGAAGCACCGCGACCGTCTTGACGCGTTGGGGCAGGAACTGGAGGCGACGAAGGTCGAGCTGGACGCCAAGGTGTGGGTTTTGGCTGAAGACCGCGTGGCCTTCATGGATATGGAGGTGAAGGCTCGCGTCCTGCTGAGGGAGCTTTATGACAGCGGCCTGGAGAGCCCACTGGCCGGCGCAGAGGACGGCCCTGCCAAGTTGCTTCCCTTCATGATCCGCGCTCTTGAAGATGTCTCCCTTGGTCTTGGCCCCACGGCTGAGGCCGAGGCGCGGGTCTTGTCTTCTGCGGCACTGACGCGGATCCTCACCCACATCTATCTTGTGACCCCAAAGATCGACATGGACAGCCTCTTGGAGCCGGTGAGCGGCGAGCACGCAGCTTGCCGCTGCCGAGGCTGTGAAGGGTCATGTTGAGGCTCATGGGGAAGTTCCAGCCTTGACACCAAGCCGAAGCGGCTGCCAGCCTGCTGCTTCACGAGGCGCGCCCACTCCGCTGCTCCACCGCCGACAAGTGACTCCGCCACGGCTCCCGCCTCGCTTGTAATTCCTGCACATGTATCATGCCTCGGGAGGCGTTTAAACTATCGTTTGGTGCTGCGATAACAGTGTGGACTGTAATATTTGCTTTTGAATTCCTTGAAATTTGTGCTTCCTACTTGCTTATGTTCTCGCCCGACAGAGCCCGGCCCGCGCATACCTCGGCCGCCGTTAGCCCCGACCGAAACCAGGGCCGGGACCAAGGGGTGAGGGCTACGTGACAAGTTAGGCTCCTGAGTCGCGATGCTCAGGAGTCCCCCTTGGCGCACGAACAACAAGTAGGGAGGTGAGGCATGGGCGGATCCACTGTTCTATGTCTGCAGAGCCCGGCCCCGTGCATACCCCAACCGCCGTTAGCCTTTTGGAACTAAGGGGTGAGGGGCTACGTGACCAGTTAGGCTCCTGAGTCGCGATGCTCAGGAGTCCCCCTTGACGCTCAAACGGCATGCGTACCTTGGCTCCGCTCGGGGAGTGGCGTGCGACGAACCAGGCCCGAGGGGCCTGGCTGGGTGGCGTGCATCTGGGCGTGACCCAGGCGCAGCCCCCGTGTCCAGCCCCCTCGCGCGGCACTCCCGAGAGGAGGCGTTGCGACGAGGCGGACACCGAGCTCTGGGCTCCACGAGGTTGACGCGACCCGGAGGCCACCCTCGGTTGTTTATCACCAGAAGGAGCATAGCGCTTCCGCATGCGTCTGGGCATAGCCGCTCCTCGGCGGTGTTGTCGGCCAGCGGAGCATGGTGCTTCCATTGGAGCGTGGGAGGGGCTCCCCTCGGGAGGAGCCCAGGCGTATCTGACCCTGCGACACGTGGCTGGCACGGTAGGGCTAGGCGAGGTGTATCTGGGCACCCGTGAGCCAGCGGGACTCACGAGCCCTACCTCAAAGGCGGGTTGCGCTGGCTCTGAGCCTTATCTTATTGTGTTCTGCAAAAATGGCTAGATGCGGGTGCTCTCGTCTTGGTCCGGCTCTCGGGCTGGTCTCTACCGTCATTTGGCAAGCCGGTCGCGATGCCATGGACAAGACCCGGAGGGTGAGGGCCGGAGAGCGGTAGGAGCCACAGTCGCGATGCTCGGGCACCCCCTTTAACGTGCAAGCTGGATTAGATGACACAACTCTCGTCCTCGGGTCCGGCTCTCGGGCTGGTCTCTACGTCGGCTGGCAAGCCAGTCGCGACGCCATGGACAAGACCGGAGGGTGAGGGCGGAGAGCTGGTAGGAGCCACGAGTCACGATGCTCGAGGCACCCCCTTTAACGTGCAAGATTTCGCCACCCGGGAGAAGGCACCAAATAACAAGCATGGTGGAGCATAATCCTAAGGAAAAGCATGAAGGATACATGCCACTGGGGTGGCCCGAGCGGCTTGGGGATGATGCAGCCCGAGGGGCGCCAACAGGGTAAGCTAAGGACATGAAATAAAAGGGATACATGCCGAGGACGGACCCACATGGCACGGGAATAATGCTGACCTCAAGGCGCCTCCCACCGGAAATAAAACTTAAAGATGTCACCTGGTGATGTTGGGGATGAAGGGCTGTTGATGTAGCAGACTCGGTGGGCTGCGGGAGCCGATCCTCATGAGCCCCCAGGCTCAGGGGCCTTGATAGGCTCCGGAGGCGCTGGCGGCCCCTCACGGGCCATCTCCATCTCCGCCAGGGCCGCGGCGTGCCTGACCTCTTGAGCCTCCAGGATGGTCCTCATGAGACGCTGGTGTGCAGCAGCCGCGTTTGGCAGGCCATAAGGCATGCGTACGTAGCTGTAGGCGGACCTCAACGCGTCCCACTCGCGAGGGCCAGAGGCGCTCTTGAGATGCGGCTCGGTAGAGCCACAATGCGTCGATCAGACGCTGCAGCCCACCATCCTCACACGGATGGGGGCCACAGCAGTAGTGGCGGCTGCCCCTCATGACCCTTGACTCCTGTAACTCTGAATGGCCTTGGCGATGAACTCTTGAGGTTGCATTCTCCTGGTCTTGCTCCTGCTTGCTGGAAACGTGCTTCGAAACACGCCTCCACGTGGTGCCCGAGCGCCTCCCTCGAGACCTTGGCAAGGTCGGTGGCCCTGCAGGGGAGAGCCCCGAGCCTGCACGAGGAGGCGTCAGGCGCTTTCCTATGCGATGGAAGGAAGCTCCCCTGGCCCGCACGGGCCCCGAGAACTGTCTCTTGATGAGCCGGGCGGTCGATGTCTTCTTCTTCTTGGGTGCTGCCTCGGGAGGCGTCCCGCCGCTGTGGTGCAGGTCTTCCAGTGATGCGGCTGAAAAGCTTCGCTCCAAGGAGCAAACTGCATCTCTCTCTTCACGAGGGCACCGTGATGACCCGCCGCTTCCTGGCATCTTGAGGATGTTGTAGCCATGGTGGCTCACGGCCATGAACTTGGCCAACGCTGGGTACCCGAGGATGGCGTTGTACGGCAGGCGAATGTGGGTGACGTCGAAGTCGATGAGCTCGGTGTGGTAGTTGTCACGGCCCCCGAAGGTGACAGGAAGGCGGACCTGCCCGATCGGGACCGTGGAGCCGTCGGTGACTCCGGAGAAGGGCTTGGTTGGCCGAAACTGGTTGTAGGGCACTTGAAGATTGTTGAAGGTCTCCACGGACAGGATGTTGAGCCCTGCTCCGCCGTTGATGAGGGTCTTGGTGACCAGCACGTTGCTGATGATTGGGGAGCAAAGCATTGGGAGGACTCCGGCTGTGGTTGCGCACTTGAGCTGATCCGTTGAGCTGAACGTGATGGCGCACGCCGACCACCTGAGAGGGCGCGTGGACTCGAGCTTGGGGAGGACTGCATTCACTTCACGGGCGAACTGCTTGAAGATGCGGTGGGAGGCTGGGGCTTGGGCTCCGCCCATGATGCAGGCGATCGCGCGCGCTTCCTGGAAGCCCCCAGCCCCCTCGTCCTGATGACAATCGTTGATTCTCCTTGGTGGCGGCGGCAGCGGAGGGAGGAATGCGTACCCTTGCGGACGAACCTCACGAGGCTGACCCTCCAGCCCCCTCGCGAGGTGGGTCTTGCCAGCCGGTCCTCGCGAGGTTGGTCGCGCCACCCTTGGCGCGGGCATGATCTTCCAGCGTCCTGCATTTCTTCCTCCTCCTCGGCCGTAGCCCGGTCGGCTGCGCTCAGGCGTCTGCCGACCCTTCCTTCAGCGCCTGACGGCCGGAGCTCTTGACATTCATTGGTGTTGTGGGTGTGGAGGTCGTGGTACACGCGCGATGCCGGCTGCCCTTGGAAGACTCGGGCTGATCTACTGCCCGCTTGGTGTCTGGTTCGGGCGGCGAGTACGGCAGCCCCTTGCGCTTTTACGTCCTTGGCCTTGGACTTCTTCTCTTGGGATCCGCGGCAGGCAGCTCGAGGAGGAGAGGCGCCTCCTCAGCCACTGGCGACTTGGTCGCCAAGTTGAACAGCTCGAGGAGGTGCACAGATCTTCATGCATCGCCAGCTCCTCCTTCATCTCGACGTCGCGCCGCGCCCGTCGGAGAAGGCAGAGATGATGGCCTCCTCCGTCACCACAGGGATCTTGAGGCGTAGCGTTGTTGAAGCGGCGGATGTACTTTGCAGGGTCTCCCCGGCTGCTGCTTGATTCTGCGCATGTCGCTCACGGCGGGTGGCCGGTCGCGAAGTACCTTGGAAGTTGGCGATGAAGCGGGTGCGCATCTCGGCCAGAAGAGATCGTGCACGGGGCCGATTCAGGAGCCAGTGCGGGCTCCGTCCTTGAGCGCCATGGGAAACCAGTTCGCCATGACCTTTTCATCTCCGTTGGCAGCCTCGATGCCCAGCTCGTGAGAGCTGGAGGAACTCAGAGGGTCTGCCGTGCCGTCGTAAATGGCGTGGGGGCAGGTGCGGCTTGAACTTGGCGGGCCACGCGACGCGCGCAGCTCGATGGTGAAGGCGCGGCAGCTGCGCGTGGCGCGGGGGCCTCGGACGGCAGAGCTTGGTCTTGCAGGCGTCCACTGCGCGCGGTGGGGGCAGCGCAGGTCTTGACGTCTTTGGGCGGGGGCGCTCGGGCAGCTTCTTGTGGGCGAGAACTTCTTGGCAGCTCTGCTCTTGCAGCGCCCGGCGCTGGCGGGCGGAGTTCCGCCAGGGCGCGCACCTTAGGGCGAAGCGCCCGTCTTGAGGAGGAGGCGGCTGAGGCGCCCGGGAGCTTCATCGCCAGCGGGCGGGTGCGGTGCAGCCAAGCGGATGGCGCTGAGGTCGCCTCCCGCGTGACGAGCTCGGCGACGCGGTTGAGCCATTCTTCGTAGACGTCGTCGACGGGGCGGTAGCGCAGGAGTTCGTTGGCCGCGATGAGTGCAGCTCGGGCCCCCATGGCCGTGCGGGGCGCACGCGACGAACAACCAGCGGGGGTGAGCGAAGGCATGGCGGTGCGGCCGTCCCGCCTCATGGACGGGTGCTGGGACGACGCTTGCTGCTCGTTCCCCGCCGGGCCGGTGGCGGCGTTGATAGCCCGATGTGAGGAACAGCGAGGGCGTCCGCCCGGCAGGAAGCGATCTGGCGAAGTGGGAAGCGAGGCGGCTCGGCACTCGGCGCGAGCCCGGCAGCGTCGAACATGGTTGCGGTGGTCGGGGAAGAACGAGGCGACGAAAGTAGATTCCGGCGCACCCTACAGGGCGCGCCAAATGTCGGATCGGATCCGGCAAGCGTTAAGGTTCGAACTACGGGAGTGCGGCGTGGAGATCCAACCCTCCACCGTCTCGTACCTCGCCCGAATCGCGAGGACCTAAACTACTAACAAGAACAACATAAGAGACGAAGATTTATACTAGTTCGGGCCACCGTTGTGGTGTAATACCCTACTCTAGTTTGTGGTGTATGGATTGCCTCTGGGGCTGACGAAGAACAGTACAGGGAAGAACAGCCTCGCGAGGGTCTGTTCTTGGTGGGTGTGATGAACTGCTCTCTCTCTGGATTCCGAGTGCTCGATCCGATCGTCCTTCGTCCCCTCTTCCTTCTTCTCCTTCTCTCTGAGTGTGGCTACCCCTATTTATAGACGAAGGCCCTGGGCCTCTTCACAAATATTGAGCGGGAAGGGCGCCAACAATTAGCCATTTTGAAGGGGAACAATGGGTACACTTATCCTGACTAAAGTTGGTCCTCGTATGCCAAAGGCTCTGGTGATGTCACCTGCTTGGGCTCCACGATGACTGCATTCCAGCCTTTGGGGCTGGTCTTGGTCTTGTTGCAATCAAGCGGATGCCTTTGCTTGATGCCCTTGCCTGCGCTTGCCCCCTTTGCACCAAAGAGGAAAGGAGGACGCTGCGCGGGCTGGCCCCCGACTGGCGCCCTTGGTCGTCATGGCTTACGTCACGGGCACCTGGCGAGGTACCCCGCCTTGAACTCTCCGCCTCCTCGTGAGCCAGCCTGACGAGGCCGTGCCTGAGGAAGCTTTTGGTCGTCTGCCCCGCGAGGCTTGGCCCCTCGCGAGGGTCTTGAGCTTGTGTTGATGAAGATGGGCCGTCCTGGGCCTCCTTCGAGCCACGCCGCAGGCCGCAGGCAGGCAAGTCTGGGGACCCCCGTTCCCAGAACGCCGACATTAACCCCTAACCATATCCCTAACAGCCACTGACATCGGACCCCACAGTCCTAATTAATCTCACTGGTTTTATTTAAAAGTTTGTTAAACAAATCACTCAATGACACTTGGGCCCCACTGGGCCCTTTGACCAGTCAAACTGCTGACTGGGACTAGCCCAGTCAATGGCAGGTGGGAACTCGTGGCCCACTTTGACCAGTCAACAGGGACCAGTCAACTGCTGACTGTGTAGTTGACTGGGCCCACTGTCATATACTATGGCCCTAGTCTGGGTACAGTTTTGGGTGAATCTGGAAATTAGTATTTTATTTTCGAATTAATATTAAATCCAGGAATTTCAAAAATGTATTAAAGCTTTAAAAATTAATTTAAAATAATATGTAACTCGAATGAAAATACTTTGTACATGAAAGTTGCTCAGAACAACGAGACGAATCCAAATACGTAGTCTGTTCGTCTGCCACACGTCCCTAGCATAGCGAACATGCAACAATCCACCTCTGTTTCCGCCGACCGAAAACGTCAAACACCGGGAATACTTTCCCGGATGCTTTCCCCCTTCGGCGGTAGCACCTAGTACTTCGTTAGCATACCCTAGCACCGCGTATTGCCTCGTTATGATTTGTGATGCTATGTTTGCATTATATTTATTGTTTCTTTCCCCTCTTCTCTCATTAGACACCGAGACCGACGCCGCTGCTGCCCCGGTCGACTACGTGTTGACGAACCCCCCTTCTTGCCAGAGCAACCAGGCAAGCCCCCCCCCCCTCGATCACCAGATATCGCCTATTCCTTCTCTCTACTGCTTGCATTAGAGTAGTGTAGCATGTTACTGCTTTCGGTTAATCCTATTACGATGCATAGCTTTGTCATTGTTGCTACAGTTGTTACCCTTACACGCAATCCTAAATGCTTAGTATAGGATGCTAGTATCCATCGCTGGCCCTACATTCTTGTGCATGCGCCATGCTATACTATCGGGCTGTGATCACTCGGGAGGTGATCACGGGTATATACCTATATACATACATACTATACAGGTGGTGACTAAAGTCGGGTCGGCTCGTTGAGTACCCGCATGTGATTCTGATGTGGGGGCTGAAAGGACAGGTGGCTCCATCCTAGTAGAGATGGGCCTGGGTTCCCGATGGCCCCCGCCTGTTACTTTGTGGTGGAGCGACAGGGCAGGTTGAGACCACCTAGGAGAGAGGTGGGCCTGGCCTCGTCGGCGTCATGATTACTTCATAATAACACGCTTAACGAGATCTTGGTATTTGATGTGAGTTGGGTCGTTGACCTTATACGCACTAACCGCCACGTGGGACAAGATATGGGCAACCGGCATCGTGGAATCAGCCGAAGCTCTTTTTGACGTCAGCGACTGAGCGGCGCACGCCTGGTTGGACTGGAACGCCTGCTCTTGTATAAGGGAGGCTAGGTCTGCTCACTTGCCGCGTACGCAACATGCAGGTGTGCAATGGGCGTTGGGCCCAGGCCCCTGCGCCATAGGATTTAGACCGGCGTGCTGACCTCTCTGTTGTGCCTAGATAGGGCTGCGACGTGTTGATCTTCCGAGGCCGGGCATGACCCATGAAAGTGTGTCCGGCCAAAGGGGATCGAGCGTGTTGGGTTATGTGGTGCACCCCTGCAGGGAAGTTTATCTATTTGAATAGCCGTGTCCCTCGGTAAAAGGATGACCCAGAGTTGTACCTTGACCTTATGACAACTAGAACCGGATACTTAATAAAACACACCCTTCCAAGTGCCAAATACAACCCGGTGTTCGCTCTCTAACAGGGCGACAATGAGAGGATCGCCGGGTAGGATTATGCTATATGATGCTACTTGGTGAACTTACCAAATCCTCTCTTCTACATGCTGCAAGATGGAGGCTGCCAGAAGCGTAGTCTTCGACAGGACTAGCTATCCCCCTCTTATTCTGGCATTCTGCAGTTCAGTCCATCGATATTGCCCCTTTACACAGATACCCATGCATATGTAGTGTAGATCCTTGCTTGCGAGTACTTTGGATGAGTACTCACGATTGCTTTTCTCCCTCTTTTCCCCCTTTTCATTCTACCTGGTTGTCGCAACCAGATGCTGGAGCCCAGGAGCCAGACGCCACCATCGACGATGACTCCTACTACACTGGAGGTGCCTACTACTACGTGCAGGCCGCTGACGATGACCAGGAGTAGTTTGGGAGGATCCCAGGCAGGAGGCATGCGCCTCTTTCGATCTGTATCCCAGTTTGTGCTAGCAATCTTATGGCAACTTGTTTAACTTATGTCTGTACTCAGATATTGTTGCTTCCACGACTTCGTCTATGATCGAGCACTTGTATTCGAGCCCTCGAGGCTCCTGGCTTGTATTATGATGCTTGTATGACTTATTTTACTTTTTAGAGTTGTGTTGTGATATCTTCCCGTCAGTCCCTGATCTTGATCGTACATGTTTGCGTGTATGATTAATGTTCGATTGAATCGGGGGCGTCACAAATGTACTGTGATTAGAAATCAACATAAAGTGGATTCAAAAAATCGAGTTCGAGTTCATATAGTACACATAGTTCATATCTAACTCGAGAGTAAGGATGTGGTGTGCTGTGAAGATAATACACAAACGATGGTTTAACTTGACAATAATGATGATTGTAGATCTTATTCAAATAGAGAAACAAATTCAAATTTAGTTCATATTGAAGTGGTAGTATATATGTTTGGAATTCACTAAAACGTTCATTTGAGTAGCAGGTTGCATGCATTATACACGTAGCGAAATATATTAATTGAACATAACATGAATTCAAAGTTTTGAATGACATTTGTAGTGCGAATTGATTTGGTACAGTACACGGGACTACACTCTCTTGTGTGCTGCGAATTGATTTCTTTTTGTTTTTTCATCGACGGAAGTGCGAATTGATTTGGTACAGTACACGTTGGGATTTTCCGAAAATTTCAACCCGCGCCTTGTTACCCCGAGATATTTAAGATATATCTTTGTCTCGTTGTGCTCCGACAACTCCCTCCATCTCAACCCGCGCCTTTCTATTCCAAAATTACAACGCGCGCTAAAACTCCCACCTCCTCTGAAATCCCGACACGTGAAATGCCCGTGATACCCCTGAACTGAAAGAACCGCCTAGCTCAAATCGGTGGGGGTAATTTCGTAACTTACCCCACATTTCGGACAAGCACGTCCCTAAGCCATGGTTCCCTAGAATGGCCCTCTGTTGGGCCGTTCCATGTGTCGACCTATCATAGGCGCCTCCTGTCCAATGAATGGATGACATCCGTCCCAACGGTGAGCCAACACGTGTTGCCTCCGGCCAATGACAATTTTACACGTGGAAAATCCTCATTGGTCCGGGCCGTTAACAGGTTATTGGATCCAAAACCGGACTCGATAGCTTAACAGCGACCCGTTACGTGGATGCCATGTGTCGGTCACCCTTGACGAAAGCACTTCCATGACGCGCGACTTATCGTCATGGAAGTGGACACTTCCGTGATGATAATTTTGGTAATGTCATGGAACACTTCTACGACAGCACATATATGACTATCTTGATTCTATCATAAAATCATCATGGATGTAGATGCATGATAGAAAATGTGACCTACTGTGACAAACACGTATCATCACAGAAGTGTATTCTTTTTTTGTAGTGATAGGGAATGACTTTCATTTTCTCTCTATCTTATGTAGTGGTCGGGCATTGAGTATGACTCAACTTCACACCTTGTAACATAGGCAAGAACCATTTTCTATGACTAATCCATTTTTAACTTCTTCGAAACTTTATCAAGGTATGTGCTTTGTGAAAGTCCAATTAAGCCTCTTGATCTATCTCTATAGATCTTGATGCCCAATATATAAGCAGCTTCACCAAGGTCTTTCATTGAAAAATTCTAAGTCAAGTATCCTTTTATGCTATCCAGAAATTCTGTATTATTTCCAATCAATAATATGTCATCCACATATAATATTAGAAATGTTACATAGCTCCCACTCACTTTCTTGTAAATACAGGCTTCTCCAAAAATCTGTATAAAACCATATGCTTTGATCACACTATCAAAGTGTATATTCCAACTCTGAGAGGCTTGCACCAGTCCACAAATGGATCGCTGGAGCTTGCACACTTGGTTAGCACCTTTAGGATCGACAAAACCATCTGGTTGCATCATATACAACTCTTCTTTAAGATATCCATTAAGGAATGCAGTTTTGACATCCATTTGCCAAATTTCATAATCATAAAATGCGACAATTGCTAACATGATTCAGACTGACTTAAGCATCGCTACGGGTGAGAAGGTCTCATCGTAGTCAACTCCTTGAACTTGTCGAAAACCTTTCGCAACAAGTCGAGCTTTGTAGACAGTAACATTACAGTAGCGTCAATCTTCTTCCTGAAGATCCATTATTCTCTATGGCTTGCCGATCATCAGGCAAGTCAACCAAAGTCCACTCTTTGTTCTCTTACATGGATCCCATCTCAGATTTCATGGCCTCAAGCCATTTCGTGGAATTTGGGCTCATCATCGCTTCCTCGTAGTTCGTAGGTTCGTCATGGTCAAGTAACATGACCTACAGAACAGGATTACCGTACCACTCTGGTGTGGATCTTACTCTGGTTGACCTACGAGGTTTGATAGTAACTTGATCTTAAGTTTCATGATCATCATCATTAGCTTCCTCACTAATTGGTGTAGGAATCATTGGAACTGCTTTCTGTGATGAACTACTTTCCAATTCGGGAGCAGGTACAATTACCTCATCAAGTTCTACTTTCCTCCCACTCACTTCTTTCGAGAGAAACTCCTTCTCTAGAAAGGGTCCATTCTTTGCAACGAATATCTTGCCTTCAGATCTGTGATAGAAGGTGTACCCAACAGTCTCCTTTGGGTATCCTATGAAGACAAAATTTTCCGATTTGGGTTCGAACTTATCAGGTTGAAGCTTTTTCACATAAGCATCGCAGCCCCAAACTTTAAGAAACGACAACTTGGGTTTCTTGCCAAACCACAGTTCATATGGTGTCGTCTCAACGGATCTAGATGGTGCCCTATTTAATGTGAATGCAGCCGTCTCTAAAGCAGAACCCGAAAACGATAGCGGTAAATCAGTAAGATACATCATAGATCGCACCATATCTACTAAAGTACGATTACGATGATCGGACACACCATCACGTTGTGGTGTTTGTAATGCCCCGAGACCGACGCTCCGGACTACTTCCATGTTTGTCGTTATCGTTGTGTGTATTTATTTGTTTGTTGCATTCATCATGTCATCATTTGCATTGCATCAGCACTCGTTGCCGTCATTGTTGTTAAAACTTGCTTCCGCTCATAGTTGCCGCTTCTTCCTCGTCTCTGTTGACCTTTCTCATACCGACCATTCTTTTGTTGCCCGACCGTTTGACCCTCTCTACTCAATACTCAAACCCTCACGCGCGTCTGAAACTGCCCCGAACCCGAACCGCTCAGCCATCACCGTTGCATTCAGATCATCCCCTAACATCCATAAAATATCTTTGATTCTTTGTTGGACTCCTCTAAGCTATTTATTCTCGACCGTCCGATTACGACCGGAGGGTTCAAATAGGCCCTCTTGTTCATGCATTTAATATCTCACAAACCGTTCATCACATGTAAATAACTTATATATTTAAAATGCTAGAATTTCATCTAGTTTCATAATATGCAACTTTCATCCATGTTTAAAATGTTTAACTTGCTGTTTGCTTTAATTTTGCTAAATGCCATCTTAAAATGATTTATTCCATATCTAAATAACCGTAGCTCCGTTTTATATAAACTTTATATGTAAATGGGGTAGAAAAATGAATAGAATAACTTGGTGGCATTATTCATGCTTAACAACAACAAAATATGCTTTAGGACAAAACAATACCAAATTTGAAATATGCATATGAGGATTTTCCGGAATTGTTATTTGTTGTTCCGGCCTCATTTAAACTTGCCTAGATAGGTAGTTTTATTATGCTTCACCTCTTGCCATGTTAATCAACATTTAATATTGTTGGGTACATAAACGAGAGCGGACTAAATAAATTGAATGTGGTGTTTTGTCAACATGCATCTTGTTACATGTTGAGCTCCACTTAACTTGTAGTTTTCTTTGTAAACTTTGCCATGCCATGCATATTTAAACCAGACATGCATCATCCTTGGTTGTGCATCATGCCATGTTTATGCTTGTTGGTTTACCATGTAGTTTGCTATTTTCCGGTATTGTTTCTTCTTGTTAGTTCCGGTAACGTCGCATTTGTGAGGATTAGTTTGACTACATCTGTTTGTCTCCTTCATGGACTCATTCTTCTTCCTTGCGAGATCTCAGGCAAGATGGTCACACCCTCGACATCACTTCTATCTTTGCTTGTTAGTTGTTCGTTCTATCGCTATGTCGCGCTACCTACCACTTGTTTATGATGCCTCCCATATGGCCATGTCAAGCCTCTAACCCACCTTCCTAGCAAACCGTCGTTTGGCTATGTTACCGCTTTTGCTCAGCCCCTCTTATAGCGTTGCTAGATGTAGGTGAAGTTGAAGTTTGTTCCATGTTGGAACATGGATATGTTGGTATATCACATTATCTCTTATTTAATTAATGCATCTATATACTTGGTAAAGGGTGGAAGGCTCAGCCTTATGCCTTGTGTATTGTTCCACTCTTGCGGCCCTAGTTTCCGTCATATCGGTGTTATGTTCCTTGATTTTGTGCTCCTTATGAAATTGGGGTTATGGGACCCCCTTGTCAGTTCGCTTTGAATAAAAATCCTCCAGCAAGGCCCAACCTTTGTTTTACCATTTGCCACCCAAGCCTTTCCCTTGGGTTTTCGCCAGCCCGAGGGTCATCTTTATTTTAACCCCCCGGGCTAGTGCTCCTATGTGTGTTGGTCCACACTAGTGCCCTTTGCAGTGCCACCTCGGGGAAACTTGAGGTCTAGTTTTAGTTGTACGGATTGCTCATCCGGTGTGCCCAGAGAACGAGATATGTGCAGCTCCTATTGGGATTTGTCGGCACAGTCGGGTGGTCTTGCTGGTCTTGTTTTACCATTGTCGAAATGTCTTGCAAACGGGATTCCGAGACTGACCGGGCCTTTCTGGGAGAAGGAATATCCTTCGTTGATCGTGAGAGCTTGTGATGGGCTAAGTTGGGACAACCCTGCCGGGTATTATCTTTCGAAAGCCGTGCCCGCGGTTATGTGGCAGATGGGAATTTTTTAATGTCCGGTTGTAGAGAACTTGACACTTGACTTAATTAAAATGCATCAACCGCGTGTGTAGCCGTGATGGTCTCTTTTCGGCGGAGTCCGGAAGTGAACACGGTTTGGGTTATGTATGAACGTAAGTAGTTTCAGGATCACCTCTAGCTTCTCGACCATTGCGTTGCTTCTCTTCTCGCTCTTTTTTGTGTATGTTATCCACCATATTTTCTTAGGGCTTGCTGCAACTCCACCTCATTACCCCATCCTACCCATAAGCTTAAATAGTCTTGATCTCGCGGGTGTGAAATTGCTGAGTCCTCGTGACTCACGGATACTTCCAAATAGTTGCAGGTGCCGATGATACCAGTGCAGGTATTGCAACCTAAATCAAGTGGGAGTTCAACGAGGAATTTGGTCGTTATTATGTTTCATGTCCTGATGATCAGTAGTGGTGCCCAGTTGGGACGATCGGGGATCTAGCATTTGGGGTTATCTTCTTTTGTTTTGGATTTGACCGTAGTCGGTCTATGTGTGTACTCTGAATGATGTATGTTTAATTAATGTATTGTGTGAAGTGGCGATTCTAAGCCAACTCTTTATCCCATTCTTGTTCATTACATGGCATTGTGTGAAGATGAACCCTTCTTGCGGCAAAACCACAATGCGGTTATGCCTCTAAGTCATGCCTCGACACGTGGGAGATATAGTCGCATCATGGGCGTTACAAGTTGGTAATCAGAGCCATCTCCGACTTAGGAGCCCCCTGCTTGATCGAATCGCTGACGTTGTTGAGTCTAGAACAAAATGTTTTGAGTCTTAGGATTATATATATCGGGGAGTAGGATTCTTTTTACTCCTCAGTCCCTTCGTCGCTCTGGTGAGGCCTCTTGACGTAGATGTTTTGTCTTTCCTCTCCTCAAATTTCACTAAAAAATTTAGGATCACGCGGGTATCTTGGGATCGTTCCGATATTTTTGTGACGAGAACTTTGTTCTTGGTGCCTCCTGACATTTAGGGTTGTGGCAGTGTCCCGGGGAGTTGAGCTCCGAGGTGTTGTCACAATTTTATCGTTGCAGTTCTAGAATACCTGAGTTCCGCCGACATCGAAAATCTCTTTTATGGAGTTGTTGGTGAGATAAACTCGATGCCAACCAGTAGTGGGGCGGGAGTTCGGGAGTATTACAATAGCTCATATAACGGATGCTTTTCGAAGGTTGAGGTACACAATTTCCGGAGTTTTCTTGGTTATGTGTTGGCGGATGGATACAGCTGGATGCAGGGATTGTTAGTTTGGGTGAGATATTGTGCTTCCCCTGTATCCCCAACACCAGATTGCATAACCAGAAAGTTTTGGGAGTTTATAGGTGGGAATTCAAGTAGCTCCTAGGACATCTTTCCGACAGATGCATGATATGAGATTGGGTTTCGACGTCTAGTGGTTCGCCTATCCATGGTTGGTTTTAAAGTGGTCTCGTTGTGTATTAAAGAGTCCTTGGCTATGCTGACTCGGGGACGCTTCGTATGTCATGTGCACTGCCTTGTACATGATGGTGATGTACGATAGAGCCCGTGTGGGCCCCACCATGAAAATTTCGGACGAAATCTCTATCATATGTTTGTTTCCGGTTTATTTCCCAAGCCAATCCCTTGTTTTGTTTTGAGTTGTGGTATTCAAGTTGCTTCGAAGTCAAGTGTTGATTCCATACCTTCCCTAAGCGGTGTTCTCATATATCTATGTGGATGCTAATCTTTCTTGTTTATCGAGATTGTCATGTCAATTATTTTCCAACCGGTGTGCTTCTCTTCAAGTGGATCTGATCATTTTCAACATCCGCAAGATCAACTCTAAGTTTTCTCAACGGTGTTTGTTTCATCCGTCCCAAGTTTTCTTTGTTTTCCTGCCCTCCCACCCTTTTTCTTGAAGAACTCAGATTTCTTAATCAAGTATCCATCTTATGGATGTGAAGACTCTTCATTCTTTTCTTTCAATGTTCTTATCCGGTGATTGTCATGAAGATGGTCAGAAGTTTCAAGTTCATCATTCTTTTTTCTTCTCCGGTGGATCCAATTCAAGCTTTCGGTGTTGATCATATCGCTTTCCTCGTTTCAAATGCTTTCCCATGTCGGTGCACCTCTTAATTTCTCACCTCTCTCTATTCATATCCGAAGTGCCAAAGATATATCATAAGATTTGTGTCTCCATTATCAATCTGTTCAAGCTATTTCGAGGTTGTTATCTCATTCAAGCCATTTAATTCAACTGGTGCAATCTCTCTTTTAAAATCGTTCAACGGTGTTTCCTTTTGAGTGGGCCCTAACCCACAGGTCTATTCCCAGGATCTTACCTGTCTCTTCTAATTCTTTCCGGAGTTATTCTCAAATTCATTTCAAAGTTTGACGTAAGAATGAATTATCATCAGTCATATGCCTTATCTAAGATTGCTTTCAAATTATTCCGATCTTCAAGAAATCTTTTCATACCCATCCGGAGCATTTCAAGAGTTGTTTTCGTTTCTTGATCATCCAATGGTCATCATTTCAGAAGATTTTTTCATTCTCATCTTTAAACTTCATTTCCGCAATTCTTCTCAATCCATGCCCCTTCGTTTGTCTCCATATTCTTCCGGTGCTTTGTTGAAGTATTCTCTAGTCAGCTTGTGGTCTCTTCGTGCCCTCGTATCTAAATTCCCTCAAGTATCTTCGTTCATTTTCCAATTCTTCCCGGTGAATTGTGCCTTTTCTACTTTCATTTTCAATTCTTACGGTGGTTCGTTCAAGATTTCTCTTCCTTCATTATCATATCAATTTATTCGTTGTTTCAATCCTAACGGTGGTTTGTTGAAGACATTCCCAAGTCTGCGCTATATCTATCTTAATCCTTTTTACGAGAATAAGTAGTATGCCAAATCCGTCGCTTGTCATCAATTGAAATTGGTGAAGGATACACATAACATAATTCTTATTATTGTTTCATCTAAGTGATCTAGTTTCTTCTTTCCAGAGTTGTTCATCATGTCATCATTTCTCGGTTCGAGATGCTTCATCTTTTCTTTACTGGAGTTCCAAGTTTTCCACATTATATCATGACGAAGCTCCACCTAATCATCGCAAGGCTTCACCCTGTGTTTTCAACTGCTCTTTCTTTTTTATCATTCTTTTATTACCGGAGTTCTTCATGGAGGCTACATGGTGGTTCGTCAAGGATTCTTTTCATTCTTCATTTGTTCTTCAAGATTTCTCTCGGAGTTAATATCCGCCAAGCTATACTCTAAAATAAACATGGTGTTCAACACATATTTTGTTTTGAGGAGCTCAAGTATTCTTCATCTTGCATTCCGAAATGCAATTCGTTCTACTTTACCTTTCGAGGTGGTGTTATGTCACTCTTGACAATTTCCCTTCATGTGTCATGATTCAACAGTTGTCAAGAATGAGATAGTTAAACCCATCAGTTTCTTCGAGCATGAGCTCTTCTCAATCCATCAATCTCTTCGTTGGAGTTATCTTGGGTTATATTTCACCTAAAGCCTTCCCTAAGGAATGTTGCTAATTATGGTGCTATTTAATGATCCAAGTTTCCTCCTACTCTCGCGGTGAAGAAGTTTTTTCCATCTCTTCGTTTCTTTCAGCTAATCAATCTTTTGGTAGTGGCAGAATTTCACCTCAAGTTTTGGGATGTTTTCCATAAGCCCATTACAATTTTATTCTTTCATTGTTCATTTCCCAACAACTCCGTCCAATCCTCTATGGAAGGATGCTGTCAAATTCATTCGAGGGAGAAGATGTTGTTTTTCTTCTTCGTTACTTTCAATCCGTTCTATCTTTTGTTCCACAGGCATTGTGCTGTTGCACGCTTCGACCCATCATCTGATTTTTGTCAAAGATCATGTTCTTTCCTTAGCTTATCCATTCAACCGGAGTGTTGTGTCCTTTTTTCAAATTCTTCCCATTTTGTCAAGTTTTGCTTCTCTTTTCTACCGGAGTGCTGCCCAAATTCTATCATTCTTGTTCATTGGCTATCACGTTATACCGGTGTGGTCATATTCTTTGGTTCGAGAAGCTCTTATCTCATGTCTTTCAACCTACAAGGTTCTCATGATGTTCCTTGTTCCTCTTTGCTAACGGAGTGTTTTCAACTTCATTCATCGCTGGTGTATTCTTTCATTGAAGTTGTTAAACCTCTCGAGGTTCGTGGTTTCACTCGTTTATCAAAGAAGCAACTTTGTTTTACCTATTCCTCTTTCGCTTCTCTCCGGTGCCATCCTAGATCTCGGGACGAGATCCTCTTGTAGTGGTGGAGTGTTGTAACGCCCCGAGGCCGACGCTCGAGACGCCTTCCATGTTTTTCATTATTGTCATATGTATTTATTTGTTTGTTGCATTCATCATGTCATCATTTGCATTGCATCGGCACTCGTTGCCGTCATTGTTGTTAAAACTTGCTCCCGCTCGTAGTTGCCGCTTCTTCCTCGTCTTTGTTGACCTTTCTTAGACCGACCATTCTTTTGTTGCCCGACCGTTTGACCCTCTCTACTCTATACTCAAACCCTCGCGCGCGTCCGAAACTGCCCTGAACCCGAACCGCTCAGCCATCACCATTGCATTCAGATCATCCCCTAACATCCCTAAAATATCTTCGGTTCTTAGTTGGACTCTCTAAGCTATTTATTCTCGACCGTCCGATTACGATCGGAGGGTCCAAATAACCCCTCTTGTTCATGCATTTAATATCTCACAAACCGTGCATCACATGTAAATAACTTATGTATGTAAAATGCTTAGAATTTCATCTAATTTCATAATATGCAACTTTCATCCATGTTTAAAATGTTTAATTGGTTGTTTGCTTTAATTTTGCTAAATGCCATGTTTAAATGATTTATTCCATATCTAAATAATCGTAGCTCCGTTTTATATAAACTTTATATGTAAATGGGGTAGAAAAATGCATAGAATAACTTGGTGGCATTACTTTGCATGCTTAACAACAATAAAATATGCTTTAGAACAGAACAGTACCAAATTCGAAATATGCATATGAGGATTTTCCGGAATTGTTGTTTGTTGTTCCGGCCTCATTTAAACTTGCCTAGATAGGTAGTTTTATTATGCTTCACCTCTTGCCATGTTAATCAACATTTAATATTGTTGGGTACATAAACGAGAGCGGACTAAATAACTTGAATGTGGTGTTTTGTCAACATGCATCTTGTTACATGTTGAGCTCCACTTAACTTGTAGTTTTGTTTGTGCACTTTACCATGCCATGCATATTTAAACCGGACATGCATCATCCTTGGTTGTGCATCATTCCATGTTTATGCTTGTTGCTTTACCATGTTGTTTGCTCTTTTCCGGTGTTGTTTCTTCTTGTTAGTTCCGGTAACGTCACATTTGTGAGGATTCATTCGACTACATCCGTTTGTCTCCTTCATGGACACGTTCTTCTTCCTTGCGGGATCTCAGGCAAGATGACCATACCCTCGATATCACTTCTATCTTTGCTTGCAAGTTGTTTGTTCTATCGCTATGTCGCGCTACCTACCACTTGTTTATCATGCCTCCCATATTGCCATGTCAAGCCTCTAACCCACCTTCCTAGCAAACCGTTGTTTGGCTATGTTACCGCTTTTGCTCAGCCCCTCTTATAGCGTTGCTAGATGCAGGTGAAGTTGAAGTTTGTTCCATATTGGAACATGGATATGTTGGGATATCACATTATCTCTTATTTAATTAATGCATCTATATACTTGGTAAAGGGTGGAAGGCTCAGCCTTATGCCTGGTGTTTTGTTCCACTCTTGCCGCCCTAGTTTCCGTCATACCGGTGTTATTTTCCTTGATTTTGCGTTCCTTACGCGGTTGGGGTTATGGGACCCCCTTGTCAGTTTGCTTTGAATAAAACTCCTCCAGCAAGGCCCAACCTTGGTTTTACCATTTCCACCCAAGCCTTTCCCTTGGGTTTTTGCGAGCCCGAGGGTCATCTTTATTTTAATCCCCCGGGCTAGTGCTCCTCTGAGTGTTGGTCCACACTAGAGCCCTTTGCAGCGCCACCTCGAGGAAACTTGAGGTCTAGTTTTAGTTGTACGGATTGCTCATCCGGTGTGCCCTGAGAACGAGATATGTGTAGCTCCTATCGGGATTTGTCGGCACAGTCGGGTGGTCTTGCTGGTCTTGTTTTACCATTGTCGAAACATCTTGTAACCGGGATTCCGAGACTGATCGGGCCTTTCTGGGAGAAAAATATCCTTCGTTGATCGTGAGAGCTTGTGATGGGCTAAGTTGGGACACCCCTGGAGGTTATTATATTTCGAAAGCCCTGCCTGCGGTTATGTGGCAGATGGGAATTTGTTAATGTCTGGTTGTAGAGAACTTGACACTTGACTTAATTAAAATGCATCAACCGCGTGTGTAGCCGTGATGGTCTCTTTTCGGTAGAGTCCAGGAAGTGAACACGATTTGGGTTATGTATGAACGTAAGTAGTTTTAGGATCACTTCTTGATCACCTCTAGCTTCTCGACCGTTTCGTTGCTTCTCTTCTCGCTCTTTTTTGCGTATGTTAGCCACCATATTTGCTTAGTGATTGCTGGAACTCCACCTCATTACCCCATCCTACCCATAAGCTTAAATAGTCTTGATCTCGTGGGTGTGAGATTGCAGAGTCCTCGTGACTCACAGATACTTCCAAACAGTTGCAGGTGCCGATGATACCAGTGCAAGTGATGCAACCGAACTCAAGTGGGAGTTCGACGAGGAACTTGGTCGTTACTATGTTTCGTGTCCTGATGATCAGTAGTGGTGCCCAGTTGGGACGTTCCGGGATCTAGCATTTGGGGTTATCTTATTTTCTTTTGGATTTGGCCGTAGTCGGTCTATGTGTGTACTCTGAATGATGTATGTTTAATTAATGTATTGTGCGAAGTGGCAATTGTAAGCCAACTCTTTATCACATTCTTGTTCATTACATGGGATTGTGTGAAGATGACCCTTCTTGCGACAAAACCAGAATGCGGTTATGCCTCTAAGTCGTGCCTCGACACGTGGGAGATATAGCCGCATCATGGGTGTTACAAGTTGGTAATCAGAGCCATCCCCGACTTAGGAGCCCCCTGTTTGATCGAATCGCTGACGTTGTTGAGTCTAGAACAAAATGTTTTGAGTCTTAGGATTATATATATCGGAGAGTAGGATTCTTTTTACTCCTCAGTCCCTTCGTCGATCTGGTGAGGCCTCCTGGCGTAGATGTTTTGTCTTTCCTCTCCTCAAGTGATTCATAATCAAGTGATTCCAAAAGCCCATCAGCATGGAGTTTCTTCATGCGCTTTACACCAATATGACCTAAACGGCAAAGGCCACAAATAAGTTGCACTATCATTATTAACCTTGCATCTTTTGTTTTCAAGATTATGAATATGTGTATCACTACAATCGAGATTCAACAAAAATAGACCACTCATCAAGGGTGCATGACCATAGAAGTTATTACTCCTATAAATAGAACAACCATTATTCTCTGATTTAAATGAATAACCGTCTTGCATCAAACAAGATCCAGATATAATGTTCATGCTTAACGATGGCACCAAAAATAATTATTCAGGTCTAAAACTAATCCCGATGGTAGATGTAGAGGTAGCGTGCCGACGGCGGTCACATCAACTTTGGAACCATTTCCCACACGCGTCATCACCTCGTCCTTAGCCAGTCTTCGTTTAATCTGTAGCCCCTGTTTCGAGTTACAAATATGAGCAACAGAACCAGTATCAAATACCCAGGTGCTACTACGAGCATTAGTAAGGTACACATCGATAACATGTATATCACATATACCTTTTACTTTGCCATCCTTCTTATCCGCCAAATACTTGGGGCAGTTCCGCTTCCAGTGACCAGTCTCTTTGCAGTAGAAACACTTCGTCTCAGGCTTAGGTCCAGACTTGGGCTTCTTCACTTGAGCAGCAACTTGCTTGTCGTTCTTCTTGAAGTTCCCCTTCTTCCCTTTGCCCTTTTTCTTGAAACTAGTGGTCTTGTTAACCATCAACACTTGATGCTCCTTCTTTATTTCTACCTCCGCAGCCTTTAGCATCGCGAAGCGCTCGGGAATTGTTTTATCCATCCCTTGTATATTATAGTTCATCACGAAGATTTTGTAGCTTAGTGGCAGTGATTGAAGAACTCTGTCAATGACACTATCATCAGGAAGATTAACTCCCAGTTGAGTCAAGTGGTTGTGGTACCCAGACATTCTGAGTATGTGTTCACTTGCAGAACTATTCTCCTCCATTTTGCAGCTATAGAACTTATTGGAGACTTCATATCTCTCAATTAGGGCATTTGCTTGAAATATTAACTTCAACTCCTGGAACATCTCATATGATCCATGACATTCAAAACATCTTTGAAGTCCCGATTCTAAGCCGTAAAGCATGGCACACTGAACTATCGAGTAGTCATCAGCTTTGCTCTGCCAGAAGTTCATAACATCTGGAGTTGCTCCTGCAGCGGGCCTTGCACCTAGCGCTGCTTCCAGGACATAATTCTTCTATGCAGCAATGAGGATAATCCTCAAGTTACGGACTCAGTCCGTGTAGTTTCTACCATCATCTTCCAACTTAGCTTTCTCTAGGAACGCATTAAAATTCGAGGGAACGGTAGCACGGGCCATTGATCTACAACAACATAGGCATGCAAAATACTATCAGGTACTAAGTTCATGATAAACTAAAGTTCAATTAATCATATTACTTAAGAAATCCCACTTAGATAGACATCCCTCTAGCCATCTAAATGATCACGTGATCCATATCAACTAAACCATGTCTGATCATCACGTAAGATGGAGTAGTTTTCAATGGTGCACATCACTATGTTGATCATATCTACTATATGATTCACGTTCGACCTTTCGGTCTCAGTGTTCCGAGGCCATATCTGCATATGCTAGGCTCATCAAGTTTAACCCGAGTATTCTACATGTGCAAAACTGTCTTGCACCCGTTGTATGTGAACGTAGAGCTTATCACACCCGATCATCACGTGGTGTCTCGGCACGACGAACTGTAGCAACGGTGCATACTCAAGGAGAACACTTATACCTTGAAATTTAGTGAGGGATCATCTTATAATGCTACCGCCATACTAAGCAAAATAAGATGCATAAAGGATAAACATCACATGGAATCAAAATATGTGACATGATATGGCCATCATCATCTTGTGCCTTTGATCTCCATCTCCAAAGCACCATCATGATCTCCATCGTCACCGGCTTGACACCTTGATCTCCATCATAGCATCGCTGTCATCTCGTCAACTATTGCTTCTAGGACTATCGCTACCGCTTAGTGATAAAGTAAAGCAATTACATAGCGATTGCATTCATAAATAAAGAGACAACCATAAGGCTCCTGCCAGTTGCCGATAACTTTTACAAAACATGATCATCTCATACAACAATTTATATCTTATCACATCTTGACTATATCACATCACAACATACCCTGCAAAAACAAGTTAGACGTCCTCTACTTTGTTGTTGCAAGTTTTACGTGGCTGCTACGGGCTTCAAGCAAGAACCGTTCTTACCTACGCATCAAAACCACAACGAATTTTCGTCAAGTGTGTTGTCTTAACCTTCAACAAGGACCGGGCGTAGTCAAACTCGATTCAACTAAAGTTGGAGAAGGAGACACCCGCCAGCCACCTGTGTGCAAAGCACATTGGTAGAACCAGTATCGTGAACGCGGTCATGTGATGTCGGTCCGGGCCGCTTCATCCAACAATACCGCCAAATCAAAGTAAGACGTTGCTGAGGGAGTCCTGGATTATGGGGTCCTTGGGCGTCCGGGCTGTGTGATGAGGGTCGGACTGATGGGCCGTGAAGATACAAGATGGAATACTTTCCCCGTGTCCGGATGGGACTCTCCATGGCGTGGAAGGCAAGCTTGGTGTGCGGATATGAAGATTTCTTTCTCTGTAAGCCGACTCTGTACAACCCTAGCCCCCTCCGGTGCCTATATAAACCAGAGGGTTTAGTCCGTAGAGGCAACCATAATCATACATGCTAGACATCTAGGGTTTAGCCACTACGATCTCGTGGTAGATCAACTCTTGTAACCCCTATACTCATCAAAGTCAATCAAGCAGGAAGTAGGGTATTATCTCCATCAAGAGGGCCCGAACCTGGGTAAACATCGTGTCCCCTGCCTCTTGTTACCTTCGATCCTTAGACACGCAGTTCGGGACCCCCTACCCGAGATCTGCCGGTTTTGACACCGACATTGGTGCTTTCATTGAGAGTTCATCTGTGACGTCGACAGAAGGATCGATGGCTCGCCTTGTCATCAAGGACGGTGTCACTTCCGGAGGAGCCCTAATTTCTGGGCAAACCCTCCGACTCGGCGACTTCACCGTGGGTGCCCGTTCGGCCGTTAAGCCAAAGGCAACCCCTCAAGCCGCCGAAAATCCTCTCTATATCAGCCTCGAATACACCGGCAAGATGGATCCGGCGGATTTATCGTCTTTAAACGAGCTGCTAGATTGCATCACCGTCCTAGGGGTCTCAACTAACTATGATCGGATCGGGCTTAAACCTGATCAGAGAGAAATTAAATCTCCGCCGATCACCCATCAGGTAGCGGTTATGGAGGAACATACTGACAATAACTCCTCTCCTCCTACGTTGAGAACCAACTATGTTTGGATTTCCGAACCCAGAGAACCGGATACCGACCCTCAAGAGGACACTCCCTGCCCTCCGAACACACAATTGGACGTTAAGCCTAAGAATCCCCCGGACACTCCGGAGCCCGGGCTGGTAACCTCATAAATTCTTCAAACTCTGGATTCCATGGTGGGTCAGGGTGCGAATTTGAGCCCGCCCACCCACCACAAGTAATATTCTCCAAGCAACTATGCCCCCCCGGACATATGCGACCTAATGTATGTGCGGCAGCAGCCTCAGGAGACAGTCCATCACTTTTGGGCTAGATTCCTCCTTGTTAAAAATAAGATAAAAGACTGTTGCGAAGACGACGCAATTTAAGTGTTTCGCAACAACTGTACGGACAAGGGAATTCTTAATGCCCTGAATCGTCGTCGTGTTCTGCACTTTGCAGATTTGGCACACATAGTACAGAAGTACTGCGCAATGGAAAACGCCTGGAAAAATCACACAGCCCGCTGGGAACCGCATGCCTTTAAGACATCTCCCGGACGGGCAAAAAGGATGCACCCTCGCGGGGCACCTTATCATCATCCCGTGGACAAGAAAATCAAGCCCTTTACGGGACACAGAACTGTCTTCGAAGAATGGCTCGATAGGCCTTGTCAAATACACATGACACCGAATATCGAACCAACGCACAACCTACGGGCACGTTGGATACTCCGGCAGGTGGCCAAGAGCGGCGAGGGTATCCTCACCAACACTACACCAGAAAAGTACTCTTTAGAACACGATCCGGAAGTACTCACAGTCTTTGAGACCTTCTCATCAAATAATCAGCGCAAACGGCCGCTTCGCGACCTTGTCGAAGTCTGCCATGTAGCAGCAATAAACCCTTGGAACAATACGGTAATTACTTTCAATGCCGATGATGAACCAAGATCCCGCTCAGTCCGGGAACCAGCCGCTCTGGTCCTCAACCCAATTGTGGATGGTTTTCGGCTCATTAAAGTGCTAATGGACGGTGGCAGCGGACTGAACCTCATCTATGAGGACACGCTCAATAAAATGCAAATGGAGAGGAGTCGCATTGAGCAGAGCAATACATCCTTTAGGGGAATCATCCCCAGTAGGGAAGCAAGATCCTCGGGAAAAATTAAGCTGGACGTGGTATTCGGCACACCGGAAAACTATAGGTCCAAAGAGATAATCTTCCAGGTGGCTCCTTTCAACAGTGGATATCATGCCCTGTTAGGGCGAGATGCATTCACACGCTTTCAAGATACACCTCATTACGGGTATACGAAGCTCAAAATGTCCGGGCCCAATGGTGTTATCACTATCTCCAGTGATCCGGACATAGCACTCTGCGCCGAAAACAAAACTGCATCCCTGGCCCTCGAGGCATTGTCTGAAGCCCTAGCGGCCGAGGAACTCACCGCTCTGTGTTCCACAGTTGATAGGGACGGCGTAATTCTTGATAAAAGGCCAAAATCCACATCCTTCAAGCCAGCTGACGAAATAGTCAAATTTCAAGTCCACCCCACAAATCCCAAGAAAACAGCTTCCATCGGGGCACAGTTGGACCCGACGGTCGACGTCGCATTACGCGCATTCTTGCGTGAAAACTGGGTCATCTTCGCCTGGCACCCCTCAGATATGCCAGGAATCCCATGTGCGTTGGCCGAACATAGCCTCAACATACTAAAGGGATACAAGCCGGTCAAGCAAACACTCCGGTCATTTTCTGAACCCAAACGACAGGCTATGTGGGAGGAGCTAGCCAAGATACTCGAAGCCGGGTTTATCAGAGAGATCAAACATCTGGACTGGCTAGCCAACCTGGTCATGGTACCAGAGAAGGATAAATCCTGGCGCCTGTGTGTCGAATTCAAAGACCTTAACGAGGCTTGCCCTATGGACCCCTTCCCACTACCTCGCATCGACCAGATTATCGACGCGACCGCGGGACAAATTTGTTGTGTTTCCTCGACGCATACTCTGGATACCATCAAATTAAAATGAAGGAATCCGACCAAGCTGCAACGGCATTCATCACCCCGTATGAGCCTTTCTGCTTCAACACTATGCCTTTTGGGCGCAAGAATGCCGGCGCCACTTACCAACGCATGATTCAAACGTGCCTAGAAAAGCAAATCGGCAAGACTGTGGAGGCATATGTAGATGACGTAGTCAACAAAACCAAGCATGTTGAATCATTGGTGGCGACTTACGCCTCACATTCGACAACCTCCGAACATATGACATAAGGCTCAATTCGGAAAAGTGTGTTTTTGGCATTCCTGCCGGCAAACTGCTCGGGTTTATTGTCTCCAATAGAGGAATCAAAGCAAACCCAGCCAAAATGCGAGCCTTGTCGCAATTGGCAACACCAACTGACCTTAAACAGGTCCAAAAACTAGCCGGGTGCGTGGCAGCCTTGAGCTGCTTTATCTCCAGATTAGGAGAAAAGGCACTGCCACTATATCGCCTGCTCCGACTCACCGACCACTTTGTATGGACAGACGCTGCAACAACCGGACTAGAGGAAATCAAAACTTTGCTAGCTAGCAACCCCATCTTGGCCGTACCAAACATCGGCGAACCAATGCTGCTTTACATATCGGCAACTCACCAGGTGGTGAGTGCGGTGCTCGTCGTCGAACAAGAAGAGGAGGGACATAAATTCCCACTCCAAAAAATAGTATCTTACGTATTGACGGTCCTTACACCATGTAAATCCCGATACCCGCATTATTATAAAATAGCGTATGCGGTCTTTATGGCATCCCGCAAGCTGCGACACTACTTCCAAGAGTGCTCAATCACGGTGGCCTCAGAAGTACCACTCAACGATATTATAAACAACCGGGATGCCACCGGCAGAATTTCCAAATGGGCCATTGAGCTCCTACCATTTGAAATAATGTACAAACCATGCTGAGCCATTAAATCTCAGGCAATGGCTGACTTCGTCGCCGAACGGACAAAGGCCGAACTCCCTAAAGAGTACGGAACGTATTCCAACTGGGTGATGCACTTTCGCGACTCCAAAATGTTAACCGGACTTGGGGCTGGTGTCGTCTTGACATCCCCCACAGGAGACACAGTTTGTTATGTGCTCCAAATATTGTATACAGATTCTAACAACGCAGCCGAATACGGCATACAACGCCTTGAGGTGCGCGGGGATTCCAACCTCGCAATATCCCAAATAAACGGAGACTTTGACACAAATGATCCGAATATGGTGGCTTACCGCAACGTCGTACTCCAAATATCAGCTCGGTTCGATGGTCTCGAGTTTCATCACATGGCTCGAGATAGTAATCAAGCTGCGGACATCCTTGCTCGCATGGGCGCTAAACGCGACCCCGTCCCACCTAACACCTTTGTGGAAAGGCTCTTCAATCCATCCGTGGTGTGGCAGGACGAGAACGGGAGCACTGGCCCGGAGCCGATCATACCCCCCGATTCCAAACACAGTCCCGATATCATCGGGGGCTTAGGCACCGAAATAACACCATCGGCCCACAAAATCATGGCCGTAATTGCCCCATGGACCGAGCCTTTTCTTGCCTACCTCACTAGGAATGAGCTCCCTGAGGATCAGACTGAGGCTCGTCGCATCGTTCGACATTTGAAAGCCTACAAAGTTCATGAAGGAGAACTTTACAAGAAAAGTACTACCGGAGTCCTTCAACGATGTATCTCCGAAGCAGAGGGACGACAACTCTTGGCTGAAATACATGCTAGTCTTGGCGGTCATCATGCCGCAGCTCAGGCCCTTGTAAGTAAAGCCTTTCGCACAGGTTTCTTTTGGCCCACAGCCCGGGCAGATGCACAAGACCTCGTACAGCGCTGCGTCAGATGCCAGCTTTTTACTAATCAAAGCCATATGCCACCCATTGCCCTTTGTAAAATCCCCAATACTTGGCCCTATGAGGTTTGGGGGCTCGATATGGTCGGACCTCTTAAAGGGGGAAGCCATAAGAAGAAATACTTGTTGGTTATGGACGACAAGTTCACTATGTGGATAGAAACCAAACCAGATAAAACGGCTGAAGCCGGACCGGTGATAGACTTCATATCCGGCTTCGTACACCGTTATGGTGTCCTTCACAGTATTATTACTGACAACGGCTCTAACTTTACAGCCAACAAGGTTAAAACTTGTTGCGCCAATTTGGTCATTGTCGGTGTCAAAACCGGCGGATCTCGGGTAGGGGGTCCCGAACTGTGCGTCTAGGCGAATGGTAACAGGAGACAAGGGACACGATGTTTTTACCCAGGTTCGGGCCCTCTCGATGGAGGTAAAACCCTACTCCTGCTTGATTAATATTGATGATATGGGTAGTACAAGAGTAGACCTACCACAAGATCAGAGAGGCTAAACCCTAGAAGCTAGCCTATGGTATGATTGTTGTTCGTCCTCTGAGACTAAAACCCTCCGGTTTATATAGGCACCGAAGAGGGTTAGGGTTACACAGTCGGTTACAATGGTAGGAGATCTACATATCCGTATCGCCAAGCTTGCCTTCCACGCCAAGGAAAGTCTCATCCGGACACGGGACGAAGTCTTCAATCTTGTATCTTCATAGTCGAGGAGTCCGGCCAAAGGCTATAGTCCGGCCATCCGGACACCCCCTAATCCAGGACTCCCTCAGTAGCCCCTTAACCAGGCTTCAATGACAACGAGTCCGACACGCATATTGTCTTCGGCATTGCAAGGCGGGTTCCTCCTCCGAATATTTCATAGAAGATTTTGAACACAAGGATAGTGTCCGACTCTGCAAAATAAGTTCCACATACCACCGTAGAGAGAATAATATTTACACAAGTTCAATCTGGCCGACGTATTCCGCAGTCACGACATCACACCACGACCAAGCCTTTATTGAATCGCTTTTTGTCCCCACCTCGGTCGTTTAGCGAGGCGGTTTCCTTTGGCACGCCTTGTCAAAGCAGAGATTGTGTCCCCTTATTCCGGGATTCTCATTAATACGGGCGTGGGTAACCCCAGTCGTGCCCATTGGCACGCCTCCTCTATCGGCGAGTCCCGAAGCGGTCAAGGGAGGGCTCTCGGTATTCAACCTCTTTATAAAGAGACCAGGGCCCCGCTCTTTTCTCAATCTCAATCGAATCCGCCTCGCTTCGAGTCCCAACACCCAAAGCTCCAGATTCAGGCGCGGACCTTCGATGCTGTCCGGCTCCGACCTTCAAGGCCGGTGGATGCCTTCCTCCATCACGGAAGAAGACGTCCTAAAGCTAAGAGATGCCAGGTATCTAACCGGCGAAATCTCACATAGGCTGCCTGCCCAAGGGCAGGTTATGCCCTCTCCCAAGCCCGATGAAAGCGTGGTGTTTGTGTCTCACTTCCTTCGGGGGCTAGGTTTCCCGACGGACCCCTTCGTGAGGGGGCTCATGTTTTATTACGGGCTGGAATTTCATGACTTGGATCCGGAGTCCGTCCTCCACATCTCATCGTTCATCGTCGTATGCGAAGCCTTCCTCCGCATTACCCCTCACTTCGGATTGTGGCTCAAGACCTTTAAGGTGGAGCCGAAGATGATCAAGGGGCAACAGGAAGAGTGCGGAGGGGCTGTTATAAGCAAGAATGTTGATGCTCCATGGCCCGAGGGCTATTTTCAAGAGGAGCTCAGTCTATGGCAACAAGAGTGGTTTTATATCACAGCTCCCAGGGGCACCAAATGGGTGGCGCCACCTGCCTTTCGCTCGGGTCCTCCACCGCGGCTGGCGTCACGGGTCAATAAAGGGCTTGACTGGGGGCCGTCCAAGGACGTGCCCTTGTTGCAGGGCCGTATTCGAGACCTCCTAGAGAGAGACATCAATCTGGTCATAGTAGCGCAGGTCATGCTGATTCGTCGCATCCTGCCCTGCAAACGTCGCCCCCTCCGCCTATGGGAGTTCAATCCGGAGGACCACGAGCTCTCCAACATTTTGTGGGTGCAACGCCCGTGGAGATGTACAAATTGTTCTTCGGATCACAAGCAATGTGTCCGGACTTGACCGAGGACGCAGGTTTGAGCTGCAATCGCCCGGATGCTCAAGTAAGTAGTCCCGTACCCGGACACGCTATCTGCATATTTATTATAAACTTGCCCTTAAAAGAGATGTCCCTTGAATAGGAGTGGATAGCAAAAGCAAAACTGATCAGGTGTCCGGCCCCCCTCCCTGAGACCACGCCGGATCCCGTGTTAACCAGGATGCTGGAGGCTGCGCCTACAGAGGAAGGCGAAGGGGGAACAAGGAAGCTACTACCTCCGCGAAGGAGGTTAACAAAAGAGGAGGGACCGAGAATCCCTCTATCCAAGGGGAGAAGAGGACCGCCTCTGAAGATCCAGAGACCAAGACCTCAAAGCGCGGGAAGAAATCTTCGCCAGAGGGTCCTGCGCCGGAAGATGCCCCGGCCGCATTATTTCCCCAAGGATATCAACCCTCTAGCGAGCCGTAAGTAGAGAGGGGAGTTTATTTTTTAAAATAAGAGACATCCCTGTTTTATTTCTGAAGATGACCAAAATTTTACCTTGTAGTTTGGATCTCAGCCCTTCTCAGCAGAGCTCGTCTTTAGGGGATCTTCATCCGGAGATGATGGAGAGCGGAACGCCTCCCCCTGCCGTACCGCCTAGTGAGGCGGACGATCCTGAGGTGTTGTCACGGAGGGTTTCTCCGAATCCGGCAGGGGTGGAGGGCGGTCGTAGGGCCCCTCAGAGCCCTCCATGTCCGGCCTTCGAAAAAGGCCATCAGACGAGTCCGGCACCTCCTGGTGCACGGTCGGAGGAGTTGAAGGGTCTGCTCGGGCGACTGTCTATCTCAGAGGATCACTGTGCATTGATGGGTGCGGTGATTGAAAAAAATTCGTCCACGGAAAGCGGGTTGTACGAGGTTGCCAGAAGTTTACTTACAGGTTTTGAGGTACGTACAATGATGTACCTTTTGACGGTTCCGCATATATAAGATGCGCCCTGTGTAGATAGTAGCCCCTGAGACTTGGTGCATTTGTCAAGAATGACAGCGTGCCGAGGATCATAATCCCAGGTTATAATATGTCGCCCTTCCTATGTAGGTGGCGGAACGTCCGGTGGCTAGCCGGACTGATGAATTTGCCGAACTAAAGCGGCAACTTGACGTGGCGGATGCCGACATCGCGCTTGTCAATAAGCGGCTTGACGAGTCACAAGGTATGCGGTTTCTCCGTGGACACCTGGTAAGGGAGCTTGATGCCCGTGCCTTACAACATGTATGCTTGATGCAGATGGTGCCGCTGCCATGGAGAACCTTCGGGCAGAGCTTGCCCGAGCAAAGGAGCAGGCCAGAAAAAGTGATGATGCTGCCTTAAAGGCGGCCGAAGAGCTAAAAGCCGAACAGGCTGCTCACTGACGAAGCAAGAAGGAAATGGCCGAGATGTCTAAGTTGAAGAATGCTACCGACCGCTGTGAGCTTCTTGAAAAAGAAGGTCGAGGGAGCAAGAGGATCTGAAGAAGGCCACCACCGAGGCCAAGGATGCTCGCTCTGCGATGAGAGCTATGAGGGAGGAGCTGCGTCAGGCCGGAGATATCGCGGCTGGAAAGCCCTTTCTGCTGCGGAGCAAGTTCACGGATCCTAAATATGCTCAGTTGGACTAGCTGTGGAGTAGTGAGGATGCTTATCTGGACTTGGCGGCGAGTGTCGCGGACGCGGCCGAACACTTTGGAGATTAAAAGGATCACGAGATGGAAGAGCTTTTTTGGTCGCAGTTCCGTAATCTAGAGCGTCCTCTTCCATTAGCCGATCGATTGGCCAAATGGGCGGAGCTGAATAGATTGTCCGGACTTGCCATGAAGAATGTCGTGACTCATTTGTGGCCAAAAAGGCCCGAGCCGAAGAGTTATTTTGGCTTGGTGCAACAGTTCCTTGGTGCGGTGCCGCATATCAAAGCAATGAGGCGGTCAGCATGCATAGAGGGTGCACGGATGGCTCTTGCCCGTGTCAATACATACTGGGCGGAGATGAAGGCCACCGATGTTGCATCCCCAGATTCAGACGGAAGCCGAGTACCTGCCGAGCACTATTTTCAGGAAGTTCTGCAGGGCGCTCGTTTAATAGAGACGCAGTGCTCGAAGGATATTATGTTCGAATAACATGTATTATTGTGAAACAATGTTTCGATGGAATATGAAAGCTTTTTATACTTGTGCCTTCAAGAATTAAAATACCTCCGTATGCGGCCGTTAATGTATATGTGTATATAACCCGAAAGATGGCAGATTTGGCTTCAAATTTCACGCATATAATGTGGGGGTGTTTGCAGAAAGCGCCTTTTCACACTTGATCCAATGTCTTGGTCCTACAAAGGAGGTGATATCGCAGCAAACTAGGCAACCGGACTATAATGCTTTATCACTTTCACTTAGCCATAGGAGTTCGACAGTGGGGCTACTATATAGCCCCTAGGGGCACCGTGACTCACCCGAATTCGGGCGCCAGATGTGCCTGGCCGGGAAACGGCCCTTCGTCAATGCGGAGGAATTCTAAAGAGTCCAACGGGTCATCGAGTGGTTGACCAGTCTCACGCTATATCATGACAGTTAGTTTTCGGCTTTCTCTACTGAGGTGCTCACCTGGCCGAACCGGGGCACAATCGCAGTAGTTCTCCTGGTGTCGCGTTAGCCGATAGAGCGGAACGTAAGGCAGCAAAACATAGGAGCCGGGCAAACCCAACATTTGACCAAAGACATGATTCAGAGTTGATGCATATAAGGCCTAACTCGAGACGCCGAACACTCCCTAAGGTATTCGGTCTTTATGAAAACGGTACGAACAATCGCCCTTGGTAATAAGCCCCTGGTGTCCAGGTACGCGCGAAATTCTGACGTGGCCTATGCCAAAACGCCAGCCTCCTCCTCGGTTATAGCAAGAAACCGGGGGATGTGTATCAACAAGAGACAGTGAAAAAGGTTTACGCAGGGTCTTAATCTGAAAAGAATCCTTGCGACGGGTCCCCATCGCACGTCTGCGCCTGTGTCTCCGTTGTGCCGTATCCTGGACGGGTGTAGCACGATGTTCATCTGTAAAAGAGAGGAACTTAGTTGAAAAGGGTCATGCGAAAATGTACGTTATATTAAATAAATGAAGAACAATTCAAAAAATGAATAAAATTGAGCTTTATGGTCTCTTGTTGCGGAGCGCCTTGTACGGGGGCATGTGTCTAGTAAGCCCTTGTATGTTTACGCCGGACTCGTCCAGCCGTGTAATGGGTCCAGACGACTGCCTAAGTGCTTTTATTGGTGAAGCCGGTTTATTGTGTGGCTGTCAAGGCAACCGCAAGATTTTTCGGACTCGAGGAACCCTCAATGTTTCCTTTTAACGAGATGATGTCGCGTGGACCGGGCATTTTAAGTGTAAGAGACGCATAATGTGGTATTGCCTTAAAGCGGGCGAAAGCTTCGCGTCCCAATAGTGCTTGATAGCTACTTGTAAATGGGGCGAGGTGGAAGGTTAACTTTTCGCGGCGGAAGTTGTCGGGTGAGCCGAACACAACTTCTAGCGATGAGAGCCCGTACAATGGGCATATGGGCCTGTCATTACCCCTTGAAAGGAAGTGTTGCTATGGCGAAATTTAGTTGGGTCTATCCCCATTTTGCGGACTGTGTCCTGATATAGAAGGTTTAGATCACTGCCACCATCCATTAGGACTTGTGAAAATTGGAGTCCGCCAATTATCGGATCTAATATCAAGGCAGTCCAACCTGCATTCCGTATACTTCTAGAGTAATCCCGATGGTCGAAGGTGATTGGTTTTAACAACCAGTGGCGGGACTCCTCCGGGATAGTCCATATGGCGCGTACCTCTATGGGCGCCGCTCTATTTTTCCCTTTTGTCACGCGAAGTGAGTTTACTGTTTTGATTTCTTGTGGGAAATTCTTTTGTTTTCCGGTGCTCTGCTTTTGAGGTTCGTCATCGTCCTCACTTGATGTGTCGAGCCCCTTGTGTTCGGCGTTGAGTTTGCCGGACTGCTTGAAGACCCAACAATCTCTGTGGGTATGGTTTGCGTGGCTTCACAGAGTACTGTGGATTTGGCATATCTTGTCCAAGATTTTGTTTAAGTTAGATAGCTCATCCCTGTTATCCTTAAGGGGTAGCTTTTTATGATTCTGCCGAGAGCTTTTGAATCCGGCGTTGACTTCCGTGCTCTTCGGGTTGTTTCCCTTGGTCCGACGCTGGTCCTTGCTGCGTCGTGGTTTCCTGTTTCCATCCCTGACTTCGGATGTACTTGGGTCGCTGGTGCTGCATCTTGCCAGCCAGCTATCCTCTCCCGCGCAAAAGCGGGTCATGAGGCTTGTTAATGCGGCCATTGGTCTTGGCTTTTCTTGGCCGAGGTGTCTGGCGAGCCATTTGTCTTGGACATTGTGTTTGAAAGCTGCTAAGGCTTCGGCGTCCGGACAGTCGACTATTTGGTTCTTTTTAGTAAGGAATCTGTTCCAAAATTTCCAGGCAGACTCTCCGGGTTGTTGAGTTATGTGACTTAAATCGTCGGCATCCGGAGGTCGGACATAGGACCCTTGAAAATTTGCCAGAAAAGCATCCTCGAGCTCCTCCCAACTTCCAATGGTGTTTTCGGGAAGGCTTTTAAGCCAATGTCGGGCTGGCCCTTTGAGCTTGAGGGGTAAGTATTTTATGGCGTGGAGATCATCTCCTCTAGCCATGTGTATGTGGAGGATGTAATCCTCAATCCAGACTCTAGGGTCTGTTGTTCCGTCAGATGCCTCTATGTTTACGGGCTTGAATCCGCTGAAATTCATAATCAAGCACATCATCGGTGAAACATAGGGGGTGTGCGGCACCCCTATATTTAGGTGTGCCGTGATGTTCGGATACTTGATGTGTTGCATTGCTTACTAGAGCTTGCTTTCTTGGCCTGTAGATAGATCCAACTGGGCCATCTTTTTGATGCGAATCCTTGTGCGGATCGCGTGCCGGCTTGTGTGCGGCGCCGTTTGCCGCTCTCTGTTTGCCATAGGGTCGTCCATCCGACCGGGTGGCCTCTTTGTTTTTTGATTGCGGGGGCTCTACAGCCTCCTTATCGAATTCAAGCAGTAGTTTTCGCTTTGGGTAGCTCTTCGTTCAGCGACTGTCGCCGTATTGTCTGCGGTGTTGAGTACTTTGCTTCATCTGATTCTGAGTGCATCTTCCGCTATTTTGAGCTTCCGCTTCTGCTTTTTCAGGCTACGTGCAGTGGCGACGAGCCTTTTGTGGAGGTTCTTCTGCTCCAGCAACTTGTCCGGCGTGAGATCATCCGGACTATCATCTTCGCCGGGGACGGGTTGTTTATCCAGATTGTCCTGTTAGGACGGTTGCTCGATAGCATGTTCGTTGTCCACCGGTTCGCCCTGCTCTATGGCTGGGTCTGTATGGCTGTTGTCTTTGTCGAGGCGGGACTTTGAGCGGTGCTTACATTGCCGTTTTGACTGCTTTTCGAGGGAATGATCCTTCGTAGCGTCCCGTTGTTCCTCATCGTCGCTTCCTTTAGGTGTGTCCACCATGTATACATCGTGAGATGAGGTGGTTCTCCAGTGCCCTATAGGCGCTGGTTCATGTTCCTCCCCTACATCGTCGTCCATACCGTCGATGTCTTCGGAGTCGAAGTCGAGCATGTCGGTTAAATCATCGACAGTGGCTACGAAGTGGGTGGTGGGTGGGCTTTGAATTTCTTCGTCGTCCACATCCCAACCTTCCTGACCATAATCCGGCCAGGGCTCTCCTGATAAAGAGAGAGACTTTAGTGAATTCAGGATGTCACCAAAGGGCGAGTGCTGGAAGATGTCCGCGGCAGTGAATTCCATGATCGGTGCCCAATCGGATTCGATTTGCGGAGGCGCGGAAGGCTCGGAGTCCGGAGTGGAGTCCGCACTTTGGAGTTCTGAGCCAAGAAAGGACGGGGTAGGTGTACAGCTCAATTGCCGTAGAGATCGCAGCCCCCGAGGCGGTGTCTAGCCACCCGTCCTCGATCGGCGCAGTCAGCTCCGAGCTGAAGGTCGGAGCGGACACTGGTGCGGCCTCTAGGACACTGTTCGGCGGCAGAGCTAGATCATGCCCCTCATGACAGTGCGGCGCGCTTGGCTGTGGCTCGAACCCGTCGAAGATCAAGTCTCCGCGGACGTTAGTCGTGTAGTTCAAACTTCCAAATCTGACCTGGTGGCCAGGGGCGTAGCTTTCAATCTGCTCCAGATGGCCAAGCGAATTGGCCCGCAGTGCAAAGCCGCCGAATACGAAGATCTGTCTGGGGAGAAAAGTCTCGCCCTGGAGCGCATCGTTGTTGATGATCGGAGGTGCCATCGGGCATAAAGATGACGACACAGAGGAACTCTCAATGAAAGCACCAATGTCGGTGTCAAAACCGGCAGATCTCGGGTAGGGGGTCCCGAACTGTGCGTCTAGGCGGATGGTAACAGGAGACAAGGGACACGATGTTTTTACCCAGGTTCGGTCCCTCTCGATGGAGGTAAAACCCTACTCCTGCTTGATTAATATTGATGATATGGGTAGTACAAGAGTAGACCTACCACGAGATCAGAGAGGCTAAACCCTAGAAGCTAGCCTATGGTATGATTGTTGTTCGTCCTACGGTCTAAAACCCTCCGGTTTATATAGGCACCGAAGAGGGTTAGGGTTACACAGAGTCGGTTAGAATGGTAGGAGATCTACATATCTGTATCACCAAGCTTGCCTTCCACGCCAAGGAAAGTCCCATCCGGACACGGGACGGAGTCTTCAATCTTGTATCTTCATAGTCCAGGAGTCCGGCCAAAGGCTATAGTCTGGCCATCCAGACACCCCCTAATCCAGGACTCCCTCAGTCATCAAGCTTGATTACACCTCCGTATACCACCCTCAGGCAAACGGTCAGGTCGAACGGGCTAACGGCATGATAATGAGCGGCATCAAACCCAGACTAGTGCGACCTCTGCAAGAATCGAGCAAACACTGGGTCGAGGAACTCGATTCCATACTCTAGGGGCTGAGGAACACGCCCAATCGCACGATCGGGTATACCCCTTTGTTCATGGTGTACGGTGCGGAGGCAGTCTTGCCTTGCGACATTATTCATGATTGACCTCGAGTGCGCATGTATGAAGAGAGAGAAGCCGAGCTCGATCATCAGGACGACCTGAATGGCCTGGAGGAGGATGCGATGTCGCGAAGGCCCATTCCGCATTTTATCAACAGCAGGCTCAGTGATACCAAAGCAGAGAAGTACGGGCAAAGACCTAGAATGTCGGTGAACTCATTTTACGCCTACCAGAAAATAAAAAGGACAAGCTCAAGCCCAAATGGAAGGGTCCCTTCATTATAGATGAAGTTCTCACTAGGGGAGCATATCGTCTTTGCAATGCTTCGGACAATCTCTTGGAGCCAAACCCATGGAACGCTGCAAGGCTCCGAAGATTCCATGCCTAAGTCTGCACATATACCTTTTTTCTCGTTCCTTCTTTTCTCCCTTTTACAGTTTTTCTCTTCTTCGTTTTTATACGACTTCTAGCTCGTGTTCGGATAAACCACACACCTAAGGGGTAGGCATCCTCAAATGTACATACCCCACAATACCTGGGGGCTTCTTTTCACAAGAAGCTTATTCTTATTATTATTTCTGGAGCATCAAGCTCACCGTACATATGTGTCATCTATCCATATATGTCTTTTCTTTGCCATTATATGCATCTGTATGACTTAAGTTTTTGCCAAGTTGGGTTGCTTGTCTCCTGTGCTTATGCCCTACGTTCCCGCTTGTTCGGCTAGGGCATAAAGGGAGCACCTCTGGGATTGTTACAGTTGGGTCATCCGGACATGTACCTCAGACGGGTGAAGCCGAAAGCTAGCATTCTTAAGGGAATGATTGGTCGGTGAGCAAAAGACGAACTGCCCTCGTGGCAATACAAGACCCCAGAGTATAAACGCGTACCGTGATTTTTCAGCATCACAGCTTCGGTATGCACAAAGAACCGCATACTAGCCCAGGGAAAGGAACCCTTAACGGAACTATTCTCTCTGGAAGATGTTTCTTACAATCAAATGTAATATAAATAACTCCCCGATTACAACTTGTCTGTTCAAGCAACAATGACTGGACTGCCTGGTTTCCAAACAAACTTTGGTGTTTACCTCCGGTATAGTATTCGGAAACACTCATAAACCTAGGGTTTTTGAAGGTCGAAGCAGAAAGTCTGCCATGACAATCGTTTTCCTCTAGACCATCTACCTATTTCAATTCGGCTGGAGACAAGTTTGTCGATTAAAGTACATTGCTACTTGGACTCAAAAACTTCCTCTTCCTCTAGACCCTCTAACAGGTTGTCTAGTCTACAATCTTGTTGGGAAAACTTGGCGGCCTCCTTCACTTGGTCGTACACAAGGCTGACCGGAATTTCTTGTCCATCGGATCCTCGAGGTCCGGCCCGTGCCATATGATTGGGATCAAGTCCGGTGTACCGTGTTTTTACCATGGCCCATGCCTCCTGAGCACCCTCTCGGCATGCTGATATCTTCCACAGCCCAAAACGGCAACGAGCCACCTTGAACAAATTCATGAGTTCCTCCATACTTCCTAGAGGAGGGTCGGCTGGCCATAAAGACTTTGCAATGTTTCTCATTGCCCTCCACGCTCGCTCGTGCACCTTGGACAGCTCTTGTAGCAGGTCACCTTGAAATCCGGACAACTCTTCTTCGGGCAGCCCAGTCAACACACCTGCAGCAATAAACTGGTTAGACTTCACGTTAGCAAACTGCATAACAGTAAGTTAAAAGGCATACTGAACATGCCGCCTCTCAGCTTTCTGTTTTCCTTTAGGGCGTCAGCCAGTTGGGCTCGCACGTCTTTCAGCTCTTCGCCGACCTTGGTGTTGGCATCCTGCTGCTTGTTCTTCTCGTCCCTGGTATGCGTCAGTATGCATTGACCAGCGGCCTCTTGCCTTTCGGCATGTTCTTTGTCCGCCTGCGCGGCTTTAGTTTCTCTGCCAGCCGATCCGACGATCCTGCCATTATAAAATGCAATAGTGTTTATTTGCATAAACACGACTGGCACAGGATCATATTTTCCGGACAGCAGGAGACATTACCAGTCGGTGCCTCCTTGGACTTCTCCAGTTCGGCGGTAACAGCAGTTAGCTGAGTCCAACATTGTTCCAACTCCCGAGATAGCATGTTCTTCTTCTCATTAAGTACCTAATCATACATCGATCCTTAAAATCGGTTGCTTCAACTGTTTTCAAGCCTTGGGGGCCACTGGTATATGACTATTAAATTTATACAAAATGATCTTACCCGCATGCCCTTTGAAAGCTGGTGAGTGGCTCCGGCAAGCCCATCCCAGGTAGCTCGGATGTATGCATCCGCCAAACTGAAGGCATTGAATGCCTCTTCAGTAAAACTAGGATCCCACATAGCTGCCCTCCGGCGCCGATGGTTCATGGCACTCTCCACTTCGGAGTTGGTGACGGATACATTATCCGAATCGTCGGAGAGAGGACAATCCGGCATGGCACCCGTATCAACTATAGCCCTAGAGGCAGGGTTCGGGGTCGGAGCGGTGGACGTATGTCCGATGAGATCTCCGGATATAGTCTGGTAAATGCTCTTCCTGAAATATGACATAGCAGTAAACATCACAGTTCGGTATGATTGCCATAGGGCATATCAAAAGCCGTACCTTTTTGATGAAGGTTGGAGCTTCGAAGTATCATCGTCCGCCTTTCTTTTCGAAGATCCGCCTGGTGTCGGCATCCCCTTCTTAAGGGACGATCTCGACACGGCATGGTGAGACGAGCGCCGCCCCTTTGAAGCACGAGACAGTGCAGTGGGTGAGGTGCAATGGGAAAACCCTTTTGGAGGAGACGCTCCCTGGGCACTTACATGGGAAGAAGGAAGAATGCCGGGGTACTCGGCTTCGATGGCCACTTCTGTGTCGTCGTAGCTCGCCTGATAGAAGACCCCCTCCTTGAACTCCACAAATATATCCGGATCCTCCTTGAATCCGGGGTCCAGGTCCCGAATATGGTCCTCCGGCTAAGGAGTGGGGCTATAAATCCCCGCGGTGGCCTTCCTCCATTCCTGTTAAAAATGGTCGGGTTAAGTTTGACTGATTGCGACTCAGGAAAAAGATTAAGTGAGGTTCTGGATTGAGAGCTTACAAAGCTAGGAGGGTTGTACATGGAAAAGCCATCTCGGCACTTGAGGCGAGTGAATTCTTCTTTCTCCCCTTTGTAAAGATCAGCCGACATGGCGGCCAGGGTGGCAAAGTTGTCTAGCCGTTGCGCATGTAGCGAGATGTATCGTCCTCCCCATTGAAGTTACACATTGGGAGTCCTCTGGATTGGAGTGGCTGAACACCTCGCATTATGGAAATCGCCATCACCTCGATTATGGACAGTCCGGATTGGGCGAGTATTTTTATCTTGTCCATCAGCATCTTAACCTCCGCATTGTCGACCTCCTCGAGGCTTCAGGGATGCCAGCTATGGCGCTTCTTTAACGGGGCATTGGAGAATTCCGGTAGGCCACGCCGGATTGGATCCGGGAGAATGACGTCTTCTATATAAAACCACTCCGAAGGCCACTCTTCGGATGCCTTCTTCGGAGTGCCGGACAGGTATCCTGTCTCGGTTATGCGCCATACTTCGGTGCCGCCCACCTCGAATATGGATCCCTTTTGGGAGCGGGGGACGAGGCAGAAAAGCTTCCTCCATAGCTCAAAATGGGCCTCGGCCTAGGAACAACTCACAAAGAGCGACGAAGCCCGCGATGTGCATAATGGAGCCCGGCGTGAGATTGTGCAGTTGGAGGCCATAGTACTCCAGGAGACCTCGGAGGAAAGGATGGATTGGAAATCCAACGCCTCTTAAGAGAAAGGGAACAAAGCACACCTGCTCCCCTGCTGAAGGATTCGGGAAATATTCTGCCAGGGCTTTGCCAGTAAAGGAGGTTAATCCCGCCCGAACGGGGACTAGATCTGCAGGAGGGAGGTAGCCCTGCACCTGGAGCTTGGTCAGTTGGGCATGGGACACAGAGCAGCTCTCCCCATCGCCTTTTTGAGGGCCATGGGGGCGGGAAGAAGAACTAGGAGCGCTGGCCATGATTGCGAGGTTTCTTGAGGCAAAGTTCGAAGGATTTTCGCCTGGTGTGGAATGACATCTATGATCTAATCTCCTTAAATAGGCGCCTTCTGTATGTTGTCAAGGGGTTATCTGTAAAAGTGCTTGGAGCCTTCATATTCATTGGCCACGTGGAAGCTGAGGCGACGGGAGCATAGAAGCCGAGGGGTGTGACGTTTAATGTAAAACCGAGTTGTTCAAAGAATTCACCTCGCCAAGACCGAAGTTGTAAGCACCTTTTCAGTTTAGATTCTTTCAAGTATTCGGTGGAGGAACCTGCCTTGCAATGTCGAAGACAATTTATGCGCCGGATACGTCGTCATTGAAGACTAGTTCGGGGGCTACTGAGGGAGTCCTGGATTATGGGTCCTCGGGCGTCTGGGCTGTGTGTAGAGGGCCGGACTGATGGGCCGTGAAGATACAAGATGGAAGACTTTCCCCGTGTCTGGATGGGACTCTACTTTGCGTGGAAGGCAAGCTTGGCGTGCAGATATGAAGATTCCTTTCTCTATAAACCGACTCTGTACAACCCTAGCCCCCTCCGGTGTCTATATAAATTGGATGGTTTAGTCTTTAGAGGCAATCATAATCATACATGCTAGACATCTAGGGTTTAGCCACTACGATCTTGTGGTAGATCAACTCTTGTAACCCCTATACTCATCAAAGGCAATCAAGCAGGAAGTAGGGTATTACCTCCATCAAGAGGGCCCGAACCTGGGTAAACATCGTGTCCCCTGCCTCTTGTTACCTTTGATCCTTAGATGCACAGTTCGGGACCCCCTACCCGAGATCTGCCGGTTTTGACACCGACAGTTGCTGGTAAGCAGTATGACTATTATCGCCCACAACTCTTTGTGTTCTACTCGTGCATATAACATCTATGCATAGACTTGGCTCTGATACCACTATTGGGGAACGCAATATTTCAAAAAAATTCCTACGATCACGCAAGATCTATCTAGATGATGCATAGCAACGATAGGGGAGAGTGTGTCCACGTACCCTCATATAGCGAAAGCGGAAGCGTTTAATAACACGGTTGATGTAGTCCAACGTCTTCGTGATCCAACTGATCCAAGCAACGAACGTACGACACCTCGAGCTCTTGATCCAGTTGAGCACGAGGGAGAGTTCCATCAGCATGACGGCGTGGTGACGGTGATGATGAAGTTACCGGCGCAGGGCTTCGCCTAAGCACTACGATGATATGACCGAGGTGTGTAACTGTGGAGGGGCGACACCACACACGGCTAAGAGAAGACTTGGTGTGCCTTTGGGGTGCCCCCCTCCCACGTATATAAAGGAGGGTGGAAGAGGAGGCCGGCCCAAGGGGGGCGCGCCAAAGGGGGGAGTCCTACTTGGATCCCGGTCCAAGTAGGATTCGGCCCCCCTTTCCTATTCCAACTAGGAGAAGGAGGGAAGGAGGAAGAGGGAAGAAGGAAAGAGGGGGGGTGCCACCCCCTCCTAGTCCAATTCGGACCAGCCATGGGGGGGGGGGGGGGCGGCCACCCTTGAGGCCCTTCTCTCCTTTACCCTAAATCCCATTAAGGCCCATTACTCTCTCGGGGGGTTCCGGTAACCTCCCGGTACTCCGGAAAATACCCGAAACACTTCGGAACCATTCTGGTGTCCGAATATAACCTTCCAATATATCGATCTTTACCTCTCGACCATTTAGAGACTCCTCTTCATGTCCGTGATCTCATCCGGGATTCCGAACAAACTTCGGTCATCAAATCACATAACTCATAATACAAATCGTCATAGAACGTTAAGCGTGCGGACCCTACGGGTTCGAGAAGTATGTAGACATGACTGAGACACATCTCCGGTCAATAACCAATAGCGGGACCTAGATGCTCATATTGGCTCCTACATATTCCACGAAGATCTTTATTGGTCAAACCACATAACAACATATGTTGTTCGCTTTGTCATCGGTATGTTACTTGCCCGAGATTCGATCGTCGGTATCATCATACCTAGTTCAATCTCGTTACCGGCAAGTCTCTGTACTCATTTCTTAATGCATCATCCCACAAATAACTCATTAGTCACATTGCTTGCAAGGCTTATAGTGATGAGCATTACCGAGAGGGCCCAGAGATACCTCTCTGATACACGGAGTGACAAATCCTAATCTCGATCTATGACAACTCAACAAACAACATCAGATACACCTGTAGAGCATCTTTATAATCACCTAGTTACGTTGTGACGTTTGATAGCACACAATGTGTTCCTGCGATATTCGGGAGTTGCATAATCTCATAGTCAGAGGAACATGTATAAGTCATGAAGAAAGCAATAGCAATAAAACTAAACGCTCATTATGCTAAGCTAACGGATGGGTCTTGTCCATCACATCATTCTCTAATGATGTGATCCCGTTCATCAAATGACAACAGATGTCTATGGTCAGGAAACCTAACCATCTTTGATTAACAAGCTAGTCTAGTAGAGGCATACTAGGGACACTCTGTTTGTCTATGTATTCACACATGTACGGAGTTTCCGGTTAATACAATTCTAGCATGAATAATAAATATTTATCATGATATAAGGAAATATAAATAACAAATTTATTATTGCCTCAAGGGCATATTTCCTTCTTCGTCATCATCATCACCAACAACCCTCTCATCTTTGGGAGGCCAATATTCATCAACATCTTCAACGGCACCATCTCCTCTCAAACCCTAGTTCATCTCTTGTGTTCAATCTTTGTACCGGAACCTTAGATTGGTACTTGTGGGTGACTAGTAGAGTTGATTACATCTTGTAGTTGATTACTATATGGTTTATTTGGTGGAAGATTATATGTTCAGATCCATTATGCTATTTAATACCCCCTCTGATATTGAGCATGATTATCATTTCTGAGTAGTTACTTTTGTTCTTGAGGTCACGAGAGAAGTCATGTTGCAAGTAATCATGTGAACTTGATACATGTTCGATAATTGATTATATGTATGTTGTGATTCCCTTAGTGGTGTCATGTGAACGTCGACTACATGGCACTTCACCATATTTGGGCCTAAGGGAATGCATTGTGGAGTAGTTATTAGATGATGGGTTGCTAGAGTGACAGAATCCTAAACCCTAGTTTATGCGCTACTTCGTAAGGGGACGATTTGGATCCAAAAGTTTAATGCTATGGTTAGATTTTATCTTAATACTTTTCTTGTAGTTGCGGATGCTTGAGAGGGAGTTAATCATAAGTAGGAGGTTTGTTCAAGTAAGAACAGCACCTAAGCACCGGTCCACCCACATATCAAATTATCAAAGTAGCGAACACGAATCAAGCCAACATGGTGAAAGTGACTAGATGAAATTCCCGTGTACCATCAAGAACGCTTTGCCTATTATAAGAAACCTTTTTGCCCTATCCTTTGCCATAGAAGGATTGGCTACCTTGCTACACTTTACTTGCCGTTACCGTTACTAGCTCATTACAAATTATCTTGCTATCAAACTATCTGTTACCGACAATTTCAGTGCTTGCAGAAATTACCTTGCTGAAAACCACTTGGCATTTCCTTCTGCTCCTCGTTGGTTTCGACACTCTTACTTATTGAAAGGACTACGATTGATCCCCTATACTTGTGGGTCATCAATGCTATTTTCTGGCGCCGTTGCCGGGGAGTGAAGCACTCTTGCTAAGTTAAAATTGGTAAGGAAACATTATTACTACATGCTGAAATTTATTGTTACTTGTTACTATGGAGAACCATCCTTTGAGGGGTTTGTTCGGGGTATATTCACCTCGACCAGAACCACAATTAGTTGCCCCTCAACCTACTGCACCTACTTAAAATATTCGTTATGAAATCCCTTCGGGTATGATAGAGCAACTGCTAGCTAATCCTTATGCAGGAGATGGAACTGAACATCCGGATATGCACTTGATATATGTGGATGAAATTTGTGGATTATTTAAGATTGTAGGTTTATACAGAGATGAAACTAAGAAGAAGGTTTTCCCTTTATCTTTGAAGATAAAAAGCATTGACATTGTATAGGCTATGCGATGATATTGGATCTTGGAATTGGAATCGATTGAAATTGGAATTTCACCAGAAAATTTATCCTATGCATCTAGTTCATCGTGATCGGAATTACATATATAATTTTGGCCTCGTGAAGGAGAAAGTATCGCTCTAGCTTGGGGGAGGCTCAAGTAAATGTTATATTCATGCCCCAATAATGAGCTCTAGAGAGAAATTATAATTCAGAACTTTTATGCTCGGCTTTCTCGTGATGATCAATCCATGCTCGATACTTCTTGTACTGGTTCTTTTATGAAGAAGACTATTGAATTCAGGTGGGATATTTTAGAAAGAAAATAACGCAATTCTAAAGACTGGGAACTCGGCGAAGGTAAAGAGTCAGGTATTAAGCTTGAGTTTGATTGTGTTAAATCTTTTATGAATACCGATGCTTTTCAAAAGTTTAGCACTAAATATGGACTTGACTCTAAGATAGTAGCCTCTTTTTGTGAATCTTTTGCTACTCATGTTGATCTCCCTAAGGAGAAGTGGTTTAAATATCACCCCCCTATTAAATGAGAAACTAAAGAACCGGTTGTGGTTAAATATGAAACTATTATTTACAATGTTGATACAGTTGTGCCTACTGCTTATATTGAAAAATCACCTTTCCCTGTTAGGATAAAAGAACATGCTAAGGTTTCAACTGTGGTTCGCAAAAGTAATATTAGAGCACCTAAATCTACTGAACAAATCAAGGTAGAACCTAGTGTTGCTATGGTTAAAGATCTCCTGGTAGAAAACATAGATGGGCATGTTATTTATTTCTATGATGAAGCTACTAGAATTGCCAAACCCGATGAGAAAGATAAACGTAGACCTGTTGTTGGCATGCCTGTTGTCTTAGTCAAAATAGGAGATCATTGTTATCATGGTTTATGTGATTTAGGTGCTAGTGTGAGTGCTATTCCTTTCACCTTATACCAAGAAATTATGAATGAAATAGCACCCGCTGAAATAGAAGACATATGTGTTACTATTAAACTTGCTAATGGAGACACTATCACACCACTTGGGATTGTTGAGATGTTGAAGTCTTCTATGGGAAAATAAATTATCCTTCTGATTTTCTTGTTCTTGGTTCCCCACAAGATGACTTTTGTCCCATTATCTTTGGTAGACCTTCCTTGAACAACATCAATGCTACTATAGATTGTCATAAACAAACTATCAATGTCAGCTTTGGTGATGAGTCTCATGAATTGAATTTCTCCAAGTTTAATAGACAACCTCATAAGAAAGAACTAACTAGTAAGGATGAAATAATTGGTCTTGCTTCTATTGCCGTGCCTCCCTCTTGATCCACTAGAACAATAGTTTCTAGACCATGAAAATGATATGCATATGCATGAAAGAAATGAAATAGATAAGATTTTCTTTGAATAATGACCTCTTCTTAAACACAATTTGCCTATTGAAACTCTAGGAGGTCCTCCTCCACCTAAAGGTGATCCTGTGTTTGAATTAAAACAATTGCCTGACACTTTGAAATATGCTTATCTTGATGAGAAAAAGATATATCATGTTATTATTAATGCTAACCTTTTAGAACACGAAGAAGAAAGATTATTGAAAATTCTGAAGAAGCGCTGAGCTGCTATTGGGTATACTCTTGATGATCTTAAGGGCATTAGTCCCACTCTCTGTCGGCACGAGATTAATATGGAACCTGATGCTAATCCCGTTGTTGATCATCAACGATGTTCGAATCCTCAATAGAAAGAAGTGGTAAGAACTTAAATACTAAAACTTTTGGAAGCAGGTATAATCTATCCCATAGCTGATAGTAGATGGGTAAGTCCCGTTCACTGTGTCCCCAAGAAGGGAGGTATTACTGTTGTTACTCATGATAAAAATGAACTTATTCCACAGAAAATTGTTAATGGCTATAGAATGGTAATTGATTTTAGAAAATTAAATAAAGCAACTAGAAAGGATCATTACCCTTTGCCTTTTATTGATCAAATGCTAGAAAGACTATCTAAGCACACACACACTTTTGTTTTCTTGATGGATATTCTGTTTTTTCTCAAATACCTGTTTCACAACCTGGTCAAGAGAAAACCACCTTTACTTGCCCTTCTGGAACTTATGCTTATAGACGTATGCCTTTTGGTTTATGCAATGCACTGATGTCTACTACGCAACTTTATTCTTGTAGACACGTGTTGGGCCTCCAAGCGCAGAGTTTTGTAGGACAGTGGCAATTTTCCCTCAAGTGGATGACCTAAGGTCTATCAATCCGTTGGAGGCGTAGGATGAAGATAGTCTCTCTCAAACGACCATGCAACCAAATACAAGAAATCTCTTGTGTCCCCAACACACCCAATACAATGGCAAATTGTATAGGTGTACTAGTTCGGCGAAGAAATGGTGATAAAAGTGTAATATGGATGGTAGAAATAAAAACAGCAAGGTAGCAAATAGTAAATGGCCACAAAAACGGTATTGCAATGCTTGAAAGTGAGGCCTAGGGTCCGTACTTTCGCTAGTGCAATCTCTCAACAATACTAATATAATTGGATCATATAACCATCCCTCAAAGTGCGATGAAAAATCACTCCAAAGTTCCTATCTAGCGGAGAACATAAGAATAAATTGTTTGTAGGGTACGAAACCACCTCAAAGCTATTATTCCCGTTCGATCTATTCAAGAGTTCGTACTAAAATAACACAAAGCTATTCTTTTCGTTTGATCTATCCTAGAGTTCGTAAAAAAATAACACCAAAGCAAATTCATATTCATAATACTCAATCCAACACAAAGAACTTCAAAGAGTGCCCAAGATTTCTACCGGAGAAACAAAGACAAGAACGTGCATCAACCCCTATGCATAGATTACCCCAATGTCACCTCGGGAATCCGCGAGTTGAGTGCCAAAACATATATCAAGTGAATCAATACGATACCCCACCACGAGCATTAAATTGCAAGACATATATCAAGTGTTCTCAAATCCATAAAATTATTCAATCTGATAACAACAAAATCTCAAAGGGAAAGCTCAATTCATCACAACAAGATAGAGAGGGGAAAACACCATATGATCCGACTATATTAACAAAGCCCGCGATACATCAAGATCGTGATATCTCAAGAACACGAGAGAGAGAGAGAGAGAGATAGATTAAACACATAGCTACTGGTATAAACCCTCAGCCCCAAGGGTCGACTACTCCCTCCTCATCGTGGTGGCCGCCGGGATGATGAAGATGGCCATCGGAGATGATTCCCCCCTCCAGCAGGGTGCCGAAACGGGGTCTAGATCGGTTTTTGTGGATATAGAGCCTTGCGGCGGTGGAACTTCTGATCTAGGTTCACCCCGAGGGTTTTCGAAATATTTGGGATTTCATAGGCAAAGAGGGTGTGCGGGAGGCCACCGAGTTGGGCACAACCCACCTTGGCGCGCTTGGGCCCCCAGGCGCACCCTGGAGGGTTGTGCCCCCTCGGGCACCCCAGTGTGTCGCTACGGCCCATCACAGGTGTTACTGGTCCATAAAAATTTTCCAAAAAGTTTTGTTGCATTTGGACTCTGTTTGATATTGATTTCTACGATATAAAAAACAAGCAAAAAACAACAACTGGCACTGGGCACTGGGTCAATAGGTTAGTCCCAAAAAATGATATAAAGTTGCTATAAAATGATTGTAAAACATCGAAGAATGATAATATAATAGCATGAATACTTCATAAATATAGATACGTTGGAGACGTATCATGCCCCTGCTACATTTCAAAGATGTATGTCTTCTATATTCTCTGTTTTTTGTGTAAAGTTTGTTGTGGTTTTCATGGATGATTTTCCGTTTACGGAACTTCTTTTGATGATTGCTTAAGCAACCTTGATCGAGTTTTGCGGAGATGTGAGCAAACTAATCTTGTCATGAATTGGGAGAAGTGCCACTTTATGGTTAATGAAGGTGTTGTCTTGGCACATAAAATTTCTGAACGAGGTATTGAGGTGGATAAAGCCAAAGTTGAGGCAATTGAGAAAATGCCATGTCCTAGAGATATTAAAGGTATTCGTAGTTTTCTCGGTCATGCTAGTTTCTATAGGAGGTTTATTAAAGACTTCTCTAAAATTTCTAGGCCTCTTACAAATCTTTTACAAAAGGATGTTCCATTTGTTTTTTATGATGATTGTGTAGAAGCCTTTGAAACACTCAAGAAAGCCTTAACTTCTACACCTATAGTACAACCACCTGATTGGAACTTGCCTTTTGAAATTATGTGTGATGCTAGTGAGTATGTTGTTGGTGCTATTCTAGAACAAAGAGTTGATAAAAAAATTAAATGTTATCCATTATGCTAGTAAAACTCTAGACAGTGCTCAACGAAATTATGCTACTACTGAAAAAGAATTTTAGCAGTTGTGTTTGTTTGTGATAAATTCAGATCTTATATTGTTGATTCCAAAGTAATTGTTCACACTGATCATGCTGCAATAAAATATCTTATGGAAAATAAAGATGCTAAACCTAGACTCATTAGGTGAGTTCTCTTGCTACAAGAATTTGATTTACATATCACAACTGACAGGAAAGGAGCTGAGAACCCCGTAGCTGACAACTTGTCTAGGTTAGAAAATATTCTTGATGACCCACTCCCTATTGATGATAGTTTTCCTGATGAATAATTAGCTGCAATAAATGTTTCTCATAACACTCCTTGGTATGCTGACTATGCTAATTATATTGTGACTAAATATATACCACCTAGTTTCACCTATCAACAAAAGAAAAAAAATTCTTCTATCATTTAAGTAATTACTTTTGGGATGACCCACATCTTTATAAAGGAGTAGATGGTATTATTAGACTTTGTGTACCTGAGCATGAATAGGGACAAATCCTACGGAAATGTCATTCTGAAGCTTATGGAGGACATCATGATGTAGACCGAACCTCGTGGCGAGATCGGATCTGTTATTGCGGCCCGATCTTTCACGACACTCCACCTTTAGTAGCAGCAACCTCTCGCCCGCGCACGTGATGTACACGAAGTAGAGGGTTTGAACCTTGTGGCCCAGCACGAGAAAACCAATCTCGATGAAGGTACTCACGTGCAAAACAACTCCACGAAGAGAAATCACAACACAGAGGTTTTCTAAAGATCCCTCCAAAACTTGATACGGGTGTCTACCCTGAAAAACACATTGTGTCTATTTCATAAAACAATAACCTCCTTTTACATCCATGCACCATGGCTTTAAATAATTGACAGGGGCCTTGCCTAAACCCCTCACACACGCACTCAACTTTGGAAAGAAAATAAACTAGTATAAAATATAAGAGTCAAATCTTTTTACATATCAGATTGGATTTTCTAGCTAGCTTAACCCTGTACGCCATCTTTCTTTCTGGTGGGCCCCATCCTATTTCATTTAGAGATAAAAAACTCCATGTATTAAGTCTCCTTCCCGTATCTATCTTGTAAGCCTTCTTGCATGGCAGGAACAAATATAGTATACGTCGCCTTGCCTTGTATTTGTAGTTACCAAACATACATGATCGCTTTCCTTTTTTGCAACTCCAAGAAAAGACCTTCCATGCAAGAACACATGCATCACTTTGCGTCATACTAGTCCATTGTATCAACTCCATGCTTTCTCCCCTAGTCAGCCCACGTGCAGTTTCATGATCAACAACAATTAGAGCTTTATCTTGAACAATACCAGTAGCATATTCGACCATAGGTGTAGACTTTGTTTTGTCAGCGGCGACCATCATAAATAAATTACATGCGGTCATATCATCCTCTCCCCCCTTGCAATGAAAACGTCCTCGGTTTCGAGTCGATTTGTTCAGCAATATTCTTATCTATAGACTGCACCATGATTGTAGAAATTTCACCAGCTTGAACCTTCTTCTTCGTTGCTTCTCCCTCCTCTTTTATCTTTTCCTGATGTTCTTTCCTCCGAGCAATAAAACGCTCCTCACCCATGGGCACAAGCATGCACTTCTTACCCTTCTTAATGGTATATCTGTGTGTTTGACCATCATACGCAATATCGTTCTCTTTGTACCATGGCTTGCCCAACAACAAGTAACATGAAACCATCGGTGCCGGAATCACATCACACAAAACCTCGCAAAAATAATTTTCCAACAAAAACGGTACCTTGGTTTGTTGCGTGACAGTGAGATCTTCTTGACCCCAATGAAACAAATATGGTTGTGATCGTGGTGTCATTGGTAGATTCAGCTTCTCCACCATCTCGATGCTTGCAGCATTGATCAAATTCATGTGATCGATCGTCATAGCACATGATCTCTCTCTCACCACCACACGGGTGTGAAAAAGCCCGGCCCAGCGACCTTCCTCCTCCAGCTGAAATCCATAACTTAACTTACTGAATGGCGATGCCCTCGCCATCTTCTCCATAGTGTCGTGAACAACCTGATGCTCTGAATACTACCTGATGTAGACCGAACCTCGTGGCGAGATCAGATCTGTTGTTGCGGCCCGATCTTTCACGACACTCCACCTTTAGTAGCAGCAACCTCTCGCCCGCGCACGCGATGTACACGAAGTAGAGGGTTTGAACCTTGCGGCCCAGCACGAGAAAACCAATCTCGACGAAGGTACTCACGTGCAAAACAATTCCACGAAGAGAAATCGCAACACAGAGGTTTTCTAAAGATCCGTCCAAAACTTGATACGGGTGTCTACCCTGAAAAACACATCGTGTCTATTTCATAAAAAAATAACCTCCTTTTACATCCATGCACCCTGGCTTTAAATAACTGACAGGAACCTCGCCTAAACCCCTCACGCACGCACTCAACTTTGGAAAGAAAATAAACTAGTATAAATTATAAGAGTCCAATCTTTTTACATCTCAGATTGGATTTTCTAGCTAGCTTAACCCTGTACGCCATCTTTCTTTCTGGTGGGCCCCATCCTATTTCCTTTAGAGATAAAAAACTCCATGCATTAAGTCTCCTTCCCATATCTATCTTGTAAGCCTTCTTGCATGGCAGGAACAAATATAGTATACGTCGCCTTGCCTTGTATTTGTAGTTACCAAACATACATGATCGCTTTCCTTTTTCGCAACTCCAAGAAAAGACCTTCCATGCAAGAACGCATGCATCACTTTGCTTCATACTAGTCCATCGTATCAACTCCATGCTTGCTCCCGTAGTCAGCCCACGAGTAGTTTCATGATCAACAACAATTAGAGCTTTATCTTGAACAATACCAGTAGCATATTCGACCATAGGTGTAGACTTTGTTTTGTCAGTAGCGACCATCATAAATAAATTACACATGGTCATATCACATCATGCGGGAGATAGAACTACTCACAAGGTATTGCAATCTGGTTTTTATTGGCCTACTCTGTTCAAGGATGCCCGTAAGTTTCTTTTATCTTGTGATGAATGCCAAAGAATTGGTAATATCGGTAAGCGTTAGGAAATGCCTATGAATTATTCACTTGTTGTTGAACCATTTGATGTCTGGGGTTTTTATTATATGGGACCTTTTCCTTCCTCTAATGGGTATACACATATTTTGGTTGCTGTTGATTATGTTACTAAGTGGGTAGAAGCTATTCCAACTAGTAATGTTGAGCATAACACTTCCATTAAAAAGCTTAAAGAAGTTATTTTCCCAAGGTTTGGAGTCCCTAGATATTTAATGAATGATGGTGGTTAACACTTTATTCGTGGTGCTTTCCGTAAAATGCTTGCTAAATATGATGTTAACCATTGAATTGCATCACCCTATCATCCTCAATCTAGTGGTCAAGTTGAACTTAGCAATAGAGAAATAAAGCTAATATTACAAAAGACTGTCGATAGGTCCCGAAAGAATTGTTCTAAGAAATTGGATATTGCACTTTGGGCCTACAAAACAGCTTATAAAATTCCTATGGGTATGTCTCCTTATAAAATGGTTTATGGAAAACCTTGCCATTTGCCTCTTGAGTTAGAACATAAAGCATATTGTGCAATTAAAGAACTGAACTATGATTTCCAACTTGCCAGTGAAAAGAGGTTATATGATATTAGCTCACTAGATGAATGGACAACCCAAGCTTACGAAAATGCCAAACTATTTAAAGAAAAAGTTAAAAGATGGCATGACAAAAGAATCCAAAAGCGGTTATTTAAAGTTGGAGAATATGTTCTTATGTTCTTTTGCAATACTCTCGTTTCAGATTCTTTGCAGGAAAACTTCTCTCCAAATGGGAAGGACCATATATTATCGAAGAGGTTTATCGTTCTGGAGCTATCAAAATAAATAATGCCGAAGGTACTAACCCAAAGGTGGTCAATGGGCAAAGAATTAAGCACTATATCTCATGTACGCCCATCAATGTTGAAAGCAATATTATCCAAACTATGACACCTAAGGAACACATACAAGAAACCTTCCGGAACACTCCAGAATCGTGAAAAAAGAGGAGGTACATGATACACTAAGTAAACGGACTCCAAAAAATCCGCAAAAATATTTTCTGTCTGTTCTGGAATATTACAAAAATTAGGAAAACAAGAAACAACCAGGAAGGCAATCCTGGTGGGCACAAGACACCAGGGTGCGCATGGCTTGCCAGGCGCACCCAGGTGGGTTGTGCCCACCTCGGTTACCTTTCGGACTCCGTTTTTCTCCCGTTTGCTTGTTTCCCAAGATAAAAAACCTTTATATACACGCCGAACCTATTGACCACCGTATCACGGAGAAATCTTCCGTTCTTCTTTCTATCTGTTTTCTGGCAGATCTAGATCGCTATGGCCGCTCCGAGCTCCTCCAAGGACAAGTTCTTCGAGAGGGTAATCAGCCCCTACTTGTAGGAGGTGTTGAAGCACCCTCAAACCATCGAGATGCATGAGGGGGTACTCCACATCCAGGATGTTCAGGGACCCAAAGGGAAGGGCACTGTGGAGGCCAGGCTCAAAGCCATGGAGCAAGAGGTCTTCAAGTGCAAGGAGGTGGTGGAGCGCGGACTCAATGCCAATCACCTCATGATTACGGATCTCACCCGTGATCTCAAGGTGGATGGCCGGTCCATGAAGGACGTCGTCTTCTTCCTCACTGAGCAAATGAACTTTCTGCAAAGCCAAATCTATGATCTCCAAAACCAAGTCTTTGAAGACGAGGCAAGGTTTAAAGGTATGAGTTTGGCTGCTTGTTGCAGGACTCGTGAGACTCGTTCTTCCTCTTTTGATGGTGAGCCACTACCATGGAATCCGGAGAATAAGCTCACTACTACCTCATCACCACCACCTTCTTCTTCACCACCAAAGGGGACTTGAGTTCAAGGTCTGGGCACTCCCCTCGGCTTGTGCCAAGCTTGGGGGACGTGCCCCAGTATCGTATCACACCACTATCTTTTCCTTTATCTATCTTAGTTCGATCTTTGGTTATCTTTTGAATTAGTTGAATAAAGTTTAGTTCAATCTTTTTCGAGTGTTTGCTTAGCCATCTATCTATCTATGTAATCATGTGCGAGTTATATAATAAAGTTTAGTTTGAGTTTTGCTTTCTTTACTTTTATGTTTCAATAAAAAGAAAGGAAAATAAATGAAAAATATCATAAGCTAATCTTATGGTAAGTAATGACATCACATAAGGAAAAGTATAAGTGGTAAAATTTATTGGATATTGACAAACATAGCATTCGTCAATGATGCAATTCATGAAAGAATTAATAAGGGAAGAAAATATTCACATGCAAATACACTATCTTGGACATCTTTTATGGTTGTGAGCCCCCATCAAAATATTATATGCCAAAATTGTTGACGTTGGACAAGGAAGACAACGTAATGACATATGTTTGTTCATATTCACATAGAAGTTATATTGTCATAGATCCTTTAACATGTGGTGCTTGCTCCCTACCTTTGCCAGCCAAAAAATTCCGCACTAAGTAGAGATACTACTTGTGCATCCAAAAACCCTTAAACCCAAATCTTGTTTTAAGATTCCACCATACCTACGTATGAATTGAGTAAGACCCTTCAAGTAAACTTTCATCGGTGCAAAAAGGCAAAAAAATTGCTTCTAATGCGTTGGATCATTTAGTGTAAGAGAAAATTGAGCGTTGTACGAACTTGTGACGGCAAAATAATAAAAGCGACAGACTGCATAATAAAAGTTGCTATCACAAGGGGCAATATAATGTGACATTCTTTTCACTAAGAGATTGATCATACAACCAAAAAGCGCAAGGCAACCTCTGCTTCCCTCTGCGAAGGTCCTATCTTTTACTTTTATGTATTTACTTTTATGCAAGAGTCAAAGTATTCTTCCCTATTCCTTTTTATTTTCTCTTTTTGCAAGCATCATGTGGCGAGGAAAGATCTAGGCACATATATCCAGTTGGATATGGGTGCATGAGTTATTATTGTTGACATCACCTTTCAGGTGAATACGTTGGGAGACGAAAACTATAAGCCCCTATCTTTCTATGTGTCCGGCTGAAACTTTTTGCTCATGTGTATGCGGTGAGTGTTAGCAATCATAGAAGACTATATGATGGTTGAGTATGTGGACTTGCCAAAAGGCTCCGATACGTGACCCTTCCTGAAAAGATGATGAATTGTAGTTGTAAAGTTGGATGAGAACATAGTTTGTTGGATTTCAATAGAGTTTATGCTTTTACTTCAATGATGAATTGTTAATTGTTCATGAGAATTTTATGATGAAAGTTCTATGATAAAGTTTTATGTTAAAGTTGTTACTGTTAAAATAATACGCATGATGCTTCTACGTCTGTATTTTGTTTTTATCGACACCTCTCTCTCTCTAAGCTTGTGGATATGTTTTTCGATTTCGTTTTTCGCTTGAGGACAAGCGAGGTCTAAGCTTGGGGGAGTTGATACGTCCATTTTGCATCATGTTTTCCTACTGTTATTTATAATGTTTTTATGCATAATAATGCTTTATGGAGTAATTATAATGCCTTATCTCTCATAATTTGCAAGGTTTACACAAAGAAGGAGAATGCCGGCAGCTGGAATTCTGGACCTGAAAAAACTACGTCAGAGTCACATATTCTGCACATCTCCAAATGAGCTGAAAATTTCTGGAGAATTGTTTTGGAATATATGAAGAATATTGGAGCAAATAACTACCACAAGGAGCCACCAGGTGGGCACAACCTACCTGGGCGTGCCAGGCAGCCCAGGCGCGCCCTGGTGGGTTGTGCCCTCCTCGGCCCACCTCTGGTGCCCCTTTTCTAGTATATAAGTCATTTTGACCTAGAAAAATGAGGAGAGGACTTTCGGGACGGAGCGCCCGTCTCGAGGCGGAACTTGGAAAGGAGCACTTTTGCCCTTCGGTGGACCGATTCTGCCGGGGGAACTTCCCTCCCGGAGGGGGGAATCATCGTCATCATCATCACCAACAACCCTCTCATCTATGGGAGGCCAATCTTCATCAACATCTTCAACAACACCATCTCCTCTCAAACCCTAGTTCATCTCTTGTGTTCAGTTTTTGTACCGGAACCTTAGATTGGTACATGTGGGTGACTAGTAGTGTTGATTACATCTTGTAGTTGATTACTATATGGTTTATTTGGTGGAAGATTATATGTTCAGATCCATTATGCTATTTAATACCCCTCTGATCTTGAGCATGATTATCATTTGTGAGTAGTTACTTTTGTTCTTGAGGTCACGGGAGAAGTCATGTTGCAAGTAATCATGTGAAATTGACACGTGTTCGATATTTTGATTGCCTTAGTGGTGTCATGTGAACGTCGACTACATGGCACTTCACCATATTTTTGCCTAAGGGAATGCATTGTGTAATAGTTATTAGATGATGGGTTGCTAGAGTTACAGAAGCTTAAACCCTAGTTTATGCGCTTACCGTAAGGACCGATTTGGATCCAAAAGTTTAATGCTATGGTTAGATTTTATCTTAATACTTTTATCGTAGTTGCGGATGCTTGCGAGGGGGTTAATCATAGGTAGGAGGTTTGTTCTAGTAAGAACAGGAACTAAGCACCGGTCGACCCACATATCAAATTATCAAAGTAGCGAACACGAATCAAACCAACATGGTGAAAGTGACTAGACGAAATTCCCGTGTGCCCTCAAGAACGCTTTGCCCATTATAAGAAGCCTTTTTGGCATGTCCTTTGCCACAAAAGGATTGGGCTACCTTGCTGCACTTTACTTACCGTTACCGTTACTAGATCATTACAAATTATCTTGCTATTAAACTATCTGTTACCGAAAATTTCTGTGCTTGCAGAAATTACCTTGCTGAAAACCACTTGTCATTTCCTTCTGCTTCTCGTTGGGTTCGACACTCTTACTTATCGAAAGGACTATGATTGATCCCCTATACTTGTGGGTCATCATGGAGCTCCGGCGACGAGGTCCGGGGAGGCAGCTACTGGTGGCGGAGATCACAGATCCGTTGAAGGAGCTCCGGTGAGGGGGAGTGTCGGTGTCAAAACCGGCGGATCTCGGGTAGGGGGTCCCGAACTGTGCGTCTAGGCGGATGGTAACAGGAGACAAGGGACACGGTGTTTTTACCCAGGTTCGGGCCCTCTCGATGGAGGTAAAACCCTACTCCTGCTTGATTAATATTGATGATATGGGTAGTACAAGAGTAGATCTACCACGAGATCAGAGAGGCTGAACCCTAGAAGCTAGCCTATGGTATGATTTTTGTTCGTCCTACGGACTAAAACCCTCCGATTTATATAGACACGGGAGAGGGTTAGGGTTACACAGAGTCGGTTACAATGGAAGAAGATCTACATATCCGTATCGCCAAGCTTGCCTTCCACGCCAAGGAAAGTCCCATCCGGACACGGGACTAAGTCTTCAATCTAGTATCTTCATAGTCTAGGAGTCCGGCCAAAGGTCATAGTCCGGCCATCCGGACACCCCCTAATCCAGGACTCCCTCAGTAGCCCCTGAACCAGGCTTCAATGACGACGAGTCCGGCGCGCAATTTGTCTTCGGCATTGCAAGGCGGGTTCCTCCTCCGAATACTTCATAGAAGATTTTGAACACAAGGATAGTGTCCGGCTCTGCAAAATAATTTCCACATACCACCGTAGAGGGAATAATATTTACACACACATCTAATCTGCTGACGTATTTCGCAGCGTGTCATCACACCACGGCCAAGCCTTTATTCGAATCGTTTTTACTGTCCCACCTCAGCGCACTTAGCGATGTGGTTTCCTTGGCACCTCTTGTTGAAGCAGAGATCGTGTCCCCTTATTCCGGGATTCTCATCAATATGGACGTGGGTAACCCAACCGTGCCATTAATTTACGGCGCTTGGGAGATAAGCGAGTTTTACCGGTGGTGGGGGCACATAGTTTCGTCCGCCCATATAAGGGGATAAGGATCCAATTTTTCCATCTACGCCTTCTTCCTCCTTTGCTTATCCATTTCCGCGCACTCGAGCTCCAACGCCCAAGTCCGCACACCCCGCCTCAACCTTCTCCAGTCATGTCCAGAGCGGGAGGCAAGTGGATGGTCTCCTCCGTCACGGAGGGACACATCAAGAAGTTGAGGAGGCGGATACTTGTCTAACGACATCGCGCACCGGCTCCCAGACAAGGGGCAGCTCATCCCCACCCCCAGGCCCCATGAGAGGGTGGTGTTCCTCACCCACTTCCTCCGCGGACTAGGTTTTCCACTTCACCCATTTGTCCGGGGGCTCATGTTCTACTACGGCCTGGATTTCCACGATCTGGCCCCGAACTTTGTCCTCAACATCTCGGCGTTTATCGTCGTGTGCGAGGCTTTCCTCCGCATCAAGCCCCACTTCGGCTTATGGCTGAAGACCTTCAATGTCAAGCCGAAGGTAGTGGGCGGCCAACAAGCGGAGTGCGGAGGCGCCATGGTGGGCAAGATGCCCAACGTTACATGGCTCGAGGGCTCCTTCGTGGAGACCATAAAGGGGTGGCAATCGGGGTGGTTCTACATCACCGAGCTGCGTGACCCTAAATGGGTAGCGGCCCCCGAATTCCGATCTGGCTTCCCTACAAGGCTCACCTCCTGGAAAGAGACGGGCCTGTCGTGGGGTAATTCGGAAGAGCGGACCGGACTCCAATCCTGCGTCCAAGACCTGGTGAACAAAGAGGTTAAACTCGTCAACGTAGTCCAGGTCATGCTCATCCACCGGATCCTCCCGTGTCAACAACGGGCCTTTAACTTATGGGAGTTCAATTCGTCCAGCACCAAACTCTGACCAGGCTCTTTGACACAACACACGAGGATGCCTGGAAGGTGCTATTCAAGGGCGCCGAGGTGCCCCCTCCCATCACCGAGGATCGCGGATTCCGTGCAAAACGACAAGCCAGCGTAGTAAGCTTATTTTACCCTTTACGGGATACTTGTTTTCATAGTTTAACTCTATGCGGGATCTAAGCTCCCGTTCCTTTGACAGGAATGGCAGAAGAAGACCGGACAGATCGACTATCCGGCTCCTTTGCTCGAGGATCCAGCAGACGCCCACTTGACAGGGCTGCTGGTCCCGGCACCTTACGTGGTGCCGGAGAAGAAGGCCAAGAAGCAGGCCACGGGAACTCGAAAGAGTTCCCGGCGCCAGGTGGTGTCGGACTCATCGTCCGATGACTCCGAGGCGGACTCCTCCCGTGAAGACGAGGAGGAGGAAAGAGAGGCCTCTGCCCCAGCGGGGGAATAGAAGAAAAGGAAGGTCGCCCCAACTGGGGAGGCCGGAGGGTCCAAGAAGGGAAGGACCCTCCCTCCGGACTACTCAACCAACGCTGACGATGGCGAAGAAGAGTGGCCACCCAGGGCCAAGCCCCTGGCGAAATCGTAAGTATCCGGGTACCAGAATAACTCATGGCGTTTCTTTTATTACACATTACCTTCTGACGACCAATATAATCATGCAGTCCACCCAAGGCCGGGCTCGACGCTTCGTCGAGCGGTTCCCTGGGTTCGTCGGATGTGAACAACACTTCACTTCCGACCACCTCCTCTCCTCGCGCTGCGGATGATGCCGAGGTGGCGTCCCAAAAGGGGCCAGGCCAGGAGGAGGTGGTCCTGGAGGCGCCGCAAGGCAACCTCCCGGATCCCAGGCGCCAGGGGATAAAACCCCAAAGGGCTCCAAGTCCGGCCCTAGGCCGGACACCGCATCAGAACCTTAAACGGTTCCGGCATCCGGCAGGCGGCCCCCTACTAAGAAGGGCAAGCCTACGATGCCGGTGACCTCCGTCCAACTGGAGGCACCAGATAATCTGCTGGAGGTGCTTAACGGCGCCTCCATCGACGAGGAGCACCGCACTATTATGAGTGCGGTGATCCAGAAGGTTCAGTCCGCCAAGAGCGGGCTGACCGAAGCCTGTGCCAGCCTTCTAACAGCCTTTGAGGTATGTATTTAAGATATGTAAAAATATTACCGCATACACAGTAGCCCCTGATGCTCAGTTTGGTGTTCGGAAAGAAAAGCCGAACTGAGGATCAAAAAGATATACGCAGGAGTCTAACATAAGTATGTCAATATGGGAATGCAGGTTGTGCTGCTGACCTCTGCCGCACTGACTGCGGAGGTTAATGCATTGAAGCAGAGCCTCGAGCGGTCCGAGGACGAGCTCGGCCTTGCCAAGAAGCAGCTCGAGGACAAGGAAGGTAAGTAATACCTTATGTAAGTATATATATATATAAAAAGATGTGGTTGCAAAAAATGACAGGATCAACGTGGGTATGCAGGGGCCACGAACAAGGTGGCGACCCTGAAGGAAGCGTTGTCCAAGGCCGAAAATAATACGGCCATGGAGCGCACCGAGCGAGAGAAGCAGGAGGCGCGGGTGGCGGCGGTGCAGCAAGAGCTCCAGGCTCTCGTGGAAAAACATGAGAGTTTGGAGCTTGACTCAAAGACTCGAGAGTCTGAGCTCGCCTCGGCGCTTGAGAGCGCCAAATCTGCCAAGGCTGAAGCCCAAAAAGCCCTCAAGGAAATTGAGGCGTTGAAGAAGATAGCGGTGGGTAAGGCATTCTTTATGCAAAGCAAGCACGCGAAAGTGAATTACTTGTTACTTACCCGAGTCCGGAGCTCTCCAGGAGCATTCGCAGATCTTCCCCGGAGTGTGTCCGACGCAGCCGCATTCTACCGAGCCGAGGAGGGAAGCTCAACGGAGAAGGTGTTCTGGTCTCAGTATGCTGAGGCCGGACACCCGGTGCCCTTGAGCGACCAGCTGAAGCAGCTGGTCGAGCTCCATAAGGTGGCCGAACAGGCCATGAAGGGTCTCTGCATCCGGCTGGCACTGGGAAGCCATGCCCGAAGCTACTTGGCTGGTAAGGCGGCTGGTGGATGCTGTCCAAGGCTTGAAGTCATCAAGCGCTCCGTATGCATCAAAGGTGCTCAGAGGCCCTTGCCCGTGCTAAGGTGCACTGGGGCAAGATGGACGCTGAGAAGCTTGTGACGGACGGACCACCGTCGGGCAAGGAGCATCGCAAGCCCGAGATGTATTATGAGGGCGTCCTGAAGGGTTCCCGCCGTATAGCGGATGAGTGCTCCAAACATGTAATTTTTGAGTAAACTCGCATTTGTAATCCTGTACGCTGAAAACTTGTTTCATATGCGCTAAGCAACGCTTTTGAATTTAAAATATTACCTTCTGTGCGGCCGTTTATCAAAATTGAGAGATGGCGAGTCGTCGGCTTCTGCCCCCATGCCACGAGTCTTTGGGGTGTTCGGGATAAACTTGAGCGCTCTTTTCCCATTATTGGGTCCTTCGAGGGAGGCGCTCAACACAACGAACAAGGCAATCGGACTATAATGCTTGAACACTCTCACTTAGCCATAGAATTCTATAATTTTAAATGTCGGCGAAGCCCCTAGTATTCGGAAGACCGAGTTCGGGGCGCTATCCACGCCTAGGCCGGACAAAGCCGACTCCTCGCTCTAAGCGGCATAAGTCTTTAGGGACTCGAAAACCTCTCGAACAGCGACCAGCTCTCGCCCTATCATGACAGTCAGTTTTAGCTTTCTCCACTGAGGTGCTTAGCCCGGCTCAACCGGGGCACAATCGCAGTGGTTCTCCTAGTGCTACCTTAGCCGATATAGCGGAACGTAAGGCACCAAAACATGGGAGCCGGGCAAACCCAACTATTGACCCAAGACATGATTCGGAGCCGATGCATATAATGCTACAAATTCGGGGTGCCGCACTCATGAGAGTGTTCGGACTTCTCACACCATATTATGGGGTACGCAAGCCCCTAGTGTATTGGTCGTACCAAAGTGTACGGTTGCATTATGTCATAACTGAACATATTGTTATATAAAAAAAGGTAATGCAGTAATAGACAAAAGCTAAGCATTGTTTATTCGAAAAGTCTGCGGTAAAAGCAGAACGATACAAATAGTGTGATAAGCAAGAGATGGGACTATTTAACATGTCCCCCCTCGAAGCGAGCTGCGGGATGATATGTGAAACAAGTATACTGCTCGTTATAGAGACCACTGGACACTCGACGTAGCTACGCCTCCCTGGCTGTTGCATCGTGTGTTCGGCGATTATGCTGCCGGACAGGCCTTCCGGAAAGTGGAGTCCTGAAAGTGAGAAAGAAAAAAAAGAATGACAAAATCGGGAGCCCCTTGTGCGGTTGAGCCGCATTTTGGGCGTGCCGTGGTCGTGCCCCTCCCCCTATGCCCATGGTATTTCCAGAGCGTAGTTATGTACGCACAGTACCGGTTTCACAATTTCGCAAGGGCTGGGGTTAGGGACGCATTACTCTGGCGATGCTTTCCGGAGCGTGCCAGGCGGTCTTGTTGTAGGTTACTCGGTAGCGCTTGATGGTGTCCGGACGTTTAATGGCCGGATGGAGAATTGCCTTGACAGCTGCTTTGTACTTCCGCCGCGAGGGTCAGCCGTATGCTCCTCCATCCGGAGAGAGCGTTCGGTGTTTCCATTGACCGTAATGACTCCTCGAGGGCTGGCATCTTGAGCTTGAGGTATGCATAGTGCCGCACCGCCTTGAACTTTGCAAATGCGGTTCGTCCGAGCAGTCGCGTGATAGCCCGCTGCAGAGCGGGACTATGTCGAAGATTAACTCCTCGCTTGAAATTATCCAGGATCCGAAGACCACCTCAAGTGTGGCGAGCCTGTACAGTTGGCCTCTACACCTGGTATGACGCCTTCAAAGGTCGTCTTTGTGGGTTTAATCCTTGAGGGATCTATGCCCATTTTTCGCACTGTATCCTGATAAAGCAGGTTCAGGCTGCTACCGCCGTCCGTAAAGACTCTAGTGAGGTGAAATCCGTCAATGATTGGGTCTAAAACCAATGCGGCGAATCCACCATGGCGGATGCTAGTGGGGTGGTCCCTTCGATCAAAAGTGATCGGGCAGGAGGACCATGGGTTGAACTTTGGGGCGACTGGGTGCACGCTTCCGCTCCCTTTTGGGTATGTGGGTTGCGTATATCATGTTCACCGTCCGCACTTGTGGGGGGAAACCCTTCTGTCCCCTATTGTTCGGCGGCCGGGGCTCCTCCTCGTCATCGCTATGCAGCCCCTTGTCATTGTTTTCGGCGTTTAACTTGCCTGCCTGCTTGAACACCCAACAATCCCTGTTGGTGTGGTTGGCTGGTTTTTCGGGGGTGCCGTGTATCTGGCATGAGTGATCGAGTATTCCGTCCAAATTGGATGAGCCCAGAGTATTTCTTTTGAATGGCTTTTTCCACTGACCGGGTTTAGAGCCTCTGAATCCGGCATTAACTGCTGTATCCTCAGCATTGTCGCCGTTAATGCGGCGCTTTTGCTTGTTGCGACGCGACCTTACCATGCTGTCCTTGGTATCCGAATTACCAGGGATCTTGGTCATGTTATTACTACGAGCTAGCCAGCTGTCTTCTCCCGCGCAAAAGCGGGTCATGAGTGTTGTGAGGGCTGCCATGGATTTCGGCTTTTCCTGTCCTAGGTGCCGGGCAAGCCACTTGTCACGGATGTTATGCTTGACGGCTGCAAGGGCCTCTGCGTCCGGACAGTCGACTATTTGATTTTTCTTCGTTAGGAACCGTGTCTGTAATTGCTCGGCCGATTCCTCTGGCTGCTGAATTATGTGGCTTAGGTCATCGGGCGTCGGTGGTCGCACATAGGTGCCACAGAAGTTGTCGAGGAATGCGGCTTCCAGGTCCTCCCAACAACCAATTGATTCTGCTAGCAAGCTGTTAAGCCAATGCCGAGCTGGTCCTTTAAGATTGAGTGGGAGGTATTTGATGGCATGTAGATCATCACCGCGGGCCATGTGGATATGAAGGAGATAGTCCTCGATCCATACCGCAGGGTCTGTTGTGCCATCGTATGATTCGATGTTTACGGGTTTGAAACCCTCGGGGATTTGACGATCCATTACTTCATCTGTGAAGCATAGTGGGTGTGCGGCGCCTCTGTATTGGGCTATATCACGACGTAGCTCAAATGAGCTTTGTCTACTGTGTTCGGCCCGGCCGGATTTACCATATCCGACATGACGGTTATCGTCACGTGTCGTGGGGCGCCCACGCGATCCATAGATCGATCTTGTTTGCCTTGCCCTGTTCTCCAATATATCTCGCAGGTATGGCGCATTTCCCCGTGCCTTGGTATTCTTTGAGCGACGCTGGGTGCGGCTTGAGTGGAGGGCGAGAGGCCTCTCACATCCGCGACCACCAGGTGGCGGTCGGCCGTATCATGCGCTGGTGATGTAGGTCTAAGTGCTTCCTCCTCTAATCGAGATAGCAGCCTGCGTTTTGGGTAGCTCTCGGAGGGGCGTTCGAGTTCGTACTCTTCGGTCGCAAGGACATCAGTCCATCTGTCGGCTAGCAAGTCTTGGTCAGCTCTAAGCTGTTGTTGTTTTTTCTTGAGGATGCTCGCCGTGGCCATAAGCCTACGTTTGAAATTCTCTTGTTCGACGGGATCCTCAGGCACGACAAATTCGTCGTCGTCGAGGCTTGCCTCGTCTTCGGAGGGAGGCATGTAATTATCGTCCTCTACCTCTCTGTTTGCCGCTCTCTCATGAGGGCTGGCTTCTCCATCCTCTGTGCTGAATCCTGCTTTGGAGGGGTTGTCTTCAACCTTGTCCGGGGTGTTATTGTCTCCGGTGCCGGAATCGCCGTTTTTGCTGTGGCAGGATTCAGAGCGGCGCCGCTGACGCTGGCGCTTAGGCTGTTTCTTGGAGGGATCATCCTCCGTTGTTCCATCGTCGTTCCCTTCTTTTGGGGTGTCCACCATGTATATGTCATATGACGAGGTGGCCTTCCAGTGCCCTGTAGGCGCTGGTTCTTGTTCGTCTCCTGCATCATCGTCCATACCGTCGATGTCTTCGGAGTCGAAGTCGAGCATGTCGGTTAAATCATCGACAGTGGCTACGAAGTGGGTGGTGGGTGGGGTTTGAATTTCATCGTCGTCCGCATCCCAACCTTGCCGACCATAGTCCGGCCAGGGCTCTCCTGATAAAGAGAGAGACTTTAGTGAATTTAGAATGTCGCCGAAAGGCGAGTGCTGAAAGATATCCGCAGCGGTGAACTCCATGATCGGCGCCCAATCAGATTCGATCGGCAGGGGCGCGGAAGGTTCGGAGTCCGGAGAGGAGTCCGGCACCTTGGAGTCACGAGCTTCGCAAAGGACAGGTAGAGATTGCAGCCCCAAGGTGGTGTCCAGCCACCCGTCCTCGATAGGCGCAGTCGGCTCCGAGCTAAGGGTCGGAGCGGACACTGGTGCGGCCTCTAGGACACTGTTCGGCGGCAGAGCTAGATCATGCCCATCGTAACAGTGCGGCGCGCTTGGCTGTGGCTCGAACCCGTCGAAGATCAAGTCTCCGCGGACGTCGGCCGTGTAGTTCAAACTTCCAAATCTGACCTGATGGCCAGGGGCGTAGCTTTCAATCTGCTCCAGATGGCAAGGCGAATTGGCCCTTGATGCAAAGCCGCCCGAATCTGAAGATCTGTCCGGAAGAAAAGTCTCACCCTAGACTGCATCGTTGTTGATATCGAAGGAGCCATCGGGCCTAAAGGTGACGACATACGTAGGAACTCTCAATGAAAGCACCAATGTCGGTGTCAAAACCGCGGATCTCGGGTAGGGGGTCCCGAATCGTATGGCGTCTAGGTGGATGGTAACAGAGACAAGGGACACGATGTTTTACCCAGGTTCGGGCCCTCTCGATGGAGGTAAAACCCTACTCCTGCTTGATTAATATTGATGATATGGGTAGTACAAGAGTAGATCTACCACGAGATCAGAGAGGCTAAACCCTAGAAGCTAGCCTACGGTATGATTGTTGTTCGTCCTACGGACTAAAACCCTCCGGTTTATATAGACACCGGAGAGGGTTAGGGTTACACAGAGTCGGTTACAATGGAAGGAGATCTACATATCTGTATCACCAAGCTTGCCTTCCACGCCAAGGAAAGTCCCATCCGGACACGGGTCGAAGTCTTCAAACTTGTACCTTCATAGTCTAGGAGTCCGGCCAAAGGTCATAGTCCGGCCATCCGGACACCCCCTAATCCAGGACTCCCTCAGGGAGGCTGATGGCGGAGATCACGGATCCATCAAAGGAGCTCCGGGGAGGGAAGGCTGGTTGCGGGGATAACGGACCCGTCAAAGGAGCTCTGGTGAGGGGGAGGTGCGAGGTGGGGATCACGGCCCCGGTGAAGGAGCTCCAGCGAGCGGGAGGCTGGTGGCATGGATCACAGCCCCGGCGAAAGAGCTCCAGCGAGCGGGAGGCTGGTGGCGTGGATCACAGCCCCGACATTGCTTTTCTAGTGAGGAAACAGATGGCGGTGGTGGATCCGTCGGCGACCAGTCACGGTGCCGCGGGCTCCCTCGTTCCGGCTGACGTTGTTGCTCGCTCGCCCCCGACGGCTGCCTCCGGCGGTACGAGGTGGCTTTGCTTGGGGTGGGTCGGGGAGTTTCTTCTGTAGGCGCGTCGCGCCCTTATAGGGTATAGATATATATATATATATATATATATATATATATATATATATATATATATATATATATATATATATATATATATATATATAACACTATTGTGATCATGGGATGAGAATAATATTCTGATGACTACCTAACCTGTCGCAGCGGTAGTAGTTGACCTTCCCCTAGTGCCAGGTCAAACTTCCACGAACATTGTCCAAATGGGTCTTGCGATATACCGTTAGAAAGCTATGGACACGAGTATCATGATCTAAGCTAAATTATTGGCAAAATCTAAACGGAGTTTTGAAAACCGTTTTTTCATACAAAAAACGTGAATCGTATTTTTATCCCACTTCTAAACCGTTTATCATAATGAGGCAAATAATATAGAGTTGGAAACCTACTGCAAATATGCTCCTTCCACATGTAGAAAGTTTTCTCTAATTCCCAATGGTTAAAGAGTAATTTGGAAATTTGGTATATAACGTTTCTCCCAATTTCTTACGGTTTTAAGTCAATTTTTAAAATGGTTAAAAATATTTTCTTGTTGTAGTTTTTGCAAACTTTGTCAGAATGGGGCAAATAACATACCATTGGATAGCTATAAAAAATATGAAACCTTTTCGTATATAAAGTTTTCTCTAATTCCCAGCCGTTTTCAAGTAATTTAGAAAATGCCGAGATCATGATTTCTGCCTTCATTGCAAAAGGCAATACACTGTGTGAAGTAGCTGACCTGCTGGGGCATGTCTGTTTGAACTTCGCTCTGTTTTTTACGTGTTCTTTTTTGCCCGTAACTCCCAAACCACTTACTGGAATTGAGCAAATGATATACCGATGGAAAGCTGTTGAAAACACGCAACTTTCCTGTGTTGATCAGTTTTTCATACTCGTGATGGTTCAAAAGAATTTTTTGAATACATAAAAATGTGTTTTAAACGGTATACATGGAAATTTTAAACCATTCATCAAAATGTAGCACATAATATAACGTTGGAAAGCTTATGAATAGCAGCAAGTTTTTCATGTAGACAGGTGTTACAAATTCGTTGCCGTTTGAGAGCAGTTTTTAAAATGGCAAAACAACGTTGTTTTGCCTTTTTTTTTCAACATGTAAATGAACGACGGACGTCTCGCGCATGAATTTTGGACTATGCTAGGAGGAGCACATGAACTTCTTGCAACAAACCTTTTTAAGCCTTTTGTTTTCTATTCTTATATTCTTATCTGAAATGCATTTCGTGTAGTAGTTGGACTTCCTGTTGTTTTCACCTTAAACTTCTCTCACGTATTTTTTTTCAACCTCTCTCACAAGAATTTTTGAACTTTCTCGCGCTAAGCACTTGAACTTCTAGCAACAAAACTTTTAGCCTTTGCTTTTTCATTCTTTTTTCATACAAAATGCACATTGTGTAGTACATGAACTTCTGTCAGTTATCAATCTGAACTTCTCTCGGTTATGTGAAAATATCTGAGTGTTTATAGACATTGAACCGCTCTACCCTTTTTATTTGAACTTCATTGTGTATTTTTAGAAATGTGAAAATTGGAGGTTTTTTATAAACATCGAACTTCTTGGTGTTACTCATTAGTAAGGTGAAAAGTCCTAATTATGTAATAAATGTATAATTGCTCAATTATTTAAAGTTGAACTTCTTGTCTTATTTTTAAAAGAAGGAAAAAAATCCGTTTTTATAAAAAAATTGAACTGCTTGGTTTTTTCAATTTGACCTTTTTGATATTGTAATAAACATTGAACTTCCCCATTATTTAAATTTGAACCTCTAGGTTTTTTTGTAGAACGGGGAAATTCTATTTTTTCTATAAATTTTGAGCTTCTCTATTTTTTAATTTGACCTTCTTGGGTTATTCTTTTGTAATGGAAAAAATCATAATGTAGTAATAAGCATTGAACCGCTCCATTATTTGTATTTGAACTTCTAGTTTTTTTAACAAGAAAATCACCTTTTTAGGTTTCATTTATTTTTAGTAATGAAAAAAATCAATAATTTTTCGTAAACATTGAACTGCCTTCTCTACTCTGTTCTTTCTTCGTTCTACATGAGAAAATAGTTTTTCTCATTTTTGTGTACTAAGCACACACACACACACCACATCCACAATTTTTTTGGTAATCAAATGAAAAAGGTTATAGTCCCACAGGCATAAACAATCGAACTTCCCTGAATTTTTTAGCATAATACATGAACTTCGCATGTACAAAATTGTTTTGTCTCTGATACTAGTGGGTGGAGCCTCACAAGTGGCGGTGCGTTGTTGGGCAGGAGAGAGGAAGAATGGTGATGCTGGGGAAGGTCGGATTCAGTCGTCGCTGCAGCCCACACACCACAGCATGGACTTCTTGGTTTTATTACTTTTAGTAGTAACAAAAAAAATCTTAGTTTTATTTTAGTAACCTTCAGACCGTTGTATTTTTACGCCTCGAGGACGACCATGCAAACATCAGGAATTAGGAACATGTACTTTTCAGTACATCTTCTCAGAAATGCACCTTTTTACTCTATGCAAACTTCAAGTTTTTTTATACATGAACTTCATTATGAATTTTCATTTTATTTCTGCACGTGAATTTCGTACACGGACTTTTTATCGTGTTACAATTTTTCGGACTTTTTATTTTCTTATATTTGAACTTCTTTCTCTTTCTCTTATATACAAGAAAAAGAAAATAAAACCACCCATTTTTGTCCTATGAACTTACCGAGCTAAAAAAACTAAACTTATTCTAGATTTAAAAAATCGAACTTCTAATTTTTTTTTCATGAATTCCTTGGTAGTAATACATGAACTTCTCGACATGACAATTTCTAATTTGCATAACATGCACAAAAGGAGAAGAAGGGAAGATGTAAAATGAGTGTGCAAAAACTATAGAAATTTGGGGATAATTTGAGCATAAGAATCAGCGGCAAAAAGACAGTGCACGCTTACAAACAATATTCTCAAATGACCTGGTCATAGTAACTACATGCACCCAATCCTTTTTACATAAAAAATGCACTAGCTAGTGGCCGACTTACATTTCTCCAGCACACATTCACTTCGTATCTTGTCTCGTGTTATCCACAAAGTGTTGATGTGTTATCTTCTCCGTGCTTTTCTTCTTCTTCCCTGTATTCTCAAACAAGCAACATCTTGATTCAAAAAACAACCGTAATGGTGGCAAATTTTCTGGAGAAGCTTCCATGCACTCTTATTTTTGCAGTTGGACTTGCCCATTAGGAGAAGCTGACCTGCAATGGTGGCCAATTTTCTGGCAGGGTTATGGAGTTGGCCAGCGGGGCAGCCGGGGGTGCTAAAGGCAGGGGAACGTCTAGGTAGCCAAGTGTACGACTGCCAACAACATGCAAGGTCTACAACAAGGCCGTGGGTGCTGTCTTTCACGGGGTGTAGGTAGCGACAAGCAGTGTGGTGTCTCCGTTGGCAACAATTTTGGATGTAGGTTCACGCACAACTCGCCACCATGGTTGCTGGAGAATTCGCGGCGAGCTATGGGTCTGCAGCATACGAGGTATGAATATACATGAGATATCTTTTTAACATGTTCAGTACATGGAGATCCCAGTATACGTAAATCTTTTTAGGCAAATAGCAACTGGCGACATGTGGAAACAAAAAGTCCTGAAAAGTGCGTGCCACCCATGGTAGCTAACAAACTAAAACTTTCAATGAAAAGAAGTTAAGAGGGAATTGGTCTCAAAAGAAGTCTCCCTTCACCAGATTCAGAAGATGTTGAACTGGATGGTGGGCAGCAGGATCTAGGATGATGTGTTCATGGGCAGCCAGTGGCTCGCCGTTGAACGGCCTGGGGCTGCGTAGTTGAACGACTCGGGTTGCTTTAGGAGGACTCGGGGCGGCCCTACAGATCAGATCAGGGTGAGGGTGCTCTCCACTACCTAGAATAAAATGCTCTGAAGGAAAAAACACACACACACAGAAGAGCAACTGCACATTAGGATTTCTAAATGGTCCTCTGTTTGTAGACCAAAAGAAGTTCAAGAAGATCCTCGGATGCACGCACACACTAGAGGATGAACACACGCATTAGCACATACATCTCAGTTCCTCACATTATACACGGTTAATTCTTTTTTAACAGCATATGAAATGAATTATCAAATCAATACTCAGAAATGGGCTCTCTTTTATGCAGATACAGACCCAATCATCCATGGTTCTTTTTTTAACATACTAAGAGGAATAGCAGAGAAGCAGCCATACTAGAAATACTGAATTTGCAAACAATGAGAAGCAGCAAAGTTACCTTTAGCTTTGAATGAGTAGAGCTGATTTGGAAGCAGTGGTGCAAGGGTTCAAGCAAGAGATGATAGGAAGGTCAACCATAGGCACTGCCGAAGGTCACATGTGAGGGATGCCAAGGAAGAAGGTGCAGAGGCGAGAGTTGAGGGGCCTGGTGTGTTTGGCTAGAGGCCCTGCCGACTGCGTAATGCCCCTGGTTCCGAGAGCAAGGGTGTTGGTGCAAGGTGTCGGTGAATCATGGGAGCAGGGCGGCAGACCCCAGGAGGAGTCAATGGTTGGGCGGGTCAATCTCGCTTTCTCCCGCAGGATCCTCAAGCGAAGGCGGTGAGCGGCCTCGCTTGTCAGAGATGATGTCAGGAGGATCCCTCGAACTTCCTCCGGATCCAGCCTCGAACTTCTACCGGCAAAGCACAGGAGGCGGTGCTGCGGGAGGATGCCGACATCGGTGTGGTGGTTGTCGGTGTACTAGAGTAGGGGTACCCTAGTATCCCGAACTCGTGCACGGGCAGTTGCAGCACCCCGCGGCAGGGCATGCCTGGTCACCGCCAAGATCCTCCGTGGTTCCTTTGGAGCCATTCAAGAACAAAGTATTTAACCAAGAAGACAAGGCCCGGCAAGAGGAGCTTGCCGAAGGCCACTCAAGGCACGCAGAAGACAAGATCCCGGCAAGAGGAGCTTGCCGGAAGGCTCGAGAGCGACAAGCCTCCCGGACGCGACAAGGATTCAGCCGCTGCAAGGCACTTGCCGCAGCGGGCAGTAACCTCTCTTCATCTCCGCTCCAGCTCATCCACCAACGTGTCGCCATGGGACCATTCCGCATGCATGTCAAGAGGCTGTGCAGCCGCTGGGGAGCAGCGATAAGCGGCGCCGACAAGCTTGCCATCGTGGCGGCGGGTGGCACTCTGACGGTCCTGTTGCCTTTGTTTAGGCGATAGGGACGGGCATTTAATGCTTTTGTCCCTTGCCGTCGTGGTTAGGTAGAGTACACCGACACCTTCGCTCAAGTAGGTGTACCAACTACTATTTTTCCATTTGTACCCTCATCTACGTCGCCACCTGTCGGAGACCCCTTGAGCATATAAAAGGAGGCCCATGCGCAACGTAGAGGGGGTTCGGTTCGGTTCAATTCCAACGTAACCAGAGAACACTCACGCTAGGTCTTGTAGCTCTCATCGCTCCTTAGCAAGAACACAATACAATTAGACAAGCAGCAGTAGGAGTATTATCTCTCCGGAGAGCTCCGAAGCTGGGTAAACTATTCGTGCTTACCGATTCGCTCTTCGTGCGATCTCCGCCCCCCTCCGAACCAAAAGGGACTCGGTCCGCCGGTCCCATAGGTGTTCGTGGGTCCGATCAGCCTCCCCGACATCTTTGGCGCGCTAGGTAGGGGGCGTCGAGGTTGTGTGAACCTGATCCGGAGGTCCACGCGAGCAACATCTTCATCATCTTCGCCAACATGCCACCAAAAAAGAAGGCTTCGGCGGCAGAAGCCCCGTCCGCGTCGAACCCACCACCACCGGAGCAAACAGGGTGGTGGGGTAGACGCTGGCGAAAGGATGGACGGCGACGGGGAGCTCACGGTGCTGCCAAGTCCAGGGACAAGGCCGCGCAGACCTCGGCGTCCGTACATGTACCGCGCCCGTCTCAGGAGGCGCGGGACCGACAGCATCATGGCATTCACAATGCCATACGCTCGTTGGACCGAGATCGAGCTGGAGGATCTCGGGACGTTCAAGACCAGCATGCACGCCAACATGCTGGCGCGAGCGAGGCACGGTCACTCGGACGGGATACTGCTCCTTCTAACATAGATAGAAGTCCGAGCATATCCCGCTCCTCGCGCCGTTCGCCACTGCCACCCACTACTCCAGCAGAAGCTCTGGCGAGAGCTCAACTGCTCCTGGATTACCCTCCAACGGCCCGACAAGGTCGACGAGTGGAGGGCCACCATCTGAGTCTCATCGGCTTCGCTTAACGGCGACGCTCCGCTGACAACCGATGCGTCGCTGCCGCTGCAGCAGAACGCTTAAGCGCGAGCCGGTGGCGGCGAGACCGTGGGGGTGCAACCACCATGCACTCTCCGCCTCAAGGCCAAGGTCGCCGACTACCGGATCCACCTCGACAGCGACTCTCATCGCGCCATCAGATCCACGAGCTCATCGCGATCAGCGCCAAGTGCTACACGATCGACAAAGAAGAGGACGCTCGAACTTGCATCGGCGCCAAGAGAAGCGCGACGTCAATCCGACAAGCGCCGGGCCCTTCTGTCGACATGCACGCGCCCGGAGGAACCAGCGACTTTGTCAGACGCGGTAGGTTGCCCTGCGTTCACTCGTGAGCTGCGGCAAGTCTAGTGGCCCAAAGAAGAAAACTTCAAGCCGACGTCTTTGGAGAAGTACGACGGCAAGACGCATCCGTCGGAGTTCCTCAGCATCTACACCATCGCGGTGCAGGCTGCCGGGGGGCGAGACGACAAGATTCTTGCCAACTACTTCCCGCTGGTGCTCAAGCCCAATGTCAGGTCCTGGCTCATGCACTTGCCGGACAACTCCATATCTTCTTGGGCAGATCCATGCCATCAGTTTGTTGGCGCCTTTACAGGCGGCCACAAGCCCCATGGCCAAGAAAGCGACCTTCATCTGCTCGCTCAGAAGGAAGGAGAGCCCCTGCGCAAGTATATTCAACAATTCAGACGTGTACAGCACAACATCCCAGATGTCCACCCTGCCGTGGTGATCAGCGCGTTCCATCAGAACGTGCGAAACCGCAGGATGCGGGAGGAGATGGCGATGTGCAAGATCAGAGACGTCAGTGAGCTATACGCCCTGGCCGACAAGTGCGCACGTGTTGAGGAGGGGAGGAGACTCCCCGGGGAAAATACCGAAGCAGGAGGATCTGACAGGGAGGAGACCACCCCGGCAAAGAAGAGCCGGCGGCGGGGCAACAGGAAAAATAAAGGCAGAGATATGCTAGTTGTCGAGCAGTCCGGCAACGGAGGTGGCGACAAGAACGCCAAGGCTGGTAACTCCGGCAAGGAGGTTGCCGCTGGCACCAACCACCAGCCTGTAGCGGCCGCCGACAAGCAGGACGGCTCTGGCAAGCAGTACTGCAAGATCCACCGCACCAAGGGCCACGACCTCCAGAGCTGCAAGAAGGTAGAGCAGCTTGTAGGGCAACAGAAAGCTGAATATGAGCGACGCGGAAAGGAGAAGGCCCAGGAAGGTGGTGGAGGAGCCAGCAAGAAACGTCCCGGCCGGGGAGGACGCCGCGGCAAGGCCAAGCAGCGGCAAGGAGACAGACCTCCCTGCGGCCGCGACAAGGATGAAGATGACGACGACGATGAAGACATGGATGATGACGAGGCCGATGAGCAGGAGTTTCAGAAAGCCACAGAGGTCCTCTGCGTTGACGGAGGTGCTTCCCTGCATACTTCCCACCGCCAACTCAAGCAGTGGATGCGGGAAGTTAATGCAGTTGAACCACCCGTAGAGTCACGCAAGCCTCTGAAGTGGTCCAGCACGCCTATCATCTTTGATATTGAGGACCACCCTGATCGCATAACAGCGGTCGGGTGCTTGCCGATGTTGGTTTCACCAACTATCCGCAACCTCAAGGTCACCAAGATGCTAGTTGACGGTGGGGCCGGCTTGAATCTGATCTCCTCCGCGATGCTCTAGAAACTCCAGATCCCTGACAACAAGCTCGAAGAGACTGGCACATTCCAAGGAATCAATCCGGGAAGGAGCAAGCCGAAGGGGAAGATAACGTTGCCGGTAACATTTGGCAGCGAGCTGAACTTTAGGACTGAGAGGGTCACATTCGATGTTGCTGATTTCCCGTTGCCTTACAATGGGATACTTGGCCGTCCAGCACTCGCTAAGTTCATGGCAGCCTCTCATTATGCATACAACTTAGTCAAGATGCCAGGCCCGATAAGCATCATCTCTGTCCATGGCGACAAGAAGGATGCTCTTATCTGTGCCGACAAGATCTACCGGGAAGCAGCAGCCGCGATAAATTGCAAACCACTTGCCGCTGAAGCTCCCGGGGGGAAGAAGAAGACCAAGTCCGGCAAGAGCTACGATGCCCACTCCGCAAGCGCACCTCTTCGAGTGCTGCGCTCTTTGTCGAGGACGCACCATCGAGCTCCACCCGCAAGTGTAAGAAGACGATGGCAGCTCCACCAGAGACCAAGAAGGTGTCCGCCAAGGAGGACGGCACTGGTGGTACCTTCACCATCAGTGCCACTCTCTTGACCCTAAATAGGAAGGCGCGCTCGTTGCTTTCCTATGGGCGAACGTCGACGTGTTTGCATGGCAACCGTCTGACATCCCCGGTGTTCCCAGGAAAGTAATTGAGCACCGTCTTGCCGTTTGCCCTCATGCGCGGCCCGTCAAGCAGAAAGTCAGGAAGCAGGCAGTGGAGCGCCAAGAATTCATCGCAGAAGAGATCAAGAAATTGGAAGCAGTAGGCCTTGTCAGAGGATTGTTCCATCCTACGTGGTTGGCCAATCATGTAGTTGTGCGCAAGGCAAATGGGAAATGGAGACTTTGTATTGACTTCACGGATGTTAATAAAGCTTGTCCCAAATACCCGTTTCCCTTTGCCGCAAGATCGACCAGATTGTTGACTCCACGGCTGGATGTGATTTGCTTTCATTTCTTGATGCATACTCAGGATATCATCAGATCTTCATGGTAGAAGAGGATGAGGAGAAAACCGCATTCATTACTCCATGTGGCACATACTGTTTCATACGGATGCCTTTCGGTTTGAAGAATGCTGGTTCAACGTTTGTGAGAGTAGTCCATGACGCTTTTGAGCCGCAAATGCACAGAAATGTAGAAGCCTACATGGATGACATAGTGGTCAAGAGCAAGGACAAAGCAACTCTGGTTCAAGATTTGGATGAGACCTTTGCAAATCTGTGCAAGATCAACCTCAAGCTCAACCCCGAGAAGTGCGTGTTCGGAGTCCCTTCCGGCAAGCTTCTCGGGTTCTTCGTGTCTCAACGGGGAATTGAAGCCAATCCCGACAAGATCAAGGCCATTGAGCAGATTGAAGCACCAAAGCGCGTCAAGGATGTCCGAAGACTTGCCGGTTGCGTGGCTGCTCTCAAAGAGTTTATCTCTAGGTTCTGCTGAACGCGCCTGCCATTTTCAAGATTTTGAAAAGGCAGGTCCAATGAAATGGACTCCGAAGCGGAGGCTGCGCTGCAGGACTTAAAGAGGTACCTGTCCTCCACTCCAATACTTGTCGCACCTAAGCCACAAGAGAAGTTGCTGCTATACATAGCGGTAACCAATCAAGTGGTTAGTGCCGCGTTAGTAGCGGAGAGGGAGGCGGATGATGAGCTAGCAACCACGGCAGACACGTCCAGCGACAAGCAGGGGGCTTCGCCGGCAAGCTCTGGTCCCGACAAGGACGGATCTGCGCAGACGCATGAACAGATGCAGAAAAGGATGGTGCAGCGGCGCCATTTACTGTCGGTTCCCTTCTGCAGGGGCTAGGTCAAGGTACTCTGGTGTGCAGAAATTGCTTTTCGGCCTCCTCATGGCCTCGAGAAAGCTGCGCCATTACTTCCAAGCACATGAGATAACAGTCGTCACTCGCTTTCCACTGAAGAGGATACTGCAAAATCCAGAAGCGACAGGCAGGATTGTCGAGTGGGCACTGGAACTATCAAGCTTTGGCCTCAAGTTTGAAAGCACATCAACTATCCAAAGCAGAGCATTGGCAGAGTTCATAGCGGAATGGACCCCAACACCAGATGAAGAAATTCCAGAGACGAGCATTCCCGTCAAGGAAACAAGCAAAGAGTGGCTGATGTACTTTGATGGTGCCTTCTTGCAAAGGCGCCCGGTCTTTGGCGTGCTGCTTATAGCACCCACCGGAGAGCACCTCAAGTACATAGTCCAAATGCATTTTCCCAAGGAGCAAGCAACAAACAATACAGCAGAGTATGAAGGTTTGCTTGCCGGTCTCAGGATTGCAGTAGACCTTGGGATTAAGAAGCTTATTGTCAGGGGTGATTCGCACCTTCTTGTCCGCCAAGTGAACAAAGATTATCAGAGTCCATTGATGGAAGCCTACGTTGATGAAGTGAGAAAGCTAGAAGAAAACTTTGACGGCCTACAAATGGAACATGTTCCATGATCTCAGAATTATTTTGCTGATGGTCTGTCATAGTGCGCTGCACTTTAGTTGCCTGTGGAACCAGGTATTTTTGTGCTCAAGCTAACTCAACCAACCGTAACACCATCAATCGGATGAACAAGAAGAGGAAGTTGATTTACGGTGACTATTTTCCGCAGAGCTTCCCAAGCCGCCACCAAAAGGTCCCTGTGATCAACACCAAGAATGTTGAGGGGCAGTCTGCTCCGACAAGCCCAAGGGTTTGTTTCGTTGAAGGCACGCCCCGACAAGCATTGTTCAAGAAGCTTGCCGAGGAACGTCAAGCTCCGGCTGAACCGCAGGTTCTTGCCGTAGAAGCGGATGTTCCCGCAGCAGCAGATGTGCCTTTAGTCCTTGTTGTCGAGCCGCAAGCTCCAGCATGGGCGCAGCAGATTGTCCATTTCCTTCAGACAGGAGAACTTCCCGAAGAGCAAGAAGAAGCGGAAAGAGTAGCCCGGCAGTCAAGTATGTACCAGTTCGTCGACAGCACACTGTACAGAAGAAGACTTAACGGTGTGAAATTGAAGTGTATTCATTGGGAAGACGGACAAAAGCTGTTGGCAGAGATACATGGAGGCATATGTGGTCACCACATTGGCGCCAGAGCACTTGCCGGCAAAGCGTTCCGGCAAGAAGGTTTCTTTGGCCGACAGCCTCCGTGATGCAACTGCACAAGTAACCAAGTGTGAAGCGTGCAAGGCCCATTCCAAAAAGATACACCAGCCAGCTCAAGCTCTCAGACGATCCCTTTATCCTGGCCATTTTCGGTCTGGGGCTCGACATTCTCGCCCCTTTCCTCGAAGCTGTCGGGGCTTTGAGTACTTGTACGTCGGCATCGACAAGTTCACAAAGTGGCCGAAAGTGGAAGCAGTGAGGAAGGTGACGGCACAGTCAGCAGTCAAGTTTTTCAGGTCGATTGTTTGCCGTTTCGGAATCCCTAACAGGATCATCACCGACAACGGCACACAATTTACGAGTCACACCTTCATGCAGTACGTCCAAGATCTTGGCGCCAAGGTCTATTTTGCTTCTGTTGCTCATCCGAGAAGCAACGGTCAAGCAGAGAGGGAAAATGATGAAGTGCTGCGCGGGCTCAAGACCAGAACTTTCGACAGGCTGCACAAGTGCGGAAGAAACTGGATTGAGGAGCTGCCGGTGGTTCTTTGGTCCACCAGGACGACGCCAAATCGAGCCACCGCCGCACACCTTCGCTCTAGTCTATGGAGCAGAGGCAGTTCTCCCCACGGAACTCAGATACGGGTCACCTCGAGTACTCGCTTATGATGAGCTTGAGCAAGAGCAGCTGCGACAAGATGACGCGCTGCTCCTTGAGGAGGACCGTCTTCGTCATTGTCAGACGAGCTGCTCGTTACCGGCAAGCTTTGCATCGCTACCATAGCCGCATAAAGTTAGTGCCAGAAGCCTCGAGGAAGGCGACCTTGTTCTTCGGGCGTTCGATCCGCCAAGAATTCAAACAAGTTGACGCTTGAAGTGGGAACGCACGCTTATCGTGAAACGAGTCACTAGGCTCGGCGCCGTTCGCTTGAGACCGAAGATGGCATTCGGTGAGCAACTCACGGAACATTGAGCATCTTCGTAAGTTTTACCCGTTGGGCCAAGGTTGCGGAACCTGTTCGGCAACCACCTTTTGTACAAGTCTTGCCGATGTTGCATGTAATCCTTTGTACAAAGCCAAGCGCAGATCCCGATGCATAAGTAAAGCTCATGTATTATGCCAAGAACTTGTCAAATTCATGCTTTCATCATTTTATTGCATGTTTTGGCTAACACTTTGTGCAGCACCCACACCGGTAAGCAATATCGAGCCGCTGGGCTCCATAACTTTATTTTCTCTTCTTTCTCTTTTCTCAAAGAAAGGAAGGTTCCCTTGCGCACAAGTTAACCAGGGGGGAAGGAGAAGATAGTACTATGGACCAAGCGTTGCTCGAGGAAGTTTCGCCTTATAGGGAAGCAAACGACAGAAAAGCTAAGTTGCCCAAGTTTGAGCAATCAGTTCTTAAATTTTTAAGTTATCTTCCTCGAACGATAGTACTTTGTATGGAAAACCTGCGCGGAGGAACCAACTGCAGCTAGTCGCTACTTTACTTTGTTTCGAGTCCGCTCAACAACTTAAGTGAGCTGCAGCTAGTCGCGACAAGGTTGCTTGTCGGAGGCGCCACCGCCAAAGAAGCTGCCGACGTTAGCACTCGGCGCCATGCAAAGGTGCTCGCACCGACAAGTTCCCTAAAAGCGTAGGGCAAAACGCATAAAGGAAGGAATCAAGTAAAGGAAATAACATTGAAATCATCGCCTAAGATAGAGTCATATTACAAAATAGCTTGTCGCAGATCTAATAAATTGTTCTAAACATGATCAGCTGACAAGGAAAGATAAAATTGGCGGCCTAGTTCACGCGGTCGCCATCAACCCGCTTGATCTTGCCCACCTTGTCCACAATGGGTGCGACAAGGGCTTTGAGCGCCTCCACATCGGCATCTGGCGGCAAGGATCTAAGGACGCCGTTGAGGTTGAGGCCTGGATTGCGGAAGGCCACCTTCATCAACACCTTCTGGAGGGCTCCTGCACAGATCTTGCGCGATTCCTCGGCCAGCTGCTTTGGGATCTCTTCCCGGATTGGCTGGAGACCCGTCACCACGCCCTTGAAGAATAAGCTAAGCTTGGCGCTGGGTTGGAGGTGCTCACGGAGGAGTATCCAAGATCCACCATCCCAGCTCCATCACCGATGTGGATGGCGACGGCAAGATCCACGAGACCTTCGGTCGATGCTCCACACTCTCCCTCAAGGCGCCTGGTGGCAACAGCATTCGCCACAGCTCCTCGTTGGCCTTGATCTTCTCAACAGGCCCACCTCCCGCCTCCTTGGCGCCGGCCCAGCGCCTACATCGTGGTGGTCGCCTTCAGCTCAAGATCTGCCTTGGAATCCTTGGCGGCGTCGAGCTCCTTGCTCCTATCTGCGAGACGGCCCTGCAGCTCGCCAAGAGTGTAGGCGTCCTTCTCGCGCTCATGCTTGAGCGCAGCAAGCTCCTCGCCGCTCTTCCGAGATCGGCCTCCAGCTGCGCCACCTTCGCCTCCAACTCTTTCTTGGCGACCTCGGCGGCTGCGGCAAAGATCCTTCACTTCCTTAAGAGCCCCGCCAAGTGACTCCTCGCGCGACAAGCTCTTCCTCATAGTTGTCAAGATTGATCTTCATGGCGTAACTCGCCTTTCTTGCGCAGATAGCTTCTCGGCAGCAAGCCTTTGCTGCTCCTCGACCTCAGCCTTCTCAAGGATGAAGGCTGTGCGCTCTTCAGCAAGTCGCTCCCGCTCTTCTGCTACGTTCCGGAGAGTTTCTTGGTTGGTGCCTTGGAGCTCTTCTGCGCGCTTCTCCATGTCTGCTCCCGCCCTCGCGACAAGTGCTTCACGAGACTCCAACTTGGCTTGTCGGGCGCGGTAGAGCGACAGAAGCTTCTTCAGCAGCTGCTCCTCCTCAGACTCGCCATTGCTACTGCTTGGCGCGTCCACCAGCGTCAGCCCAGCGGAGGCGAGCAGCTCTTCATCGAAGGTTTCTCCTTCGCCGGCGCCTGGAGCTCGACTCCATGGGAGCTTCTTGAAGACGCCGTCGCTGGCCTTCAAGTAGGCGCTGGCTGGGGCTCTTGAACTGACGCGGCACAGCGGAGGGATCGGCGGTCAGAAGCGCTGGCGCTCCTGGCCTCGGGGGCCGTCAGTAGCGATCGCGGACCCTCGCCAGCTTCTGCGGCGGCAGCCTCGGTGGCCTCTTTGCCGGCAGGCTCGTCAGCGCCGGCTTCTTCTCCCACGGCGGCGGCTTCGTCAGTGTTGCCGCGCGCGTCCTCCTCGCCGGCGACCTCGGTCTCCATCGGCTCTGTGGCGGACGGATAAAGAACAGTCAAGCAAATGTTCAAAAAGAAAAACAGAAGAAAACGAGCCCAAGGGAAATTTTCGCGCAAGAGGATTACTTGCAAGGGGATCTGCAGCCATGGTCTCGACCACTGGAGGATCACTGGTGTTGTCCCTTGCCGGAGTAGTCTCCCTTGCCGGAGAACGCTCCCTTGCCGGAGAATCCTCCCTTGGCGGCGTAGTCGAAGCAGATAGAATTTCGGGGGCGACTTCCGGGCCCTCCTGATGAGGCTTCTCTGCTCCTACACAAACCAACAAATGATATCAATGAAGAAGGAGCACCCATGCACACCTAACAAGAAGGAGAAAACCGAATACTTACTCTGGGGCTGTCTGGGGGGCTGCTTTGAGGAAGGGTTTCCGGGTCCGGCAAGGGGTCTCAGACGCGCCTCCTGTTGCCACGGGTGGATCGTCCTCAATGACGACCACCGGGTCTTGGCTCTCTTCGACGCTCTGGGCGGCGTCACGAAAAAGGAAAGAGTTCAGAATCTAAGCAAATCAGATTCAAGATGAAGCAACAAAATTGAAGAAATACAAGCACAATATTGAAGCTTACTCTTGTTCTTCCTCATTGGAGCTGAGCGGAGAGATCAAACTCCGCCCGCCTCCGTGCGACGAGGCGGAGGAGTGGTTTCTCTTGACCGCCATGGAGGTGTCGGCGGTGGCTCGGGAGGATCCCACCCCAGTTGTCGCAGCAGTGTGGGGTGCTCAGCGGCAACATTGCTTGTCATGATGAAGCTGGCGTCATGTGGCTGCTGCTGGGCCCGTCTGCCGCCCCGTCTCGTCTCCGGCCTTGCGGAGACGCCTCCTTGGCGGAGCCGGGGGCTCCGTTTGCGGCAAGCTGCTGGATGGTGGGGAAGAAGCGCCCTCGGCTGGTTATTTCGACTCGACCTCAGATTCGCAAGCTCTTCCTCATCGGGCGAACTCCCTTCGCCGCAAGGCTTGCCGCCGCTGCATCTCGCCTCCACGGTGTACCTGAAGACGCCCGGCCAGCGGCAGTCTTGCCGCCTCCTCCACTGGTGGCAATCGCGCCGCATCTCGTGCGTTGGTGGTGTCATGGGTGAGCTTCTTCTGCTCGTCGCGGCGGATCGGCATTTCTTCCAAGCTGTCGAAGAATTGCCGCGACGACGTCGTCCGCAAGCTCTTGCCAGGTTGGAACGATCCCATGAGAATCGCACAACGGCATCATGGCACGGATGCGGTCGAGCGCAGAATTGTTGCACAATGGGACGACCCCCCTCAGCAACCTAAACCACTCGGGGTGATCGGGGTCATGCTTAAAGAGCTCTAGCAGCATCGCATCCAACTCCAAGACAGTGAAATTCCAGTTGAGGCACGGGCGCAGCCTCATGATGTCCGCTACGTTTTGGAACTCCCAAGCAGGTCTCCTCCTCTCCTGCAAGGGAAGCGGGCGGCGAAGGAAATCTGCACCAACCGCGCTTACAAGTGAGTCCGGCAAGCCCGAGGCGCAAGATCCGGTCACAACAATCTTCAACCTAGCATCTTCCGCGCCAAGTTGCTCCAATCGCTGCCGCGCACTATTGGGGTTTGGCGCAGGCGTTGAAGGGCTGCGGTTCTCCTCAACGATCCAACACCAATTGGCTCTCCACTCCTCCCATTTGCCGCGGAGCTCTCCTTCCAGATAAGCTTCTTTCTTGCCGATCCGGAGACCCAAGCAATCCCTCCGCAAGCGGCTCCCTCTCTCAACGGGGCATGAAGAAGTGGCGGAAGAGGTCTACGTTTGGTGGATCTCGACAAAGTTTTCGCAAAGGTGTGCGAAAACTGCCATGGTCGAGACAGCATTGGGGTGAAATCAAGGAGGCTAAGCCTGTAGGTGTTCATGATATCGCAGAAGAATTGAGAAAAGGCGGGCAGAGCCCGCAATAGAAGAAAAGCGCAAAGAAAGGGTACCCAGTTGGGGCTAGTTCAAGCGGTGGCGGGAGTACCTTCGTGCGCGGATGCGCACGCGTCTCCGTCGACCAGAAGAGGTAGTAGCCCTCCCTCAGCTCCTTTGCGTCGAGCTGGGGGGAGAAGATGGCCCGCTCCTTTCGCAGCGCCGCGAGCCGCTGCGCCTCGGCCGACTTTAGGCCCTTCCCCTTGTCGGCTTTCGGAGCCATGGCGGAGGCGGTGGAGGAGACCGACGGCGTTGATGGCTCTGTGGCGAAAGGGGACGGAGCGCTGCTCTCTTCGCACTAGAGAAGAAGGGGGGAGCGGCGGTGGTTTTCGAGACGAGACAGCAATGGCGAGGTGGGCGACCTGCCCCTGTTTCCCCTGTTTATAAGGAGGGAGAGGGGGAGGACGTCCCGCTTTTCCTAATAAAGAAACCCCCCACGATCTCTCCCACGACGCCCACGCTCGACGCGTCTTTGTTCGTGGGAGACGTGGTGGGTCGTGAGCAAGTTACGGCGTGATCAAGGCCGCGTGTGACCGCAGATGCGTTTTGGGCCCGGCCCAACAGCCGGCACCGCAGGTGTGGCCCAGGCCCGGGGGCTCCTGTCGGTGTACTAGAGTAGGGGTACCCTAATATCCCGAACTTCGCACGGGCAGTTGCAGCACCTCAGGGTGGCTTGCCTGGTCACCGCCAAGATCCTCCGTGGTTCCTTTGGAGACATTCAAGAACAAAGTATTTAACCAAGAAGACAAGGCCCCGGCAAGAGGAGCTTGCCGGGAAGGCCACTCAAGGCACGCAGAAGACAAGATCACGGCAAGAGGAGCTTGCCGGGAAGGCTCGGAGAGCGACAAGCCTCCGGACGCGACAAGGATTCAGCCGCGGCAAGGCACTTGCCGCGGCAGGCAACCTCTCTTCATCTCCGCTCCAGCTCATCCACCAACGTGTCGCCATGGGACCATTCCGTGCACGCGTGTCAAGAGGTTGTGCAGCCAGCGGGGAGCAGCGATAAGCGGCGCTGACAAGCTTGCCATCGTGGCGAACGTTGGCGCCCCGACGGTCCCTCACAGATTGTTTAGGCGAGGTGGACGGGCATTTAATGCTTTTGTCCCTTGCCGTCGAGGGTTAGGTAGAGTACATCGCATACACTGTTCAAGTAGGTGTACCAACTACTATTTTCCATTTGTACCCTCATCTACGCCGCCACCTGTCGGAGACCCCTTGAGCATATAAAAGGAGGCCCATGCGCAACGTAGAGGGGGTTCGGTTCGGTTCAATTCCAACGTAACCAGAGAACACTCATGCTAGGTCTTGTAGCTCTCATCGCTCCTTAGCAAGAACACAATACAATTAGACAAGCAGTAGTAGGAGTATTATCTCTCTGGAGAGCTCCGAAGCTGGGTAAACTTCTCGTGTGCTTCGCCTCGATCCACTCTTCGATGCGATCTCCGCCCCCTCGAACCAAAGGGACTCGGTCCGCCCGGTCCCATAGGTGTTCGTGGGTCCGATCAGCCTCCCCGACAGTGGTAGAAGGCTTGTGGCGGCGTCAGGGTAGGAGGTGTCGTCACGATGGATGGGGTGGGTGGCCAGCGGTGATTCCCGATCCGAGGGTTTTCAGGGGTAGCGACGCCTGGAGTTGGCGGGGCGGCGACGCCTGGGGTCGGGGGCGACGACGCCTAGGGTTGAGGGCGCCAATCGTTGGATGGTCCCCGACGATGGGTGGGTTGGTGGTTTCCTGGGCGGCGGCGAGGATCCAGGGGAGAGAGAGGTGCGACAGGTGGGGGACGGTTGGTTGGGGCTTTTTGCATCCTCGAGATCTAAGGAACACCTCATCTCTCCCTATATAGGGGCCTTGTTATCAGAATAACTATTCTAATCCTCGGATTAGAATAGTGTTACTCTATATATATAGGGTGGGTCTATTCTAATAACACCCCTTAGAGCATCTCTAGCAGACCCCGCATAACGCTGACCCGTAAAAAGCGTTTGCAGTTCACGGAAAGACGGCTTTGCGGGCCGGCACGGACAGCCACGGAGGCAAACCCCACAAAACGGACCCGTATAAAAGGATATTTGTGGAATATGCTCTTTTACGGGACGGCTTTGCGGGGTCTGGTCTGACGCCACTCCCGCCGGCCCGCAAATCCGAATTTTGCACCTCAATTTGACACAAGATAATACATTTCTTTGCTTTTCAATGGCATTGGATACATAGGACATCACCAAATCTTTGCTATAATAGCAAGACCAAAGAAAACAAGAACCACAATTATGCATTTTAGAAGATTTCCAACTTCCATAACTGCTCCCACTAGTTGGACCAATATCTTCTCCATGCATTCGTTGTTGATCTGTGGATTCTTGATTTTGCATTCTTCATTCTTCTTCTTTGGTTCTAAAGAAGTAGACGTTGCTTCCCTCTAGTTGCACATGCAGCCTCTTCATTACATTCGATTCTACTAAGGAGTGCACAAACATCTATTAAGTTTATTTCTATCAATAAATCAATGTATTCGCCTTCCCAAAAACAAAATGAGCATCCATCTTCCTACACACATGACGATGTTCGAAATGAGCTATCGCAATTGAACCAAAGAATGCAGTGCCAAAGCGGAATGAAAACAGCACATACCCCGTCGTTTTCGCATTTGAAGAACACCCATCCAGGGTGCTTTAGCGTGCCCAAAGTTAGCTGCAGCATTGTCCGCGTGCACTCGTCACACTGTATGAGCGGCATCGGCGAGCCGCAGAGCCGTTGTGCAAGTGCCTAGCCCGGCGGATGGCCGGCTGAATCCTTGTCGGCAAACCGTCAGCAGCGGCGACAGGATGAACCCGTACCAGCATGCGGTGATGGGGCTTTGTCAGGGCTGCGCGGGGTGCTCCCCGACCATTCCATCGCTTGGTGCAGCCACCGGCAGCAGGAAAAGCCAAATCCGGCCGCCTGCGATGAAGGGCTGCAGATCTGCAACTTTTTGGCCCACCGACGCAGGAGGGGTGGCGGAGGGCAACGTCGTGCGTGTGGCGGCCTTTCGGTGTGATCCCGCTGGCTACTTTCACCGGAATCATGGGCGGCGGCCTGGCGGGGGGCGAGGGGGAGAGGGGAGGTGGTAGGTGGGGAAAAGCGCGGGCAAAAATGTCCTCCCCACCAACCGCTCCCGCTATATGCATGGCACCGACGGGCCGAGGGGGAACCCGAGTATTCGCGGGTTGGGGTCGAGATTTTGCCGCGCCCCTCAAAAATATTTACGGGCCGGACGCGTTTGCGGAGTCTGTTCTGGCGGAATTTTTCGCACCGACCCGCATTTTGGCGGTTATTTTGCGGGTCGGGGCTTTTTTACGGGGTCTGCTAGAGATGCTCTTGAGACCTTATTCTGTTAACACATGATCCGAACACCCCACCACACCCCCCCGCACGCGCTAGAACCCACCAAACTGCAGAAACCAAAATAAAAAACCTCCCAGCCCCACGCCCCCACCTCACCCCTACCAGACAGACCTTCTTCCCTGGTCAAACTCCACCCACCTTCTCACTGACTAACACCCCACCTTCCGACCGCAAACCCAGGCCCTCAGCCCAGCGCCACCACCGAGAAGCCTCACCCCCACGAGCACAGTGCTCCGGCGGCAGACCCAGGCATCCACGGTCAAAACACGCCTCCAATTTCCCCGCAAGCACTAGATCCCGAGCGGCCGCGGCCCCACTATCGCCCCGATCTCCCTCCTCCTTCCTCTGCCCTGCAGCCCCAGCCTTCATTCAACGCCGCCGGCAACCACGGCCGCCTCCACACGACCCACCGCCGACGAGGAGATTGGATGATTTGCCACACTTTATTTGGAGATTTGCTGATTTGCGTCGTTTTAGTTTAGATTAGATCATCTGCCCCATTTTTCCTTAACCTTTTGATCATTTGCCCTATTACCTGTTTTAATGAATTCTTACTTATTGTAACTAGTAAGTATGCACGTGCAACGCACATCTATAATATATACCTACTAATAAAATAAATAGGTATTTTTAGTCCGTCATGCTATTTTATAAAAGAAAAACCTGATTTTTCTGACATTAAACCCGTAGTAGATATCAAATGCTTTTTAAAATACTCATATCTTCTAAACCGTAACTCCAAATTTAACATGTTATATATGAGTTTTGATTAGAAAAATATGTAGAATCTGAATATGATGTTATTTTACCTATTAACGATTCCAAAAAGTAATATCTATGGTGCAATCTTAATCAATAATGCATTATCCGTCTTTCTTTCATACCAGTAGTGATTCAGATAGGGGATGAACACCTCAGCAAAATCAGGATTGGACTAGGAATTGAAGATAAATTTGCTAGAGACACCCAATAAGTAAGAACATGCATGACAAGAAATAAAAGATGCACCCAATAAAGATGGGATGTCCGCTATAAAAATAAAAAATAAAATGCAGAGGAGATCTGATAAAGATGAGATGTTGCGCTATTCTCCTATATATAAGAAAGAAGAAAGAGAGGACATGCATGGCAAAAAGTAAAAAGGAGGCAGGCGGGACAAAAAATAAAATAAAAGACATGTTTGACAAGATATAAATAATTATGAAACATGGACCAATACCTATGACATGTATAGCAAGAAATAATGATGAAATATGGACGCAAGTACCTGCGTCCATAGCAGACCATACAAAAATGTTCTTTTCCAGACAAAAAAATCTCTCTTTATGCTTAAAAGTCCTATACCTTTTTAACAACTCTTCATGTATTTAAGAAATATGCATGTGAAAAGAACTGTTCAAGAGTCACCCTAAGTTGGTGATGCTTAAACTGAAAACCGCCCTTGATGCACATGTCTCCATAGTGTGCTAATGTGTCATAGTCTGTTTTTGTCATTTTCCTTTACCGGCCCATAACAATACCCCATTTCTCATATAACATGAATAAATGCATGATCACTTGTCTGTTTCTTTGTACGGATTAAATCTATATGCAAGCCATGTTGAAATAGAATACCTATGAAATCTTGAACTGCGCTTTTGTAGGCTAAGACCATCTTTGTTTGGGTCGTAGCTACAAATTCTCAGATTATAGACCATTTTTAATAAATTAAGATCGTGTGGTATTTTTTTCTCGCGTTGCAACGCACGGGCCTTTTTGCTAGTATAGACAATAAGTAGTAAAGTTCATCTATTACGAGCCTGTTCAGTAATCCACTGGCTCCAGGAAATCCTAAGCGCCGGCTCCTCCAAGCGAGCTCCAGCTCAAGATGTGGTAGGACAGAAAAGGCACGAGACATAACGTGAACGAATGGGTCGCCACTTATCGGTGGCAGTGTGCTGTAAATTTGGCGAACTCCTTCGTTTCCGGGATCTACGGAGCATCTCATTCCCAGCTCTACGATTTCCATCTACAGATCGCTCTGCTCTGCTCTGCCGACTCCAGGGAGTTGCAGCGTTGTGGAGTGGAGTGGATCCGAACAGGACCTAAGCTGGCATTTGTCTGTTTGATGACAGGTCACCACTGATGGTATTAGGAGTTCGTGTTACAAGATGTGTTTGGTCTTGTGACCTCTTCTAGGACGGCTGTCCAAAATCACACGATATAAGTGTTCACTGTTGTGCTCATCACTTTCATATTTCTACTTCTCACCATATCATCATTCAGTTCTGAGTCCACTAAAATGGTAAATAATTTTGTACTGAAGTGTGTCCTATATTACTGCCAAATAGGTAGTACTCCAAATTACCGAAAATATAGTAATCAGAATTAATTGTAAAATAATAGTCTAATATGCTTTTGCCAAGTATTAATCAGAATTGGTCCACAAAGAACAATGGTGGCAATTTTGAGTGAAATATACATGCTCAAAATAGTCAAATGAAATATTCCTATCCATAAACCCCAATATAATCCACCTATGTGATTACAAAACTTTGATTAGACATTTTAATTTGATCATATGAAAGATAAATAAACATGAATAATTAAATAGCTTTATGGTGTTTCAGCTGAAACACCACACATGGTGGGCAGCCTGACCGAAACTGACACTCACTATACCAATGCCCAATTCCATTCATGTTCCCTTCCTTCTCTGTGCAGTGCTCTCCATCCCTAGCGAGCTTGCTGCCACAGTCATCGCTCTCCTGCGAGCAAATTACTGAAGATATGAGATTTCATGAAAATTTAGTTATTTCTGACTGAATGATAAAAGTATTATTTCCACTGCTTCTATAGATCAGAACAAACGCAGATGTCAAATACTCATGCATCTAGACATTCTATTGACAATCAATTGGCAATAACTACTCCTTAGAAGGCAAAATATATATGGAGAAATAAAGTTGTGGGGTTTTCAGCTAGGTCCATCGATATTCTCACGGGCCGCCACAACTTTCTCTTGCTAGCAGGATATGTATTCCTTCTTTAGATATTCTGCTTTCTTCTTATCAGATGGTCATGGCATATCAGTATATCATCCTTGACTACTCTGTAACTTCAGGTCAGATTGCGTTTCTGTGAACTGATGGTTAGTAATTGCTCCGTTTGTGGCTCCATATTTTAGCCTAACAATGCAGGCAATGAAGTTAGTTATGAGTACTAGACGGTTGGGACAAATAGCAGCACTACAAGGTTAGACCCTGCAAATTGACTGACCTTCTACCCTGTGTTTATACATTTACATATCCTAGCTCTGGATAATACTAAAGAACTTGGGTTACTTTTATACTACCAAAATTACATAAACCCTTTCTAAAAACTTTTAGCACCAGGACATGTGTGCGGTCCCCTTTTCAGAAATTAATGTAAATCAATTTATTAACCAACAATGCTCATGTTTGAAAAAAATATAGAACATATAGAATTTTATTGCATTTTCAAATTGATTTTGATTAACACTACACGGGAAGTTGAAGTGCGAATAATAAGTTCTGTATTACGATGGATAGTGTAAAACCAAAAAATCGCAAACCACTTTATTGTATAATTTATCCAGTAAATTAAGATCAGTGTGAAAGACACGATTCAACCAAAAATTAATTTAACTACAACCATAGTAATTAGAGCAGAAGTTCCTACCCAACCTATCTATCACCCTATACGTACTATAAACTTCGTTCAAAATACACACTCCCAAATGAGCGTTGATATACAGACGACACCCCCGAGACGATTTCAAGACGACACAGCATATCCCACCGTCCACTGGAAAGGCAAAACTGCACAGCACTGTTGGATAAGCCATCGTCCTAGAATTGTGAGAGCAATTGTCGTGTGTGAAGTATTTTCGCTCCCGAATCACAACCATCCAATACTCCTAGTCTTATACATGTTGCATATATTATAACTTGATTTTGTGAGGGATAACTAACCAGATAACGATGAGAAAATCAAGTAATCTCCAATTATACATATAACTTACTAAAAGGGTCCACTCCCTAGCCCATTGAGCATTTTTCAATAGAAAGTAATGGAAGCACTAACAAAAAAGTAAGATTGTGATCAGAAGACTGTATCTTACCAAGATTAATCTTTTTTCCTGCCTATAGTGGGGTCCTGAACTTCTGATCGTCACGGCTGCAGTACAAACAACAGAGAAGCTTCCACTTAATTAGATTTAGAAATTAGAACTGATTTCCATTAGCCCCCTTGCGTTGTAGGTACCATGTTACCTTGAAGGTAATATGAACAAAATAAATGTCTTACTCTAAAGTCCCGATGAACATAATAAAGATATATGTAGGGAATATAGAGTAACCAAACAAGGAGAAGTGATACAATTGAAAAGGGGTCTGTGAGGAAAGAAATAACTCCATTAACACGTCAGACCAAGATGAACCAATCTAACAACAGTCAAATAAATAGAGGAGAGGGTATACCTGAATTCCACTGCAGAAACAACACGTGATTAGTTTTCATTCTTATTCCACAATAGTTATTTTTATCAGATGGATCAAATGAACTCCGTTCTATTAATCATTGCTCACTACTGGAGCAGTTTAGTTGTGTTTCAGGCCAAAAGATGAGCTCGAAAGAGTTTATTAAATATGTCTAGCACTCTAGCTAGCATGGGATTACACCACCCATCATTCTTCACATGGTTTGTGGAACAGGATGGCGCTGTCGCACTCCTGCAATTGACGTGTGGTTAAAGCATGACCAGCAGCTACATTCACCTCAAAAGACAAACAAAAATTGGCAGAGACCTAGAGGAAATGGGGTGAGAGATAGCTCAGATTAAGCATCCTATTTGGTTTTGCAATAATAATAACATGGTTAGAACATAAATTACCTAAGACTCTGTTGTACGGAATTGTTCTAACTTCATCGACGAATTGGATCTGGGGCAAGTGTCTCCTAATGTAGGAAGTCTGCCACAAGATTGAGCATCAATTTTATGCCAACAATGTACGAATAAAGTAACCTTACTGAATACAATTAAGAAAAAAAAGTAGTACATCAATTTTGTGTTTAAATATGGATAAATTTACACCCATGAGGGCACCTCGTGTGCCAGACTTACTTCAGAAAACGCAAACAGTTTCAAGAATCGAGTAAAGGATAGACCAAGGTTGCAGCATCTGAAATAAAATGTGGGAAAAGAAAATTCGTTAGACGGCATAAGAATTGCAAAAACATGACACCATCATGTTTCTAATAGAATTTCAGATTCAAACAAAGGAGGTGCATGAAAGCTGCATTTGATTTTGATCCAATTATCAAATTCAGTTGTACTTTCTACAATACTAATAGGTGGCATGTAATGACTTGCAGAAGTGTGAGCTGTTGAAGCAGCAGACAAATTAAATTGCTAGGGGCAGGACTCATAGCAGTACAAGCAGACTTTGCACAACTGGAATCAGACATGTCATGTCTCACGTGTTCACCAGCTCGTCACAGATGAGACTAATGGTGGTAGCATGGTGGAGTGCCTGCCATGCCTCCAGGAACAACAGGTTCTTCTCCATTAACACTAATTGTGATTGGTTGGGGTCTAAAAACCACAAACTAGCGAGAATTGAAGAGCAGGTCAGTCTGGACAAAAAAATAGTTTTCGAGCATTGGATAATTACATGGGGGCGGAGAGCAGCAGTAGCCGGCGCTTACAGGCACATGCTGAGCGTCATCCACACAATCGCGCGACGGTCGAGAGTAGCAGCGTCCGGCACCACCAGGTTGGCCCGCGCCATCGTGGAGACATGGTTGACCTGCCCGAACTGGAGCTCGGATTGGCCGCACCCATCGCAGTTCACCGTGGTTGCCGCCGCAGCTCGCCAGAATCCGAGGGAGGAGATGTGTGGGTGGACGGCAAGGCAAGACCGGCCTGCCGGGCGCGTCGTGCTGGCGCATCGGGTGGAACATGGGGGCGGCGGCAGAGGGATGGTGGGAGGGGGAGCAGGACGGATGGCGGATGAAGGTATGGGGCAGTGCGGCGGCGCCCTAACCCTAACTTCCATCGCTAACCATGGGTCCTGCACGTTTGGATTGTATTTTCCTTCGGGAAGGGATTTTTTTTAGGTAAGGGAAGCGATGTATTGGGTGGACGCGGGGAGCGGGGCGCGGGACGTTTCATTGGCAGAGTTTTCGTCCAGCCTTGAACATGTTTGTTTATTTAATAGTAGTATAGATTAATAGTAGTATAGAAAAAAAAGTAGTACATCAATTTTGTGTTTAAATATGGATAAATCTACACCCATGAGGGCACCTCGTGTGCCAGACTTACTTCAGAAAACGCAAACAGTTTCAAGAATCGAGTGAAGGATAGACCAAGGTTGCAGCATCTGAAATAAAATGTGGGAAAAGAAAATTCGTTAGACGGCATAAGAACTGCAAAAACATGACACCATCATGTTTCTAATAGAATTTCAGATTCAAACAAAGGAGGTGCATGACAGTTGCATTTGATTTTGATCCAATTATCAAATTCAGTGTAATTTCTACAATACTAATAGGTGGCATGTAATGACTTGCAGAAGTGTGAGCTGTTGAGGCAGCAGACAAATTATATTGCTAGAGGCAGGACTGATAGCAGTACAAGCAGACTTTGCACAACTGAAATCAGACATGTCATGTCTCACGTGTTCACCAGCTCGTCACGGATGAGACTAATGGTGGTAGCATGGTGGAGTGCCTGCCATGCCTCCAGGAACAACAGGTTCTTCTCCATTAGCACTAACTGTGATTGGTTGGGGTCTAAAAACCACAAACCAGCGAGAATTGAAGAGTAGGTCGGTCTGGACAAAAAAATAGTTTTCGAGCATTGGATAATTACATGGGGGCGGAGAGCAGCAGTAGCCGGCGCTTACAGGGACATGCTGAGCGTCATCCACACAATCGCGCGACAGCCGAGAGTAGCAGCGTCCGGCACCACCAGGTTGGCCAGCGCCATCGTGGAGACATGGTTGACCTGCCCAAACTGGAGCTCGGATTGGCCGCACCCATGGCAGTTCACCGTGGTTGCCGCCGCAGCTCGCCAGAATCCGAGGGAGGAGATGTGTGGGTGGCCTTCCGGGCGCGTCGTGCTGGCGCATCGGGTGGAACATGGGGGCGGCGGCAGAGCGATGGTGGGAGGGCAACAGGACGGATGGCGGATGAAGGTATGGGGCAGTGCGGCGGCACCCTAACCCTAACTTCCATCGCTAACCATGGGTCCTGCATGTTCGGATTGTACTTTCCTTCGGGAAGGGATTTTTTTTAGGTAAGGGAAGCGATGTATTGGGTGAACGCAGGGCACGGGGCGCGGGACGTTTCATTGGCAGAGTTTTCGTCCGCCCATGGGTCCTGCATGTTCGGATTGTATTTTCCTTCGGTAAGGGATTTCTTTTAGGTAAGGGAAGCTATGTATTGGGTGGACGCGAGGCACGGGGCGCGGGACGTTTCATTGGCAGAGTTTTCGTCCGCCCTTGAACATGTTTGCTTGTTTAATATTAGTATAGAAGATTCAGAAAATGGATGTGGAATGTCCTTTATGCACCTATATCAGTTTTGTAATCTCCCAATAATCAAACAGCAGACCAGAGAAACGTTTCGTGACTTCTGCTGCCGGCGGATCGTGTATATCTACATACTGTATATATGTATGCGAGCTACGTGAGGAGTTAGCCTCCAAGAAAACTAGAAAAGCATCGGTTGAGTGCTTGAGTCAGCTCTGCAGGTAGTTTCGCCGGAGAGTACACGGCGAGTCGGCATATTGGGCTTGTGCCCGGGGCTACGTACGTGGTTGCAGGTCGTCCCCCTAGCCCCTCTTCTACTCCCAGCTGTACCAGATATATGAGTTTAGGAACAGTGGTACTCCTTCCGTCGATCCGTAGAGAGAAGATTAGGCAGAGAAATAGCAAAACTATCATAGGGCATAAAGGTCATTCCACGTCCATTTGCTGAATTATAACAATTAATAATCCAGTAATACATGACTTCGGGAAAATGATCTAAAGGAAAAAGAAAAATGGGGCAAATGATCCAATCCTAACTAAGAGCAACTCTAGCAGACCCAGCATCCGGCGCGAACCCGCATGATTCCGGCGATTATACAGGCTCGGCCCATTATTCTGTCCAGACCAGAGCCTACATCGGTGTCCGGCCCGTAAAGATTTTTGCCGCGGCCCGCAAACGCTACCCCCGAGCCAGTATAACTGCGGGTTTGCGGGGCAGATGCGGGTCGAAACCCTATCCCCCTGCAGCCGCGTTTGCCCCCAATTCCCCACTGCGCCGCTCAATTTGTCGCCGCCGGCGAGCCTTCGACAGCCATGGACGACTTGGGGGATGAGGCGGAGCGCCGCCGCCATGCCAGATCCGACGGCGCGCAAGCGGGGGGCGCGTCGGTGGCTCAACCGCGGTACCCGGCCGTCGCCGGCTTTCGACCGTCGCGAGCTCGAGGACTTCGATCTCGAGCTCGCCCGTCGCTGCCACGCCTCCTCTGGCAACTAGTCCGCGGGGAGCTCATCCGGCAACTGGTCCGCGGGGTGCTCATCCGCGGGGGCATCAAGCTCGCGACTCGTTCCGGTGAAGAGGGAGCCGGAGGAGGCGGTGAAGAGGGAGCCGGAGGAGGCCGTGCCCGATGCACCACCGCGCCGAGGCGTCATCGGGCCCGAGGACTACCTCCCCCTAGGGCAGGAGGATCTCCTTGAGCGCGTCGTCCTCGAGCGGTCGGCGAGGGAGCAGGAGGAGATGGAAGAGCGCATCCGGCGCGAGCTTGAGTACGAGCGGATCTTCTTCGAGACGGGCGTCACGGCATCATAGGCGCACGTATCGAAGGAGGCTGACCTCTGCGTGATGAAGGCAGAGCAGGCAAAGCTCTACATCGACCTCGACTCCGACTCCGACTGATCGCCGCCGGTGGGCAGCTACCGCAGGAGCTCCGGTGAGCTCAATTTTGTTGTAGTGGTACGGTAGCGTAGGCCCTGTCTAACATCTCTGACCTTTAATATGTATGTATGTGGAGTGTACGAACTTCATGTGAAGAAGAACCATCCATGCGAGCGAGCTCTGGCGAGCTGCTGCTTAAATTTCTCGCGCGAAACAACTTTTTTAAATATTACGGGTTTGTTTGCAGTTTCTGTTCTGTTGCCGCATTTTTCAACCTGCATAAGCGCCCCCGTGCGATCTGCAAACACAGTTTACAGTTCGGCAAAATGCGGGGTCTGCTAGAGTTGCTCTAAAGCGGGGTAAATCATCAAGTCCCCAAATAAAGCGTGGCAAATGATCCAATCTCCCACCGCCGGCGCCCCACTCGTGCACCAACACAGCGCAACACTATGCCTCCGCGGCGCACATGCGCCCCGACCCACGCTGTTGCGTACAGTGACCGAGGCCACGGATCCATGGATCCCCGCGCCGGATCCGGGTTCTTCCCTCCTACATCATCCTCTTCTCACACGGATCGAGCGAGCTTGAGCCATGCCACCCCCGCCGTGGTCCTCCCTACCTCCCCTCCTTCCCTGCTACACCAGCAGGTCGCCCGTCACAGGATCTGCCTCCCCCTGTTTGCAGTTCCTTTGATTATTTTTTTGCAGCTTGCTGAATTTTGTTTTGCAGTACACGGAGATCTATGGCGTCGAGAACCAAGGTGTAGTGCAACACCAGTCGACGCAGCACGGCGGGCTCTGCTGCATCGTGGGCGAGATCCACCATGTCCTGCCGACGAGCTTCCCTCCACCCCTTGTAGTACGACCAATGACGGCATGCAGTGCGGCCAACGACGACTTGTGGTACGGCCAATGATGGCGTGCAGTGTCGCCACCAGCAGCACCTCAGGCGTGCGGGGCCGCGTCGGGACCCGCCACACCTTGCTCCTCTAGTCTGCCGGAGACGCGAAAGGAGCAGCTCGTCCGCCAACGGTCGCAACCTCCAACCTCCTCTCCTTCGAACTGGCTGACCCCCCTTCTCCACCTACTTTGTTTGCTTGCCGGTCAGCCGGTCTCCAACTTGCAGAGATGCGCATGACAGCTCTCTCTCTCTCCCTTTTGCAGTGCACATGGGCACCCTTCTTGCAGTGCATACGGGCGATGCTACGATAGACCTCCAAAAACTGGTGTGTAGTTCGGCATGGAGTGCCATGGGGTTTGGCTTTACGTGTCCGGCGCGTGTTATTCTCCCCTGCTATACTCCCTAGCCCTGAGCACAACGCAGTGTGCTCGCGATTTCTGTTCCACTAAGACGCAGTACAGTTCAGTGCTTAGTGTGGTTTCAGTGCTCAGCTTCCTCATGGCACCCGCAGGGTTCGGGTGCGGGTAATGCTTGCCCAAACCCTCACCCGTCCCATTTTTTTCTGCCCAAACCCGTACCCGTACCCGCACCCCGGGTATCATATCTTTCCCATACCCGTACCCGGCCGGGTGCGGGTAATACCCGCGGGTAACCCATACCCGTCTGGGTCACCTTTCAAATAAAATTTTACCATGTACTTTCAGCAATCAGCATGTACATACCACATTTCAGCATTTATATTAGTATATACCACATTTCAGCATGTATATTACAGCATCTGACCACACACATACATATATCAGCACATGTATTCCAGCATTTCAGCACATAAACATGTCAAGTTATAGCACTTGAACAATAGTTTCAGAATTTCAGCACATATGTCAAGTTTCAAAGCACTTGGAAATATTTCGACACGCATAGTCATTTCAACCACAAAGTTCGACACACAAATAAGTTCGTAGACCGCAAATAGGTTCAACACACAAATGGTAAATAGGTTCAACACACAAATAAGTTCAACATCTCAACACACAAATAGGTTCAACATCTGACATCTCCAACATGAAACCGAACGGTCCAGACCAAATTGACTTGCTTTCATCTTCTCTCCACTTCATGAGCCTTGACTAGCCTTGACATCTCAAAGCATCAATTCCTAGTATGGGACTTATAAATTGCAAGACATGAGAACTTGAGAGTAATGAGTACAAGCTATGTTTTGTTTGCAATTCTTATGTACTACTAAGATAACAAGAATAAAAGATAACATGAATACAAGCATTAACATCAAGCATTCACTAGATGGCAAGCATTAACAGCAAGCATCCAAAAATAGATGGCAAGCATTCATTAATATTCTTTCTTCTTGTATTCATTAACAGATCGGTTAATGTAATGAACACATTCAATCATTCAACAACAGATCAATTAACTATTCAACATACTCAAGCATGCATTAACAGATCGGCTAAATCTAATGAACACATTCAATCATTCAACAATAGATCTAATCAACACATTAAAAAAAAGGTGAAACTCTTCACCAAATTGGATGCTTTGCTGCTGGATTTGCTGCCCTTCTCGCTGCCGTTGCAGGTGTAGCACTGGCACCACCACTGCCACGACCACGACCACGCCCCACCTTGCAACCGGGAACAGTGGAGCTGCGCCCGGGAACCTGCCCTGTTGATGGTGGCTGAAGACGCACGGGCTTGGAGGTAGGAGAAGGCGTCGGCACACGAGACCCACTGCTGGTGCCTTCTTCAAATCCATCCCCGTCGACTGGAGTTGGATCCGCGCTGGAGTGAAGCACCTCCTCGGCGTCCTCCTGGCCGAGCGTCATGGCGGCTGGAGGTGCCAGGACGTGGAGGGAGATGGCGACAAGAGGAGCTGCAGGTCTCGCGTGGAGGTCGCGTCGAGGATAGGAGGTAGAGGGAGGAGAGGAGGAGAGGAGGGAGGTGGCCGATCGTGTCGCTGCATGCAGCGGCGGTGGCCGGCGGCGGCGACCTGTGGTTCCTCCTCTCTAGGGTTTGTGGCGAGAGAGACAGGGGGGGGGGGTTTCTGGAGTGACGGCGCGGGGGTGGGTTGGGGTCTCGGGGAGGGATTTGGGAATTGGGATCGAGGGGGAGTGGACTGATGGGCCTGGGCATTGGCCGTTGGGCCGCTGGCTGCCGCCTCGGCTGGGTTCAGTTAGGGTTTTGATGTTTTTAGTGACTGACATTTAGGGCCTACCTATCATAATGAATAAGCATACAGGTACACGGGTATGCGGGTATGGGTATTGCCGTCCCATACCCGTACCCGGCTTACCCGATGGGTATAGTTTTTGTCCCATTTATAAACCCATGGGTAATTTTTCTTCCCAAACCCTTACCTAATAGGGTTTTTACCCGCCGGGTTCGCGGGTAGCGGGTACCCATTGCCATCCACACCTCAGCTCATTCGTGAGGTTTGAGGGGGATTTCTCTTTTTCACAGATGATTTGTGTTGTTTTTTAGGCACATGTGTATGATTTTGTTTAAAAGCAGTTCGTTCAACATTGTGTGACGGTTTATTTTTCTCAACCATGTTGTTTGATTTCTTTGCCTCTGTAAACATCCTTATTTGAGTAGTTCACTCTACCTTTGCATTGCAGTAAAAAAGAAATAGCAAATAAAAAGTTATGAAGTCCACTAACTCTATCCTTGCGGTCCACTCCATCAATCTATGTGCGTATAGAAATAATAAGTATGAAAAAGACAACAAACACTCGTGTCGTTCACCTTCTCTAATTTACGTATGACAAAAAGAAATCATGTAGTTCGCTAGCCTGTTTAATGCAGTGGTGTATTCAGTCTGAAGCAGTGCATTCTTCTGTCTGATGAAGTACATGCGATGATTTGTGTCGCGAAAAATAGAGTGTTCGCATTTCGGTAATTTTAAAACTGTTCTTAAACCGTAAGGAATTAGAGAGAGTGTTCAACATGAAAAGGTTGCGTTTCATTGATATCTTTCCAACGGCATTCATTTGAATCATTTCGACCAGTGATTTGTTAAAATTCACGAAAAAAGCGCGTCATTGTCACTGGTAAATCGCCGCACTATTTTCAAAATTAATTTAAAACCATAAGAAATCTTGAAAATATTTGTACATATGAAAGTTGTGCCTCGTCCATAGCTTTCCAATGGCGTATCACACGCCTCGTTCGACAAATGGTTAAAAAATTGGAGCAAAAACAGTACCAAAAAGTTTGAAAAACAGAATTCTGTGATTTAGTAAATTTGAAACTGCTCTTAAACCGTAACGAATTAGAGAAAGTAATGCATATGAAAAAGTTGCGCCTTGACGTTATCTTTCTAGTGGTGTATCATTTGCTTTATTCTGATGATCGTTTAGAAAAACTCGCAAAAATACGCTCGCTGCCACTCATCATATGTCGCACCGTTTTTGAAACTACTCTTAAACAGCGATAAATCTCAAAAAAGTTTCTGCATGGCAAAGTTGCGCCTAATCCATAGCTTTTCAATGGTATATTAGACATCTCGTTAAGACAAACGGTCTAAAAACTGGAGCGAAAATAGTACCAAAAAAACTGTGTACAGTTTTTTGCGACAAGAAGTTCACTCGCCTCAGTACAGCAGTGCTCTTATTTCAAACAATGATGTACACTTGCTTTGAGCGTGCAGTTCGGAAGTGTTATGAGAGTAATTATTCTGCTAATATTAGCAGAATAGATTGGCTATATATATGTTCTGCTAACACCCTTAAGACCCTTATTTTGCTAACACCCCAACCCACCTCCCGCACGACCACGACCCCAATCCGACTCCACATTCTTCCGCCGGTACCACCCGCTACCCCCGTGGCCACGAAACGAACCACACGAAGGGATCCCATTTTCTTTAGAAAAAATGCCCGACGACCCTTCCACTCCACCCACTCCCTTATCCTCTCTACCTCCTTCCTCCCCTCCCGCAGCGATGCGCAGCACCCCGGCCCACCCTCTCGCAGCGTTGCTCAGCCACCACCCAATCCCGGCGACCTCCCGTCGCCTTCTACGAGCATTCCACCCGCCCAACCCCTTTCTCTCTTCCCCCGTCCTCCACCATCGCCCGACCTTCCCCACCTAGATCGGCACCTCCCCGCGCCGCCGCTCCGTCCCAGGCGTCTCACGCGGCTGCCGGCGCAAAACCAGGAGCAGATCCAGGCACACCGCCACCAAGAGCCCCGTGCGGCTGCCGGCATGGATCTGGCGGCGCCACCCCAAGGCGCCTCATGCAGCTGCCGGTGTGGATCCGGACGCGCTGCCCCCGGATGCCCCGCGCTGCTGCTGGCATGGATCCGCCCCAGCCACCCTGCGGTGGCCTCCCTGCATCCCCACCCCACCTGCGAGGTGCTTCTCGATGGGCGCCAAAAGCCGGGCCTTGCTCCGATCGCCGGGGTTGCAAGAGTCGCACCGCTGATCCTCCACGCTGACCTGATCCACCTCCACACCAACGACCCCCCCAGTGAGAGCAGCTCCTCTGACTGGGCTCCTGGCGCACGATTCACGACGCGTGGATGTTCAGTTCGCCGGGACTACCACAGCAGAGGCACGTTGTGAGTGGCCACCACCTCGCTGGGATCGCGGAGACGAAGCCGCCGACATTGACAACCCTCTTCCACCTTCCCTTCTCCCTTGTCGGGGCAGCACGAGCATGGCGGCGCAGTGCACTGCCACTCTGCATGCACGTGTGATCTTCAGACCGGGCATCACCCGTGGTTGCAGTTTGTAGTGGCGGCTACTTTCCATGATGAATTATTATTTTTGAATCATTTTGTAGTTCCGTTTGGCGGGCATGTTTCACGCAGTGCGTGGGCATGTTCTTTGCAGTGCGGCATGTGTGTTCATGCATTGCGTTGGCGAAGGAAACAACATATGTTTGTTTGACAAATTTTGTCCAGTGCGGCATGTGTTTCATTTTGTAAAGAGCATTCCACTTCCTTCGTGAGTCAAAATTACAAAAAAAAACTGCAAAAAAATATTTTTTTTGCTTTTTAGCCGTATCACATAGTGTAGACTCATTAAGAAATGGAAAAACAGATGTTAGGAAATGAAAAAACAAATAATGCAGCTCACTTCGCCTTCTTGAGCCATCCAAGACATGTTAATGAAAAATGCTAGGAAAACATCAAGAGGTAATGTGGTTCACTTTGAAGAGTGTTTGAGGTTCACTTGCGCTTTATATGAAGTGCAAACAATGTTAGGGAAACAAAAATGTAATGTGGTTCACTTTTTGATATTTTTGGGGTTCACTAACGCCTAATGTGAAGTGCAAAAAATGTAAGAGAGATGACAAAAACTCATGCGGTTTACTTTCGGTAGTGTCGTGGTTCACTTTGGGTACTGTCACGGTTCACTTACCCTCAATGTAAAATGCAAAAAAATATTATAGAAACGACAAAAATAATAATGTGGTTCACTTCTCAACAGTGTTGCGGTTCACTTACGCCCGATGTGAAGTCCGGTCCACTTCCTCGCCTGAGAAAATTTATGTCTAGATAAAAGAAATCATGCACTTCGCTTGACCGTGTGATGAAGTGCGGTTTTCAGTGTGAAGAACGGTTAAAAACTTAAAAATGTTTCCGCCACACGATTTTCAAAAATAACTTAAAACTGCGACACTTCCAAATAACTTAAAACTGTAAGTAATCTCAAAAACATTTCTACACATTAAAGTTGCGCCTCGTCCATAGCTTTCCATGAGCATATTACATGCGTCGCTCCGACAAAGGTTAAAAACTAGAGACAAAACAGTGCTGAAATTTATAAAAATTGAAAAAAAAATAGAATTCCATAATTTAGTAAATTTGAAGCTGCTCTTAAACCGTAATGAATTAGAAAAAGTAATATATATATATATATGAAAAAGTTGTGGGTCGACGATATATTTCCAATGGTGTATCATTTGCTTCATTCGTATGAGCGTTTTGAAAAAATCACAAAAAAATGCTCGCTGCTACTCGTCGTGTGCTGCACAGTTTTCAAAACTGCTCTAAAACCGCGAGCAATCTCTACAACATTCACTTATATCTATGTTTTCAAGTTGTCTTTTTTCTGCACTAAGTGAATGTGATCGTACCCTTACACCATCTGTGTTTATCTCTCCTACTCTCTCTAAATCTTCATATTCATTCTATTGACATGTGTCGATTGTCTTCATTGTGTTCTTGTCGGACGAAGATTTTGAGACCAACATTTAAATCGCATTTATTATTCTTATCCTTTATGTTGTCTGGAGAAGTCGGAACAACCGCCCGCCATACTAGCTATGCCGTGGGGTCGTGGCATAGTTGTTTAAACTGCGCATGCATGCCACGCGTCGCGCAGATCACACTTGTGAAGCCAATGACAGGTGGAAAGTCAACTAAGAAGGGGAGCAGGCAACGCAGAGAGAACACTGCACTGGATCTGCCTCTAGAACTCAATGATGTACAAGTCTGATCCAGAAGAAACGTATGGGGAGCACAAATCGCGCGCACAATGGATAAGCAGGTACTTGCCTGAGCAATGGTTTCACTACAATTTTGTAACCCAGAGTACGCTGCTAAGAACGTTGTGAGGCCACCATGGGCAGTGTCGGAATCGGGGCTCTACGGACCCAAACAAGGTTCGAACTTTGGGGTGTGTGCGAAGATCTAACCTAGCTTCAGCCTCAAGCTCATCACCTCATGCCTTGGCCTCGTCGAGTTCGTGCGAGCGGGGAAAAGGGGGACACAACAATTTACCCAGGTTCGGGCCTCCATGCGCTGTAAAACCCTACTCCTGCTTTGTGGTGGATTACCTCGCGAGGAGGATGAGGATGAACTAGTAAAGTGGGTGAGCTGCCTCGCGAGGGCTCAGAGGGAGAGAATGAATCGACCCCCTCTTCGGTGGAAACTAGCCTATCTTTATAGTGGCCCTAGTCCTGTTCCCTTATAGCTTAGGCGAGAAGGGATTCCACAACGACCAATTTGAAAGGGGACAAGAGGTACATCTTATCCTGACGAAAGGTGGTCTTCACCTGCAAAGCTCACAGCCATGGCGTAGTGGTGGGCTCGGCGATGACATCCATCCTGCCCGGGCTCGTGGTCTTGGTCTTGTTGCACCAGAATGGAAACCTTTGGGGGATTCCTTAGGAACCCACGTATGTCCTTACCTCCTTAGCACCAAAGAGGAAATCGTCCTCCTATGTGCCCGCTGGCGCCCACCTGGCCTTGGTCATCATGGCTCACGTCACTAGGCACCTTGTGAGGCGGGAGGCTTGCATAGAGATCTCCTCTCCTCGGGAGGAAGGCTTGGAGAGCTACCCCTCGGGAGGTCTTGGTGTCGTCCGCCTCGCGAGGCCGGGGGGGCCTCGCGAGGGTCTTGCTTGCAGGGTCTTGTACCTAGGCCATACCGGGCCGTCGATGGGGCCACGCGTTGGGCCGCAAGCAGGCAAGTCTGGGTACGCCCCATCCTAGAACGTCGATAGTAGCCCTCGGGCCCAAGGCGTGCTCGATCTGGCTTCAAAGCAAAGGCAAGGAGTGAATGGCGAAGCAACGTGGGCCCCAATCGCCTATAGGCCAGGCTCAACGCGTGGTGCATGATGGGGCGTGGACGCCTTCACTTCCCATGTCGTCTTGGCAACTGCCCAGACTGACAAAAGCTTGGCGTGCGCCTCAGGGTCACCATTGCTCCACCACGCTCCCGTCTTCTGCCCTTTCCTTCTCCAGCAAGCTCGCACCTTGCTTGTTGGATCCTGCGCCACCCCGGACTCATCACATCGCCATGGCCCACGGGAGGAAGAGGAGCAGAGCCGTGGATGCAGCGGACCGCCGAACGGGGTCAGAACCCGCCCTGGGCCGGTCCACCATGATCAATCTCGAGGGGTTGGAAAAGGTCTTACCCGTGATCGCGGCCGATTCCAATGAGTGGAAGGCGACGACGATCTAGCCTCCTTCCTTGCCCTCCACCGCATTGGAGGACACCACCGTCGCTCTTCACCTTCATGCCCTCTTCTGTGGTTTATTGCCTCCGTTTTCGGAATTCTTCAATGTCGTGTTGTCGCACTACTAGGTCCACGCACTGCACCTTGACCCTGAATCCATCACCCTCCTATCTGCTTTTGTGTTCTTGTGTGAGGCCATCGTGGGCATCGCTCCCTCTGTGGTGCTGCTCTGCCACTTCTTCTCCTTGCGGTTGACCGCAGGCAAGCAATGCTCCGGGTGCGTGTCGCTCCACGCAGTGAGCGAGACGGTGGGCGAGGGCATTAGCATGAAGATCCGCCTAAACGCGAAGGGCTTCCGGAGGCAGTGGGTGTATGTCGACGCATCCCAGTATAGCCTCCTGATCCAAACCCCGCCTTCCCTGGTGATGCTGAGCTCATGGTGGATCGGTGGACGCATGAGAGGCTCGTCGACCCAAGGCTCGCGTGGGTTACTGCGAGGCTGGCTGGCCTGAGGACTGCGGGCGTGAAGGTGGCGATGGTGGTGAGGGAGTTCGTCAGGCGGCGGATTACTCCACTCCAGCGTCATTCTCGCTCAATGGGGACCTTCACCGGCCGCGAAGACCCCATGAGGCTCCAGGAGGCCTCCCTGCCCCCTAGCACGCTGAACGGGATACTCCGCCTCCTGACCGGCAGGGAGTCGGCGCGCTTCCTGGTGCTGGACTCTCCCTATACAACCATACGAATGGGAGAAACTTCACGAGGGGGATGCCTCGCATCGATGAGTGGGGGCTGCCTGCCGAGGGCCATGAGGGTCCTCGAGACAACCCCTTTCTAGTGGTCCCAGCCCCCGAGGGCCTCAGGGGTGAGGCACCCTCGATGACGACTGATGGGAGCACCGAACCGTCTGTCCCGGGCCGCCCTGCCCCCGGGCCTCTGGACAGTGGAGGTGGTCCCCCGCTGATGTCTACTACGCAACCTTCTTCTTGTAGACGTTGTTGGGCCTCCAAGTGCAGAGGTTTGTAGGACAGCAACAAATTTCCCTCAAGTGGATGACCTAAGGTTTATCAATCCTTGGGAGGCGTAGGATGAAGATGGTCTCTCTAAAACAACAAAGCAACCAAATAACAAAGAGTCTCTTGTGTCCCCAACACACCCAATACAATGGTAAATTGTATAGGTGCACTAGTTCGGCGAAGAGATGGTGATACAAGTGCAATATGGATGGTAGATATAGGTTTTTGTAATCTGAAAATATAAAAACAGCAAGGTAACTAATGATAAAAGTAAGCGTAAACGGTATTGGAATGCTAGGAAACAAGGCCTAGGGTTCATACTTTCACTAGTGCAAATTCTCTCAACAATAATAACATAACTGGATCATATAACTATCCCTCAACATGCAACAAAGAGTCACTCCAAAGTCACTGATAGCGGAGAACGAACAAAGAGATTATGGTAGGGTATGAAACCACCTCAAAGTTATTCTTTCCAATCAATCCGTTGGGCTATTCCTATGTGTCACAAACAGCCCTAGAGTTCATACTAGAATAACACCTTAAGACACAAATCAACCAAAACCCTAATGTCACCTAGATACTCCAATGTCACCTCAAGTATCCGTGGGTATGATTATACGATATGCATCACACAATCTCAGATTCATTTATTCAACCAACACATAGAACCTCAAAGAGTGCCCCAAAGTTTATACCGGAGAGTCAAGACAAAAACATGTGCCAACCCCTATGCATAAGTTCATGGGCGGAACCCGCAAGTTGATCACAAAAACATACATCAAGTGAATCACGTGATATCCCATTGTCACCACAGATACGCACGGCAAGACATACATCAAGTGTTCTCAAATCATTAAAGACTCAATCCAATAAGATAACTTCAAGGGGGAAACTCAATCCATTACAAGAGAGTAGAGGGGGAGAAACATCATAAGATCCAACTATAATAGCAAAGCTCACGATACATCAAGACAGTATCACCTCAAGAACACGAGAGAGAGAGAGAGAGAGATCAAACACATAGCTACTGGTACATACCCTCAGCCCCGAGGGTGAACTACTCCCTCCTCGCCATGGAGAGCGCCGGTATGATGAAGATGGCCACGGTGAGGTTCCCCCCTCCGTGAGGTGCCTAACAGTGTCCCAGTGGTTTTGGTGGCTCTGAGAGGCTTTCGGCGGCGGAACTCCGGATCTATTCTGTTCTACGAAGTTTTTAGGGTATATGGAGATATATAGGCGGAAGAAGTACGTCGGTGGCAGGGGCACGCCCCCCACCCTCGTGGGCAGCCCGGGACTCCCCTGGTGCAACTCCGGTACTCCGTGGGCTTCTTTTGGTCCAAAAATAAGTTCTGTGGAGTTTCAGGTCAATTGGACTCCGTTCGATATTCCTTTTCTTTGAAACACTGAAATAGGCAAAAAACAGCAATTCTGGGTTGGGCCTCCGGTTAATAGGTTAGTCCCAAAAATAATATAAAAGTGGATAATAAAGCCCAATATTGTCCAAAACAGTAGATAATATAGCATGGAGCAATCAAAAATCATAGATACGTTGGAGACGTATCAAGCATCCCCAAGCATAATTCCTGCTCGTCCTCGAGTAGGTAAATGATAAAAAAATTGATGTGGAATGCTAGTTGGCATAATTTCATTGTAATTCTTCTTAATTGTGGTATGAATATTCAGATCCGAAAGATTCAAGATAAAAGTTCATGTTGACATAGAAATAATAATACTTCAAGCATACTAACTAAGCAATTATGTCCTCTCAAAATAACATGGCCAAAGAAAGTTCAACCCTACAAAATCATATAGTTTAGTCATGCTCCATTTTCGTCACACAAGAATGCTCTCATCATGCACAACCCGATGACAAGCCAAGCAATTGTTTCATACTTTAGTAATCTCAAACCTATAAACTTTCACGCAATATATGAGCGCGAGCCATGGACATAGCACTATGGTTGGAATAGAATATGATGATGGGGGTTATGTGGAGAAGACAAAAAAGGAGAAAGTCTCACATCAACGATGCTAATCAATGGGCTATGGAGATGTCCATCGATTGATGTTAATGCAAGGAGTAGGGATTGCCATGCAACGGATGCACTAGAGCTATAAATGTATAAAAGCTCAACAAAAGAAACTAAGTGGATGTGCATCCAACTTGCTTGCTCACGAAGACCTAGGGCACTTGAGGAGGCCCATCGTTGGAATATACAAGCCAAGTTCTATAATGAAAAGTTCCCACTAGTATATGAAAGTGACAAAACAAGAGACTCTCTAACATGAAGATTATGGTGCTACTTTGAAGCACAAGTGTGGCAAAGGATAGTAGCATTGTCCCTTCTCTCTTTTTCTCTCTTTTTTGGGCCTTCTCTTTTTTATGGCCTTTTTTTATTCCTCACTTGGGACAATGCTCTAGAAAATGATGATCATCACACTTCCATTTATTTACAACTCAATGATTACAACTCGATACTATAACAAAGTATGACTCTATATGAATGCCTCCGACGGTGTACCGGGATATGCAATGAACCAAGAGTGACATGTATGAAAGAATTAGGAACGGTGGGTTTGCCACAAATACTATGCCAACTACATGATCATGCTAAGGAATATGACAATGAATAATGTGTCATGATAAACAGAATGGTGGAAAGTTGCATGGCATTATATCTGGGAATGGCTATGGAAATGCCATAATAGGTAGGTATGGTGGCTGTTGTGAGGAAGATATAAGGAGGTTTATGTGTGAAAGAGCATATCATATCACGGGGTTTGGATGCACCGACGAAGTTTGCACCAACTCTCAATGTGAGAAAGGGCAATGCACGGTACCGAAGAGGCTAGCAATGATGGAAGGGTGAGAGTGCGTATAATCCATGGACTCAACATTAGTCATAAAAAACTCACATACTTATTGCAAAAATATACAAGTCATCAAAAACCAAGCACTACACGCATGCTCCTAGGGGGATAGATTGGTAGGAAAAGACCATCGCTCGTCCCCGACCGCCACTCATAAGGAGGACAATCAAAGAACACCTCATGTTTCAAATTTGTTACATAACGTTTACCATACGTGCATGCTACGTGACGTGCAAACTTCAACACAAGTATTTCTCAAATTCACAACTACTCAACTAGCACAACTTTAATATCACTACTTCCATATCTCAAAACAATCATCAAGCATTAAACTTCTCTTAGTATTCAACACACTCATAAGAAAGTTTTTACTAGTCTTGAATACCTAGCATATTATGATTATTTAAGCAAATTACCATGCTATTTAAGACTCTCAAAATAATATAAGTGAAGCATGAGATTTCATCTATTTCTTCAAAATAAAACTACCACCATGCTCTAAAAGATATAAGTGAAGCACTAGAGCAAACGACAAACTACTCCGGAAGATATAAGTGAAGATCAATGAGTAGTTGTATAATTATGTAACTATGTGAAGACTCTCTAAGATTTAAGAATTTCAGATCTTGGTATTTTATTCAAACAGCAAGCAAAACTAAAGAAAATAAAATGACGCTCCAAGCAAAACACATATCATGTGATGAATAAAAATATAGCTCCAAGTAAAGTTACCGATGAACGAAGACGAAAGAGGGGAAGCCTTCCGGGGCATCCCCAAGCTTAGACTCTTGGTTATCCTTGAATATTACCTTGAGGTGCCTTGGGAATCCCCAAGCTTAGGTTCTTGCCACTCCTTATTCCGTAGTCCATCGAATCATTACCCAAAACATGAAAACTTCACAACACAAAACTTAACAGAAAATCTCGTGAGCTCCGTTAGCGAAAGAAAACAAAACACCACTTCAAGATACTGTAATGAACTCATTCTTTATTTATATTGGTGTTAAACCTACTGTATTCCAACTTCTCTATGGTTTATAAACTATTTTACTAGCCATAGATTCATCAAAATAAGCAAGCAACACAATGAAAACAGAATCTGTCAAAAACAGAACAGTCTGTGGTAATCTGTATCAAATGCAAACTTATGGAACTCCAAAAATTCTAAAATAAATTGGTGGACCTGAGGAATTTGTCTAGTAATCATCTTCAAAATGAATCAACTAAATAACACTCTCCGGTAAAAAGTTGAAGCTAATATCGTGAGCGCTAAAGTTTCTGTTTTCTACAGCATGATCATAAAGACTTCACCCAAGTCTTCCCAAAGGTTCTCCTTGGCAAAAACACTAATTAAAACACAAAACCACATCTAAACAGAATCTAGATGGATTATTTATTTCTAAACAGAATCAAAAATCAAGAAACTAAAATAAAATTGGGTTGCCTCCCAACAAGCGCTATTGTTTAACGCCCCTAGCTAGGAATGATGATTTCAATGATGCTCGCATAAAAGATAAGAATTGAAACATAAAGAGAGAATCATGAAGAATATGACTAGCACATTTAAGTCTAACCCAATTACTATGCATAGGGATTTTGTGAGCAAACAACTTATGGGAACAATAATCAACTAGCATAGGAAGGCAAATCAAGCATAACTTCAAAACTTTAAGCACATAGAGAGGAAACTTGATATTATTGCAATTCCTACAAGCAAATGTTCCTCCCTCATAATAATTTTCAGTAGCATCATGAATAAATTCAACAATATAACCAGCACCTAAAGCATTCTTTTCATGATCTACTTGCATAGAAAATTTACTACTCTCCACATAAGCAAAATTCTTCTCATTCAGAATAGTGGGAGTACCATAAGAGACTTGAATACTATAAATTGTTTCCATATTAAAAGAGTAATGTTCAGAAAAAAGGGTAATCATAATAATGACAAGTTTTATAAATATAATCATCACTACTTTTATAGCATAAGTTTCATCACAATAATCATCATAAGTAGCAACTTTGTTCTTCTCATAATCGGTTGAAACCTCTTCCGAAATAGTGGATACATCACTAAATAAAGTCATGACTCTCCAAATCCACTTTCATAAATATTATAAGATTCAACATCCTCCAAAATAGTGGGATCACTACTTCCTAAAGTTGACACTCTTCCAAACCCACTTTAATCAATATAATCATCATAAGTAGAAGGCATGCTATCATCATAACAACTTTGCATATCAAAACTTGAGAGGCTGAAAATATCATCTTCATTAAACATAGCATCCCCAAGCTTGTGACAAACATTAATTGCAGTAAATATATTCTCAAATATGTCATCCTTATCAAACATAGCTTCCCCAAGCTTGGGCCTTTTCATATCATAAGCATAATCACTCTCATCATTAATAGTATGGATAGCACCAATAGTATAGCAATTATCATATTCTTCCAAGCAAGTGCCAAAAAGATTTTCAAGATCATAAGAAGTATCATTATCTTCCCAATCATAATCATCACAACAAGCAATAGGCATAACGAGATCATCATCAAGTGTATCATCTTCCACAATTATTTTTAATCATTTTCATGAGGCACAACAATAATAGGAGCAACATTATTTGGGAGAGATATCTTTTTAACTCTCTTCCTTTTTCTCTTATTCACCACATCATGTGTGGGTTCAATCCTCTTTTTGGAGCTCCTTATTAATGAGATTGGTTGAATAGAAGGCTCCTCCTCGTTACCTGATTCATCATAAGAAATAATAGTAGGATATTGGGAAGTCTCTTCCCTTTCATTAGTATTTTCTTCATCTTCTATTTCTTTTCTTTTCTTTATGTAATTGGCAATATAGAGATTTTCAATGCAATTCACCGCACAATACATATAAATCTTCTCTAGATCTTTTCTCAAGGTTATATTCTAGAATATGCTTAGTTTGACGTTTCAATTCTTCATAACCCAAAATCAAACTTAGTTCATTATAATGCACAAGGGAGATCAAGTCATCACAATTTTTGGACATGATTCGATCATGAAACAATTTGCATTTGATATTTAAATGACCATGTTCATTGCAAAGGTCACAAGTACGGCTAAGATATCTTAAATTTTCAGGACTAACATTTAGCCTTTCTTGCAACCCTTTAGTTTCTAAGTACTTATGCCTCTTGCAATATCTATCTTCCCTATTTGGTGTGTACTTGCAAACCCAATGCACTCCACAAAAATTGACATGTTTATAGGAGGCATTTTCATCATAACTAGTGCAATCATCATTAGTACCATGGATATTCAAGGAGTTCATACTAACAACATTGCAATCATGCTCATCATTCAAAGATTTAGTGCCAAATATTTTAATGCATTCTTCTTCTAACACTTTGGCACAATTTTCCTTTCCATCATACTCATGAAAGATATTAAAAAGATGAAGCGTATGAGACAAACTCAATTCCTTTTTTTATTTTTTTTATAACTAAACTAGTGCTAGAACAAGAAACAAAAAGATTCGATTGCAAGATCTAAAGATATACCTTCAAGCACTCACCTCCCCGGCAACGGCGTCAGAAAAGAGCTTAGTTGACGGGGTGTGAGTGTCGCTTACCTAGCCTCCCCGGCAACGGTGCCAGAAAAGAGCTTGATGTCTACTACGCAACCTTCTTCTTGTAGACGTTGTTGGGCCTCCAAGTGTAGAGGTTTGTAGGATAGCAGCAAATTTCCCTCAAGTGGATGACCTAAGGTTTATCAATCCGTGGGAGGCGTAGGATGAAGATGGTCTCTCTCAAGCAACCCTGCAACCAAATAACAAAGAGTCTCTTGTGTCCCCAACACACCCAATACAATGGTAAATTGTATAGGTGCACTAGTTCGGCGAAGATATGGTGATACAAGTGCAATATGGATGGTAGATATAGGTTTTTGTAATATGAAAATATAAAAACAGCAAGGTAACTAATGATAAAAGTGAGCGTAAACGGTATTGGAATGCTAGGAAACAAGGCCTAAGGTTCATACTTTCACTAGTGCAAATTCTCTCAACAATAATAACATAACTCGATCATATAACTATCCCTCAACATGCAACAAAGAGTCACTCCAAAGTCACTAATAGCGGAGAACGAACGAAGAGATTATGGTAGGGTTCGAAACCACCTCAAAGTTATTCTTTCCAATCAATCCGTTGGGCTATTCCTATAAGTGTCACAAACAACCCTAGAGTTCATACTAGAATAACACCTTAAGACACAAATCAACCAAAACCCTAATGTCACCTAGATACTCCAATGTCACCTCAAGTATCCGTGGGTATGATTATACGATATGCATCACACAATCTCAGATTCATTTATTCAACCAACACATAGAACCTCAAAGAGTGCCCCAAAGTTTATACCGGAGAGTCAAGACAAAAACATGTGCCAACCCCTATGCATAAGTTCATGGGCGGAACCCGCAAGTTGATCACCGAAACATACATCAAGTGAATCACGTGATATCCCATTGTCACCACAGATACGTACGGCAAGACATACATCAAGTGTTCTCAAATCATTAAAGACTCAATCCAATACGATAACGTCAAGGGGGAAACTCAATCCATTACAAGAGAGTAGAGGGGGAGAAACATCATAAGATCCAACTATAATAGCAAAGCTCGCGTTACATCAAGATCGTATCACCTCAAGAACACGAGAGAGAGAGAGAGAGAGAGAGAGATCAAACACATAGCTACTGGTACATACCCTCAGCCCCGAGGGTGAACTACTCCTTCCTCGTCATGGAGAGCGCCGGGATGATGAACATGGCCACCGGTGAGGGTTCCCCCCTCCGGCAGGGTGCCGAAACAGGGTCCCGAGAGATTTTTGGTGGCTACAGAGGCTTGCGGCGGCGGAACTCCGGATCTGTTCTGTTCTACGAAGTTTTTAGGGTATATGGAGATATATAGGCGGAAGAAGTACGTTAGTGGACCTCCGGGCTGTCCACGAGGCAGCGGGCGTGCCCTAGGGGGGTGGGCGCGCCCCCCACCCTCATGGGCAGCCCGAGACTCCCCTAGTGCAACTCCGGTACTCTATGGGCTTCTTCTGGTCCAAAAATAAGTTCCGTGGAGTTTCAGGTCAATTGGACTCCGTTTGATATTCCTTTTCTTTGAAACACTAAAATAGGCAAAAAACAGCAATTTTGGGCTGGGCCTCCGGTCAATAGGTTAGTTCCAAAATAATATAAAAGTGGATAATAAAGCCCAATATTGTCCAAAACAGTAGATAATATAGCATGAAGCAATCAAAAATTATAGATACGTTGGAGACGTATCACCCTCCTGGGAATGCGGCTATCGTCGCGAGCTCGCGGGGAGGCCGGGTGCCCCTCACGGCGCCAGTCTCCAGGGCCTGCATCCCTTCGAGGAGGAGAGGCCCGAGGGCGGCGTCGACTCGCCCCCGCGGACCTTGAAGACAAGGAAGTGGGTCACCGCCCGACGAGTAAGTCTTCTGCTTTCCCTGACCTCTGCTCATGAAGCCCTCCTGAGCCTTTATTTCTTAGTTCTCCGTCAGGCGAAGGGGCAAGGGTGCTCCCGTCGCCACTTCCGGAGCGTCGAAGTACCTAGCGGTTCCATGCCCCGCGGCCCCGGCGACCGAGCTTACACACACCGGAGAAGTCGCACCCCTCCCGAGGTGACCCCTGGCGGTCTGCGACCCCGGGGCCCCAGCGTCCTTTGACAGGGGCGGTGTCGGGCTTACATGGGTGGTGCCGATGTTTATCCCGCTATCCCCTGGCGGCATTTGGGTCTGCCATGAATGATGGGCAACCTTATATCCGGCTCGCGCAGGGCCGCGCCTCGGGCCAGGGAAGCGGGCGCCAGGCCGGTTGGCCCCGGATTCCTGCCCAGCACTGCCGGACTTTCCGAAGCCTCTGGCACGGCCGGGGGCGTGGAACAGGGTCCTGGATGAGTGTTGGAGCTCGTGGGAGGCCGCGGCGCTATCCGACACGGCCTTCTTCAGGACGCGAGGGGCGCGCTGGACCGGCTCGAGGCAGAGCTTGGCGATGTCGACTCGCACCTCGAGGCCGAGCATCAGCGCCTGCATGCGGGTGACGCCGGCTCGAAGTAGCTGTCAACTTTAGTCGCTCCAGCATGAAGCTGCTCGCTCGAAGGATGAGGGGTTCTCTGTTGCTTCCAAAGAAGCCCGCGACCACGCTTTCGAAGAGGCTGAGGCCGTGGACCGGCGGCACGAGGCCGCCGAAAAGCGCGAGCAAGAGCTCGTAGCCTCCGTTGCAGCCCTGGAGCAGCAAGCTCGGGAGTGCGAAGTCCTCGTGCCCGTTCCCACGGAAGGATTATTGAACCATGAAGTGGTGCTCCGTGCCCTAGGAGAGGCGTTGGAGCTGGTGGCGTCAGAGCAGGACTTGGAGCGCGATCGGTTGGAGGTGATGGAGCACCAAGTGATGACTGGCGAGGCCGCCCTGGCATCTCGGAAGGCGAAGGTTCAAGCGAAGATCGATGGAGGGATCGCGGGGGCCCGCCGATCCCTCGCCAAGGATTATCACAAGAAACTAAAGCTTCAGGAGACCCACTTCTGCACCCGGCGCGACGAACTGAAGGCCAAGATCGAAGGCCTCAAGAAGCAGCTGGCTGGGGTGGACAAGCGCCAAAAGGCTGCCCTCGACGCCCAAGCCCCAGCCGAGACCGAGCTGGCGTCCCTCTATCAGCAAGTGGATGTCGCTTCCCTAGTGGAGTGGGCGACAAATGAGGTGAATCGGGCTCGTGGTCTCACTACAAAAAAACACACTTCCGTGATGATACGTGTTTGTCACAGTAGGTCGCGTTTTTTGTCATGCATGTACATCCATGACAAATTTATGACATAATCAAGATAGTCATACCTGGCCGTCAGAGAAGTGTTCAATGACATTACCAAAATTATCATCACGGAAGTGTCCACTTCCATGACGATAAATCGCGCGTCATAGAAGTGCTTTCGTCAAGGGTGACCGACACGTGGCATCCACCGTAACGGAACGTCGTTAAGCTATCGGGTCGGGTTTTGGATCCGATGACCCGTTAATAGCCCCGACCAATGGGGATTTTCCACGTGTAAAATCAACATTGGCTGGAGGAGACACGTGTTAGGTCCGCGTTGGCACAGGTGTCACTCATCCAATGGGCGAGACGCACCTATGATATGTTGACACGTGGACCGACCCATCAAGTTTAAATGGGCCGGCCCAACTGAAGGCCCACAAGATTTTGCGGACAATAATGGGCCGGCCCAGCTAAAGGCCCATGAGATTTTGTGAACCATAATGGGCTGGCCCAGCTAAAGGCCAACAAGATTTTGCGGGCCATAATGGGCCAGCCCAGGTAAAGGCCCACAAGATTTTTGTGTGCCATAATGGGCTGGCCCAGGTAAAGGCCCACAAGATTCTCGCGGATCATAATGGGCCGGCCCAGCTAAAGGCCCACGAGATTTCGCCAACATTAATGGGCCGGCCCAGCTGTAGGCCCACAAGATTTTGAGGACCCTAGTAGGTCGGATGATGCGGAGCATCCTACAGACATCACCATGTCAAGAGTTCATTCGGCAAGTGACATGTGCGACATCTACTTCACATACACAAAGGTGAATCATCTCCTTTACGCGTGCTCGCTTGACCCCTTCGAGGATGGTATACTACTTGACACTCCACTCGTGTGCATGCATAGGTATTGTCGGAGCTTCACGGATGACGAGGAGGAGTGCAAGCGCCAAGGATCACATACACCATCCGCGAGGGAAGCGTGGAAGAGAAGGAAGAAGAAGCATGGACAATCTTCTGGAAAGCCCGGAACTTCCGGCCGCTGCCCGGAACTTCCGGCCACCGGGACCTCCGGCCATTCCGGAGCTTCCAGCCCGGCTGCACCGAAGCCGTCCAAGAGTGTGCCAACTCTCTGGATAGCCCGGACCCTGCCCGGACCTTCGCCCGGAACCTCCGGCGCCCGGACCTTCCGGCCGTCCCGGAACTTCGGCCCTGCTCTTGTGAGAGACTCGAGCCAAGGCCCATGTACCCATTCGCCCCTCACTTACCCCTTCGTGCCTACTACTATATATACTCATCCCCCTCCTCCATTCTAGGGTTAGCAAAGTAGTAGCTCATTAGAGATAGAGCACTGCTCATCCATATCAGATCTACTCCGCGAGAGAGACCGCGGCCCCTCTACGGAGAAGATCCCCCTTGGATTCAAGACCCCCTCTTGGGCGGCCCCCTCAAGACCTCCTCTCGGAGAAGAATCGGTTACCTCTTGTATCGTCCTTTGTTGACTTTGGATCATGTATCTCTCTTTTATGTTCTTGGATCTAGCGCATGTGTGATCTATTCTTGTTGGTTGAGTGTTTCTCTTGTTTTCCCCCGTGATTTCCCTCGTGTTCTTCCGCACGTTCTTCGTGTTCCTCGTAGGGATCCTCTCCAAACGTGAAAGATCGGTCGTACGGAGTTCCACTCCACATCATCTTGGTATCATGAGCCACGTTGATCACGATTTCGGAGCCTCCCCCGCCGTTTTCTAGCCTTCTTTTGCATGATTTTGTCCTAAATTCAAAAATCCCCACCAAAAATAGCCCCCAAATTTTTTTGTGATTTGTTGGTTTTGATGATGTTTTGTTTATTTTGATCCATGGATTCGTTGTGTTTCAAGTGGATCTAGCTTTCCCCCATCTTTTTCCCCCTTTCCATCCATGAAATCTCCCCAATTTTGACCTTGGAAATCGAGTTTTTCAGCCTCCGTTCTCAGATACGGAATTTAGGGTTCGTCCCGGAAGAAATTCCACGAACTCCGGAACTTCCGGACTCCCCCGGAACTTCCGTCCCCCGGAACTTCCGTCCTATCCCGGGAACTTCCGGGCTAAATAGAAAGTTTACCCAAAATCCCCCGGCTTCCCCGAGACTTTTTCCGCGACCCCCGGAACTTCCGGCCACCCCCGGAACTTCCGGAGAACGGAACTTCCGGCCATAGGCCCGGAACTTCCAGCCTAACCAGAAACTTTCCCCAAAATTTCAGCATCAGCCTTCTTCACCGTTTTCATCACAACTTTTCGCTCTGAACTCCGATTTGAGTGTTCTTTGGCTCGTTATGAAGCTATCGACGTGCCCGAGGTCCTCACCTTGGTTTCACCACCTTTTGACACCATCAAATTTTTGGTACTTTGGCATCTTTGCCTAGGGCTTCCACCACATCATCCGCAATACCACCATAGCCTTCCGTAACCTAACCCTTTTTGTTCCCCATAGCATTTGAGGTTGTTTGAGTAGTGATTCGAGTCTCCTAAGGTGTTTCGGCTACTTAGGGACGGTTGCTTCCTCATCAACCACCACCACCACTTCTGCATAGGCTTACCCACCATACACTTCCGCCACCCCAACTTAACCCAATTTTGTTGTGTTGAGAGTTGTGTCTCCTAAGGTGTTTCGACTACTTAGGGACGTGCTTTCAACTTTGACTTCGTGTATAGCCCATCATACGTTTCCACCACCATAACCTGGTCAACTTCGGCTACTCGGGTTTCCACCAATACTTCCGCAACCACCACCGCATTCCCGCTACCACCATTTGACTTTTGTCCTTGAGATTTTGAGTTGTGGTTTTTCCGTTTCCTAAGGTGTTTCGGCTACTTAGGGACGAGTCTCCATCATCTTGGTATCTACATCAAGAACACCGCCACTCATCATCGCCATTGACGGTAACCTCTATATCATCTTGTTATAGTGGTATCCCTCCATTGTAAATACCCTTGCCATTGCATTGTTAACCCCTAGCCCATTGGGTCACTTGCCTATCGAGACTAGCCATTGAGTACTGCCAGCAATGTTACTTGTGCACATTAGTGATCATACTTCCCATTGCATACATACCATATCATATTGGTACCATCATATCATCCCTTGTGTCACAAGATTGTTCCCGCATATACACAATTGCTATCTTGGTTTGTGCATTTCGCATTGTGTCCATATCAAAAAAAAGAATAAGCTTTTAAGCAAAAAAAAAGAGAGCAAAGAAGCTTGTAAGCAAGTGCCATAGCATCATACCACATTGCATATAAGATTGTCATATCCGATCATCTTGGATCATACACCGGGAACCATACATAATAGCATACTTGGGATAGAAGTTTATCCATTTTGCATCTTATAGGTTGTGCACAAGTGTCATATCCGCCTATTGAGCAATCGTGCTAGCGTCTCTCTTGAGTTGTGCAGCACGAGCGTTTTGGTGGATTCCACATTTTGAGCTCATTCCTTGGTTGCACGGCCCCATTTATCTATCCATGTGTGCGTTTCCGTGTGCCATCCATTGCTATTGGTCTACTTGTTTAACTTGTGAATTTGTGAATCTCTTTCAACATTATTGACTCTTGCTAACATTTTTGTGCCATTATCCTCACCAAGCTACTCCATAAGCTTTACTTGATAGGTGTGAGTGAACAAGTCCGGTACCAATTCCACTATTCTTTCATCTCACATTGAGTGAAACGGGATACATCCTCAACTTTGGGAAAAGGTAACTTGGTATTGTTTATCTCATTTCCTACTCACCTCTACTCGAGTCTTGTGATGGATAGGCAAGGCATTTCACCTTTGGTCTACAACAACAACGACGAGTTCGATGCCACGAACAACTCCAATGATGCCAAGATGAAAGCTCAAATGGAGGAGATCAAAGCCCTCATAAAGACCTACAAGCGACCTTCCTCACCTTCGATAAGACGCTCAAGAGCACATGCTTCCGAGCTACCATCTCCGGCAAGATCACATCGTCATCGAAACCATCACCAACAAGAACGTGAAGGTCAAGAGATCAACACCAACAACCGCTCAACGACTTCACCATCGCCCTTGGCATCTTCGCCAAGCGACTTCAAGGAATCTTCGCCTACGGACATACGGCATCTTCGCCAACATGCACCTCAAGACTACGCTCAAGAGAAGCTCCCCAAGCTCAAGTCCGCGACTTCCACGAGCTACTACCTCGACACCGACCACGTGATTCCTTTCTATGGGACTCAAGAACCCGAGGAGTATCTCGAGTGGGAGCGTTTGATGGACGACTGCCTCAAGCTACATCAAGTTCCTCCCGAAGATCAAGTGAAGTGCGCCACAAGAAACTTCCACGACTACGCGTCAACATGGTGGCTTCACACACCTTCGGAAAGCTACGACATGAGTTTTCCCAAGACGAAGAGAGCTTTGGTGAGAGTTTGTGCCTCCAATCTACACGGAACAACTTCTACGCCAATTGGAGAACACCATCCAAGGATCCAAGTCCATCGACGAGTACTTCAAGGAGATGAAGCATGCCTTGCGATGAGCCGGCGTGGACGACCCCATTTCGATGAAGTTCCACTTCATGATGGGATTGAACAATGACATCTCCAAGACTATCTTCCTCAAGAACTACAAGTCCCTCGATGACTACTACATTGGTGCTCTCAAGGCGGAACAAGAACTCATGAAGGCCAATGCTTCTCCACCTCAAGCACACTTCTCGAAGACCAAGCTCAAAGACGACGAGCATGAGGCTAGTACCACCATTATGTCCAAGCCCGATGAGCTCCAATACGATGCTCCCAAGTTCGACTTCACCGCCATCCCTCTTTGTGGCATTGATGATGCCGAGTCCTCCACGACTCTTTTTCAAGACGGTGCGGCGGCAGTGCGACTACGGAGACCTTCAAGGACCAAGCTTTGGAGGCGTGTGACATGGTGACGAGCAAGGATGATGCTTCCATCTTAGGAGGCGAGAGTGATGATGTGCCATCTTCGGCCTTCATCCATGGTGACGGCGATGAGATGGTTGAGTATTTCACTTCGACCACGGCGACGTATGATGACTTGAGTGACTTTAGCCACCATATTGAGAGTGAGAGTGACTTCACCACTAGCCACATATATGATGTGCTGCCACAATTCCCATGTGAGGAGAGCCACAACCCCCACCACTTGAGTGAGATGAGTGACTCCACCATACGTGAGATTGAGTGCACCTATTTTGAGGAAGTGAGTGAACCACCACATAGAGAGAGTGTGATAGTTGATAGGGCATGTGAGGCCACTTCGATTTCTAATGACTTAACCTCTACCTCTATTGTGTCTTCTCATTTGGTGCTAGGTCCCATATATGATGACGCGCCGATACTCGATGACTTCGTCCTCCCTTTGGACAAGACGATGGCCATGGTGGAATATGATGCACCCCGCACATGGTTCCATCAAGATGAAGATGACCACCATTTGGTCTTTCCCACCTCACCTACACCACTTGATTGGAATGAAAAAGGTAACATAGGTGAAGGTGATGCTATTGTCCCACTAGTGGACATTGTTGACATTGATTTCTTGCATGATGTTGATCAACCTATCTCCATGCTTCATGCTAGTGCGACTTCCTCATGTGATGATTTCTTGCCCATTTATGATGAATATGATGATTCTCATGTGGAGTCTATTAGTTGTGATGCCATGTTACATAGGATTTCTTGTGACAATTATTTAGGTCACATCATGTTTGACAATCCGCTTGACTTGTCATATGCTATGCATGAGATCAACCACATGTCATATTTGCAATCTCATCGTAGTGACTATGCATATGCCATTAAAATTAACCCAATTTGCACATATGGCATAGATGACAAGCCCATGGTTATTGGCATTTGTTTCTCTTGTGATGATATTGATATGCTCCCTTTGCATCATTTATCTCATATGCCATGCCATGACCACCTAGCTTCAGATATGCATTGTTTTGGATGTTGTCTATTTTCTCCATATGATGTTTCCAATATTTCTCATAAGGAGACCCCCATAGTTTCCTCATACATTTTAGGAGATTTTGATCCATCCTATCCATTGCATGATCCCAATACTTGTGTGCATAATATGTTTCCCATGAATGAAAATGCTATTGATGTGCCATATAATTGTATGCTCAATTTTCATCCCCATCGTGTTATACATAACAACTATTCTTTCATGATGGATGACATGTTCTTATACCATGCATCAAATTTCTTCGACCATTGCTTATCTTGTGCTAAATCACACGTGCACATACACATCATGATGGATGATGTGTACATTTACCACGCACACATTTTTTTCGGTTTGTGTCTCTTTTGTGTAGGTACGCATGAACATTTGTCAACCTCACAATCACATGAGTTGACAAAACGAGATCTAGAGAGCAATGATGACTTGGGATACCATGGATTGCCTTTCCCACCGCTCTCTTCACGCGAAGACTTCGAGCATTTCTTCTACATGACCCTCACATGGTTATGGGTTATTGTCAATTACATATTCTATGCCCATCTTGCCATGTTCACTTTGCATGATATGCTCATTACTATGCCTTTGCCATGTATTTGTGTCCCATGCTTTGCATTACACATGATGATTGATTCTCATACTTGTATGTGTATTTGCAAGCTTGGTGGAGATATTGCTTGTTCTTGCCATGTTTACTTTGTGCCCAATGCTTATGATCATGCTTTGATCTTACTTTGTGTTCGTGCTTGCGATATGTCATGTGCATTGCCTATGCCCATTAATTGCTCACATGACATGATTGCCATGATTTCCTCTAGTGTGTTGCATCTTCGCTCCACTAGTTTGCACGACTTGATTACTATGATTTCTTATCTTGTTGCATCACCGATGATTCATACTTGCTCACTTCATGCGGTTGATGACAACCATATACATGATTTGCACATGATTGTTATTGCTTCTTGTCATATCTCTCCATATGTTGCCTCCCTCATGCTAAATGATTTGCCATGTATTGAGCGCTACTATGCCTTTAGTCTTGATAATGAGTTTGCCCCCATAGCATTCTCACATATATTTGGAGATTTTGACATAGTTCTTGTGAAGCATGCTTGTCTTCCTTCTTTGTACCATATACCTAGTGTCCTGAATATAGCCATTGTTGCATCTTATTATTCATGCACTTGTGCTTCTAATGGTTATGTGCAAGAGAAGAGAACCATCATGATGGATGATGTGTTTATCTACCATGTGCATACGTTCTTTTTTTTGTTGTGTGCATGTGTAGGATACTTGGACTACGTGTCGACTTCCACTTCACGTGAGTTGACCATTCGAGTTCTTGAGAGCGAGCCTCATACATTCTACCATGAATCGCTTCTACACCGCTTTTGCTTGTGTTTTGGCATTGTGAAGGACGCACAAGGACATGCTTTCAAGGTGATATCCTTCTCTTTTGAGAACCCCCAAACCATGATCATGGATATTATGGATCATACTACTTGTGTTCCTTACCCCATGAGACTTATTGTTCATCTTGGACCACTTGATTGCACACATGTTAGAGATCTTGCTTCGACTTGTCATTTTCACCATTCCATGCATCATGATATATATGCCTTGTGTTGCATCCAATTCTTGGATTACTTGTTCCTCTCACATGTTTGGTTGCAACAATGTCATCACTTCACATATGCCATGTCCCATTGATTGCTACATGCTTGTATTGATTGCCTCACACATGAAAAACAATTGCTCGTTCTATTGTGTTGAGTGCCATACTATCTTCACTACACCCTATGCATGTTATGCTTGGATTGTCTTGCACTTGACCCATGTGTTTAGACACTTCATTTTACTTGGTGTTGTGAATGATTCCTATGCCTACCATCGACCATTTGTCGAGCGCTTTATGCACGATCGCTATGACCGTGAGGTTGATGCTTCTTCTCTTGTTACACATATTTGCATCACTACCTCACATTCATATGCTTGTTTCCATGATGTCCTTCTTTGTGCTCATTTTATGTGCTTACATGCCATGTCACAATCCGTTGTCACACCATATGCTATGCTTGATGAAAACACTTGTTGGATGAATCACCTCCTGAATGCTTGGTTTTGCACTAACGCTAACCGCATTTGTTTTTCCAAGTATTTGTTCTCCTTGCTCCTTTTGAAGGAATCACGAGACGGTGCGACATTGGAGAGTGCCCATTTCAAGCTTCAAGATGATGAGAACTTGGTGATCGACCACTACTACACGACATCGCCATCTCTTTCCCATGGTGATTTGGATTTCGATCTGAGGTCGGATCTTTCCCAAGGATGAGGGGATGATGCAGAGCATCCTACGGACATCACCATGTCAAGAGTTCATTCGGCAAGTGACACGTGCGACATCTACTTCACATACACAAAGGTGAATCATCTCCTTTACGCGTGCTCGCTTGACCCCTTCGAGGATGGTATACTACTTGACACTCCACTCGTGTGCATGCATAGGTATTGACGGAGCTTCACGGATGAGGAGGAGGAGTGCAAGCACCAAGGATCACATACACCATCCGCGAGGGAAGCGTGGAAGAGAAGGAAGAAGAAGCGTGGACAATCTTCTGGAAAGCCATGCTGCACCGAAGCTGTCCAAGAGTGTGCCAACTCTCTGGATAGCCCGGACCCTGCCCGGACCTTCGCCCGGAACCTCCGGCGCCCGGACCTTCCGGCTGTTCCCGGAACTTCTGGCCCTGCTTGCGCACAGAGACTCGAGCCAAGGCCCATGTACCCATTCGCCCCTCACTTACCCCTTCGTGCCTACTACTATATATACTCATCCCCCTCCTCCATTCTAGGGTTAGCAAAGTAGTAGCTCATTAGAGATAGAAACCTTTGCTCATCCATATCAGATCTACTCCATGAGAGACCGCGGCCCTCTCTGGAGAAGATCCCCTTGGATTCAAGACCCCTCTTGGGCGGCCCCTCAAGACCTCCTCTCGGAGAAGAATCGGTTACCTCTTGTATCGTCCTTTGTTGACTTTGGATCATGTATCTCTCTTTTGTGTTCTTGGATCTAGCGCATGTGTGATCTATTCTTGTTGGTTGAGTGCTTCTCTTGTTTTCCCTCGTGATTTCCCTCGTGTTCTTCCGCGCGTTCTTCATGTTCCTCGTAGGGATCCTCTTCAAACATGAAAGATCGGCCGTACGGAGTTCCACTCCACATCACCGGCCCATTAACTGGCTGCCATGTTTTGGGCCAAATGTCGGCCCATATTTGATCCGGTCCATTAATGGCCTGCCACGCTCCGGGCCTAATAGTGGCCCATATGAGATCCGACCCGTTAAAAGCGTACCACATTCTGGGCCAAATTACGGCCCAGATCAGGTCCGACCCTTTAAAAGGCTTTGGGCTCAATTATGGCCCATATCAGATTCGGCCCGTCAACTGGACACTATGCTTTTGGGCCCACTTGCTAAAGGCCCACTTAGTAATTCGGCCTGATATTAGTTTTGGCATGTTAAGGGCCCGTTTAACATTTCGGCCCTATATTAATTTCGGCCTATTAAAAGCCCGTCATATAGTTGGGCCTAACTACGGCCCGGTTTGCATCCGGCCTGCTCGCAGCCGATATCTGATTGGGCCAAACAAGGACCGAGACAATTTTGGCCTGTTAAAAGCCCTTGATTTGATTCGCACAATCATGGGCCGGGGTTCATTTCAGGCAGCTGCCGGCCCGTGAGCTGTTCGGCACGTTTCAGGCCCAACCTACATCGTGATTGCATGACGGCCCGATTATGTACCGTAATTTTGTGGTTTGGCCGGTTTACTGCGAAGACAGGATATATATACAGTAAAATAACTGCAGCATAGTGAATAAGAAAAAACCTAGACTATACAATAAAGAAATTATGGCATATTACATCCACTGGGCATCAAAGTTCTCCACAATGATAATAAAGCACAAGCAGACAACAGATTACATACACTGGGCATCAAAGATCGCCACCAGTGCAAATAAACACGCCGACAAAATAATATACAAAACCGACAGCACTTCAATAGAGTTCAAGAAAGGTTAGCCTGCTCGGGAGCTGCAGCGCAAGCGGTGAGCAAGATGATGAGGCGCACTTGTTCAACACTTATATCTTCCTCACTCGAAAGATAAACAAGCGAGACGGATGACAGGGTTTTGCACATAAAAGTATCAGTCTTGACAATTCATCACATTTCTTCTTGTGAATAAAGTGACACATTTTAAAATTGCATTAACACAATATGGTATTGTTCAGGTCAAGACATGGCAGGAAATGACATTGTGAAGGAGTTGGCATCTTCACAACGCCACTGGATTACAGATCAAGAACTCATAAGTATCAATGGTTAGTGTGCTATCAATTTATACCATTTCAGATTGGCAAATAAAGAGACGGTTTAAATAATAGTAGACTGATATGACATTGTTCATAGTTAATACATTGCAGAATATGACATTGTCTTTGTAGTGGGTAGGTTCACCACACCACTGGATTACGGATGAAGAACAGAAGCATACATGCAGTGCAAAAGAAGATCACCTGCTCTGTATAGTTTGATTTACATGGTATGAAGAAGGAACTTGGTTGTACAACAAAAAACTTAAATTGAGAAAGGACAAACTTTTGTTTATGAACTACATAATAAACTTTAAACAAGCAATTTGATGCAAACACCAAAAATAAACAGTTGTTGCAGTCATGCCTAACCAAATATATACAACAAAGTCTGAAGGCTTGAGATGGACAAACTTACATTATTGGTGAAGACAGGCTCTATAAAGGCCTTGTCCATCTTGATGGGGCAATTCAAGAAGTTTACCACATAATCTTCTTGAAAAGCATTGCCTTTATTCTACATTTTGTTAAGAGTAAATATAGATGTGATAATATACGAAAAAATGGAGAATATTTAAGATAAGATGAAGAGTGATGCTACATAACAAAGTAGCTATAAATGTAAGTGCAGCGATACAGGCAAAAGGTACAGCCAAGAGCAATGCACATCTAAACTTCTTCAGAACCAACCTTATGGTAAGAGTAAATATAGATCGATGTGTAGAAAATGGAGGGCAAAGGAAAATAAGCTGCAGAGTGATGGTACATGAACAACTACTGTCATTATAAGTACATCGATAAAGGACATCATGTACTTACAAGAACAATGCGAGCTAAAAAACATTGGCATTGGATATATTCTACACTAATGTAACCATTCATACATATCAGATAATTTGGAGCGAACAATTGATAAGCAAGCTATCATGCATATTGCTGTCACATAATGAACCAGGTATGTATGCAAGTACAGTGATACAGGACAACAGGTACTAACAAGAGCAAAGAAGCGGGCAGCATATTTGTGATATCATGTCGTTCTTGTCAAACCGGAATACTTCTTCGAGCGGATTTCCTGCAAAAAAGATCCATAAGGCACATGCGGAAAAGTAGAAGTTCAAATTGTCATGTGACTTCATAGGCGATTACCTCATCACAGGAGCAGAGACGATTGCATAACAAGGTTTTTCCATTCAATGTCTTCTAAATTTAGCACAAGAGACTTCACCGAAAATTCGTCTATAGACTTGCCATCAAAGTGTGATTTCCTCAGGTAACACCGATACTGCTGCAATGCTTCCTTGAAAAGCACAATCAAGCTTTGCTCATCATGACTATCCAGATTGACCCTCGCCTAGTTACAACAATGTAATGTAAATCATTGATGTGTTCAATCAGCAGAAAACGGGAAGATAATAACCATGAATAATAGCACTTACACGTAAGTTGGACAGGAAGATGTGAAAATGGTGTTTGTCTTCACAATAATCTTCCCATGATGGGAATATATGCACGTAGTCCCTAACAACATTGAAAGCATTGTCTTTTAAGCGGGAATAAATGGGGTTCCAATCAGAGGAATTGGCCGTCTCTGCAGTTGGGATAGGTCTTGACGGTGGACTTCTTTGTACTTTTTCTTTGGAGTGGGATTTTCTATGGTACATTTGGTGCTATGGCAAATGAAATCGGTATACCTTTTGCTGGAGTGCAGGTCCTGTGTGGTGGGGCTAGTGGTGTGGCCAGTGAAGTATGGGTACAGTCTGCTGGAGTCGGTCCTACGTTTTGTGTCACAGCCAATATAAGTGGGGTGTTGTCTGATTTCTCCGGCACCACCACGTTTTTGAAGGACTTTGCTGGTGCTCCTTCAGGTTCGGCAATCACCCTCTTCCTTTTTGATGTCTGATGCACAAGAACAACATTTGAGTGAAAAAACATGGTATGATGGCATCTCGACATATATGATGAGTAAACTAAGCAGATGGCGGTGCAACAAAGTAGAAGAAATGCAAGACAACATATTCAAGATACCCGCAATCAATAAAACATTGCCAAATTAGAACATGCACCTTGATGGGTGAACAGGACAGGCCATCTGCCTTTGACTCCTCGAGGTTAGAATAGTCATTAGGATCATATTCTGAACAAGAATCAACAGGTGGGGAGCGTATGAGTTGCATTGCATCCAGAATGGCACTCAATGCCTTGGTGCCAATTTTGTAAGTCATTGCAGTGTTTAGCTTCAGGAGTGGACTACTGCTAGTGCGACACAAAGTAGCTACACAGATCATAGTGTAGATATAACAGGAAAACCTAAAGCATCAGAGTAAAATCAGCAAAGTGGAACTTGCTTTGGAATATATGTGCTAGTATTGATGCAGACGGCTAGAAAGGCTTCGGATACTAGCTCTCTTCAAGTGAAGGTGCGATACTGTTAATATCAGTGTAACTTTCAAAGGCGACACAACTCCCCGCATTTCCTTGCTATTCTTATAGGATTCAAGTGGGTAGGCCACTACAAATCCTATTCCTATGTTTACAAGATCCTACGAATCAAAGAGGCTCAAAGTGTCCATCACAACCGACCGTATAGACCTCTACCTTTGCAAATGTCCCTGCTCATCTTCAGTACAAGGAACATACTGTACTACTATCATACTCCCTCTGTTCCAAAATATAAGTCTTGGTAGAGATTTCCACTATGGGTCACATACAGATGTATCCAGATACATTTTAGAGTGTAGATTCACTCATTTTGCTCCATATGTAGTCCATGGTGGAATCTATACAAAGACTTGTATTTAAAACGGAGAGAGTAAATATTAAAGAAGAAACGGAAGAGGAACATGGTAAAGAAGAGCAAGCAGATTTTGGATAATAAAATGTTGGTTGCTTGGTGCCCACATGATGAACGAGGCGCATTAAGAATGCAACTCCCAGCTGTCTCTCGACCATTTCAGGCGGTTGGATGAAGATCCTACGTCTCCTAACCCTTCTTCTTCCTCGTCTCTGATTCTTCCCATACAGAACACCGCACGGGCCGCCGGTCGGACCACCGGCCCCCACCGCCTGTGTTCCTCCGCCACCCCCACCCCCCACCCCCGCCCCAACCCCCACCCGCGTCGAGTTTTCTTCGTTCGGCGAGGCCCCACAACCACCCGAGCCCCTTCGATCGCACCGGCGAACTCCGGCGAGCTCTGAAAAATCGACTGACCCAATTTTGAAATTTAGTCTAATGTGATTTAACTAGTGTGGACTATAAAAGGGGAAAACCACAAGCATTGGGAGTATAGTGTTGAGCGTGCCATGGCGGATCTGAAGGTGCAAACCGGACAAAGGCAACTTCGCAACCAAGACAAGAAATCAGAGTAAAGCAGTGGCGATCTATTTTCTTGCTGCGATAAATAAGTTGAGCAGAATCTGAAAGAGTAACGCCTACATTGCGGCGCTGTACGCATCTGCTGAGAATTTGACGGTGTTGCGGTAGCGATGGCTGTCGGCGGCGTGGAAGCAGATCTAGGAGGGTAGACGGTGGCGGCAGGGCGCGGTGGACGAGACGGTCGTAGGAGCGGCGCCGGCAAGGTGGACGAGAGAGGTCGATCTCTTGTAATGGACGGCGGTGTCGGGGTATTAGCTCCGGCATGGTGGAGGAGGACGACAGTGGATGGGGTGGCGGATGGCGGCGGATGGAGGAGGGTGGGGTGGAGAGGGTGTTTTGGCGCCCACGGAGTACGGATGGGTAAAAGGGAGGTGGAGAGGAAGGGGGGAACCATGTATTCAGGGCGCGCTTGTCTCAAATGCGAGGAAATTTACAAACTTAGCCCCCGTTTCAAATTTCTACTACATCACAACAACATTAGTCGGTTAGGGATAGGACGGTAATCTCGCATACACCGAATATTTTCCGACTAGAGTTTGTTTTTGGCGCCCACCATGTACGAATATGAATCAGGGAGGGAGTCAATTTCGGACGATGACACACTCTGTTTTGGCGCCCACCGTGTATGAATCCGGGTGAGAGGCGGTTACGTCACGTTTGGGTGAAATTACAAACCTACCCCTATCGAAACCTATAGAAATCCAGCCGATCGGTATTGCGTGGCAGGGATAGGCAGTAGTGATTTCCATCTCACAGATTTTGGTTTCGGGCGGTTACTGCGACTTTCCCCGCTTCGTTCAAATTTTGCAGAGTGCATGTTTACCATGCCAACTCAATTCGAATCATGTTTGTATTCTATTTTTTTCAGGCGGGGTCCATTTTCAATTGGAATTACATTCTATATACATCATTTTTTTATATATACTTTCAAAAGCACAACAAAGAATTCTGCTCCTTTATATGTATAATATGATTTACAAATACAACGATCTCGAAATCTTAAGGTTAAATTCGAAATTTTTTAACGAAATTATGTTCTACTAAAATGTATGGATCAGTAATATCTACATATTAAATAACATAGATGTGCGTGAATTCATATGAGTATGCATGTTTGGTAGATCAATTTTGGTTCGAGTATGGATTACATGTATCATCATCTCAATTCAAATATTTGAATCCTTTTTGTTCACTCCTTTCACGCCCATCCCTCTCGCATGCATGCTCCTTCAGGTAGCTATCACTCTCTTTTCTCCAGCTCACTCAAGACGCTCACTTCATGTTTCTCCTATCCTCGCAAACATGGTCTCTCGACGTCTCCCTTGAGAAGTGTCACACTCTCCCTATCATTATACATTACACAGTTTTCATTATCTCTCACGTCTCTCTGTTCTCTGGTATCACTCGATTACCTAAGCTTTCTTTTCACTGCCACACACAGTCTCCACTCGTCTTTCACTTTGTCTTTCTCTCTATGGGATTCTCTCACACACCCTATATGTCTCTACATATGACTCATACCACTAAAATTACTCTCTCTCTCTCCTGTAGACACAACATTTGTTGCGGTCTCTTTTAAATCTCCATCCTGCATCGACATTATTCATTTGTTTACCAATTAGACAACCCTGACTACCGTCTCCTCTCTCTCTCTCTCGCAGACACACACACACAACTCCTGCTTCCACTCCCCTTCCCGACTACCGTCTCTCTCTCTCTCACACAAAACTCTCGCTTTCGCACCGCGACTCGTATTTCTCTCACAAACATTTATCGACTAGCTAGCCTCTAGATAGGTTTATACACCTGCACACTCGTGCTTCCACCATCGCATACATGTCTCTCTCCCGCTCCTTGTATCTATGTAGATTTTTCTTCCCTTCTTGAGACACACCCTCTCGATCGTGCATACACACACACACTATCGCCTCATTTTAAGCTGATACCTATCGCACACACACTCCTTGTGTCTTTGTCACACATGCACTCCGTCCTCCTCCACTCTCCCTCTCTCTCACACACACATGGGCTTTTTGCAGCAACTAGCAAGATGCCCATGCGTTACACGGAACATCAAGATGCATTTGTATAAGTAGTTTATCTTGTGGGGGAAAAGGATGAACGAGGGAAGGCCTTATTTGCAAATGTGGAGAGGGGTGTGGGTATCTTTTTGCAAAATTGCCATAGTTTCCTTCCTATCCGTCGGATATAGATCGGACGGCCTATATTGCAGGATGGCAGGCACACGATCATCACCGACAATGCTTTTTATAAGAGTAGGGATAAAAATAGAGTTGGTGATGATGGTGGGCCTGCCATCCTGCAATGTAGGTCGTCCGATTTATATCTCACGGATAGGAAGGAAAATATGGCAATTTACCCGCACTCTTCACCACATTTGCAGATAAGGCCTTCCCTCGTTCATCCTTTTCTCCCACAAGATCTTGATGTTCCGTGCAACGCATAGGCATCTTGCTAGTAAGAGTAGAAATTAGACATATACCACTTCTCGAATCTTGAAACCAACAACATTCCTCCCGTATCTCATCAAAACCGCCAAAGGAATATATTTTGAGTGAAACATAACATATTTTTAGTGATATACGTATTTCAAAACTAGACTTTTTTTCTATCAAATCGGTGAATATGTATTAATCTACTTTGATCGTGTGGCAACGCATTGGCACATTGCTAGTAGTTATTATAATTTTTGGACACCAAACAAACGATGGAGTACATATATGAAGAGAAGAGGCGACGACGCTTGATCGGTCTCACGCTGTCTCGCACACATGAGTGTTACGTAAAAGGCGGCGTTAACAAATAAACCCTAAAACCCTAGGTGCACGATTGCTGCATTCGCGGGTACCGGTACGTGGTGGAGCACCTTTGTAGGAATAGTCAGCTCGCGTGATAATTTGATCCGTAGGAGTTGATGGTCGGGACCACAGGTGAACGACTTGGAGCGCGGTGGCTCGCCAGTTGCCACAGATCGAGTAGCCACGTTTGAAATATGATTTTTTAGCGGAGTTAAGAGTTCCGATTTTCAATGGCGTGTTATAAGTAGTAAGTACTCCCTCTGTCCCAAAATATAAGAACGTTTTTGATACTATGCTAGTGTCAAAAACGTTCTTATATTTTGGGACGGAGGGAGTAGTTTTTAGAACGATTGGTATGGAGCGAAAATGGAATTCATAGTACTACGTACCTCCTTGGCGTATGGTTGTATGGTTTTTTTGCGATGGAGGTTGTATGGGTTTATGTTGCGAGATGTTGAACCTAGTAGTTCTAGGGAAAATACTATGGTTTAGATTTAGATGCTGGTTTTCGATATGAAAATCGGAAGGAAACCCTTCTTTGATTAAAAAACTACTACCTCCATTACGGTTTACTAGTCCCCATCGTACTTTGGGTCAAAGTTTGTCCATGAATTTTACTTGTAAAATGTGAATGGAAAACGAGATTTTGTAATACCCAAACAAAAAAGGACTGGAGGGAGTGATTGCTCTGACACGGACGTGACCTCTCATAGCGCAGGCATTCTCGCTGCAGGCCCGGCTGAGCACGCCTCCTCTCCGCGTGCAACCAGCTTAAGACTGCCCGCCTGCCTTCATTGAATCCGCGCGTGTGCCGGCAACACGTCCTTCCGCGAGCCGGCAGGCATTTTAGAACACAAAAAATGACTAAAATATAATTAATTTACGCATGGTCTTGACTTGTTGTGCTCGCACTGGTAGCAGGAACTAGTAGAGGATTTTCTTTATTTATAACTCTCCTCGCATTTTTTTTTGGCTTTGAAGTGAATCATGGTTGTGGACATTATCTATGAATGTGCAGATAGCTGTGAACATGAGTTTGATGTGGAAGTTGAACTTGGAATGTCGGGCTTCTTGGCGTGAACTATACCATGTCCAATGCTTCGTCTATTATTGTTTGGAAAGTACTTGCTGTTATTACATGACCCAAAAAACATTTTGTGCCACATCGGTAGATGCACGGACATCACAACAGCATCTTGTTGGATAAACATTTGAACCTAGAAATTATGAAGGAAATTTTGTATTGACAACAGTTTTAGATAGCAGGAGGCGCCTAGCCTGCTCTACCTCTGCTAGCTTATTTACGGCTTCTTCCATCTCTTCTTTGGCTTGGGTGAAGAGAGCATCCGATTGCTCTTTTCGCTTCTTCGAACTCAGCTACATTCTCAAGGGCTGCTGCACGCTTTCTTTCAGCCTTTACTAATTCCACGAGGACACGAACAGTGACAACTCCACGGCTTGTGTGTAATCCGGCATCATCTCGGGAATTTGCACCTTGTGTCTAATCCATCATCATTAGGGAGGCGGCACCTTGTGTGTAATCCAGCCTCATTTGGAAACATGATCTCGAGGTTGACCATACTTCCCTCCTCGCAGAACTGCATCGACATGAAGTTACTTCTTTTTAGATCAATACTCGAGCAACCTAGATCCATTTAGTAGAAGCCGGATAAACATAACTTCGAGAAGTGAATTCAAAAGGAAAAAAATAAAAACAGACTACAAGGTGAGAACACCCACTTCCTACATCAAGCTAAAAACGAAAGCATTAGGACGATTAAGACTCTTCTTATTACACATCGAAGAACACCACGCTTAAGAGAAACAGAAACTACAACATATACACATCGAAGAACACGAGGCTACACGAAAGTAATTGAAAGGGTGTTACTTACCAAAGCTCGTTTTACAGGTTCGGTGCAGCTCCTCTTTAACTTGCCACGCTCCTTGAAGATGTCTCGAATATCCCGTGTTTGGTCTTCATTGCTCCTCTGCATGTTCGCACTCGTGTTTTTAAAATGTCAACATGGAAAGAAAAATATACTACTAGTAATACTCGCGCATCTTGTGGGCAACATTAAACCACTTGTCTGCCATGTTAGAGCATCTCCAACAGAATCGCAACGCGCGGAGCTTTAAAAAAGCGTTTACAATGCTGAGATCGAGAAGTAGATACTAGAGAGTAGAGGATAGTTCTCAGCATAGATAGATAAAAAAAAAGATAATTCAACTACTCCTCGTCGTCCGACTCCTCCTCGGTGATGTCCTCCTCCGACGTCTGATTGTAAGCGTGAAGATACCGATCGTCATCGGATTCCCAGGGCGACGCTGCTCCTAGCCTCATGTTGTATTGAGCGTCCGCTTTTCGCCTACGCTTGTTGTAGGACCTTGAAGTATGTCTAGAGGGGGGGTGATTAGACTACTTGACCAATAAAAACATAACCTTTTCCCAATTTTAGAGTTTGGCAGATTTTAGCTATTTTAGGACAAGTCAAGCAATCATCACACAATTCAAGCAAGCATGCAAAGAGTGTATAAGCAGCAGAAATTAAAGCATGGAACTTGCAAGAAAGTAAAGGGAAGGGTTTGGAGGATTCAAACGCAATTGGAGACACGGATGTTTTTGGCGTGGTTCCGATAGGTGGTGTTATCGTAGATCCACGTTGATGGAGACTTCAACCCACGAAGGGGTAGCAGCTGCCTTGAGTCCACGGAGGGCTCCACCCACGAAGGGTCCACGAAGAAGCAACCTTATCTATCCCACCATGGCCGTCGCCCACGAAGGACTTGCCTCACTAGCGGTAGATCTTCATGAAGTAGGCGATCTCCTTGCCCTTACAAACTCCTTGGTTCAACTCCACAATCTTGCTCGGAGGCTCCCAAGTGACACCTAGCCAATCTAGGAGACACCACTCTCCAAGAAGTAACAAATGGTGCGTTGATGATGAACTCCTTGCTCTTGTGCTTCAAATGATAGTCTCCCCAACACTCAACTCTCTCTCATAGGATTTGGATCTGGTGGAAAGAGGGTTTGAGTGGAAAGCAACTTGGGGAAGGCTAGAGATCAAGATTCATATGGTAGGAATGGAATATCTTGGCCTCAACACATGAGTAGGTGGTTCTCTCTCGAGAAATGGTAAGTTGGAAGTGTAGGTTAGATTACGATGGCTCTCTCCACGAATGAAGAGGAGGTGGAGGGGTATATATAGCCTCCACACAAAATCTAACCGTTACACACAATTTACCAAACTCGGTGGGACTGAATCGTTAAACTCGGTCGGACCGATTTAGTAAACCTAGTGACCGTTAGTGATTTTCGGTGGGACTGACATGCATCTCGGTGAGGGCGATTCGGTTAGGGTTAGGGCATAACGTAATCTCGGTGAGACCGATTACACAAACTCGGTGAGACCGATTTGGTAATAAGCTTTCCAGAGAGTTGGTCAGGTAAACTCGGTGGGACCGATTTTCTCTTTTCGGTGAGACCGAAATGTTATAAAAGGAAGCAGAGAGTTTACATTGCAATCTCGGTGGGACCGATTGCTCACTTCGGTTAGACCGAAACATTACGAAGGGAAACAGAGAGATTGCAACCCCATCTCGGTGAGACCGAGATCCCTATCGGTAAGACCGATTTGCTTAGGGTTTGTGGCAGTGGCTATGACTTTTGGATTCGGTGGCGCGGATAGAAAGAATCGGTGTGACCGATTTTGGCTTTAGGTTTAGGTCATTTGTGGATGTGGGAAAGTAGTTGAGGGTTTTGGAGCATATCACTAAGCACATGAAGCAAGAGGCTCATTAAGCAACACCTCATCCCTTCTTGATAGTATTGGCTTTTCCTATAGACTCAATGTGATCTTGGATCACTAAAATGTAAAATTAAGAGTCTTGAGCTTTTGAGCTTGAGCCAATCCTTTGTCCTTAGTATTTTGAGGGATCCACTTTCATCATCCATGCCATGCCATTCATTGAGCTTTCCTGAAACAATAGTCTTGGAATAGCATTAGCTCAATGAGCTATATGTTGTTATGAATTACCAAAACCACCTAGGGATAGTTTCACTTTCAATCTCCCCCTTTTTGGTAATTGATGACAACATATAGATCAAAAGCTTCGACAAATGATAATAAAATTTAAATAACATCGTCGCTTTAAGAAGTATGTGATAAGCAAGAGCTCCCCCTAAATTTGTGCATAGTTTTAGATTTGCTTTGGACTGCAAATGCACAATGAATTAGGCTCATGGGTTACTCTTCCATGTCACATACATCTTGGTGGAGCGCTCAAAATAATAAACAATGAATACATGCACTCATCACCAAGCATAGTGAGTGATCACATAAGATAGATAGGATAATATCAAGCATGCATAACTGTAGCTTATGATCAAACACATGATCATCAATGTCTCACAAGCATAGTATCTCAACCAAAAGCAAACAAAGATTGAAAAACCACCAAATAAAGCAAGAGAGAACAAAAGCAACACTCTCTCTCTCGAAGCCTATGATCTATACATTTTTCTCCCCCTTTGGCAACAAGTTACCAAAAGTTCATAGAAAATGCATAGTGCTAGATCGACTCTCGTGCTTGATCTTACGGTGGTGGTGTACAGATTGCTCCTTGGATGAAGGTTTGATTGAAGTGGATGGAGCTGGAGGAGTTGGTCTTTGGAGCTTGTTGCCTTTGGAACTGTAGGCGGTGGCTGGTCTTTGAAGTTGTTGCTCTATTGTGTGTCACTGCACTGCAAGCTGACCTCTGGCTCTGGGCACTTTGGCAAACACATTGGTGGTAGTCTTGCCCTTCCTCTCACGCATGTCATCCTGCAGCTGCTCACTGTGACCGAATCTCGATTACCTTGACATCAAGATCATAGAATTTTTGTTCCACGAATCTTACCAGGCTCTCCTGTTTTGGAGTTAGGGTGGCCAACCCCTTCTCAATCCTCAGAGATGATGCTATCAAGTAACCAAGCTGCTCCTGTTTGGTTTTCAAGAAATATTCAGATGCCTCCTCTTGAGTTGGCATCTTGGCAGCCTTCTCCCTCTTTGCCTTCTCCTTCTTCTCCTGAGCTTGAACTGATTGTGGATCATCTTCATTCATGACAACCTCATTGTCCTCAAAGTCTGGATAAAGTGGAAAGTGTTCCTTATCCAACTGATATTTTCCTGTGCCCATCTTTGAGTTTATCAATTCTTGAATCTGAGGTGCATATCCACAGCTCCTCTTACGATCTGCTGCAGTCCTCTTGATTGCTTCAATGATCGTGCTCATGACTTTGAACTTCGTGGCACCTCAAACACATGCAACATGTTGATGGCATGCCCTCACGATCATGTTATGGTCACGGACTTGGGAAACAAAGTGTGCCTCAAAATCCAATTTATGGTTGGCAACCCTGACAGCAGAAAGTGAACTTATCCAAACTTGTGAGTCTCTAATGCCTTGTCTGGAATTTCCTTGTACATGTGAGCCATTGAATTGTGACCCAACTTCTTCTTTGCATAAATGTCTAGGTCATCCTCATTCTCCTTGGGGGCATTGATCAGACTTGCCCATTCTTCAATAGTGGACTGGTACCTTGTACCTTCAGACATCCAAACTATTCTTCCATCTGGGTAAAAGTGTGTGGAGTAGAACTGCATGATAAGCTCATCATTCCAGTTGGTGAACTTCATCCAACAAAATATGCAACTCCACAAGCAACAAAGCTGTCTTGCACTCGAGGATAGTGCTTTGTTCATTTTCCTTGATGAATATCCAGTCAACCCACCTCATGTCACAGACTATGGGCTTCTTGTCCAACAGAATTGTTTCATAGAAGTCATGCTGTTCCTTTGTGTGGAACCTGTAGTCAACAGCAGTTCTTCTTCTTGAAGCATATGGATCTTCCATTCTCCACAGTCTCAGCCCTGGATCCTTCCTGATTCTCATGTCCTCAGCCACAGGATGGGCATCATTGTGGTCTGGTATCTTGGGCTTGAGCTTTCTTAGAACCTGTCCTTCATCTTCTGAATCTTCAGCAACATTGGGCATTGGGGCCTTGTTCTTCTCAGAAGCTGGAATACTCCTAGTATTCCTCTTTGGAACTTGCTTGGCCTTGGAGGCAGCTTTGGGTGTTTCCTTGGGCTTGGATGTTGCACCCACGATCTGATTGCATCTCCCATAAGCTTAGCTGCCTTTGGAGCTGGTGCAGCAAGGTCTTCCTCTTCCATCATGGAAGGTTGACCAACAATTTTGGCCATGGTCTTCTTGACCCTTTCCTTCCTCTTCTTTCCTTCAGCAGCTGGCTCTTTGGGATCAGGCCTTTTAGGCAGTTGAGTTGATGCTCTGGCCTTGGACATTGGTTGTCTTCCTGCAGGCCTTTTGGTCTTCATGCCTGGCTTTGTATTCTTTGCTGAGCCATATTCCTTCTTGAGCACCTCTTTGTTGGAAGTAGCCTCATCTTCCTCAGCTTTGTAATCTTCATCCTCTGAATCTGAAGTTCTTTTCCTCCTTTGCCTAGTTGCAGCCTTAGGCAAATTGCTAGGAGTACTTCTGCTCCCTTCATCTGAAGTTGAGGGACTAGTGCCCTCACTCAAGTCCATCTGCTCTTCTGACCTGTTCTGGCTGTCACTTTGATCAGACATACTACAAAAGCTGACTGCTGACCCTGTGAAGAGTTATAGATGAGATAGAAAAGATGAGCATCACAAAATGCAGAGGTTTTTGCAAAAGAATGACTCAAAAGTTCAGTCTTAGTTTTCCATAGAAAGCATTTCGGATCCACCGATTTTCAAACTCGGTGATACCAAAGCAGTTTTGGAACCTAAACTGATGATCTCGGTTGGACCAAGTTTCAGTTCGGTGGTACCGAGACTGCTAGGATTTCACAGAATCCTCAAATCGGTTGCATCGATTAGTAATTCTCAGTCAGACCGAGAGTCACTAGTGCAATGGCATAAGCCAAATCGGTGAGACCGAGTTTTTCAACTCGGTGGGTCCGAGATGGTTTCGGCGGAAACCTAACCCTAAAAATTTGAATCACATCTAATCTATGAACTACTTTGGCTGGATAGAAGAGTTTCAATCGTGGCAAGAATAAATATGAAAACAATGTGTTAGGAATCAGACGTGGATAGCACAAAGATTAAGTCCATACCCTAACTTGGCGGTGGACTTGCTACGGCGGCAACGGCTGGGACGAAATCCGTTGACGGCGGCGGAGACCAGCGACAGGAGGCTGTTGGCAACGAGGAGACGATCCGCAGACCACGATGGCAGAGCGAGCTGTTGCGCGGGCGAAGGGTTTCGGAGAAATTTCCAAAATTTTGCCCGTGGCTATATATATAGCTTGACCACAGCCGGTGTGGTGAGTGGAACAACTCGGTGGCACCGAGATCCATAATCGTGTTCGATTCTGACAAATCGGTGAGACCGTAGAAGTTCAAATCGGTTGCACCGAGATTGAAAACTCAGATCAACTTGATGATCTCGGTAGGACCGAAATGGAAGGATCCGTCAGACCGAGAATCATTAAGAGGTTTTGGAAGTTTATGTCTATGACGAATCGGGGACTCGAAAGTGCTCCTCACTGCAGTGGTTCGAATCTGACTTGATCAAATTTGGTGATGTAGCATGAATAGAGTTTGAGACGAGAAAATCATAGATAGCTAAAGAAGGTTCTTAGGCATTCTTGTCCATCCACTTGGCACAAAGAAAAGAATCCAAACAAACAAAACAACAAGTGGATGTCCTTGAATGAGTAAAATATGCACCAACATGCTCGCACAATAAGATGGCAATTGAAATATGTGGCAAAGCATGCACAACCAATTTTAGCATCTATCAAGCAATTGGCGATGACCAGGTCATCTATATATGAGTAGGTTGACTTAGGAGTCAAATGAGAACATTTGATCATAGGTCATACTCATCGTTTAAGCTCAGGTGGGGTTACCACTTTTACATAATGCATTAATGTGTTCACACCATTAGAGTTGCTTTGACTCAATTCTTAGAGTTAAGCTCCCCTAGATGTGAGATCCCTTAGAGGGATGAACTAACCTTGGGTTTTGTCGATGATGACTTCATGTAGGTGTTGAAGATGTAGATGCTCAATGTTGATGTAGATCATTTGGAGCAATCCTTTGGAGTGAGTTGCACTTTCAACTTGCCTACATGGGTTAGTCCCACAAGGAACAAACAAGAATATCCATAGACATAGAGTGATGCACACACAAGATGATGTCCATGAAAACATTAGGTTACCTTGTCCCTTGCCTTGCCAACATGAGGGTTTATGACTCCTTGAACTAGTGCAAGATGTGAAAGTTGATTGCACTTGTTCTTGCCAAAATGATATGAGTGAAGAATGTTGGCGGAGTCACCCTCAAGAACTCTCTAGTTCTTCTTCTTCAGGATCCACATCATCTTGATGGGAATCCTTGTAGTTGTAGTTGTACTTGATGAAGTAGAACTTGACGTAGTCTTGGGGACCCACTTGAATGAGGCTTTAGGTGCTTCTTCAAATGCATCAATCTCTTCTTGAAGCTTGTCCCTGCCTTTGTTCTTGTGGTCTTGTGGTGGAAGATCATCTTGAGCTTGTGTCCCCTTGAAGGAAGTAGGATCATACTTATCTTGTTGAGGAACAAACTTTGTCTTGGGGTATTGATATTCTTCCCACTCAACTCCATTGGCGTTGAACTTTCGTTCAAAACCAACACCTTGATTCTTCCGGTGCCTTCCTTGCTTGCGTAGAATTTCCTCGAATTGCTTACTACCGGCAAGGCTCTTGTAAACAACTTTCTCTATAATTCCCTTCAATAAACTATTTTCTTGCTCAAGTGTAACTTGGCTAAGAGAATCATTAGTGGAATCAAGAGAACTACTAGAAGCAACAACATTGGATTTGACATTATTATTGTTACTACTAGAGGAAGTATCTTTCTTGTACTTGCTACTAGACTTGACTTGAGGCATGTAAGTAGATAAGAGTAAATGCTTGGCAATGTAAGAAGAACTTTTCTTGCGGAGATCATCATTGATTGCCTTTAAGAACTCATGCTCTTTCTCAAGATTGAGCTTTTCAAAGCGTAACTTCTCATGGGCCCTTAAAAGTTCTCGATGATCTTCGAAGATAGTTTCATGAGCCAATTTAAGAGTGTTTAGTTCTTTAGTTAGAAGCTCAATTTTCTCCTTATCATTGTCATTCGTTTGATTAGCATGATTAATTGACGTTTCATCATAGTATTCATCACTAGAGTTGTCAACAAGTAAATCATCATCCACAAGCAAGTCATCTTCATCACTATTAAAATCAACATACTCGGGATGTGTTACCTTTGGACCTTTGTCCATGAAGCATCTTCCAACACCTTCATTTGGTGAGTTAAATATGTCGTAGGAGTTGGTTGACACAAGTGCTAGACCGGCAACACCTTCATCTTGAGTATATTCGGAGTCGGAGTGATAGCTTCTCTCGGAGTGATTGTCGGAGTCGGAGCCGAAAACCCATTCACCAACATGAGCTTGATGTCTTCGTTTTGTGTAGCTCCTTGATGACTTGTCCTTTCTTTCTGAATCCTTACTTCTCCGTGAGGTTCTTCGTTCGTAACAATCATCTCTACTCCTCCTCTCTCTTGGTGGCGATTCTTCTCTTTTGCTCCTTCTTCTTGGAGAATCTTCTCTTCTTTTGTAGGGTGCCGTACACTCATTGGAGTAGTGTCCGGGTCTCCCACAATTGTAGCAATTATGCTCTCGACTAGAAGATCTCTTGTCATTGTAAGACCTTGACTTGGATCTTCTTTCTTTGCTTCTACTTTTGTCGAATTTGTTGAAGTTCTTCACCATTAAGCTCAATTCTTCATTGAAGGTTGGTTTCTCACTTGATGATGTGGGGGCTTCACTTGAGGCTTTGTAAGCACCACTTGACTTGTTGTGAAGTTCCTCCTTATCCGTGAGTGACATCTCATGAGCAACAATCCTTCCAATGACTTTCGTTGGCTTGAGATCTTTGTAGTTTGGCATCATTTGGATCAATGTGCACACGGTATCATACTTTCCATCCAATGCTCTTAGGATTTTCTTGATGATGAATTTGTCGGTCATCTCTTCACTCCCTAAGCCAGCAATCTCATTTGTGATAAGAGCAAGCCAAGAGTACATTTCAGCGACACCTTCACCATCCTTCATTTTGAACTTGTCAAGCTGACTTTGGAGCACATCCAACTTGGATTCCTTGACGGATTCGGTACCTTCATGCATATCAATCAAAGTATCCCAAATTTCCTTTGCATTCTCAAGACGACTGATTTTGTTAAATTCCTTGGGGCACAATCCGTTGAAGATGATGTCACATGCTTGAGCGTTGTGTTGCAGCATCTTCAATTCTTCCACATTAGCTTCACGGTTCGGTTCTCTCCCATCGAAGAATTCACCTTGCAAGCCAATACAAATAATTGCCCAAACGGCGGGGTTATGTCCAAGAATATGCATTTTCATCTTATGCTTCCAACTAGCAAAATTAGTACCATCAAAGTAAGGACCTCTACGGTGATAATTTCCCTCGCTAGACGCCATACTCTCCTAGGTTGTGAAACCAAGGCTATGACCACCAAAAGCTATGGAAATCAAAGCAAATGGAGACCAACGCTCTGATACCACTTGTAGGACCTTGAAGTATGTCTAGAGGGGGGGTGATTAGACTACTTGACCAATAAAAACTTAACATTTTCCCAATTTTAGAGTTTGGCAGATTTTAGCTATTTTAGGACAAGTCAAGCAATCATCACACAATTCAAGCAAGCATGCAAAGAGTGTATAGGCAACGGAAATTAAACCATGCAACTTGCAAGAAAGTAAAGGGAAGGGTTTGGAGGATTCAAACGCAATTGGAGACACGGATGTTTTTGGCGTGGTTCCGATAGGTGGTGCTATCGTACATCCACGTTGATGGAGACTTCAACCCACGAAGGGTAACGGCTGCTCGAGTCCATGGAGGGCTCCACCCATGAAGGGTCCACGAAGAAGCAACCTTGTCTATCCCACCATGGCCGTCGCCCACGAAGGACTTGCCTCACTAGCGGTAGATCTTCACGAAGTAGGCGATCTCCTTGCCCTTACAAACTCCTTGGTTCAACTCCACAATCTTGTCGGAGGCTCCCAAGTGACACCTAGCCAATCTAGGAGACACCACTCTCCAAGAAGTAACAAATGGTGCGTTGATGATGAACTCCTTGCTCTTGTGCTTCAAATGATAGTCTCCCCAACACTCAACTCTCTCTCATAGCATTTGGATCCGGTGGAAAGAGGGTTTGAGTGGAAAGCAACTTGGGGAAGGCTAGAGATCAAGATTCATATGATAGGAATGGAATATCTTGGCCTAGTGGGACCGAATCGTTAAACTCGGTCGGACCGATTTAGTAAACCTAGTGACCGTTAGTGATTTTCGGTGGGACTGACATGCATCTCGGTGAGGCCGATTCGGTTAGCGTTAGGGCATAACGTAATCTCGGTGAGACCGATTACACAAACTCGATGAGACCGATTTGGTAATAAGCTTTCCAGAGAGTTGGTCAGGTAAACTCGGTGGGACCGATTTGCTCTTTTCGGTGAGACCGAAATGTTACGAAAAGGAAACAGAGAGTTTACATTGCAATCTCGGTGGGACCGATCGCTCACTTCGGTTAGACCGAAACGTTACGAAGGGAAACAGAGAGATTGCAACCCCATCTCGGTGAGACCGAGATCCCTATCGCTAAGACCGATTTGCTTAGGGTTTGTGGCAGTGGCTATGACTTTTGGAATCGGTGGCGCCGGATAGAAAGAATCGGTGTGACCTTTTTGGCTTTAGGTTTAGGTCATTTGTGGATGTGGGAAAGTAGTTGAGGGTTTTGGAGCATATCACTAAGCACATGAAGCAAGAGGCTCATTAAGCAACACCTCATCCCTTCTTGATAGTATTGGCTTTTCCTATAGACTCAATGTGATCTTGGATCACTAAAATGTAAAATGAAGAGTCTTGAGCTTTTGAACTTGAGCCAATCCTATGTCCTTAGTAATTTGAGGATCCACTTTCATCATCCATGCCATGCCATTCATTGAGCTTTCCTGAAAAATAGTCTTGGAATAGCATTAGCTCAATGAGCTATATGTTGTTATGAATTACCAAAACCACCTAGGGATAGTTGCACTTTCACTTGTCCTCGCGATAGGCGGGTCGCTCCGCCCTCCTCTTATCCCTCTCCTCCCTCCTTTGCGTGTAGAACTCGCGCTCGTTGATGATGTCCTACGGGAAGTGTTGGCGCCACAGCGCCATGGCTTCCTCGTCGATCTCGGCGATGCCGAGACGGTGCTCCTGCCTCCGGTTGTCGCGACGATCCTCGTCGGTGCTAAGCAGCAGCGAGGCGCAAGCTCCTGCGCCCGCTCCCGCGTCGGCATGTTGGGGAAGTTCAATGTTCTATGAGGCCACCGGAGGCGCCACACCGCCGCGTCGTACGCACGGGCGGCCTCGTTGGCGGTGTCGAAATTGCCGAGCCCAAGGCGCATCCCGCGGAACCGGATCTCGGCGGAGAAGCCGCCGGAGGGGCGCGCGCGGATGACGCGGTATCCCCAAGTTTCCTGGCAACGCGGCGACATGGTGGCGCGGCGGCAGCGAGGCGAAAAAGAGCGGGGAGAGAGCGGTGGCGAGGCACAGAGCGGGGAGAGAGCGGTGGCATGGCATAGAGCGGTGGGAGGGCGTTGGATTTTATAATGCGCGTCGGATGCCGCACGTCAAAACTAGCGCACGCCCTTTACTGTCTACTTTTTTCTCTATACTTTTTTTCTTGCAATATAGGCCGCCTGATTTATATCTGACAGATAGGAAGGAAACAAATGAGAATTTTGCAAAAAGATACCCATACACCTCTCCAGATTTGCAAATAAGGCCTTCCCTCGTTCATCCTTTTCTCCCACAAGATAAACTACTCATACAAATGCATCTTGATGCGTGCAACGCATGGGCATCTTGCTAGTTCTAAAAACATTTCCATCATTTGCCACACTTTGGTTGCGGATGAAAAACCTACCAAGCACGGTAGCGATCTGGGAAGCGACGCACAATTACAAGCTGATATACTGTTGGGCAATGGAGGCTATAACCAATTAAGAAACAGTATAATGGAGTGACCTACGAGCCCTCACAGCACTTCAACGTCTCTGGCCGTCCGATTGCTGCATGTCCCCATCTATCTGTTGGGCCGCTGCTCCTCAGAGCTATTTAGACCCATTGTTGTTGATCGGGCCAGATTTGCTTATTGGGCTGGCGGACTAGCTCTAGCTGATGAAGTGTAAAACGTGCATGTAGGCCCAAAAAAATAGATGTGTGGAACATGCATTCCTCCATTCATCAACGCAGCATGTGCATGCGCATGCACCGTCGACATTCACACACCCACAATAATTGTCAAGTAAGTCATTCGATTAATTTACTCTATCGCCTTGTTAACTCTATTCCTTTTTTTGCCGGGTAACTCTATTCCCCCTGACACGTTGTGCTCATGCTTTAGCTTCTGGTTTCTACACTCATTTGAACGAGGGAGTCAATTTTCTTGCCGTTAAGTTTGAAAGATAATTTCTTTTATGTATCGCTGGAAATACTAATTATATAAGATGTACCATCATTTTATTAACTACCTGGTAGGGGATGTAAAGAGGGGTCTCAAAAAATCATTTTCCTGAAAATTGTCGCTCATCATATATGTCTAAAAATATCATTAGTATATTTTTTTGCGAGAATTATTATAATTTTCTTACCTCTGCTTAAAAAAAGTCTGAAAGATAAGTTCTCTTATGTATCGCTGGAAATACTAATTATATAAGTTGTACCATCATTTTATTAACTACCTGGTAGGAGATGTAAAGAGGGGTCTCAAAAAAAATCATTTTCCTGAAAATTGTCGCTCATCATATATGTCTAAAAATATCATTTGTATATATTTTTTTGCGAGAATTATTATAATTTCCTTACCTCTGCTTAAATATTTTATGTGTTACGGTGTCATAAGAAATACTATCCTTTGTGAAAATTGTCATTTCGTGTATATGCCTATGAAAGAAACAAAATATTATAATTTTAGACTAGGATTTATTATCACATATTTTTCTCATTGTCTAATATATATATATTTATGTACAAATATTATTCTATGTTTTAAAATATTTATATAATAGTCTAACATTGGACGAGCGCAACAACGTGCGCTACCATGATCTAGTTACTTTTACGGGAACAATAGCACCCAGGAAATTTGAAGGGTAGGTATGAACAAAATTGGAACTACACATGTACTGCTAAGTGATTCAATACACACATTACCAATCGAGGAGGAGAACGATGGTCGCGGCGGCCTCTGTGACTCATGGTCGGCAACGGGAGTCAGTTCATTGTGCATGATGGTGGTACTTCTGCGCTTGGCGTCGGCTTTCGGGAAGCAGATCCGAGACCGTGGAAGACGATGCCGGGGAAGAGGCTCCGTGTACGACGACACGGTGGACCGGCTCTAGTGCGGCGTACGAGGTTGTCGATGAGGCAGATGCACTGCGGTGGATGAGTGCGGCCGATGTAAGGGGGAGGAGCACGAAGGCTACGGTGCCGTGGAGAAGTCTATTTTGCGGTGGAGATAGAAAATGGGGAGTATTCAGGTGTACTACTCTGGGTGCCTGGGTGGGGTTGGCTGGGTAGGGTGAACTGAGATTCTGAAAACAGCCCCTACCAAGCGTCATCTCAGGCATGTTCGAAGGCTATGATGGTAACCTCCTTTGCTCGAATCAGGGTCGCGGGAGATTTTCCGCCAACCTCAAAATTTTGTGACCTTGGACTCCCGTGTGGCGTGTTGAGTGATTCGGCTAAGCAACTAGCGAGTAGTAGTAGTAAACTCTGCATATTAGGTTTGACCAAGTCAAACTTCCTAAAGTTTGACCAAGTTTATAGAAAAATATAAACATTTACCATAACAAATATGTATGATGTGAAAGTACATTCAATAATGAATCTAATGGTATTTATTTGTTATTGTATATGTTAATATTTTTTGTTATAAGCTTTATGAGAGTTTACAAAACTTGACTTTGACCAATGCTAATATGCGGACTTAAATAAAAAAGGACTGAGTACACATTTGTTTTATTAGTTTTTAGTGAACTAATTATTTGTTGAAATTGTGAAATAAATATATTAGGCTATTGACTTCGAATGTAATGGTCTATACAATTCAATAGTTACAATCATTGTCGAATCCCAAGATGTATACAAGGTCTATAGTACTTCACAACATCTTTGAAACTCACATAATCCCAGTCAAATGAGAATCAAAATGCATTTCATAGTTATTACTTTGTAGGATGCAACAAAAACAACCATAACTCTACATCAGCCATTATAGAAGCAACATTTTGACATATCCCAATGTGTGAATGAAACGTGCAAAGAGAGCTTTTGTAGATGGAGCAGATAGGGCGGGAAATATTGTATTTATGGGGACGAGAGAGTAGGAGACAAACCTAACGAGACACAGAGAGAGAGAGATAGAGATAGAGAGAGAAAGAGAGAGGAAGAAGTTAGGTCTGTGATAAAGATGGATACATGTAATATACATGAGATGCGGGTGTGCATCTGGATTCTGTATACGTGGAAGGAGAAGAGACAACATGTTTGATGAGAGAGCTGGAAAAACAAGGACGAGAGGGGAAGGATCTCGCGGGTTGAGGGATTGACAATTTTGTGCGGGGGGGGGGGGGGAGAGGGATTGGTAATTTTGTGCGAGAGAGAGGGTGGGGGAGGAGTCAGTCAGCCGTTGTCACATCACCCTGCTTCCAAATGACCCCACATTCTCTAGCGTGGTGTGGTCGCCGTCTTCGGTCTGCTCGATGCCCTCTTTGAAGATTGAGGTGTTGTGCATGTTGGGGTGCAAAGAAGCACAAGCGAGAGTGGTCTCCGTATAACCTTGGATGGGGATGCATTGTGTGCTCGGGGGAGTGTGTGTGTGTGTGTGTTGTGCTGCGTGTCTCTCTCTCTGTGTGTGTGTGTGTGTGTCAGATATTGAGAGAAAACAAACCTAAGGAGAGAAATGGGTATTCACGAAGAGATTATGCGGGCCTTGACGTGGGCAGGGGTCGGGTGAGGGCGTCAAAATGTGCGCGTTGATGCATGTGTTGCATGCGACCGTGCGAGGGACGGACGAATCGAGAGATATGGTTGTTGTGTTATGGATGCTCCTCTCTTTGTCTCTCTCTCCCTCTCTCTCTCTCACACACACACAAACACACACACACACACACACAAGTAAACTAGAAGACCGTTCTCTCATGTATACACAACGTGTCGGCATCTATCTATGTCTCACTCACGCATGATCATTTGCACATTCACACCTCTCTATGTCCGTATCACACGCACACCGTCTCCACATTGCCCTTCCGCCACAACACACATATGGACACATACACACGTTCTCTCTCAATCACACACACAAAATCAGTATTTAAAAAACTAGGGCGCACCTAAAATGTCCAAATCCAAATAAACATGAACTGGAGCTAAATTCAAATATATGGAAATATTGCAGCGTCAAGAACTTTCACAGGAAAAAAAGTTGAGTAATATTCGAGGATTGTTTTCACACACACAAAAAGGTTCGGTGGATGTCCTTCGAGCGCGACACGGTGACGCACCGTTCGATCGACCGCGCGGCCGCGGTTCACGCGCTTGCACAGGATTCCGTATCGTGGCTGTGGTACTAACTAATAAAAGTGATGCCTAAGTCTAATGTTTACGTGTACTACTACGGTTTTCTTTTAAGTTTGACCAACCTTATATATAGAACTAAAGTAAGCTCCCACACGCGCACTCATCAATATGCCGCCGCCGTTGCACAGGCCGGCGCCCGCCTGCTCCTGCCAACAATTTCTCGCCCATCACCGTTGTGTCGCCGCCATACCTGTGCCATGAAGCCGAAGGCTCGCCCGCTCACGTCGTCTGTAGTCCCTCCTCACGATGCCGCCGCGCTGCCAAGCACGCGAGCAGCTGGTGGAGCCGCGTCTATGCACGCAGCGTACAAAGAGGAGGACGAGTGCGTGCTCCAGCACGCTGGCGAGGAGGAACTAGCGTGTCATTGTCGTCTCCGCCCGCACGGAGGAGGCGCGCACGGTGGCTGTCGCGGCGGAAGCCGGTCGCGAGCGTGTCGAGCCCGCAAACCGGGTGCGGACGCAGAATCTACCTTCGAGACCTTGAATGCCACGTGGATCCTGCAATCTGAAGGAGCAATTTGGGTCAATCGACTCATGTGAGCCATTTGATGCAACATGGATGGCTAGAAGGGCTTATTCCACATCTTCTGCCATCTTCTTCCTTCGCTCCATCGAACTTCTTTCACAAATCGACTGACCCAAATTATACTACTAGTACGAACGTATTAAGTACAGTTGGAACACGAAGATATGAGCAGTAGTACCACTGCAAGAAGAACAGTAGTAAGACATAGTACTAGTACTACTGTACGTACTAAAGAGTTCAAATAACGAGAAAGAACATAAACATAGTTCTGCTGGGGCCACTGCACAACACACCCTTGAAAATAAACTAAGCAACTAGTCCGCTTGACACTGCAGTAGAACCAGCATGAGCGACGGCACTGCCACCTACTCGGAGTCTGAGTCCACGTCCTCGACTTCGTCCTCGTCCCTCTTCCTCTTCCTCTTCGCCGACGCTTCTTTTCTTGAACCGGACACTGGGCTCTTCTTCTTCATCCAACCCTTGTAGATATTTAAACAAAGGTAGGCATCAATTGCTGCGTACAGGATGTGATCTTCATCTAATGTCTTCGACTCCCATGCATGATGAAACTCGTGATGAGGTTTCTTCAGTTTAGCGTACGAAGGATCAATCATGGCTGCTGCCGGTCAGCATTGAAGGTTGAGAGGAGGACACGGGCTTGCCTTATACGGAGATCGAAGGGCTGGCCTGCTTGAGACCTATCCGACGCAGGACATCCTGTCGTTCTTAAAGCCTTTGATGTGGATTTCACTCTTTTGTCCTTGAGGAAGTTCATAAAATCCTGGCACTCAACGTCGGCATGGCATATGTGGTAGACCAAGCAAATGTTATGTACGCAAACCTGTACCACAGTGGGCTTCTTCCTCTCTTCGTCCTTTAGATCCTTCTCTCGTCCCAGGACTATGGTGTACTCAACATCTAGCCCAACGACCCACTCATCCGTTGACCTGTTGAACATGCGTAGGAAGCAAGCAAGCCATGCTTTCACCGTCTCGGATCCATATGTGTAGATGACGATGAACTGATCGCCGGTGATGGCTCTAACCTGGTACTCAGCGGCGACCATGGAGATTTGGGAGGCCATGGATTTTGGAGGAGGGTTAGGAGAAGTTGAACTGTTGTACCCCGCAAAAAAAACTGGGAGTGAACTAATGTGAAAGGACGGGACGACTGGGAGCAAACTGTTGTAAGGTAGAAGACGGGGACGAGTAGGGCATGCGAACGGGGTGGGGTTGCTGGCTTGCCCAGTGGATAAACGGCTGCAAGCCCCCAAAGAGTTCTCGAGAACTATGCGGGACCCACTAGATGTCATGTCTACTAGACCCATATCGTAGGCCTGACGGTATAGCTTCTGCTTGTTCGCACGCCATGCAGGCGCGTGGATGTAACTTCACTTAATTCCGTCAAACGTCGCGCCTCCCACGACCTTCGCCTCCCTCGCGCGGTCGCACCCTTTGAGACTTCGACCGACTATAAATGAGCGACTTTTTTTTGCCTTTTTTTAGACAAGCAATTTTTTTGCCTATGCCGCATACATGATACTCCCTCTGGTACTTTTTACTCCCGTCAACCGTTTGCAAAGTGTTTGACCAAATTTATACTTTTCTTGAATACCACCTTATATTAATTAACCACCCACACCAGTACACTCATTCGATACAATATTCACCACAAAGGGCAGTACGTTATTTACAAGAATACCATCTAATCTATTGTCAAAGCTATACTTAGCGATTAAGTGTGCCACCTTATTGGCCGAACGGCTAATCTTTGACAATTGAAGATTGTTGATCAACTTCGAGATGCTCAACGCTTTCATCTTCAGGTCATGCATAGCAGACCTGTCATAGTCCCCCGATGCAAGAGACACTACCACAAAAGCGCAATCAGTCTCTAAAATTACAGTATTATGAAGAGATATACCTATGTAGAGACCGGCAATGCAAGCCCTAAGCTCCGCTTCCTCCATGCTTTGGCAGGCATCAATGAAATCCCATGACCAAATTTATACTAAAAATACCAATATCTACAATACTGATTATAATGAGTATAAGAACTATGTTTTATAATGAGTGTAAAATATTGATTTGACATTGTGAATGTTGACACATTTTTCTATAAGTCTGGTGAAAGTAGAGGTACATTGACTTCAGACAAAACTTAAATGCATAATGCAGACTAGTTCCTCCGTCCAGGTGCATGCCATGTCCTATGTAGTCATCACAACAAGGTTAGCTATTAGAGTACCACTACCTCCCTTCTAGTTTAAAGGGCTCGATTCAAAATTTCACCTACTCTTAGCAAGATAGTAGAGGCGGTGGAATAGTTTTTGAAGTCTTCAAAAGTACTCAACTAGTGTTGTCGTTCTTCACAAAAAAATGTGTTTGCCAATGCATGCATGAACACTAGTTACTCTAACCCCCCTCTCTTCTTTAATTCTTTGCCACATCAGCATGTTTGCTATTCCTGTGTGCATGATACGGATAAGATACCACCATTATGGCCAGCCTTAATCATCACATGCAATAATTTAGTGCACCTTGAAATATGAACATGTGTGGGCGTGTATGTTTTTAATGACTTGAGACTATACCTAGCCCGGCATGCAAGATGACTTATTATGCACCGTTCCCCATACTGCAGGAAGCCCGTTCGTCTCCAAATCTTTTCCCCTCCATGTGTGGAAACAATATGCCTACCAAACTCTCCTTCTCCCTCCGGCGGTCCCACCACTCCACCCCTTGTGAAAAAATCTGCATGCATGACTCTCCTCCCCCCACGCTCGTCCAATCCGTTGTGACCAGCAATATTTCCACCCCTTCGCTCCCCCGTAATTTACTCCAACAAATATGCCCACGTAGCTGTTACTTAACTGCAGGTGCATTGGAGTCAGCGACATATGGGCCCAACAGGGTGCAGCCCACATGTCGGTGGCATAACCGACCTGTAGTTAAGTCAGTGCAGCTCAGTCCATATCTTACGTAGGTGTGCCATTGCTCGCTATAAATACTGCGCCCCCCACGACATCGCTATCTTCTCCCCCTCACGTTCACGTTCATCGCTATCTCCTCCCCCTCCCTCTCATGTCGACCACCATGGCATCGCCCCTCCCAAGCCCTAGGAGCCCCTCGCTGCACCGTGCGGATGGTCACGCGTCGTCGTCCCGTTCCTCGCCGCCACTAGTTGAGGAGGACGTGTCGGTGTTCCGCTCCTCGCCGCTACACAACGCATCGCCGTTCCGTTCCTCGCCGCCACTAGTCAAGGAGGACGCGTCGGCGTTTCGCTCCTCGCCGCGATGCGATGCGTCGTCGTTCCGTTCCTCGCCGCCACTAGTCGAGGAGGACGCGTCGGTGTTCCGCTCCTCGCCGCGACGCGTCGAGGTGGATGCGTCGGCGTTCCCAATCTCGCCAGCACGCGCGCCGGAGGACGCGTCGGCTCCCCGCTACGAGGAGAACGCCGCGCCGCCCGCCGAGCCCCCCCAGCTTTGAGGAGCTTTGGAAAGAAATGGATGTCGCCTTGTGGGAGGCTTTGCCTCCAGCAGAGTGCGCCAAAATAGAGGCGGAGAAGAAGGCCGAGGAAGAGAAGCGCACCGTGGAACAAGCTGCCTGGGAGGCCTATGTCGCGTCCGAGAGAGTCAGGCAATTGGCTCTTTGGCAGAAGGCTCGTGCGAGGGCCGTGAGGGTGGCGTAGGACGCCCGTGCCGACGCCCTGAGTGCAGTCGGGCCCAAGCGCCTCATCTACGCTTGGCGGTACGTGGACAGGGTGCATGCTTCCAGCGAGGAGGAGTACCTGTTGGCGCCGGATCACCACACCGGTGAGATCGCGCTCGCCCTCCGGCAAACCGCCAATCAGCACCTCACTAGTTGCGAGGCTGAGGGAGAGGCGTTGTGTTGGCGCGCTGGGAAACAGCCGCGCACCAGGGCACTCGTGGCGCGACACAAGCGCTCCTGCGAGCGTCGTGGCTTTTAGGAGGAGTATAATTTTTGTTTCGTAAGGCGATCTCATTAGTTTTGGGACGCAAATGATAAATCCCGAACGTTCAGGAATTTTTAGCGTCCTTAATTAAGTATGTAAAAGGGAAAGTTTTGAAACCTTGTGTATTCAGACGCATTTTGCAAGTACGTGCATATAGCACAAACTTTACTATATACTATCGCACTACACGCCTCTCGATATATGCTTGCAGACTGTGCTACTCCCTCCGTCCAGGTCAATAAGTCATCTTTGGTTGTGCACCGTGACCAAGAAGGAGGGAAGACTTATACACCGAGATGGAGGGAGTACTACTATTACTTATGTACGTGCAAATGCACATTTTAACATTACGATGTGGTTTTTGTAAAAGTAGAAAAACAACACTAGTCAAGCTTGTGAAACGATTCAATGCAAAACAAATGCAAAAATGCTCGTTTGATTGTTTACTTTTAGGTTCCTTCTCTGTGGTTATTTCTCTGTCGTACTTTGTATGGAGTATCTCACTGGTTGGAAAGGCATGCAAATTCCCAAACTGCTTCCTACACCCTGTATCGAATTTTTTGCCTAACAAGTTGTGTCGTGCAATTGGAATTCCAACTTGAGTACTACTACTAGTACAGTACCGAGCCCGATTCTTTTAGGCTTCTAGATTAGTAATCTCATAACTACTACCTCCGTCCTGGTTTATTGGTCCCCATTGTAATCTGTGTCAAATTTTGATCATAAATTTAACTAATGAAATGTTAGTGCATGTCACATGCACTACTCCATACATCTAGTTGAGTAAGTCATCTTAGGCTGTGCACCGTGACCAAGGAGGAGGAGAAAACGAGAAATGTTAATGTTTATTTGCTAATTAATAGTATTGCATGCAATGAACTAACCACTACATGTCGTGTTTGATATCTCAAGTCATTAAAAGCATGCGCACTCTTTATCTCTTATTGGTTGATATGTCAAGAAACAAGAAACAAGGTAGAAGTTAATGCACCGCGCCTAAGTGTTTTGGGATTATTTGGTTTTCGTAAGATGACTTACACACCTAGACGGAGGGATTACAATGGTGAGGAATAAACCAGTTAAATCTTTGGTTAAAATTTAGCAAAAATTACAATGGTGAGGAATAAACCAGGACAGAATAGTAGTTTAGAAGCCCAAATAAATGAGTGAGGCGCCTTATTGTTACTCTCCACTATGACTAGTCTTGTGGGAAAAGCTGGCGAAGCCGCCGAAAGAACTGGCCCTAGGAGTATTAGCTTGGGATCGAGTGTGCGAGATGAACCGGAGAAAGTAAATGCAGAGAGATGAAATGCAAAAAAGACGGAGGGATGTGATGGTTGCTTGTCTGTTTATTTTACCAGGCCACTTATTACTGGGAGTGGTTTGGTTTTGTGATATGACGGCTTTATTGCCGCGCCACGAGCGGGGTGAGAGGTGAGACTCCCGTGCAGCGCCGCCCTCTACACTAGTACTACTACATCGGTTGTGGTTTATCCCCCATTGAATTTGTTTGAAGATTTAACTGGCAAAATGTTAGTGCATGTCAACAAAAACAATATCGTTGGATTCGTATTTGAACATAGTTTTCAATGATATAATTTTAGGTGACATGCATCATCATTTATCGTACTATATATAATGTTAGTTCAATTTTTGGTCGCTATAGTAAGGTGCCCGTGCGTTGCACAGAAGAGTGAAATGCATTGATCGGGGAGTTTTTTATTTTGACAAAGGATGTGGGGGTCATCTCATGTGTAACGAGTATCGATAGGTTTGTTCGGATATTATTTCATCTCTAGAGCTCACAAACATCCGGGTGAAATAGATAAAAAGTATCTTTTGCAAACAAAAGTGTTCAACTGTTCAACCTGCGTCCAAAACTTGTGAAGAAATAACTCTTATTGTGCTTTGCAGGAAATGATCTTCAAGAATTAGTTTTTGACTATCCATTGTTATACATGTTGGCTACAGATGACATGGCACTTTCGTATAATAGCCAGTTGGCTATACTATTTAAGTATTAACCATGCCCTTATACACCTAGACGGAGGGATTAAATCAGGATGACTTGGAAGGGGCAGAGGATATGTAAGAAATGGTTCATCATAACTCTTTCACCGATCTTGTAGTAAAAATTCATACATGGAAGATTCTAGACTAAACCATAAATGGATACACTTTTATTCATGCGCGATACTCCAATAGAGCAAGATCATGCATGGAAGTCTCCACATGCTTAGACAGCGGATTACATTGAGCGAAGACTAATGATCAACATTTAACTTGAATAGGCAGATGTCCAGGTGAACCTCCTTGGAGTCCCCGTGCACATTGTTGGGGGTCAAATAACACCGTGTGTCTTCCATGTCCACATCGGCGGGAAAGTTCCGGCTTGGCAGAGTCCAAGTATGCTTGGCGTAGCCAGTGTCGCCGCCCACGGACCTCTGAGGGGTAGTAATAGTGAGCACGCACCCGTACCTCGGCCTCGTGTCAGTGTCAGCGTCAGCGGCGTCGCCCCTGACGCACACTACAGAGATGCTGCCGTCCTCCTCCAAGACTAGCAGGCGGCGCTGATCCTCCAGCGACTCTGGCACGGTGAACGGATAGCACATCTCGTACTCGATGTTCTTCGCCAAGAGCCAATAGTGATTGCCGCACGCCTGCGTCAGGTGATGCACGATGTCCGCCGGTGAGCCCCAAAACGGCATCGGGCACTCATAGCAGTAGACGAAGGGCTCCTTGGAGGCATCGACCAGGCCGCCCATGAAACGGGAGTGGCTGTAGGGGACGTTCTGCCAGTTGAATATATGAGCAAGTTACTATGATATTTAGTCCGAATAAGCACAAAATAAATCATGACGGCTATAACATAGATTAAACTAATCATGCGGACTAGCATAGTAGATGAACAGATCGAATCTAGGACACAGACTAGAAACATGAATTGTACAACGATTTCGAACAGGAAGGACAAAAACACATATGGTGCAACGGGAGCAGCACCATTGGCGTTGAGGTTGTCGCCCATGTCGTTGAGGAAGAGGTTGCCGAGATCGGGGAAGAAGTCGTCGCCTGTGATGTTGTTGCTGCTAGCAGTCGCGAGAGTGCGCTCCCCAAATTTCAACAGCGCCCGCCGAATGGAGCGCAGGAGGGAGTGGCTGTAGGGGACATTGCGGCCGCCAAATGGAGCGCAAGAGTAGCCCACGAAGCAGTAGATGGTGCTCCTCCCTAGTCTCTATTCTTATCTCTATCTCTACTACTCTTCTTTGTTTTTTATAATATACTGGTTGTAGTTGTCCGTCCGAATAGTATCAAGGCCGTCCACTGCACGCCCGGCTGAACACGCCTCCTCGCCTCCATCAAACCCCTCTGTTAAACCCGCATGCAAACCGAGAAACCTACTCCGGCCCGTGGGAGGAAATTTTCCGGTTGCCGTTGGATAATAATAGAGTCACGTCCAATCCATTTGAGTTAATTGCGTGTATGATTCTCCCTCTATAAAAAGGTAATTGCATCCTTAATCTTGTATTCTAAGTACTCTGTGGGTTCCACTGTCAGTACAATGTACATGACTTGCAGGCTGGCTACAGATTTGTACAGAAAGTTAAAAAGAAGCAAATCCATGACTTGCAGGATTGGAGTTAGCAACGATGGCGGTTCGTAGTCGTTCCACACTCGGGCATTGAAGTTTGTAACTATTTTAGATTAGAACATACTACTCCTCCGGTTCTAGTAGTATAGCATAGTCCTACTCCACCACTACTCTACTCAAGCAAGTTAGGGCATAGTAGCAGTCTTGTAAGGGAGTACCGATCGTGATCACTTAGGCAAGTTGTCTGACTTTGATATGACCCTACGCTGCTGGTATGTGTCTCGTAAGTCAAGCGGTGTGCTGTAGTCGTCATCACCTGTCCACTTCCACAGCACATATTCGCTTCTCCATCTTTGTCCGCTCTTCCATCCCCGCTAAGGCGCCTTCCCCCTCGTCTGAAACCCAAGCACTAACAATGGAAGAACCAAGCAGCGTCCACCGAAAGAGTGGCTGGAATTCGCTCCCCACAGAGGTAATCAAGCTCATTGTTTCGCGTGTGGACAATCTCAGGACCATGCCGCTCGCCGCGTGCTCGTCGGGGCTGTACCGTTTACTCAAATCCCTCTAGCTGAAGCTTTTTAAGACAGCTCCTTGCTTGCGATGCTGCACGATCTTGAAGCGGCATGTCACGCAGCATAACGATCGTAGGGTGGCGAGCATCAACCCCCTTGACTGTGATCCGATCCCCGTCAGCCTCAACTACATTAACAGTATGTACTGGGTTGGCATGAACACGTCTTGGATGGTGCTCGTCGATGGTCGCGACAGCTGGATGCTCGTGGAGGTCTACACCCGGTGATTGATCCCCTTTCCTTCGATTAACACTGCACTGCTTTGGCACCGCGTCCCAGAATACTCGGAATATTACAGTAGCCAACATGATACCAAGTTTGATTTGCTCAAGGTTGTAATCTGCCAAGTGCTCACAAGATCTGTGAATTATAAAGACTTCAGGCTAATTGCGTTCTTCAATTGCGGTCTCGCCTATCTGACAGGTCACTGCGGTAAGTGGATAAATCTGCACGTCCATCGCAGGATCATACATCCTCCATGGTTCTCTGATGCCATTGAACACAAGGGCTTCATTTACGCTATCGACTCCTTCTATGGTTGGACATATTGCTGGCCTACTCTAGTCATCGCTACAAATGGCTGTTATAGCAGTATGTTACTTTCCTATGATATCATGATGGCTTGCTTATATTACTGTCAACATTTGCTGAAAAAATATTCATGCTCATAACATGTTGTTCTTAAGATTGACTAAATCAAGAGCCCTTTTTTATTTGACTCCAACTTGATATGATGTTGTAGGCCGCCTGGTGTCCCTACCCTTCCTAATCCCAGAACCTTTCAAAGAAAAGCGGCATGGCAGTTGCAGGTGGTTCCTAGCTCGATCAGACGACGGTGAAAGATTGATGATCGTTCGCACATACCGGGCGTGTTGTTTCGCGGAATACAATCACAGTCACTGCAAGGTCTTTGAGCAGGATCCCAGCTTCTCTGGGCCTTCAGAAATTTTTGACTGGACGTTGTTAAGTAGCCTTGGTACACGCTCTCTGTTTGTCGGACTGAATTATCCGATTAACCAGGAGATAACCGACGGCAAGGATCATGATGGCAGCGCGGTTTCGTTCATCAGGGAAAATTGTGTCTACACAGCGTATCATGCGTCTCTGCATGCACCATACCATGATATGTGCCGCCACGCTCTGCAGCCCAAAGTAGGAGAGAGGGTCGCAAGTATCAGACTTTTGACCTGCTGGCTGGAGTTTCCCCCGTCAGGCACCCATCTGGTTCAAGCCGTCAGCCAATCTTCACATCTTAATAAATAGTAACATCTAACTGAGCCAGTTAGTTAGATGCGTACACTTGGTGTAGTAGGATCTTTATTTACTTTGATGCATACACTTGTTCTTTTTTGGTAGCCTAATGATGGCTGATGTTTGGTTTGGAAGAGAGAGATGCGTCTTCACTCTTACGGCACCTTACTACTTACATTGCACCCCAGCCTTGGTTGCCGTTGCTACTGTTTTCAATGTACAATCAGTAGTATATTTAAATACATTGGTTGAATAAATGTGTTGTTAGAACGACAAACACAATGTTTTGGAAGTCGTTGCACGGTTCGATCCTTTAGTGCCTCAAATGCGTCGTAAGCGCATACTATTTTTTATACGGAACACATTTTCCACTTGTTGATAACATGCAGCCCATCGATGAAGGCCCAATAGAGAAGCCCATAATTAGCTGGAAGGAGGCTCTCACATAAATCCGGCCCTGTACATGCTCATGGTCCCCTAAACATAAATAAGTAAATAAATAAAGCTAAATGCTCATGCACCAGTTCTTTGGGAAAATAGGTAGCCCAGTATTTCTTTTTGAAGAATACCCAAGCTAGGCCTATTTGTTTTCTCCGAGTTACTAGGCTGCAAATCTTTAAAGACGAGGAGGGATGCATTCCGGCCTGGCTTAGGAGTATGGTCAATGTCTGTTAAAAGTAAAATCAAAAGGGGTTGAAAATTCCAAAAAAATTATAGCAAATGGGATATAAGTTTCTTTTTTTGTTTTTGTTCTTCATTGATATCTTATACGTATTTCATTGGATTTAACATGACATAGTACTAATTTATTTTTAAATTTGTTTTAGTATGGCTATTAATTTTTGGATTAAGAATATTTCGTTCCCCAGCAAAAATTTGCGAATTTTCAAAATTTCCCACATATTTAGTTATTTTTGTACCACATGCTGACGAGAAAAATGGCCAGCAATTCTAAAAATGGAAAAGCGGGCTGCAATAAATTCCATATGAATTAGAAAATGAGTAAAAATATAAAAATAATAGCAAATGGGTTGTACACGCATACGATTTCGAGGCTGACTTGTTTACGCAAGGCTTTGTCAGTGAACACACGATTCTAGCAGCAGTGAGTGTTGGATGTCCATCCAACGGCCGACGTGCTTCTTCAATCTCTGATCTTCCTGCTCCAGCCGCCTAAACTAGCGCCGGCGAGACTGCCTACTCCCTTCTCTTGTGACCCGTTGTGATGTCGCGCAGGCTTCCCCGGCCCACCCTACTCCCTCTGCTGGCCTGGCCGCACGCAATCAACTGCCTCCTTATTATGCGAAAAAAATGATTCCTCCCACTGACATCTGGGGCGCTCCGGTTGGGAGGCTGACCTGTGGGCCTACTAAGTTGATGCGTACCCAGGGCTTGTCAACTTAGTCAACAATGATTCTAGCAGCAGTAACCGTTGGATTTGAATCGAACGGTCCTGCTGCTTCTTCAATCGCTGCTCTTCTTGCACCAGCCACCCAAACCAGCGCCAGGGAGACCGCCTGCTCCTGCCTCCAAAGGGTCGGCAGGTCATGCGGATGAGGCCTCATCGCCCCTACTACTCCCACCGCTTCTTGAGCCCTGCGGCGACGGTAGCCTCACACCGCAGCCGAACCAGTGAACCCTCGTACTCCTCTCCGCGTGGGCATCCACTGCCGCGTCTTCCCCGGCTCCGCGTCGTCTCCTTCCTAGGCCTCGCCGTCGGCCACCGCCTTGGTGCTCTCGGCGTGGCATGGTCAACATGGTCAACGACATTCCATCGGAAGAGTACTGTACGTGGAGAGGCTGATAGCTGGGTCCATGGCACAACCTAGTTTTTTTGTGATTTGCCAAGTAAGTCGCTTTGTCAGGCCTGTTGGGCTGCAAATCTTTCAAGACGAGGAGAGCTTTCATTCGGCTGGCCGAGAAAATGGCCCATCAGTAATGAAAAATGGGTTGTACATTTTTAAAACACATCAAATTGGCAATTAGTTTCAAATATCTTTTTTTTCATTTCGAGATTTTAAATTACATAAATTTTTATGCGTGGAGAATTTGTTGGATTTTATATTGATATACATTTATTTTTAAATTCAGTTAGAAGGTGAGTCGAAATTTCAGGATTAAAAACAGTTCGGACCGCACCGAAATATGCAAAATTTCGTATAATTTTTTAACCGTGGCCACAATCTGGGCTGTAATGCTAACAAAAGGAATATGGGCTCCAAAAAAACCTTAATAATTAGCAAATGGGCTGTAAATTATTAGAAATAATGGCAGATGGGTTGTATGCTATTTTCCACAGATTTGAGGCTTTCCTAAAAAAGGTTGGCCTTTAAGCGATCGTTGGATGGCCATCCAACGGCCGTCGTCTTCTTCAATCTCTGCTCTTCTGCTCCGGCCGCTCAAACAAGCGCCCGGCGGGACTACTTGCTCCCTCCTCCTTGGCCGGCTCTGCTGCCTTGAGCCTCACCGCCCACCGTACTCCCATCGCTGGCCTAGCAATCCCTCTACTCACCCACACTGCTGTTATTCTCCAAATAGCCGGCAGACGAACCAAGAAACCCTCATACGGTCATACTCCCCTCGCGTGGGAAACAAGCTGCGAGTCTTCCCTGCCTCCGTGTCGTTCTCTTCCTAGGCCTCGCCGTCGTCCACCGCCTGGTGCTCTCGGCGCAGCCTAGTCAATGTGGTCAACGACCGACATGCATCTGAAGTGGATCAGACGTGGAGACACCGACACTGGTCCACGGCCGCACGCAAGGAAATGCCTCCTTATTACAGCATAAAATAATGATTCCTCCACGACATCATGGACCCACCGAAAGGGCCTCTCGTATTTCGTGAAAAAAATGTTACCGCTTGGCCACGACATTTCGGACCCACCAGCTATATCTTCGCACGCAAGGAAGTGCCTCCTTATTACGCACAAAAAATGAATACTCCCCACATTAGCTGGGACCCAGTATAGTGGCAGGCTGACTTGTGGGCCTAGTAAGTTGATGGGGACGGAGGGCTTTGTCAATTTAGTCAATATGCACGATTCTAGCTCCAGCGACCGTAGGATGTCCATCCAACGGCCGTAGTGCTTCTTCAACCTCTGGTCTTCTTGCTCCAGCCGCTCAAACCAGCGCCGGTCGTGCCCCGTGCTCCTGCCTCCCGTGGCCGGCTGCGATGCGGCGGAGGCCTCACCGCCCCCTACTACTCCCACCGCTGGCCAGGCCATCCCTCTACTCACCCACACCCCCTGTTATTCTACGGCGACGGCAGCCTCACACCGCAGCGAACCAGTGAACCCTCGTACTCCTCTACGCGTGGGCATCCAGTGTCGTGTCTTCCCCGGCTCCGGTCGTCCCCTTCCTAGGCCTCGCCATCGTCCACCGCCCTGGTGCTCTCGGCGCAGCGTGGTCAACATGGTCAAGGAACGGCTTCCATCGGACGTGGACTATACATGGAGAGGCTGACAGCTGGGTCCACGGCCGCAGCAAGGAAGTGCCTCCTTATTACGTGCAAAATAATTATTCCTCCACCTAACAACGGGAACCCACCGGACGGGCTACCATATTTCGCAAAAAAAATGTTTCCCCCCTGACTGCTGGGACCCACCAGCTACATCTTCGCACGCAAGGAAGTGCCTGACAGTCGGGACCCACCTGGTCGAAGCGTACGTAGAGTTGTCATTCTGGTCGCGAACGGTAATGCGTATATATATCGGTGGATGTAGAGGCGCGCATGTGTCATAGTAGAGGCGCGCACGTAGCATGTACACGTACATACAGCGGCCAGGGTGCAAGAAATAAAATACGGCCACGTATCTATACATACGGGTGGGGTCTCGAACGCCTACTCCCGCATACGTACGGCCAGGGCTCGTGTACATGGCTGGGTCGGAACGGAGAAACAGCGTCCTCGGCGTGTTCATGGGGAGGCAACGGAATGCGTCGTGTTCATGGGGAGGCAACGGAATGCGTCGTGTTCATGGGGAGGCAACGGAATGCGTCGTGTTCATCGGGAGGCAGCAGGAACGCGGGAGCCAACCGGCTGGGTCGGAACGGAATGCGTGGTCATGTTCATCGGGAGGGCTTGGACGGAACAGGCGATGGAAGCGAGGCTGGCGTCTGCCAAAAGCGGAGAAGCAGACCTCCTACGTTGAACAGGGTCCTATTGATCGGGAGGGCGTGGCGCATCGCAAAAGCGGAGGAAGCGGACCTCCCACGGTCGAAACGGGGTCTGTTGATCGGGAGGGGTGTGGCGTACCGCAAAACCGGCCCAAACAGACCTCCTACGGTCGAAACGGGGTCTGTTCATCGGGAGGGTGTGGCGTGCCGCAAAAGCAGGACTCCACGGGATCTGTTCATCTCCACCGTCGACCTCCTCCAACCTCCACGGGCTACCGTCGACCTCCTCCAACCTCCACGGGCTCCTGTTCATCCAGCCTCCACCGCGCTACTCCACCGCTCTTGTTCAACCACCCTCCACGGGCACCCCTCCACCGTCTCATCGTTCATCCAGCCCTCCACACCACGGGGTCCTGTTCAACCACCCCTCCACGGGCACCCCACCACCGTCTACTGTTCATCCAGCCCTCCACACCACGGGGTCCTGTTCATCCAGAGGCACTGCCACCGCTCACTGTTCATCCACCCCCCGCAACACTCATCGTTCATCCAATCGATCGGCTTGATTAGCGGCAGATGGCGAAGGAATCGCTCGATCGGGTTCGATTAACGACCATCGATCGATCGCTCGGGTTCGATGTCGTAGCTGCGGTCTGCAATCGCTTGGGTTGATTAGAGCCCAACGCCTCGCTTCGGGTTGATTAGAGCCGACGCCTACGCACATCTTGCGCGTCGTGTCTGAGAGAAAGCAGCATCGCTCGGCCCCCGACCTCCCACCCGGGAACTCCCCGAAATTTTCCTCCCCCTCACTTCTACCACGGTTTTTTCCGTCATCGACGGCCCAAAGAATGTTATGCAGCTGCGTCTCCGGCCCGCCCAGGACAAAAAGCCCATTTTCTGTCATGATTTTTTGTAATAGAAGTAGGAGCCCACCACATCTATGATGATACCGGGTTTTGTCACAATTATCGTCATAGAAGTGTCATATGGATGACAGAAAAAAATTGTTTGGCCCAAAATGTCACGGATGTGTCTTTTTTTGTAGTGTCTGCAACACACGCGATCCGTGATGTTTCATGACCTTGAGAGCCAGGATAATTGTGCCCTATGCTCCATCTGCAAGAAGAGTGTTTCCAACCCACTCGTGGCCAACGATGTCGGTTACCTTGCCTTCTTTACTAGGGTCTGCTACCTCTTGAGCACTGCGTTGGATTTCCTTGAAGAGGAAAGGGTGATGCAGCAGAGTAGAGTTAGTATTTCCCTCAGTTTTTGAGAACCAAGGTATCAATCTAGTAGGAGGCTACACACAAGTCCCTCGTACCTACACAAAACAAATAGCTCAATGCAACCAACGTGATTAGGGGTTGTCAATCCCTTCACGGTCACTTACGAGAGTGAGATCTGATAGAGATGATATATAATATTTTTGGTATTTTTGATATAAAAATGCAAGGTAAAATAAAAAGGCAAAGTAAAAAGCAAAGCAATAATAAAGTGATTGAATATTGATATGATGAGAACGGGGGCCATAGATTTCACTAGTGGCTTCTCTCAAGAGCATAAGTATTCTACGGTGGGTGAACAAATTACTGTTGAGCAATTGACAGAATTGAGCATAGTTATGAGAATATCTAGGTATGATCATGTATATAGGCATCACGTCCGAGACAAGTAGACCGACTCCTGCCTGCATCTACTACAATTACTCCACTCATCGACCGCTATCCAGCATGCATCTAGAGTATTAAGTTAATGAAAATAGAGTAATGCCTTAAGAAAGATGACATGATGTAGAAGGATAAATTCATGCAATATGATAAATACCCCATCTTTTTATCCTCGATGGCAACAATATAATACGTGCCTTGCTGCCCCTCATCACTTTGGGAAAGGACACATAAGATTGAACCCAAAGCTAAGCACTTCTCCCATTGCAAGAAAAACCAATCTAGTAGGCCAAACCAAACTGATAATTCAAAGAGACTTGCAAAGATAACCAATCATACATAAAAGAATTCAGAGAAGATTCAAATATTGTTCATAGATAATCTTGATCATAAACCCACAATACATCGGTCTCAACAAACACACCGCAAAAAGAAGATTACATCGAATAGATCTCCACGAGAGAGGGCAAGAACATTGTATTGAGATCCAAAAAGAGAGAAGAAGCCATCTAGCTACTAACTATGGACCCGAAGGTCTGAGGTAAACTACTCACACTTCATCAGAGGGGCTATGGTGATGATGTAGAAGCCCTCTGGTGGATTCCCCTTCCGGTGGAGCTCCAGAACAAGGATCTCGTGGGTACAGAAGGTTGCGGCGGTGGAATTAGGTTTTTGGCTCTGTATCTGATCGTTTGGGGGTACGTAGGTGTATATAGGAGGAAGGAGTACGTCGGTGGAGAAAAGGGGGGCCCACGAGGCAGGGGGCGCGCCCTAGGGGGGCGCGCCCTCTACCCTCGTGGCCGCCTCCCTCCTTTCTTGACAGAGGGTCCAAGTCTCCTAGATCATATTTGTTGAGGAAATCACGTTCCCGAAGGTTTCATTCCGTTTGGACTCCGTTTGATATTCCGTTTCTTCAAAACACTGAAATAGGCAAAAAGCAATTACAGGCTGGGCCTCCGGTTAATAGGTTAGTCCCAAAAGTAATATAAAAGTGGAAAATAAAGCCCAATAAGGTCCAAAACAGTATATAATATAGCATGGAGCAATAAAAAATTATAGATACGTTGGAGACGTATCAGGCATCCCCAAGCTTAATTCCTGCTCGGCCTCGGGTAGGTAAATGATAAAAAGAATTTTTGATGCAGACTACTACTTGGCATAATTTCAATGTAACTCTTCTTAATTGTGGTATGAATATTCAGGTCCGAAAGATTCAAGAAAAAAGTTCATATTGACATAAAAATAATAATACTTCAAGCATACTAACAAAGCAATTATGTCTTCTCAAAATAACATGGCCAAAGAAAGTTATCCCTACAAAATCATATAGTCTGGCTATGCTCTATCTTCACCACACAAAGTATTTAAATCATGCACAACCCCGATGACAAGCCAAGCAATTGTTTCATACTTTTGACATTTTCAAAACTTTTTCAATCTTCACGCAATACATGAGCGTGAGCCATGGATATAGCACGATATGTGGAATAGAATTGTGGTTGTGGAGAAGACAAAAGGAGGGGAAGATAGTCTCACATCAATTAGGCATATCAACGGGCTATGGAGATGCCCATCAATAGATATCAATGTGAGTGAGTAGGGATTGCCATGCAACGGATGCACTAGAGGTATAAGTATATGAAAGCTCAACAAAAGAAACTAAGTGGGTGTGCATCCAACTCGCTTGCTCACGAAGACCTAGGGCAATTTGAGGAAGCCCATCATTGGAATATACAAGCCAAGTTCTATAATGAAAAAATTCCCACTAGTATATGAAAGTGACAAAATGAGAGACTCTCTATCATGGAGATCATGGTGCTACTTTGAAGCACAAGTGTAGTAAAAGGATAGTAACACTGTCCCTTCTCTCTTTTTCTCTCATTTTTTTATTTGGGCCTTTCTCCTTTTTTCCATGGCCTCTTTTTTTTATTTTTTTATTTTTCGTCTGAAGTCTCATCCCGACTTGTGGGGGAATCATAGTCTCCATCATCCTTTCCTCACTTGGGACAATGCTCTAAAAATGATGATCATCACACTTTTATTTTTCTTACAACTCAACAATTACAACTCGATACTTAGAACAAAATATGACTCTATGTGAATGCCTCCGTGATGTACGGGATATGCAATGAATCAAGAGTGACATGTATGAAAGAATTATGAACGGTGGCTTTGCCACAAATACTATGTCAACTACATGATCATGCTAGCAATATGACAATGATGGAGCGTGTCATAATAAATGGAACGGTGGAAAGTTTCATGGCAATATATCTCGGAATGGCTATGGAAATGCCATGATAGGTAGGTATGGTGGCTGTTTTGAGGAAGGTATATGGTGGGTGTATGGTACCGGCGAAAAGTGCGCGGTATTAGAGAGGCTAGCAATGGTGGAAGGATGGGAAAAGTGTGTATAATCCATGGACTCAACATTAGTCATAAAGAAATCATATACTTATTGCAAAAATCTAGAAGTTATCAAAGCAAATTATTACGCGCATGCTACTAGGGGGATAGATTGGAAGGAAAAGACCATCGCTCGTCCCCAACCGCCACTCATAAGGAAGACAATCAATAAATAAAGCATGCTCCGACTTCATCACATAACGGTTCACCATACGTGCATGCTACGGGAATCACAAACTTTAACACAATTATTTCTCAAATTCACAACTACTCAACTAGCATGACTCTAATATCACCATCTTCATATCTCAAAACAATTATCAAGCATCACACTTTTCTTAGTATTCAACGCACTCAAAAGAAAGTTTTACAAATCTTGAATACCAAGCATATTATTATTACTAAGCAATTACCATGCTATTTAAGACTCTCAAAATAATCTAAGTGAAGCATGAGAGATCACTAGTTTCTATAAAACAAATCCATCACCGTGCTCTAAAACATATAAGTGAAGCACTAGACCAAAACTATATAGCTCAAAAGATATAAGTGAAGCACATAGAGTATTCTAATAATTTCTAAATCATGTGTGTCTCTCTCAGAAGGTGTGTACAGAAAGGATAATTGTGGTAAAATAAAAGGCGAATACTCAAATCATACAAGACGCTCCAAGCAAAACACATATCATGTGGTGAATAAAAATATACCTCCAAGTGAAGTTACCGATGGAAGTAGACGAAAGAGGGGATGCCTTCCGGGGCATCCCCAAGCTTTGACTTTTTGGTGTCCTTGGATTATCTTGGTGCCATGGGCATCCCCAAGCTTAGGCTCTTTCCACTCCTTGTTCCATAATCCATCAAAAGATTTCACCCAAAACTTGAAAACTTCACAACACAAAATTCAACAGAAATCTCGTGAGCTCCGTTAGCGAAAGAAAACAAAAGACCACTTCAAGGTACTGTAATGAACTCATTCTTTATTTATATTGGTGTTAAAACTACTGTATTCCAACTTCTCTATGGATTAAAAACTATTTTTTACTAGCCATAGATTCATCAAAATAAGCAAACAACACACAAAAAACAGAATCTGTCAAAAACAGAACAGTCTGTAGTAATCTGTAACTAACACAAACTTCTGGAACTCCAAAAAATCAGCCAAAATAGGAAGACCTAGGAAATTTGTTTATTGATCAGCAGCAATTGGAATCAGTATTTTATCACGTTCTGGTGATTTTTAACAATTGTTTTCTTGAACAGAAAGTTTCTGGAAATTACAGCCAGATCAAATAACTATCATCCAAGAAGATCCTATAGGTTTAACTTGGCACAAACACTAATTAAAACATAAAACCACATCTAAACAGAAGGTAGATGGGTTATTTTATTCCTAAACAGAAACAAAAACCAAAAAACTAAAATAAAATAGGGTTGCCTCCCAACAAGCGCTATCGTTTAACGCCCCTAGCTAGGCATAAAAGCAAGGATAGATCTAGGTATTGCCATCTTTGGTAGGCAATCCATAAGTGGCTCTCATGATAGATTCATATGTAATTTTATTTTATTCCTAGGGAAGTGTTCCATGCCCTTCTTTAATGGAAATTGGAATCTAATATTCCCTTCCTTCATATCAATAATTGCACCAATCGTTCTAAGGAAAGGTTTACCAAGAATAATAGGGCAAGAAGGATTGCAATCTATATCAAGAACGATAAAATCTACAAGCACATAATTCCTATTTGAAACAATAAGAACATCATTAATTCTTCCCATAGGTTTCTTAATAGTGGAATCCGCAAGGTGCAGGTTTAGAGAGCAATCATCAAAATCGCGGAAATCTAGCAAATCACACAAAGTTTTGGGAATAGTGGAAACACTAGCACCCAAATCACATTAAGCATAAAATTCATGATCCTTAATCTTAATTTTAATAGTTGGTTCCCACTCATCATAGAGTTTTCTAGGGATAGAAACTGCCAACTCAAGTTTTTCTTCATAAGATTGCATCAAGGCATCAACGATATGTTTAGTAAACGCTTTATTTTGACTATAAGCATGAGGAGAATTTAGCACGGATTGCAACAAGGAAATACAATCAATTGAAGAGAAACTTTCATAATTAAATTCCTTGAAATCCAATATAGTGGGTTTAGCAACATCTAGGGTTTTACTCTTTTCAATCCCACTTTTATCAATTTCATAATCAAGATCTAAAAACTCCGAATTTTTGGAACAAGGTGGATCATATTCAGTCTCATCAAGTTTGCAAAACAAAGATTTAATAGGGGACACATCAATAACTTTTAGATCTTCATCTTTATTTTCATAGGGATTCGGTTTAGCGGCCATCTTATTGACTAAGGTAGCCTGCTTATCCGAAATTTCAGCAGTCAACTTCTCAAGCGAGCAATTTGAGATCTTATACCATCAAATTCTTTAGACATATCATCGAGCTCTTTATTCATATAACTCATAAAACTTTTTTGATCCTTAAGCTCGTTTCTGAAGAAATTATTATGCTCAAATTGCAAAACCATAAAACTCATAACATTGCTTTCGATCTCTTCTAACCTTTTAAGGTGGAGATCACCAAATCTAGGTAGAGCCATCATGACAAGTAAGCAATCCAACACACGAGCAAACAAAAAGCAAGCGAAGAAAGAAGGCAAACGGAAAAGAGAGGGCGAATAAAACGGCAAGGGTGAAGTGGGGGAGAGGAAAACGAGAGGCAAATGGCAAATAATGTAATGCGAGAGATAAGGGGTTGTGATGGGTACTTGGTATGTTGACTTTATGTAGACTCCCGACAACAGCGAGAAATCTTCCTGCTACCTCTTGAGCATCTGCGTTGGATTTCCTTGAAGAGGAAAGGGTGATGCAGCAGAGTAGAGTAAGTATTTCCCTCGGTTTTTGAGAACCAAGGTATCAATCTAGTAGGAGGCTACACGCAAGTCCCTCGTACCTACACAAAACAAATAGCTCAACGCAACCAACGCGATTAGGGGTTGTCAATCCCTTCACGGTCACTTACGAGAGTAAGATCTGATAGAGAAGATAGATAATATTTTTGGTATTTTTGATATAAAGATGCAAAGTAAAGTAAAAAGGCAAAGTAAAAAAGCAAAGAAATAATAAAGTGATTGAAGATTGATATGATGAGAACGGGGGCCATAGATTTCACTAGGGCTTCTCTCAAGAGCATAAGTATTCTACGGTGGGTGAACAAATTACTGTTGAGCAATTGACAGAATTGAGCATAGTTATGAGAATATCTAGGTATGATCATGTATATAGGCATCACGTGCGAGACAAGTAGACCGACTCCTGCCTGCATCTACTACTATTACTCCACTCAGCGACCGCTATCCAAAGATGCATCTAGAGTATTAAGTTAATGAAAAAGAGTAACGCCTTAAGCAAGATGACATGATGTAGAGGGATAAATTCATGCAATATGATAAATACCCCATCTTGTTATCCTCGATGGCAACAATACAATACGCGCCTTTGCTGCCCCTATCATCACTAGGAAAGGACACCGCAAGATTGAACCCAAAGCTAAGCACTTCTCCCATTGCAAGAAAAACCAATCTAGTAGGCCAAACCAAACTGATAATTCGAAGAGACTTGCAAAGATAACCAATCATACATAAAATAATTCAGGGAAGATTCAAATATTGTTCATAGATAATCTTGATCATAAACCCACAATTCATCTGTCTCAAGAAACACACCGCAAAAAGAAGATTACATCATAGATCTCCACGAGAGAGGGGAGAACATTGTATTGAGATCCAAAAAGAGAGAAGAAGCCATCTAGCTACTATGGACTCGAAGGTCTGAGGTAAACTACTAACACTTCATCGGAGGAGCTATGGTGATGATGTAGAAGCCCTCCGTGGTGGATTCCCCTTCCGGCGGAGCTCCGGAACAGGCCCCAAGATGGGATCTCGTGGATACAGAAGGTTGCGGCGGTGGAATTAGGTTTTTGGCTCCGTATCTGATCGTTTGGGGGTACGTAGGTATATATAGGAGGAAGGAGTACGTCGATGGAGCAAAGGGGGGCCCACGAGGCAGGGGGCGCGCCCTAGGGGGGGGGCGCCCTCCACCCTCGTGGCCGCTTCCCTCCTTTCTTGATGGAGGGTCCAAGTCTCCTGGATCATATTTGTTGAGAAAATCACGTTCCCGAAGGTTTTATTCCGTTTGGACTCCGTTTGATATTCCATTTCTTCGAAACACTGAAATAGGCAAAAAAACAGCAATTCTAATTTGGGCCTCCGGTTAATAGGTTAGTCCCAAAAGTAATATAAAAGTGGAAAATAAAGCCCAATAAGGTCCAAAACAGTAGATAATATAGCATGGAGCAATCAAAAATTATAGATACGTTGGAGACATATCAGGGTCATGGAGCGGCTTGAAGGGAGCGCGGATAAAGTGTGCAAACTCGTTGACGAGGAAAGCCGCGACCTCCTCGCGCGGACGTCGACGTGTGTTTTCAGGCATCTTCTTCGCTTTGACACCGACTTCGACTTCGAGGCCGTGATCGACCACGTCCCCTGGATAATTCGCGACACACTAGGGGCGTGGGTGGAGGACCAGCACGTAGATGACCTGATCGCACAGTTCACCCCCGACAGCCCCAAGGGTCAGCATGAGGCCGAGTAACATGGGGCCGCCAACGGTGATCATGATGATGCCTCTCCTTAGGACGCCCTCCTTCTGTTTTCCTACTGAAATTTTGAACGTAACCCCGCGGGGATGTAAAGGAACTTGGAGGAAACTACCTCATGATATATGAAGTAATATTGTACTTCCTTAGGCCGCCTTCCCTTTGCTTATTCTGCGCCCGCAGCCCCCGAGCAAGGGTTGATTGTCACTGGTATCCTGGGTCGCGATGCCCAGTCAAGGCCAGGAGATGGGTGCTCCTGGGTCAGGAACCTCAGGCAACGCGCGCCTACTGGCTCGCTCGACGGTGTCGCGCGAGGACCCAGGCACCAAAGTTTGGTGAGGTGCGCGTAGGGGGCAGGCGGCTGGCCTAAATGCAGAAACCGGCCCAGCCCCCGCTCACGGGACAATCGGGAGGCGGGCATCAGGCAGCCATTGCTGCTCTTATGAAAATTCAAGGAATGAAAACACCGCAAGAAAAACCCCAACCCCTTTTCTAAAAAGTACGCAATAACTCCAAGCTTTATTCAAGGAACTCGTAAATGGTTTATGCAAAGCAAAGGAAACTGCCGCGTCCGGTGCCTAGACTAGTCTTCCCACCAGCGCGAAGCATGGGGCCTCCACTTGGGTGTGGGCATAGTCGTTGTTTGATCGTTCCACCAGCGCGGAGCATGGGGCTTCCACTGGGGCGTGGACCGGAGCTCCCATGGGGCCGTGGGGCGGTGCACTAGGAGCCCTGGGTGTGTACAGTGCTACTTCTTGAGCATGTGTTGGTTTTCCCTTGAAGAGGAAAGGGTGATGCAGCAAAGTAGCGTAAGTATTTCCAGTTTTTGAGAACCAAGGTATCAATCTTGTCGGAGACTACACGCAAATCGCCTAGTACTTAAACAAACAATCAAGAACCTTGCAACCAACGCGATAAAGGGGTTGTCAATCCCTTCACGACCACTTGCAAAAGTGAGATCTGATAAAGATAATAAGATCAATATTTTTGGTATTTTTGTTGTATAGATTGGAAAATAAAGATCACAAAATAAATAGTAAACTAGAATTTTAGATTGGAAACTTATATGATGTAAAGTAGACCCTGGGGTCATAGGTTTCACTAGTGGCTTCTCTCAAGATAGCATGTATTACGGTGGGTGAACAAATTACTGTCGAGCAATTGATAGAAAAGCGCATAGTTATGATGATATCTAAGGCAATGATCATGAATATAGGCTGTAACGCCCCGGATTCGATGCGCCAGGTGTCTTCCAGTTATTCGCCGTCTTTGCCATGTCATGTGCTTGCGTGTTGCACTTTGCCATGTCATCATCTGCATTTCATATCATGTCATCATGTGCATTTCATTTTGCATACGTGTTCGTCTCATGCATCCGAGCATTTTCCCCGTTGTCCGTTTTGCAATCCGGCACTCATATGTCCTCCTGCGTCCCCCCTTTTGCCTCTTTTCGTGTGCGGGTGTTAAACGGTCTCGGAATGGACCGAGGTTTGTCAAGCGGCCTTGGTATAGCACCGGTAGACCGCCTGTCAAGTTTCATGCCATTTGGAGGTCGTTTGATACTCCAACGGTTAACCGGGTAACTGTAAAAGCCCCTTTCTCTTTGCAGCCCTACACCCCTCCAAAGTGGCCCAAAACCCATCTAAGTCATCTCCATGCTCTCGATCGTTCGATCATGATCGTGTGGGCGAAAACCGCTCCTCATTTGGACTCTCCTAGCTCCCTCTATCTATAAATATGTCCCTCTTCCCCGAAATCACGACTGAAACCACCCCTAACCCTCGCCCTCTCCTCCCCGCGCCGCCGGACGCGTCCGCGTCGCGCCGGACGTGTCCGACCCGCTCCGCCGCCGCCACGTGTCGCTGCCCGACTTGCCCGCGCCCGCGCGCCCGCCGCCGCGCGCCCGGCCCGAACCACAGGGGCCCCCAGCCCGCTCCGCCGCCCGGCGCCTCCGCGCCTCTCGCCGACCCGTTCGCCGCTCGTCGCCCCTCGCCGCCCGGCCGCCGCCTGGTCGCGCCGCCGCCCAGCCATCCCCGACCGCCGCCGTCCGGCGCCTCCCGCGCCCAGAGCCGGCGAGCTCCGGTGCGACCCCACCCGGATCCGGCGCCCCCCCTTTGCCGGCGAGCTCCATCGCCTCCGGCCTCCTCCTCCCCAACTCCTGCGAGACTCCGGTCGCCTCGAAGTCCGTGCCCTCAGCCCCCAGATCCAGATCCAAAACGAAGGTTGACCCCGTTTTTCGTGCAAGTCCCGAAATATTTTGCATAATCATGCCATGTGCATCGCATCATAACTTGCTGCATACTTCTCCGGTTTGGGCGTGTAATATGTCAAATTGTTCGCCTCAACGAGTAAATCATTTCATTCCATTGCACCATGTTCATTTGAGTACATCTTGATGCCCAAACCATCATTGCAAGAGTGCATGTTGCTGTTAATCTGCTGAAACTGTTATAACTTGCTCATTTGTCATTTTTGCCATGTTCGATGTGTGCATCCTATGAGGTTAATGCCTACATGAGTTTTGATCTATGTTATGCCATATTTATAGTGATGCTATCCATGTATTTGTTTGATTCCTGTATTGAGTGCATCAAGCTTGTTAAGTAGTGTACTTGCTGTTGCTGTTTTGCTAGGCTGAATCTGTTATTTTGTGATGCTATGTAAACCTGCTTCTACAAGTCATTCTATGCATAATCTGGAGATGTTCACTAAGGATGTTTTGTTGTACATGTCTTGCTCTATCCATCCATGCCCTTTGTTGCAATTATAGTCTGCTGTAACTTGTTGTAATCTTGCTCTCAATTTGCTAAATAATGTTGCTGTCAGCCTGCTAACATGATGTTCAGTTTTGCCATGTGATTTCCTAGTGGTCCATGCACTCTATGAACTTGATCTTGCCATTCTTAGCTTCAAAAACATGTCTTCTTAATGTTGGTTGCCTTTTCATGCCATGTATTGCTCTGTGGTGAGTGGTACAAGTCATCAACATGCCTACTTATCGTTGTTCCTGCCATGTTCGAATCTGTCATATAACTTACCATGTTTACATGGGTGCCATCATATCTTCTGATCCTTTTTGGCTCATGGTCAGCAAGGGACTTTTGTTCTATGCAATTATTAGATTCATTCTATGCCTTTGTTTGCCATGATAGTTCCTGTAACATGTTGTTTGATAGCTCTAAACATTGCAACCTGATGTTATTTCTGCTAAGTCTGAAACTGTTATTATTTGCAAGCTTGCCATGTCCTTTTGAGCATGTTCTAGTGATTTATGGAGATAGCTCAGTCTTCATATTTTTTCATGCTTTACCTTTACTTCATGCCCATGTCTTTTGTGTTCACGTTGAGATGTTGTAGCATGTTGTTTTGATGCTTGCAATATGCCTAGTTGCTGTTTTGGACAGCAATACACTTTAAACTTGCTTGATTTTGCATGTAGGTTCATATTATCATGTTGCATCCTTGTTTTGAGAGTCTTTGCTTGAGGTTTGGTTGCATTTTGCATCAATGCCATGTTTAACTTGTTTTGCCCATATCTTCTAGGCCGTAGCTCCGAATTAAATGAACTTTATATGTAACTTGACTAGAATTTCGTGTAGATCATCGTGGTGCATCTTAACTTGTTGTTTAACAACTTGAACTTAAGGTTTATTCAGATCTGGACTAATTTCGAAATTTGCATATGAGGACTTACCGGAGTTGTTCTATGTTGTTTCCGGCCTCATTTAAACTTGATTTGATGTGTTGGTCTTGTATGCATCATCTTTTGCCATGAGTAGCTTCATGTAGCCTTGTCATGCATCATACTTGGTTGAGCATCATGTCTTGTTCATGTGTGGTGTGTTTACCATGTTGTGTGCTTCTTCTCGATAGTTCCCGCTTGCTATGATCGTGAGGATTCGCTCGCTCACGCTTGGTTCGACTTCGTGGCTTCATATTTTTCATGGACTCGTTCTTCTTCCTTGCGGGATTTCAGGCAAGATGACCGCTACCCTGGATCTCACTACTATCATTGCTATGCTAGTTGCTTCGTTCTATCACTATGCTGCGCTACCTATCATTTACTCTTCAAGCCATCCCAAATTGCCATGAACCTCTAACCTTTGACACCCTTCCTAGCAAACCGTTGCTTGGCTATGTTACCGCTTTGCTCAGCCCTCTTATAGCGTTGCTAGTTGCGGTGAAGTTGAAGATTGCTCCATGGTGGACAGGATTTTGGTTGGGATATCACAATATCTCTTATATTATTAATGCATCTATATGCTTGGTAAAGGGTGGAAGGCTCGGCCTTATGCCCGTGTTTTGTTCCACTCTTGCCGCCTAGTTTCCGTCATACCGGTGTTATGTTCCCTGATTTTGCGTTCCTTACGCGGTCGGGTGATTTATGGGACCCCTTGACAGTTCGCTTTGAATAAAACTCCTCCAAAGAAGGCCCAACATTGGTTTTACCATTTGCCTCACCACCACCTACATTTCCCTTGGGAGTAATTAACCCAAGGGTCATCTTTATTCAGCCCCCCCGGGCCAATGCTTGTCTAAGTGTTGGTCCAAACCAGAGCCACTTGCGGTGCCGCCCCTAGGCAACTTGGGGTATCATCGGTTGCCGTACGTACTGCTCATCCGGTGTTGCCCAGAGAACGAGATATGTGCAGCTCCTATCGGGATTGTCGGCGCATCGGGCGGTCTTGCTGGTCTTGTTTTATTGCTGTCGAAATGTCTTGTAGCCGGGATTCCGAGACTGATCGGGTCTTCCCGGGGAGAAGGAATATCCTTCGTTGATCGCGAGAGCTTATAATGGGCTAAGTTGGGACACCCCTGCAGGGTTTGAAATTTCGAAAGCCATGCCCGCAGTTATGTGGCAGATGGGAATTTGTTAATATCCGGTTGTAGTAAACTCTTCTAAAATACACCAACCGTGTGCGTAACCGTGAGTGTCTCTTTTCGGGGTTGATCAAGAGGAGAACACGGTTTCTGGGTTATGTCTGACGTAAGTAGGAGTTCAGGATCACTTCTTGATCATTACTAGTTGACGACCGCTTGCTTTGCTTCTCTTCTCGCTCTTATTTGCGTAAGTTAGCCACCATACATTGCTTAGCCGCTGCTGCAACCTCACCACTTTACCCCTTCCTTACCCATTAAGCTTTGCTAGTCTTGATACCCATGGTAATGGGATTGCTGAGTCCTCGTGGCTCACAGATTACTACACCACCAGTTGCAGGTACAGGTTTGCGATGATCATGACGCGAGAGTGATGTTTACTTGTTTTGGAGTTCTTCTTCTGCTTCTTCGATCAGGGGATAGGTTCCAGGTCGGCAGCCTGGGCTAGCAGGGTGGATATTGTTTGAGTTTCTGTTTCATCCGTAGTCGGATGTTTATCTTATGTATGATGTATTGTTGTATTCATGTGACATTGTATGTCTTGGTTGTATCCCCACTATTATGTAATGTTGATGTAATGATATCCACCTTGCAAAAGCGTCTTCAAGATGCGCTTCTATCCTTGGTGGGACCTTCGAGTTCCTTTAGGATAGGGTCGCATCTTGGGCGTGACATAGGCATCACGTCTGTGTGAAGTAGACCGAAATGATTCTGCATCTACTACTACTACTCCACACATCGACCGCTATCCAGCATGCATCTAGAGTATTAAGTTCATAAGAACGGAGTAACGCATTAGGCAAGATGACATGATGTAGAGGGATAAACTCAAGCAATATGATATAAACCCCATTTTTATCCTCGATGGAAACAATACAATACGTGCCTTTGCTGCCCTCGCTGTCACATCGAAAGGACACCGCAAGATTGAACCCAAAGCTAAGCACTTCTCCCAAAGGCAAGAAAGATCAATCTAGTAGGCCAAACTAAACCGATAATTCGAAGAGACTTGCAAAGATATCAAATCATGCATATAAGAATTCAGAGAAGAATCAAATAATATTCACAGATAATCAAGTTCATAAACCCACAATTCATCGGATCTGAGCAAACACACCGCAAAAAGTAATACATCGAATAGATCTCCAAGAAGATCGAGGAGAACTTTGTATTGAGATCCAAAGAGAGAGAAGAAGCCATCTAGCTAATAACTATGGGCCCGAAGGTCTGTGGTAAACTACTCACACATCATCGGAGAGGCTATGGTGTTGATGTAGAAGCCCTCCGTGATCGAATCCCCCTCCGGCAGATCGCTCGAAAAGGCCCCAAGATGGGATCTCACGAGTACAGAAGGTTGCGGCGGTGGAAAAGTGGTTTCATGGATCTCCCCGATGTTTTCGTGGTATAAGAGTATATATAGGCAAAAGAAATAGGTCGGTGGAGCTACGAGGGGCCCACGAGGGTGGGGGCGCGCCTACCCCCCTGGGCGTGCCCTCCTACCTCGTGGCCGCCTCGTGGCTTCCTTGACCTCCACTCCAAGTATCCTGGATTGCGTTTGTTCCAAAAAAAAGATCCTCGCGAAGGTTTCATGCCGTTTGGATTCCGTTTGATATTCCTTTTCTGCAAAACACTGAAATAGGCAAAAAACAGCAATTTGCACTGGGCCTTAGGTTAATAGGTTAGTCCCAAAAATAATATAGAAAGGTATATTAAATCCCATTAAACATCCAAAACAGATAATATAATAGCATGGAACAATCAAAAATTATAGATACGTTGGAGACGTATCATACAGCCCCACTCATTATTACGTGAGAGTGTCACGGGTAGAACTTCCAGAGGTACTGGATGTTCCAAGCATTCTGCATAGGGACCCCGTCCGCTAAATCCAGGCGCGCGGCGCCAGGCCTAGAGATGCGAACGACCCTGAACGAGCCCTTCCACATGGGCGAGAGCTTGTGAAGGCCCTCTTTGGGGAGGACCCGCCTTAGGATGAGGTCTCCGACTCCAAGGGTCCGAGAGCGGGTGTTGTGGCTATGGTAGCACTGCAAGTCCCGCTGGTACCTCACGGCGCAGAGGGAGGCTTGGCGTCGGGCTCCCTTTGGTCAGCATGAGGTTGGTTCCCCACGCGGCATGCTGGCGCGCCTCATCGAATGCCAAGACCCACCGGGAGCCATACTTGATCTCAAGCGGGAGGGCCGCTTTGGCCCCGTAGACAAGGAATAATGAGGTATCGCTAGTGGCTTAGCCGCAGTGGTGCGGACGGACCACAACACGGACTGTAGCCCGTCAGCCAACTCCTGTCGCGAGCCTCAAGCCTCCTCTTGAAGTTTCTAGCCTTGAGGCCCCTGAGGACCTCCGCATTGGCGCGCTCGGCCTGGCCGTAGATTTGTGGGTGCACCACCGGAGCATAGTATATATGTGTTCCAAGGTTAGCATAATATGACCGGAAGAGGTTGCTTGTAAACTGGGAACCGTTGTTGGTGATGATGCGGTTAGGGACGCCAAACCGGCTCGCGAGGCCCTTGATGGACTCGACCACCGAGCCCGCTGGGATGGTGCGTACGGGTTCCACCTCCGCCCACTTGGTGAATTCGTCGACAGCTACATAGAGGTAACGGTAGCCGTCGGCCGCCCGAGGAAAAGGCCCCAGTATGTCTAGCCCCCAGACAACAAATGGCGACGGGGGCAGGATCGTCTGGGGCCCCTGCACTAGTTGGTGAATCTGCTTGGCGTGGAACTGGCAGGCCGACCAATTCGGCGGTGTTGTGCGGTGTCGTGGGCCAGTAGAACCCTCTGCGGGACATCCTACCCACGAGAGCACGCGATGAAGAATGGTGCCTGCAACCTCCCCCATGGTATCCGCCAGCCGCTCGCGTCCTTGGTCTTCTGAAATGCACCTTAGCCAGACGTTGTCGGGGCACCCGCGGTACTGCTAGCCATCCTGCAAGCAGTAAGCGGTGGCCTGGCGGGCCACACTCCGTGTCCTCCTCCTTAGGCAGGGTGCCATGGAGCAGGCATGCCTGGAACTCCTGAGCCCAATGGCCCTCCTGAGGCGTCAATGCCAGGAGTAGGCGGGCTCCTGAATTCAGGCCACAGGCCAGGGCGCCTGCGGGCGGCGCGGGAGGCGACTCCTCTTGAGGTAGAATAGTTCCTGATGTCGGGGGTGTGGCTGTCGGCCTGAAGAGCCTTTCTTCAGAAGACACCAGGGCTTTGGGGCTCGATGTGTGATGCCCGCTTGGCGATATCGTCTACTTCCTTGTTCACGCCCTCGGGGTGTACCGCAATTCAAGCCCGAGAATTGCCTTTCAATTTTACGTACCTCCTCCAGGTATGCTGCCATGTGCTTGTCCTTCGGCTTGTACTCCTTGTTGGAGAAGTCGACGTGGAGCCGTTTGGAGTGGTGGTCGCGGGCCGACACCTGAGATCAGCCCCGGATCCATCGTCTTACCGACCGTCGCCACCCCAGCTGGACTATGACGGCCAAGAGGCGGCCCGCTGCGGCAGCTTCCGTGAGGGGTTACCCTGGCTTACCCTGACCGGAGCCTTCCAGGTCTACCTCGGAAGGACGAGCAGACGCGGCAGGGGCAAGCACAGAGCCGTGGCGAGGGCCACGACACAGGCGGAAAGCGCAAGGCCTCCATGCCCCCACAAGCGGCGTCGAGAAGCTCGGCGATATGGTCGAGCCAGGCATCGTAGTCATCATTGGCACGACGGTAGCGCAGCAACTCACGCGCCATGAGGAATGCAGCTTGCACATCCTCCGGCCCGCGACGATCATGGGAGGACGACGTCATGGCGGGGGTGAAGGAAGGCGAGGCGGTGCGGCTGTCGTGTTGCACGGAGGGTGGCAGCAATGAGTCCTGCTGCTCATGAGCAGCAGGGTCGGTGGAAGCGTTAGCTACGAATGAAGCAAAGGGGCGTGGAACACTGGGGCCCACGGACGCCGTCTGGGCGATGCGAGCGGCCCGGTGCTCGGCGCGTACTCGGTGGGCGTCGGCCATGGGAGCGACAAAGGAGAGACGAAGCAAAGTCGAAAAAAGGATTTCGAAAAAGCCCCTACCTAGCGCGCCAAATGTCAGAATCGGGGCTCCGCGGACCCAAACAAGGTTCGAACTCTGGGTCGTGTGCGAAGATCTAATCTAGCTTCAACCTCAAGCTCATCACCTCATGCCTTGGCCTCGTCGAGTTTGTGTTAGCGGGGAAAAGAGGGACACAACAGTTTACCCAGCTTCGGGCCACCTCACGGTGTAAAACCCTACTCCTGCTTTGTGGTGGATTGCCTCGCGAGGAGGATGAGGATGAACTAGTACAGTGGGTGAGCTGCCTAGCGAGGGCTCAGAGGGAGAGAATGAATCGACCCCCCTCTTCGGTGGAGACTAGCCTATCTTTAGAGTGGCCTTGGTCCTCTTCCCTTATAGCTTAGGTGGCAAGGGATTCCACAAAGGCCAATTTTAAAGGGGACAAGAGGTACATCTTATCCTGACGAAAGGTGGTCTTCGCCTGCAAAGCTCCTGTCCATGATGCAGTGGTGGGCTCAGCGATGAAATCCGTCCTGCCGAGCTCGTTGTCTTGGTCTCGTTGCACCAAAATGGAAACCTTTGTGGAATTCCTTGGGAACCCGCGTACGTCCTTGCCTCCTTAGCACCAAAGAGGAAACCGTCCTCCTCTGCGCCTACTGGTGCCCGCCTGGCCTTGGTCGTCATGGCTCACATCCCCGCGTGCCTCGTGAGGCGAAGGCTTGCATAGAGATCTCCACTCCTCGGGAGGCAGGCTCGGCGAGCTGCCCCTTGGGAGGTCTTGGTGTCGTCCGCCTCGTGAGGGTCTTGCTTGCAGGGTCTTGTAGTTGGGCCGTATCGGGCCATCGACGGGGCCATGCGTTAGGCCGCAGGCAGGCAAGTCTAGGTACCCCTGATCCGAGAACACCGACAGGCAGATATTGTCTACAAGAAGCTTCACCCCAAGACCAAGGCTGAAGCCATTCAGCAAGGCTTCTATCCTTGCATGGTGAGGCGGCCTATGCCAAACAACCCAGATCCATCAAGCATACTGTGGTGCAAGATGATGATCTCTTTGAAGCAAATTATCAACTTGCCAGGGGATCTGCCACCCAAAACATGAAGGACTATGGGATTGAATTAAATCTAGGCCCTGCAGAACCCTGGCCAGATGGCTCTCGTGAGGCAGAAGCCAATCTAATTGGCCCCATCGATGATCTTGCTGCATATCTTGCAGACATGGCCGAACGAAGAGCTCATGCTGAGGCAGCTCAAGAAGGAGCCCAACCATCTGCTGCTCCTGAATCCCCGAGGCCAGTCAAGAAGTCAAAGGCTTCCAAAGCTGCTTCTGCACCTAAAGTTTCAAGAGTGAAGCCTCTGAAAATTGCACCTCCTGAATCCAGTGTGCATTCTGAAGACTTGTCTCGGACTTCTCCGAAGACAAAGAAAATCTCAGGGCAAGGCCTGACACCAGCAAGCATTTTGTGAAATGATGATGACATTACAGATCTGTCCAGTGATGAAGATATCGCTAATGATGCACTGGAGCTGTTGATCAAGAGCAAGCAGGAGGCTGAAATCTTCAAGGACTTGCCTCTGTTTGATGCTGACATCTTAAATAATTTCATTAATGAATGGTTTGAAGACACCTCTCTCACTATTGATGATCTGCGACTGCCCATTGGCATCAGTGTCACCTTCCAGGGCTGCATTGTCAAAGAACTTGCTATTGCTCAGAAGGTCAATTAGTAAAAGAACAAGATTGACTATGAGAAGGTTGTCTACAAGAGGCACATGGAAAAGCTCAGTGTTTCAGATGTTTAGAAGCTCAAGTCGATGCTGGCTGATCTGGAGGCAGAATTTCAGAAGCATCGTGATGAAGCCAAGGGCTCACAAGAGCGCCTCAAGTTCAATGCTGAGAAATGTGTTCAGGCTCACAATGAAGCCTTGAAGAGAAATGCACTTGGGCGTCCAGGCATCGAGCCCAAGCTTGTCAAGAAAAAAAGAAGGTTGTCGTACCCTAGCTGAGGCTTCTCACCAAGACATGCCAAAGATTATCTTCCCTCCTAGCTTCACTGCTTCAAGGCCATCTACACCGTATGTTGCTTCCGAAAGGAAGAAGACAAAGCAAGCTGAAGCCGAAGCCAAGAAGTGCAAGAACCATGAATCTTCCGATGCCCCTTCCTCACCAAAAAGCCAGAAGACGAAGTCTTCAAAGGCTTCGCGAAGGGCACAAGCACCAACAACTTCATCTGCTCCTCAGGAGCCATTGCTTGTTGAGCTCATATTAGTTGCCCTGCCTGCCTCCTCCACGGAGAAAGAAGAATGGTAATGCATGAGCCTGCTCCCATAGAGGCCCATGTCACTATCGAGACTCGAGCTGTTGACACCACCGTAGATGAAGACATTGGTCGCAAAGACAATGTAGAAAGAGAAGATGATGAAGTCCTTCCTCAGTTGACCTAGAAACTGGTATCATCGCATGTGCCTTCGCACAGTGAGCCCATAAGCATTGGCGATCCCACGACGCCAATCGCCCAAGATGAGTTCTGGAAAGAGCAACACCTCAACTCCCCCCTACATGAAGTTATTCCTCGCACGCCACCAACTCAAGTCACAACTCCAGTGCTTGGAACTCCCCAAGCAACACCTGAAGACGTGGAGAAGACCACATCATCACCTCATGCATCATCCTCATTCCGAAGGCTTCGCAGAGGCCCAAGGCCTGCTGTCTCCATGTCCAGTATCCCTGAAGAGGATGTGCAACACACTAGCTCAGTCGCACGTCAAGTGTTTCCTGAAGCCATCCCTTCACATACTGCTCAAGAGTTTGAAGCCAAAGAGGCTGAAGATATTCCGGGTGCATCAGCCGATGACCACCAAGAAAAATAACAAGTTGTGATTCCTGCTGCTGACAATGTTGTGATTCCAGAAGTCTGTTTGTCTGACCCCTCTGTCATTGAAGCCAGTGATGCTGCTGCCACACGTACTGAAGTCAGTGATGTGATCATGGCTGAAGCCACTCCCCAGCCTAAAGCCAATCTGCTCCTTGAAGCCCATGCCACCACTGAAGACAGTCAGCCATCCACCTCAGATATTGCTACTTCCGCACCTGTTCCGCACACAATGGCAAGGGCATTCAATCATGAAGGAGAGTTGATTAGCGTCAGATGGCCTATCCTTACACCTCCTGAAGTACATGGGCTGTTGTATGACTATCATGTTGAGCAAAGGCCTCAAATGCAGAAACCAATGCCAAGAATGACATGGCTTCCCAGCGCTGTCACCACTGAAAGCTCCTTCAGTGTGTTAAGCTTTAGAGAGCACACCACATTCATTGACAAGGCCAACAACCCCTACATGAATCCAAAGATGTCTTCTGACAGATTTTGGAGCCATTTGCAACGAAACTACTACTCATGCATCCTTTACAACCAGTATAGGATATTTCCTCACAAGCGCCCCTGTTGTGATGCTATGGCTGGCCTGCCCTTCTTAGAAGAAGCCCTTGATTGCTTCTGGGATGTTGGTTTTCTCCCATTTGTTGTTGACAAGGAGCAATGGAATGAAGAACTACTGCTCCAATTCTATGCAACATTGCACATATCTGGCTACAACAGGGATCAGAAGACATGGGTCCTTGAGTGGATGACGGGTGACGTTTATCAAGAAGCTAAAGCTTAGGATATCCTCGAGCTCACATCCCTGCCCACTCGTGGTGATCTATATGAGCCAGGTTGTGAAGCCCATCGAAAGGAGTTAGAAAACATCTTCCAGAAGCCAGAACCCAATATGAGCCAGATGCTGTCAATACTGAAGCCATTGCCTGCAGATGCTGGGTACCCCACTCACTTCTTTGTCAATGACCTCGAGTATTTTCCCCGCACTATCTACCATATTGTAAGGCATACTCTATGGCCAATAAAAGGGCACTCATCTTCTACGAAGCTTGAAGGCACCATGAAGACTTTGTTTTCTATATCCCCAATGGCATCTGCTTCAATACGCATGATTTCTTCATCAAGTAGTTGGCAGCTTCCGGCATTGATCTCTTTGGCCAGAAGGTTTATACTCCATGGATTATGCGGCTGATTAAGCTTCGCTCCACCATCAATTATCAAGCTTCAACGTGCAATTGATAACCCACAAGTATAGGGGATCGCAACAGTTTTCGATAAGTAAGAGTGTCGAACCCAACGAGGAGCTAAAGGTAGAACAAATATTCCCTAAAGTTCTATCGACCACCGATACAACTCTACGCACGCTTAACGTTCGCTTTACCTAGAACAAGTATAAAACTAGAAATACTTCGTAGGTGTTTTCGGATAAGCTTGCAAGAAAGTAAAGAGCACGAAAATAAAACTAGGGGCTGCTTAGATAAAAACACAACTAAAGTAAATAAGGCAAGTGTGGGAAAGTGGTGGTAGGAGTTGTGAAATTGTCCCTTAAGCAATTGACTACTTTACTAGACCGATAGCAAGTATTATGTGGGAGAGGCCACTGCTAGCATGTCATCCCTTACTTAGATTCTATGCACTTATGATTGGAACTATTAGCAAGCATCCGCAACTACTAACGTTCATTAAGGTAAAACCCAACCATAGCATTAATATATATTGGTCCCCCTTCAATCCCGTATGCATCAATTTCTATGCTAGGTTGAAGCTTCATCACTCTTGCCCTCCAATACATAGTCCTATCAACATACAACTAACCCTATGGTGTGATCCACGCAGCGCTCATATGATGGGCACCAAAGGACAGCAACATAACCACAAGCAAATTAAATCAATCATAGCAATTCATCAACCACCAATAGGACAACGAAAATCTACTCAGACATCATAGGATGGCAACACACTCATTGGATAATAATATGAAGCATAAAGCACCATGTTCAAGTAGAGGGTACATCGGGTTGCGGGAGAGTGGACCGCTGTAGATAGAGGGGGGAAGGTGATGGAGATGTTGGTGAAGATGGCGGAGGTGTTGGTGAAGATCGCGGTGATGATGATGGCCCCCGGCGACGTTCCGGCGCCACCATAAGCGAGGGGGAGAGAGCCCCACTCCTTCTTCTTCTTCCTTGACCTTCTCCCTAGATGGGAGAAGGGTTTCCCCTCTGTTCCTTGGCTCCCATGGCTTGGGAGGGACGAGAGACCCTCTGAGATTGGATCTATCTCTCTGTTTCTGCGTTCTGTTCTGGCTCTGTTTCACTGTTTCGCGTATATATGGAGATCCGTACTCCGATTGGCCTGAAACCTTTTCCGTGATTTTTTTTCGAATATTATCTTTCTTGCGGCAAAAGAAGAGCATCAACCGCCTTACGGTGGGCTCACGAGGGTAGGCAGCGCGCCCAGGGGGGCGCCCCCTGCCTCGTGACCACCTCGGGCACCGTCGCGCGTGGATTTTTCTTCTAGAATTTTCCATTTTTCCAAAAATAAGTTCCGTCCGTTTTTATCCTGTTTGGACTCCGTTTGATATGGATATTCTGCGAAACATAAAACATGCTACAGACAGGAACTGGCACTGGGCACTGGATCAATATGTTAGTCCCAAAAATAATCTAAAAAGTTGCCAAAAAGTATATGAAAGTGAATAATATTGGCATGGAACAATCAAAATTATAGATACGACGGAGACGTATCAGCATCCCCAAGCTTAATTCATGCTCGTCCTCGAGTAGGTAAATGATAAAAAGGATAATTTTTGATGTGGAATGCTACCTAGCATAATCTTGATCATATGTCTAATCATGGCATGAATATTAAGACACGAGTGATTCAAAGCAATAGTCTATCATTTGACATAAAAACAATAATACTTCGAGCGTGCCAATAAAGCAATCATGTCTTTTCAAAACAACAAGGCCAAAGCAAGCTTATCCCTACAAAATCATACAGTTTGGCCATGCTTCATTTTCGTCACACAAAATGCCCCCATCATGCACAACCCCGATGACAAGCCGAGCAATTGGTTCATACTTTTTAACGCGCTTCAGCTTTTTCAACCCTCACGCAATACATGAGCACAAGCCATGGATATAACACTATAGGTGGAATAGAATATAATGATGGAGGTTATGTGGAGAAGACAAAAAAGGAGAAAGTCTCACATCGACGCGGCTAATCAACGGGCTATGGAGATGGCCATCAATTGATGTCAATGCGAGGAGTAGGGATTGCCATGCAACGGATGCACTAAGAGCTATAAGTGTATGAAAGCTCAACAAAAGAAACTAAGTGGGTGTGCATCCAACTTGCTTCCTCATGAAGACCTAGGGCATTTGAGGAAGCCCATCGTTGGAATATACAAGCCAAGTCCTATAATGAAAATTCCCACTAGTATATAAAAGTGAAAGCATAGGATACACTCTCTATGAAGAACATGGTGCTACTTTGAAGCACAAGTGTGGTAATAGGATAGTAACATTGCCCCTTCTCTCTTTTTCTCTCATTTTTTTTGTTTTCTTCTTTTTGGGCCTTCTCTTTTTTTGGCCTTTCTCTTTTTTTATTTTTTTATTTTATTTTTATTTTTTTCGTCCGGAGTCTCATCCCGACTTGTGGGGGAATCATAGTCTCCATCATCCTTTCCTCACTAGGGCAATGCTTTATAATGATGAGCATCACACTTTTATTTACTTACAACTCGATATCTAGAACAAAGATATGAATCTATATGAATGCCGCCGGCGGTGTACCGGGATGTGCAATGATCTAGCGTAGCAATGACATCAACGGACAAGCCATGAAAACATCATGCTAGCTATGTTACGATCATGCAAAGCAATATGACAATGAATGCTCAAGTCATGTATATGATGATGATGGAAGTTGCATGGCAATATATCTCGAAATGGCTATGGAAATGCCATGATAGGTAGGTATGGTGGCTGTTTTGAGGAAGATAAAATGAGGCTTATGTGTGACAGAGCCTATCGTATCACGGGGTTTGGATGCACCGGCGAAGTTTGCACCAACTCTCGAGGTGAGAAAGGGCAATGCACCGTACCAAAGAGGCTAGCAATGATGGAAAGGTAAAAGTGCGTATAATCCATGGACTCACATTAGTCATAAAGAACTCATATACTTATTGCAAAAGTTTATTAGCCCTCGAAGCAAAGTACTACTACGCATGCCCCTAGGGGATAGATTGGTAGGAAAAGACCATCGCTCGTCCCCGACCGCCACTCATAAGGAAGACAATCAAAGAAACATCCCATGCTTCAAATTTGTCACACAACGGTTACCATACGTGCATGCTACGGGACTTGCAAACCTCAACACAAGTGTCTACAATCCACAACCACCCACTAGCATAACTCTAATATCACCATCTTTATATCGCAAAACTATTGCAAGGAATCAAACATATCATATTCAGCGATCTACAAGTTTATGTAGGATTTTATGACTAACCATGTGAATGACCAATTCCTGTCATCTCTCTAAATAGATATAAGTGAATCAAGAGAGTTTAATTCTTTCTACAAAAGATATGCCCATGCTCTAACAAGTATAAGTGAAGCAAAAGAGCATTCTACAAATGGCGGTTGTCTATGTGAAGAGAAACAGGCAATCCAAACTTCAAATGATATAAGTGAAGCACATGAAGCATTCTATAAAGCCATTGTCAGTGTCAAAACCGGCGGATCTCGGGTAGGGGGTCCCGAACTGTGCGTCTAGGCGGATGGTAACAGGAGACAAGGGACACGATGTTTTACCTGTGTTCGCCCTCTCGATGGAGGTAATACCCTACTCCTGCTTGATTAATATTGATGATATGGGTAGTACAAGAGTAGATCTCTGACGAGATCAAGGAGGATAAACCTAGAAGCTAGCCTATGGTATGATTGTTGTTCGTCTCTACGGACTAAAACCCTCCGGTTTATATAGACACCGGATAGGGTTAGGGTTACACAGAGTCGGTTACAATGGTAGGAGATCTACATATCCAGACGCCAAGCTTGCCTTCCACGCCAAGGAAAGTCCCATCCGGACACGGACGAAGTCTTCAATCTTGTATCTTCATAGTCTTGGAGTCCGCCAAAGATGATAGTTCGCTATCCGGACACCCCCTAGTCCAGGACTCCCTCAAGAGCCCTGAACCAGGCTTCAATGAAGACGAGTCCGGCGCGCATATCGTCTTCGGCATTGCAAGGCGGGTTCCTCCTCCGAATACTTCATGGAAGGTTTTGAACACAAGGATAGTGTCCGGATCTGCAAAACAAGTTCCACATACCACCGTAGAGAGAATAATTTTTGCACAGATCTGCTGACGTATTCCGCGGCGTGACATCACATCACGGCCAAGCTTTTATAAGAATCGTTTTTTACTGTCCCACCTCAGCGCGTTTAGCGAGGCGGTTTCCTTGGCACGTCTTATCAAAGCATAGATCATGCCCCCTTATTCCGGGATTCCCATCAATACGGACGTGGGTAACCCATCCGCGCCATTGATTACGGCGCTTGGGGGATAAGCGAGTTTTACCAGGCTCACGGGGGACGCATAGCTTCGTCCGTCCATATAAGGGGATAAGGATCCACCTTTTCACCTACGCCTTCTTCCTCCTTTGCTCATCCATTTCACAAGACTCGAGCTCCAGCGCCCAAGTCCGCACATCCCACCTCAACCTTCTCCAACTATGTCCGGCGGGAGGCAGGTGGATGGCCTCCTCCGTCACGGAGGGGCACATCACAAAGCTGCGGGAGGCGGATACTTGTCCGGGCGACATCGCGTGTCGGCTCCCTGACAAGGGGCAGCTCGTCCCCACCCCCAGGCCCCATGAGAGGGTGGTGTTCCTCACCCACTTCCTCCGCGGACTAGGTTTTCCACTTCACCCATTTGTCCGGGGGCTCATGTTCTACTATGGCCTGGATTTCCACGATCTGGCCCCAAACTTCATCCTCAATATTTCGACGTTTATCGTCGTGTGCGAGGCTTTCCTCTGCATCCAACCCCACTTCGGTTTATGGTTGAAGACCTTTAGCGTCAAACCGAAGATAGTGGGCGGCTGACAGGCAGAGTGCGGAGGCGCCATGGCGGGCAGGATGCCCAATGTTCTATGGCTCGAGGCTCCTTCGTGGAGACAAGAAAGGGGTGGCAATCGGGGTGGTTCTACATCACCGAGCCGCTGACTCAAAATGGGCGGCGGCCCCGAATTCAGATCTGGCTCCCCACACGGCTCACATCATGGAAAGAGACGGCCCGACGTGGGGTGATTCGGAAGAGCTGACCGGACTCAAAACTCGTGTCCGAAACCTCGTGGACAAGAAGCTCAAGCTTGTCAACGTAGTCCGTGTTATGCTCATCCGCCGGATTCTCCTGCTAGCAACGGGCCTTCAATTTGTGGGAGTTTGATCCGGCACAACACCAGATTTGAGCCGCTCTTCGACACTACGTACGAAGATGCCTGGAAGGTGATGTTCAAGGGCGCCGAAGCCCCCGCATCCGCTACCGAAGATCGCGGATTCAGCTCGCAGCGTCAAGCCAGCGATGTAAGTTATTTTACCCTTTACGGGACTCTTTTTTTCATAGTTTGACTCTATATGGGATCTAAAAACTCCCTAACCTTTAACAGGACTGGCTGAAGACGTCCGGACAGATTAATCGTCTGCCTCTTTGCCGAAGACCAGCCGGACGCCCGATTGACGGATCGCTGGCTCCGCACCTCACGTGGTGACGGAGAAGAAGGCCAAGAAGGAGGCCACGGGAACTCAAGGAGCTCTCGGCGCCAAGTGCTGTCATGATTCTCAAGGTAATCCTCTCCCGAGAACGAGGAGGAGGAAAGAAGCCTCTCCCAGCCGGGAAGAAGAGAGGAAAGGAAGGCCGCCCCAACCGGGAGGCCGGAGGGTCCAAGAAGGGAAGGACCCTTCCTCCGGACTTCTCCACCAATGCCGACAACGACGAGGAGGAGTGGCCAACAAGGGCCAAGCCCCTGGCGAGATCGTAAGTGTCCGGATACCCATGGCTTTTTTTCCCATTGCATAGTGTTCTCTAATGCCGAACAATCATGCAGCCCACCCAAGGGCGAGCTCGCCGCTTCGTCAAGCGGGTCCCTGAGTTCGTCGGAAATGGAGAGTACTTCACTTCCGGCCGCCTCCTCACCTCACGCTGCGGATGACGCCGAGGTGGGGCCCCAATGGGGGCCTGGTCAAGAGGAGGTGGCGCAGGAGGCGCCGCAAGGCAACCTCCCGGACTCTAGGTGCGAGGGGAGCGAGACCCCCAGGGGCTCTAAGCCCGACCCTCGTCCGGACTCCATACCGGAACCTTCAGCGGTTCCAAGTCCGCAAGCGCCCCTTCGTAGTAAGGGTAAGACGCCGGTGTCCTCCGGCCCAACCGGAGGCACCGGATAGCGTATTGGAGGCGCTTAACAGCGCCTCCATCAAGGAGGAGCACCGCACTGTTATGAGTGTGGTGATCCAGAAAGTTCAATCCGCCAAGAGCGGGCTGACTGAAGCCTGTACCAGCCTTCTAACAGGCTTTGAGGTAAGTTTTAGAATATGTAGAAATATTACCGCATAGACAGTAGCCCCTGATGCTTAGTTTGGTGTTTGGAAAGAAAAGATGGACTAAGGATCTAAAAAGATATACGCAGGAGTCTAACATAAGTATGTCAATATGAGAATGCAGGCTGCGCTGCTGACCTCTGCCGAACTGACTGCGGAGGTCACTGCATTGAAGCAGAGCCTCGAGCGGTCCGAGAACGAGCTCAGCCTTGCCAAGAAGCAGCTCGAGGACAAGGAAGGTAAGTAATACCTTATTAAAGAAATACCTTATAGAAAGGTTTCGGTTGCAAAAAATAACAGGAATAACGTGGGTATTGTAGGGGCCACGAACGAGGTGGCGACCCTGAAGGAAGCGGTGTCCGAGGCCGAAAACAAAGCAGCCGTGGAGCGCACCGAGCGAGAGAAGCAGGAGGAGCGGGTGACGGAGGTGCGGCAAGAGCTCCAGGCTCTCGTGGAAAAACACGAGAGTTTGGAGCGTGACTCGAAGACTCGAGAGTCCGAGCTCGCCTCGGCTCTTGAGAGTGCCAAAGCCGCTAAGGCCGAAGCCCAAAAAGCCCTCCAAGAAATTGAATCGTTAAAGAAGATAGAGGCGGGTAAGGCATTCTTTATGCAAAGCAAGCATGTGAAAGTGAAATATCTGTTACTTACCCGGATCCGGAGCTCTCCAGGAGCATTCGCAGATCTGTCCTGTAGTGTGTCTGATGCTGCCGCGTTCTACCGCGCCAAGGAGGGGAGCTCGACGGAAAAGGTGTTCTGGTCTCAGTATGCTGAGGCTGGACATCCGGTGCCCCTAAGCGACCAGCTGAAGCAGCTGGTCGAGCTCCACAAGGTTGCCGAACAGGCCATGAAGGGTCTCATAGTTCGGTTGTGGCCATTGGAAGCCATGCCTGGGAGCTACTTTTTGCTAGTGTGGCAGCTGGTGGACGCCTGTCCATGGATTGAAGTCATCAAGCGCTCCGTCTGCATTGAAGGTGCCCGTCGGGCCCTTGCCCGTGCTAAAGTGCACTGGGGCAAGATGGATGCGGAGAAGCTTGTGACGGACGGGCCACCGAAGGGCAAGGAGCATCGCACGCCCGAAATGTACTATGAGGGCATCCTGAATGGTGCCCGCCATATAGCGGATGAGTGCTCCAAAGATGTAATTTTTGAATAGACTCGCATTTGTTATCACAGACGCTGAAAACTTGTTCATATGCGCTAAGCAACGCTTGTTAATTTAAAATATTACCTTCATGCGGCCGTTTATTAAATTTGAGAGATGGCAAGTCGTTGGCTTCACCCCCATGCCACAGTCTTTGGGGTGTTCGGGATAAACTTGAGCGCCCTTGTTCCCATTCTTGGGTCCATCGAGGGAGGCGCTCAACGCAACGAGCAAGGCAACCGGACTTATAATGCTTGAACACTCTCACTTAGCCATAGAATTCTATAATTTTAAATTTCGGCGAAGCCCCTATTATTCGGAAGACCGAGTTCGGGGCGCTATCCACGCCTTGGCCGGACAATGCCGGTTCCTCGCTCTAAGCGGCATAAGTCTTTAGGGACCCGAAGAAACCTCTCGAACATCGACCGGCTCTCGCCCTATCATGACGGTCGGTTTTAGCTTTCTCCACTGAGGTGCTCAACCCAGCTCAACCGGGGCACAATCGCAGTGGTTCTCCCAGTGCTACCTTAGCCGATATAACGGAACGTAAGGTACTAAAACATGGGAGCCGGGCAAACCCAACTATTGACCCAAGACATGATTCGGAGCCGATGCATATAATGCTATAAGTTCGGGGTGCCGCACCTATGAAAGTGTTCGGACTTATCACACCATACTTTTGGGGTACTTAAGCCCCTGGTGTATTGGTCGTACCAAATTGTACGGTTGCGCAATGTCATAAATGAACATATATAATGTGAAAGAATGCAATAATAGGCAAGAGCTATATATTGGTTATTAAAAAGAAACTGCAAATAAAAGCAGAACGATACAAATTGTGCGATAAGCAAGGGATGGGACTATTTAACATTTCCTCCTCCAGGGGTAAGCTGCGGGATGGTATGTAAAACAGGTATAATGCTCGTAATAGAGACCACCTGGACACTCGACGTAGCTTTCTGCTTCCCTGGCTATTGCATCGTGTATTCGGCGCGAATGCCGGACAGGGCTTGTGGAGAACAGAGTCCTGAAAGTAAAACAAGAAAAAAGAAAAAGAATGACACAATCAGGAGCCCCTGGTGCGGTTGAGCCGCATTCTGGGCGTGCCGTGGTCGTGCCCCTCCCCTTATGCCCATGGTATCTCCAGAGCGTAGTTATGTATGCGTAATCGGCTTCACAATTTCGCGAGGGCTGGGGTTGGGGCCGGATTGGTACGCGTGCTTGGATCGTGCCAGGCGGTCTTGTTGTAGGTTACTCCGGGCGCGCTTGACAGTGTCCGGACGTTTAGTGGTCGGACTCGAGAATTGTTGTGAGAGGCTGCTTTGCACCTCCGCCACGAGGGCCGCCGTGTGCTCCTCCGTTCGGAGAGAGTGTTCGGTGTTTCCATTGACCGTGATTACTCCTCGAGGGCCTGGCATCTTGAGCTTGAGGTATGTGTAGTGCGGCACCTCATTGAACTTTGCGAATGCGGTTCGTCCAAGCAAAGGTATGATAGCCGCCATGAACGGTACTATGTCGAAGATTAACTCTTTGCTTCGGAAGTTATCTGGGATCCAAGACCACTTCAAGTGTAATCGAGCTGCATAATTGGCCTCTACACCCGGTATGACGCCTTTAAAGGTCGTCTTTGTTGGTTTAATCCTTGAGGGGTCTATGCCCATTTTGCACACTGTATCCTGATAAAGCAGGTTCAGGCTGCTACCGCCATCCATCAGGACTCTAGTGAGGTGAAATCCGTCGATAATTGGGTCAAGAACCAATGCTGCGAATCCGCCGTGACGGATGCTAGTGTGGTGGTCCCTTCGATCAAATGTGATCGGGCAGGAGGAGCATGGGTTGAACTTTGGGGCGACTGGCTCCATCGCATATACGTCCCTTAGTGCACGCTTCCGCTCCCTTTTGGGTATGTGGGTTGCGTATATCATGTTCACCGTCCGCACTTGTGTGGGAAAGCCCTTCTGTCCTCTATTGTTCGGCGGCCGGGGCTCTTCCTCGTCATCGCTATGCAGCCCCTTGTCATTGAGTTTGGCACTTAACTTGCCTGCTTGCTTGAACACCCAACAATCCTTGTTGGTGTGGTTGGCTGGTTTTTCGGGGGTGCCATGTATCTGGCACAAGTGATCGAGTATTCGGTCCAAGTTGGACGGGCCCTGGGTATTCCTTTTGAATGGCTTCTTCCGCTGACCGGGTTTAGAGCCTCTGACGGCATTGACTGCCGTATCTTCATCATTGTCGCCGTTAATGCGGCGCTTGTTCTTGTTGCGACGCGGCCTGCCATTGCTGTCCTTGGTATCCGAACTACCAGGGTTTTTGGTCAAGTTGTTACTACGAGCTAGCCAGCTGTCTTCTCCCGCGCAAAAGCGGGTCATGAGTGTGGTGAGGGCTGCCATGGATTTCGGCTTTTCCTGTCCTAGGTGCCGGGCTAGCCACTCGTCGCGGATGTTATGTTTGAAGGCTGCAAGGGCCTCTGCATCCGGACAGTCGACGATTTGATTTTTCTTAGTTAGGAACCGTGTCCAGAATTGTCTGGCCGATTCTTCTGGCTGCTGGATTATGTGGCTGAGGTCATCGACGTCTGGTGGTCGCACGTATGTGCCCTGGAAGTTATCAAGGAATGCAGCTTCCAGGTCCTCCCAACAACCAATTGATTCTGCTGGCAAGCTGTTGAGCCAATGCCGAGCTGGTCCTTTAAGCTTGAGTGGGAGGTATTTGATGGCATGTAGATCATCACCGCGGGCCATGTGGATATGGAGGAGATAGTCCTCGATCCAGACCGCAGGATCTGTGGTACCATCGTATGATTAGATGTTTACGGGTTTGAAGCCCTCAGGGATTTCATGATCCATTACTTCATCTGTGAAGCATAGTGGGTGTGCGGCGCCTCTGTATTGGGCTATATCACGACGCAGCTCAAATGAGCTTTGTCTACTGTGTTCGGCCCGGCCGGAGTTGCAGTATCCGGCGTGACGGTTATCATCACGTGTCGTGGGGCGCCCACGCGATCCGTAGATCGATCTTGTATGTTTTGCCTTATCCTCCAATATATCTCGCAAGTCCGGCGCGTTTTCCCGTGCCTTGGTACTTTTTGAGCGGCGTCGGGGTGCGGCTTGAATGGAGGGTCTAGAGGCCTCTCTGTCGCGGCCACGGGGTGGCCGGTCGGCCGCATCATGCGCTGGTGATGTAGGTTTGGGTGCTGCTTCCTCTGATCGAGGCAACGGCCTGCGTTTGGGGTAGCTTTTGGAGGGGCGTTCGAGTTCATACTCTTCGGCTGCAAGGACTTCAGTCCATCTGTCAGCTAGCAGGTCTTGGTCAGCTCTAAGCTGTTGTCGCTTTTCTTGAGGCTGCTTGCCGTGGCCATAAGCCTGCGTTTGAAACGCTCCTGTTCGGCGGGATCCTCAGGCACGACAAGTTCGTCGTCGTCGAGGCTTGCCTCATCTTCGGAGGGAGGCGTATAATTATCGTCCTCTACCTCTCTTTCTGCCGCACTATCATGCAGTCTTGCTTCTCCCTCCTCCTGCGCTGAGTCCTGCTGGAGGGGGTCGTCTTCGGCACTGTCCGGGTGTTATTGTCTCCCGTGCCGGAATCACCGTTTTTACTGTGGCGGGATTTAGAACGGCGCCGCTGACGTCGGCGTTTGGGTTGTTTCTTGGAGGGGTCATCCTCCGCCGTTCCATTGCCATTCCCATCTTTTGGGATGTCCACCATGTATATGTCAAATGACAAGGTGGCCTTCCAAAGGCCCTCAGGCGCTGGGTCTTGGTCGTCTCCGGCATCGTCGTCCATACCGTCGATGTCTTCGGAGTCGAAGTCGAGCATGTCGGTTAAATCATCGACAGTGGCTACAAAGTGGGTGGTGGGTGGGCGTTGAATTTCCTCGTCGTCCGCATCCCAACCTTCCTGACCATTGTCCGGCCAGGGCTCTCCTGATAAAGAGAGAGACTTTAGTGAATTCAAGATGTCGCCAAAGGGCGAGTTCTGAAAGATGTCCGCGGCAGTGAACTCCATGACCGGCGCCCAATCGGATTCGATTGGCGGCGCGGAGGGTTCGGAGTCCGGAGAGGAGTCCGGCACCTTGGAGTCACAGTCTTCGCAAAGGACAGGGATGGAGTTCGGCTCAATCGTCGTTGAGATCGTAGCCCCCGAGGCAGTGTCCAACCACTCGTCCTCGATCGGGGGAGTCGGCTCCGAGCTAAGGGTCGGAGCGGACGCTGGTGCGGCCTCCAGGACACTGTTCGGCGGCAGAGCTAGATCGTGCCCATCGAGACAGTGCAGCGCGCTTGGCTGTGGCTCGAATCCGTCGAAGATCAAGTCTCCGCGGACATTGGCCGTATAGTTTAAGCTTCCAAATCTGACCTGATGGCCAGGGGCGTAGCTTTCGATCGGCTCCAGATGGCCAAGTGAATTGCCCGCAGCAAAGCCGCCGAATCACGAAAATCTGTCCGGGAGAAAAGTCTCACCTGGACCGCATCGTTGTTGATGATCGAAGGAGCCATCGGGCCTATAGGTGACGACACGTAGGAACTCTCAATGAAAGCACCAATGTCGGTGTCAAAACTCGCGGATCTCGGGTATGGGGTCCCGAACTGTGCGTCTAGGCGGATGGTAACAGGAGACAAGGGACACGATGTTTTTACCCAGGTTCGGGCCCTCTCGATGGAGGTAATACCCTACTCCTTCTTGATTAATATTGATGATATGAGTAGTACAAGAGTAGATCTACCACGAGATCAAGGAGGCTAAACCCTAGAAGCTAGACTATGGTATGATTGTTGTTCGTCCTATGGAGTAAAACCCTCCGGTTTATATAGACACCGGATAGGGTTAGGGTTACACAGAGTCGGTTACAATGGTAGGAGATCTACATATCCGTATCGCCAAGCTTGCCTTCGACGCCAAGGAAAGTCCCATACGGACACGGGACGAAGTCTTCAATCTTGTATCTTCATAGTCTTGGAGTCCGGCCAAAGATGATAGTTCGGCTATCCGGACACCCCCTAGTCCAGGACTCCCTCAGCCATACTCAAAAGATATAAGTGAAGTGCATGAAGCATTCTATAAATCAACCAAGGACCATCTCATACCAGCATGGTGCATAAAAGAAAAATAAAAACCTAATTGCAAAAGACATCCAAGACTTGAACATATCACATGAATGAAACGAATCTGAAAACATACCGATACTTGTTGAGGAAAGAGGGGATGCCTTCCCAGCATCCCCAATCTTAGACACTTGAGTCTCCTTGAATATTTACTTGGGGTGCCTCGGGCATCCCCAAGCTTGAGCTCTTGCCTCTCTTCCTTCTTCTCACATCGGAACCTTCTCAATCAAACACTTCATCCACACAAAACTTCAACAGAAAACTCGGTAAGATCCGTTAGTACAATAAAGCAAATCACTACTCTAAGTATTGTTGAAAACCAATTCATATTTTGTTTTTGCATTTTTTCTACTGTAATATAACTTTTTCATGGCTTAGTCCACTGATATAAATTGATAGTTTCATCAAAACAAGCAAACTATGCATCAAAAACAGAATCTGTCTAAAACAGAACAGTCTGTAGCAATATGAACATTCACCATACTTCTGATACTTGAAAAATTGTGCCAAAATTAGGAAACATAAACAAGTTGTACAGCAAGACAGCGCAAAAAGAATCAGAACCGATTGACTTTCCAGTAAAAAACTAAAATTCACGCACTACAGCCAAAGTGTCTGTCCTGCACCGCACAAACCAACAAGCATTGTAAACATCCTAAAGGCAAACCTTGGCACATTATTTTTATAATACAATGGAATTGTACAAGGGGATAATTATTTTTGTTGAAAAGTTTCTGTAATCAAGATTCACAAAGTTGCCGTGAGCATGAACAAAGTTCAAGGAGCTCTCCCACTTCAACAATGCTTGTCTCTCTTACTTTCACTTTTCTTTTTGAAAAGTTTTGGGTTCCCCTCTTTATTTTTGTTGTTTTTAAACTATATGAAAGCACTCAACAGAAATAAATGACTCTCTAAAACTTCTGGGTTGTCTCGGGCAGCGCTTTCTTTAAAGCCATTAAGCTAGGCATATTGTGCTCAAGTAATGGATCCACCGGATCCCAAGGTATATCAAAGCCAATTTTAATTAGCAATGATTTGTAATTTAGTAGTGAGCACAAAGTAACATACATCAAGCAACAACGAAGTGTAACTCTCTTCCTATGCATCGGCGTGTCATAAAAGAACAATTCATGCACACCAAGTAAAGGCCAATGCATAGTATAAGCAGTTTCTTGCAATTTCATCATATTGGAAACATAAAGAGGTGGAGATATAGTTCCTCTCTCATAATAATTGCAAGTAGGAGCAGCAAGCACATGCATATTATATTCATCAAAATCATCATGTGCAACGGTAAAAGGCAACCCATCAATATAATCCTTAATAAGTGCAAACTTCTCCAATATAGAGTAATCAGGAGAATTCAAAAAGATAATAGGACTATCATGCGTGGGTGCAATAGCAACAATTTCATGTTTAACATAAGGAACTATAGCAAGTTCATCTCCATAAGCATAATTCATATTGGCATCTTGGCCACAAGCATAGCAAGCATCATCAAAAAGGGGTATTTCAAAATAATCAACGGGATCATAGAAATCATCATAGCAATCATCCTTCGGTAAGCACGAAGGGGAATTAAACAATGTATGAGTTGAAGAGTTACTCTCATTAGAAGGTGGGCATGGGTAGCTGTAACATCCCAAAATTCTAAATTTTGGAATGTTATATTAAATAAATAACTATGCTTGTTGTCTGATTGTTGGTTTGATTGAATGAGTGAAACTGAGTGAAATTTGAAAACTTTTGAAAGTTGAATGAGAGGGAATGAAATGACTTTCCCAAAACTTTCTCCTTTGCCTTTTGGATCTCAATGAATTCAAATTCATTCCAACACCAAAGCCTAGAGTGAAGATGACATGACTTCTTCCATTTTGAAATGAATAGGGTTTTGGAAAAGATTTGAATTTCATTAGGGAAGATTTCAAATTCAAAGCTTTATGCAACTCAATGATTTTCATGAGGGAAGATAAAATGACTTCTTCAATCATATGAAATATGAGTTGGAAGTTAAAAAGTATCAAGTTGAAAGTCATTTGAAAGTGCTTGAAACCCTCTTTCAAATTTTGAGTTTTGAATTTGAATTCAAAACTTTGGCAAGTTGGAATTGTTTAAAAAACTATGCCTGATAAATACTTGATCAAAAGTATGAGAGGAGCAAACATGACACCCCAAAAATATCAGAGGAAACAATGCCAAAAGATTTGGATTCAAAACTGAATTTTATTTGAATTTGAAAAAAATGGATTTTTATAAAGTTTGGATTTTGCCTTTGGAAAAATGTTCAAATGAAAGGGAATATTCCCCTGATCATTTTGGTATATATATACCCTATGTAAAATATTTATAGATTATGTTTTATATCTGTTTTTGTTTTATTTAAAAAAATAAAATTTTAAAAGAAAAACTCCCCGGGGCGCCAGCCAGGCCACCCCAGGCCCAGCCAGCGCCGCCTCCCTCCGCAGCCCCGCGCCAGGCCCAGCTAGACCGGCCCAACAGGCCAGCCCAGCGCCTCACCCCTCGCCCGCTCGCCGAAACCCGTTGGCCTCGGCCACCCGACCCCCTCGCCCCTCTCTCTCCCACTGACCGTGGGACCCGCCTCTTCTTCCTCGCCCACGCCACGACCTCGCTGGAGATCGACCGGATCCCGGCGATCCGGATCCCCGATCGCCTGATCCCTTCCGGAGCGACCCGAGGCCCAGGCTATAAAGCCGAGCCCCTCCGCACCCCATTCCCCTAGCCTCGCGGGACCCCTCTCTCCTCTCTCTCCCGAGCTCATGAGCACCGAGCCCGCCATCACGCCAAAGTCGCCACGACGACGCCTAGTTCCCCGACCCACCTGGACCCACCGAACCACCCCGTGCTCTCAAGATCTCCCGACGAGTCGCTGAGCTCGCTGACGCGGACGCCTGACAAGATTTCCGCCGCCCGTCGCCGGACTCCGGTAAGCCACGGAATCTTCCCTCCGTCCGATCTCTAGTCTACGGCCACGATTAGAACCCTCAAGGGGTAAGTTTTATTAAAAGAACCGCCGGTTCGTCCGGTTTATTAGTTAGGGTTTTAGTCAAATAGCCGCCTGCTTTTAGTTTTAACCGAGGCCCGTTTAGACTATTTAACGCCTGTGGCATGATAGGCCCATTAGGCCTTTTTCTTTTAATTTGATTTTCTGTTTTAGCAGAATAGTTTCGCTTTCAAAAATTGATATCTTATATTCTGTTTAATATTTTTAGGTGATTCTTTTTTTGTTGGATTGCAAATTTTATGTAATTTCTGTAGAATATATATTTAGCTATGTTAAAATTAATTAAAAATGCTTTAATTTAGTTTTAGTCAGAATAGTAAATCTGATATAACTTGAGTTAGAAAAATTATTTTTGGATGATTCTTTTTGTCCCAACTTTATTTTGACTTTGCCAAACCATAAAAATTAAATTGGGTATTTTAGGATTAATAAATAAATAGTTTTAAGCAGAATCTTATTAATCCCAATTAATTAACTAGCTACTGTTTTCCTATTAATTTAATTAGTAAATAAATTTATTTTTAACATGTGATTGATTATTCTAGGATAGTTTCTGTCACTTTATAGGATGAACTTTTATTTATAATTAATAAAAGTTTTATTTTATTTTTCTTAATAGAAATTGAATTAGGCCTATTATGAGTTTTATAATAGCTTTTAAATTAATTCTTTTTGCTCCTAGTTACTTAGTGAATCCTTTTCTGTTTAGTTAACTTAAAACCATGATTAGGTTATGTTAGAAAATTTTTATGATATAAAACTATTTTGTTATTTGTTGAAGTAGGAAACTTGAATGGGTTTTCTTTGAGTTTTTCTTTTGGATTTGGTTTTGGTTGTTTTGTTGTGTTATGTTACTTTTGTTATGTTGTGTTATGTGATCCTATTGCTATGTGCTTATTATAGTTATTGTTTGCCTTGGTAGAATTTCCGGAGTGCGAAGATTGCTACTACGAAACCCTAGTTTTCGAAGATCGTCAACCAGGCAAGTTCACTTTGACCATGCTTTCATACCTATGTTTTATTGCATTTAGTGGCATCTTTGCAACCACCCCTCAAGAGTGATATTGAAATTCTTGTAGTTGAGTAGTATGCATGAGGTAGGAACCCATCACCCTGTTACCAAGCCCGGACGATATTTTATTTTGATGCTACGCTATAGTAGACGGGTTTGGTATGAGTGCACGAGAGTGGTGTGAAGAAGGAGGACTCTACGCCAATGACGACAACTCCATGATGGAATCTGCAAGGACTGCATCTTCAAGACCTCAAGACTTCAAGACTCGAGACAAGAATTCAATACACACTCTTTGGGTGAAGGGCGGTTGACGGGCACCTGGAGAATCCAGGTGGTTGGCAGGATGCATGGAGAAGCGCGATGACATCTTGCGGAAAGCTTCACCCAGACTCAAAGAGACGGAAGAATACTTCATGACCGGAAGCTTACATGTGCAACCGCAAGTCATTATGGGCTCGCTTGGTTGACCTTAGTGGTGACTCTGGCCGACGGTGCTAGCAGATGTAGAACTACGGTAGAGGATCGGATGGGTACCGACGGTGGTCGAGGAACTCTTTGGAAGACCATGTTTGGTCATCTTGTTCTCAAACACTCAAGTGCGAGAACGTAAAAGAGGGATCGAATCTTGCGGGTAAAGTGTACAAACCTCTGCAGAGGGTTCAAACCTAATCGATTAGCCGTGTCCCGATTACGGACAATTTGAGCATCCGGACTTGGATCTATCTCGGAACTCTCAACACCGGATTGATAACTTAATTGTGGGCAACATATGATGATTTTGGGCTATGAGACATCGGTTGGCGGAACCATGTCATGACGTAAAACTCCTTAGTACAGACTTCATTTATTCCTTTGATGTAGGTAAAATAAAATCAGCTTTTACGCTAAACAAAACTCGACATCTGAGCCATAAAGCCATATTGCATATAGTATAGTTTTATCATCTGCTTTCTCATATTGTGATCTTGCGGTACATTCAATGTAATCGACCTACACGGCTGCAACGTATCATGTTGCAGATATTTCCTCGACGAGTAAGAGTTACGATACAGGTTACGGTCTACACTCAACCCGCCGATGGCGTTGATGGGACTCCACACCCGCTTGATTGTTTCCGCTGAGTATTATGAGGTATATATCAGTTTTACGTTATTTATGCATGTGATTGCACTTTGATATATACATTGATGTACTGTGTGTGCCAGCATACTGATCCAGGGATGGCACAGATACACAGAGGCTTGACCGTCTGAGGTCGGGTCGCCACAGTAGCTAATCCGCTCTTCCTCCTTTTGTTCTTCGCTCTCCTCATCATCTTTTTCATCCAATGAGCTCACACTTTCATCAATTTCTTCTTCCATAGATTCCTGCAAAATATTAGTCTCTTCTTGGACAGCGGAGACTTTCTTAATAAGTGCATTAATTTCATAATTGTATTTATAGTTCTCATAGCAATATTTGAGGATAGCTAAATTTTCAGATCTATAAACAGCATCATCAAAATCCTCAAACTCTTTACGCATAGCTTCAATTTCATAAGCACCCTTAAAAGCAACAAATTCTTCTATTTGTTCCACATCATAGTAATCATATATACCTCTAGCATAAGAAGCTAAGGTTTCATTATCATTAAATTTGCATGAAAAGGGAAGGTGTGGAGAATTCATCCTAGAGCAACAAGTATAATCATATTCCACGCATAGTTGCCAAGCATACCACTTCAATATATGAATTTGATCCCATAATAGTTTCCTTTTGTGTCAAGCGATAATCCCGAAAGTATTCACGTTGATCCAACGTTACTCCCATTACATAATTGAATGGGGTTTTCTCGGGATTATTAAAGTAGTACATAATATCTTTCACATAACCAAAGATCGAGGGTTTTAGGAGGTTCCCCATCTCCATGAGTGGCAAGTACACCTAATTTTTTGGTATTTCATGTTCCATATCCATAACTAAAGATAGAGAACAACTAAGAACAGCAAATAAAAATTACTTAGTGATAAAGCAAACAAGCACACACGAGAATATTCACCTCGCTATGACTCCGCAACGGCGCCAGAAAAAGGTCTTGATAACCCACAAGTATAGGGGATCGCAACAGTTTTCGATAAGTAAGAGTGTCGAACCCAACAAGGAGCTAAAGGTAGAACAAATATTCCCTAAAGTTCTATCGACCATCGATACAACTCTACGCACGCTTAACATTCGCTTTACCTAGAACAAGTATAAAACTAGAAGTACTTTGTAGGTGTTTTCGGATAAGCTTGCAAGAAAGTAAAGAGCACGAAAATAAAACTAGTGGCTGCTTAGATAAAAACAAAACTAAAGTAAATACGGCGAGTGTGGAAAAGTGGTGGTAGGAGTTGCGAAATTGTCCCTTAAGCAATTGACTACTTTACTAGACCGATAGCAAGTATTATGTGGGAGAGGCCACTGCTAGCATGTCATCCCTTACTTGGAATTCTATGCACTTATGATTGGAACTATTAGCAAGCATCCGCAACTACTAACGTTTATTAAGGTAAAACCCAACTATAGCATTAAGATATATCGGTCCCCCTTCAATCTCGTATGCATCAATTTCTATGCTAGGTTGAAGCTTCTGTCACTCTTGCCCTCCAATACATAGTCCTATCCACATACAACTAACCCTATGGTGTGATCCACGTGCGCGCTCATATGATGGGCACCAAAGGACAGCAACATAACCACAAGCAAATTAAATCAATCATAGCAATTCATCAACCACCAATAGGACAACAAAAATCTACTCGGACATCATAGGATGGCAACACATCATTGGATAATAATATGAAGCATAAAGCACCATGTTCAAGTAGAGGGTACAGCGGGTTGCGGGAGAGTGGACCGCTGTAGATAGAGGGGGAAGGTGATGGAGATGTTGGTGAAGATTATGGAGGTGTTGGTGAAGATCGCGTGATGATGATGGCCCCGGCGGCATGCTCCGCCATCGGAAGCGAGGGAGAGAGCCCTCCTTCTTATTCTTCCTTGACCTTCTCCCTAGATGGGAGAAGGGTTTCCTCCTGTTACTTGGCTCCCATGGCTTGGGAGGCGAGAGCCCTCCGAGATTGGATCTATCTCTCTGCTTCGCGTTGCTCGGCTTTGTTTCACCGTTTCGCCAGATATATGGAGATCCGTAACTCCGATTGGCCTGAAACCTTTTCCGTGAATTTTTTTCCGAATATTATCTTTCTTGCGGCAAAAGAAGAGCATCAACCGCCTTACGGTGGGCTCACGAGGGTAGGCGGCACGCCCAGGGGGGCGCCCCATGCCTCGTGACCACCTCGGGCACCTTCTCGCGTGGATTTTTCTTCTGGAATTTTCCATATTTTCCAAAAATAAGCTTCGTCCGTTTTTATCCCGTTTGGACTCCGTTTGATATGGATATTCTGTGAAACATAAAACATGCATCAGACAGGAACTGGCACTAGGCACTGGATCAATATGTTAGTCCCGAAAATAATATAAAAAGTTGCCAAAAAGTATATGAAAGTGAATAATATTGGCATGGAACAATCAAAAATTATAGATATGACGGAGACGTGTCAGCAATCATGTTGTCTTCTTGCATGAAGTGGATATGTTACATGAAGCCATCTATCCTCATCCTGCCAAGGAACCACTACGTAAAGACAATGCTGCCTTTCAAAGCTTCTCTGCTCCTCTTGAAGCCACTCATATTCCCAATCCTGCTGCTGGTGGTCCACTTGTCGGACAGCTTTGTCTGTCGGATCATGCTCACACTGATGCGACCACCAGCACAGTTCCTCAGAGGGCTCAGAAGCGTGCTCGACTACTCAATGATAGAGAACTTCTAGTTTCTCTTCATTAGAAGCATGATAGGCATCATGATTGGATGAAGCGTCAGATGCAAAGTCTTCTTGTGGATGTCAATCAGATTCGCAACCTCTCCACCAGGAACTATTTTCTTTTATTTTTTTGATAGAAAGACTGTAAGGGAACCCCCTACAGTATAATTGGTGCAACAAACCCAAATTGCAAGTACCATGCCTTGAACCTGGGTGGGTGGGAAGGCATCAACCCCTCCCCACCACTAGGCTATGCCTTAGTCTGCCCAAGAACTCTTTTGTTGCTCATGAAGCCTGCAGGCGTGCTTGGAAGAGCCTCACAATGCTCTGTTCTGAAGATGATCTTTTTGCATATGGCTTCACAAAAAGATTCAAGTTCGGCTCCAACCCCCAGAATCAGCTAAGTGGCGTCATGCACCTTCAATTGAAGATTCTGACTACTCGACATCTGCTCTAACTATCGTTGAGCACGTCATTGATGAGGAGGAGGACGCTACTTCACCCGCTATGGCTTCACTGCACCAAGACACTGCATCAGGCCCCTCTGCACCGCCCAACTCCACTGTCAACTCGGCCGCCCCCAACATCTTCACCAATGCCTTCGGGGAACGCTTAGACACCCTATGTCTTCATTCCTATTTGGTCATTCGATGAAAAAAGGGGAAGAACATATAGGTTGATAGTCTTCAAGCGGGTTTATTGGGTTTGGTGTTATATTTTTGTTAAGTCTTGCAACTCTCGTTCGTGAACAGTTGGCTTTTGAGTTGTAACACTTAAGTCCAGATGGGACATCTGCTAAATTTTCTGCTGTTTTGATTGCGTGGTTGAATTTCTATCGTGTGGGCATGAAATCATTCTGCAGATGCACATCTATCATTGTGCATATCATTATCTTCAATACATTCTTGTATGCACTATGATTTGACTTCATGAACAGAGGCAGATCTCCCCAAAGCAAAACCTGCAATGTGCATTTGCATTCAAAAGCAAATTACTTATATGCACATTTTCAGGGGGAACCCCTTCAACTTCATGAAGCCAATGACCACGTTCTTTTAACTTTCACATATTTGTATCCCTATTGAAAACTTCAACTAGTTTGTCATCAATCACCAAAAAAGGGGGAGATTTTAAGTGCATCTAGTGCCACCCCTAGTTGGTTTCGGAGTATTGCCAACAAACGTGGTTGAGGGACTAATGTGTTTGTGAGATTCACAGGAGAACACAGGTAGAAGTCCTTATTGATTCGGTTTATGACACCTAAAAATGTATGAAGACATTGAAGACAATGGTGGTTCGTGAAGACATTCACATCGATAATGTTGTGAAACTACTGCAGTGAAGATATTTCCATCTGCTGCTAGGTTTTCTTTCCCAACTAGGGCAATCAGCGATGGCATGGCCGTATAGTTTGCATTTGAAGCACTTCATATCTTTCGCAAGCAAGCGTCTTCTTGATGATTCTGGTGATTTCATCATTAACGAGATAAAGGTTGTGTCTCTTAAGATCACTCAGTCATTGTGTGAGCATTTCAAGTTCTCGGGTGATGGAGTGTTGATTTTTGACATCTTCTTCTGCTTCAGAACTGCCGTAATGTGAGAGAATTTCTCCTTCACCTTCCGAAGAGGATTCTTCATTTGCCGTTTCTAGCTCCATCTTTTCTTCATGGATTGAACCTATGCCTTCCTTAATATGTGTGAACTCGAAAGTTTTCACGAGTCATACACTTCTGGTATTTTGCCAGATAAAATTTCAACACTACCACTTCCTCAAAGGTGAGAAGTGAATGTAAGGTTATGCTTTGGAGAAGTGGGAGTCGACCTTGAACTTTTTGTTCATGCCCATGGACCCGAGGTGGAACTTATCATGGAAGCTTCTTGTAGTAGTAATAATCCCCTTGTTATAACTTATTCTCTTATCTATGCTTGGTCTTTGCACCGTGGTTTCGACCATATTGTTTTTCTTTGATCCCATTTCTTGGACAAGTTTAAGTGCTTGCCTTCGCATATGATTTCACTTGTCCAACCTCTATCCCGCTCTACCCTTGAGTATACCCTCCGGCATGCGAGAATATCATGGAACCGCATAACTTTCTATGGGTTCTTCATCAACTGTTATTTCTCACCGATTCCAATTTTCACGGGTTCTGGGTTGTCGCCAACCGAGAACACCGATAAGTGGATCAATTCCGCACCCTGATTCAATAACTCTAAGTAATCTTCATTGCTTACGAGTTTATTAATCCTTCAAGTCATTCCTAGCCTGATCGCTATATCATTATCGTGCAACTTTTTAACCGTGCTACCTAGTCCAGATTTCCGGGTGCACCCTTCTATCATTGTTAAATTGTGTATGTTTTCCTCGAGCATACATCGTTATATCATTTGATCCGACAAATGTTATCTCCTTGTTCACATAATTGTGGAAATCCATCCTTTGGGAATTCTCGATGAATTGTCGCTGAGTTCATCAGCCACCTCCTCATCCTCTCCTTGGTTTACTGATGAACTCTTGTTTCGGAACTCACTTCCATAGTTCATTTCCCAAGAATCATATAATCTCAACTCGCCTACTTGTGTTGCACCTCTTCTTCTCAGGCATCCTGAGTCTGAGGTATTCTGACACCAATCAGATCTGAATCCCGGTCAGATATGATGGATGGAATTCTATTTTCAAGAGTTATAACATTGGTCTTCATACGACTCGGTAAGGTGATGTCATTCCTAGCGCACCTGACTAGAGGACCTAGTGTTATAGTTTCCTTTTTAACTAGGTTAACCATTTTTCAATAAGGAAATCATAAGACTTATTCTATATGTTGTTCCTGATGAATCCTTTGTGTATCCAAGTTCGATCTTTGCTTGAAGACCATGTCAATGCTATCTAAAAGCATGTCTGTGGTATTCCGTATATCAACAAGAACATCGGAAGCATAAATACAAAATGTTTCTCGTTCAATTACCCTCACACCGTTGTATGGGTAATATCATGATTCTTCCCTCGCCCCGTTATCTAAATGCTTTTGAACTTGTTGTCCTATCATGTATATCCTGCTCCGCTTTTCCTTGGGAAGGATATACTCCCAACTCTTATGTGTAAAACACTTCTTTATTTCCATTGGACTGTTTGATTTGATAATCATACCTTTCCTTTCCATTGGTTTGTTTAACTTTTCTTCTGATCTATATGATATAAGAAGAAATAAATTCCCTGCTTATGTGAACACCTCGGTGTATAATTCTGTCAGAAAGACCCTGTTATTTTGGTGATGACATTCCGGTAACCACCGATGGACGAGAACTTTGCCTATTGGTCCGCCTCGTTCAACGAGCAGGAAAATGGTTCTCTTCGTCCCTCGCCCTTGGTATCGACGTTGTTGCCGACATAATCGACAGGCTACTCTCTGACATGCCTTGCTATCATGACCGGGCAAGATGTCCCTGCTCCTATAAAAAAACACCTGGTAGGCCCATAACCCACAGGTCCACTGGATCGAAACCTGACTCTTCTTTACAACCCAGATTCTAATGTGTCTTGTGCACCTGGCTTCGTATGTGATTCACGAGCTAAAATATATACCATTATTAATCCTGGAATCAAACAGCATGTTATTCTCGTTGTTCAAACCCCCATTCCAGCTTCTGTCTAGTCAACGAATGATCGCCTACCAATTTGAAACTTTGGTACCATCGTATATTGCACTCAGAGAATTCACTGAAATACAACTCGTGGGGTACCTTGTGTATTTCCTATTGAGTTCACCGTCAGATGCCCAGCCTTGTGGAGATGCGTTCTTCCGGAGTTTTCCCCTTGGTCGCGTTCGTAGGACGATGGAGATCCCGGAGAAAGGATGACGGGTTGATCATGGTGTTTTGAAGCGGAGAAATGAAGACAAGAACGAAGGGATCAACCTCTTCGAAGGACAACCAAGACCGAGAAGACTCGTTAGGTTTCTCGCTACCCGCACCTCCCCCCCTACTCCCCTGCTTAAATCTCGGAACGAGATTTCTTGTAGTGGAGGAGAATTGTGACGCCCGGATAATTAAGCTATAGTAATTCCCTGCTAATGATGCCACGTCACCACGGTGACTGTTGTTAACCTCACGTTAGTTCAAAACGGATTCAAAATTCTAATTCAAAATATGGCAAACCACAAAAGTTTTCTAACATTAAAAATAAAATGTTCAAATTGAGACAAATAAATCCTAAGTAATAATGGTGGAGAAACCACACTTGTATAAAATGTGTAAATACTCAAAAATGAATAAAACAACAGCAAAAGAAATTAATTAAATGCCTTTTGTATTTTGTAAAATATTAAACTATTTTATTTAGTTGTCCAAATTAATGTGGCAGTGGTATATTTAACATACTACATTTAGGTGTTGTTCTCACATTCTATAAAATTGAAATAAATTAAAATTTTAATAAAACTGAAAAGAAGAAATAAAAGAAAAGACAAAATAGAAAAAAAAGGGAAAAGGAAACCCCCCCATTTGGACCACCTGCCCGGTTGCCCTAGCCGGCCCAGTGGCCGACCCGCCCTGCCTTACCCCCAAGAGGGGGAAACCCTAACCCACTCGCTCCCCCACTCCTCTCGCCCCCACGCCCTCCCGATCCATCTCGCTCCCCCACTATCCGATCACCTCTGGATCGGGGCAACGACCTCGGCGCCCGGCGCCCCGCTGCCGACCCCGTCGCCCCGCTTCTACCTCACCGGCGCCGCCTCCTCGTCCTCCTCCCCGCCGGAAACGCCCCGAGCCCGGAGCCGATCGACCCCGACGCCAGCACCTCCCCCAAACGACGCCGCCCCGTTCTGGGCTTCCTCCTCAGCCCCGCCGTCGCCGGCCATCGTCGCCGCCCGGAGCCCCACACCTCGTCGGGACCTCACCACCGCCGGACTTCCCTTTCTACGCACGTCGTCCCCGTCGACCTCCCCGAACTTCCCCGCGCCCACTGCCACGTTCCCTACAACCGTGGTGAGGACCGCGACCGCCCCTCTCCCCCTGTTGAACGCCGTCCGCCGCGCCCGACGCCGTGCCCACCCGCTCCAGGCCGCACTCGGCCTCCGCCACTGCAGCCCGCACTGGCACCTCGCTCGCGGTCGCCCACAACCAGCGCCACGGTGACCGCGCCCTCCTCCACGCCGGCGCCGCCTCGCTTCCCGTGGGTCGACGCCGCTGCGGTGGCCGTCGTCGTCTGCCGTTCCGCTCCCCCATGCGGCACCGCCGGTCCACCCGTTGAGCATCGATCTCATTGGCTGCCGCCACGCTGGCCAAGCGCCGCCGCTCGGTGGCCTCGCCTTGCCTCGCCTTCGGTCCGGGCTCGGCCTGCACGGTGCGCCTGGTCCGCACCGGTGGCGCCAGACGCCTCAAGAAGGCTCTAGGCCATCAATCGAACGGGCCCACCCCTAAAACGAAAATTAAAAAAAGAAATGAAAATGTAATTAATAAAATCATTAATTAGTTAATTAATTAATTAGTAAAATAATTAAGTTAATTAATCATGTTTAAATTAATCTAATCAATTAGTTAATTTAATTAAACAGTATTTTGATTAACCTAAACCCTAATCAACCTAACAGAGTATGACAGGTGGGTCCCATTGGGCCCACACGTCGGTTGACCTACCAACACCCTATTGGCTCCGACGCCATGATGACGTCTGGAAACACTATTCTGGATAATGTTGAATTAAATAAATTTAATAAATTCTAAAAATGATTTAAAACTTTAGAAAATCATATAAAATAAAACGTAGATCAGATGAAAATACTTTGTACATGAAAGTTGCTCAGAACGACGAGACGAATCCGGATACGCAGCCCGTTCGTCCGCCACACATCCCTAACGTACCGAACACACAACTTTCCCCCTTCGATTCATCTGTCCAAAAACGCGAAACGCCGGGGATACTTTCCCGGATGTTTCCCCCTTCGCCGGTATCACCTATCCCTGCGTTAGATCACCTCTAGCACCGCATTTGTCATGTTATGCTTTGATTGCTCTGTTGTTTATTGTGTTCCCCCTCCGATACTTCTTTCCGGTAGACCCTGAGGCTGTCGACGACCTCCAGTTTGACTACGGTGTTGACGACACGTCCTTCTTGCCAGACCAACCAGGCAAGCCCCCCCTTTGATCACCAGATATCGCCTACTCTTCTCTATACTGCTTGCATTAGAGTAGTGTAGCATGTTACTGCTTTCGCCATTACTCCTATACTGATGCATAGCCTGTCCTTGCTACTACTGTTGTTACCTTTACCTGCTATCCTACTGCATAGTATAGGATGCTAGTATTCCATCTGTGGCCCTACATTCTTGTCCGTCTGCTGTGCTATACTATCGGGTCGTGATCACTCGGGAGGTGATCACGGGTATATACTTATACTTATACATGATACATGTGGTGACTAAAGTCGGGTCGGCTTGTGGAGCACCATGAGTGATTCACGGATTGGGGCTGAAAGGACCTTTGTCCCGACGGCCCTCTGGATGGATCTTTGTGGCGGAGGCGGCAGGCAGGTTGAGACCGCCTAGGATAGAGGTGGGCCTAGCCCTGTTCGGCGTTCGCGGATACTTAACACGCTTAACGAGTTCTTGGTATTTGATCTGAGTCTGGCCATTTGGTCTATACACACTAACCAACTACGTGGGAAAGATATGGGCACTCGACATCGTGGTATCAGCCGAAGCACTTTGTGACGCCAGCGACTGAGCGGCGCGCACCGGATTGGAACGCAAGCCTGCTCTTGTATTACGGGGGCTAGTTCTGCTTCCGGCCGCGTTCGCAACGTGCAGGTGTGCTAAGGGCGATGGGCCTAGACCCCTGTGCGCTTAGGTTTAGACCGGCGTGCTGGCCTCTCTGTTGTGCCTAGGTGGGGCTGCGACGTGTTGATCTTCCGCGGCCGGGCATGACCGAGAAAAGTGTGTCCGGCCAAATGGGATCGAGCGTGTTGGGTTATGTGGTGCACCCCTGCAGGTAAGTTAATCTATTCGAATAGCCGTGATCTTCGGTAACAGGACGACTTGGAGTTGTACCTTGACCTTATGACAACTAGAACCAGATACTTAATAAAACACACCCTTCCAAGTGCCAGATACAACCGAGTGGTCGCTCTCTCGCAGGGTTACGAGGAGTGGATTGCCGGGTAGGATTATGCTATGCGATGCTACTTGGAGGACTTCAGTCTACTCTCTTCTACATGTTGGTAGACGGAGGCTGCCAGAAGCGTAGTCTTCGACAAGATTAGATATCCCCCTCTTATTCTGGCATTCTGCAGTTCAGTCCACTGATATGGCCCTTTACACATATATCCATGCATATGTAGTGTAGCTCCTTGCTTGCGAGTACTTTGGATGAGTACTCACGGTTGCCTTGTTCCCCTTTTCCCCTTTCCTTTACCCGATTGCTGCAACTGCACGATGGAGCCCAGGAGCGACGCCACCGTTAATGACGACTCCTACTACCCGGAGGTGCATACTACTACGTCTTTTCTTGACGACGACCAGGAGTAGTTAGGAGGATCCTGCAGGAGGCCCGCGCCTCTTCGATCTCAGTATCCCAGTTTGTGCTAGCCATCTTATGGCAACTTGTTTAACTTATGTCTGTACTCAGATATTGTTGCTTCCGCTGACTCTTCTATGATCGAGCACTTGTATTCGAGCCCTCAGGCCCCTGGCTTGTATTATGATGCTTGTATGACTTATTTATGTTTTAGAGTTGTGTTGTGATATCTTCCCGTGAGTCCCTGATCTTGATCGTACACATTTGCGTGCATGCTTAGTGTACGATTGAATCGGGGGCGTCACACCTGACTTGTTCCCGACGCCAACACCTCTTATATATCCCCAAACTTCTAGAACATAGCCTAGATTAGGAGTTTCACCGCCGCAAACCTCTGTAGCCACCAAAAACCAATCGGGACCCTTTTTCCCAAGACTCACGGGAGGGGGATCCTCACCGTGGCCATCTTCATCATCTCGGCGCTCTCCATGACGAGGAGGGAGTAGTTCACCCTCGGGGCTGAGGGTATGTACCAGTAGCTATGTGTTTGATCTCTCTCTCGCGCGTTCTTCATATGGCATGATCTTGATGTATAGCGAGCTTTGCTATTATAGTTGGATCTTATGATGTTTCTCCCCCTCTACTCTCTTTTAATGGATTGAGTTTTCCCTTTCAAGTTATCTTATCGGATTGAGTCTTTAAGGATTTGAGAACATTTGATGTATGTCTTGCATGTGCTTATCTGTGGTGACAATGGGATATTCACGTGATTTACTTGATGTATGTTATGGTGATCAACTTGCGGGTTCAGTGACCTTGTGAACTTATGCATAGGGGTTGGCACACATTTTCGTCTTGACTCTCCGATAGAAACTTGGGGGCACTCTTTGAAGTTCTTTATGTTGGTTGAATAGATGGATCTGAGATTGTGTGATGCATATCGTATAATCATACCCACGGATACTTGAGGTGACATTGGAGTATCTATGTGACATTAGGGTTTTGGTTGATTTGTGTCTTAAGGTGTTATTCTAGTACGAACTCTAGGATAGATCAAACGGAAAGAATAGCTTCGTGTTATTTTACTATGGACTCTTGAATAGATCGATCAGAAAGGATAACTTGAGGTGGTTTCGTACCCTACAATAATCTCTTCGTTTGTTCTCTGTTATTAGTGACTTTGGAGTGACTCTTTGTTGCATGTTGAGGGATAGTTATATGATCCAATTATGTTATAATTGTTGGGAGAACTTGCACTAGTGAAAGTATGAACCCTAGGCCTTGTTTCAAAGCATTGCAATACCGTTTGTGCTCACTTTTATCATTAGTTACCTTGCTGTTTTTATATTTTTCAGATTACAAATACCTATATCTACCATCTATATTGCACTTGTATCACCATCTCTTCGCCGAACTAGTGCACCTATGCAGTTTACCATTCTATTGGGTGTGTTGGGGACACAAGAGACTCTTTGTTATTTGGTTTCAGGGTTGCTTGAGAGAGACCATCTTCATCCTATGCCTCCCATGGATTGATAAACCTTAGGTCATCCACTTGAGGGAAATTTTCTACTGTCCTACAAACCTCTGCACTTGGAGGCCCAACGACATCTACAAGAAGAAGGTTGTGTAGTAGACATCAAGAAATTCCGGGCGCCGTTGCCGAGGAGGTGAGTGCTTGAAGGTATATCTTTATATCTTGCAATCGAATCTTTTAGTTTCCTGTTTTATCACTAGTTTAGTCTATAAAAGAAAACTACAAAAAAATGGAGTTAAGGGTGCCTCATATGCTTCACCTTTTTAATGTCTTTCTTGAAAATGATGGGAAGGAAAATTGTGCTCAAGTACTGGAAGAATAATTACATAGAATGCTTGGCATAAAATATGTGAATGATGAGCATGATTGCAATGTTGTTAGTATTAATTCTTTGAATACCCATGATGGTAATGATATGCAAAGCCACAAGATTGGGGATGCTATGTTTGATAAAGATGATATGTTTTGTCCCCCAAGTTTTGATGAGCAAATTTATTATGATGAAAGCATGCCTCCTATTTATGATGATTATATTGATGAAAGTGGATTTGGAGAGGTCATGACTTTATTTAGTGATAAATCCACTATTTCAGAAGAGGTTCCAATTGATTATGAGAACGCTATCTATGATGATAATTGTGATGACATGTATGCTATAAATAATAATGATAACCATGAAACTTGTCAGCATGATTTTAATTTTCAATTGGATTATGCCTCACATGATAGTTATTTTGTTGAGTTTGCTCCCACTTCTATTCATGAGAAGAAATTTGCTTATGTGGAGAGTAATAGAAATTCTATGCTTGTAGATCATGAAAAGAATGCTTTATGTGCTGGTTATATGGTTGAATTCATTCATGATTCTACTGAAAATTATTATGAGAGAGGATCATATGCTTCTACATATTGCAATAATATCAAGTTTCCTCTCCATGTGTTAAAAGTTTTGAAGTTATGCTTGTTTTGCCTTCCTATGCTAGTTGATTATTGTTCCCATAAGTTGTTTGCTCACAAAATCCCTATGCATAGGAAGTGGGTTAGATTTAAATGTGTTAGTCATATTCTTCATGATGCTCTCTTTATGTTTCAATTCTTATCTTTTATGTGAGCATCATTGAAATCATCATGCCTAGTTAGGGGCGTTAAACGTTAGCGCTTGTTGGGAGGCAACCCAATTTTATTTTTGTTCTTTGCCTTTTGCTCCTGTTTAGTAATAACAAATTCATCTAGACTCTGTTTATATGTGTTTTTATTGTTTTAATTAGTGTTTGTGCCAAGTAGAACCTTTGGGAAGACTTGGGTGAAGTCTTTGTGATCTTGCTGTAAAAAACAGAAACTTTTGCGCTCACGAGATTAGCTGCCATATTTTACTGGAGAGTGCTTTTGGGTTGATTCTTCTTGCACATGATTAATAGACAAATTCCTCAGGTCCACCAAGTTATTTCAGAATTTTTGGAGTTACAGAACTATTCGAACGATACAGATTACTACAGACTGTTCTGTTTCTGATAGATTCTGTTTTCTATGTGTTGTTTGCTTATTTTGATGAATCTATGAGTAGTATCGGAGGGTATGAACCATAGATAAGTTGTAATACAGTAGATATTATACCAATATGAATTTAGAATGAGTTAATAACAGTACCTAAGTGTTGATTTATTTTCTTATACTAATGGAGCTTACGAGTTTTCTGTTGTGAAGTTTTCAAGTTTTGGGTAAAGATTCGATGGACTATGGAATAAGGAGTGGCAAGAGCCTCAGCTTGGGGATGCCCAAGGCACCCCAAGGTAAAATTCAAGGACAACAAAAATCCTAAGCTTGGGGATGCCCCGGAAGGCATCCCCGCTTTTGTCTTCGTCTATCAGTAACTTTACTTGAGGCTATATTTTTATTCACCACATGATATGTGTTTTGCTTGGAGCATCTTGTATGATTTGAGTCTTTGCTTTTTAGTTTGACACAATCATCCTTGCTGTACACACCTTCTGGGAGAGACACACATGAATCAGAATTTATTAGAATACTCTTTGTGCTTCACTTATATCTTTTGAGCTAGATAATTTTGCTCTAGTGCTTCACTTATATCTTCCTAGAGCATGGCGGTAGTTTTATTTTGAAGAAATTATTGATCTCTCATGCTTCACTTATATTATTTTGAGAGTCTTTTAGAACAGCATGGTAATTTGCTTTGGTTATAAAATTAGTCCTAATATGATGGGCATCCAAGATGGGTATAATAAAAACTTCCATACAAAGTGCATTGAATACTATGAGAAGTTTGATACTTGATAATTGTTTTGAGATATAAAGATGGTGGTATTAGAGTCGCGCTAGTTGAGTAATTATGAAATTGAGAAATACTTGTGTTGAGGTTTGCAAGTCCCATAGCATGCACGTATGGTAACCGTTGCGTGACAAATTTGAAGCATGAGGTGTTCTTTGATTGCCTTCCTTATGAGTGGCGGTCGGGGATGAGCGATGGTATTTTCCTACCAATCTATCCCCCTAGGAGCATGCGCATAGTGCTTGGTTTTTGATGACTTGTAGATTTTTGCAATAAGTATGTGAGTTCTTTATGACTAATGTTGAGTCCATGGATTATACGCACTCTCACCCTTCCATCATTGCTAGCCTCTTGATGCCGTGCATTGCCCTTTCTCACCTCGAGAGTTGGTGCAAACTTCGCCGATGCATCCAAACCCCGTGATATGATACGCTCTATCACACATAATCCTCCTTATATCTTCCTCAAAACAGCAACCGTACCTACCTATTATGGCATTTCCATAGCCATTCCGAGATATATTGCCATGCAACTTTCCACCATTCCGTTTATGATGACATGCTTCTTCATTGTCATATTGCCTTGCATGATCATGTAGTTGACATCGTACTTGTGGCATGGCCACCATTCATAATTTTTCATACATGTCACTCTTGATTCATTGCACATCCCGGTACACCGCCGGAGGCATCTACATAGAGTCATATTTTGTTCTAATTATCAAGTTGTAATTCTTGAGTTGTAAGTAAATAAAAGTGTGATGTTCTTCATTATTAGAGAATTCTCCCATGTGAGGAAGGAAGATGGAGACTATGATTCCCCCACAAGTCGGGATGGGACTCCGGACGAAAAAAAAGAGGCCATAAAAAAAGAGAGAAGGCCCAAACAAAAAAATGAGAGAAAAAGAGAGAAGGGGCAATGTTACTATCCTTTTCCACACTTGTGCTTCAAAGTAGCACCATGATATTCATGATAGAGAGTCTCTTGTGTTGTCACTTTCATATACTAGTGGGAATTTTTCATGATAGAACTTGGATTGTATATTCCAATGATGGGCTTCCTCAAAATGCCCTAGGTCTTCGTGAGCAAGCGAGTTGGATGCACACCCACTTAGTTTCTTTTGTTGAGCTTTCATACACTTATAGCTCTAGTGCATCCGTTGCATGACAGTCCCTACTCCTCGCATTGACATCAATTGATGGGCATCTCCATAGCCCATTGATTAGCCGCGTCGATGTGAGACTTTCTCCTTTTTGTCTTCTCCACACAACCTCCATCATCATATTCTATTCCACCCATAGTGCTATGTCCATGGCTCGCGCTCATATATTGTGTGAAAGTTGAAAAAGTTTGAGAATACTAAAGTATGAAACAATTGCTTGGCTTGTCATCGGGATTGTGCATGATGAGAGCATTTTGTGTGACGAAAATGAAGCATGGCCAGACTATATGATCTTGTAGGGATGAGCTTTCTTTGGCTATGTTATTTTGAGAAGACATAATTGCTTGGTTAGTATGCTTGAAGTATTATTATTTTCATGTCAATATTAAACTTTTGTCTTGAATCTTTTGGATCTGAACATTCATGCCACAATAAAGAAAATTGCATTGATAAATGTGCTAGGTAGCATTCCACATCAAAAAATCTGTTTTTATCATTTACCTACTCGAGGACGAGCAGGAATTAAGCTTGGGGATGCTTGATACGTCTCCAACATATCTATAATTTTTTATTGTTCCATGCTATTATACTATCCATCTAGGATGTTTTATATGCTATTTTATATGATTTTTGGGACTAACCTATTAACCTAGGGCCCAGTGCCAGTTTCTGTTTTTTCCTTTTTTTGAGTATTGCAGAAAAGGAATACCAAACTAAGTCCAATTCACCTGAAAATTCACGGAGATTGTTTTTGGACCAGAAGAAGCCCACAGAGTACTGGAGATGGACCAGAAGAGTCCCGAGGTCACCACGAGGGTGGGGGGCGCCCTACCCGTCTGGGCATTCCCCCTACCTCGTGGCCGCCTCGTGGACCTCCCTGACTTGTTCCCGACGGCAACACCTCTTATATATCCCCAAACTTCCAGAACATAACCTAGATCAGGAGTTTCACCGCCGCAAGCCTCTATAGCCACCAAAAACCAATCGGGACCCTGTTTCGACACCCTGCCGGAGGGGGGATCCCTCACCGGTGGCCATATTCATCATCCGGCGCTCTCCATGACGAGGAGGGAGTAGTTCAACCTCGGGGCTGAGGGTATGTACCAGTAGCTATGTGTTTGATCTCTCTCTCTCTCTCTCTCGTGTTCTTCATATGGCACGATCTTGATGTATCGCGAGCTTTGCTATTATAGTTGGATCTTATGATGTTTCTCCCCCTCTACTCTCTTGTAATGGATTGAGTCTTCCCTTTGAAGTTATCTTATCGGATTGAGTCTTTAAGGATTTGAGAACACTTGATGTATGTCTTGCATGTGCTTATCTTTGGTGACAATGGGATATTCACGTGATTTACTTGATGTATGTTTTGGTGGTCAACTTGCGGGTCCAGTGACCTTGTGAACTTATGCATAGGGGTTGGCACACGTTTTCGTCTTGACTCTCTGGTAGAAACTTTGGGGCACTCTTCGAAGTTCTTTGTGTTGGTTGAATAGATGAATCTGAGATTGTGTGATGCCTATCGTATAATCATACCCACGGATACTTGAGGTGACATTGGAGTATCTAGGTGACATTAGGGTTTTGGTTGATTTGTGTCTTAAGGTGTTATTCTAGTATGAACTCTAGGATAGATCTAACGGAAAGAATAGCTTCGTGTTATTTTACTACGGACTCTTGAATAGATCGATCAGAAAGGATAACTTTGAGGTGGTTTCACACCCTACAATAATCTCTTCGTTTGTTCTCCGCTATTAATGACTTTGGAGTGACTGTTTGTTGCATGTTTAGGGATAGTTATGTGATCCAATTGTGTTATTATTGTTGAGAGAACTTGCACTAGTGAAAGTATGAACCCTAGGCCTTGTTTCAAGGCATTGCAATACCGTTTCTGCTCACTTTTATCATTAGTTACCTTGCTGTTTTTATATTTTCAGATTACAAAAACCTATATCTAAATCCATATTGCACTTGTATCACCATCTCTTCGCCGAACTAGTGCACCTATACAATTTACCATTGTATTGGGTGTGTTGGGGACACAAGAGACTCTTTGTTATTTGGTTGCGGGTTGCTTGAGAGAGACCATCTTCATCCTACGCCTCCCACGGATTGATAAACCTTAGGTCATCCACTTGAGGGAAATTTGCTACTGTCCTACTAACCTCTGCACTTGGAGGCCCAACAACGTCTACAAGAAGAAGGTTGTGTATTAGACATCAATGACACTGAATCATAAGTCTTGGTGAGTAATATTATTGCAAGATTTCCCCTGTAACTTGCATGTTGTTTTCAACTTGATATTATGGAAACTATGGTGGGAAAGTGGAAATGATATGCATGATCTCGTATACATATCACCTTAATGTTACGCAAGATTTCTGTTTTAATTTGTTTTGCACTTACACTATATTCAAGTCATTTTCCTTTCACTTTTGCAGGGAATACCAGAAGAACATCAAGTGTGCCACCAACCTAAGGAACCCTCTCAGCCTCTCTTCTTGTGTTCTATCTTCTATGGTTTTCTCAGCTTCTCCCTCAAGGAAACTTGTTAAGCCCTTAAAATATTAGCTATGGTTATCTCAGCTTGGACCTATTACTTGTGTCTTGTGTGTGTTTGTGACTGTTTGGACCTATTCAGCTTGAACCATGTTTATTGTGCGTTTGGACGACTTGTGTTGTGCACTGGTGTTATGCACTAGTGTGTTGGGAGCTATCACCTATGAGAGTACGAGACTGTGTGGTGAGTTTATTATTGTCAAATTTGATGTCATGTTGCTGAATGCATGAATCCGTGCTTGTGTTGTCCACTTGCATAATTGAATTTGTGCTTGCACTGTGCATTTCTGCTATGCACTTGCATATCACCTGAGACTGAATTTGTGCTTTTGTTATATCTGATTTTTTTGCTGCTGTGATTGTGAGGCTACATTTGCACTATATTGTAATGTTACTAGCAGAGATGTTAGCTATGTTGCACTGAATTTTCAAACTCTGAATTTTCTACAGTATGCTGGTCTGAATATTTCGGGTTATGGGTACCTGAATTACCTGAACCGAAATTTTTGGGTAATTTGAGTATGTTTTTTTTTCTGGCAGACTTCGGTTTTCATTATCTACTAACCGTATTACCCGTAAACCAAACTAACCAAACCGAATAAACCATATTACCCGAACGCCCAAGCTGAACATTCTCCTTCAACACAGAGCTGATTAGACTCTTTCACTCGTGGTACATGCTTGTCGGCGATCTCCAAACCTTCGGTCGACCTTCGCGAACCACAATCACTCTTGGTTGCTGAAGATCAGGCTCGGTTAAGACAACGACTCTTCATCACTCAAAGCCAAACCTATCCGTCTAGAGAGTGTGCAGCTCTCAAGAGTAACAGGTACAAGAACTCACACTCAGAACTGTTGTGATGCTAAACCACTATCTAAGTTTGGGCTCTTGGTTTTCTCTCGGTGGATCTTAAACTAAAATCACTCAGAGAGGGGTTGCTCAAATCAATCTTCTCAGAAATCTCAAGCGGATCAACCAATGGATAACGTTGGAGCGGGGTGGCTAATTATAGTTGTAGCCTTCCCAGATGGGAAATGACCAAATTGGACACCGGCCTCAGCCAATAGCCAAGCGACATGATTCCAATGGTCGTACTTGAGCTCAACGGTAACATTCCTTGCTGAGCAAGAAATGCTAACTCCTCGGTCCGAGGCAAATCCCTCGTAGCGAAGAAGAACACGGTCTCTTGCTCGCAAGTATTTACTCGGAGCACAAAGAGATTGCTCTCGCATCTTTCATAGGTTGTAGCTAAGCATCACAGCTGATCTAAGCAACGAGAACTTGTACCCCTCTTAATAGTACGGAAGTCCTATGACTCAAAAGACTTAAAGAAGAAGAACTCAACGAATGCTACGTCTTCATTTTGTCGTCGACTTCAATCGCAGCAGTCAATTTCTTCGGACGATGGTATCGAGGCAGAAATCTTTGCTATCTTAGCAAATCTTTCAAGGGGTCGATTTCTTCACATTAATCTTCTTGACTCTATCTCTTCATCCGATGTAGCTCGTTCTTCTCTCCAGCGCAGATATGTGCTACCTCTTGAGCACTGGGTTGGTTTTCCCTTGAAGAGGAAAGGGTGATGCAGCAAAGTAGCGTAAGTATTTCCCTAAGTTTTTGAGAACCAATGTATCAATCCAGTAGGAGGCTATGCGCGAGCCCCTCGCACCTACACAAAACAAATAAGTCCTCGCAACCAACGCGATAAGGGGTTGTCAATCCCTTCACGGTCACTTACGCGAGTGAGATCTGATAGATATGACAGGATAATATTTTTGGTATTTTTGTGATAAAGATGCAAAGTAAAATAGAAGCAAAGTAAAAAAGCAAAGGAAATAACTAAGTGTTGGAAGATTAAAATGATGAAGATAGACCCGGGGGCCATAGGTTTCACTAGTGGCTTCTCTCAAGAGCATAAGTATTTTACGGTGGGTGAACAAATTACTGTTGAGCAATTGACATAATTGAGCATAGTTATGAGAATATCTAGGTATGATCATGTATATAGGCATCACGTCCGAGACAAGTAGACCGACTCCTGCCTGCATCTACTACTATTACTCCACTCATCGACCGCTATCCAGCATGCATCTAGAGGATTAAGTTCATAAAACATAGTAACGCCTTAAGCAAGATGACATGATGTAGAGGGATAAATTCATGCAATATGATAAAAAAAAACCATCTTGTTATCCTCGATGGCAACAATACAATACGTGCCTTGCTGCCCCTCATCCTTTGGGAAAGGACACCGCAAGATTGAACCCAAAGCTAAGCAGTTCTCCCATTGCAAGAAAGATCAATCTAGTAGGCCAAACCAAACTGATAATTCAAAAAGACTTGCAAAGATAACCAATCATACATAAAAGAATTTAGAGAAGATTCAAATATTGTTCATAAATAAACTTGATCATAAACCCACAATTCATCGGTCTCAACAAACACACCGCAAAAAGAAGATTACATCAAATAGATCTCCACGAGAGAGGGGGAGAACATTGTATTGAGATCCAAAAAGAGAGAGGAAGCCATCTAGCTACTAACTATGGACCCGAAGGTCTGAGGTAAACTACTCACACTTCATCGGAGAGGCTATGGTGTTGATGTAGAAGCCCTTCGTGATGGATGCCCTTCGTGAGCTCCTAACAGGCCCCAAGATGGGATCTCGTGGGTACAGAAGGTTGCGGCGGTGGAATTAGGTTTTTGGCTCCGTATATGATCGTTTGGGGTACGTAGGTATATATAGGAGGAATGAGTACGTTGGTGGAGCAACAGGGGGCCCACGAGGGTGGAGGGCGCGCCCTAGGGGGGGGGTAAGCACACCCCCCTACCTCGTGGCCTCCTCTTTTGGTTCTTGACATAGGGTCCAAGTCTCCTGGATCTTGTTCGTTCCAAAAATCACGTTCCCAAAGGTTTCATTCCGTTTGGACTCCATTTGATATTCTTTTTCTACGAAACTCTGAAATAGGCAAAAAAACAGCAATTCTGGGCTGGGCCTCTGGTTAATAGGTTAGTCCCAAAAATAATATAAAAGTGAATAATAAAGCCCAATAATGTCCAAAACAGAAGATAATATAGCATGGAGCAATAAAAATTATAGATACGTTGGAGACGTATTAAGCATCCCTAAGCTTAATTCCTACTCGTCCTCGAGTAGGTAAATGATAAAAACAGAATTTTTGATGCGGAGTGCTACTAGGCATAATTTCAATGTAATTCTTCTTAATTGTGGTATGAATATTCAGATCCGAAAGATTCAAGATAAAAGTTCGTATTGACATACAAATAATAATACTTCAAGCATACTAACTAAGCAATTATGTCCTCTCAAAATAACATGGCCAAAGAAAGTTCATCCCTACAAAATCATATAGTTTAGTCATGCCCCATTTTCGTCACACAAGAATGCTCTCATCATGCACAACCCCGATGACAAGCCAAGCAATTGTTTCATACTTTAGTAATCTCAAACCTATAAACTTTCACGCAATATATGAGCGCGAGCCATGGATAAAGCACTATGGGTGGAATAGAATATGATGATGGGGGTTATGTGGAGAAGACAAAAAAGGTGAAAGTCTCACATCAACGAGGCTAATCAATGAGCTATGGAGATGCCCATCGATTGATGTTAATGCAAGGAGTAGGGATTGCCATGCAACGGATGCACTAGAGCTATAAATGTATGAAAGCTCAACAAAAGAAACTAAGTGGGTGTGCATCCAACTTGCTTGCTCACGAAGACCTAGGGCACTTGAGGAGGCCCATTGTTGGAATATACAAGCCAAGTTCTATAATGAAAAATTCCCACTAGTATATGAAAGTGACAAAACAAGAGACTCTCTATCATGAAGATTATGGCGCTACTTTGAAGCACAAGTGTGGTAAAGGATAGTAACATTGTCCCTTCTCTCTTTTTCTCTCATTTTTTGGGCCTCCTCTCTCTTTTTTTATGGCCTTTCTCCCCTTTTTTTTATTCCTCACTTGGGACAATGCTCTAAAAAATGATGATCATCACACTTCTATTTATTTACAACTCAATGATTACAACTCGATACTAGAACAAAGTATGACTCTATATGAATGCCTCCGTGTGTCTTTGGGATATGCAATGAACCAAGAGTGACATGTATGAAATAATTATGAACGGTGGCTTTGCCACAAATACTATGTCAACTACATGATCATGCTAAGCAATATGACAATGATGAACGTGTCATGATAAACGGAATGGTGGAAAGTTGCATGGCAATATATCTCGGACTGGCTATGGAAATGCCATAATAGGTAGGTATGGTGGCTGTTTTGAGGAAGATATAAGGAGGTTTATGTGTGAAAGAGTGTATCATATCACGGGGTTTGGATGCACCGTGAAGTTTGCACCAACTCTCAATGTGAGAAAGGGCAATGCACTGCATCAAGAGGCTAGAAATGATGGAAGGGTGAGAGTGCGTATAATCCATGGACTCAACATTAGTCATAAATAACTCACATACTTATTGCAAAAATCTACAAGTCATCAAAAACCAAGCACTACGAGCATGCTCCTAGGGGGATAGATTGGTAGGAAAAGACCATCGCTCGTCCCCGACCGCCACTCATAAGGAGGACAATCAAAGAACACCTCATGTTTCAAATTTGTTACGTAACGTTTACCATATGTGCATGCTACGGGACTTGCAAACTTCAACACAAGCATTTCTCAAATTCACAACTACTCAACTATCACGACTTTAATATCACTACCTCCATATCTCAAAACAATCATCAAGCATCAAACTTCTCTTAGTATTCAACACACTCATAAGAAAGTTTTTACTAATCTTGAATACCTAGCATATTAGGATTATTTAAGCAAATTACCATGCTATTTAAGACTCTAAAAATAATCTAAGTGAAGCATGAGAGATCAATAGTTTCTATAAAACAAATCCACCACCGTGCTCTAAAAGATATAAGTGAAGTACTAGAGCAAAACTATATAACTCAAAAGATATAAGTGAAGCACATAGAGTATTCTAATAATTTCTAAATCATGTGTGTCTCTCTCAAAAGGTGTGTACAGAAAGGATAATTGTGGTAAACTAAAAAGAGAAGACTCAAATCATACAAGACGCTCCAAGCAAAACACATATCATGTGGTGAATAAAAATATAGCTCCAAGTAAAGTTACCGATGGAAGTAGACGAAAGAGGGGATGCCTTCCGGGGCATCCCCAAGCTTTGGCTTTTTGGTGTCCTTAGATTATCTTGGGGCTACCATGGGCATCCCTAAGCTTAGGATCTTGCCACTCCTTGTTCCATAATCCATCAAATCTTTCACCCAAAACTTGAAAACTTCACAACACAAAACTCAACAGAAAATCTCGTGAGCTCGTTAGCGAAATAAAACAAAAGACCACTTCAAGATACTGTAATGAACTCATTCTTTATTTATATTGGTGTTAAACCTACTTTATTCCAACTTCTCTATGGTTTATAAACTCTTTTACTAGCGATAGATTCATCAAAATAAGCAAACAACACATGAAAAACAGAATCTGTCAAAAACAGAACAGTCTGTAGTAATCTGTAACTAACGCAAACTTCTGGAACTCCAAAAAATGAGCCAAAATAGGAAGACCTAGACAATTTGTTTATTGATCAGCATAAATTGGAATCAGTATTTTATCACGTTCTGGTGATTTTTAACAATTATTTTTATGAACAGAAGTTTCTGGAAATTGCTGCAAGATCAAATAACTATCATCCAAGAAGATCCTATAGGTTTAACTTGGCACAAACACTAATTAAAACATAAAAAAACATCTAACCAGAGGCTAGATCAAAGATTTATTCCCTAACAGAAGCAAAAGCAAAAAACTAAATATAAAATTGGGTTGCCTCCCAACAAGCGCTATCGTTTAACGCCCCTAGCTAGGCATAAAAACAAGGATAGATCTAGGTATTGCCATCTTTGGTAGGCAATCCATAAGTGGCTCTCATAATAGATTCATATGGTTGTTTTATTTTCTTCCTAGGGAATTGTTCCATGCCTTTATTTAATGGTCTAATATTCCCTTCCTTCATATCAATAGTTGCACCAATCGTTCTAAGGAAAGGTCTACCAAGAATAATAGGACATGAAGGATTGCAATCTATGTCAAGAACGATAAAATCTACGGGCACATAGTTCCTATTTGAAACAATAAGAACATCATTAATTATTCCCATAGGTTTCTTAATGGTGGAATCCGCAAGGTGCAAGTTTAGAGAGCATTCATCAAAATCACGAAAATCTAGCAAATCGCACAAAGTTTTGGGAATAGTGGAAACACTAGCACCCAAATCACATAAAGCATAGAACTCATGATCTTTAATCTTAATTTTAATAGTAGGTTCCCACTCATCATAAAGTTTTCTAGGGATAGAAACTTCCAAATCAAGCTTTTCTTCATAAGATTGCATCAAAGCATCAACGATATGTTTAGTAAACGCTTTATTTTTACTATAAGCATGAGGAGAATTTAGCACAGATTGCAACAAGGAAATACAATCTATCAAAGAGCAATTTTCATAATTAAATTCCTTGAAATCCAAAATAGTGGGTTTATTAACATCTAGGGTTCTGATTTCTTCAATCCCACTTTTATCAGTTTTAGCATCAAGATCTAAAAACTCCGAATTTTTGGAACGCCTTCTACGTAAAGGTGGATCATATTCAGTCCCATCATTATCAAGATTCATATTGCAAAACAAAGATTTAATAGGGGACACATCAATAACTTTTAGATCTTCATCTTTATTTTCATAGAAATTTGAAGAACACGCTTTCATAAAGCAATCTTTCTTAGCACGCATCCTAGCGGTTCTTTCTTTGCACTCATCAATGGAAATTCTCATGGCTTTGAGAGACTCATTGATATCATGCTTAGGAGGAATAGATCTAAGCTTTAAAGAATCAACATCAAGAGAAATTCTATCAACGTTCCTAGCCAATTCATCAACTTTAAATAATTTCTCTTCAAGCAAAGCATTGAAATTCTTTTGCGAATTCATAAACTCTTTAACACTAGTCTAAAATTCAGAGGGCATCTTATTAAAATTTCCATAAGAATTGTTGTAGGAATTACCATAATTATTAGAGGAATTACTAGGATAAGGCCTAGGATTAAAGTTTCCTCTATCTGGCGTTGTTACCAAAATAATTCCTACCAACAAAATTCACATCCATAGATTCATTATTATTCTCAATCAAAGTAGACAAAGGAATATCATTAGGATAAGAAGAAACACTCTTAGTAGCAAATAATTTCATAAGTTCATCCATCTTTCCACTCAACACATTAATTTCTTCTATCGCATGCAGTTTTTTATTAGTAGATCTTGTCAGTGTGCCATTGAGAATAATTAACCATAATATTATCTAGGAGTTTAGTAGCTTCTCCTAAAGTGATTTCCATAAAAGTGCCTCCCGCGGCCGAATCTAAAAGATTTCTAGAAGCAAAATTCAATCCGGCATAAATTTTTTGTATAATCATCCACAAATTCAAATCATGAGTAGGGAAATTACGAATCATTAATTTCATCCTCTCCCAAGCTTGTGCAACATGTTCATGATCAAGTTGCTTAAAATTCATAATATCCTTTCTAAGAGAGATAGCGGGAGGAAAATACTTAGAGATAAAAGCATCTTTGCACTTATTTCAAGAATCAATACTATTTTTAGGCAAAGATGAAAACCAAGCTTTAGCACGATCTCTAAGCGAAAAAGGAAATAGCTTCAATTTAACAATATCATTATCAACATCTTTCTTATTTTGCATATCACACAAATCAACGAAGCTATTTAGATGAGTAGCGACATCTTCACTAGGAAGGCCGGCGAATTGATCTTTCATGACAAGATTCAACAAAGCAGCATTGATTTCACAAGATTCAGTATCGGTAAGAGGAAATCATTATTTTTGGTATTGGTAAAGTCACATAATTTGGTATTATATTGAGCCATCGTGACAAACAAGCAATCCAACACACGAGCAAACAAAAAGCAAGCAAAAAAGAGGCGAACGAAAAAGAGAGGGCGAATAAAATGGCAAGGGTGAAGTGGGGGAGAGGAAAACGAGAGGCAAATGGCAAATAATGTAATGCGAGAGATGAGGGATTGTGATGGATACTTGGTATGTTGACTTTTGCGTAGACCTCCCCGGCAACGGCGCTAGAAATCCTTCTTGCTACCTCTTGAGCACTGCATTGGTTTTCCCTTGAAGAGGAAAGGGTGATGCAGCAAAGTAGCGTAAGTATTTCCCTCAGTTTTTGAGAACCAAGGTATCAATCCAAAGAGGAGGCTACGCAGGTCCCTCGCACCTACACAAAACAAATAAATCCTCACAACCAACGCGATAAGGGGTTGTCAATCCCTTCACGGTCACTTACAGAGTGAGATCTGATAGATATGATAGGATAATATTTTTGGTACTTTTGTGATAAAGATGCAAAGTAAAATAAAATCAAAGTAAAAAGCAAATGAAATAATTAAGTGTTGGAAGATTAATATGATGAAGATAGACCCGCGGGCCATAGGTTTCACTAGTGGCTTCTCTCGAGAGCATAAGTATTCTACGGTGGGTGAACAAATTCTTGTTGAGCAATTGATGTAATTGAGCATAGTTATGAGAATATCTAGGTATGATCATGTATATAGGCATCACGTCCGAGACAAGTAGACCGACTCACCGCACCTACTACTATTACTCCACACATCGACCGCTATCCAGCATGCATCTAGAGTATTAAGTTCATAAGAACAGAGTAACGCCTTAAGCAAGATGGCATGATGTAGAGGGATAAATTCATGCAATATGATGAAAACCCCATCTGTTATCCTCGATGGCAACAATACAATACGTGCCTTGCTGCCCCTACTGCCACTGGGAAAGGACACCGCAAGATTGAACCCAAAGATAAGCACTTCTCCCATTGCAAGAAAGATCAATCCAGTAGGCCAAACCAAACTAATAATTCGAAGATACTTGCAAAGATAACCAATCACACATAAAAGAATTCAGAGAAGATTCAAATATTGTTCATAGATAAACTTGATCATAAACCCACAATTCATCGGTCTCAACAAACACATCGCAAAAAGAAGATTACATCGAATAGATCTCCACGAGAGAGGGGAGAACATTGTATTGAGATCCAAAAAGAGAGGAAGCCATCTAGCAACTAACTATGGACCCAAGGTCCGAGGTAAACTACTCACACTTCATCGGAGAGGCTATGGTGTTGATGTAGAAGCCCTCCGTGATGGATGCCCTCCGTGAGCTCGAGCAGGCCCCAAGATGGGACCTCGTGGAGTACAGAAGGTTGCGGCGGTGGAATTAGGTTTTTGGATCCGTGTCGATCATTTGGGGTGCGTAGGTATATATAGGAGGAAGGAGTACGCGTCGGTGGAGCAGGGGGCCCACGAGGGTGGAGGGCGCGCCCTACCTCGTGGCCTCCTCTTTGTTTCTTGGACGAGGGTCCAAGTCTCCTAGATCTTGTTCGCTCAAAAATCACGTTCCTGAAGGTTTCATTCCGTTTGGACTCCGTTTGATATTCTTTTTCTGCGGAACTCTGAAATAGGCAAAAAACAGCAATTCTGGGTTGGGCCTCCGGTTAATAGGTTAGTCCCAAAAATAATATAAAAGTGAATAATAAAGCCCAATAATGTCCAAAATAGAAGATAATATAGCATGGAGCAATCAAAAATTATAGATACGTTGGAGACGTGTCAATATGCTTCGGTGAAGTCCCTCGAACTAAGCACCGGAGACAACATTCTCTTTGGTTGTGTATGGACTTTTCTCTCTATGTGCACTAGCAAACAAATTAGTCCATACCTGTTTCTGTCAACAATCTCCAAAACTCAAGGTAGGCAGATATTGCACCAACAAGACTAGCCGACTTTGGTTTCAATGTTCTATTTACTGAAGTAGATTGCCAAGTGTTTCATAGAGATAATCATAATATGGTCTTTACCGGTATTCGTAGAGGTGATCTATACATTGTTGATTTCACTAGAGAGCCCAACCTCGTACTTTCTTAATTGCTAAATCTTCTAAAGGTCGGTTATGTCATAGAAGGTTAGGTCATGTAGGCATGCGAAATCTTGATAAGCTTATTAAAGGTGATCATATCATTGGTGTTAAAGATGTCATATTTGACAAGGATAGACTTTGTAGTGCTTGTCAAGCAGGAAAACAGGTTGGAGGAAGTCATCCCATGAAGAACATCATGACCACGAGAAGACCGCTTGAGCTAATTCATATGGATCTTTCCGGCCCCAACGCTTACAAGAGCCTTGGTGGTAACTCGTTCGGTTTGGTCATTGTTGACGACTTTTCAAGATTTACGTGGGTGTTCTTTCTTGATGATAAATCGCAGGTCTAAAAGAACTTCAAGAACTTCGCTAGGAATGCCCAAAACCATTTAAAGTGAAGATCAAGAAGGTTTGAAGCGACAATGGAACGGAGTTAAAAAACGCCAATGTGGATACCTTTCTTGACGAAGAAGGGATCTCACATGAGTTCTCGGCTACGTACACGCCTCAACAAAACAGAGTTGTTGAGAGGAAGAACCGGACACTTATCGAGATGGCAAGAACGATGCTTGATGAATACAATACGCCAAGACACTTTTGGGCGGAATTGGTTGAGACAACTTGTCATGCTACGAATCGACTATATCTTCACAAGCTTCCCGGCAAGACGGCGTACAAGCTTCTCACCGGTAACAAACCCCAAGTTGGATACTTTCAAGTATTTGGCTCAAAGTGTTACATTCTCGACAAGCATCCTCGCTCAAAATTTGCTCCTAAATCTCATGCAGGTTTCCTACTCGGTTATGACTCGAACTCTCACACTTACCGTGTCTACAACAATTTCACCCAAAAGGTTGAAGAGACGGTAGATGTGAAGTTTGATGAATCTAACGGCTCACAAGTAGAGCAATTGCCAATTGATGTAGGAGACAAAGATCCTCGGGAAGCAATCCAAGATTTGTCCATTGGCAAGATTCGCCCAATAGAGGTGAAGGAGAGTACTTTGTCCATTCAAGTGGAAGCCTCAACTTCACATCAAGGTGAACCACAAGTTGACTTAGAGACATCCACAAGTGGAACACATCAAGACGGAGGAAATGAAGAAGTACAACAAGATGAACCGCCTCAACCTCCCTCTCCACCTCCACAAGAGAACGACAACACCAACAATAATGAAGGAGGAGAAGAAGAAGACAATGAAGAGGATGTTCCACCCCAACCCAAACAAAAGCTCTCACGAGTTAGAGCAAGAGTCACAAGAGACCATCCCGTTGAACAAATCTTTGATGACATTCAAACTGGTAGAATCACTCGCTCTAAAACCCGTTTAGATAACTTTTGTGAACACTACTCATTCATTTCTAGTGTTGAACCTATGAAGGTAGAAGAAGCTCTTAATGATCCGGATGGGGTAAATGCTATGCACATTGATTGAAAAGCCAAACGACGATCACAATGTCATTGGAACCAAATGGGTGTTTTGGAATAAGCAAGATGAAGATGGACAAGTTGTACGCAACGAGGCCCATCTCGTCGCCCAAGGCTACACTCAAGTCGAAGGTATGGACTATGGTGAGACATATGCCCCCGTTGGTAGACTTGAGTCCATACGCATCTTGCTTGCTTATGCCAATCACCATGATATCACCTTATACTAAATGGGCACTAAAAGTGCTTTTTTAAATGGAGAAATTGAGGAGGAAGTTTATGTTAAACAACCTCTCAGCTTTGTTAATCCGAAGAAACCTAATCACGTCTAGAAACTTCATAAAGCTCTTTATGGTCTTAAACAAGCCCCTAGAGCATGGTATAAATGCTTGACCAAGTTTCTTATTGAAAAAGGCTTTGAAATTGGGAAGATTGATTCTACACTTTTTACTAAAAGGGATAATGGTGAATTATTTGTGTGCCAAATGTATGTGGATGATATCATATTTGGCTCTACTAATCCCCATTTTAGTGAAAAGTTTGGAAGGCTAATGTCGGAGCAATTTGAGATGTCTATGATGAGTGAACTCAAATTTTTTCTTGGTTTGCAAATCAAGCAAACTAAGGAAGGTACCTTTGTCTCTCAAAAAAAGTATACCAAGGATCTTTTCAAGAAGTTCAACATGCAAGAAAGAAAAGGTATGAAAACACCCATGCCTACTAGTGGACATCTTGACTTGACTAAGGATGGCAAACCGGTTGACCAAAAGGTTTACCGCTCTATGATTTGGTTCATAGTTATATCTATGTGCCTCCCGTCCTGATATTATGCTAAGTGTGTGCATGTGTGCACGATATCAAGCAGCCCCTAAAGAGTGTCATATTAAGTCCATGAAAAGGATAGTGAGATACTTAATTCATACACCAAACTTTGGCATTTGGTATCCTAAGAGGTCATCTTTGGATCTTGTTGGCTACTCCGATTCAGACTATGCCGGTGACAAGGTTGATAGGAAGTCCTCTTCAGGTGCTTGTCAATTTCTTGGTAGATCCCTTGTGTCTTGGTCCTCCAAGAAACAAACTCGGTATCCTTATCCACTGCCGAAGCGTAATACATTGCCGCTGGATCATGTTGTGCTCAATTACTTTGGATGACCCAAACTATTAAGGATTATCGGATACATGTGAAACATGTTCCATTGCTTTGTGACAATGAAAGTGCGATTAAGATTGCTCACAATCCCGTGCAACACTCTCGAACTAAGCACATTGAAGTTCGTCATCACTTCATTCGGGATCATGTTGCTAAACGAGACATCAATCTTAAGCATGTTCGTACAGATAAGCAATTGGCGAATATATTCACCAAACCGCTTGATGATAAAGTATTTTTCTATTTGAGAGGTGAATTGAATAACGTTTATGCCTAAAACTTGGAATAATAGTTTCATTTGGATACATGCAAGGCATGAGCCGTTTGTGATTAATCCTTGATATTTCTCTTATGATGATGATCATATGTCTTGGATCCATACTTGTACCCTTACATGTTATCTAGACCATGTAGCTACTTGGACGAGCTTCAATCTAGGAAATTGCAAGTCACTCATATCCCAAGCAATTTCTACGTCACCAAGTACCTATAGTTTAGATGTTGATCTCAAGGAAGCATGAACTCACTCAACATATCCTTTGACTATCTCCATATGTAAAATTTCATGGTTGTAAATTTGGATGCACAAGTGCTCTTCCTTGCAAGACAAACCCATGTCGGAAGATGAACTCAAACTACAAGTGGTGCTCCCAACTCTTGATTAACAACATCAACCTTGAGCATCCAACACAAGTTCAACTACATGATCAAGACCAACACCACACCCCAAGGTATGTCATTCCATCTTAGATAATCTTTACTCCAAGATATGAGATAAAGCAACTCAACAAAATGTGAATACATCAAAATCCTTAAATGAAAAATGGTAACCCCATTTTGAGCTTAAACGACGAGTATGACCTATGATCAAGTGCTATCACTTGACTCCTCAGACAATATACTCTAACATAGGTGACTTTATCGCCAACCTTTTCTAGATGAAGTTCTCTATTGCTCTTTTGCTTAGTTGATTTTTCCATTTGTATGTTCTTCTTGCCTTTGTGTCTCCCTTCATCTAGATATCTTCTGCTTTTCATTTGTGATTCAGTTGCAAATTCATTGCAAACCTTTCAAAAATTCCTTGCAAATCCTTGTGAGATTTTACTTGCCAAGTGAGCTGAGTTGACAAAATCTTTACTCTGCGTTGAACTCGGTCTCTTCGATCCAAATCTATCGGCTCGATCAAAATACAAGGGTTCCTTGTATATAGTTCATCGGTACAGCTAGCACAGACTAGCTTTGTTTCACCTATAAGAACCTTCTGTGACTCTGTCATCTCGGAGTCACCGATGGAACCGTATCGGTGTCATCAATTTCAACTCTGAGAAAATGTTTTACCAATTCTTACTTCCTATTTTCCTCAGCTTCACTCAATGATTATTCCCTCTATCAACATCCTAAGCTACCTGCTGCTTTGTAGTGACTCTTAAGGACCACACCTACTAGCCTCATGCTCCATAAGCACCCTTCTTGGAAATTGATGTCAAAGGGTGAGAGAGAGCACACCAAATCTTATCAAATGAGCACATCAAGGCCTATCACCGAGATGGCTTGACCAATTCTCTGTTGCCCTATTACTTCACTTTGGTCTCACCGAGTTGATGCAATCGGCGCCACCGAGATGACGTTTGCCCTAAGCCCTAGCACATCGGTCCCACCGAGTTGTTCCAGTCGGTCCCACCAAGATTCCTAATGTCCACATTTTGAACTAATCGGTCCCACCGAGTTTAGCTATTCGGTCTCACCGAGATTGGTCAAATGTGTGTAACAGTTGGATTTTGTGTGGAGGCTATATGTACCCCTCCACCCTGTCCTCCATATGTGAGAGAGCCATAAGAACGTGCCTACACTTCCACCATACATTTTCTGAGAGAGAACCACCTACTCATGTGTCGAGACCAGGATATTCCGATCCAACCACAAGAATCTTGATTTCTAGCCTCCCCCAAGTTGATTTCCACTCAAATCATCTTTTCACCATAGCCAAATCCATGAGAGAGAGTTGATTGTTGGGGAGACCATCATTTGAAGCACAAGAGCAAGGAGTTCATCATAAACATATCATCTATTACCTTTTAGAGAGTGGTGTCTCCTAGATTGGTTAGGTGTCGCTTGGGATCCCCCGTCAAGTTGTGGAGTTGAACCAATAAGTCTGTAAGGGCAAGGATATCGCCTACTTCAACCTGAGTGAGGCAAGTCCTTCGTGGGCGATGGCCATGGTGAGACAGACAAGGTTGCTTCTTCGCGGGCCCTTCGTGGGTGGAGCCCTCCGTGGACTCATGCAACCGTTACCCTTTGTGGGTCAAAGTCTCCATCAACGTGGATGTACGATAGCCCCACCTATCGGAACCACGTCAAAAACCTCTGTGTCTTCATTGCGTTTGAACACTCCAATACCATCCCTTTACTTTCTTGCAATTAGCATGCTTTACTTTTCCCCTGCATATACTTGTGTCATGCTTGCTTGAAATGTATTGGAATGCTTAAACTTGTGCTAAATCTCAACCTTAACTTGAAGAATTAAAAAATGGCTACTTTAGCTTGTCAAGGGTCTAATCACCCCCCCCCCCCCTCTAGACCCCTCTTCTCGATCCTTTTTACTAATGCACCTGGAACTGCCAACTGGGAACTGGACAAATGTCAAGTAAAAAAAAGCACATACACACATCCCAGTGGTGTGCAACTATTGCACCTGGATCTACAGAAGCTAGGGCTAGGCAATTTATAATGTTTATTCAAGTTTATGCATTGTGATGTTCATCCACAGAATAACCTAGATGAACTCTATGGATTTTTCTACCACTACAATAGCAGCAACAAAATGTGTAAAAAAGAGTTGCACACAAAACATGTGCAGGTTGCACACACACAGACACACACATGCAGTTGCATAAGAACAAATCATACTCACTTACACAAAAACGGGTGAGACAACAACATAACTTTCCCTGTGAAACTCTTACTTTTGCAACTGCCAACTGCAAACAACTCATTGCGCAAGTGGGCATGAAAAAATAAAAAAACAGACAAAAAATCGAAGGGATTCGATGACGATGGTGAATTATCTACCAACTAAATTGCAACTATACCTAGGGTTCCGAGGGGGACCCCTCGCATGCTAGCCTAGGCCGTGGCAAAAACAACATTAGGACATACGCACATGATTTGGACCACACCAGATCTAATGAAATCTAAATCACATCGGGACATCACCGGGGGTGTGTGTACCCCAAAAATCACCGCGACAACTTCGGGTGTAGCCTCGCCACTACGGGCGCGGCGAGAACACTACGGGAACAGTGAGAGCACTACGGCACAGCCTCCCCCGCTACAGGCGCCTCAAGAGCACTACAGGCATGGTCTCCCCTACGGCCGCGGCCTCCCCACTACGAGCGCGGTGGGAACAGTACGGGCACGGGGAGAACGAGCGAGCAGGGTGGGCGGCTTGAGACGGCAACCGGCGACCGTACCTGAGCCACCGACGAGGAGTGGATGCCTCGGTGCTACAACATGGCGAAGCAGAACGCAGTGCAGAGGGGGTGAGCGCTTAGAGACAAGTGAAGTGACTGCATTCTGAAAGGCATTTATTTAGTAGCTGATGCCTCCTCCACTATGCCTCTGCCTCCTGTGCAAGCTTCAATGGAGGATGCAGTGGCGAGCCCAGCGAATCGGGAGGGAGAGGAAAATGAGGCGAGGAAACGAGCGACTTGGAGGGGAAAGGGAAGTGGCATGAAATTCGAAACTACCCACCACCACTACTTGTCTACGCTCACGAACGGCCACACCTACACAGTCTATGACATGGCGGGCCTACCAGGGTTATGCGCACCGCGCGCCCGGCTTGATCAGGCAAGGTGTGCGGGAGATGCCGACGGTGGCGAAAATCAACCAGGGGACACTAGCACGTGCGACCATACAATGCGAGAGGATCGATCGGTGCCACGCCAGCCGCTCAAGACCAGTTGGGAGCGCACGCGCACTATTATGTACTTCCTAAACATATAGGGCGAGTTTGGTTGCCTGCATCGAGGCCAACAAGGCCCATGCGGTGCAGCATCTTTTCGGACCTCGGTTGTTTGGTTCCCCGCATACACTGTTCAGCCCGCATAGCACGGTTCTTAAAGCACCCCTGGGCCTAACCTATTGGGAACGGCCGAATCGGCAGTTTCCCAAGAGCCAGGCCCGAGCGATGCTTTGAGGCGCACGTGGGTGGCTCTCTGGAGACGTGTGTCTCGAGTTAATCCCTCTCTCTCTCCCTAATCCTCAATCCCCTCTCTCTCTCTCTCTCCCTCTGCTCCCGTCGATCTCATTAGCCGCGACGCCGCCCCCGCCCGCGGAGTCACCGGCGCTGTCGATCAAGAAGCACCTTCTTCCAGCTATGGGGCCGGCCACTTCTCCGCCGGTGTGCCCGTCAACCGCCGGTGTCCCCAGGCTTCCCGCAGGCCCAGGATCGCCGCCGATCGTGGCGCTCCGGTCCGAGAAGCCGGGGCACTCGACCAGGATGCGCGCGGGCATGTCCACGGCCGCCTTGACGCTCCGCGCCGGGAAGACCACCCTGGCACCTGATACGTCTCCAACGTATCTATAATTTTTTATTGTTCCATGCTATTATATTATCCATCTAGGATGTTTTATATGCATTTATATGCTATTTTATATGATTTTTGGGACAAACCTATTAACCCAGAGCCCAGTGCCAGTTTCTGTTTTTTTCCTTGTTTTTGAGTATCGCATAAAAGGAATACCAAACGGAGTCCAATTGACCTGAAATTTCATGGAGATTGTTTTTGGACCAGATGAAGCCCACGGAGTACCGGAGATGGACCAGCAGAGTCCCGAGGCCACCACGAGGGTGGGGGGCACGTCCTACCTGTTGGAAATATGCCCTAGAGGCAATAATAAATTGGTTATTATTATATTTCCTTGTTCATGATAATTGTTTATTACCCATGCTAGAATTGTATTGATAGGAAACTCAGATACATGTGTGGATACATAGACAACACCATGTCCCTAGTAAGCCTCTATTTGACTAGCTCGTTGATCAACAGATGGTTACAGTTTCCTGACCATGGACATTGGATGTCGTTGATAACGGGATCAGATCATTAGGAGAATGATGTGATGGACAAAGACCCAATCCTAAACCTAGCACAAGATCGTGTAGTTCGTATGCTAAACCTTTTCTAATGTCAAGTATCATTTCCTTAGACCATGAGATTGTGCAACTCCCGGATACCGTAGGAATGCTTTGGGTGTACCAAACGTCACAACGTGAATCGGGTGGCTATAAAGGTGCACTACAGGTATCTCCGAAAGTGTCGTTGGGTTGTACGAATCGAGGCTGGATTTGTCACTCCGTGTAACAGAGAGGTATCTCTGGGCCCACTCGATAGGACATCATCATAATGTGCACAATGTGACCAAGGAGTTGATCACGAGATGATGTGTTACGGAACGAGTAAAGAGACTTGCCTGTAACGAGATTGAACAAGGTATCGGGATACCGACGATCGAATCTCGGGCAAGTACTATACCGGTAGACAAAGGGAATTGTATACGGGATTGATTGAATCCTTGACATTGTGGTTCATCCGATGAGATCATCGTGGAACATGTGGGAGCCAACATGGGTATCCAGATCCTGCTGTTGGTTATTGACCAGAGAGATGCCTCGGTCATGTCTGCATGATTCCCGAGCCCGTAGGGTCTACACACTTAAGGTTCGATGACGCTAGGGTTATAGGGAAAGTATGTACGCAGTTACCGAATGTTGTTCGGAGTCTCGGATGAGATCCCGGATGTCACGAGGAGTTCCGGAATGGTCCGGAGGTGAAGATTGATATATTGGACGAAGGGTTTTGGAGTCGTAAGTGTTCTGGAGGTACCAGGTGATGACCATTATGACCGAAAGGTATTTCGGGAGCCCCGGCAAGTGTTGGGGGGCTTCATGGGCCAAGGGAAGGGGGCAAACCAGCCCACTAAGGGGCTGTGTGCCCCCCTCACCTAATCCCACGTGACCAGGGGGTTTGGGGTGCCCCATCTAGGGTTCCCACCTCCTGGCTTGGGGGCCAAGTTACCCAAGGGGGAGATCCCATCTGCCCTGGCCGCCGCCCCCCCGAGGGGAAACCCTAGGGAGCCTCCCCTTCCCCTTGCCCCTATATATAGTGGAGATTTTGGGGCTGCCCAACACACGAGTCTCTCTCTCCCAAGGTGCAGCCCTACCTCTCTCCCTTCTCATCTCTCGTAGTGCTTGGCGAAGCCCTGCTGGAGTACCGCGCTCCTCCACCACCACCATGCCGTCGTGCTGCTGCTGGACGGAGTCTTCCCCAACCTCTCCCTCTCTCCTTGCTGGATCAAGGCATGGGAGACGTCACCGGGCTGCACGTGTGTTGAACACGGAGGCGCTGTTGTTCGGCGGTTAGATCGGAATCGACCGTGATCTGAATCGCCACGAGTACGACTACCTCATCCGCGTTCTTGCAACGCTTCCGCTTAGCGATCTACAAGGGTATGTAGATGCACTCCCCTTCCCTCGTTGCTAGATTACTCCATAGATTGATCTTGTGATGCGTAGAAAATTTTAAATTTCTGCTACGATCCCCAACAGTGGCATCATGAGCTAGGTCTATGCGTAGTTACTATGCACGAGTAGAACACAAGTTGTTGTGGGTGTCGATTTTGTCAATTTACTTGCCGTTACTAGTCTTATCTTGATTCGGCGGCATCGTGGGATGAAGCTGCCCGGACCAACCTTACACGCATTTCCACGTGAGATGTGTTCCACCGATTGGCATGCACTAGTTGCATAAGGTGGCTAGCGGGTGTCTGTCTCTCCCACTTTAGTCGGATCGGATTCAATGAAAAGGGTCCTTATGAAGGGTAAATAGAAATTGGCATATCACGTTGTGGTTTTGGCGTAGGTAAGAAAGCGTTCTTGCTAAGAAACCTATAGCAGCCACGTAAAATTTGCAACAACAATTAGAGGACGTCTAACTTGTTTTTGCGCATATGCCGTGGTGATGTGATATGGCCAAAAGGATGTGATGAATGATATATGTGATGTATGAGATTGATCATGTTCTTGTAATAGGAATCACGACTTGCATGTCGATGAGTATGACAACCGGCAGGAGCCATAGGAGTTGTCTTAATTTATTTATGACCTGCGTGTCAACATAAACGTCATGTAATTACTTTACTTTATTGCTAACAGTTAGCCGTAGTAGTAGAAGTAATAGTTGGTGAGACAACTTCACGAAGACACGATGATGGAGATCATGGTGTCATGCCGGTGACGATGATGATCATGGCGCCCCAAAGATGGAGATCAAAAGGAGCAATATGATATTGGCCATATCATGTCACTTCTCGATTGCATGTGATGTTTATCATGTTTTTACATCTTATTTGCTTAAGAAGGACGGTAGCTTAAATAAGATGATCCCTCACAATAATTTCAAGAATTGTGTTTCCCCTAACTGTGCACCGTTGCTAAGGTTCGTTGTTCCGAAGCACCACGTGATGATCGGGTGTGATAGGTTCTAACGTTCGCATACAACTGGTGTAAGCCAGATTTACACACACAATACACTTAGGTTGACTTGACGAGCCTAGCATGTACAGACATGGCCTCGGAACACGGAAGACCGAAAGGTCGAACATGAGTCGTATAGAAGATACGATCAACATGAAGATGTTCACCGTTGATGACTAGTCCGTCTCACATGATGATCGGACACGGCCTAGTTGACTCGGATCATGTATCACTTAGATGACTAGAAGGATGTCTATCTGAGTGGGAGTTCATTATATAATTTGATTAGATGAACTTATTTATCATGAACAATAGTCTAAGTTGTCTTTGCAAAAAAGGTTGTAGATCAATAGCTCGCGTTGTAGCTCCCTGTTTCAATACGTTCCTAGAGAAAGATTAAGTTGAAAGATATTGTAAGCAATGATGCGGACTAGGTCCGTTGCCTGAGGAGTATCCTCACTACTACACAGAAGACTTATGTCTTTGATGCACCGCTCGGTGTGCCAACCCCTCCAGCGTCGTCTATGGATGTTATGAGCATCTGACAAATACTCCTGATGACTACTTCATAGTTAAGTGCACCATACTTTACGGCTTAGAATCGAGATTCCAATGACTTTTTGAACGCCATAGAACATATGAAATGTTCCAAGAGCTGAAATTGGGATTTCAGGCTCATGCCCGTGTTGAGAGGTATGAGACCTCTGACAAGTTCTTTTCCTACAAGATGGAGGAGAATAGCTCAGCTAGTGAGCATGTGCTCAGAATGTCTGGGTGCTACAATCACTTGAATCAAGTGGGAGTTAAACTTCCAGATAAGATAGTGATTGATAGAGTTCTCTAGTCACTATCACTAAGCTACTAGATCTTCGTGATGAACTATGACATGCAAGGGATGGAGATGATCCCGTAGCTGTTCGCAGTGCTTAAGACCGCAAAAAGTAGAAATCAAGAAGGAGCATCAAGTGTTGATGGTTAAACAAGACCACTGGTTTCAAGAAGGGCAAGGGCTAGAAGGGAAACTTCATGAGTGGCAAACCAGTTGCCGCTCCAAAGGAAGGAACCCAAGGTTGAACCCAAACCCGAGACTAAGTGCTTCTATTGTAAGGGGCAGTCCTTTGCTAGCGGAACTACCCCAAATGCATGGTAGATAAGAAGGCTGGCAACTTCAACAAAGTATATACGTGTTATTAATGTGTACCTTACTAGTACTCCTGGTAGCACCTGGGTATTGGATACCGGTTCAGTTGCTATTATTGGTGACTTGAAGCAAAAGCTACGGACTAAACGGAGACTGGCTAAGGGCCAGGTGACGATGTGTGTTGGAAGTGTTTCCAAAGTTGATGAGATCACCATCGCACGCTCCCTCTACCTTCGGGATTAGTGTTGAACCTAGATAAATGTTATCAGGTGTCTACGTTGAGCATGCATATGATTTTTTTGATAGAAAGACTGTAAGGGAACCCCCTACAGTATAATTGGTGCAACAAACCCAAATTGCAAGTACCATGCCTTGAACCTGGGTGGGTGGGAAGGCATCAGCCCCTTCCCACCACTAGGCTACGCCTTAGTCTGCAGCATGAATATGATTAGATCATGTTCATTGCAATAGAAAGACTGTAAGGGAACCCCCTACAGTATAATTGGTGCAACAAACCCAAATTGCAAGTACCATGCCTTGAACCTGGGTGGGTGGGAAGGCATCAGCCCCTTCCCACCACTAGGCTACGCCTTAGTCTGCAGCATGAATATGATTAGATCATGTTCATTGCAATATGGTTATTCATTTAAGTTAGAGAATAATGGTTATTCTGTTTACATGAATAATACCTTTATGGTCATGCACCCAATGGTTTACTGAATCTCGATCATAGTAATACACATGATAATAATATTAACGCCAAAAGATGTAGTGTTAATAATGATAGTACCACTTTCTTGTGGCACTGCCGCTTAGGTCATTTTGGCATAAAATGCGTGAAGAAACTCCATGATGATGGATGTTTGAAGTCACTTGATTTTGAATCGCTTGACACATGCGAGCTATGCCTCATGGGCAGGATGACTAAGATCCCGTTTTCAGGTAAAATGAAACGGGCAAGTGACTTGTCGGAAATCATACATGCTGATGTGTGTGATCCAATGAGAATTAAGGCGTGTGGTGGATATCGTTATTCTCATCTTCACTGACGATTTGAGTAGATATGGGTATATTTACTTAATGAAGCAAAAGTCTGAAACGTTTGAAAAAGTTCAAGCAATTTTAGAGTGAAGTTAAGAATCATCATAACAAGAAGATCATGTTCCTACGATCTGAACAAGGGGAGATTTTCTGAGTTATGAGTTTGGCAATCACTTAAGACATTGTGGAATTGTTTCGCAGTTGAAGCCACCTGGAACACCACAGCATAATGGTGTGTCCGGACGTCGTAATTGAACCTTATGAGATATGGTGCGATCTATGATGTCTCTTACCGATCTACCGCTATTATTTTGAGGTTATGCATTAGAGACATCTGCATTCACTTTAGATAGGGCACCATCTAAGTCCGTTGAGACGACGCCGTGTGAACTGTGGTTTGGCAAGAAACCAAAGTTGTCGTTTCTTAATGTTTGGGGCTGCGATGCTTATGGCTTCAGCCGGAAAAAAAGCTCGAACCCAAAGCGGACAAACACATCTTCATAGGATAGCCAAAGGTAATAGTCGGGTATACCTTCTATCTCAGATCCAAGGGCAAATGTTTGTCGCTAAGAACGGGTCCTTTCTCGAGAAGGAGTTTCTCTCAAAAGAATTGAGTGGGAGGAAGATAGAACTTGATGAGGTTGTCGAACCCTCACTTCAACCGGAGAGTAGTGCAACACAGAAAGATGTTTCTGTGGAACCTACGACTATTGAAGAGGAAGCTAATGATAGTGATCATGAAGCTTCGGATCAAGTTGCTATCGAACATCGTAGGTCGACAAGGATATGTACTACTCCTGAGTGGTACGGTGATCCTGTCTTAGATATCATGTTGGAGAACAATGAACCTACGAGCTATGGAGAAGCGATGGTGGGCCCATATTCTGACAAATGGTTAGAAGCCATGAAATCCGAGATAGGATCCATGTATCAGAACAAAGCATGGACTTTGGTGGACTTGCCCGATGATCGGCAAGCCATTGAGATAAATGGATCTTTAAGAAGAAGACGGACATGGACGGTAATGTTACCGTCTATGAAGCTCGACTTGTGGCAAAGAGTATTTTCACAAGTTCAAGGAGTTGACTACGATGAGATTTTCTCACCCGTAGCGATGTTTAAGTCCGTCGGAATCATGTTAGCATTAGCTGTATTTTCGGTTATGAAATCTGACAGATGGATGTCAAAACAAGTTTTCTTACCAGTTTTCGTAAGAAAAAGTTGTATGTGATACAATAAAAGGTTTTGTCGATCCTAAGGATGCTAAAAGGTATCTTTGGCTCCAGCGATCCTTCTATGGACTAGAGCAAGCATCTCGGAGTCGGAATATATGCTTTGATGGAGTGATCAAAGCTTTTAGGTTTATACAATGTTTGCTAGAAACTTGTATTTACAAGAAAGTGAGTAGGAGCACTACAACATTTTTTATAAGTATATGTGGATGACATATTGTTGATCCGAAATAATGTATTATTTCTAGAAAGCATAAACGGTTGTTTGAAGAGTGATTTTCAAAGGAAGACCTGGATAAAGCTGCTTACATATTGGGCATCAAGATCTATAGAGATAGATCAAGACGCCTGATGATACTTTCAAAGAACGCACACCTTGACATGATTTTGAAGGAGTTCAAAATAGATCAGTCAAAGAAGGGATTCTTACCTGAGTTGTAAGGTGTGAAGTTGAGTAAGACTCAAAGCTTGACCATGGCAGAAGAAAGAGGAAGGACGAAGGTCGTCTCCTATGCTTTTGTCATAGGCTCTGTAAGGTATGCCATGCTGAGTACCGCACCTGATGTGTGCCTTGCCACATGTCTGGCAAGAGGGTACAAAGGTGATCCAGCAGTGGACCACTAGATAGCGGTCAAAATTATCCTTAGAGGAATAAGGAAATGTTTCTCGGTTATGGAGGTGATAAAGAGTTCGACGTAAAGAGTTACGTCGATGCAAGCTTAACACCTATCCAGATAGCTCTGAGTAGAGATACCGAATACGTATAATGGAGCAAAAATTTGGAATAGCTCCAAGTGGAACGTGGTAGCAGCATCTACGATATGACATAAAGTTTTGCGAAATACATAGGGATCTGAATGTTGCAGAAACGTTGACTGCAACCTCTCTCACAAGCATAACATGATCAAACCCAGAACTCATTGAGTGTTGATCACATAGTGATGTGAAATAGATTGTTGACTCTAGTAAACTCTTTGGATGTTAGTCACATGGCGATGTGACCTGTGAGTGTTAATCACATGGTGATGTGAACTAGATTATTGACTCTAGTGCAAGTGGGAGACTGTTGGAAATATGCCCTAGAGGCAATAATAAATTGGTTATTATTATATTTCCTTGTTCACGATAATTGTGTATTATCCATGTTAGAATTGTATTGATAGGAAACTCAGATACATGTGTGGATACATAGACAACACCATGTCCCTAGTAAGCCTCTAGTTGACTAGCTCGTTGATCAACAGATGGTTACGGTTTCCTGACCATGGACATTGGATGTCGTTGATAACGGGATCACATCATTAGGAGAATGATGTGATGGACAAATACCCAATCCTAAGCCTAGCACAAGATCGTGTAGTTCGTATGCTAAAGCTTTTCTAATGTCAAGTATCATTTCCTTAGACCATGAGATTGTGCAACTTCCGGATACCGTAGGAATGCTTTGGGTGTACCAAACGTCACAACGTAACTGGGTGGCTATAAAGGTGCACTACGGGTATCTCCGAAAGTGTCTGTTGGGTTGGCACGAATCGAGACTGGGATTTGTCACTTCGTGTAACGGAGAGGTATCTCTGGGCCCACTCGGTAGGGCATCGTCATAATGTGCACAATGTGACCAAGGAGTTGATCACGGGATGATGTGTTACGGAACGAGTAAAGAGACTTGCCAGTAACGAGATTGAACAAGGTATCGGGATACCGACGATCGAATCTCGGGCAAGTACTATACCGATAGACAAAGAGAATTGTGTACGGGATTGATTGAATCCTCGACATCGTGGTTCATCCGATGAGATCATCGTGGAACATGTGGGAGCTAACATAGGTATCCAGATCCCGCTGTTGGTTATTGGCTGAAGAGATGTCTCGGTCATGTCTGCATGATTCCCGAGCCCGTAGGGTCTACACACTTAAGTTTCGATGACGCTAGGTTTATAGGGAAAGTATGTACGCAATTACCGAATGTTTTTCGGAGTCCCGGATGAGATCCCGGACGTCACGAGGAGTTCCGGAATGGTCCGGAGGTGAAGATTGATATATTGGACGAAGGTTTTTGGAGTCCGGAAGTGTTCCGGAGGTACCGGGTGATGACCAGCATGACCGAAAGGTATTTCGGGAGCCCCGGCAAGTGTTGGGGGGCTTCATGGGCCAAGGGAAGGGGGCAAACCAGCCCACTAAGGGGTTGTGCGCCCCCCTCACCTAATCCCACGTGACCAGGGGGTTTGGGGTGCCCCATCTAGGGTTCCCACCTCCTGGCTTGGGGGCCAAGTCACCCAAGGGGGAGATCCCATCTGCCCTGGCCGCCGCCCCCCCTAGGGGAAACCCTAGGGCGCCTCCCCTTCCCCTTGCCCCTATTATAGCGGAGGTTTTGGGGCTGCCCAACACACGAGTCTCTCTCTCCCAAGGTGCAGCCCTACCTCTCTCCCTCCTCGTCTCTCGTAGTGCTTGGCGAAGCCCTGCTGGAGTACCGCGCTCCTCCACCACCACGCCCGTCGTCTTGCTGCTTTGACGGAGTGTTCCCCAACCTCTCCCTCTCTCCTTGATGGATCAAGGCATGGGAGACGTCACCGGGCTGCACGTGTGTTGAACACGGAGGCGCCGTTGTTCGGCGCTTAGATCGGAATCGACCGCGATCTGAATCTCCACGAGTACGACTACCTCATCTGTGTTCTTGCAACGCTTCCGCATAGCGATCTACAAGGGTATGTAGATGCACTCCCCTTCCCTCGTTGCTAGATTACTCCATAGATTGATCTTGGTGATGCGTAGAAAATTTTAAATTTCAGCTACGATCCCCAACACTACCCCCTGGGCGCGCCCCCCTACCTCATGGCCGCCTCGTGGACCCCCTGACTTGTTCCTGACGGCAACACCTCTTATATATACCCAAACTTCTAGAATATAACCTAGATCGGGAGTTTCGCCGCCGCAAGCCTCTGTAGCCACCAAAAACCAATCGGGACCCTATTCCGGCACCCTGCCGGAGGTGGGATCCATCACCGGTGGCCATCTCCACCATCCCGGCGCTCTCCATGACGAGGAGGGAGTAGTTCACCCTCGGGGCTGAGGGTATGTACCAGTAGCTATGTGTTTGATCTCTCTCTCTCTCTAATGTTCTTGATTTGGCACGATCTTTATGTATCACGAGCTTTGCTATTATAGTTGGATCTTATGATGTTTCTCCCCCTCTATCTCTTGTAATGGATTGAGTTTTCTCTTTGAAGTTATCTTATCGGATTTGAGAACACTTGATGTATGTTTTGCATGTGCTTATTTGTGATGACAATGGGATATTCACGTGATCTACTTGATGTATGTTTTGGTGATCAACTTGTGGGTTCAGTGACCTTGTGAACTTATGCATAGGGGTTGGCACACGTTTTCGTCTTGACTCTCCGGTAGAAACTTTGGGGCACTCTTTGAAGTTCTTTGTGTTGGTTGAATAGATGAATCAGAGATTGTGTGATGCATATCGTATAATCATACCCACGGATACTTGTGGTGACATTGGAGTATCTGGGTGACATTAGGGTTTTGGTTGATTTGTGTCTTAAGGTGTTATTCTAGTACGAACTCTAGGATAGATCGAACGGAAAGAATAGCTTCGTGTTATTTTTCTATGGACTCTTGAATAGATTGATCAGAAAGGATAACTTTGAGGTGGTTTCATACCCTACAATAATCTCTTCGTTTGTTCCCTGCTATTAGTGACTTTGGAGTGACTCTTTGTTGCATGTTGAGGGATAGTTATATGATCCAATTATGTTATTATTGTTGAGAGAACTTGCACTAGTGAAAGTATGAACCTTGGGCCTTGTTTCGAAGAATTGCAATACCGTTTACACTCACTTTTATCATTAGTTACCTTGCTGTTTTTATATTTTCAGATTACAAAAACCTATATCTACCATCAATATTGCACTTGTATCACCATCTCTTCGCAAACTAGTGCACCTATACAATTTACCATTGTATTGGGTGTGTTGGGGACACAAGAGACTCTTTGCTATTTGGTTGCAGGGTTGTTTGAGAGAGACCATCTTCATCCTACGCCTCCCATGGATTGATAAACCTTAGGTCATCCACTTGAGGGAAATTTGATGCTGTCCTACAAACCTCTGCACTTGGAGGCCCAACAACGTCTACAAGAAGAAGGTTGTGTAGTAGACATCAAGCAATTTCTGGCGCCGTTGCCGGGGAGGTGAGTGCTTTAAGGTATATCTTTAGATCTTGCAATCGAATCTTTTAGTTTCTTGTTTTATCACTAGTTTAGTTTATAAAAGAAAACTACAAAAAAATGGAATTGAGGGTGCCTCATATGCTTCATCTTTTTAATATCTTTCGTGAAAATAAGGATTCCGATAATTGTGCCAAAATGCTAGAAGAAGAAAGCATTAAAATGTTTGGCACTGAATCTTTGAATGGTGAGCATGATTGCAATGTTGTTAGTATAAACTCTTTGAATATCTGTCGGCGTTCTAGGAACAGGGGTCCCCAGACTTGCCTGCCTGCGGCCCACAGCGTGGCTAAGCAGCAGGCCGTACGGCCCATCTTCATCAAAAAGGCATCCAAGACCTTCGCGAGGATCCAAGCCTCGCGAGGTGGACGATGCAAGACCTCCTCTGGAGTGGCCTAGCCAGGCAGTCTCACGAGGAGTGGAGATATCAAGGCGGGGCAAAATCATGAGGCACTCGTGACGTGAGCCATGACGAACGGTGCCAGGCGGGTACCAGGCGGGCACCAGTGCGCGCAGCGTCCCCATTTCCTCTTTAGTGCTAAGGAGGCAAGCGCAGGCGAAGAGTACCGAGGCATCAGGCAAAGGTTGCCATATTGGTGCAACAAGACCAAGACCAGGAGGACGGCCAGGCGGAGGTCATCGTGGAGCCCAAGACGGCGTCACCCCAGGACTTTTCGCAGGCAAAGACCGATTTTGTCAGGATAGCTTGTACTAGTTGTCCCCCTTCAAATTTGCCCGCCATTGTTGGCTCCCTTCCCGCTCAACATTTGGGAAGAGGACCAGGGCATATATAAGTAGAGCTAGCCACCACAGTAGAGGCGGGAATCGGAATCGGATTGAGGGTTGAACTGGGATCGAGCAGTTCATCGACTCCTCACACCACAAGTTCATACGCACAATAACACCTTAACCTCAGGAGGTTGTTCTTCCTTTGTACTGTTCATCATCAGCCCAAGAGGCAATCCACCACCACCACACTGGAGTAGGGTATTACACCACAATGGTGGCCCGAACCAGTATAAACCTCGTGTCTCTTTCTGTGTTGTGAGTTCGTCGAGTTCGTCCGCAAGATCTTAGCGAGCTTGAGGGTAGATCGGTAGGAGGGAAAGACTTCGCGCGCACCCCAGTGTTCGAACCTTAAGGGTTTGCCGGAACTCCACATCCGACATTTGGCGCGCCAGGTAGGGGTGCGCCGTGGTTTCCCTTCCATCGGTTCGTTGCTCTGTCGCTCCGTCGTTTCCATGGCGGATGCTCGCCGTGCTCGAGCTGAGCGTCGGGCAGCCCTCTCCGCCCGCGTCGCTCAGACGGCTCCTGTAGGCGGGCCACCTCGTCGTTCTCCATCTCCCGTCGCCAACGCTGCCACTGGCCCGACGGGGAATGAGCAGTAGGCGTCCTCGCTGCACCCCTCGGTGCGGCAGGACGGTCGCACCGCTACTCCGTCGCTCACCCCTGCTGGTTCTTCGTCTCACGCGCACCGCGCTCCCTTGGAGGCACGGGCAGCGCTCCTCGCGGTGAATGAGCTCCTGCGCTACCGCCCCGTCGACGACCTCTACGAGGAGTGGCTCGACCGCGTCGCCGAACTCGTCCGCGCCGCAGGGAGCTCTCCGACGCCGTCCCACTCTCTGCCTCCCCCTCAACCAGCCACGGGCGATGGGGCTCGCGGCATGCCTCCACCGCCTCACCCCCAAGACGGTGCCTTGGCACCAAGGCGCGCACCTCCGTGGTGTGATCCACCATGCCCGACGCCCGCGCGCGAAGAAAGAAGCTGCCAAGAAATCCCTCGGCCGCGAGAAGCTGCACCCGCGCTCCCCGCGCCACCTTGTCAAGACCGTGCACCGCCTGCAGCGGCATAGCGCGAACTCCGTCAAGACCAAGCTCCACCCCGAAGCGGGCCCCGGCAACCACAACCGGCTGCTGTGCCTTCACCCCCGAGCTGCGTAGCGTCGCCTGGCCAGGCAAGTTCAAGCCAGACCTGCCTCCTCGCTATGATGGCACCGCCGACCCCGCGGAGTTCCTGCAGCTCTACGAGCTGAGCATCGAAGTAGCCAACGGCGACGAAAAAGTCATGGCGAACTGGTTTCCCATGGCTCTCAAGGATGGGGCCCGCTCTTGGCTCCTGAACCTGCAGCACGGCTCGATCTCCTCCTGGGACGAGATGCGCGACCGCTTCGTTGCCATCTTCCACGGCACTCGCGACCGCCCGCCGGCAGCGGGTGACCTGCGCCGCATCAAGCAACAGCTGGGGGAAACCCTCCAGAAGTACATCTAGCGCTTCAACAACACCCGCCTCAAGATCCCCAAGGTCACGGACGAGGCCATCATCTCCGTGTTCTCTGATGGCGTCCGTGATGTCAAGATGAAGGAAGAGCTGGCTATCCACGAGGAACTCTGCACCTCTTAGGAGTTGTTCAACCTGGCGACCACGTGCGCTAGAGCTGAGGAGGGGCGCCTCTCTCTCCTTGAGCTGCCAGCTGCAGGAGCGGAAGAAAAGAAGACCAAGGCAAAGGACATGAAGCGTAAGGAGGCAGTGGTGCTCGCAGCGGAGCCCGACACCAAGTGAGGCAGAGATCAGCCTGAGTCGTCCAAGAACGACCAACCGTTTTGCGCCTTCCACAACCTGAACACCCACAACACCAGCGAATGCCAAGAGCTCAGAGCCATACGAGAAGGACGCTACGGTCGACGCCCCGAGCGCAACGACCGGGGCTACGGCCGCGGAGGAGGACGTGGAGGCGGACGCTGGGATGACTTTGGCCCACGCCAGGAGTGGCGTGATCGGCCTCGTGAGGACCGCTGGCAGGACCAACCTCGCGAGGGCGCCTGGAGAGACCCGCCTCGTGAGGATCGCCCCCAGTGCAATGTCGGTCTTCCCCCGCTGCCGCCACCAAGGAGGAACGATGACCACCACCAGGATGAGGGGGGCTGGGGGCTTCCAGGAGCCGCGTGCGATCACTTGCATCTTGGGCGGTGCACAAGCCCTAGCCTCTCAGCGCATCTTCAAACAGTTCGCTCGCGAGGTGAATGCGGCACTCCCCAAGCTCGAGGCCACGCGCCTGCTCAGGTGGTCCCAATGTGCCATCACCTTCAACTCGGCAGACCAGCTCAAGTGCGCGGCCACCGCAGGCGCACTCCCTATGTTGTGCTCCCCACTTATCAGCAATGTGCAAGTCACCAAGACTCTCATCGACGGCGGCGCATGGCTCAACGTCCTGTCCGTCGACACATTCGACAATCTTCAAGTGCCCTATGAGCAGCTCCAGCCGACCAAGCCTTTCTCAAGAGTGACTGATGGTTCCACCACACCGATAGGGCAAGTCCGCTTGCCCGTCACCTTTGGCAAGCGCGAGAACTACCGCACCGAGCTCATCGACTTCGACGTCGCGCACATCCGCCTGCCGTACAACGCCATCCTAGGGTATCCAGCCCTGGACAAGTTCATGGCAGTCATTCATCACGGCTACAACATTCTCAAGAGCCAGGAAGCAGAGGAATCATCACGGTCCCGTGTGAAGAGAGGGATGCAGTGTGCTCTCTTGAGCGTGACTTTCAAGCCGCAGCAATCGACGACCCCGACAGCAGAAGTGAAGGCCCTCCGGAGACCGTCCCCAAGAAGAAGTTGCCGCGCCGCGCAGGACCCCAAGGAGATGGCGCCGCGCCAAGAGCCTCGTCAGGATCAGCGCCCGCTCCAGGGGCGCCTCCCTCCATCGCATAGGAAGGCGTGCCCGGCGCCCTCCTCGGGCAGGGCTCGGGGGCTCTCTTCTGGACGGCCTCAGACCTTGCCAACCTCACGAGGGAGGCGCTTGGGCACCACTTGGAGGCGTGCTTCGCGGCACGTTTCCCTCAGGAGAACACAGGGCAAGGAGTGCCCACCACCCATGAGTTCATCACCAAGACCACCAAAGAATTGCAGGAAGCAAGAGCCATGCGTGGCCACAGCCGCACACAGGGCGCAGCTCCCCATCCAGGCGAGGATGTTGGGTTGCGCCTCTGCGTCGATGTCCCAGGGCTCAACAGGGCCGCATCTCAGGAGTGTTTCTGGCCATCACGTGCGGGCCGCTTTGAGGGCCCACCGCACAGCTATGTTCGCATGCCCTTCGGCTTGCCGAGCGTGGCGTCGGCCCATTAGCGCAACTTGCGGCAGGTCCTGGCATCTCAGGAGGCCAGGATCCGCGCCATTTAGGAGGAGATGGAGATGCTCTTCAGTGAACCTCCCGAGCCCCCAGAGCCTTCCGAGGCTTAGGGTCCCGGTGGCTCATGAGGAGTCATTCCTTCAACGCGTGGCTTCAGCTACATCAACTCTACTTCGTCTCCAGAACCAGGTGACATCTTCCAAGTTCATTTAAGCTGGGAGCGCCCCTCGGGCCGCATTATTCCCAAGCCGCACGGGTCCGTCCCTGTGGCATGTATCCCTTTTGCTTAAGTCTTTAGCTTACCTTGCTGGGGGCGCCCCTCAGGCTGCATCATCCCCAAGCTACTCGGGCCAGACCCAGTGGCATGTATCTTCCTGCATTTATCCAAGTCGGTTCGATCTTTATGCTTAACCTGCCAACGGATATCGCCTGCTCGATCATCGCCTCCCCCAGGGCCTTCACACAGGCACGACGCTGGTGCACGGGTCCGTCCCTGCCACGACCGACAAATCTAAGTGGTCGAGCTCTGGCTCGCGGCACACGCCGCACACGTCACCTCACCAGGCCATCGGTGCCTTCTCCTCACCCGGAGCAACCAGCGGCAGGCTAACAGCTGTAACAGTCAACCGTATTCCTTCTTGTGCCTGTTCACAGGAGCCCCGAGGGAACGATAGCAGACGGCAACACGAGTCTCCTTTTCCTCGTGTGATCTGCTTGCGCGTTAAAAGGGGGCTCCTGAGCATCGCGACTCAGGAGCTCCTACTGGCTCTCCAGCCCTCACCCCCTGGCCTTGACCACGGCATCGTGACCTGGCATACCAGCGGTGGCTGAGCTCGCTCGAGGGCCGGGACCTGAGGACGTTGAGCACTAAGGAGAGCATGGGTAAGGGAAACTCGTACGGGCCGGCCTGTCTATGCCGCACAAGTTGGCGCACAACCCAGTGCAACGTCATGAGTCGCCGCGAAATCAACAAGATAAGTCTTACACTCGGATTGGCTAAATGTTTAGGCCTAATGGTCACTCACGCCTTGCCGCAACCCCGTTGTGGCCACGTCTACTCCCTTTCTCGCCTTACCATGGCTCCTTGAGCGCTAAGGGGGACCTCTTGAGCATCGCGCCTCAGGAGCTCTTACTGGACCTCGAGCCGCGCACCTCCTGGCCTTGACCACGGCACGCGACCTGGCATACCAGCGACGGCTGTAGCCGCCTTGGGACCGGGACCTGTCAGCGTAGAGCAACAAACTATCACGAGGAAAGAAAGGAGGACCGAGCCTTAACGGGACATGTGTTCACCAAGTTCTTATAACAAGGAAGATGAACACGAAAGACATTACAGACCCTTACATGCCCCCACGGGGTGATTCGCGATCCTTCGCAGGGAACAAAAGTTGTTACTAAGAGGAATCCTATCTACACCCTCCCGTGGCGGACGCCATCATCAACAGTGGTCCAAGGGAGGCCGGGCCAACCCCATCCAGATCAGCGGCGGTGGCGACCGGACGCCGTGGCCTTGCTCCGAGCGCGGCGAGAGCTCGGAGGGACGTAGCTGTCGTCGCTCGTCTCCGGAGTCTCATAAAGCTCGGGAGAGCTGCCGGACTCCCACGAACTGCTGCTGCTATTGGAGCGACCGTGATCGGAGTGAGCGACGACCTGGCGCTCTTCTCTAGAGCAGCACTCCAAGTGGCGGCCCTCGGCGTCGAATACCTTGAAGAAGAGCGTGGAGGCGCCGTCGTACTCAAAGTGGATCGCGAGAGCCCCCCTCGCACGGCAAACCTGCGCGATCTCGCCCCAGCCGCGAGTCATGAAGATCTTGCCGGTGGGGACCGCTTCGATCTCCGCTCCGGTCGCCGGAGCACTGCAGTTAGCATGCTGCAGCCAGAGCTCGAGTGGCCCCCTCGGCGGCATCACGTTGGAGAAGAATCGCGGGAAGCGGATCCAGGAGCTTGGAGGCATCGGCGCCCACAGCACCAACTCGCGCAAGGAGTCAGCGGTGTGGACCCCAGGGGCAGCGGCACGCGGCGCCGTGGCGCGGCGACCCTTGACGCGGTGCGGGCAGTTCTGCTCATCACTCCGTCCTCCCGAGCCCTCGGCTCGGGCGTACAAGGGGAGCGGGTACCCCGGTGGAGGCCGCTCGCACCAAGGCCTCGCCACCAATTGCATCGCCGCTTCGTCACAGCGATGGATCGACCGCTTCTTTGGCGGAAGTGGCTCTGGATCGTCACGAGGAGCTTTCTCTTTCTCTTCGGCCGAAAACCTTCTAATGGGCACCATTGTTGTCAGCAGAGGAGCGAGGAGGACGAAGCAAGCGAGCAAGGAAGAGATGGGCAACGGGGGCTTCGCCCCCCTCCCCATTTATAGCAAGAGAAGACCAACCGGCGTCTCCTACGATCGCAGGTAATGATGATTTTCCTTGCAAGTCGCAGGGACTCGTCAAATCGAGCAGTTGCCGAGGCAGCGTGGGGAAGCGGAGACGCCCACGTCCAATCAACCGCCACGCATCGACCGAGGCCGCAGGCTTTTGGGGCCCGCGGCGCTCCGAACTTGACCCTTGGCTTCGCCGCGAAGCCAAGCCCGAGCGCACCTTGGGCCCGGGGGCTACTGTCGGCGTTCTGGGAACGGGGGTCCCCAGACTTGCCTGCCTGCGGCCCACAACGTGGCTAAGCAGCAGCCTGTACGGCCCATCTTCATCAACAAGGCATCCAAGACCTTCGCGAGGGTCCAAGCCTCGCGAGGCGGACGATGCAAGACCTCCTCTGGACTAGCCTAGCCAGGCAGGCTCACGAGGAGCGGAGATATCAAGGCGGGGAAAACCTCACGAGGCACTCGTGACGTGAGCCATGACGAACAGTGCCAGGCGGGTACCAGGCGGGCGCCAGTGCGTGCAGCGTCCCCATTTCCTCTTTAGTGCTAAGGAGGCAATCGCAGGCGAAGAGTACCGAGGCATCAGGCAAAGGTTGCCATATTGGTGCAACAAGACCAAGACCAGGAGGACGGCCAGGCGGAGGTCATCGTGGAGCCCAAGACGGCGTCACCCCAGTACTTTTCGCAGGCAAAGACCGCTTTTGTCAGGATAGCTTGTACTAGCTGTCCCCCTTCAAATTTGCCCGCCGTTGTTGGCTCCCTTCCCGCTCAACATTTGGGAAGAGGACCAGGGCCTATATAAGTAGAGCTAGCCACCATAGTAGAGGCGGGAACCGGAATCGGATTGAGGGTTGAACTGGGATCGAGCAGTTCATCGACTCCTCACACCACAAGTTCATATGCACAAGAACACCTCAACCTAAGCAGGTTGTTCTTCCTTTGTACTGTTCATCATCAGCCCAAGAGGCAATCCACCACCACCACACTGGAGTAGGGTATTACACCACAACGGTGGCCCGAACCAGTATAAACCTCGTGTCTCTTTCTGTGTTGTGAGTTCGTCGAGTTCGTCCGCAAGATCTTAGCGAGCTTGAGTGTAGATCGGTAGGAGGGAAAGACTTCGCGTGCACCCCAGTGTTCGAACCTTAAGGGTTTGCCGGAACCCCACATCCGACAATATCCATAGTACTAATGATGATTGCACTAGTCATGATGAAAGTGTCTCTTATAAGCATGTCAATTTTTGTGGAGTGCATAGAGTTTTCAAGTACACACTAAATAGGGAAGATAGATTTTGAAGAGGCATAAGTATTTAGAAACTAAATGGTTGCAAGAAAGACTAGATGTTTGTGCTGAAAATTTAAATTTTCTTAGCCATCCTTGTGAACTTTGCAATGAACATGGTCATTTAAATATCCAATGCAAATTGTTTCATGATCGTATCGTGTCCAAAAATTGTGATGACTTTATTATCCTTATGCATCATAATGAACTTAGTTTGCTTGTGGGTTATGAAGAAATGAAACGTATAACTAAGGATATGCCAGAATTTGTCCTTGATAAAGTTCTTGATTTTGATCTAGAGGAAATTTATATGTATTGTGCGGTGAATTGCATTGAAAATACTTATATTGCCAATTAATAAAGACAAGAAAACAAATAGAAGATGAAGAGAATACTAATGAAAGGGAAGAGATTTCCCAATATCCTCCTATTCTTTGTTATCATGAATCAGGTAACGATGAGGAGCTTTCTATTCAACCAATCTCATTAATAAGGAGCTCCAAAAAGAGGATTAAACCCACACATGATGTGAAGAAGAAAAAGAAAAGATGGAGAAGCAAAGGTAAAAAGGTATCCCTCCCAAATGATGTTGGTCCTATTACTCACTGTGATGATGATAATTGCTATACTATTGGTGCTATCCACACTATTAATGATGAGAGTGATTATGCTTATGATATGAAAAGGCCCAAGCTTGGGGATGCCATGTTTGATGAGAATGACAAGTTTGAGAATTTATTTGCTACAATTAATGATTGTCCCAAGCTTCGGGATGCTATGTTTTGTGAAGATGATATGTTTAACCTCCCAAGTTTTGATATGCAAATTTATTATGATGATAGCATGCCTCCTATTTATGATGGTTATATTGATGAAAGTGGCTTTGGAAGAGTGTCAACTTTAGGAAGTAATGATCCCACTATTTTGGAGGGTGTTTAATCTTATTATGACAATTATGAAAGTGGATTTGGACAGGTCATGACTTTATTTAGTAATGATTCCACTATCTTGGAAGAGGTTTCAATTGATTATGATGAGAACAAAGTTGCTACTTATGATGTTATTGTGATGACACTTATGCTATAAAAAGTAGTGATGATTATATTGAACTTGTCATGATTATGATTACCCTTTTTCTAAACATTACTCTTTTAATGTGTAAACAATTTATAGTATTCGAGTTTCTTATGATACTCCCACTATTCCGAATGAGAAGAATTTTGCTTACGTGGAGAGTAGTAAATTTTCTATGCTTATAGATCATGAAAAGAATGCTTTATGTGATGGTTATATTGTTGAATTCACTCATGATGCTACTGAAAATTATTATGAGGGAGGAACATATGCTTGTAGGAATTTCAATAATATCAAGTTTCCTCTTTATGTGCTTAAAGTTTTGAAGTTATGCTTGTTTTGCCTTCCTATGCTAGTTGATTATTGTTCCCATAAGTTGTTTGCTCACAAAATCCCTATGCATAGGAAGTGGGTTAGACTTAAATGTGCTAGTCATATTCTTCATGATGCTCTCTTTATGTTTCAATTCTTATCTTTTATGTGAGCATCATTGAAATCATCATGCCTAGCTAGGGGCGTTAAACAACAGCGCTTGTTGGGCGGCAACCCAATTTTATTTTTGTCCTTTGCTTTTGCTCCTGTTTAGTAATAAATAATTCATCTAGACTCTTTTTATATGTGGTTTTATGTCTTCATTAGTGTTTGTGCCAAGTAGAACCTTTGGGAAGACTTGGGTGAAGTCTATGCGATCCTGCTGTAAAAAACAGAAACTTTTGCGCTCACGAGATTAGCTGCCATCTTTTACTGGAGAGTGTTTTTAGGTTGATTCTTTTTGCATATGATTAATAGACAAATTCCTCAGGTCCACCAAGTTATTTAAGAACTTTTGGAGTTACATAAGTATTAGAATGATACAGATTACTACAGACTGTTCTGTTTTTGACAGATTCTGTTTTCATTGTGTTGTTTGCTTATTTTGATGAATCTATGAGTAGTATCGGAGGGTATGCACCATAGAGAAGTTGTAATACAGTAGATATTACACCAATATGAATTTATAATGAGTTCACAACAGTACCGAAGTGGTGATTTATTTTCTTATACTAACGGAGCTTACGAGTTTTCTGTTGAGTTTTGTGTTGTGAAGTTTTCAAGTTTTGGGTAAAGATTCGATGGACTATGGAATAAGGAGTGGCAAGAGTCTAAGCTTGGGGATGCCCTAGGCACCCCAAGGTAATATTTAAGGACAACTAAGAGCCTAAGCTTGGGGATGCCCCGGATGGCATCCCCTCTTTCTTCTTCGTTCATCGGTAACTTTACTTGGAGCTATATTTTTATTCACCACATGATATGTGTTTTTCTTGGATCATCATTTTATTTTATTTAGTTTTGCTTGCTGTTTGAATATATCCCAATATCTTAAATTATTAAATGTTAGATATTCTTCACATAGTTACATAATTATTCAACTACTCATTGATCTTCACTTATATCCCGTGGAGTAGTTTGTCATTTGCTCTAGTGCTTCACTTATATCTTCCTAGAGCATGGCGGTAGTTTTATTTTGAAGAAATTGTTGATCTCTCATGCTTCACTTATATTATTTTGAGAGTCTTTTAGAACAGCATGGTAATTTGTTTTGGTTATAAAATTAGTCCTAATATGATGGGCATCCAAGATGGGTATAATAAAAACTTTCATACAAAGTGCATTGAATACTATCAGAAGTTTGATACTTGATAATTGTTTTGAGATATAAAGATGGTGATATTAGAATCGTGCTAGTTGAGTAATTGTGAAATTGAGAAATACTTGTGTTCAGGTTTGCAAGTACCGTAGCATGCATGTATGGTAACCGTTGTGTGACAAATTTGAAGCATGAGGTGTTCTTTGATTTCCTTCCTTATGAGTGGCGGTCGGGGACGAGCGATGGTCTTTTCCTACCAATCTATCCCCCTAGGAGCATGCGCGTAGTGATTGGTTTTGATGACTTGTAGATTTTTGCAATAAGCACTACAAAAAAATACACTTCTGTGATGATACATGTTTGTCACAGCAGGTCGCATTTTTTGTCATGCATGTACATCCATGAAAAATTTATGACAGAATCAAGATAGTCATACTGTCTTTGTCAGAGAAATGTTCCATGACATTACCAAAATTATCAACACGGAAGTGTCCAGTTTCATGACAATAAATCGCGTGTCACAGAAGTGCTTTCGTCAAGGGTGACCGACACGTGGCATCCACCGTAACGGAACGACGTTAAGCTATCGGGTCGGGTTTTGGATCCGATAACCCGTTAACAGCCCCGACCAATGGGGATTTTCCACGTGTAAAATCATCATTGGCTGGAGGACACACGTGTTGGCTCATCGTTGGGACAGATGTCATCCACTCATTGGATGTATACGCCTATGATACGTCGACACGTGGCACGGCCCATCAAGTTTAAATGGGCCGGCCCAACTAAAGGCCCACAAGATTTTGCGGACAATAATGGACCGGCCCAGCTAAAGGCCCACGAGATTTTGCGAACCATAATGGGCTGGCCCAGCTAAAGGTCCACAAGATTTCGCGGGCCATAATGGGCCGGCCCAGGTAAAGGTCCACAAGATTTTTGTGTGCCATAATGGGCCAGCCCAGGTAAAGGCCCACAAAATTCTTGCGGATCATAATGGGCCGGCCTAGCTAAAGGCCCACGAGATTTTGCCGACATTAATGGGCCGGCCCAGCTATAGGCCCACAAGATTTTGAGGACCCTAGTAGGCCGGCCCATTAACTGGCTGCCATGTTTTGGGCCAAATGCCGGCCCATATTTGATCCAGTCCATTAATGGCCTGCCACATTCCGGGCCTAATAATGACCCATATAAGATCCGGCCCTTAAAAGCCTCCCACTTTCTGTGCCAATCACGGCCCAGGTCAGGTCCGGCCCTTTAAGAGGCTTTGGGCTCAATTATGGTCGATATCAGATTCGGCCCGTTAACTGGGCGCTATGCTTTTGGGGCCACTTGCTAAAGGCCCATTTAGTAATTTGGCCTGTTAAGGGCCCGTTTAACATTTCGGCCCTATATTAATTTCGGCCTGTTAAAAGCCCGTCATATAGTTGGGCCTAACTACGGCCCGGTTTGCATCCGCTTTGCAAGAATCGATATCTGATTGGGCCAAACAAGGACCGAGACAACTTTGGCATGTTAAAAGCCCGTGATTTGATTCGCACGATCATGGGGCGGGGTCCATTTCGGGCTGCTGTCGGCCCGTGAGCTATTCGGCACGTTTCAGGACCAACCTACTTCTCAGCCTCCTAAAAGCCCATTGAGTTTTCTTGCAAAAAGAGGGCCGGAGGTTACTCGGCCTATTAAAGGCCCGAATCTACTAGTGGGCCAGTTTGACGGGGCCCATGATGCGGATCATACATCATGATTGCATGACGGCCCGGTTATGTACCGTAATTTTACAGTTTGGCCGGTTTACTGCGAAGACAGGATATATATACAGTAAAATAACTGCAGCATCGTGAATAAGAAAAAAAACCTAGACTATGCAATAAAGAAATTACGGCATATTACATCCACTGGGCATCAAAGTTCGCCACTATGATAATAAAGCACAAGGCATAACCGATTACATACTTTGGGCATTAAAGATCGCCACTAGTGCAAATAAACCCGCCGAAAATAATATACAAAACCGACAAAGACGTCAATAGAGTTCAAGAAAGGTTAGCCTATTGGGAGCTGCAGTACAAGCAAATGACCAAGATGATGAGATTGCGCTTGTTCAACACTTATATCTTCCTCACTCGAAAGATAAACAAGCAGACGGATGACAGGTTTTGCACATAAAAGTATCAAGTCTTGACAATTCATCACATTTCTTCTTGATGAATAAAGTGACACAGTTTAAAATTGCATTAACACAATATGGTATTGTTCAGTCAAGACATGCAGGAAATGACATTGTGAAGGAGTTGGCAGCTTCACGGCACCTTTGGATTCAGATCAAGAACTCATAAGTATCAATGGTTAGTGTCTTTGTCAATTTATCCCATTTCAGATTGGCAAATAAAGAGATGGTTTAAATAATAGTATAATGATATGACATTGTTCATAGTTAAGACATTGCAGAATATGACATTGTCTTTGTAGTGGGTAGGTTCACCACACCACCGGATTCTGAGATGAAGAATGAAGCATACATGCAAAGTGCAAAAGAAGATCACTTGCTCAGTATAGTTTAATTTACATGGTATGAAGAAGGAACTTGGTTGTACAACTGAAAACTTAAATTGAGAAGGACAAACTTTTGTTTATGAACTACATAATAAACTTTAAACATGCAATTTGATGCAAACACCAAAAATAAACAGCTATTGCAGTCATGCCTAACCAAATATACACAACAAAGTTTGAAGGCTTGAGAAGGACAAACTTACATTATTGGTGAAGACAGGCTCTATAAAGCCCTTGTCTATGCTGATGGGGGGGCGATTCAAGAAGGTTAGCACAAAATCTTCTTCATAAGCATTGCCTTTATTCTACATTTTGTTAAGAGTAAATATAGATGTGATAATATATGAAAAAATGGAGAATATTTAAGATAAGGTGAAGAGTGATGCTACATAACCAAGTAGCTATAAATGTATGTGCAGCGATACAGAAAAAGGCACAACCAAGAGCAATGCACGACTAAACTTCTTCAAGACCAACCTTATGGTAAGAGTAAATATAGATCCGATGTGTAGAAAATGGAGGGCAAAGGAAAATAAGCTGCAGAGTGATGGTACATGAACAACTACCTGTCAATATAAGTACACTGATAAAGGACAACATGTACTTACAAGAACAATGCAGAGCTAAAAAAATCATTGGCATTGGATATATTCTACACTAATGTAACCATTCATACAGATCAGATAATTTGGAGCGAACAATTGATAAGCAAGCTATCATGCATACTGCTGTCACATAATGAACCAGGTATGTATGCAAGTACAGTGATACAGGACAACAGGTACTAACAAGAGCAACGCAGCGGGCAGCATATTTGTGATATCATGTCGTTCTTTTCAAACCAGAATTCTTCTTCGAGCAGATTTCCTGCAAAAAAGATCCGTAAGGCACATGCAGAAAAGTAGAAGTTCAAATATTCATGTGATTTCATAGACAGTACCTCATCCTGGGAATGATACCATTGCATAAAATGTCTTCTAAATTTAGCACAGGAGACTTCACCAGAAATTTGTTTATAGACTTGCCATCAAAGTGTGATTTCCTCAGGTAACACCGATACTGCTCCAATGCTTCCTTGAAAAGCATAAGCAAGCTTTGCTCGTCAAGACTATCCAGATTGACCCTCGCCTAGTTACAACAATGTAATGTAAATCATTGATGTGTTCGATCAGCAGAAAATAGGAAAATAATAACCATGAATAATAGCACTTACACGTAAGTTGGACAGAAGATGTGAAAATGGTGTTTGTCTTCACTATAATCTTCCCATGATGGGAATATATGCACGTAGTCCCTAACAACATTGAAAGCATTGTCTTTTAAACTGGGAATAAATGGAATAGGGTTCCAATCTGCAGGAATTGGCCGTCTCTGCAGTTGGGATAGGTCTTGACGGTGGACTTCTTTGTACTTTTTCTTTGGAGTGGGATTTTTTACGGTAATGCGGCTACTGCTATGGCAAATGAAATCGGTATACCTTTTGCTGGAGTGCAGGTCCTGTGTGGTGGGGCTAGTGATGTGGCCAGTGAAGTATGGGTACAGTCTGCTGGAGTCGGTCCTACGTTTTGAGTCACTAGTTGTACAGCCAATATAATGGGGCGCTGTCTGATTTCTCCGGCACCACCACGTTTTTTGAGGACTTTGCTGGTGCTCATTCAGGTTCGGCAATCACCCTCTTCCTTTTTGATGTCTGATGCATAAGAACAACATTTGAGTGAAAAAACATGGTATGATGACAGATGGAATATGTATTGATAATGGATGGGCATGGCATCTTGAGTTATATGATGAGTAAACTAAGCAGATGGCGGTGCAACAAAGTAGAAGAAATGCAAGACAACATATGCAAGATACGCGCAATCAATAAAACCTTGCCAAATTAGAACAGGCACGTTGATGGGTGAACAGGACAGGCCATCTGCCTTTGACTCCTCGAGGTTAGAATAGTCATTAGGATGATATTACGAACAAGAATCAACATGTGGGGAGCGTCACGAGTTTCATTGCTTCGAATGGCACTCAATGCCTTGGTGCCAATTTTGTAAGTCATTGCAGTGTTCCACAATATTCTTCTGATGCGCGGATTCTGATATTCACTATAATTGCGTATAATATCTGAGAACCATGAAAACATAAATAGTTGTGAGATTATCTTTGTAATGAAGATGATATTCTAATATAGAGGCGCCCCTGTAAACACTTATGTGCTATCACTGGATTCTGATGAGAGAGCTCATGTGTGCTGTAATATGGTGCGTGCATTTATATAATCTGGCACAAGTACACAAAAAAATAGGCTCTAGAAGTAAGGATAGTTGGCAGATGATAGGTTCGTAATATATTGTATAGAGAGTTTATTGCCAAACCATGATAACAAGAGCACACAACAACTAGGCAGATCATAGTGTACATAACAGGGGTACACCATAACCATGATATATAAATCGGGAAAGTGGAACTGGCTTGAAAATACGGTGTTGTATTGCCGCTAGTAATTGAAAGCCTATCGATCACGTACATGCCAGCTCTATCGAACATGGTAAAGAAGAGCAAGCAGATTTTGGATAATAAAATGTTGGTTGCGCAGTGCCCACACATGATGAACCAGAGCGCATTAAGAATGCAACTCCCAGCTGTCTCTCGACCATTTCAGGCGGTTGGATGAAGATCCTACGTCTCCTAACCCTTCTTCTTCCTCGTCTCTGATTCTTCCCATACCGAACACCGCACGGGCCGCCGGCCAGACCACCGCCCCCACCGCTGTGTTCCTCCACCACCCCACCCCCACCCGCGCCCCAACCCCACCCGCGTCGAGTTTTCTTCGTTCGGCGAGGCCCCACAACCACCCGAGCCCCTTCGATCGCACCGGCGAACTCTGGCGAGCTCTGAAAAATCGACTGACCCAATTTTGAAATTTAGTCTACTGTGATTTAACTAGTGTGGAATATAAAAGGGGAAACCATAAGCATTGGGAGTATAGTGTTGAGCGTGCCATGGCGGATCTGAAGGTGCAAACCAGACAAAGGCAACTTCGCAACCAAGACAAGAAATCAGAGTAAAGCAGTGGCGATCTATTTTCTTGCTGCGATAAATAAGTTGAGCAGATCCGAAAGAGTACCGCCTCTGGTGCGGCGCCGTGTACGCATCTGCTGAGAATTTGATGGTGCTGCGGTAGCGATGGCTATCGGCGGCATGGAAGAAGATCTAGGAGGGTAGATGGTGGAGGCGGGGCGCGGTGGACGAGACGGTCGTAGGAGCGGCGCCGGCAAGGTGGACGACAGCGGGGATGAAGCGAGAGGACGGGATGCAAGGATCCCGGTCCGAAGCCGGGGATGAGAGAGGTCGATCTCTTGTAATGGACGGCGGCATCGGGGTATCAGCTCCGGCATGGTGGAGGAGGACAGCGGTGGATGGGGCGGCGGACGGTGGCGGACGGAGGAGGGTGGGGTGGAGAGGGTGTTTTGGCGCCCACGGAGTACGAATGGGGAAAAGGGAGGTAGAGAGGAAGGGGGCACCATGTATTCAGGGCGCTCTTGTCTCAAATGCGAGGAAATTTACAAACTTAGCCCCTGCTTTCAAATTTCTACTACATCACAGCAACATTAGTCGGTTGGGGATAGGACGGTAATCTCGCATACACCGAATATTTGCCGACGAGAGTTTGTTTTTGGCGCCACCGTGTATGAATATGAATCGGGGAGGGAGTTGATTTCGGCCAAGGACACACTGTGTTTTGGCGCCCACCGTGTATGAATCCGGGTGAGAGGAGGTTACGTCACGTTTGGGTGAAATTACAAACCTACCCCTATCGAAACCTATAGAAATCCAGCAGATAGGCTTTGCGTGGCAGGGATAGGCAGTAGTGATTTCCATCTCGCCGATTTTGGTTTCGGTGATTCTGCGACTTTCCCGCTTCGTTCAAATTTTGCAGAGTGCACGCCATCGTGCCAACTCAATTCGAATCCCGTTTGTATTCTATTTTTTCAAGGGATCCATTTTCAATTGGAATTACATTCTATATACATCATTTTTGTATATATACTTTCAAAAGCACAACACCATTTATACATAAATATGGTTTACAAATGGCATGATCTCAGATTCATAAGGTTGTATCCATCAATTTGGATTTTCAAATATTTGAAACCACTTTATGTTGAAATCCAATGTATGCATTCCTCGCTAACTGTCTCCAATTAATGTGTGTTTCATGCGGTTTTTTTTTACTTCTCAAACATGTATAATGTGTTTCACAAATGCAACATATAGTGTAATCCCACTTAGACATTAATTTCATATAAACCATGCATTGTTTGTAATTGAAGAATCTATGGATCACCAATATTGATAAACTATATAACATTACACGTGTGCCCAAATTCAAATGAATATGCATGTTTGATACATCAATTTACGTTATGATATTATCGATGTCGTGATCTCTAGTTTAAATATTTGAATCCCCTTTAATCCAGATATTCGTCTCATATAGCTATCACTCATGCTTATATAGGACTATCTCTCACGGAGCTATCTGCGTTCATCGTCTCTCAGGTATCTCTCGTGCTACCTGTATGTCGACAATGATCTTTTATCTTCATAACACACTGACGGTACTCTCTCCCTTGACCTTCATCACTCTATCTCTCTCTAAGTATATCTCGCTCCCTGCTATGCGTCTCTAACTATGATTCTCCATGTGGAATCTCTTTCTCTCACACAAACACAAAACTTTGTCTCCCGGGGTCTCATTTCTCTCTACTATTCCCATGTGTGCCACTCGCACACCCCTCATCTGAGATGTCTTCGCTCCTTAGATATGAGAACCTACGACTCTTCCTCTTCAATATCTCTTTCTCACACACAAACACAAACTCTGCCTCCCAGGGTCTCATATTTCTCCATTGTTCTCTTGTATGTCGCTCACACACACCCTCTCTCCCTAGAGATATCTTGTGTTCCCTCATATGTCTCTCTAGCTATCACTCTCATTGTGAAATATCTTTCTCTCATGAGACACAAAACTCCGTCTCTCTGGATCTCATTTCTCTCTGATATCTATTTGTATGTGACTCACATGCACCCTCTCTCTATCTCTCTCACGCCCACACACATAACTCAGCCTTCTGATCCACTCGACTCCTATCTCTAACGCACACTAGCTAGCATATTTATCTTTCTATTTATCTGTTTCTCCATCAACCTTCTTTCTCCCCCTCACTCTTGATTCCTATCACGCACACTACATATGTTTCTCTCTACATGCAGTCAAGTGCCCTCTCACACACATATAATTTCACCCTTTGAACCACCCGACGGTCATCTCCAACACCCAAACTAGCGGATGTCCCTCTAGCTAGCATCTCCATCTCGGTATCTATCTGTAGTTTCTCCGTCAACATTTCTTTCTCGCACGGAATCTTGCTTCCTATCACCCACACTATATATGTCTCTCCATACATATGCATTTATAGGTTGGTCTCTTTTGCACAATCGTTGTGCCTCACTCCCTCTTTCGCCATAGATGCATGCTCCAGCCCACGCCACTATCTCTTAAAGACAAAAACACATGCTCAATTGTCTGGCCTTCTTCCCTGCATTCTCACATGCATGCATATTGTCATACCGATCCGTCTCTCCCATGTCGTTGATCTTATGACTTATTTCTTCTTTCTTTTATCTCAATCATGTGGCCACAAGCACACACACACACATCCCACGTATACATGTATACCTCTCACACATGCACGTTCAAGGTCTCTATGTCTCCATACGTAGTTAATTACCCTCAATCCTAACGCCACATGGAATCATTCTCCTCTTTTGTGCACATAACTTCCGCCTGGATGGGTAAAACACACACTCACACTTAACAATCTCCTTCTAGCTCCCCCCCCCCCCCGCCGCCTCTCACTCTTCCCCTATATCCCCGAAACCAATAAGACCATCCCTTTGTTTAATTCCCGCTACATGCACCATCGATATATAGTAGTCTTCCTCGGTGTCTCTCGAACAAACACGTTCTCTCGATGTCGACTCCTCTCATGCGCACACACCTTCTCTTCCCTCTCTACGGGCATTTTCTCTCTCGCACCCCATCGTTGGTGGCCTCTGCCATACACATCACCTCTCTATGATGAAGCCATGCACACTTAAATTACATCCGCCACAGAGGACCCCGCGACACACACACGCACACACACACACGCATGCACCCCCCTACACACACACTAAGACTCCATCTCTCTCTCTCTCACACACAAACACACACACACACACACACACAGGCACATACACACACACACACACACACCCCCCACACACACACACTAAGACTCCATCTCTCTCTATCTCACACACACACACCCCACACACACACTAAGACTCCATCTCACACATACATGCTCTAGGCGGAGCATTTGTTCCTACCACCCTTCATCCAACCTTACCCGTATGATAAACAATCACCTTTATTTACATGCATAACATGGACAAATTCCACTTTACTTTAGTAGCCAGCAAACTTATCATCATGCCCTTTATAAAAACGAGTTGGCAGTGATGGTGTGCCTGCCATCTTGTAATACAGACAGTATGATCTATATCTGAGGATAGAAAGCAAACTATGATAATTTTACAAAAGATACCCGCACCTCATTGCTCAGCAGCTAAAAAAGGAATAAGTCTCTTGAACAATCTAGCACGCATGGTGGCCGCTGCCGCCTGCTGGCGCCGTCCATCCCCATGCCTCCGCCCATTCCGACCACCAATCACCACCACGCTCCACTCCTTCTCGCCTTATCTCTCATCTTTCATTTTTTTGATGACATTCTCGAGATACCAGTTTTCCGATAAAATTCTCGAGATATCATTAGTTTTTACACATGGGATTACTCCTGCATGGGTCAATCACAACAGGTGTTTTGTAAAAAAATGCATATTGATGTTCCGTGCAATGCACGAGAATCTTGCTTGTAATTATATAACGCATATCAGGAGCAGGAAGTGACATTTTTTTGACACAACCACGTTAACATGGCCACGTAAATCACTAGCGAAAGTAAATACCATTATACTTATATCCCTATGCAAAAGGTTGAGTACATGTCCGAAGAGTAGAGTCGCACACACGCACTGCCTCTCGTAATCTCTCTCACACACACACCGGTTATGTGACGCCCACTTAAGCGGAACACGTATGTTACAATTTGTGCACCCGGGTACACGTGATGTTGCGATTTATTTAAGCCGAAGGCGAACCCAAACAGTAGCTGCATTCATTCCCTCCCACCGCCTCTTCTCCGTCGCCACGCCCGGTAGCCATGGGCCGCCCAAGGTAACAACATATGCCATACTCACGGAGCGGCTCTTTAATATGGAAATTTTAGTGGTCATGCATTCATCTTTTTGTGCTAGCACTCCTATATAAGGTTTGACCGCTTGCTTCCCGCAGATGTGCGCGGGCGGTGGAAGATGAAGGAGAAGGGAAGCGGGCTGGGGAGTAACATTTTTACCACAATTTCTTAGGAAACTGAGTGCAATAATTGAGTAGTTTTGCAAACTACCAGTACTACACCTGAAACGGTTCAAAACCTATACTCCCTTGCCAGTGCGCGCTTCCCGCGTGAACGGTCAGCGTCGCCCTGGAGCGTCAGTGCCACATAATGCCCGGCCAGAGCGGAGGCGACCTCTCACTGGCGCCGGCTTTGAAGTGGCGCGACGGTCGAGAGAGCGCCGCTTCCCGGTGCACGCGACTGCTCCGCGTCAAGACTGGCCATAGGCACTGTTTGGATCCATGGGTTAGAGTTAGTTTGAACTAGTTGGGGACCAAATAGCCCTAAAGTATCCACGCATGAGGGTTTAAATTGGAGCAAGTTGCACCGAACCCACCAAAAAAACTATCCCACCCCAGAGGTGCTAACTGGTGATAGTTCTCATTGGGACCACTGAAAAATCACTTTTCTCTCTCCATGAAGTGCATTTATTGTCAATCTAACCTGTCACACCCAAACACCTCTTTGGCTACAGTTAGTCCAGGTTAGTCATGAGTTAGTCTAACCTCTAGCTAAGTTAGAGTATCAAACAGAGCAAGATAGGACATGCAAGTTGCTCAAAGCATACAGGAAAATTCGTACGTGAAAGGATTTTTTTCTTTTTGAAAACGGAACATGAAAGGAATTTTTTTTAGAATGCTCTTGGCATGTCGCTAACATGTGATAGTTAACCCACCTCAATAGACGGGTAAACGCCACCGCCGCACTTTGATAGAGACAAGGAGGGAGAAGCGATACATGCTTCTTTGGATTACTAGAGATAGGTGTCGCACGGAAGCCAAGAAATATGGTGATAGCGTGGGTTAGCCATGTACTAGTATGATGTAACTACACTTGGGCTGCCGTGTTTCAGATCGCTCCAAATTGTGGAGATGATTGGTTAATTTTACATCGCTGAATAATATTAAATATTATGAGTGCAGACGCTCCACCATGAGGTTCCTTGCTCCTTCTTGGTTGTCCGGAATCTATGTTCTTCCACTCTATTTTTTTACGTGAGCTTTGTTCATCCTTTTGCCAACACGCGAGACATCTAGCATCAAGGTGCACGTGTTATGCAAGGATCGTTCCATCTATATGAAGAACACGTGGGACTGGAACTACGAGACGGACATGTACCTGAGTAATGTAGCGCAGTAAGTGAAGTAGAAAGGCACAAATGGTATGAACATGCGTGGCATATAGGGTGTGTTTGGTTGCGTTCTCGTCTCAAAGCATAGTTGTTCCCTCTTCATGCATGCTCAACTCAACACCCCTCTTCATGCATGCTCTCTTCATGCATGCTTCTAGTGTATTTGTGCTAAATTAGTGTGGACTCATGCACCCTCCATACACTCTACAAAACACCCAAAAGTAGGTCGAGAAGGGAACTCTTGGGCGGCATTTGTCTCTTACTACGTACTACCACTAAATGGTGTACGTGCAATGCATGGTGATGTTATGGAGTACATGCCTAAGTACTCTACTACTACTATATTAGTTGGAGGCACATATTAACTTTTATATTTGTTTACGTGTATGCCCCGAGACCTTCCAACTAGACATGTCTTTCTCTCCAGGTCGCACTTTGTATCATTCGTACCACTAAGTACTACTACGTGTGGTCTCCGACCCATAAGTGGAAGAAGTGGAGACGCTCTACCACGCTGTTTTTCATTTACGCTGGGCTCTACCACGCTGTTCATGTCCCACTCCTTTCGCTGACGTGTGGGACATCCAGCACGTGCCGTGTTTGGCACCCTTCATCATAAGAGTTGAAACGCTAGCATTCATCATAAATAAAAAATAATTATAAATCGGCAATGATACTTTTTTTGCGAACCAATCAGCAGTGATACTATACCACGCGGTTTCCTTGCTCCTCGATATCGGAAAGCATACTTCCTTTCGCCAACATGTGGGACGTCGACCATCCTGGTCCACTTGCCATGCACGCAGAACTCCAAGGGAGAGTCACCCAGGTCGTCGCGCCCATGATAACAACGACTAATGAGCCGTCAAATCACAGGCCCACTTCCCACTTTGAAGTTGCTCGGACGAAGGAACCATCATGACTTCGTTGAATTCCGCTTCTTGAAGAAAACTATTGTACCAAAGAAGATTGCTAGCTCTGATGAGTTACTCCAACAGAGGCCTCCTTACGTTCATAGGATAGGAATATGAAAATCATAGGAAGTGAGATGACATGCATCTCAATTCCTATAGAGAAAGAGATGCCATTTGATGCTTAGGATAGGAATTTTTCCATTTAATCTAGGCTAATGTACTGGTAATTTGCTCTAAAAACTATAGTAGTAACTAGTAGTATTGGTACATGCTCATACTCAGACACAGACACACACACACTAACTACTAGTACTACTACTTCTCACATGCTGGCCAGATGTCGTCATTCTCCTTCCCGGCTTTGTCGGCGACACCCCACCGTGCTTGGATCTCCGCCGACCTCTCTGCAGCAGCGCGTGCGTCCTTTTCTTTCTTGCGGCGGCGGGCCTCTCTTTTCTTGAGTGCTTTCTGACTTTTCCGCTCCCTCTGTGCGGCTTTGGCTGCCTCTTGCTGTACCGCCCATTCGTCCTTGGCATCTTCAAATTCCTCCCACATAGCTGTGAGGTTGCGAGCGGCGATGAACTCGGCACGGCGGGATGCCATCGCTTCCCTACCATTTTGTGTGCGGTTGTGGGCGGCGAGGAAATCGGCGCGGCGTGATGCCATCGCTGCCTTACCGGTTAGTGTGCGGCGCGGTGGCATGAACGACGCTTGGTGAGAGCTCTGGGGTGGAGTGACCGGACAACCGTATAGGGCATTGGTTTGTCAAGAGCTCAAGGACAGAAGATGAAGAAATTTGGATTCCCCTTCAATCCTGGTCATTTATTACCGAGTAAAATGCATTGGCGGTCATCGAACTTGTCTTGATAGCTCACTTTGATCATTGTATACGAGATATGGTGATTATCACGGTCATCGGCTCAGCGTATAGCTCCATATTTGTCTGGTTGACCAGTCAAACAGTCCGCATGCGCCTCATCAGCTCGTGTTCTTTATCTATCTACGCGGGCCTACCTGTCAATGGAGAAAGAAATACTGTAAAAACCAAAATTATGCTGGAGTCCGGACCGCTTCCGGAGCCCGCTCTCACCGCCCTGGCCCCTCAAGACGCCAGCTGCCCGCCGCATGCATGCATAGCAAGTAGTACTCCTTATGTGGAGGAGAGAGGGGCATTGACAAAGTCAAGGAGTGGGCTCTGCAAGAGCTCGTCTCTACACGAGCTCCTAGGTATAAAAAATAATTCTAAAAAAGGCATAAAAAACAATTGTGTCTTAAAAAAGAAAGGTAAAAACATTTGAGAGGAAATAGATAGAGAGAAAGTGAGAAAAGGCTGTAACCTGGGCATTACATGAGGAAGGAGGGAGTGGTGCACATGCCAAGTTCACTGGGCTGCCGTGTTTCACACTCCTCCATCGTAACAGTGGAGACAATAGCTTTCATCAAAAATAAACAATGAATACTCGTTGCTCGTCCTCTATATCGGAAAGAATACTTTCATTCGCCGACATGTGGGACGTCGACCATCCTGGTCCACCTGCCATGCACAAAATTATCCTGGTCTCCCCGGTCGTATCGCAGGCCCAACCTTTCCCCTTCGTAAGTTGTTGGGATGAAGGAACCATCATGACTTCGTTGAATTCCGCCTATTCAAGAAAACTTCTTGTGCCCATAATCGCTACCACACGTGAAGACCGGACGGCACTGTACCACGCCATATCACTTTGAAACCCACTAGGCCAAACTAGCCCGCCTAGGTCATCTATTTTGGAGCGGAGAATGCGTCTACTGCCTTTGCTATGATTTTGTGTTGCACGTTCTTTGTACTTTCGCTACGATTTTCCTACCCTATGAACCAAATGAGGCCTGAATGTATGTCGACTATTGTCTGATCGATCGCTAAGCCTACAATTTTAGGAGCTAGGGCTATTGGTTGATCAACGAGGGATAAGTATAAGCGTACCACGAGCTCATCACCCCAACGTTTCTCTTCGGTGAGTGTTTTGCAAGTACTATAGCTTGCACAGTAGCTAGCCTACTAACACCAAGAATCATCAAACAAGCCCTGCTGATATGATAAACAGTTCAAACTTACATATAAGCATGCCATATATTACATCAAAAGCTGGTGAGGATACATCTGTTTCCATAACTCGGAGACGGTTCGCATGATTCATCGCATGATTCACTATCAAACAAAAGTAGCAAGATCCGCCAACACAAGACAGTGCACTAGCCCTAAGATGGTTTGATAACACGCATCATTCTGGTAATTAAACACAGGGCAATGCAAACTACCCTGAAGGATTAGCGCGACCAACTATTTCTTGTCATCAATCTCTCGGGCAATGACCACAGCACGAACAGCGGCATGGGAATCGATTTCTGGGGCGATGTCCACAGGACTGACCGCGACATCGGAATCGATCTCTGGGGCGATGTCCACAGGATGGACAACGGCATCGGAATCGATCTCCGGGGCGATGCCAACAGGACGGGCCACGACATCGGAATCATCAAGGACGTCCACCGGCACCTGCACAACCCTAACATATTAGCAAGCACATTGCAAATAATCAAAAACCACAGCTATGGTAATAAGCCATTATTTTTTACCTTGTGCAGCTCGCCGGGGGATCTCATACCTCCGGGGGCCATCTCCTCGTCCTCGATGGGGGCCATCACCTTGCCAGGGGAATACTTCTTCTCAACAGCGACTATCTCCTCAAACTCGGTCTTGAGCCTCACATAGGTGGCAATCGGAGTTCCTGGGGTAGGCACAGTGGGGCCTTGCTCTTATTCCAACTTTCTTTGAGGAGTTCGTCCGCCAACATCCTCAACTCTTTGGCCAGTGCTTGTTTCTTGGAGTTCTTCGTCTCCATGGGTTGGCCCGCCAACATGATCAACTCGTTGGTCGGTGCTTGCTTCCTGGAGATCGTTGTCTCCAGTGGGTTGTCCGCCGACAACTCTTTGCCTAGTGCTCCAGGATCCATCAATGAACTGACAAACAAAAAGCAATCGAAAGGAAACCACAATCGCAATGAAAACGGGAAAATAATAGGATGTGAGAATCGGTCGGTGCTTCACAAAAAGAAGATTCTTGGAATGAAAATATAGCAGCATAACTGATTCGCCCACCTTTCCTTCCATTGATACGGAAGAAAAATGGCAGAAGTGAGTAGCACAGGTGAGGTTTTCTTCAAGAAAGGGGAGAAAGGGCTTCAGCGAGCGTTCGAGTGAAATGATGGTTGCTTCGTCCAATCCAACTTCGAGGCCACTTTACCACTGCTGGTAAAGGTGTGGGTTTTGTGATATGATGGGTCATGACGGCCGCACCGGGGTGACAGTGAGTCTCATTGTAGCACCTCGCTGTGATTTGGTGGATGGCATGCGGGCCCGGATGCTTTGAAATGTTCCGCATGTAGATAGAGCGGCTAGTCATATAGGAGTGCTCAATATTGTGCACCGCGACCAAGGAGGAGAGGAAAACTAGAGAACTACGTAATTAATGCATGAGTTTAATTAGGGTAGTTTTGTAATGTACGAGATACATTCCTCCAATCGCAAAATGCCTTGGTTCATGAGATTTGAGATTTGAGCCCTATAAACCGGAAGGGAGGGAGTGCACTGCACGGTGTAGTCTAGTCACTTGTTGAAATCTCTAGAAAGGCAAATACTCCTTTCCGGTTTATGTGGCTATACTACTCCCTCCACAAGGTGTGTAAGTCATCTTACGAAAACCAAATAGTCCCAAAACACTTAGGCGGTGCATTAACTTCTACCTTGTTTCTTGTTTCTTGACATATCAACCAATAATAGATGAGAGGTGTGCATGCTTTTAATGACTTGCAATGGCTAGTTCATTGCATGCAATGCTATTAATTAGCAAATAAACATTGGTGACCCAGGAGGAAAGCGGTGCTAAGCGGCGTGTACCTATGCAGAATGAGTATCAACCAATGGATAATGGAGTTTAATTGTTAAACAATAGCAATTTTGTCTCATGCAAGAGCCTGGCTAGTACTCCAAGGAACCGCACCACGCGAGCATTCGCAACTGCCACGTTCGGGTTGCGCTTGGCTCTTCGCCTCTTCGAGAAGATGAACAATGATGTTACTCCTACTTCTACAGTATCGAATCCACTGTTGCATGTCCGTCCACCTCGTGCGGGAGCGATAGCGTGTAGCGAAAGCTTCTACTTACTGCTCCTGCCTTTGCGTCCATGACAGGTGGGCCCAACAGGTGGTTGGCCCTCCTATCATGTAGCCAAAGGCAGGTGCAGTTAAGGCACCGGAGCTCAGTCCGCGAGGGAGAGGGCGTTGTAGTAATCAAATTTCTCGGTCTTGTACGAGTTTACGCGACACATCAAAGCAATGCACTCGATATAAGTCTTTTTACACATTTCAAATGGGCTACTTCGTATGTAGGAGTAGACATATTCTGCTTCGTATGTAGTCACTTGTTGCAATCTCTAAAAAGACTTATATTGGGAAATGGAGGGAGTACAACGCATGCATGCATGCCGTGACTTTCCTTCTGATACTTGCATGTGTTGATTTGATGCACCTTGCCAAATCTTGACTATAAATTTAACTAACCAAATTTTCATGCATGTCACAAAAAATTACGAGGCTGTTTGGATTGTGACTATGTTTGTATTATGTTGCCACATTATTTTTCCCACGCTTGCCACACTTTCCTAACCTGAGTTGCTCAAATTGTTAGACACACTTTGGCTTGCCTAAGGGAATCTTGCCACAATTTTTGTGTCTATGACATGTGGGGTTCACTGCTAATAAAAAATTATTGTCTTAGGTGTGGCTAATAAAAAAGACTTATATTTAGGAATAGAGGGAGTAGAAAATATAAATAATAATGCATGTTGGGGCAATCCACGTTTCCGCTAATTTTAGCCGTGGGCTTGTTCACAATTTTTACGAGGGGGTGGTTGTTCATTTAAAGGAGGGACTTGTAGTACCAGACTTGAACGATACAAAGTGCGACCTGGCACACCGTAACACCACTTGGAACAAGCGGGTAGCTATCTCAAAAAACAATCAACAACTAAAAAAAACCGCGACATGGCATGTAGTAGTACACGATTTTAAACGATTGTTTTGATGGAGTGAAAAAGGAAAACTACCCCACTACGTATATATAGGCCGGAGCCTCCGCGCTTGCTTGCTAGGGTTTCTCTATTCACACACTCTCATCCTCTCCAGATCTAAACAAGATAGGGGTAGTAACACTGTCTTTCTCCCTTCAAAAAACACTGGCTTTCTATCCTCACCGCTGGTTACAGATCTGGACGTATCCCCCTCCGCCGGTGAAGGGGAGGGGCGATGTTTAGCCATCGTCGACGGGCGAGGGAGGAGACTCTGCCCGGCCGCACCGTTATCTCTAGCCGAGAGCCGGCGGGAGGTCCTCCGATCCCTTAAATGCGTTGCCTGTGGGCGGATCCGGCCTCCCGCCGCCCACCTATCCACATCTCGACGACCTTCAGGTATATCTTCGTTTGAAACCGCCTTAGCTCTACTTCCCCAACTCGCTACGTCGTTGCATGTGCATCATTTTCTACCTCTCAGCCCCTCTCGATCGGATGGTCCAACATCACATTTTTTTTATTCTATTGTTAGAGGTAAAGCTACTTCATGTAGTCGAATCTTGTACTACCTCTGTCCGAAAATACTTGTCATTGAAATGGATGTATCTAGATGTATTTTAGTTCTAGACACATCCATTTTGATGACAAGTAATTTCGACGGAGAAATACTTGGTTCAAACAAGAAATAAAGTGGGAGTGGGGAATTTAGTATGTACATCGGACTTGGTACAAACAGGAAGGAAAGGGGTGAAAGTAGTACAGACTGGTCATCCAACCGGTCTCTTGGTCGAAAAGGGAAATATAGGGGTAACACTGTACACAGTGGTATGACCAGGACTATATTTGCTATCCACACATAGGAGTAGGTGGCTAGTGTGAACAAAAATGGGGCCAACCCAGATATGTTTCTTGGATGTTTGCTTCTCGGGGCAACAAACTATGAATCACCACTTTATGCCCCTGTTTACGTACATGGTGCTGGACTGCTGGTGCACCCACTGTCCCATGCCCTTATACCAAATATTTAGGCTCCATTCGGAATAAAGGGGCAGAAAACATAGGTCTTGATGAAAATAGAGGAATAGGAAAGGAATGTAGGTATAAAACTATGGAACAATGAACCGGAGGAAACTCTCAAGAGAATGTGTTTGGATGGACTATGAAATGTACAGATTTGTTTTTAGAGTAGCATGCTTGGCAAGTATGAGATGCTATTTGTTTATTCAGCTGCACAGTGACTACTCTTGTCCTCACCTCACGTGCCACACATAGGTTGATTTTTTATTCCGCAACACACCTGACCTGACAACTTTGTCTAACGCATGGCGTGGCGCTGCCTCGGGCTGCCGCCCAAAAAATGAGCAGCGCATGGATGTTTCTAATCCTATGGAATCAGTACTACCAGACCAGCTTTCCTATGAAACACTATTCACCTTTCCCGTGTTCCGAACGGTTGGAAGGGAAAGAATACCGTAGGAATTGTGTTCCTACGAAAATCCTGCACCAAACCTGTGAACCGAATGCAGCCTTAGCCGTTCTTAATTTAATGTCCCTGGTAAAAATGAAGCCATGCCACTGTTATAAGCCATGACAAGTTTAGCCAAATGTTTTTTCCTGTAATTGTTTGAGACTCTGACCGTTTCCTCTGTGCCTTTTTGTGCAAACAGGATATCCAATTCACACAGTTCTTTGTTGTGACCTTTTGGTGCACCGCACAAAACTCTTCTCAAAAGAAGTGACTTTTGTGTTGTTTAACTGGAATGTCAGAATGGAACAATTGGTTCATTTTGGTGGAACTGCACAAAGGGAGATCTGTGTTCCAATCTTCATCATCCATATTGGCGCCATAACCTTCCTTTAGGTAAGAATGATATTTAATGCATGTGTTCATCTCTATTTTCCGACTGCCATGAGAAAATAATGCTGTTTTTACTAGTACACTTGTACTCCCTCACTGACAAAACCAATTCTGAATTAGAAGGCCAATCATGTACTTGCTTTCACCAACTGGTGAGGAGAAAGAGAAATAGAGCATGAAGAGGAAGAAGAAGAAGAATAAACAGTGCCAAGGCGATCTTGCTGAAGCCAGAGGCCTCAGTCGAGGCCATTCAAGGGCTCCGGCAACTAGTACCTTACATGTGAGACAATCCTCCAGGGAGCCCTTCCACTTCTGCTGTCTCACTTAATTAATTAGGAGTAATTAAGTACCACTAATTTATTGCTGCCTAATTTTCCTGTTGGAGTTAAACAAATCTTTAGTAGGACCCTATCTTTGAATCATATGCGTGTGTATGTTTGTCTATGGAGGTGAATCATGTGGTGGAGCAGGGAGGGAATATTATTAGTGTCATGACATAATAGTGCTATTGTTTTGCATGTCAATTTATTGCCATTGGTTCAATGAGGCAATGTTTTGCATATTGTCCTTCATGAATTTGATGTTATTGTTTGAGTAATATGCTAATGTCTTCCTATCCTTTCTCACTAAGCTAATGAAGGTTTCACCTTGTTCCTACTTGTGCAAACAGGGATCATGTTGTGCCAATCATACATTTTAGTGGAACTACACAAGACAATACAATGAATCTGTATCCCAGCCCGATTGCTTTAACTCTGCTGGAAGTTCTTGATAATCTTCGATATAATCTCAAAGACCTTTGGTAAACAAGAGTGATTTCAACCATACATTTGAAGTGCACAAAAATATATACTATTGTGTGATTCGAGTGAGTGCTTTACCATCTCTTATGGGACTACAGGAATAGGCTTTTTTTCTCAGGTTGGTACGGGCCTAAGGCCTTCATCCATATTAGTTTGTTGTCATCTCTATTTGTATCATGCTTCTGTCATGAGAAACTCCTTTATCTTTGCACGTTAAAGTTTTGCAACCTATGATAAATGGCAATGCTTTGAGTGTTGAGTTGAGCTAATTGGCACAGATTAAATAAACTAATACCTCTCTTTAAGCAAGACTACTATGTTGCTAACTTTACCCATTAAGATAATGAGGGTGCTTCTATTGTTTAGTGTATGTTTCATCAACTAGTCCCACTATTACAGTAATCTCACTCTCTCAATATATGTGCCAACAGGGATGCTCGATTTTTGTGGAACTGCACAAAAACTTTGGGTGCTTCATTGCCTCGGCGACTTAGTCCTTTCTGTCGATCGCTAATCTCCGCTTGCTTTCTTCCTTTCTTTGTCGATCGCTTGGCTTATCTCGGCTTCCAGTCAAAGGAAATAGTAATTGATATGCTACCTCACACAGGTTGGTACTGGTATTTATCCTGATTATTGTGCCTGTCATATGTATTGGTAATTTGGTATTGTGCTACTGTTTGCCGATTTCATAAAGGAGTAATTTGGAGACTGAACTCGCAGGCAAATCATTACATCGGGTGATTTCAGTAGAATTGCACAAAATGATCAGATGGATGAGTACTTATCTGCTGCTATGTACTCCAACGTTCACTCAAACAAGCATCGATGTTGATAAGAAGTGCCTATATTCATTCAAGTATCAACTGGCGTCAACCAATTGTCAAACTCCAAGTATTAGGAGAGTGAACGCCAAAAAAATTGCTTGGTGCATAGCCCGTAAAAGCATGATCCGATCTTTGGTCCCAACTTGTGCCTTTTGGTTATCGGCACATATGGTAGCGAACTATATGGCATGGAGTCTAAAGATTCCAGACAAGTTGGTTAACGCCTATATTCATATGGCACTTAATCACTCTGCACGCCAAGGATGCTCCATTTCAGTTGAACTGCACAAAAAATTTGGGTGGTTCATTTTCTCAACCGCCTCCTTTCTAAATACGCAATGTAGAATTTTGGCGAGATACAGGACCAAGATGATCCGATAAACTAGTTGGATGACAAGATGGTGGCCAAGTTGCTCAAACCTCCCTCAGACGAGGCCACTATTTGAGGATAAACCTACAAGCAAAGTTCAGATTATGCATGCTGCCTCTTATGTACTCGAAAGTTTACTCGTACAAGAACTAATTTTAGCAAGAAGTACCTCCGATTGAACACCATTTACCAGTCTATACCCTAGGTAATTAAAGTTCGTCCATGGATCATATTGGCTGTGATCTCAATCATTTGGATGCATAAACATACTGAACATGTGTGTATCTGAATCTTTTTGTGAATTATGTATGAATTTTGTCGTGTGATCTATCAATCATTTGGATGCATAAATATGCTAAGCTTGTGTATATATGAATCTTTTGAGTTGTTGATAGTGAATGTTGGCTATGAATATGAACGTGTCCTGTGAACCTGAGTTTGATATGAATGTTTACCTTTTACATTGTATTTGTGTGTGAACTTGTTAGTATGCCTACTGTGGGGTATAAAACGCATGTCTCTTATAAAAGTAATGTTGGGTCCAATTTATGTTTTCCCTTCTAACCACATTATATATATTTATATTATTACTATTATCGTATATTTTATAGAGAGACATTATAAAAACATCCCACGTGTTATTAAATTATAAAAGTAAATGTTTAATGGAAGTTGGCAAGGAAAATCCTGGTTGTTTTTGACTCACAGGCAAGGAAAATCCTGGTGATTGCGTACAAAAGCTTGCGAAGATTTTAAGGACCAATTTAATAATAACGCGCTCATTTTTATTAAATTATTTGTTCACCCAACCCAGCAAATGGACTGTACATTCTAGAAAACATGGGTTAAATATATGCCACATTTTTGCAGGCTAACTTGTGGGCCAATAGGTCGAAGCCTACGTAGGGCGTTGTCAACTTGGTCAACAAATGATTATGTCATCCACAGCCATTGGATTTATATCCAACGGCCGGCATGCACCTTCAATCTCTTGTCTTCTTCCTCCAGCGTCGCCGGGACCGCCTGATCCGGCCTTGACTTAGCGGCTCTGCTTAGCACGCATCGCCGCTGAGCGCTACCCCACCGCCGGCCAAAGCTATCCTCCACCCCTCAACACCTCCTATTATTCTCCACAGACTACAGCCCCATGCCGCAGTAACCAGTTATAACCCTTCTCCTCCTCTCAACTGCGGACTCCACCGCCGCATTTTCCCATCTCCGAGTCGTTCCCGTCTGGGCCTCGCCATTGTCCACCGCCTCGCTGCGTTCGGTGCGGCGTGGTCAACAAACGAGAGTCATCGGAAGAGGATCAGACGTGGAGAGCCTGACGGCTGGGACCCACGAGGTCCATGGTCGCACGCAAGGAAAGTTCCTCCTTATTAAGCTGAAAAAAATGTTTCCTCCACCTGACAGCTGGGACCCACCGGCTATATCTTCGCACAGATGGAAGTGCCTCCTTGTTTTGCGAAACAATTATTCATCCCGTTGACAGCTGGGACTCGTCAGATTTGGTGACTGACTTGTGGGCCTACTAAGCGGACGTGTACGCACGGCTTTTTCAACTTAATCAACAAATGATTCTAGCAGCTGGACCGTTGGATGTTAATCCAACAGCCGTGCTCCTTCTTCAACCTTTGTTCTTGCTCCTGTCTCCCGTGGGCGGCACCGCGGCCGCCGCCAAGACCAACGATGAAGTTTCCCACTCATCTCCATCTGCGACTCCACTGCCCCGTTTTCCCCATCTCCGGGTCGTTCCAGTCTGGGTGCGCTCGGCATGGTATGGTTAACGTGGTCAACAACCGAGAGTCATCGGAAGATGATCAGACGTGAGAGGTCGGCGGTGGGGACGCACCACACCTATGGGCGCATGCATGCAGCGAGCAGCGCGAGGTCAACATGGTCAAGGAGCGACTTCCATCGGAAGTATCTTGTCACGTGGAGAGTCTCGGTGGGTCCACGGCCGCAGCAAGTAAGTGCCTCCTTATTACGCGGAAAATAATGATTCCTCCAATCGACAAAGGGACGATCGGACGGGCCACCGTATTTTGCGAAAAAAAACGTTTGCCCCCTGACTGCTGGGACCCACCTGAAGGGCCATCGTATTTCACAAAAAAAAACGTTCCCGCCGCTGTCAGCTCGGACCCACCGGAAGTTCCTCCTTATTACGCACAAAAAAAAATTAATACTCCCCCGGCTAGATGGGACCCACCTTGGTGGGAGGCTGACTTGTGGGCCTACTAAGTTGACGGGGACGAAGGGCTTTGTCAACATAGTCAATATGAACGATTCTAGCACCAGTGACCGTACGATGTCCATCCAACGGCTGTAGTGCTTCTTCAACCTCTGGTCTTCTTGCTCCGGCCGCCCAAAGCAGCACCGGTCGTGCCGCATGCTCCTGCCTCCCGTGGCCGGATGTGCTGCCTTGAGGCCTCAACGCCCCTACTATTCCCACCGTTGGCTAGGCCTGCGGCGTGGCAGCCTCACACCATAGCCGAACCAGTGAACCTCGTACTCCTCTCTGCGGGGCTTCCTTGCCGCGTCTTCCCGGCTCCGTCGTCCCCTTCCTAGGCCTCGTCGTGCGTCCACCGCCGTGGTGCTCTCCAGCGGCGTGGTCAACATGGTCAAGGAACGACTTCCATCGGAAGAGTCTTTGCGATGGAGAGGTGACAAGTGGGTCCATGGCCACAGCCCAGTTTTTTGTGATTTGCCAAGTAAGTCGCTTTGTCGAGCTGTTGGGCTGCAAATCTTTCAAGACGAGGAGAGCTTTCATTAATTTGGCGAAAATGGCCCATCGATAATGAGAAATGGGCTGTACATTTTTAAACACATCAAACCGGCAATTAGTTTCAAATATCTTTTTTTCATTTCGAGATTTTAAATTACATTAATTTTTATGCATGGAGAATTTGTTGGATTTTATATTGATATACATTTATTTTTTAAATCAGTTTGAAGGTGAGTCGAAATTTCGGGATTAAAAACAGTTCGATCCGCACCAAAATATGCAAAATTTCGTATAATTTTTTAACCATGGCCACAATATGGGCTGTAATGCTAACAAAAAGAATATGGCCTCCAAAAAAACCTTAATAATTAGCAAATGGACTGTAAATTATTAGAAATAATGGCAGATGGGTTGTATGTCGTTTTCCACAGATTTGAGGCTTTCCTAAAAAAAGGTTGACGCACAAGCAGTGATTGTTGGATGACCATCCAACGGCCGTCGTGCTTCTTCAATCTCTACTCTTCCTGCTCGAGCCGCTCAAACAAGTGCCGGTGGGACTGCCTACTCCCTCCTCCCGCGGCCGGCTGTGCTGCCGCGCGGGCCTCACCGCCCCACCATACTCCCATCGCTGGCCTAGGCATCCCTCTACTCACCCACACCTGCTGTTATTCTCCGTGACGGCAGACGAACGAGTAAACCCCGTGGTCGTACTCCCCTCGGCGTGGGAAACAATGCCGAGTCTTCCACGCCTCTGTGTCATTCCCTTCCTAGGCCTCGCCGTCGTCCACCGCCTGGTGCTCTCGGCTGACCTTGTCAACGTGGTCAACGACCGACATGCATCTGAAGTGGATCAGATGGAGAGGCCGATACCGGGTCCATAGCCGCACGCAAGGAAATGCCTCCTTATTACGCGCAAAATAATGATTCCTCCACCTGACATCAGGGACCCACCGAAAGGGCCTCTGTATTTCACGAAAAAAATGTTACCGCTGCTGACAGCTCGGACCCACCAGCTATATCTTCGCACGCAAGGAAGTGCCTCCTTATTACGCACAAAAAAATGAATACTCCCCCTGTTAGCTGGGACCCAGTATAGTGGCAGGCTGACATGTGGGCCTACTAAGTTGACGGGGAAGGAGGGCTTTGTCAACTTAGTCAATATGCATGATTCTAGCTCCAGTGACCGTACGATGTCCATCCAACGGCCGTAGTGCTTCTTCAACCTCTGGTCTTCTTGCTCCAGCCGCCCAAACCAGCGTCGGTCGTGCCTCGTGCTCCTACCTCCCGTGGCCGGTTGCGATGCGGCGGAGGCCTCACCGCCCCCTACTACTCCCACCGCTGGCCAGGCCATCCCTCTACTCACCCACACCCCATGTTATTCTGCGGCAACGGCAGCCTCACACCGCAGCGAACCGGTGGACCCTCATACTCCTCTACGCGTGGGCATCCACTGCCGCGTCTTCCCCGGCTCCACGTCGTCCCCTTCCTAGGCCTCGCCATCGTCCACCGCCCTGGTGCTCTATGCATGGCGTGGTCCACATTGTCAAGGAACGGCTTCCATCGGACGTGGATCAGACGTGGAGAGGCCGATACCGGGTCCGCTGGCCGCAAAGAAGGAAGTGCCTCCTTATTACGTGCAAAATAATTATTCCTCCACCTGACAGCGGGGACCCACCGGACGGGCCATCGTATTTCATGAAAAAAACATTTCCCCCCTGACTGCTGGGACCCACCAGCTACATCTTCGCACGCAAGGAAGTGCCTGACAGTCGGGACCCACCTAGTCGAAGCGTACGTAGCGTTGTCATTCTGGTCGCGAACGTGTACGTACATATATCGGTGGATGTAGAGGCGAAACGCGTGTCGTAGTAGAGGCGCCGCGTAGCATGTACACGCACGCATTACATCAGCGAGGGTGCAAGAAAGAAAATACGGCCACGTATGTGCACATACGGGCGGGGTCTCGAACGCCTACTAGCGCATACGTACGACCAGGGCTCGTGTACATGGCTGGGTCGGAACGGAGAAACGGCGTCATCGTCGTGTTCATGGGGAGGCAACGGAATGCGTCGTGTTCATTGGGAGGGCTTGGACGGAACAGGCGATGGCAACGAGGCCTGGCGTACCGCTGAATAGAGGAAACTGCCTTGTGTTCGACTGGCTACGTTCGAAACGGGATCCTGTTCATCGGGAGGGGTCTGGCGTACCGCAAAACAGAGGAAACGGACCTCCTACGGTCGAAACGGGGGTCATGTTGATCGGGAGGGGTGTGGCGTACCGCAAAACGGACGAAACGAACCTCCTACGGTCGAAACAGGGGTCCTGTTGATCGGGAGGGGTGTGGCGTACCGCAAAACGGACGAAACGGACTTTTGTTGGAGCGCTATGGTCGAAAAGGGGGTCCTGTTCATCGGGAGGGGTGTGATGTACCGCAAAACGGGACTCCACGGGATATTGTTCATCTCCACCATTGACCTCCTCCAGCCTCCACGGGCTACCGTCGACCTCCTCCAGCCTCCACGGGCTCCTGTTCATCCAGCCTCCATCGCGCGCTACTCCACCGGCTACTGTTCAACCACCGCTCCACCATCTACTGTTCATCCAGCCCTCCACCACACCATGGGGTCCTATTCATCCAGAGGTAACGCCACCGCTCACTGTTCATCCAACCCCCCCCCCCTCGCAACGCTCACCGTTCATCCAATCGACCGGCTTCAGTTAGAAGCAGTAGCGAAGGAATCGCTTGATCGGGTTCAGTTAACAGCCATTGATCGATCGCTCGGGTTCAGTAACGCGTAGCCTGCAGTGCAATTGCGCGGGTTCAGTTAAAGTCTAACGCCTTGCTCGGGTTCAGTTAGAGCCAACGCCTCGCACACGCAGCGTGTCACGAGAAAGCAGCGCATCGCTTCGGCACCCGACCTCCCACCGTAACCGGAACTCCCGAAATTTTCCTCGCCCTCGCTTCTACCACGGTTTTTCCGTCATGGAAGGCCCAAAGAATGTCATGCAGCTGCGTCTCCGGCCCGCCTGTGACGAAAAGCCCATTTTCTGTCATGATTTTTGTCATAGAAGTAGGAGCCCACCACATCTATGATGATACCGGTTTTGTCACAATTATCGTCATAGAAGTGTCATATGTATGATGAAAAAAAAATTCGTTCGGCCCAAAATGTCACGGATGTGTCTTTTTTTGTAGTGAAGTATGTGAGTTCTTTATGACTAATGTTGAGTCCATGGATTATACGCACTCTCACCCTTCCATCATTGCTAGCCTCTTCGGTACCGTGCATTGCCTTTTCTCGCCCCGAGAGTTGGTGCAAACTTCACCGATGCATCCAAACCCCGTGATATGATACGCTCTATCACACATAAGCCTCCTTATATCTTCCTCAAAACAGCCACCATACCTACCTATTATGGCATTTCCATAGCCATTCCGAGATACATTGCCATGCAACTTTCCACCGTTTCGTTTATTATGACACGTTCCGTCATTGTCATATTGCTTTGCATGATCATGTAGTTGACATCGTATTTGTGGCAAAGCCACCGTTCATAATTCTTTCATACATGTCACTCATGAGCCATTGCACATCCGGTACACCGCCGGAGGCACTCATATATAGTCATATTTTGTTCTAGTATCGAGTTGTTGTCGGCGTTCTGGGAACGGGGGTCCCCAGACTTGCCTGGACGGCCCATCTTCATCAACACAAGCTCAAGACCCTCGCGAGGGGCCAAGCCTCGCGGGGCGGACGACCAGGAGCTTCCTCTTGCACGGCCTCGTCAGGCTGGCTCACGAGGAGGCGGAGAGTTCAAGGCAGGGTACCTCGCGAGGTTCCCGTGACGCAAGCCATGACGACCAAGGGCGCCAGTCGGGCGCCAGCCGCTCAGCGTCCTCCTTTCCTCTTTGGTGCAAAGGGAGCAAGCGCAGGCGAGAGCATCAAGCAAAGGCATCTGTTTCGGTGCAACAAGACCAAGACCAGCCCCAACGGCTGGAATGCGATCATCGTGGAGCCTGTGCAAAGGCGTCATCACCAGAGCCTTTGGCGGCGAGGACCAACTTTAGTCGGGATAAGTGTACCACTGTTCGCCTTCAAAATGGCCAATTGTTGGCGCCCTTCCCGATCAATATTTGGGAAGAGGCCGGGGCCTTCGTCTATATAAGTAGAGCTAGCCACCATAGTAGAGTCTCTTCCGCTCTCTCCTCCGCGGGCATTTTGGAATCCAGAGAGAGAGAGACCCGATCCTCAAGCTAGAGCGACGGGATACCACTTAGCAGTTCATCACACCCACCAAGAATGCAGACCCTGCAAGGCTGTTCTTCCTATCTTATTCTTCATCAGCCCAGAGGCAATCCACCACACCACAAACTAGAGTAGGGTATTACACCACAACGGTGGCCCGAACTAGTATAAATCTTGCGTCTCTTGTGTTGTTCTTGCTAGTAGTTTAGGTCCCTGCGATTCGGCGAGGTACGAGACGGTGGAGGGTTGGATCTCCGCGCACACCCCAGAGTTCGAACCTTAAGGGTCTGCCGGAACCCGAAATCCGACATTTGGCGCGCCAGGTAGGGGTGCGCCGAATACGCTTCGTCGCCTCGTTCTTCCCCGACCACCGCAACCATGTCTCGACGCTCGTCCGGGCCCGCAGCGCCGAGCCGCCCTCGCCTCCCATGTCGCCTAAACGGCTCCGTCGGCGGGCGTCCTCGTCGTTCCCGTCACTGCTGTCAACGCCGCCACCGCCCGGCAGGAAACGAGCAAAGAAGCGCCGCCCCAAAGCACCTGGCCCATGAGGCGGACGGCCAGACCGCCACGCCTTCGCTCACCCCGCTGGTTCTTCATCACGTGCTCCCAGCAGCCATGGAGGCCCGAGCTGCACTCATCGCGCTAACGAGCTCCTACGCTACCGCCTGCCGACGACGCTTCACGAAGAATGGCTCGACCGCCGCCGAAGCTCGTCTGCGCTGCAGGAGGCGACCGCGCCGTCCGTCGCTGACCGCACCGCTTCGCTGGGCGATGAAGCTCCGGGCGCCACCGCCTCCTCCTCAAGACGGCGCCACAGCCCCAAGGCTGGCCTCGGCGGAACCTGCTCCAGCGCCGGGCGCTGCAAGAGCAGAGCTGCCAAGAAGTTCTCGCTGCAAGAAGCTGCCCGAGCGCTCCCGCTCCAAAGACGTCAAGACCTGCTGCCTCTACCAAGGGCGCAGGAGGCCTGCAAGACCAAGCTCTCTGCCGTCGAGGCCCCCAGCAGCCACGGCGGGCTGCCGCGCTTCACCACCGAAGCTGCAGCGTCGCGGGCCCGCCAAGTTCAAGCGGACCTGCCTCCACGCTTCTGACGGCACGGCTGACCCTCTGAGTTCCTCCAGCTCTGAGCTGGGCATCGAGGCTGCCAACGGGATGAAAAGGTCATGGCGACTGGTTTCCCATGGCGCTCAAAGACGGAGCCCGCACTGCTCCTGAATCGGCCCTGTGCACAATCTCTTCTGGGCCGAGATGCGCACCGCTTCATCGCCAACTTCAAGGTACTCGCGACCGCCACCCGCCGTGGAGCGACATGCGCCGGATCAAGCAGCAGCCGTGGGAAACCCCGCAAAAGTACATCCAGCTTCAACAACGCGCGCCTCAAGATCCCTGTGGTAACGGAGGAGGCCATCATCTCTGCCTTCTCCGACGGCGCGGCGCGACGTCAAGATGAAGGAGGAGCTGGCGATGCATGAAGATCTGTGCACCGCCTCGAGCTGTTCAACTTGGCGACCAAGTGCGCGCCAGGCTGAGGAAGGGCGCCTCTCCTCCTCGAGCTACTGCCGCGGATCCCGAAGAGAAGAAGTCCAAGGCCAAGGACGTGAAGCGCAAGGGGCTGTCGTGCTCGTGGTCGAACCGGACACCAAGCGAGGCGAGATCAGCCCGAGTCCTCTAAGGGCAGCCATGCTGCGTGTACCACGACCTCCACACCCACAACACCAATGAATGTCAAGAGCTCCGGCCGCAGGCGCGAAGGGGAGGGTCGGCAGACGCCCGGCGCAGCGACCGGGCTACGCCGAGGAGGAGGAAGGAATGCACGGACGCTTTGGGAAGACCGCGGTCCGCGCCAAGGGTGGCGCGACCAACCTCGCGAGGACCGCTGGCAAGACCCACCTCGCGAGGGAGGCTGGAGGGATCAGCCTCGTGAGGATCGCCCGCAAGGGAACGCAGGCCTCCCTCCGCTGCCACCACCGCCAAGGAGAATCGAAGATCGTCATCAGGGCCCGAGGCTGGGGCTTCAGGAAGCGCGTGCGATCGCCTACATCCCGGGCGGGGCTCAAGCCCAGCCTCTCACCGCATCTTCAAGCAGTTCGCTGCGAAGTGAATGCAGTCCTCCCAAGCTCGAGTCCACGCCCTCTCGTGGTCGGCGCGGCGCCATCACGTTCAGCTCAGTGGATCAGCTCAAGTGCGCAGCCACAGCCGGAGTTCTTCCGATACTTTGCTCCCCAATCATCAAGAATGTGCTAGTCACCAAGACCCTCATCGACGGGCGGAGCAGGGCTCAACGTCTGTCCGTGGAGACATTCAACAATCTTCAAGTGCCTTACGATCGGCTTCAGCCAACCAAGCCTTTCTCCGAGTCACCGACGGCTCCACGGTCCCGATCGGGCAGGTCCGCCTTTTCCCTGCCGCCTTTCGGGGCCCGTGGATAACTACCACACCGAGCTCATCGACTTCGACGTCACCCACATTCGCCTGCCATACAACGCCATCCTCGGGTACCCAGCGTTGGCCAAATTCATGGCCGTAACCCACCATGGCTACAACATCCTCAAGATGCCAGGAAGCGGCGGGGTCATCACAGTGCCCTGTGAAGAGAGAGATGCAGTGTGCTCCCTGGAGCGAGCTTTTCAGGCCGCATCGCTGGAAGACCTGCACCACGCAGCAGGATGCCTCCCGAGGCAGCACCCAAGAAGAAGAAGACATCGACCGGCCCGGCTCTTCAAGAGACAGGCCCCTCAGGGCCCGCACCGGGCCAGGGGAGCCTCCTTCCATCGCGTAGGAAAGCGTGCTCGGCGCCCTCCTCAGGCAGGGCTCGGGGGCTCTCTCCTGGAGGGCCACCGACCTCGCCAAGGTCTCGAGGGAGGCGCTTGGGCACCACGTGGAGGCGTGAGCCAAGCACGCTTCCTGCAAAGGTGAGCAAGACCAGAGAAGCAGAACCCTCAAGAATTCATCAGCAAGGCCATTCAGAGCTACAGGAGTCAAGGGTCATGAGGGCAGCCGCCGCCACTGCCGTGGCCCCCATCCAGGCGAGGATGGTGGGCTGCGCGTCTGCATCGACATACCAGGCTCAACCGAGCCGCATCTCAAGAGCGCCTGCCCTCGCGAGTGGGACGCCGCGAGGGTCCGCCTGACCTACGTCACGCATGCCTTATGGCTCGCCAAATGCTGCCGCGCACCGTCTCATGAGGACCATCCTGGAGGCTCAAGAGGTCGCACGCCTGCAGCCTGGCGGAGATGGAGATGGCCCATGAGGAGCCGCCAGGCGCCTCCGGAGCCTCCCGAGGCCCCCGGGCCCGGGGCTCGTGAGGATCGGCTCCCGCAGCCCACCGAGTCTGCTACATCAACAACCCTTCATCCCCAACATCACCAGGTGACATCTTTAAGTTTTATTTACGGCTGGGAGCGCCTTCAGGGCCGCATTATTCCCAGGCCGCGTGGGTCCTTCCCTGTGGCATGTATCCCTTTTATTTCATGTCTTTAGCTTATCCTGTTGGGGGCGCCCCTCGGGCTGCATCATACCCAAGCCGCTCGGGCCAGTCCCAGCGGCATGTATCCTTCATGCGTTTTCCTTAGGATTATGCTCTCGTTCCACCATGCTTGTTATTTGGTGCCTTCTCACGGGTGGCGAAATCTTGCACGTTAAAGGGGGTGCACGAGCATCGCGACTCGTGGCTCCTACCGGCTCTCCGGCCCTCACCCTCTGGTCTTGTCCATGGCATCGCGACTGGCTTGCCGCCGACGGCTGAGACCAGCCCGAGAGCCGGGACCCGAGGACGTAGAGTTTCGTCATCCAATCCAGCTTGCGCGTTAAAGGGGGGGGGGTGCCTGAGCATCGCAACTCAGGGCTCCTACCGGCTCTCCGGCCCTCACCCTCTGGTCTTGTCCATGGCATCGTGTAACGCCCTCGATGCGGCTATATCTCCCACGTGTCGAAGCACGACTTAGAGGCATAACCGCATTGAAATCGATGTCGCAAGCAAGGTAATCTTCACGCAACCCATGTAATTCATAAGGGAAAGAGATACATAGTTGGCTTACAATCGCCACTTCACGCAATACATGAGTAAAGCATTACATCATACAGATATACCAAGGTCCGACTACGGAACCAAAATAAAAGAAGACTACCTCAAATGCTACACAGATCCTCGATCGTCCCAACTGGCTCCACTCTTGATCAACTGAAACGAAACAACACAATGAACAAGATCTTCATCGAGCTCCTCCTTGAGCTCGGATGCGGCCACCTGCACGGTTTCATCGGCACTGCAAACTAGTTTTGAAGTATCTATGAGTCACGGGGACTCAGCAATCTCACTCCCGCGAGATCAAGACTATTTAAGCTTATGGGAAGGGTAAAGGTATGAGGTGGAGCTGCAGCAAGCGACTAGCATATATGGTGGCTACCATACGCAAAAGAGAGCGAGAAAAGGAGGCAAAAGCACGGTCGAACAACTATGATCAAGAAGTGATCCCAGAACAACCTACATCAAGCATAACTCCAACACCGTGTTCACTTCCCGGACTCCGCCGAGAAGAGACCATCACGGTTACACACGCGGTTGATGTATTTTAATTAAGCTCAACTTCGGGTTTTCTACAACCGGACATTAAAAAATTCCCATCTGCCACATAACCGCGGGCATGGCTTTCGAAAGTGTAAACCCTGCAGGGGTGTCCCAACTTAGCCCATCATAAGCTCTCACGGTCAACGAAGGATATTCCTTCTCCCGGGAAGACCCGATCAGTCTCGGAATCCCGGTTTACAAGACATTTCGACAATGGTAAAACAAGACCAAGCAAGACCACCCATTTGTCTTGACAAATCCCGATAGGAGCTGCACATATCTTGTTCTCGTGGCACACCGGATAAGCTAAGCGTCACAGTGCAAGCGTAATCCAAGTTGCCAAGGAATGGTCCCAAGACGGTGCTCTAGTTTGGACCAACACTCAGAGGAGCACTGGCCCGAGGGGTAAAATAAAGATGACCCTTGAGTCTGCAGAACCCAAGGGAAAAAGGCTTAGGTGGCAAATGTTAAGACCAATGTTGGGCCTTGCTGGAGGAGTTTTATTCAAAGCGAATTGTCAAAGGGGTCCCTTAACCCCAACCGCGTAAGGAACGCAAAAATCAAGGAACATAACACTGGTATGACGGAAACTAAGGCAACAAGAGTGGAACAAAACAACAGGCATAAGGCCGAGCCTTCCACCCTTTACCAAGTATATAGATGCATTAATTAAATAAGAGATATTGTGATATCCCAACATAAACATGATCCAACATGGAGCAATCTTCAACTTCACCTGCAACTAGCAACGCTATAAGAGGGGCTGAGCGAAGCGGTAACATAGCCAAACAACGGTTTGCTAGGAAAGGATGGTTAGAGGCTTGACATGGCAACATGGGAGGCATGATATAGCAAGTGGTAGGTATCGTAGCATAGGCATAGCAAAAGAGCGAGCATCTAGCAAGCAAAGATAGAAGTGATTTCGAGGGTAATGGTCATCTTGCCTGAGATCCCGCAAGGAAGAAGAACGAGTCCATGAAGAAGACAAAAGGATGTAGACGAACGAATCCTCACAACTCCGGAATGAAACCGAAGCTAACGCGAGAAGCAAACCAGAAAGAAGCAAACAACATAGTAAACACACAATCATATACATGGCATGATGCACAATCAAGTATGATGCATGTCCGGTTTAATGATTCATGGCATGGCAAAGTGCAACAAGCAATACTACAAGTTAAGTGGAGCTCAATATGCAACGAGTTGCATATTGACAAAACTCCACATCAATTATTTAGTTTCTCTCGGTTATGTACCCAACAATATTAAATGTTATTAAACATGGCAAGGGGCGAAGCATAATTAAACTACCTATTTAGGCAAGTTTAAATGAGGGCGGAAACAACAAACGATAATTCCGCAAAATCCTCATGTCATTTAGCAATTTTTAAGAAAACAACAATTTTAAACATTTTCAATGTTGTTATCATGATGCGGATGACATATGCAAATCTTATGCAATTTTATGAAAATGTTGTCATGAGCATGTTATGAAGCATTTGTCATCGTGGCGGAAAACGGAAGGGTGCCACGGCGATTTAATCCAAAAATGATGCCACGGCAACATCTCGGTCCCGATAACTCGTGGAGTGATCGGTGCAAACAAAGATGTGGATGTGCGGAACATGCAAAAGATGGTGGGGTGATCCCGGATACCGGGTGTCCCACATGACGGTGGCATGGCAAACGAGGAACGTGCAAAGACAATTCGATCACGATGCAAACACGAGCATCTCATACAAAACACATGCATTCGGTCCACGGTTGATCATCTCGGGGTTATACCTTCGAAGCGTGCGTTTCGGAGCGGGTCGAGTTCAACGAAGGAAGTAGTGGTACACGGGCCGTAGTGGAAGTAGTCATTCTCGTGGCGGTAGTGGAAGTAGTGGTACACAGCGACGGTAGTGGAAGTAGTGGTTCACGTTTCGTAGATGAAGTAGTTGTTCATGATCCGTAGATGTTCGGGGTCACCAAGAGGAACTTGAGTCCACGGGGTCTTCGCGGGTCGACGGTAGTGGTACACGTTCCGGAAGCGGTTCACGACGATGGTAGTCGAACTTGGTGATCCGAAGGGGTACTTGGCGGATGACGACCGTAGTGGTACTTGGGGAAAACTCCCGGAGACGATGCTTGGCGGTCCTGTTGTGGTCTTGGCGTCCATGTAGTCGATCTTGCCGGCCTTGACGGTCCAACACAAAACAGCACAAGGGCATCGGGATGCCAGCAGCAGGGAGGCGATGGTGGTGGTCAGCGGCAGGAGATGGTCAGCAGCTTGAGCGGAGGCAGGCTGGCAGGGCGCTGGCTGGACCTTGCAGCAGAAGTAGCTCACGCATACGGCTGCGCGGGTGCTCGGTCAACGCTGGAGACCAACGAGGCAGAGGAGGTCGGATGGGCTGAAGGCGCTCGGGATCGAGCTCCTCTCAATCCAGAGCATGGTTGCGGGCGCGGGACAGAGGTTGGGCGCGCGGAGGCACGACAGTGGGTTGCGGGGTCGAGCATGAGCTCTCGTGCGTGAGCTGCAGCCCTCGCTTGTAGGCACCGGCTGGTCGTCGACGAGGGCGACGGGGAGGTCCTGTGGCGCGGCACCAAGGGCGGCGAGGAGGTAGTCGGGCGTGGGGGTCTCACGATGGAGGCGGCGAGGGGATCGGGCGCAGGGAGCTCCTCTCCCTGGCTCGATGCGTGTGTGTGTGAGTGGCGGCGCTAGCAGGGGAACAAGGGAGAGGGGGTCGAGCGCGTGGGAGGATAAGAGGGGATCGGGCAGGCCTCTTGGGCCGGCTAGGTCAGGCCGCAGGTGGGCCTTAAGCGGGCTTCGGCTATGTGCTCCCCTCTCTCTTGATATACTCCTTCTGAGAAAAATAGAGAGAGACCAAAAGAATCAAGAGAAGAGGCCATGGAGAAGAATACAATGGTGGGATATTTTTGTAAGGCTTTATGGAATGTTTCCAACCCAACAAAAGTGGTTCAAGCAAAATAGGCGAAGTTAAACCCAAAATTATTTAACTTGCGCCAAAGGAGTTTGAATGGAGTCTAGGATTTAGGAGTGTCCAAAAATATTGAGACTTTAGGAGGAGCCGATAAATGGAGAAAGAAATATGGAGAAAGTTTGGAGAACAAACATGAAGCAAAAGGCATGAGAATTAAATTGCAAGTGTGTTATGGTGATTCCAAAGTTAATGGAATATTTTAATATAGCTCCCTAATATTGGGAGGATATGTTATAAAGAGAAGTCACCCTTCCCTCGATTTAAATAGATGAACCATCTATGCAATTTATTAGTTGAGTTGAGATGCAAAGATTAATGACATGATGGCATGATGACATGAAGCAATGCAAATGATGCTAAGAAGAATGCAACAAACAAATACATCGCACAGCGAAACTCGGAATAGCTGGAGGTCTTCTGGAGTGTCGGTCTCGGGGTGTTACAACACTCCACCACTACAAGAGGATCTCGTCCCGAGATCTAGGATGGCACCGGAGAGAAACGGAAGAGGAAGAGAGGAGGTAAAACTAAGTTGCTTCTTTGACAAACGAGTGAAACCACGAACCTTGAGAGGTTGAGCAATTTAAAAGAAAGAGTACAACAGAGATGAACGAGATTGTAGACAATCCGTTAGAAAAGAGGAACGAGGAACATTACGGGAACTTGAAGGTTGCAAAGACATGAATCAAGAGTTTAATGGACAAGATAGAATTCGAAACCACTCCGGTTAAAACAAGATGAGAGAGGAAGAATTCGGGCAGCACTCCGGTTGAACATGGAAGGAATAGAACATGAACTTGACAAGATGAGAGGATACTTGATGAGATCAACAACACACTACCTCCGGGACTATTGAAAGAATGGCACAAGGGGTAAGAAAGATTTCAGACAGCTCTCCGGTTGAGGAAGGAGGCAAAACTTGATAAAATGAGAGAACTCGAATGAAAACACGACACTCCGGCTAAACGGAGAAGCACGGAGAAGAACATGATCTTGACAAAACAAGATGATGGGTCGAAGAGAGCAACATCACAATGCCTCCGGAAGAGAGAATAGAAGATAGATCATTGGAATAACAGAATGGTGAAGAAAATGCCAACTTCTGCCACAATTTAATTTGGAAAGCATCCTTGCCAAGAAGGTTAGAGCGGAGTTGTTGGAAAACCAACAACGAAAGGATATGATCCTCGTGGGCTTATGGAGACATCTCAAAACTTGAGGTGAAATTCTGCCACTACCGAAAACAAACGCTTGCTGAAATCAACGAAGAGATGAAAACTGCTTTTGCCGAGAGGATAGGAGAAAACTTGGATCATTGATAAGCACCACAAATAGCAACATTCCTTAGGGAAGGCTTTAGGTGAAATCTATACCAAGATAACTCCAAGGAAGAAGATGATGGGTTTAAATATCTCATTCCTGAACTTGTGTATCATGAAACGCGAAGGGAAATTATCAAGAATGACATAGCGCCACCTCAAAAAATAAGATAGAAAGAATTGCACTTCGGAATGCAAGATGAAGAATACTTGAACTCCTCAAGACAAAACATGTGTTGAACACCATGTTTATTTTAGAGTATAGCTTGGCGGATCTTAACTTCGAGAGAAATCTTGAAGAACAATTGAAGAATGAAAAGAATCCTTGACGAACCACCATGTAGAGCCTCCATGAAGAACTCCGGTAAATAAAAGGATGATAGAAAGAAAGAGAAGTTGAAAAACACAAAGTGAAACCTTGCGATGACTAGATGGAGCTTCGCGATGATATAATGAGAAAACTTTGAACTCCGGAAAAGAAAAGATGAAGCAACTCGAACCAAGAATTGTGACATGATGAACAACTCTGGAAAGAAGAAACTAGATCACTTGGATGAACCAATAATAAGAATTATGTTATGCGTATCCTTCACCAATATAAATTGATGACAAGCAACGGATTTGGCATACTAATTATTCTCGTAGAAAGGATTAAGAGAGACATAGCGCAAACTTGAGAAGGTCTTCAACAATCCGCCGGTAGGATTGAAACAACGAATAAATTAATGTGAGAAGATAGGGAGAGGAATCTTGAACAAACCGCCGTAAGAATTAAAAAAATGAACAAAGAAAAGATAGCGAAACCTTGGGAAGAATTAGAAAATGAACGAAGATACTTGAGGGGATTTAGATACATGAGAACGGAGAGATCATGAACTGATTAGTGAATACTTGAATGATGCACCGGTAAGATTTGGGGAACAAGAGCTGAAAGCTTGAATGAATAATTCTGAGATGATGGGCTCAGAAGAATCAAACCGAAAAGACTCCTGAATTGCTCTGGATGGGTGAAAATAATTCTCACAATCAAAACAATTATGAGGATGGCACGAAGCTAGAACCATGAATCTTGAAGAGAATGGAGCAAGATTAAAGAGAAACTCTTCTTCGGTCTTCAAAATCCGAGAATGACGACGAGAAACACCACCATGAATTGTTGAGGCACTCCGGAATGAAAATTAGAAAGGTTGAACCAACGATGAAAAGAATTTGAAAGATCTTGGAGAAAGCCATGACTGATGAAAACCCATTCTTACGTCAAATTTAGAAAAGAATTTTGGAAGCTCCGGAAAAATTAGAAGAGTTAGGTAAGATCCTGGAAAAAGACCTGTGTGTTAGGACCCACTCAAAAGATGTACCGTTGAATGAAAGAAAGATTGCACCGGTTCACTTAAATGGCTTGAATAAGGTAAGACCTCGAAATAGCTAGAAAGGATTAAGAATAGAAACATGAATCCTCTGGGATACCTTCAGCACTCCAGATAAACATAAATAGCAAGAGGTGGATGATTAAGAGGTGCACCGGCATGAGAAAACGTTTGAAACAAGGAAAGGATATGATCGACACAGCTTGAATTGAATCCACCGGAGAAGAAAAAGAACGAAGAATAATAAACTTGAAGCTCCGTTAGTATCTTTATGGGAAATCACCGGATACGAACATTGAAAGAAAAGAATGAAGAGACTTCGCATCAACAAAAAGGATACTTGATTAAGAAATCTGAGTCCTTGAAGAAAAGGGATGGGAGGGTGGGAAAACAAATGCAACTTGGGTCGGATGAAACGAACACCGTTGAGAAAAAACTTAGAATTGATCTTGCGAATGTTGGAATGATCGGATTTACTTGAAGAGAAGCACGTCGGTTGGAAAAGAATTGACATGACAAGCTCAGTGATCAAGAAGGATTAGTATTCACATAGAAATATGGGAACACCGTTTAGGAAAAGGTATGGAATCCACATTTGGCATTGAAGCAACTCGAATACCACAAAACAAAACAAAAACAAAGGATTTGGCTTGCGGAATAAGCCGGAAACAAACATATGATAGATCCCATATCGTATCATGTGTGTGTTGGAAAGATATCCTACGAGATACTTGAATTCCCACTTATAAACTCCCAAAACTTTCTGGTTATGCAATCAGGTGTTGGGGATACAGGGGACACAAAATATATCACCCAAACTAACAATACCTAGATCCAGCTGTATCCATCCTTCAACACATAACCAAGAAACCTTCGGAATCGTTTACCTCAACCTTGAAAAGCATCCCAGATATACGAGTTATGGCAATACTCTCGAGCTCGCTTCAAAGATCGGGTTATCGAGGTTATCTCACCAACAAGCGCATAAAAGAGATTTTCGATGTCGGCGAAACTCGGTATTCCAGAATCGCAACGATAAAATTGTGACGACAACACCTCGGAGCTCAACTCCCCGGGACACAGCCAAAACCCCTAAATGTCAGGAGGCACCAAGAACAATGTTCTCGTCACAAAACCATCGGAACGATTCCAAGATACCCGTGTGATCCTAAAAAAAATTTAGTGAAATTTGAGGAGAGGAAAGTCAAAACTTCTACGTCAGGGGGCCTCACCAGAGCGACGAAGGGACCGAGGAGTAATAAGAATCCTACTCTCCGATATATATAATCCTAAGACTCAAAACTTTTTTTTTCTAGACTCAACAACGCCAGCGATTCGATCAAGCAGTGGGCTCCTAAGTCGGGGATGGCTCTGATTACCAACTTGTAACGCCCTCGATGCGGCTATATCTCCCACATGTCGAAGCACGACTTAGAGGCATAACCGCATTGAAAGCCATGTCGCAAGCGAGGTAATCTTCACGCAACCCATGTAATTCATAAGGGAAAGAGATACATAGTTGGCTTACAATCGCCACTTCACGCAATACATGAGTAAAGCATTACATCATACAGATACAGTCAAGGTCCGACTACGGAACCAAAATAAAAGAAGACTACCCCAAATGCTACCACAGATCCCCGATCGTCCCAACTGGGCTCCACTAATGATCAACTCAAACGAAACAACACAATGAACAAGATCTTCATCAAGCTCCTCCTTGAGCTCGGATCGCCACACCTGCAGTTTCATCGGCACCGCAAACTGGTTTTGGAAGTATCTATGAGTCACGGGACTCAAAGCAATCTCACACCCGCGATATCAAGACTATTTAAGCTTATGGGAAGGGTAAAGGTATGAGGTGGAGCTGCAGCAAGCGACTAGCATATATGGTGGCTACCATACGCAAAAGAGAGCGAGAAAAGGAGGCAAAAGCACGGTCGAACAAATATGATCAAGAAGTGATCCCAGAACAACCTACGTCAAGCATAACTCCAACACCGTGTTCACTTCCCGGACTCCGAGAAGAGACCATCACGGTTACACACGCCGTTGATGTATTTTAATTAAGCTCAACTTCGGGTTTTCTACAACCGGACATTAACAAATTCCCATCTGCCACATAACCGCGGCACGGCTTTCGAAAGTTTAAACCTGCAGGGTGTCCCAACTTAGCCCATCATAAGCTCTCACGGTCAACGAAGGATATTCCTTCTCCCGGAAAGACCCGATCAGTCTCAGAATCCCGGTTTACAAGACATTTCGACAATGGTAAAACAAGACCAGCAAGACCACCACAGCCGACAAATCCCGATAGGAGCTGCACATATCTCGTTCTCGTGGCACACCGGATAAGCTAAGCGCATGTGTACCGACACGTAATCCAAGTTGCCAAGGAATGGTCCCGCACGGTGCTCTAGTTTGGACCAACACTCAGAGGAGCACTGGCCCGGGGGGTAAAATAAAGATGACCCTTGAGTCTGCAGAATCCAAGGGAAAAAAGGCTTAGGTGGCAAATGTTAAGACCAATGTTGGGCCTTGCTGGAGGAGTTTTATTCAAAGCGAACTATCAAGGGGGTCCCATAAATCACCCAACCGCGTAAGGAACGCAAAATCAAGGACATAACACCGGCATGACGGAAACTAGGGCAGCTAGAGTGGAACAAAACACCAGGCATAAGGCCGAGCCTTCCACCCTTTACCAAGTATATAGATGCATTAATTAAATAAGAGATATTGTGATATCCCAACATAAACATGATCCAACATGGAGCAATCTTCAACTTCACCTGCAACTAGCAACGCTATAAGAGGGCCGAGCGAAGCGGTAACATAGCCAAACAACGGTTTGCTAGGAAAGGATGGTTAGAGGCTTGACATGGCAACATGGGAGGCATGATATAGCAAGTGGTAGGTATCGTAGCATAGGCATAGCAAAAGAGCGAGCATCTAGCAAGCAAAGATAGAAGTGATTTCGAGGATAATGGTCATCTTGCCTGAGATCCCGCAAGGAAGAAGAACGAGTCCATGAAGAAGACAAAAGGATGTAGACGAACGAATCCTCACAACTCCGGAACGAAACCGAAGCTAACGCGAGAAGCAAACCGAAAAGAAGCAAACAACATAGTAAACACACAATCATAAACATGGCATGATGCACAATCAAGTATGATGCATGTCCGGTTTAATGATTCATGGCATGGCAAAGTGCAACAAGCAATACTACAAGTTAAGTGGAGCTCAATATGCAACGAGTTGCATATTGACAAAACTCCACATCAATTATTTAGTTTCTCTCTCGGTTATGTACCCAACAATATTAAATGTTATTAAACATGGCAAGGGGCGAAGCATAATTAAACTACCTATTTAGGCAAGTTTAAATGAGGGCGGAAACAACAAACGATAATTCCGAAAAATCCTCATGTCATTTAGCAATTTTTAAGAAAACAACAATTTTAAACATTTTCAATGTTGTTATCATGATGCGGATGACATATGCAAATCTTATGCAATTTTATGAAAATGTTGTCATGAGCATGTTATGAAGAATTTGTCATCGTGGCGGAAAACGGAAGGGTGCCACGGCGACGAATCCAAAAATGATGCCACGGCAACATCTCGGTCCCGATAACTCGTGGAGTGATCGGTGCAAACAAAGATGTGGATGTGCGGAACATGCAAAAGATGGTGGGGTGATCCCGGATACCGGGTGTCCCACATGACGGTGGCATGGCAAACGAGGAACGTGCAAAGACAATTCGATCACGGTGCTAACACGAGCATCTCATACAAAACACATGCATTCGGTCCACGGTTGATCATCTCGGGGTTATACCTTCGAAGCGTGCGTTTCGGAGCGGGTCGAGTTCAACGAAGGAAGTAGTGGTACACGGGCCGTGGTGGAAGTAGTCATTCTCGTGGCGGTAGTGGAAGTAGTGGTACACGGCGACGGTAGTGGAAGTAGTGGTTCACGTTTCATAGATTAAGTAGTTGTTCATGATCCGTAGATGTTCGGGGTCACCACAAGGAACTTGAGTCCACGGGGTCTTCGCGGGTCGACGGTAGTGGTACACATTTCGGAAGCGGTTCACGACGATGGTAGTCGAACTTGGTGATCCGAAGGGGTACTTGGCGGATGACGACCGTAGTGGTACTTGGGGAAAACTCCCGGAGACGATGCTTTGCGGTCCTGGTGTGGTCTTGGCGTCCATGTAGTCGATCTTGCCGGCCTTGATGGTCCAACACAAAACAACACAAGGGCATCGGGATGCCAGCAGCAAGGAGGCGATGGTGGTGGTCAGCGGCAGGAGATGGTCAGCAGCTTGAGCGGAGGCAGGCCGGCAGGCGCCGGCTGGACCTTGCAGCGAAGCAGCTCACGACACGGGCCGCGCTGGTGCTCGGTCAACGCTGGAGACCAACGAGGCAGAGGAGGTCGGATGGGCTGAAGGCGCTCGGGATCGAGCTCCTCTCGATCCAGAGCATGGTTGCGGGCCCGGGACGGAGGTTGGGCGCGCGGAGGCACGACAGAGGGTTGCGGGGTCGAGCATGAGCCCTCCTGCGTGAGCTGCAGCCTCGCCAGTGTAGGCACTGGCTGGTCGCCGACGAGGGCGACGGGAGGTCCTGTGGCGCGGCACCAAGGGGCGGCGCGAGGAGGTAGTCGGGCGTGGGGGTCTCACGATGGAGGCGGCGAGGGGATCGGGCGCAGGGAGCTCCTCTCCCTGGCTTGATGCGTGTGTGTGAGTGGCGGCGCTAGCAGGGGAACGAGGGAGAGGGGGTCGAGCGCGTGGGAGGATAAGAGGAGATCGGGCAGGCCTCTTGGGCCGGCTAGGTCAGGCCGCAGGTGGGCCTTAAGCGGGCTTCGGCTATGCACTGCTCCCCTCTCTCTTGATATACTCCTTACAGAAAAAAATAGAGAGAGACCAAAAAGAATCAAGAGAAGAGGCCATGGAGAAGAATACAATGGTGGGATATTTTTGTAAGGCTTTATGGAATGTTTCCAACCCAACAAAAGTGGTTCAAGCAAAATAGGCGAAGTTAAACCCAAAAATTTTTAACTTGCGCCAAAGGAGTTTGAATGGAGTCTAGGATTTAGGAGTGTCCAAAAATATTGAGACTTTAGGAGGAGCCGCGATAAATGGAGAAAGAAATATGGAGAAAGTTTGGAGAACAAACATGAAGCAAAAGGCATGAGAATTAAATTGCAAGTGTGTTATGGTGATTCCAAAGTTAATGGAATATTTTAATATAGCTCCCTAATATTGGGAGGATATGTTATAAAGAGAAGTCACCCTTCCTCGATTTAAATAGATGAACCATCTATGCAATTTATTAGTTGAGTTGAGATGCAAAGATTAATGACATGATGGCATGATGACATGAAGCAATGCAAATGATGCTAAGAAGAATGCAACAAACAAATACATCGCACAGCGAAACTCGGAATAGCTGGAAGTCTTCTGGAGCGTCGGTCTCGGGGTGTTACACATCGCGACCTGGCTTGCCAGCGACGGCTGAGACCAGCCCGAGAGTCGGGACCCGAGGACGTGGAGTTGCTGCGTCTGACCCAGCTTGCGCGTTAAAGGGGGGTGCCTGAGCATCGCGACTCAGGGCTCCTACCGGCTCTCCGGCCCTCACCCTCTGGTCTTGTCCATGGCATCGCGACCTGGCTTGCCAGCGACGGTAGAGACCAGCCCGAGAGCAGGACCCGAGGACGAGAGTTGCGCCATCTAACCTAGCTTGCGTTAAAAGGGGGGTGCCCGAGCATCGCGACTCAGGACTCCTACCGGCTCTCCGGCCCTCACCCTCTGGTCTTGTCCATGGCATCGCGAGCTGGCTTGCCAGCGACGGCTGAGACCAGCCCGGGAGCCGGGACCCGAAGACGTAGAGCACTGGCATCTGGCCAAATTTGCAGGAACATACTCGAAGATAAGGCCCAGAGCCAGGCGCAACCCGCCTTGAGGTAGGGCCTCGAGAGCCCCGCGCTGGCTCACGGGTGCCCCGACACACCTCGCGAGGCCCCTCGTGCCTCTCCAAAGCAACTAACGACAGGATTAACGATCGCCACGGCGAGCCCTTGTTCCTTTTGTGGTAAACATGCAGGGTCCCTCCAAGGAGCACAAAGCGACCTCGCCACGCAATCCCTCGCCGGCCAAGGCACGGACCTGGCGCCGCGCCAGGGAGCATTGTCCTGACCCTCGAGATAAGTCGCCCTCTGGACACACTAGTCATCGCGACACCATCCCCACACTCAATGCAACTCCGTGTTAGCAACGCCGCTCTCCTTTCTCACCGAATGATGGCTGCTTGAGCGCCAAGGGGACCCCGAGCATCGCGTCTCGGAGGCTCTTACCGGACCTCGGGCCGCCACCTCCGGCCTTGACCACGGCATCGCGACTGGCATACCAGCGATGGTCAAGCCGCTTTGGGACTGGGACACGCTTGCGCAGAGCACCAAGCCCTCACGAGGTCCGAAAGGAAGAAACTGAGCTAGAACGGGATGAGCATCCCGCATTGCCTCATAACAAGGATCATATCGACAAACGAAGCTACAATCTTACAAGCCCCCGTGGGGTACATTCTTGGCTCCTCGCAGGAACAAAAGACGCGAATCCTAAGGAGTCCTATCTACAGGGACCACGATGGCAGGCGCCGTCATCAACAGTGGGCCACCCGGTCCGGAGCCAACCCCATCCAGATCAGGGGCGACGACGACCTGACGAGCTCGCCCTGCTCCGGGAGCGGCACAGGCTCGGGGCTCAGAGTCGCCGCCGCTCGCCTCCCGGCCGCGAGGAGCTCGGCGGAGTCGATGGATCCTTCGGGCGCCTTTCGTCGCCGAGAAGTCGCCAAGGGAGTGGTCGCCGGCCGCCTCACCACAAAGGGCCCGACCGCCTCCTGTGGCAGCACTCCAGCCGTCGACCCTCCGCGTCGAAGAGCTTGAAGGATATCACCGAAGCACCGTCGTACTCCAGGTGGATCGTGCGGGCGCCCCTCATCCTGCAGACTGGGGCGACCTCATCCCAGCCTCGAGTCATGAAGACCTCGCCCGGGGCAACTACTGCGACCTCTGCCCCGGTCGCGAGGGTGCCGCAGCCGGCGTGCTGCAGCCAAAGTCCCAGGGGCTCCCCCTGCCGGACGACGGAGGCGAAGAAAGAAGGAAGGCGAATCCAAGACTTAGGAGGCGCGGCGACGCGAAGCACGAACTCCCGGCAGGAGCCCTCGGCGTGGACTCTAGGGGGGAAGGCGCACACCTTTGTGACCCGCCGGGCGCTGCCGGGCGGCGCTCGTGGCGCCCAGCGCCACCTCCTTCAGGGCCACCAATTTGCGCTGACAAGGGAAGAGGAAACCCTAGTGGCGGCCGCACGCACTGCAGACGGGCGCCTCACAAGGCGCTTCCCGCCTCGACACCAGAGAGCAAGCCGCTTCTTAGGGGGGAGCGGGTCAGGATCCTCTTGAGGAGCCTTTCCCTTCTCTTCCCTGGAGAACCGGCGGATCGGAGCCATGGCAGCCAGACGAGACGAGGAAGAGGAGAAGTAGAAGGGTAGATCGAAGGGCGACGCTGCCTGCATTTATAGCCGGGCGGAGGCCAACCGTCGGCCTCCACGATCACCGATCATCATGCCCAGCTCTGCATGCAGGGACATGTCGAATCCAGGCGGTTACAAAGGCATCATGGGGGAGCAGCCGCCCACGTCCAATCAACAGACACGCGGCGCCCAAGGCCGCAGGCTGTTAGGGCCCACGACGCTTCTCACTTGCCCTTTCGCCTCTCAGACGGCCAAGGTCGGGCGCGCCAGTGGTTCTCGGGGCTACAATGGGCGCTCGGGAACTGGGTCCCCAGACTTGCCTGCCTGCGGCCTGCGGCGTGGCTCAAAGGAGGACCAGGACGGCCCATCTTCATCAACACAAGCTCAAGACCCTCGCGAGGGGCCAAGCCTCGCGGGGCGGATGACCAGGAGCTTCCTCCTGCACGGCCTCGTCAGGCTGGCTCACGAGGAGGCGGAGAGTTCAAGGCAGGGTACCTCGCAAGGTGCCCGTGACGCAAGCCACGACGACCAAGGGCGCTGGGCCGGGCGCCAGCCCAAGAAGGCCCCTCCTTTCCTCTTTGGTACAAAGGGAGCAAGCGCAGCGAGAGCATCAAGCAAAGGCATCCGCTTCGGTGCAACAAGACCAAGACCAGCCCAACGGCTGGAATGCGATCATCGTGGAGCCTGTGCAAAGGCGTCATCACCAGAGCCTTTGGCAGGTGAGGACCAACTTTAGTCGTGATAAGTGTACCCGTTGTTCCCCTTCAAAATGGCCAATTGTTGGCGCCCTTCCCGCTCAATATTTGGGAAGAGGCCCAGGGCCTTCGTCTATATAAGTAGAGCTAGCCACCATAGTAGAGTCTCTTCCTCTCTCCTCCGGGCAGGCATTTTGGAATCCTGAGAGAGAGAGAGACCCGATCCTCAAGCTAGAGCAACGGGATACCACTTAGCAGTTCATCACAACCACCAAGAACAGACCCTCGTGAGGCTGTTCTTCCCTGTACTGTTCTTCATCAGCCCCAGAGGCAATCCACCACACCACAAACTAGAGTAGGGTATTACACCACAACGGTGGCCCGAACTAGTATAAATCTTGCGTCTCTTGTGTTGTTCTTGCTAGTAGTTTAGGTCCCTGCGATTCGGCGAGGTACGAGACGGTACAGGATTGGATCTCCGCGCGCACCCCAGAGTTTGAACCTTAAGGGTCTGCCGGAACCCGAAATCCGTAGTTGTAATCCTTGAGTTGTAAATAAATAGAAGTGTGATCATCATCATTATTAGAGCATTGTCCCGTGTGAGGAAAAAAAAGAGAAAGGCCAAAAAAAGTCCCAAAAAAGGCCCAAAAAAAAGGAAGGCCCTAAAAAAATGAGATAAAAAGAGAGAAGAGAAAAATTTTACTATCCTTTTTCCACACTTGTGCTTCAAAGTAGTACCATGATCTTCATGATAGAGAGTCTCTTATTTTTTCACTTTCATATACTAGTGGGAATTTTCATTATAGAACTTGGCTTGTATATGAAGGAAATATGCCCTAGAGGAAATAATAAAGTTGTTATTTATATTTCCTTATATCATGATAAATGTTTATTATTCATGCTAGAATTGTATTAACCGGAAACTTAGTACATGTGTGAATATATAGACAAACTAAGTGTCACTAGTATGCCTCTACTTGACTAGCTCGTTGAATCAATGATGGTTAAGTTTCCTAGCCATAGACATGAGTTGTCATTTGATTAACGGGATCACATCATTAGAGAATGATGTGATTGACTTGACCCATTCCGTTAGTGTAGCATTTGATCGTTTAGTATATTGCTATTGCTTTCTTCATGACTTATACATGTTCCTATTACTATGAGATTATGCAACTCCCGTATACCGGAGGAACACTTTGTATGCTACCAAACATCACAACGTAACTGGGTGATTATAAAGGTGCTCTACAGGTGTCTCCGAAGGTACTTGTTGGGTTGGCATAGATCGAGATTGGGATTTGTCACTCCGATTGTCGGAGAGGTATCTCCGCCCTCTCGGTAATGCACATCACTATAAGCCTTGCAAGCAATGCAACTAATGAGTTAGTAGCGGGATGATGTATTACGGAACGAGTAAAGAGACTTGCCGGTAACGAGATTGAACTAGGTATTGAGATACCGACGATCGAATCTCGGGCAAGTAACATACCGATGACAATGGGAATAACGTATGTTGTTATGCGGTTTGACTGATAAAGATCTTCGTAGAATATGTAGGAGCCAATATGAGCATCCAAGTTACGCTATTGGTTATTGTCCGGAAACGAGTCTCGGTCATGTCTACATAGTTCTCGAACCCGTAGGGTCCGCACGCTTAACGTTCGGTGATGATCGGTAATATGAGTTTATGTGTTTTGATGTACCGAAGGAAGTTCGGAGTCCCGGATATGATCACGAACAGGACGAGGAGTCTCGAAATGGTCGAGACATAAACATTGATATATTGCAAGCCTATATTTGGACATCGGAATAGTTCCGGGTGAAATCGGGTTTTTACCGGAGTGCCGGTGGGGGGGGGGGGGGTTTACCGGAACCCCCGGGGGGTTAATGGGCCTTGTTGGGCCCTAGTGGAGAGAGAGAGGGGCCGACGAGGGCAGGCTGCGTCCCCCTCCCCTTGAGTCTGAATAGGACAAGGAAAGGGGGGGCGGCGCCCCCCTTGCCTTCCCCCTCTCCCACTCCTTCCTTCCCCCTCCTAGTGGGACTAGGAAAGGGGAATCCTACTCCCACTAGGAGGAGGACTCCTCCTCTTGGTGCACCTACAAGGGCCGGCCGGCCTCCCCCTTGCTCCTTTATATACGGGGGCGGGGGGCACCCAAAGATACACAAGTTGATTGTTCCAAGCCGTGTGCGGTGCCCCCCTCCACCATAATCCACCTCGATCATATCGTAGCGGTGCTTAGGCGAAGCCCTGCGTCGGTAGCAACATCATCACCGTCATCACGCCGTCGTGCTGACGGAACTCTCCCGCGAAGCTCTGCTGGATCGGAGTTCGTGGGACGTCATCGAGTTGAACGTGTGTTGAACTCGGACGTGTCATGCGTTCGGTACTTGGATCGGTCGGATCGTGAAGACGTACGACTACATCCACCGCGTTCTCATAACACTTCCGCTTAGGTCTACGAGGGTACGTGGATGACACTTTCCCCTCTCGTTGAAATGCATCACCATGATCTTGCGTGTGCGTAGGAATTTTTTTGAAATTACTACGTTCCCCAACAGTGGCATCCGAGCCTGGTTTATGCGTAGATGTTATATGCACGAGTAGAACACAAGTGAGTTGTGGGCGATACAAGTCATACTACTTACCAGCATGTCATACTTTGATTCGGCGGTATTGTTGGATGAAGCGGCCCGGACCGACATTACGCATACGCTTATGCAAGACTGGTTCTACCGATGTGCTTTGCACACAGGTGGCTGGCGGGTGTCAGTTTCTCCAAATTTAGTTGAATCGAGTGTGGCTACGCCCGGTCCTTGTGAAGTTTAAAACAACACATACTTGGCGAAATATCATTGTGGTTTTGATGCGTAGGTAAGAACGGTTCTTGCTCAGCCCATAGCAACCACGTAAAACTTGCAACAACAAAGTAGAGGACGTCTAACTTGTTTTTGTAGGGCATGTTGTGATGTGTTATGGTCAAGACATTATGCTAAATTTTATTGTATGAGATGATCATGTTTTGTAACCGAGTTATCGGCAACTGGCAGGAGCCATATGGTTGTCGCTTTATTGTATGTAATGCAATCGCCATGTAATTGCTTTACTTTATCACGAAGCGGTAGCGATGGTCATAGAAGCAATAGTTGGCGAGACGACAACGATGCTACGATGAAGATCAAGGTGTCGCACCGGTGACAATGGTGATCATGACGGTGCTTTTGAGATGGAGATCAAAGGCACAAGATGATGATGGCCATATCATATCACTTATATTGATTGCATGTGATGTTTATCTTTTATGCATCTTATTTTGCTTCGATCGACGGTAGCATTATAAGATGATTTCTCACTAAATTTCAAGATATAAGTGTTCTCCCTGAGTATGCACCGTTGTGAAAGTTCGTCGTGCCGAGAAACCACGTGATGATTGGGTGTGATAAGCTCTATGTTTACATACAACAGGTGCAAGCTAGTTTTGCATACGCAGAATACTCGGGTTAAACTTGACGAGCCTAGCATATGCAGATATGGCCTCGGAACACTGAGACCGAAAGGTCGAGCATGAATCATATAGTTGATATGATCAACATAGTGATGTTCACCATTGAAAACTACTCCATCTCACGTGATGATCGGACATGGTTTAGTTGATATGGATCACGTGATCACTTAGATGATTAGAGGGATGTCTGTCTAAGTGGAATTCTTAAGTAATTTGATTAATTGAACTTTAGTTTATCATGAACTTAGTACATGATAGTATTTTGCATGTCTATGTTGTTGTAGATAGATGGCCCGTGTTGTTGTTCCGTTGAATTTTAATGCGTTCTTTGAGAAAGCAAAGTAGAAAGATGATGGTAGCAATTACACGGACTAGGTTCGTAACTTGAGGATTATCCTCATTGCTGCATAGAAGAATTACGTCCTGGATGCACCGCTAGGTGTACCACCCGCGCCGGCAACTGCAGACATTGTGAATGCCTGGCAGTCGCGTGTTGATGACTACTCGATAGTTCAGTGTGCCATGCTTTACGGCTTAGAACCGGGACTTCAACGACGTTTTGAATGTCATGGAGCATATGAGATGTTCCAGGAGTTGAAGTTAATATTTCAATCAAATGCCGGATTGGTAGATATGAAGTCTCCAATAAGTTCTACAGCTGCAAAATGGAGGAGAATAGTTCTGTCAGTGAACATATACTCAGAATGTTTGGGTACTACAATGACTTGATTCAACTAGGAGTTAATCTTCCAGATGATAGTGTCATTGACAGAATTCTTCAATCACTGCCACCAAGCTACAAGAGCTTCGTGATGAACTATAATATGCAAGAGATGGATAAGACAATTCTTGAGCTCTTCACGATGCTAAAGGCCGCGGAGGTAGAAATCAAGAAGGAGCATCAAGTGTTGATGGTCAACAAGACCACCAGTTTCAAGAAAAAGGGTAAAGGGAAGAAGGGGAACTTCAAGAAGAACGGCGAGCAAGTTGCTGCTCAAGTGAAAAATCCCAAGTCTGGACCTAAGCCTGAGACTGAGTGCTTCTACTGAAAAGGGAATGGTCACTGAAAGCGGAACAGCCCCAAGTATTTGGCGGATAAGAAGGATGGCAAGGTGAACAAAGGTATGGGTGATATACATGTTATTGATGTGTACCTTACTAATGCTCGCAGTAGCACCTGGGTATTTGATACTGGTTCTTTGCTAATATTTGCAACTCGAAACAGGGACTACGGACTAAGCGAAGATTGGATAAGGACGAGGTGAAGATGTGCGTGTGAAATGGTTCCAAAGTCGATGTGATCATGGTCCGCACGCTACCTCTACATCTACCTTCGGGATTAGTTTTAGACCTGAATAATTGTTATTTGGTGCCAGCGTTGAGCATGAACATTATATCTGGATCTTGTTTGATGCGAGACGGTTATTCATTTAAATCTGAGAATAATGGTTGTTCTATTTATACGAGTAGTATATTTTATGGTCATGCACCATTGAAGAGTGGTCTATTTTTGATGAATCTCGGTAGTAGTGATACACATATTCATAATATTGAAGCTAAAAGATGCAGAGTTGATAATGATAGTGCAACTTATTTGTGGCAATCGCCGTTTAGGTCATATTGGTGTGAAGCGCATGAAGAAACTCCATTCTGATGGACTTTTGGAATCACTTGATTATGAATCACTTGGTACTTGCGAACCATGCCTCATGGGCAAGATGACTAAAACGTCGTTCTCCGGAACTATGGAGCGAGCAATAGATTTGTTGGAAATCATACATACTGATGTATGTGGTCCGATGAATGTTGAGGCTCGCGGCAGGTATTGTTATTTTCTCACCTTCACAGATGATTTGAGCAGATATGGGTATATCTACTTGATGAAACATAAGTCTGAAACATTTGAAAAGTTCAAAGAATTTCAGAGTGAAGTGGAAAATCATCGTAACAAGAAAATAAAGTTTCTACGATCTGATCCTGGAGGAGAATATTTGAGTTACGAGTTTGGTCTTCATTTGAAACAATGCAGAATAATTTCACAACTCACGCCACCCAGAACACCACAACGTAATGGTGTGTCCGAATGTCGTAATCGCACTTTACTAGATATGGTGTGATCTATGATGTCTCTTACTGATTTACCGCTATCATTTTGGGGTTATGCTTTAGAGACGGCTGCATTCACATTAAATAGGGCACCATCTAAATCCGTTGAGATGACGCCTTATGGACTGTGGTTTGGCAAGAAACCAAAGTTGTCGTTTCTTAAAGTATGGGGATGCGATGCTTATGTGAAAAAGCTTCTACCTGATAAGCTCGAACCCAAATCAGAGAAATGTGTCTTCATAGGATACCCCAAGGAGACAGTTGGGTGCACCTTCTATCACAGATCCGAAGGCAAGACATTCATTGCTCAGAATAGATCCTTTCTAGAGAAGGAGTTTCTCTCGAAAGAAGTGAGTGGGAGGAAAGTAGAACTTGATGAGGTAACTGTAGCTACCCCCTTATTGGAAAGTAGTTCACCATAGAAGGAGTCTGGATGAAGGAGTTCATATCCGATCTAGGTGTCATACCTAGTGCATCGGGTCCAATGAAAATCTTTTGTGACAATACTGGTGCAATTGCCTTGGCAAAGGAATCCAGATTTCACAAGAGAACCAAGCACATCAAGAGACGCTTCAATTCCATCCGCGACCAAGTCAAGGAGGGAGAAATAGAGATTTGCAAGATACATACAGATCTGAATATTGCAGACCCATTGACTAAGCCTCTCTCACGAGCAAAACATGATCAGCACCAAGACTCCATGGGTGTTAGAATCATTACTGTGTAATCTAGATTATTGACTCTAGCGCAAGTGGGAGATCAAGGAAATATGCCCTAGAGGCAATAATAAAGTTGTTATTTATATTTCCTTATATCATGATAAATGTTTATTATTCATGCTAGAATTGTATTAACCGGAAACTTAGTACATGTGTGAATATATAGACAAACTAAGTGTTACTAGTATGCCTCTACTTGAGTAGCTCGTTGAATCAATGATGGTTAAGTTTCCTAGCCATAGACATGAGTTGTCATTTGATTAACGGTATCACATCATTAGAGAATGATGTGATTGACTTGACCCATTCCTTTAGCGTAGCATTTGATCGTTTAGTATATTGTTATTGCTTTCTTCATGACTTATACCTGTTCCTATGACTATGAGATTATGCAACTCCCGAATACCGGAGGAACACTTTGTGTGCTACCAAACATCACAATGTAACTGGGTGATTATAAAGGTGCTCTATAGGTGTCTCCGAAGGTACTTGTTGGGTTGGCATAGATCGAGATTAGAATTTGTCACTCCGATTGTCGGAGAGCTATCTCTGGGCCCTCTCGGTAATGCACATCACTATAAGCCTTGCAAACAATGCAACTAATGAGTTAGTAGTGGGATGATGTATTACAGAACGAGTAAAGAGACTTGCCGGTAATGAGATTAAACTAGGTATTGAGATACCGACGATCGAATCTCGAGCAAGTAACATACCGATGACAAAGGGAACAACGTATGTTGTATGCGATTTGACCGATAAAGATCTTCGTAGATTATGTAGGAGCCAATATGAGCAACCAGATTCCGCTATTGGTTGTTGACCGGAAACGAGTCTCGGTCATGTCTACATAGTTCTCGAACCCGTAGGGTCCGCACGCTTAACGTTCGGTGACGATCGGTAATATGAGTTTATGTGTTTTGATGTACCGAAGGAAGTTCGGAGTCCCGGATATGTTCACGGACATGACGAGGAGTCTCGAAATGGTCGAGACATAAAGATTGATATATTCGAAGCCTATATTTGGACATCGAAATAGTTCCGGGTGAAATCGGGTTTTTACCGGAGTGCCGGGGGGGTTACCGGAACCCCCCGGGGGTTAATGGGCCTTGTTGGGCCCTAGTGGAGTGAGAGAGGGGCCGGCCAGGGCAGGCCGCGCGCCCCCTCCCCTTGAGTCCGAATAGGACAAGGAAAGGGGGGGCGGCGCCCCCCTTGCCTTCCCCCTCTCCCACTCCTTCCTTCCCCCTCCTAGTGGGACTGGGAAAGGGGAGTCCTACTCCCACTAGGAGGAGGACTCCTCCTCTTGGCATGCCCTGCAAGGGCCGGCCAGCCTCCCCCCTTGCTCCTTTATATACGGGGGAAGGGGGCACCCAAAGACACACAAGTTAATTGTTCCAAGCCGTGTGCGGTGCCCCCCTCCACCATAATCCACCTCGATCATATCGTAGTGATGCTTAGGGGAAGCCCTGCGTCGGTAGCAACATCATCACCGTCATCACGTTGTCGTGCTGGCGGAACTCTCCCGTGAAGCTCTGCTGGATCGGAGTTCGTGGGACGTCATCGAGCTGAACGTGTGCTGAACTCGGAGGTGTCGTGCATTCGATACTTGGATCGGTCGGATCGTGAAGACGTATGACTACATCAACCGCGTTCTCATAACGCTTCCTCTTACGGTCTACGAGGGTACGTGGATGACACTCTCCCCTCTCGTTGCTATGCATCACCATGATCTATCGTGTGCGTAGGAAATTTTTTGAAATTACTACGTTCCCCAACAGTATATTCCAACGATGGGATTCCTAAAAATGCCCTAGGTCTTCGTGAGCAAGCAAGTTGGATGCACACCTACTTAGTTTCTCTTGTTGAGCTTTCATATATTTATAGCTCTAGTGCATCTGTTGCATGGCAATCCCTACTCCTCGCATTGACATCAATTGATGGGCATCTCCATAGCCCGTTGATTAGCCGCGTCGATGTGAGACTTTCTCCTTTTTTGTCTTCTCCACACAACCTTCATCATCATATTCTATTCCACCCATAGTGCTATGTCCATGGCTCGCGCTCATATATTGCGTGAAAGTTGAAAACGTTTGAGAATACTAAAGTATGAAACAATTGCTTGGCTTTTCATCGGGGTTGTGCATGATGGGAGCATTTTGTGTGATGAAAATGAAGCATGGCCAAACTATATGATTTTGTAGGGATGAGCTTTCTTTGGCTATGTTATTTTGAGAAGACATAATTGCTTGGTTAGTATGCTTGAAGTATTATTATTTTTATGTCAATAGTAACTTTTGTCTTGAATATTTCGGATCTGAATATTCATGCCACAATAAAGAAAATTACATTGAAAATTATGTTAGGTAGCATTCGACATCAAAAATTCTGTTTTTATCATTTACCTACTCGAGGAAGAGCAGGAATTAAGCTTGGTGATGCTTGATACGTCTCCAATGTATCTATAATTTTTATTGTTCTATGCCATTATATTATCCATCTAGGATGTTTTATATGCATTTATATGCATTTATATGCTATTTTATATGATTTTTGGGACTAACCTATTAACCTAGAGCCCAGTGCCAGTTTCTGTTTTTTTCCTTGTTTTTGAGTATCGCAGAAAAGGAATACCAAACGGAGTCCAATTGACCTGAAATTTCACGGAGATTGTTTTTGGACCAGAAGAAGCCCACGGAGTACCGGAGATGGACCAGAAGAGTCCCGAGGCCACCACAAGGGTGGGGGCGCACCCTACCCCCTGGGCGCGCCCCCTACCTCGTGGCCACCTCGTGGACCCCCCTGACTTGTTCCCGACGCCAACACCTCTTATATATAACCAAACTTCCAGAACATAACCTAGATCGGGAGTTCCGCCGCTGCAAGCCTCTGTACCCACCAAAAACAAATCGGGACCCTGTTCCGGCACCCTGTCGGAGGGGGGATCCATCACCGATGGCCATCTCCATTATCCCGACGCTCTCCATGATGAGGAGGGAGTATTTCACCCTCGGGGATGAGGGTATGTACCAGTAGCTATGTGTTTGATCTCTCTCTCCCGTGTTCTTGATTTGGCATGATCTTGATGTATCGCGAGCTTTGCTATTATAGTTGGATCTTATGATGTTTCTCCCCCTCTATCTCTTCTAATGGATTGAGTTTTCCTTTGAAGTTATCTTATCGGATTGAGTCTTTAAGGATTTGAGAACACTTGATGTATGTCTTGCATGTGCTTATCTGTGGTGACAATGGGATATTCACGTGATCTACTTGATGTATGTTTTGGTGATCAACTTGCGGGTTCAGTGACCTTGTGAACTTATGCATAGGGGTTGGCACACGTTTTCGTCTTGACTCTTCGATAGAAACTTTGGGGCACTCTTGGAAGTTCTTTGTGTTGGTTGAATAGATGAATCTGAGATTGTGTGATGCATATCGTATAATCATACCCGCTGATACTTGTGGTGATTGGAGTATCTAGGTGACATTAGGGTTTTGGTTGATTTGTGTCTTAAGGTGTTATTCTAGTACGAACTCTAGGATATATCAAACGGAAAGAATAGCTTCGTGTTATTTTACTACTGACTCTTGAATAGATCGATCAGGAAGGATAACTTTGAGGTAGTTTCGTACCCTACAATAATCTCTTCGTTTGTTCCCTGCTATTAGTGACTTTGGAGTGACTCTTTGTTGCATGTTGAGGGATAGTTATATGATCCAATTATGTTATTATTGTTGAGAGAACTTGCACTAGTGAAAGTATGAACCTTAGGCCTTGTTTCGAAGCATTGCAATACCGTTTACGCTCACTTTTATCATTAGTTACCTTGCTGTTTTTATATTTTCAGATTACAAAAACCTATATCTACCATCCATATTGCACTTGTATCACCATCTCTTCGCCGAACTAGTGCACCTATACAATTTACCATTGTATTGGGTGTGTTGGGGACACAAGAGACTCTTTGTTATTTGGTTGCAGGGTTGTTTGAGAGAGACCATCTTCATCCTACGCCTCCCACGGATTGATAAACCTTAGGTCATCCACTTGAGGGAAATTTGCTATAGTCCTACAAACCTCTGCACTTGGAGGCCCAACAACGTCTACAAGAAGAAGGTTGTGTAGTAGACATCAGCACCCCTCTTTGCCAGCACCCGTGTCGTCTCCGCCCCGATCCCCGACGTGGCGCCTGTGATGATGGCGGTGAGCGAGCCGAGGTCTGGGTAGGCGGCCGTGACCTCCTCGGCGGTGGACTTGGAGCCGAACCCGCTAGCACCCGGAGAGCCCAGGAGGTACCTAGCTGCCTGCAGCATCTCTGGCCTCCACTAGCACAACCAGCCAGCAAACGCTCCGGCGCCGCAAGTCTATCTTCTTGATCAACGCACTACGCGGCCGCGGAGCTAGCTCGCTGCTAACTTCCCAGAGAAGAGAGCTACTTCTTCTTCCCTTCTCAATCTGCTCCTACAACTTTTCTTCTTGCCCAACATCCTGCTGCTGAATCTCTTTCTCCCCTGTTGTTCGTTGCTGCTCTTCTTCCTCATCGCCGGACCTCCGCCAAACTCGCCCTCGACAGATCCGTCTGCCGGGCCCGCCTCGCCGCGACGGTAGCAGCGCTCAAGCAGGCCGGAGCTGGTGTGCACGCACCTCCTGCTGACGCTGAAGCTGAAGCTGGTCCGGCGCGTGCACTCTTGGTTAGTTTCTTCACTGGGCTTGCTTGTTGGAGCCTGGAGCAGCTGAATATGGCACTCTCCAAGCCGCCGGACCTCAGGCAAGAAGACTGAACTCTGAATATGGCACTCTCGAAGCCGGACCCTGGAGCGGCTGTAGCACACAAGCAAGCAGACTAAGAGTAGCAGCTTGACCTCAAGCAAGAAGACTAAGAAGTAGCAGCCTGAGCTCTCTGAACTCTGAAGTGTACGGGGTTTCAGGCTGCTGCAGAACAACAACATCACGGGGCGGCTGCCATGGCCACGATCCGGGCGCGGCCACGGTGCCGTGCCTGGTGGAGTCTAGGTGTTGAGCGCGCCCATGGTCGTCGGGAGCTGGCGGTGGAAATGATGGGCAGAGGAACCTCTGGCGCGCTCAACGTGTTCGACGAAATGAGATGCCAAACCTGGTGGGTGTTAAGCTTTGTTTTTTTTACAGGAATAAGAATTTATTCTCAAATAATAGTCATGTCACTTACAAGTATGTGAGAAATAAAGTCTGGGAATGAATCTTCCCGAAAACTAGAGGATCTAGTGCTATAAGACTGACTAGCTAAATAATCAGCCACTTCATTTGCCTCCCAGAAGCAATGAGAATAGGACACTTTTGAGAATTGTAGTCTTAGCTGATTGCATTTTGATATGGTTGCAACCTCCGTGCCATTATAATCATCTTGTTGTTGAATTGCCTCAACCGCGAAGCTAGAACCGGACTCAGTGATCACAACACTACATCCAATTCGAGCAGCTAGACATAGCCCATGCTTGATAGTTGTTACCTCTGCAGACTCCGAACTACTGGCATAAGGCAATACCCAGGCTGCAGCGGCAATGAACTATCCTCTATCATCCCGGGCTACAGCCCCAGTGGCTCCATCTAGAGTATCTTGAAAGAAAGTAGCGTCCACGTTTATTTTAACTATGTTGCGACAGGGTTTGATCCACTTCCGATTGTTCAGTCGACTTGAGGGTTTAGGTTTTAAAGCTCGAGTAAATTTCAGAGCCAGCGCCCTTATTGATAGAGTTGTTCTCTCCGGCGTTTGGTTCGTCTCACCATTGACATATTGTCGATGTTGCTAGCATACATACCAAGCTACTACGGTAATTAACTCCGTTACCGGTACTTCTCCTGACCCCGGTACCGAATTCAGCAAGATCTCCATCGTGATAGAGCCTGACCTATCTTGTGCTACTGCTTGTGCAATCACATCCTTCAGTCCTAGCTCAGCCCATACTTCTTTTGCTCTACGGCAGGTGAATAGGCAATGCTGCACATCCTCCATTCCAATCAAACAGACCGGGCATTAGGGGCTACATGGGATATGACGTCCAACAAGGACTCCATAGCATTGCAGGACACCTCGCAACACTTTCCATAGAAAATGTGTTATCTTCCCCGGTAGCTGTAGGCCCCAATTTCGTTTACAGACTGGGTTTAGATTAGCATCACCTTGACCATCTGGTCTCAATCTAATACCATGTTGATGGTCAAGTTCTCGATGGTAAGCTAAGCGCACTGAGAAAGTGCCTGATTTGGCATAATGCCATGCAACGAAATCCTTGAAGCCTTGGACATTAAGTGGGATTTGGAGGATCCTCTGCACATCCACCGGTGAAAGGATATCTCTCAATAGAACTTCATCCCATTGTCCAGTGTGAGGGTCAATCAAGTCTGACACATTTGTCAACATGGTTGCACCCCTAGATGTGATGACTTTTCGTGAAGCACTACTAGGGATCCAAGGGTCTTGCCAAATATTGATTTGTGTACCAGTTCCAATTCGCTAGATGAAATCCCTTTGAAAGGTTTGGATTCCTGCCACTTTGCTTTGCCAAGTAAATGAACACCCCTTCTTTGGGCAAGCCTTTAGAATATTGCCATCGGGGTAATACTTCGCTCGCAATACTTGTGCACACAAAGAGTCTGGGTTTTGGATTAGACGCCAACACTGTTTTGCTAACATAGCAAGATTAAAACTGTGAAGGTCTCTGAATCTCAATCCCCCTTTGCTCTTCAAAACACACAATTTCCACCAAGCGAACCAATGCATCTTCTTCTTTTCCTAACTGTCACCTAAAGGAAATATGCCCTAGAGGCAATAATAAAGTTGTTATTTATATTTCCTTATATCATGATAAATGTTTATTATTCATACTAGAATTGTATTAACCGGAAACTTAGTACATGTGTGAATACATAGACAAGCAGTGTCACTAGTATGCCTCTACTTGACTAGCTCATTAAATCAAATATGGTTAAGTTTCCTAGCCATAGACATGAGTTGTCATTTGATTAACGAGATCACATCATTAGAGAATGATGTGATTGACTTGACCCATTCCGTTAGCTTAGCACCTAATCGTTTAGTATATTGCTATTGCTTTCTTCATGACTTATACTGTTCCTATGACTATGAGATTATGCAACTCCCGAATACCGGAGGAACACTTTATGTGCTACCAAACATCACAACGTAACTGGGTGATTATAAAGGTTCTCTATAGGTGTCTCCGATGGTACTTGTTGAGTAGGCATAGATCGAGATTAGGATTTGTCACTCCGATTGTCGGAGAGGTATCTCTGGGCCCTCTCGGTAATGCACATCACTATAAGCCTTGCAAGCAATGTGACTAATGAGTTAGTTGCGGGATGATGCATTATGGAACGAGTAAAGAGACTTACCGGTAACGAGATTGAACTAGGTATTGAGATACCGACGATCGAATCTCGCGCAAGTAACATACCGATGACAAAGGGAACAACGTATGTTGTTATGTGGTTTGACCGATAAAGATCTTCATAGAATATGTGGGAGCCAATATGAACATCCAGGTTCCACTATTGGTTATTGACCGGAGACGTGTCTCGGTCATGTCTACATAGTTCTTGAACCCGTAGGGTCCGCACGCTTAACGTTCGGTGACGATCGGTATTTTTATGTGTTTTGATGTACCGAAGATAGTTCGGAGTCCCGGATGTGATCGCGGACATGACGAGGAGTCTCGAAATGGTCGAGACATAAAGATTGATACATTGGATGACTACATTCGGACACCGGATGAGTTCCGGGGGTCACCGGATAATTATCGGAGTGTCGGGGGGTTATCGGAACCCCCGAGGGAACTAACGGGCCAACATGGGCCTTGTGAGAGAGAGAGAGAGGAGGGGCCATAGGGCTGCCCCCCCCCCCTTGGGAGTCCGAATTGGAGAAGGAGGGGGCGGTGCCCCCTCTTTCCCTCTTACGGTGTCAAAACCGGCGGATCTCGGGTAGGGGGTCCCGAACTGTGCGTCTAGGCGGATGTAACTGGAGGCAAGGGACACGATGTTTTTACCCAGGTTCGGGCCCTCTCGATGGAGGTAAAACCCTACTCCTGCTTGATTAATATTGACGATATGGGTAGTACAAGAGTAGATCTACCACGAGATCAGAGAGGCTAAACCCTAGAAGCTAGCCTATGGTATGATTGTTGTTCGTCCCCACGGACTAAAACCCTCCGGTTTATATAGACACCGGAGAGGGCTAGGGTTACACAGTCGGTCACAATGGGAGGAGATCTACATATCCGTCAGACGCCAAGCTTGCCTTCCACGCCAAGGAAAGTCCCATCCGGACATGGGATGAAGTCTTCAATCTTGTATCTTCATAGTCCAGGAGTCCGGCCAAAGGTTATAGTTCGGCTATCCGGACACCCCCTAATCCGGGACTCCCTCAGTAGCCCCCGAACCAGGCTTCAATGATGATGAGTCTGGCACGCAGATTGTCTTCAGCATTGCAAGGCGGGTTCTTCTCCAAATTCCGTGTACCTGTTGAATAGTGTTCGGCTTCTCATGAGTATTGCGCTCCTTGGCTCCCACGCCCAATAATGGCCATCTTCCACGTGTCAAACGAATGCGAAAAGCCAGGGTGTTTTTTCATTTACCCCCCTAGTTGCGCAAATGAGTTGCCTATAAAGGAGACGAGGATTTAGATCTGAATCACACCATCTTCCCTTCGCGAGCATTCATCGGAGCGCATCCGACAGAGTTCCATTCCATCATGGTCAGTCGACGCAGCTCCTCCTCTCGCCCTCCCAGCCCTCAGCCTGGAGATTGGGAGAGATGCTCCGTCCCGCACAGCGAGCTAGTGACGCTCCAAGCCAAGGGGTTTCTCCCCCCAGCCTACATGGTCCCGGTTCGAGCCGGGCTTGCCACCTATAATGGTGGAAAGCAAGCGGAGAGCGTCCCCAATCCCTCCGAAGGAGAGCGGGTATGCCTTGTCCCTTATTTGATAAGAGGGCTCGGATTTCCAATTCATCCGTTTCTCTGGGGGCTCCTAGAGTTCTACGGCCTCCAGTTGCATAACCTTACGCCTGCCTCCATATTGCATATTGTGGGCTTCGTAGCCCTGTGCTAGCTATTTTTGGGGTATCGAGGCTCATTTCGCGTTGTGGAAGAAGCTATTCTGTCTTGTGCCCCGTTCTCAGGAGGGGTCGATATATCAAGTGGGCGGAGCCGAACTATGGTGCATCGTCGGGACCGGATATCTATCCGGAACCCCAAGGAAGGCGTCCGAAGACTGGCCTTCAGAATGGTTTTATATAGAAGATGTCCCCCTGCCGGACCCTGTTCGGATTGGCCTCCCTGAGTTCAATAATGCTCATTTGAAGAAGCGCCTAAGCTGGCGTCCATGGAGCCCTCAGAAGGAGAATGACAAGGACGTCCTTTACCTGATGAGCCGGATAAGGTTGTTATCTCATTCCGGACTGACCATGATCGGGGTCATGGCCACATGCATTATGCGGGGGGTGCAGCCGCGATTATAGAGGCCACCCCCTGTGGGATTTCAACGGGGAGGATGATGCCACCCGCTGCGGCCGTAAGGGGCCGAGATCGGTTGCCGCTCTAACGAAGATCTTGTCCGCATTGTACAGGGGAGAAGAGGAGGAATTTCTCCGCGTCAATCCACAGGGCAGATTTTCTATGCACAATCCTCCAAGGTAGGTAAGCGGACACTTCTTTTTGCCCATCCGTTCCATATTCCCATAGTCAAGTACCTTATCTTGTGATTTCGATGCAGGAATTGCGCCGGGTCATAAAGGATATAAACAGCCCTCCTCCACAACCCGAGGATCCGGAACGGTCCCTCGATCCGGCCTCCCAAGAGGATCCGGACATATCCGTGGAGCTGGTCGATGGGGTATTTCACCAATTGAGCATCGATAATGCCTTGGTGGCTATTACAGCTGATTATCCTGGACTGCTCCCCGCCTCACAAGTAATCGAGACCGAAGTCCTAATACTTCGAAGATGATCCATCCGTGCTTATTTTTTATCACCGTATACCAATGGTGTTTCGCAGGGGAGGATCTCGAGGCGGAATGCCGAGCCTGCGGCGACTAGCCAACAAGGGACCGCGGGGGCGGGTAGGCTAAAGAGACACGCAGTCCGGGTCGAGGCACCGGCGCAGCAGTAAGGTGTGATGCCTTATTCCGAGGTATTATTCTTAAGATGCATACTAACGCCCATGCTCTCTTCTTTTTAGGAAAAAGAGGGCTCGCCGGACTATATCCGGAGAAATTGCCAATCGAGCCTCCACCAGCCAGGCTCCAAAGCCAGGTTCAGAAGCAGAGGCGAACACGAGGCGTGCGCCGGACGCTCCTCCGACAGAGGATGCCGACAGACTGTCCGCCACCAATTCCGAGGTGGAGAGTGCCATGAATCACAGGTGTCGCCGGACAGTTCTTCGTGATGCTTGTTTGTCCCAAGAGGCATTGGATGCCTTCAATTCGGGAGATGCGTACCTCCGTGCCGCTCAAAATGGTCTAGCCAGAGCCACGGAGCAGTATGTGAAAGACATACAGGTGATAAAATTTGATGGTTATATGTGTCCCCGAGACTTGAAAAGTTAGAATAACTGATTTAAGGATCATTTGTTATCTGAGGATCTTACAAAAAGAATACCCAACTGTCCCAGAGCTGGAAGAGTGCAAAGCCCAACTTGAGGCTGCACTAGCCGCGAGGAGACTAAGGAGACCCCTTACGGTAATATACGCTTGAAGATAAGTATGTTGTGAAGTGCGGCGTGTGTGCAAATCTGACAATATCATTGCAGATGGCGCCAGAGTAGATCCAGACAAGCAACAACTCTTGCACCGGTTAAAGGCCGGCGAGAGCGTGCTTACGAGGGTGAGGCAGGAGAAGAATAATCTCCAAGATGCCAACACCCAGCTAGGCGAGGACCTAAAGGATGTTCGTGCCCAGCTATCGGACTCCGTGAAGGAGAATCGGCGGCTTCGACGCGGCATTTTTAGTAAGTGCTTGAACGAACTTTGAAAAAGAGTTCGGCGAGGAAGTCGACTAACAGAGTTATGTCTGTAGGTATGCTCACAGTGTCGCCCTGCAGAGGAAATGCCGGTTCTACGGGTGACCTTCTTCCCGAGCTCTTACAACTGCACGAACGAGTTCGGCAGGTGATGAAAGGCGTCGCCCAGGCCTTGTGGCCATCTGTCTCCATGCCCGAAGGCCTTGGAGAGCTTGTAGAGATGCTTAAGGGAGCGCGGCGGCGCTTTCAATTATGGAATATATCGTCCTGCCATCAAGGTGCCAGGTAGGCCTGGGCCATGGTGAAGATGCGGTACACGAAGGCTGACCCAAACCACATGGCCGAGGTCGGACCTGTGGGGGCTGATGGGAAGGAGATCCCTGTGAGCTTAGTGTACGGTGAAGTAGAGTTGGTCATTAATATTCCCAACAGGATCTGTAAACTAGACAGCTGTTGGATGGTATTGAAGAGGAATATGCTCAGTCAAATTGACTATGTAATTTAAGATGACATGTAAAATGCTGTCTAGCCGGATTGTAGATCGTTTGTCATGGCGGACCTTTTCACTTCAGCCTCGGGACCCGATAGTCTGGAGTGTGTCTGAATACCCTCTCGGTTATGTAGGAACCAGGGCATGCATGGAGACCAGGCGTAGGGGTCATTAGTGCTTGAACAGACAAGTGCCCAACTAGTTATGTTATATTACATGGTTTGTAAGAAACATCTTCCAGGGAGAATAGTTCCGTTAGGGGTTCCTTTCCCTGGGAGGCATGCCCTAAAGTGCATGTCCGGACTGTGAAAAAGCAGAAAAGCATCTGGGGGCAGATAAATAAACAAGTGAGAAATCATCTTTAGTTCACCGACCGAATATTCCCTTAAGAACACTAGCTTTCGGCTTCACCCAGTCTGAGGTACACATCCGGCTGACCAGCAAGTAACAATCGCAGAGGTGCTCCCTTTACCACCTAGCCGAACAATCAGGAACGTAGGGGTAAGCACATGAGCCAGGCAACCCAGCTTGGCCAAAACTTAAGTCATATCGATGCATATAATGGTGAATAAAAGGTACATGTGGAAGTGTCACACATGTGTTGGGCATGAAGCCCATATAAATAAGCTTCTGTTAAGGAAGCCCCCAGGTATAATGAGCGCGGATAGCGCGTCAGTTGTGTGCGAACAAGGCGCGAACAGGCCCTTAAGGCTGTAAGGGAAAGGGAGGGAGAAGGAGAGAAATAAAAGATAGCTAATGCGTAAAAAAATAGACAGAGGAAGGATACGAACACAGAGTCCGGCGCTAGGCGTAGAATCTTCGGAGATGGGCTGCGTTCCATGGGTTCGGCTCGAGTCGGTTATCCGATGCATCTCGCAGACGATACACTCCACCAGTCAGGACTTGGTCAATAATAAAGGGACCTTCCCATTTGGGCTTGAGTTTGTCCTTTTTCTTGTCCGGCAGCGAGAACTAACTCGCCAACATTGTAAGTTTTGGCCCGTACTTCTCTGCTTTGATATCTTCGAGCCTGCTGTTGATAGAATGCGGAACGGGCTTTTGCCACGTCACGCTTCTCCTCCAAGGCGTCCAAACTGTCCTGCCGATCAAGAATCGGCTTCTCTTTCTTCGTACATGCGCACGTGAGGCGAGTCATGAATTATGTCGCAGGCGTAACCGCCTACATGCCGTATACCATAAAGAATGGTGTGAATCGGTGGTGCGATTCGGCATGGTCCGCAGCCCCTAGAGTACGGAGTCGAAGCTCCTCTACCCAAAGGCGTGTTAGATTCCTTGAGGACCGCACTAATCTGGGTTTGATGCCGCTCATGATTAGACCATTTGCTCGCTCGACTTGACCGTTAGTTTGTGGGTGATAGACTGAAGCATAGTCGAGCTTGATGCCCATGTTTTTGCACCAGAGTTTGACCTCGTCGGCCGTAAAGTTCGTGACGTTATCAGTGATGCTGCTGTGGGGGACGCTGTAACGGTGTACGGCCCCTGATATGAAGTCTATCACCGGTCCGGATTCGGTCGTCTTAGCCGGCTTGGCCTCTATCCATTTGGTGAATTTATCCACCATGACCAGTAGATATTTTTGCTTGTGGGTTCCTCCTTTAAGGGGTCTAACCATGTCAAGCCCCCAGACTGCAAAGGGCCAGGTGATGGGTATGGTTTGGAGGGCGGTAGGTGGCATATGGCTTTGGTTAGCAAAGAGCTGGCAACCGACGCATCGTTGGACTAAGTCCTGAGCATCTGCCCAGGCCGTCGGCCAATAAAATCCTGTACGGAAGGCCTTGCTTACAGGGGCCCGGGCTGCGGCGTGGTGGCCGCCGAGTCCGCATGAATTTCAGCCGAAGATTCCGCCCTTCCTCTTCGGAGATACACCTTTGAAGGACTCGGTGGTGCTTTTCTTATAAAGCTCTCCTCATGGACTTTATAGGCTTTAGATCGCCGCACTATGCAGCGTGCCTCATTTTGGTCCTCGGGAAGTTCCTGCCTGGTTAGGTAGGCTAGGAATGGTTCTGTCCACGGGGCAATGACTGCCATTATTACGTGGGCTAAAGGTGTTACTTCGTTGGCAGAGCCTCCCGTCGTGTCAGAATGTTCGGTGTCGGGTAGTGCAGTTGGGTCCGGGCTGTTATTTCCGGACTCCCCTTCCCATAATACGGATGGCTTGAACAACCTCTCCAAGAAGATATTGGGGGGGGGGGGGACGGCATCGCACTTTGCGCCAATGCGTGCCAAGACGTCCGCTGCCTGATTGTTTTCCCGAGCTATATGGTGAAATTCGAGCCCTTCGAACCGAGCTGCCATTTTTAGGACGGTGTTGCGATAAGCTTCCATTTTCGGATCCTTGGCATCAAAGTCTCCATTTATTTGGGATATCGCGAGGTTCGAATCCCTGCGCACCTCTAGGCGTCGAATGCCCATGGAGACTGCCATCCGGAGACCATGTAGAAGGGCCTCGTATTCGGCTGCGTTGTTGGAGTCCGTATACATTATCTGGAGTACGTATTGAACTGTATCTCCTGTTGGGGACGCCAGACGACGCCACCCCAGACCAGCCAACATTTTGGACCGTCAAGTGCATGATCCGGTTGGAATATGTGTCGTACTCTTTAGGGAGTTCGCCTTGATCCATTCGGCGACGAAGTCGGCCAAAACTTGCGACTTAATAGCTCGCCGTGGCTTATAGGTTATGTCGAACGGGAGGAGCTCAATGGCCCATTTGGCAATCCGGCCTGTCGCGTCGCGGTTGTTTATAATATCGTTAAGAGGTACTTCAGAGGCTACTGTTATCGAACACTCTTGAAAGTAGTGTCGCAGCTTCCGAGATGCCATAAATACCGCGTACGCTATCTTTTGATAATGCGGGTACTGCGACTTGCATGGAGTGAGGACAGTGGACACGTAGTAAACTGGCTTTTGAAGGGGGAATTTGTGTCGGTCCGTTTCTCGTTCGACGACGAGTACTGCGCTTACAACTTCATGAGTTGCCGCGATGTATAATAGCATTGGTTCGCCCATGTTAGGCGCGGCCAGGACCGGGTTTGTTGCCAATATGGCTTTTATTTCTTCGAGTCCGGCCATGGCGGCATCCGTCCACTCGAAGTGTTCGGTGCGTCGGAGGAGGCGATAAAGGGGTAATGCCTTTTCTCCAAGCGGGAGATAAAGCGGCTTAGAGCCGCCACGCATCCAGTCAATTTTTGTATTTGTTTGAGGTCCTTTGGGATATCCAATTGTGACAGAGCTCGGACCTTGGCTGGGTTTGCTTCAATTCCTCTACCGGATACAATGAAGCCCAAGAGCTTTCTAGCCGGTACGCCGAAAACGCATTTTCCGGGTTAAGCTTGATGTCGTATGTTCGGAGGTTATCGAATGTGAGCCTCAAGTCGTCTACTAGAGTTTCGACATGCTTGGTTTTGACGACCATGTCATCTACGTATGCCTCCACTGTTTTGCCGATCTGGCTTGCCAGACATGTCTGAATCATGCGCTGATATGTTGCGCCGGCGTTTTTGAGCCCGAAGGGCATTGTGTTGAAGCAGAATGGGCCGTATGGGGTGATGATGCCGTTGCGGCTTGGTCTGGCTATGCCATCTTAATTTGATGGTAGCCGGAGTATGCGTCGAGGAAACACAATGAATCGTGTCCTGCGGTAGTGTTGATAATTTGATCGATGCGGGGGAGGGGGAAGGGATCCTTTGGGCAAGCCTTGTTGAGGTCCTTGAAATCTACGCATAGGCGCCAGGATTTGTCCTTCTTTGGTACCATTACCAGGTTTGCTAGCGGTCCGGATGTTTTATATCTATGATGAATCCGGCCTCGATGGTTTAGCTAGCTCCTCTCCCATGGCTTGTCTCTTAGGTTCGAGAAACGCCAAGAGCCTGTTTGACTGGCTTGAATCCTTTTAGGATGTTTAGGCTGTGCTCGGCCACCGGCGTGGGATTCTGGCATGTCTGAAGGGTGCCGAGCAAAAATGTCCCAATTTTCGCGTAGAGGAATTCTCGTGGTCTGGCGTCTACATTAGGGTTTAATTGCGCCCGATGGAGGCCGTTTTGTAGGGTCCTTTGGATGGAGTTGGAATTTGACTATTTCGTCCACCGGTTTAAAGGAAGTGGACTTGGATCTTTTATCGAGTATCACATCGTCCCTGTTCACCGTGGAGCACAGCGCAGTCAGTTCCTCGGCCGCTAGGGCTTCGGATAGTGCCTCGAGGGCCGGTCTGTTGTCTTATTTTTCGCACGCAGTGCTATGTCCGGTCACTAGCAAGAGTGATGATTCCGTTGGGCCCGGGCATTTTGAGCTTCATGTACCCGTAATGGGGTATAGCTTGAAAAATTATGAATGCCTCTCGCCCTAATAGAGCGTGGTATCCGCTGTTGAACGGGGCCACTTGGAATGTGACCTCCTCGGACTTGTAATTATCCGGCGTGCCGAATACCACATCCAGTGTGATTTTTCTGACAAAGACGCTTCCCGGGGGGATTATTCCTCTAAAGGTTGTACTTGCTTCGCTCAATGCGGCTCCGATCTATTTCCATTTTTCGAAGGGTTTCCTCATAAATGAGGTTCAATCCGCTGCCACCGTCCATGAGTACCTTGGTAAGGCGAAAGCCGTCCACTATTGGACTGAGGACCAATGCGGCTGGTGCTCGGGCTGTTCGGAATTTAGGTTCATCACTGGCATTAAAGGTAATAGCTGTGTCACTCCATGGGTTTATTGTTGCTACTTGGTAGACTTCGGCAAGGTTGTGGAGTGTTCGTTTCCGCATATTATTTGATGCGGAAGTCTCAAAGACTGTTAATACCGTACTGGTATCCCTGGGCTGGTGCTCTGTGGATTATGGAGTTAGAAGCTCTTCGCCACTTCTGGCCACCTGCCGGAGTATCCAGCATGCTCTAAGGCTATGAGTTAGCGTGGCGCCCTCTATACTATGAATTTTACAGGGTCCGTTGAGCCATCCCTCCAGTACGGTTCCATGCCCTATAGAGGGTTTTTGCTTTTTTGGTGTTTAACCCAGGTGCCTGGTGATAATGCACCCTTTTATTACGGACTGGGTTGTATTCAGGGCCGGATTATCCCAAAATTTTATTTCGGTTTTCCAGGCGCTTTCCATCGCACAGTACTTCCGTACTATGGTCGCCAAGTCAGCGAAGCGTGTAATTTCACGGCGACTTATGGCGTTGAGGATTACGTTGTCCGTGCAATTATTGCAGAAGAATAAAATTGCGTCCTCCTCGCGGCAGTCCTTTATCCTGTTCATGACCGGAGGAATCGCCCGATAATGGTGTCTTGTTCTGCGGGCTCTTGCGAATTTGGGATAGATCGTTTATGTTTGGGTGGGCGGGTGGAATTGAATCCGGAACTTCGCCCAATTTAAGACTCGAGGGCCAAGGAGTTTCCAAACTCGGAAGCTTGGGTTCTTGGATGTTGTCCAATGAATCTAGCCCATTTGCCGACTTTAGGTTCAGGGCTTGAGTGACGTCCTCCCCTCCGCGGGTATCCGGCTTGGGGGGATCGGGAATCCGGACATAACTAGTCCTTAAGATAGATGAAGGTTTGCCGCATTGTTCCTCCACCACTGCAACGTGATGGGTGACCTGGGGAGAGTTAATCTCCCACTGATCGGGTTTAGGCCCAATCTGATCATAGTCTGTAGCGACTCCCAGGGCGGCGATGCGATCCAAGAGCTCGTTTAAGGAAGAGAGCTCCATCAGATCTAACTGCTCGGCAAGTTCCGAGTTGACGTGAAGATTGCTTTCGATGACCCGAGAAGTCATCGTCGAAAGCGACGAACAGGCGGTCATAAGAAAACTGCCTAGCGGAGAGTTTGGCCGATAGCCAAAGCTCCTTTAGCATGATGCCGTCTTTAAAGACGGGATGAGGCATCCTTCCTGATGGCGACGGCACAGCGGGACTCTCAATGAAAGCACCAATGTTGGTGTCAAAACCGGCGGATCTCGGGTAGGGGGTCCCGAACTGTGCGTCTAGGCGGATGGTAACAGGAGGCAAGGGACACGATGTTTTTACCTGTGTTGGGCCCTCTCGATGGAGGTAAAACCCTACTCCTGCTTGATTAATATTGACGATATGGGTAGTACAAGAGTAGATCTACCACGAGATCAGAGAGGCTAAACCCTAGAAGCTAGCCTATGGTATGATTGTTGTTCGTCCTACGGACTAAGACCCTCCGGTTTATATAGACACCAGAGAGGTCTAGGGTTACACAGAGTCGGTTACAATGGGAGGAGATCTACATATCGGTATCGCCAAGCTTGCCTTCCACGCCAAGGAAAGTCCCATCCGGACACGGGACGAAGTCTTCAATCTTGTATCTTCATAGTCCAGGAGTCTGGCCAAAGGTTATAGTTCGGCTATCCGGACACCCCCTAATCCGGGACTCCCTCACCCTCCCTCTCTCCCTCTCCTTCCTTCCCCCTTCCTCCTCCTAGTTGGACTAGGAAAGGGAGAGTCCTACTCCTACGAGGAGGAGGAGTCCTCCCCTCCTTGGCGCGCCCCAAGGGCCGGACGGCCACCCCCCTTGCTCCTTTATATACGGGGGCAGGGGGGCACCCTAGAACACACAAGTTGATCATTGATCTCTTAGCCATGTGCAGTGCCCCCCTCCACCATAATCCACCTCGGTCATATTGTTGCAGTGCTTAGGCGAAGCCCTGCGCCGGTAGCTTCATCATCACCGTCATCACGCCGTCATGCTGACGAAGCTCTCCCTCGACACTCTGCTAGATTGTGAGTTCGTGGGACGTCACCGAGCCGAACGTGTGCAGATCACGGAGGTTTCGTACTTTAGGTGCTAGGATCGGTCGGTCGTGAAGACGTACGACTAAATCAACCGCGTTGTCATAACGCTTCCGTTATGGTCTACGAGGGTACATGGACTACACTCTCCCCTCTCATTGCTATGAATCACCATGATCTTGCGTGTGTGTAGGATTTTTTTTTTAAAATTACTACGTTCCCCAAAAGTGGCATCCGAGCCAGGTTTATGCATAGATGTTATATGCACGAGTAGAACACAAGTGAGTTGTGGGCGATAATAGTCATACTGCTTATCAGCATGTCATACTTTGATTCGGCGGTATTGTTGGATGAAGCGTCTCGGACCGACATTACGCATACGCTTACGCGAGACTGGTTCTACCGGCGTTATACCGCTGCAATTGGTGGCGGGTGTCAGTTTCTCCAACTTTAGCTGAATCGAGTGTGGCTACGCCCGGTCCTTGTTGAAGGTTAAAACAGCACATACTTGACGAAATATCGTTGTGGTTTTGATGCTTAGGTAAGAACGGTTCTTGCTCAGCCCGTAGCAGCCACGTTAAACTTGCAACAACAAAGTAGAGGACGTCTAACTTGTTTTTGCAGGGCATGTTATGATGTGATATGGTCAAGACATGATGCTAAATTTTATTGTATGAGATGATCATGTTTTGTAACAAAGTTATCGGCAACTGGCAGGAGCCATATGGTTGTCGCTTTATTGTATGAAATGCAATCGCCATGTAATGGCATTACTTTATCACTAAGCGGTAGCGATAGTCGTAGAAATAATAGTTGGCGAGACGACAACGATGCTGATGGAGATCAAGGTGTCGCGCCGGTGATGATGGTGATCATGATGGTGCTTTGGAGATGGAGATCAAAGGCACAAGATGATGATGGCCATATCATATCGCTTATATTGGTTGCATGTGATGTTTATCCTTTATGCATCTTATTTTGCTTAGTTCGACGATAGCATTATAAGATGATCTCTCACTAATTTTCAAGGTACAAGTGTTCTCCTTGAGTATGCACCATTGCGAAAGTTCGTCGTGCCAAGATACCACGTGATGATCGGGTGTGATAAGCTCTACGTTCACATACAACGGGTGCAAGCCAGTTTTGCACATGCAGAATACTCGGGTTAAACTTGACGAGCCTAGCATATGCAGATATGGCCTCGGAACACAGAGACTGAAAGGTCGAGCGTGAATCATGTAGTAGATATGATCAACATAATGATGTTCACCATTGATAACTACTCACTCACGTGATGACCGAACATGGTTTAGTTGATATGGATCGCGTGATCACTTAGATGATTAGAGGGATATCTATCTAAGTGGGAGTTCTTTAGTAATAGGATTAATTGAACTTTATTTACAATGAACATAGTACCTGATAGTATTTTGCATGTCTATGTTGTTGTAGATAGATGGCCCGTGCTGTTGTTCCGTTGAATTTTAATGTGTTCCTAGAGAAAGCTAAGTTGAAAGATGATGGTAGCAACTACACGGACTGGGTCCGTAACTTGAGGATTGTCCTCATTGCTTCACAGAAGAATTACGTCCTGGAAGCACCGCTAGGTGCCAACCCCAGCAGAACAACGCCAGATGTTATGAACGTCTGGCAGAGCAAAGCTGATGACTACTCGATAGTTCAGTGTGCCATGCTTTACGGCTTAGAACCGAGACTTCAACGATGTTTTGAACGTCATGGAGCATTTGAGATGTTCCAGGAGTTGAAGTTAATATTTCAAGCAAATGCCCGGATTTAGAGATATGAAGTCTCCAATAAGTTCTACAGCTGCAAGATGGAGGAGAATAGTTCTGTCAGTGAGCATATACTCAAAATATGCAGGTATAACAATCACTTGATTCAACTATGAGTTAATCTTCACGATGGTAGTGTCATTGGCGAGAATTCTTCAATCACTGCCACCAAGCTACAAGAGCTTCGTGATGAACTATAACATGCAAGGGATGGATAAGACAATTCCCGAGCTCTTCACGATGCTAAAGGTTGCGGAGGTAGAAATCAAGAAGGAGCATCAAGTGTTGATGGTCAACAAGACCACCAGTTTCAAGAAAAAGGGTAAAGGGAAGAAGGGGAACTTCAAGAAGAACAGCAAGCAAGTTGCTGCTCAAGTGAAGAAGCCCAAGTCTGGGCCTAAGCCTGAGACCGAATGCTTCTACTGCAAAGGGACTGGTCACTGGAAGCGGAACTGCCCCAAGTATTTGGCGGATAAGAAGGATGGCAAGGTGAACAAAGGTATATGTGATATAAATGTTATTGATGTGTACCTTACTAATGCTCGCATGATAGCACTGGGTATTTGATAATCTGGTTACATTGCTAATATTTTCAACTCGGAATAGGGACTACGGATTAAGCGAAGATTGGCTAAGGGGCGAGGTGGCGATGCGGCGTGGGAAATGGTTCCAAAGTCGATTTGATCGCGGTCGGCACACTACCTCTACATCTACCTTCGGGATTAGTTTTAGACCTGAATAATTGTTATTTGGTGCCAGCGTTAAGCATGAACGTTATATCTGGATCTTGTTTAATGCGAGATGGTTATTTATTTAAATCAGAGAATAATGGTTGTTCTATTTGTATGAGTAATATCTTTCATGGTCATGCACCCTAGAAGAGTGGTCTATTTTTGTTGAATCTCAATAGTAGTGACACACATATTCATAATATTGAAGCCAAAAGATGCAGAGTTGATAATGATAGTGCAACTTATTCGTGGCACTGCCGTTTGGGTAATATTGGTGTAAAGCGCATGAAGAAACTCCATTTTGATGGACTTTTGGAATCACTTGATTATAAATCACTTGGTACTTGCGAACCATGCCTCATGGGCAAGATGACTAAAACTCTGTTCTCCGGAACAATGGAGCGAGCAACAGATTTATTAGAAATCATACATACTGATGTATGTGGTTCGATGAATGTTGAGGCTCGCGGCGGGTATTGTTATTTTCTCACCTTCACAGATGATTTGAGCAGACATGGGTATATCTAGTTGATGAAACATAAGTCTGAAACATTTGAAAAGTTCAAAGAATTTCAGAGTGCAAAATCATCGTAAGAAGAAAGTAAAGTTTCTACGATCTGATCGTGGAGAAGAATATTTGTGTTACGAGTTTGGTCTTCATTTGAAACAATGCGGAATAGTTTCGCAACTCACGCCACCCGGAACACCACAGCGTATTGGTGTGTCCGAATGTCGTAATCGTACTTTACTATATATGGTGCGATCTATGATGTCTCTTACTAGTTTACCGTTATCGTTTTGGGGTTATGCTTTAGAGACGGCTGCATCACGTTAAATAGGGCACCATCTAAATCCGTTGAAACGATACCTTATGGACTGTGGGTTAGCAAGAAACAAAAGCTGTCGTTTCTTAAAGTTTGGGGTTGTGATGCTTATGTGAAAAAGCTTCAACCCGATAAGCTCGAACCCAATTCGGAGAACTGTGTCTTCATAGGTTACCCAAAGGAGGCTGTTGGGTACACCTATCACAGATCCAAAGGCAAGACATTCGTTGCCAAGAATGGATCCTTTCTAGAGAAGGAGTTTCTCTCAAAAGAAGTGAGTGGGAGGAAAGTAGAACTTGATGAGGTAATTGTACCTGCTCCCTTATTGGAAAGTAGTTCATCACAGAAGTCTGTTCTTGTGACTCCTACACCAATTAGTGAGGAAGCTAATGATGATGATCATGTAACTTTAGATCAAGTTACTACCGAACCTCGTAGGTCGACCAGAGTAAGATCCGCACTAGAGTGGTATGGTAATCCTATTATGGAGATCATGTTACTTGACCATGATGAACCTATGAATTATGAGGAAGCGATGATGAGCCCAGATTCCGCGAAATGGCTTGAGGCCATGAAATCTGAGATGGGATCCATGTATGAGAACAAAGTATGGACTTTGGTTGACTTGCCCGATGATCGGCAAGCCATCGAGAATAAATGGATCTTCAAGAAGAAGACTGACACTTACGGTAATGTTATTGTCTATAAAGCTCGACTTGTTGCGAAAGGTTTTCGACAAGTTCAAGGAGTTGACTACGATGAGACCTTCTCACCCGTAGCGATGCTTAAGTCCGTCCGAATCATGTTAGCAATTGCTGCATTTTATGATTATGAAATTTGGCAAATGGATGTAAATACTGCATTCCTGAATGAATTTCTGAAGAAGAGTTGTATATGATACAACCTGAAGGTTTTATCGATCCAAAGGATGCTAACAAAGTGTGCAAGCTCCAACGATCCATTTATGGACTGGTGCAAGCATCTCAGAGTTGGAATAAACATTTTGATAGTGTGATCAAAGCATATGGTTTTATACAGACTTTTGAAGAAGCCTGTATTTACAAGAAATTGAGTGGGAGCTCTATAGCATTTCTAATATTATATGTGGATGACATATTGTTGATTGGAAATGATATAGAATTTATGGGTAGCATAAAAGGATACTTGAACAAGAGTTTTTCAATGAAAGACCTCGGTGAAGCTGCTTATATATTGGACATCAAGATCAATCGAGATAGATCAAGACGCTTAATTGGACGTTCACAAAGAACATACCTTGGTAAAGTTTTGAAAAAGTTCAAAATGGATCAAGCAAAGAAAGGGTTCTTGCCTGTGTTACAAGGTGTGAAGTTGAGTCAGACTAAATGCCTGACCACTTCAGAAGATAGAGAGAAAATGAAAGGTGTTCCCTATGCTTCAGCCATAGGCTCTATCATGTATGAAATGATGTGTACCAGACCTGATGTGTGCCTTTCTATCAGTTTAGCAGGGAGGTACCAAAGTAATCCAGGAGTGGATCACTGGACAGCGGTCAAGAACATCCTAAAATACCTGAAAAGGACTAAGGATATGTTTCTCGTTTATGGAGGTGACAAAGAGCTTGTCGTAAATGGTTACGTCGATGCAAGCTTTGACACTGATCCGGATGACTCTAAGTCACAAACCGAATACTTGTTTATATTGAACAGTGGAGCTGTCAGTTGGTGCAGCTCTAAGCAAAGCGTCGTGGCGGGATCTATGTGTGAAGCGGAGTACATAGCTGCTTCAGAAGTAGCAAATGAAGGAGTCTGGATGAAGGAGTGATGTCTACTACGCAACCTTCTCCTTGTAGACATTGTTGGGCCTCCAAGTGCAGAGGTTTGTAGGACACTAGCAAATTTCCCTCAAGTGGATGACCTAAGGTTTATCAATCCGTGGGAGGCGTAGGATGAAGATGGTCTCTCTCAAACAACCTCGCAACCAAATAACAAAGAGTCTCTTGTGTCCCCAACACACCCAATACAATGTTAAATTGTATAGGTGCACTAGTTCGGCGAAGAGATGCTGATACAAGTGCAATATGGATGGTAGATATAGGTTTTTGTAATCTGAAAATATAAAAACAGCAAGGTAACTAATGATAAAAGTGAGCGTAAATGGTATTGCAATGCTAGGAAACAAGGCCTAGGCTTCATACTTTCACTAGTGCAAGTTCTCTCAACAATAATAACATAGTTGGATCTTATAACTATCCCTCAACATGCAACAAAGAGTCACTCCAAAGTCACTAATAGCGGAGAACAAACTAAGAGATTATGGTAGGGTACGAAACCACCTCAAAGTTATTCTTTCCAATCAATCCGTTGGGCTATTCCTATAAGTGTCACAAACAGCCCTAGAGTTCGTACTAGAATAACACCTTAAGACACAAATCAACCAAAACCCTAATGTCACCTAGATACTCCAATGTCACCTCAAGTATTCGTGGGTATGATTATACGATATGCATCACACAATCTCAGATTCATCTATTCAACCAACACATAGAACCTCAAAGAGTGCCCCAAAGTTTCTACCGGAGAATCAAGACGAAAACGTGTGCCAACCCCTATGCATAGGTTCATGGGCGGAACCCGCAAGTTGATCACCAAAACATACATCAAGTGAATCACGTGATATCCCATTGTCACCACACATACGCACGGCAAGATATACATCAAGTGTTCTCAAATCATTAAAGACTCAATCCGATAAGATTACTTCAAAGGGAAAACTCAATCCATTACAAGAGAGTAGAGGGGGAGAAGCAACATAAGATCCAACTATAATAGCAAAGCTCGCGATACATGAAGATCGTGCCAAATCAAGAACACGAGAGAGAGAGAGAGAGAGAGAGAGAGATCAAACACATAGCTACTGGTGCATACCCTCAACCCGAGGGTGAACTACTCCCTCCTTGTCGTGGAGAGCGCCGGGATGATGAAGATGGCCATCGGTGAGGATTCCTCCGACAGTGGTGCCAAACAGGTCCTGATTGGTTTTTGGTGGCTACAGAGGCTTGCGGCGGCGGAACTCCCGATCTATTCTGTTCCCTGGTCGTTTTAGGGTATATGGATATATATATATAGAGAGAGAGACGGAAGAAATACGTCAGGGGAGCCAAGAGGGGCCCACGAGGGTGCAGGGCGCGCCCGGGGGGGTGGGTGCGCCCATGGGGTGGGCGCGCCCCCCTGCCTTGCGCCTCCCTCGTTGCCTTCTTGACGTGGACTCCAAGTCCCCCGGGCTGCTTTCTTTCGAAAAATAACTTCTCCAGAAGGTTTCATTCCGTTTCGACTCCGTTTGATATTCCTTTTCTTTGAAACACTGAAACAAGGGAAAAAACAGGAACTGGCATTGGGCTCTGGGTCAATAGGTTAGTCCCAAAAATAATATAAAAGTGCATAGTAAAGCCCATAAAACATCCAAGATGGGTAATATAATGGCATGAATACTTCATAAATTATAGATACGTCGAAGACGTATCAGCATCCCTGTCGGTGTCAAAACCGGCGGATCTCGGGTAGGGGGTCTCGAACTGTGCGTCTAGGCGGATGGTAACAGGAGACAAGGGACACGATGTTTTTACCCAGGTTCGGGCCCTCTCGATGAAGGTAATACCCTACTCCGCTTGATTAATATTGATGATATGGGTAGTACAAGAGTAGATCTACCACAAGATCAAGGAGGCTAAACCCTAGAAGCTAGCCTATGGTATGATTGTTGTTCGTCCTACGGACTAAAACCCTCCGGTTTATATAGACACCGGATAGGGTTAGGGTTACACAGAGTCGGTTACAATGGTTGGAGATCTACATATCCGTATCGCCAAGCTTGCCTTCCACGCCAAGGAAAGTTCTATCCGGACAAGGGACGAAGTCTTCAATCTTGTATCTTCATAGTCTTGGAGTCCGGCCAAAGATGATAGTTCGGCTATCCGGACACCCCCTAGTCCAGGACTCCCTTGGTAGCCCCTGAACCAGGCTTCAAAGACGACGAGTCCGGCGCGCATATTGTCTTCGGCATTGCATGTAACACCTCAAAAATTTAGCCAAGTTTTAAATATTAAAATTTTGCCAGGAGTTTTAAATTTTTATTTCCGTTGACTTTAGAACTCTTATTTTAATATTATGGTGTCTTTTCCATGTGGAGCTTTCCAAAACATATTGGACTTCTATGCCCTCTGTATACCATTTTCTTAATCAGTAGGATTATTTATTAGATTATTTCACCCTGAACTTTATTCATTAAAATGATGGTTTTAAATTTTTGGAGCTCCTTTTGAACTACAACCATTGGATTTATTTTGCTAAAAATCCAACCAAAATTTGGAGATGTCATGTAATGTCTCTAAATCACTTGTGTACAATAATATGATTATTTCATTGCATATTTTGAGTTTTACACCTGTTCTTCAAATCTGGTCCGATGGACACTTTTGCACTATAGCCTAATTAAACATTTCCCTAGAACCTCCACCAAAATTATGAGATATCAGTAGTAGCATGCCATCCAACTTTATGCAAAAACCTAGTGTTGTTCTTTGAAAAATTTGAGTGAATCATCCTCATCTTCATTCTGGTGCCATTTGGTGTTTTGTACTGCAACCATCTCCTAACTTGCTCCTTTACCCATGAGCTTTCTCCTGCTTGTAGTCCTCCCTGCTAAACCCCTAAGTCCAGGAGCATGCACTATTTGGAACACTTTTGGTCCATGTAGGGATGCCTTTTTCCTTCTGTCCGGAATTGTACTTTTGCAAAACTTGCACTAGCAAGTTTCTCCTTTTGGCAAACTAACTTCACCACCCTCTCTCGCATCCATGGAGACACTGATCTGGAGTTTTTGGCCACTCCAAGAAATGCCTAAGTACCATTGGCATTTTGTCAAACACCTTATGGGCATGATCTGTTTTGACATGATTTTTGCTATGCACTGTGACCTTGCACCTCTGGGCAATCTAGCATGTCTACTAAGCACCTAGACGATCCTAACCTAGATCTGCTAAGTGCCCGGCCTCACCCTAGCCCATGTAGCATGCCATGGCATTTCGTCGAGCATGTTCCGTATGCGTGCTCGGGCGCAAGCAGTAGCACGCCAGATTGCACGCGTGCGCGCCGAGCCGACGTCCACGCCTCGCTTGCCACCACCCCGCAGAGCCGCGCCACTCACTTGGCCTCTCGCCACGTCGCGCCAAGAACCCCGACCGCCTCTGCGGCGTTGCAAGACAAGCCGCTTGGCGGCACGCCCAAGAGTCAAGAACCGCCACCGCCATGGGCAGCACCGCCCAAGCCTCCAGCGCTCACCACCTGCCCCCTGGAACAGCACGAGCTCATCCGCAGCCATGTCCACTAGCGCTCGTCGCCGCCACGACACCCTAAGCTACAGAATGGCGGTCACCGGCGACCTTATCCCCGGCCACCGCGGAACCGACCCCGAGCGCCTATTTAAGGAGCCCCCGAGCTCGTCTCCGCACGCAGGGCAGTCTCAAATCCCCTCCTAGGACCCCCATTGGCGGCCAATCGACCCAGGGAGATCTCCTTCCCCATCTCCGGCAACCGTAGCCGCCGCCACCGCCCTGGCCATTCCGGCGTCATCAGAGCCTCCCCTTCTCCGTTCTCTTCACCAAGAGCTCTACCTTCCTTCCGTGAACACTTCCCCCTGCTCAATTTTTATCGGGAACCATCGCCGCCCCAAAACCACTACGCCACCGAAACCTTCCTCCACCGCAGAGCTCGTCACCGCCGACTCCCTCCATCCCCATCACTCCCTCGACCACCGGAAGAACCGCCCCAGCCTTGTGGATCCATCCCCACCCTCGGGGGCCAGCGAGGAGCCGCCTAGCGCCGGTTACGATCGCCGGAGCCCCCGCCTCTGTTCGGCCAGAGGAAGAAGAGGGGAGGGAGAACAGTCAAACCTGACCCGGTGGGCCCCTGGACCTTGTCGGTGACCCGCCAGATCACGTGGGTTAAGTCGAAGCTGCGTTTCCAGTTTACGTCGGCGTATGCGTGTATATTGAAACGTTTTCTTTTACTGTTTTATTTTTAATAACAGATTTTTGACCAAACTTTGACCGGCTGTATCTTTTTAAATACAGCTCCAAATAAATTAATTATTTTTCCTACCTCTCTCAAATATTGTCTAGTTTATTTTAAGATTTATTTGAAAATATTTCAAAACACCTTTTTGTGCTGTTTTGATTTTATGTAATAATTCATATATATTCCTTTAAATAGGATTTTTGAAGATTTCAAGAGGTGTTGAAATGCACCTGCCTTCCCATGACACGAAGGCAAGCATTACGAACCTGGTGAAATTTTGTGTGTGTTGTATAGCACGGTGACAACACCACCCTGACACGAGCATACGTCATTTTATGTGAGGATGTGTTCCTACTCATGAGTGCATGTTAATGAATTTCATGCAAATGGAGTTGATATGATTGTGATAGAAATCACCGTCGAGATACCTTCATGCCCTCTTTGGGAGGAAAGGCGGGAAGGCCTACATCTTGGGTAGACACGGCCTTGTCCCTAGTCCTCCGTCGAGACAGTCGTGTCCAAAGATGACATGAGGGGATATGCCGCGTGGTGTTTCTATCTGTAGTTTGAAGTATGTGCATTGTTATACTAATCTTGCAGGGAATCTTGCAACCTCCTGAGTCGACCGTAGATCGAGTCTCGTGCTAGTAACCCCCATACTTGCTTCGTACTACCACTCGTCTCTACAACAAGTAGGTGCAGTTCGATAAAGTTGTCAACCCTTTCCTAGCACACATCGCATGGAGAGGCCATGGTGGAAGATCTTTGGAGGCATCCGGTAGTCATGCCACCAGTCCGGAGCATAGGTGTTTGATTTGTAGCGAAGGGGTAGCTCCAGGTTATGCGCGTGGTATAAATTTTGTGATCCCATGTTACGTCGGCTGTAGCCTCCCCGCTTAGAGTTTTGCTTAACGGTGTCGTGGGTGATTCCGGACACATGTGAGTTAAGCTGGTGTGTGCAAGTTAGGTGTGTTTTCAACAAAAGACCGTGAAGCGGAATTAGTCGATGGACTAAAGGAATCCGTTACTCGTGGGTAAAGAGTACACCCTCTGCAGAGATTAAACCTATTCGAATAGCCGTGCCCATGGTTAAGGATTACAGTCTGGGATGGGTCAAGTGTCGGTCTTAGTGTCGGGCTTCGGAGGTGAAACTGTTAAAACTGGAATCACAACTCGTGACTTGTGATAATTATGATTATTATTATTATTGTTGACTAACCCGTGATATTATTGGCATTATCGAATATCCCTGGGATGGTTCTACCTCCTCGATATTTGTTGTGTCTTCTTTTGAAAGCCCTTTATGTGGTGTCGCTAAGACGCCCGACTGTGGCATTTCTTTTAAAGACCTTTATGTGGTGTCGCTAAGACGCTTAATGGCATCTCTTTTAAAGCCCTTTATGTGGTGTCGCTAAGACGCCCGATCGTGGCATTTCTTTTAAAGCCCTTTATGTGGTGTCGCTAAGACGCCTCGATCAGGCATGCTTGTTATTTATTTCATAATTTTAATACTACTATGTATTGCATATTCATAAATAACATGCTTGCACGCATCAATTTTTTTATCTTTGTGGTCGACGTCATGAGCATGAAATATTTTCAGCACATCATTGTTATATTATGCATGTGTTCATAATGTTTATGCAGTACATTCAAAGTACTCACCGGCTTGTCCACGCTATTGTCTTGGCCAGATTTTCTTGCACGGACAGGAGCGACCGTGGCGACAGTCCCAGAACCTAAGCAACGGCGATAGCAGCCTCGCGAAGATAGGAGTTAACCTGGTCAGCTGTTTCCTGTGGAAATTGGAGTCCCAAGGACACTGATGATCCATAAACCGCTTCCGCCATCAACCTTTAGAAACCATTTGTTGTACTCACAGGCCAAAATGGTCTTGTACTACATATATTGTATTTTGCTTGGAATTTCTGTATCAAGTTGGTGCCTTATCAGCTAACAGTTATCCTAGGGCTGGTGAGCACAAGGGCCATTTTCTGGAAATTAACACCCGGAGATTTGGTCCCTGAGGGAGTTCCGGACTGGGGGGTGTCCGGATAGCCGAACTATCATCATCGGCCGGACTCCAAGACTATGAAGATACAAGATTGAAGACTTTGTCCCATGTCCGGATGGGACTTTCCTTGGCGTGGAAGGCAAGCTTGGCGTCTGGATATGTAGATCTCCTACCTTTGTAACCGACTACATGTAACCCTAACCCTATCCGGTGTCTATATAAACCGGAGGGTTTTAGTCCGTAGGGACGAACAACAATCATACCATAGGCTAGCTTCTAGGGTTTAGCCTCTTTGATCTCGTGGTAGATCCACTCTTGTAACACACATCATCAATATTAATCAAGCAGGACGTAGGGTTTTACATCCATCAAGAGGGCCCGAACCTGGGTAAAACATCGTGTCCCTTGTCTCCTGTTGCCATCCGCCTAGACGCACAGTTCGGGACCCCCTACCCGAGATCCGCCGGTTTTGACACCGACATTGGTGCTTTCATTGAGAGTTCCTCTCTGTCGTCACCGATAGGCCCGATGGCTCCTTTGATCATCAACAACGACGCGGTCCAGGGTGAGACTTTTCTCCCCGGACAGATCTTCGTGTTGGCGGCTTTACTGCTGCGGGCCAATTAAGCAGCCATCTGGAGCAGATCGAAAGCTACGCCCTGGCCGTCAGGTCAGATTCGGAAGATTTAAACTATACGGCCGATCCGCGGAGACTTGATCTTCGACGGATTCGAGCCGCCAAGCAGCGCCGACTTGTCTCGATGGGCATGATCTAGCTCGCAACGAGCGATTGCCACGGAGGCCGCACGAGAATCCGCTCCGACCCTTTATCCGGGCGGATTCCCCGATCGAGGACGAGTGGTTGGAAACCGCCTCGGGGCTTTAATCTCTATGGCGATCGAGCGAACTCTATCCCTGTCGCTGCGAAGACCTTGACTCTAGGGTGCGGACTCCTCTCCGGACTCCGAACCCCAGCGCCCTGCCAATCGAATCCGATTGGGCCTCATGGAGTTCACTGCCGCGGACATCTTTTCAGCACTCGCCCTTTGGCGACATCACGAATACACTAAAGTCTCTCTCTTTATCCGGAGAGCCACGGCGGATTACGGTCGGAAGGTTGGGATACTGACGACGAAGAAATTCAACGCCCACCCACCACCCACTTGGTAGCCGTCGACGATCTAACCGACATGCTAGACTACGACTCGAAGACATCGGCGGTATGGGGACGGCGATGCGGAGGCGACCAAGACCCAGCGCCTCTGAGGCAATCGGAAGGCCACCTCGTCATACGACATATATATGTTTGACATCCCAAAAGATGGGAACGGCGATGGAACAACGGAGGATGACCCCTCCAAGAAGCAGCCCAAGCGCCGGCGTCAGCGGTGCCGCTCTAAATCCCGCCACAGCAAGAATGAAGATTCTGGCACCAGAGATAACAATACACTGGACGATGCGAAGACAATCCACTCCAGCAAGATCCAAGCGAGGAAGATGGAGACGCTTGACCCTCACGAGAGAGCGGCGGAAGAAGAGGTAGAGGATTATATGCCTCCTCCGGGAGGCAAGCAAGCCTCAATGACGATGAATTAAATCGTGCACGAGAATCCCATCGAACAAGAGCGTTTTAGGCGCAGGCTTATGGCCACGGCGAACAGCCTCAAGAAAAGCAGCAACAGACTTAGAGCTGATCGGGATCTGCTAGCCGTGAGACGGACTAAAGTCCTCGCATGACGAAGAGCATGAGCTCAACGCCCCTCAAAACTACCCTAAACGCAAGCTGATCCCCGATTAGAGGAGGAGGCTTACGAACCCGCATCACCGGGGAGACAATACGGTGACCGACCACCCCGTGGTCGCGACGGAAGAGGCCTCTAGGCCCTTCACTAGAACCGTACTCGGCATCGCTCAAAAAGCACACGGCCAAAGGGGAACGCTCCGGACCTGCGAGATATATTGGAGGACAAGGCAAGACAATCAAGATCGATCTATGGATCGCGTAAATCCCACGATGCGTGGCGACAACCGTCGCTACGGACCTGATAGAAGTCCGCCGGGCGAACAAAACAGGCCAAGCTCTTTTGAGCTCCGTCGTGATATCGCCCAGTACAGAGGCGCCGCACACCCACTATGCTTCATAGACGAAGTAATGGATCATCAAATTCCCGAAGGGTTCAAACACGTCAATATTGAATCCTATGATGGCACAACAGACCCCGCGGTTTGGATCGAAGACTATCTCCTACACATCCACATGGTCCGCGGTGACGATCTGCACACCATCAAATACCTCCCCCTCAAGCTTAAAGGACCAGCCCGACATTGGCTCAACAGCTTGCCAGCAGAGTCAATTGGGAGCTGGGAGGACCTAGAAGCCGCATTCCTCGATAACTTCCAGGGCACTTATGTGCGACCACCAGACACCGATGACCTAAGCCACATAATTCAGCGACCCAGACGAATCGGCGGACAATTACGAACACGGTTCTTAACCAAGAAAAACCAAATCGTCGATCGTCTCGGATCACGGAGGCCCTTGCGGCCTTCAAGCATAACATCCGCGACAAGTGGCTCGCCTGACACCTAGGACAGGAAAAGCGAAATCCATGGCAGCCCTCACATCACTCATGACCCGCTTCTGGCGGGTGAGGACAACTGGCTAGCACGCAGCAACAACCTCAGCAAGAAAACTCGCGATGCGGACTTCAAGGACCGAAATGGCGAGCCACGTCGTAACAAAACAAACGCCGCGTTAACGGCGACAATATTGAGGATACGGCGGTCAATGCGGATTCAGAGGCTCTAAACCGGTCGGCGGAAAAAGCCATTCAAAAGAACTACTCCGGGTCCGTCCAATTTGGACCGAATACTCGACCGCTTGTGTCAGATACACGGCACCCCCGAAAAGCCGGCTAACCACACCAACAGGGACTGTTGGGTATTCAAGCGGGAAGGCAAGTTAATTGCCGAAAGCAATGACAAGGGGCTGCATAGCGATGACGAGGCCAGACCCAACCGCCGAACAATAGAGGGCGAAGGTTTCCCCACAGTGCGGACGGTGAACATGATATACATAGCGCACATACCCAAAAGGGAGCGGAGCGTGCACTCGAGGATGTCTACGCGATGGAGCCAGTTGCCCGAAGTTCAATCCATGGTCCTCTGCCCGATCACTTTTACCGAAGGACCACCCCACCAGCATCCGCCACGGTGGATTCGCCCGCCTTGGTCTTAGACCCAATCGTCGATGGGTTTCACCTAACCGTAGTCCTCGATGGACCGGCGGCAAACTGAACCTGCTTTACCAAGATACAAGGCGTAAGATGGGTATAGACCCTCAAGGATTAAACCTACCAAAACAACCTTTAAAGGCGTCATACCAGGTGTAGAAGCCAATTGTACAGGCTCAATTACTGCTGGAAGTGGTCTTCGGATCCCGGATAACTTCCAAAAGCGAGGAGTTAATCTTCGACATAGTCCCATTCGCGCGGCTATCATGCCTTGCTTTCGGACGTGCCGCGTTGCAAAGTTCAACGCGGTGCCGCACTCACGCATGCCTCAAGCTCAAGATGCGGGCCCTCGAGGAGTCATTACGGTCAACGGTAACCTTGAACGTTCTCTCCGCACGGAGGAACATCTGGCTGCTCTCGCGGCGAAGTGCAATGCAGCCTGTTAAGGCAATTCTCGAGTCCGGCCGTTAAGCGGCCAGACACAGCTAAGCGGCGCCGGAGTAACTTACAACAAGACCACTGGCACGTTGAGCATCGCGTAGCGATGCGGCTAACCCCAGCCCACGTGAAGCGTCAAAGCAGGTCCTTCACGTACACCATTACGCTCACGAAGATACCATGGGCATGGGAAGAGGGGCACGACCACGATAAACCCGCATCGCGGCTCAACCACACCGGGGGCTCTCACGTGTGTGTCGTTCCTTTTCTTTTCTTTTGACCTTTTACTTTTTACCCACAGGACTCCGTTTGTCGAGAAGCCTGTCCGGCAGCAGACTTGCGAACTCCACGATGCAACAGCCGGGGAAGGATAAAGGCTACAACGAATATCTGGTGGTCTCCATTATGAGCATTTTCATACACCAATCTGCAGCCTACCCCTGAGGGGGGGCATGTTTAATCAGCCTCATACCTTGCTTATCGCACTATTTGTATCGTTACGCATTACGTAGCAGCACTTATTGAATAAAACAATGCAGCACCTTTTTGTTTATAATTGCATTTCTTTTTCATACATATGTTCATTCACGACATGTTGCATCCGTACACTTTAGTGCGGCTAATATACACCGAGGGCTTATGTTTCCAGCGTTATGGTGTGATGAGTCCGAACACTTTCACAAGTGCGGCACCCGAACTTATAGCACTATATGCATCGGCTCGAATCATGTCTTGGGTCAATAGTTGGGTTTGCCCAGCTCCGTGTTTTGGTACCTTCGTTCCGTTATACCGGCTAAGGTAGCACCGGAGAACCAACTGCGATTCCGCCCGATTCGGGCCGGGTTAACGCCTCGATGGAGAAAGCTAAAACTGACCGTCATGATGAGGCGAGAGACGGTCGCTGTTTGAGAGGTTTTTGCGAGTCCTTAAAGACTTATTTAAGCTTAGAGCGAGGAGCAGATCTTGTCCGGCCAAGGCGTGGATAGCGCCCCAAATTCGACCTTCCAAGACTAGGGGCTTCACCGAAATTTAAAATTATAGAATTCTATGGCTAAGTGAGAGTGTTCAAGCATTATAAGTCCGGTTGCCTTGTTCATTGTGTTGAGCGCCTCCCTAGATGGACCCAAGAATGGGAACAAGAGCGCTCAAGTTTATCCCGAACACCCCAAAGACTTTCGTGGCATGGGGTGAAGCCGACGACTTGCCATCTCTCGATTTGATAAACAGCTTACGAAGGTAATATTTTAAATTAACAAAGCGTTGCTTAGCGATATGAACTAAGTTTTCAGTATACGGGATACCAAAATGCGAGTCTACTCAAATATTACATCTTTGGAGCACTCACCCGCAATAGTGCGGGCGCCCTTCAGCACACTCTTATAATACATCTCGGGCGTGCGATGCTCCTTGCCCTCTGGTGACGGGTCCGTCCACGAGCTTGGCATCCATCTTGCCCCAAAGGCACCTTTGCGTGGGCAAGGGCCCGACGGCACCCTCAATACAAGCGGAATGCTTGATAACTTCAACCCATGCACGCATCCACCAGCCGCCGCCTGGGGCCGAAGTAGCTCCTGGCATGGCCTCCTTAGGCCACAGCCGAACTATGAGGCCCTTCATGGCCTATTCGGCCGCCTTGTGAGCTCGACCATTTGCTTCACTGGTCGCTAAAAACTGCCGGATGTCCGCCTCGACATCGAGACGAGAAGACCTTCTCCGTCGAGCACCCCTCCTCGGCCGGTAGAATGCGGCAGCATCGGACACACTGCAAGGAAGATCTGCGAACGCATACAGAGAACTCCGAATTCGGGTAAGCAACAGGTAATTAACACTCACATGCTTACTGCATGAAAAATGCCTTACCGCTGCTATTTTCTTCACCGCCTCAATCTCCTGGAGGGCCTTGTAGGCTTCGGCCTTAGCGGCTTTGGAACTCTCAAGAGCCGTTGCAAGCTCAAACTCTCGAGTCTTCGAGTCACGCTCCAAGTTCTCATGTTTTTTCACGAGATCCTAGAGCTCTTGTTGTACCTCCGCCACCCGCGCCTCCTCCTTCTCTCGCTCGGTGCGTTCCGCGGCCACATTACGTTCGGCCGCGGCCACCGCCTCCTTCAGGGTCGCCACCTCGTCAGTGGCCCCTACAATACCCACGTTATCCTTGTCATTTTTCTTGCAACCAAATCCTTTTACATGAAGGTACAATTTTCATAAGGTATTACTCACCTTCTTTTTCCTCGAGCTGCTTCTTAGCATGACCGAGCTCGTTCTCGGACCGCTTGAGGTTTTCTTCAAATTATTGACCTCCTTGATCGATGCGGAGGTCGGAAGACTGACCTGCAATCCCATATTGACATCTTTTTATGACTCCTGCGTTTATCTTTCTAAAGATCCTCGGTCCGGCTTTTCTTTCCGAACACCGAACCGAGCATCGAGGGCTCTTGTCTATGTGGTACAATTTTACATATATCGAAATTCTTACCTCAAAGCACATTAGAAGGCTCTGCGAGGCCAGTCAGCCCGCTCTTGGCAAAATTTGAACCTTACGAATCACCGCACTCATAACAGTGTGGTGTTCCTCTTCGATGGAGACGCCGTTGAGCGCCTCCAGCAAATTATCCGGCACCTCCGGTTGGACGGAGGCAGCCGGCGTCTCGGTCTTGCCCTTCTTACGAAGGGGTCGCCGCCGGACTACAGAGCCACTGTGGCCTCCGGGGCTGAGTCCGATGCACAGTCCGGGAGGGTGTCCTGTGACGCCTCCGGGGCCTCCTCCTCCTGGTGGGTCCTTTTCTGGGATCCCACCTCGGCATCGTCCGCGACACGGGGGGTGGAGGCAGTCGGAAGGGAATCCATATCCGACGCACCCAAGGACCCACTCAGCAAGCAGGAAGATCATCCTTGGGCGGACTGCAGGGGTTGTATGCGGCATTAGAAAAGACATTATGTGGCGAAAATAAAAACCTTGAAGTTATTCGGGAGTCCGGATACTTACGATCTCGCCGAGGCTTGGCCCTTGGATGCGATCTTCGTGCGTCGTCCTTGGCGTTGGCGAGCAGTCCGGAGGAAGAGTTTTCCTTCTTGGACCCTTGGCCTCCCTTGTTGGGGAGGCCTTCCTTTCTTTCCTCCCCTGCCGGGGAGAGGCTTTCTTCTTCTCCTCCTCACCTTGGTGGGAGGAGTCGGCCTCGGATTCATCATCCGATAGCACCTGAAAACGGGAACTCTTCCAAGTCCCTGTGGCCGTCTTCTTGGCCTTCTTCTCCGGCAACATGTGGGGTGCGAGCCGAGCCTTCCCGTTAGGCGGGCGTCCGGCTGGATCCTCGGCAATGGGGCGGACAGGTAATCCGTTCGCCTTCGCCACCATTCTGTCAAAGATAAAGGGAGTTTAGATCCGCATAGAGCCAAACTATGGAAAATAAGTGGTGAAATCACTTACCTCGTCGGACGCTGCGCGGCAGAATCCGCGATCTTCGATGGCGGATGCGGAGCCTCGGCGCGCCTTGAACAGCACCTTCCGGACATCTTCGTGCGTAGTGTCGAAGAGCCCGCTTCGAGTGCGGTGTTGCGCGGATCAAACTCCCACATATTAAAGCCCGTCGGCCGGCACGAGAGAAAGCAGGCGGATGAGCATGACACAGACTACGTTGACAAGCTTGAGCTTCTTGTCCACGGCTTACGGATACATGCTTGGAGTCCGGTCAGCTCCTCGAATCCCCCAAATTCGGCCACTCTCTTTCCGGAGGTGAGCCATGTGGGGATGCCAGATTGGAATTGGGGCACGCCTAATCGAGGTCACGCGGCTCGGTGATGAAGAACCACCCGAGTGCCACCCCTTGATGGTTTCCACGAAAGTGCCCTCCGGCCCACGTAACGTGGGACATCCTGCCCACCATGGCACCTCCGCACTCCGCTTGGCTGCCCTTCACAACCTTGACTTGACCTTTGAAGGTCTTGAGCCACTGGCGAAGTGGGGCTGGATGCAGAAGGAATGCCTCGCATGACGATAAACGTCGAGATGTTGAGGATGAAATTCGGGGCGAGATCATGGAAATCTAGGGCGTAGTAGAACATGAGCCCGGACAAAGGGATGAAGCGGGAAGCCCGGTCTGCGGAGGAAATGGGGAAGAAATACTACCCTCTCATGGGGCACGGGGTTGGGGACGAGCTCTCCCTCGTCGGGGAGCCGATGTCGCGATGTTGCCGGACAGATATCCGGCGTCGCGCAGCTTCTGGATCTGCCCCTCCGTGACGGAGGAGGCCATCCACTTGCCTCCCGCTCCGGACATAGTTGGAGAAGGTTGAGGTGAGAAGTGCGGACTTGGGTGCTGGAACTCGAGTTCACGGAGATGGATAAGCCAAGGAGGAAGAAGGCGCAGGTAAAAAGGTTGGATCTTTATCCCCTTATATGGGCGGGCAAAACATGTGTCCCCACCGGCCTGCTAAAACTCGCTTATCTCCAAAGCGCCACAATCCATGGCGCGGTTGGGTTACCCACGTCCGTATTGATGGGAATCCCGGAATAAGGGGAACACGATCTACCTTCGACAAGGCGTGCGTGGAAACCGCCGCTAAACGCTACCGAGGTGGAACAATAAAAAACAATTTGAGTAAAGGCTTGGTAGTGGTGCGACGTCACGCAGAATACGTCGTGATTGATCTTGTGTAATATTATTCTCTCTGATGGTATGTGGAATTTATTTTTGCGAGCGGACACTATCTGGTGTTCACAATCTTCTATGAATTATTCGGAGGAAGAACCCGCCTTGCAATGCGAAGACAACATGCGCGCCGGACTTGTCGTCATTGAAGCCTGGTTCGAGGGCTCTTGAGGAGTTCGGATGGGGGTGTCCGGATAGCGAACTATCATCATCGGCCACACTCCAAGACTATGAAGATACAAGATTGAAGACTTCGTCCCGTGTCCGGATGGGACTTTCCTTGGTGTGGAAGGCAAGCTTGGCGATACGGATATGTAGATCTCCTACCTTTGTAACCGACTACTGTAACCCTAACCCTATCCGGTGTCTATATAAACGGAGGGTTTTAGTCCGTAGGGACGAACAACAATCATACCATAGGCTAGCTTCTAGGGTTTAGCCTCTTTGATCTCGTGGTAGATCCAGTCTTGTAACACACATCATCAATATTAATCAAGCAGGACGTAGGGTTTTACCTCCATCAAGAGGGCCCGAACACAGGTAAAACATCGTGTCCCTTGTCTCCTGTTACCATCCGCCTAGGCATACGATTCGGGACCCCCTACCGAGATCCGCCGGTTTTGAATCGACAGTCCCCACAAACTTGGTATCGAGCCGGTGACCATTGGCTAATCCTATCTTAGCCAGTCAATAAACTTAGGCTAACAACCCACCAAGCCATAACCAAAACCCGGCCAAGCTTCCCGTGCAAGATAGCCACACACGGTGACCCGGCGCTTTTGGCGGTGGGTGCCCAACCTATCAACCTAGCCCGTCTATCACGCACGGTGACCAGCACCCAAGGTGTCTCATTACAAGCGTCATGAAGGAATACTCCGTCCCCTTTTTCTATAAAAAGGGCACGCTCGCGTCAACCCAGCCCAGCACAGCTGCTATCCCAAAACCGAGCCACAATGCCTGGTCCCGTAGTGCACCATGAGACTACAGCAACCAACCTTGGAGGTTTTGTGACCATACTCGCAAACCTCACCCGTCGTGCCTATGCGTTAGAAGAGCCACCCGAATATGTTGTGTACCAGGGACCCATGAGTGGTGAGAGCCGTCAATTCTGGGCCACTGTACATATCTACGGTAGGGGTCTAGCACCCGAGCGCCCCTACAGGTTCACCGGAAGGACAACTTCCTTTGAGCCACAAGCCATCCAACTAGCTGCTCGAGAGGCTATAGTTCATCTCAGGCACTTGTCGCCCAGAGTTAACTATCGCTCGTTCCACTACTACCCTAGGCATGAAGGGTATGGTAGACCACCCCAAGTAGCCAACGGTGATCACGAGACGGACCCTGCATTGCTGCACCTAGTGCGCTATGTAGGTGCGCTGGAGGAACTGTTCGATCAAATCACCATTGATCTGATCGCAGCTCGTGGAGAGATGGTTCGTCGAGCCCCGGCAAGAGAGGATAACGAGCCCAACGCCAACAACCCAGTCGTGTTGTTTGGACACCCGATCAAGACCCTCAGGTCAGCCCCAGCCGTCAGCCAAGGTGCTTTGATGACCCCAGAAGTGCTTGCCACGCCTCCTGGAGCACACTCCAACGGGTTGTGGTCAACAATCCCGTGATGGTCATCATCACTACCCCGAGCCTGCAGCCCCTCAGCCCTCTCCAGCTAATTCCGACGGTGAGAACCGTGGAGAAGCCTCGACATCCACAAGGAACGCCCGCTTGGATGTAAACGAAGTAGACTAAGTCACTCGAGTAGTGGCGGGTCCCAGTGTATCCTCGCTTTGTAATCCTGCGACCCTTTAAATTAACGCAGCCTGTCATCTTGCCTCTGTTTTATATAGTAGTCTTGCATGGATGTATTAGCATGCAGTGTGATTTCTCTATCCTTGGCGCAACCACCAAAACCGCCCGACAACACCCACAGTGATACGTCACTTTAGTAAGATGTGTGTACCTGTGGTTGACCCCGAGCTGAGCCGGCCAATTCTTTACTTTTACCACGGTAAATGACCCAGCCACGGTGCTATAAAAAGGACCACCGAGTGACCTTGCCAAGCACCCTTCACCTTGTGCACCATCCTCACAACCATTTCTTGCCATGCCGAGCCCTAGTATTTATCTGAGGACTCCAGATGCTACCCCAGGTAGTTTTGTCAAGATATTGTGGGATTTTACCCTTGATACCATGGGCGCTACCCAGCCACCCCAGTACGAGTTGTTCAAATCGCGAATCACCCCTTCCACCTCAAGATATTGGGCAGCCGTGCACATCCCTCCTGTAAACCCAAACCAAGACCCAACACAAGTCTCCTTCGTGGGGAAATCTATGCCAACCCCGCATATGGCTGTAGAAGCTGCTGCGTATGAAGCACTTGCTCGCCTTCGATTCGCGGTACCCTATGCCAGCGAACGAGGGTATTATTATTTTCCGAGCCGTGCAGCACCCGGGGGAGTAACATCTTTTCCAGGTGGACGTATTGAGAGAGACCCAGTCTTGGCCAACCTCGTCCAACACGTCATCACTCAAGAGCGTTTAACCCAACGCGTGATGGGTTATCTACAAAGCCTCGCGGATTTAAATCCTCAGATCGCCATCGGCAGATCACTGAGGCCTGACCAGGAGAGACACATTCATCGACTGGTCAATCCACTTTCTCCCATAGAAGAAGAGTGTATCCCAGTACCGGAAACGTTTTCTCAGGACCCCGTCCAGTTACCGTTTTCAATTTAGATGCACCGCTGTTTTTATTATTGCAACGTTTATATATGTGTTGTAACTTATGCTTAGTACCCCGAGTTTCGCGGCGAGTAAATCATTAATGTAAGTAGCTCTGTCGCGGTTTGACTCTAATGTATTACTGTTTTCTCTCGCGGGAAATCCTGGAGTGAGATTTCTTTTCCCTGAGTTGCCGCATCGTATATTTTCTCACGACATAGATTATTTATTCCACGCGGCACCATGGCAGCAGACTCACCACCACAATTACACGGACACATACACCGCTTGCAAAAAATTTGCAAACTGTGTCGCATCTAACTAAGCACCTCCGGACAACAGTTATCACCCGGCACAGTCCACCTACTCATCGTGGTCACCACCACCGCAGAGAGCCAGCAACCGAGCAGCGGCATCGCGACGATCATCAAAGATCATCACACACAAGAGCACAGAGAGCCCCAGCACCGCTGCCAGCCCTCCGCACATCAGGATCACGTACCAGTCCGGCACCACCTCCGCCATTAGAGCCTTGTCTCGAGCTCCGGCAAGCGGAAACAGAGGAGAAGGAGAGAGAAGGAGGAGCGAGGCCAGGTTTGAGGAAGAAGAGGAACGCTGCGGTCGTTTTATAGCTCGAGCTCAGTGTACGGTGGGCGAGGTACACCAGCGCCGCTCGTCGCCCGACCGCCGGTCTTCGGAGGCGAATCCACGAGCAGTGCCGACAGCGCACTCGCCCGCGAGGTGAGTGCACGCTGCATCGACAGCTAGCACGCCGCGCACTACCGCAGTACGGCCTAGGTGCCCTACGCGCTAGACGTCGCCGGTGGAGAAAGCGCGGAGAGCGCCAAGGAGAGAGGAAGAAGAAAGAGCGGAGGAAGGAGAAGAGGCTGATCATGGGCCCGGGTCCACCTTTCAGCCAGAGAGAGCACTGTGCTCTCGGGGACGACCAGCGTCTTTTTTTAGAATTTATTCTAAATTTATGTCCAGTGTAGAACTCGCTAGTTTTCCCCAAAACCGTGGATTTTTTCCCACACCGCGCCAATATCCCACACTGTATTTTTGCACCACTTATTGCTCTCACCATAGCCACTTTTGTTTTAATGCATATTTATTTAGATTTAACTCCTAACAAATCTTGAGGACGAGATTTTTCTTAAGGGGGGTAGTAATTGTAACACCTCAAAAATTTAGCCAAGTTTTAAATATTAAAATTTTGCCAGGAGTTTTAAATTTTTATTTCCGTTGACTTCAGAACTCTTCTTTTAATATTATGGTGTCTTTTCCATGTGGAGCTTTCCAAAACATATTGGACTTCCATGCCCTCTGTATACCATTTTCTTAATCAGTAGGATTATTTATTAGATTATTTCACACTGAACTTTATTCATTAAAATGATGGTTTTAAATTTTTGGAGCTCCTTTTGAACTACGACCATTGGATTTATTTTGCTAAAAATCCAACCAAAATTTGGAGATGTCATGCAATGTCTCTAAATCACTTGTGTACAATAATATGATTATTTCATTGCATATTTTGAGTTTTACACCTGTTCTTCAAATCTGGTCCAAAGTGGACACTTTTGCACTATAGCCTAATTAAACATTTCCCTAGAACCTCCACCAAAATTATGAGATATCGGTAGTAGCATGCCATCCAACTTTATGCAAAAACCTAGTGTTGTTCTTTGAAAAATTTGAGTGAATCATCCTCATCTTCATTACGGTGCCATTTGGTGTTTTGTCTTGCAACCATCTCCTAACTTGCTCCTTTACCCATGAGCTTTCTCCGCTTGTAGTCCTCCTGCTAAACCCCTAAGTCCAGGAGCATGCACTCTTTGGAACACTTTTGGTCCATGTAGGGATGCCTTTTTCATACATCCAGAATTGTAGTTTTGCAAAACTTGCACTAGCAAGTTTCTCCTTTTGGCAAACTAACTTCACCACCCTCTCTCACATCCATGGAGACACTGATCTGGAGTTTTTGGCCACTCCAAGAAATGCCTAAGTACCATTGGCATTTTTTCAAACACCTTATGGGCATGATCTGTTTTGACATGATTTTTGTTATGCACTGTGACCTTGCACCTCTGGGCAATCTAGCATGTCTACTAAGCACCTAGACGATCCTAACCTAGATCTACTAAGTGCCAGCCTCACCCTAGCCCTGTAGCATGCCATGGCATTTCGTCGAGAACGTTCCGTGCATGCTCTGGGCGCGAGCAGAGCACGCGTATTACACGTGTCGCGCCCGAGCAGACGCGTCATGCCCCTGGCTTGCCACCACCCCGCAGAGCCGCGCCACTCACTTGGCCTCTCGCTATGTCGCGCCAAGAACCCCGACCGCCTCTGCAGCGTTGCCAGCAAGCCGGTTGGCGGCATGCACGCCTGCGTCAAGAACCGCCACCGCCATGGGCAAGACCGCCCAAGCCTCCGGGCTTCGCCACCTGCCTCGAACAAAGCACGAGCTCATCCGCAGCCATGTCCACTAGCGCTCGTCGCCGCCACGACACCTAAGCTACTGAGAATGGCGGTCACCGGGCGACCTTATCCCGGCCGCATGAACCGACCTCAGCGCCTATTTAAGGAGCCCCCGAGCTCGTCTCCGCATGCAGGGCAGTCTCAAACCCCCTCCCTAGGACCCCATCGGCAGCCAATCGACCCGGGGAGATCTCCTTCCCCATCTCCGGCAACCGCAGCCGCCGCCACCGCCCTGGCCATTCCGGCGTCATCAGAGCCTCCCCTTCTCCGTTCTCTTCACCAAGAGCTCTACCTTCCTTCCGTGAACACTTCCCCCTGCTCAATTTTTATCGGGAACCACCGCCGCCCCAAAACCACTACGCCACCGAAACCTTCCTCCGCCGCAAAGCTCGTCGCCAACGACTCCCTCCATCCCCATCAGTCCCTCGACCACCGGAAGAACCGCCCAGCCTTGCGGATCCATCCCCACCCTGGGGCCCGCGAGGAGCCGCTTAGCGCCCGGCGGCGATCGCCGAGCCCCGCCTATTCGCCAGAGGAAGAAGAGGGAGGAGAATAGTCAAAGCGACGGTGGGCCCCCTGGACCCACTATCGGTGACCCCGCTCCACGTGGGTTAAGTGGAAGCACATTTCCAGTTTACGCCTTCGACGTAATGCGTGTATATTCAAACGCTTTTCTTTTCTGTTTTATTTTTAATAACAGATTTTTGACCAAACTTTGACCGGCTGTATCTTTTTAAATACAGGTCCAAATAAATTAATTCTTTATCCTACCTCTCTCAAATATTGTCTAGTTTATTTTAAGATTTATTTGAAAAAAATTCAAAACACCTTTTTGTGCTGTTTTGATTTTATGTAATAATTCATATATATTCCTTTAAATAGGATTTTTGAAGATTTCAAGAGGTGTTGGAATGCACCTGCCTTCCCACGACACAAGGCAAGCATTACGAACCTGGTGAAATTTTGTGTGTGTTGCATAGCACGGTGACAACACCACCCCGACACGAGCATACGTCATTTTATGTGAGGATGTGTTCCTACTCATGAGTGCATGTTAATGAATTTCATGCAAATGGAGTTGATATGATTGTGATAGAAATCACCGTCAGATACCTTCATGCCTACTGGGAGGAAAGACGGGAAGGCCTCTGTCTTGGGTAGACACGGCCTTGTCCCTAGTCCTCCGTCGAGACGGTCGTGTCCAGTATGACATGAGGGGATATGCCGCGTGGTGTTTCTATCTGTAGTTTGAAGTATTTGCATTGTTATACTAATCTTGCAGGGAATCTTGCAACCTCCTTAGTCGACCGTAGATCGAGTCTCGTGCTAGTAACCCCCATACTTGCTTCGTACTACCACTCATCTCTACAACAAGTAGGGTACGGTTCAGTAAGTTGTCAACCCTTTCCTAGCACACACCGTACAGAGAGGCCATGGTGGAAGATACTGGAGGCATCCGGTAGTCATGCCACCAGGTTCGGGAGCATGGGTGTTTCGATTGTAGCCGAAGGGGGTAGCTCCCCAGTTTGCGCGCGGTATAAATTTTGTGATCCCATGTTACGTCGAGGCTGTAGCCTCCCCACATGGAGTTTTGCTTAACAGGTGTCGTGGGTGATTCCAGACACATGTGAGTTAAGCTGGTGTGTGCAAGTTAGGTGTGTTTTCAACAAAAAGACCGTAGACGGAATTAGTCCCGATGGACTAAAGGAACTGCTACTCGTGGGTAAAGAGTACACCCTCTGCAGAGATTAAACCTATTCGAATAGCCGTGTCCATGGTTAAGGATTACAGTCTGGGATGGGTCAAGTGTCGGTCTTAGTGTCGGTCTTCGGAGGTGAAACTGTTAAAACTGGAATCACAACTCGTGACTTGTGATAATTATGATTATTATTATTGTTGTTGACTAACCCGTGATATTATTGGCATTATCGAATATCCCTTGGATGGTTCTACCTCCTGGATATTTGTTGTGTCTTCTTTTTAAAGCCCTTTATGTGGTGTCGCTAAGACGCCCGACTGTGGCATTTCTTTTAAAGCCCTTTATGTGGTGTCGCTAAGACGCCCGACTGGGGCATTTCTTTTAAAGCCCTTTATGTGGTGTCGCTAAGACGCCCGACTGCGGCATTTCTTTTAAAGCCCTTTATGTGGTGTCGCTAAGACGCCCGACTGTGGCATTTGTTTTAAATCCCTTTATGTGGTGTAGCAAAGTAGCCCCAATGTGGGAATTTATTTTAAAGCCCTTTATGTGGTGTCGCTAAGACGCCTAATCGTGGCATTTCTTTTAAAGCCCTTTATGTGGTGTCGCTAAGACGCCTTGATCGTAACATTTCTTTTAAAGCCCTTTATGTGGTGTCGCTAAGACGCCTCGATCAGGCATGCTTGTTATTTATTTCATAATTTTAATACTACTATGTATTGCATATTCATAAATAACATGCTTGCACGCATCAGAATTTTTTTTATCTTTGTGACTGACGTCACGAGCATGAAATATTTTCAGCACATCATTGTTATACTATGCCTCAGAAATTCATAATGTTTGTAGTACATTCAAAGTACTCACCGGCTTGTCCCTCGCTATTGTCTTGGCCAGATTTTCTTGTGCGGAGAGGAGCGACCGCATGATCCTGTAACCTAAGCAACGGCGATAGCAGCCTCACAAGATAGGAGTTAACTCGGTCATTTGTTCGTGGAAATTGGAGTCCCATAGACACTGATGATCCATAAACCGCTTCCGCCGTCAACCTTTAGAAACCATTTGTTGTACTCACAGGCCAAAATGGTCTTATACTACATATATTGTATTTTGCTTGGAATTTCTGTATCAAGTTGGTGCCTTATCAGCTAACAGTTATCCTGGGGCTGGTGAGCACAAGGGCCATTTTCTGGAAATTAACACCCGGAGATTTGGTCCCCACATTGCAAGACGGGTTCCTCTTCCGAATACTTCATAGAAGGTTTTGAACACAAGGATAGTGTCCGGCTCTGCAAAACAAGTTCCACATACTACCGTAGAGAGAATAACTTTTGCACAGATCTGCTGACGTATTCCGCGGCGTGACATCACACCACAGCCAAGCCTTTATTCGAATCGTTTTTTTACTGTTCCACCTTAGCGCGTTTAGCGAGGCGGTTTCCTTGGCACGTCTTATCAAAGCGGAGATCGTGCCCCTTATTCCGGGGTTCCCATCAATACGGACGTGGGTAACCCATCCGCGCCATTGATTATGGCGCTTGGGAGATAAGCGAGTTTTACCAGGCTGGCAGTGGACGCATAGCTTCGTCCGTCCATATAAGGGGATAAGGATCCACCTTTTCGCCTACGCCTTCTTCCTCCTTTGCTCATCCATTTCCGCGCATTCGAGCTCCAATGCCCAAGTCCGCACATCCCACCTCAACCTTCTCCAACTATGTCCGGAGCGGGAGGCAGGTGGATGGCCTCCTCCATCACGGAGGGGCACATCACAAAGCTGCGGAGGCCGGATACTTGTCCGGCGACATCGCGTGTCGGCTCCCCAACAAGGGGCAGCTCGTCCCCACCCCAGGCCCCATGAGAGGGTGGTGTTCCTCACCCACTTCCTCCATGGACTAGGTTTTCCACTTCACCCATTTGTCCGGGGCTCATGTTCTACTACGGCTTGGATTTCCATGATCCGCCCCAAACTTCATCCTCAATATTTCGGCGTTTATCGTAAATGGTGTGCGAGGCTTTCCTCTGCATCCAACCCCACTTCGGTTTATGGTTGAAGACCTTTAGCGTCAAGCCGAAGATAGTGGGCGGCCGACAGGCGGAGTGCGGAGGCGCCATGGCGGGCAGGATGCCCAATGTTCTATGGCTCGAGGGCTCCTTCGTGGAGACAATAAAGGGGTGGCAATCGGGGTGGTTCTACATCACCAAGCCGCACGACTTCAAATGGGTGGCGGCCCCCGAATTCAGACCTGGCTCCCCCACACGGCTCACATCATGGAAAGAGACGGGCCTGACGTGGGGTGATTCGGAAGAGCTGACCGGACTCCAAACCTGTGTCTGAAACCTGGTGGACAAGAAGCTCAAGCATGTCAACGTAGTACAGGGTAAGCTCATCCGCCGGATTCTCCCACGCCAGCAACGTGCCTTCAATTTGTGGGAGTTCAATCCGCACAACACTCAACTCTAAAAGGCTCTTCGACACTACGCACGAAGATGCCCGGAAGGTGCTATTCAAGGCGCCGAGGCTCTACATCCGCCATCAAGATCGCGGATTCAGCTCCTGATGTCAAGCCAGCGAGGTGAGTTATTTTACCCTTTATGGGACTCTTTTTTCATAGTTTGGCTCTATGCGGATCTGAAACTCCCTAACCTTTAACAGATCGTTGAAGACGTCCGGACAGTTAATCGCCTGCCCTTTGCCAGAAGACCCAGCGGACGCCCGGTTGACGGGACTGCTGGCTCCGGCACCTCACGTGGTGACGGAGAAGAAGGCCAAGAAGGAGGCCACGGGAACTCGAAGGAGCTCCCGGCGCCAGGTGTTGTCGGACTCACCGCCTGACAACTCTAAGGCGGAATCCTCCTCTGAGGAAGAGGAGGAGGAAAAACAAACCTCTCCCCCTGCGGGGGGAGGGAAGAAAAGGAAGGCCGCCCAAACTGGGGAGACCGGAGGGTCCAAGAAGGGAAGGACCCTTCCTCCGGACTTCTCCACCAACGTCGACAACGACGAGGAGGAGTGGCCAACAAGGGCCAAGCCCCTGGCGAGATCGTAAGTGTCCGGATACCCATGGCATTTTCATTGCATAGTGTTCTCTAATGCTGAACAATCATGCAGCTCGCCCAAGGACGAGTTCGACGCTTCGTCGAGCGGGTCCCTGAGTTCGTCGGAAATGGAGAGTACTTCACTTCCGGCCGCCTCCTCGCCTCACGCTGCGGACGACGCCGAGGTGGGGCCCCAAGGGGGGCCTGGTCAAGCGGAGGTGGCGCAGGAGGCGCCGCAAGGCAACCTCCCGGACTCCAGGCGCGAGGGGATCGAGATCCCCAGGGGCTCTAAGCCCGACCCTCGTCCGGACTCCATACCGGAACCTTCAGCGGTTCTGAAGTCCAAAGAAGCGGCCCCTTCGTAGGAAGGGTAAGACGCCAGTGTCCTCCGTCCAACCGGAGGCACCGGATAGCTCTCGGAGGCGCTTAACGGTGCCTCCATCGAGGAGGAGCACCGCCTTTATTATGAGTGTGGTGATCCAGAAAGTTCGATCCGCCAAGAGCGGGCCGACTGAAGCTTGTACCAGCCTTCTAACAGGCTTTGAGGTAAGTTTAGAATATGTAAAAATATTACCGCATAGACAGTAGCCTCGATGCTTAGTTCGGTGTTGGAAAGAAAAGTCGACTAAGGATCTAAAAGATATACGCAGAGTCTAACATAAGTATGCCAATATGGGAATGCAGTTGCGCTGCCGACCTCCGCCAAGACCGACTGCAGAGGTCAATGCATTGAAGCAGAGCCTCGAGCGGTCCGAGAACAAGCTCGGCCTTGCCAAGAAGCACCTCGAGGACAAGGAAGGTAAGTAATACCGTATTAAAGAAATACCTTATAGAAAGGATTTGGTTGCAAAAAGACAATAGGAATAACATGGGTACTGCAGGGGCCACGAGCGAGGTGGCGACCCTGAAGGAGGCGGTGTCCGCGTCGAAAACAAAGCGCTGCGTGAGCGCACTGAGCGAGAGAAGGGGAGGCGCAGCTGGTGAAGGTACGGCAAGAGCTCTGTGCTCGTGGAAAAACACGAGAGTTTGGAGCGTGACTCAAAGACTCGAGAGTCCGAGCTCGCCTCGGCTCTTGAGAGTGCCAAAGCCGCTAAGGCGAAGCCCAAAAAGCCCTCCAGAAATTGAATCATTAAAGAAGATAGCGGCGGGTAAGGCATTCTTTATGCAAAGCAAGCATGTGAAAGTGAATTACCTATTACTTACCCGGATTCGGAGCTCTCCAGAGCATTCACAGATCTGCCCGTAGTGTGTCCGATGTCGCTGCGTTCTACCGCGCCAAGGAGGGGAGCTTCGACGGAAAAGGTGTTACTGGTCTCAGATTCGAGGCGGACATCCAGTGCCCCTAAGCGACCAGCTGAAGCTACTGGTCGAAGCTCCACAAGGTTGCCGAACAGGCCATGAAGGGCCTCATAGTTCGGTGTGGCCATTGGAAGCCATGCACAGGAGCTACTTCGGCTAGTGCGCGGCCGGTGGACGTCTGTCCATGGATTGAAGTCATCAAGCGCTCCGTCTGCATTGAAGGTGCCCGTCGGGCCCTTGCCCATGCTAAAGTGCACTGGGGCAAGCTGGATGCGAAGAAGCTTGTGACGGACGGGCCACCGAAGGGCAAGGAGCATCGCACGCCCGAAATGTACTATGAGGGCGTCCTGAAGGGTGCCCGCCGTATAGCGGATGAGTGCTCCAAAGATGTAATTTTGGAATAGACTCGCATTTGTTATCTTGTACGCTGAAAACTTGTTCATATGTGCTAAGAAACGCTTGTTAATTTAAAATATTACCTTCTGTGCGGCCGTTTATCAAATTTGAGAGATGGCAAGTCGTTGGCTTCAGCCCCCATGCCACGAGTCTTTGGGGTGTTGGGATAAACTTGAGCGCTCTTGTTCCCATTCTTGGGTCCATCGAGGAGGCGCTCAACGCAACGAACAAGGCAACCGGACTTATAATGCTTGAACACTCTCACTTAGCCATAGAATTCTATAATTTTAAATTTCGTGAAGCCCCTAGTATTCGGAAGACCGAGTTCGGGGCGCTATCCACGCCTTGGCCGGACAATGCCGGTTCCTCGCTCTAAGCGGCATAAGTCTTTAGGGACCCGAAAAAACCTCTCGAACAGCAACCGGCTCTCGCCCTATCATGACGGACAGTTTTAGCTTTCTCCACTGAGGTGCTCAACCCAGCTCAACCGGGGCACAATCGCAGTGGTTCTCCTAGTGCTACCTTAGCCAATATAACGGATCGTAAGGTACCAAAACATAGGAGTTGGGCAAACCCAACTATTAACCCAAGACATGATTCGGAGTCGATGCATATAATGCTATAAGTTCGTGGTGCCGCACTTGTGAAAGTGTTCGGACTTATCACACCATACTTTTGGGATACTTAAGCCCCTGGTGTATTGGCCGTACCAAATTGTACGGTTGCGCAGTGTCATAAATGAACATATATAATGGGAAAGAATGCAATAATAGGCAAGAGCTATATATTGGTTATTAAAAAGAAACTGCAAATAAAATCAGAACGATACAAATTGTGCGATAAGCAAGGGATTGGACAATATAACATGTCCCCTCGAGGGGGTAAGCTGCGGGATGGTATGTAAAACAGGTATAATGCTCGTAGTAGAGACCACACGAACACTCGACGTAGCTTTCGCTTCCTCGGCTGTTGCATCGTGAGTTCGGCAATTCTAGTGCCGACAGGACTTCTGGAAAACGGAGTCTGAAAGTAAGAAAAAGAAAAAGAAAAGAAAGAAAAAGAATGACACAATCGGGAGCCCACAGTGCGGTTGAGCCGCACTGGGCGTGTCGTGGTCGTGCCCTCCCTTATGCCCATGGTATCTCCAGAGCGTAGTTATGTACGCTGTAGTAATCGGCTTCGCAATTTCGCGAGGGCTGGGGTTGGGGCGGATTACTACGCTGCTTGGATCGTGCCAGGCGGTCTTTGTTGTAGGTTACTCCGGCGCCAGCGGTGTCCGGACGTTTAATGGCCGGACTCGAGAATTGCTGTGAGGCTTCTTTGCACCTCCGCCATGAGGGCCGCCGTGTGCTCCAATCGCTCGGAGAGAGCGTTCGGTGTTTCCATTGACCGTGATTACTCCTCGAGGGCTGGCATCTTGAGCTTGAGGTATGCGTGGTGCGGCACCGCATTGAACTTTGCAAATGCGGTTCGTCCCAAGCAGTGTGTGATAGCCATCGCGGAACGGGACTATGTCGAAGATTAACTCTTTGCTTCGGAAGTTATCCGGGATCCGAAGACCACTTCGAGTGTAATCGAGCCTGTACAATTGGCCTCTACATCGGTATGACGCCTTTAAAAGTCGTCTTTGTAGGTTTAATCCTTGAGGGGTCTATGCCCATTTTGGCGACTTTGTATCCTGGTAAAGCAGGTTCAGGCTACTACCGCCGTCCATCAGGACTCTAGTGAGGTGAAATCCGTCGATAATTGGGTCAAGAACCAATGCGGCGAAACCGCCGTGACGGATGCTAGTAGGGTGGTCCCTTCGATCGAATGTGATCGGGCAGGAGGACCATGGGTTGAACTTCGGGGCGACTGGCTCCATCACATATACGTCCCTTAGTGCACGCTTCCGCTCCCTTTTGGGTATGTGTGTTCCGTATATCATGTTCACCGTCCGCACTTGTGTGAGAAAGCCCTTCTGTCCTCTATTGTTCGGCGGGTGGGGCTCTTCCTCGTCATCGCTATGCAACCCCTTGTCATTGAGTTCGGCACTTAACTTGCCTGCTTGCTTGAACACCCAACAATCCCTGTTGGTGTGGTTGGCTGGTTTTTCGGGGGTGCCATGTATCCGCACAAGCGATCGAGTATTCGGTCCAAGTTGGACGGGCCCTGGGTATTTCTTTTGAATGGCTTCTTCCGCTGACCGGGTTTAGAGCCTCTGAATCCGGCATTGACTGATGTATCTTCAGCATTATCGCCGTTAATGTGGCGCTTGTTCTTGTTGCGACGCGATCTGCCGTTGTTGTCCTTGGTATCCGAACTACCAGGGTGTTTGGCCAAGTTGTTGCTTCGAGCTAGCCAACTGTCTTCTCCCGCGCAAAAGCGGGTCATGAGTGTGGTGAGGGCTGCCATGGATTTCGGCTTTTCCTGTCCTAGGTGCCTGGATAGCCACTCGTCGTGGATGTTATGTTTGAAGGCTGCAAGGGCCTCGCATCCGGACGACCAACGATTTGATTTTTTCTTGGTTAGGAACCGTGTCCGTAATTGTCCGCCGATTCTTCGGCTGCTGAATTATATGGCTAAGGTCATCGGCGTCTAGTGGTCGCATATATGTGCCCCGGAAGTTATCAAGGAATGCGGCTTCCAAGTCCTCCCAACAACCAATTGATTCTGCCGGCAAGCTGTTAAGCCAATGCCGAGCTGGTCCTTTAAGCTTGAGTGGGAGGTATTTGATGGCGTGTAGATCATCACCGGGCCATGTGGATATGGAGGAGGTAGTCCTCGATCCAAACCGCAGGATCTGTTGTGCCATCGTATGATTCGATGTTTACGGGTTTGAAACCCTCAGGGATTTGATGATCCATTACTTCATCTGTGAAGCATAGTGGGTGTGCGGCGCCTCTATATTGGGCTATATCACGATGTAGCTCATATGAGCTTTGTCTACTGTGTTCGGCCCGGCCGGAGTTGCAGTATCTGGCGTGACGGTTATCATCACGTGTCGTGGGGCGCCCACGCGATCCATAGATCGATCTTGTATGTTTTGCCTTATCCTCCAATATATCTCGCAAGTCCGTCGCGTTTTCCCGTGCCTTGGTACTTTTTGAGCGGCCGGGTGCGCGGCTTGAATGGAGGGTCTAGAGGCCTCTGTCATCGCCACGGGGTGACCGGTCGGCCGCGTCATGCGCTGGTGATGTAGGTTTGGGTGCTGCTTCCTCTGATCGAGGCAACGGCCTGCGTTTGGGGTAGCTTTTGGAGGGGCGTTCGAGTTCATACTCTTCGGCTGTGTAACGCCCCCGATGCGGCTATATCTCCCACGTGTCGAGGCACGACTTAGAGGCATAACCGCATTGAAAGCAATGTCGCAAGTGAGGTAATCTTCACACAACCCATGTAATAAATACGGGAAAGAGATACATAGTTGGCTTACAGTCGCCACTTCACACAGTACATAAATAAACATCCATCATTCGAGTACACTCAAGGTCCGACTACGGAACCAAAATAAAAGAAGATACCCCAAATGCTACGATCCCCGATCGTCCCAACCGGGCACCACTATCGATCATCGTGAAAAGACACATAGTAACGACCACGTTCCTCGTCGAACTCCCACTTGAGCTCGGTTGAGTCGCCTACACTGCATCGTCGGAACACCGCAACTGTTTTGAAGTATCTGTGAGTCACGGGGACTCGGCAATCTCACACCATGAGATCAAGACTATTTAAGCTTGTAGGAAGGACAGAGTAGTACAGTGGAGCTGCGACAAGCGGCTAGCATATATGGTGGCTATTTCAAAAGAGAGCGAGAAGAGAAGCAAAGCACGGACGTGAAGCTAGTAGCGATCAAGAAGTGATCCTGAACTACTTACGTCAGACATAACTCCAACACCGTGTTCACTTCCCGGACTCACGAGAAGAGACCATCACGGTTACACACGCCGTTGATGTGTATTTTATTTGAGGTCAACTTCGGGTTTTCTACAACCGGACATTAACAAATTCCCATCTGCCTCATAACCGCGGCCACGGCTTTCAAAAGATATTACCTCAGGGTGTCCCAACTTAGCCCATTATAAGCTCTCACGGTCAACGAAGGATATTCCTTCTACCGGGAAGACCCGATCAATCTCGGAATCCCGGACTACAAGACATTTCGACAACAATAAAACAAGACCAAAGAAGCCGCCGATTGTGCCGACAAATCCCGATAGGAGCTGCACATATCTCGTTCTCGTGGCACATCCGGATAAGTCAAGCTACGAGTAAAACCAAGCCTCAAGTTTCCCGTGGTGGCCCCTGCAGTTGCTCGGTTCGGGCCAAAGACTCAAGGAGCACCGGTCCGGGGTTAAAATAAAGATGACCCTCGGGCTCATGAAAACCGGGGAAAAAGGCTTAGGTGGCAAATGGTAAAACCAAAGTTGGGCCTTCTTTGGAGGAGTCTTATTCAAAGCGAACTGTCAAGGGGTCCCATAAATCACCCAACCGTAAGGAACGCGAAATCAAGGAACATAACACCGGTATGACGGAAACTAGGGTGGCAAGAGTGGAACAAAACACCGGGCATAAGGCCGAGCCTTCCACCCTTTACCAAGTATATAGATGTATTAATTATAGCAGATATATATTGTGATATCCCCAACAAGTAAACATGTTCCAATAAGGAACAACATCTCCATGTTCCAACAAGGAACAAACTTCATCTTCACCTGCAACTAACAACGCTATAAGAGGGGCTGAGCAAAGCGGTAACATAGCCAATCAACGGTTTGCTAGGAAAGGATGATTAGGGGCTGACATGGCAATATGGGTGGCATGATATAGCAAGTGGTAGGCATGGCAGCATAGGCATAGCAAAAGAGCGACCATCTAGCATAGCAAAGATAGAAGTGATTTCGAGAGTATGGTCATCTTGCCTGCAATGTTCTCAGAGTTGTCGAAAGCTTGATCCTCGTAAGCGTTCTCAACAGGTTCCTCGTTCACGTACTTGTCTCGGCTCTACCCAAAGCAACAACACAAACAAAGGAACCACAATAAATCACGGTGCAATGCACAAACAACATGATGCAAAACATGACATGATATGCGGGATGTGATATGCAATGCGTATGCGCGCTCCGGAAGGGAAATGATGAACCAGGCATCAACTTGGCAAACCAAGTATGCCACTGGAAAGATGAGATGATTTCGGTTGAAATCGATATAAAGATCACCGGAATCGGATGCACGGTTTGCAAATGACAAGCAAAACAAGAATGGCACAAATCTGCCATTAACAGCATGATGCCACTTAGCAAGCAACAATAAATTAAGCTACTGCACCCAAACGTACCAACAAAGTGTATGGCACTGATCTACCCAAGATGCTTGACAAAAGATGAGCACTGAGCTTCGGCTAAATCACATCATAACAGGTTCAAACAAGCATGGCAAAAGTGCACAAAATATCAGGCTGGACAAGGCAAAAACAGCATCAGGTTGCAATGTTCAGAGCAAGAAAACTACATGCTACAGGAACTTAAAATAGTAAAAAAAGGCATGGCATGAATGTACTCAAAGCATAGAACAAAAGTCCCTTACTGACCATAAGCCAAAAAGGATTAGAAAATATAGTAACACCCATGTCAATATTGAAAGTTTCGTTAACAGATTCAGCAACATGGCATGTCAGAAACTGATAACAAGTAGGCATGTTTACAAGCTCAATGCACTCACTACAGAGCCTTAAATGATAAACTAAGCATACATTCATCAAGAAGACATGTCATAGAAGACACACATGGCAAGAACAATAACATAGAATAAATGGATCAACCACAACAACCTTGGCAAAATTGAACAACATGTAAACAATCTGCCAGGAAACATTTTATAGCAAAAGTAGAGCTCGATTGACTCAAGCTATGGTAACCCATAGTTGCAAACAAGGACATGGATGGATAGAGAAAGACATGTTTAACAAAACATCCTTACTGAAGTATCTCAAAATATGCATGGATCTCTCGGTAGCATCAAGTTAACATGGCATCAAAATATCAGCTAAACAGGGCTGAAATCAGCAACGTCAGGACACCTACTTTGCATGCTTGTGCTAGTCACCACATAGTTCACAAAAATACATGGCATACACCCCTGGAAAGATGGCATGGCATATTACAAAACACATGTAGGACTCCAATTCATAGGGTGCACACATCAATCATGGCAAAAATAACAAAAGTGCAAGTTCTGTTAAGAAACAGAAACTAACATCACATAGCACACTTCCAATAGCATTTCGGGCATGAAGATGAGCTCAAATGAAACTGATGCAATGAGACGAAATGATCAACTCTTCGATACGAACATTTTGACATATTATACGCGCAAAATGGATCTACAGATGCAAAGATATACCACTTTGAAAATGGAACAAAATATCATGCGATTAAGGACTTGGAAGAGAAAGTGAGGGGGAGAAGTCAACGGGCGTGCTTCCCGAGGCCGGATCGGGCCGGATCGGATCTCGGCGACGGCGGGCGGACGCGGGCGGCGCCGGAGGAGCGGGCGCTGCCGGCGAGGCGGCGGGGAGGCGCTGAGGCGCTCGGGAGCGGCCGGGCGGCGGGCGGGCTGGGCGCCCTCGGCAAGGCGGCGGCCGACCGGACCATGGGCCGGACTGGCCGAAGCGGGCCGGGCGGCAGGGGAGGAGAGAGGAGGCGGTGAGGTGGCGGCGGGAGTGGCCGGGCGGCGGCGGGCGGGTGACGTGGCGCCGGGATTGGTTCGGGCGACGTGGCGGACGTGTCCGGCAAGTGACGCGTCCGGCGGCGCGGGGAGGAAAACTGCTAGGGTTAGGGGTGGATTGGACCGCGAATTTCGGGGGAGGTGTTTAAATAGGCATAGAGGGAGCTAGGAGAGTCCAAATGAGGTGTAGTTTTCGCCCACACGATCGTGATCGAACGACGGAGAGCATGGAAGTGACTTAGATGGGTTATTGGGCTGTTTTGGAGGGGTGTTGGGCTGCAACTTAAAAGAGGCTTTTGCGAGAGTGCGGTTAACCGTTGAAGTACCAAACGAGCTCCAAATGACCCGAAACTTGACCGGTGGTCTACGGGTGGTATACCAAGGCCACTAGACAAACCTCGGTCTATTTCGAGAAGGTTTAGTACCCTTTGCGGAAAACGTAAAAGGGGCCGCCGGGGAAGATAGGTGTGTCGGATTGCAAAACGGACAACGGGGAAAATGCTCGGAATCATGAGACGAACACGTATGCAAATGCGATGCACATGATGACATGATATAAAATGCATGACATGGACAAAATGCAAAATGAAGAAAACCCAGCCACGGAGGGAATATCATATCACAATGCCTAAAATGGCAAGAGTTGGAGTTACAAATATGGAAAGTTACATCCGGGGTGTTACAACACTCCACCACTACAAGAGGATCTCGTCCCGAGATCTAGGACTGAAAGAACTCCGGATATTCGGAACGGAGGTGATCCTCGCGCTCCTGTGTAGCTTCTCGGTCGGAATGGTGTGACCACTTCACTTTCGTGAATTTGATTGACTTGTTGTAGTCTTGCGCTCGGTTTCTTCAAGAATAGCAACGGGGTGCTCATGATAAGAGAGATCTTCTTGAAGGTCAATCTCTTCGAAGTTGATAGTGCGTTCAGGAGTCTTGAAGCACTTGCGAAGCTGTGACACATGAAACACATCGTGCACGTTTGCAAAGTTGGATGGAAGCTCAAGTTGATAGGCGAGATCGCCTCTTTTGCCAATTATCTTGAAAGGACCCACGTATCTAGGGGAAAGCTTCCCTTTGATACCGAAGCGACGAGTGCCTTTCATTGGAGAGACGCGGAGGTAGACATGGTCTCCGATTTCAAAAGCCACATCACGGTGCTTATCATCATAATAGCTCTTCTGGCGCGATTGCGGCGGCTTTGAGATTCTCACGAATGACTTGGCACATTTCTTACATACGTGATCAAGTCATTGCCAAGAAGTTGGCGTTCACCTGTCTCAGACCAATTGAGAGGAGTACGGCACTTTATGCCATAGAGAATTTCGAATGGGGCCTTGCCCGAACTCGCTTGGAAGCTGTTGTTGTAGGAGAACTCGGCATATGGAAGACAATCTTCCCACTTCATACCGAAAGAAATGACACAAGCCCTGAGCATATCTTCAAGGATTTGATTGACTCGCTCGACTTGGCCACTTGTTTGAGGATGGAAAGCTGTGCTAAAACGAATGTTGGTGCCCATGGCCTTCTGAAAAGAATCCCAAAACTTGGAGGTAAAGATGCTGCCACGGTCTGAAGAGATCAATTGTGGAATGCCGTGCAAGGAGACAATCCTGGAGGTGTATAGCTCGCCAACCGAGCTCTTGTGATGGATTCTTTGATAGGAAGAAAATGAGCCACTTTAGTAAGCTTGTCAATGACAACGAAGATAGCATCATTTCCACGCTTGGACTTAGGAAATCCGATCACGAAGTCCATTTCAATATGATCAAACTTCCATTCAGGAATAGCAAGAGGTTGGAGGAGACCAGCTGGTCTTTGGTGTTCTGCTTTCACTCTTCCGCAGACATCACACTCATTCACGAATTGAGCAATTTCTCGCTTCATTCGAGTCCACCAATATGACTGCTTGAGATCATGGTACATCTTCGTACTTCCTGGATGAATGGATAGAAGCGAATTGTGAGCCTCGTTCATAATGACTTTTCGTAGATCACCCTTAGGAACCACAATCCGGTCCTCAAAGAAAAGAGTATCTTTGTCATCAACGTGGAAGCACTTGTACTTGGAAATGCCCTTGTCAATACCACGTTTCACCTTTTTCACCATGGTATCCAGAAGTTGAGCCTCACGAATCTGATCTTCCAAAGTAGGAGAGACTATGAGGTTGGCAAGAAAGCCTTGAGGAACAACTTGAAGATTCAGCTTATGGAAAGCTTCACAGAGATCCATTTGAAAGGGCTTGAGGATTAGACTGCTGCAAAGAAGCCTTCTGCTCAAAGCATCTGCAATGACATTGGCCTTGCCCGAGTATATTCAATACTTGGGTTGTACTCTTGAATCATTTCGACCCATCGAGTCTGCACTCGAGGTTGAGGTTGGGTTGAGTGAAAATGTACTTGAGACTCTTGTGATCGGTGAAAATGTCCACTTTCCTTCCCATCAAGAGATGTCTCCATGTTATCAAAGCATGGACAACTGCCGCCAACTCAAGATCATGAGTGGGGTAGTTCTTTTCGTTGAGCTTCAAGCTGGCGAGAGGTATAAGCCACAACTCTCTTCTCTTGCATTAACACAAAGACCGAGACCTTGAAGAGAAGCATCACAGAAAACTTGAATGGCTTGGATTCATCGGGAGGAGTCAAGACAGGAGCTGTGACGAGTTTCTCTTTGAGGGTATTGAAAGCAACGTCACACTCGTGGAGACCGTACATACTTCACATGCTTACGGAGGAGGTTGGAAAGAGGCTTTGCAATCTTGGAGAAGTTCTCAACGAATCTTGACAATAGCTTGCAAGACCAAGAAAATCATGGAGCTGCTTGACATTCCGACGAGGTTCCCAATTCACAATTGCGGACACCTTCTCGGATTAACAGCGATGCCCTTGGCGGAGATGATATGACCAAGATAAAGCACTTCATCGAGCCAAAATTCACATTTGGAGAACTTCGCATAGAATTGATACTCTACGAGCTTGTCTAGTACCAATCGCAAATGTTTGGCATGATCCTTCTTATTCTTGGAGAAGACCAAAATATCATCAAGATAGACCAAGACGAATTCATTGGTGTAGGGGTTGAAAATGAAGTTCATCATCCGAGAGAAAGTTGGAGGAGCATTGACAAGGCCGAAAGACATGACAAGTATATTCATAAGAGCCAAAGCTTGTTACGAATCTGTCTTGGGAATATCTTGTTCACGAATGCGAATCTGATGATAACCCATCTGAAGGTCAAGCTTGGAGAACACTGTAGCACCTTTGAGTTGCTCGAAAAGCTCATTGATGTTGGGAAGTGGATATTTGTTCTTGATTGTCTTCTTATTCAATGGACGGTAATCGACGCAAAGTCGGTCCGTGCCATCCTTCTTCTGGACAAAAAGAACACCACAACCCCAAGGAGATGAACTCGGTCCGATCAAACCCAGACGCTCTTGTTCATCGAAATGCTTCTTCAATTCCTTCAGCTCATTAGGTCCAAGCTTGTATGGACGCTTGCAAACGGGTTCGATGCCGTGCTCAAGATCAATAACGAACTCAAGCTGGCCGATGAGGAGGCATACCGGAAGCTCTTACGGAAAGACATCTTGGTACTCACAAACGACCGAATTGAGAGATGGCATTCGATTCGCCCTTCTCATTGAGAGAAAACAACCGAATGGTTTCATCACGAGCGGCATAGATGATCACATCATTAGAAGAGTGAGTCAATTGAATTTCCCCGGCAGCACAATCAAGCTGAGCTTTGTGCCGAGAAAGCCACCCATTCCGAGAATAAGATCAATATCCGAGTCATCAAGAACAATTGGTTTAGCCAGAAATCTATAGTTGCCCATCTTGATAGTGACATCGAGCAAACAAACTAGAAGTCATAAGCTTTCGGAGAAACAACTTGCATAACTTTGGACAAAATCTACGTGTCAACATTGTGCTTGATGCAAAAGGATATGACATGAAAGAATGTGATGCACCAGTATCAAATAAGACTTTTGCAGGAATATCATTAACTGGAAGATTACCCATGATCACATCAGAAGATTCCTCTGCTTGAGCTGAATTCATCATATTCACCTTGGCAGCCTTGGGATTATGCTTGACCACTGCATTGCTGGAAGATTTCACAGGAGGAGGAGGCGGAAGACGTCTCTGGTTGAAGCATTTGTTCGCATAGTGACCTTTTCTGTGACATTTGTTGCAAGTCACCTCGAGAGCGGACGGTGGTAAGGAGCATTTGACCTTGGAGCTTGAGAATTAGACTTGTTACGATAGCTTGGGTTGGGTGGGTGGGAAGATCCACGGCCACCGAAGTTCTTCTGGCCGATAAGGAGTGGAACGGGGAGGAGGAAGGTAAAACTTCTGCTTAGCTGCCACTTGAGAGGAAGAAGAAGACTGAATCGCATCCTGATTCTCTTCTTAGAAGCCTCACATTTGAGCTGGGCAGCTTCTTGCTTCAGTGCCATGTTGTAGAATTCATCATACTTAATCGGCTCAAAAAGCACAAGAGCTAATTGCAGATCTTCTCTCGCACCACCTCTGAATTGATAGATCATACTCTTTTCATCGTGCACGTCTTGCTTAGCAAAACGAGCAAGCTTCGAACTGGATATTGTATTGATAGACGGACATGTTGCCCTGCTTGAGATTGCGGAACTCCTCACGCTTGCTCTCAACAACACTTTTGAATGTGGTGAGCTCACGAAATCACGGCGGAACTCATCCCGAGTAATGACACGACCTCCTCTCGGAATCTTTGTATTGTTGGTACCACTCGCAGCTTGATCCTTGAGTTGAAACGATGCAAACTTGACAAAGTCCTCGTGTGCGACATTGCTACAATCAAAATGCTTGCAGATGTCCACAAGCCAATCGTCAAAGGTTCGTGGCCTCGACACGTAAACCGAAAGACTTCGCTGATTAGCGAGGAACTGACCGAGAGTAGCAAATGCGGCTGATTGTTGCCTTGACCTTGATTGCCTTGATTGCCTTGCCCTTGAGTACGCTCTTGCAAGAGCTGCAAAATCATCTCGAGCATTGGCATTGGTGGCTGCCATGATAGCTTGCCAGCCTCCGGAGGCGGAGGTGGAGGTGGAGGGTCTGACCGATCCCCATCATTGCGATCCGGATTCAGACCCAGCGTTGGAGCCATCCTGAAGAGGGTGACATCCGTTAGTCCTTTGATAGACAAATAGATAAGTAGAATCAACGGATAGAAATTGCAACATATAGTCTTCACAATAAACATTGAACAAGAATGAACGAATGAATTCCAAAGTTAATCATCACACGTCCATTAAGGTGAGAAGCTACTTAGATAAAGATATGGAAACAACATCTGTCTTAGAAACAAATCGAATATCACAACTGAAAACAAAAGGTTGGCTTCTAGAATGAGCCGGAACAAACACATGATAGAGATTTGCCCAAAGTGTTCGTGGTGGGGCCCACACGGACACGACGTATAGCGGCCGTCACGAATGACTAACAAGACGTCCCCGAATCAGCATAGCCAAGGATTCTTTAAGGCGTCTCGCGACCACCGAATCGACCGTGAATGGGCGGACCACTAAACTTTGAACCCCAATCTCAAATCATACATCCATCCGGAAAGAATATCCTGTAAGCTACTAGAATTCCCACCTATAAACTCCCGAAACTTTACGGTTATGCAATCTGGTGTTGGGGATACAGGGACACAAAATATATCACCCAAACTAACAATACCTAGATCCAAATGTATCCATCCACAACACATAACCAAGAAATCCTCGGAAATCGTGGTACCTCGACCTTGAAAAACATCCGTTATACAAGTCATGGCAATACTCCCTTTTCGCCTCAAGATCGGGCTATCGAGGTTATCTCACCAACAACTGCACAAAAGAGATTTCGATGTCGGCAAAACTCAGGTATTCGAGAATCAAGAACGATAAAATTGTGACGACAACACCTCGGAGCTCAACTCCCCGGACACCGCCACAACCCCTAAATGTCGAGGCACCAATAACAATGTTCTCGTCACAAAACCATCGGAACGATTCCAAGATACCCACGTGATCCTAAAAAATTTTAGTGAAATTTGAGGAGAGAAGAGTCAAAACACTACGTCGGGATACCTCACCGAGCTGACGAAGGGACTGGGAAGTAAAAAGAATCCTACTCTCCGATATATATAATCCTAAGACTCAAAACATTTTTCCATTCTAGACTCAACAACGCCAAAGAAACAATCAAGTAGGGGCTCCTAAGTCGGGAAGGCTCGATTACCAACTTGTAACGCCCGATGCGGCTATATCTCCCACGTGTCGAGGCACGACTTAGAGGCATAACCGCATTGAAAGCAATGTCGCAAGTGAGGTAATCTTCACACAACCCATGTAATAAATAAGGAAAGAGATACATAGTTGGCTTACGATCGCCACTTCACACGATTACATAAATAAACATCCATCATTGAGTACACTCAAGGTCCGACCACGGAACCAAAATAAAAGAAGATACCCCAAATGCTACACAGATCCCCGATCGTCCCAACTGGGCACCACTACTGATCATCAGGAAAAGACACATAGTAACGACCACGTTCCTCGTCGAACTCCCACTTGAGCTCGGTTGAGTCGCCTGCACTGGCATCGTCGGAACCTGCAACTGTTTTGGAAGTATCTGTGAGTCACAGGGACTCAGCAATCTCACACCCGCGAGATCAAGACTATTTAAGCTTGTAGGAAGGACAGAGTAATATGGAGCTGCAGCAAGCGGCTAGCATATATGGTGGCTATTTCAAAAGAGAGCGAGAAGAGAAGCAAAGCACGGACGTGAAGCTAGTAGCGATCAAGAAGTGATCTGAACTACTTACGTCGGACATAACTCCAACACCGTGTTCACTTCCGGACTCCGCCGAGAAGAGACCATCACGGTTACACACGCGGTTGATGTGTATTTTATTTGAGGTCAACTTCGGGTTTTCTACAACCGGACATTAACAAATTCCCATCTGCCTCATAACCGCGGCCACGGCTTTCAAAAGATATTACCCTGCAGGGGTGTCCCAACTTAGCCCATTATAAGCTCTCACGGTCAACGAAGGATATTCCTTCTACCGGGAAGACCCGATCAATCTCGGAATCCCGGACTACAAGACATTTCGACAGCAATAAAACAAGACCAGCAAAGCCGCCTGACAGCCGACAAATCCCGATAGGAGCTGCACATATCTCGTTCTCGGGGCACATCCGGATAAGTCAAGCTACGAGTAAAACCAAGCCTCGAAGTTTCCCGTGGTGGCCTCTGGTGTTGCTCGGTTCGGGCGACACTCGAAGGAGCACTCGTCCGGGGTTAAAATAAAGATGACCCTCGGGCTCGCGAAACCCGGGGAAAAAGGCTTAGGTGGCAAATGGTAAAACCAAAGTTGGGCCTTCTTTGGAGGAGTCTTATTCAAAGCGAACTGTCAAGGGGTCCCATAAATCACCCAACCGTGTAAGGAACGCGAAATCAAGGAACATAACACCGGTATGACGGAAACTAGGGTGGCAAGAGTGGAACAAAACACCGGGCATAAGGCCGAGCCTTCCACCCTTTACCAAGTATATAGATGTATTAATTATAGCAGATATATAGTGTGATATCCCCAACAAGTAAACATGTTCCAATAAGGAACAACATCTCCATGTTCCAACAAGGAACAAACTTCATCTTCACCGCAACTAACAACGCTATAAGAGGAAATTTGAGCAAAGCGGTAACATAGCCAATCAACGGTTTGCTAGGAAAGGATGATTAGGGGCTGACATGGCAATATGGGTGGCATGATATAGCAAGTGGTAGGCATGGCAGCATAGGCATAGCAAAAGAGCGACCATCTAGCATAGCAAAGATAGAAGTGATTTCGAGGGTATGGTCATCTTGCACGCAATGTTCTCAGAGTTGTCGAAAGCTTGATCCTCGTAAGCGTTCTCAACAGGTTCCTCGTTCACGTACTTGTCTCCCGGCTCTACCCAAAGCAACAACACAAACAAAGGAACCACAATAAATCACGGTGCAATGCACAAACAACATGATGCAAAACATGACATGATATGCGGGATGTGATATGCAATGCGTATGCGCGCTCGGAAGGAAATGATGAACCAGGCATCAACTTGGCAAACCAAGTATGCCACTGGAAAGATGAGATGATTTCGGTTGAAATCGATATAAAGATCACCGGAATCGGATGCACGGTTTGCAAATGACAAGCAAAACAAGAATGGCACAAATCTGCCATTAACAGCATGATGCCACTTAGCAAGCAACAATAAATTAAGCTACTGCACCCAAACGTACCAACAAAGTGTATGGCACTGATCTACCCAAGATGCTTGACAAAAGATGAGCACTGAGCTTCGGCTAAATCACATCATAACAGGTTCAAACAAGCATGGCAAAAGTGCACAAAATATCAGGCTGGACATGGCAAAAACAGCATCAGGTTGCAATGTTCAGAGCAAGAAAACTACATGCTACAGGAACTTAAAATAGTAAAACAAGGCATGGCATGAATGTACTCAAAGCATAGAACAAAAGTCCCTTACTGACCATAAGCCAAAAAGGATTAGAAAATATAGTAACACCCATGTCAATATTGAAAGTTTCGTTAACAGATTCAGCAACATGGCATGTCAGAAACTGATAACAAGTAGGCATGTTTACAAGCTCAATGCACTCACTACAGAGCCTTAAATGATAAACTAAGCATACATTCATCAAGAAGACATGTCATAGAAGACATACATGGCAAGAACAATAACATAGAATAAATGGATCAACCACAACAACCTTGGCAAAATTGAATAACATGTAAACAATCTGCCAGAAAACATTTTATAGCAAAAGTAGAGCTCGATTGACTCAAGCTATGTTAATCCATAATTGCAAACAAGGACATGGATGGATAGAGAAAGACATGTTTAACAAAACATCCTTACTGAAGTATCTCAAAATATGCATGGATCTCTCGGTAGCATCAAGTTAACATGGCATCAAAATATCAGCTAAACAGGGCTGAAATCAGCAACATCAGGACACCTACTTTGCATACTTGTGCTAGTCACCACATAGTTCACAAAAATACATGGCATACACCCCTGGAAAGATGGCATGGCATATTACAAAACACATGTAGGACTCCAATTCATAGGGTGCACACATCAATCATGGCAAAAATAACAAAAGTGCAAGTTCTGTTAAGAAACAGAAACTAACATCACATAGCACACTTCCAACAGCATTTCGGGCATGAAGATGAGCTCAAATGAAACTGATGCAATGACACGAAATGATCAACTCTTCGATACGAACATTTTGACATATTATACGCGCAAAATGGATCTACAGATGCAAAGATATACCACTTTGAAAATGGAATAAAATATCATGCGATTAAGGACTTGGAAGAGAAAGTGAGGGGGAGAAGTCAACGGGCGTGCTTCCCGAGGCGGATCGGGCGGATCGGATCTCGGCGGCGGGCGGACGCGGGCGGCGCCGGAGGAGCAGCGGCCGGGCGAGGCAGCGGGAGGCGCCATGAGGCGCTGGCTCGGGAGCCGTGGCGAAGGGCCCCTAAGCGGCATGGCGCCGAGCCGGCATGGGGCCGGACTGGCCGAAAGGGGCCGGGCGGCGTGAGGAGAGAGAGGCGGTGAGGTGGCGGCGCGGGAGTGGCTGGGCGGCGGCGGGGTGACGTGGCGCCTGGATTGGTTCGGGCGTGGCGGACGTGTCCGGCCATGTGACGCGGCCATGGGTGGACGCGTCCCGGGCAGAGGAAAACTGCTAGGGTTAGGGGTGGATTGGACCGCGAATTTCGGGGAGGTGTTTAAATAGGCATAGAGGAGCTAGGAGAGTCCAAATGAGGTGTAGTTTTCGCCACACGATCGTGATCGAACGACGGAGAGCATGGAAGTGACTTAGATGGGTTATTGGGCTGTTTTGGAGGGGTGTTGGGCTGCAACTTAAAAGAGGCTTTTGTGAGAGTGCGGTTAACCGTTGGAGTACCAAACGAGCTCCAAATGACCCGAAACTTGACAGGTGGTCTACCGGTGGTATACCAAGGCCACTAGATAAACCTCGGTCCATTTCGAGAAGGTTTAGTACCCTTTGCGGAAAAAGCGTAAAAGGGGCCGGGGAAGATAGGTGTGTCGGATTGCAAAAGCGGACAACGGGAAAATGCTCGGAATCATGAGGGCGAACACGTATGCAAATGCGATACACATGATGACATGATATAAAATGCATGACATGGACAAAATGCAAAATGAAGAAAACCCAACCACGGAGGGAATATCATATCACAATGCCGAAAATGGCAAGAGTTGGAGTTACAAATATGGAAAGTTACATCCGGGGTGTTACAGGCTGCAAGCACTTCAGTCCATCTGTCAGCTAGCAGGTCTTGGTCAGCTCTCAGTTGTTGCTGCTTTTTCTTGAGGCTGCTTGCCATGGCCATAAGCCTGCGTTTGAAACGCAGCTCTGCTCGGGCGGATCCTCGAGCACGACAAATTAAATGCGTCGTCGAGGCTTGCCTCATCTTCGAGGGAGGTGCATAATTATCGTCCTCTACCTCTCTTTACGCCGCCTTTGTCATGCGATCTTGCTTCTCCCTCCTCCCGCGCCGAGTCCTGCTTTGGAGGGGTCGTCTTCAACCTTTGTCCGGGGTGTTATTGTCTCCGTCCGGAATCACCGTTTTCTTGTGGCGGGATTTAGAACGGCGCCCTTGACGTCGGCGTTTGGGTTGTTTCTTGGAGGTCATCCTCCGCCGTTCCATCGCCATTCCCATCTTTTGGGATGTCCACCATGTATATGTCATATGACGAGGTGGCCTTCGGTGCCTCAGAGGCGCTGGGTCTTGGTCGTCTCCGGCATCATCGTCCATACCTTCAATGTCCTCGGAGTCGAAGTCGAGCATGTCGGTTAAATCATCGACAGTGGCTACAAAGTGGGTGGTGGGTGGGCGTTGAATTTCTTCGTCGTCCGCATCCCAACCTTCCTGACCGTAGTCCGGCCAGGGCTCTCTAGATAAAGAGAGAGACTTAAGAGAATTCAAGATGTCGCCAAAGGGCGACTGATGAAAGATGTCCTCGGAAGAGAACTCCATGACCGGCGCCCAATCGGATTCGATTGGCAGGGGCGCGGAGGGTTCGGAGTCCGGAGAGGAGTCTGGCACCTTGGAGTCACGGCCTTCGCAAAGGACAAGGATGGAGTTCGGCTCAATTGCCGTTGAGATCGTAGCCCCCGAGGCGGTGTCCAACCATTCGTCCTCGATCGGGGGAGTCGGCTCTGAGCTAAGGGTCGGAGCGGACGCTGGTGCGGCCTCCAGGACACTGTTCGGCGGCAGAGCTAGATCGTGCCCATCAAGACAGTGCGGCGCACTTGGCTGTGGCTCGAATCCGTCGAAGATCAAGTCTCCGCGGATGTCGGCCGTATAGTTCAAGCTTCCAAATCTGACCTGATGGCCAGGGGCGTAACTTTCGATCTGCTCCAGAAGGCCAAGTGAATTGGCCCGCAGTAAAGCAAAGCCCGAATCTGAAGATTTGTCCGGGAGAAAAGTCTCACCTGGACCGCGTCGTTCTTGATGATGGAAGGAGCCATCGGGCCTATCGGTGAAGTCACTGTGTTACTCTCAATGAAATCTCCAATGTCGGTGTCAAAACCGGCGGATCTCGGGTAGGGGGTCCCGGCTATGCGTCTAGGCGGATGGTAACAGGAGAAAAGGGACACGATGTTTTTACGAGGTTGGGCCCTCTCGATGGAGGTAATACCCTACTCTGCTTGATTAATATTGATGATATGGGTAGTACAAGAGTAGATCTACCACGAGATCAAGGAGGCTAAACCCTAGAAGCTAGCCTATGGTATGATTGTTGTTCGTCCCTACGGACTAAAACCCTCCGGTTTATATAGACACCGAGATAGGGTTAGGGTTACATGAGTCGGTTACAATGGTTGGAGATCTACATATCCGTATCGCCAAGCTTGCCTTCCACGCCAAGGAAAGTCCTATCCGGACAAGGGCGAAGTCTTCAATCTTGTATCTTCATAGTCTTGGAGTCCTTTGTCGGTGTCAAAACCGGCGGATCTCGGGTAGGGGGTCCCAGGCTGCGTCTAGGCGGATGGTAACAGGAGACAAGGGACACGATGTTTTACCGGTTCGGGCCCTCTTGATGGAGGTAAAACCCTACGTCCTGCTTGATTAATATTGATGATGTGTGTTACAAGAGTGGATCTACCACGAGATCAAAGAGGCTAAACCCTAGAAGCTAGCCTATGGTATGATTGTTGTATATTGTATATGTGTCGACTAGCTTTGGCCTGGTTTATATAATGCACCAGAGGCCTAGGATAACAAGAGTCCTAGCCGAACACGCCGGTGGGGAGGAGTCCTTGTCTTGATCGCCAAGTCTTGTGGAATCTTCCTTGTACGCTGCAACCTATCGGACTGGCCCATGAGTATCTGACCATGGGGTCCTCGGCCCAATCTAACAGATCGGGAGATGACGTGGTGAGTACCCCCTAGTCCAGGACACCGTCAGTAGCCCCCTGAACCGGTCTTCAAGTTTAGGGACGCTCCTCGATTCTTCCGAACCGTTTCTTCACCTTCAGTCGTCGGTCTTGAAAACTGGTTCAACAAATCTTCTCATCTTCGATCTTGAGGATCGCCGAAATGCATTCGACGAGTTTACACATCGGGTATCCGAGGAGCCCCTTTAAGTTTCCGGCCTTTATCAATGCCTTGTTATTTTTATGCCACACCTCGGGTTTGAAGTTGTTCCCTAGCGGCAGCATCCTCTTGCGTCCGAGCTCCAACGCCGGATTGCATTCGAGGTATCTTTTGCAGCCGAGCACCAATGCCGGACTGCTTCCCCGCTCTAACGCCGGACTATGTATCCGAGCTCCAACGCCGGACTGTATCCGAGCTCCAACGCCGGACTGTATCCGAGGTGTCGTAAATCACCTTGGTTCAAAGAAGTTTGAAGGAGTTTAGCCGAGCTTAATGCCGGAAATGCCCTCTATGGAGCCAGCCACTAGCGCGCGAGCTTGATGCCGGACTTCTTCCGAGGTGGTGCACCACCCCAAATGTGGGCCGATTTTTGTCAATATTTTTTATTGATGCAATTTATTCTCTGCCGAGATACATGGCCAGTAGCCCTCAAGAGGTGTGTATCGGTCTAAAACCCGAGATGCCCATGAAGGATGACATAAGACCGATGATCCCGTAGGCTGCTTTGAGACTCGAGTTGATTTGCAAAATCGGTGCGAGGATCAAGTCCTAGCTTCGGCAGAATACTTGGGACACAAAAAGCAGCGTGCTCGATCCTCAAAACTCAGGTTGGGTGCGGCCGACCAACACGAGGATCAAAATCTCCTCGGAGGCTGTATTACACTTAAAATTTTACGCATTGGACAGGCAATGCGGTAGCCCCAGACACCGGGTCGGGTGGCAATACCAGATCGAGGATCGATGTGCCCCTTTAATATTTGTAAATAATAAGCCCGAAGCCCAAGAGCCCCGAGCCTTAATGCGGGCACGGGTGGTCAATTAAGGATCGATATCCATAGTAAAATCACAAATTATGTGTAATGACTCAATGTATCCAAGTACTTTATGTCATTAATGCTCGGATCCGCATTGTACAAATCTTTGTTGACCGACCATCGGCTTCAACCTCCTCGGCCAGTAGCCGAGGAGTGTTTGTCCTACTTTATAAAGCCTTTATGAGGGCAAAGATTTACAAAAAACAAGGCAATCTGGCCATACGGTTTTATAAACAAAGGTACACGGAGAGACATGTTATATTACTGTTTAAGAGAAGAAATGTCTACCAAAGAAAATAATCCCGCTATCAGTTCCTTTCTTTGGGTTGTCATGCTAAGCATGATCATGAAACCTCAGCTCCAATGTAAGAGCAAAATATCGAGGATTTAGTGTGGGAGGCGATTAATAGCCCCGGTAGTGTTGGCTGACAGTCAAGGTCAAGCCGAAACACTTGACCAATGTTATGAATGGCTCGTCATTTAATATAGTCATCGGATCGCTGACCAGTTTACACCTATTGTGATGATCGGTTTTGGCTTTCTCCATCGAGGTGCTTGACCATGCATTTGAAGCGCAATCATGATGGTTCTCCCTTTGCACACCTAGCCGAACAAAGCGGAACGTAGGAGGCAAGCGTGGGAGCCGGGCAACCCAACTATTGACCGAAGACACAATTCGAAACTGATGCATATATAGCAATATCCGAGAATGTTTTTGCCGAATCTCTAAAGGTGTTTGGCGTTGCACTGCGAGACTTGTGCTGAAAACACACAAATAGTTTAAAAGTGCCAAAAGCTTGGAAAACCAAAAAACGTCAATAAAACCATGACGTCCGAACAAGATCAAGTGTTCGATGCCAATCTGAAAATTGGACTTTAGAAGAAAAAAAAGTGCTTTTGTCGTGCTTTAACATGACACATCCTATCTCAAGACTTCAAGCGGGTCAGCCTACGGCTTCAGTCTCCCATCCCAAAGGCGGAGTACTTCTCATTAGGCCAGTTTAGAAAACTAAACTCTAGTGGTTTTGAGAGAGAAATTAGGCTCCCCTGCTAGTGACCGCACACTCGTGTCAAGAAAAGGAGTGATGAATAATAAAAACTTTGCAACGACTAAGAAGAAAAACACTTAGTATGAAACGGCTCAAATAAACATAAGAGCTCCCAAGTGACTTGGTTAAAAGTTGACTATATAATGTAAGGTGACATGTAGAATGCCTTCTAGCCGGATTGTAAACCGTTTGTCGTGGCGGACCTTTTCGCTTCAACCTCTGGACCCAATTGTCCGGAGTGTGTCCGAATACCCTCGTGGTTATAAAAACTGGGGCATGCGTGGAGACCAGGCGTAGGGGTCATTAGTGCTTTATCAGACAAGTGCCCAACTAGTTATGTTATATTACATGGTTAGTAAGAAACATCTTCCAGGGAGAATAGTTCCGTTAAGGGTTCCTTTCCCTGGGAGGCATGCCCTAAAGTGCATGTCCAGACTGCGAAAAGAGTAGAAAAAAACATCCGGGGCAGGTAAATGAATAGGTAAGAAATCATCTTTTAGTTCACCACCGAGTAATCCCTTAAGAACGCTTAGCTTCGGCTTCACCAGTCTGAGGTACACATCCGGTTGACGGCGGTAACAATCACAGAGGTGCTCCCTTTACCACCTAGGCAAACAATCGGGGAGCGTAGGGGTAAGCACAGGAGCCAGCAACCCAGCTTGGCCAAAACTTAAGTCATATCGATGCATATAAAGGTGAATAAAAGGTACATGCGGAAGTGTGACACATGTGTTGGGCATAAAGCCGAATTAATACGCTTCTGTTAAAGAAGCCCCCAGGTATAATGAGCGCGGGTAGCGCGTCAAGTGTGTGCGAACAAAGTTTCGACAAGGAAGATTTTTACAAGCAACTCTTTTCCAAAAAAGTATAATGCTTGGTCGAACTGAACACAAGTTAGAAATTTAAAACTTTGAGCATGAAGGCAACTTAGCTGGTTAATGTGTTCGGTATTGACGATGCGGTCCGAGCTTGATGCGGGACAAGGTTCCGTCCCCCAAGCCGGTCCCGAGGTGGCGGAGCAAAGAGCTCGGCACTGTGAAGTGGTGACATAGCACGGTCAATGCAGGACGGCAGAGAGATGACGAAGTCCCTGGCATGGGGTACTGAAGTGTTGTGAAGCCCCCGTCCCACCGAGGTGACGTCAAAGGATATAGTCATTGGATCATTTTCCTGTGCACAAAAAATAGTGCAAACCAAAGATAATAGTAAAATAAATCATTGCATAATAAATAATTTATGCAAAGTGAGTAATAAAAGAAATATGGCCTGGCGCCGAAGTCGATGTCGATGCAGGTCGTCGGTGTAATGCAATAAAGGCGTGGCAAAGCCTGGATTCACAGTCGGTCCGAAGTTAGGATGCGGCGTTAGCCGGACTATGTCTGAAACCGGCCGAACCATCATGCGACCGTCGATAATGCGGCCACCATTTGATAGACATGTGTACATGTGATGGACAAACCAGAGTAATAATTCCTTGGGAAAAATTAACCCAAACAAGCAAAAAGAAATACTAGGATTAATAACACCTGGTTTATTTGTTGTAGCAATCCGAAGGAAGGTGATTCCCAAAATTGGGACTCGTTGCGCACCCATTGCACAGTCGGCTAGTGACGCCTTGAAGTGTCCGGAGTAGGTTGATGAAGAGATGGCGAAGCCCCGGTCCAGCCGAGATGTCGAAGTAGGTCGGCGTGATGGACACCGGCTTGAAGAAGCAATAGTGCGGCCCGCCGATGCAGGTCGTGGCGTGGTCGATGTCGGCTTGATGAAGCGACCGTGCGGCGATGCGGTATGCCCTCTCCGTGTAATCCGTGGGGCGGCGATGTTGGTGATGATTTATCCTTCGCGATGCGGACTCTTGTTAAACTTGCCGAGATGATGATCCGAAGAAGTTGAGCTCGGCTCAACAAAGGGACGATGTCTAGCCAGTCGGCGGTAGTGTAGCAATATTACCGGACTGGTTTGACACCGACATGATGTTGAAGATCATGTTCAAAAGATCTTAAAGTTAGTGGGATGTGTTGGAAACAAAACACAATACCCCATACAAAACTTCCTTCAAAAGGATGTCCGAAACCCCGATCATAAAAAGGGCGAACTTCGGGTCGGATTCGTTTGTGTGAAAACAGATCTGAAAAGTGATGCACTAATCGAAAGGTTCCCGGAGTTTGGACGGTCGGATCGAGCTGAAATTTTGAGGGGTGGTAGATATAGGAAATCCGCAGCCGCTCAATGGTTGGATCTTCCAAAGGAAGTCTGAGCTAGAAGCTGGACACCACGCCCTAAAGTCGTCCGGATTCTCGTCCAGATTCAATGCGGCTCCGGTATACCGGAGATTGCCAGAGATTCCTCCATCGGAACTCGACGAAATTTTCCAGGGTTGTTGTAAACTCAATTCCGCACAATTCCACCGAAGCAATCGTTAAAACGACACCTGAGGAGGAGGTGGCAGCGGACACAAGTCCGCTGTCCAGAAATACAGTACGGTCGCCCGAGAGCAATGTTGACGTTGAGCCCCCGGGCTCCATGGATGACTCCTCCATGATCTTGATAGAGATCGGAGCTGATGTTGATGAAGGCCCTCATCCGAACATGACGATCGGAGGTAGGGCGATCCTTGGTCGAACCAAGGTGACGGTCGAGCTGGTGACGAAGATGTCAAGTAGCAGTTGATCTGCGGCGAGCCATCGACCTTTTGCGAACACGGAGGAACTCTCAATGAAAGCACCAATGTCGGTGTCAAAACCGGCGGATCTCGGGTAGGGGTCCCGAACTGTGTGTCTAAGCGGATGGTAACAGGAGACAAGGGACACGATGTTTTACCCAGGTTCGGGCCCTCTTGATGGAGGTAAAACCCTACGTCCTGCTTGATTAATATTGATGATGTGTGTTACAAGAGTGGATCTACCATGAGATCAAAGAGGCTAAACCCTAGAAGCTAGCCTATAGTATGATTGTTGTATATTGTACTAGCCTGGCCCTGGTTTATATAATGCACCAGAGGCCTAGGATAACAAGAGTCCTAGCCGAATACGCCGGTGGGGGAGGAGTCCTTGTCTTGATCGCCAAGTCTTGTGGAATCTTCCTTGTCTTGACAGCAATCGGGACTGGCCCATGAGTATACGGCCATGGGGGTCCTCGGCCCAATCTAACAGATCGGGAGATGACGTGGTGAGTACCCCCTAGTCCAGGACACCGTCACCGGCCAAAGATGATAGTTCGGCTATCCGGACACCCCCTAGTCTAGGACTCCCTCAATCCCCAAGCTTAATTCTTGCTCGTCCTCGAGTAGGTAAATGATAAAAGAAAGAATTTATGAAGTGTGAATGCTAGCAGGTGCATAAGTTTGATCAATGATAATTTCAATCACCTTTTCTAGCATCATTATATGTCATAACAGTAGCTCAACTCATAGAACTTTTCATGATCAAGTAACAAACTATTCACATGTTTAAAGTATAGATCATAAACTTTCTTGAAAACTAACAAACCGTGTTATTAGTCATCAAACAATTACAATTCATCTTATTTTCAAGAAGAGTCTATGTCAGAGCTTTGATTTAGCAAACTCCACATACTCAACTATCATTTAGTCTTCCATGATTGCTACCACTCAAAGCATATTTTTAGAACAAATAGTACTCATCGAACACAGAGAAAGATAGGGGATTAATATTTAGCCTCCCAACCTTTTTACCTCAAGGGTAATGTCAGTGATAATAATTCATGCTCAAATATATTTGAATGGCCATATATGCTTAGATGTTTCCATCCTATGATGCTTGCCAACTAAAGAGTAGGTTGGAATGAGAAGGAATACTACTGACTCTTGCATAAAAGTAAAAGATAGGCCCTTCGCAGAGGGAAGCAGGGATTTGCAGAGGTGCCAGAGCTCGAAGCTAAAACAGAGATGAAAATAATTTTGAGAGGTATGCTTTCATTGTCAACATAACGACCAAGAGTTCCCAATATCTTCCATACTACATACATTATAGGCGGTTCCCAAACAAAAAGGTAAAGATTTTTACTCCCCCTCCACCAACAATCATCAAGCCATGGCTTGCCCGAAACAACGGGTGCCTCCAACTAACATCAATCCTGGGGGAGTTTTGTTTGCAATTTTTTAATTTGATTTCGATCTTTTGATCATGGGACTAGGCATCCCAGTTACCAGCCATTTTCTCGTGAATGATGAGCGGAGTCCACTCATCGTGAGAATAACCCGCCTAGCATGGAAGATACTGCTAGCCCCTAGTCGCTACATGAGCGATTCGGACATACAAAACAAATTATTATTTGAAGGTTTAGAGTTTGGCACATGCAAATTTACTTGGAACGGCACGTAAATACCGCATATAGGTAGATATGGTGGACACTCATGGAAGAAACTTGGTTCAAGGAGTTTGGATGCACAAGCAGTATTCCCGCTTAGTACAGATATTTTGGCTAGCAAAGGATTCTAAATAGCAAGCACCACATGTTAGAGGATCCAAAACAACATAACTTATACAAATATAGCAAAGCATAACTCATTACGTTGTCTTCCTTGTCCAACTTCAACTAATTTGCTCAGGTTTGAAAATAATTAATGGGGCTCACAATCATAGAAGATGTCCAAGATAGTATATTTATATGTGAAATCTCTCTTAGTCAATATTCTTTCATGAATTGTTCAAGTGACCAATACAATGTTTGCTAACCTTCAAAAAATTTACCACCTCTACTTCTTATATGTGAAGGCATTACTCCCCATGGGAAAGGCATATGAAACATATATAATTTATGACATTCAAATCATTCAACTATTTACTCATATGATATAAATGAAGCACACGAGTAAATGACAAACTACTCCAGAAAGATATAAGTGAAGATCAATGAGTAGTTAAATAATTATGTAGGTATGTGAAGACTCTCTCTCATTTAAGAATTTCAGATCTTGGTATTTTATTCATACAGCAAGCAAAACTAAAGAAAAGCGACATTCTAAGAATAGCAAACATCACGTGAAGAAGCAAAAACTTAGGATCAACCGATACTAACCGATAGTTGTCGAAGAAGAAAGGTGGGATGCCAACCGGGGCATCCCCAAGTTTAGACGCTTGAGACTTCTTGAAATATTATTTTGGGGTGCCTTGGGCATCCCCAATCTTGAGCTTTTGTGTCTCCTTAATTCCTCTCATATCACGGTCTCCCTAAATCTCAAAAACTTCATCCACACAAAACTCAACAAGGACTTGTGAGATAAGTTAGTATAAACCAATGCAAAAACTTTATCATACTCTACTGTAGAAAATCACTAAAATTATTATTCAACATTGCATACTAAATGCCTCTGCATATTTAATACTCCTATCCTCAAATAGAATCATTAAACAAGCAAACATATGCAAACAATGCAAACATAACAGCAATCTGCCAAAACAGTACAATCTGTAAATAATGCAAGATTCATCATACTTCCCTAGCTCCAAAAATTATGAAAGAAAATTCCCACGTTAGTAAATTTATCGTAGCTTATTATGCAAAAGGTTTCAACATTTTATCACGTTCTGACTTTTCTAGGGAATTTTTGTAACAGCGGTAAACTTTCTGTTTTCAAACAGCAACATGTATACTTGCAAAATAAGCATGGTAAAAGCTATCCTTGACATTTTTATTGAAAAGAGAGATGCAAAACATTATAAATAACATCAAGAAAATACTAACAAAATAAAATGATGCTCCAAGCAAAACACATATCATGTGGTGAATAAAAATATAGCTCCAAGTAAAGTTACCGATGAACGAAGACGAAAGAGGGGATGCCATCCGGGGCATCCCCAAGCTTAGGCTCTTGGTTGTCCTTGGATATTACCTTGGGGTGCCTTGGGAATCCACAAGCTTAGGCTTTTTCCACTCCTTATTCCATAGTCCATCGAATCTTTACCCAAAACTTGAAAACTTCACAACACAACACTCAACAGAAAATCTCGTGAGCTCCGTTAGCGAAAGAAAACAAAACACCACTTCAAGGTACTGTAATGAAATCATTCTTTATTTATATTGGTGTTAAACCTACTGTATTCCAACTTTTCTATGGTTTATAAACTATTTTACTAGCCATAGATTCATCAAAATAAGCAAACAACACATAGAAAACAGAATCTGTCAAAAACAGAACAGTCTGTAGTAATCTGTATCAAACGTATACTTCTAGAACTCCAAAAATTCTAAAATAAATTGTTAGACCTGAGGAATTTGTCTAGTAATCACTTGCAAAATGAATCAACTAAATAGCACTCTCCAGTAAAAAGTTTTAGCTAATCTCGTGAGCGCTATAGTTTCTGTTTTTTACAGCATGATCATAAAGAATTCACCCAAGTCTTCCCAAAGGTTCTACTTGGTTCATCTTCTATTTGTTTTCTTTTCTTCATGTAATTGGAAATATAAGGATTTTCAATGCAATTCACCGCACAATACATATAAATTTCCTCTAAATCAAAATGAAGAACTCTATGAAGGGCAAATTCTGGAAATAACCTTAGTTATATGTTTCATTTCTTCATAAACCAAGAGCAAACTAAGTTCATTATGATGTGCAAGGGAAATCAAGTCATCACAATTTTTGGAAACGATACAATCATGAAACAATTTACATTGGGTACTGAAATGATCACGTTCATTGCAAAGTTCACAAGTATGGCTAAGGAAGTTTAAATTTTCAGCACACGCATCTAGCCTTCTTGCAACCATTTAGTTTCTAAATGCTTATGCCTCTTGCAATATCTATCTTCCCTATTTGTACTTGCAAACCCAATGCACTCCACAAAATTTGACATGTTTATAGGAGACATTTTCATCATAACTAGTGCAATCATCATTAGTACTATGGATATTCAAGGAGTTCATACTAACAACATTGCAATCATGCTTATCATTCAAAGATTTAGTGCCAAACATTTTAATGCATTCTTCTTCTAGCACTTGAGCACAATTTTCCTTTCCATCATACTCACGAAAGATATTAAAAAGATGAAGCGTATGAAGCAAACTCAATTCCATTTATTTTTGTAGTTTTCTTTTATAACTTAAACTAGTGCTAAAACCAGAAACAAAAAGATTCGATTGCAAGATCTAAAGATATACCTTCAAGCACTCACCTCCCGACAGCGGCTGAAACTGCTTGATGACTACTACGCAACCTTCTCCTTGTAGACGTTGTTGGGCCTCCAAGTGCAGAGGTTTGTAGGATAGTAGCAAATTTCCCTCAAGTGGATGACCTAAGGTTTATCAATCCGTGAGAGGCGTAGGATGAAGATGGTCTCTCCCAAGCAACCCTGCAACCAAATAACAAATAGTCTCTTGTGTCCCCAACACAACCAATACAATGGTAAATTGTACAGGTGCACTAGTTCGGCGAAGAGATGGTGACACAAGTGCAATATGGATGGTAGATATAGGTTTTTGTAATCTGAAAATATAAAAACAGCAAGGTAACTAATGATAAAAGTGAGCGTAAACGGTATTGCAATGCTAGGAAACAAGGCCTAGGGTTCATACTTTCACTAGTGCAAGTTCTCTCAACTATAATAACATAGTTGGATCATATAACTATCCCTCAACATGCAACAAAGAGTCACTCCAAAGTCACTAATAGCGGAATACAAACGAAGAGATTATGGTAGAGTACGAAACCACCTCAAAGTTATTCTTTCCAATCAATCTGTTGGGCTATTCCTATAAGTGTCACAAACAGCCCTAGAGTTCGTACTAGAATAACACCTTAAGACACAAATCAACCAAAACTCTAATGTCACCTAGATACTCCAATGTCACCTCAAGTATCCGTGGGTATGATTATACGATATGCATCACACAATCTCAGATTCATCTATTCAACCAACACATAGAACCTCAAAGAGTGCCCCAAAGTTTCTACCGGAGAATCAAGACGAAAACGTGTGCCAACCCCTATGCATAGGTTCATGGGTGGAACCATAAGTTGATCACCAAAACATACATCAAGTGAATCACATGATATCCCATTGTCACCACAGATCACGCACGGCAAGACATACATCAAGTGTTCTCAAATCATTAAAGACTCAATCCGATAAGATTACTTCAAAGGGAAAACTCAATCCATTACAAGAGAGTAGAGGGGGAGAAGCAACATAAGATCCAACTATAATAGCAAAGCTCGCGACACATCAAGATCGTGCCAAATCAAGAACATGAGAGAGAGAGAGATCAAACACATAACTACTGGTACATACCCTCAGCCCCGAGGGTGAACTACTCCCTCCTCGTCATGGAGAGCGCCGGGATGATGAAGATGGCCACCTGTGAGGGATTCCCCCTCCGTGAGTCTTAACAGGGTCCCGATTGGTTTTTGGTGGCTACAGAGGCTTGCGGCGGCGGAACTCCCGATCTATTCTGTTCCCCGATCGTTTTAGGGTATATGGATATATATATAGGCAGAAGAAATACGTGAGGGGATCCACGAGGGGCCCACGAGGGTGGAGGGCGCGCCTAGGGGGGTGGGCGCGCCCCCGTGCCTTGTGCCTCCCTTGTTGCTTTCTTGACGTGGACTCCAAGTCCCCCGGGTTGCTTTCTTTCCAAAAATAACTTCTCCAAAAGGTTTCATTCCGTTTCGACTCCATTTGATATTCCTTTTCTTCGAAACACTGAAACAAGGGGAAAACAGGAACTTGGCACTGGGCTCTGGGTCAATAGGTTAGTCCCAAAAATAATATAAAAGTGCATAGTAAAGCCCATAAAACGTCCAAGATGGATAATATAATAGCATGAATACTTCATAAATTATAAATACGTTGGAGACGTATCAAGGAGTTCATATCCGATCTTGGTGTCATACCTAGTGCATCGGGTCCAATGAAAATCTTTTGTGACAATACTGGTGCAATTGCCTTGGCAAAGGAATCCAGAATTCACAAAAGAACCAAGCACATCAAGAGACACTTCAATTCCATCCGCGATCAAGTCAAGGAGGAAGACATAGAGATTTGAAAGATACATACGGATATGAATGTTGCAGACCCGTTGACTAAGCCTATCTCATGAGCAAAACATGATCAGCACCAGGACTCCATGGGTGTTAGAATCATTACTGTGTAATCTGGATTATTGACTCGAGTGCAAGTGGGATACTGAAGGAAATATGCCCTAGAGGCAATAATAAAGTTGTTATTTATATTTCCTTATATCATGATAAATGTTTATTATTCATGCTAGAATTGTATTAAGGAAACTTAGTACATGTGTGAATACATAGACAAGCAGAGTGTCACTAGTATGCCTCTACTTGACTAGCTCGTTGAATCAAAGATGGTTAAGTTTCCTAGCCATAGACATGAGTTGTCATTTGATTAATGGGATCACATCATTAGAGAATGATGTGATTGACTTAACCCATTCCATTAGCTTAACACTTGATCGTTTAGTATATTGCTATTGCTTTCTTCATGACTTATACATGTTCCTATGACTATGAGATCATGCAACTCCCGAATACTGGAGGAACACTTTGTGTGCTACCAAACGTCACAAGGTAACAGGGTGATTATAAAGGTGCTCTACAGGTGTCTCCGATGGTACTTGTTGAGTTGGCATAGATCGAGATTAGGATTTGTCACTCCGATTATCGGAGAGGTATCTCTGGGCCCTTGATACGTCTCCAACGTATCTATAATTTTTTATTGCTCCATGCTATATTATCTTCTGTTTTGGACATTATTGGGCTTTATTATTCACTTTTATATTATTTTTGGGACTAACCTATTAACCGGAGGCCCAGCCCAGAATTCTTGTTTTTGCCTATTTGAGTTCATGAAAAAGAATATCAAACGGAGTCCAAACGGAATGAAACCTTCGGGAACGTGATTTTTGGAACGAACAAGATCCAGGAGACTTGGACCCTACGTCAAGAAACAAAAGAGGAGGCCACGAGGTAGGGGGCGCGCCTACCTCCCCAGGGCGCGCCCTCCACCCTCGTGAGTCCCCTGTTGGTCCACCGACGTACTCATTCCTCCTATATATACCTATGTACCCCCAAACGATCAGATGCGGAGCCAAAAACCTAATTCCACCGCCGCAACCTTCTGTACCCATGAGATCCCATCTTGGGGCCTGTTAGGAGCTCACGGAGGGGCATCCATCATGGAGGGCTTCTACATCAACACCATAGCCTCTCCGATGAAGTGTGAGTAGTTTACCTCAGACCTTCGGGTCCATAGTTAGTAGATAGATGGCTTCCTCTCTCTTTTTGGATCTCAATACAATGTTCTCCCCCTCTCTCATGGAGATCTATTCGATGTAATCTTCTTTTTGCGGTGTGTTTGTTGAGACCGATGAATTGTGGGTTTATGATCAAGTTTATCTATGAACAATATTTGAATCTTCTCTGAATTCTTTTATGTATGATTGGTTATCTTTGCAAGTCTCTTGGAATTATCATTTTGGTTTGGCCTACTAGATTGATCTTTCTTGCAATGGGAGAAGTGCTTAGCTTTGGGTTCAATCTTGTGGTGTCGTTTCCCAGTGACAGTAGGGGCAGCAAGGCACGTATTGTATTGTTGCCATCGAGGATAACAAGATGAGGTTTTTATCGTATTGCATGAATTTATCCCTCTACATCATGTCATCTTGCTTAAGGCGTTACTCTGTTCTTATGAACTTAATACTCTAGATGCATCTTTGGATAGCGGTCGATGTGTGGAGTAATAGTAGTAGATGCAGTGAGTCGGTCTACTTGTCTCGGACGTGATGCCTATATACATGATCGTACCTAGATATTCTCATAACTATGCTCAATTTCATCAATTGCTCAATGATAATTTGTTCACCCACCGTAAAATACTTATGCTCTTGAGAGAAGCCACTAGTGAAACCTATGGCCCCGGTCTATCTTCATCATATTAATCTTCCAACACTTAGTTATTTCCTTTGCTTTTATTTTACTTTGCATCTTTATCACAAAAATACCAAAAATATTATCCTATCATATCTATCGGATCTCACTCGTAAGTGACCGTGAAGGGATTGACAACCCCTTATCGCGTTGGTTGCGAGGATTTATTTGTTTTGTGTAGGTGCGAGGGACTCGCACGTAGCCTCCTACTGGATTGATACATTGGTTCTCAAAAACTGAGGAAAATACTTACGCTACTTTGCTGCATCATGCTTTCCTCTTCAAGGGAAAACCAACGCAGTGCTCAAGAGGTAGCAAGAAGGATTTCTGGCGCCGTTGTTGGGGAGGTCTATGCAAAAGTCAACATACCAAGTACCCATCACAAACCCTTATCTCCCGCATTACATTATTGCCATTTGCCTCTCGTTTTCCTCTCCCCCACTTCACCCTTGCCATTTTATTCGCCCTCTCTTTTTTTTGTTCGCCTCTTTTTTTTGCTTGCTTTTTGTTTGCTCGTGTGTTGGATTGCTTGTTTGTCACGACGGCTCAAGATAATACCAAATTATGTGACTTTACCAATACCAACAATAATGATTTCCTTAGCACTCCGATTGCTCCTCTTACCGATACTGAATCTTGTGAAATCAATGCTGCTTTGTTGAATCTTGTCATGAAAGATCAATTCACGGCCTTCCTAGTGAAGATGCCGCTACTCATCTAAATAGCTTCGTTGATTTGTGTGATATGCAAAAGAAGAAATATGTGGACAATGATATTGTTAAATTGAAGCTATTTCCTTTTTTTGCTTAGAGATCGTGCTAAAGCTTGGTTTTCGTCTTTGCCTAAAAATAGTATTGATTCGTGGAATAAGTGCAAAGATGCTTTTATCTCTAAGTATTTTCCTCCTGCTAAGATCATCTCTCTTAGAAACGATATTATGAATTTTAAGCAACTTGATCATGAACATGTTGCACAAGCTTGGGAGAGGATGAAATTAATGATTAAGTAATTGCCCTACTCATGGTTTGAATTTGTGGATGATTATACAAAAAATTATGCGGATTGAATTTTGCTTCTAGAAATCTTTTAGATTCGACGCGGAGGCACTTTTATGGAAATCACTTCAGGAGAAGCTACTAAACTCCTAGATAATATTATGGTTAATTATTCTCAATGGCACACGGAAAGATCTACTAATAAAAAGTGCATGCGATAGAAGAAATTAATGTTTTGAGTGGAAAGATGGATGAACTTATGAAATTATTTGCTACTAAGAGTGTTTCTTCTGATCCTAATGATATGCCTTTGTCTACTTTGATTGAGAATAATAATGAATCTATGGATGTGAATTTTGTTGGTAGGAATAATTTTGGTAACAACGGCATTATAGAGGAAACTTTAATCCTAGGCCTTATCCTAGTAATTCCTCTAATAATTATGGTAATTCCTACAACAATTCTTATGGAAATTTTAATAAGATGCCCTCTGAATTTGAGACTAGTGTTAAAGAGTTTCTGAATTCACAAAAGAATTTCAATGCTTTACTTGAAGAGAATTTGCTTAAAGTTGATGAATTGGCTAGGAACGTTGACAAATTTCCCTTGATGTTGATTCTTTAAAGCTTAGATCTATTCCTCCTAAGCATGATATCAATGAGTCTCTCAAAGCCATGAGAATTTCCATTGATGAGTGCAAAGAAAGAACCGCTAGGATGCATGCTAAGAAAGATTGCTTTATGAAAGTGTGTTCTTCAAATTTCTATGAAAATAAAGATGAAGATCTAAAAGTTATTGATGTGTCAACTATTAAATCTTTGTTTTGCAACATGAATATAGATAATGATGGGACTGAATATGATCCACCTTTACCTAGAAGGCGTTCCAAAAATTCAGAGTTTTTAGATCTTGATGCTAAAATTGATAAAAGTGGGATTGAAGAAAACAAAACCCTAGATGTTAATAAGCCCACTATTTTGGATTTCAAGGAATTTAATTGTGAAAATTGCTCTTTGATAGATTGTATTTCCTTGTTGCAATCCGTGCTAAATGCTCCTCATGCTTATAGTCAAAATAAAGCGTTTACTAAACATATCGTTGATGCCTTGATGCAATCTTATGAAGAAAAGCTTGAGTTGGAAGTTTCTATCCCTAGAAAACTTTATGATGAGTGGGAACCTACTATTAGAATTAAGATTAAGGATCATGAGTTCTATGCTTTATGTGATTTGGGTGCTAGTGTTTCCACTATTCCCAAAACTTTGTGTGCTTTGTTAGGTTTCCGTAATTTTGATGATTGCTCTCTAAACTTGCACATTGCGGATTCCACTATTAAAAAACCTATGGGAAGAATTAATGATGTTCTTATTGTTGCAAATAGGAACTATGTGCCCGTAGATTTTATTGTTCTTGATATATATTGCAATCCTTCATGTCCTATTATTCTTGGTAGACCTTTCCTTAGAACGATTGGTGCAATTATTGATATGAAGGAAGGGAATATTAGATTCCAATTTCCATTAAAGAAAGGCATGGAACACTTCCCTAGGAAGAAAATAAAACTACCTTATGAATCTATTATGAGAGCCACTTATGGATTGCCTACCAAAGATGGCAATACCTAGATCTATCCTTGCTTTTATGCCTAGCTAGGGGCGTTAAACGATAGCGCTTGTTGGGAGGCAACCCAATTTATTTTCAGTTTTTTGCTTTTTGCTTCTGTTTAGTAATAAATTTTGTTCTAGCCTCTGGTTAGATATGTTTTTATGTTTTAATTAGTGTTTGTGCCAAGTTAAACCTATAGGATCTTCTTGGATGATAGTTATTTGATCTTGCAGAAATTTCCAGAAACTTTCTGTTCACTAAAATAATTGTTAAAAATCACCAGAACGTGATAAAATACTGATTCCAATTTCTTCTGATCAATAAACAAATTGTTTAGGTCGTCCTATTTTGGCTGATTTTTTGGAGTCCCAGAAGTTTGTGTTAGTTACAGATTACTACAGACTATTCTGTTTTTGACAGATTCTATTTTTCGTGTGTTGTTTGCTTATTTTGATGAATCTATGGCTAGTAAAATAGTTTATAAACCATAGAGAAGTTGGAATACAGTAGGTTTAACACCAATATAAATAAAGAATGAGTTCATTACAGTATCTTGCAGTGGTCTTTTGTTTTCTTTCGCTAACGGAGCTCACGGAGTTTTGTGTTGTGAAGTTTTCAAGTTTTGGGTGAAAGATTTGATGGATTATGGAACAAGGAGTGGCAAGAGCCTAAGCTTGGGGATGCCCATATAACCCCCAACATAATCTAAGGACACCAAAAAGCCAAAGCTTGGGGATGCCCCGGAAGGATCCCCTCTTTCGTCTACTTCCATCGGTAACTTTACTTGAAGCTATATTTTTATTCACCACATGATATGTGTTTGCTTGGAGCGTCTTGTATGCTTTGAGTCTTTGCTTTTTAGTTTACCACAATTATACTTGATGTACACACCTTTTGAGAGAGACACACATGATTCGTAAATTATTAGAATACTCTATGTGCTTCACTTATATCTTTTAGAGCACGGTGGTGGATTTGTTTTATAGAAACTATTGATCTCTCATGCTTCACTTAGATTATTTTGAGAGTCTTAAATAGCATGGTAATTTTCTTAAATAATCCTAATATGCTAGGTATTCAAGATTAGTAAAAACTTTCTTGTGAGTGTGTTGAATACTAAGAGAAGTTTGATGCTTGATGATTGTTTTGAGATATGGAGGTAGTGATATCAAAGTCGTGCTAGTTGAGTAGTTCTGAATTTGAGAAATGCTTGTGTTGAAGTTTGCAAGTCCCGTAGCATGCACGTATGGTAAACGTTATGTAACAAATTTGAAACATGAGGTGTTCTTTGATTGTCCTCCTTATGAGTGGCGGTCGGGGACGAGCGATGGTCTTTTCCTACCAATCTATCCCCCTAGGAGCATGCGCGTAGTGCTTGGTTTTTGATGACTTGTAGATGTTTGCAATAAATATGTGAGTTCTTTATTACTAATGTTGAGTCCATGGATTATACACACTCTCACCCTTCCATCATTGCTAGCCTCTTCAGTACCGTGCATTGACCTTTCTCACATTGAGAGTTGGTGAAAACTTCGACGGTGCATCCAAACCCCGTGATATGATACACTCTTTCACACATAAACCTCCTTGTATCTTCCTCAAAACAGCCACCATACCTACCTATTATGGCATTTCCATAGCCATTCCGAGATATATTGCTATGCAACTTTCCACCATTCCGTTTATCATGACACGTTCATCATTGTCATATTGCTTAGCATGATCATGTAGTTGACATAGTATTTGTGGTAAAGCCATCGTTCATAATTATTTCATACATGTCACTCTTGGTTCATTGCATATCCCATTACATCACGGAGGCATTCATATAGAGTCATACTTTGTTCTATTATCGAGTTGTAATCATTGAGTTGTAAATAAATAGAAGTGTGATGATCATCATTTCCTAGAGCATTGGCCCAAGTGAGGAATAAAAAAAGAGAGAGAGAAAGGCCATAAAAAAAGAGAAGGCCCAAAAAATTAGAGAAAAAGAGAGAAGGGACAATGTTACTATCCTTTACCACACTTGTGCTTCAAAGTAGCACCATAATCTTCATGATAGAGAGTCTCTTGTTTTGTCACTTTCATATACTCGGGAATTTTTCATTATAGAACTTGGTTTGTATATTCCAACAATGGGCCTCCTCAAGTGCCCTAGGTCTTCGTGAGCAAGCAAGTTGGATGCACACCCACTTAGTTTCTTTTGTTGAGCTTTCATACATTTATAGCTCTAGTGCATCCGTTGCATGGCAATCCCTACTCCTTGCATTAACATCAATCGATGGGCATCTCCATAGCTCATTGATTAGCCTCGTTGATGTGAGACTTTCTCCTTTTTGTCTTCTCCAAAACCTAATTCCACCGCCGCAACCTTACATGCCCACGAGATCCCATCTTGGGGCTGTTAGGAGCTCATGGGATGGGGCATCCATCACGGAGGGCTTCTACATCAACACCATAGCCTCTCCGATGAAGTGTGAGTAGTTTACCTCAAACCTTGGGTCCATAGTTAGTAGCTAGATGGCTTCCTCTCTCTTTTGGATCTCAATACAATGTTTTCCTCTCTCGTGGAGATCTATTCGATGTAATCTTCTTTTTGCGGTGTGTTTGTTGAGACCGATGAATTGTGGGTTTATGATCAAGTTTATCTATGAACAATATTTGAATCTTCTCTTAATTCTTTTATGTATGATTGGTTATCTTTGCAAGTCTCTTCGAATTATCGGTTTGGTTTGGTCTACTAGATTGATCTTTCTTGCAATGGGAGAAGTGCTTAGCTTTGGGTTCAATCTTGCGGTGTCCTTTTCCCGATGTGATGAGGCGACAAGGCATGTATTGTATTGTTGCCATCGAGGATAGCAAGATGTTTTTTTTTATCATATTCCATGAATTTATCCCTCTACATCATGTCATCTTGCTTAAGGCGTTACTCTGTTCTTATGAACTTAATACTCTAGATGCATGTTGGATAGCGGTCGATATGTGGAGTAATAGTAGTAGATGCAAAGGTGAGTCGGTCTACTTGTCTCGGACGTGATGCCTATATACATGATCATACCTAGATATTCTCATAACTATGCTCAATTACATCGATTGCTCAACAAAGAATTTGTTCACCTTTGTAAAATACTTATGCTCTTGAGAGAAGCCACTAGTGAAACCTATGGCCCCGGGTCTATCTTCATCATATTAATCTTCCAACACTTAGTTATTTCCTTTGCTTTTACTTTGCTTTTATTTTACTTTGCATCTTTATCACAAAAATACCAAAAATATTATCCTATCATATCTATCAGATCTCACTCTCGTAAGTGACCGTGAAGGGATTGACAACCCCTTATCGCGTTGGTTGCGAGGATTTATTTGTTTTGTGTAGTTGCGAGGGACTCGCGCGTAGCCTCCTACTGGATTGATACCTTGGTTCTCCAAAACTGAGGGAAATACTTACGCTATTTTGCTGCATCACCCTTTCCTCTTCAAGGGAAAACTAACGCACTGCTCAAGAGGTAGCAGCCCTCTCGGTAATGCACATCACTATAAGCCTTGCAAGCTATGTGACTAATGAGTTAGTTGCGGGATGACGCATTACAGAACGAGTAAAGAGAGTTGCCGATGCTTGAGATTGAACTAGGTATTGAGATATCGACGATCGAATCTTGGGCAAGTAACATACCGATGATAAAGGGAACAACGTTATGTTGTTATGCGGTTCGACCGATAAAGATCTTCGTAGAATATGTGGGAGCCAATATGAACATCCAGGTTCCGCTATTGGTTATTGACCGGAGATGTGTCTCGGTCATGTCTACATAGTTCTCGAACCCGTAGGGTCCGCACGCTTAACGTTCGGTGACGATCGATATTATGAGTTTATGTGTTTTGATGCACCGAAGATAGTTCGGAGTCCCAGATGTGATCACGGACATGACGAGGAGTCTCGAAATGGTCGATACATAAAGATTGATATATTGGATGACTATATTCGGACCTTTGGATGAGTTACGGGGTCACCGGATAATTATCGGAGTGCCGGGGGGTTATCGGACCCCCCGGGGGAACTAATGGGCCAACATGGGCCTTGTGAGAGAGAGAGGAGGGGCCATAGGGCTGGTCGTGCCCCCCCCCTTGGGAGTCCAAATTGGACAAGGAGGGGGGGCGCCCCCTCTTTCCCTCCCTCTCTCCCTCTCCTTCCTTCCCCCTTCCTCCTCCTAGTTGGAGTAGGAAAGGGGGAGTCCTACTCCTACTAGGAGGAGGACTCCTCCCCTCCTTGGTGCGCCCCAAGGGCCGGGCGGCCTCCCCCCTTGCTCCTTTATATACGGGGGCAGGGGGCACCCTAAAACACACAAGTTGATCATTAATATCTTAGCCGTGTGCGGCGCCCCCCTCCACCATAATCCACCTCGGTCATATCGTTGCAGTGCTTAGGCGAAGCCCTGCGCCGGTAGCTTCATCATCACCGTCATCACGCCGCCATGTTGACGAAGCTATCCCTCGACACTCAGCTGGATCGTGAGTTCATGGGACGTCACCGAGCCGAACATGTGCAGATCGCGGAGGTGCCGTACTTTCGGTGCTAGGATCAGTCGATCGTGAAGACGTACGACTACATCAACCGCGTTGTCATAACGCTTCCACTTACGGTCTACGAGGGTATGTGGACTACGCTCTCCCCTCTCGTTGCTATGCATCACCATGATCTTGCGTGTGCGTAGAATTTTTTTTGAAATTAGTACGTTCCCCAACATTACCCCACCAAAATCCAACAATTTTGTCAGTGATTGACTTGCAAATTCCTTTTGGCAATTGAAATACAGACATAGCATAGGATGAATTGCTTGGGCAACATATTTAATCAACACTTCTTTTCCTTGCATTGACAATGTTTTTTCTTTCCACCCTTTTAATCGCTGACAGACTCTATCAACAAGACGTTGAAAGCAGTCGCTTCTGTCCACTCCTACCATAGTAGGCAATCCCAGATAAGTATCAAACAATGCTTCTGTAATAATGTTTAGTTCTCTGCACACATTCTCTCTAACACCAACATTATTATTCAGGCCAAAAAAGATGGTACACTTTGCATTACTCACTAGTTGTCCCGAGCTACTACAATATGTGTCTAGAACCCTCTTTAGAGTACTTGCATTATGCACATCTGCCTTCATCAAGATCAACGAATCATCCGCAAATAATAAATGGGAGATAGAGGGAGCATTTCTGCAGACACGAATACCTTCAAGTCGTCCCACTTCCTCCTACCCTCAGAGCAGATCAAAAAGATGTATGGAGATAACGGGTCTCCCTGTCTTAGCCCTCTAGTGGGTATGAATTCATTAGTCTCAGTGTCATTAAAACGAACCCTGTAACTGACTGATGATATACATTCCATGATTAAATAAACCCACTATTCACATAATCCCATTTTCAGCATCATTTGCTTCAAGAAGCCCCACTCAACCCTGTCATAAGCCTTATTCATATCCAATTTAACAGCATAATAACCATGGGAACCATGTGTTTTCTTCTTTATTGCATGAAAGCATTCATATGCCACCAACATATTATCGGTGATGAGCCTACCAGGAACAAAGGCACTTTGTGTTGGGGATATTATCTCAGGTAAGATTTTTTTTTAAGTCTATTCGCTAACATTTTTTAGACAATCTTATAGACTACATTGCAAAGGCTGATAGGCCTATACCGTGTTATCATCTCAAGGATCTCAACGAGTTCCAACCTGTAGGAATTTTCTTGTTCTGGACTACAGCAAGTACTTCATCCGTTAATTCTTCACCCAGAATATGCCAAAATCTTTTAAAGAACGCCGCATGAAGGCCATCCGGGCCTGGAGCCTTCATATCTCCTATATGAAATAGAGCTTTGCGGACTTCCTCTCATGTGTATGGTGATGTTAATAAATCATTCATAGGACCAGAGACTAATGGTTTGACCGATGCCAAAAGTTCTGGAGCCGCATCTCCTGCATCGGAATTGAAAAGAGCTGCAAAATAATCACCAATCAGTGGTTTCAAATTATCATTACCCTCCAACCAATTGCCATTGTCATTTTTCAAGCGTTTGATTAGGTTCCTTTTCCTCCTGGATGAAGCAAAATGCTGGAAATAGGCCGTGTTACGATCACCTCGCCTCAGCCAACTCACCCATCCTCGCTGCGCCCAATCTATGTCATCTTGTTCGAGGAGGTTTTCTATGAACACATCAAGCTCTTTTTGTTTCATCCTTACATCAGTTGAAAAAGGAAGCCTTGTCAAAGTTTCTAACTCCTGCTGCGCCTTTCTAAGACGAGCTCAGGGGCCCTTCAATACCTTTCTGTCCCACGTGTGCAGGTCCTTGTGGACCGAAGTCAGCTTCTCAATAGCTGACGGGCAAAGGCCACGCTGCACTGCCTTCTGCCAGGCAGTTTTGACAACCTCCTCTACTGTTTCCTCTGACAACCATCTTGCCTCGAATTTCATCTTGTAAATCGGACTGCTATCCGCCACCCCTGCTAGGTGTTCAGTGTACAAACAAATCGGTCTATGGTCTGACTTACCCATCTCCAAGTTACACAGACCGGCATGAGGATGTAGCTGCACCCATCCTGCATTTGCGACTGCACGGCCTAGTCTTTTGCGGAAACCACCACGAAACCAAGTGAATCTATCCCCTTCATATCCAATGTCTTCAAGCATGCAGTCCGATAGTGTATCTTGAAACGCTTGAAGTCGTGAGTGATAACGAGGAGCTCCTCCTTCCTTTTCTGACGCGAAGAGAATTTTATTAAAATCACCTATTATCGTCAATCGCAGGTTTGAATTGACATGAAGGTCACGCAGAATTCTATATGTGTGATCTTTGTTTTCCCAACTAGGTTCGCCATAAATGCCAGTCAGCCTCCAAGTGTTCCCTCCAGGTTCATCCACCAACACATCAATGAAGTCCAGAGTGGTTGCCCGGGAGTAGATCCTAACCTCCTTCTTCCAAACAAGCACCCCTTCTTCCATCTAAACTAGGAGCAACAATCATGTGATCCATACCAAGTTTCTTCATCAGTTCTTCTCCCTTTGTATCATCGAGATGCGTCTTAGACAGAAAAACCGCATCCGGTTTGTGTCGCCTCTAGATGTCCAGAAGCGAGCGAACTGTCGGGGCCCCGAGGATGCCCTGACAGTTCCAACTTATGAGTTTCATTGCTTCTGGCGGTCCTCCGCACCGAAGGCCGCCGATCCCGAGACTGAATTAGTTGCAATTGCAGCTCCATCACTGCCTCTCAACTTCTTCTTGTTTGCATTCTTCTGAGGTGTATTGGCAAGTTCTGTATTGCTATCCACTGCGTCACCATCGCCCTCAAATATATTCACTTTCTCAGCAACTTTCGTTTTACCCAGAGCAATATCCATTGTCTAATTCGCAAAAGGAATTAAAGTGGTGCTCAGGACATTACCCACCGCAGCCGGATCAGTAACCTCCACTGTTCCTTTTGTCAAGCTATCATCCTCTGTACGCTTGCCAAGGATATTTTCATTTCCATCAGTCATCCTTACATCCCGACTATCAGTCCCTTTATTTCCATCCACTGTCCCAATATTCTCTTTATCTTTCTCTGTTCCACCACTCTCATATACGTAATTGTACCTCTAGCTAGTAAGTGCTAGATTACCATCATAACTAGTACCCGGTGGGGCTGCCTGGTTATTCCCCCATCCACGGCCCCGTCCACGAGGACCGCTCCTACCTCTCCCCGAAGGATCACTGTCATCCTCGGAACCTCGACCTCCGCCATTAGAGCGGCCACCACGGCCATCTCCTCTGCCTCTCCTAGATGCCAAGATAAATGGCCCCCATTCAAACTCGCTTGCATCATGCTCCCACGTGCCACATTCTTCGTGCCAATGACCCATAAAGCCACACGCATTACAAAAAATCGGTAGCTTCTCAAATTTCATGAGGTATTTCTCTGTTTCCCCACCTTTCATTATGCCAACAGCCCTAGTCAACTTTTTGTTTACATCAAGTTTAACTCTCGCTCTGATGAACTCCCCCACAAAGCCATTTGGTAGGGTCACCTGAACCTCCTGCACCTCCTCAATGCGTGTTGCCAGGTTCTCCAGAAACGTTTTACTTTTCAGGGCTCATCAGGAAGCTTATGTATTTGACACCATGTCTCCACCTTGTCCAGCTTGACTTTTTCTGTGTTTGAGAACCCATCATATTCCGCCAAGATGAGAGCCATGTCGTGAAAGTCCCATGGGCCTTGATGCACTGCTTTGTTCCAATCCCCTAGACAATTAAATTGGATGGAGAAAAGATTCGGATTGATCCTTCTCCAGACAACAGCTTGGGCAGGATTCCACGCGGCCCTCATGTCTGCTATCAGCGTGCTCTGACTGAAGCTTTTACCTGTGAGCAGACGCCCAAGAGCCAACCACTTTGGCCTTATATTCTCTGTATCGAGTTCTTCTTCCCATACCAGGTTGTCCTCTTCTTCATCCTGCAAGGTCATCCTCTCCAAGAGCCTACTTGTTTCCTCTGTAGCCTGATCCGGACCACCAGTTCTTTTCTGCGATTCCATCCCGATCGCGCCTAAAAACGATCACAACCCTAAACCCTATCTGCCCTCGACTCACAACCAAGACCGGGAAGACACGCTGCGGTGTCCCCTGGATCAGCCCGAGAAGGAGAGGAGAACAAGCGAGGGAAGGGTTACAAGTAAGCGGCAGTTTGCCGGGAACTCACGACTGGCGGCGCCGTCGGAGGACTAGATAACCCTAGTCGCCAAGGACGTAGGGGACAGAACACGACAATTTACGAACTGTTAAGCTTTGTTGTTAACTCCTAATCATATGCATGTATGCAACCAAACGCCGGGTGAAAATTGCATCTCGATGACAAGACCCCTAATGTAGGCAACCAATCAATTGGCCATCTACGTTTTTTGCCCTGTTTTTCCTTACCCACCCTGCTCAGCCTGTCTCGTTTTTGCTCTCCTGGCCAGGTCCGGCGGAGAAACTAACCAAACACGCCCATAAAGCTTTTTGTTACAGTACTAGGAAAATGGCCCGTGCGTTGCAGCAGGAATACAATCGTCCCCTGATTGATACCTTTTTTTGCCTTACCAGGGATCCATCCTAGCCCCGCAATGAAGCCTGACTGTCACCACGATGATAGGGCATGACAGTTTGTCTCGAGAAGGTCCTCGGAATCAGATAGACCTAATGCGACCATGGCCTCCTTCTACACATCTGCCCAACATCCTTGCCAAGGCCCAGCTGCATGAGCATCTGATCTAGGGCATCCTCCCTTGCTGTGTTAGTCGAGGCCGGCGGCCGGCCAATGGCACCGTCATTGCGTGTGTGTTGCTATAGAAAAAAAATGCGTCTAAAGTTTTTATCTTGCGGACGATATCTAAAGGGGAGATTCAAAAGAGAACGATGTGGCTCACGTACCCAGGTCATTGTATCTGAAGTTTCTATTTATTCAGGATGGCGCACGAACATATTCAATAACAAAAGTATAATCTAATTAGTAGCAAGGCACTCAGTATCATCAGTTTGTGTTTTTCTCCAAGTAGCATAGAAACACATCCCATAACCATAATATAATACTGGACAGAGGGAGTATGTGGTAATCAATAGCAAGGCAATTAGTTTGGTTACTATCAATTCTCTATGTTGTTCTTACCTTATACCACATGAACAATTTTTACAGCTTCAGTAGATGATGACCTTTCTTCAGAAAATGATACTTGGTAAATCTCATAAAGCTTCTAGATTGCAGCCATTGAACCGATCAACCGAAGGGCTTATGTAAGTTATTACTGTAAAATAAGTCTCGGTCCTGAGAAGAATTCACTTTGGACACATTTCTCTGAGACGGATAGAACAATCCTTGACAACCTATGCCAGTAAGGAAAAATTACTGTATTGAAAAGACCACTCATGCTCCTTCCTCTCACATTAACTTCAGGCCTCTAACAATCACCGATCTTTGACTAATCATTTTGAAGTAATACAGGTTTAACTTAAAACATGAAGAGCAATGGTGTTATCTCTGCTGAACATGACATCTCCTGCTGTTTTGTGTTTTTTCAGTCTACTTGTGCCTAATTCTTTCTCTAAATAGAAATTTGTCAGTGTGGCTCTCTGTATGTCTAATAGAATGCAGCCAATAACTGCACGTGTCGGTAATTAATCACGATGTTACCTAAAAAAGGTACTTAATCCATTAAATCTCCACCGTGTGTGTCAAATTCCTGAACATGAAGCCTGTCCATCTGTACCTACAAAATAGCTAGAACATCGGTCAGTGAAATTTAAGGAAGATGGTGACAAGCTTCCTAGCCTTGAGCTGCTGGAGATCCCACAGCTAGAGCTCAACGACTCCAGCAAGTCACTGTTCTGGAATGTGATTGCGTTCAAGCGGACATACACGTACCTGAATACTATCTTTTACGATTCTGAATCTTCACAGGAGAGGGTTAATGACATACAAACAACTTGCCTTAATTCTTGAAGACAATGTTAATCGGATTCTCATTGTGAGGAACCATCTTCAGGTACATTTTCTTCACAATCTGCTTGATACGCCTATATTGATAAAGTGTGACCATCAGCTACATTCACCTCAACATAACTGAGAAGAGAAATATTTTTATGACGGGGAAGAAAATAATGATTGATAGAAACCTATCCAACCATGAATAGCTCAGATTAGCTATTTATAATTTATATATACTACAGTCAAAAATCATAATTTGATCAAAACATAACTTCATCCGAGATTATGTCGCAATGGATTGCTATAAGTCCAGCAGCGAATTTCGGATTTAGGACCGAACTTTCTGCCAGAAGTCAGCCACAATACTGTGCACCAATTTATGCCAACAATATATACACAACAATGATAGATTAATCTTAAGAAATAATCTACTGCTAGGTGCATGTAGTTTATACCCAGAAAGCTATGAAACCTACAGGACACAGCAAATGCTAGAGAAAATGAAGAGCGATGAAATTCTAACAATTTGCAAGCATCCGGAATAGGTCCTTAGTCAACATGAACTTAGTAATTCTACAATTACAAAAAGGAAGGGTAGTCTGCTGCAGCCAAAATAGTAAAAGGAACTTGGATTATTCATGTAATGAATCTTCTAGAAATTGGCTGCAAGAGACACAATCACCAAACAACAGTTTAACAAGAATTATTTCTGTGCAAGTCTAAAGATAATTTAATGGCTCTTACACAGTTAACTTGGTCTTCTAGAAAATGGCTGCAAGAGACACAATCACCAAACAACAGTTTAACAAGAATTACTTCTGCGCAAGTCTAAAGATATATTTAATGGCTCTTACACAGTTAACTTGGTTGCACAGGTAATTACATAGTAGACTATATATGCTGAAGAAACCATGAGCATCGAGATGGCATATAAATTCTTATGTTATGGCATCGCTGGTCATCATTGCCCATTAGGCTCTATACTTATCAATTCAATGCACAGGAGGAAAAACCAAAAGCATAGCCATGCATTCGCACCATATTTCTAGACCAAATGAAAAGAGGAAAGTATGCTTGTTACCTACATGAAATCTGATTTTGGCGGCACAGATGCGCATAGAGTGGTGGCCAATGTTGCTACAGCCGAGGATCAGGGAACTCACCCACCTCTGACTCTCGCATGGCAGCATGGGAAATTTCCCTTTTCTTTCACCTAATCTCATCTGAAAACTTCCATGGTTCCATGAACCTCCCCATCTCCCTCCTTGAGGCCTGCTCCTCTCAGATCCAGAGGAAACGCCAAGCGGAACAGACGGCCACCAGAGGAAACGCAGTATCGCACGGATAGACAGGTCCATGTGGAGCTTGATCTAGAGCTTGACAGCGGTAGGGAATTGGAGTCCGACAGGCAGCCTTGGTACGGCGATCTGCTCGACCAGGACGACACCATCCGGCCGCACGGGCACACCTCCGTCCAGCCTTGTTAACTGTCCAACGTAGCGCACTGGTGCTCACCGAAGAGATGAGCCTGGAACCACCATGAACCTCCTCGTGTCCCCATTTGCGTCTTCACCAGTCCAGGGGCTACCTCCTCCAATGCTCAAGATTTGGTTTATTAAGTACCAAAATCAAAAGATTGATCCTGCATAGATGAAGGCTTCAGAAGACCAACATGGTAGCGAGCATATTAGAACTGAGTATAAAATTACAGCATTGCACATGTCGCATTGATATGCATAATTAGAATTTTACAGGGCGAGAGAAATGACACTGTAGTTCACTGCTGCAGTTAGAGATTTGTGCATCCAACCATCCAAGTATAAATGTAGATCCTACCTCTAATATCAGTTTCACCAAGTCAGAAAAGTGTGCTGAATGTTATTGTTTGAGCATAATCAAAGCACGTCATACAACTGTATGCCATTAGAATTCAGTTCCAAATTCATACAATTGAAAAAATGATAGATACTACTTTGTATATTGTTTTTGTCAAGCCCATATTGCCATGGTCACGAAGCATTAGATTCTAGATAAGTGTAAATTTAGAGAGTGAGGCGATGCCCCCGTCTGCCTTCCGGAGCTCCCCGCCTTCAATCTCACGCACGCCTCCCAGGACCGCGTTGGTATCGACCTCGCACCTCAATCTGGATGTCCTCCTCCATCTCGAGCACCTCTTCCCTGTGGATCCGGTTGTGGCCAATGTATAGACTAATTCCCAAACAAAACATTCATTAAGTTAGCATTGTCTCTTTTTCATCTATAGTTCAATTTTCAACCTGATAAAGTTTTGGAGCCCCCAAACCGAGCAGGCATACACGAAATGAAGGAAACAAGCAAGTGAAGGAAGCAGACCTTGTCGTGCGGGTGGGCAGGGAACCGCGTAAGGTGCCCCACGGCGCAATCAGCAAGCATGGCCCACGCGTCATCGTCTATGTCGCAAGCAAACCTCCCCACCGCAGCCGCCGCATGGACGAACGCGACAGGTGATGCGCCTGTTGGAAATATGCCCTAGAGGCAATAATAAATTGGTTATTATTATTATTATATTTCCTTGTTCATGATAATCGTTTATTATCCATGCTATAATTGTATTGATAGGAAACTCAGATACATGTGTGGATACATAGACAACACCATGCCCCTAGTAAGCCTCTAATTGACTATCTCGTTGATCAATAGATGGTTACAGTTTCCTGACCATGGACATTGGATGTCGTTGATAACGGGATCACATCATTTGGAGAATGATGTGATGGACAAGACCCAATCCTAAGCCTAGCACAAAGATCGTAGTTCGTATGCTAAAGCTTTTCTAATGTCAAGTATCATTTCCTTAGACTATGAGATTGTGCAACTCCGGACACCGTAGGAATGCTTTGGGTGCACCAAACGTCTAACGTGGCGGGTGGCTATAAAGGTGCACTACGGGTATCTCCCAAAGTGTACATTGGGTTGTACGAATCGAGGCGGGATTTGTCACTCCGTGTAAATGGAGAGGTATCTCTGGGCCCACTCGGTAGGACATCATCATAATGTGCACAATGTGACCAAGGGGTTGATCACGGGATGATGTGTTACGGAGCGAGTAAAGAGACTTGCTTGCTTGAGATTGAACAAGGTATTGGGATACAAGCGATCGAATCTCGAGCAAGTACAATACCGCTAGACAAAGGGAATTGTGTACGAGATTGATCGAATCCTCGACATCGTGGTTCATCCGATGAGATCATCGTGGAACATGTGGGAGCCAACATGGGTATCCAGATCCGTTGTTGGTTATTGACCGGGAAACGTCTCGGTCGTATGCGCATGGTTCCCGAACCCGTAGGGTCTACACACTTAAGGTTCGATGGCGCTAGGGTTATAAAGGAAGTTTGTATGTGGTTACCGAATGTTGTTGAGTCCGGATGAGATCCCGGACGTCACGAGGAGTTCGGAATGGTCCGGAGGTAAAGATTTATATATGGGAAGTCTGTTTTGGTCACGGAAAAGTTTGGATTTTATCGGTAACGTCTGGGACCAGGGAAGGGTCCCGGGGTCCACCAAGTGGGGCCACCATCCCGGAGGGCTGCATGGGCCAAGTGTGGGAGGGACCAGCCCGGGTGGGCTGGTCGCCCCACAAGGGCCCAAGGCGCCTAGGGTTTGGGGAGGCGCACCCACCTAACAGGGGGCAAGTTCCCTCTCCCCTTGGCCGCCCCTCAGATGGGATCTTGGGCTGGCCGCCGCCCCTAGGGTGGAACCCTAGGTGGGGGCGCAGCCTCCCCTCTCCCCCTATATATAGTGGAGGCAAAGGAGCAGCCCAACACACGGAGTTCTTCTCATGTTGGCGCATCCCTACCTCTCTTTCTCCTCATATCTCGTGGTGCTTGGCGAAGCCCTGTTGGATCACCACGCTCCTCCACCACCACCACGCCGTTGTGCTGCTGCTGGATGGAGTCTTCCCCAACCTCTCCCTCTCTCCTTGCTGGATCAAGCCATGGGAGACGTCAGGGGTTGTCTGCGTGTGTTGAGCAGAGGTGCCGTCAGATTCGGCACTAGGATCTCCGTGATTTGGATCACGACGAGTACGACTCCTTCAACCCCGTTCTCTTGAACGCTTCCGCTTAGCGATCTACAAGGGTATGTAGATGCACTCTCCTTCCCTCATTGCTGGTTTCTCCATAGATAGATCTTGGTGACACGTGGGAAAATTTTGAATTTACGCCACGTTCCCCAACAGTGGCATCATGAGCTAGGTCTATTGCGTAGATTATTTGCACGAGTAGAACACAAAGTAGTTGTGGGCGTTGATTTGTTCAATATGCTTACCGTTACTAGTCCAATCTTGTTTTGACGGTATTGTGGGATGAAGCAGCCCGGACCGACCTTACACGTACACTTACGTGAGACAGGTTCCACCGACTGACATGCACTTGGTGCATAAGGTGGCTAGCTGTAACACCCCGGATGTAACTTTCCATATTTGTAACTCCAACTCTTGCCATTTTCGGCATTGTGATATGATATTCCCTCCATGGTTGGGTTTTGTCTTTCGTTTTGCATTTTGTCCATGTCATGCAGCTCATATCATGTCATCATGTGCATCTCGTTTGCATACGTGTTCGTCTCATGATTCCGAGCATTTTCCCCGTTGTCCGTTTTGCAATCAAGCACTCCTATGTCCCCGGCGTCCCCTTTTACATTTTTCCGTGAGCGGGTACAAAACTTTCTCGAAATGGACCGAGGTTTGTCAAGTGGCCTTGGTACACCACCGGTAGACCACTGTCAAGTTTGGGTCATTTGGAGCTCGTTTGGTACTCCAACGGTTAACCGCACTCTCGCAAAGGCCTATTTTAAGTTGCAGCCCAACACCCCTCCAAAACAGCCCAATAACCCATCTAAGTCACTTCCATGCTCTCCGTCGTTCGATCACGATCGTGTGGGTGAAAACTACACTCCATTTGGAGCTTCCTAGCTCCTTCTACCTATAAAAACACCCTCCACGAAATCCGGATCATTCACTTTAACCCTAGTACGCGCCTCTCGCCGCCGGACGTGTCCGATTTGGGCGGACACGTCCGCCCGCCGCCCGACCAACCGAAGCGCGCCACGTGGCGCCGACCACCAGCGCGCCAGCAGCACTTTGGCCGTCACGAGCCCTCTCCGGCCCGTCTGCCGCCCGCCGCATGACCCAGCTCTCGCCGCCTCGGCACGCCCGCCTCGCGCCCGCGAACCCTCACCACCGCCCGGCCCGGCCGCCGCCTCGCGCGGCGCCCTTGATCGCGCCGCCGCCGCCCGCCGCCCGTCCGTACGGCGTCGCCGGCCCGCCTCGCCCCCACGCCCGTCGCCGGCCCGGCCTCGTCCCCTCCGTCTTCTCCTCCCGCCGCTCCGGCAAGCCGCCGCCGGCCTCGCCTCGGCTTCCGCGCCGGATCCGATCTAGATCCAAACCTCGGTTGACTTTCCCCTCCCCCGAAATCCTCTGTCATTTTCTGTCAGTATTTTGTCGCATTTTCATCATGTCATAACTTCGCACCCGTGGCTCCGTTTCGGGCGTGTAGCATACCGAATTGTTCGCCTCTAAGATTATATTATTTCATTCCATTGCATCATTTTCATTTGAGCTCATCTTGATGCCCGAAATGCTGTTGGAAGAGGGCTATGTGATGTTAGTTTCAGATTCTTAACAGAACATGCACTTTTGTCATTTTTGCCATGATTGATGTGTGCACCCTATGAACTTGAGTCCTACATGTGTTTTGTAATATGTCATGCCATATTTACATAGGTGTATGTCATGTATTTTTATGATCTCTGTGGTGACTAGCACAAACATGCAAACTAGGCTTCATGATGTTGCTGATTTCAGCCCCTGTTTTGCTAATATTTTTTATGCCATGTTAACTTGATGCTACCGAGAGATCCATGCTTATTTTGAGATACTTAAGTAAGGATGTATTGAACATATGGTTATGCTCTATCAATACATGCCCTTGTTTGCAATTATGGAGTGCCATAGCTTGAGTCAATCAAGCTCTACTTTTGCTATAAAATGTTTCCTGGCAGATTGTTTACATGTTATTCAATTTTGCCAAGGTTGTTGTAGTTGATCCGTGTATGCTATGATGTTGTTCTTGCCATGTATAGATTCTATGCCATGTATTATTGATGGATGTATTCTTAGTTTATCATGAAATGCTCTGTAGGGAGTGCATCGAGCTCTTAAACATGCCTACTTGTTATCTGTTTTTGTCATGCCCTGTTGCTGAATCTGTTAACGAAACTTGCTATGTTGACGTGTATGCCATCATATTTTCTGATCCTTTTTGGCTTATGGTCAGAAGGGACTTTTGTTATATGCCTTGAGTAGATTCATTCCATGCCTTGTTTTGCTATTATAAGTTCCTGTAGCATGTCGTTTGCTTGCTCTGAACATTGCTTCCTGATGCTGATTCTACCATGTTCAATATTTTTCACTAAGTCTGTGAAGCTGATATTTTTTGCACTTTTTCCATGCTTGTTTGGACCTGTTAATGTGTGAATTAGCCGTAGCTCAGTGTTCATCTTTTGTCAAGCATCTTGAGTAGATCACTGCCATATGCTTTTCTGGTATGTTTGGGTGCAGTAGCTTAATTTCTTGTTGCTTGCTAAGTGGTATCATGCTGTTAATGGCAGATTTGTGTCATTCTTGTTTTGCTTGTCATTTGCAAACCGTGCATCCGATTCCGGTGATCTTTATATCGATTTCAACGAAATCATCTCACCTTTCAGCGGCATACTTGGTTTGCCAAGTTGATGCCTGTCTCATCATTTTTCTTCCGAGCACGCATACGCATTGCATATCACATCCGCATATCATGCCATGTATTGCATCATGTTGCTTGTGCATTGCACCGTGATTTATTGTGGTTCCTTTGTTTGTGTTCTTGCTTTGGGTAGAGCCGGAGGCGAGTGCGTGAGCGAGGAACCTGTTGAGAACGCCACGAGGATCAAGCTTTCGACAACTCTAAGAACCTTGCGAGCAAGATGACCATACCCTCGAAATCACTTCTATCTTTGCTTGCTAGATGCTCGCTCTTTTGCTATGCCTATGCTACGATGCCTATCACTTGCTTATCATGCCACCCATATTGCCATGTCAAACCTCTAACCATCCTTTCCTAGCAAACCGTTGTTTGGCTATGTTACCAGGTGAAGATGAAGTTTGTTCCTTGTTGGAACATGGAGATGTTGTTCCTTTTTGGAACATGTTTACTTGTTGGGGATATCACAATATATCTGCTATAATTAATGCATCTATATACTTGGTAAAGGGTGGAAGGCTCGGCCTTATGCCTGGTGTTTTGTTCCACTCTTGCCACCCTAGTTTCCGTCATACCGGTGTTATGTTCCTTGATTTCGCGTTAGATTTACGGTTGGGTGATTTATGGGACCCCCTTGACAGTTCGCTTTGGATAAGACTCCTCCAAAGAAGGCCCAACATTGGTTTTACCATTTGCCACCTAAGCCTTTTTCCCCGGGTTTTCGCGAGCCCGAGGGTCATCTTTATTTAACCCCGGGCGGTGCTCCTCCGGTGATGGTCCAAACTAAACTGCCGTCTTGGGACCGTCCCTTGGCAACTTGGGTCACGTTGGTACTGACGCTTCGCTTATCCGGTGTGCCACGAGAGCGAGATATGTGCAGCTCCTATCGGGATTTGTCGGCACATTCGGCGGCTTTCTTTGGTCTTGTTTTATTCTGTCAAAATGTCTTGTAGTCCGAGTTAAAGATCGATCGGGTCTTCGGTAGAAGGAATATCCTTCGTTGACCGTGAGAGCTTATAATGGGCTAAGTTGGGACACCCTGCAGGGTAATATCTTTTGAAAGCCGTGGCGCGGTTATGAGGCGAGATGGGAATTTGTTAATGTCGGTTGTAGAAAACCCGAAGTTGACCTCAAATAAAATACACATCAATCAGCGTGTGTAACCGTGATGGTCTCTTCTCGGAGTCCGGGAAGTGAACACGATGTTGGAGTTATGTCGGCGTAAGTAGTTCAGGATCACTTCTTGATCGCTACTAGCTTCACGACCGTGCCTTGCTTCTCTTCTCGCTCTCTTTTGCGAATGTAGCCACCATATATGCTAGTCGCTTGCGCAGCTCCACCTCACAACTCTGTCCTTCCTATAAGCTTAAATAGTCTTGATCTCATGGTGTGAGATTCCGAGTCCCCGTGACTCACAGATTCTACCAAAAAGTTGCAGGTGCCGGCGATGCCGGTGCAGATGGCGAACCGAGCTCAAGTGGGAGTTCGACGAGGAACGTGGTCGTTACTATGTGTCTTTTCACGATGATCGATAGTGGAGCCCAGTTGGGTCGATCGGGGATCTGTGTAGCATTTGGGGTATCTTCTTTTATTTTCGTTCCGTAGTCGGACCTTGAGTGTAATCTGAATGATGGATGTTTATTTATGTATTGTGTGAAGTGGCATTTGTAAGCCAACTATGTATCTCTTTCCCTTATTTATTACATGGGTTGTGTGAAGATTACCTCACTTGCGACATTGCTTTCAATGCGGTTATGCCTCTAAGTCGTGCTTCGACACGTGGGAGATATAGCCGCATCGAGGGCGTTACACTAGCGGGTGCCAGTCTCTCCCACTTTAGTCGGAACGGATTCGATGAAAAGGGTCCTTATGAAGGGTAAATAGCAATTGGCATATCACGTTGTGGTTTTTGCATAGGTAAGAAACGTTCTTGCTAGAAACCCATAACAGCCACGTAAAACATGAAAACAACAATTAGAGGACATCTAACTTGTTTTTGCAGTGTATGCTATGTGATGTGATATGGCCAAGAAGAATGTGATGAATGATATGTGATGTATGAGATTGATCATGTTCTTGTAATAGGAATCACGACTTGCATGTCGATGAGTATGACAACCGGCGAGCCATAGGAGTTGTCTTAATTTATTGTATGACCTGCGTGTCATTGAACAACGCCATGTAATTACTTTACTTTATTGCTAACGGTAGCCATAGTAGTAGAAGTAATAAGTTGGCGAGACAACTTCATGGAGACACGATGATGGAGATCATGGTGTCATGCCGGTGGCGATGATGATCATGGAGCCCGAAGATGGAGATCAAAGGAGCAAAATGATATTGGCCATATCATGTCATTTTTTGATTGCATGTGATGTTTATCATGTTTATGCATCTTATTTGCTTAGAGCAGCGTTAATAAATAAGATGATCCCTCATTAAAATTTCAAGAAAGTGTCCCCTAAGCGTACCTTTATTACGAAAGTTAAATCGTTTGAAGCACCACGTGATGATCGGTGTGATAGATTCTTACGTTCACATACAACGGGTGTAAGCCAGATTTACACACGCGAAACACTTAGGTTGACTTGGCGAGCCTAGCATGTACGGACATGGCCTCGGAACACAAGAGGCCGAAAGGTCGAGCATGAGTCATATAGTAGATACGATCAACATGAAGATGTTCACCGATGATGACTAGTCCGTCTCACGTGATGATCGGACCACGGCCTAGTTGACTCGGATCATGTAATCACTTAGATGACTAGAGGATGTCTATCTCGGTGGGAGTTCATTAGATGAACTTAATTATCCTGAACATAGTCGAAAGCCCTTTGCAAATTATGTCATAGCTCGCGCTTTAGTTCTACTGTTTTAGATATGTTCCTAGAGAAAATATAGTTGAAAGTTGACAGTAGCAATTATGCGGACAGTAGAAGGCTTATGTCCTTAATGCACCGCTCGGTGTGTTGGACCTCGAACGTTGTCTGTGGATGTTATGAACATCTGACATACACGTTTTGATAACTACGTGATAGTTCAGTTAAACGGTTTAGAGTTGAGGCACCAAAGACATTTTTGAAATGTCTCGGAACATATGAGATGTTTCGAGGGCTGAAATTGGGATTTCAGGCTCGTGCCCACGTCAAGAGGTATAAGACCTCAAGCGATTTTCTTAGCACCGCAAACTAAGGAGAAAAGCTTAATCGTTGAGCTTGTGCTCAGATTGTCTGAGTGCAACAATCACTTGAATCGAGTGGGAGTTGATCTTCCGGAAGAGATAGTGATGTTCCTCCAAAGTCATTGCCACCAAGTCGCTAGAGCTTCGTGATGAACTATAACATATCGGGGATAGATATGATGATCCTTGAGGTATTCACGATGTTTGACACCGTGAAAGTAGAAATCAAGAAGGAGCATCAATTGTTGATGGTTGGTGAAACCACTAGTTTCAAGAAGGGCAAGCGAAGGGATACTTCATGAAGCGGCAAATCATTTCTTGCTCGGTGAAGAAACCCAAGGTTGAACCTAAACCCGAGACTAAGTGCTTACGTAATAAGGGGAGCGACCTTTGGAGCGGGATTACCCTAGATGCTTGGTAGATAAGAAGGTCGGCAAGGTCGATAGAAGCATATTGGATATACATTATGTTAATGTGTACTTTACTAGTACTCCTAGTAGCACCGGGGTATTAGATACCTGGGTTCGGTTGCTAAGTGTTAGTAACTTCGAAATAAAAGCTACGGAATAAGCGGAGACTAGCTAAAGGTGGTGACGATATGTGTTGGAAGTGTTTTCAAGGTTGATGTGATCAAGCATCGCGCTCCCTCTACCATCGAGATTGGTGTTAAAATAATTGTTATTTGGTGTTTGCGTTGAGCATAGACATGATTGGATCATGTCTATACTTAATCTGATTATTCATTTAAGGAGAATAATGGTTACTCTGTTTATTTGAATAATACCTTCAATGGTATTGCACCTAAAAGGAATGGTTTATTGAATCTCGATCGTAGTGATACACATTTTCATGCCAAAAGATATAAGATAGTAATGATAGTACCACTTACTTGTGGCAATCGCCATATAAGTCATATTGGTGTAAAGCATGAAGAAGCTCCATGTTGATGGATCTTTGGACTCACTCATTTTGAAAAGTTTGAGACATGCGAACCATGTCTATTGGTGTATACGCATGTGAAACTCCATGCAGATGGATCGTTTGGACTCACTTGATTTTGAATCACTTGAGATATGCAAATCATACCACATGGGCAAGATGGTGAAAAACCTCGGTTTCGTAAGATGGAACAAGATAGCAACTTGTTGGAAGTAACACATTTTGATGTGTGTAGTCCAATGAGTCTTTGAGGCATCTTGATGAATATCGTTATGTTCTTACTTCATAGATGATTCGAGTAGATGTTGAGTATATTTACTTGATGAAACACAAGTCTGAATTATTGAATGGTTCAAGTAATTTCAGAGTGAAGTTAAATATCATCATGACAAGAGGATAAAATGTCTATGATATGATCATAGAAATGAGTATCTGAGTTACGAGCTTTGTACATAATTAAGACATTGTGGAAATTGCTTCACAATAAATACACTTTGGAACACCATAGTGTGATGGTGTGTCCGAACATCATAGTTGCACCCTATTGGATATGGTGCGTACCATGATGTCTCTTATCTAATTACCACTATCGTTCATGGGTTAGGCATTAGAGACAACCGCACTCACTTTAATAGGGCACCACGTAATTCCGTTGAGACGACACCGTTTGAACTATGGTTTGGAGAAACCTAAGTTGTCGTTTCTTAAAAGTTTGGGGCTACGATGCTTATGTGAAAAAGTTTGGGTTGATGAGCTCGAACCCAAAGCGGATAAAATGCATCTTCATAGGACACCCAAAAGCAGTTGGGTATACCTCCTATCTCAGATCAGGAAGCAAAAGTAATTGTTTCTAGAAACGGGTCCTTTCTCGACGAAAAGTTTCTCTCGAAAGAATTGATTGGGAGGATGGTGGAGACTTAATGAGGTTATTGAACCATCACTTCAACCAGTGTGTAGCAGGGCACAGGAAGTTGTTCATGTGGAACCTACACCAATTGAAGTGGAAGCTGATGATAGTGATCATGATGCTTCGGATCAAGTCACTCTGGGACCTCGTGGAGTCGACAAGGGCAGCGTCTTGCTTGAGTGGTACGCAATCACATCTTAGAGGTCATGTTGCTAGACAACAATGAACCTACGAGCTATGGAGAAGCGATGGTGGGCCCGGATTCCGACGAATGGCTCAAGGCCATAACATCCGAGAGAATCCATGACTTTGGAAGAAATACTTGATGGTCGTGGGGCGTTGGGTAAAGATGGATTTTAAAAGGAAGGCAGAACAATGATGGTAAGTATCACCATTAAGAAAGCTCGACTTGTCGTTAAAGATGTTTTTCGACAAGTTCAAGGAGTTGACTACGGTGAGGCTTTCTCACTTTCGTAGCGATGCTAAGAGTCTGTTGGAATTGGATTAGCGATTCTTGCATTATTTATGAAATCTTGCATATAGGATGTCAAAACATTGTTTCCTTGATGTTTTCTTGAGGAAAGGTTGTATGTGATACAACGAAGGTTTTGACAATCTGAAAGACGCTAACAAGTATGCAAAGCTCCGCAATCCTTCTAAGAATTTGGAGTAAGCATCTCGGAGTTGGAATTTACGCTTTGATGAGATGATCAAAGATTTTGGGTCTATACAAAGTTTATGAGAAACTTGTATTTCCAAAGAAGTGAGTGGGAGCACTATAGAATTTCTGACGAGTATATGTTGTTGACATATTGTTGATCAGAAATGATGTAGAATTTCTGGAAAGCATATAGGGTTGTTTGAAAAGTGTTTTTCAATGGAAAACCTGGATTAGGCTACTTTAAAAATAAGCATCAAGATCTATAAGATAGATCAAAATGTTTAATAATACTTTCAAATGAGCACATACCTTGACATAATCTTGAAGGTGTTCAAGATGGATCAGTCAAATAAGGAGTTCTTGCGTGAGTTGTAAGGTATGAAGTTAAGAGTTAAAGCTCGACCACGGCATAAGAGAGAAAGGGCGAAGGTCGTCCCTATGCTTGAGTAGGCTCTATAGTATGCTATCTTTGTGTACCGCACTGAAGTGTGCCTTGCCATGAGTCGGTCGAGGGTACAAGAATGATCCAGGAATGGATCATTGGACAGCGGTCAAAATTGTCCTTGGAGTAAATAAGGACATGTTTCTCGATTATGGAGGTGATAAAGAGTTCGGCGTAAAGGTTACGTCGATGCAAGATTTAACACCTATCCGAATGACTCTGAGTAGCAAACCGGATACGTATAGTGGAGCAACCATTTGGAATAGCTCCAAGTGGAGCGTGGAAGTAGCATTTACAATATGACATAGAGAATTGCGAAATACATACGGATCTGAATGTTGCGGACACATTGACTAAAACCTCTCCAAGCAAAACCACGATCAACCCCGAACTCATTGAGTCTTAATCACATGATGATGTGAACTAGTTTCTTGACACTAGTAAACTCTTTGGATGTTGGTCACATGGCGATGTGACCTGTGAGTGTTAATCACATGGCGATGTGAACTAGATTATTGACTCTAGTGCAAGTGGGAGACTGTTGGAAATATGCCCTAGAGGCAATAATAAATTGGTTATTATTATTATTATATTTCCTTGTTCATGATAATCGTTTATTATCCATGCTATAATTGTATTGATAGGAAACTCAGATACATGTGCGGATACATAGACAACACCATGTCCCTAGTAAGCCTCTAATTGACTAGCTCGTTGACCAATAGATGGTTACAGTTTCCTGACCATGGACATTGAATGTCGTTGATAACGGGATCACATCATTTGGGAATGATGTGATGGACAAGACCCAATCCTAAGCCTAGCACAAAGATCGTAGTTCGTATGCTAAAGCTTTTCTAATGTCAAGTATCATTTCCTTAGACCATGAGATTGTGCAACTCCGGATACCGTAGGAATGCTTTGGGTGCACCAAATGTCTAGCAATCGGGTGGCTATAAAGGTGCACTACGGGTATCTCCCAAAGTGTACATTGGGTTGTACGAATCGAGGCTGGATTTGTCACTCCGTGTAAGCGGAGAGGTATCTCTGGGCCCACTCGGTAGGACATCATCATAATGTGCACAATGTGACCAAGGGGTTGATCACGGGATGATGTGTTACGAACGAGTAAAGAGACTTGCCGGTAACGAGATTGAACAAGGTATTGGGATACCGACGATCGAATCTCTGCAAGTACAATACCGCTAGACAAAGGGAATTGTATGCAGGATTGATCGAATCCTCGACATCGTGGTTCATCCGATGAGATCATCGTGGAACATGTGGGAGCCAACATGGGTATCCAGATCCGTTGTTGGTTATTGACGGAGAACGTCTCGGTCATGTATGCGCATGGTTCCCGAACCCGTAGGGTCTACACACTTAAGGTTCGATGGCGCTAGGGTTATAAAGGAAGTTTGTATGTGGTTGCGAATGTTGTTGCGGAGTCGAATGAGATCCGGACGTCACGAGGAGTTTCGGAATGGTCGAAGGTAAAGATTTATATATGGGAAGTCTGTTTTGGTCCTTTGAAAAAGTTTGGGTTTTATCGGTAACGTCTGGGACCACGGGAGGGTCCCGGGGTCCACCAAGTGGGGCCACCATCCCGGAGGGCTGCATGGGCCAAGTGTGGGAGGGACCAGCCCAGTCTTGGTCGCCCCCACAAGGGCCCAAGGCGCCTAGGGTTTGGGGAGGGGCGCACCACCTAACAGGGGCAAGTTTCCTCTCCCCTCGTCAGCCCCTCGGATGGGATCTTGGGTTGGCCGCCCCTAGGGTGGAACCCTAGGTGAAGCGCAGCCCTCCCCCTATATATAGTGGAGGCAAAGAAGCAGCCCAACACACGGAATTCTTGTCATGTTGGCGCAGCCCTACCTCTCTTTCTCCTCATATCTCGCGGTGCTTGGCGAAGCCCTGTTGGATCACCACGCTCCTCCACCACCACCACGCCGTTGTCTTCTTCTTTGGATGGAGTCTTCCCAACATCTCCCTCTCTCCTTCTTTGGATCAAGGCATGGGAGGCGTCACGGCTGTGCGTGTGTTGAGCAGCGGAGGTGCCGTCAGATTCGGCACTAGGATCTTCGGTGATTTGGATCACGGCGAGTCACGACTCCTTGACCCGTTCTCTTGAGCGATTCCGCTTAGCGATCTATAAGGGTATGTAGATGCACTCTCCTTCCCTCGTTCTTTGGTTTCTCCATAGATAGATCTTGGTGACACGTAGGAAAATTTTGAATTTACGCTTTCGTTCCCAGCCGGCCTTGATCTTAGCGGCCAACCGACCGACAGCCGGCGCCCGAGCGTCCTCCTCCTCTTCTCGGTCCGCCCAGGCGCGCATCCTCCTCCTCCCCTCCCCGCGTCCTCCTCCTCCTCCCGGTCCGCCCAGGCCCGCGTCCTCCTCCTCCTCTCTGATGTCTGGCAAGACTAGGCGGCTTGACTGGCCATGAAGCTCCTCCGGATCGCCGTAGGTTCTTGTGCTGACACGGATCGACCGACCGCCACGTGGGGTGGGGCTCCTGGCGGCTGGGATCGGGAGGCGAGGGAGAGAGAGGAGAGCCAGTTCTCGCGTGTGTTTCTGATTTTTTTTAACTTAAAAGGGACCGCGGGTTGAATACTGTAAATTGTAGGGATTTTTTTTGCAAAATGGCTGAACGAAACGTTTTCTCACTTAAGAAAGGACTGCGGGTTGAATACTCAACATTTAGGGACTTTTTTGCGAGACTGCCGCGACGTACGACAGGAGCAATAGGTGGTTTATTAGTAGGTAGAGATAGAGATATAGACATATATATACTTTGATTCAATTCTGTCAATCCCACCTCGTGCACCCCTGTGATCCCAAAATCAGAGTCCACCCCGGACGGTTAAAATCAAATCAAACCCACCACTACCTCAACATCTCTCTCCTCGCTCCCCTCTCGATTCGCCTCGTCTCCCTCCCTGCCTCCCCATCCCGCGGCAAAACCCTAACCCTAGCTGCTGATGGCGACGCAGCCGCCTTCCTCGGCTGCGGCCGCCGACCTCTACGAGACGGCCTCGCAGCCCGACCCCTCCGCCTCCGCCGCCGGGGACGCATACACCTTCCTGGAGTTCAACACGCAGGGCGACGACTTCGAGTACCCCGACTTCCCGGAGCTCTCCCAGCCCGCGCGATCCGCGCCGCCGCCCCCGGCCCCCGTCACCTCCTCAGTCTCTTCTTCCTGGCCGGCTCCGCCCCTGCCGCCCGACGCTTTGCCGGACGCCGATCTCGCGCCGCAGGACTCGACCCCGCCGGCCTCTTCATCCTCGCCGTCGCCGCGGTCGTCGGCGTCGAAGGCAAGGGCGGCGGCGGCGGTCGCGGACGGGCTCGCCGCGGGGGTCGCGGCCCTTAGTTTCGAGGAGCCTCCTGGCGCCGGAACGGGGGATGACGGGTACGACTATGGCAAGGGCGATTTCGTGGAGCATGCCTGCCGGTACTGCGGGATCCACAACCCTGCGTGTGTTGCGCGCTGCAACGTGCCATCCTGCCGCAAGTGGTTTTGCAACTCGCGAGGGAACACCTCTGGCTCCCACATCGTTAACCACTTGGTGCGGCTCCTTCCCTTTATTTGGTTGTTTCGAATTCTAAGCTAGTGGACTGTGAAGTACAAAATTACTGAGAAATTAGTTACATTGGGTCATAAAGATTATCTTGCTAGGTACCGTTTTTAGTGTTGGATTGGTTGATGGTGCTAAGAGGATGATACTGATACCAGACAGAGTCTAGGCCAGGATATGCAACCTTACTTGATTAGATAGCGGAAGTTGCTGAGTAGGCGATATATGTGAACTTGACGGTCATCGGTGTCTTCTGTTATGGCTAGTTCGCTAGTTTGATTAGTTTGGTGTGAATGTGTCAGCAGTTTTGGTAGCATGTGGACATGTGGAGTTTCTCCTCGATAATTTGTTTAAAGTGAGTTACCTTTCCATCATGTCATTCTTTTAGTGTAGAAAACTGACCCGGCCTGTAAGTTAACAGCATTTATAGTTGTATACTTGTATTTTGTTAATGTTTTTCATGATGTTGCCAAATTAGGTCGAGAGTCTTCATTGGGTTCACTTTTGTTATTACGTTGTATAAGATGGTATGAATATTATGCTAAATAATCGGATTTGCTAAATCTCATCTAGATGAGAAATAACAAAGTCTCATCTAACTCCTAGAAATCATTTGAGTAATCAAACAAAAAATATTTTTCCCAATCATGCTAGCAGTGTAGTTCTATTTTGCAAGTGGTTCATAATATCATTATACTTTGTTTAGACTGTCTTCAGGATACCTGAAATATTATTTAACAATGTTTAGTGCTATAATTTCAATTTATACATCTGATAAGCAGGGGAAGTGCATACTGACTGAACTGTGTTTTCTTAACAATTTGTGCCACAACACCTATCAGTTGCCACCAAGTGATTTTGAGAATGACATGAAATTTCACTATCTTCCTTTATGCTTAGCTGCCATTGTTTCTTATGGTCTCTTCATATATACCTTTTTGTCTGTATAGAGCACATAAGATACCAAGCATGTTTGATGCATTATTCCTTATTTATGTTATATCTTTCTCCTGTCATATCTCTGGATAATTAGTTAATTACCATAAGTCAGCTCTGATTCAGTTGTGTTTTGCTCATAGTTATGCTAATCGTATCGATTACCCTTGCTTCATCCACTAAATAAACATCTTCAGGGTAAACAACATTTGGCGGTCATAGGCAGACAACTCCTTTTCGCAAGACCATTCCTGCTTCTACTTATATTTATAGTTATTAAGGAAACTGTTGACCATTTTGGCTAACTGACTACAATTATTAATTATACCTGAAGGCATGTGGTTCTTTTTTTCGCAGGTCAGAGCAAAACATAAGGAAGTCTGCCTTCACAAGGATAGCCCTCTGGGAGAAACGATTCTTGAATGCTACAATTGTGGCTGCCGGAATGTATTTCTGCTTGGTTTTATCTCAGCAAAGGCAGAGAATGTTGTTGTTCTTCTGTGTAGAGAGCCCTGCTTGAATGTTAATGCGTTGAAGGATATGAATTGGGATCTCAGTCAGTGGACACCTCTTATTGATGACAGGTGTTTCTTATCGTGGCTTGTCAAGGTAAGATTTTTCTCTCCTTTTTATGTTATTTTGTGGTGGGTGCACGTTTAAATACCCTTATTTTCTCTTCTTGATGACTGAACAGTGAACAATTTTATGTCTTCCAGGTTCCTTCAGAACAGGAGCAGTTGAGAGCACGCCAAATTAGTGCCCAGCAAATTAACAAAGTGGAAGAGCTCTGGAAAACAAATCCTGATGCCTCTCTTGAAGATCTTGAAAAACCTGGTGTAGATGATGAACCCCAGCTGGTGGTTTTGAAGTATGAAGATGCTTACCAGGTTTTGAAATTGTCTGCAGGCATTTGTTCCTTGAACTTACTTCAGCTATATCATAGTGTGTTCAGTTATATGTTAAATCTTCTTGTGTTAACTAGCACTGTAACTAGAATGCCTTTATTGTTTGTGCCAGTATCAAAATGTTTTTGCTCCGCTGATAAAGCTTGAGGCTGATTACGACAAGGTATTGTATTTTGACTATTTTTTAAAGTGCCTGTTTTTTATTTAGGATTGAGAGGAACCCTGCCACACGTTGCTGAGGGAATTGATTTATTTTATTTGTTTCCTCTTGTTGTTTTGCTGTAGATGATGAAAGAGTCACAGAGCAAGGACAGTGTAACTGTGAGGTGGGACATTGGACTGAACAAGAAGCGCGTTGCCTATTTTGTCTTTCCAAAGGTTAGTTTGGGAACTAAAATACATATGATATGTGAATATGTGGTCTCTATGATCATCTTATCATAGTTTTTTCTTCTTCTCAGTGTCAAATTTTTACTGCACTTGTTTACCTCACAATACCAGTTAATCTTAGGTAATCAATTTCTCATTTTATAGGAAGATAATGAATTGAGACTTGTCCCTGGAGATGAGCTACGGCTGAGATATTCTGGTGGTACTTCACACCCTGCATGGCAATCTGTGGGGCACGTGGTATGTGTACTAAAAATGCTGATTGTTAGCCATATTGGTAACCTCAGTGTGTCGCTTCTGTGCTGGCACTCATGCTAAGCACATTCTCCCTACAGATTAAACTCACTGCACAAGAGGAGGTAGCACTTGAGCTTCGTGCTAGTCAGGTATAAGGAACCAGTTTATTCTTGTTTCCTTAAAACATACCCTCACTATTGTATAGTTTCCACCCTCAACCTTTCTGGATTTCAGGGAGTGCCTGTTGAACTGAACCATGGATTTAGTGTGGATTTTGTTTGGAAGAGTACTAGCTTTGATAGGATGCAAGGGGCAATGAAGACTTTTGCTGTAGATGAGACAAGTGTCAGTGGGTAAGTTCTATGGATTGCTAATATATTTTTGCGTCTTGGGCGCGCAGGCATGCTTATTTGTGTCTGTTTTCTGTTGTGATTATGAGTTGAAGGGGAAGCAATATGAAACCCACAAGTACTTCAGTTGCTCTCGAAGTTATTTCATAATTATTAGGGAGTTGCTGTTAATGCAAAATAGGTATTATAAAGCAATAGCCATATTTCTAATCCTCAAGGCGAACCTTCCGGAAAATAAAGTCAACACATTTGATCCCTCATTTAACCAACATTGTAAAAGAGTACAAGTAGGAGGTAATTATGAATCCATTGATTCTTCGTTTTAATTAATACTTACTACTTACCTCTTCTTATTTGGATATGTGGTTGAAGGGAGGGGATTTAGTCTTTAGAATGTTTTCTTCTGTAAGCTGTGTTTTTGTATTCTTTGTTTATTCACAATAATTTGCAGCATACTCCTTCCATTCCAAAGTAATTGAGTTCTAGTTTTGTCCTAAGTCAAGCTTATTTAAGCTTGATCAAGTCTAGTGAAAAAAGTATCAATATCTACAACACTAAATTAGATTTATCAGATTCTTTCTTTATACTATATATAGCTACAACACTAGTTTTGTCCTACCACATTTTCCTATAGGCTTGGTCAAACTTAAAGAAGTTTGACTTCGGGCAAACCTAGAACTTCAATTAATTAGATTCTTCATAAAGCATGTCTTAGTCATATGATCGTCACCTTCAGTGAATTCTCAACTTTTGGTGTTCACTCAACACAGGTACATATATCATCATCTTTTGGGCCATGAAGTTGAGCATCAGATAATCGCATAATACACTACCGAGACGCTTGATGCGCCAGGACTTCCAGAATTAAATGCTTCCCAGGTACCATGATGTATTAGTGTGTTCATACCAAGTAATTTTTAGTTGAACAATATGTTCTTCCTCTGTCCCAAAATAGAAGCTGTTCTAAGAAAGTGTGCGAACAAACTTTTCTATCTTGACCACTAAGTAATAGAAAACTATTTTGATTGGTTAAGTATATAGATTTTTTATGAAAAACTGTTCTACAACAATTCTTTATATTATCTCACTTTCATATTACACACACAATAATGGTCAAATGATTTAAACTATTATATTTGTTTTGGTGTTGATCTGGTGCTGTATGTATTCAGGTCTTGGCAGTTAAAAGTGTTCTCCAGAAGCCCGTTAGTTTGATTCAAGGTCCACCTGGCACTGGGAAAACTGTTACATCGGCTGCAATTGTGTACCACATGGCAAAACAAGGCCAAGGGCAGGTATAGAACTGCATGGTGTGATGTGTTGTTATAGCTTGGAAGTATTGTTTTGACCCCTTCTCTCTGGTTTGAAATCTTAGGTCCTTGTATGTGCACCAAGTAATGTTGCTGTTGATCAGTTGGCAGAGAAGATAAGCTCAACAGGTCTCAAGGTGAATGATGAATTTACTGTTTGTGTTGATTATCTACCGTTTTCCAACTGTACCTTTTCAACTCGTCAGCGATCAATTGAGCATGGCATCTGCCGTGTACTGCAACTGCTACTGTTTAGTTAGCTCTCATATGCTTCAACTGATTGCAAGAATTGACGAGATACTTTTTTTTTTGTAATGAACTACACACTGCAATTAATGAGTCATTATTTGTGGTTTATCCTTTCAACGAGTAACCTTAGTTGAATACTCTACTTACTGCAGGTTGTTCGACTTTGTGCGAAATCTAGAGAAGCAGTTTCTTCACCTGTTGAGCATCTTACACTTCATTATCAGGTACACTTTTGACTCCTATCTAGTCTCTTGCATCCAAAATAACCATTTTTGTGTGAACACTAATCATGGGTTTTTGCAATCATGCAGGTTCGACATCTTGATAATTCCGAGAAGAGCGAAATGCATAAGCTACAGCAACTAAAAGACGAGCAAGGTGTTTTATCCACTCTCAGTCTCTCACCAAGCGTGATGCTTTCATTGAACATTTTCTTTGAAGAGACTCGGTATGACTCAATTGGTTGGCTGGGAACTGATGTGCTGTGTTATATTTCCACAGGAGAATTGTCGAGCAGTGATGAGAAAAAGTACAAGGCACTAAAACGAGCCACTGAAAGAGAGATATTACAAAGTGCTGATGTGATTTGCTGCACCTGTGTTGGTGCTGGAGATCCTCGTTTGTCAAACTTCCGTTTTCGCCAGGTAATGATTTCTACCCTCTAGTCTTTAGGTTAGCAGTGTTCATATTTTTTCTATATTGTATCCTGAAGCAATGGAAATTGTTATTGACAGGTTCTTATCGATGAGTCTACACAGGCGACAGAGCCAGAATGTCTTATTCCATTGGTTCTTGGTGTTAAGCAGGTGAAGATGTAATCATGATCTCATTTAGGTTAACTTGATTATATTTATTTATGCTTTTGAGCTATTCAGGTTGTTCTTGTTGGAGATCATTGCCAACTGGGTCCAGTCATCATGTGCAAAAGGCAGCACGAGCAGGATTAGCACAATCTCTCTTTGAGCGCCTTGTTATCCTTGGAGTCAAGCCATTCAGGCTACAGGTAACGGTTGTCTTTCCGTGTCTAGTAGTATCATCATGTTGTTACTACTACGCTTTCCGTAACTCGCCAGTTCATTCTAGATTGATTATCAGAACTGTGTAAGTTTTCAGATTAATAATATTATAACTATGTTGGTACTTCTCACGGTATGTTTCTTTTCTAATGATATTTTTTACTCGTTTAGCCTTCTGACTTGAGGTCACGTGTTCAAGTCCTGGAAGCAGCTTCTTGCAGAAATGTAGGGAAAGGCTTCTGGAGGCCTGCGTTGAATATGCCCAAACCATCTCAGACGATATTGGACAAGCTTCTCTTCAATTGGCGCTACCCCAACTCTATCTTGTATATCATCATTCTAGACTCGATCCTTCCTCGTGTGGCCACACATCCATCTCAACATACGCATCTCTGCCACACCTAACTGTTGAACATGTCGCCTTTTAGTCGGCAAACACTCAGCGCCATACAACATTGATGGTCGAACTGCTGTCCTGTAGAACTTGCCTTTTAGCTTTTGTGACACTCTCTTATCACAGAGAATGCCAGAAGCTTGGCGCCACTTCATCCATCCGGCTTTGATTTGATGGTTCACATCTTCATCAATACCCCCATCCTCCTGCAGCATTGACCCCAAATATCGAAAGGTGTCCTTCTGAGGCACCACCTGCCCATCAAGGCTAGCCTCCTCCTCCTCACACCTAGCAGTACTGAAACCGCACATCATGTACTCCGTTTTAGTTCTACTAAGCCTAAACCCTTTCAATTCCAAGTTTTGTCTCCATAACTCTAACTTCCTATTTACCCCCGTCTGACTATCGTCAACTAGCACCACATCATCCGCAAAGAGCATACACCATGGGATATCTCCTTGTATATCCCTTGTGACCTCATCCATTACCAAGGCAAAAAGATAAGGGCTCAAAGCTGACCCCTGATGCAGTCCTATCTTAATGAGGAAGTCATCAGTGTCGACGTATCCATCCTTATTTCCTTGGAACCTCACACAGATTTTCCCTACCACCCCTTTTGTTATTTTGGACATCAAATTGAGTAGAAATAAGTTCTATGATGAACAGAAGTCTGTACAACTGTACATATTTCGCCGCAGGATATAAGCTAATAAATCAACCAAGCGATATCTGAGTTCTAAATCATGATATTGCAATGATTAACTGTTACTATTCTTTGACAATAATTTGTTCTTGAGATAGTGGACTTATTTCAGTTGACAGCTAATACAGTTACTACTACTTTGCAGTCAAAAGCTGAAATATTTTGTTTAAAACTATACTTATGTCAGTTTAAAGCTAGTACCATTAACTTGATAACCCTGATTTTACAGGTCCAATATAGAATGCACCCTTGTCTTTCAGAATTTCCATCCAACTGTTTTTATGAAGGCACACTGCAAAATGGGGTAACCGTAAATGAGAGACAGTCATCTGGAATTGACTTTCCTTGGCCTGTTCCAAATCGACCGATGTTCTTCTATGTGCAGGTACTTTTTTGGAAAATTGATTGCGCTTCTATTTATGGAAAAGGTCTATATATACTGATTTGAACTGATTTTCTATAGATGGGAGTAGAAGAGATAAGTGCTAGTGGGACATCTTACCTCAATAGGACTGAAGCTGCAAATGTAGAGAAAATTGTAACTACATTCTTAAGAAGTGGTGTTGTGCCAAGCCAGGTATGTACCGAGTAAAAATGATTACTATCATAAGGGCGTTCTTTCATAACTAGGGAGCCACTGCTACTCTCTTGGTTGGTGTCGATTTCAAAGCCGATGGCACCGGGACATGTGCCAATGTGTGAGGTTTGCAGGGAATTAACCTGTTAAGGAGTATGGCATAGCATGCGGTACAATTTTCTCTAATTCCTGGACCTGCACCATGCTTCGGTTGACATGCCTCCTGCCATAAGGCTAGCACCCTTGCTCGTTGTTTTCAAATGGGACGAACTGGACAAGCTGCTGCTGCTCTCTCCCTTCCAAGTCGTTCATGCATCTTCCAGCGTTCTCATTGAGAAGCAGACCTGGATCTTAGAAATTAGAACATTATAGTGCTTGATAGAAGGGGAAAATAGGGTGTAAAGCAACCAGCTAGTATGGATATGATTTTTTGGTGGCAGCCTATGAAACCTGCTATCGCTGGCCCAGTGGATTTAGATGAGTGTCAGGTTGAGTTGGAGTAGAAGAGCAAAAACCAGTTGAAAAGAAAGCAGCCTATTTCCTTTTGTTGTTTGTTTCCTTTATTCCAGAGTGGATCTTAGGCTCCTAGCTATAGCTTCACAGACATGCAGCACGTGATACGTATATGCCCATGCATTTTGTTGGGCCCAATTTGTGTATACATGCTTGCAATGATGCCTGCATGACAAAGGATAACCATAACAGATTACACATAAAAAGAAGAAAACTATGAACGGCACATGTTCCAATTCATGATCTAACAGACATCAATGGGTAGAGTCAGACTCCATGAATCTCCTGAACTTTATTCTTATGGTCATTTAGAATTTCTGCACTAGCCCCTTCTGTATGAGAAGACATCACTAATTATTTTGAAACTGGATTTGTACCTCATGGATCTTTAATATGCAGATCGGAGTTATCACACCTTATGAAGGGCAGAGGGCGTATATAGTAAATTATATGTCAAGGAATGGCTCTCTTCGCCAACAGCTTTACAAGGAAATTGAGGTAAACCATAAAACTGTAAACTATACTCGGAAACATAAGGTGTATTTTGTTTTGTTAAGATGAGGCTTCAGTCATCGGTTGGTAATATTGATATATAATATGCATGGCCTCAGATGAAATGTTAATATATTTCAATTTTAAAGTACTTTTATGACTTTTATGTTCATGATGTTTTGTCTCACAAATCAAATATTAGTAGATTATTAGGCCCAGTTCTTTTTAGCTTTTGATTCTCCAGAATCAGCTTTTGGGAAATTTCCCCCAGAATCGGCCGCCGAGTTCTTTTCTGAGATTGTGGTCTGAGATTGTGGAACGAGTTGTATGTTGAAATGTCTATAATGCCCCTGAACAGGAACTTTGTGTTGAATTGCTAAACTTAGAAGTTTCAAACAATTTATTATCAAATATGAGCATGAATATGATTTATGAATATCTTAGATTGATAAATATTACAATAAAGAAGGTTTCCACGTTTCCTTTGCCACAAAAGAAGTTCCACTACAAATAGATTGACTAATTTCATGGTACAAGACTGATAGCGATAGCCTCGCGTGTTGCGGCCATGGTACCATCTAGTGCGTTGGCGCCTGTAAATGGCAATGGGGGTTGCACATACGATCCATCTATCGATCGATCGTTCTCTGTACAGACAAATACATCCATCTATCGATCCATTGTTTTTTCTATGTACAAAGATTGAACGGCATGACAAATTCTATAGAACACATCCATTCACCAGTCCATCCATCCATTCCTCCAGCACCCATCCATCAATTTCTGTGCGAACTAGGAACAGAGAAGACAGAGAGGAGAGGAGAACTCACCTGAGGCGGCCCGGCCCGAACTCCAGCGTGGCCGCGTCGGGCGGAGGCGGATCTGGCGGAGGTGGCGTCGGGTGGAGCAGCGGCTGTGGGCCTGGAGGGGTGAGCAGCCCGGGCGGGCTGTCGGGCGGTGCGGCGGCGGCGGCCTTGTAATCCTATCGCGAGCGGGGAGGTGGGGGAACAAGCGAAGGAGAGGGAAGAGTCGTGCGAGTGCGACTCGTTTTCCTGGGCGCGGCTGGCCACCAGTGGCAGTTCTCCTCTTGTTATTTGCCTCTCAAACAGGGATACTATCTTAAATTGAACCGTTTTGTTTTGTGCGAGCGCTCATAATCGCCAGAAGCGAGGTCTCCAGACGATTTTGGATTGCAGTACCGATTTTAGTGATTCTCAGATGATTTTAGACAATCAAATCGAGTTCTTTTAAGCTTTTGATTATTCAGACCCAGATTGTCCAGAATCGAGTGAAAAGAACTGGGCCTTAGTTGTTGGTCAAAGCTTTATCTTTAGCAAACAGAATTAACCTTACCTTTCCAGAAATATTTGTGCTATAATATGCATAATGTTATTCAGGTGGCAAGTGTCGACTCCTTCCAGGGAAGAGAGAAAGATTACATTATTCTGTCTTGTGTTAGAAGCAATGAACACCAGGTGTGTTTTCTTTTTTTATCATATCGGCCCCATCATTTCGTTGGCTGTGTGTTTCTTGCATTATACAGTAGTAATTTATATTTATATGCACAGCATATGGTACATGCAATCTAGAGTTTATCGCTATAGATATTTTGTGTGTGATACAAAATGTTTTTAGTGCTGGATTATTTAATTGTTATCTGGTCATATCAATTTGTAGATTGGTACATGCAATCTGGAGTTTATCGCCATAGATATTTTGTGTGATACAATATGTTTTTAGTGGTGGATTATTTAATTGTTATCTGGCCATATCAATTGTAAATTGGCATTTGCTTTGTGTGTAGTTAAGTTATATATCTTCTTGAATATAAAACATCTATGCATTTATGTTTCTTCATATATTGCATTTTTTGATATAAACTGAGCCATGATTCTTTGTGAATTATTGTCGTGTTCCTTGGCTGTTAGTGCTTGACGAGCAACTGTTGCACACCGAATCGTTTAACTGACGATGCATACTGCTTTTGACTTTTTTTTTTCAGGGTATCGGCTTTCTTAATGATCCACGCAGGTTAAATGTTGCATTAACTCGTGCTAGGTATGGTATAGTCGTTCTTGGGAATCCTAAAGTTCTAAGCAAGCAGCCTCTTTGGAATAGTTTGTTGACACATTACAAGGTACACCTTTCCCTTGATACATACCAATGCTTACTTTAAGCTGCAAATGATTAGTATTTTATTAGTTTGTTGCTGCCCTTCTGGTGAGACTTCTACACATCAAAACTCTATAAAACTTTGTAGTTTGGTTGGGTTATCTTTCATCTATACCTATACCAATATAAAAAGATCCAAAGGGGCAGATCCAACTGATCTTGGCCATCAAACTAAGTCAATCCAACGATCTAGACTGCTCCAATGGCGAGCGTTCAACGTGTAATTAATATCATACCAAATATTGCACTAATCACAGAATTAACACACAAATAATAGCATACCTAATATCCGCGTGCAATTAATATATTGCCTAAATATTAATGTGCAACGCGTGCAATTAATATATTGCCTAAATATTAACGTATGCGTTGCGTATGTGCGCATTTACTAGTTTTATATTAAAATTCCTAGGAGGTGTATTGTGTGCCTGTGTGTGGCATAGTAGTTTCTGTGATATGAATTTGTGCTGGAAGATAAATATCAAAGGAAATGTAATATGCATAATCTGGCTACAAGTAAATCGAGGAGCATTACTAACAGTGGCGGAGCTATGTGAGGACAAATCAGAATTCATGTTATCTTAATTCTCAAATTAAGAATTACTACTGCATCTGTCCTGGTTTACTAGCCCCCCTTGTATTTTGGGTCATATTTTGACCATGATTTTAACTAATTCTCCCTCCGTAAACTAATATAAGAGCGTTTAGAGTGATCTAAACGCTCTTATATTAGTTTACAGAGGGAGTAAAATATAAGTTATACGTAGCAAAATATATATAATTGGAATCTACATTCATACGATTCCAACAACATAATTTTTGGTGACATGCATAAACATTTTGCTAGTCAAATATGTGGTCAAACTTGTGCTCCCTCTGTAAATAAATATAAGAGCATTTGGATCACTACTGCGCTCTTACATTTCTTTACGGAGGGAGTAGCTTTTATACATATAAATCTGTACATTACGTAATGTTGGCCCCTCCTTTATATCCAGTCAAGCTCCCTACGGATTACTAACTATTGTGGTTTGAATTATTTTATTTATAATTTATAACTTCTATGTGTTTAGGAGCATGAGTGCTTGGTAGAAGGACCTTTGAACAATTTGAAGCAGAGTATGGTGCAATTTCAAAAACCAAAAAAGGTGAATACGTGCATTGCCTCTTCCAGATACCTATTGGAAAAGCATTCTCTTTGTTATTTTCCTTTTACTAGTTTCTCACTTTTATTTTTATGAGTAGATCTACAATGATCGGAGACTGTTCCTGGGTGGTGGTCAAGGTGTTATACAGGGATCTGCCTTTGGCACTGTAGGCTCAGTAGATAAGAGAAGTGGTAGGGGAAAAGGTCTGTGCAGTTATAATTTAATGACATGTATTTCCATTTTGTTGACCCTTAATACATCCTTCTTTTCACCAAATCAGGACACCCATTTGTTCCATTTGGGCCACCAAATGGGGCTCACAAACCTGGTGTGCACCCATCAGGCTATCCTTTAGCTCGCATGCCTTATCCTCCATTTCCTGGGTCTCCACATTCTCAACCCTACGCAATTCCAACCCGGGGATCCCTGCATGGACCCATTGAGCTGTTCGGCGGTGCCTCAACCTGTTAATAGGAACTTTGGGGCTCCTCGTGCAAATACCGGTGGCCCTATTGGGGGTCACCTTGCTGCCCATCAGCAGAACTCTCAGCAAGCTATGGGAAGTGTGGGGCCAACTTATAACTTTGCTGGTGATCCGAGCAGTCAGCCTTCTGGTGGAGGCCTAATGTCCCAATCTGGACTGATGGCACAGGTTTGTTCATTTTTTCTTTATACTATTGCACAGAGTAACAGTACTTCTACATTAACATTTTCATTTCTGAAATAGATGCCTGTCCAAGGTCTTAGTCAAACATTCCGTGATGGGTTTCCTGTTGGTGGGATGTCTCAGGTACAAACAATAAAAGGCGTGCACCACTATCTTACCGTTCTCCCTTTGACTGAGTTTTCTTTTGTTGGCTGCTAGGACTTCTTTGGAGATGATTTCAAGAGCCAAGGATCTCACGTAGCATACAACATTGCAGAATTTTCTACTCAGGTAATCCCATTTGTCTGCTCACTTTTCTGCTGTTTTTGGATCAATTTTTTTCTCAGATAGCTCTGTAATTTGTATAAACAGACCTAGCGTTGTATTTTGTTAACAGTATTACTCCACCCACCCAAATATATAAGGCATATTTTGTTTAGTTAAGACAAGGGCTTGACCAACTTGGTGCTAGATACATTCATTTGAGAGACAAGCTTGGGACGAGCTTTTTCGGACGGAGGGAGTACATGACATGGAATAATTGGCCGTAGTATATAAATTAGAGTACTTATCTGTGGTTGTGATTTCGTATCATGTAGGCAAAATATTACTTGAGTAATTGTTAGTCAAAGCCTTTTCTTAACCAAGGAAAATACTGCTTACATTTCTGGATGGAGTAGTAGTTCATTATTAGTTTAGGAAGGGACTTCTAAAAGTAAAATAACTGTCATACACAGGCTTCTCAAGGAGGTTATGCTGTTGAATATACACAAGGGCCCCAATCTGGATATCCTGGGAATTATTTGAACCAAAGTGCACATCCAGGATACCCCCATATGGGTGCAACAAATGACATTGTATCTCAGGTCTGTGGTTTGCTTTTGGTAACCATTACATTACATCTACTAAATTATCTCTTGATTCCTTTCCCTGCACATGTTAATCCTCTCTGCGCTAAGCCTGTGTTGTATGATCCAGGATCACATGGCCCATGGTTCACATGGAATGTTTACGCAAGCGGGATACAATGACCCATCACAAGATGAATCTTCTCAGATGCATTATGGAATGGGTGCTCCTGGCCATCTTCAGTCACAGGTGGTTTATCTATCTATTTTCATGTGTTTAATGTTTTCTTTGACTTGATGAAAATTTGTTGTAACTGGAGCTAACATAATGGTTTGCAGAGCATGATGAATCCTATGTACTCTCAGTCATATGCTCACTATAACACTCAACCTCAGTCTCTTCAGCCTCCACCGCAGTGATCAAGAAAGCTTGTCACATAAGGCTGAAGCTGCATTAAGTTTTGGAAGTTTCATGAATCACATCCCCTTGGCCTGTGGCATCTTGGTTATGCCTTGCTACAGTATTACGCAGAAGTGTTTGGGCTAGACATCGGTTGCAAGCAAAGAGGGCAAGCATATTTTGACACAGTGGATGTTTATTTGGTCAGGCTTGTACAAGATTGGCTATGGCTATCGCTGGTCACCGTTGCTAAGGAGCACAAGGACTGAGATTTATCTCCTTACTTACCGTGGCAATTTTGCAATGGGGCTTGACAACAACAGGTCGTCACTTGCGCATTAAGAGAAAGGGTGTCGATGTTACACCCGCATCCCTTCACCTGTATAGAAGGCAAATGGGGCTTGTGGTACAATGTGAATATGTGCTGCGATCCGAGTAAGGATGAGCAGCTATCGCCTGCCTCCATGGTATCATGAAGACGCCTGCTGATTGGCCTTGTATAGAGGTGCTATAGGTGGTGTGGCTAACCCTCAGATATCGCAGCACATGGATACTTGCCTTAAGAACTATGTATGCTTTCTATATAGTTTTGATGTTATTATTACAGAAAATGATGTAGGTAATGTTGCTTGGCAATAGCTTGTGGTTCTTGGTGGAAAGTGAGGTTTTATTGGGCTGTTAAATCATTTGGTGTAACTATGGCTTGGTTCAGCTATTTAAGGGTGATTGGTGTGCGGTTGATTTTTAACCTGTGATATCCCAAGGCTTTTGGTTTTGACATCTTAAGTCGACCACAACGTGGTTAGTTGGGGATCCTTTATTTTACGAAGTGATTGTCATATATTTGTGATGATACTGGAGGCGTTCATATATTTGTGATGATACTGGAGGCGTATATGGGCACGTTGTAGGACAACGTTAACTGTTCCGGGTACTTCTAAGCTTCGCCTACTTGCTGTGATTTATTCAACACATGTTGCCCAAGTATCCTTCCCTGATTGGCCGGTTGCAACATGTGTCAATGGCCTCTACCCATGTACTTGCTATGTGCAAGGGTAAATACCAATCATTCAATCTATGAAAGACCATTGCTTTCTTTACACATCCGTTCGGTTCTCTTGTAATTGGTTCTCATTTGCATTCAACACGTTACTAGCACATTCTGTGATGTTGGTTGATTATTTTAATGGCTGCGTGTGTGCATCGCAACTTTGGTATTGCGGCTCAAATTAAAACTATGGGAGAACCCTAGCTTATGGTTTGATACCTTTGTTATTTTTCTGTGGTTGCCTTAGAAAAGTATATTTTCTATGATTGTGTCATGGAAGAAGAAAGAGTTTGAAGATCTTGAAGATTTGCTCGTTTCCTTAAGACTTCGTTTTGTAATTGCTGTAGTCAGCTCAAGTATCTTTATCATGTACAATTTGGTACTATAAATATATAAATATATCATTGGTATTGATTGTAAGAAAAAGAAAGCATATTCAATCTATCGGGAGCAAAGCAAGAATGAGAGAAGGCACCCTCAGCTAAGACTAGAGGCACTATGTTCGAGTGACTTACTCCCAACTCCGTCTATGAAAACGTCTATGAAAAATATCATTGTCCTGAAGTGAGAAGGATGATTGGCCACATGGAAGAGACCCTAATATCAAAGATGACAACAAGAATTCCGATGAACCCTAGCTTCGGTGATGCTTTGATAAGCATGTGATATACAAGAGCCCCCTCTTCTAAATTTATACTCCCTCCGTCCCAAAATTCTTGTCTTAGATTTGTCTAGATACGGATGTATCTAACACTAAAACGTAACTAGATACATCCGTACTTAGACAAATCTAAGACAAGAATCTTGGAACGGACGGAGTACATTATTAAAAAAATTGTGTTTTAGTGCAAATGCACAATCGATTAGGTTTACGCGATACTCTTCTATAGCACATGAAACTTGGTGGAATGCATCAGAGCGAATGTACATCCTAAATGAAAAGGAATATTGACAACAATAGGTAGTAAAGGTGTTAAGTATGTGATGCAATCACAAGAATATAGTTAGCATGCACACCTATTTGTAGGAGATAATTCCGTGCTAAAAAGGTTAGATAGCAGCATACACATGAAAACTATATCTACGAGGATAGAAATCTTGCAATATGTAATAACATAAACATACATGCAAGAAAGAATGAAGTGTGCAAGACAAAAGATATGAATAAAGGAGCATGTCTTGCAACTTCCAAACGACAACAAAAAACTTGCAATGTGGTAATCTCAATATCACAAAGTGAAAGTGCTAGTTATCGACTAGAGGGGGGGGGGGGGTGAATAGGACATTTTTATGGAAGTCTTCGAAGACAAACAAGCAAATAACACCTACACAGTATGCAGCGGAAGATAAACTACACTAGCCTAGCCAAAGTCCAAGAGACATAACAGATTAAACACGAAGACAAATAGCGGCTAGGTAGAATAGATCAAAACTGGAAGATAGTATGAAGCCAACTATGCAATCAGAGTGAATGTCTTCACACAAAGAAGTCAATCGGAGCAGGCAAACAATGACTTCACGAAGCAAAACTGATAGAACCAGTTGCTTGATGAAGACAAGGATTTGGTAGACTAGTTCCAGTTACCGTGACAACTGTACGTCTGGTTAGGGAGGCTGAGATTTAACTCAGAAGACCGCGTCTTCACCTTATTCCCCTTGAGCTAAGGTCACTTAGTCCTCGCCCAATCACTCAGGTACGTCTTCAAGGTAGACTTCCAAACCTTCACAGACTTCGTTCACCGGCGATCCACAATGACTCTTGGATCCTCAGAACGCGACGCCTAACCGACTGGAAGATCACAGTCTTCAAGTGTAATAAGTCTTTAGATCACGTAGACAGAAAAATTTCAGTGATGCCAAACACTCTTTGGGCTCTGGGTGTTTTGGGTTTTGTCCTCGCAAGGATTCTCTCTCAAAGGCTTCGGAGGTGTGTTGCTCTCAAACAACAAAAGCCGTCCACTAACTATGAGCAACCATATCTTTTGTCTTGCACACTTCATTCTTCCTTGTCTGTATCTTTGAAGAGACCAATCACCGACACTAAGGCCACAGCAGCCATTGAATCAAATATGAAGAGGATGTCACGGCTGAACAGAGCATATGCAAACTTGACAGTAGAATCTGATGAAGAAGCCACGGATACTGATTCCAAATAAGAAGAATTCTACAAGATGATTGGGAGAAGTAATGCCTACGTTGCTATTGAATCATCAAAGAAAGTCACCAACTCAGACACTGATGATGGTTCAAGTGATCATGAATCAAGCAATGATGAACCAATCGCCTTTTGCCTCATGGCAAAATCCTCAAAGGATCAGGTATCTGCCAAACACCTAAGGACCATTGATAAATGCTCTCCTGAGTACATATCTTATGCCAAGCTGGTCAAAATTGCTAAATCTCAACACGATGAACTTGAAATGCTTGAAAGAAATCACAGAAAAAACTGAAGGATTACTGGTCGAAGAGATGGAGAAGAATCAAAAGTTGATTGAAGAGCAAGATGCTTTTTCATCAACTATTGATAATCTTACCATTTGATATGACTCACTTGCAGTTGACTACGGGAGTTTATCAAATGAACTCCTTAGCGGGAATCAAGAACTCGTGTCACTGAAAGAGTCTCATAATGAAATGGCTTTAGAAAAAGCTTCTCTCTTCGCCGAGCAATCTGTTCAACTTCCTAATGGTTTTGTACCCCCATGCTTAACTTGCCTAGAACGTAGCAACGCAGATTCTCATGCTGAAACTTCCAATGCTGTGAAGGAGAACGCCGCTACTTCTAATGGCACCACTAACCCCTCTTCCGAGGATTTCGCTGCTCTTACTGAAGAAAATTGCAGGTTAAGAGGCTTACTTGAGCATGGAATGCTAAGGAGCCTGAAAGGGCATCAAACCCTATGTGATGTGCTCAAGAAGTCAATTCTTCACAAAAATCCTCAGAAGGAAGGATTAGGTTTCGAAAAGAAACTTAATGTGGATGGTTCGTACTGGACTCCCGAACAATATCCTCGTACAACTTGGATTCAAGCAAATAGTTAAACCCTTGAACCTGAGATTCTATCTGGTTATCTTTCGTCCATTTCTATTAAAACTGACGAGTCAAATGACTCAAATTACAAACTCTTCAAGCAATAGAATGGTAAGGTTTTCGCTCAATATGTTGGAACTAACTGCAGGCCAAGCTCTCCCAAGAAGCAAATTTGGGTGAAGAAAAATATCATTGAAAATCTATGTGTTACTGCTAATCTAATTGTGCAGGATAATCCTCGACGAGGAAATGGCTACAATTCGCAGCCGAATCAATCATCATTCTCGAATGGTCATCACCCTCACTTGTGTCAGAAGGAGTACTTGCGCATATCATCTAATCATTACACTAATGCATCAGGAAGCAACTTCAATGCATATTCATATGATTATTATCATAGTACTCAAGTGTCACACCGAAGAAATATCCTAAGCCAGGTGAAGCAAATGAGGTCATCACCTCCCACACAGGTGTGGGTTGTGAAGAAGAACTAATCATTTCTTGCAGGAAACGCTCTCAGGGATATCACACTCTCATCCTATGCGCTGAGTGCAATCATTGTTGGTGCTTCTGCTTTCTTGTTTTTGTTCGTAGTGTTCTTGCTCTCTTTTTTAGTTGTTTTTATTTTGTGTTTTCGTTTCAATTCCTATTTCGTTTTTCTCTCTGATCTTCGTGTCATAAGCATGCACTTGATCTGAAGGAGATTTCCTTCCGACGTCCTTGGTCGCGAATAAAATCTTCCTCAATTGCTTCACCTGTTTTGGCGGTTGCCCTCTCTCAAACCCTTCGCATTCTGTTCAGTTACTGAGAATTTTGCAGGAAACGGCTGACACGTGCTGATGTCTGCTACGCAACTTTATTCTTGTAGACACGTATTGAGCCTCAGTGGATGACCTCAAGTGGAGGAGTAGTAGGAGTAGTACTACAACAATTTCCTTGGAGTCCGTGCTACATCAAGCTACCCTAGTCTATGTTACTAGTCCCTCCTTTTCGGTTTAGAAGGCTCAATTTCAAAATCTCTCCAACGAAGGTAGACGGTGAGTGGTGGAATAAATTCCGTAGTTTGCACAAGGACTTAATTAGTACGCTCATTTTTCTCAAAAACCTATGTTTACCGATGCATTAATTACAATGCATGCATGCATGACCACTAAATTTTCATGAACTTCTACATGCATTGGTGAGTTTTCTCTTGATAGTACTTGCATCAGGTGATTTAATGCACCTCGAAATCCAAACATACGATGGTAAGTAGTAGAATTGAGACTTATAAAACAGGAAAAATATTTTTTGATGAGCCCTATAAACCGAAAAGGAGGGAGTAGTAAGTAGTACTACCTCCATAGTGGGTACGTACTCCGTAAAATCAGATTTTCCCAAAACTAAGTCGCTCAACCTTATTTGCTTGTTTCCCTTCCTGCCTCGTTGTTCTTCCCCATGCAGCCGTAAAAAGCGAGGTCATGTGAATAGGAATTGATTACTCATGTTGATGGCTACATGTGTCTAGGCCAATGCATGCACTTTTTGCTTGGTGCTCATTGGGCAACCCGAGCAGAAAAAAGGAAGGTACTACTACAACACACTGGATCGACCGTGTGGGGGTACCTCCATCCTGATTTATCGTTCCACATCATATTTTGTGCCAATTTTGACCATATATTTAACTAACAAAATGTTAATGCATGTCAAAAAAAATTATATCATTGAAAATTATGTTCAAATACGAATCCAATGATATGATTTATGTTGACATGCACTAACATTTTGTCAATTAAATCTTTGGCCAAACTTTAGCACAAATTACAAAGGGGACCAATAAACCAGTAATCAACACCGTGGACGCTAGTAGTCGTAGTGATCTGAAAGGGTCCACTTGGAAAAACAAACAAAGAAAAAAGGGCCCAATACACATTCAAGCATTTCATCACATCTTTCTATCATATGTTGAACATACTATGCCAAACTCCCCTTCCTACCGCGCATGAAAAGACCCGCCCTCGCCTTTTTAGTCTGGGTTTGTATCGATGGATCACGCGAAGCAGCAAAAACCAAGCCATGTCTTGTACTCCTCTATCGTCCTAAGAGTGGAGACGCTCGCTTTCATGAATGTTGTACTTCCTCTCGCCGACATGTGGGACATATAGCAACCGGGTCGACATGTCATGCACCAAATAATAGTGCAGAACAGCACGGGGGACGCACCCCAGTCGTAGCGCCCCAGTAGTAGTAATGAGCAATGATACGTCAAATCACAAAGCCGCAACTTTCCCGCAGACGGACGTAGCAACCATTATTTCACACTTCGCTGAATCCGATTCTCCGTCATCTCCTACAAGAAAACCATGTATTGCTTCTGCCATTGTTTTGCCTCAAGAGGACGTGCAACGACTTGGTACATCATGACATGTGGGACCGCATGACAGGCCATTCTCCCCCACCCACCGCTGGGTAAAATCACCTCATTTTTGCTAATCTATATACTATCTTTTTAGATCAATATAGTCAGGATTCACTAATGAGCAAAAAAAACCAAGTGGCAGGATGCTCCTGTCACGTTGGCGTAGCAACTTAGTAGGGTCAGTCCGCACAGGAAATGGCGACACACTTACATGACCCCTTTGGCCGACATGTGGGTTATCCACTGTCTTGTTCCATGTGCGATGCACCAAATTACAGTCCGGAGCAGCACTTGGACTTGGAGGTAGCCCGATCGTAGCGCCGAAGTAGTAGTAAATGAGCAATGAGGGGTCAAATCACAAAGCCCCACCTTTCCCGCATTAAGCCGGACAGACGAAGCAACCATCATTTCACTCTAAGGCGCAATAGCATAAAGAAAAAAGAAAACCAATGATGCGTGCGGCAGCTACTTAGGGCGCCCTAGGGTAGGAGCCTCCACTATAAATCCGCTTCTCCCTCGTCCTCTTTAAGAAAACCGATGATGCATGCGGCGGGTAGGGTTTTGAGGAGTACTACGGCGTGCGGGGTCCATGTCGTAGTAAACGGGAGAGGGATTGAGTTCGAGTCGATGCCTTAATACGGGTGGGCCGCTTGGTTTCAGGGGAACGAGGCAGAATTTCTTGGGTTCAGGGAGCAGCGGCGATGTCCATCTCGGGGTTTTCCTCCTTTCTCCACACCACCACCTTTGCGCTGTTCATCCTACCAGACAATCTGGTACAAAAGCTTCGACTCCCACTTCTCAACAAACTTTCACTTGTGCGGGTTTGTATGTCGGAGGCCTCATTGCACAACATCATCCACTCCAGTTGCCCTGCCCTGGAGTGCTTGGTGCTTGTTTTGGCAGTTAGAATCTGTTGTCTCCAAATAAAGTCGCCTAACCTTGTAAGAATTGGTATTTCTTTTGACAGAAGGCAGCTCATCATCGAAGATGCCCCTTCACTTCAAAGGTTGATCCTTGATTCTCGTTATTCACCGTCGGAAATAACTGTAGTCTCTGCACCTAAACTGGAGACCTTGGGTGTAATACATGATCTCTGTGCTCATTTCAAGATGGTGTTTGGCTCCACAGTTCTTCAGGTACTGTATATTATCATCCTCACTTGTAATCATAAGGTACATTTTAAATTTCTGCGCATAAGTTCTATATCATCTTGGAGTACACTTTTTGTAATAATATTATGTTCTATGCTCAATGAAGAGTTTGTCCATGGATAGCCTATCAATGGTGCTGGATTCTGTCCAAATCTTATATATCAATATCAATACTTTTGATCTAAACAAGATTTTTGGCTTGCTGCAATGCTTTCCATGTCTGGAGAAGTTGTATATAAAGGTGATAATTTCACGCACATTGGAAGCCCGCATATAGTGTACTAGAATTAACCCTTCAGCTGTTGCACTTTCGACACTGTCTTTTTAGACCTTAAATGTTTTCAATCTTCATGTCTATTTAGGCAATAGGACGGGGTAAGAAAGTTCTAACCAATCAGTGGTTTCGTAAGAACGGGGATTTTCCGAGTTCTCATGACATTCGATTGAGTACAATAACGTTGGAACGATATGTAGCCAACCATGCAAACACTAGATTTGTCACATTCTTCCTGCTGAGCGAGGTTACTATTGTCCATCATGCTTAAGTTTATCAGCAGCATGGTTTTGACGGATGGGTATGTAGAAGAGCAAAAAAGGAGTTTCAGGTGGACAAAAGGGCTTCTGAACGTGCCAGGCTTCTATTTACAACATCTTGTGGTCATAATCCAGTAAATTTTACGATCAGGATGTACATTCTATGGACCTAACCGACCCATTTGATTGTGACTGCCGAAAAAAGTGCTACAGTTATATGTTGTTGCACTTTTCAATCTGTGTTTTGTCTAAACCTGATGAACAATTAACCCTTGTGCTTTGTACAGTTTGTAAGCTGGAGTTAGATGTTGTTGCCCTTTTCAACTCGGCTGTGAATGTCATATTTTCTTTGAAACAAGGCAAATGGCTTGCCATTTTTTTAATTAGGGGAGAAATATTGTAACATATCCCAACCAAGGGAAATAAACATCACTCTCGCCGACTACTTGAGCTCACTGTGCATTACAGAACCCAAGTGATTAGCCCCCATCAGCACCCACAAACTTATTTTGAACTAGCACACCAAATGGGTTGTAAATTTTCATAACAAAGGCTGCATGGCCATGACAGATTTGGATTCTGACATTTGGGACCCACGAGGAAAAAGCCTATCCAAGGTGGTCTCGAGTTAGGCAACAAACGGTTCTGTTGGGGAACGTTGCATGGAAAACAAAAACAATTCTACGTACACGCAAGATCTATCCATGGAGATGCATAGGTACGAGATGGGGAGAGCATCTACATACCCTTATAGATTGCTAAGCGAAAGAGTTTATCACGCGGTTGATGTAGTCGTACTCTTTGCGATCCGATCATGATCCAACCGATTTAGTGCCGAACGGACGGCACCTCCGAGTTTAGCACACGTGCGACTCGATGACGTCTCCTCCTTCTTGATCCAGCAAGTAGGAGAAGAGAAGTAGATGGGATCACAACCAACACGACGGCGTGGTGGTGATGGTGGTGGTGGAGCAGCGACAGCGCTTCGCTAAGCATCGCTGGGACGAGGCGTGGAACTATGGAGTAATGGGAGAGAGAGGAGCGCCAAGGGCTTGGTGTGTCCTCTTAGGGTGCCCTCTCTCATTTATATATAGGTGAAGGTGCATGGGAAACAGCCCCTCCAAGCCCTAGGGCGCAGCTAAGGGGGAGAGGACTTGGACTCCAAGTCCAATCCTATTCCTACTAGGACTCCTTCCTTTTTTTGCTTTCCCTAGCCACATGGGCTTTTGAGGACTAGGTGCGCCTATCCCAATAAGGCCAGGGCACCTCCCCGCAGCCATGCTAGCCATTGGGTCGGGGTGGACCCACTTTTGGACTTCTGGACCCCTCCGGAATCCTCCGGAACCTTCTGCAAGCTTCCTAGTACAGTACAGAAAAAACTACACCTTTTTTTGGAACCCAAAATATGACTTCCCATATATAAATCTTTACCTCTCGACCATTCCGAGACTCCTCGTGATGTCTGGGATCTCATCCGGGACTCCGAACAACAATTGGTTACCACTCATCAAATATCCCAATACTACTCTAGCGTCAACGAACGTTAAGCGTGCGACCCTCCGGGTTCGGGAATTATGTAGTCATGATCGAAACACCTCTCCGGTCAATAACCAATAGTGGGACCTGGATGACCATATTGATTCCTACATATTCCATGAAGATCTTTATCGGTCGAACCTTATGACAACATACGTAATTCGCTTTGTCTGTCGGTATGTTACTTGCCCGAAATTCGGTCATCGGTATCTTCATACCTAGTTCAATCTCGTTACTAGCAAGTCTCTTTACTCGTTCTGTAATACATCATCTCGTAACTAACTTCTTAGTCACTTTGCTTGCAAGCTTCTTGTGATGTTGTATTATCGAGAGGGCCCAAAGATACCTCTCCGATATACAGAGTGACAAATCCCAATCTTGAGTCATGCGAACTCAACAGACACCTTCGGAGATACCTGTAGAGCATCTTTATGATCAGCCGATTACTTTGTGATGTTTGATAGCACACAAGGTATTCCTCCGGTATCCGGGAGTTGCATGATCTCATGGTCGAAGGAATATGTATTTGACATTAAGAAAGTGGTAGCAATAAACTGAACGATCATATGCTATGCTAACGGATGGGTCTTGTCCATCACATCATTCTCCTAATGATGTGATCCCGTTATCAAGTGCCAACGCATGTCTATGGTTAGGAAACCTTAATCATCTCTTGATCAACGAGCTAGTCTAGAGGCTCACTAGGGACACAGTATTTGTTTATGTATTCACACATGTATTTAAGTTTCTGGTCAATATAATTCTAGCATGAATAATAAACCTTTATCATGAATAAGGAAATATAATAATAACAACTTTATTATTGCCTCTAGGGCATATTTCCATCAGTCTCCCACTTGCACTAGAGTCAATAATCTAGTTCACATCGCCATGTGATTAACACCTATAATTCACATCGCCATGTGACTAACACTTAAAGACTTTACTAGAGTCAATATCTTGTTCACATCGACATGTGATTAATACCCAAAGAGTACTAAGGTGTGATCATGTTTTGTTTGTGAGAGAGGTTTAGTCAACGGTCTGCCATATCAGATCCATATGTATTTTGCAAATTTCTATGTCTTCAATGCTCTGCATGGAGCTACTCTAGCTAATTGCTCCCACTTTCAATACGTATTCATATTGAGACTCAGAGTCATCCGAATCGGTGTCAATGTTTGCATCGACGTAACCCTTTATGATGAACGCTTTATCACCTCCATAACCGAGAAACATTTCCTTAGTCCTCTTAGGTAACTAAGGATAATTTTGACCGTTGTCCAGTGATCCACTCTTGGATCACTATTGTACCCCCTTGCCAAACTCATGGCAAGGCATACAATAGGTCTGGTACACAACATGGCATACTTTATAGAACCTATGGTTGAGGCATAGGGAATGACTTTCATTCTCTTTCTATCTTCTGCCGTGGTTGGGTTTGAGTCTTACTCAACTTCACACCTTGCAACATAGGCAAGAACCCTTTCTTTGACTAATCTATTTTGAACTTCTTCAAAAACTTTGCCAAGGTATGTACTTTGTGAAATTCCTATTAAGCGTCTCGATCTATCCCTATAGATCTTGGTGCTCAATATGTAAGTAGCTTCACCGAGGTCTTTCATTGAAAAATTCTTATTCAAGTATCCTTTTATGCTATCCAGAAATTCTATATCATTTCCAATCAACAATATGTCATCCACATATAATATCAGAAATGCTACAGAGCTCCCACTCACTTTCTTATAAATACAGGCTTCACCATAAGTCTGTATAAAACCATATGCTATGATCGTCTCATCAAAGCGTATATTCCAACTCCGAGACGCCTGCACCAGTCCATAAATGGATCGCTGGAGCTTGCATACTTTGTTAGCACCATTAGGATCGACAAAACCTTCTGGTTGCATCATATACAACTCTTCTTTAAGGAACCCATTAAGGAATACAGTTTTGACGTCCATTTGCTAGATTTCATAATCATAAAATGCGGCAATTGCTAACATGATTCGGACAGACTTAGGCATCTCTACGGGTGAGAAAGTCTCATCGTAGTCAACTCCTTGAACTTGTTGAAAACCTTTTGCGACAAGTTGAGCTTTGCAGATAGTGATATTACCATCAACGTCTGTTTTCCTCTCGAAGATCCATTTATTCTCAATGGCTTGTCGGTCATCGGCAAGTCCACCAAAGTCCATACTTTGTTTTCATACATGGATCCTATCTCAGATTTCATGGCCTCAAGGCATTTGTCAGAATTTGGGATCATCATAGCTTCTTCATAGTTCGTAGGTTCGCCATTGTCTAACAACATGACTTCAAGGACAGGATCACTGTACCACTCTCGTGCGGAACGTGTTCTGGTTGACCTACGAAGTTTAGTAGTAACTTGATCTGAAGTTTCATGATCATTATCATTAGCTTCCTCTCTAGTTGGTGTAGGCATCACGGGAACGGTTTTCTCTGATGTTCTACTTTCCAATTCGAGAGAAGGTACAATTACCTCATCAAGTTCTACTTTCCTCCCACTCACTTCTTTCGAGAGAAACTCCTTCTCTAGAAAGGATCTATTCTTAGCAACGAATGTCTTGCCTTCGGATCTGTGATAGAAGGTGCACCCAACTGTCTCCTTGGGGTATCCTATGAAGACACATTTCTCCGATTTGGGTTCGAGCTTATCAGGTTGAAGCTTTTTCAGATAAGCATCGCAGCCCCATACTTTAAGAAACGACAACTTTGGTTTCTTGCCAAACCACAGTTCATAAGGCGTCATCTCAACGGATTTAGATGGTGCCCTATTTAACGTGAATGCAGCCGTCTCTAATGCATAACCCCAAAATGATAAAGGCAAATCGACAAGAGACATCATAGAACACACCATATCTAATGAAGTACGGTTACGACGTTCAAACACACCATTATGCTGTGGTGTTCTAGGTGGAGTGAGCTGTGAAACAATTCCACATTGTTTTAAATGAAGGCCAAATTCGTAACTCAAATATTCGCCTCCGTGATCAGATCATAGAAACTTTATTTTCTTGTTACAATGATTCTCCACTTCACTCCGAAATTCCTTGAACTTTTCAAATGTTTCAAACTTGTGTTTCATCAAGTAGATATATCCATACCTGCTTAAATCATCCGTGACGGCCAGAAAATAATGATGCCCGCCGCATGCTTCAACACTCATCGAACGCATACATCGGTATGTATTATTTCCAATAAGTCATTAGCTCACTCCATTGTTCAGGAGAACAGAGTTTTAGTCATCTCACCCATGAGGCATGGTTCGCAAGTATCAAATGATTCCTAATCAAGTGCTTCCAAAAGTCCATCCGCATGGAGTTTCTTCACGCGCTTTACAACAATATGACCTAAACGGTAGTGCCACAAGTATGTTGCACTATCATTATCAACTTTGCATCTTTTGGCATCAATATTATGAATATGTGTATCACTATGATCAATATTCAATAAACCATTTACATTGGGTGTATGACCATATAAAGTTTTATTCATGTAAACAAAACAACAATTATTCTCTGACTTAAATGAATAGTCGTATTTGCGATAAACACGATCTAATCATGTTCATGCTCAATGCACACACCAAATAACATTTATTAGGCTCAACACTAATCCCGAAGGTAGAGGGAGCGTGCGATGGTGATCATATCAATCTTGGAAACACTTCCAACACACATCGTCACCTCGCCCTTAGCCAATCTACGTTTATTTTGCGGCTCCTGTTTCGAGTTACAAATATGAGCAACCGAACCAGTATCAAATACCCAGGCGCTACTACGAGCATTAGTAAGCAACACATCAATAATGTGTATATCAAATATAACTTTGTTCACTTTGCCATCCTTCTTATCCGCCAAGTATTTGGGGTAGTTCCGCTTCCAGTGACCATTTCCTTCGCAGTAGAAGTACTCAGTTTCAGGCTTGGGTCTAGCTTTGGGCTTCTTCATGGGAGTGGCAACTTGCTTGCCATTCTTCTTGAAGTTCCCTTTCTTTCCCTTGCCCTTTTACTTGAAACTAGTGGTCTTGTCAACCATCAACATTTGATGCTTTTCTTGATTTCTACCTTCGTCGATTTCAGCATCACGAAGAGCTCGGGAATCGTTTTTGTCATCCATTGCATATAGTTCATCACGAAGTTCCAGTAACTTGGTGATAGTGACTAGAGAAGTCCGTCAATCACTATTTTATCTGGAAGATTAACTCCCACTTGATTCAAGCGATTGTAGTACTCAGACAATGTAAGCACATGCTCACTGGTTGAGCTATTCTCCTCCATCTTGTAGGCAAAATACTTGTCAGAGGTCGCATACCTCTTGACTCGGGCATGAGTCTGAAATACCAATTTCAACTCTTGGAACATCTTATATGCTCCTTGTCGTTCAAAAAGTTTTTGAAGTCCCGGTTCTAAGCCGTAAAGCATGGTGCACTAAACTATCAAGTAGTCATCATACCAAGCTTGTCAAACGTTCATAATGTCAGCATCTGCTCCTGCAATAGGTCTGTTACCAAGCGGTGCATCAAGGACATAATTCTTCTGTGTAGCAATGAGGATAATCCTCAGCTCACGGACCCAGTCCACATCATTGCTACTATCATCTTTCAACTTATTTTTCTGTAGGAACATATCAAAAATAAAACACGGGAGCTATACGCGAGCTATTGATCTACAACATAGATATGGAAAAACTATCAGGACTAAGTTCATGATAAATTAAAGTTCAATTAATCATATTACTTAAGAACTCCCACTTAGATAGACATCCCTCTAGTCATCTAAATGATCACGTGATCCATATCAACTAAACCATGTCCGATCATCACATGAGATGGAGTAGTTTTCAATGGTGAACATCACTATGTTGATCATATCTACTATATGATTCACGCTCGACCTTTCTGTCTCAGTGTTCCGAGGCCATATCTGCATATGCTAGGATCGTCAAGTTTAACCTAAGTATTTTGCACGTGCAAAACTGGCTTGCACCCGTTGTATGTGAACGTAGAGCTTATCACACCCGATCATCACATGGTGTCTCAGCATGATGAACTGTAGCAATGGTGCATACTCAGGGAGAACACTTATACCTTGAAATTTAGTGAGGGATCATCTTATAATGCTACCGTCGTACTAAGCAAAATAAGATACATAAAGGATAAACATCACATGCAATCAAAATATGTGACATGATATGGCCATCATCATCTTGTGCCTTTGATCTCCATCTCCAAAGCACCATCATGATCCCCATCATCACCGGCTTGACACCTTGATCTCCATCGTAGCATCGTTGTCGTCTCTCCAACTATTGCATCTACGACTGTCGCTACCTCTTAGTGATAAAGTAAACCAATTACATGGCGATTGCATTTCATACAATAAAGCGAGAACCATAAGCGTGCAACCCTGCGGGTTCGGGAATTATGTAGTCATGACCGAGACACCTCTCCAGTCAATAACCAATAGCAGGACATGTATGCCCATATTGATTCCTACATATTCCGCGAAGATCTTTATCGTTCAAACCTTATGACAACATATGTAATTCTCTTTGTCTGTCGGTATGTTACTTGCCCGAGATTCGATCGTCGGTATCTTCGTATCTAGTTGAATCTCGTTACTGGCAAGTCACTTTACTCATTCCGTAATAGATCATCTCGTAACTAACTCCTTAGTCACTTTGCTTACAAGATTCTCGTGATGTTGTATTACCTAGAGGGCCCAGAGATACCTCTCCGATATACGGAGTGACAAATCCCAATCTTGATTCATGCCAACTCAACAGACACCTTCGGAGATACCTGTAGAGCATCTTTATGATCACCCAATTACATTGTGACATTTGATATCACACAAGGTATTCCTCTGGTATCCGGGAGTTGCATGATCTCATGGTTGAAGGAATTTGTATTTGACATTAAGAAAGTGGTAGCGATTGTCGGATCACGGGTTCCGGCAAAACCCTTAAGGTTCGAACTCTGGGGTGCGCGCGAAGTTCTTTCCCCCTACCGATCCACACCCTAGCTTGCTAAGATCTCGAAGACGAACTCAACGAACTCACAACACAAGAGACACAAGATTTATACTGGTTCGGGCCACCGTTGTGGTGTAATACCCTACTCCAGTGTGGTGGTGGTGGATTGCCTCTTGGGCTGATGATGAACAGTACAAGGGGAAGAACAACCTCATGAGGTTGAGGTGTTCTTGTGCTTGGCGAACTTGTGTGTGTGGATTCGCTTAGCTCAGGCTTGCTTGTGAGCTCCGAACTTGGCGTCCCCTACAGTGGTGGCTGGTTCTACTTATATAGGCCCTGGTCCTCTTCCCAAATATTGAGCGAGAAGGGATCCAACAACGGCCAATTTGAAAGGGGACAACTAGTACAACTTATCCTGACAAAAACGGTCTTCGCTTGCAAAAGGCTCTGGTGGTGACGCCGCCTTGGACTCCATGGTGACCCCCGTCTTGCCGTCCTGCTGGTCTTGGTCTCGTTGCACCGATATGGAAGCCTTTGCTTGACGCCTCGGTACTCTGCGCCTGCGCCTGCTTCCTTAGCACCAAAGGGGAAACAAGGACACTGCGCGTGTTGGCGCCCACCTGTGGTCAATCGTCATGGATCACGTCATGAGAACCTCGCGAGGTTTGCCTTGCCTTGATCTCTCCACCCCTTGCGAACCAACCTGGTGAGGCTGCTCCTGAGGAGGTCTTGTGTCGTACGCCTCGCGAGGCTTGGCCCCTCGCGAGGGTCTTGGATGCCTTGTTGATGAAGATGGGCGTCAGGGCCTGCTATAGCAGCTACGCCGTGGGGCGATGGCGAGCAAGTCTGGGGACCCCGTTCCCGAGAACACCGACAAGAGCCCCCGGGCCCAAGGCGGCGCTTCGGACTTGGCTTCGAGGCGAAGCCAAAGGTCAATCTTGAGCGCTGGGCCCCAAAAGCCTGCGGCCTTGGTCGACGCGTGGCGGTTGATTGGACGTGGGCGTCTCCGCTTCCCCATGCTGCCTTGATACCTGCCTGGCTAGGCGGCCACCGCACCCTACACAGTTATTCTTCCATCGCCCGCGCCATACTTCGCCAATTCCTCTGTCTCCCCGAGACTCTGCTCTTCCTTTCGATCTGACCCGAGCTCTGCTCACTTCATCGCCATGGCGCCGAAACAAGCGGACAAGGGGAAGAAGCCTCTGTCTTCGACAAGTGTGCCTCCGGCCGTCGAGCCCGCAGTTGGCCGGTCACTGGTGCTCAAAAATGAGGCCATGGGCAAGGTGCGTCCCATGGTCGCCACCAGCTTCAACGAGTGGGGAAGGACGGTGGCTTGGCCTGCGTCTCGCGCTCGCATTGACCGGGCAGCCACCGAGGTCCCAATCTTCATCGATGCCCTTTGGGCGGCTGATTCCCCTTTCTCCGCCTTCTTCAACGCGGTGCTTGAACATTACCAGATCCACATGCTGCATCTCGACCCCCATTCCGCGACTCTCCTCGCCGTCTTCGCCTTTGTGTGTGAGGCCATGTGGGCATTGCCCCTTCCGTGGCCCTTCTCCGTCATTTCTTCTCATTGCATCTGATGGATCCTCGGGAAAGCTCGGGGTGCGTGAGCTTCCAGGCTGTGGCTGCAACGGTAGGCGCGGGGATCGACTTCAAGCTTCCTCTATCCACGAGCGAGTTTCGGACACCGTGGGTATTTGTCGACGCCAGGGTGCTCAGCCCTTTGCTCATGCTCCGTCAGCACCTGCCGTTCCCAACTCCGGTTGGGGCCACGAGAGGCTCGCGAGCTCCCGTCTTGTCCCTGTTTGGCTCAGGCTGAGGAGGTTGAAGGACTGCGGCGTGACTATGCCTATGGTGGTGAGGGAGTTCGTCAGGCGCCGAGTCGCTCCGCTTTAGCGCCATTCTCGCCCAATGTGGGCTTTGCTCAGCAGTCAGGACCATATGAGGCTTCAGGAGTCCGGGCTCCCTCTTGAGACGCGGCAAACAGTGCTCGAGATCCTGACAGGTGTCCCTTCGCCGGACGACATGCACAGGAAGAGCTGTCTGTATCTTCTTTGCCACGAACAAGGATGAATTTGTAGAGAGCATGCCTTCCTTTGATGAGTGGGGGCTGCGCCCGGACGGCCTGGTGGGGCCCCGCAAGAACCCCGTCAACGTAGTTCCCTTCTCCATCGCTGGCGCCAAGCTCGCCCCGAGGGTGGATGCAGGGGGGCGAGCACCGCCGAAGGCAGGCAGCCCGAGTGCTGAGGTGCAGATGTCATCTGGTGCTCCTGTGGCGTCGTCCTCAGGAACTCACGATCCTTCCCCTGGGGTGTCGGTCGCTGAGACGATGCAACACGCGGCTCCCGAGGCCAAAGCTCCGGAGGTCTCGGGAGGTCATGGTGAGTGGTGCCCGTCTGCTCTCCGCAGCTCGACACCCCTGAAGCTGTCCCTTCGAGCGCTTCCCTGATCGCACCCCGTGCCGGCCGCCACGTCCAGCGCTTCGGCCGGCTTTGCGTGGACTTTGAGGAGCTCCGCAAGAGTAAAGGATCCCCGAGCAGCAGCGGTATCTTCGGGCCATTGAAGCGAAGGAAGTACATCACCGTCGACGAGTAAGTATTGTACCTTAGTGATTTCTTGAGTGCTGCTTTCCTTCCTGACGGTGGTCTTTCAGGGTCCCTTCCGCCAAGGCCATTGCATCTCCTGAGGAGCAGCCTCCTCTTTCCTCGAATCCCCCGCTGGCCTTGAGCGCCCCGAGCCTGCATGCTGTCCCTGGAGCAGGGTCGATTGGAGAGGCACGCTTGCCTCCACGACGCTTTGAATCTATGGTCTCGTCGTCCTTCCGCCACGGCCTGGCTTGGAGCTTGGCGGGCGTGCCCAGGGCCCCTCCTCTGGTCATGGACACCAGCTAGTTGGCTTCGGTCTTCCGCTCCTCTTCAGGCAACGGGCCCCGTCTAGTTCAGGCCCCTCGCGAGGTCCGACTGGTGCCTGGGGCAGCACCAGCCCCCTGCTGAGAGGGGGCGCACCGCTCCAGGCCTCGCCCACAACCCCCGCCACGGAGGATGAGATGGGCCGTGCTTTTCAGTTCAAGCACGGGCGGAGCGTTGTTCGTCATGAGCTCTTCCAGGAGGCGATGGGCGCGATGAATCGACTCGGTGAAGAACTCGCGTGCGTTGACACGCGCCTTGAGGCCGAGGGTCTTCGGTTGGCGGAGGAGTGGCACAAGTTGAAGGTGGCTATCAACACTGGATCACACGGGTACTCCTGGATATCCTAGGACAACCTTTGGATTCTCCAGGTGCCCACAAGCAATCCACCCAGATGTGTATTAAAGTTGCCACCTTAAGTTAACCATTAATTAACAAGCTCACATTTGTCATGAATTCACTCACCCAAACCACCTCTACGAGCATAGCATAGCAATATAAGCATAACTTAGAGGTAACTCCCAAGGGTTTGATAATAAACAGGGGAACAGGTTCTACCTCAACAACTACTTCCCAATACCCACAAGTTAACCACATCCTAATCATGCAATGTTTGGGGATTGATACTAATGCATAAAAACTGGGTATGAAAAGAGTATGATCAATGTGTTACTTGCCTTGCTGACGATCTGCAAAACCTAGAGACTCGTAGTAGCACGCTTTGCACTCTGGGAATTCTATCGCAAACAAACAATAGCATACATAAGCAATCAATCATAGATGCACGGGTAAAACTCAAATAAGAAGATCTAACCAGAAAGTTCAACTGAAGAACTCCGGTTTGCAAAAAGAATCAAATCAATCAGAGCAACGAAACTCAAACTACAAAAGAAACAAGATCCGTTTACTAATCTGGACTAAAGTCAAATTTTACAGTACCAAAATCTTGTTCAAGTTGGTTAAACAGAGAGAGGGCTTCGAGACGAAGATCTAGATGCTTGTTTCACCTGATTTGGATAAACGAGCGAAAAGATATACCAAATCGAAGATTAGGGCTGAAACCGCGATCGAAAATAATCGTGTTAAAACCCTGGGAAAAGAAAAACTGAAACAGGCTAACGAACGAACGTTCGCTGCCTACAGCTAACAGATGAACAACGTTCGTTAAAACGAACGTACGGACGAACGTCCGCTATTTAATCAAACCGAGAAAAACCGGACGAACCGATCTAAAAAAACAAAACTAGGTTTTTTTAAAACCGGGATTTTACCTAAAAACAAAAAAAAAACCAAACGGCTCCGGATCGGATCGGCGGCGGCGGCTCGGCCAACCTGCGGCATGGGCGAAGCGGGCGACGGAGGCGGTGGCTGGCAGCGTCTTGTGTGTGGCGGCAACAGCGGCGGCGGGCAAAGCGTGGCGGTGGCGACTTGGGGCTCGAGGGGCCGGGTCGGCTTTAAGGAGGGAGGGAGGCGACTTGCGGCGGGGGCGGGGCGTGGCGAGTCGGCCCGCAGGCGGCGGCGTCTTGACTCGGTCTCCATGAGGAGGCAACGGCGTGGGGTGGTGGGCCAAGCCCAGGCTCGGTCGATTCGGTTCGTGGGAAACTTTTAAACAAATTCATGAAAATAAATCCTAGAAAAATAAAGAAAAATCTAAAATACCAAAACAAGTTTTCACCGTCTAAATAAAATATTTAGAACAGGGTGAACATTTTCTTGGCCTAAAATGCAATTTTGAAAAATGCATATTTTTTTCTAATTCAAATAAAATAGCAATAAAATCCAAATAAAATATATTATTTGATTATGGTATTTTTCCTCCAATATTTCATTTATTTTGGAGAAGTCATATTTTCTCCTCTCATATATTTTTAATTTGAAATATTTTTGGAGATAAAAATAATTAAAACCAAAGTGATCCTTGTTTTGATATTTGATAAAAATTCAAATATGAAAACGGTGAAATCCCCAACTCTCTCCACGGGTCCTTGAGTTGCTTAGAATTTCGAGGATCGCAAAAACGAAATGCAATAAAATATGATATGCATGAATGACCTATGTATAACATTCCAAATTGGAAATTTGGGATGTTACAAACCTACCCCCTTATGATGAATCTCGCCCTCGAGATTTGGGTTGGCTAGAAAATAGGTGTGGGTGGTCCTTCCGTAGATCATCCTCTCGTTCCCAGGTGGCTTCATCCTCGGTATGGTGGCTCCACTGAACTTTGCAAAACTTGATAACCTTGTCTGCGAGTAACTTTCATTTGGCAAACTCGAGGATCTTGACAGGTTTCTCCTCATAGGTCAAATCACTGTCCAACTGAATCGCTTCCAAGGGCACTGTATCTCTTAGAGGTATATCGGCCATCTCAGCATGACACTTCTTCAACTGAGAGACATGGAACACATCATGAACTCCTGACAATCCTTCGGGTAATTCCAACTTGTAGGCAACCTCTCCCATACGTTCCAAAACTCGGTATGGTCCTACAAATCTTGGGGCTAACTTTCCCTTAACTCCAAAACGTTTAACTCCCCGCAGAGGTGACACACGAAGATATGCTCGGTCTCCGATCTCATAGACTACCTCCTTGCATTTTGAATCTGCATAACTCTTACGCTGGGTGAGCTACCTTGATCTATCCCGAATCGACTTAACCTTCTCTTCTGACTCTTTGATAAAATCTGGTCCAAACAACTGGCGGTCTCCAACTTCATCCCACATCAACGGTGTTCTGCACCTTCTTCCATACAGGGTTTCGAATGGTGCCATCTTCAAACTGTCCTGGTAGCTATTGTTGTATGAAAACTCCACGTATGGCAAATTATCATCCCAACTAGATCCATAATCCAGCGCACAAGCTCTCAACATGTCTTCCAGAATCTGATTGACTCTCTCAGTCTGGCCATCATCTTCTGCGGGTGAAAGGTCATCTGAATTCTAGCCTCGTACCCAAAGTCTGGTGTAAATGATTCCAAAACTTTGAAGTAAACTGTGTTCCTCTATCTGATACGATGGTCCTCGGAACTCCATGTAGACATACGATCCCGTTCATGTATATCTTGGCCAACTTCGCACTTGTATACGTGGTTTTCACTGGGATAAAGTGAGCCACTTTGGTCAAGCAATCAACTACTACCCAGATAGAATCATATCCTGATCGGGTCCTGGGAAATCTGGTGATAAAATCCATGTCAAGCTTATCCCACTTCCATTCGGGTATCGGCATAGGCTGCAGTAATCCTGCTGGCTTCTGATGTTCTGCCTTCACTCTCTCACATACATCACATACCGCTACAATACTCAGCAATATCCTTCTTCATACCAGTCCACCAGAAACGCTCCTTCAAATCCAAATACATCTTGGTGTTTCCGGGGTGTATCGAGTATGGTGAGTCATGAGCTTCCTGAAGTATCAACTTCCTGATCTCTGCATTATTGGGCACATATACACGGTCCTCAAACCACAAGGTGTCGTGCTCATCCTCACGAAAACCTTTGGCTTTTCCTTTGCTCATCTTCTCCTTTATCTTGGCAATTTCTTTGTCATCCTTCTGAGCTTCTCGAATCTTTCCCAATAACATTGACTGAACCTCCAATGATGCAACAAAACCTCTAGGGACTATCTCCAAACACAACTCCCTAAGATCTTCTGCTAACTCCTTTGGCAATCCTCCACTTACGAGGGTATTGACATAACTCTTCCGGCTCAAAGCGTTTGCTACGACATTGGCCTTTCCTGGATGATAATGCAACTTCATGTCATAATCCTTTATAAGTTCCAACCATCTCCTCTGCTTGAGGTTCAGCTCCTTCTGGGTGAATATGTACTTCAAACTCTTATGATCCATGTACACATCACAACGGTTTCCAATAAGAAAGTGTCTCCAAGTCTTGCATGCACTACGGCTGCTAGCTCCAAATCATGAGTGGCATAATTCAACTCATGCGGTCGAAGTTTACGTGAGGCATATGAAACAACTCTTCCGTCCTGCATAAGCACTCCTACAAGTCCTAAGCGAGATGCGTCGCAATACACTTGGAAATCCTTGCGTATATCCGACAGAATTAGCCTTTGGGGCCGTAGTCAGACGTTTCTTCAACTCCTGAAAACTGGCCTCACATTCTTCTGTCCATTTGAACTTAGTTTCCTTCTTCAACAACTCCGTCATGGGCTTCGCAATTTTAGAGAAATTCTCAATAAATCTCCGATAGTATCCCGCAAGTCCAAGAAAACTGCGGATTTCTCCAACTGTGGTGGGGGATATCCAATCTGTGACTGACTTAACCTTGGTGGGGTCTACTGCTATACCTTCTCGTGATATAACATGTCTAAGGAATCCAACTTCCTTCAACCAAAACTCGCATTTGCTGAACTTGGCATACAACTGATGTTCCCTGAGCTTCTCGAGCACTAAACGCAAATGCTCCTTGTGCTCCTCTTCATTCTTTGAGTATACCAAGATATCATCAATGAACACCACAACGAACTTATCCAAAAACTCCGTAAACACCTTATTCATCATACTCATGAAGTAGGCAGGGCGTTAGTCAATCCAAATGACATAACCGTATAGTCATACAGTTCGTACCTGGTGGTGAAAGCTGTCTTAGGTATATCCTTCTCGTGAATCTTCAGCTGGTGGTATCCTGATCGTAGATCGATCTTTGAAAATACTTTAGCTCCTTGCAACTGATCAAACAAGTAATTGATCATCGGCAGTGGGTACTTGTTCTTGATCGTCACTTCATTCAATGATCGATAATCAACAACCATCCTTAAATATCCATCCTTCTTCTCAACCAAGAGCACTGGGTCTCCCCACGGTGATGAACTTCGTCGGATGTAACCTTTCTCCAATAACTCCTTAATCTGCTTCTTGATCTCCTCTAGATCATTTGCGGGCATCCGGTAGGGTCTCTTTGATATAGGTCCGGTGCCTGGCAACAATTCTATCAAGAACTCAATGTCTCGATCTGGTGGCATGCCTGGTGACTCTTCTGGAAATACATCCGGGTAATCCTTCACAACAGGCACTTCCTCCTGAACAACTCCTGAGAGGGAATTTTCTTGAGTCCTCCTTGGCGAATGCCTGGATACATACTTGATCCTTTTTCCCTCCGGGGTGGTGAGCAAATTGACTTGCTAGCGCAGCCAATGTTTCCTCCATACTTCGATAACCAATCCATGCCTAATATGATGTCCAATCCTTGCGACTCCAAAATTATCAGGTCTGAGGGGTAAACATGGCTCCCGATGGTTAAGGGTATCCGATCGCACCATCGGCTGGCCATGTACTCTACACCTGGTGAGCTCACTAGCATGGGTGTCCTAAGGGCTAGGGTTGGCAACTTAAACTTGTCCACAAATCCCCTTGATATGTATGAATGCGATGCACCAGTATCGAAAAGAACGAGAGCGGTAGAAAACTTAACCAAAAACTTACCGATAACTGCGTCTGGCTGCTCTTCAACCTCCTCCACGCTCACATGGTTCACGTGTCCTTTGTTAAATGGATTGAGCTTCTTCCCAGAGCTCCCATTACCATTTCCGTTCTTCGCTTCAGGGCACTCAGTGGCATAGTGTCCAGTCTTCCCGCACTTGAAACAAGTAATGTGACTTAGGTCCCTCTTGGCGGGTGTGGCTGGATTGGAGCGGTTCTGATTGTTGCTTGCTCCATTCACATTCCCATTCTTGGGGCCATTATGATTATGAGAACGTCCTCCATTGTGAGTGTGGCCTCCATGGTTATGGGTAAATCCACCCGAATTCGGGGTAAAACGAGGCTTCTGCCGAGCTCCTGAATTGTACTTCCCTGGTCCATACTTCCTCTTGCGGCTCTCTATCTGCTGCTGCTTCCCATCAATCATGAGAGCTTTATCTACCAACTCCTGGTAGTTGTTAAATGTTGCCACCATCAACTGCATACTCATCTTATCGTTCAGCCCTTCCATAAACTTCTCCTGCTTCGTGGCATCAGTGGCCACATCATCTGGGGCATAGCGAGATAACTTGCTAAACTCATCCATGTACTGCCCCACAGTACGATTCCCTTGGCGTAAGTTGCGAAACTCACGCTTCTTCATGCTCATAGCTCCAGTTGAGACATGGCTGTGCGGAATGCTTACTAAAACTGCTCCCAAGTGACATTGGCTATAGGGAATGTGGCTGTGTAATTCTCCCACCATGAGGCTGCCGGTCCATCCAATTGATGTGCGGCAAAGCGCACCTTCTCAGCATCTTTGCAACCTGTAGTGGTCAACTCCCTTCCAATCCTGCGTAGCCAATCATCAGCAACTATCGGCTCGGTGCTACTGGAAAACACCGGCGGTTGCAACCTCAGAAAACGGGCTAAGTTGTCATCTGGAGGTGGTGGCGGTGGGTTGTTGTTGTTGTTGTTGCCTTGGTTCTAAACTAACAACTGCATCAAGGCATTCTGCTCCTGGATCAACTGAGTGAGCTCCGGTGGGAAGACAAATCCGGTATCACGTCTCGGAGGCATCTGATGGGTTTAGAGGGAAGATATTAGAATAGAATGAGGTCTAGTGGGAAAAGCACTACCCATATGCACATAAGAGAAACACAACCATATCATATCACTCAATCAATCAAGCAAGGGCATACAATCGATCTAACTATCATTACAGTGCTCAGACTATACTATATACATGGGGGAAATACTACTTGATCATATGGTGGTCTACTAGAAGTTTTGATCGGTGGAAGACTCCATGATATCAGCTCCAGCTTCGTCTTCACAGTCATCATCACTACTGTCGGGATCGGAGTCGGTGTCGTCGATGATGATGTAGTCTTCAGAATGAATCTCCTTGGGTTCCTCGTCATCTCCTCCTGGTGCGGGGTCTCCAGGAATACTCCGAGCTTATTTATCAGGTCGTCATTCTTCTCCAATAGTATTGCGATTTCCTCCTCGTATCTGTAGCGTGTAGACTTGAGTTCCTCCTCTAGCTCCATGTTCCTGGTCATAGCCTTCTTCAAATCTATCATGCTAGCGCACATCTGGTTCTCCTGGCGTCGGATGTGCTGGTTTAACTCCTGGATGAAAGCTGCAATGGACCTGTCCTTCCTGGTACTGATCATCTCCCATTGCTCATCTCGGCACCCACATATCTGGTAGATAGTGTCCTTCAGCTCCTGTTTGTAGACTTCTCCAATTCGTCCCATAGCAATGTGGGCTGCCATGCTCTTGCCTAGACTCCATGTTGGTGCATCAAAGGAAAACTCTATGGGCTCAGTGACTGGCGTGAAAGTCCTTCCTGGAACTTGAACTCGAATCATCCAGCGCTCCTCTTCTGGTAAGGTGGCAGTGTAGGTCCCGGTGAAGCTTGGTATTCCGATGTTCAGGTACCTAGTGACTTCCTTCAAGTGTCGTCCAAAAGGTGTGTCTTCATCTGGTTGTGCAAACTTGTTCCTTGAGTCCGCCATCCTAAAGAGTAGAAAATGGAGAGGAGTCAGAAATGAGTAGAGAAGAGTGACCTATGGCTCATCTTAGTGGTCGTGTCCTACATTCAGCGTGTGCTCTGATACCATCTTGTAGCGACCCGACCTCAGACGATCAAGTCTCTGTGCATAAGTGTCATCCCTGGATCGGTAATGCTGACACACACAGTACTCGAAGGATTTATAACAGAGTAGCAATCACACACTTATTACATCGATAGTCTCCAAAGAGAACTTATTACAATAAATATGGTCTAAGGCCATCTAAATAAGATAACAGCGGAAGGCTTGGAAGATAAAGTGAGTCCATCAACTCCAACAGCATAGCTGAGTGCACGACAACGGTCTAGCGTACCTTACTCTTTGTCTGAAAAGTCTGCAACATGATACGTTGCATCCCGAAAACGGGTCAGCACATGGAATATGCTAGCATAGTAACACAGTAAAGTAATGAATAGATAATTGCTATCACTACATGCATATATGGCTGGTGGAGGCTGTATGGTTAATATGTTTTTGCGAAAAGCCAATTTTTCCCTACAACAAAGGAATATATTTTATTTAACTATCATGGTAGTTGAACAACATTTGAGAAGGTTCCTCCAACTCAAATCCCAATTAAAAGTAATTATCAACCCAACAAAATTATATTTAGAGTGACGAGATCCATATGATAATCCAAGAACCAGATACTCAAGATGTCCATAACCGGGGACATGGCTAACCATGATTAGTTTGTACACTCTGCAGAGGTTTGCGCAATTTTCCCCACAAGACTCGTTCTCCTCCGCTGAATTTCTCGCACTACATGATGTTTGTGAAATGGATGACCGAGACACAGTCTTTCAGAAGCATTAACTCTAACCCTGGGTAGACAGTACCAACCTACATCCCCTACATCTGCTAGCCTACCACTGGAAGAGCTCATGCAACATACTCAACTATGCTAGAGCCAATAATAGCTTGTGGCTGCACACGGAAGTTTCTAGCATGAATAACCTTATGACCCCTTTGAGCCTGGGTGGCGGACTGTAGGATGATCACACGGGTACTCCGGGATATCCTTGGACAACACTGGATTCTCCAGGTGCCCACAAGCAATCCACCCAGATGTGTATTAAAGTTGCCACCTTAAGTTAACCATTAATTAACAAGCTCACATCTGTCATGGATTCACTCACCCAAACCACGTCTACGAGCATAGCATAGCAATATAAGCATAACGTAGAAGTAAGTCCCAAGGGTTTGATAATAAACAGGGCAATAGGTTCTACCTCAACAACTACTTCCCAATAGCCACAAGTTAACCACATCCTAATCATGCAATGTTTGGGGATTGATACTAATGCATAAACACTGGGTATGAAGAGAGTATGATCAATGTGTTACTTGCCTTGTTGACGATCTGCAAAACCTAGAGACTCGTAGTAGCACGCTTCGCACTCTGGGAATTCTATCGCAAACAAACAATCGCATACATAAGCAATCAATCATAGATGCACGGGTAAAACTCAAATAAGAAGATCTAACCAGAAAGTTCAACTGAAGAACTCCAGTTTGCAAAAAGAATCAAATCAAACAGAGCAATGAAACTCAAACTGCAAAAGAAATAAGATCCGTTTACTAATCTAGACTAAAGTCAAATTTTACAGTACCAAAATCTTGTCAAGTTGGTTAAACAGAGAGAGGGCTTCGAGACTAAGATCTAGACGCTTGTTTAACCTAATTTGGATAAACGAGCGAAAAGATATACCAAATCAAAGATTAGGACTGGAATTGCGATCGAAAATAATCACGGAAAAACCCTGGGAAAAGAAAAACTGACGAACAGGCTAACGTACGAATGTTCGCTGCCTGCGGCTAACGGATGAACAACGTTCGTTAAAATGAACGTACGGACGAACATCCGCTATTTAATCGAACCGAGAAAAACCGAACGAATCGATCAAAAAAACAAAACTAGGGTTAAAAAAAAACCGGGATTTTACCTAAAAAAAAAAAAACGAACGACTTCGGATCGGATCGGCGGCTGATACGTCTCCAACGTATCTATAATTTTTGATTGCTCCATGCTACTTTATCTATTGTTTTGGACTATAATGGGCTTTATTTTCCACTTTTATATTATTTTTGGGACTAACCTATTAACAGGAGACCCACCCCGATTGCTGTTTTTGCCTTTTTCAGTGTTTCAAAGAAACAGAATATCAAACGGAGTCCAAACGGAATGAAACCTTTGGAAACGTGATTTTCTCACCGAGCGTGATCCAGGAGACTTGGACCCTACGCCAAGGAACAACGGAGGCTGTCACGAGGGTGGGGGGCGCGCCCCCCCTAGGGTGCGCCCCTGCCTCGTGGGCCCCCTGTCACTCCACTGACGTACCCTTTCCTCCTATATATACCTACGTACCCCCAAACGATCAGAACAGGAGCCAAAAACCTAATTCCACCGCCGCAACTTCCTGTATCCACGAGATCCTATCTTGGGGCCTGTTCTGGAGCTCATGAGGGGCATCCACCACGGAGGGCTTCTACATCAACACCATAGCCTCTCCAATGAAGTGTGAGTAGTTTACTTCAGACCTTCGGGTCCATAGCTAGTAGCTAGATGGCTTCTTCTCTCTTTTTGGATCTCAATACAATGTTCTCCCCTCTCTCGTGGAGATCTATTCGATGTAATCTTCTTTTTGCGGTGTCTTTGTTGAGATCGATGAATTGTGGGTTTATGATCCAGCTTATCTATGAATAATATTTGAATCTTCCTGAATTCTTTTATGTATGATTGAGTTATCTTTGCAAGTCTCTTGAATTATCCGTTTGGTTTGGCCAACTAGATTGGTAGTTCTTGCAATGGGAGAAGTGCATGGCTTTGGGTTCAATCTTGCGGTGTCCTTACCCGATGTGAGAAAGGGTTGCAAGGCACGTATTGTATTGTTGCCATCGAGGATAACAAGATGGGGTATTTATCATATTGCATGAATTTATTCCTCTACATCATGTCATCTTGCTTAAGGCGTTACTCTGTTTTAACTTAATACTCTAGATGCATCTTTGGATAGCGGTCGATGAGTGGAGTAATAGTAGTAGATGCAGAATCGTTTCGGTCTACTTGTCACGGACGTGATGCCTATATACATGATCATACCTAGATATACTCGTAACTATGCTCAATTCTGTCAATTTCTCAACAGTAATTTGTTCACCCACCGTAGAATACTTATGCTCTTGAGAGAAGCCACTAGTGAAACCTATGGCCCCCGGGTCTATTCTCATCATATCAATCTCCATCACTTTTATACTTGCTTTGTTTTTACTTTGATTTTTACTTTTCACTTTGCATCTTTACACCAAAAATACCAAAAATATTATCTCTATCAGATCTCACTCTCGTAAGTGACCGTGAAGGGATTGACAACCCCTAATCGTGTTGGTTGCGAGTAGCTATCGTTTTGTGCAGTACGAGGGACTTGTGCGTGGCCTCCTCTTTGGATTGATACCTTGGTTCTCAAAAACTGAGGGAAATACTTATGCTCTTGTGCTGCATCATCCTCTCCTCTTGGAAACCAACGCAAGCTCAAGGCGTAGCAAGAAGGATTTACGGCACCATTGCTTAGGGAGTCTACGCAAAAGTCAACATACCAAGTACCCATCACAATCCCTATCTCTCGCATTACATTATTTGCCATTTGCCTCTCATTTTCCTCTCCCCCACTTCACCCTTGCCGTTTTATTTGCCCTCTCTTTTCGTTTGCCTTGATGTCTTACTTGGCTCGTTTGCTTGTTTGGTTGAAATAGTTGAGTATTTATTCCTAAACATAGAAGCCAATATCTATGGATCCTCATCCGCTTGCCAATCTTTTTAAGAGATCCAATTATGATGAACCAATTCCTAGTGATTTGGATGCACTAGATTATCTTTATAAGGTTTTGCCAGAATTCCGTGAAGTGACTCACGATAGATCTTTGAATAAAAAGCATGATTGCAATGATTTTATTATAAATTATTTTGATGTCAATTGTGCTAATAAGATGCAAAACTCTAAGCTTGGGGATGCTAGTTTTTCTATGTCTACTATTTGTTGCAATGATCATGATTGGGGTGATTCTTATTATGATCTTGAAAATTTATTTAAGCCCCATGATGAATATGAGATTGATAATATTGTTTGCAATAATATTGAAAGTGGGTTTGGAAAGGTCATGACTTTAGTTAATGATAATCCCACTATTTTGGAAGAGTATCAACTTTGCATGCATGTGGATCGTGTTGAGAATATACTTTGTGATAGCTATTTTGTTGAATTTGCCTATGATCCTACATGTAATTATTATGAGAGAGGAAATATGGTTATAGAAATTTTCATGTTACTAAATTACCTCTCGTTATGTTGAGATTGCTATTGTTCTTTTCCGCTTCCTTGCATATGCTAGTTTTTGCTTGCTATAATAATTTGTTTTACTATAAGATGCCTATGCATAGGAAGTATGTTAGACTTAAGTGTGTTTGTCACATGTTTTATGATGCTCTCTTTATGCTTCAATTCTTGTCTTTCACGTGAGCATCATTGAAATCTTAATGCCTAGCTAAAAAGGCTTTAAAGAAAAGCGCTTGTTGGGAGACAACCCAATATTTTCCTTGCTGCTTAGTAATAAATAATCCATCTAGCCTCTGTTTAGATGTGGTTTTATCTTTTAATTAGTGTTTGTTCCAAGTTAAACCTATTGGATCTTCTTGGATAATAGTTATTTGATCTTGCTGTAATTTCCAGAAATTTTGCGCTCAGTGCCCGAATTGTTAAAAATCACCAGAATGTGATAAAATACTGATTCCAATTGCTGCTGATAAATAAACAAATTGTCCAGGTCTTCTAGTTTTGGTAGAAATTTTTGAGTTCCAGAAGTTTGCGTTAGTTACAGATTACTACAGACTGTTCTGTTTTTGACAGATTCTGTTTTGCGTGTGTTGTTTGCTTATTTTGATGAATCTATGGCTAGTAAAATAGTTTATGATCCATATAGAAGTTGGAATACAGTAGGTTTAACACCAATATAAATAAAGAATTAGTTCATTACAGTACCTTAAAGTAGTCTTTTTTTCTTTCTCTAACGGAGCTCATGAGATTTCGATTGAGTTTTGTGTTGTGAAGTTTTCAAGTTTTGGGTGAATTCTTTTGATGGATTATGGAACAAGGAGTGGCAAGAGCCTAAGCTTGGGGATGCCCATGGCACCCCGAAGATAATACAAGGACACCAAAAGTCAAAGCTTGGGGATGCCGGAAGGCATCCCCTCTTTAAATCCACTTCCATCGGTAATTTACTTGGAGCTATATTTTTATTCACCACATGATAAGTGTTTTGCTTGGAGCGTCTTGTATTATTTGTGTCTTTGTTTGTTAGTTTACCACAATCATCCTTGCTGTACACACCTTTTGAGAGAGCCATACATGAACTGGATTTGATAGAATACTCTATGTGCTTCACTTATATCTTTTGAGTTGATAGTTTGGCTCATAGTGCTTCACTTATATCTTTTGAGCGTGATAATTTTTGCTCTAGTACTTCACTTAGATCTTTTAGAGCACGGTGGTGGATTTGTTTTAAAGAAACTATTGATCTCTCATGCTTCACTTAGATTATTTTGAGAGTCGTTAATAGCATGGTAATTTACTTAATATTAATATACTTGGCATTCAAGATATGTGAAACTTTCTTTTGAGTGCGTTGAATACTAAGAAAAGTTTGATGCTTGATAATTGTTTTGAGATATGGAGGTGATAATATCAAAGTCGTGCTAGTTGAGTAGTTATGAATTTAAAGAATGCTTGTGTTGAAGTTAGCAAATCCCGTAGCATGCACATATGGTTAAAGTTGTGTAACAAATTTGAAACATGAAGTGTACCTGGCTTGTGCATCCTTATGAGTGGCGGTCGGGAATGACGATGGTCTTTTCCTACCAATCTATTCCCTAGGAGCATGCACGTAGTACTTGATTTCTGATGACTTCTAAATTTTTGCAATAAGTATATGAGTTCTTTTGACTAATGTTGAGTCCATGGATTATCGCACTTTTACCTTTCCGCCTTTGCTAGCCTCTTGATGCCGTGCATTGCCCTTTCTCACCTTGAGAGTTGGTGCAAACTTAGCGGTGCATCCAAACCCCGTGATATGATACGCTCTATCACACATAAACCTCCTTATATCTTCCTCAAAACAGCCACCATACCTACCTATTATGGCATTTCCATAGCCATTCCGAGATATATTGCCATGCAACTTTCCACCGTTCCGTTCATCATCATCATGACATACTTTACTTTTGTCATATTGCCATTGCATGATCATGTAGTTGACATCGTATTTGTGGCAAAGCCACCATGCATTGTTTTTCATACATGTCACTCTTGATTCATTGCACCATCCGACATCACGGAGGCATTCGTATAGAGTCATATCTTGTTCTAGTTTCGAGTTGTAATCCTTATGTTGTAAGCAATAGAAGTGTGATGATCATCATTATTAGAGCATTGCCCCCAAAAAAAGAGAAAGGCCAAAAAGAAAAAAAAATAAAGGCCCAAAAAAAGAAAATAAATAAAAAGGCAATGCTACTATCTCTTTTTCCACACTTGTGCTTCAAAGTAGCACCTTGTTCTTCATGTAGTGAGTCTCATATATTGTGCTTCAAAGTAGCACCATGTTTTTCATATAGTGAGTCTCATAAGTTGTCCTTTTATACTAGTGGGGATTTTTCATTATAGAACTTGGCTTGTATATTACTATGATGGGCTTCCTCAAAATGCCCCCCGGTCTTCATGAGCAAGCAAGTTGGATGCACACCCACTAGTTTTCTTTTGTTGAGCATTCATAGCTCTAGTGCATCCGTTGCATGGCAATCCCTACTCCTCATGTTGACATCAATTGATGGGCATCTCCATAGCCCGTTGATTATCCTCGTCAATGTGAGACTTTCTCCTTTTTGTCTTCTCCACAGTCCCCATCATCATATTCTATTCCACCCATAGTGCTATATCCATGGCTCACGCTCATGTATTGCGTGAAGGTTGAAAAAGTTTGAGATTATTTAAGTATGAAACAATTGCTTGGCTTGTCATCGGGGTATAGAAGTTGGGAACATATTTGTGTGTGACGAAAATGAAGCATAGCCTAACTATATGATTTTGTAGGGAAGAAGTTTCTTTTGCCATGCTATTTTGAGAAGACATGATTACTTTGATTAGTATGCTTGAACTATTATTATTTTTTATGTCAATATGAACTTTTGTCTCGAATCTTTCGGATCTGAATATTCATAAATTAAGAAGTTTTACATTGAAATTATGCCAAAGTATCACTCCGCATCAAAAATTCTCTTTTTATCATTTACCTACTCGAGGACGAGCAGGAATTAAGCTTGGGGATGCACGATACATCTCCAACGTATCTATAATTTTGATTGCTCCATGCTACTTTATCTATTGTTTTGGACTATAATGGGCTTTATTTTCCACTTTTATATTATTTTTGGGACTAACCTATTAACCGGAGGCCCAGCCCGAAATTGATGTTTTTGCCTTTTTCGGTGTTTGAAGAAGCAGAATATCAAACGGAGTCCAAGCGGAATGAAACCTTGAGCGTGATTTTCTCACGAGCGTGATCCAGGAGACTTGGACCCTACGCCAGGAACAGCGGAGGTGGTCACGAGGTGGGGCGCCCCTAAGGGTGCGCCCATGCCTCGTGGGCCCCTGTCGCTCCACCGACGTCGCCTTCCTCCTATATATACCTCATTGCCCCCAAACGATCGAGCAGGGCCAAAACCTAATTCCACCGCCGCAACTTCCTGTATCCACGAGATCCCATCTTGGGGCTGTTAGGAGCTCATGGGAGGGGCATCCACCATGGAGGGCTTCTACATCAACACCATAGCCTCTCCAATGAAGTGTGAGTAGTTTACTTTAGACCTTCGGGTCCATAGCTAGTAGCTAGATGGCTTCTTCTCTCTTTTTGGATCTCAATACAATGTTCTCCCCCTCTCTCGTGGAGATCTATTCGATGTAATCTTCTTTTTGCGGTGTGTTTGTTGAGACCGATGAATTGTGGGTTTATGATCCAGCTTATCTATGAATAATATTGAATCTTCCTGAATTCTTTTATGTATGATTGAGTTATCTTTGCAAGTCTCTTCGAATTATCCGTTTGGTTTGGCCAACTAGATTGGTAGTTCTTGCAATGGGAGAAGTGCATGGCTTTGGGTTCAATCTTGCGGTGTCCTTACCCAGTGTCAGAAAGGGTTGCAAGGCACGTATTGTATTGTTGCCATCGAGGATAACAAGATGGGGTATTTATCATATTGCATGAATTTATTCCTCTACATCATGTCATCTTGCTTAAGGCGTTACTCTGTTTTAACTTAATACTCTAGATGCATCTTTGGATAGCGGTCGATGAGTGGAGTAATAGTAGTAGATGCAGAATCGTTTCGGTCTACTTGTCACTTAACGTGATGCCTATATACATGATCATACCTAGATATACTCATAACTATGCTCAATTTCATCAATTTCTCAACGATAATTTGTTCACCTTTGTAGAATACTTATGCTCTTGAGAGAAGCCACTAGTGAAACCTATGGCCCCCGGGTCTATTCTCATCATATCAATCTCCATCACTTTTATACTTGCTTTGTTTTTACTTTGCTTTTTACTTCTCACTTTGCATCTTTACACCAAAAATACCAAAAATATTATCTCTATCAGATCTCACTCTCCTAAGTGATCGTGAAGGGATTGACAACCCCTAATGGTTGCGAGTAGCTATCGTTTTGTGCAGGTACGAGGGACTTGTGCGTGGCCTCCTACTGGATTGATACCTTGGTTCTCAAAAACTGAGGGAAATACTTACGCCATCTTGTCTTTGCATCATCCTCTCCTCTTCGGGAAAACCAGCATAAGCTCAAGACGTAGCAAGGCGGGCGGCTTCCGGCTTCAAGGGCGGGCGAGGCGGGCATGACAACAAGGGCGGCGGCAAGAAGCGCAAGGCGGCGGTTTATGGGCGGGCGGCTGGCGACTTGGGGCTCCAGGGGGCCCCGGGTCGGCTTTTAAGGAGGGGAAGGGAGGCGGTTTGCGGCAGGGTGCGGGGGAGGCGTGGCCGAGTCGGCCATAGCGGGCGGCGGCGTGCGGCTCGCGGTCTCCATGAGGGAGAAGGCGGTGGGTGGTGGGCCAAGCTGGCCTCGGCCCGATTTGGTCCCGTGAGAAACTTTTTTAATAAATTCATGAAAATAAATCCTAGAAAAAAAATCTAAAAAATACCAAAACAAATTTTCACCGTCTAATTGAAATATTTAGAACAGGGTGAACATTTTCTTGGCCTAAAATGCAATTTTGAAAAATGCATATTTTTTCTAATTCAAAGAAAATAGCAATAAAATCCAAATAAAATATATTATTTGATTTGTATTTTTCCTCCAATATTTCATTTATTTTGGAGAATTCATATTATCTCCTCTCATATCTTTTTAATATGAAATATTTTCAGAGAGAAAAATAATTAAAACCAAAGTGATCCTTGTTTAGATATTTGATAAAAATTCAAATATGAAAACAGTGACATCCCCAACTCTCTCCATGGGTCTTTGAGTTGCTTAGAATTTCAAGGATCACAAAAAAGAAATGCAATAAAATATGATATGCATGAATGACCTATGTATAACATTCCAAATTGGAAATTTGGGATGTTACAACGCTAGGCCACGTCTGTGACGAGAATGCACCGCATCCCCAGTCGGATGACTACGCCAGTCACCTGTGCTTCTTCGCCGATGTGGTGACGCGCCTGGAAGCCCGGTCTGATAGAGTTTGTCAGCTCGTGGAAGAGAGGAGCCGGGGCGTGCTTGGGCGCGCTTTCTCTCGTGGCTTCAGCCATCTTCGGAACACCTTCCCCGACTTCGACGCCGCCATTGCCCTCGTACCGCAGGCCATCCGGGGCGACTTGGCGCGGTGGGTGGAGGAAAACATGGATGCGCTGGTCAGTGCCTTCGCTTCCGAAGACGACGCGGTGGTGGTCGCGGTAGACGAAGGCAACGTGGTCAACGACGGTGATGGAGGCGCCGTCGAAGGCGACGATGATGTCGGCGAAGGTGACAACGACGCGTCCGAAGGCGATGCGGCGAGCGACATATCCGGCTGATCCCATGTTCCCCTTCTGTTTGATCCTGTATGCAAAAACTCAGGCACGACCCCTAAAGATTGTAAGAGCATTTTGAGAGGGGGAGCCCCTCGTGTAAACAAACCGCTGTCCTTATTCCTTTATGTCAAGCCGAATATGCACCTTTGAGAATCCGTGGGTCCTGCGGCAAGTCTGCTGTTGCGGCTTACCTTCGCTGGGTAAGCCCCCATGCTGGATCGTTAGATCGTGAGCTCCCAAGGAACTCCTGAAGAGTCTGCTGGCTCGCCCGAGAGGGCTTCGCGTGGATCTAGCACCGACCGGCGCGCGTGGTTCGTGTGCCGCTCCCAACCCCACTCGCGAGGGGCCCGCGAGGGGGAGGCAGCGAGCGCGAGCTTCAAAGTAAGGCAAGAACCAGATAGCAAGAAATCGCTTGAATGAGAAAAGGCACCCCCCGTGCGCATCGATAAAAATTCAACTTCAGCTTAAATCCAAATCCAGAAGGCAAGGCTACAGAAAAGGGATCCAAAGCAAATGGCCGCGTCCGGCACCTAGTCTAGTCTTCTGGTCTTCGAGTCTTCTCACCAGCGCGGAGCTAAGTGCTGCCACTAGGACATGGGAGGGAGCCCCCGAGGCCCGAGGGCGGCTCTCCAGAGACTCCGGGGCGTGTACATCCCTACTCATTATTACGTGAGAGTGTCACGGGCGGCGATCTTCACAGGTGTGAGCCTTACTTCATATCGCTAGACGAGGGCACCGCCTTGCGCCTCCCTCGGCCACCGTTGGGGGCGACCGGAAACCAGGACACCACCAAAGGGGCAAAGGGGACGCCAGTAGCGCCCTCGGCGACCACGTGTCCTCTGCCGGGGGTAGGCTTTTCAGGACCTCCCCAACAGAGGGCCTACCTCCGGGGGGCACCTTGCTCCGTGCGACGCGGGAGGGATCTGGCTCCCGACCCCTCTCCTGCAGCCCCCAACGCGATCCCCCTGGCGGAAGGGAGTTCCCCGAGCTGAGGCCGCCAGTTGCTGTGGTGACCCGATCCCCCTGTGACTCATGGTTAGCGCAAGCTTGCTCCTGAGGGATTAGTGGTACCCTATATTTGTTGTCGACGGCGCGGCTGGTGAGGCTCTCTGGCGGCTCCTGGAAGGCTTCAGCTCCTAACGCCTCCTCCTCCCAACCTGGCCCGAGGAACGAGCTAGGGTCGTCCTCTGGCGTGTACTCCAGGTCCATCATGCAGGGCACATAGGCCTCTGAGGCCGCTGCCTCGAAGACCTCGCCGAAGTGCCCCACGCTCCATGTTGCCCGGCCTGTCATGCTGTCCTGAGGATGGCAGGGCGGTGCTCCGATGGGGCCGCACGCGGCAACACTTGTGCCCGCACCCATCTGGGGTGGTGCGGGCGCGGCAGGGCGCCCTCCACCGTGGGTCATGTTGATGTCGACGAGGCCCTCGGGTGCGCCCGGATGACGCGGGCGCGGCGAGGCCTGCCGTGGGACCCGGTCGCCGCCTGAGGCGTGAGCTGATAGCATAAGGGCGGTGCTCCCGTGGCCGCTGCGTCCAGCAGCTCGACGACGCGTTCCAGCAGCGCATCCCGGCCGCTCTCCATCAGTCGGCACCGCAGCAGCTCTCGTGCCACCGTGAGTGCTGCCCGCATGTTCGCCTGCTCCTGACGGGTGTGTGGCGCCGTTGCTACGGCATGGCTTGCGGCCCTTGCAGTGGCTCGAGCTTGTTGTGGAGTGAGGGTGGACGGGGCCTGGCCGCGCCGCCCATGCCCGACAGTGTTAGGTGGCGCCCGCGCCGCCTAGAGCGCGGGGTTGAGGTCTTCTTGGGCAGGCGGCACCGCCCGGGTGGGCCAGGCCGCCCAGCGGTCAGCGCCAGCCCTCGGGTCACCGGACATCGAAACCGCGGAGCGTCAGCGGATCGACTGGTGGGGAAGAGACTCCGGTGCACCCCTACCTGGCGCGCCAAATGTCGGATCACGGGTTCCGGCAAAACCCTTAAGGTTCGAACTCTGGGGTGCGCACAAAGTTCTCTCTCCCCTACCGATCCATGCCCTAGCTTGCTAAGATCTCGAAGACGAACTCAACGAACTCACAACACAAGAGACACAAGATTTATACTGGTTCGGGCCACCGTTGTGGTGTAATACCCTACTCCAGTGTGGTGGTGGTGGATTGCCTCTTGGGCTGATGATGAACAATACAAGGGGAAGAACACCCTCCTGAGGTTGAGGTGTTCTTGTGCTTGGCGAACTTGTGTGTGTGGATTCGCTCAGCTCGGGCTTGCTTGTGAACTCCGAACTTGGTGTCCCCTACGGTGGTGGCTGGTTCTACTTATATAGGCCCTGGTCCTCTTCCCAAATATTGAGCGAGAAGGGAGCCAACAACGACCATTTTGAATGGGGACAACTAGTACAGCTTATCCTGACAAAAGCGGTCTTCGCCTGCAAAAGGCTCTGGTGGTGACGCCGCCTTGGGCTCCATGGTGACCTCCGTCTTGCCGTCCTGCTGGTCTTGGTCTCGTTGCACCGATATGGAAACCTTTGCTTGACGCCTCGGTACTCTGCGCCTGCGCCTGCTTCCTTAGCACCAAAGGGGAAACAAGGACACTGCACACGCTGGCGCCCGCCTGGTCTCAATCATCATGGCTCACGTCACGAGAACCTCGCGAGGTTTGCCTTGCCTTGATCTCTCCGCCCCTCACGAGCCAACTTGGTGAGGCCGCTCCTGAGGAGGTCTTGTGTCGTCCGCCTCGCGAGGCTTGGCCCCTCGCGAGGGTCTTGGATGCCTTGTTGATGAAGATGGGCCGTACAGGCCTGCTAGCACAGCCACGCCATGGACCGCATGCACGCAAGTCTGGGGACCCCCGTTCCTAGAACGCCGACAATGATAAACTGAACAATCATATGCTATGCTTCAGATGGGTCTTGTCCATCACATCATTCTCCTAATGAAGTGATCCCGTTATCAACTAAAAACACATGTCTATGGTTAGGAAACCTTAACCATCTCTCGATCAATGAGCTAGTCTAGTAGAGGCTCACTAGGGACACGGTATTTGTTTATGCATTCACACATGTATTTAAGTTTCTGTTCAATACAATTCTAGCATGAATAATAAACCTTTATCATGAATAAGGAAATATAATAATAACAACTTTATTATTGCCTCTAGGGCATATTTCTATCAGGTTCTGCCTACCAATTGTTGGATTGGCATCCAACATTTAGTGTGTTTCTTCTATCTCTTGTCTTCTTCCTCCAGCCGCCCAAACCAAACCACCCCATCGGTCCCTCCTACTCCCGCCTCCCTCGGCTGGCTGTGCCTCGGCTGCCCTAACGTACCCTCAAATGTTGGCCAATCCATCCTTCTATTCCCCCACACATCCTGTTATTCACCGGTGACATCAACCCCAACCCGCCATCGAACCAGTTGCTCGGACTCCCCTCCGCCTGCTACTACACTGCCGCATCTTCCACGGCTCCTGTTCATTCCTGTCCGAGGCCTCGCTATTGTCCTCTCACTTGGTTCACTTGCCGCGGTGCGCCGCCGTCCGGTGTTGTCAATGTAGTCAACAACCGAGTGGAATAAGGAGATGACTGTACATGGAGAGGATGACAGTCGGGACCCAGGAGGGTCATGACAGTCGGGACCCAGAAAGTGCCTCGTTATTGCAAGCCAACAGAAAGCTTCCTTCTAATGGTTTGACATCTAGGTCCGACGCCATTGTTAACTTAGTCAATGAACAAGATAATTACACAATGAGCGGCTGACACTAGGGACCCTGCAGGTCGCGCAGTTGTTATTTACTAGTTTTAGAGAGGGAGCAGGGTATCAACAGGCTGTAGGGGCTGTGGCCCGTCTAGCCCATGCTTTTATTTTATGTTTACCACATGGTTAGCCCAATTATTGTTTTTTATCTTTTTGAAAATGGCTAGCCCAGTTCTACATTTTTGAAAGAATACCCAATGAAGGCCTACTTACTTTTCTCAGCCCTGCTGGGATGCAAATCTATCAATATAAGAGCGATGTATTCGCGTGCCCATAAAATGGGCTATAAGTAGTAAGAAATGGGATGTAAATTTTAAAAACACAACAAACAGACAATTAGTTTCAAATGCACTTTTTTAGGATTTTTTGCGGGGAAAATTATGTTGGATTTCAAATTGATATTTTCTAAATTAGTTTGAACGTGATTCAAAATTTTGGGATTAAAACAGTTTGGACCGCACCGAAATATGAAAATTTGGTTGAATTTTTTAACCTTGGCGATAATATGGGCTGTAATGCTAACAAAAAGAATATGGGCTTCAAAAAAATCCTTAATAATTAGTCAATGGGCTGTAAATTTATTAGAAATAATGTTAGATGGCTTGTATGATGTATTCCACATATTTAAGGCTGACTTGTGGGCCTACTAGGTTGACGCATACACTTTCCTAAAAAAAGGCTGACACGCACGCAAGGCCATGTCAAATTAGTAAGCGCACGAGTCTTTGATCTTCCTGCTCTAGCCACCCATACCAGCCTTGGCGGACTATGCGCTCCACTGCGGTGGCCGTTTGTTACTGCCTTGAGCCTCACCGCCCCACCCTAGTACCGTACTCCCATCACTGGCCTAGCCATCCCTCTACTCACCCACACCTATTGTTATTCTCCAGTGATGAAAGACGAACCAGTAAACCCTCGTACTCCCCTCCGCGTGGGAAACAACTACCAAGTCTTACCCGACTCCGTGTCGTTCTCTTCCTAGGCCTTGCCGTCGTCCACCGCCATGGTGCTCTCGGTGTGGCGTGGTCAACGTGGTCAACGAACAACATCCATCAGAAGAGGACGGTACATGGACATGCTAATAGTTGTGTCCACGGCTGCACGCAAGGAAGTGCCTCCTTATTACACGCAAAATAATGATTCCGCCACATGGCAGCGGGGACCCACCGGAAGGTCCTCTGTATTTCGTGAAAAAACGTTCCTGCCGTTGACAGCTCGGACCCACCAGCTATATCTTCGCACACAAGGAAGCGCCTTCGTATTACGCACAAAAAATGATTATCCCCCTGCTAGCTGGGACCCACCATATTTGGCCGTTGTGGGATCCCTTCCCGCCTAAGTTTTGAGGGAAGAGGACCAAGGCCATGATAAATATAGGTTAGCCACGACCATAGAGGGAGATCTGAGACCCCGAGATTAGATCCGTTCTACCATCACCACCATAGCCCTCGCGAGGCCGTTCATTGACAGTACTTGTTCATCCTCAGCCCCTCGTGAGGCAAATCCACCACAAAGCAGGAGTAGGATTTTACACCGCAAGGTGGTCCAAACCTGGGTAAACTACCGTGTATCTTCTTCCCCGCTCGCGCGAATCCAGCGAGGCTAGGCTGTAGGGTGACGGGCTTTAGACTTGAGAGGTTGAGGTCTTCACACACGCCCCAGAGTTCGAACCTTCTTGGGTCCATGGAGCCTTGAATCCGACAGCCGCCTGCTCCTGCCTCCCGTAGCCGGCTGTGCTGTCGCGCAGGCCTCATCGCCCCACCCTAGTACCCTACTCCCATCACTGGCCTGGCCATCCCTCTACTCACCCACACCTATTGTTATTCTCCGCTGACGGCAGACGAACCCGTAAACCCTCGTACTCCACTCCATGTGGGAAACAACTGCCGAGTCTTCCCCGTCTCCGTGTCGTTCCCTTCCTAGGCATCGCCGTCGTCCACCACCTTAGTGCTCTCGCTGCGGCGTGGTCAACGAATGACATCCATCGGAAGAGGATTGTACATGGAGAGGCTGACAGCTAGGTCCATGGCCGCATGCAAGGAAGTGCCTCCTTATTACGCGCAAAATAATGATTCCTCCACCTGACAGCGGGGACCCACCGGAAGGGCCTCTGTATTTCGTAAAAAAAAACACCCCCCCTGACAGCTGGACCCACTAATTACATCTTCGCACGGAAGTAAGTGCCTCCTTACCCTGTGACAGCAGGGATCCCACCAGGTCGAAGCGTAGGTAGCGTTATCTGTCTAGTCATGAACGTGTACGTACATAGTGGTCGATCGGTCTCTCTGCAATGATGAACCATGGCTGACTAAGGAGCGGCACGTGTTGTAGTACAGTCTCCGACGTAGCATGTCACGTAGTCCCGTCTATATATCATATACACGTATGTATAGTCACGCATCAAGAAAGTAAATACGACTACATACATACATACGGGCGGGGTCTAGAACGCGTACAGCGACATCGTCCTGTTCATTGGCAGCCAACCGGTTGGTCGGAATGGAGAAACAACGTCGTGTTCATCGGGAGGCAACGAAATGCTTCATGTTCATCGGGAGCCATGCGGCTTGGACGAAACAGCCGAAACGGGGCCTGGCGTACCGCAAAACGGAGGAAACGACCTTCTGTTCGACCGCCTACGATTGAAACAGGATCCTGTTCATCAGGAGTGGTCTGGCATACCGCAAAACAGAGGAAATGGACTTTTATTTGAGCGCCTAAGGTCGAAACGGGGTCCTGTTGATCGGGAGGGGTGTGACGTACCGTAAGACGGAGGAAACAGACTTATGCTAGAGCACCTACGATCGAAACGGGTTCCTCATCGGGAGGGGTGTGGCATATCGCAAAACGGGACTCCACGGTCTACTGTTCATCCACGGCCGACTTCCTCGAGCCTCCACCCGCTACTGTTCATCCACCGCGTCTTCCTCCTATCTCCGCCAGCTATTGCTCATCCATGGGTTACTGTTCATCCAGCCTCCACCGACTACTATTCAACCAGCCCTCCACGGGGTCTTGTTCAGCCACCCCCAACAGGCTCAGGTGTGCTGGCCTCCTCAAGGTCCTGTTCATCCAGCGGCAACGCCCTACTACCATGGGGTCCTGTTCATCCAACCCCCACCGAGAACTGTTCATCCAACCCCCAACAACAGTCATTGTTCATCAAGAGGGAGGATTGACCGACTTTAGTTATCAGTAGTAGCGAAGGAATCGCTTGGGTTTAGTCAGTAGTGAAGGAATCGCTCAGATTCAGTTAACAGCCAAGGGATTAATCGCTCGGGTTCAGTAACGTAGCTAGTGCAATCGCTCGGGTTCAGTAAGGGAACGCCTCGCCTGATTTCAGTTAGATCCCAACGCCTCACACACACGCACATGTATATGAGAGAAATGCGCAAACCTCCATGCATTGCTCGGCCCCGACCACCTACCGTAACCGGGAACTCCCCGAAATTTCCCTCGCCCTCGCTTCTACCATGATTTTTTCCATCATGGACGGCCCAAAGAATGTCATGCAGGTGCGTCCCCAGCCCACCCAGGACGAAAAGCCCATTTTCTGTCATGATTTTTTGTCATAAAAGTAGGAGTCCACCACATCTATGATGATACGTGTTTTTGTCACAATTATCGTCATAGGAGTGTTAGAACCATGACAGAAAAAAAATCATTCGGGCCAAAATTTCATGGATGTGTCTTTTTTTGTAGTGTGCCACCTACTCCCGCAAACCTAGATGCTATGAACGTCTGTCAGACAAGAATATTAATGACTACATGATAGTTCAGTGCGCCATGCTTTACAACTTCAAAGCGGGGCTCCAAAGACGTTTTGGGAACCGCGGAGCATCTGAGATATTCCAGGAGCTGAAATTGGTATTTCAGACTCATGCCCGGGTCAAGAGGTATGAAACCTCTGACAAGTCATTTAGCTGTAAGATGGAGGAGAACAACACCATTAGTGAGCACGTACTTGATACATCCATTTTGCATCATGTTTTCCTACTGTTATTCTTAGTGTTTTTATTAAATATAAAACTTTGTGGAGTAAGTCTAATGCCTTTTCTCTCATAATATGCAAGGTTTATCCGAAGATGCAGAATACCGGCAGTTGGAATTCTGGACCTGAAAAAGTTGCATCAGAGATACCTATTCTGCGCATCTCCAAATGAGCTGTAATTTTATGGCCGTCCAGCGCCCCTAGCCATTATAAAACTTGTCCAAACCCTACCCCGGCCTCTCCTCTATCCAATCAGCCTCTCTCCTACCCTCGCTGCCGCTCAGGTAAGCACCACGCACCTCGCCATCACCTCGCTTAGGGAGATCAACATGAGTAGCAAATGATTCACAAAAATAGGCTACTATCTCAGATTCAAGACCATATTTAGTGCTAAAGTTGTGAAAAGCGTTGGTGTTCATAAAAGATTTAACACAACCAAACTCAAGCTTAATACCCGACTCTTTACCTTTGTCGAGTTCCCAATATTTAGAGTTGCATTTAATTCTTTCTAAAAGATCCCACCTGAATTCAATAGTCTTCTTTATAAAAGAACCATCACAAGAAGTATCGAGCATGGATTGATCATTACGAGAAAGCCGAGCATAAAAGTTATGACTGATAATTTCTCTTTAGAGCTCATGATTGGGGCATGAATATAACATTGACTTAAGCCTACCCCAATCTAGAGTGATACTTTCTCCTTCACGAGGCCAATATATATGTATATGTATATATATATATATATATATATATATATATATATATAGTGATCCTATTCATCACCCAGGGTGCAGAATAAATTATTCTTCACCCGAGGTAATCTTATGATCATTTCATAATTAAATTACATTTGGAATTCAAATAGTTACATTCCTATTGATTCATTACGTAAAATTTGGCATAAGAATAAAAATATAGGTCATAAGACAAGAAAATTGGCAGTTTATGTGTATTTTACACTATGTTTTTACGTTTGTAATTTTACATGACATAAAATATTTTTTACGATGATTATATATTTTCTTACGGTCTCTTTTTACGTTGGAAATAAGAAAAAACTTACGGAACATAAAATTACGGTGTATTGATGGTAAAATAGAGGGGGTGAAGAATAACTATTCCTCCCCCAGGGTGACGAATAGTCAATCCGATCACGATGAACTAGATGTATAGGATCAATTTTTTGGTGAAATTTCAATTTCAGTCGATTCCTATTCTAAGATCCAATATCATTACATAGCCTACACCATGTCAATGCTTTCCCCCCCAAAGATAAAGGGAAAACCTTCTTATAAACTTCATCTCTGAGTAAACCTGCAAGATTAAACAATCCACAAATTTCATCCACATGTATCAAATGCATATCGGGATGCTTCACTCCGTCTCCTGCATAAGGATTAGCTAGCATTTGCTCTATCATACCCGAAGGAATTTCATAACTATTATTTTCATTAGGTGTAGTAGGTTGAGGGGCAACTCTTTGTGTTTCCGGCCGAGGTGAAGATACCCTAAACAAACCTCTTAAAGGATTGTTTTCCATAGTAACAAGTGATAATAAATTTCAGCACGTAATATAATTTTTTCCTCACCGATTTCCACTTACCAAGAGCGCTTCACTCCCCGGCAACGGCACCATAAAAGAGTCTTGATGACCCACAAGTATAGGAGATCAATATTAGTCCTTTTGACAAGTAACAGTGTCGAACCCAACGAGGAGCAGAAGGAAATGACAGGTTTTCAACAAGGTAATTTCTGCAAGCACAGAAATTCTCGGTAACAAGAAGTTTGATAGCAAGATAATTTGTAACAAGTAACAAATAACAATAGTAACAATAAGTGAAGCAAGCTAGCCCAATCCTTTTGATGTTAAAGGATAGGCCGAAACGGTCTTAGATAATAAGTAAAGCATTCTTGAGGTCACACGGGAATTTCATCTAGTTACTTTCATCATGTTGGTTTGATTCACGTTCGCTACTTTGATAATTTGATATGTGGGTGGACCGGTGCTTGGGTGCTGTTCTTACTTGAATAAGCCTCCCACTTATGATTAATCCCCTCGCAAGCATCCACAACTACGAAATAATAATTAAGATAACAATCTAACCATAGCATTACACATATGGATCCAAATCAGCCCCTTACGGGATAGCGCATAAACTAGGGTTTAAGCTTCTGTCACTCTAGAAACCCATCATCTAATAAATACTCCACAATGCATTCCATTGGGCCCAAAGATGGTGAAGTGTCATGTAGTCGACGTTCACATAACACCACTAAGGGAATCACAACATACATATCATCAAAATATCGAACGAATATCAAATTCACATGATTACTTGCAACATGACTTCTCCCGTGGCCTCAAGAACAAGGGAAAATACTCACAAATAATATTCATGCTCCAGATTAGAGGGATATTAAATAGCATAATGGATCTGAACATATAATCTTCCACCAAATAAACCATATAGCATCAACTACAAGATGTAATCAACACTACTAGTCACCCACAGGTACCAATCTGAGGTTCCGGTACAAAGATTGAACACAAGAGATGAACTAGGGTTTTGAGATGAGATGGTGTTGATGAAGATTGGCCTCCCAAAGATGAGAGGGTTGTTGGTGATAACGATGGCTTCAATTTCCCCCTCCGAGAGGAGGTTCCACCAGCAGAATCGCTTCGCCGGAGGGCAAAAGTGCTCCTGCCCAAGTTCCGCCTCGAGATGGCAACACTCCATCCCGAAAGTCCTCTCTTTAGTTTCTCTAGGTAAAAAGACCTTATATACCAGAAGGTGGGCATCAGAGTTGGGCCGAGGGGCCTACTACCCACCAGGGCGTGCTAGGGGTGTTTGGTGCGCCCCGGTGCCTTGTGGCCACCTGACAGCCCCCTCTGGTTATTCTTTTATCCAATATTTATTATATATTCCAAAATAATTCTCCATAAAATTTTAGCCCATTTGGAGATGTGCAGAATAGGTATCTCTGACTTAGGTTTTTCACATCCAGAATTCCAGCTACCGGTATTCTCCCTCTTCGTGTAAACCTTGCATATTTTGAGAGAAAAGGCATTATAATTACTCCACAAAGTGTTATAAAGCATAAAAACACTATAAACAGTAGAAAAACATGATGCAAAATGGACGCATCATCGAGTTGTAATATTGAGTTGTAAGTAAATAAAAGTGTGATGATCATCATTATTAGAGCATTGTCCCAGTGAAGAAAGGATGATGGAGATTATGATTCCCCCACAAGTCGTTATAGGACTCTAGACAAAAAAAGAAAAAAAGAGACCAAAAAGAACCCAACAAAAAAAAGAAAAAAGAAAAAATGAGACAAAAAGAGAGAAGGGGCAATGTTACTATCGTTTTCCACACTTGTGCTTCAAAGTAGCTCCTTGTTTTTCATATAGAGAGTCTCCTATGTTGTCTATTTCATATACTATTGGGATTTTTTTATAGAACTTGGCTTGTATATTCCGATGATGGGCTTCCTCAAATGCCCGAGGTCTTCGTGAGCAAGCAAGTTGGATGCACAACCACCACTACAAAAAAAGACACATCCGTAACATTTTGGGCCGAACGAATTTTTTCTGTCATACTTATGACACTTCTATGACGATAATTGTGACAAAACCTGGTATCATCATAGATGTGGTGAGGTCCTACTTCTATGACAAAAAATCATGACAGAAAATGGGCTTTTCGTCCTGGGCGGGCCGGAGACGCAGCTGCATGACATTCTTTGGGCCGTCCATGACGGAAAAAACCGTGGTAGAAGCGAGGGCGAGGAAATATCGGGGTGTTCCCGGTTACGTGGGTGGTCGGGGCCGAGCGATGTGCGTTTCTCTCGTAAACACGCGCGCGTGGGTGCGAGGCGTTGGGCTCTAACTGAACCCGAGCGATGCGTTGAGCTCTAACTGAACCCGAGCGATTGCACTGCAGGCTACACGTTACTGAACCCGAGCGATCAATCGATGGCTGTTAACTGAACCCGATCGAGCGATTCGCCCGCTCTGCTGCTAATCAAGCCGATCGATGCCTCTGGATGAGCGATGGCGTTGCTAGGGGTTTGGATGAACAGTTCCGGTGGGGGTGGATGAACAGGATCCGTGGTGTTGCCTCTGGATGAACATGACCCCGATCGATCAAGCCGGTTGGGGCTGGATGAACAGGACCCGTGGAGGCTGGATGAACAGGACCACCCATGGAGGGCTGGATGAGCGATGAGACGGTGGAGGGCTGGATGAACAGTAGCCCGTGGAGGGTGGTTGAATAGGAGCCCGTGGAGAGGGCTGGTTGAGCGATGGCCGGTGGAGTAGCGCGCGGTGGAGGCTGGATGAACAGGAGCCCGTGGATGAACAGTCGCAGGTGGAGGTTGGAGGAGGTCGACGGTGGATGAACAGTAGCCCGTGGAGGCTGGAGGGGGTCGACGGTGGAGACGAACATTATACCGTGGAGTCCCGTTTTGCGATACGCCACACCCCTCCCGATGAACAGGACCCCCATTTCGACCGCAGCGCTCCAACACAAGTCTGTTTCCTCCGTTTTGCGGTACGCCACACCCCTCCCGATCAACAGGACCCTCGTTTCGACCATAGGAGGTCCGTTTCCTCCATTTTGTGGTACGCCAGACCCCTCCTGATGAACAGGATCCCGGTTCGACCGTGGCCGGTCAAACACAAGGCCGTTTCCATCGCCTGTTCCGTCCAAGCCCTCCCGATGAACACGAAGACGCATTCCGTTCCGACCCAGCCGGTTGGCTCCCCATGAACACGATAACGACACAATTTCTCCGTTCCGACCCAGCCATGTACACGAGCCCTGGCCGTACGTATGCGCGAGTAGGCGTTCGAGACCCTGCTCGTATGTACATACGTGGCCGTATTTTCTTTCTTGCACTGGCGGCGTATGCGTGCGTGTACATGCTACGTGCGCCTCTACTACGACACATGCGGCGCCTCTACATCGACCCGGTATGTACGCATACCGTTCGCGACCGTAATGACAATGCTAAATGCGCTTCGACCAGGTGGGTCCCGGTATCGTGCACTTCCTTGCGTGCGAAGATGTAGCTGGTGGGTGCAGCGGTCGGCGAATCATTTTTGCGGACGCACTTCCTTACGTGCGAAGATGTAGCTAGTGGGTCCCAGCAGTCAGAGGGAAACAATTTTTTGTGAAATACGGTGGCCCGTCCGGTGGGTCCCCGCTGTCAGGTGGAGGAATAATTATTTTGCGCGTAATAAGGATGCACTTCCTTGCTGCGGCCGTGGACCCAACTGTCAGCCTCTCCACATACAGTACTCTTTCGATGGAAGTCATTCCTTGACCATGTTGACCACACCGCACAGAGAGCACCAGGGCGGTGGACGACGACGAGGCCTAGGAAGGGGACGACGTGGAGTCGGGGAAGACGCGGCAGTGGAAGCCCGTGCGGAGAGGAGTACGAGGGTTCACTAGTTCGGCTGCGGTGTGAGGTTGCCGTCGCCGCAGGGCCTGGCCAGCGGTGGGAATAGTAGGGGGCGGTGAGGCCTCCACGGCAGCACAGCCAGCCACGGGAGGCAGGAGCATGCGGCATGACCGGCGCTGCTTTGGGCGGCTGGAGCAAGAAGACCAGAGGTTGAAGAAGCACTACGGCCGCTGGATGGACATCGTACGGTCACTTGAGCTGGAATCGTTCATATTGGCTAAGTTGACAAAGCACTCCGTCCCCGTCAACTTAGTAGGCCCACAAGCCAGCCACCCACCAAGGTGGGTCCCAACTAGCAGGGGGAGTATTCTTTTTTTTGTGCGTAATAAGGAGGCACTTCCGGTGGGTCCGAGCTGACAGCGGGGGGAACGTTTTTTCACGAAATACGGTGGCCCGTCCGGTGGGTCCCAGCAGTCAGGGGGGAAACGTTTTTTTCACCAAATACGGTGGCCCGTCCGATGGGTCCCTGCTGTCAGGTGGAGGAATAATTATTTTCTGCGTAATAAGGAGGCACTACCTTGCGGCTGCCATGGACCCAGCTATCAGCCTTTCCACGTCAAGTACTCTTCCGATGGAAGTCGTTCCTTGACCACGTTGACCACGCCGCGCCGAGAGCACCAGGGCGGTGGACGACGGCGAGGCCTAGGAAGGGGACGACACGGAGCTGGGGAAGATGCGGCAGTGGATGCCGACGTGTAGAGGAGTATGAGGGTTCACTAGTTCGCTGCAGTGTGAGGCTGCCATCGCCGCAGAATAACAAGGGGTGTGGGTGAGTGGAGGGATGGCCTGGCCAGCGGTGGGAGTAGTAGGGGGCGGTGAGGCCTCCGCCGCATCGCAGCCTGCCACGGGAGGCAGGAGCACGAGGCACGACCAACGCTGGTTTGGGCGGCTGGAGCGAGAAGACCAAAGGTTGAAGAAGCACTACGGCCGTTGGATGGACATCGTATGGTCACTAGATCTAGAATCGTGCATATTGACTAAGTTGACAAAGCCCTCCGTCCCCGTCAACTTAGTAGGTCCACAAGTCAGCCTGCCACTATACTGGGTCCCAGCTAGCAGTGGGAGTATTCATTTTTTGTGCGTAATAAGGAGGCACTTCCTTGCGTGCGAAGATATAGCTGGTGGGTCCGAGCTGTCAGCGGCGGTAACATTTTTTTTCACAAAATACAGAGGCCCTTTCGGTGGGTCCTAGATGCCAGGTGGAGGAATCATTATTATGCGCGTAATAAGGAGGCATTTCCATGCGTGCGTCAGAGACCCAAATTGTCGACCCTCTCCACGTCTGATCCACTCTGATGCATGTCGGTTGTTGACCATGTTGACCAGGCCGCACCGAGAGCACCAGGGCGGTGGACGACGGCGAGGCCTAGGAAGGGAACGACATGGAGGCGGGGAAGACTCGACAGTTGTTTCCCACCCGGAGGGTAGTACGACTGTACGAGGGTTTACTGGTTTGTCTGCCGTCGCCGGAGAATAACAACAGGTGTGGGTGAGTAGAGGGATGGCTAGGCCAGCGATGGGAGTACGGTGGGGCGGTGAGGCCTGCGCGGCAGCACAGTCGGCCGCGGGGAGGAGGGAGCAGGCAGTCCCGCCGGCGCTTGTTTGAGCGGCTGGAGCAGGAAGAGCAGAGATTGAAGAAGCACGACGGCCGTTGGATGGACATCCAACGATCCTTTGCTGTCGTCAACCTTCTTTTTAGGAAAGCCTCAAATATGTGGAAAACAGCATATAGCCCATCTGCCATTATTTCTAATAATTTACAGCCCATTTGCTAATTCTTAAGGTTTTTTTGGAGCCCATATTCTTTTTGTTAGCATTACAGCCCATATTGTGGCCTCGGTTAAAAAATTATACGAAATTTTGCATATTTCGGTGCGGTCCGAACTGTTTTTAATCCCGAAATTTCGAGTCACATTCAAACTGATTTTATAAATAAATGTATATCAATATATCCAACAAATTGTCCACGCATAAAAATTAATGCAATTTAAAATCTCGAAATGAGAAAAAGAAATTTGAAACTAAGTTTGATGTGTTTTAAAAATGTACAACCCATTTCTCATTACTGATAGGCCATTTTCTCGGCCAGCCGAATGAAGCTCTCCTCGTCTTGAAAGATTTGTAGCCCAACAGGCCCGACAAAGCGACTTACTTGGCAAATCACAAAAAAACTGGGCTAGCCATTTTCAGAAAGAAAAAAAACTACTGGGCTGGTCTGTGGTAAACATAAAAGAGAAGGCTGTCTAGACAGGCCAGAGTGCCCCGCACAGCCCAGTTGACACCCTGCTTCCGTCAAAAACTAATTAGATAAATTCCACTCCAATTATGGCGATTCATAAAAATGCCACTGCAATTTCCAAACTTTGAAAAATGCCACTGCAATTTTTTGCAAACTTTGGAAAGCGCCACTGCAATTTGCAAACTTTGAAAAACGCCACTCCAGACTTCGAAAAATGCCACTGGAAATGGCATGAATTGGCATTTTTCAAAGTTTGGAAATTGTAGTGGCATTTCTCAGAAACACCATATTTGGAGTGGCATTTATCAAACTAACCCAAAACAAAAATAACTGGCGAGCTGCTGGGTCCCTGGTGTCAGCCGCTCATTGTGCAATTCTCTCGTGTATTGACTACGTTGACAATGGCATGGGACCCAGATGTCAGAAATCCATTAGGAGGAGCCATTTGTTTATTGGATTGAAATAAGGAGGCACTTGCTTGCGTATTGCCATGACCTTGGCGGGTCCCTGCTGTCATCCTCTCCACGTACAATCATCTCCTGATTGTGTACGCGTCAACTTGGTAGGCCCACAAGTCAGCCTCTAAACCCGTGGAGGACAAATACAACCCATTTAAAAAAAATAACAACCCGTTCCATACGTTCAAACGGAAAGTTCAACATTCAGAGCAAAGTAACAGATTTGATCCACATATAGAGTACTGAACTTCCACGTTGACAACCATCATAGCCAAGTTAACTATCTACTCCCACTAATACTCTAGTAGCATACAAGTACTAACTTACCCTTAGCTAACTAGACGATGCCGGCCGCCATCTGCGGTACACGCTAATCACCGACACCGGCATCCTCCGCCTCGCCTCGGACTTGCCAGAGGTGCGATAGGGTGCGTTGCTCACGCGCGTAGGCCCTTTCCATGCCGGCGTGGTCCACCGAAGCTTCAGCTTTTAAGCGGGAAACCCACTTGAGGAGTTGGTAGTAAAAATCAGCGTCCCGAATGCGTGCGTGCCCGATAGCCTCCTGGGCTATTTGCCGGGCGCCGGCCTTCATGTAGTCGGCCCAGTTGCGGGTGCTCTGCTCGCAACTCAGAGCGTCGGTGCGCTGCTGCTCCATGTCCTGATGGTGGCGCAAATCAGCGATACGCTGCTCCTCCGCCAAGCGGTCGCGCTCTAACAACTCCTGCTCCTCCGCCAAACGGTCGCGCTCCAACAAGTCCTCGATCTCCGCATTTCCATCTAAAGACCGATAGAATGCCTCCTCCCTCCGTCTGCCTTCCGGTAAAAAACCGAACACTAGTTCCGGTGGTGACCGCCTCCGGCCTCGCCTATCGCAGACAGGCGGGGGCATGCCGGACGTGGCGAGAGCGAGGATAAGTGGCGAGCGACGTCGGGCCAGTGGGGGCTTATGAGGATAGGGCGAGTTGGGTCACGGTGCCACCATAGAAGGCCGAGAAACAATACTTATAGGCAGAAGGTAGCGCAACGGTCATCGAAATTCAATGCATAATTAAGCAGGCATGGCTTAGCGCGCCAGCTCGCCGCGGAAAACTAGAGAAACTGAAATTATGACTGTGTCGTCCCGCCCGTCCGTCTGCGGTTGGTGACGCCGCATGATGACGGTCAAACGAGTGCACTCGAATCATCTCCCTCCTTGTCAATAATGATTCCACGAAATTAAAAGGCCCGCAACAATTAAAGCGCATCTCTTTTTTTTGCATCAGTTAGCTGCCTTAATTAGGGCCGGCTGCATGCACGCACTCAAAATCGCTCGCAGCCAGTACGCGGAGCAGCATGCAAGGAGTCGCAGCCGAGGGCATTAGTTCATGAACTTTAGCTGGGAGATAAGGCATTTGCGAACGTTTTCGCTGGTAGTTTCTTCAGATTCGCATGGCATTTTCTTCAGAGCAGCTTGTCAGTTTCTTCAGAGGTAGGAATTTTTATTCAAAAAACTTCCACTTCGGATCTTGTGTCGCAACTAAAACTGCCAGGAGCGCATTAGTAGGCTAGCTAGTGATTGATCAGTAACTTGTAAACACTGAGCGAACACAAATAAGGAACTGTTAATGCATCTCAATGATTCACAGATCATATACAAATATGTAGCTCCAAAAGCAAAGATCAGCCACTTCGGGTCTTGCGTCGCAACTAAAACCAACTAGTACGATTCCCATACATAAGATCAACATGTTAATGCATCTCAATGATTCACAGATCATATACAAATATGTGGCTCCAAAAGCAAAGATCTAGAAAAATATATCTGTTCTGCCTACTAACATGGATGCTTCTCTTGGCACATTCAAGATGCATCGAAAGACAAATTTGTTTGTGAAGTCTACAATTCCTCTTGCAAACTTAAGTGGTTTCACCAACAACTGGAACCATGAGAATGAACCACACATGATGGAGGAATATCCACTACAATATGATTTGGTCTTCTCTCGATCACACGGCGAGACTATTTTCGGAATACAAACTTTAACTTAGGCAAAATGATGCCCATTATATAATCAGACCAAAGCAATGAAGCACTTAGTGTTGGCCAATAAATAGTACAGTACTACTTTTCTGCAGTCCATGAAGTGACTATCCAATCTTTTTTTGTCTATTTTCAAATGGCACTGCATGCGGTGACTATACTATTCTCTTGTGCAGTTCAACCAAAATTGCGGTCACTTTGTGTGTTTGCCAAATAATAGCAGGCGAGACATCTCTCTGCACAAATATCAAGCAGCTAGTAAACATATACCCCACCTTGTATTTTCGGTTTAAACATGTCTCTTCCGCTTAGCATATGTCATGTTTTGCACTGGACAATTTGATACGGTCATGTTTTGCCTTGGACAATTTCATACTGAATTGATTTGGTTGTTCAGAGCAGAAATATAGCGCCTATTCTTCAACAGACCAAGGATATCCATGTTCGCAGTGATGTAAGAGGTGAAATTGGTACAACCGAAATTGAGCATCCAATCATTGAATCCTGTCCTGCACCTCCAATGTAGGTCCACCCTGCCAATAAATTCACATGCAAACCACTAGTATTACTATCTAATGACAGTACAAAAAGAGTTGCAAGATAGTAGCAAACCATGTACCTTCATAATGAACAGCTCATAGTGCCACCAATTGGATATAAAGGTTTGGAAGAAAACATGCTCCTAATGTTGAACTAGTTGGACTTTTGTGCAGTTCCACTAAAATCGAGCATCCCCTGTTTGCATGGATATTGAAAGTGTGATTACTATAAAAGTGGCACTAGTTGAAGCATAGACTCACACATATAAGCATTCCAATTTCTTAATGGGAAAAGGTAGCAAGACTGTTTCTAACCAATTGTTTGAAGGAATAAATAAGGCGACAACGGTGATGTCGAGAAAAGGCATATATAGTTCTTTCTCAAAGAATGATCGATTCCTGACCTTTCCTCTTCTTTTAAGCATATTTTGTGCAGTTCAACTAAAATAAAATGCCATCACCGCCGTGACAATTCAGTGACACTATACAAAAGGAAATGACTTAACATTACATCATGATGTCAGGTATGTAGTCGACAAGCATTAGAGACAAACCTACAGACCTCCTCCGATAACATAATGAACATTAATTTTAACAAAGGTGTCACTAGCTTTACCGGGATAATTTGAGTGAACTCTACACCCTCTGTTCCTTAATATAACACGTTTTCGCGGTTCAATTTAAAGTACCCAAACGTCTAGTATTTAGAAAAACAGGCAGTAGTTTTCTTGAGCACATGTCTGGGAAAGCTTGCCACACTTTATTTATGTCCATACACTAATGCAACACCTTTCAGAATGTCGAATACTACAAATATACACTAACCCAGTGGCTAGTGCAACAGTAGAGTAGTTATTTTATTACAGGGTACAGTACAATGGTTTTACTGAACAAATTTCAATAAACTCTAGCACAAGAAGATTTCTATAAGAATTAACAATACAAAATGTAAAGATAACACATTTCAGCATTGGTATACTAGCTGTGCATGAGCATTAAACCAAATACAAAATTCTGAAGGTAACTAGCATTATTAACTAATGACAGTATAAAAAATTTGCAAACCATGTACCTCCAAGGTAAATATCATTTCAAACTCGGGGGTACCTTAAAAATTGCTATCCCAATCTTGATAATCGATCAAACATAAAAACTTGATCGAACGAATCAAGAGAATAGGCGGAGGAGGAGGTGCCCACTCTTGACCTTTCCTCTTGTCTTCATAATTTTTTGTGTAGTTTAACCAAAATAAAATGACATCAGTGCCTTGGCATTTTGGTGACACTGTACAAAAAAATTAACTTATCTCATGAAAGTGAGGTATGTAATCTATAAGCATTAAAATTGCAAAAGTCTGAAGGTAGTAACAAGTTTCATCGTTGGTATCTTTGGTACGCAACAACATTAGAATGCCTTAGCTGAAAAATCTTTAATACATCCACAATCAACAACTAACCCTGAAATAATCCAGTGACATTAAATGGCATTGCTTAAATTTATCGGTGGCATTAGACTGAGTGCGGCATTAGTTAAATGTGGCATCACTTTAGCAGTAGCATTGCTTGACTTGACTGCTGGCGTTATACTAACAGCAAAAAAGTGACAATAAGAGCACGAGAGGCCCATACGGACAGTGGGCGCACCAGTACGATGTACCTCCATGGACGCATAGAGTGGTGAGGGAGGTATGGTTGCCCAGAGCAACAAATATCCAGGCAGCATATGTGGATTACGTCCCATTTTTGTTCTATTTAGCCACCTTTTTCCTATGTGAGGACAACAAACCGATCGACCTAGTCATTATCTATTGCGTTGTCATGCCTTTCTATCCTTCTTCAACCAAGAGACACGAGACTCGTTCCTTAGCTACTGATTTTCCCCTTTTCAACCTAGATGCGGGTTTGATGCCTACTCTCTTGGACAATACAATCTCCCTTCCTTTCCTTATTCAACCCAGACATGGATTAGTCTGCATGAAGTAGGGTTTCCTTTAATAGTACAAATTAAGGTTTTCGTCTGCGTGACTAGCAGAGCAGAGGATAGCAAATTGGGAAGATGGTGGAGTGGAAAAACATCCACATGCTGCGACGTGGCAGATGGGGCAATAGAACAAGGGTATTGTTCGAAAAGAGGTAGCATACCTGAGGGTCGTCGGGAAGTGGCTTCGCTCATGGTCGTCATCCTCCGCACGCACTACGGCAGCGAGCTTGGGGATGGAGGCCATCCCGCGCGGGCGCTAGGTCTGAGAGGACGGCCTTGTCGTCAGTGCGTGACCTCACTCGCTGACGACGAGTGCGTCAACGCTGCACGTCCTTTTCTTCCCCGGCGGATCTGTGACCACCGGTGAGGAGGGAGAGAGAGGCCGTCTTTTTTAGATCTGGAGAGAGGGTGATAGTGTGAGAAGCAAGTGGGCAGCCCTTAGCAAGAAAGCTCTGAAGCTCCAGCCTATATATCTTTTTTATACTACTAGTACTAGAGGTGGAGTAGTGGTAGAGTAGTTTATATTTTCTCTGCAAACAGTACCAGTTAGTCGTGCTTCAAAACTGAACGACACACCATTAAAAAAAATAAAGGTCGATAACTGATGCGGCACCTCGGGCCAACGCGTCCAGATCGCATTGTGCACGAGAAATTACACACCATGTTTTGTTGACATGTGGTCCCGTTCCAACATGTCAGTGAGACGGCAATGAGTCCTTTTGTACAATTTACGAAAGGGCGTGTAGGCTGGCGCCTCTTAGGTGTCTTGTGGCAAGCGGCAACCATCCACCGACTCTTCGCCTTTCCCTTTCGATTTGGAACTGCTGTCGCACACTCTTCCTCCCTCCTCCATTTGCCTTCACCCTTCCTTCTCCAATTGTTTGATCGTCTTCTCCATGGAGGGAACAAGCCGGAAACGACCCCGTTATTCTTGCCCCTATCTGAAAGATGACATGGTGGGGGAACTCATTGATCGGTGCGACGTCATCACCTCGGCTAGCATGGCAGGTTCGTTCAAGACCATTCTCAACTCAACTAATAACATCATTACAAGGAACCCAAGGGTCCAGGAGCGGTTTGATCTCCCTTATCTTCTTCACTATAAGCTTGTTCGCATGGGCGCGGACGACGGAGGCCTCTCCTTGTGCAAGTTGATGCCGCTTGATAACGATACATGTGATGTCAAGATGCCATCGCTTCAGGGTAAGGCCTGGGCTGGCGTAAATGGAGATTGGGTTGTTTATATTGGGTAAAATTCAAGTGGGAACTTGTGAATGTGTACACTCGTCAGCGGATTCCACTTCCAAAAATCTCTGAGTGCCCTGAGGTTAAGCACACAGATGATCTACGTGCGTTCAAATACGATCATGGTGACTGTCGTGTACGGTAGATAGCAATTTCCTGAGTTCCCAACCGCTCTTGGAATTACGAGAACTATCAAGTTGTTGTTATCTTCGGCAATCTTGTTGCCATCGTTATCGATTCCACGGTTCGTCCATGGATATTGCTCAAAAATCGGTTTCTGTACACGGATGAGTACTGTGATGCAATTGAATACGAGGATCATGTGTTTGCTGCCACCACTCATGGCACTGTTTTTGCATGGGATCCTCGTAGTTTCGGTACGTTTGTCTTCCACCGTAATTATAATTGTCTCAGCCACATGCATGCGGTTTAGCAAGTTTCCCTTTACTAATTAACCTTCTTCTTGTGTATCCAAGGTCCTGTGAACATTCCACCACCTATATTTGAAAATTTAAATAACCAAGGGGGAGATGACGATGGTGATGATCACGAGCATGAGGACGAGCAGGGCCCATATGCTCACTGGCGGCTGGCAACTAATTCCAATGGATCACCACTTCTTGTCTGTATACAGCCCACTACTGATGTTATTACTGAGGGAACATGTGTTGTCTCCCATGGTCGCACTCTCCGGACCTATTCCAACACCCGTTGCATGGTATTCGGGATGGATACTAGTGTGCTAGCGCCAACACCTTCTCCCTGGTACAGTATTGATAGTCTTGGAGCAAACTCGCTCTTCCTTGGACAAAACTATCCAATGATGGTGAAAGGCGATCCAACTGCTGTTGACACAACGTTACTACCATTTATGAGAAGCAACTGTATCTATACGTTGGACATTGCGGTGGTTCCCTACCCTGGTCGTGATATAGTAGGCCGCTTCAGCCTGGATGATCAATCCTGCGTTGGTCTCAAGATTGATAGTAGCTGGCTCTTCCTAGAGAGTCGCTTGTGGTTCAAAGCAAGCGTTTCCAACGCCGAGGATTGGTTGAGTTGAAGTTCATTTCATTGCTTGTTATTTTTTGTGTGATGAAAACTTCAGTATTTACTAGAATGTTTGTCGGAAATAATCTATAATCCAACATGTATCATCGTTGTCGTTGTGTGTTGATGACTTGTTGTATGCAATGAATGGTACATTTGCAAATGCGTGTCATAGACTCAATTTATGAATGGTTTTCGAGTCACTTCTTGGAGTGTGAGTACCGTAGTAGTATAGCCAGCATGCGGTTAGTATATGAAGTTGCCACATCACATAGAGCCAACATAAAGTTGGAGTACCAGATCTGAGATGCCACGTGTACCAGATGAATGACTCCAAGTTCGACCACCGTGATGCTAGGTGCGAGCCGAGGAACACTGTTGGAGAGACCCCCTCATAATTTTCCTACATTGGTCATTTGATCCATAGGATAGAATGCTATAGGATTTTTTTCCTATGTAATCATGTTTTAATTGGAAATCTTGCATCCACTCCAAGTTTTGTTTCACTTCCTTTGATCCTACGAAGAGAGTACTTGTTCTAAATGATGTGTTGCTGCAAGAGCCGCCTATATTAATTAACCATGCTCTAAAAAGGTGGACCAGCTTTGGCTGTAGTAGTACTGTACTAGGTTAGTAGGTGACCTTGCGCTTGGCTCTTCTCCTCTCCGGAAGTCGAACAATAATGATGGTACTGTACTACTTCTGGCAATCTGACACCAAATGAACTGCTGCATGTCCACCGCTTGTAAGCAAAAGTTTCTCCTCGTGCTACGAGCCACTGCACACGCGTTGGCGAGGGAGAAGGCGTAGTAAGCAAGCTTCTCATCGTTTTGTGAGTTGACGAGACACATCAAAGTTACATATTTATTATTACTCTCTTCAAAAAGGGCCGGCCATGTCCATGGCTACCATCCCGTTCTCTGTCATTGAGTACGTGCACTATTCACGTGCCATCGAGAAGAAAAAAATATTGCGTAGTACTAGGTGCCATCGAATTGCACGACTCACTTACACACTACATATCTCCATTTTCTTGCATGACATGCCACCTTGATGCTAGATGCCCCATGTGTCATGGAGGCATATAGTATGATTTTGTAAAATGGAGGCATATAGATGTCCCGCGTGTCGGCAACAGGATGAACAAAGCTCATGTCTTAAAGAAAAGAGTGGAAGAACATAGATTCCCGACGACCGAGAAGGAGCTACAAACCTCGGGGTGGAGCGTATGCACTCATAATATTTTATATTATTCAGCGATATAAAATCAAGCAAATATCTCCACGTTCCTATACCATTCTATAGTATGAGAATAACTTTGAACGTAAGCCATTGATTCACTCTATCCAATGGTCATAGTTGGAAAATCCAAACAAAACCAAGCATTGGATCAACTCTTTTTTCGAGATCAACTCTTTTAGTACTTAGATTGTTGCCGCCTGACCACCTAGCTCACCTATATATCCGCTCACGTGTGATGACCACAGGAGCTATCCACTCAGATTGTATGTTAAAAAAATAAAGGTCGATAACTAATGCAGCACCTCGGGCCAACGCGGCCAGATCGCATTTTGCACGAGAAATTACACACCATGTTTCGTTGACATGTGGTCCCGTTCCAACATGTTAGTGAGACGACGGCGAGACCTTTTGCACAATTTCTAAAAGGACGTGTAAGCCGGGGCGCCTCTTCGTGTACCGTGGCAAACTGGCAACCGTCCATCGACTCTTCGCCTTTCCCTCTTGATTTGGGACTGCTGTCGCACGCTCTTCCTCCCTCCTCCATTTGCCTTCACCCTTCCTTCTGCCATTGTTCGATCGTCTTCTCCATGGAGGGAACAAGCCGGAAACGACCCGTTATTCTTGCCCCGATCTGAAAGATGACGTGGTGGGGGAACTCATTGATCGGTGCGACGTCATCACCTCGGCTAGCATGGCAGGTTCATTCAAGACCATTCTCGACTCAACTAATAACATCATTACAAGGAACACAAGGGTCTAGGAGCGGTTTGATCTCCCTTATCTTCTTTGCTATAAGCCTGTTCGCATGGGCGCGGACGACTGAGGCCTCGCCTTGTGCAAGTTGATGCCGCTTGATAACGATACGTGTGATGTCAAGATGCCATCACTTCAGGGTAAGGCCTGGGCTGGCGCAAATGGAGATTGGGTTGTTTATATTGGGTACAATTGCGAGTGGGAACTTGTCAATGTGTACACTCGTCAGCGATTCCATTTCCAAAAATCTCCGAGTGCCCTGAGGTAGAGCACACAAATGATATACGTACGTTCAAATATGATCAGGTGACTGTCATGTACAGAAGATAGCAATTTCTCGAGTTCCCAACCGCTCTTGGAATTACAAGAACTATCAAGTTGTTGCTATCTTCGACAAGCTTGTTGCCGTCCTTCGTGGTTTGACTGGATGGATATTGCTCAAAAATTAGTTTCTATACACGGATGTGTACTGTGATGCAATTGAATACGAGGGTCTTGTGTTTGCTGCCACCACTCGTGGCATTATTTTTGCATGGGTGAGGGAGTCCTGGATTAGGGGGTATCCGGACAGCCAGACTATATCCTTTGGCCAGACTGTTGGACTATGAAGATACAAGATTGAAGACTTCATCCCGTGTCCGGATGGGACTCTCCTTGGCATGGAAGGCAAGCTTGGTGTTACGGATATGTAGATCTCCTCCCTTCTAACCGACTCTGTGTAACCCTAGCCCCCTCCGGTATCTATATAAACCGGAGGGTTTAGTCCGTAGGACAAGAACAATCATACCATAGGCTAGCTTCTAGGGTTTAGCCTCTATGGTCTCGTGGTAGATCAACTCTTGTACTACTCATATCATCAAGATCAATCAAGCAGGAAGTAGGGTATTACCTCCATCGAGAGGGCCCGAACACAGGTAAACATCATGTCCCTCGCCTCCTGTTACCATCCGCCTTAGACGCATACAGTTGGGACCCCTACCCGAGATCCGCCGGTTTGACACCGACATTGGTGCTTTCATTGAGAGTTCCTTTGCCGTCATTGTAAAGCTGGATGGCTCCTTCTATCATCGATAACGATGCGGTCCAGGTGAGGTTTTCCTCCGGACAGATCTTTGTATTCGGGCGGCTTCTGCGTGGGCCAACTCGCAGCCATCCGAGGCAGATCGAGAGCTACGCCCCTGGCCGCCAGGTCAGGTTTGGAAACTTGAATTACACTGCCGATATCCACGGAGACTTGATCTTCGATGGATTCGAGCCCATGCCAGGTGTGTCGCACGATCACGATGAGCATGATGTAGCTCTGCCGTCGGACAGCGTTCGGGAAATCATGCCAGCAACCACTCCGGCCTTCTATCCGAAATAGATCGCGCCATCCGAGGACGGGCGGATAGACCCCGCCTTGGAGGCTGCACTCTCAACGGCGATAGAGCCGAACACTGACCTTACCCTTCACGAGAGCCGTGACGCCGAACCAATGGACTCGTCTCCGGCCACGGACTCGGAACCGCCTGCGCCCATACCTATCGAATCCGATTGGGCGCCGATCATGGAGTTCACCTCCGCGGATATCTTTCAGCACTCACCCTTCGGCGATGTACTAAAATCGTTAAGGTCTCTCTCCCTGTCAGGAGAACCATGGCCGAACTATGTCCGGCTAAAATGGGATGCGAATGACGGAGAAATTCACTCCCCACCCACCACCCACTTAGTAGCCACTGTCGATGATTTAATCGACATGCCCGACTTCGACTCCGAAGACATCGATGGTATGAACAACAATGAAGGAGATGAACAGGAACCACCGCCAACAGGGCGCTGGACCGCCACTTCATCACATGACATATACATGGTGGATACACCCAAAGAAAATGATGACAAGGAACGGAAGGATCCAACGAAAGATAGCTCCCTCGAGAAGCAATCAAAGCGGCGCCGTAGGAGCCGCTCCAAATCTCGCCTCGGCAAAAACAACGATAACAGCGCAAGAAAAAACAATACCCTGGTCGACTCCGGAGGAAACGACGACCGAATAGACCCAACAACAGAGCAGGGTGAGCCAGCGGACGACGAACAAAGTACGGAGCCGCTGTCCGAACACGGCGACGCCGAGCGTCAAGCTAATCAACCCGTCTCTGGAGAAGAGAACTATCCGGATGACAATGAACACATCATCTCGGAAAGGCAGCTGTAGCAAGAGAACCTCCATAGAAGGCTTATCTCCACTGCGAGGAGTCTGAAGAAGCAGAAGCAAAGGCTCAAGGCCGCACAAAACACATTCAACAGTAGATGGAACAAAGTGCTCGATAGGGCAGAAAAGTATGGTGGCAGTCGCCACACGAAGAGCTACCCAAAGCGAAATATGCTGCCTGAATTCGACGATGAGGCCTTAGAGCCCCCACAGCCCAAAAATAAAACTGCCGACTGGTCGGATCGACGACCTCGTGGCCGCAATAGATCGGCCAACGAGACCGCACATCAGTCAGTACATGACCCACATGAGGACTCGCATCAAAGGGCCGGCGCAACCAGATCCATCTACGGATCAAGGAAACACGCTCTAGCACTCAGCCAAACCCAAAAATTACAACCATCCGAATGCCATGGTACAACTAAATACAGGGGTGCCGCACACCCCCTATGTTTCACCAACGAGGTGCTAGACCATGAATTTCCAGAAGGATTCAAACCAGTGAACATAGAGGCGTATGACGGGACAACAGACCCGGGGGTCTGGATTGAGGACTTTATCCTCCATATTCATATGGCTCGCAGAGACGATCTCCATGCCATAAAATACTTGCCCCTCAAGCTCAAAGGACCAGCTCGGCACTGGCTAAAAAGCCTCCCCGAAAACTCCATCGGAAGTTGGGAGGAGCTCGAGGATGCTTTTCGGGCTAATTTTCAAGGGACTTATGTCCGACCTCCGGACCTGCGACGATTTGAGTCATATAATTCAACAGCCCGGAGAGTCAGCCCGAAAGCTTTGGAACATGTTTCTCACTAAGAAGAACCAAATTATCGACTGTCCAGACGCCGAAGCCTTAGCAGCTTTCAAGCACAGCGTCCGAGATGAATGGCTTGCCATACACCTCGGCAAAGAAAAACCAAGAACAATGGTAGCCCTAACAAGCGTTATGACCCGCTTTTGCGCGGGCGAGGACAGCTGGTTAGCCCGAAGCAGCACCAGCGACCCAAGCACATCCGAAGTCAGGGATGGCAATGGAAAACCACGACCTTGATAAAAACAAGCGCCGGAACAAAGAAGACAGCCCAGATAACACGGCGGTAAACGCCGGATTCAGGGGCTCTCAACCGGGTCAGCGGAAAAAGCCCTCTAAAGGCAACGGAGATGGACCAACCAGCCTAAACAAGATTCTGGACAAACTATGTTAGATCCACAGCACTCCCGGTAAACCTGCAAATCATACCCACAGAGAATGCTGGGTCTTCAAGCAGGCCGGCAAGCTAAACACCGAACACAAGGGGGAGGACACACCGAGCGGACGAGGATGAGCCTCGCCAACAAGGCACTGGGGGACAAAAAAAATTCCTACCAGAAGTCAAGACAGTAAACGTGATCCACATGACAAAGAGGAGAAACAAATATGCACTCCGAATACAAAAGCCGTAGAGCCCGTCACCCCTGAGTTCTACCCCTGGTCGGCCTGCCGGTCACTTTTGATCGCAGGGATCACCTAATAAGCATCCGACATGAAGGATCAGCCGCCTTGGTGCTGGACCCAATAATAAACGGATACCATCTCACACGAGTCCTTATGGACTGACGATGAGTCTAAATCGATATATCGGGACACCATCCGCAAAATGGGGATAAACCCAACAAAAATCAGCCACGGTAATACTACCTTCAAGGGAGTAATACCGAACCTGAAGGCCAGCCGCGGGCTCTCTAGTACTAGAGGTTGTGTTATTTCGCCCGACAACTTCCGAAGCGAAAAGTTAACCTTCGACATTGCTCCATTCTGAAGTGGCTATCAAGCACTACTCGGATGAGCGGATTTCACTCGTTTTAATGCAATACCGCATAACGCTTTTCTCAAGCTTAAAATGCCCGGTCCGCGTGGCATCATCACAGTACATGGAAATGTTGAGCGCTCTTTACAAGCAGAAGAACGTACGGCTGCTTTAACAGCTGAACACTAGACGACCTCGCCACCAGAATAGATGACCGGTCGTTAAGACCACGGACACGGTTAGACGAGTCCGGCTAATCATTGGATAGAGATTGGTTAGATGGTTATACCCTTATAGACGGTACCAGGGGCTTCTTAGCAATAATTTGGCTCAACTTTAGCCATCTTGACTTTTAACTGGTTTATTTATAATAGCCAATTTTTTGCACGACAACTTTGAACTAAGTTCCTCTCTTTTACAGATGACAATCGTGCTACACCCGTCCAGGATACGGCACAACGGAGACACAGGCGCAGACGTGCAGCAGGGACCCATTCAAAGGTTTCTCTTTAGATTAAGACCCCGTGTAAACCTTTTTTACTGTCTTTTGTTGTTCACATCCTTCGGATTCTCAATACAACTGAGAAGGATGCTGACGTTCTTGGCATGTGGCCACGTCAGAATATTGCTCGTACCCGGACACTAGGGTCTCATTATCCAAGGGCATCATTTAGCCTGGTACATATTTCAAAGACCGAATACCTTAGGGAGTGTTCGGCGTCGCGAGTATGGCCTTATATGCATCAGCTCCGAATCATGTCTTTGGTCAAATGTTGGGTTTGCCCGGCTCCTGTGTTTTGCTACCTTACGTTCCGCCCTATCGGCTAAGGCGGCACCAGGAGAACTACTGCGATTGTGCCCTGGTTCGGCCGGACGAGCACCTCAGTAGAGAAAGCCGAAAACTGACTGTCATGATAAAGTGCGAGACTGGTCAACCACTCGATGACCTAGCGTAATCTTTGGGATTCCTCCGCATTAACAAAGGGCTGTTTCCCGGCCAGGCATGTACGCACCCTGTATTCGGATGAGCGCGGAGCCACCAGGGGCTATATAGTAGCCCCACTGTCAAACTCCTATGGCTAAGTGAAAGTGTTAAAGCAATATAGTCCGATTGTTCGTTCGCTGCGCTATCACCTCCTTAATGGACCAAGACGTGGGATCAAGTGTGAACACGCGTCTTCTGCGAACACCCCCGCATTATATGCGTGGGGGCTGAAGCCGACGACTGCAAACTTTCAGGTTATATACATATATACATAAACGGCCGCATAGGAGGAATCATAATACTTTCAGGCAAAAGTATAAAAATAGCCCTTTCAATCCAGTAAAACATTGTTTTTCAATGGGAATACATGTCACTAGAACATAATATTCTTCGAGCACCGAGCTTCTATTGCACGAGCGCGTTCAAGGACTTCGTCAAAGTAGTGCTCGGCAGCTACTTGGCTAACGGCCGAACTCGGGGTTGCAATTGCGGTGGCTTCCATCTCCGCCCAGTATGTCTTGACACGGGCAAGCGCCATCCGCGCACCATCGATGCACGCCGACCTCTTCATAGCGTCGGTGCGCAGCACAGCACCAAGGAACTGCTGCACCAAACTAAAATAACTGTTCGGCCTTGGCCCTTCCGGGCCATAGATGATCCACAACAGACCTCATGGCGAGCCCGGACAACCTATGGAGCTCGGCCCATTCAGCCATCCGCTCATTTAAAGGAAGCGGACGCGCTGGAACGCTAAATTGTGACCAGAACAGCTTCTCCACTTCGTGATCTTTCTGATCCTTGAAGTATTCGGCCGCATCAGCGGCACTTGCTGCCAAATCCAGATAAGCATCTGCAGAACTCCATAGCCGATCCAAAGGAGCGTACATAGGATCTACGAACTTCATCCGCAGCATAAAGGGCTTCCCAGCCGCGATATCCCCGGCGTGACGCAGCTCCTCCTTCATCGCTCTAATTGTAGAGCGGGCGTCCTTGGCTGCCACCGTGGCCTTCTCCAGGTCCGTCATCTTCGCTCGATCTTCCTTTTTGAGAAGCTCGTAACGGCCGGCGGCATCCTTCAACTCCACAACCATCTTGGCTATTTCCTCCTTGCTTCGGCAATGAGCAGCCTTTTCAGCTCTCAGCTCCTCGACCGCCTTCAGGGCGGCCGCATCGCTTTTCCTGGCTTGTTCTTTGCCCCGGGCAAGTTCCGCTCGAAGGGTCTCCACGGCCGCATCTCCATCTGCAGGCGCAACATATTAAAGATACTGGCATCATGCTCCTCTTACTATGTATCGATCACTTGAGAAATCACATACCCCGTGCCTCGTCAAGCCGCTTGTTGACAAGCACGATGTCGGCATCCACCGCATCAAGTTGCCGCTTCAGCTCGACAAACTCACCAGCCCGGCTAGCCACCGGACCTTCCGCCACCTGCATAAGAGGGCGGCCGGATTGTTACCTGGGACTATGATCCTCTGTTTGCCGCCATTTTCGACATCAACCAGAGTCTCAGGGGCTACTATCTGCATAGGACACACCTTAACATGTGCGGCACTGTAAATAATACACACTATTTCACGTACCTCAAAACCTTTCAGCAGACTCATAAAGGCTTCATGCAACCCGCTTTCGGCAGATGAAATCCTCTCAACTACCGTACCCATTAGCGTACGATGCGCTTCTGAGATAGCCGCTTGCTCTAGCAGATCCTTCAGTGCGTCCGACTGCATAACAGACGGTGCCGGACTCTTTCGGTTGCTCTCTTCAGGAGCCGAATACTGAGGACTTCGGGCGGCCAAAGGATTACCCTCTGGCCTTGCCGGATCAGGAGAAGCCCTCCACGACGACACCTCGGGGTCGCCCGCCTCGTAAGGCGGGAGGGCATGGGGAGGCATTTCGCTCTCCATCATCTCCGGAAGAAGATCCCCCGAAGATGAACTCTGCCGAGAAGGGCTATGATCCGGACTACAAGATAAATATTTCGATTATTTTCCTCAGAAGCAAAGCAGGACTTTTTTATTATTAAAGTCCCCTTTCTACTTACAGCTCGGTTGGGGGTTGACCCCCTTGCGGGCATTGTGCGGCCGGGGTATCCCCCGGGGCAGGACCCTCTAGCGAAGATTTCTTCCCCCGTTTGGAGACCATTGTCTCCTGGTCTTCAGAGGCGGTCCTCTTCCTTCCTTGGGAAGGGGGAATTTCAGTTTCTTCCCCCTGGTTATCCTCCTTCGCGGAGGCGCTAGCCTCTTTCTTCCCCCCTTTGTCTTCCCCTAAGGGCGCTTGATAAGGCGCGAGTTCCAGCATCCTGGCTAGTACAGGATCCGGTGAGACCTCGGGGAGGGGGGGCGGACACGTGATCATCTTCGCCTTTGTTACTCAGTCCTGGTCAAAGAGCGACTTTTCAGAATGATGATGCGATAAATAAAGATACAACATGTTCAGTTACAGGACTACTTACTTGGGTATCTGGATGATTGCAGTTCATACCCGCATCCTCGGTGGTGTCCGGATACATTATTTGTGGTCCGAAGAACAATTTGTACATCTCCTCGAGCGTCATGCCGAGGAAATGATGGATAGCTCGCGGTCCCTCCGGGTTGAACTCCCACATGCGGAGGGGACGCCGTTTGCAGGGCAGGACTCGACGAATTAACATGACTTGCATTACCGTGACTAGACTGATGTCTCTCTCTAGGAGATCTTGGATGCGGCTCTGCAATATTGGCACATCCTTTACTGGCCCCCAGTCCAGCCCCTTGTTGACCCATGACGCTAGTTGTGGCGGGGGGCCCGAGCGAAAAGCAGGGGGAGCCACCCACTTGGTACCCCTGGGAGCTGTGATATAAAACCATTCTCGTTGCCATAAGCTGGACACCTCCTGGAAAGAACCCTCTGGCCATGGGGCATCGACACTTTTGCTTATTATGACACCTCCACACTCTGCGTGCCGCCCCTCGACTATCTTCGGCTCCACCTTGAAGGTCTTGAGCCACATGCCAAAGTGAGGGGTAATGCAGAGGAAAGCTTCACACACGACGATGAATGACGAGATGTGGAGGACAGAATCCGGAGCCAGATCATGGAAATCCAGCCCATAGTAAAACATGAGCCCCCTCACAAAGGGATCTAGAGAAAGGCCTAGCCCTTGGAGGAAGTGAGATACGAACACAACGCTCTCACCGGGTTTGGGAGTGGGAACGACCTGCCCTTGAGCAGGCAGCCGGTGCGGGATCTCGCAGGTCAGGAACCTGGCCTCTCTTAACTTTTTGACGTCTTCCTCCGTGACGGAGGAAGGCATCCACCGACCCTGAAGGTTGGATCCGTACATGGTTGAAGGTCCAAGCACGACTGAGCTTGGTGTTGGAACTCGAGGCGGGGGAATGATTCGATTGAGTTCGAGGAGTAAAAAGGATAGGCCTTGGTCTCTTTTTAAAGAGGGTGAATACCAAGCGTCCTCCTCCTGACCGTTTGGGACTTGCCTACAATCGAGGAGTCATACCAATGGGCACGATTGGGTTACCCACGTCCGTATTGATGAGAATCCCGTAATAAGGGGACACGATCTCTGCTTCGACAAGACGTGCCAAGGAAACCGCCTTGCGATATGCGCCAAGGCTGGTTGAGAATAACGGTTCGAATAAAGACCGGGCCGTGGTATGTTGTCATGATATCGAGGGTGTCGGCAGATTAGATTTGTGGAAATATTATTCTCTCTATGGTGGTATGTGGAACTTGTTTTGCAGAGCCGGAAACTATCCTTGTGTTCAAAATCTTCTATGGAGTATTCGGAGGAGGAACCCGCCTTGCAATGCCGAAGACAATCTGCGCGCCGGACTCATCGTCTTGAAGCATGGTTCATGGGCTACTGAGGGAGTCCTGGATTAGGGGGTATCTGGACAGCCGGACTATATCCTTTGGCCGGACTGTTGGACTATGAAGATACGACGGTGATGATCACGAGCATGAGGACGAGCAGGGCCCATATGCTCACTGGCGGCTGGCAACTAATTCCAATGGATCACCACTTCTTGTCTGTATATAGCCCACTACTGATTTTACTACTGAGGGAACATGTGTTGTCTCCCATGGTCGCACTCTCCGGACCTATTCCAACACCCGTTGCATGGTATTCGGGATGGATACTAGTGTGCTAGCGCCAACACCTTCTCCCTGGTACAGTATTGATAGTCTTGAAGAAAACTCGCTCTTCCGTGGACAAAACTATCCAATGATGGTGAAAGGCGATCCAACTGCTGTTGACACAACGTTACTACCATTTATGAGAAGCAACTATATCTATATGCCGGACATTGCGGTGGTTCCCTACCCTGGCCGTGATATAGTAGGCCGCTTCAGCCTGGATGATCAGTCCTGCGTTGGTCTCGAGATTGATAGTAGCTGGCTCTTCCTAGAGAGTCGCTTGTGGTTCAAAGCAAGCGTTTCCAACGCCGAGGATTGGTTGAGTTGAAGTACATTTCATTGCTTGTTATTTCTTGTGTGATGAAAACTTTAGTATTTATAATGTATCCTCGTGTTGTGGGTTGATGACTTGTTGTATGTAATAAAATGATATGCCCGTGACAAACTTACTAAATTTATGAATGGCTTTCGAGTCGCTTCTCTGAGTGGGTGCTGCGATGAGGCAAAAAAATATTTTTCGAATACATAATTGTACGTGCATTGCAACAGGTTATCGGATGAGGCCAATCAACAATAGTACACTATTTGTATTAGCTTCACACGCTGCACTATCTCTACGTCTACATACGTAATACAACAAGTTTTAAACTTGAGACCAGCCACCCATCCTCACAAACAACACTTTTTAACCTAGCACAGACTCCAGGAAATTTGGCCACAGTGTGAGGTGGGCCATATGTTAATGTGTTTGCTGTACTAGCCAGCACAGGAGTACGTAACCAGCACCTCGAATCCTCGATACTACTACTATAAGTAGTAGGAGTAGTAGGGTGGCATGGGCCAGAACAAGCATTCACGTCCAGGAGTACGGCACACACCACCAGCACGACTTCCATCTGATACCATATTTCTTGGAGTCCATGCTACATCAATCTCTTCAACCTCGTCGTTTCTCTAACTCAGCCATCGCGCGGCGGGCGAGGTGGGGGTTTGCCGATAGTCGGTTTCCTCAACTGCGGTCCCACTTGTTAGGCCAACTCCAACGCACGACCCCAAACGGACCTCCGTTTTGCCCGGATTCTGTCCGTTTGGGTAGGGCAATGGGGTCGTGTCCGGGCCATTTCTCGGATGCGGTGGCCGTGCGCCGAACGCGCGGACGCATCCCGGCCGCGTACATTTTTCTTTGCAAACACATATCTTTTTTTCATCATTGATTTTTTGGTACATGGAAATACATCACCAAAATTTTGACTAGAAAAGCAAGACCAAAGAAAACAAGAACCACAAGAATACATTTTATAAGATATCCAACTTCCATAACTGCTCCTGTAAGTTGGATTAGTGCCTTCTCGATGCATTCATTGTTGATCTGCGGAGGCTCGATCTTGCGTGCTTCTTTCTTCTTCGAGTGTAAAGAAGTAGACGTGTCTAGCCTCTATTATATCAACAAGTGCACTAGTCTCATCTCTAGCCTCTATGCTAGCTAAAAGTGCTAGAACATCTACTAAATTGCGCTCTATCAATATATCGTTGTACTCTTCTTCCCAATACCAAAACTTGCATCCATTCTACACAATAAAATTTTAAGTTAGCACAACTAGCCTAATCCGAGATCACAACCAAAGATTTGGTCGAGTTCTTCCTCCTTTTGCCGACACGTGGGACATCCAGCATCCAGGTCGTGTCATGCAAGAAAATAGAGTGGTAGTTGAAGCCACGTGATGTGCATCTTGTGTTAAACTATAAATAGAATCTTACTACTCTTGAGTAACTCCAAAAGCGGCCACTGAAGATCTTTATTGGATTTGTTTTTCATCACCAGCACGTCGAGGTGAAAGATGTGCAGGTTCAGCGGGTCCTCTTGCATTTTCACTGACATTGGGGACCGCATATGAGCAAACAGACGATAGGCTCCGCGCGTGTGCTGGCTGGCTAAGAAGAGAGATAGAGGAGGGCTGAGCACGGACTCCAGGAAATTTTTTCTACGTAACCAGCACCTCGATATAGTGGGGTGGCATGGGCCATAACTAGCATTCATGTCTAGCAGTACGACACACACCACCCACACGAGTCCCATCCGACACAAATTTTCTTGGGGTCCGTGCTACAGCCATCTCTTCTCCCTCCTGTTTTCTCAGCCATCGCGCGGTGGGCAGGTTGGGAGTTTGCCGATAGTCGGTTTGCTCAACTATGGTCCCACTTGTAAGTGAAAATGCAACACAGCACGCAACCCCCCTTGAGCGGCGTGCCGGACCAACCGTGTGGGGGTGTGACCGAACACGACAGGCTTTTCCTTTTGAACTTGTAATTTGTAAAATTTGGTTCTGCTCCATGGCACGACAGATAGATAGAAATAACGATTTTCCCTAGAATAATGAGAAGTTTGGTTCTGGCGTGGTTCATGCATGGAGTACGTAGGAAAATTAAGAAGTTGATGTGAAAGGTAAGATAATTACTAATAGTACCATATACTACTACATGGATTTGACGGAAAGATAAAGATACATATGGATCCATCAGCGACATCCTCATGCCCTAGTGCACCGGGTCACCAACCGACGTGTGAGGAGCAGCGGCGTTGGCTGCAAGCTCAACGTGCTTCTGAACAATGTCGTCCAAGGTTGCCCTGCGGTCCAAGAAGGCCAGCGTCCTATCGTCCTCCTCTTGCATGTAGTAGTCCTTGTGGATGATTTGCGTAGAGACATGGGTGATTATGTCGATGGTGTCAGTTGCAAGGCGCGGCGGCGTGGCCTCGAGGTGGACATTCTCCGGTATGACGGCGGCGGTCGCTGTGAGGCCACCAGTGCGTCGAAGAGGTTGTCACCATAGAGGCCGTTGGGGTGGCAGGTATCGCAGAGCCTGGGCGCGTGGGCTAGAGGCGTACGTCAAGGTCGTCCGTTAGCTTCTTAGCGACAGTGAACTTGTCGAGGAAGCTGACGAGGACCTCGTCGAACAAGGAGATGAAGCTGCGTCCCCCTCCGTGCCCGTGCATGCTTTCAATGACTTAAGACTACCAAAAATCACATGTAGTGGTTAGTTCAGTGCATGTAATCCTATTAAGTAGCAAAAAGACATTAAGTTATCTCGCCGATAGGAATAAAACAATACACCATGTATTTATTTACAGAGGGAGTAGTACATTTTTTGTGACATGCATTACTAGATATTGCTAGTCAAATACTAAATCCAGATGGACGTGGTAGTACTACTAAATCCAGATGGTGGTGCTAGTACTAGTAGTAGTGGTTCTACCAATGTAGTAGCACTGTACTACCCGTTGGTCAAATTATTACGTGCTGCTCCTCACAGTGAAGTGACAAGACCCTACGCCGGAGATGACACCTGAGTATAGGCGCCGTGTTCGGCATACCATATTTAGCTTCACCGTCTGCAGTCACTATCATCATGGCTGTAGACCTAGGCTGCTTACAACTAGCCATGTTCGACATAATTTCCCTTGCGTAGATGCCCGTGCGTTGCATGGAACACCAAGATTGGGGGGTGGACGGCGCCGGCAGCGGCCATCATGCTAGATTTTTCCATGGCCTTCTAGATGTGGTGGGGAGGAGATAAGGCTGATTGTGAGAGACAAGGAGTTGTTTGTAAATAGGGAACACGTGCGGGCATCTTTTTGCAAAACTGGAGAAGTTTGGTTTGTATGCGTCAAATCTAGATCCGACGGCTATTCGTGAAAGATGGCAGGCACAACATCATCACCAACTATGGACCTGTTTGATTCACAGGATTTTGAAAACGCAGGAATAGGACACAGCAATATTACAAGTTTCAAACTGATACTACAAATGTTAGGAGTAATGCTGCACCTACGAAGAGGGAATTACTAGGAAGTTTACGTAAGAACTTTCGTTACTTTAGGTGGATGCAGCATTATCGTACAAACTAAAATCCACCGCCCTGACAAGTCACTAATGGGAAAACAAGTTTTTGAGTCTCTGGCCACTTGATGTTTCAAAAACAAATTCAGCTTCTGCGGAGACTTTGTCATTTAGGCTTAGACGCTTGCGGTGATCAGCACGCCATTCATTGTTGCGCCAGAGAACGCCAAACCTCATTACCTTGAGCACACTTGCCTCCAGAACAAAGAACACGCCAATTTAATCTCAGATGTGCTGCCTTGGTAGTCGATCAAATCAATTTACGTAAGATGGAGATCAAGGCATTCGATGAGATTGTTATAGTGCAACACATTTTTCACTTTCGGTCTTTTTTATACGCAAAAGAAGAGAACATATTAGATCAGCTGGCTGTATAAGATTGCCGTGTCATCAAGAGGTACCAATATCATTCGCTCATACGATAGGGTTGGCTGGCTAGTGATATTTTTTCACTCTCTCTCTCTCTCTCTCTCTCTCTCTTTCTCTTTACTCTCATTTACCTAGGAGTACGTGAAGAGCTTGGGCATTTGTTGCCTTCCACTATGTGGCCGATACCATATTTCGCAAAAGTATGCCACATAATACGCATCAATGTCAAATCAAAAGATTTTGGCACCGCTCTCGCGATGTGAGAGAGTTGGCACCGCTATGCACACAGACCCACATGTATAAACAAATCAATCAAACCAACTACACCAGCCTCTCACTCTCCCAAACAAGTGTTTTTATTGCCTCAGTCCTCTCTCTCTCCCACGCAAGTGTTTTTTCATTGTCGTGAGTTAATTTCGCACCGAAGCAAAGTAGGTGATCCAGATTGGGGCACCAGGTGAGCAATGGAAGGGCATCGATGCCAAATGCATCACAAGTGAATTTGGCACGTGTTTTGGCCTACATAGTGGAGGGCCGTTATAGCCCACTTTTGTACTACCTCTTATTTAGTATAAAATTTTGACCATATATTTATGTAAGAAAATGCCAATGCATGTCACTAAAAATTACACCATTTCAAATTATGTTCAAATACGAATCCAACGATATAGTTCTTAGTGACATGCATTAACATTTTGTCGATTAAATCTATGGTCAAATTTTGATACTACAAAATAGGAAGAGTAAACCAGACAGAGGCAAGATTACTTGCTCTTAGGGTAACCATAGAGTTACTGGAGTAGTCTAAGTTACTTTCCACTATGACTAGCCTAGGCTACTATAGTAGTACAACAAAAAAGATGCAGGTCATCACGTGAGAAAAAATACTAAAAACATTTCTTTCGGTGCAGTGCGTAGATGCAGTTTTGAACACTACACTTGTCATCGTAATTTGGGAAAATTACGAAAAGTTTGAGCTACGTTGTGATTACCGTTTACTAATAGTAAAGAAGTTTCACCTCGATGAGTAGCTTCTCCGTGCAGGGAAAGCATGTAAGGAATCCAACAACTTGATCCAGATTGGGGACGATAGATTTTATTGCCAAGATCTTCACTATGCGCATAGACTGGGTCAAGCTTGTGGGAATCATTTTCTAGAAGACGGTTGTAAATACATCAAGAAGAAATTTAAAAATGTGAATTTCAATAAGACGGAGAAGTAGATGAGTGCTGTACCTGAACGATTACGGATCCAATAAAGAGTTCGAAGAATTTGGCAGACGAGTGCAACAACGCTGTCAATTTCGGCGCGTCAATGACCCTGATTTTTGTTGGACCTTCTAGATCCGATACAAGCAATCTCTCAAGGAAAGGCGCATTCTCACTGACCATAACATGGAACAGCTGGAGTGATCTATTCCCAATTGATGTCTTGTTGCGGGGCCAGCAAGACACATAAATCCATCGGAGATCCATCGAGGTGGTGTGGAAGCTAATGAACCCGTGGATCTTCTCAAGACGAAGGTACTCGAACGCAGTATAGCTGCGGAGCAGGTGCTCCATAGGCTTCTTCGAGATGACAACATCGAAGAGGTCGAGCTGCTTGAGTTGAGGGAGAAGAAGGGCGGGCGCGACATTAATCTGGGGAAGATAGCAGGAGCTGAAGCTGGCGCGGCGCAGCGTTGGCGCGAGGCGGAGCACGGACGGTGGCAGAGAGCGACATCGTCCAGCTTCAAAGCTGAGCTCCTCGAGCTGATCTAGGGCGGGGGATAAGAACCACTCGTCGAACTTGGGTTGGACCTTGCAGTTGGTACTGAACATGCGGATGTCAAGGCGTCTGGCTGGCCCAGGGTGCGATGAAAGGATCATGGAGACTGCGGCCATGCGTTTGCAATCCCCGTCGTAGAGGCAGCTGTCGATGGTGAGGTTGAGGGGGACACGGCACCAGAGGGGGCACCACCGCCGAGAGAGCAAGGCGGTCCGCACGGCAGATTTGGTGGGGAGGAGGCCGATTATGATGAGCAGCATGTCATCGCGAAGGCTGCTAATGAAGTCCAGGCTCGCCGGATGCGGTTTTGGCTCGAGCCGCCTCCGCTTGTTGGCTGCCTTGCCGTCCATCTCAACCGGCGGCAACACTGGTGTACACGTGTGTTGGTGTGTTTTGTGTGCTGGGTGTGCGCGAGTGCGTCCTTCTATGCATGCCGCCGCGTAGTGGTGAATTGTGCGCGAGTGCGTCCTCCACGCGGAAGAAGTGTGTCCTCAATGCACCCTCAATTTACTAGCGTGCGGGGTGCTACCCCGAGTGGTTTCAACTTTTTTTACTTCACCGGGTGCCAGATGGGCCTCTAGTTTACTTATTTTCACCCACTGCCACATGGGCCAGCACACGAAGATACAGAACACGAGCTGACAAGGCAGCATGTGGACTCGTTGACCGGTCAACTAAACAATATACGAAGATATAAGCTGACACAGTGAGCGTATAATCCGTCGATATAGAGTGTTCGTGTGAGAGGGGAGGCCCGTGAGAGATAGCAGAGAGAGAGAAAGAGCTACTCCCTCCGTTCGATAATGTAGTTCCAACATTTTTTTAAAAGTCAAACTTTTGAACTTTGACCAAGTTTATAAAGAAATTACTTATATCTACAATACCAAAGATAAATCATAGTATGAAGTAAGTACATGTTGTGATGAATCTAATGATCTTTCCAGATGTAAATGTTTTTCTCCACATATACCTGGTCAAACTTTTCTGAGGTTTGACTTTTCAAAACATCCATATGCTTATGGACGTGAGAGAGTCCCTAACTAGAGGGAGAGAGTGAAATAGAAAGAGTGAGCGAAAAAAGTGTGTGTGCGTGTGTGAAAGAGACATGGACAACACTCGATAAAAGTCGAGAAAAAACGTGTGTGTCTTATGCAAACATATCACACATGCATCTTCGAGAACCGAAGCAAGGTGAGGAGATAGTGTGTGGTTGTTTGCAACCGAGAGAGAAAGACCCCTAGCACGTGGCCAAGAGGGGTCTGACAAACAAGGGAGAGAGGTCGAGAGAGACGTACGGAGAAAATGCAGACATGGGGAGGAGAGAGTGTATGTTTGTTATAGAGAGATCCCCTGGAGATCGTGATGGGACTACATGGGTGGGAGATCGGGTGACAAGGTGTGTGCGCGATAGAAGATACCCCGAGAGATATCGAGATAGATGTATGGATGGAAGGAGACAATACGTGTGTTCCTGATGGCTAGTGAGAGATAATCATACTTAGGGGGCAGGGGGGAGTGCTTGCGCCTATGATGGAGTGAGGGATTATGGTACTTATTAGGGGGGGTGTGTGTCACATAGAAAGAGAACAAGGGCGGAGTGTGTTGGATGGGTCTATATGTATAGCACGAGCGAGACATGTGTATGTGTGAACCAGGGAGATATAAAGTTTGAGAGAGATTGAGGAGCCCTGATAAGGCTAAGTGGTGCGTCGAGATGGTGAGGGGGAAAGAGATATTCCATCCGCTCGATAATGCAGTGCATGTAATTTTTTTAGAAGTCAAACTTTGGAAATTTTGATGAGGTTTACACAAATGTTATTTATATCTTCAATACCAAAGATACATCATACGGAACTACATCTCATGGTGAATCTAATGGTATATGTTTGCCGTTCTAGATGTAATTGTTTTTCTCCACATACATGGTCAAACTTTGTGATTTTTGACTTTTCAATAAATCAATATGCTATGGACCGAGGAGAGTGCCTAAGTCGAGAGGGATCAAGTGCGTGTGAAGGAGAATGAGTAAGTGTGCAAAAAGAGTATGTGTCTGAAAGATAAAGTGACAACAAACGATAAATTAGAGAGAGAGTGTGTGTGTGTTTTTTCGTTTCTTAGGCGAACATATCACGCACGCATCTCCGAGATAGAAAAGCGAGGCGAGGAGATACAAGAAGATAGCTAGTGTGTGATTGTTTGCAACGGAGAGAGACACCCTATAGCACATGTCCAATAGAGGTTTGGCCAACAAGGAACAAAGGTCGAGAGGGACACATGGAGAACATGGGCGCATGGGGAGGCGAGAGGGTGTGTTTGTGATAGAGACCCCTCGAGATCATGAGGGGACTATATGGGTGGGAGATCGAGGGAGGTGCGTCTTGCGCGATAGAAAGATGCCCGAGAGAAATCGAGATAGACCATGCACATGTTTGTGATGGAGACTAAGATTGGCTAGTCATATACATATAGGGGGGACTGCGTGTGCCTACAATTGAGTGAGAGACCATCATACTTGGCTAGCTAGGCATGAGATTGTATGTGTGCGCGTGTGAGATGGAGAGAGAACGAAGGAGAGAGATAGAGTTTTAGATGGGCCTATCGAGTGCGAGTGAGATATGCATGTGTATGTGTGACCCAGGTAGATGGAGAATTTGAGAGAGAGGGGGAAGAGCTCAGGGGCAGCCAGTGGTGCGTGAGAGAGTTACGGAAGCGAGCCAAGGAATTTGTGTGCGTCTGATGAGTGCACCCAAGATATCTAGCTTGGTCTAGAGAATCATACATAGTGTGCGAGAGAGACCTATAGATGGAGTATATATGCATGCAAACTAGAAAGACCCCCCCACGCACACACACAAAGAGAGAGAGAGAGAGAGAGAGAGAGAGAGAGATGGAGAGAAAGCGAGAGGGACCAACAAGGTTTTTGTGTTGGATGTGTGCGACAGAATTGAAGATTGTCGGCGAGAGAGAGAGAGGGAGAGGGAGAGAGAGCAGGAGTCCGGGAGAGGGGGAGATCGCGTTTTATGCATCGAAGACTGATATAAACCATGTTTCGATATAAAATTGCATTCAAATATTTAAATTGGAGAACATGTTGTCTGTAATCCACACATGAACAGATATATGCACATATCAAACAAGTTCATTAATTTGACTTTCAACATGTTCATGGAGTACTATAATACTGTACAACATGCTATTCAATTGAGGTGTTCAATTTTGGATTTAGTTCACTATTTTGACCTGGTGAACGAGCTATTTCATTGAATCGAGATATTTCATTTTGGGTTTGATTCCCGTTTTCGAGTGGGTCAACTATTTGTCATATAGTAAATCGCTAGCAACAAGCATGTAAAAACACATTACTCCCGAGCATCATGTCTCCATCTAAAAAAGAAGTGGCAAGCTAATATTTCAAAATTTGATTCGAATCGACTTGGTAAGGTAGACGCGGATGCTTGTTCTCCCAAATTTTGAACGAACCGTTAAACATCCTCTGCTCGGCGGAATTCGCCCGAGCAAATAAATGGGAGACGTGAAATTACCGTCCTATGTGGGAGACACATTAATTGGCCCATTGTACATCGAGGGTAGGTTCGTAACTTCATCCAAGCGCGCCTTCTCCTTGGCCAAAATGACATGTTCCAAATAATTCATAAACCATGGTTGGCAAAACACGCTCTCCTCGCTCGAAATAGCTTGCGCCCACTTTTTCAAAACACGCTCTCCTCGCCCGAAATCGCTCGCGCCCACTATATTTCAAAACACGCCCTCCTACTTGAAAATCGCTCCCGCCCACTATTTGGGGAGAAGCAAAGTTACTCTACTATCCCCAACCCTCAGTACACAGACCCAAGCTGAGAAGCCTAAAGGCAGGGGTAGAACTGTAACCCTCCCTAACATTTCAGACAAATGCATCCGTAAAACATGGTTCCACTCCCCGCCCAATTCCCCCCTCCCCATTCATCCTCATGGGCGCCAAATCACCTTCTCCCCGGAAGCTCCCTTCTCCCGAGCCACGAAACCTCAGCCCCTCCTCCATGGCGCCCCCACCGCACTAATTTCACAGCCGCCCTCCTCCCTAATGCCAGAGACGCTGTCCATTTTCTGTCGTGCACTGGGCTGTGTGCCTCTTACTCCATGCTGTTGGAGCTGCCTCGACGACGGCCGCGTGAACCGTGCCGGAGCCGATTCACCCCCGCCGTTGTTCACGACGCCGGAGCGGCTCCAACTTCGGATCCGTCCAGAGTCTCGGCGCTACTTCCCCATAGCCGTCGACCGTCGCGACATCATTTGTTTCGCCGCGGTATGCTTGCAACAGCGTCGGCCTCACCGACTTCAGCTGGACCTGCCTACTTCACCATGCCCCCAGATAGGTCGCACCCTCATCTCAAATCACTTTACTTAGGCGTCAGTTGTCTGAATTTTTATTCTGGGCCAATCGATTCCCAATGGGAAGCAGCACCCCTCGAGGCGGCAGAGCTCCTAGGCTGCCGGTTGGCTGGTGTCTAACGTAAGGGTGCGGGGCCGCAAGTTCGCCGCGGAAGCATCGCTTATATGGCTATCTTAGAGTTGCGTGGGTTGAAGGTACTTCCACCGCCAGATCTGGATGACGGGGAGTCTTTGTGGATTGGCCTGGGGGCGACGCAACCACGGTAGTGCGGTGGGGCGGGAAGCGGGGTTTTGGTCGGCGCCACAGACAGCGGAGGCAAGCTGCTCTGCCGTTAGTCGCTGGCTCTTCGGGGAAGATTCCTAACAGTGTCATCCGGGAGGCACAAGACGGCAATCAAGCCATTCGGCGTAGATCGGACAGTACCAAAATAAAATAAAATCGTGTGACCCCAATTTAGTGTTCAGTCAACAGACGTGTGACCACTCTTGTACCTTGCTGTTGATCTCTTAGTGTATTTCTTCAGATCAAAGAGATGTGTCATTCTTAACATTATGCGTTATCTGCATCTTCAGCCACACCGTCTTCTGACTCACCGCAGCTGCTCCAACAAGGGAAGCATACACCAGAAGGGAGCTATAGTCCCCACTCAACAGTTCCCTGCATCGAATGCGCGTGCCCGACATGGACAACCACAACAACTGTAGGGCCATCGATAAGTCAGCACATGATGCTCACTCCTATGGATGGCGACCAGATAGGTTGCACCCTCATCTTACTTGTGTGCAACATTTATGGATTTGTTATTCATCTACGCATGGAAAATAGATTATCACATTTCACTGTATATTCATGCTGATCTCTTACGGGTCTTGTTCAGGAGTTAATGCTGTTCCATAGTTCAACTAAGATACTTGTTCTTTAGGTAACGTTGTTCCATAGTTATCATCCATCAACCAATGCTATCCCACAGGCCGGTGATTATAGTATTATACCACTTCTAGTATTACCTATGTTGTTCTTTAATACTTTTGTGTGCCATCTAGTTAATCTAAGTACAAACGATACATATTCTATAGCTTTCATCTGTGTTCTCCCTTTAGTTTTTGAGACCTGTTGCTGCTAGTTAACCCCAGTACTACTATTTATGTCGTCTCCTACAGGCACTCATTACATAAATCTAACTACTAGTTGTCTTCCATGCATGTCAGATATACTTGCACACACTGATATATCCACAAGAACCTCATGAAGCAATGTAAAGGCCAATAAACTTGATGTCAATGATACCCAATATGATGGAACATGTAAAAGCAGTTCTTCAGAAGACTTGCAGAAAGATGTTGAATCCTCTTCACCCCACAAGGTCCTTGCTCCAACTTGGCCCGTGATATGGGTACAACATGCATATAATGTCCTGGAGTGTATCTACTCTGTTGCAATGCCATGTTCTTAGTATGCTGATCATGCATGTAAATATGTCATGCCTTCATTTTTCGGTACCTATTCCATTCATGATAACATGTTTTCAAATTCAAATCTTGTCATTCTACTCTATCGCAATGCCATCTGCTTAATTTGGACATCATGCTTCTGAATATCTTATGCATTGTTATTCATCAGTATGTACTTCATCCATCTACCATACCATGTTTTTTTTACATTAAAGTGTTGTTCTAGTGCTCTGTTGCAATGCCATCTTAGTTTCCCAATCATACACGTGTATGTTGCCTTAGTTTTTACATGCGTATTCTGCTAGCATACAGTTTTACATTCAACTAGTGTTTTTTACTATGTTGTCCTGTCGTATCCCTAGCTCTTACACCATACTCCCTCCGTCTGGATTACATGTTGCCGAAATGGATAAAAAAGGATGTATCTAGAACTGAAATACGCCTAGACCCATCCGTTTTTTTCCATATGGAGGGAATACATGTCAATATGTCATGCCTTTCTATTCTTCAGTACCTATTCCATCTCTCTGTTGTAGCATGTTTTATAATTGAAGCACCATTCTTCTATACAAGGCATGCAAGGGGAAGACGACTATGTTAGAATCTGAAGGGTTACAAACCAGGTCTTTGCAAAAGATCCAAACTCCAGGAGATAATAAACCAACTCCAGTTTTTATAGATACTGCTCCAGCACAGAGAAACCCAACTCCTACTGATAATAAGCAGATTCCAGTGGCCAAAGAACTAGTCCGCTCCAGTCCAACAAAAATATGTCAACTCCATTCCAAGAAGCGTGTGCGTATCCTTGCATCATGAAATTTTATAGCATGCTGATCATATTTTCTACATGTTTCTTACCCATCTCTCTTTTAGAAAATAAGCTTAACAGATAGAAGAATTTATACTCTGGTATCGTCTGTGAGGAAAGATTCTTGCAGAATTCTCTGTACTCCAATGCAGATGTAAGTACATTGTATATTACTATATTTTTACATCAGCATGTATTTTTTAATCGGCGTGAATCCAACCTTTATCTGATCTAAATTTAGTTGTAGCAAAATGTATGATTAAAGGCCACAATGTTGATTTTTGTAAGGAAAACTGCCTGGTAGTTTTGCATCCTGAGCTGCATGAGTGTACTATCTCATATCAGTGGGTTTGATTACTTTGGTTGTGCAGTGGGGTTTCAGTGTTTTTTTTACTGTGTTGTCCTGTCGTATCCCTAGCTCTTACATCATACTCCCAACGTCCGGATTACATGTCGCAGAAATGGATAAAACTGGATGTATCTAGAACTAAAATACGCCTAGACCCATCCATTTACTTCCAGATGGAGGGAATACATGTCAATATGTCATGCCTTTCTATTCTTCAGTATCTATTCCATCTCTGTTGTAGCATGTTTTATAATTGAAGCACCATTCTTCTATATAAGGCATGCAAGGGGAAGACGGTTATGTTAGAATCGAAGGGTTACAAACCAGTCTTTGCAAAAGATCCAAATGCCGGAGATAATAAACCAACTCCATTTTCGTAGATACTACTCCAAAGACAGAGAAACCCAACTCCCGCGATAATAAGCAGATTCCGGTGGCCAAAGAACTAGTCCGCTCGATCCGGCAAAAAGAATGTCAACTCCATTCTAAGAAGCGTGTGCGTATCCTTGCATCATGAAGTTTTATAGCATTCTGACCATATTTTCTACGTGTTTCTTACCCATCTCTCTTTTAGAAAATAAGGTTAAATGATAGAAGACGTCCTTCATTGGGATTGTATTCGAGGAAAATATCTTGCGGGAATTCTCTATGCTCTAATGCTGATGTAAGTACCTGTTGTATATCACTATATTTTTACATCAGCATGTATTTTTTTAATCAGCGTGAATCCAACCTTTATCTGATCTAAAATTAGTTGTAGCAAAATGTTAAAGGCGCCAATGTTGATTTTTGTAAACAAAATTGCCTGGTAGTTTTGCATACTGAGTTGCATGAGTGTACCATCTCATATCATGCACATTACTGAATTGTAGTGCTGCTTTGGTTGCCCATTCATTCATTGTGTCAGTGTTGCTTTCGTATTACCTTACCTGGCTGATGATAGCTGTGCCATATTGTGTTAATTTGGTGTTGGCTAGTTTCCCAAATGTTCGCTGTGCCAATGTTGCTTTCCTATTATCTGACTTGGCCAATGATAGCAATGCTAGTGTCTTAACTTGGTGCGGGCTGCTGAAGATAAGAAGACAAACTCTGAAAACAGCAAGGCAACCCCATTGTTTCTTTCCAATAAATCTAGGCCAGGTAATATGCCAATAACTCATGATTAATCTGTTTGGTTCTCCTCCTAATTTATGTTATGATGCAGTCGTCGAGACACTCTCCACTATCAATAATACAAGCCTGCCAAAATCGCCATCTGAATCTGTTCAATATGCTCTGTCTCGAATGCAACGGAAAAAAATGTATGTTTGTGAACCAATTAATGGCTGAAGGAATGATGGAAATGGTGGAGGAATCAGAGGTGCAGAGTCGTGCGACACAACAACTGATGAATGTTTTTAGAGACAGTGTAGCAAAGCAGCAAGAACTTGCCCACATGCTTATGGGCGTCATCAGTGCTGAGGTTGCAGATTGTGACATTGTAGATCGTTAGGTTCTGTTCATTTATTTGCACTGACATCAATCTTTGATTGCCCAGTGGATGTAATTTCCTGTATTATATGTTGGATGTGCAACGTTTTTCCCTGTATGCCGTACCTTTGCTTGATCGATTTTGGTCCTATGCATAATTGCTCGTTGTAATGCGCTCAAATTATCTAATTTGGCCTAAAGACATGTACGAACTTTAGTGGGCCCATTAAGTGAATGGGCCGTTACCAGGCTGAAAGTTAATGGTTGGACCTCTTAACTCCTGGGTCGTTAACAGGCTGACATCAAAGCGGGCAACAGGTGGGCCCAATTGATTTCACGGGCCGTTAACAGGCCGTTACTAAGTTCGGGCTACATATGGCCCAACTATATTGTGGGCCTTTAGCAGGCCAAAAGAGACAGCGGGCTTGTTCTGGACCATGAAGAGCATGGGCCGCTAAGAGGCCGAAAGTCAGGTCGTATTGTAAATAGCCCAAGCGTGTTGTGGGCCTTTAGCGAGCCGAAGAGAAACCGGGCTGGTATTGGACCATGAAGGGCATGGGCCGTTAAAAGGACAAAACTCAGGTCCGACTACAAATGGCCCAACTCATTTATGGTCCGTTAACGGTGAAAGGCACAGGGCAGGAATTGGCCCAACACTTAAATGGGTCGCTAAAAGGCCAAAACTCAGGTCCGACTACAAATGGCCCAACAGATATATGGGCCGTCACCAGGCTGAAAGACACACCGGGCCAGAAATTGGCCCAACACTTAAATGGGTCGCTAAAAGGCCGAAACTCAGATCTGACTACAAATGGTCCAACTGATTTATGGGCCGTTAACAGGCTGAAAGACACACTAGGCCGGAAATTAGCCCAACGTCGCTAAAAGGCCGAAAGATGTACATCGTGAAAATTTGCCCATCCACTGAATGGGCCGTTAACAAGCCGAAATCTCATCGGGCCGATATTGCGCCCAAATATATAGCGGGTTGTTAACGGGCTCGAACTGACGATGGGCTGCAATGGTGTTAAATCTTCAACGGGCCATTGACAGGCCGAATTGGCACATCTCATATGGGCCGTGGGCTTAAATGGACCTGACACAAGTAGGCCTTATATTGTCCGGCCTGCTATTTTTTACTGGGCCGGCCTTTTTCACCGGAATGGGCCACTGTTGGGCCGTGTCATGTGTCGACCTATCATAGGCGCCTCCTGTCCAATGAGTGGATGACATCTTTCCCAACGGTGAGGCAACACGTGTTTCCTCCAGCCAATGATGATTTTACACGTGGAAAATCCCCATTGGTTTGGGCTGTTAACGGGTTATCGGATCCAAAACCGGACCTGATAGCTTAACGGCGTTCCGTTACATGGATGCCACATGTCGGTCACCCTTGACGAAAGCACTTCTGTGACGTGTGATTTATCTTCATGGAAGTGGACACTTCCGTGATGATAATTTTGGTAATGTCATGGAACACTTCTACGACGGCACATGTATGACTATCTTGATTCTGTCATAATATCGTCATGGATGTACATGCATGACAAAAAATGCGACCTACTGCAACAAACACGTATCATCACGGAAGTGTATTTTTTTTGTAGTGCACTTAGTTTTCAGTTTGAGCTTTCATCCGCTTAGAGCTCTTAGTGCATCCGTTGCATGGAAATCCCTACTCCTTGCATTGACATCAATTGATGGGCATCTCCATAGCCCGTTGATTAGCTGCGTCAATGTGGGACTATCTTCCTTTTTGTCTTCTCCTTATTAATCCCTACCACCGCATTCTATTCCACTCATAGTGCTATGCCCATGGCTCATGCTCATGTATTGCGTGGGGGTTGAAAAAGCTGAAGTGCACTAAAAAGTATGAACCAATTTCTCGGCTGACATCGGGGTTGTACATGATTTATATTTTGTGTTGAGAAGATGGAGCATGACAAGGCTATATGATTTTGTAGGGATAGCGTTCTTTAGTGTTTTTGTTCTGAAAGGCATGATTGTTTGTTTCTGTGCCTGAGTATTGATGTCTTTATGTCAAATGATAGGCGATTGCTTTGAATCACTCGCATCTTAATATTCATGCCATTATTAGATTATATGATCAAGATTATGCTAGGTAGCAGTCCACATCAAAAATTATCCCTTTTAACATTTACCTACTCGAGGACGAGCAGGAATTAAGCTTGCAGATCTTGATACGTCTCCATCGTATCTACATTTTTTATTGTTTCATGCCAATATTCTACAACTTTCATATACTTTATGCAACATTTTATATTATTCTTGGGACTAACATATTGATCCGGTGTCCAGTGCCAGTTCCTATTTTTTCCATGTTTTTTGTTTCACAGAATATCAATATCAGACAAAGGCCAAACGCGATAAAAAGTTATGGAGATTTAATTTGGAATCTATTTGATTTTTGGGAATAAGAATCAATGCAATACGGTGCCCGAACTGGCCACAAGGCAACAGGGTGTGACCGGGGGGGGGGGGGGGTGGTGGTTGCACCGTGTTGCCTACTGACTCCCTCGTAAGGCGGTTGCAGCCCTTCTTTTGCCGCAAGAAAGATAATATATGGATAATAATCCCCTCAAAATTTCAGCCCAATAGGAGTTACGGATCTCCGGGAATTTAAGAAACGGTGAAGAGCCAGAAAATGGGAACGCGAAACAGAAGAGAACAGAGAGAGAGATCCAATCTCGGAGGGGTTCCTGCCCTCCATGAGCCATGAAGACCAAGGACCAGGGGGAAACTCTCCTTCCATCTAGGGGAAGACCAAGCAAGACTAAGAAGGAAGGGGGCTCTCTCCCCCTCTCACCCAGTGGCGCCGAAACGCCAGCGGGGCAACCATCGTGACAGTGATCTACACCAACAACTTCGATGTCGTCATCATCAACTCTCTCCCCCTCTATGCAGTGGTGTAACATCTCTTCTCATTGCTGTAATCTCTACTAAAACATGGTGCTTAATGCTATAAATTATTATCCAATGATGTATGGCCATCATATGATGATTGAGTATATTCGTTTTGTCATATGGGTTGATTGATGATCGTGATTGGTTTCAGTTGTATGTTTTATTTTGGTGCTGTCCTATGGTGCCTTCCGTGTCACGCAAGCATGTGGGATAGCCGCTGTAGGGTGTTGCAATACGTTCATAATTCGCTTATAGTGGGGCAAGTAGAGTGATGTAAGCTTGTACCCGAGTAAGGGGGTTGTTGTGTATGGGAGTAAAGAGGACTTGTTACTTAATGCTATGGTTGGGTTTTACCTTAATGATCTTTAGTAGTTGCGGATGCTTGATAGCGTTCCAATCATAAGTGCATATGGTCCCAGTACGTAAAGTATGTTAGCTCATTCCTCTCCCTCATATAAAATTGAAATAATGTTTACCTGTCTTGTTATCAATTGACTATGGACAAATCCTTCTCTTGTGTTACAAAAATCTTTCTACTAAACAACTAACTTTTGTTATCTTGCAAATTACTAGTATTTTATTCTCGCAAAATACTCCTAGTTTTATTCTTGCAAAGTAGTTTTGGTTTTATCCCCACAACATAGTTTCATACTTGTTCTAGGTAAAGTGAACGTTAAGTGTGTGTAGAGTTGTATCGGTGGTCGACAAAACTTGAAGAGAATATAAATTCTACCTTTAGCTCCTGTAACACCCCAAAAATTCAACCATAATTTTATTAAGTATAATTTGGCCAGAAATAAAATTTTGAATTATATTAGGTCATTTATTAATCTCACAGCCTCTTCTGTTTTCTTTTTTACAAAATTCTTCCCTCCATAGAAGATTATTTTTTAGAATTTTGTGGTCCTTGGTTGTTTTGTAAATCATTTCATCATAAATAATAGTAGGAAATATTTTCATAATAAAATTTTCCACAAATAATTCTTTAACTAGCATTTTCAATCCTTGAAATGCTTCTGTTGCACTACAATCATTTTAAACAATTGTTTTAAAATCCCACAAAAATTGTGAGAGGCCATGTGATGCCTACATGGCACCATTGTGCAAAAACCTAACTAGGTCCTTTGAAAATTTTGAGTGAAACACTCTCTTTTCAATTCTGGCCCATTCTTGAGTTACAACTGCAACCCTCTTTTTCCTATCTCCAATAATTCTGAAACTTTGCCATCTTGTAGTCATTCCAACCAAAACCTTAAGTCTAGGAGATCAGCTCCATTTGCATCTTTTAAGTACACCAAATATTCCTCTCAAGTTTACATCCGGACCTGAATTACAGTAAAACTTGCACTAGAAAGTTTATCATTTTGCCAAACAAAACCTACAACACTTCTCTCCATCCAGTGAAGCATCATCTTGGTGAATCTCATGGCCAACAAATGTTCCTAGATAGCTCTAGCATTCTATCGAGCACCTCAGGGGCATGACAGAAAATTGGCAACTCTCTAACCCACACTGGACACTTGGTCATTTGGCCAAACCAGCATGTCCATCACTCCTCTCATACCCAGTAACACCATCGTGGTACTTTTTAGCTCGTTTGGGTCCTTGTAGATGCCACTGGCAATTTGACAAACACCTAACGTGCATGCACCGGGCGCGGCCAAAGCGTGTGTTTTGCACGCGTCGGCATCGAGCTACTGCCGTGTCTCTGCTGGCTCCCCCTCTCGTACTGATCTTTCTATGGATCAGCCCGACCGCCCAGGACCTTGCCGACAACCTCACTTGGCCTCTAGCGCCGGCCACCGCCGTCCACGACGACCAGGAGCGCTGTCGGACGAGTCCCATTTCACCACATCTCTGTCTAGGCCCCTCTCGCTTGAATGCCAATGGCTTGAGCTCATCTGTAGCTCACCGACCGCATAAGAGACACACCGGCCATGCCATGTCCTCGCCACCACCCCGTCTGCCAACAATGGCCGCCGCCATAGTGCGCTCAGGGACAGCATCATCCGGGCCACCTGGAGATCCCCTGAGCCCGCCAGCACGCTCCACAATTAACTCAGGCCGCCACCATCTCACCAACCACCCCGCCGACCTCAAAAACCTGACCTGCCGCCGTAATGATAGCTACCGCCATGCTTATCCTCTTGACACCATGAAACTGACCCCCTCGCGCTATAAAAGCTCACCGCGAGCCAGCTCCTACCCTCAACACCACCTCTCCATCCTCTGCAAGCTACCTCGGGTAGCCAAACTACCGGAGATGGTCGTCTTCTTCCTCTCCGCAACTACTGCTGCCGCCACTGTTCGGATGGTTCCGACACCGTTTGGCCCTCCCTCTCTGAAATTTCTTCACGAACAGCCTCCTTGAGAACCTATTGATCCATCCCCGCACTCAATTTTGCCCGGGAGCCACCGTAGGCAAGACGCCCAATTCGTCTCCGCCGGAGCTCCTCGGGTGAGCTTGCCACCGGCGACTTCGTCCACCCCAGGGACCATGGCGACCACCGGAGGGACCGCCTCTACCTCCTGAGCTCGTAGGTGGCCTCGGTTTTCCATACAGTGTCGCCATTCGCCAGAGCTCCGCCTCACTTCGGTCAGAGAAGGAGGCGCGCGCGTGGACCAGTCAAACCTGACTAGTGGGCCAGGCGGGCCCACTGTCAGTGACCCAACGCTGTGCCAACTTGTTTTAAGTGGAGGCATATTCCTCAAAGTACGTCTCCTCCTCTGGAAAGCGTGTTCAATGAAAGCATAATCCTTGAAGTACGTTTTCCTTATTCTGAAAGCGTATTCTCGCTTGAACCATTTTCTTTTCTGTTTTAATTTAAAATCCAGATTTGACCCTAACTTTGACTGCTCTAGTTTTTAAACCACAACTCCAAATGACTTGATTCTTTTTGTGTTATTTCTCAAGTTTCATCTAGTTTATTTTAGTATTTATTTCAAAAATTTCCAAGCAACTTTTATGTACTTTTGTGGAATTATGTGGTAATGTCATTATCTCAAAAATAGGAAAATGGAGGGAAGATTATTTTTACAAACATTTGGGGTGCACCCAACACTTCTGCATGCTCCAGGCAAGCATCTTGAACACATGATATGGTGAATGCATAGTGTTTGTGTGCATGTAGAATTGAATTATGAATATATTCAACTCATATGAAATTTGCATAGTATTGTTCATACATGCATGATCCCCCTGGATGGTATTTTATTTTCATTTAAACATGAGGTATATGTGAGTATGGTTATTTTCACGTGCCATATATGCCTGTGTTTGTCCAGGTGAATCTACAGGAAAGAATCAGTAACGAGAAAAGTGACTGTGAGACTGAAATCTCGTTGTGACGAGAATAATTAGTGAGGGTATGTCGAGGCATACCAGGTGGTGACCCTGTTGGGTACTGCCAAGCAATTATATTGTGCTAACCACTACAGGAAAGCTTAAACCTCCTGAGTTGACCATAGACCGAGTCTTGTCCTGGTAACCCCCATACTTGAATCGTGCTAGCACATGTCCCTGCCACAGGTAGGGTATGGTTCAGTAAGTTGTTAACCCTTTCCCTGCACACACCGTATAGAGAGGCCACGATTAAGGTTTACAGGTACCGGTTGCAATGCCAGTCACCGGGTCAGGGGGCATCGGTGTATTCGACTGGGCTGAGAGGGGGGCACCCGTTGTAATCCGCGCATGTTAATAGTGATCCCATGCTACTCGAGATGATGGTCTCTCCACCTTAGAGTTTTCCTTGAACGATGCTTCGGGTGATTCCTGGCATTCAGAAAGTTAATCTAGTGTGTGCTCGTCAGGTGTGTTTCCAACCCAAAGGCCATGACGGGAATTAGTCAGCGTTTCGGTGTTGGCTAAAGAAATCCTATACATGTGGGTAAAGAGTACACCCTCTGCAGAGTTATATCTATTCGGATAGCCGTGTCCATGGTTAAGGGCTATAGTTTGGGTTGGTCAAGTGTCGGTCTTAGTGTCAGCCTCTGGAGGAAATAATTAAATTAATCATGGTTCATTCTGCAGGATAATGATTGTCACTACTAGTGCCACTATGAATATTATTGTTGACATGAATATTGTTGTGGACTAACCCCTTCCTCTTATGTGCAACTGTGAGTATCTCTTGGGTTGGCTAGACTACCCGGGATACTCATTTTCATTTTTGTTTCTGGGTACCACTTGGGATGGCTAGTCCACCTGGATACTCGTATGACTATTTTCTTATAAGCCCTTTATGAGGCATCGCTCAGACACCCGACTGTGGCATTTATTATCAAGACCTCTCGAGGCGTCGCTTTTTGAAAGGATCAAGAAGAGGTGTCTAGAGGGGGGGTGATTAGACACTAAGTACAAAAATTTACAGTTTTTAATTTCTTTAAGTTGAAGTGGAGTTTTGGCACAAGTTTAACAAACACAATACATATCAAGCAAGCATGCAACGAGTATATGAGCAGCGGAAAGTAAAGCATGCAACTTGCAAGAATGTAAAGGGAAGGGTTTGGAGAATTCAAACGCAATTTGGAGACACGGAGATTTTTGAGACGTGGTTCCAATAGGTGGTGCTATCGTACATCCACGTTGATGGAGACTTCAACCCACGAAGGGTACCAGTTGCGCGAGTCCACAAAGGGATCCACCCACAAAGGGTCCACGAAGAAGCAACCTTGTCTATCCCACCATGGCCGTCGCCCATAAAGGACTTGCCTCACTAGCGGTAGATCTTCACGAAGTAGGCGATCTCCTTGCCCTTACAAACTCCTTGGTTCAACTCCACAATCTTGTCGGAGGCTCCCAAGTGACACCTAGCCAATCTAGGAGACACCACTCTCCAAGAAGTAACAAATGGTGTGTTGATGATGAACTCCTTGCTCTTGTGCTTCAAATGATAGTCTCCCCAACACTCAACTCTCTCTCACAGGATTTTGATTTGGTGGAAAGAAGATTTGAGTGGAAAGCAACTTGGGGAAAGCTAGAGATCAAGACTCATATGGTAGGAATGGAATATCTTGGCCTCAACACAAGTGTAGGTGGTTATCTCTCAGAAAATGTAGGTTGGAAGTGTAGGTTCGTTCTGATGGCTCTCTCCACGAATGAAGAGGAGGTGGAGGGGTATATATAGCCTCCACACAAAATCTAACCGTTACACACAACTTGCCAAACTCGGTGGGACCGGATTGATAAACTCGGTCGGACCAATTCAGCAAATCTAGTGACCATTAGGATTTTCGATGGGACCGACATGCAACTCAGTAGGACTGATATGGTTAGGGTTAGGGCATAATGTAATCTCGGTGGGACCGATTACACAAACTCGGTGAGACCGATTTAGGTAATAAGCTAACCAAAGAGTTGGTCAGGTAAACTCGGTGGGACCGATTTGCTCATTTCGGTGAGACCAAAATGTTACAAAAGGGAAACCGAGAGTTTACATTGCAATATCGGTGGGACCGATCACTCATCTCGGTGGGACCGAAACGTTATGAAGGGAAACAGAGAGATTACAACCCCATCTCGATGATACCGAGATACCTATCGGTGAGACCGATTTGCCTAGGGTTTGTGGCAGTGGCTATGACAACTGAACTCGGTGGCGCCGGATAGAAAGAATCGGTGGGGCCGAGTTTGACTTTTGGTTTAGGTTAAATGTGGATGTGAGAAAGTAGTTGAGGGCTTTGGAGCATATCACTAAGCATTTTGAGCAAGAGCCTCATTAAGCAACACCTCATCCCTCCTTGATAGTATTGGCTTTTCCTATAGACTCAATGTGATCTTGGATCACTAAAATAGAAAATGTAGAGTCTTGAGCTTTAGGCTTGAGCCAATCCTTTGTCCTTAGCATCATGAAGGCGTTCCACATCCTCTAGTCCATGCCACTTCACTATTGAACTTATCTGAAACATACTAGATAAAAATGTTAGTCCAACAAGAGATATGTTGACATTAATTACCAAAACCACCTAGGGAGCACTTGTGCTTTCACTTTTAGACACCTGTTTGGCATTTCTTTTTAAGACCTCACGTGGTGTCGCTTGAGTTCTCGAGAGGTCCTGTCTCGCCTGATTCTATTTTAGACACCCTCCTGGCATTTTTCTTGGAATTTTTTGGGTGGTCCAACGCCCGATGTTCCATTTCATTTCCTTGATTTAATACTAACATGATTCATTTATTCCTTCTGCACCGTATGAATATTGGTCATGCCATGCCTTAGTTTTCAGTCTGCACATGCATATAGCTTAATTCATCATGAACGTATCCATTCGGTATATATTTTGTTCATCATGTCTGCGAGTACATTCAAATGTACTCATTGGCTTGTCCCTGGCTATTGTCTTGGCCAGATCATGATTCAGAGAGGAGTACTGTGACGACACCCCGCAACCTAGGATTCAAAGATAGCAGCCGTGCGAGATAGGAATTATCCTGGCCAGCTGTTCCTGTGGGAATGGATTCCCATCAACGTTGGAGATCCACGAGTCGCTTCCGTCATCCACCACTAGAGATCCTTGTTATATTCATTGGACCTTTGTGGTCTTGTATCCAATTTCTTGTAATTGCTTGGAATTATGTATCAAGGAAGTGTCCACCAGCGGACAGTAATCCTGCGGCTGGTGATGACACAAGGGTCATTTACTGGGATTTATGTCTCAGAAATTCGGCCCTGACAGCTCCGCATTGGGTTCGACACTCTTATTTATCAAAAAATCTAGAATTGATCCCCTATACTTGTGTGTTATCATACCCTAATCCTGCTTTTTGTTTGTTTATATGGTGGATTTGTGAGCTACAAGTCCTTCCCTGGAACAGGGAAGGGTTGTGTCGTCCTATTGTTCTTCTAACAAGTGTCCAATCTTTCCTATCCGTCGCCTGGTCCTCCTTTTATTGCACAAGGGGTACAACAGTGGCAAAGTTTCTAAGGAACTACCTAGAGCCGAGAGTGTTGGTACGCGCATTAAATCCACGGGGAGGTGTCGTCACCTTCTATCTTCGGGGAATACACACCCGTCTTGTCACTGCCGCCCAAGGTGGCACCCCAGCCTGGCGACACCATGCGGTGGAGCAAGTGACACCTTGGTGGCAGGTAGGCTAGTGAATCACCCCCAGTGAATGATGAGCGCCAACTTCCCAAGTGGCATGCTCACAAGATGTCGTGTTGACCCGGACGAGGCAAAGCCACCGCGCCACGTAAGGAACATGCTGGTCAAGGTGCCTTCGATGCTAATGAAGTGCGGTCGTTGCCGGAGGCTGCATTCCCGTTTCTTGGCTTCTTGATGCTTTGGGCCAAGGAGGAAGCCACTCGTGGCCCACACGCAATTGACCTTGTGGATCAACTATTCACGGTATCAACACAAAGTAAGTGCCACGTTTGCGAAGGGTGGGGCCATGTTGCCAGGGACAGTCTTTCGAACTCCCCATTGAAAGCACAAGTGCTCCCTGGGCGATTTTGGTAATTAATGTCAACATATTTTTGTAATTCATACACCAAGCTATGGCATTTGGTACCCTAAGAGGTCATATTTTGATCTTGTTGGCTACTCCGATTCGGACTATGCCGGTGACAAGGTTGATAGAAAGTCCACTTCGGGTACTTGTCAATTTCTTGGTAGATCCCTTCTGTCTTGGTCCTCCAAGAAACAAAACTCGGTATCCTTATCTACTAACGACGCGGAATACATTGCCACCAGATCATGTTGTGCTCAATTACTTTGGATGACCTAAACCCTTAAGGATTATGGGATACATGTGAAACATGTTCCATTGCTTTGTGATAATGAAAGTGCTATTAAGATTTCTCACAATCCTGTGCAACATTCTCGGACTAAGCATATTGAAGTTCGTCATCATTTCATTCGAGATCATGTTGCTAAAGGAGACATCAATCTTAAGCCTGTTCGTACCGATAAGCAATTGGCGGATATATTCACTACATCGCTTGATGAGAAAATATTTTGCCGTTTGAGAGGTGAATTGAATATCATTGATGCCTCAAACTTGGAGTAGAAGCTCCATTTGGATACATGCAAGGGATGAGCCTTTTAAGACCAATCCTTGATATTTCTCTTATGATGATGATCATATGTCTTGGATCTATACTTGCACCCTTGCATGTTAACTAACCCTTGTAGGTACTTGGATGAACCCAAATCTATGAGATTGCAAGTCACTCACATTTTGAGCAATTTCTACATCACCAAGTCCCTACTATATGGTTGTTGAATACAACGAAGCATGAACTCATTCAACATATCCTTTGACAATTTAAATATATCAAGTTTCACTTGGTATCATGTTTCATGTTTGTCATTTCGGATACACAAGTGCTATTCCTTGCAAGACTAACCCATGTAGGAAGATGAACTCAAACTCCAAGTGGTGCTCCCAACTCTTGATGAACTACATCAACCTTGAGCATCCAACACAAGTTCGACTACATGAGCAAGATCAACACCACAACCCAAGGTATGTCATTCCATCTTAGAGAAGCTTTGCTCCAAGTCATGAGACAAAGCAACTCAACAAGGTGTGAACACATCAAAATGCTTCAATGAAAAATGGTAACCCCATTTTTTGAGCTAAAACTATGAATATGACCTATGATCAAGTGATCTCACTTGACTCCTAAGTAAATATACTCTAACATAGGTGACTTAGTCGCTGACCCCTCTCTAGATGAAGTTCTCTAGTGTTCTTTTGCCCATTTGCTCTTTCTATTTGCATACTTTCTTTGCTACTTTGTCTCTCTCCAAACAAACACACAAAAAACTTCATCTAGATTTCTCTTCTGATTTTACTCTGTGTTTAATTCATTGCAAAACGTTTTTGTTAATTCCTTGCAAATCCTTGTGAGATTTCATTTGCTAAGTGAGCTGAGTTGCCAAATTTTTTGCTCTGTGTTGAACTCGGTCCCTCCGATCCAAACCCATCAGCTCGACCGAAACACAAGGTCTCCTTGTAAACAGCTCATCGGTACAACCGACATGGACTGACTCGGCCTCCCCGATCGGGACCATCTGTGACTCTATCATCTCGACGTCACCGATGGAAAACGAATCGGCATCACCGACTTCAACTCTGAGAAAAATGTTTTGCCACATCTTAACTACCTATTTCTTCTCAGGTCCACTCAATGATTCTTCTCTCTAAGCATAAAAAAACACCTACTGCCATGTAGTGACTCTCAAGGACCACACCTACTTGACTCATGCTCTAGAAGTATCCTTCTTGGAAATTGATTTCAAAGGGGGAGAAAGAGAGAACATCAAATCTTATCATATGAGCACATTTAAGCTCTTCTACAGATGCTTGTCAACAAAGAGGATAGAAGTCACATGTTTTTAAGAGGGGAAAGACATGTCAACATGTTTGATCTTAGCTATTGCTATTGAAAATCCTTGTTCCTCTGACTTTAGTTGACATTACTCTATTTTGTGCTCTAATTCTATCTCACCCTACCCTATCTTCTCCCATTATCGAATATCGGATTCAGGGGGAGAAAGAGTTCATGTCTAAGGGGAGAAAACTCTTTGGAATTCTTTGCACATCTTTAAATCTTTCGGGACATGTCTATATCTTAATCAAGTACTCAGTACTCACCCATTACATGTCATCCCAGCCTTGGTACTTTTGTGGTTTTCTGAAACTGCTTTACTTAGGAGTGTTCTTATGTTATCTGACCCTGTTTTCTCAAGTCCACTCTTTCCAAAGCCAGCTCAAGACTACAAGGTAAGTATATGCATCACACTCATGTGCATGATGATCTCTTGCTGATGTACATATTGTTTGCAAGAAAGATTCATAAATATGGAGGTACACTTCTTAACTACATCATTTGCTCTGATGCATATAGCCAAGATACATGTAACTCCTTGCTTGCTCTGTCATAATTATGTATTCACATGTTCTTATATTCTATCTTCACATGATTGCATATATGTAGGGGGAGCTTATGCATGTTACATGTTTCTCCAAAGCTTTACCTGTTCTCTTCATATCATTTACCTAAAGCTTTGATGTATGTTATCATCAATTACCAAAAAGGGGGAGATTGAAATCACAAGTGCTCCCTGGGTGATTTTGGTAATTAATGTCAACATATCTTTTGTTGGACTAATACTTTTATCTAGTGTACTTCAGACAAGTTCAACAATGGTGTGGAAAGGACAAGAGGATATGGAACCCCTTCAAAGTGTCTAGGACACATATTGGCAAAAGCTCAAGACTCTTCATTTATATTTTAGTGATCTAAGATCACATTGAGTCCATAGGAAAGCCAATACTATTAGAAGGGGATGACGTGTTTCTTAGTGGTCTACTTGCTCAAAATGCTTAGTGATATTACTCCAAAGCCCTCAACCACTTTCTCATTCCAAATATGTCCTAAACCCAAAGTCAAACTCGGCCCCACCGATAATTCCTATCCGGCGCCACCAAGTTCATTTGACATAGCCGCTGCTAGAAACCCTAACAGTTCAGTCACACTGATACGGATCTCGGTCTCACCAAGATGGCCTTGCAAACTCTCTCTTGCCTGTTGCAATTATTTTGGTCTCACCGAAATTGTGATCGGTCACATCGAGTTGGCTTGACATCTTCTCTATTGCCTTATTGCTTCACTTCGGTCTCATCGGGTTGATGCAATCGGTGCCACTGAGTTGATGTTTGACCTAAGCCCTAGCACATCGGTCCCACCGAGTTGTTCCAGTCGGTCCCACCGAGATTCCTAACGTTCATATTTTGAACAGAATCGGTCTCACCGAGTTCTTCTATTCGGTCTAACCGAGTTGGGTCAAATGTGTGTAATGCTTGGATTTTGTGTGGAGGCTATAAATACCCCTCCACCCTCTTCTCCATATCTGAGAGAGCATCAGAACGTGCCTACACTTCCAGCTTATATTTTCTGAGAGAGAACCACCTACTCATGTGTTGAGATCAAGATATACCAATTCTACCACAAGAATCTTGATTTCTAGCCTTCCACAAGTTGCTTTCCACTCAAATCATCTTTCCACCATATCCAAATCTGCGAGAGAGAGTTGAGTGTTGGGGAGGCTATCATCTGAAGCACAAGAGCAAGCAGTTCATCATCAACACAACATCTGTTACCTTTTGGAGAGTGGTGTATCCTAGATTGGTTAGGTGTCGCTTGGGAGCCTCCGATAAGATTGTGAATTTGAACCAAGAAGTTTGTAAGGGCAAGGAGATCGCCTACTTCGTGAAGATCTATCCGAGTGAGGCAAGTCCTTCATGGGTGATGGCCATGGTGGGATAGACAAGGTTGCTTCTTTGTGGACCCTTCGTGGGTGGAGCCCTCCGTGGACTCGCGCAACCGTTACCGTTCGTGGGTTGGAGTCTCCATCAACGTGGATGTACAATAGCACCATCTATCAGAACCATGCCAAAAATCTCCGTGTCTTCATTGCATTTGCACACTCAAATCCCATCCCTTTACTTTCTTGCAATTAGCATGCTATACTCTTTCCTCTACTCATATTCTTGTCATGGTTGCTTGAAATGTATTGTGGATGCTTACACTTGTGCTTAAACTCCACCTTAACTTGAAGAACTTAAAAACTGCCACTTTTACTTGTAGAGGGTCTAATCACCCCCCCTCTAGATCTCTCTTCTCGATCCCGTGAAGAACATCATGACCACGAGAAGACCGCTTGTCAAGTAGGAAAATAGGTTGGAGGAAGTCATCCCGTGAAGAACATCATGACCACGAGAAGACCTCTTGAGCTACTTCATATGGATCTTTTCGGTCCCAACGCCTACAAGAGTCTCGGTGGTAACTCGTTTGGTTTGGTCATTGTTGATGAATTTTCAAGATTTACATGGGTGTTCTTTCTTGATGACAAATTGCAGGTCCAAAAGATCTTCAAGAACTTCACTCGGAAGGCCCAAAACCAATTCGAAGTAAAGATCAAGAAGGTTTGAAGCGACAATGGAATGGAGTTCAAGAACGCCAATGTGGATACCTTTCTGGACAAAGAAGGGATTTCACATGAGTTCTAGGCTACGTACACACCTCAACAAAATGTAGTTGTTGAGAGGAAGAACCGAACACTTATTGAGATGGCAAGAACGATGTTTGATGAATACAAGACACCAAGAAATTTTTGGGTGGAAGCGGTTGAGACAGCTTGTCATGCTATGAATCGACCATATCTTCACTAGCTTCTTGGCAAGAAGGCATACGAGCTTCTCGCTAGTAACAAACCCCAAGTTGGATAATTTCGAGTATTTGGCTCAAACTGTTACATTCTTGATAAGCATCGTCGCTCGAAATTTGCTCCTAAATATCCTGAAGGTTTCCAACTCGGTTATGGCTCAAACTCTCACACTTACCGTGTCTACAAAAATTTCACCCGAAAGGTTGAAGAGACAGTAGATGTGAAGTTTGATGAATCTAACGGCTCATAAGTCAAGCAATTGCCAATTGATGTAGGAGACAAAGATGCTTCGGAAGCAATCCAGGATTTGTCCATTGGCAAGATTCACCCAAAGGAGGTGAAGGAGAGTACCTCATCCATTCAAGTGGAAGCCTCAACTTCACATCAAGGTGAACCACAAGTTGATTTGGAGGCATCCACAAGTGGAACATGTCAAGACGGAGAAAATGAGGAAGTACAACAAGATGAACCACATCGACCTCCCTCTCCGCCTCCACAAGAGAACGCCAACGCCAACAACAATGAAGGAGGACAAGAAGAAGAAGAAGACAATGAAGAGGATGTTCCACCCCAACCCAAACAAAAGCTCTCACAAGTTAGAGCAAGAGTCACAAGAGACCATCCCGTCGAACTAATCTTTGATGATATTCAAACTGGGAGAATTACTCGCTCCAAAGCTTGTTTGGCTATCTTTTGTGAACACTACTCATCATTTCTAGTATTGAACCTATGAAGGTTGAAGAAGCTCTCGAGGATCCAGATTGGGTAAATGCTATGCATTAAGAGCTACACAACTTCAAGAGAAATCAAGTGTGGACATTGGTTGAAAAGCCCGACGACAACCACAATGTCATTGAAACCAAATGGGTGTTTCGAAATAAGCAAGATGAAGATCCACAAGTTGTACGCAACAAGGCCCATCTCGTCGCCCAAGGCTACACTCAAGTCGAAGTTATGGACAACGGTGAGACATATGCCCATGTTGCTAGACTTGAGTCCATACGCATCTTACTTGCTTATGCCAATCACCATGCCATCATGTTATACCAAATGGACATCAAAAGTGCTTTTCTTAATGGAGAAATTGAGGAGGAAGTGTATGTTAAACAACCTCCCAGATTTGTCAATCCCAAGAAACCTAATCATGTCTACAAACTTCACAAAGCTCTTTATGGCCTTAAACAAGCTCCTAGAGCATGGTATAAATGCTTGACCAAGTTCCTTATTGAAAAGGATTTTGAAATTGGGAAGATTGATTCAACACTTTTGACTAAAAGGGTTAATGGTGAATTATTTGTGTGCCAAATTTATGTGGATGATATCATATTTGGTTCTACTAACCCCCATTTTAGTGAAAAGTTTGTAAGGCTAATGTCGAAGAAGTTTGAGATGTCTATGACGAGTGAACTGAATTTTTCCTTGGTTTGAAAATCAAGCAAACTAAGGAATGTACCTTTGTTTCTCAAACAAAGTATACCAAGGATCTTTTCAAGAAGTTCATCATGCAAGAAAGCAAAGTTATGAAAACACCCATGCGTACTAGTGGACATCTTGACTTGGCTAAGGATGGCAAAACCGGTTGATCAAAAGGTTTACCGCTCTATGATTGGTTCACTGTTATATCTATGTGCCTCCACTCCCGATTATGCTAAGTGTATCCATGTGTGCACGATATCAAGCGGCCCCTAAAGAATGTCATCTTAAGGCCGTGAAAAGGATAGTGAGATACTTAATTCATACACCAAACTTTGGCATTTGGTACCCTAAGAGGTCATCTTTTGATCTTGTTGGCTACTCCGATTTAGACTATGCCGGTGACAAGGTTGATAGAAAGTCCACTTCGGGTACTTGTCAATTTCTTGGTAGATCCATTGTGTCTCAGTCCTCGAAGAAACAGAACTTGGTATCCTTATCTACTGCCAAAGCGGAATACATTGTCGCGGGATCATGTTGTGCTCAGTTACTTTGGATGACCCAAACCCCTAAGGATTATGGGATACATGTGAAACATGTTCCATTGCTTTGTGATAATGAAAGTTCTATTAAGATTGCTCACAATCCCGTGCAACATTCTCGACTAAGCATATTGAAGTTCGTCATCATTTCATTCGGGATCATGTTGCTAAAGGAGACATCAATCCTAAGCATGTTCGTACCGATAAGCAATTGGCGGATATATTCACTAAACCACTTGATGAGAATTTGCTATTTGAGAGGTGAATTGAATATCATTGATGCCTCAAACTTGGAGTAGAATCTCCATTTGGATACATGCAAGGCATGAGCCTTTTATGACTAATCCTTGATATTTCTCTTATTGTCGGTGCAAAAAACCTTGGCGTATGTTGCCCGAACTGTACACAAGCGCAAGGGCAAGAATGCAGCGGCAAGACAAGACCAAGCTAAGGAGATAGATCTTTGAGGAATCAAAGGGCGGATCAAGAAGACCAAGACAAGGAAAAACCTCCCTTGCCGGGCAGGCAAGCCTGGTCAGGTCGAGGCTACATCGAAGACAAGTCTCAAGATTTCCCTGGCAGGCTTGCTGGGGGCGCCTAGGATGGATTACCCCGCCAAGGTACCATCGCTCCACCGCAGAGCGACTCAAGTTACTTATCAATGCGGTGTCGAGCCCCCAAGTGATTAATTGGCTGTCATTTGGCATGTGGCAGACATTTGGGGAGAAGATTCACCCTGCATCACACCCATCCAGAGGCTTGTCAGGCAGACATGGCGAGAAACGGCTAAAGTGGTGTGGAAAGGCTTGCCGGGCTACACTTATGACGTGACACTAAGCGATGCATTTAATGCACCTTGTCCTGTCTGTAGAGTTAGGTATGATAGCACTGTTTGCTATCTAATCACTGGGTAATGACTGATTTGCCATTGTGGTAACCCCATAGCCTATAAAAGGAGGGCCATTGGCGATCTAGAGTAGGATTTGGACCCTTTTACACTCTTAAGCGCGTAGCTGCTCTCCTCGAGGCGACCTTGCCGGGCTTGAGCACTGCGTGTTCGTCATGGTCCTCCATCTAATCCACCGAAAAGCAGGAGTAGGGTTTTACGCTTCGCAGCAGCCCGAACCTGGGTAAAAACCACGGCGTCACCATTGCCATGCTTCCCTACGGTATCCGCTCTTTGTGCAACATGCCCATCCCCCTTGCCAAACCACAAGGGGCCAATGGCCCCATAGGTGATCGTGTTCTGCCATGACATATTTGGCGCACCAGGTAGGGGGAGGCGCTTGCATGAACCCGAGGTTGTAAGCAACATGCCAATCTTCATCATCATCTTCTTCATCGATCGCTTCATTATCCATGGCGCCCAAGAAAAAGTCCGGCAGTACAGCTCACCCGTCCAACTTGAAGGCCCCCTTGCATGCAGCCACTGATACCGTGGGGGCTACGGTGGCGCATGGGGACGTTGAAGCCGCAGGGAACGTGACCGGCGCAGGCGGCGCCGTCACTGTTCCCCCTGCGGCCGAAGCGGGAGAAGGAGGCGCCGGAGGAGGAAAACATCGACAACACAATAGCGGCCATGCTCCACATGATGCGGGTGGGGAGAATATCCAATCTCCGCCTGTCCACCTCACTTAAGGACGCAACCGCAGTGATGGCGCTCCCTCTGGTGCGAGCCGTAACCCTCTAGCTGCCCCTGCTGTGGGTGCAGCTACGGGGCACAAGCCTTCCCCAGGGCAAGATAACCAAGACAAAGCGCCGAACGGGGTCGTCAACCCCCAAGTGCATCCATCTCATCGCCACACCACCCTGGCGACCGGCTCACGACGAGAACACGACGCCGCCACTGCCGGAATCGTCAGAAGTCGAGCGACCTCGTGATCTGCGTCGTCGTCCATGATGACCCACAAGTATAGGGGATCTATCGTAGTCCTTTCGATAAGTAAGAGTGTCGAACCCAATGAGGAGCAGAAGGAAATGACAAGTGGTTTTCAGCAAGGTATTCTCTGCAAGCACTGAAATTATCAGTAACAGATAGTTTTGTGATAAGATAAATCATAACGGTAACAAGTAATAGAAGTAGACAAGGTTCAGCATGGTGGCCCAATCCTTTTTGTAGCAAAGTACAAGCCCGGACAAACTCTTATATAAAGCAAAGCACTCCCGAGGACACATGGGAATTATCGTCAAGTTAGTTTTCATCATGCTCATATCATTCGCGTTCGTTACTTTGATAATTTGATATGTGGGTGGACCGGTGCTTGGGTGCTGCCCTTCCTTGGACAAGCCTCACACTTATGATTAACCCCTCCTGCAAGCATCCGCAACTATGAAAGAAGAATTATGGTAAACCTAACCATAGCATGAAACATATGGATCCAAATCAGCCCCGTACGAAGCAACGGATAAACTAGGGTTTAAGCTTCTATCACTCTAGCAACCCATCATCTACTTATTACTTCCCAATGCCTTCCCCTAGGCCCAAACAATGGTGAAGTGTCATGTAGTCGACGTTCACATAACACCACTAGAGGAAAGACAACATACATCTCATCAAAATATCGAACAAATACCAAATTCACATGATTACTTATAACAAGACTTATCCCATGTCCTCAGAAACAAACGTAAGTACTCACAAAGCATATTCATAATCATAATCAGAGGACTATGAATTATCATTAAGGATCTGAACATATGATCTTCCACCGAATAAACCAACTAGCATCAACTAAAACGAGTAATCAAAACTATTAGCAACCCACGGGTACCAATCTGAGGTTTTGGGACCAAGATTGAATATAAGCGATGAACTAGGATTTGAGAGGAGATGGTGCTGGTGAAGATGTTGATGGAGATTGACCCTCCCTCGATGAGAGAATCGATGGTGATGACGATGGCGATGATTTCCCCCTCCCGGAGGCAGAACAGCTCCGCCGGAGCCCTAGATTTGTTCTGCCCAAGTTTTGCCTCGAGACGGTGGCTCTTCATCCCAAAAGCTTCTCAATGATTTTTTCCAGGGTAAAAGACACCATATAGCAGAAGATGGACATCGGAGGCCTGCTAGGGGGCCCACAAGGTCGGGGGCGCGCCCTCAACCCTTGTGGCTGGCTGGTGGCCCCCTCTGGTTCTTTCTTCACCTAATATTTTTTATATATTCCAAAAAAAGCTGCATGAAGTTTCAGGACTTTTGGAGTTGTGCAGAATAGGTCTCTAATATTTGCTACTTCTCCGCTCCAGAATTCCAGCTGCCGGTATTCTCCTTCTTCATGTAAACCTTATAAAATAAGAGAGAATAGCCATAAGTATTGTGATATAATGCGTAATAACAACCCATAATGCAATAAATATCAACATAAAAGCATGATGCAAAATGGACGTATCAACTTCCCCAAGCTTAGACCTCGCTTGTCCTCAAGCAAAAGCTGGTATCGATAAATATGTCCACATGTTTAGAGATAGATGCGTCGAAAAAATAAAATAAGGACATGAGGGCATCATGATTATATTTAGAACAGCAACATATAATGCCATATAATTTCTTATGATAAAGTAACAATTCATTCACAAGGTAAAATATGAATGTGAAACTTCATTGAAAACTAACAAACTATGATCTCAGTCATTGAAGCAATTGCAATTTATCATAACATCGGAAAGAGTCAAATAAGAGCTTTTGGACAAGTCCACATACTCAACTATCATTTAATCTTTCACAATTGATAACACTCACGCGATACTTATGGGTACAAAGTTTCAATCGGACACAGAGAAAGATATGGGCTTATAATTTCGCCTCCCAACTTCTTACCTCAAGGGTAATGTCAACAATAATACTTTATGAAAACCTACATCCGAGTGGATATATATCCGGATCTCTCCAACATATAGAGCTTGCGAAAGGAAAAAGTGTAAAAAGGAGACGTGACGATCACCATGACTCTTGTATAAGGGTAGGAGATAAAAATAAAGGATAGACCCTTCACAGAGGGAAGTAGAGGTTGTCATGCGCTTTTATGGTTGGATGCACAAAATCTTAATGCAAAAGAACGTCACTTTATATTGCCACTTGTGATGAAGACCTTTATTATGCAGTCTGTCGCTTTTATTTCTTCCATATCACAAGTTCGTATAAAGCTTATTTTCTTCACACTAATAGATCATGCATATTTAGAGGAGCATTTTTATTGCTTGCACCGATGACAACTTACTTGAAGGATCCTACTCAATCCATAGGTAGGTATGGTGGACTGTCATGGAAAAATTGGGTTTAGGGATGTTTGGAAGCACAAGTAGTATCTCTACTTGGTGCAAAGAATTGGCTAGCATGAGAGAGAAAGGCAAGCTCAACATTTTAGATGATCCATGACAATATAACTTCTATTCGGATATAAGGAAACATGACCTATTATGTTGTCTTCCTTGTCCAACATCACCCTTTTAGCATGTCATATTTTAATGAGTGCTCACAATCATGAAAGATGTCCAAGATAGTATATTTATATGTGAATCCTTTCTTTCTCTATTACTTCCTATTAATTGCAACAATGACCAAAACTGAGGTTGTCAACTCTCAACAACTTTTATTCATCATACTCTTTATATGTGAAGACATTACTCTCCATAAGATCAATATATGATCTTTTTATTTTCTTTAATTATTTCTTTAATTTAATTCCCTCAAGATCATAGCAAGAAAGCAAAGCCCTTTAATCAGAACTACACTTTATTATATATCTCACAGACTCGATTACATAGAGGGAACATAAAGAAAAATTCAAAGCTAGATCATACTTAAAACTTTATTCTACTAGATCAAGATATAACCAAAAGGACTGAACTCAGAAGAACAATAAAGATAAATATGTGATGGTGATACGATACCGGGGCATCTCCCCCATGCTTGGCAGTTGCCAAGGGGAGTGCCCATACCCATGAATTTAGATCTCTTTCTTCGGAGGTGGTGATGATGGACTTGTTGACGAAGCAGGCTTGTCTTCCAACATCGAACGTAGGATTTGCTCCAATTTACGAATAATGCCCTTGAGTGTGGTGATATGCTCTTGTAATAGAATATTTTCACGGGTTAGATACTTGTTCTGCACCCGAACTATCTCAATCATCTTGAAAGCTTCAATTTCAGTAGGAGTAAGATGATTATAATAAGGTTGGAGGATGTCTTCTTCTTCTGCTGCCGGAACTTGATCTCCTGCGGCCTTCCAAGTTCTTCTTTCTTCATCTCTATCTTCATTAGCCAAGCATCGTCGCCTGCTTTGTTGGAGGAGAGAGACGACATGATGCCTGGCCTTGAAGACCTGGCAGAAAACAGCTTGAAACAAAAATAGGAGGTATTGCCGTGGTACGGTGGTCAAAACCTTCGGGAGATTATATAATGAATTTTTACCGACCATAAGAAGTATTCTGCAAGAAAACGGAGTCCGGAGGGCACACGAGGTGGCCACAAGGTCGGGGGGCCCACCCAAGGGGTAGGGCGTGCCCTCCACCCTTGTGGTGGCCTCGTGTCTCTTTCGGACTACTTTTAATTTTCCTAATTTTTTTAATATTCCAAAACGGAGAAAATTTATCATTGGAAATGTTTTGGAGTCGGTTTACTTACCGTACCACATACCTATTCCTTTTTGGAGTCTGAAACATTCTGGAAAGTGTCCCTTATGTACTCCTCCTGGGTTACGGTATCAATTATATTGGTCTCAACATTTATGGGAGTACCTGAGATATAATGTTTGAGTCTTTGACCGTTTACTACCTTCGGATTTTTACCTTCGGCATTGTTGAATTTTATGGCACCGGAACGATAGACCTCCTCGATGATGTAAGGACCTTCCCATTTAGAGAGAAGCTTTCCAGCAAAAATTCTTAAACAAGAGTTGTATAGAAAAACATGATCACCTACATTAAACTCACGCTTTTGTATCCTTTTGTCATGCCATCTTTTAACTTTTTCGTTAAACAACTTGGCATGCTCATAGGCTTGGGTTCTCCATTCATCAAGTGAGCTAATGTGAAATAACCTCTTCTCACCAGCAAGTTTGAAATCATAGTTGAGCTCTTTAAGAGCCCAATATGCCGTATGTTCTAGTTCAAGAGGTAAATGACATGCTTTTCCATAAACCATTTTATATGGAGACATACCCATAGGATTTTTATAAGCTGTTCTCTAAGCCCACAAAGCATCGTCAAGTTTCTTAGACCAATTTTTCCTAGATCTATTAACAGTCTTTTGCAAAATTAATTTAATCTCTCTATTGCTCAATTCTACTTGACTACTAGACTGGGGATGATAAGGAGATGCAATTCTATGATTAACATCATACTTAGCAAGCATTTTACGGAAAGCACCATGAATAAAATGTGAACCACGATCAGTCCTTAAATATCTAGGGACTCCAAACCTCGAAAAAATAACTTCTTTAAGCATCTTAATAGAAGTGTTATGATCCCCACTACTAGTTGGAATAGCTTCTACCCACTTAGTAACGTAATCAACAACAACTAAAATATGTGTATACCCATTGGAGGAAGGAAAAGGTCCCATATAATCAAAGCCCCAAACATCAAATGGTTCAATGACAAGTGAATAGTTCATAGGCATTTCCTGACATCTACTAATATTACCAATCCTTTGGCATTCATCACAAGACAAGTCAAACTTACGGGCATCTTTAATGAGAGTGGGGTAATAGAACCCAGATTGCAATACCGTATGTGCAGTTCTATCTCCAGCGTGGTGTCCTCTGTAAGACTCGGAGTGGCACTTGCGTAGGATCTGTACCTATTCATGCTCAGGTACACAACGTCTAATAACACCATCTAATCCTTCTTTACAAAGGTGTGGGTCATCCCAGAAGTAATGTCTTAAATCATAGAAAAACTTTTTCTTTTGCTGGTACGTGAAACTAGGTGGTATAAATTTAACAACAATATAAGTAGCATAATTAGCATACCATGGAGCTTTACGAGAAGAATTTATGACAATTAGTTGTTCATCAGGAAAGCTGTCATCAATAGGTAGTGGGTCATCAAGAACATTTTCTAACCTAGATAAGTTGTCTGCAACGGGGTTCTCAGCTCCCTTTCTGTCAATAATATGTAAATCAAATCCTTCTAGCAAGAGAACCCATCTAATAAGTCTAGGCTTAGCATCTTTATTTACCATAAGATATTTAATAGCAGCATGATCAGTGTGAACAGTTACTTTAGAATCAACAATATAAGGTCTGAACTTATCACAAGCAAAAACAACTGCTAAAAATTCTTTTTCAGTAGTAGCATAATTTCTCTCGGCACTGTCTAGAGTTTTACTACCATACTAAATAACATTTAATTTCTTATCAACTCTTTGTCCTAAAACAGCACCAACAACAAAATCACTAGCATCACACATAATTTCAAAGGGTAGGTTCCAATCAGGTGGCTGAACTATGGGTGCAGAAATCAAGGCTTTCTTAAGTATTTCAAATGCTTCTACACAATCATCATAAAAAACAAAAGGAATATCTTTTTGTAAGAGACTAGTGAGAGGCCTAGAAATTTTAGAGAAGTCTTTAGTAAACATACGATAGAAACCAGCATGACCTAGGAAACTTCTTATACCTCTTTAGGACAAGGCATCTTTTCAATAGCATATACTTTGGCTTTATCAACTTCAATGCCTCTTACAAAAAACTTACGCCCCAAGACAATACCTTCATTAACCAAGTGGCACTTCTCCCAATTCAAGACAAGATTAGTTTCTTCACATCTCTGGAAAACTCAATCAATGTTGCTTAAGCAATCATCAAAATAAGTCCCATAAACTGAGAAATCATCCATGAAAACATCAACAATCTTTTCACAAAAATCAGAGAATATAGCAATCATACATCTTTGAAAGGTAGCAGGTGCATTGCATAAACCAAAAGGCATACGTCTATAAGCAAAGGTACCGAAAGGGCAAGTAAAGGTGGTTTACTCTTGATCTTCTTTTGACATAGGTATTTGAGAGAAACGAATAACCATCTAGAAAGCAAAAGTGAGTATGTTTTGATAATCTCTCTAGCATTTGATCGATAAAAGGTAGAGGGTAATGATCTTTTCTGGTTGCTTTATTCAATTTGTGAAAATCAATTACCATTCTATAACATGTAACAATTCTTTGTGGAATCAATTCATTCTTATCATTAGGAACAACACTAATACCTCCCTTCTTAGGGAAACAATGAACATGACTTACCCACTGACTATCAGCAATAGGATAAATTATACCTGCCTCCAGAAGCTTAAGTATTTCATTCCTTACCACTTCTTTCATCTTGGGATTTAACCGTCGTAGATGATCATCAACTGGTTTAGCATCTTTCTCCAATTTTATTTTGTGCTGACATAGAGTGGAACTAATGCCCTTAAGATCATCAAGAGTATATCCAATAGCGGCATGGTGCTTCTTCGGAGTTTTCAATAATTTATTTTCTTCATGCTCTGAACGGTTAGCACTAATAATAACAGGATATATCTTCTTTTCATCAAGATAAGCATATTTCAGAGTATCAGGTAATTGTTTAAGCTCAAACACGGGATCACCCTTAGGTGGAGGAGGATCCCCAAGGATTTCAACAGGCAAATTATTTTTCAAAATAGGGCCCTCATTAAAGAACACTTCATCTATTTCCCTTCTTTCATTCATAAAATATCATTTTCATGGTCTAGCAAATATTGTTCTAAGGGATCATTAGGAGGCACGACAATAAAAGCAAGACCAATAATTTCATCTTTACTAGGCAATTCTTTATCATGAGGTTGTCTATGAAATTTCGAGAAATTAAAGTCATGAGACATATCCCCTAAACCAACAATAACAATATCTTTCTCGCAGTCTATCTTAGCATTAATAGTATTCAAGAAGGGTCTACCAAATATAATGGGACAAAAATTATCTTGTGGGGAAGCAAGAACAAGAAAATCCGTAGGATATTTTATCTTCCCACACAGGACTTCAACATCTCTGACAATCCCAATTGGTGATATAGTACCTCTATTGGCAAGCTTAATAGTAACATCAATATCTTCTATCTCAGCAGGTGCAATATCATTCATAATTTATTTATACAAGGTATAAGGAATTGCACTCACACTAGCACCCACATCACATAAGGCATGATAACAATGTTCTCCTATTTTAACAGAAACAACAGGCATGCCAACAACATGTCTATGTTTATCTTTAGTATCGGGTTTAGCAATTCTAGCAGCTTCATCACATAAATAAATAACATGCCCATCAATATTATCAACCAAGAGATATTTAAACATAGCAATACTAGGTTAAACTTTAATTTGTTCAGAAGGTGTAGGTGTTTTAGTATAGCTCTTACGGACCACGGTTGAAGCTTTAGCATGATCCTTTATTCTAACAAGGAATGGCGGTTTCTCAACGTAAGTAGTGTGAACAATAGGATCAACATTACAAATAATAGTTTCTTCTTCAACTTTAATATGTTCTACTACTTTAACTTCAATGGGAGGATGATATTTAAACCACTTCACTTAGGCAGATCACCATGAGTAGCAAATGATTCACAGAACAAAGCTACTATCTCAGAGTCAAGTCCATATTTAGTGCTAAAATCACAAAAAGCATCGGTATCCATAAAATATTTAACACAATCAAACTTAATTTTTACACGTGACTCTTTACCTTCGTCGAGATCCCAATCTTCAGAGTTGCGCTCAAGTCGTTGTGGGGAAGCAAGAACAAGAAAATCCGTAGGATATTTTATCTTCCCACACAGGACTTCAACATCTCTGACAATCCCAATTGGTGATATAGTATCTCTATTGGCAAGCTTAATAGTAACATCAATATCTTCTATCTCAGCAGTTGCAATATCATTCATAATTTATTTATACAAGGTATAAGGAATTGCACTCACACTAGCACCCACATCACATAAGGCATGATAACAATGATCTCCTATTTTAACAGAAACAACAGGCATGCCAACAACATGTCTATGTTTATATTTAGTATCGGGTTTAGCAATTCTAGCAGCTTCATCACATAAATAAATAACATGCCCATCAATATTATCAACCAAGAGATATTTAAACATAGCAATACTAGGTTAAACTTTAATTTGTTCAGAAGGTGTAGGTGTTTTAGTATAGCTCTTATGGACCACAGTTGAAGCTTTAGCATGATCCTTTATTCTAACAAGGAATGGCGGTTTCTCAACGTAAGGCGATGTGAACAATAGGATCAACATTATAAATAATAGTTTCTTCTTCAACTTTAATATGTTCTACTACTTTAACTTCAATGGGAGGATGATATTTAAACCACTTCACTTAGGCATATCACCATGAGTAGCAAATGATTCACAGAAAGAAGCTGCTATCTCAGAGTCAAGTCCATATTTAGTGCTAAAATCACGAAAAACATTGGTATCCATAAAAGATTTAACACAATCAAACTTAAGGTTTACACCTGACTCTTTACCGTCGTATAGATACCAATCTTCAGAGTTGCGCTTAATTCTTTCCAATAAATCCCATTTGAATCCAATATCCTTCTTCATATAGGATCCAGTATAAGAAGTATCGAGCACGGATCGATCATTATGAGAAAGTCGAGCATACATTTTTTGAATAATAACTTCTCTTGAGAGCTCATGCTTGGGGCATGAATATAACATTGACTTAAGCCTCCCCCAAGCTTAAGCGATACTTTCTCCTTCATGAAGCCAAAAATTATATATATAATTCTGATAATGATGTACCAGATGCATAGGGTAAAACTTCTGATGAAATTCCAATTTCAATCTGTTGTAGTTCCATGATCCGATATCATCCAATAGCCTATGCCATGTCAATGCCTTTCCCTTCAAAGATAAAGGGAATACCTTGTTCTTGACAACATCCTCGGGCATACCTGCAAGCTTAAATAATCCACAAACATCATCCACATAGATTAGGTGCATATCGGGATCTAATGTTCCATCTCCTGCATAAGGATTAGCTAGCAGTTTCTCTATCATACCCGAAGGAATTTCATAATAAATATTTTCAGTAGGTGCAGTAGGTTGAGGAACAACTAATTGTGGTTCTGGTCGAGGTGAAGATACCCCGAACAAACCCCTCAAAGGATTATTTTCCATAATAGCCAGTGACAGTAAATTTCAGCACACTATATGAATGTTTCCTTACCAAATGCCACTTACCAAAGGCGCTTCACTCTCCGGCAACGGCGCCAGAAAAGAGTCTTGATGACCCACAAGTATAGGGGATCTATCGTAGTCCTTTCGATAAGTAAGAGTGTCGAACCCAACGAGGAGCAGCAGGAAATGACAAGTGGTTTTCAGCAAGGTATTCTCTGCAAGCACTGAAATTATTGGTAACGGATAGTTTTGTCATAAGATAAATCGTAACGGGTAACAAGTAATAAAACTAGACAAGGTTCATAATGGTGGCCCAATCCTTTTTGTAGCAAAGTACAAGCCTGGATGAACTCTTATATAAAGCAAAGTGCTCCCGAGGACACATGGGAATTATCGTCAAGTTAGTTTGCATCATGCTCATATCATTCACGTTCGTTACTTTGATAATTTGATATGTGGGTGGACGGTGCTTGGGTGCTGCCCTTCCTTGGACAAGCCTCCCACTTATGATTAACCCGTCCTGCAAGCATCCACAACTATGAAAGAAGAATTATGGTAAACCTAACCATAGCATGAAACATATGGATCCAAATCAGCCCCTTACGAAGCAACACATAAACTAGGGTTTAAGCTTCTGTCACCCTAGCAACCCATCATCTACTTATTACTTCCCAATGCCTTCCTCTAGGCCCAAATAATGGTGAAGTGTCATGTAGTCGATGTTCACATAACACCACTTGAGGAAAGATAACATACATCTCATCAAAATATCGAACGAATACCAAATTCACATCATTACTTATAACAAGACTTGTCCCATGTCCTCAGGAACAAACGTAACTACTCACAAAGCATATTCATAATCATAATCATAGGAGTATTAATTATCATTAAGGATCTGAAAATATGATCTTCCACTGAATAAACCAACTAGCATCAACTACAACGAGTAATCAACACTACTAGCAACCCACATGTACCAATCTGAGGTTTTGGGACCAAGATCGAATACAAGATATGAACTAGGATTTGAGAGAAGATGGTGATGGTGAAGATGTTGATGGAGATTGACCCTCCCTCGATAAGAGAATCGATGGTGATGACGATGGCGATGATTTCTCCCTCCCGGAGGGATGTTGCCCCGGTTGAACAGCTCTGCTGGAGCCCTAGATTGGTTCTGCCAGGTTCCGCCTCGAGACGGCGGCGCTTCGTCCCGAAAGCTTCTCTATGATTTTTTCCAAGTTAAATGACACCACATAGAAAAAGATGGACACCGGAGGCCTGCCAGGGGGACCACAAGGTCGGGGGGCACACCCGGGGGGTAGGATGCGCCCTCCATCCTTGTGGCTGGCTGGTGGCCCCCCTCTGGTTCATTCTTCGCCCAATACTTTTATACATTCAAAAAATAAGCTCCGTGAAGTTTCAGGACTTTTGGAGTTGTGCAGAATAGGTCTCTAATATTTGCTCCTTTTCCAGTCCAGCATTCCAGCTGCCGGCATTCTCCTTCTTCATGTAAACCTTATAAAATAAGAGAGAATAGCCATAAGTATTGTGATATAATGTGTAATAACAACCCATAATGCAATAAATATCAACATAAAAGCATGATGCAAAATGGACGTATCAACTCCCCCAAGCTTAGACCTCGCTTGTCCTCAAGCGAAAACCGATATCAATAAATATGTCCACATGTTTAGAGATAGAGGTGTCGATAAAACAAAATACAGACATGAGGGCATTATGATCATATTTAGAACAGCAACATATAATGTCATATAATTTCTTATGATAAACTAACAATTCATTCACAAGGTAAAGTATGAATCAGAAACTTCATTGAAAACTAACAAACTATTGATCTCAGTCATTGAAGCAATTGCAATTTATCATAACACCAGAAAGAGTCAAATAAGAGCTTTTCAACAAGTCCACATACTCAACTATCATTTAATCTTTCACAATTTCTAACACTCACACGATATTTATGGGTACAAAGTTTCAATCGGACACAGAGAAAGATAGGGGCTTATAGTTTCGCCTCCCAACTTCTTACCTCAAGGGTAATGTCCAAAATAATACTTTATGAAAACCTACATCCGAGTGGATATGTATATCCGGATCTCTCCAACATATAGAGCTTTCCAAAGGAAAAAGTGTAAAAAGGAGAGGTGGCGATCACCATGACTCTTGTATAAGGGTAGGAGATCAAAATAAAGGATGGGCCCTTCATAGAAAGAAGTAGAGGTTGTCATGCGCTTTTATGGTTGGATGCACAAAATCTTAATGCAAAAGAACGCCACTTTATATTGCCACTTGTTATAAAGACCTTTATTATGCAGTCCATCTCTTTTATTTATTCCATATCACAAGTTTGTATAAAGCTTATTTTCTTCACACTAATAGATCATGCATATTTAGAGGAGCAATTTTTATTGCTTGCACCGATGACAACTTACTTGATGGATCTTACTCAATCCATAGGTAGGTATGGTGGACTGTCAAGGAAAAACTGGGTTTAGGGATGTTTGAAAGCACAAGTAGTATCTCTACTTGGTGCAAAGAATTTGGCTAGCATGAGAGGGAAAGGCAAGCTCAACATGTTGGATGGTCCATGACAATATAACTTCTATTTGGATATAAGCAAACATAACCTATTATGTTGTCTTCCTTGTCCAACATCAACCTTTTAGCATGTCATATTTTAATGAGTGCTCACAATCATAAAAGATGTCTAAGATAGTATATTTATATGTGAAGCCTCTCTTTCTCTATTACTACATTTTAATTGCAACAATGACCAAAACTGAGTTTGTCAACTCTCAACAACTTTTATTCATCATACTCTTTATATGCGAAGTCATTACTCTCCATAATACCAATATATGATCTTTTTATTTTCTTTAATTCTTTCTTTAATTTAATTCCCTCAAGATCATAACATGAAAGGAAATCCCTTTACTCAAAACTACTCTTTATTATATCTCTCACGGACTCGATTACATAGAGGGAACATAAAGCAAAACTCAAAGCTAGATCATACTAAAAACTTTATTCTACTAGATCAAGATATAACCAAAAGGATCGAACTAAGAAAAACGATAAAGTTAAAGATATGATGGTGATACAATACCTGGGCACCTCCCCCAAGCTTGGCAGTTGCCAAGTTGAGTGCCCATACCCATGTATTTAGATCTCTTTCTTCGGAGGTGGTGATGATGGACTTGTTGATGAAGCAGGCTTGTCTTCCAACATCGGACACAGGAGGTGCTCCAATTTATAAATGATGCCCTTGAGTGCGGTGATATGCTCTTGTAACAGAATATTTTAATGAGTTAGATACTTGTTCTACACCCGAACTATCTCAATCATCTTGAAAGCTTCAATTTCAGTAGGAGTACGATGATTATAACAAGGTTGGAGGATGTCTTCTTCTTCTACTGCCGGAACTTGATCTCTCGCGGCCTTCTTGATCTTATCACCCTTGTTGATCTCCCCAAGTTCTTCTTTCTTCATCTCTATCTTCATTAGCCAAGCATCGTCACCCGCGTTGTTGGAGGAGAGAGATGACATGGTGCCTGGCCTTGAAAACTCTGGCAGAAAACAGCTTGAAACAAAAACATGAGGTATTGTCGTGGTACGGTGGTCAAAACCTTCGAGACATTATATAATGAATTTTTACCGATCATAAGAATTATTCTGCAAGAAAACAGAGTCCGGAGGGCACACGAGGTGGCCAGAAGGTCTGGGGGCGCGCCCTCCACCCCTGTGGTGGCCTCTTGTCTCTTTCGGACTACTTTTTATTTTCCTAATTTTTTAAATATTCCAAAATGGAAAAAATATCATTGGAAACATTTTGGAGTCGGTTACTTACCGTACCACATACCTATTCCTTTTCGGAGTCGGAAATATTCTGGAAAGTGTCCCTTATGTACTCCTCCGGGGTTACGGTATCAATTATATTGGTCTCAACATTTATTGGAGTACCTGAGATATAATGTTTGAGTCTTTGACCGTTTACTACCTTCGGATTTTTACCTTCGGCATTGTTGATTTTTATGGCACCAGAACGATAGACCTCCTCGATGATGTAAGGACCTTCCGATTTAGAGAGAAGCTTTCCTGTAAAAAATCTTAAACGAGAGTTGTATAGCCAAACATGATCACCAACATTAAACTCACACTTTTATATCCTTTTGTCATGCCATCTTTTAACTTTTTCTTTAAACAATTTGGCATTTTCATATGCTTGGGTTCTCCATTCATCAAGTGAGCTAATGTCAAGTAACCTCATCTCACCGGCAAGTTTGAAACCATAGTTGAGCTATTTAATAGCCCAATATGCCTTATGTTGTAGTTCAAGAGGTAAATGACATGCTTTTCCATAAACCATTTTGTATGGAGACATACCCATAGGATTTTTATAAGCTCTTCTATAAGCCCACAAAGCATCATCAAGTTTCTTAGACCAATTTTTTCGTAGATCTATTAACAGTCTTTTGCAAAATTCATTTAATCTCTCTATTGCTCAATTCTACTTGACCACTAGACTGAGGATGATAAGGAGATGCAATTCTATGATTAACATCATACTTAGCAAGCATTTTATGGAAAGCACCATGAATAAAATGTGAACCACCATCAGTCATTAAATATCTAGGGACTCCAAACCTCGGAAAAATAACTTCTTTAAGCATATTAATAGAAATGTTATGATCCACACTACTAGTTGGAATAGCTTCTACCCACTTAGTAATGTAATCAACAGCAACTAAAATATGTGTATACCCATTGGAGGAAGGAAAAGGTCCCATATAATCAAAGCCCGAAACATCAAATGGTTCACTTACAAGTGAATAGTTCATAGGTATTTGCTGACGTCTACTAATATTACCAATGCTTTGGGATTCATCACAAGACAAGACAAAGTTACGTGCATCTTTAAAGAAAGTGGGCCAATAGAACCCAGATTGCAATACCTTATGTGCAGTTCTATCTCCAGCGTGGTGTCCTCTGTAAGACTCGGAGTGGCACTTGCGTAGGATCTGTTCCTGTTCATGCTCAGGTACACAACGTCTAATAACACAATCTACTCCTTCTTTACAAAGGTGTGGGTCATCCCAGAAGTAATGTCTTAAATCATAGAAAAACTTTTTCTTTTCTTTGATGCGTGAAACTAGGTGGTATAAATTTAACAACAATATAAGTAGCATAATTAGCATAACATGGATCTTTACGAGAAGAATTTATGACAATTAGTTGTTCATCAGGAAAGCTGTCATCAATAGGTAGTGGGTCATCAAGAACATTTTCTAACCTAGATAAGTTATGCGCAACGGGGTTCTCAGCTCCCTTTACATCAATAATATGTAAATCAAATCCTTCTAGCAAGAGAACCCATCTAATAAGTCTAGGCTTAGCATCTTTCTTTACCATAAGATATTTAATAGCAGCATGATCAGTGTGAACAGTTACTTTGGGATCAATAATATCAGGTCTGAACTTATCACAAGCAAAAACAACTGCTAAAAATTCTTTTTCAGTAGTAGCATAATTTCTCTCGGCACTCTCTAGAGTTTTACTACCATACTGAATAACATTTAATTTCTTATCAACTCTTTGTCCTAGAACAGCACCAACAACAAAATCACTAGCATCACACATAATTTCAAAGGGTAGGTTCCAATCAGGTGGCTGAACTATGGGTGCAGAAATCAAGGCTTTCTTAAGTATTTCAAATGCTTCTACACAATCTTCATAAAAAACAAAAGGAATATCTTTTTGTAAGAGATTAGTGAGAGGCCTAGAAATTTTAGAGAAGTCTTTAATAAACCTCCTATAGAAACTAGCATGACCTAGGAAACTTCTTATACCTCTTTAGGACAAGGCATCTTTTCAATAGCATCTACTTTGGCTTTATCAACTTCAATGCCTCTTACAAAAAATTTATGCCCCAAGACAATACCTTCATTAACCAAGTGGCACTTCTCCCAATTCAAGACAAGATTAGTTTCTTCACATCTCTAGAAAACTCAATCAATGTTGCTTAAGCAATCATCAAAATAAGTTCCATAAACTGAGAAATCATCCATGAAAACATCAACAATCTTTTCACAAAAATCAGAGAATATAGCAGTCATACATCTTTGAAAGGTAGCAGGTGCATTGCATAAACCAAAAGGCATACGTCTATAAGCAAAGGTACCGAAAGGGCAAGTAAAGGTGGTTTACTCTTGATCTTCTTTTGACATAGGTATTTGAGAGAAACCAGAATAACCATCTAGAAAGCAAAAGTGAGTATGTTTTGATAATCTCTCTAGCATTTGATCGATAAAAGGTAGAGGGTAATGATCTTTTCTGGTTGCTTTATTCAATTTGTGAAAATCAATTACCATTCTATAACATGTAACAATTCTTTGTGGAATCAATTCATTCTTATCATTAGGAATAACACTAATACCTCCCTTCTTAGGGAAACAATGAACATGACTTACCCACTGACTATCAGCAATAGGATAAATTATACCTGCCTCCAGAAGCTTAAGTATTTCATTCCTTACCACTTCTTTCATCTTGGGATTTAACCGTCGTAGATGATCATCAACTGGTTTAGCATCTTTCTCCAATTTTATTTTGTGCTGACATAGAGTGGGACTAATGCCCTTAAGATCATCAAGAGTATATCCAATAGTGGCATGGTGCTTCTTCGGAGTTTTCAATAATTTCTTTTCTTCATGCTCTGAAAGGTTAGAACTAATAATAACAGGATATATCTTCTTTTCATCAAGATAAGCATATTTCAGAGTATCAGGTAATTGTTTAAGCTCAAACACGGGATCACCCTTAGGTGGAGGAGGATCCCCAAGGATTTCAACAGGCAAATTATGTTTCAAAATAGGGCCCTCATTAAAGAACACTTCATCTATTTCCCTTCTTTCATTCATAAAATATCATTTTCATGGTCTAGCAAATATTGTTCTAAGGGATCATTAGGAGGCACGACAATAAAAGCAAGACCAATAATTTCATCTTTACTAGGCAATTCTTTATCATGAGGTTGTCTATGAAATTTCGAGAAATTAAAGTCATGAGACATATCCCTAAACCAACAATAACAATATCTTTCTCGCAGTCTATCTTAGCATTAATAGTATTCAAGAAGGGTCTACCAAATATAATGGGACAAAAATTATCTTGTGGGGAAGCAAGAACAAGAAAATCCGTAGGATATTTTATCTTCCCACACAGGACTTCAACATCTCTGACAATCCCAATTGGTGATATAGTATCTCTATTGGCAAGCTTAATAGTAACATCAATATCTTCTATCTCGTGAGGTGCAATATCATTCATAATTTATTTATACAAGGTATAAGGAATTGCACTCACACTAGCACCCACATCACATAAGGCATGATAACAATGTTCTCCTATTTTAACTTGAAACAACGGGCATGCCAACAACATGTCTATGTTTATCTTTAGTATCGGGTTTAGCAATTCTAGCAGCTTCATCACATAAATAAATAACATGCCCATCAATATTATCAACCAAGAGATATTTAAACATAGCAATACTAGGTTAAACTTTAATTTGTTCAGAAGGTGTAGGTGTTTTAGTATAGCTCTTACGGACCACAGTTGAAGCTTTAGCATGATCCTTTATTCTAACAAGGAATGGCGGTTTCTCAACGTAAGCAGTGTGAACAATAGGATCAACATTATAAATAATAGTTTCTTCTTCAACTTTAATATGTTCTACTACTTTAACTTCAATGGGAGGATGATATTTAAACCACTTCACTTAGGCAGATCACCATGAGTAGCAAATGATTCACAGAACAAAGCTACTATCTCAGAGTCAAGTCCATATTTAGTGCTAAAATCACGAAAAGCATTGGTATCCATAAAAGATTTAACACAATCAAACTTAAGGTTTACACCTGACTCTTTACCTTTGTCTAGATACCAATCTTCAGAGTTGCGCTTAATTCTTAATCCCATTTGAATCCAATATCCTTCTTCATATAGGTACCAGTACAAGAAGTATCAAGCATGGATCGATCATTGTGAGAAATCCGGGCATAATTTTTTTGAATAATACCTTCTCTTGAGAGCTCATGCTTGGGGCATGAATATAACATTGACTTAAGCCTCCCCCAAGCTTGAGTGATACTTTCTCCTTCACGAGGCCAAAAATTATATATATAATTCCGATCACGATGAAGCAGATGCATAGGGTAAAACTTCTGATGAAATTCCAATTTTAATCGGTTGTAGTTCCATGATCAGATATCATCCAATAGCCTATGCCATGTCAATGCCTTTCCCTTCAAAGATAAAGGGAAGACCTTCTTCTTGACAACATCCTCGGGCATACCTGCTGTCGGTATACAAAAGTAGGGGCTCTCCTTTTTACCCCTTTACTTGTGCACGGGCAGTCGGAGCCGTGCCCACGGCCACACTAAGCAGGGCAGTGGAGGGAAGTCGAAGCAGAAGGCAGCCAAGGCAATGCCAAGACCATAGACACAAAGGACAAGAGGGCAAGGTGGAATCCCCCGGCAAGACCCTTGCCGGGGCGGCCTTCGCAGCCCCGACAAGAGCCTTGTCGGGGCAACTTACCTGACACCAACGGAGCACGCCTCCCTTGAGCCCGAGGGTTCCAACGCCATCAACCACATTGGGACCAAGGCTCGGGAGGAACCTCCGTGGTGGTATGCAGATATTTGTCAAGATCGTAAACATACGAGATCAGATGAGGACCAGAAGACGACGATCCTCGGCAGGATCCTAGCCAAGGAAATCCACGAGACCCCCGGCGAGACGCTTGCCGGAGAAGACCACGATGCCACGGCAAGACCCTTGCCGGGGCCCCGGCAAGGCCCTTGTCGGAGACACCTCTGAGGGCAGCAGGGGCCCGCGTCGCCAAGGCTCCACCGCCGTCCCCATGCAGCTGCCAGCTCAACCGGTGGCGAGCACCTGCGTGGCGACGAGCGGCCTCCACGACCGACTCAGCAAGCACCTGCGTGGTGACATGCAGATCTTTGTGAAGGCTCCACCACCGCGCCAGCCCAGCAGCTAGCCAATGTGGTGCTACGACGCCTCGTCAGCTCGGACATGTGTTGAAGCCAGGCGAGGCGGCGACAGCTGGGACGAGCTTCCTTGCCGTCCCCAATAAAGCGAGAGGGGCACGTCGGCAGCGCATTAAATGCATTTGTCTGACGGTGCCAGAGGATAAGCTTCTGTACTGTAGACCTTTCCACCTCCTGTGTGCTACTGTGGCGACCCCTTTTGTCTATAAAAGGAGGCCCGAGGCGACCAGGAGAAGGATTCGGATCGTTTGAGCTACGAACGCACCATAGCTAGCTCAAGAACTCAAGAACACTCAAATACATACACCAAAGCATGAATAGGGTTTTACGCATCCTTGCGTCCCGAACCTGGGTAAACGATCTGTGTGCTTTTTATCAGATCCACTCTTTGCACAACCCCGCGCCCGCCAACCGTAGAAGGGATCCCAGTGATTCCATAGGTGTCGATTTCCCCCGACATATTTGGCGCGCCAGGTAGGGGGCGCAGTTGTGAAAATCCGGTCTAGCAGTTAGCCTAGCAGTTCCGCATTGCCATGGCTCCCAAGAAGAAGACGATCACGGTGATCGGTTCATGCGGAGCTGAAGCATGTGTTGTCGTTGGGTTAAGCCTCCCCCCTGGCCACCTCCCCACGAGCCATGAAGGCCTCTAACCTCATCCACCACCACCACCTCGTGCGTTAATATAATGCGTTTAAGGATGAAAGAAAAATAAAATCCTCTCCGCCAGCTCTCTGCCCCGATTCCTCTCTCTCCACCACCACCGATTCCAGGGAACTCCGGCGCTCCCCTGCACTCTTGATCCCTGGTTCGGATCCGTCTTACTATTCTCCTCTAACATGTGGCCCGCCGCCTCCCCGATGTCCTATGTGACCCTGCCCACGCCCCCGCAGAAACCCTAGACCCCCACGGGTCACCGGTGCAGCTTTGGCACCTCTGGTTTGTCGGCCCACCACCCCGCCTCTCTGCATGAGCGGTTATCGGCTCGGGCTCGACACTGCTGCGCTCCGTCAGCTACCTCGACTCCGACACCGACGGTTCAGTAAGGCACTGGTCCCCTCTGAACTTACCCTTGCTGGTATTTGGTGGGGCTTGGCCATCATGCCAAGGCTGTTTCTTTTCCAGCAATTTTGACGATTATCTATGCTACCTTGATCACTCGCCTGATCTATGCATCCATGCCACTCCCCGATCTGAGCTCTCCACTGTAGTTGTGCGCGCACTGAAATACCAGGTTGTAAGTACCAGGGAATCAGTGTGTACTTAACTAATTTACGGCTGTTTGTTTTTGCTAATAACAACTTGATGACATGGCACGGATAGTCTGATATATTCTGTAACTTTAATTTTTTTCGAGATTGTATTCTGTAACTTCTTCATTGTGCTTGGTAAAAAAATTATCTTCTGTGTTTACGCCACAAAACTTTGGATCTGTAAGTAATGCTAACAATGCCTAACAATTTTGATAGCTTTTATTTGGGACTGGTGACAGTATACACTTTTTTTGCTTCTTTGCACTGTTATATTATTTCAGTTTCCTAACATACAGAAAAGCCCCGATCTGTTATCTTCAGGTTGTAGTTGAGACTTCATTTATGCCGAGTATGGTGTAGCAGCTGAACATCGTCATGGATCAAATGCGTAGGAGGTGCCTTTCTTTACAGAATTTAGTTCCTTATATAGTAGCACTTTCTTACACCAACTGGGCATGCTTAATTTAAGTTGAAAGTTTTCAATCTTTAGGATAAATTCAAGTTTAACTTTCCCTATGTGTAGTTTGTTATTAGCTGCATTGTTATTTAGCTAGCTGGTACAAAGTTCTAAAAGGCATCCTCCTTCTAGAGCTAAATTTCTTAAATCTTAGAGAAAGTAAATATTTAGTCTGTACGCATGTAAATCTTGATCTCGACATCTATATTTTACCTTTATATTGTGTCATTCACAGTTACATATGCAAGCTGGGTTTTATTATACATTCAATAGTAGAGGGAAATTGTGAAATGTTGATACGACTCCCTGGATACTACCCTAGTATGTCCTTGCGTTCGAGTGATGATATATCCAAACATCTAATATTGACTTGCACTTCTCATGAATGAAATGTGACTGATTTTATCTTCTACAGTGCCTGCTTTCCATGATGTACCGATGTCATTGATGTGCCTTTTGTGGTGAGAAGATTACACAAATCTGGATCTGAGGTCTATTGAATTCTGCTCGAGAGTGTTATCCTACCTAACCCATATTTTTGGTTTCTAACGGAAGTTATTTTCATATAACAGATGAGAAAGGAACTAGGTATTGCAGATGATGTTACGGTGGTCATTTTCTATATTTGAGGAAAGGTGGGTCATTAACTAAGATGGGCATTCTGTTTTCTTAATTGTGAATGCTTTATTTCTTTTTTTAGTTTAAATGATGGCAGCTAATTGAACATCTCTGAACTTGCTTCATGTAATTCTCTTGATTTTACCTTTGAGAACATCTGATTTCCTGAATTCTCTGTACTTATTTAAATTTTTTGACAAGCTGTCTACCAATCGTCACCCCATCTGAAGCAGCACAAAAGATGAGCCACCATATAGATAAGCTTCTCTCGCCCTGCATTGACATGTTTTCCCCTTTGTTTTGTGAATGTGAAACAAGAATTGAACTTGACACCGCTGAAGTTAAATTAAGTATATCCCTCTAGCATAACCATGCACATCAATTGTTCAAGAAAAAATCTTATATGTTATTTTTTCCCATCCTATACCAATGATCAATGTTGTAATAAGATTATTCCGCAGTTCACTAAGATTTCAGTATATAAGAGAGACTATACACATGTTTTGTTTTCAATAATACATAGCAAAAAAATCAAAAAACTATGATAGAAATCAGTGTCCTGTACGTGGTTCCACAAAGACAAGTTTATACTGTCCTGCACTTATTGATAGAAATGATCTAAATCTTTGAATAGCAGTGAGTGTGTAAAGTATTTAGCGTGCCATGAATTGCCAAAATGATAGTACTAATTATCGGTGAAGTTATTCTAATTTAGCAAATAAACTTACCTGAATAAGCAATTTGCAAGATTAGATATCAAGCCAACAACATGCTCTTCTACGGCTATGTAATGCAACCAACCTAGCTCAGTAACCTTTCTAATGCTACATTAGAAAAATATGATCAGTTGATACGACCACTCAAAAATGTCAAAAGTAATTGTCATGCAGCTAGATTAGTTATCGCAAGGCCTTCAGCCTTTGTATGTTTCCCCCTCTTCTTCATTGTATTGCTCTATTGGCCAGGGTTTTTTTTTTCATTCTCTAATGGTACGTTACTCATGTCAGTTTTTATTTTTGATGTGGATTGCCAAGATAAATAGAGGATGCATGGATAAGTTGTTTTTGGCAAGGCGGAGAATGGGACTACTACCAAGATAGTTTTACGTTAAGTTTTTAGAAAGCCGTTTTCATGGTCAGTGTATAGAAAATGATGTGACATCATTTTTAGGGTCAATGTAAAGAAAATCATGTGTTTACTCTTTTGATTTTGTTCCATGTAATGCAACCAATCATATTCAATATATGAGCTCTCCCTATTTACTGATTTTTACTCTTGTGCACCATCAGTATTAACCCAATAATTGTTGTTGTCAATATATATGAAATATTGGCAATTGTCCATGCTATGCATCAACGCTTGCACTAATATGTGTATGGCCATTCCAAATAGTTCTGGGTAGCCACCAACGCCTATGAGGTGTTGTTATGTTCTAACTATATGCGTTGCTGCCTTGCAACAATTTTTCACATCGATTACCAACGCAATTATATGTGTTGTTGTGCCTTTGCAACGCCACCAACAGCAACACATATACATCCGTTGGTATAGACCTCAACAACGCTTATATGGACATTCTACAATGCATCGATGCGTTGCTAAAGGGGGGTTCTTGTTGTAGTAGCGGGGCGGTCGCGGACAGAACCCGAGGCGCGGCCCACGAACACCAACATCGCTCTGGCAGTCAAAGACTGGCGAGCGGCGTCGTTCGTGCGCGAGACGACGAGCCGCATGTCGCCAACTCCAAAGACAGAGCTAGGCCCCGCGAGCGGCGCGGGGCCCTTCAGGGGCGGCGTCGTGCCGCCTACGGGCGGCGCAGCGACCTCCAAGATGCCTACGCCGGCGCCCACGACGCGCCATTCCCAGATTGTGCGCGACGAGCAGCATCGCCACGCTGGTGACCCCGGGCGCCGCCGTGGGAAGGGTCCCGTGCATCATTTGCGGGATGATGGAGGCCAGCCCGCGCACCGAATTGCTGGCAAAAATGGCGCGCAGCCGCAAGGCCGTGATAGAGCTCCTTCTAATGTGGTTAGAAGTCGGAGCGCGTCACGGTCCATGCAGCTTTCGCCACCACCCACGCCAGCGGAAGCTTTGGCACGCGCGCAGCTGCTCCTCGTTTTCCTCCTGCCGCGGAAAAGCTCGACGAGTGGAGATCCACCATCCGAAGCCTCGTCGGCGTCGCCAACAAAGATGAGCCACGACCAGCGGGGCCCTCAGGCTGGCGCTCCGTCGAACCACCGCACACCAGTGGTGGAAGGACCGCGGGTGCTGCGGACACGGTGCACTCTCCTCCTCCCTGCCAGTTGCCGCGGGTGCCGGTCCGTCGTGATGACGCTTGTGATAACATTTCCATAGCATCGTCCGCCCCACGGACCCACCGCGATCAGCGCCAAGTTCTTCGGGAGCGAGCCCATGAAGACGCTCGAGCCACCATCGAGCGTCGGCGCGACGCGCGCCACCAGTCAGATAGGCGGGCAGGGCTCACTATGGACCACCTAGCGCCGGGAGGCTCCAGTGGCCTACCCTACGAGGTGGGTTGCCCGGCCTTTACTCATGAGCTGCGGCAGTTCCAGTGGCCGTCTCACAGCACGTTCAAGCCCGACGTTGGCAAGAAGTACAATGGCATGATCCACCCGTCAGAGTTCCTCAGCATCTACACCATCGCGATGCAGGCCGCTGGAGCTCGCGACGACAAGGTGCTTGCCAATTACTTCCCGTTGGCACTGAAACCCAATGTCATGTCTTGGTTGATGCACTTGCCGGAAGATTCCATTTCTTCTTGGTCGGATCTGTGTCATGAGTTTGTTGGTGCCTTCACTGGAGGCCACCAAGCTCATGGGTAGGCCAGTGATTTGCATATCATTTCCCAGAAGGAAGGTGAAACCATGCGCAAGTACGTACAGAGGTTCAGCTGGGTGCAATACAACATCCCGGATGTTCATCCCGCCGCAGTGATCAGCGCGTTCCATCAGAATGTGCGCAACCGCAAGATGCATGAAGAGCTGGCGATGAACAAGGTTAAAGATGTGGCCGAACTTTATGTTCTGGCAGATAGATGCGCCCGGGCTGAAGAAGGAAGGAAGTACCTAGGCGAGGACGCCGGCGCGGAAACCGACTCTACGGACGAAGACACCGCCGCCCGGATGAAAAAGGGTCGGCGCCGCAACAGGAAGCGTAAGGGCAAGGCTGTGCTTGCCGTCGAGGGATCCGACGACACCGGCGCCGCCAAGAAGGCCAAGGCAGACGACTCCGGCAAGGGGATCGCCGGGTGCGCTGCTTACCGGGCCTTGGCGGCAGCCGACAAGCCAGGGGGCTCCGACAAGCAGTATTGCAAGATCCACCGCACTAAGGGCCACGACCTCCAGAACTGCCGACAAGTCGAGCTGCTTGCTAAAAAGCAAAAAGACGAGTATTAAAGGCGGGACAAGGAGAAGGGTCAGGATGGTGCCGAAGGATCCGACAAGAAGCGTGGTGGCCAAGGAGGCCGCCGCGGCAAGGATAACCAGCAAGAGAGGCCTGCTCGGGGCCCCGATATGAAGCAGGAAGACGATGATCATGACGAGGACGACGAGTCCGGCGAGCATGAGTTTCAAAAAGCTACGGAGGCCATGTACGTCGACGGTGGCGCCTCGCTGCATACTTCTCACCGCCAGCTCAAGCAGTGGGCGCGCGAGATCACGGCAGCGGAACCATCGCTCGATGCTCAAAAGACACTGAAGTGGTCCAGCACGCCTATCATCTTTGACACCGAGGACCACCCTGATCGCACAACTGCGGTCGGGTGTTTGCCATTGTTGGTTTCACCAATGATACGCGACCTCAAGGTGACAAAGATGCTAGTTGACGGCGGGGCTGGTCTGAACTTGATCTCGCTCGTTGTGATCGAAAGGCTGCAGATCCCTGATGGAGACCTCAAGGAGATGGGCACATTTCAAGGGGTCAACCCCGGGAAGAAGTCAGCCAAAGGGAAAATTCACGCTACCCGTGACGTTCGGAGGTGAGTTGAACTACAGGACGGAGATCCCCTTGCCCTACAACGGGATCCTCGGCCGCCCGACACTAGCCAAGTTCATGGCGGTGTCGCACTACGCCTACAACACGCTGAAGATGCCTGGGTCGATGACCATCATCACCGTCCCCTTCGACAAGAAGGATGCGCTGATGTGCGCCGACCAACTCTACCGGGAAGCAGTTGCAACGACTGCTGCCAAGGCACTTGCTCCTGCCGCTGAAGCTCCGGGAGGGAAGAAGAAGACCGGTAAGACCTCTCGCACCCACTCCGGCAAGCGCACCTCTTCGGAGTGTTGTGCTACCGTCGAGGACGTTCCAGAGAGCTCCACCGGCAAGAGCAAGAAATCCAGAGCTGCACCGCTAGAGACCAAGAAGGTGTCCGTCAAGGAGGATGGCACGGGAGGGGATTTCACCATAAGCTCCACCCTCGACAGCAAATAGGAAGGCGTGCTCGTCACCTTCCTGCGGGCGAATGTCGATGTGTTTGCATGGCAAGCATTCGACATCCCCGGCGTTCCCAAGGAGGTGATTGAGCACCACCTTGCTGTCTGTCCTTATGCGCGGCCCGTCAAGCAGAAGGTCAGGAAGCAGGCTTTGGAAAGGCAGGAGTTCATCATAGAGGAGATCAAGAAGTTGGAAGCGGCAGGCTTGGTGAGAGGAGTACCCCATCCGACGTGGTTGGCAAATCCGGTGGTGGTGCGCAAGGCAAATGGGAAGTGGAGGCTGTGTATCGACTACACAGATATCAATAAGGCTTGTCCCAAGGACCCTTTCCCGTTGTCGTGCATCGACCAGATTGTTGACTCCACGGCCGGGTGTGATCTGTTATCATTCCTTGACGCCTACTCAAGATACCACCAGATCTTCATGACAAGAGAAGATGAAGAAAAGACAACATTCTTCACCCCATGTGGTACGTATTGCTTTTTACGGATGCCTTTCGGGTTGAAGAGTGCCGGCTCAACGTTTGCACGAGCAGTCCAAATTGGTTTTGAGCCCCAGCTACATAGAAATATGGAAGCATATATGGATGACATAGTGGTCAAAACCAAGGACAAGGCAACACTTGTACAAGATCTAGAAGAGACGTTTGCGAATTTGCGCAAGATCAACCTCAAGTTGAACCCTGAGAAGTGTGTCTTCGGTGTTTCTGTCCGGCAAACTTCTTAGGTTCTTTGTGTCACAGCGTGGGATCGAGGCGAACCCAGACAAGATCAAGGCTATCGAGCAGATTGAGGCGCCCAAGCGGATCAAGGATGTGCGTCGGCTCACCGGCTGTGTTGCCGCCATGAGCCAATTCATCTCCAAGTCTGCTGAGCATGCCCTTCCCTTTTTCAAAATCTTGAAAAAGGCGGGCCCAATGGAGTGGACCCTAGAGGCTGAAGCAGCGCTGCAGGATTTGAAGAAATACCTCTCCTCACCGATACTGGTTGTGCCTAAACCACAAGAGCCGTTGCTGCTGTATCTGGCGGCGACGAATCAAGTGGTCAGCGCCGCGCTAGTGGCGCAGAGGGAGGTTGACGAAGAGGCAGTGGCAACGACAAGACTAGCGGATGGCGAGCCAGAGATTCCCCTGGAAGGGCCTGGTGCCGGCAAGGTGGGCCCCCCCGCAGAGTTTGATGTTGACAGGACAGGCCCTGCGCGACCGAAAGAAGTGATGCAAAAGAGGAAGATGATGCAACACCCAGTTTATTTTGTTAGCTCCCTCTTGCAGGGGGCTAGGTCAAGGTACTCCGGTGTGCAGAAATTGCTCTTCGGCCTCCTTATGGCCTCGAGGAAGCTGTGTCATTACTTCCAAGCACACGAAATCACCGTCGTCACCTGCCTCCCGTTGCAACGGATACTGCATAACCCAGAAGCAACCAGGAGGATTGTGGAGTGGGCCTTGGAGCTGTCGAGCTTTGGTATGAAGTTTGAAAGCACTTCGATGATCCAGAGCAGGGTCTTGGCGGAGGTCATTGCAGAATGGACCTCAACTCCCGACGAACAAATCCAGGAGACCACTCTCCCCGGCAAGGAAGCAAGTCGCAAATGGATCATGTACTTTGACCTGGCTTTCTCGCTGCAAGGCGCCGGTGCTGGCGTGCTGCCCGTCGCACCCACCGGAGAGCACCTCAAGTATGTAATCCAGATGCACTTTCCCAGGGAGATGTCCACAAACAACACTCCTGAATATGAGGGTTTTCTTGCCGGTCTCAGGATCGCAGCAGACCTCGGGGTTAAGAAGCTCATCGTCAGGGGTGATTCACAGCTTGTCGTCAGGCAAGTCAACAAAGATTATCAGAGCCCGTTGATGGAGGCCTACGTAGATGAAGTGAGGAAGCTAGAAGAGCGCTTTGACAATACACAAGCAGAGCACGTTCCCCGAGTGGAGAACGGCATCGCCGATTACCCGTCGAAGCACGCTGCCTTCAAACTACCTGTGGAACCAGGTACTTTTGTGCTTCGGTTAACTCAACCATCCGTTGAACCATCAACAGAGCAGAACAAGCAGAGGAAATCAGGCCCCGACGGGTACTTTCCTGCCGAGCTCCCAGGAGCCGCCGACAAGGATGCTACCGTGGACAATGAGCCTACCGTGGGGCAACCGACTCCGGCAGGGTGTCAAGCCCTAGCCGTAGAGACGGCCGCTCCCATGGCGGAGGAAATGCCTTTAGTCCTTGCCATCGAGCCCCAGGCTCCGACATGGGCACAACATACCGTCCGGGTCCTCCAGACAGGGGAACTTCCTGAGGAGCAGGAAGAAGCGGAGAAAGTAGCCCGTCGGTCTGGCATGTATTAGTTCGTCGACGATGTCCTGTATAGAAAAAGACCGAATGGTGTGAAATTGAAGTGCATCCCCCGAGAGGAAGGACTAGAGCTGTTGGCAGAGATACATGGAGGCATATGTGGCTCCCACATAGGGTCGAGGGCCCTTGCCGGCAAGGCATTTCAGCAAGGTTTCTTCTGGCCCACTGCCCTCCAGGATGCAACGGCACTAGTAACCAAGTGTGAAGCGTGCCAGTTCCATTCGAAGAAGCTTCATCAACCAGCTCAAGCCCTTCAAACAATTCCTCTCTCTGGCCATTTTCGGTGCAGGGCTCGACATACTGGGCCCTTTCCCCCGCGCTGTCGGGGGCTTTGAGTACTTGTACATTGTGGTCGACAAGTTCACAAAGTGGCCGGAGGTGGAGGCAGTGAGGAAGGTGACAGCACAGTCAGCCGTCAAGTTCTTCAAGGGGCTAGTCTGCCGTTTTGGTGTGCCAAACAGGGTCATCACCGACAACGGCACGCAGTTCACAAGCCACACCTTCATGCAATACATCCAGGACCTCGACAACAAGGTCTGTTTTGCTTCCGTGGCACACCCACGGAGCAATGGCCAGGCGGAGAGGGCAAATGTTGAAGTACTGCGAGGCCTAAGAACAAAGACTTTTGACAAACTGCACAAGAGCGGAAGGCATTATATTAATGAGTTGCCGGTGGTTCTTTAGTCAATCAGAACAACACCAAATCGAGCCACCGGCCAGACACCCTTTGCCCTGGTATACGGGGCAGAAGCAGCTCTCCCCACGGAACTCACATACGGATTACCTCGAGTGCTCGCTTATGACGAGTTTGAGCAAGAGCAATTGTGGCAAGATGATGCAACGCTCCTCGAGGAAGATCGTCTTCGGGCGGCTGTGAGAGCAGCGTGCTGCCATCAAGCCTTGCGCCGCTACCATAGCCACAAGGTTCATGCCCGAAGCTTTGAGTAAGGCGACCTTGTTCTTCGCCGCGTTCAGTCGACCAAGAATTCCAACAAGTTGACGCCGAAGTGGGAAGGCCCTTATCGGGTAATACGAGTCACTAGGCCCGGTGCAGTCCGCCTGGAGACCTTAGATGCTATTCCGGTGAGAAACTCCTGGAACATTGAACATCTTCACAAGTTTTACCCATAAGGCGCGGTTGCCGGGCCCCCCGGCAAACCACCTTTTGTACAAGCCTTGCGGCAAGGCATGTAACCCTCTGTACAAAGCTAGGCGTAGACCCTGAGCATAAATAAACGAAGCGCTGGCGCCCTAAGTTTTAGCATGCATGCTAGGGTAAGTCCCTCCCTCAGTTAGGGTTGATAGTGCTTAGCGGCGACTAACCCCTAGCATAGAGGTCGAGTGTGTGTTTCTCTGTTCCTTTCCATCCTCTTTAGTTCGCAGGGTACGTGGATGTTTCTGTTGAGCTGTCTGGGGGAAAGAGAACAAGTTGGCACCCCGGCCCCGGCAAGCCAAGGTTGCCGGGGGCTGCAGACACAAGAGTCCAACCACGACAAGCCGATGCTGCCGGGGGCTGCAGATCTAGATAAGTCTTTTATCCCCTATTGTACATTTACGTATGAGGTTGGGACGTATGAAACCTCATTTTATTCCCAGGCCACCGTGCTCCCCCTTTCTTCCTGCGCCCAAGAACCATTTCCTGGGTCGGAACTGGGTCGTAGTCGCGGTGGCAAGGAAATAAACGAAGGGCCTAACTCTACTTCGCCCTGCCTCCGCCAAGAGCGTGAGAATGGTCGACTGAAGTAAGGGGACGACAAGGCCTGTTGCCGGGCAATGATGTTTATCTCAAAAATAACAAGGATTCATTCCTTGGCATGGGCCTCGCTCACGCACAAAGAACCCGGCAAGCACCCTTTTTCATTAAAAACATCCCATACAGGTACAGTTCATACGAAATGAAAAACATGAGCAAGGGGATTACAAGTTCTAAATTTAACAAGTGCCCGCAGGCTTATAAACTAAAAACAGATAAGATGCCCGTAATCCTTTCCTTGTCCCTCTTTTCAGGAGGTAGAACAAGATAGCAGGAGGGCAAAAAGAGCGCCTAGGCATGGTACAAGGAACAGAAGGCACCAAGAGAACATCCCGGTGCCGGGAGGGGAGCTGGAAGATGAGGCAGCAGGCCGACAATACGCGACGAAGGCGTCGGTGCCCGCGTACTCCGACTTGACGGCCGCCACCTACCTTCTTCGCCTTCTCTGATCCTCCTACGCCAGCCGCCCAAGGAGGCGACGGGGAACGCGCCAATGGAGAGCTTGACGAGGAAGGCCCTCGGCAGGGCGCGTGGCCAAGGGAGGGATGACGCGGTCAGTCGGAGTCGAGGTCAGTGTCCCACCGTTCGACGTCCTCGTCATTGCTGTCGCTGTCCTCCTTGTCACTCCCGCTTGAGGAGGAATCTTCATCGTCAGGGGAGCTCTCCATGCAGCACTTTAGGCGAGTTCCAAGATCTCCAAAGACCTTGATGGAGAGCAGGCCGTTCTCCATTAATTTGAACTAGAGAACGAGCCCCGTCGTCAGGCTGTGGACACGGGCGAACGTCTTCCATCCGCGACGGAGGTACATGACGTGAGGAGAGGGGAAGTCGACATCGACCCGCGTGCCGTCGTTCCCGCAGTCCCTCATGTGCAGCCTGAGGGTCTGGGGAGGATGGAGCTCGATCACCCGAGCAAATGGGGTAGGGAGACGAAGACGACGACGTGGTGGCCAACGCAGCCTGATGAAGAACTCACAGGGCTGGTCCCCGACATGGCCCTCCATTGGGGGAGGCATCGCTGGCGGAGGTGAGGCCGGTGCGCAGCCCCGTCCCCCTCTTCCCCGAGCGCCACGGAGACCTCGGCCTCGCCCCCTCCCCTTCCTCTCGTGGCCGGCTCCGCCGCTGTGAGCTCTTGGGAAGGAGGGACGCGCTGTCGAGCAGTGACCCTCGCCGCCACCGTTGAAGGGCCAGCGCCCCCTCTCACCATGGCAGATGGAAGAAAGAAGCCGAGGCGGATGATTAAAGGATGTGGGATGCCATCCCCCTCCCCCTTCTTATAAAGGGGCGGGGTCGGGGCTCGGTCGCCCCACTCGACCAATCCGGCCATCGGGGGCGTAGGGAAGCGAGACCGCCCCGTTGCCCCAATCAGCGACAGCCCAGTTTCCCGCCTCCACCGCATGCCACCCGCATGGAGACACATGGTGAGCAAGCAGAATCGAGGGGACGGGTGAGGCGACCGTTCCCCACCCCGTGATCGTGGGGCGCGGATGCCTTGAAGACCACGACCCGAGTCCACTCAGTAAATGAGTAGCGCCTCTGCGTCCCCCTCTTTTTATGGGGAAGGAGCGACCCGCCTCTTTACCACGATCTGACGCATGCATGTGGGAACCGCCCCATGCATGACCCCCACGTCACACACGACCCCCACGTCGCGCGTTCAACGCGGGTCGTGGGGAAGCGCAGCGAACGAAAAGTTACTGCGATGAAGAAAAAAACCGCCCCGCCTGCCCGCGCACCGTTCTGGGCCCGGCCCAACAACGTGTTGCGCTTCTGTGTGGCCCAGGCCCGGGGGCTCCTGTCGGTGTACGAAACTAGGGGCTCTCGTTTTACCCCTTTACTTGTGCACGGGCAGTCAGAGCCGCGTCCACGGCCACACTAAGTAGGGCAGAGGAGGGAAGCCGAAGCACAAGACAGCCAAGGCAACGCCAAGACTAGAAACACAAAGGACAAGAGGGCGAGGTGGACTCTGATACGTCTCCAACGTATCTATAATTTTTTATTGTTCCATGCTATATTATATTCTGTTTTGGATGTTTAATAGGATTTATTATACACTTTTATATTATTTTGGGACTAACCTATTAACCGGAGGCCCAGCCCAAATTGCTGTTTTTTTGCCTACTTCAGTGTTTCGAAGGAAAAGAATATCCAACGGAGTCCAAACGGAATGAAACCTTCAGGAACATGATTTTCGGAACAAACGTGATCCAGAGGACTTGGAGTCTACGTAAAGCAATCAACGAGGAGAGCACGAGGCAGGGGGCGTGCCTACCCCCTTGGCGTGCCCCCACCCTCGTCGGCCCCTCGTTGCTCCACCGACGTACATCTTCCTCCTATATATATCCACGTACCCCCAAACCAACAGAGATGGAGCAAAAACCGTATTTCCACCGCCGCAACCTTCTGTACCCATGAGATCCCATCTTGGGGCCTTTTCCAGCGCTCCGCCGGAGGGGGCATTGATCACGGAGGGCTTCTACATCAACACCATAGCCTCTCTGATGATGTGTGAGTAGTTTACCTCAGACCTTCGGTCCATAGTTATTAGCTAGATGGCTTCTTCTCTCTCTTTGGATCTCGATACAAAGTTCTCCTTGATCTTCTTGGAGATCTATTCGATGTAATCTTCTTTTGCGGTGTGTTTGTCGAGATTCGATGAATTGTGGGTTTATGATCAAGTTTATCTATGAACAATATTTGAATCTCCTCTGAATTCTTTTATGTATGATTGGTTATCTTTGCAAGTCTCTTTGAATTATCAGTTTGGTTTGGCCTACTAGATTGATCTTTCTTGCAATGGGAGAAGTGCTTAGCTTTGGGTTCAATCTTGCGGTGTCCTTTCCTAGTGATGTTGAGGGCCGCAAGGCACGTATTGTATTGTTGCCATCGAGGATAAAAATATGGGGTTTATATCATATTGCATGAGTTTATCCCTCTACATCATGTTATCTTACTTAAAGCATTATTCTGTTCTTATGAACTTAATACTCTAGATGCATGCTGGATAGCAGTTGATGTGTGGAGTAATAGTAGTAGATGCAGAATCGTTTCGGTCTACTTATCGCAGACGTGATGCCTATATACATGATCATACCTATATATTCTCATAACTATGCTCAATTCTATCAATTGCTCGACAGTAATTCGTTCACCCACCGTAATACTTATGCTCTTGAGAGAAGCCACTAGTGAAACCTATGGCCCCTGGGTCTATTTTCCATCATATTAATCTTCCAACACTTAGCTATTTTTATTGCCGTTTATTTTACTTAGCATCTTTATTTCTCTTTATCATAAAAATACCAAAAATATTATCTTATCATATCTATCAGATCTCACTCTCGTAAGTGACCATGAAGGGATTGACAACCCCTTTATCGTGTTGGTTGCGAGGTTCTTATTTGTTTGTGTAGGTGTGGGACTTGAGCGTGATCTCCTATTGGATTGATACCTTGTTTCTCAAAAATTGAGGGAAATACTTACGCTACTTTACTGCATCACCCTTTCCTCTTCAAGGGAAAACCAACTCAGTGCTCAAGAGGTAGCAAGAAGGATTTCTGGCGCTGTTGCCGGGAAGATTCGCGCCAAGTCAAGTCAAGACATACCAAGTACCCATCACAAACTCTTATCCCTCGGATTACATTATTTGCCATTTGCCTCTCGTTTTCCTCTCCCCACTTCACCCTTGCCGTTTTATTCGCCCTCTCTTTTCCGCTCGCCTTTCTTTCGCCATGTCGGAATCAAAAAGGGTTGGGGTTTCTCTCCCGAGTTTTAGTACTTTAGACAATCCTTCTATTCTATCTAAACTCATAAATAATGGTGCTATGGAAAAACCTGCCGGAGTTATCAATGAAAGTCTCAATAATTTTGATGAAGATGATTCCGGAATTTTTCGTTATTTACTTGATGAATCTTTAAAAGATGCTTGGGGTAGACTATTAAGGATCCAGGCTAGCTATGTGCCCCAATACCAAATTGAAATTTACTTAAAGCTTTTATGTTGCCCTACCTTCTTCGTTTAAACATGTCTTAGACTCTATATTTGAAGAAGGTTTTCTTGAAGGGGATGCCGTAGATACTTATGAATAGATGAAGACCATATTTGGGCACCCCATGAATGATAAAGTTGAATCTATCTTTTGCTCCCCTACCAAAATGAATCTATCAAAGAGATGAAGGCTAGCTTAGATGCAAATTTCCGTAACATGCTTAATCTTTCTTATACCATTAATAGCCACGTGCTTTATCAAAACAGAAAGATTAATTCCATAGATAATAAGTTTGCTCTTTTCTTCCCTAAAACAAAATATGGCAATACCTAGATCTATCCTTGCTTTTATGCCTAGCTAGGGGCGTTAAACGATAGCGCTTGTTGGGAGGCAACCCAATTTTATTTTAGTTTTTTTGCTTTTTGCTTCTGTTTTGGAATAAATTTTTGATCTAGCCTCTGGTTAGATTTGTGTTTATGTTTTAATTAGTGTTTGTGCCAAGTTAAACCTATAGGATCTTCTTGGATGATAGTTATTTGATCTTGCTGAAAATTCCAGAAACTTTCTGTTCACAAAAACAATTGTTAAATATCACCAGAACGTGATAAAATACTGATTCCAATTGCAGTAGATCAATAAACAAATTATCTAGGTCTTCCTATTTTGGTATATTTTTCTGAGTTCCAGAAGTTTGCGTTAGTTACAGATTACTACAGATTGTTCTGTTTTTGAAAGATTCTGTTTTTCATGTGTTGTTTGCTTATTTTGATGAATCTATGGCTAGTAAAAAGAGTTTATAAACCATAGAGAAGTTGGAATACAGTAGGTTTAACACCAATATAAATAAAGAATGAGTTCATTACAGTACCTTGAAGTGGTGTTTTGTTTTCTTTCGCTAACGGAGCTCACGAGATTTTCTGTTAAGTTCTGTGTTGTGAAGTTTTCAAGTTTTCGGTAAAAGATTTGATGGATTATGGAACAAGGAGTGGAAAGAGCCTAAGCTTGGGGATGCCCATGGCACCCCAAGATAATCTTAGGACACCAAAAAGCCAAAGCTTGGGGATGCCCCGGAAGGCATCCCTCTTTTATCTTAAATCCATCAAGAACTTTACTTGGAGCTATATTTTTATTCACCACATGATATGTGTTTTGCTTGGAGCGTCTTGTATGATTTGAGTCTTTGCTTTTTAGTTTACCACAATCATCCTTGCTGTACACACCTTTTGAGAGAGACACACATGATTGAATTTATTAGAATACTCTATGTGCTTCACTTATATCTTTTGAGCTATATAGTTTTTGCTCTAGTACTTCACTTATATCTTTTAGAGCACGGTGGTGGATTTGTTTTATAGAAACTATTGTTCTCTCATGCTTAACTTATATTATTTTGAGAGTCCTACAAAACAGCATTGTAATTTGCTTTAATTATGATAGGCATCGAAGATTAGTAATTGTTTTTATTATGAGTGTGTTGAATACTATGAGAAGTTTGATGCTTGATAATTGTTTTGAGAGATGAAGTTGGTGATATTAGAGTCATGCTAGTTGAGTAGTTGTGAATTTGAGAAATACTTGTGTTAAAGTTTGTGATTCCCGTAGCATGCACGTATGATGAACCGTTATGTGATGAAGTCAGAGCATGATTTATTTATTGATTGTCTTCCTTATGAGTGGCGGTCGTGGATGAGCGATGGTCTTTTCCTACCAATCTATCCCCCTAGGAGCATGCGAGTAATACTTTGCTTTGATAACTTGTAGATTTTTGCAACAAGTATATGAGTTCTTTATGACTAATGTTGAGTCCGTGGATTATATGCACTCTCTTCTTTCCACCATTGCTAGCCTCTCTAATACTGCACACTTTTCGCCGGTATCATACACCTCCCATATACCTTCCTAAAAACAGCCACCATACCTACCTATCATGGCATTTCCATAGCCATTCCGAGATATATTGTCATGCAACTTACCACCATTCCGTTTACTATGACACACTCCATCATTGTCATATTGCTTTGCATGATCATGTAGTTGACATCATATTTGTGGCAAAGCCACCGTTCATAATTCTTTCATACATGTCACTCTTGATTCATTGCATATCCCGGTACACCTCCGGAGGCATTCACATAGAGTCATATTATGTTCTAAGTTTTGAGTTGTAATTCTTGAGTTGTAAAGTAAATAAAAGTGTGATGATCATCATTATTAGAACATTGTCCCAAGTGAGGAAAGGATGATGGGGACTATGATTCCCCCACAAGTCGGGATGAGACTCCGGACAAAAAAAAGAGGCCATAAAAAAAGGAGAAAAGGCCCAAAGAAAAAAATGAGAGAAATAGAGAGAAGGGACAATGCTACTATCCTTTTACCACACTTGTACTTCAAAGTAGCACCATGATCTTCATGATAGAGAGTCTTCCATGATATCACTTTCATATACTAGTGGGAATTTTTCATTATAGAACTTGGCTTGTATATTCCAATGATGGGCTTCCTCAAAATGCCCTAGGTCTTCATGAGCAAGCGAGTTGGATGCACACCCACTTAGTTTCTTTTGTTGAGCTTTCATATACTTATAGCTCTAGTGCATCCGTTGCATGGCAATCCCTACTCACTCACATTGATATCTATTGATGGGCATCTCCATAGCCCGTTGATACGCCTAGTTGATGTGAGACTATCTTCTCCCTTTTGTCTTCTCCACAACCACCATTCTATTCCACATAAAGTGCTATGTCCATGGCTCACGCTCATGTATTGCGTGAAGATTGAAAAAGTTTGAGAACACCAAAAGTATGAAACAATTGCTTGGCTTGTCATCGGGTTTGTGCATGATTAAATACTTTGTGTGATGAAGATAGAGCATAGCCAGACTATATGATTTTGTAGGGATAACTTTCTTTGGCCATGCTATTTTGAGAACACATAATTGCTTAGTTAGTATGCTTGAAGTATTATTATTTTTATGTCAATATTAAACTTTTGTCTTGAATCTTTCGGATCTGAATATTCATACCACAAATAATAGAATTACATTGAAAATTATGCCAAGTAGCATTCCACATCAAAAATTTTGTTTTTACCTTTTACCTACTCGAGGACGAGCAGGAATTAAGCTTGAGGATGCTTGATACGTCTCCAACGTATCTATAATTTTTGATTGTTCCATGCTATATTATATTCTGTTTTGGATGTTTAATGGGCTTTATTATACACTTTTATATTATTTTTGGGACTAACCTATTAACCGGAGGCCCAGCCCAAATTGCTATTTTTTTGCCTATTTCAGTGTTTCGAAGGAAAAGAATATCAAACGGAGTCCAAACGGAATGAAACCTTCGGGAACATGATTTTCAGAACAAACGAGATCTAGAGGACTTGGAGTCTACATAAAGCAATCAACGAGGAGAGCCTGAGGCAGGGGGGCGCGCCTACCCCCCTGAGCGCGCCCTCCACCCTCATGGGCCCCTCGTTGCTCCACCGACGTACTTCTTCCTCCTATATATATCCACGTACCCCCAAACCATGAGAGACGGAGCAAAAAGCCTATTTCCACCGCCGCAATCTTATGTACCCATGAGATCCCATCTTGGGGCCTTTTCCGGCGCTCCGCTGGAGGGGGCATTGATCATGGAGGGCTTCTACATCAACACCATAGCCTCTCTGATGACGTGTGAGTAGTTTACCTCAGACCTTCGGGTCGATAGTTATTAGCTAGATGGCTTGTTATCCCTCTTTGGATCTCAATACAAATTTCTCCTTGATCTTCTTGGATATATATTCGATGTGATCTTCTTTTGCGGTGTGTTTGTCGAGATCCGATGAATTGTGGGTTTATGATCAAGTTTATCTATGAACAATATTTGAATCTCCTCTGAATTGTTTTATGTATGATTGGTTATCTTTGCAAGTCTCTTTGAATTATCAGTTTGGTTTGGCCTACTAGATTGATCTTTCTTGCAATGGGAGAAGTGCTTAGCTTTGGGTTCAATCATGCGGTGCTCGATCCCGATGTGATGGGGAAACGACACGTATTGTATTGTTGCCATCGAGGATAAAAATATGGGGTTTATATCATATTTCATGAGTTTATCCCTCTACATCATGTCATCTTACTTAAAGCATTACTCTGTTCTAATGAACTTAATACTCAAGATGCATCTTTGGATAGCGGTCGATGTGTGGAGTAATAGTAGTAGATGCAGAATCGTTTCGGTCTACTTGTCGCGGACGTGATGCCTATATACATGATCATACCTAGATATTCTCATAACTATGCTCATATCTATAAATTGCTCGACAGTAATTCGTTCACCCACCGTAATACTTATTCTCTTGAGAGAAGCCACTAGTGAAACCTATGGCCCCCGGGTCTATTTTCCACCATATTAATCTTCCAACACTTAGCTATTTTTATTGCCGTTTATTTTACTTAGCATCTTTATTTCTCTTTATCATAAAAATACCAAAAATATTATCTTATCATATCTATCAGATCTCACTCTCGTAAGCGACCGTGAAGGGATTGACAACCCCTTTTTCACGTTGGTTGCGAGGTTCTTATTTGTTTGTGTAGGTGCGTGGGACTTGAGCATGATCTCCTGTTGGATTGATACCTTGGTTCTAAAAAACTGAGGGAAATACTTAAGCTACTTTACTGCATCACCCTTTCCTCTTCAAGGGAAAACCAACGCAGTGCTCAAGAGGTAGCAGACTCCCTCGGCAAGACCCTTGCTAGGGCGGCCTCCGCAGCCCCGGCAAGAGCCTTGCTAGGGCAACTTGCCTGACACCAACGGAGTGCACCTACCTTAAGCCCGAGGGTTCCGACGCCATCAACCACATTGGGACCAAAGCTCGGGAGGCACCTCCGTGGTGGCATGCAGATCTTTGTCAAGATCATAAACATACGAGATCAGATGAGGACCAGAATACGACGATCCTCGGCGGGATCCTAGCCGAGGAAATCCATGAGAACCCCGGCGAGATGCTTGCTGGGGAAGACCACGATGCCACAGCAAAACCCTTGTCGGGGCCCCGGCAAGGCCCGTGCCGGAGACACCTACAGGGCAGCGGCAGGGCCCGCGTCTACCAAGGCTCCACCACCGTCCCCATGCAGCTGCCAGCTCAACCAGCTGGGCACGCACCTGCGTGGCGACGAGCGGCCTCCACGACCGACTCAGCAAGCACCTGCGTGGTGAAATGCAGATCTTAGTGAAGGCTCCACCACCGCGCCAACCCAACAGCGAGCCAACGTGGTGCTACGATGCCTCGTCAGCTTGGACGCGTGTCGAAGCCAGGCGAGGCGGCGACAGCTGGGATGAGCTTCCTTTCTGTCCCCGATAAAGCAAGCGGGGCACATCGGCAGCACACTAAATGCATTTGTTCGACGGTGCCAGAGGATAAGCTTCTGTACTGTAGACCTTTCCACCTCTTATGTGCCACTGTGGCGACCCCTTTTGTCTATAAAAGGAGGCCCGAGGCGACCAGGAGAAGGATTCGGATCTTTTGAGCTATGAACGCACCGTAGCTAGCTCAAGAACTCAAGAGCACTCAAATACGTACACCGAAGCAGGACTAGGGTTTTACGCATCCTTGCGGCCCGAACCTGGGTAAATGATCTGCGTGCTTTCTGTCAGACCCGCTGATAACCCACAAGTATAGGGGATCGCAACAATTTTCGAGGGTAGAGTATTCAACCCAAATTTATTGATTCGACACAAGGGGAGCCAAAGAATATTCTCAAGTATTAGCAGTTGAGTTGTCAATTCAACCACACTTGGATAACTTAATATCTGCACCAAAGTATTTAGTAGCAAAGTAATATGATAGTAGTGGTAACGGTAACAAAAGTAACGGTAGTAAAAGTAATATTTTTGGTGTTTTGTAGTGATTGTAACAGTAGCAACGGAAAAGTAAATAAGCAAAGAACAATATGAAAAGCTCGTAGGCATTGGATCGGTGATGGAGAATTATCGGGATCACGGTTCATCATGTAACAACCGTAACATAGGGTGACACAGAACTAGCTCCAATTCATCAATGTAATGTAGGCATGTATTCGGAATATAGTCATACGTGCTTATGGAAAAGAACTTGCATGACATCTTTTGTCCTACCCTCCCGTGGCAGCGGGGTCCTAATGGAAACTAAGGGATATTAAGGCATCCTTTTAATAGAGCACCAGAACAAAGCATTAGCACATATTGAATACATGAACTCCTCAAACTATGGTCATCACCGGGAGTGGTCCCGATTATTGTCACTTCGGGTTGCGGATCATAACACATAGTAGGTGACTATAGACTTGCAAGATAGGATCAAGAACTCACATATATTCATGAAAACATAATAGGTTCAGATCTGAAATCATGGCACTCGGGCCCTAGTGACAAGCATTAAGCATAGCAAAGTCATAGCAACATCAATCTCGTAACATAGTGGATACTAGGGATCAAACCCTAACAAAACTAACTCGATTACATGATAGATCTCATCCAACCCATCACCGTCCAGCAAGCCTTCACGATGGAATTACTCACGCCTGGCGGTGAGCATCATGAAATTGGTGATGGAGGATGGTTGATGATGACGACGGCGATGAATCCCCCTCTCCGGAGCCCCGAACGGACTCCAGATCAGCCCTCCCGAGAGGTTTTAGGGCTTGGCGGCGGCTCCGTATCATAAAACGCGATGAATCCTTCTCTCTGATTTTTTCTCCCCAAAAGAAAATATATAGAGTTGGAGCTGAGGTCGGAGGAGCTCCAGGGGGCCCACGAGGTAGGGGGGTGCGCCCTAGGGGGGCAGGCGCGCCCCCCACCCTCGTGGCTAGGGTGTGGCCCCCCTGGTCTTCATCTTTTGGAAGGATTTTTTATTATTTCCAAATATACGTTTCGTGAAGTTTCAGGTCATTCCGAGAACTTTTGTTTGTGCACATAAATAACACCATGGAAAGTCTGCTGAAAACAACGTCAGTCTGGGTTAGTTCCATTCAAATCATGCAAGTTAGAGTCCAAAACAAGGGCAAAAGTGTTTGGAAAAGTAGATACGACGGAGACGTATCAACTCCCCCAAGCTTAAACCTTTGCTTGTCCTCAAGCAATTCAGTTGATAAATTGAAAGTGATAAAGAAAAACTTTTACAAACTCTATTTTGTCTTGTTGTTGTAAATATGTAAAGCCAGCATTCAAGTTTTCAGCAAAGATTATGACTAACCACAATTGCAATAACTCTCAGGTCTCATGTTTACTCATATCAATAGCATAATCAACTAGCGAGCCATAATAATAAATCTCAGATGACAACACTTTCTCAAAACAATCATGATATGATATAACAAGATGGTATCTCGCTAGCCCTTTACGAGACCATAAAACATAAATGCAGAGCACCTTTAAAGATCAAGGACTGACTAGACATTGTAATTCATGGTAAAAGAGATCCAATCATAGTCATACCCAATATAAATTAATAGCAATGGATGCAAATGACAGCTGCGCTCTCCAGCTAGTGCTCTTTAATAAGAGGGTGATGACTCAACATGAAAGTAAATAGATAGGCCCTTCGCAGAGGGAAGCAGGGATTTGTAGAGGTGCCAGAGCTCGGTTTTGAAATACGGCATGCTTTCATTGTCAACATAACAACCAAGAGATGGCGATATCTTTCCATGCTACACACATTATAAGCGGTTCCCAAACAGAATGATAAAGTTTATACTCCCCCTCCACCAACAAGCATCAATCCATGGCTTACTCGAAACAACGAGTGCCTCCAATAAGCAACAGTCCCAGGGGGAGTTTTGTTTGCAATTATTTTGATTTAGTTTGCATAAAGCATGGGACTGGGCATCCCGGTGACCAGCAATTCTCTCATGAGTGAGGAGCAGAGTCCACTCCTCTTGAGAATAACCCGCCTAGCATGGAAGATAAGGGCAGCCCTAGTTGATACATGAGCTATTCGAGCATACAAAACAGAATGTTTATTTGAAGGTTTAGAGTTTGGCACATACAAATTTACTCGAACGGCGGTAGATACCGCATATAGGAAGGTATAGTGGACTCATATGGAATAACTTTGGGGTTTAAGGGATTGGATGCACAAGCAGTATTCCCGCTTAGTACAAGTGAAGGCTAGCAAAAAGGCGGGAAGCGACCGACTAGAGAGCGACAACAGTCATGAACATGCATTAAAATTAATAAACATTGAGTGCAAGCATGAATAGGATATAATCCACCATGAACATAAATATCGTGAAGGCTATGTTGATTTGTTTCAACTACATGTGTGATCATGTGCCAAGTCGAGTCACTTGAATCATTCAAAGGAGGATACCACCCCACTATACCACGTCACAACCATTTTAATAGCATGTTGGCACCCAAGGTAAACCATTATAACTCATAGCTAATCAAGCATGGCACAAGCAACTATGATCTCTAATTGTCATTGCAAACATGTTTATTCATAATAAGCTGAATCGGGAACGATGAACTCATCATACTTACAAAAATGAGAGAGGTCGAGTTCATACCAGCTTTTCTCATCTCAGTCAGTCCATCATATATCGTCATAATTGCCTTTCACTTGCACGACCGAACGAAGTGAATAATAATAAGAGTGCATGTGCATTGGACTAAGCTGCAATCTGCGAGCATTCAATAAACAGGAGAAGACAAGGCAATATGGGCTCTTGGTTAAATCAACAATAATGCATATATGAGCCACTTCAACAATTTAATCATGGTCTTCTGTAGGACCTTGAAGTATGTCTAGAGGGGGGGTGATTAGACTACTTGACCAATTAAAAACTTAACCTTTTCCCAATTTTAGACTTTGGCAGATTTTAGCTATCTTTGAGCAAGTCAAGCAATCTTCACGCAATTCAAGCAAGCATGCAAAGAGTATATAGGCAGCGGAAAATAAAGCATGCAACTTGCAAGAATATAAAGGGAAGGGTTTGGAGAATTCAAACGCAATTGGAGATACAGATGATTTTGTCGTGGTTCCGATAGGTGGTGCTATCGTACATCCACGTTGATGGAGACTTCAACCCACGAAGGGTAACAGTTGCGCGAGTCCATGGAGGGCTCCACCCACGAAGGGTCCACGAAGAAGCAACCTTGTCTATCCCACCAAGGCTGCCGCCCACGAAGGACTGCCTCACTAGCGGTAGATCTTCACGAAGTAGGCGATCTCCTTGCCCTTACAAACTCCTTGGTTCAACTCCACAATCTTGTCTGAGGCTCCCAAGTGAAACCTAGCCAATCTAGGAGACACCACTCTCCAAGAAGTAACAAATGGTGTGTTGATGATGAACTCCTTGCTCTTGTGCTTCAAATGATAGTCTCCCCAACACTCAACTCTCTCTCACAGGATTTGGATTTGGTGGAAATAAGATTTGAGTGGAAAGCAACTTGGGGAAGGGTAGAGATCAATATTCTTGTGGTTGGAATGGAATATCTTGGCCTCAACACATGAGTAGGTGGTTCCCTCTCAGAACTGGTAAGTTGGAAGTCTAGGTTTGTTCTGATGGCTCTCTCCACGAATGAAGAGGAGGTGGAGGGGTATATATAGCCTCCACACAAAATCTAACCGTTACACACAATTTACCAAACTTGGTGGGACCGAATCAACAAACTCGATCGGACCGATTTAGCAAATCTAGTGACCGTTAGGGTTTTCGGTGGGACCGACATGCAACTCGGTAGGACCGATATGGTTAGGGTTAAGGCATAATGTAATCTCGGTGAGACCGATTACACAAACTCGGTGGGACCGAATTTGGTAATTAACTAACCAGAGAGTTGGTCAGGTAAACTCGGTGGGACTGATTCGCTCTTTCGGTGAGACCGAAAAGTTACGAAAGGGAAACAGTGAGTTTACATTGTAATCTCGGTGGGACCGATCGCTCACTTCGGTTAGACCGAAACGTTACAAAGGGAAACCGAGAGATTACAATCCCATCTCGGTGAGACCGAGATCCCTATCGGTGAGACCGATTTGCCTAGGGTTTGTGGCAGTGGCTATGACATCTGAAGTCGGTGGCGCCGGATAGAAAGAATCGGTAGGGCCGAGTTTGACTTTAGGTTTAGGTCATATGTGGATGTGAGAAAGTAGTGGAGGGTTTTGGAGCATATCACTAAGCACATGAAGCAAGAGGCTCATTAAGCAACACCTCATCCCTCCTTGATAGTATTGGCTTTTCCTATAGACTCGATGTGATCTTGGATCACTAAAATGTAAAATGTAGAGTCTTGAGCTTTTGAGCTTGAGCCAATTCTTTGTCCTTAATATTTTGAGGGATCCACTTTCATCATCCATGCCATGCCATTCATTGAGCTTTCCTGAAATATTTGTCTTGGAATAGCATTAGCTCAATGAGCTATATGTTGTTATGAATTACCAAAACCACCTACGGATAGTTGCACTTTCAATCTCCCCCTTTTTGGTAATTGATGACAACATATAGATCAAAGCTTTGACAAATGATAATATGATTGAAAAACATCGTCGCTTTGAGAAGTATGTGATAAGCAAGAGCTCCCCCTAAATTTGTGCATATTTTAAGATTTGCTTTGGACTGCAAATGCACAAGGAATTAGGCTCATGGGTCACTCTTCCATGTCACATACATCTTGGTGGAGCGCTCAAAATAATAAAGATTGAATACATGCACTCATCACCAAGCAAAGTGAATGATCAAATAAGGATAAGTAAGATAGTAACATATAACAAGCATAAGTGTAGCTTATGATCAAACACATGATCATCAATGTCTCACGGGTAATTGCATAGTATCTCAAGCAATCAAAAGCAAACAAAGTTCAACCAAGAAGACAAGAGAGAACAAAAGCAGCAAATCTCTCTCTGAAGCCTATGATCTATACATTTTTCTCCCCTTTGGCAACAAGTTACCAAAAAGTTCCTAGAAAATGCATAGGACTATATCGTCTCTCAGGCCTGGTCTTCTGCTGGTGGCGTAGAGATGGCTCCTTGGACGAAGACTTCAGTAGATGTGGAAGGAGCTGAAGGAGTTGGTGCTGGAGCTGGTCGCGCTGGAGCTGTAGCTGGAGCTGATGAAGTGACTCTGGTGGTAGTCTTGCTCTGCGGTGATCTCCGAGCTCGAGGCACTCTGGAAAATGCATCGCTTGTTGTCCTGCCCTTCCTCTCCTCGCATGTCATCCTGTAGCTGCTCCACAGGTGGTGAATCTCGATTACTTTGACATCAAGATCATAGAATTTTTGTTCCATGATTCTTTCCAGGCTCTCCTGGTTTTGAGTTAGGGTGGCCAACCCCTTCTCAATCCGCAGAGTTGATGCTATCAAGTAACCAAGCTGCTCCTGCTTGTTCTTCAGGAAGTACTCATATGCCTCTGCTTGAGTTGGCATCTTGGCAGCCTTCTCTATCCTTGCCTTTTACTTCTTCTCTTGGGCTTGTACTGATGATGGTTCATTCTCAGTCATGACAACTTGATTGTCCTCAAATTCAGGATAGAGAACCAAGTGTTCCTTATCCAACAGATACTTCCATGTGCCCATCTTTGAGTTAATCAACTCCTGAATCTGTGGGGCATATCCACAGCTCCTCTTTTGGTCTGTTGCTGTCCTCTTGATAGTTTCAACTATGAGGCTCATGACCTTGAATTTCTGGGGCACATAAAAAATGTGAAGCAAGTTAATTGCATGCCCTCTGATCATGTTGTGGTCACCTGATTTGGGCAACATAGTGTGCCTTAGGATCCAGTTGATCGTAGGCAGCCCCGACAGGAAGAAAATGAACTGATCCAAACTTGAAAGTCTCAAGTGCATCATCTGGGATCTCCTTGTACATCTGTGACATTGAGTTGTTATCCATTTTCTTCTTGGCATAAATGTCCAAGTCATTTTCACTCTCCTTGGGGGCATTAATCAGACTTGCCCATTCCTCTATGGTTGACTGGTATCTCGTTCCTTCAGACATCCAAACTATCCTGCCATCTGGATAGAAATGTGTGGAGTAGAATTGCATAATGAGCTCGTCATTCCGGTTTGTGAGCTTACGCCCAACAAAATCTGCAACTCCACGGGCATTGAAGCTATCATACACTCTAGGATAGTGTTACGCATTCTCCTGAATGTAGGTCGGTCGACCCACCTCATATCACAAACTATGGGCTTCTTATCCAATAAGATGGTCTCATAGAAGTCCTGCTGCTCCTTGGTGTGGAACCTGTAATCTACAACAGTCCTTCTCCTGGTGGCATATGGATCTGACTCTCTCCATAGCCTCAACCCTAGATCTCTCCTGATCTTCATGTTCTCAGCCACAAGATGAGCATCATTGTGTCAGATTTCGGGTTCCGGCAGACCCTCTAGGTTCGAACTCTAGGGTGCGCACGGAGATCTCGCCCCCTACCAACCTGCACCTCGTCGCCTCGCTAGGATCTAAACTACCAAAGGAACAACACAAGAGACACAAGGTTTATACTGGTTCGGGCCACCATTGTGGTGTAACACCCTACTCCAAAGTGTGTGGTGTGGTGGATTGCCTCTTGGGCTGATGATGAACAATACAAGGAAGAACAGCCTTGCGAGGGTCTGTTCTTGGCCGGTGCGATGAACTGCTAGGGGGAGTTCAGTCGCTCCCTCTCTCTCTCTCTCTAGATTCAAGATGATGATCCTCCTCAGCTCTGTGTGTGGCTAGTCCTATTTATAGGCGAAGGCCTTGGGCCTCTTCCCAAATATTGAGCGGGAAGGGCGCCAACAATTGGCCATTTTGAAGGGGAACATCTAGTACTCTTATCCTGACTAAAGTTGGTCCTCGCCTGTCAAAGGCTCTGGTGGTGACACCGGCTTGGGCTCCATGATGACTTCCTTCCTGCCGTTCACGGAGTCTTGGTCTTGTTGCACCGAAACGGGTGCCTTTGCTTGATGCTCTCGCTGCGCTTGCCCCTTTGCACCAAAGAGGAAATGAGGACATCTGCGGGCTGGCGCCACCTGGCGCCCTTGGTCATCATGGCTTGCGTCATGGGCACCTCGTGAGGTACCCCGCCTTGATCTCTCCGCCTCCTCGCGAGCCACTGACGAGGCCGTGCTCGAGGAAGCTTCTTGTCGTCCGCCTCATGAGGCTTGGCCCCTCGCGAGGGTCTTGAGCTTGTGCTGATGAAGATGGGCCGTACTGGGCCACCCCTTGAGCCACGCCGCAGGCCGCAGGCAGGCAAGTCTGGGTACCCCCGTTCCCAGAACCCGACACATTGTGGTATGGAATCTTGGGTTTGAGCTTCCTTAAGATCTGCCCTTCTTCATCTTCTTCAGCAGCAACATTAGGCATTGGGGCCTTGTTCTTCTCAGATGCTGGTATACTCATGGTATTCCTCTTTGGTGCACTCTTGGGCTTGGGGGCAGCTTTGGGCTTTGAAGTTGCAGCCCCTGATTTTATAGCATCACCCATCAGCTTTTGTGCCTTGGGTGCTAGTTCAGCAACCTCTTCTTCTTCCTCTTCCTCCATCATAGAAGGCTTCCCAATCACTCTGGCCATGGTCTTCTTGACCCCTTCCTTCCTTTTCTTTCCTTCAGCAACAACATGCTCTTTGGGTTGGGATTCCAAAGAAGCTTGAGTGGAGACTCCGGCTTTGGACATTGGTTGTCTACCTGCTGGCCTTTTGATCTTCATGCCTGGCTTTACTGCAGTTGAGCTGTACTCCTTCTTGAGCACTTTATTCTATGAACTTGCCTCATCCTCAACTGCCACATAATCCTCATCCTCAGATTCTGAGGTCTTCTTCTTCCTTGTCCTTGTGGCAGCCTTGGGCAGATTGCTGGGAGTGCTTCGCCCCTCATCTGAGCTGCTAGAGGGACTAGTGCCCTCACTCATGTGAATCTGCTCTTCTGACTTGTTCTGGCTGTCACTTTGGTCTGACATGCTGCACACACTAACTGCTGACCCTGTGAATAGTTATAGATGAGGTAGAGTGGATGAGCATCACAAAATGCAGAGATTTTTGCAAAAGAATGATTCAAAAAACTTAGTTTTTGTTTTCCATAGAAAGCATTTCGGATCTACCGATTTTCAAACTCAGTGATACCGAAGCAGTTTTGGAACCTAAACTAGTGAACTCGGTCAGACCGAGTCACGCCTTCGGTGGCGCCGAGACTGCTAGGGTTTCACAAAGTTCTAAAATCGGTCACACCGATTTGTAATTCTCGGTCAGACCGAGACTTACAAGTGCAATGGCATTAGCCAAATCGGTGGGACCGAGTTTTTCAACTCGGTGGGTCCGAGATGGTTTCGGCGGAAACCTAACCCTAAATTTTCGAATCATACCTATTCTAAGGATTGTTTTGACTGGATAGAAGTGTTTCAATCGTGGCAAGATGCATTACGAACACAATGTGCTGAGAATTGGACGAGGATAGCACAGTGATCGAGTTCATACCCTAGTTCGGCGGTGAACTCGCCACGCAAAGAACGGCGGAGAAGAATTCCGCTGACGACGGAGACCAGCGATAGGAGGCGGCCAGCGTAAGTCGACGATCCAGAGACCTAGTAGGCGAGCGAGCTATGCGCAGCGAGGAGTTTCGGAGAAAGTTTTCCAAAATTTGCCCGTGAGAATATATAGCCCGACACTGCAGGTGACCGAGTGGAACAAGTCGGTGGCACCGAGATGCATAATCTGTTAACAAGCATAAAGAACTCGGTGTGACCGAAGTTCAAATCGGTTGCACCAAGATGAAAACCTAGATCGACTTAGTGATCTCGGTATGACCGAAATGGATGAATCGGTCAGACCGAAAATCACAAAGAAGTTTTGGAAGTTTAAGTCTATGACGAATCGGGGACTCTGAGTGCTCCTCACACAGAGTGGTTCGAATCTGACTTAATCAAATTTTGTGTTGTAGCATGAATAGAGTTTGAGACGAGAAAAGCATAGATAGCTAGAGAAGGTTCTTAGGCATTCTTGTCCATCCACTTGGCCAAAAAAAAGAATCCAATCAATCAAAACAACAAGTGGATGTCCTCGAATGGGTAAAATATGCATCCAACATGCTCACACAATAAAATGACAAATGAAATATGTGACAAAGCATGCACAACCAATTCTAGCATCTATCAAACAATTGGCGATGACTAGGTCATCTATATATGAGTATATTGACTTAGGAGTCAAATGAGAACATTTGATCATAGGTCATACTCATCGCTTAAGCTCAAGTGGGGTTACCACTTTTACATAAAGCATTTATGTGTTCACATCATTAGAGTTGCTTTGACTCAATTCTTAGAGTTAAGCTCCCCTAGATGTGAGATCCCCCCTTAGAGGGATAAACTAACCTTGGGTTTTGTCGATGATGACTTCATGTAGGTGTTGAAGATGTGGATGCTCAATGTTGATGTAGATCTTTTGGAGCAATTCTTTGGAGTGATTTGCACTTTCAATACCTACACGGGCTAGTCCCACAAGGAACAAACAAGAATATCCATAGACATAGAGTGATGCACACACAAAATGATGTCCATGAAAACATTAGGTTACCTTGTCCCTTGCCTTACCAACATGAGGGTTTGTGACTCCTTGAACTAGTGCAAGATATGGAAGGTGGTTGCACTTGTCCTTGCCATAATGATATGAGTGAAAAATGTTGGCGGAGTCACCCTGTCGGTGTACTAGAGTAGGGGTACCCTAGTATCCCGAACTTGTGCACGGGCAGTTGCAGCCCTCCGCGACAAGGCTTACCGGGTGACCGCCAAGGTCCTCCGTGGTTCCTTTGGAGCCATTCAAGAACAAAGTATTCAAGCCAAGGAGACAAGGTCCCGGCAAGAGGAGCTTGCCGGGAAGGCCACCCAAGGCACCTAGGAGACAAGGCCCTGCTAGAGGAGCTTGCCGTGAAGGTCCGGTGAGCGACATGCTTCCGGCGCGACAAGACAACAACCGCGACAAAGGCGCTGTCATGACAGACCACCACTCCGTACTGCGCTCCAAAGACATCCACTAACGTGTCGCCTGGGCCTTTCAGCGTGGCGGAAGAGAGGTCGTGCAGCCGGTGCGAGGTGGCAAGCGGCGCCGACAAGATTGCCATCGTGGCAAGCGGTGGCGCCGACGGTCCCTCGCTTTGCCCCGTTAGGGCGGCGTGAGACGGGCATTTAATGCCTTTGTCCCCGCCGTCGTGGTTAGGTATGATACATCGTACATCGTACATGTAGCTGTACCAACCACTCCTTTTCCACTTTTACCCTTGTCTACGTTGCCACTGTCGGAGACCCCTTGAGCATATAAAAGGAGGCCCATGCATAGCGTGGGGGGTTCCCCACACTCGGTCTCGTTAGCAGCTCGTGTGTCAGTAGCACTCAAGCGCTCCAGAAAGAACTCAATACACCTAGACATGCAGTAGTAGGAGTGTTATCTCCGGAGATCTCCGGCTGGGTAAACCTCTCGTGTGCGTCGCCTCGATCTGCTCTTCGTGCGACCTCTGCTCCCCGCCGAACCGAAAGGGGCTCGGTCCGCCGGTCCCATAGGTGTTTGTGGGTCAGATCAGCTTGCCCCGACATCTTTTGGCGCGCCAGGTAGGGGGCGTCGAATTTGTGTGAACCTGATCCAGCGTCCACACGAGCTAGATCTTCATCATCTTCATCGACATGCCATCGAAGAAGAAGGCTTCGGCGGCAGATGTTCCGTCCGCGTCGAACCCACTGCCACCGGAGCAAACGGGTGGTGGGGTAGACGCCGGCGGAAGATTGGACGTCAACGGAGGAGCCCACAGGTGCTGCCAAGTCCAAGGACAAGGCTGCGCAGACCTCGGCGTCCGTACATGCACCGCGCCCGTCTCAGGAGGCGCGGGACCGACAGCGTCATGGCATTCACAACGCCATACGCTCGTTGGACCAAGATCGAGCTGGTGGATCTCGGGATGCTCAAGACAGGCATGCGCGCAACATGCTGGCGCGAGCGAGGCACGGTCTCCTGGACGGGATACTGCTCCTTCTAACATAGTTAGAAGTCCGAGCATATCCCGCTCCTCGCGCCGTTCGCCACTGCCACCCACCACTCCAGATGAAGCTTTGGTGAGAGCTCAGCTACTCTTGGATTACCCTCCGACAGCCGACAAGGTCGATGAATGGAGGGACACCATTCAGAGTCTCATCGGCTTCGCCAACGGCGACGCTCCGCGGCAACCGAGTGCATCGCTGCCGCGGCAGGACTGCCAAACATGAGCCGGTGGCGACGAGACCGGTGGGGTGCAACCACCATGCACTCTCCGCCCCGAAGGCCAAGATCGCCGACTCGCCGGATCCACCTCGACAGCGATTCCCCCGCATCATCGGATCCACGAGATCGTCGCGATCAGCGCCAAGTTCTTCACGAACGACAGCAAGAAGACGCTCGAACTCGCATCAAGCGCCGAAGAGAAGCGCGGCGTCAATCCGACCAGCGCGCTGGGCCCTCTGTCGACATGCATGCGCCAGGGGAACCAGGCGACTTGCCCGTCTGTGATAGCTTGCCCTGCGTTCACTCGTGAGCTGCGGCAAGTCTAGTGGCCCGGCAAGAAGAATTTCAAGCCGACGCATTAGAGAAGTACGACGGCAAGACGCATCCGTCGGAGTTCCTCGGCATCTACACCATCACGGTGCAGGCTGCCGGGGCGAGACGACAAGATCCTCGCCAACTACTTCCCGGCGGTGCTCAAACCCAATGTCGATCTTGGCTCATGCACTTGTCGGACAACTCCATATCCTCTTGGGCAGATCTATGCCATCAGTTTGTCGGCGCTTTACAGCGGCCACAAGCCTCATGGCCAAGAAAGCGACCTTCATCTGCTTTCGCCCGAGAAGGAAGGAGAGCCCTAGCAAGTACATTCAGAGATTCACCACAGACAAAGACAACATCTCAGATGTCCACCGCCATGTAATCAGCGCGTTACATCGAGCGTCGCGAAACCGCGAGATGCGGGAGGAGATGGCGATGTGCAAGATCGAGACGCGTCGGTGAGCTATATGCCCCGGCCGACAAGTGTGCACGTCTTTGAGGAAGGAGGAGACTCGGAGAGAATATCAAGCAGGAGGATCTCGATAGTGAGGAGACCGCCCCGGCAAAGAAAAGCCGGCGGCGGAACAACAGGAAGAAGAAAGGCAGAGATGTACTAGTTGTTGAGCAGTCCAGCAACGGAGGTGTCGCCAAGAAACCCAAGGCTGGTAGCTCCGGCAAGGAGGTTGCCGGCCGCACCAATCGCCAGCTGTGGCGGTCGCCGACAAGGTGACGGCTCTAACAAACAAGATCGCAAGATCCACCGCACCAAGGGCCATGACCTCCAGAGCTGCAAAAGGTCGAGCAGCTTGTCGAGCAGAAGGCTGAATACGAACGACGCGACAAGGAGAAGGCCCAGGAAGGTGCTGGAGAAGCTAGCAAGAAACGTCCCGGCCGAGGAGGACGCCGCGGCAAGGCCAAGCAGCGGCAAGGAGACAGACCTCCCCGCGGCCGCGACAAGTATGAAGACGACGACGACGACGATGAAGACATGGATGATGACGAGACCGATGAGCAGGAGTTCCAGAAAGCCACAGAGCTCCTGTGCGTTGACGGCGGTGCTTCTCTGCATACTTCACACCGCCAGCTCAAGCAGTGGATGCGGAAGTCAATGCGGCGTAACCATCCATCGAGTCACGCAAGCCTCCGAAATGGTCCAACACGCCTATCATCTTTGATATTGAGGACCACCACGATCACGTAATCGCGTCGGGTGCTTGCCGATGTTGGTTTCACCAACTATCCGCAACCTCAAGGTCACTAAGATGCTAGTTGACGGCGGGCCGGCTTGAACCTGATCTCCTCCGCGGTGCTCCGTAAACTCCGGTTCCCGGATGGCGAGCTCGAAGAGACCGCACATTCCAAGGAATCAATCCGGGAAGGAGCAAGTCAAGGGAAGATCACGTTGCTGGTGACATTTGGCAGCGAGTTGAACTTCAGGACTGAGAGGGTCACTTTTGACGTTGCTGACTTTCCATTGCCTTACAATGGGATACTTGGTCGTCCATCACTGGCCAAATTCGTGGCAGCCTCTCACTGGGCCTAGGAGGTTAGGCTGCTTAAATAGCTAGGTGGACTAGCTTAGGGTAAAACGGACCCTCCGATCAAAATCGAATGGTCGAGAATAAATAGGTTACGGAGTCCAATTAAGAAAACGGAGATGTTTTATAGATGTTTGGGGATGATCCGGACCCAACGATAACAATAGTCCGGTTCGGGTCCGGGGAAGTTTTTCGACACAGGCGAGGGGTCGATGCACTATGCAAATAGACTTTGGTTTAGGCAAGAGGGAAAACGAAGAACAAGGTTGGTCTCGGAACGGTCAACAAAAGCAAGACGGGACGCGACAACTACGAGCGGATGCAAGTTTTTTAAAAACAATGACGGCAACGAGTGCTGATGCAATGCGGATGATGACATGATGAATGCAGCAAACAAATGAATACACACGACGATAACGAAAAACATGAAAGGCGCCTAAAGCTTCGGTCTCGGGGCGTCACACCCAAGCTTAGGCTTTTGGCCTAAGTTGGTTTATTGCCACGAATGGCCTGGCGGATATCCGTAGTTGTAGCTAGGGTCTTACTGAGATGAAGATGACTCTAACTACCACTGGCTGGCAGTCATCTCCGGATCCCAAAAGTAATGAGACTGTCGTGGAGGCTCAAATTGTGGTTCCGGCTCCGGGGCTTGTGTATGGTTCCGGTAAGCGTAAATGGCCGCCCACGGAACGAGATACGGACCTTCAGATAAATTAAACAAGGAAGGAGCAGGCAAGGTAATAGTCTCAGGGTGATGTTTATCAAAGAACAATTTGTATTTAAGCTCCCCTTCCTTATTCTTAACAATAAAGTCATGCGCTAACATACTCTTATAATCTAAATAAGCATTGGGCAACAATTTTTCTTCTTTCTCATAGAGCCTAATAGGTATATTATAATATGCAGCAAGGCATGAAGCATAAATACCTCCAAAGATGGGACCCTTAGTACGGTTCAGACTTAACCGTTTAGCAATAATACCGCCCATACTAACAGTGTTATCGGAAAATAAACCATGGAACAAAATGATAATATCAGGAACACTAAGGTTTCCACAGTTTCCGCGACCAATCAAGCAATGACTAGCAAATATGGCAAAGTAGCGTAAAACAGGAAAATGTATGCTAGTGATTCTTGCATCGGAAACCTTCCTGGTTTCCCCCACAGTAATGGTGTCAATAAACCCGTCCACATCTTTACGATGTGGTTCATCTAAGGTACCCTCGAACGGTATTTTGCAAACCTTGCAAAATCCATCTAGTGGCATCTTCTTAACAACATCATATAAATGAAACTCTACTGAAGGAGGTGTTTCTTTAGGAAAATAGTAGAAGTTTTGCACAGAAGTATTGGTGAGTAAGAGATACTGATGATGTTGGTCGCGGAGGAAGTCGGTGAAGCCAGCATTCTCAGTCAATGAATAGAAATCATCATAAATCCCGGATTCTCTCAAGAAATCATCGGAAGGCCATTCACACGGCCGGACCTCCGCGGTGCGAGCCAAATTATATTTGGGCCTCTGTGCTTCTTCATTTTGCTTTTCCTTCGAGCTTCGGCTCGATGAGCCCCTCAAAAATCTCTTCATTATTTTCTGAAAAATTCTGAAATTTTTTGTAACTTCAAAATAAAATCAAACCAAACTCCACAAAATTGATAGCAACTACTCCTACAAGTGCCTAGAGACTATATCATGCATTAGAACTACTTGGAACCCTATAAATTTGACATGCAAGCTCAAGAACATGGTCACCTAGGCAGCACAAATTTGCAATGAATAGAGCACTAGAACAAAAACTAATTGGACCAATGGAGGAGTCACATACCAAGGAACAATCTCCACAAGCAGTTTTGTGAGAGGTGCTTTGAGCAAGGAGATCGAAAATCGCAGCAAAATGAGCTAGAACTCGTGCTTGAGCTTGATATTGGTGTTTGTGGGAGGAAGGATTGTGTGGGTGCAGGAATAAGTGGAGGGGGGCCACCATGGGCCCACGAGGCAGGGGGCGTGCCCAGGGGGGGTAGGGCGCGCCCTCCACCCTCGTGGCCAGGTGCTTGCCTCTCCTGCTGTGTTCTCAGTGCCAGATATTCTCAAATATTCCAGAAAAAATCATATTTCATTTTCAGGGCATTTGGAGAACTTTTATTTTTGGGGTATTTTTATATTGCACATATAAATCATAAAAAAGACAGAAAAATACTATTTTTACTTTATTTCAACTAAATAACAGAAAGTAGAAAGAGGGTACAGAAGGTTGTGATTTCTAGTTTCATCCATCTCATGCTCATCAAAAGGAATCCACTAACAAGGTTGATCAAGTCTTGTTAACAAACTCATTCCGAATAACATGAAACCTGAGAAATTTCGAATAACACTATGTTACCTCAACGGGGATATGCACATCCCCAACAATAAGAATATCATATTTCTTCTTGACAGTAGGAAGAGGAAATTCATAACCTCCAAAAATAATCGATGGAATTTTCCCAATAGAATTGATATTGTGGATCTGAGGTGGTTTCCTCGGGAAGTGTACCGTATGCTCATTACCATTAACATGAAAAGTGACATTGCCTTTGTTGCAATCAATAACAGCCCCAACAGTATTCAGAAAAGGTCTTCCAAGAATAATAGACATACTATCGTCCTCGGGAATATCAAGAATAACAAAGTCCGTTAAAATAGTAACGTTTGCAACCACAACAGGCACATCCTCACAAATACCGACAGTTATAGCAGTTGATTTATCAGCCATTTGCAAAGATATTTCAGTAGGCGTCAACTTATTCAAATCAAGTCTATGGTATAAAGAGAGAGAGGCATAACACTAACACCGGCTCCAAGATCACATAAAGCAGTTTTAACATAGTTTCTTTTAATGGAGCATGGTATAGTAGGTATTCCTGGATCTCCAAGTTTCTTTGGTATTCCACCCTTAAAAGTATAACTAGCAAGCATAGTGGAAATTTCAGCTTCCGGTATCTTTCTTTTATTAGTGACAATATCTTTCATATACTTAGCATAATGATTCATTTTGATCATACCAGTTAAACGCGTACGCAAGAAAATAGGTCTAATCATTTCAGCAAAGCGCTCAAAACCCTCATCATCCTTTTTCTTGGATGGTTTGGGAGGAAAAGGCATGGGTTTCTGAACCCATGGTTCTCTTTCTTTACCATGTTTCCTAGCAACAAAGTATCTCTTATCATAACGTTGATTCTTTGATTGTGGGTTATCAAGATCAACAACAGGTTCAATTTCTCCATCATTTTCATTGCTAGGGTGAGCATCATCATGGACATCATCTTTAACATTTTCACTAGTTTCATGTTCATTACCAGATTGTGTTTCAGCATCAGAAATAGAAATATCATTCGGATTCTCAGGTGGTTCAGCAATAGGTTCACTAGAAGCATGCAAAGTCCTATCATTTTTCTTTTTATTCCTTTTAGAAGGACTAGGTGCATCAATATTATTTCTCTGAGAATCTTTCTCAATTCTCTTAGGGTGGCCTTCAGGACACAAAGGTTCCTGAGTCATTTTACCAGTTCTAGTAGCCACTCTAATAGCATAATCATTTTTCTTACTATTCATTTCATTGAGCAAATCATTTTGAGCCTTAAGTACTTGTTCTACTTGAGTGGTAACCATAGAAGGATGTTTACTAATGAGTTTAAGTTCACCTCTAACATTAGCCATATAATCACCCAAGTGCTCAATCATATAAGCATTTTGTTTTAATTGTCTACCAAAATAAGCATTGAAATCTTCTTGCTTAACCATAAAGTTATCAAACTCATCCAAGCATTGGCTAGCAATTTTAGTAGGAGGGATTTCAGCTTTATCATATCTATAGAGAGAATTTACCTTTACTACATGTGTAGGGTTATCAAGACCATGAGTTTCTTCAATAGGTACTGGATTAAGATCATATGTTTCTTCAACAGGCGGTAGATTAAGACCATGTATTTCTTCAATAGGAGGTAAATTCTTAATATCTTCAGCTTTTATACCTTTTTCTTTCATAGATTTCTTTTGCCTCTTGGATATCTTCAGATCGAGAAATGTAACACCTCTCTTCTTCGGAGTTGGTTTAGGAATAGGCTCAGGAATTGGCTTAGGAGCTGGCTCAGAAAGTGTCCAATTATTTTCATTTGTCAACATAATATTCAATAGAATTTCAGCTTCATCCGGCGTTCTTTCCCTGAAAACAGAACTAGCACAACTGTCCATGTAATCTCTGGAAGCATCGGTTAGTCCATTATAAAAGATATCAAGTATTTCATTTTTCTTGAGAGGATGATCAGGAAAAGCATTAAGTAACTTGAGAAGCCTCCCCCAAGCTTGTGGGAGACTCTCTTCTTCCATTTGCACAAAGTTGTATATTTCCCTCAAAGCAGGTTGTTTCTTATGAGCAGGGAAATATTTAGCAGAGAAGTAATAAATCATATCCTGGGGACTACGCACACAACCAGGATCAAGAGAATTAAACCATATCTTAGCATCACCCTTTAATGAGAACGGAAATATTTTAAGGATATAAAGATAGCGAGATCTCTCATCATTAGTGAACAGGGTGGCTATATCATTTAATTTAGTAAGAGGTGCCACAACAGTTTCAGACTCATAGCCATGAAAAGGATCGGATTCAACCAAAGTAATTATATCAGGATCAACAGAGAATTCATAATCCTTATCAGCAACACAAATAGATGAAGTAGCAAAGGCAGGGTCAGGTTTCATTCTATCATTAAGAGATTGCTGCTTCCATTCAGCTAATAACCTTTTGAGGTCTGATACGTCTCCAACGTATCTATAATTTTTGATTGCTCCACGCTACTTTATCTACTGTTTTGGACTATATTGGGCTTTATTTTCCACTTTTATATTATTTTTGGGACTAACCTATTAACCGGAGGCCCAAATTGCACTGCTGTTTTTTTGCCTATTTGGTGTTTCGAAGAAACAGAATATCAAACGGAGTCCAAACGGAATGAAACCTTCGGAAACGTGATTTTCTCACCGAACGTGATCCAGGGGACTTGGACCCTACTCCAAGGAACGAAAGAGGCGGTCACGAGGGTGGGGGGCGTGCCCCCCTAGGGCGCGCCCCTGCCTCGTGGCCCCCCTGTCGCTCCACCGACGTACTCTTCCCTCCTATATATACCTACGTACCCCCAAACGATCAGAACAGGAGCCAAAAACCTAATTCCACCGCCGCAACTTCTTGTATCCATGAGATCCCATCTTGGGGCTTGTTCCGGAGCTCCGCCGGAGGGGGCATCCACCACGGAGGGCTTCTACATCAACACCATAGACTCTCCGATGAAGTGTGAGTAGTTTACTTCAGACCTTCGGGTCCATAGCTAGTAGCTAGATGGCTTCTTCTCTCTTTTTGGATCTCAATACAATGTTCTCCCCCTCTCGTGGAGATCTATTCGATGTAATCTTCTTTTTACAAAGGTGTTTTTTGAGACGGATGAATTGTGGGTTTATGATCCAAATTATCTATGAATAATATTTGAATCTTCTCTGAATTCTTTTATGTATGATTGAGTTATCTTTGCAAGTCTCTTCGAATTATCCTTTGGTTTGGCCAACTAGATTGGTAGTTCTTGCAATGGGAGAAGTGCATAGCTTTGGGTTCAATCTTGCGGTGTCCTTACCCAAAGGATGTAAAGGGTTGCAAGGCACGTATTGTATTGTTGCCATCGAGGATAACAAGATGGGGTATTTATCATATTACATGAATTTATTCCTCTACATCATGTCATCTTGCTTAAGGCGTTACTGCTTTTTAACTTAATACTCTAGATGCATCTTTGGATAGCGGTCGATGAGTGGAGTAATAGTAGTAGATGCAGAATCGTTTCGGTCTACTTGTCTCGGACGTGATGCCTATATACATGATCATACCTAGATATACTTGTCGGATTTCGGGTTCCGGCAGACCCTTAAGGTTCGAACTCTGGGGTGCGCGCGGAGATCCAACCCTCCACCGTCTCGTACCTCGCCGAATCGCAAGAACCTAAACTACTAGCAAGAACAACACAAGAGACGCAAGATTTATACTAGTTCGGGCCACCGTTGTGGTGTAATACCCTACTCTAGTTTGTGGTGTGGTGGATTGCTCTGCAGGGTTGATGAAGAATAAGACAGGGAAGAACAGCCTCGCGAGGGTCTGTTCTTGGTGGGTGTCATGAACTGCTAAGTGGTGTCCCGTCGCTCTAGCTTGAGGATCGGGTCTCTATCTCTCTCTCTGGATTCCGAATGGCGGATGCTTCGTCCCCCTTCCTATGGTGGCTAGCTCTACTTATATAGACGAAGGCCCTGGGCCTCTTCCCAAATATTGAGCGGAAGGGCGCCAACAATTAGCCATTTTGAAGGGGAACAGCGGGTACACTTATCCTCGACTAAAATTGGTCCTCGCCGCCAAAGGCTCTGGTGATGACGCGCTTGGGCTCCATGATGATCGCATCCCAGCCGTTGGGGCTGGTCTTGGTCTTGTTGCAATCAAACGGATGCATTTGCTTGATGCTCTCGCCGCGCTTGCTCCCTTTGCACCAAAGAGGAAAGGAGGACGCCGCTGGCCGGGCTGGCGCTCGATCGGGCGCCCTTGGTCGTCATGGCTTACGTCATGGGCACCTCGCGAGGTACCGCCTTGAACTCTCCGCCTCCTCATGAGCCACCGACGAGGCTGCACCGAGGAAGCTCCAGTCATCCGCCTCATGAGGCTTGGCCCCTCGCGAGGGTCTTGAGCTTGTGTAGATGAAGATGGGCCGCCCTGGCCTCCTTTGAGCCACGCCAGCAGGCCGCAGGCAGTGCAAGTCTGGGGACCCCTGTTCCGAACGCCGACAAGAGCCTGCCCGCGGGCGCACCAACTTGGCCGAGCAGAGAGGCGAAGGGCAAGTGCGGCGGCCACGGGCCCTAACATCCTGCGGCCTTGGGCGCCGCGTATGTTGATTGACGTGGGCGGCACTGCTCCCCCACGACGCCTTGGTAACCGCCCGGATTCGACAAGTCCTTGCATGCATGGTCAGTCATGATTACCGGTGATCGTGGAGGTCGACGGTTGGCCTTCGCCGGCTATAAGTACGGAACGGCGCGCGCCCTTCTGGTCCATCCTTTCCCGTCTCTCCTTCTTCTCCATGGCTCCACCAAGGAAGTTCTCGCCCGCAGAGAAGGGGAAGGGCCGCCAGGTCGAATCTTCCTCTCCTCCGCCTAAGCGTGGTCGAGGGCGTTCCCCAGCCGCTCGTCCCCCTAGGCCGCGCCTCCATGCTGCTGAAGCGCTGCCTGAGTTCATGGTGAGGGCGGAGGAGCCGTCCAGCGTCCGGCTTCAGCTCCCATGATTCCTCCTGGGTGAGCTCCCAGATGGCGCCCTGAATGGCCTCTGGCTCCAGGCAGATGGCTGTTGCAGCCGGGCTTCGTGGGCTTCTCTGGAGGTCTCTGCTGAGGACTGTTCTGGCCCTTGGTGGCAGACGTTCAGCAGCGCGTGTTCTCCGCCGCCGGTGCTCCCTGCACTTCAAGAATGATGGCGACGCCACCCTCTACGTGAGGGTGTTCGGGGAAGACGGCCGCCGAATGGGGTGCTGCCCTGAGGACGACGATCATGCCGAGGACTCCAGCCTGGCGGGCGGAGAGGGCAGCTGGGCGGCTGGCGATGCCCGCGACTCCTCACGCTTCACCAGCTCTTCTTGGTGGCGATTCTTCCAAAGAGCCGCTGCCAGCCCCCCACGCGCCGCTTGGGGGTGGCAGCGGTCCGCCGCCACGCCCCGGTGAAGCGCGAGATGGAGTCCGACTGAGCTCCGGAGGCGGCTCGGGCCTCCCAAGAGAGCCGGCACGGGGCGTGCTTCACCTGCTTTTGTCCTTTTCTTTCCTTTTCTCCTGCGTAAAAAGGGAACAATGTGTGGCCCCGTGGGGGCGTGTTTAGGGCAACGCCGTTAATTATTGTACTGCTTTTGTTATCCTGACATCGCTCCTTCGTCAGGCGCCCATTCGCAAGTGAACCCCTGGTCGTGGTCATGGGCGACCGACCCCGCCCCGTGTTCAAGCAGCTGCCCGTGAGGCATGGTCGAGGAGGGTGCTCCAGGTGTGGACCAGGCCGTGAAAACTTGAGCGATAGGGGTAGGAACACTGGGCTCCCGAGGCTTCCGCCTCATGAGTCCCAGCGCAAGAAGAGAAATCGAGGCGGAGGGCGAAAAAGATCAAGAACCACCGACCAAAAAAGGGCGATAGTTTCGATAAAAACTTCAAATGGGAATAACCACCAAGCTGCAGAAAGCAAATGAAAATCCGCGTCCGCACCTAGTCTAGTCTTCAACGTCTTCTCACCGAGGAGCTAAGTGCTGCCACTGGGCGTGGGAGGGAGCCCCAGGCCCGAGGCCGCACTCCTGAGACTCCGGGCGTACAACCCCAACTCATTATTACGTGAGAGTGTCACGAGCGGCAAGCTTCACAGCGTTCGCCTTCTTCATGTGCTCTGGGCCTTTCTTACGTAAGCAAGCTTCACGGGCGTTTGCCCTCTTCACAGGCTCCGGGCCTTTCCAGAACGCGACAGCTTCACAGGCGTTCGCCTTCTTCACAGGCTCTGGGCCTTTTCCCAGGAGGTGAGCTTCACAAGCATTCTCCTTCTTCACAGGCTCCGAGCCTTTTCCAAAAAGATGAACTTCACATGCATTCGCCTTCTTCATAGGCTCTGGGCCTTTTCCAAAAAAGATGAACTTCACAGGCATTCGCCTTCTTCTCAGGCTCTGGGCCTTTTCCAAAAAGGATGAACTTCACAGGCATTCACCTTCTTCACAGGCTCTGGGCCTTTTCCAAAAAAGATGAACTTCACAGGCATTCGCCTTCTTCACAGGCTCTGGCCTTTTAGGGGTAAAACCTCCGGAGGTGCTGGATGTTCCACGCGTTCTGTATAGGCACCCCCTCTTGAGTCTCCAAGCGCACGGAGCCAGGCCTGGAAACATGAACAACCTTGAAGGGGCCCTCCCACATGGGAGAGAGCTTATGCAGTCCCTCCCTGGAGAGGACCCGTCGGAGCACGAGGTCCCCTACCTCGAGAGTTCTGGGGCGGATGTTGCGGCAGTGGTATCGCCGAGGCGCTCTGGTACCTCGCCGCTTCATGGCAGCTTCTCGACGGGCGCTCCTCCCCAAAGACAAGGGTCGTCCCCGCATGGCGTCTGCAGCGTTTCATCGAACGCCCGAGGACCACAGCGGATCGATGCTTGACCTCGTGAGGGAGGACCGCCGGCTCCGTAGACTAGGAAGAAGGGGTCTCCCAGTTGGCTCGATTGCGGTTGTGCGGATGGACCACAACACGCACGGAAGCTCGTCGTACCAGCCTTCGCCGCAGGCTTCCAGTTTCTTCTTGAACCTCCTGGTCTTGAGGCCTCTCAAGACCTCTGCATTGGCCCGCTCGGCCTGTCCGTTGCTGCGGGGGTGCGCCACCGAAGCGTAGCATATCTGCGTCCCAAGGTTAGTGCAGTACATTTTAAAAGGTTCTTTGGTGAACTGCGAACCGTTGTCGGTGATGATGCGGTTCGGCACTCCGAACCGGCTCACGATGCCCTTGATGAACTTGACCGCAGAACCAGCGTGGATGGCGCGGACGGCCTCGACTTCGGCCCACTTGGTGAATTTGTCCACGGCGACGTAGAGGTAGCGATAGCCCCCTGGCGCCCGAGGGAAAGGGCCCAGAATGTCCAGCCCCCAGATCGCGAATGGCCAAGTGAGGGGAATGGTTTGCAGGCCTCCTGCTGGCTGGTGGATCTGTTTGGCATGGAATTGGCAAGCCTCGCAAGCCTTCACGAGGTCGATGGCGTCATTGAGCGCGGTGGGCCAATAGAAACCGCTGCGGAACGCCTTCCCGACAAGGGTCCGTGACGATGAATGGTGCCCACAATCTCCGCCATGTATATCTCGCCAGCAATTCCTTCCCTGTTCCTCGGTGATGCAGCGTAGGGATACGTCGTTTGGTCGTCTCCGGTAGAGCTCTCCATCCATGATGATGTATGCCGTGGCTTGCCGCGCCACACGCTCTGCCTCCTCCTCCTTCTCTGGAAAAGTCCCACGCGTTAAGTAACCCTTGAGCTCCGTGATCCAGCACTCCTCTTGAGGTTCCATCGTTGGGAGCAGGCGTGCCCCCGAGGCCGGGCCACAGGCTGGGGCTCCCGAGGATGGAGGCTGAGGGAGCTCCTCCCGAGGCTGTGATGTGCTTGATAACGGCGGCAGGGCTGAGGGCTTGAAGAGTCGTTCCTCGAAGACACCCGGCTCCTGGGGTAACCTCCTGGAGGCTCATTTGGCGATGTCGTCGGCCTCTTGATTGGTGCCGCGGGGCACGTGCTGCAGCTCCAACCCCCATAACTGTTTCTCCATCCTGCGGACCTCCGCAAGGTAGGCTTCCATGTGTTCATCCCTTGGCTCGTACACCTTGTTGGAGAAATTGACTAGGAGCTGCGAATCGCCCTTGATGGTAAGGCGCTTCACCCCCAGGGCGGCGGCAGCCTTCAGACCCGCTATCAGCCCCTCGTATTCTGCTATATTGTTGGAGACCTTCTCGCCATCTTTGGAAACAGAGCTGCACGGCATAGTAGAGCTTGTCTGAGAGGGGATATGAGTATTGCCCCAGCCCAGTATACTGTCAGAGAATGCTCCGTCAAGTACATGACCCAACCTTCGGGCGCCGCTCCCCGGGAGAGGGACCGATCCTCGCCGCCCCGAGGCCCGGTGCTTCATCCATTCGGCCATGAAATCTGCCAGCGCGGCCCCCTTGATGACTCTGGTCATACTGAACTCGAGCTGGAATGCTTGCAGCTCAATGTTCCACTCGGCGACCCTTCCTGCCGAGTTGGGGCTCCTGAGCACCCTCTCCAGGGGGTATGCCGAGACAACCTTGATTGGATGACCCTGGAAGTAGTGCCGCAGCTTGCGCGAAGCCACTAGCAGTGCCAGGAGGAGCTTCTGCGGCATGGGGTACCGTGCCCTCGCATCCCGTAGCACGGTACTGACGAAGTACACCGGGTGCTCGATGAGGTTAGGGGCGTTGGTGCTGGTGGCGTCCTCCGGAAGCTGTGGTGCCTCCTGAGGCGTCGGCGCCTTCGGAAGCTGGGTGCCTGGACAGGAGGCCTCCCCCGCCCTTGGTGCGCTCTACTGTGACGGCTGATCTTCCTCCATTGCGGTGCTGGCTTCTGCTAGTTCCTTCTGATTCGGTCTTGCCTTAGCTCAGGTGGCCGCCGTGGTCTTGGCCTGACGCTCCTCCCTAACCGCCACTAGAGCAGCACTAGCGGAGTAGGGAGTGGCGGCGAGGTAGAGTACCAAGGGCTCCTGAGGGCGCGGGGCCACCATCACTGGAGGGCTGGTCAGGTACCTCTTGAGGTCTTGAAACGCTTGGTTGGCCTCTTCAGTCCACTCGAAGGGCCTCTTTTTCTTCATCAGCTGGAAGAAAGGCAACGCCCGCTCCCCCAATCGGGAGATGAAACGGCCCAGCGTTGTTACACGCCCTGTGAGCTTCTGCATCTCCCTGAGGGTCTTCGGTGGGCTCATGTCTTCCACTGCCTTGACCTTTTCTGGGTTGGCCTCGATGCCTCGATGGGACACGAGGAAACTCAGGAGCTTGCCTGAGGGAACTCCAAACACACACTTCTCCAGGTTGAGTCGCAGGCTCACTGCGTTGAGGCTCGTGAAGGTTTCTTCCAGGTCTTGTATCAAGGTCTTGGCCTCGCGAGACTTCACCACGATGTCGTCGACGTATGCCTCCACATTCTTCCCGAGTCAGGCCCAAGGTGATGTGCGTGAGTCATTTGGAAGGTTGCCCTGCGTTGCGCAACCCGAATGGCATGCAGGTATAGCAGTATACTCCACACGGGTTAGGAAGGCCGTCTTCTCCATGTCTTCCACCGCCATCTTGATTTGGTGATACGGAAAAGGCGCCCAAGAAGCACAACAGTACACTCGGCGGTGGAATCGACGATCCGGTCGATGCGAGGGAGCGGAAACGGATCCTGCGGGCATGCTTTGTTGAGGTTGGTGAAGTCGACACATGCGCTCCTTTCCTCCCTTCTTCGGCACCACCACGGGGTTGGCCAACCAATCTGGGTATCGGACCTCGCGGATAACCTCCGCGGCTTCTAGCTTGCGGGTCTCTTGGACGATGAAGGCCTGCTTTTCGGTGGACTGCCTCCTCGCTTTCTGCTTCACCGGACGCACGTTGGGGCACACGTTGAGGTGGTGCTCGATCACGCCCCGCGGAATCCCCGCCAGCTGATCGGGCTCCTAGGCGAACACCTTCTTGTTCGCACGCAGGAACTTGACGAGGGCTTCCTCCTGTTCGGGCTCGAGGTTGGCGCCTATGGTGAAGGTGGCGTTTGTGGACCCGTCCTCATCGACGGGTATCTGCTTGGTCTCCGCCTTGTCTTGAGTGAACAACTGCTTCTTCTTGGTCGGTGCAGCCCCTTGGGCTTGGGGCTTACGCATCGGCGGGCTGTCTGCGGCCGCCATCTTGAGGTTGAGCCTGGCGCCGCAAAGACCTTGATATCCCCGGCACGGTGAGGACGCCGCTGCTCCTGTGCATCTTCATGAGGTTGTACCCGGGTGGGTTGCGGCCATGAATTTGGCCAATGCCGGATAGCCGAGGATAGCGTTGTAGGAGAGGCCAATGGGGGCGATGTCGGTCGACCAATTCCGTGGCGGAAGTTGTAGTAGAGTGCTTAGAAGGTCACCGGAAGCCGGATTTGCCCCAAGGAGCTGGATGACCCTCCTCCCACGCCCGAAAGGGCCGGTGGGCAGCAGCCGCTCCTGGGTATGCAGAGGAGGTTGAAGGCCTCGGCCGAGAGTACGCGTTGAGGCCGGGCGCCGCGCCGGCGAGGGTCCCGTGACGGCGACCTGGCAGATGGTAGGTGTGCAGAGCAAGGGGAGCGCACCCGAGCCGGCCGAGCTGGCGGGGTGGTCTTGAGAGTCGAAGGTCAGCCCGGCCGACGACTCCGTCCGGCTTGAGGGAGCCCCCTGCCGCGTGGAGGCGGCGCTGACCCGGCGGACGAATGTCTTGACATGGCGGCTGGAAGACGGCGCCTGCGAGCCGCCGAGGAGGGCCGGGACGAGTGGGGGAGCTGGCGCAAGGGGGCGGGCGACCAGGGAGCCGCGCGGCCCCTCCCATGAGGTCGCCGAGGAGCGCAGGGACGATGCTTGTTGCCCGTCCCCCGCCGAGCCGATCGCGGTGTTGACGGCAGGTGACGGGGAACGACGAGGGCGCCCGCCGACGGGAACTGTCCCGGCGACATGGGAGGCGAGGGCGGCTCGGCGCTTGGCGCGGGCTCGACGGGCGTCAGACATGGGGTCGGGGAAGAACGAGGCGACGAAAGGCAGATTCCGGCGCACCCCTACCTGGCGTGCCAAATGTCGGATTTCGGGTTCCGGTAGACCCTTAAGGTTCGAACTCTGGGGTGCGCGCGGAGATCCAACCCCTCCACCATCTCGTACCTCGCCGAATCGCAAGAACCTAAACTACTAGCAAGAACAACACAAGAGACGCAAGATTTATACTAGTTTGGGCCACCGTTGTGGTGTAATACCCTACTCTAGTTTGTGGTGTGGTGGATTGCCTCTGGGCTGATAAAGAACAGTACAGGGAAGAACAGCCTCGCGAGGGTCTGTTCTTGGTGGGTGTGATGAACTACTAAGTGGTGTCCCGTCGCTCTAGCTTGAGGATCGGGTCTCTATCTCTCTCTCGGGATTCCGAATGGCGGATGCTTCGTCCCCCTTCCTATGGTGGCTAGCTCTACTTATATAGACGAAGGCCCTGGGCCTCTTCCCAAATATTGAGCGGGAAGGGCGCCAAGAATTGGCCATTTTGAAGGGGAACAGCGGGTACACTTATCCTGACTAAAGTTGGTCCTCGCCGCCAAAGGCTCTGGTGATGACGCCTTTGCTTGGGCTCCATGATGACTGCATTCCGGTCGTTGGGGCTGGTCTTGGTCTTGTTGCACCAAACAGATGCCTTTGCTTGATTCTCTACTCGCTTGCTCCCTTTGCACCAAAGAGGAAAAGAGGACGCTGCGCGGCTGGCGCCCGACTGGCGCCCTTGGTCGTCATGGCTTACGTCATGGGCACCTCGCGAGGTACCCTGCCTTGAACTCTCCGCCTCCTCATGAGCCAGCCTGACGAGGCTGCGCCTGAGGAAGCTCCAGGTCATCCGCCCCGCGAGGCTTGGCCCCTCGCGAGGGTCTTGAGCTTGTGTAGATGAAGATGGGCCGTCCTGGGCCTCCTTTGAGCCACGCCGCAGGCTGCAGGCAGGCAAGTCTGGGGACCCCCGTTCCCAGAACGCCGACAATACTCATAACTATGCTCAATTCTGTCAATTGCTCAACAGTAATTTGTTCACCCACCGTAGAATACTTATGCTCTTGAGAGAAGCCACTAGTGAAACCTATGGCCCCCCGGTCTATTCTCATCATATCAATCTCCATCACTTTAATACTTGCTTTGTTTTTACTTTGCTTTTACTTTTTGCTTTGCATCTCTATACCAAAAATACCAAAAATATTATTTATCATCTCTATCAGATCTCACTCTCGTAAGTGACCGTGAAGGGATTGACAACCCCTAATCGTGTTGGTTGCGAGGAGCTATCGTTTTGTGTAGGTACGAGGGACTTGTGCGTGGCCTCCCTCTTGGATTGATACCTTGGTTCTCAAAAACTGAGGGAAATACTTACGCTACTTTGCTGCATCATCCTCTCCTCTTCGGGGAAATCCAACGCAGTGCTCAAGAGGTAGCAAGGTCATATCTATCTTCGCAAGCTAAAATAGCTAAAGTAGCTTCTTTATCAAAAACATAACCCTCGGGAATAACAGGCAAGTCTTCATCATCAATTTCATCAATATTATCAATTTCAATAATTTCTTTCTCTCTAACCCTAGCAATTTGTTCATCAAGAAATTCACTGTGGCACAGTAGTATCAAGCATAGAAGTAGTTTCATCATAAGTATCATGCATAGCAGAAGTGGCATCATCAATAACATGCGACATATCAGAACGAATAGCAGAAGCATGTTTAGGTGTCGCAAGCTTACTCAAAACAGAAGGTGAATCAAGTGCGGAGCTAGATGGTAGTTCCTTACCTCCCCTCGTAGTTGAGGGATAAATTGTTGTCTTAGCGTCTTTCAAGTTGTTCATAGTGACCAGCAGGTATAAATCCCAAGTGACTCAAAGAATAGAGCTATGCTCCCCGGCAACGGCGCCAGAAAATAGTCTTGATAACCCACAAGTATAGGGGATCGCAACAGTTTTCGAGGGTAGAGTATTCAACCCAAATTTATTGATTCGACACAAGGGGAGCCAAAGAATATTCTCAAGTATCAGCAGTTGAGTTGTCAATTCAACCACACCTGGATAACTTAATATCTGCAGCAAAGTATTTAGTAGCAAAGTAATATGATAGTAGTGGTAACGGTAAAAAAAGTAGCGGTAGCAAAAGTAATATTTTTGGTGTTTTGTAGTGATTGTAATAAAGAGTAACGGAGAAGTAAATAAGCGAAGAACAATATATGAAAAGCTCATAGGCATTGGGTCGGTGATGGAGAATTATGCCGGATGCGGTTCATCATGTAACAATCATAACATAGGGTGACACAGAACTAGCTCCAATTCATCAATGTAATGTAGGCATGTATTCCGAATATAGTCATATGTGCTTATGGAAAATAACTTGCATGGCATCTTTTGTCCTACCCTCCCGTGGCAGCGGGGTCCTAATGGAAACTAAGGGATATTAAGGCCTCCTTTTAATAGAGCACCAGAACAAAGCATTAGCACATATTGAATACATGATCTCATCAAACTTTGGTAATCTCCGTGAGTGGTCCAGATTATTGTGACTTCGTGGTTGCCTGATCATAAGACATAGTAGGTGACTATAGACTTGCAAGATAGGATCAAGAACTCACATATATTCATGAAAACATAATAGGTTCAGATCTGAAATCATGGCACTCGGGCCCTAGTTAAAAGCATTAAGCATAGCAAAGTCATAGCAACATCAATCTCAGAACATAGTGGATACAAGGGATCAAACCCTAACAAAACTAACCCGATTACATGATAGATCTCATCCGACCCATCACCGTCCAGCAAGCCTACGATGGAATTACTCACGCACGGCGGTGAGCATCATGAAATTGGTTATGGAGGATGGTTGATGATGAAAACGACAACGAATCCCCCTCTCCGGAGCCCCGAACGGACTCCAGATCAGCCCTCCCGAGAGGTTTTAGGGCTTGGCGGCGGCTGCGTATCGTAAAACGCGATGAATCCTCCTCTCTGATTTTTTCTCCCCGAAAGAAAATATATAGAGTTGGAGTTGAAGTCGGAGGAGCTCCAGGGGGCCCACGAGGTAGGGGGGCGCGCCCCTCACCCTCGTGGCTAGGATGTGGGCCCCCTGGTCTGCATCTTTTCCAAGGATTTTTTATTATTTCCAAATAGACGTTCCGTGAAGTTTCAGGTCATTCCGAGAACTTTTGTTTTGTGCACATAAATAACACCATGGAAAGTCTGCTGATAACAGCGTCAGTCCGGGTTAGTTCCATTCAAATCATGCAAGTTAGAGTCCAAAACAAGGGCAAAAGTGTTTGGAAAAGTAGATACGACGAAGACGTATCACCCGCTCTTTGCACAACCCCGCGCCCGCCAACCGTAGAAGGGATACCAGTGAATCCATAGGTGTCGATTTCCCCCGACACCTGCAAGCTTAAATAATCCACAAACTTCATCCACATAGATTAGGTGCATATCGGGATGTAATGTTCCATCTCCTACATGAGGATTAGCTAGCAGTTTCTCTATCATACCCAAAGAAATTTCGTAATAAATATTTTCAGTAGGTGCAGTAGGTTGAGGAGCAACTAATTGTGGTTCCGGTTGAGGTGAAGATACTCCGAACAAACCCCTCAAAGGATTATTTTCCATAATAGCCAGTGACACTAAATTTCAGCACACAATATGAATGTTTCCTTACCAAATTCCACTTACCAAAGGCGCTTCACTCCACGGCAACGGCGCAAGAAAAGAGTCTTGATGACCCACAATTATAGGGAATCTATCATAGTCCTTTCGATAATTAAGAGTGTCGAACCCAACGCGGAGCAGAAGGAAATGACAAGTGGTTTTCAGCAAGGTATTCTCTGCAAGCACTCAAATTATCGGTAGCAGATAGTTTTGTGATAAGGTAAATCATAACGGGTAACAAGCAATAAAAGTAGACAAGGTGCAGAAAGGTGTCCCAATCCTTTTTGTAGCAAAGGACAAGCCTGTATGAACTCTTATATAAAGCAAAGCTCTACCGAGGACACATTGGAATTATCGTCAAGTTAGTTTTCATCATGCTCATATGATTTGCGTTCGTTACTTTGATAATTTGATATGTGGGTGGACCGGTGCTTGGGTGCTTCCCTTCCTTAGACAAGCCTCCCACTTATGATTAACCCCTCCCGCAAGCATCCACAACTACGAAAGAAGAATTAAGGTAAACCTTACGATAGCATGAAACATATGGATTTTAAGTCAGCCCCTTACGAAGCAACGCATAAACTAGGGTTTAAGCTTCTGTCCGTCTAGCAACCCATTATCTACTTATTACTTCCCAATGCCTTACCCTAGGCCCAAATAATGGTGAAGTGTCATGTAGTTGACGTTCACATAACACCACTAGAGGAAAGACAACATACACCTCATCAAAATATCGAACGAATACCAAATTCACATGATTACTTATAACAAGACTTCTCCCATGTCCTCAGGAACAAACGTAACTACTCACAAAGCATATTCATAATCATAATCAGAGGAGTATTAATTATCTTTAAGCATCTGAACATATGATCTTTCACCGAATAAACCAACTAGCATAGACTACAAGGAGTAATCAACACTACTAGCAACCCACACATACCAATCTGAGGTTTTGGGACCAAGATCGAATACAAGAGATGAACTAGAGTTTGAGAGGAGATGGTGCTGGTGAAGATGTTGATGGAGATTGACCCTCCCTCGATGAGAGAATCGATGGTGATGACGATGGCGACGATTTCCCCCTCCCGGAGGGATGTTTCCCCAGCAGAACAGCTCCGCTGGAGCCCTAGATTGGTTTTGCCTGTGTTCCGCCGAGACGGGCGGGCGTCATTCCAAAAGCTTCTCTATGATTTTTTTCGAGGGTAAAAGACACCATATAGCAGAATATGGACACCGGAGGCCTGCTAGGGGGCCCACAAGGTCGGGGGGCGCGCCCTCCACCCATAATGCAATAAATATCAACATAAAAGCATGATGCAAAATGGATGTATCAACTCCCCGAAGCTTAGACCTCGCTTGTCCTCAAGCGAAAACCTATATCAATAAATATGTCCACATGTTTAGAGATAGAGGTGTCGATAAAATAAAATATGGACACGAGGGCATCATGATCATCTTTAGGACAACAACATATAATGCCATATAATTTCTTATGATAAAGTAACAATTCATTCACAAGGTAAAGGATGAATCTGAAACTTCATTGAAAACTAACAAACTATGATCTCAGTCATTGAAGCAATTGCAATTTACCATAACATCGGAAAGAGTCAAATAAGAGCTTTTCAGCAAGTCCACATGCTCAACTATCATTTAATCTTTCACAATTGCTAACACTCACGTGATACTTATGGGTACAAAGTTTCAATCAGACACAGAGAAAGATAGGGGCTTATAGTTTCGCCTCCCAACTTCTTACCTCAAGGGTAATCTCAATAATAATACTTTATGAAAACGTATATCCTAGTGGATATGTATATCTGGATCTCTCCAACATATAGAGCTTGCCAAAGGAAAAAGTGTAAAAAGGAGAGGTGATGATCACCATGACTCTTGTATAAGGGTAGGAGATGAAAATAAAGGATAGGCCGTTCGCAGAGGGAAGCAGAGGTTGTCATGCGCTTTTATGGTTGGATGCACAAAATCTTAATGCAAAAGAACGTCACTTTATATTGCCACTTGTGATAAATTCCTTTATTGTGCAGTCCGTCGCTTTTATTTCTTCCATATCACTAGTTCGTATAAAGCTTATTTTCTTCACACTAATAGATCGTGCATATTTAGAGGAGCAATTTTTATTGCTTGCACGGATGACAACTTACTTGAAGGATTTTACTCAATCCATAGGTAGGTATGGTGGATTCTCATGGAAAAACTGGGTTTAGGGATGTTTGGAAGCACAAGTAGTATCTCCACTTGGTGCAAATAATTTGGCTAGCATGAGGGGAAAGGCAAGCTCAACATGTTGGATGATCCATGACAATATAACTTCTATTCGGATATAAGAAAACATAACCTATTATGTTGTCTTCCTTGTCCAACATCAACCTTTTAGCGTGTCACATTTTAATGAGTGCTCACAATCATAGAAGATGTCCAAGATAGTATATTTATATGTGAAGCCTCTCTTTCTCTATTACTTCCTATTAATTGCAACAATGACCAAAACTGAGTTTCTCAATTCTCAACAACTTTTATTCATCATACTCTTTATATGTGAAGTCATTACTCTCCATAAGATCAATATATGATCTTTTTATTTTCTTTAATTCTTTCTTTAATTTAATTCCCTCAAGATCATAACAAGAAAGAGAAGCCATTTACTCAAAATTACTCTTTATTATATATCTCATGGACTTGATTACATAGAGGGAACATAAAGCAAAACTCAAAGCTAGATCATACTAAAAACTTTATTCTACTAGATATAGATATAACCAAAAATATCGAACTAAGAAAAACGATAAAGATAAAGATGTGATGGTGATACGATACCGGGGCACCTCCCCCAAGCTTGGCAGTTGCCAAGGGGAGTGCCCATACCCATGTATTTAGATATCTTTCTTCGGAGGTGGTGATGACGGAGTTGTTGATGAAGCAGGCTTGTCTTCCAACACTGACCGAGGAGGTGCTCCAATTTAAGAATGATGCCCTTCAGTGCGGTGATATGCTCTTGTAACAGAATATTTTCATGAGTTAGATACTTGTTCTGCACCCAAACTATCTCAATCATCTTGAAAGCTTCAATTTCAGTAGGAGTACGATGATTATAATAAGGTTGGAGGATGTCTTCTTCTTCTGCTGGTGGAACTTGATCTCCTGCGGCCTTCTTGATCTTATCACCCTTGTTTATCTCCCCAAGTTCTTCTTTCTACATCTGTATATTCATTAGATAAGCATCGTCGCCCGCGTTGTTGGAGGAGAGAGCCGGCATCTTGCCTGGCCTTGAACACTCTAGCAGAAAACAACTTGAAACAAAAACATGAGGTATTGTCGTGGTACGGTGGTCAAAACCTTTGGGAGATTATATAATGAATTTTTACCGACCATAAGAAGTATTCTACAAGAAAACAGAGTCCGGAGGGCACATGAGGTGGCCACAAGGTCGGGGGGCGCGCCCAGGGGGTAGGGCACGCCCTCCACTCTTGTGGTACCCTCGTGTCTCTTTTGGACTACTTTAATTTTCCTAATTTTTTAAATATTCCAAAAGAGAGAAAATTTATCATTGGAAACGTTTTGGAGTCGGTTTACTTACCGTACCACATACCTATTCCTTTTCGGAGTCTGAATCATTCTGGAAAGTGTCCCTTATGTACTCCTCCAGGGTTACGGTATCAATTATATTGGTCTCAACATTTATGGGAGTACCTGAGAAATAATGTTTGAGTCTTTGACCGTTTACTACCTTCGGATTTTTACCTTCGGCGTTGTTGATTTTTATTGCACCGGAACAATAGACCTCCTCGATGATGTAAGGAACTTCCCATTTAGAGAGAAGTTTTCCTGCAAAAAATCTTAAATGAGAGTTGTATAGCTAAACATGATCACCTACATTAAACTCACGCTTTTATATCCTTTTTTCATGCCATCTTTTAACTTTTTCTTTAAACAACTTCGCATTCTCATAGGCTTGGTTTCTCCATTCATCAAGTGAGCTAATGCCTTATGTTCTAGTTCAAGAGGTAAATGGCATGCTTTTCCATAAACCATTTTATATGGAGACATACCCATAGGATTTTTATAAGCAGTTCTATAAGCCCACAAAGCATCATCAAGTTTCTTAGACCAATTTTTCCTAGATCTATTAATAGTCTTTTGCAAAATTAATTTAATCTCTCTATTGCTCAATTCTACTTGACCACTAGACTGAGGATGATAAGGAGATGCAATTCTATGATTAACATCATACTTAGCAAGCATTTTACGGAAAGCACCATGAATAAAATGTGAACCACCATCAGTCATTAAATATCTAGGGACTCCATTTTACGGAAAGCATTTTATGCAATGGCCCCGATGCCGACGAGCCCATGCCCGGTGGAGATGGATACCGGCCTTTTGAGGTTGGGTGTCCAGCCTTCATTCGTGAGCTACGGCAAGTCCGTTGGCCATCTGCCCATATGTTCAAGCCAGAGATACCAGTAAAGTATGATGGAAGATAGAAACCGGCAGAGTTCTTGAGCATCTATACCATCGCTGTTCAAGCCGCCGGAGGAAGAAATGAAAAGGTATTCGCCAACTACTTCCCTTTGGCACTCAAGCCAAACGTGAGGTCGTGGCTGATTCACTTGCCGGAGAACTCCATCTCAACCTGAGCTGACTTGTGCAATGAGTTTGTTGGCGGCTCTATTGGCGGCCATCAAGAACCAGCGCATGCAGCTCCTCCCACAAAAGGAAGGAGAGAGTTTGCGGAAGTATATGCAGAGATTCAGCCAGGTGCACACGAACATTCCAGACATCCAACCGGCAGCCATGATTGCCGCGTTCCAGTCCAATGTAGGCAACCGCAGGATACGTTCCAAGATGAACGTCCGATTGCCCGAGACTGTGAATGAGCTGTACACCTTGGCAGATAAGTGTGCCCCTACAGAGGAGGGGCGGCAACTCCCCGGAGAATAAGATGGCATCGATGTTGACTCAGAAGATGACGATGATGCCACCAATCAGAAAAAGAAGAACAAGAAACACAACAAGAAGCACAAGGAGAAAACAGTACTGGCTGTCGAGGGATCCGATGTTCCTACTACTGGCAAGAAGGCCAAGACCGAATCTCCCGTCAAGGAAGTTGCCACGTGCACTGACTTCCGGGTAGCTGCGGCGGCCGATCAGTTCTTCTCATGGCTGGATCTCCAAGGATAGTTTTTGAGGTAGCTCTCCTACCTCCTTTGGTATTTCTTAGCTGTTTAGCTCTTTCCTTTCTTTTTTAGGCTTAGCCTTTTATAGTTTTCTTGTTTTCTTTAGTTTTTTCTAGGTTTATTTAGGGGGCTTCTCTCAAGCCCTTGCTATTCCTTGTACCTATGCTACTTTGGACTTTGCTCTTTGCTATTTATAAAAATTGCAGTGGGGTGTTTACCCTACTGTTTTTAGTAAAAAAAACGACGGCGGCCGAGAAGGCTTGGAAGGCTGACGGGCCATACTGCAAGATCCATCAGACTAAGGGCCATGATCTCCAAGAGTGTCATCAAGTTGAGCGACTCATCAAGAAACAGAAAGCTGAGTACAAGAAGCGTGACAAGGAGAAAGACCAAGATGGCGTTGGCGGGAAGGGCCTAGGCGGCAGAGGAGGCCGCCCCGGCAAGGTCCCTCAGCATCAAGGGTTATGAGAAGAAGGAATGCGATGATGAGAGCGGTGGAGTGGATGAAGAGGAAACCAACAAGCAGGAGTTTTAGAAGGCTACTGACGCCCTGTGCATCGACGGAGTTGCATCTTTGCACTCCTCTCACTGCCAGCTTAAACAGTGGGCACGTGAGGTCAATATTGTGGAGCCAGTGGTAGATTCTCGAAAACCACTCAAGTGGTCTCGCACGCCCATCATCTTTGATAAGAGGATCACCCCGACCGCACCACCGCAGTAGGGTGCTTGCCGTTGTTAGTTTCATCAATGATCTGCAACCTCAAAGTCATAAAAATGTTGGTTGACGATGACCCCCGGTTGAATCTGATTTCCCCCAAGGTCATCAGCAAGCTATAGATAACAGAAGAAGAGCTCAAGGTTACTGGCACCTTTCAAGGGATCAACCCTGGCAGGAGTCATCCAAAGGGGAAGATCACGTTGCCGCTGACATTTGGAGGGGAATTGAACTACCGGACTGAGAAGATTGTTTTCGACGTGGTCGGGCTCCTATTGATGGCGGCATCCCACTATGCCTACAACACTTTGAAGATGCTAGGACCAATGGTGTCGGCGTTCTGGGAACCAGGGTACCCAGACTTGCCTGTCTACGGCTCATGGTGTGGCTCACTCGACGGCCTGGTACGGACCATCTTCAAGACCACCAAGACAAGACCCTCGCGAGGGGCCAACCCTCACGAGGCGGACGACGCCAAGACTTCCCGAAGGAGCAGCCTCCCTAGGCGGCCTCCCGAGGAGCGAAGATTTCTATGCAGGTACCAAACCTCATGAGGTTACCATGACGCAAGCCATGACGGCCAAGGCAGGTGGGCACTAGCAGGTGCAGAGGAGGCACTCTACTATTTGGTGCTAAGGAGGCAAGGACAAGCATGGGTTCTCGAGGAATCTGGCAAAGGTTTCCATTCCAGTGCAACAAGACCAAGACCGCCAGCACGGTATGACAGATGTGATCGCCGAGCCCACCGCCAAGGCCACGACTAGAAGCTTTGCAGGCGAAGACCACCTTTCGTCAGGATAAGATGCACTACTTGTCCCCTGATGACCCACAAGTATAGGGGATCAATTGTAGCTCTTTTTGATAAGTAACAGTGTCGAACCCAACGGGGAGCAGAAGGAAATGACAAGTAGTTTTCAGTAAGGTAATGTCTGCAAGTGCTGAAATTGTAAGTAGCGGAGTAGTTTGATAGCAAGATAATTTGTAACGAGCAAGTAACGATAGTAGTAACAAATATGCAGCAAGGTAGCCCAATCCTTTTGAGGCAAAGGACAAGCCAAAACGGTCTCTTATGATAAGCAAAGCGTTCTTGAGGGTACACGAATCATGTTGGTTTGATTTGTGTTCGCTACTTTGATAATTTGATATGTGGGTGGACCGGTGCTTAGGTGTTGTTCTTACTTGAACAAAACCTCCTACTTATGATTAACCCTCCCGCAAGCATCCGCAACTACGAGAAAAGTACTAAGAATAAATTCTGACCATAGCATTGACTTTTGGATCCAATTGGTCCCTTACGAAATAGCACATAAACTAGGGTATAAGTTTCTATCACTCTCGCAACCCACCATCTAATTGCTACTCCATAATGCATTACCTTAGGCCCAAATATGGTGAAGTGTCATGTTGTCGACGTTCACATGACACCACTAAGGGAATCACAACATACATACTATCAAAATATTGAACACATATCAAGTTCACATGATTACTTGCAACATGATTTCTCCCGTGACCTCAAGAACAAAAGTTACTACTCACAAATGATAAACATGTTCATGATCAGAGGGGTATTAAATAGCATATTTGATCTAAACATGTAATCTTCCACCAAATAAACCATATAGTAATCAACTACAAGATGTAATCAACACTACTAGTCACCCACAAGCACCAATCTATAGTTCCGGTAACAAGATTGAACACAAGAGATGAACTAGGGTTTGAGGTGAGATGGTGTTGTTGAAGATGTTGATGGAGATTGCCCTCCCCAAGATGGGAGAGTTATTGGTGATGATGATGACGATGATTTCCCCCTCGGGGAGGGAAGTTCCCCAGTGGAATCGCTCCGCCGGAGGGCAAAAGTGCTCCTGCCCAAGTTCCGCCTCAACACGGGGGCGCTCCGTCTCGAAAGTCTTCTCCTCCTTTTTTCTAGGTCAAAATGACCTATATACCAGAACATGGGCACCGGAGGTGGGCCGAGGAGGCCACAACCCACCAGGGCGCGCCTGGGGGCCATGGCGCACCCAGGTGGGTTGTGCCCACCTGGTAGCCCCCCTCTGGTAGTTATTTGCTCCAATAATTCTTAAATATTTGATAAAAATCCCCGTGAAGTTTCAGCTTGTTTGGAGTTGTGCAGAATAGGTGGCCTGACGTAGCTTTTCCAGGTCCAAATTTCCAGCTGCCGGAATTCTCCCTCTTGGTGTGTAGCTTGCAAATTATGAGAGAAAAGGCCTTAGAATTACTCCAAAAAGCATTACTATGGATAAAAACATTACAAATAACAGTAGGAAAACATGATGCAAAATGGACGTATCATCCCCTTTCAAATTGGCCACTATGGGATCCCTTCCCGCCTACGTTTTGGGGGAAGAGGACCGAGGCCACTCATTCCCTCACCCTTGAACCTCGCGAGGTTGTTCATCCCTTGTACTAGTTCATCCTCAGCCCCTCGTGAGGCCAATCCACCACAAAGCAAGAGTAGGGTCTTACACCGGAAGGTGGCCCTAACCTGGGTAAACTACCGTGTTCATCTTCTTCCTTGTCCATGTGAATCGAGCTAGGTCGTGGGGCGATGAGCTGGTAGGCTAGATAAGTTGGGTTCTTCGCACACGCCCCAGAGTTCAAACCTTTCTTGGGTCTGCGGAGCCCTGAATCCGACATTTAGCGCGCCAGGTAGGGCGTGTCGAAGTCCTTCTTCCATTGTTCGTTTCCCCTATATTCTGTCACTCCCATGGCCGACGCCCGCTGTGTCCGCACCGAGCACCGGCTGCTCGTGTCGCCCAGACAGCACCTGCGGGCAACGGCGCTCCTCGCCGCTCTGCCTCCCCCGTAGCTAACACCGCCACTGACCCCACTACTCGCGAGCAATAGGATTCGTTGCTGCCACCTTCCCTGCGGCGCGATGGTCGCACCGCGACTCCATTGCCCACTCCGGTCATGGCATCGTCCTCCCATGCTCGCCATGGGCCGGCAAACACGCAGGCTGCACTACTCATGGCGCGCGAGCTCCTACGTTACTGCCCCGCCAACGACCTCTACAACGATTGGCTTGGCCGCATCGCTGAGCTCGTCAAGGCCGCCGGTGAGGCTCCTGCGCCGTCCCGCTCGCTGCCTCTCCCACCATCCCAGGCGGGCGACATGGCTCATGGCGCGCCTCCTTCTCCTCCTCGACACAACGCTGACCCAGAGCTCGGGTGTTACGCGCCCAGCGCGACCTCATGGATGGAGAGCTCCTGCTTCATCTTGACATCGCGGACGCCATCAGAAAACGCGGAGATGATGGACTCGTCCATCACCTTGGGGATCTTGAGACGAACATTGTTGAAGCGCTGGATGTACTTTTGCAGGGTCTCTCCTGGCTGCTTCTTGATGCGGCGTAGGTCACCCGCGGCCAGAGGGTGGTCGCAAGTGCCCTGGAAGTTGGCGACGAAGCTGTCGCGCATCTCGCCCCAGGAGGAGATCGAGCCCGGGGGACGGTTCAAGAGCCACAAGCGAGCGCCATCCTTGAGAGCCATGGGGAACTAGTTCACCATGACTTTTTCGTCGTTGTTGGCCGCTTTGATGCTCAGCTCGTAGAGCTACAAGAACTCCGCAGGTTCGGGGGTGCCGTTGTATCGAGGAGGGAGGTCTGGCTTGAACTTGCCGGGCGAGGTGACACCGCGCAGCTCAGGAGTGAAGGCACGGCAGCCTGCTGTGGCCACTGGGGCCCTTTGCTGATGCGGAGCCTGCCCTTGGTGCCCGCGCACCATTGCCGCAGGCGGCACGCGGTCTTGTCACAGTGGTGCTAGGAGCGCGGGCGCATTCTTTTGTGGCCGGGGAACTTCTTGGCAGCTTCCTTCTTCTCGCGCGGGCGCCCTACGCGGTGAGTCACACCGGGGGGCCGAGCACCTTGGCGCTAGAACGCCGTCTTGGTGCAGAAGTGGTGGAGGCGCTCCGTGCGCCACGTCGCCCGCAGCTGGCGGAGGGCGAGGTAACGAGAGGGATGGCGCAGGGGAGCCCCCTGCGGCGCTGACGAGCTCGGCAATACGGTCCAGCCAGTCCTCGTAGAGGTCGTCGACGGGGCGGTAGAGAAGGAGCTCGCGTGCCATGAGCAGCGCGGCCTGCGCGTCTGTGGGAGTGCGACGAGCGTGAGACGATGAGCCGGCTGGGGTCAGCGATGGAGTGGCGGTGCGGCCGTCCCGCCGCACCGAGGGGTGCAGTGAGGACACTTGCTGCTCGTTTCCCGCCGGGCCGGTGGCGGCGTTGGCGGCGGGTGACGGGGAGCAACGGGGAGGCCCGCCGACAGGAGCGGTCTGAGCGACGTGGGCGGCGAGGGCGGCCCGACGCTCAGCTCGGGCTCGACGAGCGTCCGCCATGGATGTGATGAAGCGACGGGACTCGGATTGGTGGAAAGAAAGCTTCGGCGCGCCCCTACCTGGCGCGCCAAATGTCGGATTTCGTATTTTGGCAAAACCCTCGAGGTTCGAACACTGGGGTGTGCACGAAGATCTCTCCCTACCTAATCACTCCCTCACTCTCACCGAGATCTCAAAGCTTAGCGCGTCGAACCCACAGAAAGAGAGACACAAGAGTTTATACTGGTTCGGGCCACAGATGTAGTGTAATACCCTACTCTAGTGTGATGTGGTGGATTGCCTCTTGGGCTGAGGATGAACAGTTACAAGGGAAGAACAGCCTCCTGAGGAGAGGTGTTCTTGTGCTTAGTGAGCTTGTGTGTGGCTATGGGTGGAATGGCTCTGATCCAAGATCAGATCAAGATGCCGCCTATGGTGGTGGCTAGTCCTATTTATAGAGGCCCTGGTCCTCTCCCCAAATATTGAGCGGGAAGGGATCCAACAACGTCCAAATTCAAAGGGAGACAACTAGTACAAGTTATCCTGACTAAAGGTGTTCTTCGCCTGCCAAAGGTTCTGGTGCTGACGCCGTCTTGGGCTCCACGGTGACCTCCGTCCTGCCGTCCTTCTGGTCTTGGTCTCATTGCACCGATATGAAAACCTTTGCCTGATGCCTCGGGACTCCTCGCCTATGCTTGCCCCTTTAGCACCAAAGAGGAAGCGAGGACACTGCGCGCGCTGGCACCCGCCTGGCTCCAGTCGTCATGGCTTGCGTCACAGGAACCTCGCGAGGTGTCCCTTGCCTTGATCTCTCCGCCCCTCGCGAGCCGGCCTAGTGAGATAGCCCCCGAGAAGGTCTTGTGTCGTCCGCCTCGCGAGGCTTGGCCGCACGCGAGGGTCTTGATTGTTTGCTAGTGAAGATGGGACGTACAGGGCCGCTGTTGGAGCCACGCCATGGGCCATAGGCAGGCAAGTCTGGGGACCCCCGTTCCCAAGACGCCGACACACGCCATGCCAAACACGCCGCCAGAGGCCGTGGCACGAGCGCAGTTCCGGCTGGATTTCCCTCCTGCGGCAGAGAAGATGGAGGACTGGAGAGCTACTATTCAGAGCCTCCTCAGCTTCGCCAACAGCGACAAGCCGCAGTAGGCGGGCCCTCGCGCCAACAGCCGACAACGCCAACACGTGCAACTGGCTAGCGACCGGAGGTGGCGCACCTACAGTGCAATCACCTCTATGATAGAAACAACAGAGCCAGCGGGTCGGCGCCCATGACGACGTGTCCATGTCATTGTTTGATTCACAGGGCCGTCAAGACGAACACTAATTCATTCAAGACCGACGTGTTGAGGACACTCGAGCCACCATCGAGCGGCGATGGGAAGCGCGTCGTTAATCTGACGCGCACGCGAGACCCATTGTTGACAAGCCTGCGCCAGGGTACCTTGGGGCTTGCCTTACAAGGTAGGCTGCCTAGGTTCACCCGTGAGCTGCGGCAAGTCCAGTGGCCATCCTCACACACCTTCAAGCCCGAGCTGCCAGAGATGTACGACGGCAAGATCAATCCATCCGAGTTTTTGAGCATCTACACTGTTGTAGTGCAGGCTACTAGAGGACTAGACGACAAGATTCTCGCCAATTATTTCTCGTTGGTGCTCAAGCCCAATGTGAGATCATGGCTAATGAACTTGCCGAAAAATTCCATTTCTTCCTGGTCGGATTTGTGCCATGAGTTCGTTGGCGCTTATATTGGACGTCATAAGGTTCCCGCTCAGCCCAACAATCTCCATGTGCTGCCGTAGAGGGATAGGGAGTCCCTTCGGAAGTATATACAGAGGTCCAATCGTGTGCACCATAACATCCCCGATGTACACCCAGTGTTGTTATTGCCGCATTCCACACGAATGTGTGCAATCGCAGGATGCGAGAGGAGATGAACATCCAGAGGGTCAAGTCCATCAATGAGCTGTATGCTCTGGCCGACAAGTATGCATGGGATTAAGAGGGAGGCGACTTCCCGGGGAAGATGCTGGTGTAGAGGTCGACACTGAAGACAATGATGCATCAACCCCCAGAGAAGAAAGCCGGAAGCGCAACAGGAAGTGCATAGGCAAAGTAGTTATGGAAGTTGAGGGCTTCAGCAATGCCAACACCGAGAAGAAACCCAAGACCGAGAGCTCCGGCAAGGAAGTTGCTGGATGTGATTGTGGTCATGAGGTTGCAGCTGGCGACATGACGGAGAGCCCCTGGCAAGCCATACTTCAAGATCCATCGCACCAAGGGCCATGATCTCTAGGAGTGCCGGCAAGTTGACCAACTTGCCGAGAAGCAGAAAGATGAATACGGGAAGTGCGACAAGGAGAAGGGCCAAGATGGTGCTGGCGGGTCTGGCAAGAAGGCTGTGGTGGCCGCGGAGGTCGCCATGGCGAGGCCAAGCAGCAGAAAGAGAAGCATGCTCGGGGCCGTGACAAAAAAAGAGGAAGATCAAGATGATGACGAGGACGAAGAGGAGTTCGGCGAAAAAGAAGTCCAGAAGGCATGGAGGCCATGTGCATTGATGGAGGCGCATCTTTCCACTCCTCCCACCATCAGCTCAAGCAGTGGACACGTGAGATAAATGCAGCAGAACCAGAAATGAAGGCGCAGAAGCCACTCAAGTGGTCCAACACGCCCATATCTTTGACACCGAGGACCACCCTGATCGCACCACTGCGGTCGGGTGCTTGCTGTTGTTGGTTTCACCAACAATTCACAAACCTTAAGGTGTCGAATATGTTGGTTGATGGTGGGGTCGGCTTAAACTTGATCTCGCCTAATGTGAGCAAGAGGATGCATATTCCAAAGGAAGATCTCTAGGAAACAAGGATGTTTCAAGGTATCAATCCAGGAAGGAGCCAACAAAAGGGAAAGATCACCTTGCCAATGACGTTTGGCTGTGAATTAAATTATAGGACACAGAAGATCTCCTTCGATGTCATCAAGATACCTTTGCCGTATAATGGAATCTTGGGTTGCCCAGCTCTAGCCAAGTTCATGGCGGCGGCCCACTACGCCTATAACATGCTCAAGATGCCAGGGCCGATGAGCGTCATCACCATTCACTCCGACAAGAAAGACACAGTCATCTGCGTGGTCAAGCTCTACCAGGAAGCAGTGGCAACATCAACCAACAAGGAACTTGCTCCCGCGGGGAAGAAGAAAAACAAGAAGAACGACAAGACCTCTGACAAGGACTCCAGGAAGCGCACCTCTTCAGAGTGTTCGCACCAGTTGAGTACGCGCCGGAGAGCTTTTCCGGCAAGAGCACGAAGTCCAAGGCAGCTCCACCAGCAACCAAGAAGGTGTCTGCAAAGGAGGACGAGACAGGAGGAACTTTCACCGTAAGTGCCACACTTGACAACAAATAGGAAAGAGCACTCGTTGCCTTCCCGTCGTGCGAATGTTGATGTGTTTGCATGGCAACCATCTGACATCCCCGGTGTTCCTTGCTTCCACTTGAGCACTGCGTTGGTTTTCCCTTGAAGAGGAAATGGTGATGCAGCAAAGTAGCGTAAGTATTTCCCTTAGTTTTTGAGAACCAAGGTATCAATCCAGTAGGAGGCTACGTGTGAGTCCCTCATACCTACACAAAACAAATAACTCCTCGCAACCAACATGATAAGGGGTTGTCAATCCCTTCACGGTCACTTACGAGAGTGAGATCTGATAGATATGATAGGATAATATTTTTGGTATTTTTGTGATAAAGATGCAAACCAAAATAAAAGCAAGTAAAAAGCAAAGGAAATAACTAAGTGTTGGAAGATTAATATGATGAAGATAGACCCGGCGGCCGTAAGTTTCACTAGTGGCTTCTCTCAAGAGCATAAGTATTTTACGATGGGTGAACGAATTACTGTTGAGCAATTGACAGAATTGAGCATAGTTATGAGAATATCTAGGTATGATCATGTATATAGGCATCACGTCCGAGACAAGTGGACCGACTCACCTGCATCTACTACTATTACTCCACTCATCGACCGCTATCCAAAGCATGCATCTAGAGTATTAAGTTCATGAAAACAGAGTAACGCCTTAAGCAAGATGACATGATGTAGAGGGATAAATTCATGCAATATGATAAAAACCCATCTTGTTATCCTCGATGGCAACAATATAATGCGTGCCTTTGCTGCCCCTCATCACACCGGGAAAGGACACCGCAAGATTGAACCCAAAGCTAAGCACTTCTCCCATTGCAAGAAAGATCAATCTAGTAGGCCAAACAAACTGATAATTCGAAGAGACTTGCAAAGGTAACCAATCATACATAAAAGAATTCAGAGAAGATTCAAATATTGTTCATAGATAATCTTGATCATAAACCCACAATTCATCGGTCTCAACAAACACACCGCAAAAAGAAGATTACATCGAATAGATCTCCACGAGAGAGGGGGAGAACATTGTATTGAGATCCAAAAAGAGAGCAGAAGCCATCTAGCTAATAACTATGGACCCGAAGGTCTAAGGTAAACTACTCACACTTCATCGGAGAGGCTATGGTGATGATGTAGAAGCCCTCCGTGATGGATGCCTCCTCCGGCGGAGCTCCGGAACATGCCCCAAGATGGGACCTCATGGGTACAGAAGGTTGCGGCCGTGGAATTAGGTTTTTGGCTCCGTATCTGATCGTTTGGGGGTACGTAGGTATATATAGGAGGAAGGAGTACGTCGGTGGAGCAACAGGGGCCCACGAGGGTGGAGGGCGCTACAGGGGTGGGCGCCCCCCTACCTCGTGGCCTCCTCCTTTGTTTCTTGACATAGGGTCCAAGTCTCCTGGATCATAATCTTCCTAAAATTCATGTTCCCGAAGGTTTCATTCCGTTTGGACTCCGTTTGATATTCCTTTCTGCGAACTCAGAAATAGGAAAAAAACAACAATTCTTGGTTGGGCCTCCGGTTAATAGGTTAGTCCCAAAAGTAATATAAAAGTGAATAATAAAGCCCAATAATGTCCAAAACAGTAGATAATATAGCATGGAGCAATCAAAAATTATAGATACGTTGGAGACGTATCATTCCTAGGGAGTTAATTGAGCACCACATTGCCTTCTCTCCTCATGCAAGACCCATCAAGCAGAAGGTCAGGAACCAAACCTTGGAGCAGAAGAATTCATAGCTTAAGAGATCAACAAGTTAGAAACAACAGGCCTGGTCAGAGGAGTGTTACACCCAACATGGTTGGCCAATCCGGTTGTAGTGCGCAATGTAAATGGAAAATACAGGCTTTGTATTGACCATACTAATATCAATAAAGATTGTCCAAACAACCCTTTTACTTTGCCTCGCATCGGCTAGATTGTGAATTCCACTGCCGGCGCTGATTTACTTTCTTTTCCTGACGCCCCCTCTAGTTATCATTAGATCTTTTGGCCAATGAAGATGAGGAGAAAACCATACGTATGTCTTTTGCATTGAAGAGTGTTGGTTCAACACTTGAGAGAGCAGTCCAGATTGGTTTTCAGCCTCAGCTGCACAGAATTATGGAAGCCTATATGGATGATATAGTGATCAAAACCAAGGACAAATCAACATTGATTGAAGACTTAGAGGAAACATTTGCAAATCTGCGCAAGATCAACTTGAAGCTCAATCCCAAGAAGTGTGTGTTTGGCGTTCCATCTGGTAAGCTTCTCGGGTTCTTTCTATCTCAGTGCGGAATTGAAGCCAATCCCAACAAGATCAAAGCCATTGAGTAGATTGAAGCATCCAAGCGCGTCAAGGATGTGCGACGTCTCGCTGGCTGTGTTGCTGCACTAAGCAGGTTCATCTCCAAGTCTACTGAGCGCGCCCTGATGTTTTTCAAAATTCCGAAAAAGGCAGGTCCAATGAAATGGACTCCGGAAGCGGAGGCCATGCTGCAAGATTTTAAGAAGTACATCTCCTCTCCGCCAACACTAGTTACGCCTAGGACATAAGAGCCGTTTTTGATATATTTGGCAGCAACAAATCAAGTGGTTAGTGCTGCATTAGTGGCAGAGAGAAGCTAATGGTGAAGAATCAGTAGCTGCAGAGCCACCAATTGACAAGCGAGAATCTTCTCCGGCAAGGTCTGCTGCCGACAACCCAGATTCAGCGCAGACAAATGAAGCATATCAACAAGTAGTGCCAAAGAAGAAGATAGTGCAAAGCCCAGCTTACTTTGTCACTTCCCTTCTAGAGGGGGCTAGGTCAAGGTATTCTGGTGTGCAAAAGTTTCTCTTTGGTCTTATCATGGCCTCAAGGAAGTTGCGCCATTACTTCCAAGCACATTAGATCACCTTCGTCACTCGCTTTCCTTTGTGACGCATTTTGAGAAATCCAGATGCCACCGGCGGGATAGTGGAGTGGGCGTTGGAGCTGTCAAGTTTTGGTCTCAAGTTTGAAAGCACATCCACAATATAGAGCAGTTTTGGTCGCAAGATGAAGAGATGCAAGAGACTTCTCTCCACGACAAGGGAACAACGCAAGACTGGATTATGTACTTTGACAGTGCCTTTTCGCTGCAAGGAGCTGGTAGTGGCATGCTGCTTGTCGCACCCACTAGAGAGCACCTCAAGTATGTGGTGCAGATGCACTTATCTAGGGAGAAAGTTACAAACAACACTCCTGAGTATGAAGGACTGCTTGCCGGTCTCAGGATTGGAGTAGACCTTGGGATCAGAAAGTTGATCATTAGAGGTGACTCACAGCTTGTTGTAAAGCAGGTCAACAAACACTACCATAGCCCGTTGATGGAAGCTTATGTGGATGAAGTGGGGAAATTGGAAGAGCAATTTGATGGATTACAAACAGAGCACATTCCTCGTGCGGAAAATAGCATTGCTGATGATTTGTCGAAACGTGCCGCCCAGAAGCTACCTGTGGAACCAGGGACTTTTGTGCTCCATTTGACTTAGCCATTTGTTACACCATCGATAAGGCCAAGGAAAAGAAGAAATTTGAACACCGGCGAGTACTTTCTGGCACGCTCCCAGTTTTCACCGGGAAGGAAGTTGTCGGAGACAAGACAATGCTTGTCGGTGAGCAGCAGGCTTTGGCATGCGGTCCTTGCCATTGAGACAAGCGCTTCCGCAGCAGAAGAAATGCCTTTAATCCTTGTCGTCGAGCCATAGGCTCCGGCATGGGTACAACAGATCGTCCATTTCCTTCAGACATGAGAACTTCCCAAAGAGCAAGAAGAAGCTGAGAAAGTAGCCCAACAATCAAGTATGTACTATTTTTTTGACTGGGCACTGTAGGGAAACCCCCACAGCCATTTCAATCTATTCAAAACTTGTACAGTATATACAAAGGTTACCAAAAGTAACGTACAAGCAAAAAAGAGAAAAAGCTTACATAATACAATGTAGGGATACATGAAGAACTCATGGAGGAAGGAAAATGACCCATCTAACAAGCTCCTCTTTATGCCTAGACTTACTTATATGAGAGAGAACCTACATGTCATGTATAAAAGCACCTCTTGAGTGATTAAAACTAGGTCTTTCATGTCTAAAGACTTTTGCATTCCTGATCAGCCAAATATTCCAAATAGCAAGTTGAAGACTACCTCGGCAAAAAAAGGTTTGCAAAATTCCCTTCTAGCATTATAGGCAATTTCTCCCATTTCATTGACAACAGACCAATCAATCTGTAGATAATTCCCAGGCAGACAATGATGGAGCAGGCTCCTGCTTGTTTTTCCTCCAAAGACACTGCCTCTGAATTCTTTGAAGCTGTTTGAGAATGCCAGGAGGTATGAATAGACTACAGAGGAAGAAAATTGGCAGAGATGATAAATAAGAATTCAAATATTGCAGCCTTCCACCTTGGGTAAGGAAAGAAGAGATGGTAGTCATTCTCCTCTCCATGCAATCCACTGGGGGCATGAGATCATTTATTATTGGTCTTGTAGTACCAACAGGAAGACCCAAATATGTAAATGGCATCTTGCCCACTTGACATCGAAAAACAGAAGCTAGCCTCTCAGTTTCCTCCTAAGTAAAATTAATGGGCACCATTGAGGATTTATGATAATTAACATCCAAACCAGTGGACCGAGAAAACACCAAAAGCATTCTCTTCAAGACAATAACTGATGTTCATCTGCTGGAACAATGATAAGAGTATCATTTGCATACTGCACAATTGGGTAATCCCTGTCATGGCATGCAATAGGAAATTGCAATTCCCCTTTCTAGTGCATGTCATTAACCACATACTGCAATAGATCAATAGCTAGAACAAAAAGAAGGGGGATGTAGGATCACCCTGCCTAACCCCTTTTTTGCATAAAAATTGTTTTCCAGACACCCCATTGAAAAGGACAGAGGATGTCCAAGTAGTCAATAGTTCCTTAACCAAGTTAATCCATTTGGTGTTAAAACATTTATGCTTCATTATGGTAGAATGTTAAATGGAAACAAAAGCTTCCTCAAAATCAAGTTTGAGAATTAAGATGGGCCTTTTAGACTGATGACATTGATGCAAGTATTCCAGGGTCCATCCAATGCAATCCTGAGTGGTCCTAGACTTTATAAATCCATACTGGTTCTTATGTATCAGTTTGTTGACAACATTTTGCACAGAAGAGACCAAATGGGGGTGAAATTGAAGTGTATTTGTTAGGAAGATGGACAGAAGTTGTTGGCAGAGATACCTGGAGGCATATGTGGCTCTCACATGTTAGGACCAGTTTTCCAATAAAACATTTATTGAAAAACCGACCATTATATCCGACCAGTAGAAGAATCCTCCTTACTGGTAGACAAATCCTTGATACAGAAATCCAGAAATACTAAATATTATACAAGGTTGAGCTAAGGCTTCTCAACACTTTATTACAAGCACACCGATATTATACATAAATGCGGATATGACACAAAGGGTATGGAGGCATAACTACTGACTCGTAATAAAACTGGTGGTGGATATGTCACAGTGAAGTGGGTGACATGACTCCAAAATCTTCTGACTCATCAAGCTACCGGAGCGAGGCTTGATGATTTTATTAGGGTAGCGGAAGCGTATGTAATACAAGTGACCAACTCTAGGATCGCACGGGACTGACTGGGACTCCTCTAGGCGTCGGACTCACTATCGTACTCTTCATCCATAAGATTGCCTTCGTCAACATCTGGCCAAATCAACAAGCCAGGTGAGTACTTTGAATGTACTCGCAAGACAGTCTGGACATAAGATATAACAAATGCTAACATGATGCACATGAGTAGACTAGTAATGCGCACTCAGGTAGTAAACTTGCACTGCATGTTAAATGAAAAGGAAGTCAGGCGGTAGTCCTCCCGAAATCCCAATAAAATAACTGAAGACCGATCGGGTGTCTTGAGGGACGCCTCGAAAGGTAAAAATAAATTAACATGCCGCAGTCGGGCGTCAGGGTGACACCACATAAAGGGCTTATATTAAAACGTAAATGACAGTACGTGCCACAGTCGGACGTCTAAGCGACATCACATAAAGGGCTTATATCAAAAGTAAATAACAAGAATGCCACAGTCGGACGTCTGAGCGACATCACATAAAGGACTTATATCCAAAGTAAATAACAAGAATGCCACAGTCGGACGTCTGAGCGACATCACATAAAGGGCTTATATCAAAAGTAAATAACAAGAATGCCACAGTCGGACGTCTGAGCGACATCACATAAAGGGCTTATATTTTGTCATTCGAATTCAAGTAGCTCATGAAAGTAACATCATCCCAAGGAATACATGGTACATCATAATAAACTGGTTAGTCCATCCATAGGAATAACCTTTAGCCGGGTTTACCATTCTCAGTTTCATGCTTATTTTCCAGAGGCTGTCACTAAGACTGACATTAAGACTGATAATGGGACTGACACTGATACGTTGATCAAAGTCCTTGACCATGGACATGGTTACTCGAATGGTTTTGACTCTGCAGAGTTTGTGCTCTTTACCCACAGCCAATGTATTTTAGTAGGCACCAAGGACTAGTTCCATTTACGGTATTTTAGAAGAAACACATCTAACCAGTACACACCCATTCCACATCCCGCTGCCAGGAATCACCCTAGGCAACGTTCAAGAAAAACTCAAAGACGGGGAGGCTACAACCTCGAATAACATGGGATTAAATTTATATCGCGCGCTCTAAAGGGTGCCCACCTCTCGGTCCCAACCGGAAACACCCATGCCCCCTGACCGGACGACGGGCTATAATCCAGGGCCATGGAACCCTCATCACGGCCCCTCTATTTGGTGTGTACCAGGAAAGAGGTTTGCAACTTACCCGCATTCTTGGCAGAAAACATGTGGTAGCACGGAAGGGGACGAACGGGAACAAGACTTGATCCATGTTGATACTGGAGTTAAACAGTTGATATAAAACTGGCATGCTTCAACAATACCAGCTTACAACCTATCATGCCACCACATGATCAGGTTATCTCACCATCATATGAACACATCAAATTTCGAAGCTCACTTGTAGCTTGCCTTGCATGCAATATAACATTCACAAATGCTTATTTAAACATGCCATGAGAAAACCACTCAAGCAAACATGCACAACACTCATCATATCAAAGGTTCAAACATGCTTGCCTGGTTCGGAGTAGTCGGAGTCTAGCTCGGCGAAGTTTGCGGCTCCGTCACCTCCTTCGGTATCTACGTTATAAAAGAAATCGGATACTAACGTAAATACCGTGTGCACATAAAAATTGTTGCAAATATTTTTCAAATAAATATAATAAAAAACTAGATAGAAAAATAAAGATGACAGAAAAAGAATCAATTAAAAATCGTCTTTTGTTTAAAAGTTATTAAGGTTTTAGTCCGGGGACTAATATGTGATGAAACAGAAACTTTCCAGGGGCTAGTTTAGAAAAATAGAAAATGCTTCGGTTGGAAATACGCCAACCCAAAGGGAACACGTATTTTGCAGGAAGGCGCCCTCAGAAAACGGTTCGAATAAGAGAGGAGAGGCTGACGAGGGGGTCCCACTCGTCAGGTTTAAAAATTTAAAACAGAGCACACCGGCGCACGAGGATCGCGGTGGTCACCGGAGTCGATCCACGGCGAGGTAGGGGAAACGGAGAGTACCTACGGACTCATGGATCTCTCCCGCGTCTCTGGGTGGTGGAGTTGGTCGTCGGCGAGCACCACGTCGACGGCGGCCTCCACTCCGGCGGACGATGGTTCGGGCGGTGATGGATCCCACCGAGGAGGGCTGCGGACGCCAAATTGGGGCTCGGGTTAGAAGAGGTAGTGGACTAGGAGGTTGCTGACAAGGTTAGGGAAGTGGGGGTGCTCTCACCAGATAGAATCTTGCTGGAGCCCGAAGCGGATCAGGGCGGCCGGAGTCAGGGAAGATGCTCTCCCGAGGCCCTCCGATGAGTGTGGCGAGGTTCTAAGGCAAGGAGGGGAGGTGCTGGGTTGAGGACGAGCTCGGGGCCTCTATTTATAGCCGGCCCGAGGCGGTTGTCGAGAACGGGATCACTTCGGCGAGCGATTACGGTGAGGCAGAGGTTGGACGGGAGGTTAAGGTGACTGGGCAGCTTCGTATTGGTCCACTGTCACCATTCAGCGGCTAACCTGGTCAGATTTGGTCTGCTCCCATGGTTTCGACGAAACGGAGCTCACGGGCTCGTCGGTGGCAGAGAGCGCGCTCTGCGCCTCTCAAGCCAGGACGATGGTTCTGCATCATGCACAGGGAAGAGGACAGCCACGCGGAGGCTCCTGGTGGTGTGGGCGGTGCTGGACGGCGCCGTACTGCAGGGCTGGCCCCCTGCTGGCCGCCACGGGCGGTTCTGCCACCGCGGAAGACGTCGGAGTTGACGAGACAAATCGCCACCGACGCTCGCAACCGGCCAAGCAACCGTGCGGTGCACTGGATAAGAAGGGGGAGCAGTGAGCAAGGCGCCAACGCGTGCACTGGCGAGATCGACGCCGAGGTTCTGAAGAAAACGACACTGCCTCTGAAACTTAACACTGAATTCTGAATTTGAAGAGAAACAAAGTGCACACCAAATTGCTCGATTTAAATGTTTTAGGCACGTGGAAATTTTTTCTTGAGCTGAACCTTGGTGAGGAGATCTCTTGATGCATCTGGAGACTGCCTGAATTATCTCAGATTTTTAGTAAAAGAAAAAGAATGAATTTCACCAAAAATGGCAAATCTGGTCCAAACTTGCAGCAAGCACATTTTGAAAAATTTGAACTGTGGACCAGCAGATCTTGATGGATCTAGGTTGAGGGTACTAAGGAGTAGCTAGGATAATTTGCTTGGGCTCAGAAACTTAAGGAATCTGGTACCTCCTTTGTAAATCCCAAGAGTCCAAAATAAATTACAGAAAAAAGGTTTGAGGATAAAATAAATAGAAATAAAATCTAAAAGAGGTTGAAACTTGCTGGAATTGGATGCCTGGCTTGACCCAAAGTAGGGAGGTGGGTTTTGGAAGAAAACTTTCTACATAGGCCATGGCAAGAGAGAAATTTTTGAATGGACAAGAATAAATCCATAATTTGTAGGAATACTTTTTAAATAAAAGAATTAGTAAAACAACCCAAGAGTATTTGTGTTGAACCAACACATGTTGAAAAACCCTCAAGACCAAAATCAATATTGAGAAGGACTCATAAAATATTTGTCATAAAAAAAGATTTGAGAAGGACAGTCCCTCTTTTAGAAAAATTCAAATAACCTCCCTTAAATCAAATAAAGAATTTAATAAAAATCAAACCAAAATTTTTGGAGTGTTACATCACATAGGATCAAGAGCCCTTGTCGGCAAAGCTTTTCGGCAAGGCTTCTATTGGCCCACTGCTCTCCAGGATGTGACTGCACTAGTAACTACATGTGAAGCGTGCCAGTTCCATTCCAAGAATACACATCAGCCAACAATCCCTCTCTCCTGGCCATTCTCGGTTTGGGGGCTCGACATCTTGGGCCCGTTTCCCCGTGCTACCGGGGGATTTGAGTTCTTGTATGTAGCAATCGACAAATTCACAAAGCGGCCTGAGGTAGAGCCAATGAGGAAGGTGACAACACAGTCAATCGTCAAGTGCAAATGTCAATGTGTTGCACGGGCTCAAGACAAAGACTTTCGACATGCTACAAAAGTGCCGAAGGCGCTGGATTGATGAGCTACCGACAGTTCTTTGGTCACTCAGGGCAATACCAAATCGATCTACCGGCGAGACACCTTTCTCCCTAGTCTATGGTGCAGACGCAGTGCTCCCCATGATACTCACATACAGGTCACCTCGAGTGCTCACTTATGATGAAGCTGAGCAAGAGCAGTTGCCGCAAGATGATGCCATGCTCCCTGAGGAAGATAGACTTTGGGCTGTTGTGTGTTCTGTATGCTACCAGCAAGCTTTGTGCCGCTACCATAACTGCAAAATACACACCCGAAGCCTTGAGGAAGGAGACCTTGTTCTTTGTTGGATATAGTCCGCGAAGGGATCAAACAAGTTGACGCTGAAGTGGGAAGGCCCTTATCGGGTAGTGCGAGTCACCAGACCTGGCGCAGTCCATCTGGAGACCGAAGATGGCACTCCAATGCAGAACTCATGGAATATTTAGCATCTTCGCAAGTTCTTTCCATGAGGCGCGGTTGCCAGGCTGCCTGGCAACCACTTTTGCACAAGTCTGTCGTCAAGATGTGTAATCCTTTGTACAAAGCCAGGTGCAGACCCTATGCATAGTAAAATAAAGCTAAGTGTTTCACAACTCTTTGTCAAAGTACATATTTATTTGTGTATGTTGCATGTGATGTTGTGTTACGTTTTTCCTTGTATGAAATGCTTAATGAGCCGTCACGGTCTCCAGCCTCCTCTTTTCTCTTCTTTCTTTTTCTCAAAGGAGAGAAAGCTTCATCGCGTGCAAGTTTCCTGGGGTAGTGACGGTGGATACCCAAATGGCATTTAAGTTATCATTTTACGACAAGAAGTACAACAAAGAGGTAGTTAAGTTGAAAAACTTTGAAGGAAATTCTTCATTGTAGTGATGCAAGGTGTCAACCGCAACCATGGAGTAGGCATGTAGAAGGTGTCCAAAAGCTTGCCAAAGTGTGCTGACACCAGGGAGGCCGAATAAATTGTCACGCCAATTGCCTATAAAGTTCGTGAAATCCCTTGGTCTGAAGGCCACCTCAAGAACTAACTCCTTCAATTTCCATCTTGGCGCAAGTGTAGTTCATGTAAAAGACAAATTCATCTTTGGTTAGAACTATAGCCCGATCTTGATGATGCTTCTCTGATGCCTTCATGATATTTTCAAAGAAAATGGTGAGCCTGACGCTTGGAACTTCATGCTCATTATTGGTGAAGATGTAGCTACCAATTTTCATGAAGTTCAATTACAAACCGAGACAATCCGCAATGTCGACAAGGCGTGTGGTCCAGAGCTCCATGCTATTCCTCAGATAATTGAAAGTTCCCTTGGTGCTGGATAGTGAAGCTTTCTTGTTCTGCCAATTTACCAACAAGTTCTTCTCCCTAGCTTTGCCGTCCTCAAGATCCTTCTCCAAACTTTTGAGCTTTAACTTGAGGTCTGCAATGGCCTCACTAGCTTTAGTGAGTTGTTGGTTCTTGGTGGATAATGAAGTTTGTAGCTCCGCCAACATGTGAGGTCACTACAAAAAAAGACACATCCATGACATTTTGGGCCGAATGAATTTTTTCTATCATGCTTATGACACTTCTATGATGATAACTGTGACAAAACCCGGTATCATCATAGATGTGGTGGGCTCCTACTTCTATGACAAAAAATCATGACAGAAAATGGGCTTTTAGTCCTGGGCGGGCCAGAGACGCCGTTGCATGACATTCTTTGGGCCGTCCATGACGGAAAAACCCGTGGTAGAAGCGAGGGTGAGGAAAATATCAGGGAGTTTCCAGTTACGATGGGTGGTCGGGGCTGAGCGATGCACGGAGGGATTATGCGTTTGCCTCATACACGTACGCGCGTGGTTGCGAGGCGTTGGGCTCTTACTGAACCCGAGCGAGGTGTTCTCCTGCTGAACCCAAGCGCTTGCACTGGCTACGCATTACTAAACCAAAGCGATCGATCGATCCCAGGCTGTTAACCGAACTCGATCGAGTGATTCCTTCGCTACTGCTACTAACTGAAGCTGATCGAACCTACTGCCTCTTGATGAACATTGAGCATTGTTGGGGGTAGGATGAACAGTTCCCGGCGGGGGGTTGGATGAACAGGACCCTGTGGTAGTAGCTAGAGGCCGTTGCCGCTGGTTCAACAGTAGCCGGTGAAGGGTTGGATGAACAGTAGCCCGTGGAGGGCTGGTTCAATAGTAGCCGGTGGAGGCTGGATGAGCAGGATCCCCTGGATGAACAGTAGCTGGTGGAGGCAGGAGGGAGACGTCATGGATGAACAGTCGCAGGTGGAGGTTGGAGGAGGTCGATGGTGGATGATCAGTAGCCCGTGGAGGTTGGAGTGAGGCAGTAGACGGTCGATGAATAGTAGCCCATGGAGTCCCGTTTTGCGGTATGCCACACCCCACTCGATGAACAGGACCCCCTTTTCGACCGTAGGAGGTCAAAGAGAAGTCTGTTTCCTCCGTTTTGCGATATGCCACACCCCTCCCAATCAACAGGAACCCTTTTCGACCACAGGAGGTCGAAGAGAAGTTCGTTTCCTCTGTTTTGCGGTACGCCAGACCCCTCCCGGTGAACATGATCCCGTTTCGACCGTAGGCGGTCTAATAAAAGGCCGTTTCCTCCGTTCTGCGGTACGCCAGGCCTCGTTTCTGCTGTTCCGTCCAAGCCGGTTGGCTCTCGATGAACAGGACGCATTCCGCTGCCTCCCAATGAACACGATGTAGTTTCTCCGTTCCGACCCAGCCGGTTGGCTGCCGATGAACAAGACGCTGTCGTTGCTCTCTGCTGCCTCTCCATGTACATGAGCCCTGGCCATACGTATGAGCGAGTAGGCGTTCGAGACCCCGCCCGTATGTACGTACGTGGCCATATTTACTATCTTGCACCCTGGCTGTATGTACGTATACAGGATATAGACAGGACTGCATGACATGCTATGTCCGCGCCTCTACTACGACACGTGCCCTTCCATACGCGGCCACGGTTCATCGCTGCAGCCTGCAGACAGACCGATCGACCAGTATGTACGTACACGTTTGCGACCAGACAAACAACCCTACATATGGTTCGACAGGGTGGGTCCTAGCTATCAGGGAGGTAAGGAGGCACTTCCTTGCGTGCGAAGATACAACTGGTGGGTCCTAGATATCAGGGGTTGAATCATATTTTTTGCCCGTAATATGGACGCACTTCCTTGCGTGCGAAGATGTAGCTGGTGGGTCCGAGCAGTCAAGGGGGAAACGTTTTTTTTGAAAAATATGGTGGCCCGTTCGGTGGGTCCCTACTGTCAGGTGGAGGAATCATTATTTTGCGCGTAATAAGGAGGCACTTCCTTGCTGCGGCCGTGGACCCGGTATCGACCTCTCCACGTCTGATCCCCTTCCGATGGAAGTCGTTCCTTGACCACATTGACCATGGCGCGCCTAGAGCACCAAGGCGGTGGATGACGGCGAGGCCTAGGAAGGGGATGACGCGGAGCCGAGGAAGATGCGACAGTGGATGCCCATGCGGAAAGGAGTACGAGGGTTGACTGGTTCGGCTGCGGTGTGAGGCTGCCGTCACCGCAGTATAACAGGGGTTGTGGGTGAGTAGAGGGATGGCCTGCCCAGAGGTTGGAGTAGAGTGGGGCAGTGAGGCCTGCGCGACAGCAGAGCCGGCCACGAGAGGCGGGAGTAGGCGGCACGACCGTCGCTGGTTTGGGCGGCTGGAGCAAGAAGACCAAAGGTTGAAGAAGCACTACGGCCGTTGGATGGACATCGTATGGCACTGGAGCTAGAATCATTCATATTGACCAAGTTGACAAAGCCCTCCGACCGCGTCAACTTAGTAGGCCCACAAGTCAGCCTCCCACTATGGTGGGTCCCGGCTAGCAGAGGGAGTATTCATTTTTTTTGTGCGTAATAAGGAGGCACTTCCTTGCGTGTGAAGATATAGCTGGGGGGTTTGAGCTGTTAGCGGGAGGAATGTTTGTTTCACAAAATACAGAGGCCCTTCCGGTGGGCCCTAGCTATCAGGTGGAGGAATCATTATTTTACGTGTAATAAGGAGGCACTTTCTTGTGTGGGTCCCTACTGTCAGCCTCTCCACTTACATCGCTCTTCTAATGGCTGTTGTTTGTTGACCATGTTGACCACGCCGCGCCAAGAGCACAAACACGGTGGACGAGGGCGAGGCCCAGGAAGGGAATGACCCGGAGGGGGCGAAGCCATAGTAGCGGATGCCCACGCTGAGGGGAGTACAAGAGCTGACTAGTCGGCTACGGGGTCAGGCTAAGGTCGCCGAAAAATAACATGATGTGCGGGTGGGTAGAGGGATGGCTTGGCGGCAGCACAACCAGCCACAGGAGGAGGGAGCAGGCAGTCTCGCTGGCGCTGGTTTGGGTTGCTGGAGCAGGAAAATCAGAGATTGAAGAAGCACGACTGCCGTTGGATGGACATCCAAGAGTCACTGCTCTGTGTTGACAAAGTTGACAAAGCCTTGCGTACGCGTCAATTTTTTTAGGACAACGTCATTGTCAACCTAGTAGACCCAGAAGTCAGCCCCCAAATCTATGGAAAATAGCATACAACCCATTAGCCATTATTTTCAGTAATTCATAGCCCATTTGCTAATTCTTAAGGATATTTTGAAGCCCATATTCTTTTTATTAGCATTACAGACCATATTCTAGGCACTGCTAAAAAATTCAACAAAATTGTGCATATTTTGGTGGGGTCCGAACTCTTTTAATCACAAAAAAATCACGTTAAAAATAATTTGTAAAACGTTATATCCAAATAAAATTCAAAAAAATTATCCGCAAAAAAATGAATGAAATTTAAAATCTTAACTAGCAAGATGCCCGTGCGTTGCACGAAACATCAAGATGCATTTGTATAAGTAGTTTATCTTGTGGGATAAAAGGATGGACGAGGGAAGGCCGTATCTGCAAATGTGGAGAGGAGTGCGGGTAAATTGTCATATTTTCCTTCCTATCCGTTATATATAGATCAAACAGCCTATATTGCAGGATGGCAGGCACACCATCATCACCAACTCTGCTTTTTATAAGAGTAGGAAATCCAGAAAAAATAAATTTGAATGTAATTGCCAGTTGGCTTTGGTTTAAAAATTTACAGCCCATTTCTTACAACTTATAGCCCATTTTCCGCGGAAGCCCATTTCTTACTACTTACATCCCTCCTTGTCTTGAATGATTTGTAGCCCAACAGGGCTGAGAAAAGCAAGTAGGCCTCGGTTGGGTATTCTAAAAAAATACTGGGCTAGCCATTTTTAGAAAGAAAAAATATATCTATTGGGCTCGTCATGTGCTTAAATAAAAGAGTAAGCATGGGCTAGACGGGCCACAACCCCTGCACAACGCGCAGTTGAGCTCCGCCTCTAAAACTAAAAAACAACTGGGCGAGCTGCTGGGTCCCTGGTGTTATCCGCTCATTGTGTAATTTTCTAGTTTATTGACTACATTGACAATGGCGTGGGACCTAGTTGTCAAACAATTAGGAGGAAGTTTTTTTGGCTTGTAATAACGAGGCACCTGCTTGCGTAATGCAATGACCCTGGTGGGTCCCTACTGTCAGCCTCTCCACGTACAGTCATCTCTTGATTCCTCTCGGTTGTTGACCATGTTGACAACGCCAGACGGCGGCAGGCACAATGAGCAAACCAAGGATGAGAACGACGGCTAGGCCTCAGACGGGAACGGACAGGAGCCATGGAAGATGCGGCAGTGTAGTGGCAGGCGGAGGGGAGTACGAGGGCAACAACTTGTAACTCAAGCTTACAAACGGTACAAAAAAGCCCAAGGATTAATTGTTCATCAAATTTAGACAAAACCCAGATTGAACATGGCAAGAACATCTAACCCAACCACTCTTTTTCGCAGTCACAATCAAATGGATCGGTCTGATCTATAAAATCAACATCATGTGCAAAAAAATTATTGGAGGATGACTAGAAGTTGTTGTAAATAGAAGTCGAGCATGTTCAGAAGCCCATTTGTCCACCTGAAGCTTCTTTTTTTGCTGTTCAACATGTCCGTCCGTGAGAAATCTCTTGTTGGAAAACTTAAGCCTCAAGGACAATAGTAACCTCACATTCAACAGGAAGAATGTGAAAAAGCTTCTATTTGCTTGGTTGGATGCATATCCTTCCATCGTTATTGTCCTCAAACGAATATCATGAGAACTGAGAAAATCCTGGTGCTTATTACACCACCGATTGGTTATATGTTTTTCTCCATGTGTTAGTGCCTAAGTAGACATGAAGATTGAAAACAGTTAATGTCTGAAAAAAGAGTATGTCGAAAGAGCGAGAACTGAACGGTTAATTCTAGTACAATATATACGGGCTTTCAATGTGCATGAAATCATCACCTTTATATATAAATTCTCTAGAGATCAAAAGCATCACAACAAACCAATAATTGTGTTCAAATCAAAACTAAACATTCCGATATATAAGATCTTGACAGATTCGAGCAGCATTGATAGGCTATCCATGGACGAACTCTTCATTGAGCATATAACATAATATTAGTACCCAAAGTGTACTCCAAGATGATATAAAACTTAAGCACACAAATGAAAAATGCAGCTTATGATTACAAATGTGTAGATGATAATATACGGTACCTGAAAAAGTGAGGAGCCAAACACCAGCTTGTTGTGATCATTAAACGGATCACTAATTACACCCAAGGTCTCCAGTTTGGGCGCAGAGACGACAGTTATTTGCGAAGGTTTATAACAATAATGAAGGAGCAACCTTTGAAGTGAAGCGGCATCTTCGATGATGAGCTGATGTCCTTCAAAACAAATTCAATGCTTTTAAGGTGAGGCGACTTTATTTGGAGACAACTGATAGGGATTTCTATTCCCAAAACAATTAGCTAGCGCCTGTGCAGTGGCAACCGGAGTGGAAGATCTTTGTCTTGATGAGGCCTCCGACAGATAAACCACCACAAGCAAAAGTGTTTTTAGTAGTGGGAGTCGAAACATTTGTACCATATCGTCTGGTAGATGGCACCAGGCGAAGGTGGCGGTGTGGAGAGAGGCGGAAAACCACAAGATGGACAACAGTGGCGTGGGCACAAAATTCTTGGTGTTCGGTTCGTGGTATGTAACTTTCGTGGTAATGGTAGAACTCAAACTGCTGGAGTTTTTTGAATTCAGGGATGTCAGCCAAGCATCCACCGTGCAGGGTATGGACACCCGATAGCTTTTCGGGATGTAGAGGCGATGGACGGGGCCCTGCTGGTGAGAGGAGACGATGGCTCTGAGGAGATCAAATTCAGGATGGACAGATATCTGACGACAGTCGAGATTGAGGGGCGAGGTGCGCCATAAAGGGCGCCACAAAGTTGAGAAGACTTCTGTGTGGCAGCAATCCTTGGTGGGGAGAAGCGCGATGATCTCCCCAAGGATGTCGTCCGGGAGATCGCTGATGCGGTCCATCAGAGATTCTACGGGTTCCTCAGATCCGGGTGGGTGGGGGCTCGCCGCTTTTCCCCGTGCTGTCATGTGCGGGATCTACAACCAGCGTCGCCGCTGGCGGGAGCCTCATCTTCTTCGCGTTGGGGCCATACGACTCCATTTTCCATGCGGGCATTGCATCGACCTCATGAGTTTGAGCAGAGTAGCCAGAGACGAGCCTAGTGGCAATGCGAGTGGGGAAGAAGGATGGCTGGGTTTTTTTGTAGGAGTGGAAGAAGAGGAGCAGGCGTTTTCTGTATGAGTGAGGAAGAAGTTGAGAGGGGGTTTTCTGTACGAGTCAGGAAGATGGGGAGCGGGAGGAATTGTGGGGCAATGGAAGCGGGAGATTCTAGCGAGCTGCAATATAAGTGGAAGCAAGGAGGGAGGAGGGTTTTTCTGGGATCGCCCCCACTTCAAGAAATATGGGCTTCTCCTCACAAAAAAAACAAAAACAAATGTGCTTTATGATGGATAGGCTTTTGTATCGGCCCAGTCGGCTGCCCGTCTATTGTACTGCAGGGCCTTAACACTAGAGGCAGCCCATTAGAGACACTCTCCAACTCTCCAGCTTATTGCCCATTCGAAAGAAAATAAGAGACGCCTCCAGCTTAATTATGGCTCCTCATCGGCAACATTTTTCAACTTGAAAAAAAGTTATAGCTCCTTTTCGGGCCGGCTTGGCATGCACCAAATTAGAGGATGGTGTCTTGCATGCAGACACTCACTGCTTTGAGTAAATGGCAGCGGCAAAATGAGGGGTCAAATAACATGCCCACAGTATACATAGATTAAGAGGGATTGTGGGGGATTAAATCATGTACAAGCCAAATTCCCCTCCATTCCTCTCCAAACCCCTTGGGAGGAGGTTGAACCGAATAAGGCCTAAGACTAACCGCAGTGGGAGTAACTAAATTCCATACGGTATCATAATATGGATACTCAACCCTCTCTTTCTTCATTTAATTCTACGCCACCTCATCAAATTTGCCTAGTTGGCATCCACCCTGATGATACTCCCATTACATCCAGCCTGGTAGAACTAATATACCTAATCTAAATGGCCGCCACCCGATCTCTTTGTCCTCCTCCAGCATCCTGCTGAAGAATAATCATGCAAGACACCGGCTGTTTTCGCCGGTGTCGCCACGGCAGTGGCCTTCATGGGATACAATCGGCAGCGGCCTCCCGTGTTATACTTCTCCTCGATGATGGCGGCGGTGGGGACATGCTGGCCGTTGTGCGGTTAGCCACGTCCATGTCCTTAGTCATCTTTGAGATCTCCTCCTTCAGCTCCTCCCGCTCCAGCTCCAGCTTCTCCACCTTGTCGGCTTCGTCCAGGGCCAGAGCATCAAGTGCATCTTTGTGCTTCTACTCCAACTCCTGGGTCCGCTACACGACGAGCTTCTCGATCTCCTCGTCCTTGTGAAAGTGCAACTATCCCTAGGTGGTTTTGGTAATTCATAACAACATATAGCTCATTGAGCTAATGCTATTCCAAGACTATTATTTCAGGAAAGCTCAATGAATGGCATGGCATGGATGATGAAAGTGGATCCCTCAAAATACTAAGGACAAAGGATTGGCTCAAGCTCAAAAGCTCAAGACTCTTCATTTTACATTTTAGTGATCCAAGATCACATTGAGTCTATAGGAAAAGCCAATACTATCAAGAAGGGATGAGGTGTTGCTTAATGAGCCTCTTGCTTCATGTGCTTAGAGATATGCTCCAAAACCCTCAACTACTTTCCCACATCCACATATGACCTAAACCTAAAGCCAAAATCGGTCACACCGATTCTTTCTATCCGGCGCCACCGATTCCAAAAGTCATAGCCTCGCCACAAACCCTAAGCAAATCGGTCTTACGGTAGGGATCTCGGTCTCACCGAGATGGGGTTGCAATCTCTCTGATTCCCTTCGTAACGTTTCGGTCTAACCGAAGTGAGCGATCGGTCCCACCAAGATTGCAATGTAAACTCTCTGTTTCCTTTTTGTAACATTTCGGTCTCACCGAAAAGAGCAAATCTGTCCCACCGAGTTTACCTAACCAACTCTCTGGAAAGATTATTACCAAAATCGGTCCCACCGAGTTTGTGTAATCGGTCTCACCGAGATTACGTTATGCCCTAACCCTAACCATATCGGCCTCACCGAGATGCATGTCAGTCCCACCGAAAAACACTAATGGTCACTAGGTTTACTAAATTGGTCCGACCGAGATTAACTATTCGGTCCCACCGAGATTAACTATTCCCCTCCACCTCCTCTTAATTCCTGGAGAGAGCCATCAGAACAAACCTACACTTCCATCTTACCAGTTCTGAGAGAGAACCACCTACTCATGTGTTGAGGCCAAGATATTCCATTCCTACCATATGAATCTTGATCTCTAGCCTTCCCCAAGTTGCTTTCCACTCAAACCCTCTTTCCACCAGATCCAAATCCTATGAGAGAGAGTTGAGTGTTGGGGAGACTATCATTTGAAGCACAAGAGCAAGGAGTTCATCATCAACACACCATTTGTTACTTCTTGAGAGTGGTGTCTCCTAGATTGGCTAGGTGTCACTTGGGAGCCTCCGACAAGATTGTGGAGTTGAACCAAGGAGTTTGTAAGGGCAAGGAGATCTCCTACTTCGTGAAGATCTACCGCTAGTGAGGCAAGTCCTTCGTGGGCGACGACCATGGTGGGATAGACAAGGTTGCTTCTTCATGGACCCTACGTGGGTGGAGCCCTCCGTGGACTCGCGCAGCCGTTACCCTTCGTGGGTCGAAGTCTCCATCAACGTGTATGTACGATAGCACCACCTATCGGAACCACGACAAAAACATCCGTGTCTACAATTGCGTTTGAATCCTCCAAACCCTTCCCCTTACTTTCTTGCAAGTTGCATGCTTTATTTTCCGCTACCTATATACTCTTTGCATGCTTGCTTGAATTGTGTGATGATTGCTAGACTTGTCCTAAAATAGCTAAAATCTGCCAAACTATAAAATTGGGAAAAGGTTAAGTTTTTATTGGTCAAGTAGTCTAATAACCCACCCCTCTAGACATACATCAAGGTCCTACAAGTGGTATCAGAGCTTTGGTCTCCATTTGCTTTGATTTCCATAGCTTTTGGTGGTCATAGCCTTGGTTTCGCAACCTAGGAGAGTATGGCGTCTAGCGAGGAAATTTATCACCGTAGAGGTCCTTACTTTGATGGTACTAATTTTGCTAGTTGGAAGCATAAGATGAAAATGCATATTCTTGGACATAACCCCGCCGTTTGGGCAATTATTTGTATTGGCTTGCAAGGTGAATTCTTTGATGGGAGAAAACCGAACCGTGAAGCTAATGCGGAAGAATTGAAGATGTTGCAATACAACGCTCAAGCATGTGACATCAACTTCAACGGATTGTGCCCCAAAGAATTCAACAAAATCAGCCGTCTTGAGAATGCAAACGAAATTTGGGATACTTTGATTGATATGCATGACGGTACCGAGTCCGTCAAGGAATCCAAGTTGGATGTGCTCCAAAGTCAGCTTGACAAGTTCAAAATGAAGGATGGTGAAGGTGTCGCTGAAATGTACTCTAGGCTTGCTCTTATAAAAAATGAGATTGCCGGCTTAGGGAGTGAAGAGATGACCGACAATTTCATCATCAAGAAAATCCTAAGAGCATTGGATGGAAAGTATGATACCGTGTGCACATTGATCCAAATGATGCCAAACTACAAAGATCTCAAGTTAACGGAAGTCATTGGAAGGATTGTTGCTCATGAGATGTCACTCAAGGATAAGGAGGAACTTCACAACAAGTCAAGTGGTGCTTACAAAGCCTCAAGTGAAGCCCCCACATCATCAAGTGAGAAACCAACCTTCAATGAAGAATTGAGCTTAATGGTGAAGAAATTCAACAAATTCTACAAAAGTAGAAGCAAAGAAAGAAGCTCCAAGTCAAGGTCTTACAATGACAAGAGATATTCTAGTCGAGAGCGCAATTGCTACAATTGTGGGAGACCCGGACACTATTCCAATGAGTGTACGGCACCCTACAAAATAAGAGAAGATTCTCCAAGAAGAAGGAGCAAAAGAGAAGAATCACCACCAAGAGAGAGGAGGAGTAGAGATGATCGTTATTAACGAAGACCCTCACGGAGAAGTAAGGATTCGGAAAGGAAGGACAAGTCATCAAAGAGCTACACAAAACGAAGACATCAAGCTCATGTTGGTGAATGGGTTTCTGGCTCCGACTCCGACAATCACTCCGAGAGAAGCTATCACTCTGACTCCGAATATACTCAAGATGAAGGTGTTGCCGGTCTAGCACTTGTGTCAACCAACTCCTACGACATATTTGAATCACCAAATGAAGGAATTGGTAGATGCTTCATGGCCAAAGGTCCTAAGGTAACACACCCCGAGTATATTGATTTTGATGTTGATGAAGATGACTTGCTAGGTGATGATGATTTACTTGTTGACAACTCTAGTGATGAATACTATGATGAAACGTCAATTAATCATGCTAATCAAACGAATGACAATGATAAGGAGAAAATTGAGCTTCTAACTAAAGAAATGAACACTCTTAAGTTGGCTCATGAAACTATCTTGAAGATCATCGAGAACTTTTAAGGGCTCATGAGAAGTTACGCTTTGAAAAGCTCAATCTTGAGCAAGAGCATGAGTTCTTAAAGGCAATCAATGATGATCTCCGCAAGAAAAGTTCTTCTTACATTGCCAAGCGTTTACTCTTATCTACTTACATGCCTCAAGTCAAGTCTAGTAACAAGTACAAGAAAGATACTTCCTCTAGTAGTAACAATAATAATGTCAAATCCAATGTTGTTGGTTCTAGTAGTTATCTTGATTCCACTAATGATTCTCTTAGCCAAGTTACACTTGAGCAAGAAAATAGTTTATTGAAGGTATTTATAGAGAAAGGTGTTTACAAGAGCCTTGCCGGGAGTAAGCAATTCGAGGAAATTGTACGCAAGCAAGGAAGGCACCGGAAGAATCAAGGTGTTGGTTTTGAACGAAAGTTCAATGCCAATGGAGTTGAGTGGGAAGAAGATCAATACCCCAAGACAAAGTTTGTTCCTCAACAAGAGAAGTATGATCCTACTTCCTTCAAGGGGACACAAGCTCAAGATGATCTTCCACCACAAGACCACAAGAACAAAGGCAAGGACAAGCTTCAAGAAGAGATTGATGCATTTGAAGAAGCACCTAAAGCCTCGCTCGGAGTGGGTCCCCAAGACTACGTCAAGTTCTACTTCATCAAGTACAACTACAACTCCAAGGATTCCCATCAAGATGATGTGGATCCCAAGAAGACGAACTAGAGAGTTCTTGAGGCGACTCCGCCAACATTCTTCACTCATATCATTTTGGCAAGAACAAGTGCAATCAACTTTCACATCTTGCACTAGTTCAAGGAGTCACAAACCCTCATGTTGGTAAGGCAAGGGACAAGGTAACCTAATGTTTTCATGGACATCATCTTGTGTGTGCATCACTCTATGTCTATGGATATTCTTGTTTGTTCCTTGTGGGACTAACCCATCTTGGCAAGTTGAAAGTGCAACTCACTCCAAAGGATTGCTCCAAATGATCTACATCAACATTGAGCATCTACATCTTCAACACCTACATGAAGTCATCATCGACAAAACCCAAGGTTAGTTCATCCCTCTAAGGGGGGATCTCACATCTAGGGGGGGCTTAACTTTAAGAATTGAGTCAAAGCAACTCTAATGGTGTGAACACATAAATGCATTATGTAAAAGTGGTAACCCCACTTGAGCTTAAACGATGAGTATGACCTATGATCAAATGTTCTCATTTGACTCCTAAGTCAATATACTCATATATAGATGGCCTAGTCATCGCTAATTGCTTTATAGTTGCTAAAATTGGTTGTGCATGCTTTGCCACATATTTCACTACCATCTTATTGTGTGAGCATGTTGGAGCATATTTTACTCATTCAAGGACATCCACTTGTTGTTTTGTTTGTTTGGACTCTTTTCTTTGTGCCAAGTGGATGGACAAGAATGCCTAAGAACCTTCTTTAGCTATCTATGCTTTTCTCGTCTCAAACTCTATTCATGCTACATCACAAAATTTGATCAAGTCAGATTCAAACCACTCTGTGTGAGGAGCACTCGGAGTCCCCGATTCGTCATAGACTTAAACTTCCAAAACCTCTTAATGATTCTCGGTCTGATCGATCCTTCCATTTCGGTCCTACCGAGATCATCAAGTTGATCTGAGTTTTCCATCTCGGTGCAACCGATTTGAACATTTCGGTCTCACCGATTTGCTATAACTGAACACAGTTATGCATCTCGGTGCCACCGAGTTGTTCCACTCGGTCACACCAACAGGGTCGAGCTATATATAGCCACGGGCAAAATTTTGGAAATTTCTTTGAAACCCTTCGCCCGCGCAACAGCTTGCTCTGCCATCGTGGTCTCCGGATCGTCTCCTCGTCGCCAGCAGCCTCCTGTCGCTGGTCTTCGCCGGCTTCAACGGATTTCATCCCCGTCGTTGCCGCCGTAGCAAGTCCATCGCCAAGTTAGGGTATGGACTTAAACTTTGTGCTATCCACGTCTGATTCCTGGCACATTGTTTTCATATTGATTCTTGCCACGATTGAAACTCTTCTATCCAGCCAAAGTAGTTCATGGATTAGATGTGATTCAAATTTTTAGGTTTAGGTTTCCGCCGAAACCATCTCGGACCCACCGAGTTGAAAAACTCGGTCTCACCTATTTGGCTTAGGCCATTGCACTAGTGATTCTCGGTCTGACCGAGAATTACTAATCGGTGCAACCGATTTGAGAATTCTGTGAAACCCTAGCAGTCTCGGTACCACCGAACTGAAACTCGGTCCAACGGAGATCATCGCTTAGGTTCCAAAATCGCTTGGTATCACCGAGTTTGAAAATCGGTGGATCCGAAATGCTTTCTGTGGAAAACTAAGACTGAACTTTTGAGACATTTTTTTGCAAAAACCTCTGCATTTTGTGATGCTCATCTTTTCTATCTCATCTATAACTCCTCACAGGGTCAGCTAGCCTTTTGCGGTATGTCCGATCAAAGTGACACTGTAACAGGTCAAGAGCAGATGGACTTGAGTGAGGGCACTAGTCCCTCAACTTTAGATGAAGGGAGCAGAAGTACTCCTAGCAACCTGCCTAAGGCTGCAACTAGGCAAAGTAGGAAAAGAACTTCAGATTCAGAGGATGAAGATTACAAGGCTGAGGAAGATGAGGCAACTTCCAAGAAAGTGGTGCTCAAGAAGGAATATGGCTCGACAAAGGATGCAAAGCTGGGCATGAAGACCAAAAGGCCTGCAGGAAGGCAACCTATGCCCAAGGCCAGAGCATCAACTCAACTGCCTGAAAGGCCTGATCCCAAAGAGCCAGCAGATGCAAGCAAGAAAAGAGAGGAAAGGGTCAAGATGACCATGGCCAGAGTTATTGGGAAGCCTTCCATGATGGAATAGGAAGATGAAATTGCTGCACCAGCTCCAAAGGCACCAAAGCTTATGGGTGATGCTATTAGATCAGGGGCTGCCACATCTAAGCCCAAGGAAGCACCCAAAGCTGCCCCCAAGGCCAAGTCTGCACCAAAGAGGAACACCAGGAGTATTCCAGCTGCTGAGAAGAAAAAGGCCCCAGTGCCTGAGAATGCTGACGAGGAAGATGAAGAAGGACAAGTTTTGAGAAAGCTCAAGCCCAAGATACCAGACCACAATGATGCCCATCCTGTGGCTGAGGACATGAGAATCAGGAAGAATTCAGGTTTGAGGATATGGAGGATGGAAGATTCATATGATTCCAGGAGAAGAACTGCTGTTGATTACAGGTTCCACACCAAGGAACAGTAGGACTTCTATGAAACCATTCTGTTGGACAAGAAGCCCATAGTCTGTGACATGAGGTGGGTTGACTGGAATTTCATGAAGGAGAATGAAGAGCACTATCCTGGAGTGCAAGATAGCTTTTTTTCTTGTGGAGTTGCAGATTTTGTTGGGCAAAAGCTCACAAATTGGAATGATGAGCTAATTATGCAGTTATACTCCACATCACATTTTTACCCAGATGGAAGAATTGTTTGGATGTCTGAAGGTACAAGGTACCAGTCAACTGTTGAAGAATGGGCAAAGCTGATAAATGCCCCAGAGGAAAATGAGGTTGACCTAGACATTTATGCAAAGAAGATGGGTCACAATTCAATGGCTCACATGTACAAGGAGATTCCAGACAAGGCATTAGGAACTCACAAGTTTGGATCAGTTCATTTTCTGATGTCAGGGTTGCCAACCATAAATTGGATTATGAGGCTCACTTTGTTGCCCAAGTCTGGTGACCACAACATGATCAGAGGGCATGCCATCAACATGTTGCATGTGTTTGATGTGCCACAGAAGTTCAAAGTCATGAGCCTGATCATTGAAACAATCAAGAGGACTGCAGCAGATCAAAAGAGGAGCTGTGGATATGCACCTCAGATTCAAGAATTGATAAACTCAAATATGGGCACAGGAAAATATTAGTTGGATAAGGAACACTTTCCACTTCATCCAGACTTTGAGGACAATGAGGTTGTCATGAATGAAGATGATCCACAATCAGTTCAAGCTCAGGAGAAGGCAAAGAGGGAGAAAGCTGCCAAGATGCCAACTCAAGAGGAGGCATCTGAGTATTTCTTGAAGAACAAGCAGGAGCAGCTCGGATACTTGATAGCATTAACCCTGAGGATTGAGAAGGGATTGGCCATCCTCACTCAAAATCAGGAGAGCTTGGAGAGAATCATAGAAAAAAAGTTCTATAACTTAGATGTGAAAGTAACTGAGATTCAGTCTGCAGTGGAGGAACTACAAGAGGACATGCAGGAGAGGAAGGGCAAAACAACAACTGATGCATTTGCCAGAGTGCCTAGAGCCCAGAGGTCAGATGCAGTGCCAAAGGATGCACACAAGAGCAACTTCATCTCGCACCAGCCATGACCTCAAGACCACCAGCTCCAGCATCTACATCAGCTCCAGCTCCATCTACTTCAACTGAAGCTTTTGTCCTCGGCGTTATCCGGACTCCACCACCAGCAGATCAAGCCTGAGAGTCGATCTAGCACTATGCATTTTCTATGAACTTTTTGGTAACTTGTTGCCAAAGGGGGATAAAAATGTATAGATCATAGGCTTCGAGAGAGAGAGAGAGAGTGTTGCTTTTGTTCTCTCTTGCTTTATTTGATCGTTTTTCAATCTCTGTTTGCTTTTGGTTGAGATACTATGCTTGTGAGACATTGATGATCATGTGTTTGATCATAAGCTACACTTATGCATGTTTGATGATATTATCCTATCTATCTTATGTGATCACTCACTATGCTTGGTGATGAGTGCATGTATTCATTGTTTATTATTTTGAGCTCCACCAAGTTGTATGTGACATGGAAGAGTAACCCATGAGCCTAATTCATTGTGCATTTGCAGTCCAAAGCAAATCAAAAACTATGCACAAATTTAGGGGGAGCTCTTGCTTATCACATACTTCTCAAAGCGACGATGTTATTTAATTTTTATTATCATTTGTCAAAGCTTTGATCTATATGTTCTCATCAATTACCAAAAAGGGGGATATTGAAAGTGCAACTATCCCTAGGTGGTTTTGGTAATTCATAACAAAATATAGCTCATTGAGCTAATGCTATTCCAAGACTATTATTTCAGGAAAGCTCAATGAATGGCATGGCATGGATGATGAAAGTGGATCCTCAAAATACTAAGGACAAAGGATTGGCTCAACCTCAAAAGCTCAAGACTCTTCATTTTACATTTTAGTGATCCAAGATCACATTGAGTCTATAGGAAAAGCCAATACTATCAAGAAGGGATGAGGTGTTGCTTAATGAGCCTCTTGCTTCATGTGCTTAGTGATACGCTCCAAAACCCTCAACTACTTTCCCACATCCATATATGACCTAAACCTAAAGCCAAAATCGGTCACACCGATTCTTTCTATCCGGCGCCACCGATTCCAAAAGTCATAGCCACTGCCACAAGCCCTAAGCAAATCGGTCTTACCGATATGGATCTCGGTCTCACCGAGATGGGGTTGAAATCTCTCTGCTTCCCTTCAGAACGTTTCAGTCTAACCGAAGTGAGCGATCGGTCCCACCGAGACTGCAATGTAAACTCTTTGTTTCCTTTTTGTAACATTTCGGTCTCACCGAAAAGAGCAAATCGGTCCCACCGAGTTTACCTGACCAACTCTCTGGAAAGCTTATTACCAAAATCGGTCCCACAGAGTTTGTGTAAACGGTCTCACCGAGATTACGTTATGCCCTAACCCTAACCATATCGGCCTCACCGAGATGCATGTCAGTCCCACCGAAAATCACTAACGGTCACTAGGTTTACTAAATCGGTCCGACCGAGTTTAACTATTCGGTCCCACCGAGTTTGGTAAATTGTGTGTAACAGTTAGATTTTGTGTGGAGGCTATATATACCCCTCCACCTCCTCTTCATTCGTGGAAAGAGCCATCAGAACAAACCTACACTTCCATCTTACCAGGTTACGAGAGAGAACCACCTACTCATGTGTTGAGGCCAAGATATTCCATTCCTACCATATGAATCTTGATCTCTAGCCTTCCCCAAGTTGCTTTCTACTCAAACCCTCTTTCCACCAGATCCAAATCCTATGAGAGAGAGTTGAGTGTTGGGGAGACTATCATTTGAAGCACAAGAGCAAGGAGTTCATCATCAACACACCATTTGTTACTTCTTGGAGAGTGGTGTCTCCTAGATTGGCTAGGTGTCACTTGGGAGCCTCCGACAAGATTGTGGAGTTGAACCAAGGAGTTTGTAAGGGCAAGGAGATCATCTACTTCATGAAGATTTACCGCTAGTGAGGCAAGTCCTTCGTGGGCGACGACCATGGTGGGATAGACAAGGTTGCTTCTTCGTGGACCCTTCATGGGTGGAGCCCTCCATGGACTCGCGCAGCCGTTACCCTTCGTGGGTTGAAGTCTCCATCAACGTGGATGTACGATAGCACCACCTATCGGAACAACGACAAAAATATCCGTGTCTCCAATTGCGTTTGAATCCTCCAAACCCTTCCCCTTACTTTCTTGCAAGTTGCATGCTTTATTTTCCGCTGCCTATATACTCTTTGCATGCTTGCTTGAATTGTGTGATGATTGCTTGACTTGTCCTAAAATAGCTAAAATCTGCCAAACTATAAAATTGGGAAAATGTTAAGTTTTTATTGGTTAAGTAGTCTAATCACCCCCCCCCCCTCTAGACATACTTCAAGGTCCTACACCTTGTCACAGAGCGTGGCGGCAAGCGCCTGTTCACGAGCAACGAGGTCTTCATCTTGGGTGTCCAGCTGAGCTTGCTGCTGCCTCTGGTCAGCTTCGTCCTTGGCGGCCTGTTCCTTCGCCGCCTCTTGGGCATTCTTGATGTCGGACTGCTTCAGGAGGAGCTCTCTCTTGCGCTCGTCCAGCTGATCCTGGGTGGCCCTCAGGTCCTGCCGGTCCTCGGCGAACCAGACTTGCATCTGAGCGACGCGCTCGTGAAAGTATGCTTCTGCCTTGTCCACGACCGCAATCCTGGAGTTCACCTTATCCTGGCGGGCACGGTGGAGCGCCAGAAGTTTCTGGAAATTGGCGCTCATGGCCCGGAGGAGCTGCTCCTCTTGGGAACCACCGCTGCTCGCGCTCGGTTCGTTGACAACCTGGAACCCGGCGGCGGCGAGGGCCTCATCGTCCAAAACATCCCCTTCGGCTAGTGCTCTGGTGCTTGCCGTCCCTGGGAGGTAGACGAACAGATCGTCGCCCACCTTCAAGTACTTGCCCGGGGCGGGGGCTATAGGGGAGGAAGATTGGTCTTCGGCCACCTCCTCCCCGGCGGGCTCCATGGCGGCCTCCTCAGCACCAGCCTTGTCGGCCTCCTCGGCAGCAGCCTTGCCGGCCTCCCCAGTAGGCCCCTTTGCGGCCTCCTCGGTGGTGGCCTTGGTGGCCTCCCCGACAGCAGTCTTGGTGGCCTCAACTTCGGCATCCTTGGCGACCTCCTTGATGACAGCATCGATGTCCACCTAGTCCATCGAGGGAGGGTCTGGAAACCATAAAGGAGAATGAAGCGAGGCCAAAATCAAAGTTCAGAACAAAGAAAAAAAGAACATCGCGTGGCAGAGATAGCAAGGGACGGGAGGCAGGCAGCTTACCCGTGCCAAGTTGAGGGGGAGTGGTTCCCTCCCCGCCAACGTTCGTTGCCGGGACAAAGCCACCAGCGCCCATTCTTGCCCCCTCTTCCTCCATGCGCTTGGGCTCGGCGGTAGGCGCCCTTGCCGGTGACACCCCTCTGGGTGGTGTGGTCGACAGGGACGGCGTGTCAGGGGAGTGAATAACGGACTCACGCTAGGGGCTGGAGCGGGGGCTGTGCTGAGGGCTGCCGCCCGTCGAAGCTTTGGCTCTCTTCGCCGCCCTCTGGGCCAGCGTCTCCATTTCACTGTGAAGATAAGATCAAGTCCGGGAAAGATAGCGCAGGGGGGGGGGGGGGTCAGGAGATGATGAGGGGGAAGGTGCTGACTTGTCCTCCTCCTCCGGCCTCCTGTTCCTCTTCGGGCTAAAGGACCCAAGATCGAAATCGGCCTCCGGGGACGCGTCCGCGAGGGGAGGAGAAGGGGATGGAGTCCAGGGCCGCTTGGACAAGGAGGAGGCGGCGGCCGTAGCCCCCTGCGCTGCCGCTGCTGCAGCCGCACGTCTCGTCTGGCGCATGATCTGCATCTGGGCCGATTGTCGCCGCGCGGTCTTGCCAGGCCGGTCCGGCTCGCCGGAGCCAGCCCACCGTAGGACGTGTTTCTTCCCTGGGTCCGAGGAGTTATCCGCATTGGTCTCCTCCTCGACCACTCCTTCAACAAGGGGAACCCCAGCGCCAGCACCGCTGGGTTCGCCGACAGACCCCGTCCACTCAGCAAACTCCTTATCTTCTGCAGCCACATTGGCCTCGTCCTCCACAGTGCCGAGGCCGCCGTCCTCCTCGGCAAGTGCTGCCTCCACCGCCTTGGCGGCAATGTATGCCAACTCTTCCTCAGTGGTGGCGCAGATGAGCTGTGGCTCGTCACGAACATACCTCTCCGACAAGTTGTCAAAGAATGTCTGCACCAGCTCCGCTTTTGGCTCAGCCCAGGTCGAATCGAGGCCTTGCGTGTTGAAAACCGACATCATGGCGATAATGGCGGTCAGGCAAGAGTTGTTGCTCAATGGGACCACCCCCGCTGGCAACCCGAACAGGCTATCAGATTTGCCATCCTTGGCGGCCTTGCCGGTCCTCTCGACCCTGCCGCCCTCGTCAATCTTGAGATGGAAAAGCCTCTGACAAAGATGAGCATGTTGTAGCGCCGTGAAGTTGTGGTTAAGGCCGGAGCGGAGCCTCATGATGTCGGCCGCATTCCTGAAGTCCCAGGCCGGCTCCCCTTATTGTGTAGTGGGGCAATCCGGCGGCGGATGAAGTCGGCCCCGATCATTTCGAGATGAGCTCGGCCGAGGTGAGACGATGGATCCTAGTGATGGCAACCGTGAGCTTCCGGTCGGCGTCGAGGTCGCCCTAGTCCTTGCTGCAGACCGGCCGCCTCCGATGGACTCGGCATAACTCCTGCGGATCAGTATCCTTGATCCAGCACCACCGGCCCCGCCACTCATCCCACCTCTCCTTTTGGGCACCCTCCGGGTACGTGCCCCTGCTCTGGGTCCTCGGGATCCAAGTGATGCAGCCAGATATGGCACCCCTGGCTAGATGCGAGGGGTGAAGTAATGGTAGAAGAGCGTCGTGCTGGGGTACACTCCGGCGAAGCCCTCAAAAAGGTGAGCAAAGAAGGCAATGAACGCCATGGCGTTCGGTGTAAGATCCAGAAGGTGGAAGCTATCGGTGTGCATGATATCATTGAAGCAATCTGAGAAAGGGGGGCCAGAGCCCGCAGGAGAAGTAGTCGACAAAGAAAGGATATCGATTTGGACCGGGCTTGGCGAAGGAGGCAGGGACGATGCGTATGGCGGGATGCCCCGACGCCTCCCTCCCCCACAGGGGCGTGAACTTCTCCTTGAGGGTGAGCACGTCGACCGTCGGGGTGAAGAGGGCGTACTGCGTCCGCAGATCCACCAACTCGCTCTCCGGCACCTCCTTCCCCCCGGCGTCCTTGGCCGCTCCCTTGCCCTTTCTTGCCTTGGGCGCCATGGCGGCTGAGAGGGGGGTGAGGGACCAAGGATAATGGGGGGCGTGGCAGCGGCGAGCAGAGGCGAAAACTCTGATTTGCGCTTGAAGAAGAAGAGGGGAATGGCGGCTCCAAGATTGGAAAAGGCGCGGAGGGTAAATGAGCAGCGCCCCTGCGGTTTCCTCCTTTTTATGGGGAAGACGCGGGCCGCCTCTTTACTATTCACCACGAGGTGACGCAAGCGTGCTGCGACCATTCCACGCATGACCCCTGCGTCACGCACTCAATGCAAATCATGGGGAAGCGCAACTGGCGAAGAAATTACCGCATTTAAAACTCTGCCACGCATGCCCGTGCACCGTTCTGGGCATGGCCGAACAACGCTTCGCGCTTATATGTGGCCCAGGCCCGGGGGCTCCTGTGGGTGTACAAAAGTAGGGGCCTTTCTGTACCCCTTTACTTGTGCACGGGCAGTCGTAGCCACACCTGTGGCCATGCTTGGCAGGGCAAAGGAAGGAAAGGTACAAGACTGCCAAGCAGCACTCAAGCCAGAGGCATGAAGAGCAAAAGGGCAAGATGGACTTCCCCCGGCAACACCCTTGCCGGGGCGGCCTACATAGCCCCGCCAAGGGCCTTGCCGGGGCGACTTGCCCAACACCAGCAAGGCGGCCATCCTTGAGCCTGAGAGTTCTGACACCATCAACAACGTCGAGACCAAGACTCAGGGGTGCCTGTGTGGTGCCATGCAGATCTTTGTGAAGACCAAAGGCCTGCGAGTCTACATAAGAACCAGAATACGAAGACCCCCGGCAATATCCTTGCCGGGGACGGCCGCGAGGCCCCTGCAAGACCCTTGCCGGGGGGATCTGCGGGGCCGCGGCCAGGCCAGCACCTGCCAAGGTTTCGCCACCCCGCGGCCGTTCCGACGTGGCAACCAGCCCGCTAACTAGGCAAGTGCCTGTGTGGAATCATGCAGCTTCGAGGCCAACTAGTCAAGCACCTGCGTGGTGGCATGCAGATCTTCGTGAAGGCCCCGTCACCGCACCAGCACAGCAGCCAGCCAGCGTGGCGCTGCATGCCTCGTCAGCTTGGACGCGCGTAGATGCAAGGTGAGGCGGTGACGAACGAGACGAGCTCTGTTGCCGTTCCCGATAAAGAAGGAGGGCATGTTGGCAGCGCATGAAATGTGTTTGTCCTACGGTGTCAGGTGATAAACTTGTACACTATAGATACTTTCCACCTCCTGTGTGCCACTCTGGTGACCGTTTTTCCATATAAGAGGAGGCCCGAGGCATGATGTGGAAGGATTCAGACTTTTTGGACTGGGCACGCATAGTAGCTAGTCCAAGAACTGAAGAACACAAGATAAACACAGGCAAGCAGGACTAGGGTTTTACGCATCATTCACGGCCCGAACCTGGGTAAAAATCCCCTTGATCGCTAGACCTGCTCTTTGCAACCCTTCACCCCTGCCAACCGTAGTAGGGGTCTTCGGGATCCAATAGGTGTCGTTTTTCCCTGACACCATTAGTAGTAGTTGATACGTCTCCAACGTATCTATAATTTTTGATTGCTACATGCTATATTATCTTCTGTTTTGGACAATATTGGGCTTTATTATCCACTTTTATATTATTTTTGGGACTAACCTATTAACTGGAGGCCCAGCCCAGAATTGTTGTTTTTTGCCTATTTCAGAGATTCGCACAAAAAGAAATATCAAACGGAGTCCAAACGGAATGAAACCTTCGGGGGCGTGATTTTCAGAACGAACAAGATCCAGGAGACTTGGACCCTACGTAAGAGAAGCTTCCAGGAGGCCACGAGGTAGGGGGGTGCGCCTACCCCCAGGGCACGCCCTCCACCCTCGTGGGCCCCCTGTTGCTCCACCGACGCACTCCTTCCTCCTATATATACCTACGTAACCCCAAACAATCAGAACATGAGCCAAAAACCTAATTCCACCGCCGCAACCTTCTGTACCCACGAGATCCCATCTTGGGGTGCATTCGAGTTCACGGGAGGGCATCCATCACGGAGGGCTTCCACAGAAACACCATAGCCTCTCCGATGAAGTGTGAGGAGGTTAACTCAGACCTTCGGGTCCATAGTTAGTAGCTAGAGGGCTTGTGCTCTCTTGTTGGATCTCAATACAATGTTCTCCCCCTCTCTCGTGGAGATCTATTCGATGTAATCTTCTTTTTGTGGTGTGTTTGTTGAGATCGATGAATTGTGGGTTTATGATCAAGTTTATCTATGAACAATATTTGAATCTTCTACGAGTTCTTTTATGTATGATTGGTTATCTTTGCAAGTCTCTTCGAATTCTCAGTTTGGTTTGACCTACTAGATTGATCTTTCTTGTAATGGGAGAAGTGCTTAGCTTTGGGTTCAATCTTGCGGTGTCCTTTCCCAAAGTGATGAGGGGCAGCAAGGCACGTATTCTAGGTTTGCCATCGAGGATCACAGGATGGGGTTTTTATCATATTGCATGACTTTATCCCTCTCCATCATGTCATCTTGCTGCAGGCGTTACTCATTTTCATGAACTTAATACTCTAGATGCATCTGGATAGTGGTCGATGAGTGGAGTAATAGTAGTAGATGCGGTGAGGAGTCGGTCTACTTGTCTTGGACGTGATGCCTATATACATGATCATACCTAGATATTCTCATAACTATGCTCAATTACATCAATTGCTCAACGATGAATTCGTTCACCCACCGTAAAATACTTATGCTCTTGTGAAGCCACTAGTGAAACCTATGGCCCCCGGGTCTATCTTCATCATATTAATCTTCCAACACTTATTTATTTCCTTTGCTTTTTACTTTGCTTTTATTTTACTTTGCATCTTTATCACAAAAATACCAAAAATATTATCCTATCATATCTATCAGATCTCACTCTAAGTAAGTGACCATGAAGGGATTGACAACCCCTTATCGCGTTGGTTGCGAGGAGTTAATTTTTGTGTAGGTGCGAGGGACTGTGGCGTAGCCTCCTCTTGGATTGATACCTTGGTTCTCAAAAACTGAGGGAAATACTTACGCTACTTTGTTGCATCACCCTTTCCTCTTTGAGGGAAAACCAACGCTTGATGCTCAAGAGGTAGCAAGAAGGATTTACGGCGCCGTTGCGGGGAGGTCTCATAAAAGTCAACATACCAAGTACCCATCACAATCCCTTATCTCCCGCATTACATTATTTGCCATTTGCCTCTCGTTTTCCTCTCCCCCACTTCACCCTTGCCGTTTTATTCGCCCTCTCTTTTTCGTTCGCCTCTTTTTCGTTTGCTTGCCCTGTCGTCATGGCTAGTCCCTTATCTGCTCCTTTGTCCCCCGAGTTTGAGGTTATTCACTTCAAACAAAGACAAGGAGAAAACTTAAAAGATGCTTGGTTTAGAATGATGGAATCTTATCGTAATTGTACCCTAGAGGTGAATTTTAGAATTTTGCTTCGCAACTTTTATGTTGGACTAAATATGTCTCATAGACAACTTTTGGATTGCGTTGCCAAAGTCAATTTTATTGAAATTGATCCCAGTATTGTGCATGAAATTATAGAAGGTATGGTAGGAACTCTACCCCAACAAAAGGGGCCTCATCATACCCAAGAGGAAACGCAAGTTTTTGAGAAAATTTGCGAAGTAACTAAGATTTTACAAAAGTCTCTTGAACCTCTTAAGAACGTTAGCGGAAATATTCACCATATGAATATGTTGATTACTCTTTGCAATAAGCGGTTGGATTTTTTAGATCTTAAAATTTCAGAATATGAAGGGAAACATAAATAACCTCCCGGATTCGAGCTTGATTCCGCTAAAAAGTTGAAAACCAAAGATGGCAATACCTAGATCTATCCTTGCTTTTATGCCTAGCTAGGGGCGTTAAACGATAGCGTTTGTTGGGAGGCAACCCAATTTTATTTTTAGTTTTTTTTTTTGCTTTTGCTTATGTTTAGTAATAAATCTTTGATCTAGCCACTGGTTAGATGTGTTTTTATGTTTTAATTAGTGTTTGTGCCAAGTTAAACCTATAGGATCTTCTTGGATGATAGTTATTTGATCTTGCTGTAATTTCCAGAAACTTTCTGTTCACAAAAACAATTGTTAAAAATCACCAGAACGTGATAAAATACTGATTCCAATTTCTGCTGATCAATAAACAAATTTCCTAGGTATTTCTATTTTGGCTGATTTTTTGGAGTTCCAGAAGTTTGCGTTAGTTACAGATTACTACAGACTGTTCTGTTTTTGACAGATTCTGTTTTTCGTGTGTTGTTTGCTTATTTTGATGAATCTATGGCTAGTAAAAGAGTTTATAAACCATATAGAAGTTGGAATAAAGTAGGTTTAACACCAATATAAATAAAGAATGAGTTCATTACAGTACCTTGAAGTGGTCTTTTGTTTTCTTTCGCTAACGGAGCTCACGAGATTTTCTATTGAGTTTTGTGTTGTGAAGTTTTCAAGTTTTGGGTGAAAGATTTTGATGGATTATGGAACAAGGAGTGGTAAGAGCCTAAGATTGGGGATGCCAATGGCACCCCCAAGATAATCTAAGGACACCTAAAAGCCAAATCTTGGGGATGCCCCGGAAGGCATCCCCTCTTTCGTCTACTTCCATCGGTAACTTTACTTGGAGCTATATTTTTATTCACCAAATGATATGTGTTTTGCTTGGAGCGTCCTGTATGATTTGAGTCTTTGCTTTTTAGTTCACCACAATCATCCTTGCTGTACACACCTTTTGAGAGAGCCATACATGATTTGGAAATTATTAGAATACTCTATGTGCCTCGCTTATATCTTTTGAGTTATATAGTTTTGCTCTAGTACTTCACTTATATCTTTTAGAGCACGGTGGTGGATTTGTTTTATATAAACTATTGATCTCTCGTGCTTCACTTAGATTATTTTGAGAGTCTTAAATAGCGTGGTAATTTTCTTAAATAATCTTAATATGCTAGCTATTCAAGATTAGTAAAAACTTTCTTATGAGTGCTTTGAATACTAAGAGAAGTTTGATGCTTGATGATTGTTTTGAGATATGGAGGTAATAATATCAAAGTCGTGCTAGTTGAGTAGTTGTGAATTTGAGAAATGCTTGTGTTGAAGTTTGCAAGTCCCGTAGCATGCACGTATGGCAAACGTTATGTAACAAATTTGAAACATGAGGTGTTCTTTGATTGTCCTCCTTATGAGTGGCGGTCGGGGACGAGCGATTGTCTTCTCCTACCAATCTATCCCCCTAGGAGCATCTTGGCGTAGTGCTTGGTTTTGATGGCTTGTATATTTTTGCAATAAGTATGTGAGTTCTTTATGACTAATGTTGAGTCCATGGATTATCGCGACTCTCACCCTTCCATCATTTCTAGCCTCTTGATGCAGTGCATTGCCCTTTCTCACATTGAGAGTTGGTGCAAACTTCGCCAGTGCATCCAAACCCCGTGATATGATACGCTCTTTCACAGATAAACCTCCTTATATCTTCCTCAAAATAGCCACCATACCTACCTATTATGGCATTTCCATAGCCATTCCGAGATATATTGCCATGCAACTTTCCACCATTCCGTTTATCATGACACGTTCATCATTGTCATATTGCTTAGCATGATCATGTAGTTGACATGGCATTTGTGGCAAAGCCACCATTCATAATTCTTTCATACATGTTACTCTTGGTTCATTGCATATCCAGGTACACCGCCGGAGGCATTCATATAGAGTCATACTTTGTTCTATTATCGAGTTGTAATCATTGAGTTGTAAATAAATAGAAGTGTGATGACTATCATTTTTCTAGAGCATTGTCCCAAGTGAGGAATAAAAAAAAGATAAAGGCCATAAAAAAGATAAAACCCAAAAAAAATTAGAGAAAAAGAGAGAAGAGACAATGTTACTATCCTTTACCACACTTGTCCTTCAAAGTAGCACCATAATCTTCATGATAGAGAGTCTCTTGTTTTGTCACTTTCATATACTAGTGGGAATTTTTCATTATAGAACTTGGCTTGTATATTCCAACAATGGGCCTCCTCAAGTGCCCTAGGTCTTCGTGAGCAAGCAAGTTGGATGCACACCCACTTAGTTTCTTTTGTTGAGCTTTCATACATTTATAGCTCTAGTGCATCTGTTGCATGGCAATCCCTACTCCTTGCATTAACATCAATCGATGGGCATCTCCATAGCTCATTGATGTGAGACTTTCTCCTTTTTTGTCTTCTCCACATAACCCCCATCATCATATTCTATTCCACCCATAGTGCTATGTCCATGGTCGCGCTCATATATTGCGTGAAGGTTTATACGTTTGAGATTACTAAAGTATGAAACAATTGCTTGGCTTGTCATCGGGGTTGTGCACGACGAGAGCATTCTTGTGTGACGAAAATGGAGCATGACTAAACTATATGATTTTGTAGGGATGAACTTCCTTTGGCCATGTTATTTTGAGAAGACACAATTGCTTAGTTAGTATGCTTGAAGTATTATTATTTTTATGTCAACAAGAACTTTTATCTTGAATCTTTCGGATCTGAATATTCATACCACAATTAAGAAGAATTACATTCAAATTATGCCTAGTAGCACTCCGCATCAAAAATTCTGTTTTTATCATTTACCTACTCGAGAACGAGCAGGAATTAAGCTTGGGGATGCTTGATATGTCTCCAACATATCTATAATTTTTGATTGCTCCATGCTATATTATCTTCTGTTTTGGACAATATTGGGCTTTATTATCCACTTTTATATTATTTTTGGGACTAACCTATTAACGGAGGCTGACCAGAATTGCTGTTTTTTGCCTATTTCAGACTTTCGCAGAAAAAGAATATCAAACAGAGTCCAAACGGAATGAAACCTTCGGGAGTGTGATTTTTGGAACGAATAAGATCCAGGAGACTTGGACCCTATGTAAGAGAAGCTTCCAGGAGGCCATGAGGCAGGGGGCGCGCCTACCCCCCCCTCCCCCCAGGGCGCGCCCTCCACCCTCGTGGGCCCCCTGTTGCTCCACCGACGTACTCCTTCCTCCTATATATACCTATGTACCCCCAAACGATCAGAACAGGAGCCAAAAACCTAATTCCACCGCCTCAACCTTACAGCTCCACGAGATCCCATCTTGGGGCACATTAGGAGCTCACGGGAGGCATCTATCACGGAGGGCTTCTACATCAACACCATAGCCTCTCTGATGAAGTGTGAGTAGTTTACCTCAGACCTTTGGGTCCATAGTTAGTAGCTAGATGGTTTCTTCTCTCTTTTTGGATCTCAATACAATGTTCTACCCTCTCTCGTGGAGATCTATTCGATGTAATCATCTTTTTGCGGTGTGTTTGTTGAGACCGATGAATTGTGGGTTTATGATCAAGTTTATGTATGAACAATATTTGAATCTTCTCTGAATTCTTTTATGTATGATTGGTTATCTTTGCAAGTCTCTTCAAATTATCAGTTTGGTTTGGCCTACTAGATTGATCTTTCTTGCAATGGGAGAAGTGCTTAGCTTTGGGTTCAATCTTGCGGTGTCCTTTCCCGATGTGATGGGGCAGCAAGGCACGTATTGTATTGTTGCCATCGAGGATAACAAGATGGTTTTTTATCATATTGCATGAATTTATCCCTCTACATCATGTCATCTTGCTTAAGGCGTTACTCTGTTTTCATGAACTTAATACTCTAGATGCATGCTGGATAGCGGTCGATGAGTGGAGTAATAGTAGTAGATGCAGGCAGGAGTCGGTCTACTTGTCTCGCACGTGATGCCTATATACATGATCATACCTAGATATTCTCATAACTATGCTCAATTCCAATTGCTCAACAGAATTCGTTCACCCACTGTATAATACTTATGCTCTTGAGAGAAGCCACTAGTGAAACATATGGCCCCTGGGTCTATCTTCATCATATTAATCTTCCAACACTTATTTATTTCCTTTGCTTTTGACTTTGCTTTTATTTTACTTTACATCTTTATCACAAAAATAGCAAAAATATTATCCTATCATATCTATCAGATCTCACTCTTGTAAGTGACCGTGAAGGGATTGACAACCCCTTATCGTGTTGGTAGCGAGGAGTTATTTGTTTTGTGTAGGTGCGAGGGACTCGCGCGTAGCCTCCTACTGGATTGATACCTTGGTTCTCAAAAACTGAGGGAAATACTTATGCTACTTTGCTGCGTCACCCTTTCCTCTTCAAGGGAAAACCAACGCAGTGCTCAAGAGGTAGCAGTAGTTCGTTGGTTGGTTTCGATTTTTGATTCAGTTGCTGTGCTGCTACCGTCCAATATTCACGTGTGATTGTTTCTAGAATAAATAAAGGAGGTAGTACTTACTGTGGGAAAGATGAAGTGATGATTGCTTCTCCCGAGCAACTTATTACTATGGGAATATGGGAGTACCAGCGGATTCAACAAAGAGAGAAATGATGGTTGCTTCATCCAAGCAACTTACTGTGGCGAAGTTGGGGCTCTGCGATTTGACTGCTCACTAGTCATTATTACTGTGGCGCAATGACTGGGGTGAATCTTCCCTGCAGTTGCGCACTCAATATTACTGCATGGCAGGTGGAGCCGGATGAAGGATGTCCCACATGTCGGTGAAACAAAGTTGAATTGTTTCTGGAATTGCTACCAATCCTCCAGGATTTGTTTATATGCACGCATAATTTTCCAGCATAATGAAATTGTACTGTGATGCTATGAAGGTTTCAACTTTGGTTCCCGCAGGAAAAAAAGGTTTCAGCTTACGATTCATGTCTCCTCTTGCCTCAAGATTGTCTCGTTACAACATTCCATCAAATACAAATGAAACTACCATGGCTGCTAATGCATCTCAATGGTTTGCAGATCAGCGCCAATATTCACAGCACAATTGAAGACAAAGTTGTGAGAAGGTGTTAAAATAAAGAAAAATATATAATTGATCGATGTTGTTCATGGGCATGGCTCCATTTCCTGGGCACTGTGTTCATTGGTTGGCAGCTAGTTTCACCTAGCTCTGTAGCAAAAAAAGAGGTGTATGGAGGACATCACAATTCGATCATTTTGTGCAGCTCCACTAAAATCGAGTTGATCATCCCTGTTTGAAAAGATATTCAGTCAGTGTGATTACAATAATAGTGGAACTAGATGATGAAACATAACACACACAAATAGAAGCCGATCACCTCTTTGATCTCTCTTTACAGTCCCATAGAAATGTAAAAGTGTTGCCCGTGTGACATTTTGGTGGAACTGCACAAAACACTCTAAAGAAAAAAGTGATTTGTGCAGTTCACCAAAAGGTCGCAATAGCAACGAGGTGAAATGGATAGTCCTGTTTGCAAAAGGTGGTAGAAAGGAAACCATTACTGCCCAATAAGACGAGTTGAAGACACATACGCCGACAAAAAAGAAGCATATTCCATGTAAATGAGGGAAAGATAGTAGCATGGTGGTTTACCAAAAACGGTTTGAGGACGAGATTGCAAGATGGAAAGTACGCCGGCCGAGATACGTTTTAAGCAAACAACTAAAGAAGATCCACATGGAGGATTTTCCACATGCCGCGACGTGGGAAGATGGGCAGTGGATCAAGGCCGGAGGAAGCTATACCTGAGGGTCGTCGGGATGTAACTAGGAGGACGTCGGCAGCCGGGATCTGCCCATACTGCGGTAGAGAGCAAGTGGCGAAGGCCCTACCGCGCCGGAGCTTGGTCAGAGAGAATGGCGGGTACCGCAGATCGGGACGTGTTGCCTCAACACCATCGAATGGAGAAACTATGCACATCCTCCTTTCCGCCGGCAGACGGGATGCGGCCGGATCAGTGACCAACGGTGGGAGAGAGAGGCCACCGCCGCCTTGTGTGAGATAGTGTGACGAGAGACAAACCCCGGCAGGCAGGCTCCATTGTATATAGTGGAGTGGATTTTTCTTTTTTCCTGACGACAATCATTTTATATTCTGTACGTGCCATTAAGGAATATAACTTTATTTAATACTAACGCTTAAAGTCGAACTTTGTTCCGTCTATGCGTGGTACACGACCCTCTTCGGGTAAACAACCGCTACACGCGTCAAATTATCACGTGGGCTGCCTTTTTGTACACAAATGAACTCCATCGTGTACCCGCGCGGGTGTGGCCGGGAACGAGACGTGAGTAAGTGCATCGTGCGTGCACCTCTTCTTTAGGTGCAGGTCCGTACATGGGTGGGTGTGAGAGAGATGGTTTGTGCGAAGCAGACACAATGTGTCGATGATATCTCAAACAGAAAAATGTAACATACGCAGTGTGTGTGAAATAGAGTCATGGATATATCATATATAGAGGGAGTGATCCACGAGAAGAGACTGGAGGTATCATCGGCGTGAGATATCGATAGAATCAAAAACAGGGATGAACTGTGTGGGTACGCGATCGATAAAGAGCGCTATCGATTTTGTGTTTGCCCACGTCAAAGATACAGGCGTCTGGCCTACTAGTATGTGAGAGGGCAGAGGTGCAGTTTTTCTCTGTGGCATGGATACCTACTTACAACGTTCGACTATCGGTGTGTATGTTTGAGGGGGGGGGGGAGGGGGCAGAGACCTAACTATAGAGAGGTAGATCGACTAGTATATGTCTGGAGAAGGAGAGAGACCTAGCTATGTATTGAGGGAGATCGATCGGCATCCATGCATATGTGTAGCAGAGGAATAAGGTTGGGAGAAAGACAAAGGTAGAGTGTCGGAGGGTTGGTGGTGGAGTTGCTTCACACAAATGGTGGGAGAGGCCTGCTAGACTAACGGAGGGTACAAGTGCAATATTAATAAGAGAGGGGATGTCTGCCTGTCTATGCACATGCGTGTGAGAGACGGGTCAGGAAGTATGCAAGGATGATGAGGGGGGCGATATTGTTGTGGTAAGCAGACGTAACTACATTGGAAGATTAATCGTCGTGTGTCCGAGAAAGGGAGAGACATAACTAGTGAGGTAAGTCGATAGGTGCATGGGGAAAAAGAATTATAGTCAACCTAGCTATATGTAGGGAGATCGGTACGTATACATGCATGCATGTGTTAGAAGCAAATAAGGTCCAGAGAGACGGACAGGGGGAGAGGGGTGCGGCGAGGAGGTGGTGCGAGAGGTCTACTACCTCGAGGGGGGAGGAGTGTGCGAGTATGTGATTGATGAAAAGTGGGGCGAGAGTGTGCAACTGCGTGGAACCGTATTGGACATAGGGGGCATGGACGGTGAGAAGAGAAGGGGGGAAGTGTGTGTTTGTGGTAGGCACACTTGGCTAGAGAGGTATATCGACCGGTGTGTGCCAGAAAGAAGAATCCGGGGGGCCTAAACACACCGTCGGTGAACGACCTAAAGAGAAATAATGAATGTGCGCGATGGAGGGGATGCTGGGGGATTGTGAAAGGGGGGCAGGTGTGTGCATGCACGATAGAAAGTTAGCGCCAGCTAGCTACAAAGAGAAGAGAACCGTGAAGGTGTAAAAGACGAACATAGATCATAATTCATAATAAAAAAGTGGATTCAGATATTTGAAGAAGATATCATAGTGTTTTAAACCAAAACATGCATGAATATAATGGTGATACGCATGGTATGGTTATGAACATGTTATACTATATATAATATATAGAACATTGATTATAATTTGGGATAATGTGTGGCTTTTGCAGCTCAGGGCTAAATACTTGTCATAATGTAGGGGGCGGGACACTATACTTTGTGTGATAAACACGGTGTAGGTATGGAACATGGTTTAGATTATGAATATCTAGTTAGTACATAAAATGTACTATTATTTGGAATCAACATCAAGTGTATTCAAAAATTTGAATTCGAGTTCATATAGTACACATAGTTCATATCTATGTCTATAGTAATCATGTGGTGTGTTGTTAAGGTAATACACGAATGATGGTTTAAGTTGGCAACAATCATGATTGTAGATTCTTATTCAAATAGACAAACGAATTCAAGTTTAGTTCGAATTGCAGCGGAGTATATACATTTGGAATGCACTAAAATGTTGGTATGAGTAGGTTACATGCATTATACAGCCAGCAAAAAAAATTAGTTGGACATAACATGGATTCATAGCTTTGAATAGCATTTGTACAGTAAAACGGGACAAGACTCTCTCTTTGTGTGGTGTGAATAGTTTTATTTTTTAGTTTTTTTTTGTTGAGTAAAGTGCGAGTTGATTTGGTACGTACAATATTACACGTTACGCCTGTCCCTAAAATTCAACCCGCGCCTTGTTATATCCTGAAAATTCAGATATCGTGCTCCCAAAACTCGTGCCTTCACAACCCGCGCCTTGCTATCTCGAAATTACACGCGCGCGAAAACACCCTCTAGCTGCCAAATCCCAACACGCAAAATCCTCCTTCTAACCTGAGCCGAAAGGGCCGCTAGTTCAAATCGGTGGGGTACTTTTGTAACACACCCTACATTTTGTACAAGCGCGTCCCTAAGTCATGATTCCCCCTCCCATCGCCTCCTTTTCGCCATTCAAAATCCCAGGCGGCCATAACCTCTCTGCTCCATCCAAGAAACCTCACCCTCCTCCGTCCGCCACCTCACCGCTGCCGAGCAGGAGCCTCTTCCCCGACGACATCGTCCACCGCAATAGCTCGGCGTACCTCATCCACCTCCCTGTATAAGGATCCATCGTCCATCTCATTGTCCTGTCGGTTCAGCCGCCCCGTCCTCCACCTCCAAGGAGCTGCTCTGATGATCGCCTTGTCTATCACGGCTGCTCCATCCCCACAACACCACCTTAACCTGCTCCACCAGAACCGCAACATCCTCACCGACTCCTCGGACGAAGTCGGGGCCTACTTGGTGCCACCTAAGAAGTTGTACACTCATCGCATCGCACCTTCTCCTTAACTCGACCTCCTGGCGCCGATGGTGCTCCATCCCGCACCCCCGTGGCATGGCTACCTCGATGCTGGCGCCGCGGGCGTCATCTCCATGGCGGCTCTCCCCCATCGCGAGGCCCCTGATGCTACTCCGGCTCTTGCTTGCTCGCGCTGCTGCTCTGCTCTCCCCCTTGCTCGTGCTGCTGCTCTGCTCCCCCCTTGCTCGTGTTGCTGCTCTGCTCTTTCTCTCGCTCGCACTGCTGATGTTGTACATGGGCTACTGCAGCTACACGAGTTGCTGCTCTAGCACTAGTTGCTGCTCCTCTAGGCGCTGCTGCTCCGGCTGCTATCTGCTACTGTGTTCCTCGTCGATCGCCTGCTGATTTAGATCACTGTTTCTCTACTACTAATGCTCGAGCGGCCTAAACTACATGTGAAGTGCCTCTCTGCTACCAGTGCGTTCAGTTTCAACAGTAACATTCAGATTCCACTGTAAATTTCAGTTTCGATAGTTAAGTTCAGAGTCAACAGTTTTTACCTCATCTGTTGTAATCAGGTGTTTTTTGGTGATGTAAATTTTACATCTATCACTTTTTGGTAATGTATTTTACATCATCTATTGGAGATGCTATTAGAATCCCACTTGAGATTAACGATGTCTATCTTGTACTGCTTCAGCCTCGATGTCTTACAGCTCGCTGGGCTGCTCCAACGACGGAACCATCCATCACAATAGAGTAGTGCCCTGGACGCCGTCTACTGATTCCTTAGATCTTCCTCCACACCTCTGACAGCCACCTCTACCTCAACTTCTTCAGCGACCAACCCAATGATGCTGAGGTCAACACGGCTACAACAAAGAGGTTGTACACTTGTCGCATCACTTATTACTATACATTCATGATGATCCATTAGGGATATTTTGGTTCAAAGGAAAAACTTAAGGAAAAACATAGCAATAGGAAATTTTCCTATGGCACTCTACTATTCAATTATTCATGCATTTTGTTGGAAGGAATGGAGCAAAACATCCACCTGGACCTACTTTTCAAAATCCTATGCATGAAAACAAGACCAAGTGCATTAGTGGCAGAATAACATTCTAACTGTACATGCTTTCATATGGTTTCACTTTAATTTGGCCATGTTTTTCTCCATTCCTCTGCTCTTCCAATTCCTGCGAACCAAACACCCAAGTTGACAGAAATCCAGTGTTTACAAATGCTCTGTTTCCCACGTGCATTCCTATCCTATTCCGGTGTTTTTCCTATCCCTAAATTTTTAGAATCCTGCAAGCCAAAGGAGCCCTTACAGAATTACTTCCGTTACAGGTAGGTGTCGAAGAAAACTTTGTGTGGTTTGTCCTGCTCCTGCCGTGACGTCATCCACCTCACCTGAGCTGCTCCGTCGATAGAATCATCCACCAAACTAGACATCACCAATCCTGACCATCTTTCGCTGCCTCGGATATCCTTCCCTACCACCGGCACCCACCGCAACTGCATCACCATCATCGACTCAACATATGAACCTGAGGAGTACACGGGTCCACAAGAGAGGTCGTACTCTTTTGTTTCTTCTTATGTTATGCATTTATTAATATTACCTGCTACTTTATCATCCCGTTCACCTCTTAGACTCCAAGTTAGGTCCAAATTAATGTTCAAACTTGAGTTTTAAAATTACTTGTGAGGCACATATCGAGGCAGATATGAATAGTATCTTTGTGTATTATCTGGTTCACCTAGGGTATGCCTATGTTGTTCATCTTGGGTGGGAAACAAATAGTAAATCCATCATCATCTGTCTTTTTTATTAAATCAAGGCTATCATCAGCCTGCTATCATTATTTTTGGATCCATCCACTCATTGTTACCATCACTCTAGATTTTTGCATGCTCTCCTTACATAATCTCACTATATTTTTTTCGTATGCATGTCAGATATTGTACACAGTCATGCTGAACATGTAGATAAAAAGAGAAGAGTTTTGCGCAGCAATACAATGTCATGCAGACATCGCTCCATGGTGGGCTCAATGGCAAACCCTTCCCCCTTTCAAGATTGTAATCCTTAGGAAGATATCTGTTCTCAGCTGGATTCAGACGCAGCTGTCCACTCCTATTTAACCCCAAGGTGTTTGCTCTGACTTGGCATGATCATGTTGGTCATATCATGCATATGTTGCCTTGCAGTGCCTACTTTCGACATCATATATGTCATCTGCTTAGTTTAGACATGTTCTGTAATGTCAACTGTTTAGTTTCTATATCATATATGGGAATTATGCAGTCTCATCTATTTTGGCCAGCCATAATATATGTGAAATATGCAATGCCATCCTATTTAACCAGGCATCATATATTTGAATGATATCTTGCCCATCCTTTACTACATTACATTTCCATTTGTCGACAATGTTTGTACATTAAACTACTCTTCCTGTGAATCAGCCATTTGAGTGGGTAATGGAAAATTTTGGAGTGAAAACAAGGTCTTCAGAGCAAATAGTGCTACCTGTCAAAGGAGATCTCTTGCTGGGTCCCAATAGCTCCTCAGAGATGGATTCAGAGACAGATGACAATCCTATTCCCCCACCGAGGTGTATGCTCTAACTTGGCATGGTTATACTGCGCATATCATGCATATGGTGTCTTGCATTGCGTAGTTTACACATCATATACACAATATTCAACACCATGTTCTTAGTTCAGACATCATATATGAGAGTGCCCTCTGCTTAGCATATAAATCACATATGTGAATTAAATCATGCGATCCTAATTACTTAGATAACATGTATGTGAATTATGTCATGCGAACTTGTTTACTAAAGACATCATATAATTATCTCATGCCATCCTGTTTAGTTAGTCATCATATCTTTGAATTATGTCATGCTATGCTATCCAGTTTAGATAGACATCATATATGTGAAATTATGTCATGCTATCCTTTTTAGTTAAACAATATAGATGTCAACTATTTCATGCCCTCTTTTTTCCACACTATCTATTGCATCTGTTTGTGTGTACATTCAACTATGTTTCCTGTTTATCAGCCATTTGAATTGGAGCGGGTGATGGCAGTATCTAGCGGAGTAAAAACACGGTCTTCAAATAAAACAGTGCTACCTCTCGGTGGTGATAGCACCCCGGTTGTACATGCATGAGAACCAACCCTACCACACATACCCCAGACTCTCACAGATTGTACACCTACTGTGATGGACAGAGAACAAGCTTCGCCCATCTAACCCCAACCCCAGCAGATAGTAACCCAGTTCCTGTTGACACAACACCATCTCCACCGCAGAGCTCCCAAACAAGAGTAGTTAGTAAAGCAGCTCAAGTGCCCAAAGTGCCAGTACTACCACGGCGAACCCCAACTCCACCAGTTAGTACACCTATTCCTATGGAGGAAGCACAACCAGCCATTCATGGTTTAGCATCTATCGCATTTGATGTTGTTAAATCCTATATGCGTATCTTCCCATCATGGAAATATTATACTGAAGATGAAGGAAAATGCCGATTCAGGTGTGTTTGTCCAGGAGTTATGTGTAAGTAATGTTATTCATGGCAATTACTTTGCTTTGTGCCATACATTCTACCTCCATGATGGTTATAATACAACAATTTTTCCCATTTTTCTCTATAGAGAAGGACCGATTTGGAAACTCACGATGAGGTAACCTGTGCTAATACCTCTACTATCTTCAAGAATGCTTGGTGGCAGTATCGGAATTACCTGAAGAAAACGTACTTCACTGGCAAAGAAACTCATCAAATTCCCTTATGTTCTCCAGAGACACATTTACTGGATGATGACTGGGAACGCTTGTTACATCTTGGTCCCGAACCAATAATGTGGCAAGGTCTATGAGCTCATTTTTTATTTTTAAGTACTATATGCATGCGTCTTACTGTACTCTATTCATGTAGAACAAGTGCTTAAACCTGAAGAACAACTGTTCTCATTTAAGATTCCAGTGCTATCGTGCATACTGCTTTTCTCTTGTATCACAGTATTTACTCATACAAACTTATTTTTAAATTGAAGGATCCAATCGAAACTCCAATGGCACAACATGTATGTTTACGCATGTTTCTTTAACAGGTTTGCTCTTATAAATAGCTGTGTTGATTTCAATTTTAATTGTGTATACAGTTGACTTCTCATATCATGCACATTACTAGCATCACAACAGAGCCAATAGTGTTTTTGTACATGTAGACCTGTGCAACCCATCTGAAATCTTGTTATGCCGTGTAGTTTCCCACGCTTCGTATCCTTTCAATGCTGCTTTGTCTTGAACAGATATGATTTGAACCATGTCTCTATTTTGATTTGGCAAGACAATGTAGTGACCATAGGACATAGATATGTGTTTGTTTGATGCTTTTATTATGTACTACTTGGCAATTGAAGACTTGGTAGTTTAATACTGTCCACCTTACTAATGAACTGGTTCACCGAAATGAGTTTCATATACTAGTACATGCTAAAACTGTTATGTGTCTGCTTGTTTCTTCTTTTAGAATGCTGACAGAATATTGGGGAAGAGTGCCTTATTAAGCAATGTTAAAGGAAGTAATGTAGATAAGGTTTAGGATAGTGAGACATCCTTGTTGGTCTCCAACAAAGCTGATAAAACAGCTAAGGAAAACTATCTTGAAGAGAGTGAGACAACCCCAAAGTCCTGTCTTGGTGTAGTGTTCGAGTTACTGGCCACTACTGCTGGCACAATCTATTCAAACTCATTGTCTGAATCTGTTCGGTTTCTTGAGTCTCAACTACAAGCTAAAAGACATTGATCAGTTGTGCTGCGATAAGAAGCCAAAGGACTGTGGAAGTCCCTCGAGCATTCAGATGCATACTTTCTGGTGCAACAGCAAGCGTTGGAGGATTTTAGCACCAAACAAGAGAAAACTAATAAGCTTGCTAAGCTTATTGCGAGCATGGTGGATACCCAGGATAACGTTTCTTGAGCTCTTTGAAGTTGTTTCAGTTATGGACTTGTTTTCATGCCGCGTTTATTTGCACTGGTGGCCAATTTAGACGGCCAGTGTATGTAATATGCTGCTTTGTTCCCTATATTTGCACTGGTGGCGAACTTTGATGCCCAGTGGATGTAATATGTGTAATAGCCGTAATAACCTAGCGTTAGTTGCTTGCTTATTTATTTCCTTATTATCTTGTTTAGATGTTTGCTTGTATTCACTACAATTCTTTTTCCGCGTTTTTCTAGTGGCCACAATAACCTATTTTTATAACTAGGCCACAATAACCATGGCAACACATAGCCTATTGTAACCATGGGCCTGCTACCTGTTGTAGTGACCATGGCCCTCCTACGGGCCGTAGGATCTATGGGCCTTCTACGGGCCGTTGGATCCATGGGCCTTCTACGGGCCGTAGGATCCATGGGCTTTCTACGGGCCGTCTAATCTATGGGTCTTCTACGGGCCGTATAATCATTTCGCCAAACATGGGCCATACTATTCGTGGACCAATAATGGTCCACAGAATGGGCCGTAAACGGGCTTCTGTGGAAATCGTCTGTTTTATGGACCGACTATAACGGGCCGTTAATAGGCCGTATTTGATGACGCTAGAAAACAGCCCAACGGGTTAACGGGCCACAAACGGGCCGACTATAACCACGGGCTGAATTTGGCGCACAAGCTGAACATGCCAATAATGGACCGTAAGTAACCAAATTCTGGAAATGAGCCCAAGAATAAATAGGTCCTTAGAAGGCCGAAAGTTAACACGGGCTAGAAACGGCTGACGGAATAATGGGTCGTTAATGGGTATAAAGCGATACAATGTTCATTATGGGCAGTTTCATCTCAGGCCTTTAGTGGGCCCAGAGTTACAAAGGGCCTCATATGGGATAAAAGACGTCGTGGGCCATAAATGGGCCGGAAGTTACAACAGTCTGGAATCATATTGCACTGCCCAGATGATGCTACTGGGCCTAATTTGGGTAAGCCGTAACGGGCCATGAGTTAGCGGGCTGTAAATAGGCTATATGAGAACATGTCGTTAACAGGCTTTCCGTGGGCCGGCCCACTACCTTTTGACCAAGTCAAACGGGCCGGCCTTTTCACCGAGTGGGCCTTTATTTGGCCGTGCCACGTGTCGACATATCATAGGCGCCTTCGGTCAAATTTGTGGATGACATCTGTCCCAATGGTGAGCCGACACGTGGTTTCTCTGGCCATTGAGAATTTCACACGTGGAATATCCCCATTGTTCCGGGCTGTTAACGGGTTATCGGATCCAAACCGGAACCCGATAGCTTAACGGCAACCCGTTACGGTGGATGCCACGTGTCGGTTACCCTTGGCGGAAGTACTTCTATGATGCGCGATTTATCGTCATGGAAGTGGACACTTCCGTGATGATAATTTTGGTAATGTCATGGAACACTTCTATGATAGCACAGGTTTGACTATCTTGATTCTGTCATAAAATCATCAGGGATGTACATGCATGACAAAAAACGTGACCTACTATGACAAACACGTATCATCACGGAAGTGTATTTTTTTGTAGTGGGTGTTTTCTAAGCATCTTCTTTGAGCGCCAAGACCTCCTTGCCGGCAGTAGCAAGATCCTCTTCGAGCTTTTTCAGTTTGGCTTCTAGCTCAACCTTGACGTTCTTAGCAGCTTCAGCGGCTTTGACAGCCTCTTGGAGCTTCCCGGCATGATCCAGCGCTTGAGCTTCTGTGATCTTCTAATTATTTTCCTCTAGCTCATTGGTCCGCTGTGCAAGCAAAGTTTGCATTTCTTCATCCACCGTGCAACTTGGCAGCAAGTGATTCTTCTCCGGCGGCAAGGTCTTTCTCCCTCACGTCAAGGTGTGCTTCTCGCTCAGATAGCTTGCCGTCTAGGGCTGCTGCTTTCTCTCTAGCAGCGACAAGTTTATCCTCCTCTCCCTTAATGCATTGAAGTTTCCCTTCATGCTATTTGCGGATCTCCTCAACTTTATCATTCAGCTTTTGCTTGGCCAGTTCTACAGTTTTCTACTATGCTTGGAGTTTTTCCCAACATCTGTTGTAGCACTCTTGCACATCCTTGTAACCGGCAGCCATGCCTTTCAGCAAAGCAAGATCTGCAGAGCTGTTGTCAGAAGGGTCTGCTTCTATGCTGTGAGACAAGGGAATGAGGATTCCGGCAACTACATCTTTGAGGGTGGATTTCCTTGTGTCAGATGAGCCAGGGGCTTCAGATCCCTGAAGCTGAAGAAGGGGCTCCAAGAGATTTGCTGTTGGTTGCACTTTAGGCAGAGCAGGATGATTGACAATGGTTGGCTCCTCATTGCCAGCTTGTCTGCGGTGATGGGAACAAATGTGTTGCCGGGAGCCTTTAGAGTCTCTTCAACGGCTTTCCTGAACTCCTCAACGTCAGATACTGCAGCCTCTTCGACAAAAATATTTGCGTCCTCATCAACAACGTTCTTTGCAATTTCTTGCACATCTACAATGGGTTCCTCCTCTTTTGGTGGAGTTGAATCTACAAGATGGAAAAGGAAGAGCAAAAAATAAAATAAAATTCAAGACTCAGGTCAAGTCCAAGAAAAAAATCGATAAGGATAAAGCTCTGCTTGGACGAAGATTTACCTTGATGAGCATGTGGAGGAGATCTTGTTTCTTCTTCGGTGACGTCAGTTGCCGTCGCTCAGTCCTGGTCGGCACCAGTTGCCAGCAGGTCCTCGACGCGTACAGGCTCATGTTTGCATGGGCTAGAAAAAAAGCTCGAAGCTCGTGAGCTAAATGAGTAGCTCATGACTTGGCTTGAATCGACTCGAACTGGAAGAATAACGAGTCGTGCCAAGGTTTAGTTTAAGATCATTTATAGAACGAGTTAAATGAGCCGATCTCACAAGTACTCGTGTAACTCGTTAGGTTTGGTACAGAAGATCAGCCAAGCACCTTGCATCCCCGGCGCACAACACAACACCTAGACGTTCAAGGAAATTACAATTGTTTGGTCATGTGTATCTTACTAACTTGTTGATCATTGTGGTCATGTACAATTTTTTTGTGGTCAATGGTCATGTACATCCTACTGACTTGATGGTACTGACAATTGTAAGTTAAGCTCATACATGCTTACAATTGTTTGTGAACATTGTACATGTTTAATATGTCCATTTTACATTCCCAAGAAATCATTTATATCATATTCATAAGCTTTTATGTTCATATCATTAACGAGCTTAACAAGCTAAACGAGCCAACTCGCGAGTTATATGAGTCGAGCCAATCTTGGATTCGAGCTCGTTATAGTAACGATTCGAGTCGAGCAAGCTCGTTAACGAAATGAGCTTTAGCGAGTCGAGCCGAGCTGGCTCGACTCGACTCGAATTCTAGTCCTAGGAGGAGCAGTGCTTCCATTCAGCGAGCTTCTTGGCGGAGGAGCAGAAGTTGAGGGTGCCGTCAAGGGATCTGTTCCTTCATGTTCTCCTTCTAAGAGATTATCCCCCTCCTCCTTGTCAGTCTCCATGGTGGTCGTCTCATCGGTGGCCGAGAGAGGGAAAGAGATACTCCATCTGTTTGATGATGTAGTGCATATAAATTTTTTAGAAGTCAAAATTTGCAAAATTTGACCAGGTGTACACAATATTTTATTTATATCTGCAATACCAAAGGTACATCATATGAAACTACATCTTGTGATGAGTCCAATGATATATGTTTGCCGTTCTAGATGTAAAAAAAATTCTACACGTACCAGGTCAAACTTTGTGAAATTTGACTTTTCAACAAATCTATATGCTGTGGACCGAAGAGAGTGCCTAAGTCTAGAGAGATCAAGTGCGCGTGAAGGAGAAAGAGTGAGTGTGCAAAAAGAGTGCGTGTGTGAAAGAGAAAGGAACACAAATGATTAAATAGAGAGAGAGAGAGAGAGTGTGTGTGTGTCTTATGCAAACATATCACGCATGCATCTCCGAGATAGAAAGCGAGGAGAGGAGATACACGGAGATAGCTAGTGGTCGGTTGTTTGCAACTAAGAGAGACCCCCTATAGCACCTGTGCGATAGAGGTCTGGCCAACAAGGGGCAGAGGTCGAGAGGGACGTATGGAGAAGATGGACCCATGGGGAGGGAGAGAGGGTGTGTTTGTGATAGAGAGATCCCCTAGAGATCGTGAGGGGACTATATGGGTGGGAGATCGAGGACGAGGTGTTTGTGCAATAGAAAGATGCCCCGAGAGAAATCGAGATAGACCAAGTGAGGGAAAGAGACAATGCGTACGTTTGTGATGGAGACTGAGAAATAGTCATATACATAGGGGGGACTGTGTGTGCCTACAATGGAGTGAGAGACAGTCATACTTAGCTAGGCGTAAGATTGTGTGTGTGCGTGCGCATGTGAGATTGAGAGAGAATGAGGGGGAGAGAGAGTTTTAGATGGCTCTATCTAGTGCGAGTGAGATATGTATGTGTATGTGTGACCTAGGGAGATGGAGAGTTCGAGAGAGAGAGGGAAGAGCCCCAAGATGGCAGAGTCATGCGTGAGAGAGTTATGGACAACGATCTAGGGAATTTGTGTGCGTACGATGATGCACCCTAGATATTTAGCTTGGACTAGAGAATCATACATTGTGTGCCAGAGAGACCTATACATGGAGTGTGCATGTGAACTAGGAAGACCGACAGAGAGTGAGGGAGACAGATAGAGAGAGAGAGAGAGAGAGAGAGAGAGAGAGAGAGAGAGAGGGACCGACAAGGTTTGTGTTTGTATGTGTGATAGAAATGAAGATTGTCGGCTAGATAGAGAACAGGAGTCCATGGGAGGGGGTCGTGTTTATGCATCACAGACTGATATATACCATGTTGCGATATAAATTTACATTCAAATATTTGAATTGGAGAACATGGTGTCTGCAATCCACACATGAACAGAGATATGCGTATCAAACAAGTAAATTAATTTGACTTTCAACATGTTCATGGAGTACTATAATACAACATGCTACTCAATTGAGGTGTTCCATTTTGGATTTAGTACACTATTTTGACCGAGTTAACGAGCTATTTCATTGAATCATGATATTTCATTTTGGGTTTAATTCCCTTTTTGAGTGGGTCAACTATTTATCATATAGTAAAATTTTAGCAATGACCATGTAAAAACACATTAGTCCCGAGCATCATCTCACCATCTAAAAAAGAAGTGGCAAGATAATATTTCAAAATTTGATTCGAATCAACTTGGTAAGGTAGACGTGGATGCTCGTTCTCCCAGATATTGAACGAACTGCTCAACACCCTCTGCTCGGTGGAATTCGCCTGAGCAAATAAATGGGAGATGCGAAATTATCGGCCTATGTGGGACACAGATCAATTGGCCCGTTGTACATCGTGGGTAGGTTTGTAACTTCATCCAAGCACACCCTCTCCTCGGCCAAAATGACAGGTGCCGATTAATTCATAAACAATGGGTGGCAAAACACCCTCCCCTCGGCCAAAATGGCAGGCGCCGAATAATTCATAAACCATGGGCCGCAAAACACCCTCTCCTCGGCCGAAATCGCTCGCGCCCACTATTTCAAAACACGCTCTCCTCGCCCGAAATCGCTGGCGCACACTATTTGGGAGAAGCAAAGTTACCCTATTATCCCTAACCCTCAAGACATAGACCCAAGCCCAGAAGCCGTAAGGCAGGGGTAGAACTGTAGCTTCCCCCACATTTCAGACAAATGCGTCCTTAAGACATGGCACCCCCTCCCAATTTCCCATTCATACAACATGGGCGCCAAATCACCTTCTCCACACCCACGAAAACTCAGCCCCTCATCCATGGCGCCCCCATCGCACCAAATTCACCACTGCCCTCCTCCCCAATGCCGGAGCCACTGTCTGTTTGCCGTCATGCACTTGGCCGTGTGCCTCTTACTCCGTGCTGCCAAAGCTGCCTCGATGATGACCGCGTGAACCATACTGGAGCCGATTCACCCATGTCGTTGTGCATGGTGCCAGAGCATCTCCAACTCCGGACGCGTGCAGGGCCCCGATGCTGCTTCCCCGTAGGTGTCCACCATCGTGACATATCTACTTTCCTGCCACCGGGAGCCAGCGCAACCGCGCTAGCCTCACCGACTCGGCAGCTGGAGCTGCCTACTTCATCGGGCCGCAATATAGGTCATACACTCATCTTAAATCACTTTATTTAGGCCTCAGTCGCCTGAAATTTTATTCTGGGCCAGTCGATTCCCAATGGGAAGCAACACCCCTCGAGGCGGTGGGGCCCCTAGGCTGCCGGTTGGCTGGGGCAACAGTGCCTCAGTGTCTATCATAGGGGTGCGGGGGTGCAAGTTCGATGCGGAAGCAGCACTTAGGTGTCTATCTAAGAGTTGTGTGGGTTGAAGGTACTACCACCGTCGGATCTGGATGACGTCGAGTCTTTGTGGTTTGGCCAGGGGCGGCGCAACCATGCCAGTCTGGTGGGGCGGGGCGGGGTTTTGGTCGCAGCTCTCGCGGCCAGGGACAACGGAGGCAGGTCGCTCTGCTGGTGGTCGCTGGCTCTTAGGGGAAGATTATGAACATTGTTAGCCGAGAGGCACAAGACGGCCGTCCAACCATCCGGTGTAGATCAGACAGTACAAAAATAAAATAAAATAGTGAGACCCCAATTTAGTTTTCAATCAACAGACGTGTGACCAGTCTCGTACCTTAGTGTTGATCTCTTGGGGTATTTCTTCAGATTAGAGATATGTGTTGTTCTTAACATTATGTGTTTTCTGCATCTTCAGCCACACCGTCTTCCTTCTCACCGTAGATGCTCCAACAAGGGAAGCATATACCAGAAGGGAGCTATAGTCCCCACTCAACAGTACCCTACCTCAAAGTGCGTTCCCGACATGGACAGCCACGACAACCGCAGGGCGATCGACAAATCAGCAGATGATGCTCACTTCTATGGATGGCGGCCATATAGGTTGTACCCTCATCTTACATGTGTGCAACATTTATGGATTTGTTATTCATCTATGCATAGAAAATAGATTATCACATGTCATTGTATATTCATGTTGATCTCTTAAGACTCTTGTTCAGGAGTTAACGATGTTCCATAGTTCAGATAATATACTTGTTCAGGAGTTAACTTTGTTCCATAGTTATCATTGATCAACCAATGCTATCCCAGAGGCTGGTTATTATACCACTTCTAGTATTACCTATGTTGTTGTTCTTTAATATTTTTGTGTGCCATCTAGTTAATCTCGAGTACAAACAATACATATTCTGTAGCTTTCATCTGTGTTCTCCCTTTAGTTTTTGAGACCCTTTGCTACTATTTAAGTCCAGTCCTACTATTTATGTCGTCTCCTACAGGCACTCATTACATAATATAACTACTAGTTGTCTTCCATGCATGTCAAATATAATTGAACACACTGATATATCCACATGAACCTTGCGGAGCAATGTAACGACCAACAAACTTGACGACAATGAAACCCAATATGATGGAACAGTTAAAGGCAGTTGTTCAGAAGACTTGCAGAAAGATGATGAATCATGTTCACCCCACATGGTCCTTGCTCCAACTTGGCCGGTGATATGGTTACATCATGCATATAAAGTCCTGGAGTGCATCTACTTTGTTGCAATGCCATGTGCTTAGCCTGCTGATCATACATGTAAATATGTCCTGCCCTCCTATTTTTCAGTACCTATTCCATTCATGATAACATGTTTTCAAATTCTAGTACTGTCATTGTATTCTGTCGCAATGCCATCTACTTAGATTGGACATCGTGCTTCTGAATATTTTATGCATTTTTAGTCATCAGTATGTACTCCATCCGTCTACCATACCAGTTTTTTACATTGAAGTGTTGTTCTACTGGCCTGTTGCAATGCCATCTTAGTTTCCCAATCATACACGCATATTTCACCTTCGTATTTTTCTATACCTATTCCGCTATCATACCGTTTTACATTCAACTAGTGTTTTTTAACTTTGTTGTCCTGTTGTATCCCCAGCTCTTACATCATACTCCCTCCATCTGGATTACATGTCGTAGAAATGGATAAAAAATTGATATATCTAGAACTGAAATATGCCTAGACACATCCATTTATTTTTGGATGGAGGGAATACATGTCAATATGTCATGCCTATGTATTCTTCAGACCTATTCCATCTCTCTGTCATAGCATGTTTTATAATTGAAGCACCATTCTTCTATATAAGGCATGCAAGGGGAAGAAGGCTATGTTAGAATCTGAAGGGCTACAAACAAGGTCTTTGCAAAAGATCCAAACGCCAGGAGACAATAAACCAACTCCAGTGTTCATAGATACTGCTCCAGCACAGAGAAACCCAACTGCTCCTAATAATAAGCAGATTCCAGTGGCCAAAGAACTAGTCCGCTCCAGTTAAGAAAAAATATGTCAACTCCTTTCTAAGTAGCGTATGCGTATCCTCGCATCATGAAATTTTATAGCATTCCGATCATATTTTCTACATGTTTCTTACCCATCTCTCTTTTAGAAAGTAAGTTTAATGGATAGAAGACTTTCTAAACTGGGATTGTGTTCGAGGAAAGTATCTTGCGGGAATTCTATGTGCTCCAATGCTGATGTAAGTACCTATTGTATATCACTATATTTTTACATCAACTTGTATTTTATTAATCAACGTGAATCCAACCTTTATCTGATCAACATTTACTTCTATCAAAATGTATAATTAAAGGCGACAATGTTGATTTTAGTAAGGAAAACTGCAAGGTAGTTTTGCATACTGAGCTACATGAGCGTACTATCTCATATCATGCACATTACTAAATTGTAGTGTTGTGGTTTGGTTGCCCAATCATTCATTGTGTCAATGTTGCTTTCCTATTACCTTACCTGGCTGATGATAGTTGTGCCATATTGAGTTAATTTGGTGTAGGCTGGTTTGGTCTAGTTGCCCAAATGTTCATTGTGTCAATGTTGCTTTCCTATTATCTGACCTGGCCAATGATAGCAACGCTAGTGTGTTAATTTGGTGAAGGCTGCTGAAGATAAGAAGACAAACTCTGAAAATAGCAAGGCAACCCATTGTTTCTTTCCAATAAATCTAGGGTAGGCAATATGGCAATAACTCTTGATTAATTTGTTCGGTTCCCCTCCTAATTTGTGTTATGATGTAGTGGTAGAGACACTCTCCACTATCAATAATACAAGCTTGCCAAAATCGCCATCTGAATCTGTTCAGTTTCCTTTGTCTCGAATCCAACGGAAAAATGTATGTTTGTGAACCAATTACTGGTTGAAGCAATGATGGAATCATGGAGGAATCAGAGGTGCACATTCTTGTGCAACAACAACTGATCAATGTTTCCAAAGATAGTGTAGTAAAGAAGGAAGAACTTACTCACATGCTTATGGGTGTCATCCGCACTGAGGTTGCAGATTGTGAGGTTGTAGATCGTTAAGTTATGTTCATTTATTTGCACTGGCATAATCTTTCATTGCCAAGTGGATGTAATTTCCTGTAATATATGCTAGATGTGCTACATTTCTTCATGTATGCCGTACATTTGCTTAGCGCGCCTCGCATTCCAGCTAATTGGTTGCTAGGAAGCCAAAAAAGTAGTGAAATTAATATCTCGCACGAACCATCGTGGGCCCTATATGAAGGATAGCGGCCCACTGCCCTTAATGGGCTCGCAGGGGCCAAACTTATTTTAGGCCTTTGATTGATCGGTTTTGGTCCTGTCCATAAATGCTCGACTTTGTCTAATTGGGCCTACAGACGTGTTCAAACTTTAGTGGACCCAATAAGTTGATGGATCGTAACCAGGCTGAAAGCTCTATTGGGCCGCTATAATTGGAATGAGCCAACAGTTAATGCTTGCCCCAGTTACCTCTCGGGCCGTTAACAGGCCGAAATCGAAGCAGGAAAAAATTGGGCCTATTCAATTTCATGAGCCGTTAACAGGCTGATACTAAGGTCAGGCTATATATGGCCTAATTGTATTTTGGGCCTTTAGCAGGCTGAAAGAGATAGCGGGCTCGTATTGGACCATCAAGAGCAGGGGCCGCTAAGAGGCCGAAAGTCAGGTCGGACTATATATGGCCCAACTGTGTTGTGGGCCTTTAGCAAGCCGAAAGAGAAACTAGGCTGGTATTGGACCATGAAGATCATGGGTCGTTAAGAGACCAAAACTCAGGTCGGACTGCAAATGGCCCAACTCCTTTATGGGCCGTTAACAGGCTGAAAGACATACCGGGCTAGAAATTGGCCCAACACTTAAATGGGTCGCTAAAAGGCCGAAATACATACATCCTAAAAATTGGCCCATCCCTTGAATGGGCTGTTAATAGGCCAAAACTATGTTGGGCCGATATTGAGCCCAAATTTATAGTGGGGTGTTAATGGGCTTGAACTGACAATGGGTTGCTAGAGTGTCAAATAGTTAACTGGCTGTTGATGGACGGAATTGGCACATCTCATATGGGCCGTGGGCCTAAATGGACCAGACACAAGTAGGCGCTATATGGGCCAGCCTGCTAATTTTGACTGGGCTGGCCTCTTTCACCTAAATGGGCCACTGTTGGGCCTTGCCACATGGCAACATATCATAGGCGGCTCCCGTACAATGAGTGGATGACATCTGTCCCAGCACTGAGCCGACACGTGGATCCTCCTGCGAATGAGAATTTTACACGTGGAAAATCCCCATTGTTCGGGCTATTAATGGGTTATCGGGTCCAAAATGGAACCCGGTAGCTTAACGATGACCCGTTATGGTGGATGCCATGTGTCGGTTACCCTTGATGAAAACACTTCTATGACGCGCCATTTATCGTCATGGTAGTGGACACTTCCATGATGATAATTTTGGTATTATCATGGAACACTTCTATGACAGCACATGCATGACTATCTTGATTCTGTCATAAAAACGTCATGGATGTACATGCATGACAGAAAATGTGCCTACTGTGACAAACACGTATCATCACAGAAGTGTTTTTTTTCTAGTGGTAGTCCATGGAGGAATCTCTACAAACACTTATATTTAGTAACATAGAGAGTACTTGTTAAAGAAGATAGAAGAGGAACATGCTAAAGAAGAGCAACCAGATTTTGGATAAAAAAATCTTCATTGCCCACACATGATGAACTAGAGCGCATAAAGAATGCAACTCCCCGCTGTCTCTCTGTATGTGGCGCATGTACTTTTCAAAAGTAAAGTAGGAACTTTAGCACACCAATTAAATGTTCTCTGTTTTAGTAATATCAACATCATATCAGATTCGTATTTGAGCAACTAATTTTGGAATTATAAGTGGCATGTTGTTTAGCTCGATGGGTTGAGGAGCAATGCTAGGTCACCTTGAAGCACCTAGGATGATGGTACTGAATATAAAGGGAATGTCCACATGCAGGTAGCCTGACTTTCATCATTTGGATCAGTCGACCATTTTAGGCAGTTGGATGAAGATCCTACGTCTCCTAACCCTTCTTATTTGTCGCCTCTTATGCCTCCCCTACAAACCATTGCATCGGGTGCCGACTGAACCACCAGCCTCCGCCCCCCGCCCTCGCCCTCCCCTGAAACGCCCACCTCCGCCGGTTTTCCGCCACCCCCGACCATCCCTATAGCCCCCCTCCCCACACCAGCGTCCAGTTTTTCCTCTAGCGAGGCCCCGCCACAGCCCGACTACCACTTCCCACAACCCGCGTCCCCACCTAACACCCTAAGATAGATAATGGGGCAACCCTTAGGCGAGCCCCTTCCTTCCCTCCGGTGAACTCTGACGAACTCTCGAAAATCCACTGACACCAAATTTAAATTTAGTCGACTGTCATTTAGCTAATGTGGAATATAAAATAGGAAAACCATAAGCATTGCGAGCATAGTGTTGAGCGTGCCATGGCGGATCTGAAGGTGCAAATTAGACAAAGGAAACTTAGCAACCAATGTATGCTTAACTAACAAGTAATATTGTAATTGATGGACAAGAAATCACAGTAAAGCAGTGGCGATCCATTTTGTTACTGAGATAAATAACTTGAGTAGATAAGAAAGAGTACTGCCTCTGGTGTGGCGTCGTGTAAGCATCTGCTGAGACGTTGAGGGTGCTACAGTATAGATGGTTGTCGACGGCGTGGAAGCAGATCTAGGAGGGCAGAAGGTGGCGGTGGTGGAAATATCTAGGCGCCATGGATGAGACGGTCATAGGAGCGGCCCCGGCAAGGTGGACGATGGCGCGGATGAAGTGAGAGCACACGATGCAAGGATCTTGGTTCAAAGCAGTGAATGAGAGAGGTCGATCTCTTGTAATGGACTAATGCGTCGGGGTATCATCTTCGGCATGGTGGAGGAGGACGATAGTGCTGGGGTGGAGAGGTGTTTTGGCGTCCACGAAGTACGAATTGGGAAATGGAGGGAGATAGGTAGGGGGAACCATGTATTTGGGACGTGCTTGTCTCAAATGCATGGAAAGTTACAAAATTAGCCCCCATTTAAATTTCAGACATCATAGCAATATTGGACGGTTGAGGATAGGGCGGTAATCTCGCATACGCCGAATATTTGCCCACCGTGTAAGAATTGGGGTGAGAGGTGATTTTGGCGAAGGAGACACTTTGTTTTGGCACCCACCGTGTATGAATCTGGGTGAGAGGCGGTTATGTCATGTTTGAGTGAAAATAGAAACCTGCCCCTATCTACACCTATACAAATCGAGCTGATAGGTTCTGTGTGTCAGTGATAGGCAGTAATTTTCATCTCCCAAAATTTGGTTTCGGGTGGCCGAGCACGGACAGCGTGTTTTTCCAGTTCGTTCAAAATGTTGGAGAAAAAGCTTGCAGGTTTACCGTGACAACTCAATTCGAATCCAATTTGTATTCTTTTTTTGGGCAGGATTCATTTTGTATTCGAATACAAATCTATATACATCATCCATACGTATATATACTTTCAAAAGCCAACATCCTTTATACATAAATACGGTTTACAAATGCCATGATCTCATATTCATAAGGCTGAATCCATCTTAATTTGAATTCAAATATTTGAAACCACTTTATGTTGAAATCCAGTGTATGCATTCCTCGCTAACCAGATCCTATTAATATGTGTTTCATGCGGATTTTTTAACTTCTCAAACATGTATAATGTGTTTGACACATGCGCAATATAGTGTAGTCCCATTTATACATGAATTGCATAAGCCATGCATTTTCTTTAATTAAAAAATTATATGGATCACTAATATTGATAAACTAAATAACATTGCATATATCCCCGAATTCAAATGAATATGCATGTTTGAAAGCACAATTTTCGTTATGATATTATTGATGTCCTGATCTCTAATTTAAATATTTGAATCCCCTTTAATCCAGATATTTCGTCTCATATAGCTATCAGTCACGCCCTTATATATCTATCTAGACCCGTACGCCTTCACCATATCTCGGGTATGTCTTGTGCTACTTGTATGTTGATAACAGTCTTTTTTCTTCGTAACACTCTAATAGTACGCTCTCCCTTGACCTTCACTCTATCTCTCTCTGAGTATATCTCACTCCCTGCTATGTCTCTCTAACTATAATTCTCCCTGTGAAATCTCTTTCTCTCACACAAACACAAACTTCATCTCCCAGGGTCTCATTTCTCTTTGCTATTCCTCTGTATGCCGCTCACACACACCCTCTCACTCTAGATATGTCTTGCGCTCCCTATGTCTCAATAGGTATGACTCTCCCTCTTAAATATCTATCTCTCGCACTCAAAAACAAACTCTCTCTCCCAGGGTCTCATTTCTCCCCACCATTCCCCTATATGCCGCTCACACACACCCTCTCTCCCTAGGGATATCTTGTGTTCCCTATGTCTCCCTAGCTACGACTCTCCCTGTGAAATCTCTCTCTCTCTCTCTCTCTCTCTCTCAAACACGAACTTTGTCTCTCGGGGTCTCATTTCTCTCTAATATTTATTTGTATCTCACTCACATGCACCCTCTCTCTATCTCTCTCTCTCTATCACACACACACACACACACGCACACACAACTCACTCTTCTGATCCACTTGACTATTATTTCTAACAAACACACTAGCCGATCTCCCTCTAGCTAGCATCTCTATCTCTCTATTTTTGTGGTTCTCCATCAACCTTCTTACTCGGCCGCACTCTTGCTTCCTATCACGCGTATATATATATATATATATATATATATATATATATATATATATATATATATATATCTTTTTCTCTCTGCATGTACCCTCACTCTCTATCTCTCTCACGCACACATAACTCACCCTTCTAATCCATTCAACTCTTATCTCTAACACCCACACTAGCCGATCTCCCTCTAGCTAGCATCTCTATCTCTCTATTTCTCTCCATCAACCTTATTTCTCGGACGCACTCTTGCTTCTTATCACGCACACTATATCTGTTTTTGTCTACATGCATCTATTGGTCGATCTCTTTTGCACACACATTGTGTCTCGCTATCTCTGCTCACCATATATGCATGCTCCACCGCATGTCACTCTCTCTTAAAGACAAAAACACACGCTCCATCATCGGGCCTTCTTCCCTCAAGTCTCACATAGATGCACATTGTCATATCGATCCATCTCTCCCATGTTGTTGATCTTATGACTTATGTCTCCTCTCTTTTCATCTCGATCATGCACGTGTGCACACACACACACACCCACATATATATGTATATGTCTCGCACATGCACGTTCAAGGTCTCACCTCTCTCCATACCTAGTTAATTACCTCCAGCCCCCACCCCACATCGAATCTTTATGTTCTTGTGTGACATGGCTTCCGTCTGGATGGGTCTCTTCTCTAAAACACACACTCACACTTAACAATCTCCTTCTGGATACCCCTCTATCTCCCTCCCCGCGCTCGATATTGGATCGAGAAGTCCCTCACGCAAAGAAAGGGGGCGCAATGAGGCAGATGCAAGATGGGAGAAGAGCAATGATGGCCCCGCGCAGTGCCCATCAGGTATTATGTCAGCCCGGGCAGTTGTTGAGGCATCGTGGAGGAAGTGAGTGTGCCCCGTGCCCCATTGTGCACCATGCGTTAGGCCAGGCCCGCAGGCGGTTGGGCCCCGCGCCATTTCACCACCTTCCTTCTTCGCACGTGGAATCGTGCATGTCGCGGGCCTGGGGGCTATTGTCGGACCCATGGAACTGGGGGTACCCAGGCCCGTCTACCTGCGGTCCAGTGTGCGACACTACCAAGGGGCCCAAGGAGACCCACCATCAGACCTCATGAGCCAGGCCCCCGCGAGGCTCCCCTCACGGGGTGCATGTCAGCAGGAGCCTCACGAGGCTCTCTCATGAGGCGACTTCCTGAGTGTAAGTGCATCTAGTGCCCCTTAGTGATTTTGGTGTATTGAAGACTTATAGGTTAAGGGACTGATGCATTTGTCAGTGTACACATGTCTATAAGTCTATGAGGAGTTTGATATTTACAGAGAAAGTCAACCCCTAAAAATGAAGTTCTTCGACTGAAGACTTTGGATTTCTGAAGACTTTGAAAATGAAGAAATTGGTGTGACCTTGAAGACTTGGATTTTATGCGAGGAACATGAAGCGTGAAGACATTTGTTTTCGTAGTTTCATTTTCTCTTTCTTGAGTCATAGGAAACACCGTACTGTTAAAGGTGGTCGAGGAAATACTAAGGAAAAATTTCCAAGTGATGCTCAACTCAAAATCCTACTCCTACCAATCCTTTCGAGTGAAGCCATTGGAAATCTCATGCAGTTCAGTCAATTTCATCAGCGATAGAGACGAAGTTCTTCTGGTCTCTGAGGAATTTGTTCTGACTAAGGAGTTAGAAGTTCGCCAGTGCGGATTGCCTACAAGTCAGGAACATGATAGTCCCGAGGAATTTGATAGTCAAATTTCCGACCGTTGCTGTGCTACGTGCCAACTGTCCCAAAATATCTACCCACCTGACGGTCATACCATTGAAGGGCATTTATGTCTTATCATGTCGGGCTGCTCCCTAGGCTATAAATAGCCGCCCGCTACAACCACTAGCTCGTTGGCTGCTCCAAGAGAAACTGGTAGTTGTCATTTGAGAGCATCCCATCCTCCGAGGACTTTGAGCGAAAATCATCGAGTGAGGAAAACCCAAACCCAAACACCTACAAACCCAAAGTGATTGAGCATCACTAAAGAGATTGACCCTGCGTGGTTCCGACGCTTGTTACCTTTGAAGACTGTGCATCTTCCAGACGGTTAGGCGTCATAGCCTAGAGCATCCAAGAGGAAATTGTGGATCGCCAAGTGACCGAGTTTGTCAAGGTTTGGAAGTCACCTGAAGACTTACCACGAGTTATTGGGCGAGGTCTGTGTGACCTTAGCTCAAGAAGAATACGGTAAGGACTGTGTGTCCTCAGGTTTAAATACCTAGCCACTCCAACTAGACGTACAACTGTCACAACAGTTGGAACTGGTCTACCAAACTTTGTCTTCACCAAGCCAATTGGTTCTATTTCCTCATCTCTTTCATTTCCTCATTACTGTGTTGTGTTCTTGTTCATATCTTGTCGGTGTACAAAAGTAGGGGTACACCTTTGTACCCCTTTACTTGTGCACAGGCAGTCGGAGCCGCGCGCCACGACCACACTAAGCAGGGCAGAGGAGGGGAGCCAGGGAGAAGCCGAAGCCAAGATGGCCAAGGCAACGCCAAGACCAAAGATACCAAAGAGCGAGAGGGCGAGGTGGACTCCCTCGGCAAGGCCCTTGCCGGGGCAGCCTCCATAGGCCCGGCAAGAGCCTTGCCGGGGAAACTTGCCCGATGCTAACAGAGCGAGCCACCCTTGAGCCCACGGGTTCCAACTCAACTAACCACATTGGAACTAGGGCTCGGGAGGCACCTCCGTGGTAGCATGCAAATCTTTGTCAAGACCATAGAGAAATGAGATCAGATGAGAACCAGAAGATGGCGACCCTCGGCGGGATCCTTGCCAAGGAGATCCACAAGACCCCCGGCAAGCGCCTTGCCGGGGACGACTGCAATGCCACGGCAAGACCCTTGCCAGGCCCACTGCAAGGCCATTGCCGAGGGCGTCAGTGGGGCCATAGCCAGGCCCGCGTCGACCAAGACTCCACCGCCGTCCCCAAGCAGCTGCTAGCTCAACCAGCTGGGCAGGTACCTCCGTGGCGACGGGCAGCCTCTATGCCAACTCAGCAAGCACCTGCGTGGTGGCATGCAGATCTTCCTGAAGTCCCTACCACCGCGCCACCTCAGCTGCCTGCCTGCCTACATGGCGCCGCATGCACCGCCGGCCTGGGCGCATGTCGAAGCAAAGTGAGGCGGCAACGGACGGGACGGGCCTCGTTCCCGTCCCCAATAAAGCTAAGGGACACCTAAGCTATGCATTAAATGCGTCTTGTCCTGTAACACGAGCGATAAGCTCGCAACACTGTAGGCCTTTCCACCTCCTGTGTGCCACTGTGGCAGCCCCTTCCGACTATAAAAGGAGGCCCTTGGCATGCTGGAGAGGGATTCGGCTCTTTTGAACTATGCAGCCACCATAGCTAGTTCGAGAGCTAAAGAACTCTCTCAAATACACACCAAAGCAGGACTAGGGTATTACGCATCCTCGGGGACCGAACCTGGGTAAATGATCCTTGTGTTGACTGCTAATCCTGCTCTTCTCACAACCCCGCGCCCCGGCAACCGTAGTAGGGATTCTTGTGATCCCATAGGTGTCATTTCCCACCGACATCTTTGGGCGCCAGGTAGGGGGCACAATTGTGAGAATCTGGTTTAGTAGTTAGCCTAGCAGTTCTTCATTGCCATGGCCTCTAAAGAAGAAGACGACCAGGATAAAACTACGCCGCCTGCAAGCGTGAAGGACGCCAGCGCGGCAACAGAAAAGCTAAGTCATCCAGAGCCTTGAGCAATTTCCTTTTATACATGAGTTTATTGTCCTCGGAGATCCTGCCTATGTATGGAAAACCCGCATGTAAAGGGGCCCTCCCGCAATTGGCAATGCCCTTGTTCTGTTTTGAGTGCGCTCAATAGCTCAAGCGGCCGCGTCGACAGTGGCAGGGTAGCGTTCCGCACTAGGCAACACTCTCGATTCTGACTCGAGTCAAGATCGACAGGTCGAGCGGCCGCGTTAAGGGCGGTGGGGTGGTTTGCCCGGCAGCAAGCGCACCCGGCAGGCCAATGGGGATCCGTCCTCAAGTCGCCGCCCTGGGTTTACGCGCCGGCAAGCCCACCCGGTTAACGTTGGGTGGACATACAAAGGGAAATTGAACATGAAAATAACATGCATTGTATCAAGAGTACTGCAGAGTTATATTACATCAAATTGTTGCCACAGTTCTAACTAAAGATAGAAATTGTCTTGGTCATGAACCTGCAGTGGCGATAAGAAACGGGTTGCCTAATCCCGGTGCTGCCCTCCACCCTTTGAATTCTGTCGATAAGACTGATGATGGGCTCGATACGCTCCTTGAGCGGCGCGAGGTCAGTGCCCTCCAGCAAGCTCTCCAGCGCGGCGTCGAAGTCAAGGGTGGGGTTCCAGTACGCCACCTTGGTGAGGACCTTGGTCATGGCACCCCGGCGAAGCCTTCGGTTCTCGTTGGCCAGCAAAGCCGCCCTGTTGGAGTGGAACTGCCCCAGGGCCCCGAGAACACCCTCGAAGAACAGGGTCAGCTTGGCGTTGGTAGTCCCGCTGCGCTTTGGGGTGTACCTCACATTTGGCATCCCCATGGTAGCAAGCTGCGTGGTGATCCTGCCGACGACGTCCTCGAGGCGGCTGATCCAGCGATTCTCGCCCTCCACGAAATCCTTGTGGCTGGCGGCTTGCCTCCTCTGACTTCTCGGCCTCTAGATCCTTGGCCAGGGTCTCCTCCCGAGCCTTGGCCTCTGAGAGCATCTCCTCGAGGCCCTCCAGCTTCAGCTTGAGGTCTTTGATGGAGTTGTTGGCCTTGGAGAGCTCCCGGGCCCTGCTGACGGCCGTGCCCTGCGCCTCCGTCAGGGCGCCGTTGAGCGTCTCCTTCTCCTAGGACAGCTTCAGGGCCTGCTCCTTCAGCCCGTCCCGCTCCACCTCAAGCTCCTTCACCTTGCCGGCGTGAACCAGAGCCTAGGCATCGGGCGTGTCCCTGTGCCTCTGCTCCAGCTCTTGGGTCCGCTACGCGACAAGATTCTCCACCTCCTCGTCCTTGGCGTGGAGTTTGGCGTCGAGGTCCGCCTCACGTTTGCTGAGGTCGTCCTCCCAGGAGTTCAGCGCGGCCTGATGATGGGTCCGAGCGGCCTCGGCTACAACGGCCAAGCCCTCCGCCGTCTCCTGGGCCTTCTTGATGTCGGCCAGCTTCATGGTGAGCTCCACGTCGCGCTCGGCCAGCTCGCCCTGGGCGGCCTTCAGCTCTTCCCTAGCTTGGCGGAACCAAGTCTGCGCCTCGGCGACGTGCACCTTGAGGTCCACCTCCGCCTTGTCCACCGTTGCCATCCTGGACTTGGCCTTGTCCAGGCGGGCGCGGTGGAGAGCCTGGAGCTTCCGGAAATTGGCGCCCATGGCCTGGAGAAGCCGCTCCTCCTGAGAGCCGTCGCCACCGGCGCTCGGCTCGTCGACGACCTTGAGCCCGGTGGCAGCAAGCACCTCTTCGTCGAACACCTCTCCCTCGACGGGCGCCCTGGAGCTGGACGCCCCTGGGAGGTGGACGAAGAGGTCGTCGGTCACCCTCAGATACCTGCCAGAGACGGAGGCAGCAGAGGAGGAAGGCTGGTCATCGACCACCTCCTCCTCAGTGGCGGCCTTGCCGGGCTCTTCGGCAGGCCCCTTGCCGGGCTCCCCGGCAGGCCCCTTGGCGGACTCCTCGGCAGCGACCTTCTGGTCGACCGTCTGCCGTGGCGTCCTTGGCAACGTCCTCGATGATGGCGTCTATGTCCTCCTGGTCCGCCGATGGACGATTCGGACACCAAGAAGGGAATGAGACAAAGCCAGGACCAAGAATCAGCAATAAAAGAAAAAGAATGGGGACGAAAGGCGAGCGGCTTACCAGTGCCGGGCTGGGGAGCAAAGGTCCCCTCCCCGCCAACATTTGGTGCCGAGGCAAAGCCACCGGCGCCCGAGTTCTCCTCCCCCCCTCGGTGTGCATGGGCTCGTTGCTTGGCGCCCTTGTCGGGGACGCCCCTCGGGGTGGCGTGGTCGATGGGGGCGGCGTGTTAGGGGTAGCCCTCTGTGGCTCCTCCTACTGATGTCCTCCTCCTGTGACTACGGCAAGGTCAGCACCAGGAGATTGTGCCCCCAACACATGTTGACGATGGGTGAATGATGAACTTACGCTAGGGGCTGTGCCGGGGGCTGCTGTCCAGGCTGCTCAGCACCACCAGTGGTGCCCTCGAAGTACCCGCCAGGGGCTGATCACCTGCTAAGGCTTTAGCCCTCTTCACCCTCTGGGCCAGCGTATCTGCATCCCAGCAAAGATGAAAACAAGTCAAGACAAGCGGTACAGATTGAGGAGACAAAGATGACAGAAAAGGGCAAGATACTTACTCGTCATCCACCTCCTCCTCTGTTGCTTTCCTCTTCCTCCTTGGGCTGAGGGACCCGAAGTCAAAGGTGACCCCTGCGTCGACGTATACCGGAGGAGGGGAGGAGGGCAGAGTCTGCGCGCGCTTGGATGAAGAGGAGGCAGATGCTTTCTTCTTCGCCACCGCGGCCTTGATGACCTTCTTCGTTGACGCGCGGACTCCTCTGGAGACTTTCGCCACCGCGCGGCCTTGACGGGCCGTACCGGCTCGCCGGAAGTGGCCCACCGCAGGACTCGCCCTCTCCCCGTGATCGGAGGGTCAACATCCTCAGCCTCCTCCTCCTCCGACTCGTCGACCACCTCCTCAATGAGAGGAGCCCCGGTGCCGGCGCTGCTGACCTCCCCAGCGGCCTCCACCCACTGGGAGAGCTCCTTCTCCTCCGCCTCTGCCGCGGCCTTGTCCTCCATGCCACAGGCGCTGCCGGCCTCCTCGGCAAGCTTTGCCTCCATCGCCCTGGCAGCGATGTAGTCCAGCTCTGCCTGGGTGGTGTCCTGGACGAGCCGCGGCTCGGCGGTGACGTACCCCTCGTGCATGGTGTCGAAGAACTCCTGCACTTGAATTTCCTCCGGCTCGACCCAACTCGGGTCAAGGCCGTGCGCGTTGAAATCCGGCATCATGGCGATGATGTCGGTCTGGCGTGAGTTGTTGCTCATCGGAACCACTCCTGCCGGCAACTTGAACAAGGGCCCCTTGGAGACCTTGTCGGCCTTCGCGGCGGCCCTCGCAGCCTTGCCGGTCTGCTCGACCTCGCCGCCGCGGTTCACGTCGAGCTGGAAGAGTCGCTGGCAGAAGTGGGCGTGCCCCATCACCGTGAAGTTGTTGTCAAGGCCGGAGCGAAGCCTCATGATGTCGGCGGTGTTCGTAAAGAGCCAGGCCAGCCTCCCCTTGTTATGCAGCGGAGTGATTCGGCGGTGGATGAAATCCGCCCGATCATCTCAAGGGTGAGCCCGGACTCGGTAAGGCGAAGGATCCTGGTGGTGGCGACCGTGAGCTTCGCGTCGTCGGCGTCGACATCGCTCCAGTCGCCCCGGTGAACTGGGGGATCGTAGAGGACCCGACAAAAGTTTGGTGGGTCCTTCTCTTCAATCCAGCACCACCGGCCCCGCCATTCTTCCCACCTCTCCTTCATGGCACCCTCCGGGTATGCCCCTTGGCCCGTGGGATCCAGGTGACACAACCAGAAATGGCGCCCCCTGGTTGGATCCGAGGGAAGAAGTAGTGGCGGAAGAGCGCCGTGTTGGGATGCACCCTGGCGAAGCCCTCGCAGAGGTGCGCGAAAAGAGCCATGCACGCCACAGAATTCGGAGTAAAATCCAAAAGGTGGAAGCCGTAGGTGTGCATGACGTCATTGAAGAAATCAAAGAAGGGGGGACAGAGCCTGCAGGAGAAGTAGTCGACAAAGAAAGGGTACTGATTTGGGGCGGCCTCGGCGCAATGGCGGGGATGACGCACGTGGCTGGATGCCCCGTTGTCTCTCTCCCCGTCTAGCACCCCCACAGGGGTTTGAAGTCCTCTCGGAGCTCGAACATGTTGACCGTCGAGGGGAAGTAGGCGAGCTGCGTCTGCTGCGCCGCCAACGCACTCTCCGGCGGCTCCGTCACTCCGGTGTCCTTGGCCACTCCCTTGCCCTTGGTGGATTTGGGGGCCATGGCGGCTGGGGGGAGCAAGAGACAGAAGACGGCGGAGATGCAGCGGCGGTGAGCGAAGGCAAGAACTCGAGAAGTAGGAAGTAAGGGGGCTGCGGCTCTGAGATTGGAGAAGACACAGGGAAGGGGGTAAAGTGAGCAGCACGCCCGCGGTTATTCCTTTTTACGGGGAAGGCGCGGGCCGCCTCCTTTCTCATTAACTATGATGTGACGCATGCATGTAAGAACCTCCCCACGCATGCCCCCTACGTCACACACGATCCTCCACGATGCGCGTTCAACGCGGGTCATGGGGAAGCGCAGCGGACGAAGAGTTACTACGGTGAAAATCCGCCCCGCCTGCCCGCGCACCGTTCTGGGCTTGGCGCAACAACGTGTGCGCTTATGTGTGGCCCAGGCCCGGGGGCTCCTGTCGGTGTACAAAAGTAGTGGAACACCTTTGTACCCCTTTACTTGTGCACGGGCAGTCGGAGCCACGCGCCACGACCACACTAAGCAGGGCAGAGGAGTGGAGCCGGAGAGAAGCCGAAGCACAAGATGGCCAAGGCAATGCCAAGACCAAAGATACCAAAGAGCGAGAGGGCGAGGTGGACTCCCCCGGCAAGGCCCTTGCCGGGGCAGCCTCCGCGGCCCCGGCAAGAGCCTTGCCGGGGCAACTTGCCCGATGCTAACAGAGCGAGCCACCCTTGAGCCCACGGGTTCCAACTCAACCAACCACATTGGAACTAGGGCTCGGGAGGCACCTCCGTGGTAGCATGCAAGTCTTTGTCAAGCCCATAGAGATATGAGATCAGATGAGAACCAGAAGACGGTGACCCTCGGTGGGATCCTTGCCGAGGAGATCCACAAGACCCCCGGCAAGCGCCTGGCCTGGGACGACTGCAACGCCACGACAAGACCCTTGTCAGGCCCCTGGCAAGGCCCTTGCCGAGGGTGTCAGCGGGGCCACAGCCAGGCCTGCGTCGACCAAGACTCCACCATCGTCCCCAAGCAGCTGCTAGCACAACCAGCTGGGCAGGCACCTGCGTGGCAACGGGCGGCTTCTACGCCAACTCATCAAGCACCTGCGTGGTGGCATGCAGATCTTCGTGAAGACCCTACCACCGTGCCACCTTAGCTGCCTGCCTGCCTACATGGCGCCGCATGCACCGCTGGCCTGGGCGCATGTCGAAGCAAAGCGGGGCGGCAACGGACGGGACATGCCTCATTCCCATCCCCAATAAAGCTAAGGGACACCTAAGCTAAGCATTAAAGGCATCTTGTCCTGTAACACGAGCGATAAGCTCGGAACACTATAGGCCTTTCCACCTCCTGCGTGCGACTGTGGCAGCCCCTTCCGACTATAAAAGGCGGCCCTTGGTATACTGGAGAGGGATTCGGCTCTTTTGAACTACGCAACCACCATAGCTAGTTCGAGAGCTCAAGAACTCTCTCAAATACACACCAAAGCAGGACTACGGTATTACGCATCCTCATGGCCCGAACCTGGGTAAACGATCCTTGTGTTGACTGCTAATCCTGCTCTTCTCACAACCCCGCGCCCCGGCTACCGTAGTAGGGATTCTTGTGATCCCATAGGTGTCGTTTCCCACCGACATATCTGTTTGAAGACTTTGATTGAAGACTTTCTCAATTTACTCAGTTCAATTTCTTCAGTTTGTTTGTCTTCATCCTGCTTAACCTGTGTTTACGCTTTCTGTACTCTGTGCATGTTTTCATTTCATCATGATGACCATGCTTATGTTATATTATGTTTGCATCTGAGTACTTATCCTCACTCTGAAATTCCTCAGCAAAGAATTCATAAAAATCGCCTATTCACCCCCCTCTAGTCGACTTAACGCACTTTCAATTGGTATCAGAGAAAGGTACTCCCTTGTTTTGTGTGATTTTTGTTTAACCGCCTGGAGTTTTAGTTATGTCGACCGCAGGAATGAAGACTGTGTCATGCCCTATCTTTGACGGTCATGATTATCCCAAGTGGAAGGCCATGATGAAGAAGCGACTCATGCTGATGAACAGCAAGCTGTGGACCATCACTGAGATTGGACTTACCGATCTGTGCAAGATGGCGGAAGCTGATGACATTCGCAAGTACACTCTTCTCAACCTCGCGGCGAAGGACATCATCTGCTCCTGTCTATCTCAAAATTAATTTAGGAACATTATGCATCTCAGCCATGCAAAACTCATCTGGGACCGACTCTCTGAGGTATATGAAGGTCATAGATCTGAACGTGACCCCTGGTTTGAGGATTTCATGGTATCGCGCAAGGCTATGACTTTTGAGCCAGAATCATCATCCTTTGAACCATGCCTTATGGCAAAAGGTGCCAAGGTTACTGAATGCTACCTATCTGAGTCCAGTGATGATGAATCCGGTGGTGAATTTGGACCCAGCTATACCAAACTTGCTTTTTTTCCCTTGCCACTAAACAACAAAGAGCTTTGGAAAAAGTTCAATACATGCTGGATAAAAGTGATGATATGTTGGATGAAGAAATGGATCAGTCGAAAGCTTTGGCTAAAAGTCTTCAGAGACTTCAGACCAAGTTTGATAATATCCAAAGTCATCATAATACTCTCCCATCTGATCATGAGAAGCTTTCTTATGAATTTCTTCAAAGAAAGCAAGATCTTGAAAAGCTAAGGGTGAGTTATGAAGATCTTCAGAAGGATCGTGATTCATTACTTGCTCAACAAATCAGCGCTGCTCAGGAAGAATTCATTCCTCCATTTTTGGAAGTGCCTTGAACGTGAATCTGCTAATTCTTCACCTGAATGTTCAAATGCTTCTACTGCTACAAATTCTTCACCTATCTCTACTATCACTAATTCCTCATCTGAGGATATTGCTAGTATAAATGACAATGCAGGGCTGAAGGAATTATATACGACAGGCATGTACAAAAGCCTCAAAGGGCATCAGGCTCTTTGTGATGTGCTTAAAAAGCAGATCCTCAACAGGAACCCTAGGAAAGAGGGTATTGCCTATGAGAGGAAACTCAATGCTGATGGAACTTATTGGAAGCCTGAGCAGTATCCTAAAACCTCATGGGTTGCTGCAAAGGGACCTCCAGTAGATCCATCTACCTTACCAGGCTTTACATGTGAATCTCCTCATTCTTCTGATGAGTCGTTTGACTCCAACTATAAATTGTTAAAAAATCATAATGGTGAAGTATTTGCTAGATATGTTGGCACTAACTGCAGGAATGGTTCTCCTATGAAGAAAATCTGAGTTCCCAAAAGGTGCCTTGAAAGTCTTCAGGTGAATGTCATCATGACGCCACCTGTGAAGAATAGGAACCCCAGATCAAATTCTTCATATGGATCCAAGTCCTCATACGGACTGAATTCCTCACGTGGATCAAATTCCTCAAAAGGATCAAAACCCTCATATGATCATCATCGTGCTAACCCTTATGTCACGCAGGGAAGATCTAAGGGCTATGAATATGTGCATTATTCTTCTAACCATTATATTCATAAGTCCTCGAAGAATTTCTCTTCTTATTCATATGCTTATCCTAACTCCTCTTATGTGAAACGAAGTGGTCTGGCTTCTATGCCACCGTTCTCTTATGGAGATCGCAGAATGATGAACTCTTTGCCACACCTTCAGATGTGGGTGGTGGAGAAAAAGAACTAATCTCTTATGCAGGGTCAGGTCTCCAGACGAACTTAAATGTCTGAAGAATTTGCTGGAGACCTGAATACGCCTGAAAGGACGCAGGCTAATCATGAAGAAATGAATCCTCATTTCTCACGTCCTCATACTGCTTTATCTGTTCTATTGATTATGAAATCGATCTGATGAAATTGATGTCATATTCTTCACTGATGAAGTATATGAGTTCGTAAGTTGCACTAATTCATCTGCAGGATGATCTACCCAAAGCCATTGAGTGGATCCTCGATAGTGGATGTACAAATCACATGACTGGTGACAAGAATCTATTGATGGATGCTCCCTTACCTCCATTGCATCTGAAGCATATCACCTATGTTGACAAAGGAAAAAGCAAGGTATTGGTCTACGTAAGGTTGCAATCTCAAAGGATTGACACATGGACAAAGTCATGATTGTCGAGTCCTTAGGATCCATCCTCATTTCAGTCTCAATGCTTTGTGATCTTTATATGGCTGTTATCTTTGGCAAGTATCGTTGTGTTGTGATCATGGAAGCTAACAATTCCAAAGTCTTTGAAGGCTTTAGAAGGGGATATCTGTATATTGTTGATTTCTCTAGAGGACAACAACCAGCTATATGTCTACTTGCAAAAGCTTTAGAAGGCTGGCTATGACATCGACGACTAGGTCATGCTGGCATGAGGAAATTGCACACGCTCGCTAAGAAGAAGCATGTCATTGGCATTGAGAATGTAAAATTCCTCATGGATCACTTGTGCGGAGCCTGTGAAGCTGGAAAGATGACCAAGGCCAAGCATCCAGCAAAGACTATCGTGACTACCACTCGACCATTTGAATTGCTTCACATGGATCTCTTTGGTCCTAATCATTACTCTGCATTCACTAATGAAGCATCTTTATATGACTTTGTTATTGTTGATGATTACTCTCGTTACACATGGGCGCATATTGTCACTTACAAACGTGAAGTGCAGGAAGTCTTCAAACGATTTTCCTCGAGGGCTTCAACCAACTTTGGTGTGAAGATCAAACACATCAGAAGTGACAATGGAACTGAGTTCAAGAATACCGGTCTTGATGACTATCTTGATGAACTTGGTATTACTCATGAGTTATCTACTCCTTATACTCCTCAGTAGAATGGCGTCGTGGAGCGCAAAAACAGGACTCTTGTTGAGATGGCTCGCACAATGCTTGATGAATACAAGACGCCTCGTCACTTCTGGATTGAGGCAATTGATACTGCGTGCCACATCATCAACAGGGTATATCTTCACAAATTCTTCAAAAAGACTGCATATGAACTCCTCAGTGACAAGAAACCCAATGTGAGTTATTTCAAAGTCTTCGGTGCTAAATGTTGGATTAGAGATCCTCATCACAATTTTAAATTTGCACCAAAAGCACATGAAGATTTTATGCTTGGTTACGAAAAGGACTCGCACACCTACAGAGTCTTCAACAACGTCCACCACAAAGTTGTTGAAACTGTAGATGTGCGGTTCAATGAAACTAATGGCTCGCAAGGAGAGCACCTACCTCCTGTGCTAGATGAACAGTCACCTGAGGAAACCATCAAGTTCAAGGATACTGAGGATGTCATTCCTACCGAAGAATCTGCTGAAGAAGTCATTCCAGAACGTGAGGAACATCATGATGATGCACCCGAGGAAAATGGTGCTGAAGAAAATGCTGATCCAATTCCTCGATGACAACCCGCTCATCCTCGCGTTGCAAGTGAAGTGCATATTGAGAAAATCATCAGCATCATCAACGCACCAGGTCCTCTCACACGCTCAAAAGCTTCACATTTGTCTAACTTTTGTGGGCACTTTGCTTTTGTCTCTATCACAGAGCCCACTAAGGTAGATGAAGCATTTCTAGAGCCTGAGTGGATTCAGGCTATGCAAGAGGAATTACATCAATTCGAGCTCAACAACGTCTGGGAACTTGTCAAATGTCCAGATCCCCACAAGCACAATATCATTGGCACAAAGTGGATCTACCGCAACAAGCAAGATGAAAATGGTCTTGTGGTGAGGAATAAGGCACGGCTTGTAGCTCAAGGCTACACACAGGTTGAAGGAATTAATTTTGATGAAATTTTGCACCTATTGCTAGACTTGAGGCTATTCGCATATTACTTGCTTATGCTAACTATCATGACATCATCTTATATCAAATGGATGTGAAAAGTGCATTCCTCAATGGTAAGCTTGAGGAAGAAGTATATGTTGCTCAACCCCCAGGTTTTGAAGATCCAAAGCATCCGGATCAAGTTTACAGACTCAATAAGGCCTTTTATGGCCTCAAGCAGGCCCCTCGGGCGTGGTATGATACTTTGAAGGAATTCCTCATGAAAAAAGGCTTCAAACCCGGTTCACTTGACCCAACTCTTTTCACTAAATCTTATGATGGTGAATTGTTTGTGTGCCAAATATATGTTGATGATATCATCTCTGGCTGTACTGACCAACGTTACAGTGATGAATTTTCCTATATGATGAGTGAAGAATATCAAATGTCTATCATGTGAGAATTGAAATTCTTCTTAGGTCTTCAAATTCCTCAACAGCGCAATGGCATATTCATATTTCAGGAGAAATACCTCAAGGATGTACTGAGGAAATTCGGCATGCAAGACTGCAAAGGCGTCAAAATGCCTATGCCCACAAATGGCCATCTATGCACTGATGAAAATGGTATTGACTTCGATCAAAAGGTATACCGCTCCATGATTGGTTCTTTATTGTATTTATGTGCTTCTAGGCCAGATATTATGCTTAGTGTTTGCATGTGTGCCCAATTTCAAGCTACACCAAAGGAATCACACCATAAGGCTGTGAAGCATATTCTTCGATATCTAGCTTACATACCAACACTTGGGTTATGGTATCCCAAGGGTTCGACTTTTGATCTCATTGGATATTCAGATTCTGACTATGCTGGTGTCGTGTGGACCGCACGTCAACATCAGGCACATGCCATTTCCTTGGATGACCCATGGTCTGTTGGTCCTCGAAGAAACAGAACTGCGTATCACTGTCTACTACTGAAGCTGAGTACATTGCTGCTGGTTCTTGCTGTGCTCAATTGCTATGGATGAAGCAAACCCTCAAGGATTACGGTGTCAACATGAAGAATGTGCCTCTCTACTGTGACAATGAGAGTGCTATCAAGATTGCTCATAACCCAGTTCAGCACTCGAAGACAAAGCACATTCAGATTCGTCATCATTTTCTTCGTGATCATGTGTTGAAGGGCGACATCTCTATTAAGCATGTGAAGACTGAAGAACATCTAGCCGATATCTTCACAAATCCCTTGGATGAGAAAAGATTTAGCAAGTTGCGGTGTGAGCTAAATATCCTAGAATCTTCGAATGTCCTTTGAAAAGGACACACATCCTAACACTTATGCAAAATTAATGACTTAGATGTGCAACACACGAAGAAATGTTTTTCTTCAATCAATGAAGACTAAAGCTCTAAGTGTGAAGAAATTAACAAAGAATTTAATTCTCAGAGCCCTACGATAATTGTACGTGGTGTCTGAAATCATCATTCTTATACGGTGGGTCACGCCACCAACAAAAGTTGAAAATCTTCAATTTGAGTTTTTCTTCATTTTTGAAATTCCTCAATTGTTCAAATTTCTTCAAATTTTCAATGTCTTCACTCTTTCCGTTGTTTTTCTTCATTGGCCATATATATATATATGAGTTTATGTCCTCTACAACATTCACTTATTGCTAATTCTTCATGTTGCCTTTTCTGCTAAGTGAATGTGATCGGACCCTTCCCCCTCTATGCTAAACTCAACCCAGTCTGTTCACAAATTCTTCATATGCGTTCTATTTGAAACTCGTTCAAAATCTTCACTATGTCCTTGTCAGCTGAAGAATTTTGCGAACTAAACACTAAAATTATCATATCTGAATTTTCAGTTTTTGCCGCTCAAACCGTTCCAGATTCCATGATTGGATTAATCTATTCCCCCACGATCTCGCATGATCGCCACCTCTCAGTACGTGGGTGACACATGTCATGCGAATGAGAAGGGTCAGGGGCACGTACCTCCAATTTCTTCGGGTGAGCAGTTTTTCACCACGGCTATAAATACCCCCTCCCTTACTCACTTTGTTTTTACTCCACTCGACCTCACTCCCTCGCTCGAGCTCTCAAACCCTAGCGCCGCCGCTACTTCCATCGTCGCCGGTGAGGAAGAGCTTCACTTCCTCGACCTCGTTGCCGTCATACTCGCGCCGGCCACGGATTTCTTCACTCCACCGCTGCCGTAGCTGTCTTCCTCTGCCAAGTTAGGGTGTGGAAGATCTGAACTGACGAGCTTCTAAATGTACACTTCACAGTTCATCGTGTTCTTCGTCAAGGGTAATTAAAAGTTACTTTTACTGCCCTGGTTGATTCTGATGTTTTCTACAAAATCTTCAAAAGGTGTTTATTCTTCAAATCTTCACACACTAAACACCTCACATAACATCTGTTCTTGATCTCTTTCCCTAAGCAACATTTTTCTTCAAGATTCCTCAATTGTGTGGATTTTCAATCTGTACAATTCTGGAACCTGAGTCAAAGAACGCTTAGTGAAATTCCTCAAGACACATCTGGTCAAATTCCTCAAACTTGTTCTTTTTGCAAAAACTTCTGAGAACGCATATGACCTCTCCAAATTCTTTGCAACTATACTCTGTTCACATGTACACATGTCCGCTACTAAATCTCTAGGTTCTCATCAACTTAACTCATTTGCAGCGTTCCTCGAAGAAAAGTTACATACCTCGTCAGAGAACTCAATAGTGCAAAAGCCTCAGCTGAAGAAAATGGCTGATGGCAAGAAACCTCAGAAGGGAAGAAAGAAGATGGAAGTCAACAATGCATTTGAGATTCCTGATGACATCTATGCAGGATACTGCACTCCTCCTCATGAAACAAAGACTAAGCGCAAAGTGCGCATTCAGAGGATAGAGAGGAGATGGGCCAGAGAATGGAGGGAATATCACTTTGTTACTCCCAAGTACATGAAGAAATTCGATGTACGCCCTCCATGCCCAAGACCTCCATTGGCACCTGGCCAAGTTGCTGATCCCTCTAGCATCAGAAGAGGTGAGGAATTTCCCAAGGAATGGGCCAAGCGTCAAGCTAAACTGGCCAAAATGGCTAAAGAGGCAGTGAAGAAATTTAATGAAGATTCTGTTTCTGCCACTGCTGAGGCCTCTTCTAGCAAGCCTAAAAAGGCTATGCCCAAGAAGCCTGCTCACAAGCCAATGCTTCAACTTCTATGCCCTCGCGGCCGTGCTCCTTAGCAATGCCCTCATGGCCCAGTTCTGCAAAGCCCTCTCGACAAGTTGCTCAAGCTGCTCCATCTCCTCCAAAGTCCTCAGCTCCTCCTTCCAAATCCTCAGCACCTGCGCATCTCGCCTCGTGCCAAAGGACAACATGCATCTCTATTGCCTCAGGAGCCTCTGCAAGTTCTTTAGCTCCTCCGCATTCTTCAACTGGCCCCACTCTGCTGAAGACTAAGGCCACTGCTGGACGAGGTTCTCGACCAAGTCCTCACAAGAAGCAAGTTGCCTTCCAAGTACCGTCTAATGACGACGAAGCTGATGATGAAAGAACTCGCTATAATCATCAGAGACAGGAAGCAGAGGGCCGCTAGAGCCAAAGGCAGTAATGTGCCATTGATGCTGGATCCAAAGTTGATCCTCTACTTCATCGACTTGTGGCACAAGGACCCCAACACACCTCTGCCTGAGATGAACCTCACTCCTGGTCAAAGTCATGTGTTGACTGCTTTCATTGATGAAGAGAAATGGAAATATGAACACGGGAGGAAGGTGAAGAAAGCACAGTACAAGAAAGAGCACTTTCTGAAGCAAAACGTCTTGAAGCTTTCACCTGAAGAACTTGTAGCTCTGCAATCAGAGATCAAGAGTCTAAGTGATGAATTTGATCGCTACTATGCTAACCGGCTTGGAGCCAAGGTCAGATTTGTGACTTTAACTGAGAAATTCACTACCAATGTTGCAGCCCCAATGCAACAAGAAATTCCTCAGGCTGAGGCATGTGCTCAGCCTATAGAAGAACATGCCAGCACCACTGATGAAAATCAGGCTGCTAATGAAACTGCTAGTACTAGGGCTGATGAATGCATTCCAGCAGCTGATGAATCTGCCAGGGCAACCACTAGTGTTGGGCCTGAAGATCAAGACAAGCTAGCTGAAGCTTCAACCGTTGTGCCTGAAGAAACTGACCATGCAAGGGCAACTGCATCAGTTGTGCCTGAAGAAACTGAACCAATTTCCTCTGCTCCTCCTGCACCTACACCAAGTCCCATTCTTCCTTCTGCATCAGAAGCTAAGAAGACCAAGGCTATGGAGCGTGCAACTGTGAATAAAAGGAAAGCATCAACTTCATCAGAATCTTCAGCTCTAAAGAAGATGAAGAAATTGACAAGCTCTCTTGAGAATCCAATTGATGTTGTTCCTGTCTCATGCATGCCATCAAAGGAACTCATTCCCTTTGGTGAAGACTATGTGATCCCAAGCGGATCTGATGAAGATATTCCTTCAGCTACTTTTTCAGACTAGTTGGATGAAGAAATTGAAGTGGATGATATCTCTTCAACCCCAGTTGTCTCATCGCCCATGCCGCAGTTCACAGCTGAAGAGGTCGGCATTGAAGAAATGAGTGAAGAAGATGAGGACGTGGACATTGGATGCACAACAGCTATGATGAATGATGATTTTTGGAAAAGTCAGCACCCCAATTCTCCTTTGTTCACTCCTCTGCAAGAAATTCCTTAGTCCCCAGTACATACTGAAGTTCAAATGGGCTCTGAAGAACCTCACACCACTCCATCTATTCATGAAGAGATTCCAGCCACTAGTGCTGATGAAATTGCTGCTGAAGAATTGAAGACCTGGGCTGCCACTTAAGAAGGAACTGAAATTCCTCAGCCTGTGGATCCTGAGATTGCGATTCCTGAGGTTGTGATGCAATTGACTGACACTCCTCAGACTAAGCCAAAGGATCCTTTCTCAAAGAAGCAAAAATTCAAGGCCGATGACTTCTTCCACGAGCATGTGTTCTTCACGCATTACAACCCATATGACTCTACTCGTCTTAGAAGGAAGCGTTTCTGGACTGCCAGCCAAGCCAACTTCTATTCTTCACTGCTTTTCAACAAAGACAAAGTCTTCGACCATGAGCATATTCCTCACGTGGACATGGAATCACTTCCTTGCTTCATGCCAGTCCTCAATGTTCTTCATGACGCTGGACTGCTCAACTTCTGCATTGATATTGTTGATTGGAATGAAGAGCTAATTCTTCAGTGCTATGTAATGCTGCACATCATAGGAGATGCTACAGATGTGAACTCTTGGGTATTGGACTGGATGCCAGAAAATACTCACTTCAAAGCACCAGCCTCTGAATTTCTTCATGCCATGCCTGTCAATCCTCCCCTTGAAGGTGCTCATTGTATATATCATGAACCTGAGCTCACAGATCACTAGATGCAAGTGTTGATGAAGCTGCTGAAGCCCGGTCAAGCCCCAAGGACCAAATTCCTCGTGAAGAAATTGATGTATGTGCCTCGGACTGTCTATCGCATTCTGTCAAAGACATTGAGTCCAATCAAAGGCCACGACTCGCATGATGAAGAAGTCATTGGCATCATGAAGAATCTACTTTTCAACATCATTCATGGCATTCCTGTCAACTACCATGATTTCTTCATGAGGACTCTGGCCAATGTTGCATTATCTCCATTTGAGTTGAAGCCTTATGCTCCTTGGATTATGAGATTCCTCAGAACAAGGTCTTCGCTCAGCTACAAGGCTAACTTTCAAAATCATCTCAGCTACTTGCCCCCCATTGAAGTCCTCAAACGGACATTTTCCTCAGTTGATGAAAAGGGCAAGGCCACTGCTGTTATTGATGAAGGCATTCGTCCATTGGATGGTCAGTTCCGCAAAGCTGCATCTTACTCCACCAATGATGACTCTGCCACTAGAGGCTCTGCCGCCAATGCCTCAAAGCAAAATCCTCAAGGCACAGCTCCAAGGGGTCTGACTGATCGTGAGCTTCTCCTTAGTCTTCACCAGAAGGTCGATCACAACCACAAATGGGTTAAGCATCAGTTTGGTTCAATTCTTCACAACATGACTGCTACACATAATGTAGTGAAGAAGAACCACTACTACCTCCATGAAGTCTTTGGTCGCACCTGGCTGTTCTGTCTCATCTCTATGGTGAAGAAGATCTGAAGCAAATGGGTCTCAAGCAAGACTTTGACTGGTCTCAGCCACCAGCAAAGAAATTCAAGAAAGTCAAAGTTCCCTCCTTGGTGGTGAGCTCATATTCTTCATCGCGCGACACAGATGAGCATGAAGATTTGGACGACACTGCGGCAGGCCCTACTACAACAACCGGCCCCAACAACGCTGGCGCAACTCCGTCAACATGATATTCTTCAGGGGCGTTAGTACTTATTTTTTGACCCTTTTGGTCATTCGATGACAAAAGGGGAGAAATTTGAGTTAGTCTTCAAGTGGGTCTATTCATGGGCGTTTTTTTTGCAAAGTTACAACTCTCGTTCTTTTGAAGACTTTGCTGGATCGAGTTGTAAACTTAAACCCGATGGTGGTTTGATACTTTTGTTGTGTTCTTCTGCATGCTTTTTCCTCATATATGTCAATGCATGCATACTGAATTACATCTGCCACCATATTTCATCATGCATTTCAAATTCTTCGTATCATATGTTAAATGCGTGTATGAATTACAAGATATAGGGGGAGATCTCCATGATTCTACTCTTCAAGTGTGCATTGCTTCAAAAGCAAATTCCTCACTATGCAAATCTTCAGGGGTGGTTCTTCTATATCTTGCAATCAAATTCCCCAATATCAATATTTACACTTCATATGCCTTATCACCATTGAAAACTTAACCTATATTGTCATGAATCACCAAATAGGGGGAGATTGTAAGTGCATCTAGTGCCCCTTAGTGATTTAGGTGTACTGGAGACTTATAGGTTAAGAGACTGATGCGTTTGTGAGTGTACAAGGTCTATAAGTCTATGAGGAGTTTGATATTTACAGAGAAAGTCGACCCCTAAAAATGAAGTTCTTCGACTGAAGACTTTGGATTTTTGAAGACTTTCTGAAGACTTTGAAAGTGAAGAAATTGGTGTGACCCTGAAGACTTGGAACATGCGAGGAACATGAAGCGTGAAGACTTTGGTTTTCATAGTTTCATTTTCTCTTTCTTGAGTCATAGGAAACACCGTACTGTTAAAGGGGGTCGAGGAAATACTAAGGAAAAAATTTCCAAGTGATGCTCAACTCAAAATCCTACTCCTACCAATCCTTTCGAGTGAAGCCATGGGAAATCTCATGCAGTTCAGTAAATTTCTTCAGTGACAGAGACGAATTTCTTCTGGTCTCTGAGGAATTTGTTCTTACTAAGGAGTTAGAAATTCGCCAGTGCGGATTGCCTACAAGTGAGGAACATGATAGCTATGAGGAATTTTATAGTCAAAATTCCGACTGTTGTTGTGCTACGCGCCAGCTGTCCCAAAATATCTACCCACCTAATGATCATATCATTGAAGGGCATTTATGTCTTATCATGTCGGGCTTCTCCCTAGGCTATAAATAGCCGCCCCCTACAACCACTAGCTGGTTGGCTGCTTCGGAAGATACTAACACTTGTCATCGAGAGCATCCCATCCTCCGAGGACTTTGAGAGAAAATCATCGAGTGAGGAAAACCCAAACCCAAACACCTACAAACCCAAAGTGATTGAGCATCACTGAAGAGATTGATCCTGCATGGATCCGACGCTTGTTACCTTTGAAGACTGTGCATCTTCCAGACGGTTAGGCGTCATGGTCTAGAGCATGCAAGAGGAAATTCTGGATCGCCAAGTGACCGAGTTTGTGAAGGTTTGGAAGTCACCTGAAGACTTACCACGAGATATTGGATGAAGTCTATGTGACCTTAGCTCAAGGAGAATACGGTGAGGACTGTGTGTCCGGGACTGTGTGTCCTTGGGTTTTAATAACTAGCCGCTCCAACCAGACGTACAACTGTCACAGTAGTTGGAACTGGTCTACCAAATCTTTGTCTTCACCAAGCCAATTGGCTCTATTTCCTCATCTCTTTCATTTGCTCATTACTTTGTTGTGTGCTTGTTCATATCTGTTTGAAGACTTTGACTGAAGACTTTCTCAATTTCCTCAGTTCAATTTCTTCAGTCTATTTGTCTTCATCCTGCTTATCCTGTGTTTACGCTTTCTGTACTCTGTGCGTGTTTTCATTTCATCATGATGACCATGCTTATGTTATGTTATGTTATGTTTGCATCTGACTACTTATTCCGCTGCAAGTAGTTCTTCTCTTAGGAATTTCCTCACTCTGAAATTCCTTAGTGAAGAGTTCATAAAAAATTGCCTATTCACCATCCCTCTAGTTGACTTAACGCACTTTCACGGAGGTTGCCTCCTGAGGCCCCTCGCGGAGGCGTGCAACCCAGGTATCAGCTAGAGGAGTCACGTGGCCCTCCGTCTCCACATGGTGACGTGCGTGGTGACAAGCGGAGCCAGAAGGGTGCAAGCAGGCGCGGATAAGGAGGCTTTCCTCTTTTGTTCTAAGAGGGCGTGGACGATGTGGCGGTTCTGAAAGCAATCCCCAAAGGTTGCCGCTTTGGTGCAAGCTGACCAGGTCAGCAGGCTTGCTAGGACGGAAGTCGTCACCGAGTCCACCAGCGTGTCATGGCAGGAAGCTTTAGTAGGTGGAGACCACCTTCAGTCAAGATAAGCTATATTCATGTTCCCCTTCGAAATTGGTCATTGTGGCAACCCTTCCCGCCTAGTGTTTTCGGGGGAAAAGGACTGAGGCCGGTGTAAGTATAGGCTAGTCGCCACCATAGAGAGGGGATCCTTGGTCCTCCCGAGGCTTCCGACTATTCATTGTACACACATACTCAGCCTCCCTCGCGAGGAAATCAACACAAAGTAGGAGTAGGGTCTTACACCGCAAGGTGGCCCGAACCTTGGTAAACTGCCGTGTCGATGTTCTTAATTCCTCTCGCTCGAGCACGCCGGAGCATCGCAATGAGGTAGTGGGCAGCGAGCTGGAGCTTAGTGATGTTCTGTGAGCACACCCCATAGTTCGAACCTTTCTTGGGTCCCCGGAGCCCCAATTTTGGCAGAGACCCTGGGATGATGAAGATGGCCTTCGGTGATGATTTTGCCCTCCGATAGGATGCCAAAACAGGGTCCCTGACCTTATTTCAATGGTACAGAGGCTTGCGGCGGCATAATCAAAGTTCTAGTGTTATTACTGGGGGTTTCTGTATTTATATGATTTTTTGGTGTAGGTCTCATGTCGGGAGGTGCCTCAGGCGGCCCACAACCCACCAGTGCGCAATCACCCCCCTGGGCGCGCCCAGGCGGCTTTTGGGGCCCTCGTGAATCTTCCGGCCCTCCAAAGAACCTTCTAGTGTCTCTTTCCTTCCAGAAAAACCGTCAAATGTTTCATTGAATTTGGAAAACTTCTATTTTTGCACAAAAGCAAAACACGGTAGTTCTACTGGAAACAACGTCACTCCGGGTTAGTTCCATTCAAATCATACCAAAACCATATAGAATTGTTGTAAACATGGCATTAATATTTCATAAATTATAGATACATTGGAGACGTATCAACATACCCAAGCTTAATTCCTGCTCGTCCCGAGTATGTACATGATAAAAGAAATAATTTATGAAGCGTGAATGCTAGCAAAGGTGCATAAGTTTGATCAATGCTTTTATTACTAATTATTCTCCGCTCGCGACAATTATTTCCCTTAGAAATCAAATATTGAATTTTAATCAACTTGATCATGAACATGTTGCACAATCTTGGGAAAGAATGAAATTGATGCTATTAAATTGTCCTACTCATGGTTTAAATTTTGGATGATTATACAAAAAAAATTATGTGAGATTGAATTTTGTTTTTAGAAATCTTTTAGATTCCGCCAGGGGTAGTACTTTTATGGATATTACTTGGGGTGAAGCTACTAAATTGTGAGATAATATCATGGCAAATTATTCACAATGGCATACTGAAAGAGCACCTACAAGTTAAAAAGTTAATTCGGTTGAAGAAATTAGTACTTTGCATGAAAAAGTTGATGCTCTTATGAAATTGGTTGCTATTAAAAATTCTCCTATTGATATTATTGATGTGCCTTTGTCTACTTTGATTGAGAAAAATAGTGATCCCATAGATGTGCATTTTGTCTCGCGACACAACATTAATAACAATGCTTATAGAGGTAATTTTAATCCTAGGCCTTTTCTTGGAAATTCCTGTATTAATTATGTCAATTCCTATGGTAATTATTCTTATAATAATAGGGACCCCTCTGATCTTGAGAGTAATATTAAAGAATTTATCAATGCTCAAAAAGTTTTCAACACTATGATAGTAGAAAAGTTGAATAAGATTGATGACATGTCTAGAAGCATGATAAAATTTTGCATGATGTAGAAAACCTCAAGATTAAAATCTTTCCACCCAAGGTTGATGTGAATGAGTCAATTAAAGCATTCTATGTTTCTATGGATGAAAGTAAGAAAAGAATCACTATGCTTAGAGCTAAAAGAGAATTTTTAGAAAGAGCGTTTTCTATCGATTGCTTTCATAAATGATGAGGATCTTAAAATGATTGGCTTTTCTTCTATTGATTCCTAGTTTAGTAATATTAAACTTGATGATAAAGTAACTGAAGAAGATTCAACTTTATCTAGAGGGTGTCCCCATAATTTGGAGGGTGAAAATCTTGTTGAAAAAATTCATGAAAGTGGATTTGGAGAGGTCAAAACTTTATCTAGTGATGTGCCCACTCTTTTGGATTACAAATATTTTAATTATCATAGTTTCTCTTCGATTGAATGTACTTATTTAATGCAATCCATAATAAATTCACCCAATGCCGATGAACAAAATAAAGTTTTTACTAAACATATTGTAGAAGCGATGATGAAAGCTTTATAAGTAAAGTTGGAATTAGAGATTTCAATTCCTAAAAAATTATATGATGAATGGGAACCTACCATTAAAGTCAAGATAAAAAATTATGAGTGTTTTGCTTTATGTAATTTGGGTGCTAGCGTTTCCACAATTCCGAAATCTCTACGTGATGTGCTAGGTTTTACCAAGTCGGAAGAATGTTCTGTTAATTTGCACTTGGAAGATTCCACTATTAAAAAACCTTTGGGAAGGATAAATGATGTTCTTAGTCTTGAAAATAGGAACTATGTTCCCATAGATTTTATTGTTCTTGGTATTGATTGCAATCCATCTTCTCCCATCATACTTGGTACACCATTTTTACGCACTATATGTGTTGTGATTGATATGAAATAAGGGAATATTAAATTCCAAGTTCCACTAAGGAAGGGTGATCTGACCCACGAACAGTGTCGGGGCAGGCTGATCTGACCCAGAAGTTTGTGTTTCAAGAACTTTATAGGCCGAGCTTAACAATATTCAACTAACCTCAAAATTTCAATGTTGGAACTTTGAAAATAAGGATGCCTTCCAATATCTATAGTGCAACGGTCTTCCATGCAAGTAGTAACCACTAGAGACCAACATCAGAGATGATATATGTATAATAATCGAGAAGGAAAAAAATATTTGTAAAATATAAAATATATAATGCATTATGTTCTGTCTATGTCCATAATAAGAAATAAGGAAGTATATATTATACCCTATGATAATAAGTAGTAAAAGGTATTCATAGAATATTCTGTACATCTTATTTCTACAAGGTTTAAAGAAAACAATGGTTCTAAAAACTCTCTATGTACAAATCTAAAATTTCAGAAATTGCTAGCCTGTGCAGGAGCACGGGTTCATGACTAGTATCTCATAATGGCTATGGAAATGCCATGATAGGTAGGTACGGTGGCTATTTTGAGGAAGATATAATGAGGCTTATGTGTGATAGAGCGTATTGTATCACGGGGTTTGGATGCACCGGCGAAGTTTGCACCAACTCTCGAGGTGAGAAAGGGCAATGCACCTGCATCAAGAGGCTAGCAATGATGGAAAGGTAAAAGTGCGTATAATCCATGGACTCAACATTAGTCATAAAGAACTCACATATTTATTGCAATAATCTATTAGTCATTGAAACAAAGTACTACGCGCATGCTCCTAGGGGGATAGATTGGTAGGAAAAGACCATCGCTCGTCCCCGACCGCCACTCATAAGGAAGGCAATCAATAAACACCTCATGCTTCGACTTCGTTACATAACGGTTCACCATACGTGCATGCTACGGGATTTGAAAACCTCAACACAAGTATTTCTCAATTTCACAATTACTCAACTACGACGACTCTAATATCACCACCTTTATATCGCAAAACTATTGCAAGGAATCAAACATATCATATTCAGTGATCTACAAGTTTTATGTAGGATTTTATGACTAACCATGTGAATGACCAGTTCCTGTCATCTCTCTAAATAGATATAAGTGAAGCAAGAGAGTTTAATTCTTTCTACAAAAGATATGCCCACGCTCTAACAAATATAAGTGAAGCAAAAGATCATTCTACAAATGGCGGTTTTCTAAGTGAAGAGAAACAGGCAATCCAAACTTCAAATGATATAAGTGAAGCACATGAAGCATTCTATAAAGCCATACTCAAAAGATATAGGTGAAGTGCAAAGAGAATTCTATAAATCAACCAAGGACTATCTCATACCAGCATCGTGCATAAAAGAAAAGTGAAAACTAAATGCAAAAGATGCTCCAAGACTTGCACATAATGCATGAACGAAACGAATTCGAAAACATACCTATACTTGTTGAAGAAAGAGGGGATGCCTTCCGGGGCATCCCCAAGCTTAGACGCTTGAGTCTCCTTGAATATTTACTTGGGGTGCCTCTGGCATCCCCAAGCTTGATCTCTTGCCTCTCTTCCTTTTCCTCATATCGGGACATCCTCGATTAAACACTACATCCACACAAAACTTCAACAGAAAACTCGGTAAGATCCGTTAGTATAATAAAGCAAATCACCTCTCTAAGTATTGTAGCAAACCAATTCATATATTGTTTTTTCATTGTGTCTACTGTAATATAGATTTTTCATTGGCTTAATCCGCAGATATAAATTGATAGATTCATCAAAACAAGCAAACTATGCATCAAAAAACAGAATCTTTCAAAAATAGAACAGTCTGAAGCAATCTGAACATCCACCTTACTTCTTGTACCCAAAAAATTCTACAAAAATTAGGAAAAGTAAACAATTTGTACAGAAAGACAGTACAAAAAGAATCATAACCATTTGACGTTCCAGTAAACAGTTAAAATTCCCGCACTACAGCCAAAGTTTCTCTCCTGCACCGTACAAACCAACAAGCATTGTAAACATCCTAAAGGCAAACCTTGGCACATTATTTTTATAATACAACAGAATTGTACAAGGGGATAATTATTTTTATTGAAAAGTTTCTGTAATTAAGATTCACAAAGTTCCCATGGGCATGAACAAAGTTCAAGGATGTCCCCCACTTTCACAATGCTCGTCACTCTCACTTTCACTTTTCTTTTTGAAAAAGTTTTTAGGTTCCCCTCTTTATTTTTGTTGTTTTTAAACTATATGAAAGAACTCAAAAGAAATAAATGACTCTCTAAAACTTCCGGGTTGTCTCCCTGGCAGCACTTTCTTTAAAGCATTAAGCTAGGCATATAGTGCTCAAGTAATGGATCCACCCGGATCCCAACGTATATCAAAGCCAATTTTAATTAACAATGATTTGTAATTTAGTAGTGAGCACAAAGTAACATATATCATGCAACAACGAAGTCTAACTCTCTTCCTATGCATCGGCATGTCATAAAAGAACAATTCATGCACACATAGTAAAGGTCAATGCATAGTATAAGCAGTTTCTTGCAATTCTATCATGTTGGAAACATAAAGAGGCGGAGATATAGTTCCTCTCTCATAATAATTGCAAGTAGGAGCAGCAAGCACATGCATATTATATTTATCAAAATCATCATGCGCAATGGTAAAAGGAAACCCATCAATATAATCCTTACTAAGCGCAAACTTCTCCGATATAGTGTAGTCGGGAGAATTCAAAAAGATAATAGGACTATCATGCGTGGGTGCAATAGCAACAATTTCATGTTTAACATAAGGAACTATAGCAAGTTCATCTCCATAAGCATAATTCATATTGGCATCTTGGCCACAAGCATAGCAAGCATAATCAAAAAGGGATATTTCAAGAGAATCAATGGGATCATAGCAATCATCATAGCAATCATCATAGCAATCATCCTTCGGTAAGCATGAAAGCGAATTAAACAATGTATGAGTTGAAGGGTTACTCTCATTAGAAGGTGGGCACGGGTGATCAATCTGCTCTTCCTCCTTTTGTTCTTCGCTCTCCTCATCATCTTTTTCATCCAATGAGCTCACAGTTTCATCAATTTCTTCTTCCATAGCTTCCTACAAAATATTAGTCTCTTCTTACACAGCGTTGACTTCCTTCATAAAAGCATTAATATAGTAATTGTATTCATAATTTTCATAGCAATATCCAAGTATAGCAAGATTTTCTGGCCTATAACCATCATCATCAAAAGCTTCATACTTTTCAAACAAAGCTTCAATATCATAGGCAGCCTTAAAAGCAACAAATTCTTATATTTATTCCACATCATAGTAATCATATATACCATTAGCATAAGAAGCTCAGGTTTCATTATCGTTAAATTTGCATGAAAAGGAGAGGTGTGGAGCCTCCATCCTAGAGCAACAAGTAATATCATATCTCAAGCATAGATTCCAGGCATACCAACGCAACATAATAAATTGATCCCATAATAGTTTCCCTTTTTGTGCCGAGCGATAATCCCTAAAGTATTCACGTTGATCCAATGTGTCTCCCATTATAAAGTTGAATGGGGTTTTCGCATAATGAGAATCGAGGGTTTTAGGAGTTACGCCATCCTCATGAGTAGCAAGTACAGCTAATTTTTTTTGGTATTTTGCGTTCCATATCCATAACTAAAGATAGAGAACAACTTAGAACAGAAAATAAAATTACATAGTGATAAAGCAAACAAGCAACACGAGAATATTCATCCCATGCTATGACTCCCCGGCAACGGCGCCAGAAAAAGGTCTTGATAACCCACAAGTATAGGGGATCGCAACAGTTTTCGATAAGTAAGAGTGTCGAACCCAACGAGGAGCTAAAGGTAGAACAAATATTCCCTCAAGTTCTATCGACCACCGATACAACTCTACATGCACTTGATGTTCGCTTTACCTAGAACAAGTATGAAACTAGAAGTACTTTGTAGGAGTTTTCGGAAAGGCTTGCAAGAATACAAAGAACACGTAAATAAAACTAGGGATTGTTTAGATAAAGAAACAACTAAAGTAAATATGGCGAGTGTGGAAAAGTGGTGGTAGGAGTTGTGGAATTGTCCCTAAGTAACTGACTATGTTACTAGACCGGTAATCACTATTGCAATTCTATTTGAGGGAGAGGCATAAGCTAACATATCATCCCTTACTCGGAATTCTATGCACTTATGATTGGAACTCTAGCAAGCATCCGCAACTACTAAAGATTCGTTAAGGTAAAACCCAACCATAGCATTAAAGTATCAAGTCCCCTTTAATCCCATACGCAAACAACCTACTTACACGGTTTTGTGTTTCAGTCACTCACGCAACCCACCATAAGAAAATCATAAACATATTGCAAACCCTACAGCGGAAATCCCTCACGCTTGCGGGACACGGAGGGCACAATAGGACAGCACCAATAATAAAACATGCAACTCAAACCAATCATAGCAATTCATCAATCAACGATAGGACAACGAAAATCTACTCAGACATCATAAGATGGCAACACATCATTGGATAATAATATGAAGCATAAAGCACCATGTTCAAGTAGAGGGTACAGCGGGTTGCGGGAGAGTGGACCGCTGAATATAGAAGGGGGAAGGTGATGGAGATGTTGGTGAAGATGACGGCGGTGTTGGTGAACATCGCGGTGATGATGATGGCCCCCGGCAGCGCTCCGGCGCCACCGGAAGCAAGGGAGAGAGAGACCCCCTTCTTCTTATTCTTCCTTGACCTCCTCCCTAGATGGGAGAAGGGTTTCCCTCTGGTCCTTGGCTCCCATGGCTTGGGAGGGGCGAGAGCCCCTCCGAGATTGGATCTATCTCTCTGTTTCTCCGTTCTGTCCAGGCTCTGTTTCACCGTTTCGTGTATATATGGAGATCCATAACTCCGATTGGCCTGAAACCTTCGCCCATATTTTTCTCGTAAAATTAGCTTTCTTGCGGCAAAAGAAGAGCATCAACCGCCTTACGGGTGGCCCACGAGATAGGGGGGCGCGCCCCCCTGGAGGGGTGGCGTGGCCCACTCTCGTGGCCACCTCGGGCACCGTTTCACGTTGATTCTTCCTCCCAAAAATCACAAATATTCCAAAATAATTCTCCGTCCGTTTTTATCCCGTTTGGACTCCGTTTGATATTGGGTTTCTGCGAAACATAAAACATGCAACAAACAAGAACCGACCTTTGAGCCTTTGGATCAATATGTTAGTCCCAAAAAATAGTATAAAAAGTTGCCAAAAGTATATAAAAGTTGAATAATATTGGCATGGAACAATCAAAAATTATAGATACGATGGAGACGTATCATCGTCCACCTTCCTGCACTCTTTTTCTGGTGTACTGCCACTGTTCTTAGATTTCTTCAATGTCGTGCTCTCGCACTACTAGGTTCACGTGTTGCACTTTGAGCCGAAGTCTGTCCTTCTCTCTCGTCATTTTCCTTTCTGTGCGAGGCCTTCTTGGGCGTGGTCGCACTACTCTGACATTTCTTCTGTGTCTGGCTAACCCCAGCCAACCAACCCTCCGGGTGCGTGTCGCTCTGTGTCGTGGATGCAACGGCAGACGAGGGAATCAACATGGAGATTAATCACGAACCGGAGTGCTTCAGGCGGCAATGGGTATATGTGGACGTGGCCCAGTTTAGCCCTCTGTTTCTAACTCCGAGAGCCCCGGCTGTGCCGAGCTCTGGATTGGGGCATGAAAGGCTCAATGATCCGAGGTTGACACATGTGTGAAAGAGACTAGCCGACCTAAGAGTAGCGGGGGTCACCATGGCCATGGTGGTGAGGGAGTTCCTCCATCGGTGAATTGCCCCCCTTCAGCGCCACTCTTGCCCGACATAGGATTTGACTGGCGGAAGGATACAATGCGGCACTGCACGGGTCGCATGCTGCCCGATGTGTTTGGTGAAGTGCTCTGCATCCTGACCGGTGAGGAAGCAGGTGAGCTCTCCGGGAAGGGGCTCCCCCTGTACAACTATCAGAACAAGGAGGCATTCACCGGAGTAACGCCCCGCTTCTATCAATGGGGGCTGCTTCCAGGGAGCCATTATGGGCCTCCGGACAATCCATTCATGGCTGTCCCAAATCTAGAGGGCCGTGGGGGAAGCGAGCCCTGGCTGAAGCAATGGAAGGCGGTGGCGCCTGCCCCGACAGGCCGATCAGCAACTCATCCACGCACCCGGGGGCACTAGGAGCACCGCGCCGCCCGAGGCCACGGCCACCACGCCCCATGCAATGAGGGGCATGAGGAGCCCCAGAAAGACGGTTACTGGGCCGTACGCCCCTGAGGGAGGCGCCAAGGGTGACCCCCACGTTCCCCTCGCGAGGGAGACGGGAGCTGACGCCAAGGCTGCGCGACCATTTCTCGGAACCGGCTACGAGAGGAAGCCTTTGTCGGAGAGTAGCACCAGTGCACTGCCAAGGGCATTGATGGAAAGGAAGTGGGTCGCCAGGGACGAATAAGTACTTTTCTCTCGCCCTACTTGTTTCAACACGACTGGGGTACCTGATCCTTCGCTCTACGCAGGTCCTCTTCGAGCAAAAAGATCAAGGAGCCCCAGGGCCCAGCAAATGTTCCCTCGCCGCTTGCCGGTGCCGTGGAATGCAGGAAGGACGTGCACCACTGAGCTGCTGATGACGTGCCCAGGCAAAGGGTAGCTTTGCCATCGCCCATTGGGGGCGTGGGGCACAGAGTAATCGAACATTCCTCGGCTGCCGAATATGGGCCGCGTGTGGAAGAGTGCCATGAATTCTCCGGAAGCGCCCTCAGGAGACCACTCCCCGGCCTAGAGAGTACCTATAGTCATGGCGGACACCGAGCCGGCGAAAGCGGAATCATCGGCTGCCGCGCCCTTTCGTGCCAATGCCGGGGGCAGCCCTGAGAGCCTAGCCGCCTCTGACAGAGCCCCAAGGTGGTCGGGTGCATCGCCCCGCACACAAGGCGCGGAAGGGGCGTCGGCCAGCCCCCTGCCCCCCGACGGGTGAGGCCAGGGCTTCCCGGGCCTGGACGGCGGACGAGGGTGAAGGGCTCAATCCAGACTCGGCCTTGCAGCTTGTGAACTGCCAGACCACGACCCGACACATCCTCTTGCAGAATGCAGTTGGCATGCTGAACCAGCTCGGGGCAGAGCTCCAGGACGTTTTAGCATTTCTCGCTGAGGAGCGGCTGCGCCTGGCGCGCCGGTGGCATCAACTTGAAACCACCGTCAACCTAAGCCGTCTCCAGCACAAGGCCGCCCGCTCGGGGGGCGACAAATCCATCGCTGAGGCGAAGGAGGCCCATGAGAGCGCTTTCAAGTGACTGAGGCAGCGGACTAGCTGCACGAAGCATTAGAGGCCCGCGAGCGGGAGCTCCTGGCCTCGAACGTTGTTCTGGAGCAGCAAATCCAGGCACGAAGGGACACCCTCTCTCCCTGCAATGAAGGATTGGTGATGCACGAGGCGGACCTCAAGGCCCTCGAGCAGGAACTCGTGTTGACATCGTCTGAGTAGAGTCTGGAGCGGGAACAATTGGAGGTGTTGGACCGCTAGGTGGCTGCCGCTGAAGCTTCCCTTGCCCAGCGCGTGGAAAAGGCCAACGCCTCCCTGGCAACCAAGGAAGCGAAGATCCAGGAAGACGACAACGAGAAAATTGTGAGTGCCCGCCGAGTACTCGTCGCAGAGAACAACAAAAAGCTAAAGCTACGGGACAACCGTTTCCGCGCTCGATGCGAAGAGTTAAAGCACGAGATAGACGGGCAGCAAAAGGCCACGCTGGAAGCCAAAGCCATCACCGAGGCCAAGCTGGCATCACTCTAGGAGCAAGTGAGAAGCATCACATCCCTTGTAGAGCGGGCGAGGGACGAAATGAACCGGGCTCAAGGGCGGCAGCACACGCGACCTCGAGTTGCAGGCTCACCATGCTCTAGGTTCCATCAGTAAGGAGGATGTCTCTAGCCCCCTCATGCCCAATGACGTCGGCTACCTCAACTTTTTTACCAAGGTCGTGGAGCGGCTCAATAAGGATGCCAATAAGGTGGGCAAAATCATCGAGGAGGAATGTCGCGAACTTCTTACCCAGGCATCGACACGCGTCTTCAGCCATCTCCTTCACGCTGACCACTGCTTCGATTCTGAGGTCGTGATAGCCCCCGTTCCTGAGGTGATCCGTGCGCCCTTGGGGAAGCGGTGGAAGACCATGTGGACGTGCTGGACGCGCACTTCACCCATGACAGCAACGAGAGCCAGGGCGGAGCTGGAGAAAATGAGGGCGACGACGGCGGTGGTAGCGACCCGTCTCCCAAGGCCGCCTCTTTATTTACCTGTTGATACATAACCGTGGCCCCGCAGGGGCGTGAAGTCAGCGACCCTTGTTTAAACCCTTTACTGCTGTCATGAGCGCTTGTGATCTCGTGGGGCTTCCGCCGAGGCTTGTTTTTCCTTTATGCTTGCTTTTGCATTCTATGTCATTAGGACACAACCCCTACGCAGGACTCAGCCGTCGCTGGTAAGCCAGGTGGTGATGCCTGTTGGGGAACGTAGTAATTTCAAAAAAAAATCCTACGCACACGCAAGATCATGGTGATGCATAGCAACGAGAGGGGAGAGTGTTGTCCACGTACCCTCGTAGACCGAAAGCGGAAGCGTTAGCACAACGTGGTTGATGTAGTCGTACGTCTTCACGATCAGATCGATCAAGTACTGAACGCACGACACCTCCGAGTTCAGCACACGTTCAGCCCGATGACGTCCCTCGAACTCCGATCCAGCCGCGTGTTGAGGGAGAGTTTCGTCAGCACGACAATGTGGTGACGATGATGATGTTCTACCGACGCAGGGCTTCGCCTAAGCACCGATGCAGTATTATCGAGGTGGACTATGGTGGAGGGGGGCACCGCACACGGCTAAAAGATCAAACGATCAATTGTTGTGTCTCTAGGTTGCCCCCCTGCCCCCGTATATAAAGGAGCAAGGGGGAAGGTGCGGCCGGCCAGGAGGGGGCGCGCCACAAGGAGTCCTACTCCCACCGGGAGTATGACTACCTCCCTTTTCCTTGTTGGATTAGGAGTGGAGGGGGAAAGAGGAGGGAGAGAGGAAGGAAAGAGGGGGCGCTGCCCCCCTCTCCTTCTCCTATTCAGACTAGGGGGAGGGGCGCGTAGCCCTGCCCTGGCCACCTCTCCTCTTCTCCACAAAGGCCCACTATGGCCCATTAAGCCCCCGGGGGGTTCCGATAACCCCTCGGTACTCCGGTAAAATCCCGATTTAACCCGCAACACTTCCGATATCCAAATATAGGCTTCCAATATATCAATCTTGATGTCTCGACCATTTCGAGACTACTCGTCATGTCCGTGAGCACATCCGGGACTCCAAACAACCTTCGGTACATCAAAACCCATAAACTCATAATATAACCGTCATCGAAACTTTAAGCGTGCGGACCCTACGTGTTTGAGAACTATGTAGACATGACCGAGACACGTCTCCGGTCAATAACCAATAGCGGAACCTGGATGCTCATATTGGCTCCCACATATTCTACGAAGATCTTTATCGGTTAGACCACATAACAACATACGTTGTTCCCTTTGTCATCGGTACGTTACTTGCCCGAGATTTGATCGTCGGTATCTCAATACCTAGTTCAATCTCGTTACCGGCAAGTCTCTTTACTCGATTACGTAATACATCATCCGCAACTAACTCATTAGTTGCAATGCTTGCAAGGCTTAAGTGATGTGCATTACGAGAGGGCCCAGAGATACCTCTCCGACAATCGGAGTGACAAATCCTAATCTCAAAATCGCCAACCCAACAAGTACCTTCGAGACACACATGAGAGCACCTTTATAATCACCCAGTTACGTTGTGACGTTTGGTAGCACAAAAAGCGTTCCTCCGGTAAACGGGAGTTGCATAATCTCATAGTCATCGGAACATGTATAAGTCATGAAGGTACTAAACGATAGAGTGCTAAGCTAACGGAATGGGTCAAGCCAATCACATCATTCTCCTAATGATGTGATCCCGTTAATCAAATGACAACTCATGTCAATGGCTAGGAAACATAACCATCTTTGATCAACGAGCTAGTCAAGCAGAGTCATACAAGTGACACTCTATTTGTCTATGTATTCACACAAGTATTATGTTTCCGGTTAATACAATTCTAGCATGAATAATAAACATTTATCATGATATAAGGAAATAAACAATAACTTTATTATTGCCTCTAGGGCATATTTCCTTCAGTCTCCCTGAGGGAGTCCTGGATTAGGGGGTGTCCGGATGGCCGGACTATGACCTTTGGCCGGACTCATGGACTATGAAGATACAAGATTGAAGACTTCTTCCCGTGTCCGGATGGGACTTTCCTTGGCGTGGAAGGCAATCTTGGCTATACGGATATGTAGATCTCCTTCCATTGTAACCGACTCTGTGTAACCCTAACCCTCTCCGGTGTCTATATAAACCGGAGGGTTTTAGTCCCAGAGGATCGAACAACAATCATACCATAGGCTAGCTTCTAGGGTTTAGCCTCTCTCGATCTCGTGGTAGATCTACTCTTGTACTACCCATATCATCAATATTAATCAAGCAGGAGTAGGGTTTTACCTCCATCGAGAGGGCCCAAACCTGGGTAAAACATCGTGTCCCTTGTCTCTTGTTACCATCCGCCTTAGACGCACGATTCGGGACCCCCTACCCGAGATCCGCCGGTTTTGACACCGACATTGGTGCTTTCAACGAGAGTTCCTCCGTGTCATCACCTTTAGGCCCGATGGCTCCTTCGATCATCAACAACGATGCGGTCCAGGTGAGACTTTTCTCCCGGACAGATCTTCGTGATTCGGCGGCTTTGCTGCGGGCCAATTCGGCAGCCATCTGGAGCAGATTGAAAGCTACGCCCAGCCATCAGTCGATTTGGAAGTTTGAACTACACGGCCGACGTCGCGGAGACTTGATCTTCAACGGGTTCGAGCCACAGCCAAAGCGCCGCCAGACCGTCACGATGGGCATGATCTAGCTCTGCCGCGAGCGGTGTCACGGAGGCCGCACCATTGTCCGCCCGACCCTTAGCTCGGAGCCAAATGCGCCTATCGAGGACGGGTGGCTGGACACCACCTCGGGGGCTGCAATCTCTACGGTGATCGAGCCGAACACCATACCTGTCCTTTGCGAAGCTCGTGACTCCAAGGTGCCGGACTCCTCTCCGGACTCCGAACCTTCCACGCTCCAGCCGATCGAATCTGATTGGGCGCCGGTCATGGAGTTCACCGCCGCGGATATCTTTCAGCACTCGCCTTTCGGCGACATTCTGAACTCACTGAAGTCTCTCTCTTTATCAGGAGAGCCCTGGCCGGACTATGGTCAGCAAGGTTGGGATGCGGACGACGAAGAAATTCAAAGCCCACCCACCACCCACTTCATAGCCACTGTCGATGACTTAACCGACATGCTCCACTTCGACTCCGAAGATCACGACGGTATGGACGACGATGCAGGAGACAACCAAGAACCAGCGCCCACAGGGCACTGGAAGGCCATCTCGTCATATGACATATACATGGTGGACATCCCGAAAGAAGGGAATGGCGATGGAACAACGGAGGATGACCCCTCCAAGAAACAGCCTAAGCGTCGGCGTGAGCGGCGCCGCTCTAAATCCCGCCACAGCAAAAATGGCGATTCCGGCACCGGAGACAATAACACCGGACGGTGCTAAAGACAACCCCTCCGGGAGGATTCAAAGACAGGGGATGGAGAAGCCAGCCCTCATGAGAGAGCGGCGAGAGAGAGGTAGAGGACGATAATTACATGCCTCCTTCCGTAGAAGAGGCAAGCCTCGACGACGCATTTAATTTGTCGTGCACGAGGATCCCGTCGAACACGGCGTTTCAAATGCAGGCTTATGGCCACGACGAGCAGCCTCAAGAAAAACAGCAACAGCTTAGAGCTGACCAAGACTTGCTAGCCGATGATGGTGATGTCCTTGCGGCCGAAGAGTACAAACTCGAACGCCCCTCCAAGAGCTACCCAAAGCGCAGGCTACTACCTCGATTAGAGGAGGAAGAACCTAGACCTACATCACCAGCGCATGATACGGCCAACCGGCCACCTCGTGGCCGCGACAGAGAGGCCTCTCGGCCCTCCAGTCAAGTCGCACCCCGGCGTCGCTCAAAGAATACCAAGGCACGGGGAAATGTGCCAGACCTGCGAGATATATTGGAGGACAGGGCAAGGCAAACAAGTTCGATCTATGGATCGCGTGGGCGCCCCACGACACGTGACGATAACCGTCATGCCGGATATGGTAAATCCGGCCGGGCCGAACACAGCAGACAAAGCTCATTTGAGCTACGTCGTGATATAGCCCAATACAGAGGCGCCGCACACCCACTATGCTTCACAGATGAAGTAATGGATCATCAAATCCCCGAGGGTTTCAAACCCGTAAACATCGAATCATACGATGGCACAACAGACCCTGCGGTATGGATCGAGGACTATCTCCTTCATATCCACATGGCCCGCGGTGATGATCTACACGCCATCAAATACCTCCCACTCAAGCTTAAAGGACCATCTCGGCATTGGCTTAACAACTTGCCAGCATAATCAATTGGTTGTTGGGAGGACCTGGAAGCCGCATTCCTCGACAACTTCCAGGGCACCTATGTGCGACCACCAGACGCCGATGACCTAAGACACATAATTCAACAGCCAGAGGAATCGGCCAGGCAATTCTGGACACGGTTCCTAACGAAGAAAAATCAAATAGTCGACTGTCCAGACGCAGAGGCCCTTGCAGCCTTCAAGCATAACATCCGTGACGAGTGGCTTGCCCGGCACCTAGGACAGGAAAAGCCGAAATCCATGGCAGCCCTCACGACACTCATGACCCGCTTTTGCGCGGGAGAAGACAGCTGGCTAGCTCGTAGTAATAACATGACCAAGATCCCTAGTAATTCGGATACCAAGGACAACATTGGCAGGTCGTGTCGCAACAAGCAAAAGCGCCGCATTAACGGCGGCAATGCTGAGGATACGGCAGTTAATGCCGGATTCAGAGGCTCTAAACCCGGTCAGCGGAAAAAGCCATTCAAAAGAAATACTCCGGGCCGTCCAATTTGGACCGAATACTCGATCGCTCGTGCGGATACACGGCACTTCGAAAAACCAGCCAACCACACCAACAGGGATTGTTGGGTGTTCAAGCAGCGAGCAAGTTAAACGCCGAAAACAGTGACAAGGGGCTGCATAGCGATGACGAGGAGGAGCCCCGGCCGCCGAACAATAGGGGACAGAAGGGTTTCCCCCCACAAGTGCGGACGTGAACATGATATACGCAACCCACATACCCAAAAGGGAGTGGAAGCATGCACTCAGGGACGCATATGCGTTGGAGCCAGTCGCCCCAAAGTTCAACCCATGGTACTCCTGCCCGATCACTTTTGATCGAAGGGACCACCCCACTAGCATCCGCCATGGCGGATTCGCCGCATTGGTTTTAGACCCAATCATTGACAAATTTCACCTCACTAGAGTCCTTATGGACGGCGGGAGCAGCCTGAACCAGCTTTATCAGGATACAGTGCGAAAAATGGGCATAGATCCCTCAAGGATTAAACCCACAAAGACGACCTTTAAAGGCGTCATACCAGGTGTAGAGGCCAACTGTACAGGCTCAGTTACACTTGAGGTGGTCTTCGGATCCCGGATAATTTCAAGCGAGGAGTTAATCTTGACATAGTCCTGCTCGCGATGGCTATCATGCCTTTGCTTTCGGACGAACCGCATTTGCAAAGTTCAACGTGGTGCCGCACTATGCATACCTCAAGCTCAAGATGCCAGTCCCTCGAGGAGTCATTACGGTCAATGGAAACACAGAACGCTCTCTCCGGACGGAGGAGCATACGGCGGCCCTCGCGGCGGAAGTACAAAGCATCATGTCAAGGCAATTCTCCAGTCCGGCCATTAAACGTCCGGACACCGTCAAGCGCGCCCGGAGTAACCTACAACAAGACCGCCTGGCACGTTCCGAGCACGTGTAGCAATGCGGCCCCAACCCCAGCCCTCGCGAAATGCGAAACCAAGATCATGGCGTACATAACTACGCTCTGGAAATACCATGGGCATAGGGGAGGGCACGACCATCAAGACGCCCAAAATGCGGCTCAACCGCACAAGGCCCCGATTTTGTCATTCTTTTTTTTCTCTTTCTTACTTTCAGGACTCCACTTTCCGGAAGGCCCGTCCGCAACATAATCACCGAACACACGATGCAACAACGGGGAGGCGTAGTTACGCCGAAAGTGTCCAGGTGGTCTCTATAACGAGCAGTATACTTGTTTCACATATCATCCCGCAGCTCACCCCTGGAGGGGGGACATTTTAAATAGTCCCATCTCTTGCTTAGCGCACTATTTGTATCGTTCTGCTTTTACCGCAGACTTTTCGAATAAACAATGCATAGCTTTTGTCTATTATTGCATTACCTTTTTTTTATATAACAATATGTTCAGTTATGACATAATGCAACCGTACACTTTGGTACGGCCAATACACCAGGGGCTTGCGTACCCCAGAATATGGTGTGATAAGTCCGAACACTCTCATGAGTGCAGCACCCCGAACTTATAACATTGTATGCATCAGCTCCGAATCATGTCTTGGGTCAATAGTTGGGTTTGCCCGGCTCCCATGTTTTGGTGCCTTACGTTCCGTTATATCGGCTAAGGTAGCACTGGGAGAACCACTACGATTGTGCCCCGGTTGAGTCGGGCTAAGCACCTCAGTGGAGAAAGCTAAAACTGACCGTCATGATAGGGCGAGAGCTGGTCACTGTTCGAGAGGTTTTCGAGTCCCTAAAGACTTATGCTGCTTAGATCGAGGAGTCGGCTTTGTCCGGCCTAGGCGTGGATAGCGCCCCGAACTCGGTCTTCCGAATACTAGGGGCTTCACCGAAATTTAAAATTATAGAATTCTATGGCTAAGTGAGAGTGTTCAAGCATTATAGTCTGATTGCCTTGTTCGTTGTGTTGAGCGCCTCCTCGAAGGACCCAATAATGGGAAAAAGAGCGCTCAAGTTTATCCCGAACACTGACACTTTCATGGCATGGGGAGAACCGACGACTCGCCATCTCTCAATTTTGATAAACGGCCACACAGAAGGTAATATTTTAAATTCAAAAGCGTTGCTTAGCGCATATGAAACAAGTTTTCAGCGTACAGGATTACAAATGCGAGTTTACTCAAAAATTACATCTTTGGAGCACTCATCCGCTATATGGCGGGCACCCTTCAGGATGCGCTCATAATACATCTCGGGCTTGCGATGCTCCTTGCCCGGCGGTGGTCCGTCCGTCACAAGCTTCTCAGTGTCCATCTTGCCCCATTGCACTTTAGCACGGGCAAGGGCCCTACGGGCACCTTCGATGCATACGGAGCACTTGATGACTTCAAGCCTTGGACAGGCATCCACCAGCCGCCTTACTAGCCCGAAGTAGCTTCTAGGCATGGCTTCCCCAGGCCACAGCCGGACTACGAGACCCTTCATGGCCTGTTCGGCCACCTTATGGAGCTCGACCAGCTGCTTCAGCTGGTCGCTCAAGGGCACCAGGTGTCCGGCCTCAAAGATATCTTGAGACCAGATCACCTTCTCCGTCGAGCTTCCCTCCTCGGCTCGGTAGAATGCGGCTGCGTCGGACACGCTCCGGGGAAGATCTGCGTATGCTCCTGGAGAGCTCCAGACTCGGGTAAGCAACAAGTAATTCACTTTCGCGTGCTTGCTTTGCATAAAGAATGCCTTACCCGCCGCTATCTTCTTCGTCGCCTCAATTTCCTGGAGGGCTTTTTGGGCTTCGGCCTTGGCAGATTTGGCGCTCTCAAGCGGGCGAGGCGAGCTCAGACTCTCGAGTCTTTGAGTCAAGCTCCAAACTCTCGTGTTTTTCCACGAGAGCCTGGAGCTCTTGCTGCACCGCCGCCACCCGCGCCTCCTGCTTCTCTCGCTCGGTGCGCTCCACGGCCGCATTATTTTCGGCCTTGGACAGTGCTTCCTTCAGGGTCGCCACCTCGTTCGTGGCCCCTGCATACCCACGTTGATCCTGTCATTTTTTGCAACCACATCTTTTTTTTTATATATACTTACATAAGTTATTACTTACCTTCCTTGTCCTCGAGCTGCTTCTTGGCAAGGCCGAGCTCGTCCTCGGACCGCTCGAGGCTCTGCTACAATGCATTAACCTCCGCAGTCAGTGCGGCAGAGGTCAGCAACACAGCTTGCATTCCCATATTGACATACTTATGTTAGACTCCTGCGTATATCTTTTTGATCCTCAGTTTGGTTTTTCTTTCCGAACACCAAACTGAGCATCAGGGGCTACTGTCTATGCGGTAATATTTTTTACATATCTTAAATACATACCTCAAAGCCTGTTAGAAGGCTGGCACAGGCTTCGGTCAGCCCGCTCTTGGCGGACTGAACCTTCTGGATCACCGCACTCATAATAGTGCGGTGCTCCTCATCGATGGAGGCGCCGTTAAGCACCTCCAAAGATTATCCGGTGCCTCCAGTTGGACGGAGGTCACCGACGTCGTAGGCTTGCCCTTCTTAGTAGGGGGCCGCCTGCCGGATGCCGGAACCGTTGAAGGTTCTGGTGCGGTGTCCGGCCTAGGGCCGGACTTGGAGCCCTTTGGGGTTTCATCTCCTTGGCGCCTGGGATCCGGGAGATTGCCTTGCGGCGCCTCGAGGACCACCTCCTCCTGGCCTGGCCCCTTTTGGGACGGCACCTCGGCATCATCCGCAGCGCGAGGAGAGGAGGCGGTCGGAAGTGAAGTGCTATTCACATCCGACGAACCCAGGGAACCGCTCGACGAAGCATCGAGCCCGGCCTTGGGCGGACTGCATGATTATCTAAGGTGTCAGAAGGTACTGTGCAATAAAAGAAATGCCATGAGTTATTCTGGTACCCGGATACTTACGATTTTGCCAGGGGCTTGGCCCTGGGTGGCCACTCTTCTTCGCCGTCGTCGGCATTGGTGGAGTAGTCCGGAGGGAGGGTCCTTCCCTTCTTGGACCCTCCGGTCTCCCCAGTTGGGGCGTCCTTCCTTTTCTTCTCTCCCCCCACTGGGGGAGAGGCCTCTCTTTCCTCCTCCTCATCTTCACGGGAGGAGTCCGCCCCGGAGTCATCGGACGATGAATCTGACACCACCTGGCGCCGGGAACTCTTTCGAGTTCCCGTGGCCTGCTTCTTGGCCTTCTTCTCCGGCACCATGTAAGGTGCCGGGACCAACAGCCCCGTCAAGTGGGCATCTGCTGGATCCTCGGGCAAAGGAGCCGGACAGTCGATCTGTCCGGTCTTCTTCTGCCATTCCTGTCAAAGGAACGGGAGCTTAGATCCCGCATAGAGTTAAACTATGAAAAACAAGTATCCCGTAAAGGGTAAAATAAGCTTACTATGCTGGCTTGTCGTTTCGCGCGGAATCCGCGATCCTCGGTGATGGGAGGGGAACCTTGGCGCCCTTGAATAGCACCTTCCAGGCATCCTCGTGCGTTGTGTCAAAGAGCCTGATCAGACTTTGGTGCTGGGCCGGGTTGAACTCCCATAAGTTAAAGGCCCGTCGTTGACACGGGAGGATCCGGCGGATGAGCATGACCTGGACTATGTTGACGAGTTTAACCTCTTTGTTCACCAGGACTTGGATGCAGGATTGGAGTCCTGTCCGCTCTTCCGAATTACCCCACGACAGGCCCGTCTTTTTCCAAGAGGTGAGCCTTGTAGGGAAGCCATATCAGAATTCGGGGGCCGCTGCCCATTTAGGGTCACGCGGCTCGGTGATGTAGAACCACCCCGATTGCCACCCCTTTATGGTCTCCACGAAGGAGCTCTCGAGCCATGTAACATTGGGCATCTTGCCCACCATGGCGCCTCCAAGACTACTGCTGTTGGCCGCCCACTACCTTCGGCTTGACATTGATGGTCTTCAGCCATAAGCCGAAGTGAGGCTTGATGCGGAGGAAAGCCTCACACACGACGATAAACGCCGAGATGTTGAGGACGAAGTTCTGGACGGATCGTGGAAATCCAGGCCGTAGTAGAACATGAGCCCCCGGACAAATGGGTGAAGTGGAAAACCTAGTCCGCGGAGGAAGTGGGCGAGGAACACCACCCTCTCATGGGGCCTGGGGGTGGGGATGAGCTGCCCCTTGTCTGGGAGCCGGTGCACGATCTCGTTAGACAAGTATCCGGCCTCCCTCAACTTCTTGATGTGTCCCTCCGTGACGGAGGAGACCATCCACTTGCCTCCCGCTCCGGACATGACTGGAGAAGGTTGAGGCGGGGTGTGCGGACTTGGGTGTTGGAGCTCGAGTGCGCGAAAATGGATAAGCAAAGGAGGAAGAAGGCGTAGATGGAAAAAGTGGATCCTTATCCCCTTATATGGGCGGACGAAACTATGTGCCCCCACCAGCCTGGTAAAACTCGCTTATCTCCCAAGCGCTGTAAATTAATGGCACGGTTGGGTTACCCACATCCGTATTGATGAGAATCCCGGAATAAGGGGACACGATCTCTGCTTCAACAAGATGTGCCAAGGAAACCGCCTCGCTAAGTGCGCTGAGGTGGGACAGTAAAAGCGATTCAAATAAAGGCTTGGCCGTGGTGGGATGACACGCTGCGAAATATGTCAGCAGATTAGGTGTGTGTAAATATTATTCTCTCTACGGTGGTATGTGGGAATTATTTTGCAGAGCCGGACACTATCCTTGTGTTCAAAATCTTCTATGAAGTATTCGGAGGAGGAACCCGCCTTGCAATGCCGAAGACAAACTGCGCGCCGGACTCATCGTCATTGAAGCCTGGTTAAGGGGCTACCGAGGGAGTCTGGATTAGGGGTGTCCGGATGGCGGACTATGACCTTTGGCGGACTCTGGACTATGAAGATACAAGATTGAAGACTTCGTCCCGTGTCCGGATGGGACTTTCCTTGGCGTGGAAGGCAAGCTTGGCGATACGGATATGTAGATCTCCTTCCATTGTAACCGACTTTGTGTAACCCTAACCCTCTCCGGTGTCTATATAAACCGGAGGGTTTTAGTCCGTAGGACGAACAACAATCATACCATAGGATAGCTTCTAGGGTTTAGCCTCTCTGATCTCATGGTAGATCTACTCTTGTACTACCCATATCATCAATATTAATCAAGCGGGAGTAGGGTTTTACCTCCATCGAGAGGGCCCGAACCTGGGTAAAAACATCGTGTCCCTTGTCTCCTGTTACCATCCGCCTAGACGCACAGTTCGGGACCCCCTACCCGAGATCCGCCGGTTTGACACCGACACTCCCACTTGCACTAGAGTCAATAATCTAGATTACACAGTAATGATTCTAACACCCATGGAGCCTTGGTGCTGATCATGTTTTGCTCGTGGAAGAGGCTTCTCAACGGGTCTGCAACATTCAGATCCGTATGTATCTTGCAAATTTCTATGTCTCCCATCTGTACTAGATCCCGGATGGAATTGAATCGTCTCTTGATGTGCTTGGTTCTCTTGTGAAATCTTGATTCCTTCGCCAAGGCAATTGCACCAGTATTGTCACAAAAGATTTTCATTGGACCCGATGCACTAGGTATGACACCTAGATCGGGTATGAACTCCTTCATCCAGACTCCTTAATTTGCTGCTTCCGAAGCAGCTATGTACTCCGCTTCACATGTAGATCCTACCACGACGCTTTGTTTAGAACTGCACCAACTGACAGCTCCACCGTTCAATGTAAACATGTATCCGGTTTGAGATTTAGAATCGTCCGGATCAGTGTCAAAGCTTGCATCGACGTAACCATTTGCGACTAGTTCTTTGTCACCTCCATAAACGAGAAACATGTCCTTAGTCCTTTTCAGGAATTTTAGGATGTTCTTGACCGTTGTCCAGTGATCCACTCCTGGATTACTTTGGTACCTCCCTGCTAAACTTATAGCAAGGCACACATCAGGTCTGGTACACAGCATTGGATACATGATAGAGCCTATGGCTGAAGCATAGGGAACATCTTTCATCTTCTCTCTATCTTATGCAGTGGTCGGGCATTGAGTCTTACTCAACTTCACACCTTGTAACACAGGCAAGAACCCTTTCTTTGCTTGATCCATTTTGAACTTCTTCAAAACTTTGTCAAGGTATGTGCTTTCTGAAAGTCCAATTAAGCGTCTTGACCTATCTCTATAAATCTTGATGCACAATATATAAGCAGCTTCACCGAGGTCTTTCATTGGAAAACTCTTATTCAAGTATCCCTTTATGCTATCCAGAAATTCTATACCATTTCCAATCAACAATATGTCATCCACATATAGTATCAGAAATGCTACAGAGCTCCCACTCACTTTCTTGTAAATATAGGCTTCTCCAAAAGTCTGTATAAAACCAAATGCTTTGATCACACTATCAAAACGTTTATTCCAACTCCGAGAGGCTTGCACCAGTCCATAAATGGATCGCTGGAGCTTGCACACTTTGTTAGCTCCCTTTGGATCGACAAAACCTTCTGGTTGCATCATATACAACTCTTCTTCCAGAAATCCATTCAGGAATGCAGTTTTGACATCCATTTGCAAAATTTCATAATCATAAAATGCGGCAATTGCTAACATCATTCGGACAGACTTAAGCATCGCTATGGGTGAGAAAGTCTCATCGTAGTCAATCCCTTGAATTTGTCGAAAACCTTTCGCAACAAGTCGAGCTTTATAGACAGTAACATTACCGTCAGCGTCGGTCTTCTTCTTGAAGATCCATTTATTTTCAATGGCTTCCCGATCATCGGGCAAGTCAACCAAAGTCCATACTTTGTTCTCATACATGGATCCCATCTTAGATTTCATGGCCTCAAGCAATTTTGCGGAATCTCGGCTCACCATCGCTTCTTCATAGTTCGTAGGTTCGTCATGGCCTAGTAACATAACCTCCAGAACAGGATTACCGTACCACTCTGGTGCGGATCTTACTCTGATTAACCTATGAGGTTCAGTAATAACTTGATCTGAAATTCCATGATCATCATCATTAACTTCCTCACTAATTGGTGTAGGCATCACTGGAACCGGTTTCTGTGATGAACTACTTTCCAATAAGGGAGCAGGTACAGCCACCTCATCAAGTTCTACTTTCCTCCCACTCACTTCTTTTGAGAGAAACTCCTTCTCTAGAAAGGATCCATTCTTAGCAACAAATGTCTTGCCTTCGGATATGTGATAGAAGGTGTACCCAACAGTCTCCTTTGGGTATCCTATGAAGACACATTTCTCCGATTTGGGTTCGAGCTTATCAGGTTAAAGCTTTTTCACATAAGCATCGCAGCTCCAAACTTTAAGAAACGACAACTTTGGTTTCTTGCCAAACCACAGTTCATAAGGCATCGTCTCAACGTATTTTGATGGTGCCCTATTTAACGTGAATGCAGTCGTCTCTAAAGCGTAACCCCAAAATGATAGCGGTAGATCAGTAAGAGACATCACAGATCGCACCATATCTAGTAAAGTACGATTACGACGTTCGGACACACCATTACGCTGTGGTGCTCCGGGTGGTGTGAGTTGTGAAACTATTCCGCATTGTTTCAAATGTAGAACAAACTCGTAACTCAAATATTCCCCTCCACGATCTGATCGTAGAAACTTTATTTTCTTGTTACGATGATTTTCAACTTCACTCTGAAATTCTTTGAACTTTTCAAATGTTTCAGACTTATGTTTCATTAAGTAGATATAACCACATCTGCTCAAATCATCTGTGAAGGTGAGAAAATAATGATATCCGCCACGAGCCTCAATATTCATCGGACCACATACATCTGTATGTATGATTTCCAACAAATATGTTGCTCTCTCCATAGTTCCGGAGAACGGCATTTTAGTCATCTTGCCCATGAGGCACGGTTCGCAAGTACCAAGTGATTCATAATCAAGTGGTTCCAAAAGTCCATCAAGATGGAGTTTCTTCATGCGCTTTACACCAATATGACCTAAACGGCAGTGCCACAAATAAGTTGCACTATCATTATCAACTCTGCATCTTTTGGCTTCAACATTATGAATATGTGTATCACTACTATCGAGATTCATCAAAAATAGGCCACTCATCAAGGGTGCATAACCATAAAAGATATTACTCATATAAATGGTACAACCATTATTCTCTAATTTAAATGAATAACCGTCTCACATCAAACAAGATCCAGATATAATGTTCATGCTCAACGCTGGCACCAAATAACAATTATTTAGGTCTAATACTAATCCCGAAGGTAGATGTAGAGGCAGCGTGCCGACGGTGATCACATCAACTTTGGAACCATTTCCCACGTGCATCGTCACCTCGTCCTTAGCCAGTGTCTGCTTAATCCGTAGTCCCTGTTTTGAGTTGCAAATATTAGCAAATGTAAACAAGATCAAATACCAGTTGCTACTGCGAGCTCTGGTAAGGTACACATCAATAACATGTATATCACATATGCCTTTGTTCACCTTGCCATCCTTCTTACCAAACACTTGGGGCAGTTCCGCTTCCAGTGACCAATCTGCTTGCGGTAGAAGCACTCAGTCTCAGGTTTAGGTCTAGACTTGGGTTTCTTCTCTTGAGCAGCAACTTGCTTGCTGTTCTTCTTGAAGTTCCCCTTCTTCTTCCCTTTGCCCTTTTTCTTGAAACTGGTGGTCTTATTGAACATCAACACTTGATGCTCCTTCTTGATTTCTATCTCCGCAGCCTTTCGCATTGCAAAGAGCTCGGGAATCGTCTTATCTATCCCTTGCATGTTATAGTTCATCACGAAGCTCTTGTAGCTTGGTGGAAGTGATTGAAGAATTCTGTCAATGACGCTATCATCCGGAAGATTAACTCCCAGTTGAATCAAGTGATTGTTATACCCAGACATTTTGAGTATATGCTCACTGACAGAACTATTCTCCTCCATCTTGTAGTCAGAGAACTTATTGGAGACTTCATATCTCTCAATCCGGGCATTTGCTTGAAATATTAACTTCAACTCCTGGAACATCTCATATGCTCCATGACGTTCAAAACATCATTGAAGTCCCGGTTCTAAGCCGTAAAGCATGGCACACTGAACTATCGAGTAGTCATCAGCTTTGCTCTGCCAGACGTTCTTAATGTCGTCAGTTGCATCTGCAGCAGGCCTGGCACCCAGCGGTGCTTCCAGGACGTAATTCTTCTATGCAACAATGAGGATAATCCTCAAGTTACGGACCTAATCCGTGTAATTGCTACCATCATCTTTCAACTTTGCTTTCTCAAGGAACGCATTAACATTCAACAGAACAACAGCACGGGCCACCTATCTACAATCAACATAGACAAGCAAGATACTATCAGGTACTAAGTTCATGATAAATTTAAGTTCAATTAATTATATTACTTAAGAACTCCCACTTAGATAGACATCCCTCTAATCATCTAAGTGATCACGTGATCCAAATCAACTAAACCATAACCGATCATCACGTGAAATGGAGTAGTTTTCAATGGTGAACATCACTATGTTGATCATATCTACTATATGATTCACGCTCGACCTTTCGGTCTAAGTGTTCCGAGGCCATATCTGCATATGCTAGGCTCATCAAGTTTAACCTGAGTATTTTGCATGTGCAAAACTGGCTTGCACCCGTTGTAGATGGACGTAGAGCTTATCACACCCGATCATCACGTGGTGTCTGGGAACGCATTTAACTTTGGCAATGGTGCATACTCGTGGAGGACACTTTTATCTTGAAATTTAGTGAGAGATCATCTTATAATGCTACCGTCAATCAAAGCAAGATAAGATGCATAAAAGATAAACATCACATGCAATCAATATAAGTGATATGATATGGCCATCATCATCTTGTGCTTGTGAACTCCATCTCCGAAGCACCGTCGTGATCACCATCGTCACCGGCGCGACACCTTGATCTCCATCGTAGCATCGTTGTCATCTCGCCAATCTTATGCTTCCACGACTATCGCTACCGCTTAGTGATAAAGTAAAGCATTACAGGGCGATTGCATTGCATACAATAAAGCGACAACCATATGGCTCCTGCCAGTTGCAGATAAATCAGTTACAAAACATGATCATCTCATACAATAAAATTTAGCATCATGTCTTGACCGTATCACATCACAGCATGCCCTACAAAAACAAGTTAGACGTCCTCTACTTTGTTGTTGCAAGTTTTACGTGGCTGCTACGGGCTTAGCAAGAACCGTTCTTACCTACGCATTAAAAACCACAATGATAGTTTGTCAAGTTGGTGTTGTTTTAACCTTCGCAAGGACCGGGCGTAGCCACACTCGGTTCAACTAAAGTTGGAGAAACTGACACCCGCCAGCCATGTAACGCCCCCGATGCGGCTATATCTCCCACGTGTCGAGGCACGACTTAGAGGCATAACCGCATTGAAAGCAATGTCGCAAGTGAGGTAATCTTCACACAACCCATGTAATAATTAAGGGAAAGAGATACATAGTTGGCTTACAATCGCCACTTCACACAGTACATTAATAAACATCCATCATTCAGAGTACACTCAAGGTCCGACTACGGAACCAAAATAAAGAAGATACCCCAAATGCTAACACAGATCCCCGATCGTCCCAATCGGGCACCACTATCGATCATCAGGAAAAGACACATAGTAACGACCACGTTCCTCGTCGAACTCCCACTTGAGCTCGGTGGAATCATCTGCACTGGCATCGTCGGAACCTGCAACTGTTTTGGAAGTATCTGTGAGTCACGGAGACTCAGCAATCTCACACCCGCGAGATCAAGACTATTTAAGCTTATAGGAAGGACAGAGTAGTATAGTGGAGCTGCTGCAAGCGTCTAGCATATATGGTGGCTACATCGCAAAAGAGAGCGAGAAGAGGAGCAAAGCGCGGTCGTGAAACTAATAGCGATCAAGAAGTGATCTGAACTACTTACGTCGGACATAACTCCAACATCGTGTTCACTTCCCGGACTCGCCGAGAAGAGACCATCACGGTTACACACGCCGTTGATGTGTATTTTAATTGAGGTCAACTTCGGGTTTTCTACAACCGGACATTAACAAATTCCCATCCGCCTCATAACCGCGGGCACGGCTTTCGAAAGATATTACCTCGCAGGGTGTCCCAACTTAGCCCATTATAAGCTCTCACGGTCAACGAAGGATTATTCCTTCTACGGGAAGACCCGATCAATCTCGAATCCGGACTACAAGACATTTCGGCAGCAATAAAACACGACCAGCAAAGCCGCCCGAATGTGCCGACAAATCCCGATAGGAGCTGCACATATCTCGTTCTCAGGGCACACCGGATTGTCCAAACTTCCGATAGGCCATCTCAGAGTTGCCCCTGATGGCCACCGGCGGTCGACAGTTTGGACCAGCACTCGAGGAGAACTGCCCGGGGTTAAAATAAAGATGACCCTCGGGCTCGCGAAAACCCGGGGAAAAGGCTTAGGTGGCAAATGGTAAAACCAAAGTTGGGCCTTCTTTGGAGGAGTCTTATTCAAAGCGAACTGTCAAGGGGGTCCCATAAATCACCCAACCGTGTAAGGAACGCGAAATCAAGGAACATAACACCGTATGACGGAAACTAGGGTGGCAAGAGTGGAACAAAACACTGGGCATAAGGCCGAGCCTTCCACCCTTTACCAATTATATAGATGTATTAATTATAGCAGATATATATTGTGATATCCCCAACAAGTAAACATGTTCAGTTTAGGAACAACATCTCCATGTTCCAACAAGGAGCAAACTTCAACTTCACCGCAACTAGCAACGCTTATAAGAGGGGCTGAGCAAAGCGGTAACATAGCCAATCAACGGTTTGCTAGGAAAAGGATGGTTAGGGGCTGACATGGCAATATGGGTGGCATGATATAGCAAGTGGTAGGCATGGCGGCATAGGCATAGCAAAAGAGCGAGCATCTAGCATAGCAAAGATAGAAGTGATTTCGAGGGTATGGTCATCTTGCCTGCAATGTTCTCAGAGTTGTCGAAAGCTTGATCCTCGTAAGCGTTCTCAACAGGATCCTCGTTCACGTACTCATCTCCCGGCTCTACCCAAAGCAACAACACAAACAAAGGAACCACAATAAATCACGGTGCGATGCACAATCAACATGATGCAACAATCATGACATGATATGTGGGAAGTGATATGCAATGCGTATGTGCGCTCCGGAAGGTAAATGAGAAACTAGGCATCATCTTGGCAAACCAAGCATGCCAACGGAAAGACGAGATGATTTCGGTAGAAATCGATATAGAGATCACCGGAAACGGATGCACGGGTTGGATATGGCGAGCAAAACAAGAATGGTGAGAAACCTATAATAACAGCATGAGGAACAAAGCCATGCACATGTGCAAACTACCTCATAGCATAAATCAAATAAATATGCCCATGAAAGACAACACATACACATGATGCAAAAGACATGATCACAAACTTGCTCAAATGCAGAAACTAATGCCACCACTGAGTTGGTGGGATTTTTCTACCCAAAACATATATAATATGTTAGGGTTGCAACATAGAAATCATCACAAATGCACTAAGTCATAACCTGCCTAATAGGAAGTTAACGAAATGGCAAATTCCAGATTTGGAAATGTCCAGAAACTGACTTGCCTAAAACAGAAAAGTAAACAATGCTGGAAATGGAAACGTGGGGTAAGGAAAAAAATATGCATATGGAGGAGGGCGCTGAGAGGTCGACATGGTGGGACCCTCACTGTCATAGAGTCGATGGTATAGCAGGAGTTTAAAAATGGGGAAGAAAACCAGACTCGGGTGGAATCGAACCCGGTCTCCTCGGTGGAATCCCTCCCCTGCTACCACTGGGCTAGTCGGCCGACTCTTAGAGGAAGGGCCTCGGGGCTTATCTACTGATGCTGCAGAGGAGGCGCACCGGAGGGAAGCGAAAAAAACAGAAAAACAAAAAGGGGGGAGGCGCGCCTGGGGTTCGAACCCAGGTCGCCGCGGTGAGAGAGCGGGGGGTCAACCAGCTCGGCTAGGGTAGGGGATCTGGTAGGAACCAGGACGCTAGCGCACTTGACCAAAACTGCCAGGCCCTACTCGAGGCAGAGACAACGAACGACGACGCCGGCGAGGCAACGGCGGCTACAGGGGCTCTGCGCCCTCATTACAAACTGGGTGCATGCGAGAGGGCACCACAGAGCAAGAAGGGACAAGCCCGGCGGGGATAGCGGCATACACGCGGCCAAAACAACTCTGAACCTAAACTACTACGAGCACGCCGAGCACGCCGGGCACGACACGAACATGGATCGGACCCTACTTCACGGGGATCTAACGACGGCAAGAAGGAGCAGGAGGAAGGGGTTATACCTCCTTACCCTAGGACACGGAATCGGGCGACGGAGACGGGCCGACGGGCGACGAGATCGAAGCTCAAGATTCGCCGAACCTGACCGAGAAGAAGACCGAAGCAGGGCGCCGACGAACTTGGCGATCCGGCCCTCAGAGTCGACGCCGTGGGACGAAGACGACGACGAGGAAGAAGATGGACAGGGTACGGATGGTTGGGGTGGCCGGAGAGCACGCCCGGCGACGAGACGCGCTCTCGGATGCGCCGGGGCCGGAGCGGGGCGGCCGAATCTGGTGGTTCTCTTATTCGGCGGCGGCGGCGAGAGGGAGAGGGAAACCCTAGGGATCGCGTGGACACGGAGAGGGGATAAGAAGGAGGCTAGGGCGACGGGGCGAGCTCACGCTCCCTCGTGCCGGGGTCCCCATGGCGATGGCGAGAGGAAGAGGGAAAGGTGGGTGAGAGGCACAGCGACGACGCTGCCAAAGCGGCCCAAGGCGCTGCCACGTGACGGGCGCTAAGCGGGAGTAAGGGAGCTGCTTGGTGCGCCAAGGCAGGAGGAGGGAGCGAGGCTGGGCGCGCCTCTCTCAGGCTTTTGAGGCTGAGGGAGCCGGGCGGCTCGGAGGCGGAGCCAGTGTGAGGGGACTCATTGGGCTGCCAACTGCTTGCCGACTTCTTTCTTCTCCTTTTTAAAAATCAAAAGGAAAAGAAAAGAAAGTACAGAAATGATTGAAAAGAGTTTGAGTGAAAGGAAAATATCCCCAAACTCCTGGAATTCTCCACTATTTAAATAAATTGTAATGGACATTTTAAAGGTAGAAAAATAATGCAAGTTTGGAAATATTTCAAACTTGTGCCATTTTTGAACCTGACCATAACAACTTCAAATGAGGAGATATTTGGCAGAGAGTCTTTAGTGCAAAGAGCAAAATTTGCAGGGGGAAGATGAACATTAATTGAGAAAGGAAATTATATCCCTTGAAAATGAAAGAAGTAGAGGGAAAGAGGAGATGGGTATGCAAAAATGAGAATGGCACATGCACAACATGACATGTGGGAGAACACCACAACCACATGATAAGAATGGAATGCAAGATGACAAGAGACACAAATGCAATATGGTAAAAGAGCAAAACAAAGGAAAAGAGAAAAACCCACATAACCAAACAACATGAAGCCAAGCATGACAAAACCCACAAGAAATAGGATGAGGTCAAGATGATATATTGCCCACAAGGGGAAGTTTACATCCAGGGTGTTACAAGCCACCTGTGTGCAAAGCACGTCGGTGGAACCAGTCTCGGATAAGCGTACGCGTAATGTCGGTTCGGGCCACTTCATCCAACAATACCGCCGAACCAAAGTATGACATGCTGGTAAGCAGTATGACTTATATCGCCCACAACTCACTTGTGTTCTACTCGTGCATACGACATCTACGCATAAAACCTGGCTCGGATGCCACTGTTGGGGAACGTAGTAATTTCAAAAAAAATCCTACGCACACGCAAGATCATGGTGATGCATAGCAACGAGAGGGGAGAGTGTTTTCCATGTACCCGCGTAGACCAAAAGCGGAAGCATTAGCACAACATGGTGGATGTAGTCGTACGTCTTCACGATCCGACCGATCAAGTACCGAATGCACGGCACCTCCGAGTTCAGCACACGTTCAGCCCGATGACGTCCCTCGAACTCCAATCCAGCCGAGTGTTGAGGGAGAGTTTCGTTAGCACGACAGCGTGGTGACGATGATGATGTTCTACCGACACAGGACTTCGCCTAAGCACCGCTACAGTATTATCGAGGTGGACTATGGTGGAGGAGGGCACCGCACACGGCTAAAAGATCAAACGATCAATTGTTGTGTCTCTAGGGTGCCCCCCTGCCCCTGTATATAAAGGAGCAAGGGGGAAGGTGTGGCCGGCCAGGAGGGGGCGCGCCAGGAGGAGTCCTACCCCCACCGGGAGTAGGACTCCCTCCCCTTTCCTTGTTGGATTAGGAGTGGAGGGGGAAAGAGGAGGGAGAGAGGAAGGAAAGGGGGGGGGGGCGCCGCCCCCTCTCCTTGTCCTATTCGGACTAGGGGGGAGGGGCGCGCGGCCCTGCCCTAGCCACCTCTCCTCTTCTCCACAAAGGCCCACTATGGCCCATTAAGCCCCCAAGGGGTTCCGATAACCCCTCGGTACTCCGGTAAAATCCAGATTTCACCCGGAACACTTCCTGTCGGTGTACAAAAAGAGGGGTATGCTTTTTGCACCCCTATAACTGTGCACGGGCAGTCCGAGCCACGGACGCCGCCACATTGAGCGAGGCGAGGGAGGTGAGCCAAGGTAAGGCCAACGCCAAGAGGAACAGTAACAAACGCCAAGACCAAGACCGCAAAGAGCGAAGAAGGGGACGGAGCGGTCTCCCCGGCAAGATCCTTGCCGGGTGGCGCTTCTAGCAAACCCGCAAGACCCTTGCCGGGCAGCTCGCCTCACGCCCACGGGTTTAATCACCCTTGAGTCCACTACCCATGGGGCAAGGATTCGGGAGACATCCCCGTGGTGGCATGCAGATCTTTGTGAAGACATTCAAAGATCAGATACATAGTATCAAGGATGACGACCCTTGGCGGGATCTTGGCCAGGGAGGACCACGAGGCCCCGCCGAGCCTTGCCGGCGATGGCGACAAGTATGCGTCGCGGCAAGACCCTTTGCCGGGCTGCAGCACGACCCTTTGCCGGGCTGCGGCAAAGCCCCTCGCAAGGACACCCGTGGGCCACCATCGGGCTTCGCACCAACCAAGCCTCCATCATGCACCGCCGACCCAACCAGTTGGGCGAGGCACTGCGTGGCGGCGAGCGAACCTTCGTGGAGGCCCACCACGGCGCCACCTCACCTGCCTGCCGCTTACATGGCACCACAGTGCACCGCTGGCCAGGGCGCGTGTCAACACGAAAGGAAGCGGCAGCGGACGAGACTAGGCTGTCCCCCGTCCCCGGTAAAGCAAGGACACCTAAGCAAGACGCATTTATGGCGCCTTGTCATGTAATGCAAGGGATAAGCTCGTATGACTGTACCCTGTCCACCTCCTGTACGCCACTGTGGCAACCCCTTTCCCTATAAAAGGAGGCCCAAGGCGACCAAGAGGGGATTCGCTTTTGAGCTCCTCACGCCCCATAGCTAGCTCAGAACGCAAATAAGCTAACCACCAAAGCAGGAGTAGGGTTTTACGCACCTCGCGCCCGAACTCGGATAAAAGAACTCGTGGTGCTATCTGCTTGATCTGCTCTTCTCACAACCCCGCGCCCCGCAACCGTAGTAGGGATTCTTGTGATCCCATAGGTGTCGTCTCCGCACCGACATCTTTGGCGCGCCAGGTAGGGGGCGCAGTTGTGAGAATCGGCTCTAGCAGTAGTTCGACACTTCTTCATCGTCATGGTGCCCAAGAAGAAGACGACGGTGGCGGTTGGCCCGTCGGAAGCCGGGCGTCCCGCCCGACGCGGGCGAGCAGCGGACCGGTCGCAGAAAGGACCAGGGGCGCCGTTGGCAAACACCAACACCGCCCCAAAGCGAAGTTTGGGAGGCGGCGATGTTCGTCTTGCGCCTGCAACGGCCGCACGCCGCCAAATCCAAAGATGGAGCCAGGCTCTCCGCGGTGGCGCGGGCCTTCCAAGATCGCTGCCACCCGCCGCGAAGCGACACGAGGGCTTCCAAGACTCCCACACGGCGCCGACGGGCGCGTTCTTCTCAAGCGACGCGATGGCGAACGGGCGAATCACGCCGAGGACCCCGGGCGTCGCCACGGAAAGAGCCCCGAGCGCCACTCCCGGAATTCAGAAGACCTGCCCGCTCGCCGAGGCGCTGGAGAAGGTGGTGTGCGACCGCGGGGTCATGATAGAGCTCCTTCTGTCATGGTCAGAAGTCGAAGTGCGTCGCGATCCGTGCAGGTTTCACTGCCACCAACGCCAGCGGAAGCCCTGGCGATGCGCAGTTGCTCCTCGATTTTCCTCCCATGACGGGGAAACTCAACGAATGGAGAGCCACTATCCGAAGCCTTGTTGCGATGGCAACAAAGATGAACCAAGTCCGGTGGAGCCCCCGGGACGACGCTCCGACGGAGTCCCACGCACCAGTGGCGGGAGAGCCGGCGATGCCGCAACCACAGTGCACTCGCCTCCTCCTCGCCCGATGGACGGGCGCCAGCCCATCGCGACGTTACGGGCGACGAGATCTCCAGAAGGCCGTCCCCACCAAGGGCCCACCGTGACCAGCGCCAAGTTCTTCGAACGAGAACATGAAGACGCCGAACCACTCTCGAGCGCCGCCGCGGAGTGCGCCACCAATCAGACAGGCGAGCAGGGCCTGCTGTGAGCCACCCGACACCGGGAGCCTTGGGGGCTTACCCTACGAGGTAGGCTGCCCGGCTTTTACCCGTGAGCTGCGGCAGTTCCAGTGGTCCACTCACCGCACCTTTAAACCCGATGTGGGCGAAAAGTACAGTGGCAAGACCCACCCGTCCGAGTTCCTCAACGTCTACCATCGCGATGCAAGCTGCCGGAGCCCGCGACGATAAGGTGCTTGCGAATTACTTCCCGTTGGCTCTTAAACCCAACGCCATGTCGTGGTTGATGCACTTGCCGGTAGAATCTATTTCCTCCTGGTCGGATTTATGCCATGAGTTCGTGGCGCTTTTATCGAGGCCACCAAGCCCATGGCCAAGCAAGCGACTTGCACGTCATTCCCCATAAGGGAGGCGAGAGTCTCCGCAAGTATATTCAGAGGTTCAGCCGGGTACATTACAATATCCCTGATGTTCACCCTGCCGCCATCATCAGTGCGTTCCATCAGAACATGCGTAATCGCAAGATGCGCCAAGAGTCAAGCGGCGATGAACAAGGTGAGAGATGTGGCAGAATCCCCACGTTCTTGCTGACAAATGTGCCCGGGCTGAGGAGGGAAGGAAGTACCCCGACGAAGATGCCGGTGTGGAAACCGACTCCTCGGATGAGGATATTGCCTCCCCGGCGAAGAAAGGTCGACGCCGCAACAGGAAGCGCAATGGAAATGCCGTGCTTGCCGTCGAGGGATCTGATGACGTCGGCTCCACCAAGAAAACCAAGGCAGACGACCCCGGCAAGGAGGTTGCCGGATGTGTCGCCTGGCGGGCCTTGGCGGCTGCCGAGAAGCCAGGAAACTCTGACACGCGATACTGCAAGATGCATCGCACCAAAGGCCATGCTCTCCGTGATCGCCGACAGGTTGAGCTCCTCGCTGAGAAGCAGAAGGCTAAGTACGAGAGGCAGGACAAGGAGAAGGGCCCAGACGGTGCTGAGGGGTCCGGCAAGAAGCGTGACGGCCAGGCGGACCGTCGCGGCAAGGATAAGCAACAGGAGAGGCCTGCCCGCCCGTGATGTAAAGCCGTAAGACGATGATCACGAAGAGGACGCATTTAATCCGGCGACCAAGAGTTTCAGAAAGCTACAGAGGCCATGTGCGTCGACGGCGACGCCTCACTGCATACTTCTCACCGTCGGCTTAAACAGTGGGCGCGAGAGATTACAGCGGCAGATGCATCGTTTGATGCCCAAAGGCCGCTGAAATGGTCCAGCACACCTATCATCTTTGACACTGAGGACCACCCTGATCGCACCACTGCGGTCGGGTGCTTGCCATTGTTGGTTTCACCAACAATACGCAACCTCAAGGTGACGAAGATGCTAGTCGATGGCGGGCCGGTCTAAACCTGATCTCGCCGCCATGATCGAGAAACCGCAGATTCCTGATGGAGACCTCGAGGAGACGGGCACGTTTAAGGGGGTCAACCCGGGAAGAAGCCAACCCAAGGGAAAGGTCACGCTGCCCGTGACTTTTGGAAGCAACCTGAACTTCAGGACGGAAAGGATCGTGTTCGATGTTGCCAAGATCCCCTTGCCCTACAACGGGATCCTTGGCCGCCCAGCGCTGGCCAAGTTCATGGCGGCGTCACACTACGCCTAGAACACCCTGAAGATGTCGAGACCTGTGACGATCATCACCATCCCCTCCGACAAGGAAGATGCATTGATTTGCTTTGACCAACTATACCAGCAAGCGGTTACAGCAGCTGTCGCCGCTAGGGCACTTGCTCCTACCACTGGGATCCCGGGAGCGAGGAAGAAGAAGACCGGTGCGGCCTCGGACACCCACTCCGGCAAGCGCACCTCTTCGGAGTGTAGTGCTGCCGTCGAGGACGTGCTAGAGAGCTCCATCGGCGGAAACAAGAAGCCCAGGGCCATGCCACCGGGAACCAAGAAGGTTTCTGTCAATGAGGACGACATGGGAGGAGCTTTTACCATAAGCTCCACCCTCGACGACAAATAGGAAGACGCGCTCGTCACCTTCCTGCGGGCGAATGTCGATGTGTTTGCATGGCAAGCTTCCGACATGCCCGGTGTTCCCAGGGAGGTGATTGAGCACCACCTTGCTATCTGCCCTCATGCGCGACCCGTCAAGCAGAAGGTCAGAAAGCAAGCTTTGGAACGACAAGAGTTCATCACAGAAGAGATCCGGAAACTGGAAGCAGCGGGTTTGGTAAGAGGAGTGCTCCATCCAACGTGGTTGGCCAATCCGGTCATGGTGCGCAAGGCAAATGTGAAGTGGAGACTGTGTATTGATTACACAGACATCAATAAGGCTTGCCCTAAAGACCCCTTCCCGTTGCCGCGCATCGACCAGATTGTTGACTCCACGGCTGGGTGTGATCTCGTCATTCCTTGACGCCTACTCCGGCTACCACCAGATCTTCATGACAAGGGAAAACGAAGAGAAGACAGCATTTATCACCCCATGTGGTACGTATTGTTTCATGCGGATGCCTTTCGGGTTGAAGAGTGCTGGTTCGCGGTTTGCAAGGGCTGTCCAGATTGGTTTTGAACCCCAGCTCCATAGGAATATGGAAGCTTATATGGATGACATAGTGGTCAAAACCAAGGACAGGGCAACCCTCATACCGGATTTGCAAGAAACATTTGCAAACCTGCGCAAGATCAATCTCAAGCTGAACCCTGAGAAGTGCGTCTTCGGCGTCCCGTCCGGCAAGCTTCTCAGGTTCTTGGTGTCACAACGTGGAATAGAAGCCAATCTGGACAAAATCAAAGCTATAGAGCAGATTGAAGCACCCAAGCGAATCAAGGATGTGCGTCGGCTTGCTGGTTGCATCGCCGCCATGGGCAGGTTCATTTCAAGTTCTGCTGAAGCGCCTTCCCTTTTTCAAGATCACGAAAAAGGCGGGCCCAATGGAGTGGACGCCGAGAAGTCAAGTAGCATTGCAAGGTTTGAAGAAATACCTCTCTTCAAGGCCGATACTAGTTGCGCCCAGGCCACATGAACCGTTGCTGCTATACCTGGCGGCAACGGACCAAGTGGTCAGCGCCGCACTGGTGGCGCAGAGAGAGGTTGATGACGAGGAGATGGCAGCGGCAGAGCCTGACACCACCAATGCAGGGACGACACAGCCAGCTGAAGTGCCGCCGAAGAAGAAAATGGTGCATCACCCGGTCTACTTTGTCAGTTCCCTCCTGCAGGGGTCTAGATCAAGGTACTCCGGCGTGCAGAAGCTGCTCTTCGGCCTCCTTATGGCCTCGAGGAAGCTGCATCACTATTTCCAGGAGCACGAGATCACTGTCGTCACTCGCTTCCCTCTGCAACGGATATTGCACAATCCAGATGCAACGGGAAGAATTGTGGAATGGGCACTGGAGCTATCTAGCTTTGGCCTCAAGTTTGAAAGTACTTCGACGATTCAGAGCCGAGTCCTAGCGGAGTTCATTGCAGAATGGACCGCAACACCGACGAAGAAGCCCAAGAGACCCGCCTCCCGGCAAAGAGGCAAGTTGCGATTGGATCATGTACTTTGATGGAGCTTTCTCCTTACAAGGCGCCGGGGCTGGCGTCGCTTGTCGCGCAATCGGAGAGCACCTCAAGTACGTGATCCAGATGCACTTCCCGTGGAGGTGTCAACAAACAATCTGGGCGGTCTGAAGGGCTGTTGGCCGGTCTTAGGATCGTGGCGGACCTCGGAATCAGGAAACTCATCGTCAGGGGAGACTTACAGCTCATCGTCAAGAAAGTCAACAAGGATTACCAGAGCCCGTTGATGAAGGCCTACGTCGATGAAGTGAGAAAGCTGGAAGAGCGTTTCGACGGGATACAGGCTGAACACGTTCCCCGAGCGGAGAACGATATTGCCGACTACACCAAGCAGCGCTGCCCTCAAGCTACCTGTGGAACCAGGTACCTTTGTGCTTCAGCTAACTCAGCCATCCATTGATCCATCAACAGAGCAGAATAAGAGGAGGAAATCAGGGCCCGGCAAGTACTTTCCCGCTGAGCTCCCCGGAGCCGCCGGCAAGGATATTGCCAGGGATACTGAGCCTGCCACGGGACGGCTGGCTCTAGCGGAGCGTCAAGCTCTTGTCGTCGAAGCAGTCGCCCCTACGGCAGAGGAGATGCCCTTAGTCCTCGCCGTCGAGCCCCAGGCTCCGGCGTGGGCACAGCCTACCGTTCGATTCCTCCAAACAGGGGAACTTCACGAGGAAGCGGGAAGAAGCGGAAAAAGTAGCCCGTCGCTTCCACCATGTACCAGTTCGTCGATGACGCTCAGTATAGAAAGAGGCCGAGCGGTGTGAAATTGAAGTGTATCCCTCGGGAGGAAGGACTGGGGCTGTTGGCAGAGATACACGGAGGCGTATGTGGATCCCACATTGGGTCAAGGGCCCTTGCCGGCAAGGCGTTTCGGCAAGGCTTCTTTTGGCCCACCGTCCTCCAGGACGCGATGACACTAGTCACAAGGTGTGAAGCGTGTCAGTTCCATTCAAAGAAGCTTCATCAGCCAGCTCAAGCCCTCCAAACCATTCCTCTCTCCTGGCTCTTCTCGGTGCAGGGCTCGACATCTGGGCCCTTTCCCCAGCGCACGGGCTTTGAGTACTTGTATGTTGCCATCGACAAGTTCACAAAGTGGCCGGAGGTGGAGGCAGTGAGGAAGGTCACAGCTCAGTCAGCCGTCAAGTTCTTCAACTAACTAGTGTGCCGTTTCGGCGTACCCAACAGAGTTATCACCAACAACGGCACACAGTTCACAAGCCACACCTTCATGCAATGTACCCAAGGCCTCGGCAGCAGAGTCTGTTTCGCTTCCATTGCTCACCCGCAAAGCAATGGTCAAGCTGAGAGGGCAAGCGCTGAAGTACTGCGAGGATTATGGACCAAGACCTTTGACAGGCTGCACAAGAGTGGAAGGCGCTGGATTGGTGAGTTGCCGGCGGTTCTTTGGTCGATCAGGACGACGCCAAATCGAGCCACCAGCCAGACACCTTTTGCCCTGGTATACGAGGCAGAAGCAGTTCTCCCCATTGAAATCAATACGGGTCACCTCGAGTGCTCGCTTATGACGAGCTTGAGCAAGAGCAACTGCGGCAAGATGACGCAGTGCTCCTTGAGGAAGATCGTCTTCGGGCGGCTATGAGAGCAGCACGCTACCAGCAAGCCTTGCGCCGCTACCATAGCCGCAAGGTTCATGCCCGAAGCCTTGAGGAAGGCGACCTTGTCCTTCGGCGCGTTCAATCGGCCAAGAATTCCAACAAGTTGACGCCAAAGTGGGAAGGGCCTTATCGGGTAATACGAGTCACCAGGCCTGGCGCAGTCCACCTGGAGACCGAGGATGCCATTCCGGTGAGCAACTCCTGGAACATTGAACATCTTCGCAAGTTTTACCCGTAAGGCGCGGCTCGCCGGGCCCCCCGGCAAGCCACCTTTTGTGCAAGCATTGCCGATGATGCATGTAACCCTTTGTACAAAGCCAGGCGCAGACCCTGAGCATAAATAAATGAAGCGCTGGCGCCCTAAGTTATAGCATGCATGCTAGGTCGACTCTCGTCCTTGGTTAGGGTTGATAGTGCTCAGCAGCGACTAACCCCTAGCTTAGAGGTCGAGTGTGCGTCTCTTTGCCATCCTTTTGTCTTCTTTGGATCGCAGGACTCACAGATATCCTTGCCGGATCACTTGAGGACGAAAAAGAAAAGAGGGACGGACGATATCTAGACCCGGCAAGCCAAGGTATTACGGGGCTGCAAGTCTGAAGATTCACCCACGGCAAACCAGGGTTGTCGGGGGCTACAACGTCAGATAAGTCTTTCATCCCTTGTCATGCATTTCCTTATGGACTGAGGTATGTGAAACCTCGTTTTTTTCCCAAAGTTACCGTGCTCCCCTGAAACTCTAGGCCCCAGGGCCCGTTCCTGGGGCCAGGTTTGGTCATAGTCGCGGCAGCAAAGGGATGAAACGAGGAGCCTGAACCCACCTCATCCCTGCCTCCGCCAAAAGCGTGAGAAAGGTCGAGCGAAGTGGGAAGACGGCGGGGCCTGTTGCCGGGCAAGGAAATGTTTATCTTATGGATATCAAGGATTACTCCTTATCGTGGGTTCTACCCGCAAACAAATGACCCGGCAAGCATCCCTTTTTCATTAAAAACATTCCACTCAGGTACAGTCCATAGGGGATGAAGAACATGAATGATGGGATTACAAGTTTCAAATTCAGCTATGGCCCGAAGGCTTACAAACTAAAAAGAGATAAGATGCCCGTAACCCCTCTCTTGCCCCTCTCCTCAGGAGGCAGGTCAAGGAGGCGAAAAGGGAAAAAGGGCGCCTAGACGAGCTACGAGTGGCAGAAGACACCAAGAGAACATCTCGGTGGCCGTTCGAAGGCTGGATGGTGATTGCGGCGCCGAAGCGAGCTCAAGACGAGGCAGCAGGGACGCCAAGACGCAGCGTCAAGGCGTCGGTGCCGCGATGCTCGATTTGGCGGCCTCGCCGCCCGCCCTCTTCCTCTTCCGCAGCCTCCCAACACCAGCCGCCCAAGGAGACGACCCCGAGAAGTTCAGGAAGCCGGCGACACGGATGATGGGATCGCCGGTGCCGCGTAGAACGGCGCCCGACACCTAGTCGGACCCGTCATCCTACCGTCTGCTATCCTCGTCGTCGCTGCTGCTGTCCTCCTCGCCACTCCCGCCCGAGGAAGAGCCTTCGCTATCAGAAGAGCTCTCCACGCAGCACCTTGCCTGAGTCCCGAAGCACCCGAAGACCTTGACGGAGAGGAGGCCGCCCTCCATCAGCTTGAAATGGAGCGTGAGCCCCGCTGTCAAGCGGTGGATGTGGGCAAACGTCTTCCACCCTCGACCAAGGTACATCACGTGAGGGGCTGGAAAGTCGACGCGAACTTCGCGTACCAATCGATCCAACAGCCCCTCATGTGCAACCGCAATGACTCAAGGATCCAACTCCATCTCGCTCGCGAATGGAGTTGGAAGACGGAGGCGACGACGAGGTGGTCGGGCGCAGCTCGACAAAGAACTCGCAAGGATCATCACCAACATGACCCTCCGTGGGAGGAGGAACCATCGGCGAAGGCGGGACCGGCGCGCGCCCGTTCTCCTCTTCCTTGAGCACCTCGACCTCGTCCACGGCCTCGCCCGCGGCCTCGCCCCTCCCCCTTCCCCTCGCGGCTGGCTCTGCCACCGCAGGTGAAGGAGAAGGAAGGACGCGTTGTCGAGCGGCGACCCTTGCCGCCACCATTGAAGAACCAGGATTCCCTCTCTCCATGGCAGATGGACGGAGGGGGAGTAGAAGCTGAAGGAAGGAGAAGATGGAAGAGTGCGGGACGCTGTTACCCCCCCCCCCCCCCGCTCCTTATAAAGGAACGGGGTGGGGACACGGCCGCCCCGCTCAGCCAATCAAGGCGCGGAAGGCGCAGGGAACTGGGACCAACCCGTTACCCTGGCCCACGACGGCCCGGTATCCCGCCTCCAGCGTTCGCCACCCCGCTCGCATGAGAACCACGTAGCGGGCATGCGGGACCGAGGCGACGGGTGAGGCGACCTCTCCCCGCCTCGTGATCATGGGGAGTGGACGCCTTGAAGACCACGCACCAGCCCCGTTCAGTAAATGGGCCGCGCCTCCACGCCTCCCTCCGTTTACGGGGAAGGCGCGAAACCGCCCCCTTTTTACTACGACGTGACGCATGCGCGCAGGGCTCAGCCCCACGCATGTCGCCCACGTCACGCGTGCCTCCCCACACCAAGCCACGCGCGGGAGGAATGGGAAGCGCAGCGCGCGAAGAAACTTACCGCGGTAAAAACTACCCCGCCTGCCCACGCACCGTTTTTTGGGCCTAGCCCAACGACGCGATTGCGCTTACGTGTGGCCCAGACCCGGGGCTCTGTCGGTGTACAAAAAGAGGGGTATGCTTTGCACCCCTATAATCGCACGGGCAGTCCGAGCCACGGACGCCGCCACACCGAAAGCGAGGCGAGGGAGGTGAGCCAAGGTAAGGCCAACGCCAAGAGGAACAGAACAAAATGCCAAGACCAAGACCGCAAAGAGCGAAGGACGGAAGCGGACTCCCCGGCAAGATCCTTGCCCGAGAAGCAATTCTAGCAAACCAGCAAGACCCTTGCCGGGCAGCTCGCCCCACACCCACGGAGCGAATCACCCTTGAGTCCAAGACCCCATGGGGCAAGGATTCGGAGACATCCCGTGGTGGCATGCAGATCTTTGTGAAGACATTCAAAGATCGATACATAGTATCAAGGATGACGACCCTTGGCGGGATCTTGGCCAGGGAGGACCACGAGGCCCCGCCGTAGCCTTGCCGGGATGACATGGCGTCATGCAAGACCCTTGCCGGGGCCCCGACAAGGCCCTTGCCGGGGCTGCGGCAAAGCCCCTGCCAAGGACACCCGTGGGGCCACCATCATGCTCGCACCAACCAAGCCTCCATCATGCAGCTGCCGACCCAACCAGTTGGGCAGGCACCTGCGTGGCGGCGAGCGAACCTTCGTGGAGGCCCACCACGGCGCCACCTCAGCTGCCTGCCTGCCTACATGGCACCACAGGCACCGCTGGCCAGGGCGCGTGTCAACACGAAAGGAAGCGGCGGCGGACGAGACTAGGCTCTCCCCCGTCCCCGGTAAAGCAAGGACACCTAAGCAAGACGCATTTATGGCTCCTTGTCATGTAATGCAAGGGATAAGCTCGTATGATGCCACTGTCCACCTCCCAGACACCACTGTGGCAACCCCTTTCCCTATAAAAAGGAGGCCCAAGGCAACCAAGAGGGGGATTCGGCTTTTTGGAGCTCCTCACGCCCCATAGCTAGCTCAGGAACGCAAATAAGCTAACCACCAAAGCAGGAGTAGGGTTTTACGCACCTCGCGGCCCGAACCTGGATAAAAGAACCCGTGTGCTATCTGTTTGATCTGCTCTTCTCACGACCCCGCACCCCGCAACCGTAGTAGGGATTCTTGTGATCCCATAGGTGTCGTCTCCGCACCGACATCTTTGGGATATCTAAATATAGGCTTCCAATATATAAATCTTCATGTCTCGACCATTCGAGACTACTCGTCATGTCTATGGTAACATCCGGGACTCCGAACAACTTCCGGTACATCAAAACTCATAAACTCATAATATAACCGTCATCGAAACTTTAAGCGTGCGGACCCTACGGGTTCGAGAACTATGTAGACATGACCGAGACACGTCTCCGGTCAATAACCAATAGCGGAACCTGGATGCTCATATTGGCTCCCACATATTCTACGAAGACCTTTATTGGTCAGACTGCACAACAACATATGTTGTTCCCTTTTTCATCGGTATGTTACTTGCCCGAGATTCGATCATCGATATCTCAATACCTAGTTGAATCTCGTTACCGGCAAGTCTCTTTACTCGTTCTGTAATACATCATCCCGCAACTAACTCATTAGTTGCAATGCTTGCAAGGCTTAAGTGATGTGCATTACCGAGAGGGTCCAGAGATACCTCTGCGACAATCGGAGTGAAAAATCCTAATCTTGAAATACGCTAACCCAACAAGTACCTTCGGAGACACCTGTAGAGCATCTTTATAATCACCCAGTTACGTAGTGACGTTTGGTAGCACATAAAGCGTTCCTCCGGTAAACGGGAGTTGCATAATCTCATAGTCATAGGAACATGTATAAGTCATGAAGAAAGCAATAGCAACATACTAAACGGTCGAGTGCTAAGCTAATGGAATGGGTCAATTCAATCACATCATTCTCCTAATGATGTGATCCCGTTAATCAAATGCCAACTCATGTCAATGGCTAGGAAACATAACCATCTTTGATCAACGAGCTAGTCAAGTAGAGGCATACTAGTGACAGACTGTTTGTCTATGTATTCACACAAGTATTATGTTTCCGGTTAATACAATTCTAGCATGAATAATAAACATTTATCATGATATAAGGAAATAAACAATAACTTTATTATTGCCTCTAGGGCATATTTCCTTCAATGCCTGGGCAAAGCCAGGAGGTGAGGGGCGTCAGGGGCTAGTGAGGGCTCCTGAGGTGAAATGCTCGGGCCGCCGCCCTTTTATATGTAAGAAGCTCGCGCACAGAGAAGCGTACGGACCACGCATAAGGGGTTCCGCCTCGGGGGAGCGATGCACGCTCGTCAGCTCACTCATGGGCGTCATGCGAGGATATTAGACACCAAGGACCTTGGTGGAGTGGCGTGCGCGGGGGCAGGCCCACGCCCAGCTACTTGGGTTTTTCAATGCTGTTGGGACTGATCCGAGCATAGGCACCGTGTATAGCCCCCGCTTGCGTCAGGCTCAAGGGGGAGATTACGAGCACGCACGGCTCATGAAAAAAATCAACAAAACGCATCATGACTCAAAAACCAAAGATTTACTAATGAAGATGACAAATTCATTTTTAGAAGCCAGAAAGAGATGTGGCTACCGTGTCCAGCACAGGGCAGCCTTAGGTCAGTGCAGCCCATGGGGCGCCGTAATTTGATTTTTCCACCAGTACGAAGCATGGGGCTTCCACTTGGGCGTGGGCATGATCGTAGTTCAATCGTTCCTCTAGCAGGGGGCATGGGGCTTCCACTTGGGCGTGGCAATGATCGTGGTTTGACTGTTCCGCCAGCACGGAACAAGGCGCTTCCACTTGGGCATGGGCAGAGTTCTCGCAAGGTGCCGCTTGGCGGCACGTCGGGAGGCTCCGGGGCATGTACAACCCCACCTCATTCTTACGTGAGAGTGTCACGGGTAAAACTTGTAGAGGTGTTGGATGTTCCACGCATTAGGCACAGGGACTCCGCCTTCCGTCTCCAGGCCAACGGTGCCTGATTTCGCGACGCGGGCGACCCTGAAAAGGCCTTCCCACATGGGCGAGAGCTTGTGGAGGACCTCCCTAGAGAGGATCTGCCGTAGCATGAGGCCCCCGGCCTGGAGGGTGTGAGGGCAGATGTTACGGCTATGGTAGTGCTGCAAGGCCTGCTGGTACCTGATACGTCTCTGTCGTATCTATAATTTTTGATTGTTCCATGCCAATATTATTCACTTTCATATACTTTTTGGCAACTTTTTATATTATTTTTGGGACTAACATATTGATCCAAAGGCCCAAGTGCTAGTTCACATCATTGCATGTTTTATGTTTCGCAGAATATCCATATCAAACGAAGTCCAAACGTGGTAAAAACGGACGGAGCTTATTTTTGAAAAATATGGAAAATTCCAGAAGAAAAATCCACGCGAGACGGTGCCCGAGGTGGTCACGAGGCAGGGGGGCGCGCCGCCTACCCTCGTGAGCCCACCGTAAGGCGGTTGATGCTCTTCTTTTGCCTCAAGAAAGCTAATATTCGGAAAAAAATCACGGCGAAGGTTTCAGGCCAATCGGAGTTACGGATCTCCATATATACGCGAAACGGTGAAACAGAGCCGTAATGTAACGCGTAAAGCAGAGATAGATCCAATCTCGGAGGGGCTCTCGCCTCCCAAGCCATGGGAGCCAAGGAACAGGGGAAACCCTCCTCCCATCTAGGGAGGAGGTCAAGGAAGAAGAAGAAGGGGGCTCTTCCCCTTGCTTGGTGGCCGGAACGCCCGGGGCCATCATCATCACCGTGATCTTCACCAACACCGCCGCCATCTTCACCAACATCTCCATCACCTTCCCCTTCTATATTCAGCGGTCCACTCTCCCGCAACCCGCTGTACCCTCTACTTGAACATGGTGCTTTATGCTTCATATTATTTTCCAATGATGTGTTGCCATCCTATGATGTCTGAGTAGATTTTCATTGTCCTATCGGTGGTTGATGAATTGCTATGATTGATTTAATTTGCTTGTGATTAGGTTGCTGTCCTTTGGTGCCCATCATATGAGCGCGCGCGTGGATCACACCATAGGGTTTGTTGTATGTTGATAGGACTATGTATTGGAGGGCAAGAGTGACAGAAGCTTCAACCTAGCATAGAAATTGATGCATACGGGATTGAAGGGGGACCAATATATATTAATGCTATGGTTGGGTTTTACCTTAATGAATGTTAGTAGTTGCGGATGCTTCCTAATAGTTCCAATCATAAGTGCATAGAATTCCAAGTAAGGGACGACATGCTAGCAGTGGCCTCTCCCACATAATACTTGCTATCGTTTTAGTAAAGTAGTCAATTGCTTAAGGGACAATTTCGCCACACCTACCATCATTTTCCACACTCGCTATATTTACTTTAGTTGTGTATTTACCTTAGCAGCCCCTAGTTTTATTTTCGTGCTTTTTACTTTCTTGGTTGCTTACCCAAAAACTCCTACAAAGTACTTCTAGTTTCATACTTGTTGTAGGTAAAGAGAACATCAAGCGTACGTAGAGTTGTATCGGTGGTCGATAGAACTTTATGGAATATTTGTTCTACCTTTAGCTCCTCGTTGGGTTCGACACTCTTACTTATCGAAAACTGTTACGATCCCCTATACTTGTGGGTTATCAAGACCTTTTTCGGCGCTGCTTGCTGTGAGTCATAGCGTGGGGTGAATATTCTCATGTGTGCTTGTTTGCTTTATCACTAAGTAATTTTTATTTTCTGTTCTTAGTTGTTCTCTATCTTTAATTATGGATTTGGAACACGAAATACCAAAAAAATTAGGTGTACTTGCCACTCATGGAGATGGGGAACCTACTAAAACCCTCGATGCTGGTTATGTGAAAGATATTATGTACTACTTTAATAATCCTGAGAAAACCCCATTCAATTATGTAATGGGAGTAACGTTGGATCAACGTGAATACTTTAGGGATTATCGCTTGACACAAAAAGGGAAACTATTATGTGATCAAATTCATATATTGAAGTGGTATGCTTGGCAACTATGCGTGGAATATGATTATACTTGTTGCTCTAGGATGAATTATCCACACCTTCCCTTTTCATGCAAATTTAATGATAATGAAACCTTAGCTTCTTATGCTAGAGGTATATATGATTACTATGATGTGGAACAAATAGAAGAATTTGTTGCTTTTAAGGGTGCTTATGAAATTGAAGCTACGTGTAAAGAGTTTGAGGATTTTGATGATGCTGTTTATAGATCTGAAAATTTAGCTATCCTCAAATATTTCTATGAAAATTATAAATACAATTATGAAACTAATGCACTTATTAAGAAAGTCTCCGCTGTCCAAGAAGAGACTAATATTTTGCAGGAATCTATGGAAGAAGAAATTGATGAAACTGTGAGCTCATTGGATGAAAAAGATGATGAGGAGAGCGAAGAACAAAAGGAGGAAGAGCCGATTGATCACCCGTGCCCACCTTCTAATGAGAGTAACCCTTCAACTCATACATTGTTTAATTCCCTTTCGTGCTTACCGAAGGATGATTGCTATGATCCCATTGATTCTCTTGAAATATCCCTTTTTGATTATGCTTGCTATGCTTGTGGCCAAGACGCCAATATGAATTATGCTTATGGAGATGAACTTGCTATAGTTCCTTATGTTAAACATGAAATTGTTGCTATTGCACCCACATGATAGTCCTATTATCTTTTTGAATTCTCCCGACTACACTATATCGGAGAAGTTTGCGCTTAGTAAGGATTATATTGATGGGTTGCCTTTTACCATTGCGCATGATGATTTTGATAAATATAATATGCATGTTCTTGCTGCTCCTACTTGCAATTATTATGAGAGAGGAACTATATCTCCGCCTCTTTATGTTTCCAACACGATAGAATTGCAAGAAACTGCTTATACTATGCATTGGCCTTTACTATGTGTGCATGAATTGTTCTTTTATGACATGCCGATGCATAGGAAGAGAGTTAGACTTCATTGTTGCATGATATATGTTACTTTGTGCTCACTACTAACTTACAAATCATTGTTAATTAAAATTGGCTTTGATATACCTTGGGATCCGGGTGGATCCATTACTTGAGCACTATATGCCTAGCTTAATGGCTTTAAAGAAAGCGCTGCCAGGGAGACAACCCGGAAGTTTTAGAGATTCATTTATTTCTGTTGAGTGCTTTCATATAGTTTAAAAACAACAAAAATAAAGAGAGGAACTCAAAACTTTTCAAAAAGAAAAGTGAAAGTGAGAGAGACGAGCATTGTGAAAGTGGGGGACGTCCTTAAACTTGTTCAGGCTCATGGGAACTTTGTGAATCTTAATTACAGAAACTTTTCAATAAAAATAATTATCCCCTTGTACAATTCCATTGTATTATAAAAATAATGTGCCAAGGTTTGCCGTTAGGATGTTTACAGTGCTTGTTGGTTTGTGCGGTGCAGGACAGAAACTTTGGCTGTAGTGCGTGAATTTTAGTTTTTTACTTGAACCTCAAATGGTTCTGATTCTTTTTGCACTGTCTTGCTGTACAAATATTTTATTTTTCCTAATTTTGTCATAAGTTGTAAAGTACCAGAAGTATGGTGGATGTTAAGATTGCTACAGACTGTTCTGTTTTAGACAGATTCTGTTTTTGATGCATAGTTTGCTTGTTTTGATGAATCTATCAATTTATATCAGTGTATTAAGCCATGAAAAAGCTATATTACAGTATACAAAATGCAAAAACAAAATATGAATTGGTTTTCAATAGTACTTAGAGTAATGATTTGCTTTATTTTACTAACGGATCTTACCGAGTTTTCTGTTGAAGTTTTGTGTGGATGAAGTGTTCGATGATCGAGAAGGTCTCGATGTGAGAAGAAGGAAGAGAGGCAAGAGATCAAGCTTGGGGATGCCCGAGGCACCCCAAGTAAATATTCAAGGAGACTCAAGCATCTAAGCTTGGGGATGCTGGGAAGGCATCCCCTCTTTCTTCAACAAATATCGGTATGTTTTCGGATTCGTTTTGTTCATGCGATATATGCAAGTCTTGGAGCGTATTTTGCAATTAGGTTTTTATTTTTATTTTATGCACCATGCTGGTATGATATGGTCCTTGGTTGATTTATATAATGCTCTATGCACTTCACTTATATCTTTTGAGTATGGCTTTATAGAATGCTTCATGTGCTTCACTTATATCATTTGAAGTTTGGATTGCCTGTTTCTCTTTACATAGACAACCGCCATTTGTAGAATGCTCTTTTGCTTCACTTATACTTGTTAGAGCGTGGGCATATCTTTTGTAGAAAGAATTAAACTCTCTTGCTTCACTTATATCTATTTAGAAAGATGACAGGAATTTGTCATTCACATGGTTAGTCATAAAATCCTACATAAACTTGTAGATCGCTGAATATGATATGTTTGATTCCTTGCAATAGTTTTGCGATATAAAGATGGTGATATTAGATTTATGCTAGTGGGAGGTTGTGGATTGTAGAGACACTTGTGTTGAGGTTTGCAAGTCCCGTAGCATGCACGTATGGTAACCGTTGTGTGACAAATTTCAAGCATGGGGTGTTTCTTTGATTGTCTTCCTTATGAGTGGCGGTCGGGGACGAGCGATGGTCTTTTCCTACCAATCTATCCCCCTAGGGGCATGCGTAGTAGTACTTTGCTTCGAGGGCTAATAAAATTTTGCAATAAGTATATGAGTTCTTTATGACTAGTGTGAGTCCATGGATTATACGCACTTTTACCTTTCCATCATTGCTAGCCTCTTCGGTACCGTGCATTGCCCTTTCTCGCCTCGAGACTTGGTGCAAACTTCGCCGGTGCATCCAAACCCCGTGATACGATACGCTCTGTCACACATAAGCCTAATTATATCTTCCTCAAAACAGCCACCATACCTACCTATCATGGCATTTCCATAGCCATTCCGAGATATATTGCCATGCAACTTCCATCATCATCATATACATGACTTGAGCATTCATTGTCATATTGCTTTGCATGATCGTAAGATAGCTAGCATGATGTTTTCATGGCTTGTCCGTTTTTTGATGTCATTGCTACGCTAGATCATTGCACATCCCGGTACACCGCCGGAGGCATTCATATAGAGTCATATCGTTGTTCTAGATATCGAGTTGTAATATTGAGTTGTAAGTAAATAAAAGTGTGATGATCATCATTATTAGAGCATTGCCCCAGTGAGGAAAGGATGATGGAGACTATGATTCCCCCACAAGTTGGGATGAGACTCCGGACGAAAAAAATAAAAAAAGAGAAAGGCCAAAAAAAAGAGAAGGCCCAAAAAAAGAAAAAAATGAGATAAAAAGAGAGAAGGGGCAATGTTACTATCCTTTTACCACACTTGTGCTTCAAAGTAGCACCATGTTCTTCATAGAGAGGGTATCCTATGCTTTCACTTTTATATACTAGTGGGAATTTTCATTATAGAACTTGGCTTGTATATTCCAACGATGGGCTTCCTCAAATGCCCTAGGTCTTCATGAGCAAGCAAGTTGGATGCACACCCACTTAGTTTCTTTTGTTGAGCTTTCATACACTTATAGCTCTTAGTGCATCCGTTGCAAGGCAATCCCTACTCCTCGCATTGACATCAATTGATGGGCATCTCCATAGGACGTTGATTAGCCGCGTCGATGTGAGACTTTCTCCTTTTTTGTCTTCTCCACATAACCTCCATCATTATATTCTATTCCACCTATAGTGCTATATCCATGGCTTGTGCTCATGTATTGCGTGAGGGTTGAAAAAGCTGAAGCGCGTTAAAAAGTATGAACCAATTGCTCGGCTTGTCATCGGGGTTGTGCATGATGGGGGCATTTTGTGTGACGAAAATGAAGCATGGCCAAACTGTATGATTTTGTAGGGATAAGCTTGCTTTGGCCTTGTTGTTTTGAAAAGACATGATTGCTTTATTGGTACGCTCGAAGTATTATTGTTTTTATGTCAAATGATAGACTATTGCTTTGAATCACTCGTGTCTTAATATTCATGCCATGATTAGACATATGACAAAGATTATGCTAGGTAGCATTCCACATAAAAAATTATTCTTTTTTATCATTTACCTACTCGAGGACGAGCAGGAATTAAGTTTGGGGATGCTGATACGTCTCCGTCATATCTATAATTTTTGATTGTTCCATGCCAATATTATTCACTTTCATATACTTTTTGGCAACTTTTTATATTATTTTTGGGACTAACATATTGATCCAGTGCCAGTTCCTGTCTGTTGCATGTTTTATGTTCCGCAGAATATCCATATCAAACGAAGTCCAAACGGGATAAAAACGGATGGAGCTTATTTTTGGAAAATATGGAAAATTCCAGAAGAAAAATCCACGCGAGACGGTGCCCGAGGTGGTCACGAGGCAGGGGGCGCCCCCCTGGGCGCGCTGCCTACCGTCGTGAGCCCACCATAAGGCGGTTGATGCTCTTCTTTTGCCGCAAGAAAGCTAATATTGGGAAAAAATCACAGCGAAGGTTTCAGGCCAATCGGAGTTACGGATCTCCATATATACGCGAAACGGTGAAACAGAGCCAGAACAGAACGCAGAAACAGAGAGATAGATCCAATCTCGGAGGGGCTCTCGCCTCCCAAGCCATGGGAGCCAAGGAACAGAGGAAACCCTCCTCCCATCTAGGGAGGAGATCAAGGAAGAAGAATAAGAAGGGGGCTCTCTCCCCTTGCTTCCGTGGCGCCGGAACACCATGGGGGCCATCATCATCACATGATCTTCACCAACACCGTCGTCATCTTCACCAACATCTCCATCACCTTCCCCCTTCTATATTCAGAGGTCCACTCTCCCGCAACCCACTGTACCCTCTACTTGAACATGGTGCTTTATGCTTCATATTATTTTCAAAGGATGTGTTGCCATCCTATGATGTCTGAGTAGATTTTCGTTGTCCTATCGGTGGTTGATGAATTGCTATGATTGATTTAATTTGCTTGTGGTTAGGTTGCTGTCCTTTGGTGCCCATCATATGATCGCGCGCGTGGATCACACCATAGGGTTTGTTGTATGTTGATAGGACTATGTATTGGAGGGCAAGAGTGATGAAGCTTCAACCTAGCATAGAAATTGATGCATACGGGATTGAAGGGGGACCAATATATCTTAATGTTATGGTTGGGTTTTACCTTAATGAACATTAGTAGTTGCGGATGCTTGCTAATAGTTCCAATCATAAGTGCATAGAATTCCAAGTAAGGGACGACATGCTAGCAGTGGCCTCTCCCACATAATACTTGCTATCGTTCTAGTAAAGTAGTCAATTGCTTAAGGGACAATTTCGCCACACCTACCATCACCTTTCCACACTCGCTATATTTACTTTTGTTGTGTCTTTACCTTAGCCGCCCCTAGTTTTATTTTCGTGCTTTTTACTTTCTTGCTTGCACCCAAAAACTCCTATAAAGTACTTCTAGTTTCATACTTGTTCTAGGTTAAGCGAACGTCAAGCGTACGTAGAGTAGTATTGGTGGTCGATAGAACTTTAGGGAATATTTGTTCTACCTTTAGCTCCTCGTTGGGTTCGACACTCTTACTTATCAAAAACTATTGCGATCCCCTATACTTGTGGGTTATCAGTACCTCACGGCGCGAAGGGTGGACGTACGGTGGGCCTCCTCAAGGAGCAAAAGGTCAGCCTCCGGTGAACTGTCCTAGCGTGCCTCGTCAAATGCCAAGATTCACAGGGAACCTTGCTTAAGCTCTGAGGGGAGGACTGCCTCAGCCCTGTGGACAAGGAAGAAGGCGGTCTTGCTAGTGGGTTTAGTCGTCTTGGTGCGAATGGACCACAACATAAACTGCATCTCATCCAGCTGTCGGATTCAGGGCTCTGCAAACCCAAGAAAGGTTCAAACTCTGGGGCATGTGCGAAGAACCCTACCTCTTCAGCCAACCAGTTCATCACCCCCACGGCTGTCGGTGTCAAAACCGGTGGATCTCGGGTAGGGGGTCCCGATCTGTGCGTCTTAGGCTGATGGTAACAGAAAGCAAGGGACACAATGTTTACCCAGGTTCGGGCCCTCTCGATGGAGGTAAAAACCCTACTTCCTGCTTGATTAATATTGATGATATGAGTAGTACAAGAATAGATCTACCACGAGATCGTAGAGGCTAAACACTAGAAGCTAGCCTATGATGATTATGATTGTGATCGTGATCGGCCTTCTAAGGACCAACCTCTCCAGTTTATATAGACACCGGAGAGGGCTAGGGCTTACATGGAGTCGGTTACAAGGAAGGAAATATATTATCCGGATCGCCAAGCTTGTCTTCCACGCAGAGGAGAGTCCCATCCGGACACGGGACGGAGTCTTGAGTCTTGTATCTTCACGCCCCAATAGTCCGGACAAAGTATATAGTCCAGCTGTCCGGATACCCCCTAATCCAGGACTCCCTCGGTAGCCCCTGAACCAGGCTTCAATGACGATGAGTCCGACGCGCAGTTCTGTCTTCGGCATTGCAAGGCGGGTTCCATCTCCGAATACTCCAAAGTACCTGTTACGACGAATAGTGTCCAGCTTCCCATCAATGTTGTACTCCTCGGCTTCTGTGCCTCAATAATGACCTCCCCCACGTGTCGAGCGAATGCGAGGAGCCGAGGCATTTTTGCATTTGCCACCCCCTGATCCAGCAGGTTGACCGTCTATTTGAGGAGACGGGGATTCTCAGATCCAAACCTCGTCCTCTTCCCTTGAGCAGGCATCCAACAGAGCGCTCCAAAAAAACATTTCAACATGGCCGGTCGTCGCAGCTCTTCTTCTCACTCTCCTCGCTCTAAGCCAGGGGAATGGGAAGAGTGTTAAGTTCCTCATAGCCGTTTGATAGAGTTACAAACTCAAGGGTATCTTCCACCGGCATTCATGGTCCCCATCCGAGCCGGAATAGCCACCAATAATGGCGGGGAGCAAGCGGAGGGATATCCTAATCCATCTCCAGAGGAGCGAATATGCCTCATCCCGCATCTGCCAAGGGGCGTCGGGTTTCCTATCCACCCGTTTCTTCACGGGCTCCTGGAGTTCTACGGCCTCCAGTTGCACAACTTCACCCCTGCCTCCGTGCTACATATAGCCGGATATGTTGCCCTTTGCGAGTTGTTTCTAGGCTGCGAGGCTCACCTCGGGTTATGGAAGAAGTTGTTCTGCCTCGTCCCTCGCAACCAGGGAGAATCCCTATGTCAAGTGGGTGGAGCCGAAGTATGGCGCATTGCCGAGACCGGATACCTATCCGGCACTCCCAAGAAGGCACCAGAGAACTGGCCTTCAGAATGGTTTTACATTGATGACGTTCCCCTTCCGGATCCAGTCCGGACAGGTCTCCCCAAGTTCAAGAACGCCCACGAGGGCATCGCTGGCCGGGCGCCTCGGGGCCCCCAAGAGGAGGATACTAGGGAAATACACTTCGATGAGCAGGATAAAGTTATTAGCCAAATCTGGGTGACGATAGTCGAGGTTATGGCAATATGCATAATGCGGGGGGTGCAACCGCTTCAATATTGGGGGAAGCCCATGTGGCACTTCAACGGGGAAGATGATGCCACCCGCTGCGGCCGTAAGGGTCCGGACTCCGCCACTGCTCTGGCGAGGATATTATCTGACCTGTATAAAGGAGAAGAAGAAGAACTCCTTCACATTAAACCGCGGGACGGGTTTTCTATGTACAACCCCCCAAGCTGGGTAAGTCGTTACACTTTTTCCCGCTTCATTTATTGTGGCGTTCTTCACTAAGATTATCTGCCTCGATATTTTCGAGCAGGAACTGAGGAGGGCCGTAGAAGGGATCTCCAGCCCTTCCGCAGCCAGAGGACCCCGGAAGGGCCCTCGATCCAGGACTCCAAGAAGATCCGGTCATTACTGTGGAGCTTGTCAACGGGATATTTTATCAGGCGAGTGTGACGACCGGTTTTTCCGGGTATTGATTTCCAAAAAAATGGCCCTTGTGCTCACCAGCCCCAGGATAACTATTAGCTGATGAGGCACCAACTTGATACAGAAATTCCAAGCAAAATACACAATATGTAGTACAAGACCATTACGCCTGTGAGTACAACAAATGGTTTCTAGTGGTTGATGGCGGAAGCGGTTTGTGAAACATCAGTGTCTATGGGACTCCATTTCCCACAGGAACAGCTGACCAGGTTAACTCCTATCTCGCGAGGCTGCTATCACCGTTGCTTAGTTTCCGGGGCTATCTTCGCAAGCTCCTCCCCATGCAAGAAATCTGGCCAAGACAATAGCTAGGGACAAGCCAGTGAGTACTTTGAATGTACTCGCAAACATTTTGAACACTGGGATAACATAAATGATAATCATGCACTTGAAATACTCTATGATCACATCATTAGTCATAAATAAAATCTTTTATGCATGCAAGCAGGTTATTTATATGAATATGCAACAATCGAGAGGAAGTAATATGCCGCAGTCGAGTGTCTGTGCAACACCACATAGGGGCTTATAGAGTAAATAAATAACAAGCAATGCCACAGTCGGGCGTCTCGGCGACACCACATAAAGGGTTTATAAAGTAAATAAATAACAAGCATGCCATAGTCGGGCGTCTCAGCGACACCACATAAAGGGCTTATAAAGTGAATAAATAACAAGCATGCCACAGTCGGGCGTCTCAGCGACACCACATAAAGGGCTTATAAAGTAAATAAATAACAAGCATGCCACAGTCGGGCGTCTCAGCGACACAACATAAATGGCTTATAAAGTAAATAAATAACAAAGCGAGGCCACAATGCAGGCGTCTCGGCGACACCACATAAAGGGCTTATAAATAATCACGGTGAATATCCAGAGGTAGAACCATCCTGAGGATACTCGATAATTCAAATAATATAACAGGTTAGTCCATAACAAAATAATAATCATAATCATTACAAGTCTCAAGTCGCGATCCCAGTTCTGGTTTGACAGTTTCTCCTCCGAAGACCGACACTAAGACCGACACTTGACCCATCCCAGACTGTAATCCTTAACCACGGACACGGCTATTCGAATAGGTTTAATCTCTGCAGAGGGTGTACTCATTACCCACGAGCAACGGATTCCTTTAGTCCATTGGGACTATTTCCGTCTACGGTCTTTTAGTTGAAAACACATCTAACTTGCACACACCAGCTTAACTTACCGGTGTCTGGAATCACCCACGACACTTGTTAAGCAAAACTCTAAGTGGGGAGGCTACAACCTCGCGTAGCATGGGATAAAATTTATATCGCGCACTCGAGGGTGGCCTCCTCTCGGTCTCAACCGGAAACACCCATGCCCCCGGACCAGATGGCATGCCTACCGGTTACAACCGGTATCTTCCACCATGGCCTCTCTGTACGGTGTGTGCTTGAAAGGGGTTGACGACTTACTGAACTGTACCCTACCTGCAGCAGGGACAAGTGGTAGTACGAGGCAAGTATGGGAGTTACTGGAACCGGACTCGATCTACGGTTGACTCAGGAGGTTTATAAATTCCCTGTATGACGTGTATAACAAATATATTTCAACCAACAAAATCAACCCTCATTATACCTTACTATGCCATACCGGACATAACCGTCCCGACGGAGACCGGCGACAAACTCATGCCTACCCAAGGCAGGGGTTTTCCCGGATTCCTTTCGGCATGCATGCAAGGCACTTGAGGATGATTACCATCACGTGTATATTCATTTCCAACAGCAAGGACAAATCACTAATATGCATCCATGCAAATAATCATATTACATGAAATAACAAGCTCTACGAAATAAGGTGGTGTTATAAACGTGTCGACTAACACACCAAAAATATTATGCCGGGGTTCGGAATGCTTGCCTTCATGGTGTGGAGGGGTGAGGTGCTCTCCAAAACTTTTGAAAGTTTTCTCCTCTCTCTCCAAAATCCTATTTAAAAATATTTTTGAATCAATACACATTTCCAAAACAGCACAAAAAAGTTGTCTGAAAGATTTTCAAAAAAAATCTTGAAATTATCTAGACAATATTTGAGAGAGGTAGGAAAAAGAATCAACTCATTTGGAGTTTTATTTAAAAAGTTATAGACAGTCAAAGTTTTGGTCAAAATCTGTTTTTAAAATAAAACAGAAAAAGAAAAACGTTTCGAACTGACCACGTCGAAGGGGTATTCTGGAAATACGTTTCCACTTATCCAGCATGGACCGCGCGGGGAGTCACTAACAGTGGGTCCAGGAGGCCCACTAGTCAGGTTTCACTAGTCCACCTTCCCTCCTCTTCCTCCGCCTGCAGGGGCGGAATCAAGGGCGACGCTTGGCGGGCGAACGGCGGCTGCTTCGAGAAACATAGGTCACCCGCGGGCTCAGGGGGCCGAGGCGGTCACTCCGGTGGTCGCTTTGGTCTCTGGGGTGGACGGAGCTGCCGGCGGCGATCTCTGCAACGGACGGTGGCCGTCGGGCAAAGTGGGTTTTTGGCTCCGGCGGTCCCTGACCAAAATCGAGCAGGGAAAGGACTCACGAGAGGAGAGGGGTTCTGGTGAAGAGAGTGGAGAGGGGAGGCCACAGTGGCGCCGGAATGGCCGGGGTAGTGGCGGCGGCTTCGGTTGCCGGAGATGGGGAAGGAGACCTCCCTGGGTCGATTGGCTGCCATGGGGACACTAGGGAAGTGATCTGAGGTTGCCTCAGTGTGGGGACGAGCTCGGGGCTTTCTTAAATAGGCGAGTCAAGGCGGTTCCGCGGCGGCCGTGGATAAGGTCGCCGGCGACCGCCATTCTGTAGCTAGGGCGACGTGGCGGCGACGTGTGCTAGAGGACGAGGTTGCGGATGAGCTTGAACCGCTCCAGGGGGCAGCTGGCGAGCGCTGGTGGCTTGGGCGGCACCGACCGTGGCAGAGACGCGCTGCGGACGCCGGCGTGCCGCCAAGGGGCTCTGACGGCGGTGCTGTAGGGCACCAGGGCTGCTTGGCGTGATGAAGTGAGGAGGGGAGTGAGTGACGTGGCTCTGCAGAGCGGGAAAACCAGGGCGCGACGCGTCGGTCGGGCGCGGCACGTGCAAAACGCGTGCTCTGCTCGTGCCCAGAGCATGCACGGAACGTGCTCGACAAAATGCTAAAGCATGCTAGGGGGCTCTAAACTACAAGAGGGTTAGCAGGGTGGGGTTGTAGGTTAGGGCAAATCCATGGGACATGTCGGTCTGGTCAGAGGATCAGGTTCACTATGTAAACAAAAACTCATGCCTAATATGTCCATGCTCTCAAGGTGTTTGACAAAATGCCACAGGCACCTAGGCATTTCTTGGAGTGGCCAAATCTTCCAGGGTGGGGTCTCTTTAGATGCATGAGAGGGTGGTGAGGTTAGTTTGTCCAAAGCACAAACTTGCTAGTGTAAGTTTTGCAAAACCTCAATTCTGGACAGGAGGTAAATGGCATTACTTCATGATCCAAAAATGATCCAAATGGGTGCATGCTCCTGGACTTAGGGTTTTATCAGGGAGGACTACAAGTAGGAAAAGGAATCAAGGATAAAGGGGCAACTAAAAATGTGGTGGTTGTACAAATCTACAAGTTGGACCAGAATAGAAAAGAAGTTGATTCCCTCAATTCTTTCAAAGAACAAAGTTGGGTTTTTGCATAAAGTTGAATTGCATGCTACCACTGATCTCCCATAATTTTGGTGAAGGCTTCAAATAAATATAAAAATAGGTTGTAGTGCAAATCTGCCCCTTTGGACCAGATTTGAAAAATATGGTGTAGAGCTCAAAATTTCCCATGGACAGAAGATAATTTTGCATAAAAGTGGTTTAAAAACATCACATGACATCTCCAAATTTTGGTGGGATTTTTGAAAGAGTTTATAAAAGGGTTGCAGTTCAAATAGGACCATAAAATCATGGGAAACCATTTTTCAATAAAATAAAGATTATGAGAAATAAACTATGTAATTAATTCCTTGATAAAACAAAAGTTTTTCTTGAGAGGATAAACAAGTCCAATATCATATTTGATAAGTTCTCCTTTGAAGGAAACAGCTCGAGATCAATAGGAAGGAAATGTTTCAAAAAAATCAAAAGGAGCCAGAAAGTAAAAGTTTTAATTACCTGGCAAAATTAACAAAACAAGGCTAAAATTTTGGGATGCCACAACACTACACCCCTTAAGAAAAATCTCGTCCTCGAGATTTGCTAAAAGTTGTTTTAATAAAAATATAAGCATTAAAGCAAATGCGGCTCTGATGAGAGGGCAATGAGTGGTGCAAAAATACAGTGTGTGACACTGGCGCGGCGTGAAAAAAAAAACTACGGTTAGGGGCAAAAACGAGAGATTTCTACGCTGGATATAAATTTAGAATAAATTCTAAATTTAAAAATACGCTGGTCGTACCCGAGAGCACAGTGCTCCCTCTGGCTGACAGGTGGACCCGGGCCCACTGTCATCCTCTTCTTCTTCCTCTGGCTCTTTCTTCTTCCACCCTCCTGCGCGCTTTCCCGCGCTTTCTCCACCGGTGACGCCTAGCGTGTAGGGCATCTAGGCCGTACTGCGGTAGTGCACGGCGTGCTAGCTTTCGGTGCAGCGTGCACTCACCTCACGGGCAGTTGCTCGGCCTTTGCTGGATTCGCCTCCGAACACCGGCGGTCGAGCGACGAGCGGCGCTGGTGGACCTCGCCCACCGTACACCGAGCTCGAGCTATAAAACGGCCGAGGTGTTCTTCTCTTCTCCCTCACACCTGGCCTTGCTCCTCCTTCTCCTTCCTTCTCCTCTGTCTCCGTTTGCCGGAGCTCGAGACGAGGCTCTAATGGCGGAGGTGGTGCCGTACTGGTACGTGATCCTGTTGTGCGGAGGACTGGCAGTGGTGTTGGGGCTCTCCGTGCTCCTGTGCGCGATGATCCTCGATGATCGTCACGATGCTGCTGCTCGGGTGTTGGCTCTCCGCGGTGGTGGTGATCACGAGGAGTAGGTGGGGTGTGTCGGGTGCTAACTATTCTTCGGAGGTGCTCCGTTAGATGTAACACCGTTGCAAGGTTTTGCAAGTAGTGTATGTGTTCGAATGATCATGGTTGTGAGTCTGCTGCCGTGGTGCTATGTGAAATAAAATAATCCACGTCGTGAGAAGGTGTACATGCAGCAACTCAGGGAAAAGAAATCTCACTCCAGGATTTCTCGCAAGAGAAAACAGTAATACATTAGAGTCAAACCGCAACAGAACTACTCACATTAATAGAAACTAAAAGATTTGCTCGCTGCACAAACTCGGGGTACCGCGCATAAGTTACAACTCATAAATAAATGTTGCAATAATAAACACAGCAGTGGCGTCTATATTAAAAACGGTAACTGGACGGGGTCCCGAGAAAACGTCTCTGGTACTGGGGTGCACTCCTCTTCTATCGGGGAAAGTGGATTGACCAGTCGATGAATGTGTCTCTCCTGGTCGGGCCTCAGTGATCTGTCGATGGCGATCTGAGGATTTAAATCCGTGAGGCTCTGGAGATAACCCATCACACAATGGGTCAAACGCTCTTGAACGATGACGTACTGGACAAGGTTGGCCAGGACTGGGTCTCTCTCAATTCATTCACCGGGAAAAGATGTTACTCCTCCGGGTGCTGCACGGCTCGGAAAGTAATAATACCCTCATTCGCTGGCATAGGGTACCGCGAATCAAAGGCGAGCAAGCGCTTCGTATGCAGCCGCTTCTATGGCCATTTGTGGGGTCGGCATAGATTTCCCCACGAAGGAGACCTCTGTTGGGTCTTGGTTTGGGTTTACGGGAGGGATGTGCACTGCTGCCCAATATCTCGAGGTGGAAGGGGTGATTCTCGATTTGAACAGCTCGTACTGGGGTGGCTGGGTAGCGCCCATGGTACTGCAGGTAAAATCCCACAATATCTTGACAAAACTACCCGGGGTTGCGTCTGGAGTTCTTAGATAAATACTAGGGCTCGGCATGGCAAGAAATGGTGGTGAGGATGGTGCTCAAGATGAGGGATGCTTGGCAAGGTCTCGCGGTGGCCCTTTTATAGCACCGAAGCTGGGTCATTTTACCGTGGTGAAAGGTAATGAATTTACTAGCTCAGCTCCAAGGGTGGGGGTCAAGCCACAGAGACACACATCTCACTGAAGTGACGTATCACTGTGGGGGTTGTCGAGGTGGTTTTTGGTAACTGTGTCTGGGATAGAAATTTATACCGCATGCTGACATATCCATGCAAGGATACCATTTAAAACAAAGGCACGAGGACCGGCGGCGTTTATTTACATGGTCACATGATTACAAAGCAGGGATTCACTGGGACTCGACACTACTTGAGTGACTTAGTCTACCTCGTTTACATCCAAGCGGGCGTGCCTTGTGGATGTCGAGGCTTCTCCATGGTTCTCACCGTCGGAATTAGCTGGAGAGGGTTGAGGGGCTGCAGGCTCGGGGTAGCGATGATGACCTTCTCGGGGATTGTTGGCCACAACCCCGTTGGAGTGTGCTCCCAAGAGGCGACGAAGCACTTCTCGTGTCATCAAAGCACCTTGGCCGATGGCTGGGGCAGATCTCAGGGACTCGATCGGGTGTCCGAACTGCACGACTGGGTTGTCGGCGCTGGGCTCGTTTTCTTCTCTCGCCGGGGCTCGGCGAACCAGCTCTCCACGAGCTGCGATCAGATCAATGGTGATTTGATCGAACAGTTCCTCTAGTGCACCTACATAGCGCACTAGGTGCAACAACGCAGGATCCGTCTCGTGATCTCCGTTGGCAACTTGCGGTGGTCTGCCATACCCTTCTCGTCTGGGGTAGTAGTGGAACGAGCGACAGTTAACTCTGGGCGACAGATGCCGGAGATAAACTATAGCCTCTCGAGCAGCTAGTTGGATGGCTTGTGGCTCAAAGGAAGTCGTTCTTCCGGTGAACTCAGAGGCGCCGGCGCTAGACCCCTACCGTAAATGTGTACTGATGGCCCAGAATGTGGCCCTCACCGCTCATGGGTCCTTGGTACACAACATATTCTAGGGGCTCTTCTAACGCATAGGCTCGGCGGGTGAGGTTTGCGAGTATGGTCACAAAGCCTCCAAGGTTGGTTGCTGTGGTCTCATTGTGCACGACGGGGCCAGGCATTATGGCTCGGTTTGGGGTAGCGGCTGTGTTGTGCTGGGTTGGGGCTAGCGTGCCCTTTTTATAGTAAAAGGGGACGGAGTCTTCCTTCGCACGCTTGCGAATAAGACACCTTGGGCGCTGGTCACTGGTGCGTGATAGACAGGCTAGGTTGATAGGTTGGGCACCGACTGCCAAAAGGTGTCGGGTCACTTTGTGGCTATCTTGCATGCGAAGCTTGGCTGGGGTTCCGTTATGGTCTGGTGGGTTGGTTTGCCTAAGTTTATTGACCTGGCTAAGATAGGATTAGCCAATGGTCAGCCTAACTCTGATACCAAGTCTGTGACGACCGGTTTTTCCGGGTATTGATTTCCAGAAAAATGGCCCTTGTGCTCACCAGCCCCAGGATAACTGTTAGCTGATGAGGCACCAACTTGATACAGAGATTCCAAGCAAAATACACAATATGTAATACAAGACCATTCTTGCCTGTGAGTACAACAAATGGTTTCTAGTGGTTGATGGCGGAAGCGGTTTGTGAAACATCAGTGTCTATGGGACTCCATTTCCCACAGGAACAGCTGACCAGGTTAACTCCTATCTCGCGAGGCTGCTATCACCGTTGCTTTGTTTCCGGGGCTGTCTTCGCAACGCTCCTCCCCATGCAAGAAATCTGGCCAAGACAATCGCCAGGGACAAGCCAGTGAGTACTTTGAATGTACTCGCAGACATTTTGAACACTGGGATAACATAAATGATAATCATGCACTTGAAATACTCTATGATCACATCATTAGTCATAAATAAGATCTTTTATGCATGCAAGCAGGTTATTTATATGAATATGCAACAATGGAGTGGAAGTAAAATGCCGCAGTCGAGTGTCTGTGCGACACCACATAGGGGCTTATAGAGTAAATAAATAACAAGCAATGCCACAGTCGGGCGTCTCGGCGACACCACATAAAGGGCTTATAAAGTAAATAAATAACAAGCATGCCACAGTCGGGCGTCTCAGCGACACCACATAAAGGGCTTATAAAGTGAATAAATAACAAGCAGGCCACGAAAGGCGTCTCGGCGACACCACATAAAGGGCTTATAAATAATCACAGTGAATATCCAGGAGGTAGAACCATCCCAGGGATACTCGATAATTCAAATAATATAACGGGTTAGTCCATAACAAAATAATAATCATAATCATTACAAGTCTCAAGTCGCGATCCCAGTTCTGGTTTGACAGTTTCTCCTCCGAAGACCGACACTAAGACCGACACTTGACCCATCCCAGACTGTAATCCTTAACCACGGACACGGCTATTCGAATAGGTTTAATCTCTGCATAGGGTGTACTCTTTACCCACGAGCAACGGATTCCTTTAGTCCATCGGGACTATTTCCGTCTATAGTCTTTAATTGAAAACACATCTAACTTGCACACACCAGCTTAACTTACCGGTGTCTAGAATCACCCACGACACTTGTTAAGCAAAAACTCTAAGTGGGGAGGCTACAACCTCGCGTAGCATGGGATAAAATTTATATCGCGCGCTCTAAGGGGTGGCCTCCCCTCTCGGTCTCAACCGGAAACACCCATGCCCCGGACGGATGGCATGCCTCTGGTTACAACCGGTATCTTCCACCGTGGCCTCTACATGCAGTGTGTGCTTGAAAGGGTTGACGACTTCTTGAACCGTACCCTACCTGCAGCAGGGACAAGTGGTAGTACGAGGCAAGTATGGGAGTTACTGGAACCGGACTCGATCTAAGGTTGACTCAGGAGGTTTATAAATTCCCTGTATGACATGTATAACAAATATATTTCAACCAACAAAATCAACCCTCATTATACCTTACTATGCCATACCGGACATAACCGTCCCGACGGAGACCGGCAACAAACTCATGCCTACCCAAGGCAGGGTTTCCCGGATTCCTTTCCGGCATGCATGCAAGGCACTTGAGGATGATTACCATCACATGTAGATTCATTTCCAACAGCAAGGACAAATCACTAATATGCATCCATGCAAATAATCATATCACATGAAATAACAAGCTCTACGAAATAAGGTGGTGTTATAAACGTGTCGACTAACACACCAAAAATATTATGCCAGGTTCAGAATGCTTGCCTTCATGGTGTGGAGGGTGAGGTGCTCTCCAAAACTTTTGAAAGTTTTCTCCTCTCTCTCAAAATCCTATTTAAAAATATTTTTGAATCAATACACATTTCAAAAACAGCACAAAAAGTTGTCTGAAAGATTTTCAAAAAAAATCTTGAAATTATCTAGACAATATTTGAGAGAGGTAGGAAAAAGAATCAACTCATTTGGAGTTTTATTTAAAAAGTTATAGACAGTCAAAGTTTTGGTCAAAATCTGTTTTTAAAATAAAACAGAAAAAGAAAAACATTTCGAACTGACCACGTCGAAGGCGTATTATGGAAATACGTTTCCATTTATCCAGCATGGACCGTGCGGGGAGTCACTGACAGTGGGTCCAGGTGGCCCACTAGTCAGGTTTGACTAGTCCACCTTCCCTCCTCTTCCTCTGCCCGAGAGGGGGCGGAACTCCGGCGACGCTTGCCGGCGAACGGCGGCTCCATTCGAGAAACAGAGGTCACCCGCGGGCTCAGGGGGCCGAGGCGGTCACTCCGGTGGTCGCTTTGGCCTCTGGGGTGGACGGAGCTGCCGGCAGCGAGCTCTGCAACGGACGGTGTCCATCGGGCTAAGTGGGTTTTTGGCTCCGGTCCCCTGACCAAAATCGGCAGGGAAAGGACTCACGAGAGGGAGAGGGGTTCTGGTGAAGAGAGTGGAGAGGGGAGGCCACAGTGGCGCCGGAATGGCCGGGGCAGTGGCGGCGGCTGCGGTTGCCGGAGATGGGGAAGGAGACCTCCCTGGGTCGATTGGCTGCCACGGGGAAACTAGGGAAGTGATCTGAGGTTGCCTCAGTGCGGGGACGAGCTCGGGGCTTTCTTAAATAGGCGAGTCAAGGCGGTTCCGCGGCGGCCGTGGATAAGGTCGCCGGCGACCGCCATTCTGTAGCTAGGGCGACGTGGCGGCGATGTGTGCTAGAGGACGAGGTTGCGGATGAGCTTGAACCGCTCCAGGGGGCAGCTGGCGAGCGCTGGTGGCTTGGGCGGCACCGACCGTGGCAGAGACGCGCTGCGGACGCCGGCGTGCCGCCAAGGGGCTCTGACGGCGGTGCTGTAGGGCACCAGGGCTGCTTGGCGTGATGCGGTGAGGAGGGGAGTGAGTGGCGTGGCTCTGCAGGGCGGCAAAACCAGGGGCGCTGACGCGTCGGTCGGGCGCGACACGTGCAAAACGCGTGCTCTGCTCGCGCCCAGAGCACGCAGGGAACATGCTCGACAAAATGCTAAAGCATGCTAGGGGGCTCTAAACTACAAGAGGGTTAGCAGGGTGGGGTTGTAGGTTAGGGCAAATCCATGGGACATGTCGGTCTAGTCAGAGGATCAGGTTCACTATGTAAACAAAAACTGATGCCTAATCCGTCCATGCTCTCAAGGTGTTTGACAAAATGCCACAGGCACCTAGGCATTTCTTGGAGTGGCCAAATCTTCCAGGGTGGGGTCTCTTTAGATGCATGAGAGGGTGGTGAGGTTAGTTTGTCCAAAGCACAAACTTGCTAGTGTAAGTTTTGCAAAACTTCAATTCTGGACAGGAGGTAAATGGCATTACTTCATGATCCAAAAATGATCCAATGGGTGCATGCTCCTGGACTTAGGGGTTTATCAGGGAGGACTACAAGTAGGAAAAGGAATCAAGGATAAAGGGGCAACTAAAAATGTGGTGGCTGTACAAATCTACAAGTTGGACCAGAATAGAAAAGAAGTTGATTCCCTCAATTCTTTCAAATAACAATGTTGGGTTTTTGCATAAAGTTGAATTGCATGCTACCACCGATCTCCCATAATTTTGGTGAAGGCTTCAAATAAATATAAAAATAGGTTGTAGTGCAAATCTGCCCTTGGACCAGATTTGAAAAATATGTTGTAGAGCTCAAAATTTCCCATGGATGAGAAGATAATTTTGCATAAAAGTGGTTTAAAAACATCACATGACATCTCCAAATTTTGGTGGGATTTTTGAAAGAGTTTATAAAAGGGTTGCAGTTCAAATAGGACCATAAAATCATGGGAAACCATTTTTCAAGAAAATAAAGATTATGAGAAATAAACTATGTAATTAATTCCACTGATAAAACAAAAGTTTTTCTTGAGAGGATAAACAAGTCCAATATCATATTTGATAAGTTCTCACTGAAGGAAACAGCTCCAGATCAATAGGAAGGAAATTTTTCAAAAAAAATCAAAAGGGAGCCCAGAAAGTAAAAGTTTTAATTACCTAGCAAAATTAACAAAACAAGGCTAAAATTTTGGGATGCCACAGCGAGCTGCGATGGCGCCTTAGTGGCTATTATTGCCGACTATCCCGGACTGCTACCTACGTCACGTGTAAGCCAAGCCGAAAACTCTATCCTCCGAATAGGACTCCCTTCTGATGCCGTGCCTTACCCCTGAAGTGTCGCGCTTTTGCAGAGACGACAGTCAGAGCACGGGGCCGAGCCCCTAGGGATCCATCGGCAACGGGCGCCCGGATCGGGCAGGTTTAAGAGGAAGGCAGTTAGGGTCGAAACGCCGCTACAGAGGTAAGGTAAAAACCTGTTCTGCGATTATTGATTTTGAAGTGTAACAACGCCCTTTGTGTCCTGGCAGGAAGAGGAGTAGCCAGACTATATTCGGGGACCCTGCCAATCATGCCTCCACCAACCGGATTCCAGAACCGGCTTCGAGAGAGGAGGCGGACATGGGGCGGATGCCGCATAGCCCTCCGACGGAGGACGCGGATATGCTCTCTGTCACGAATTCCAAAGTAGAGAGCGCCATGAATCACCGGCGCCGACGGTCCGTACTTCACAACAACATCTTTTCCGAAGAGGCATTTAACGCTTTCAATTCAGGAGACGCATACATCCGAGATGCTCAAGGCGGGCTTGCCCGAGCGATGGACCAATATACCAAAGATATAAGGGTAAGAAAATTTGATAAGCATGTATAGCAGTAGCCCCTGAGACTTGAAACGGTTGGAACAACTGTTTTAAGGATCAATACATGCACAGGTCCTTGTAGATAAGAATGAGCAATTGTCTCGGGTGGGCAGTGCAAAGGCCCGGTGAGGGCCACGGTTGCCAAGCTAGAGGAATCCCAGAAGGCCTCATCTGGTAACATTTGCAATTGTATGAAGATGCACCAGTTAGTAAGTGGCTTGGTATGACAAGTCTAACAGAAAATTCTGCAGACAATCCTGGGGTGAATTCGGAGGGCGTAAGAGATGACGAGTTGCATCTCAAAAGGCGCTAAAGGCTGGCGAGCACGTTCTTATGCAAGTTAGGCAGGAGAAGAACAATCTTCAACATGCCAATGTCCGGCTGGACGTGGAATTAAAAGACGTCCGCGCTCAACTGGCGGACTCCGTAAAGGAGAACAAAAGGATTCTCGCGGCATTTATTGTAAGTACCCAGACGAATTGTAGTACAGCTCGGCGAGGAAGCATATTGAAAGAATTTTTACTTGCAGGTATGTTAACGGGCCGCTCTGAGGAGGAGGTGCCCGCATCTGCAGGCGATTTACTGGAAGACCTCTCACAACTGCACGAGCGAGCTCGGTAGGTGATGCAGGGCGTTGCTCAGGCCTTGTGGCCATCCAGCTTCCTGCCGAGGGCATGGGGGAGCTTGTGGATATGCTTCAAGGAGCACGGCGGCGCTTCTGATTGTGGAAGATGTCAGCCTGCCGACAAGGTGCAAGAGAAGCCTGGGCTATGGTGAACACGCGCTACACCAAGCTGGACCCGAACCATATGGCCGAAGTCGGACCGGCGGGGCCGGATGGGCAAGAAATGTCCGTGAGTCTAGTGTATGACCAGGTAGCGTTAGCCGCAAAGTATTCCCAACAGGATTGTAAGCTAGATAGCCTGTTGGATGGTATAGAGGAGGAATATAGTCAGTCCAAGTGACTGTGTAATTCAATGTACATAAGTAGTCCCTAGCCGGATTAAAATCATTTGTCTTGGCGGACCTTTTCGCTTCAGCCCCCGGATCCGATAGTCCGGGGTGTATCCGAATACCCGCTCAGTTATGCAGAACCGAGGTATGCATGGAAACCAGGCGTATGGGTCATAAGTTCTTGGACAGAAATGTACCCAACTAGTTATGTTATATTACATGGATAGTAAGAAACATCTTCCAGGGAGAATAGTTCCGTTAGGGGTTCCTTTCCAGATGCAGCGTCTTGACGATGCACATGTCCGGACTGCGAACAAGGACGCGGGATACAAAACTTCTGGGGATTTACGTTATAATAAACGAATACATCTTTTGTTCACTGGCTGAATATTCCCTTAAGGACGCTAGCTTTCGGCTTCACCCAGTCCAAGGTACACATCCGGCTGAACCGGTAGTAACAATCGCAGAGGTGCTCCCCTTATGCCCTAGCCGAATTAACGGGAACGTAGGGCATAAACACAAGAGCCAGGCAACCCAGCTTGGCCACATCTTAAGTCATATCGATGCATATAATGGTGAAGAAAAAGGCACATATGGAAAAAGAATGCATATGTGATGGGCAAAAAGCCATTAAAGTAATTATGTTTAGCTTCCGTATGGGAAGCCCCCAGGTATTGCTTACACACATAGTCCGACCGGAGTGATCCAGGAGTTCGTACTGTATTAAGTACTTTGTGTGAAGAGGAAAAAAGGTCGAGAAAGGAAAAGGGAGGGAGCATAATTAAAAGAGGAGGGGGCAAGGAGACGAACACTGAGTTCGGCGCTAGGCGTAGAATCTCCGGAGTCTGGCCGCGTTCCATGGGTTCGGCTCTAGTCTGTTATCGGATGCATTACGTAAGCGGTACGCTCCTCCGGTGAGAACTTTATCAATGACGAAGGGACCTTCCCACTTAGGTTTGAGCTTGTCCTTCTTCTTCTCCGGTAGGCGTAGAACGAGTTCGACAATATTATAAGTTTTGGCCCGCACTTCTCTGCTTTGGTACCGTCGAGCATGCTGCTTATAGAATGCGGAGCGAGCTTTTGCAACGTCGCGCTCCTCCTCCAGCGCATCCAAGTTATCCTGCCGATCTAACTTGGCTTCCTTCTCTTCGTACATGCGTACGCGAGGCGAATCATGTATTATGTCACAGGGTAGTACTGCTTCCGTGCCGTACACCATAAAAAATGGTGTATATCCGGTGGTGCGATTTGGTGTGGTCCGCAGCCACCAGAGTATGGAGTCGAGCTCTTTGACCCAGTGCATGTCCGACTCTGTCAAGGATCGCACTAGTCTGGGTTTGATGCCGCTCATGATGAGACCATTTTCCCGTTCGACCTGGCCGTTTGTTTGGGGATGGTAGATGGAGGCGTAGTCAAGCTTAATGCCCATTTTGCCGCACCAAGTTTTCACTTCATCGGCTATGAAATTTGAGCCTTTATCAGTGATGATGCTGTGGGGGATCCCGTATCGGTGTACAACCCCGGATATGAAGTCTATCACTGGTCCGGATTTGGCCGTTTTGACTGGTTTAGCTTCTATCCATTTGGTGAATTTGTCCACCATGACCAATATGTTTTTTTCTTATGGCTTCCCCCTTTAAGAGGTCCGACCATATCCAGCCCCCCCGACCGCGAAGGGCCAAGTTATGGGGATTGTTTGGAGATCGGTAGGGGGCATATGACTCTGATTGGCGTAAAGCTGGCAATCGACGCAGTGTTGGACAAGGTCCCGTGCGTCTACTTGGGCCGTCAGCCAATAGAAGCCTGTACGGAAGGCCTTGTTAACTAGTGCTCGAGCCGCAGCATGGTGCCCGCCCAGTCCGGCATGGATTTCAGCCAAGAGTTGCCGCCCTTCCTCTTCGGAGATGCACCTTTGGAGCACTCCGGTCGCACTTTTCTTATAGAGTTCCCCTTCATGGACTTTGTAAGCTTTAGAACGTCGAACAATGCAACGTGCTTCATTTTGGTCTTCGCGGAGCTCCTGCCTATTTAAGTAGGCCAAGAAAGGCTCAGTCCACGAGGCGATTACAGCAATGATTTCATGGGCCGAAGGTGTTATTTCGGTGGTGTAGCCTCCGATTATGTCTGATGGTTCAGAATCTGGGGGTGTGTTCGGATCCGAGTTAGTGTTGCCGGACTCCCCTTCCCACACCGCGGATGGCTTGAACAGCCGTTCCAGGAATATGTTAGGTGGGACAGGGTCGCATTTAGCGCCGATGCGGGCGAGAATATCCGCCGCTTGATTGCTTTCTCGAGCCACATGGTGGAATTCGAGCCCCTCGAACCGAGCTGACATTTTGAGAACGGCGTTAAGCATGCCGCCATTTTCGGCTCCTTGGCATCGAAGTCTCCATTTATTTGTGATATTGCGAGGTTTGAATCCCCGCGCACTTCTAGGCGTTGAATGCCCATAGAGACTGCCATCCAAAGACCGTGCAACAGAGCCTCGTATTCGGCTGCATTGTTGGAGTCTGTGTATAATATTTGGAGTACGTACTGGACCGTGTCTCCGGTGGGAGATGTCAGGACAACACCTGCTCCTAGTCCGGCCAGCATTTTAGAGCCGTCGAAGTGCATGATCCAGTTAGAGTATGCGTCGTACTCTTTAGGGAGTTCGGCTTCTGTTCATTTGGCGACGAAGTCAGCCAGGACTTGCGACTTGATGGCCCGCCGTGGCTTGTATGTTATGTCGAACGGAAGGAGCTCGATGGCCCATTTAGCAATCCAGCCCGTAGCATCGCGGTTATTTATTATGTCGTTGAGTGGTACTTCGAAGGCCACCGTAATCGAACAGTCTTGAAAGTAGTGTCGTAGCTTCCGGGATGCCATGAAGACCGCGTATGCTATTTTTTGATAGTATGGGTACCGGGATTTGCATGGGGTGAGGACCGTGGATACGTAGTATACCAGCTTCTGGAGCGGGAATTTGTATCCGTCAGCCTCTCATTCGATGACGAGCACTGCGCTTACAACTTGATGTGTTGCCGCTATCTACAACATAATAGGTTCGCTAGTATTCGGCGCTGTTAGGACTGGACTAGTGGCCAATAAGGTCTTTATTTCGTCCAGTCCGGCCGCGGCTGCATCCGTCCACACGAAGTGTTCGGTGCGCCGAAGAAGGCGGTAAAGAGGTAATGCCTTTTCTCCTAACCTGGAGATAAAGCGGCTTAAAGCACCCACACATCCAGCTAGTTTCTGGATGTGCTTGAGGTCTGTTGGTATAGCCAACTGCGACAGAGCTCGGATTTTTGCCGGATTCGCTTCAATTCCTCTATTGGAAACAATGAAGCCCAGCATTTTCCCAGAGGGGACACCGAAAACGCATTTTTCCGGGTTCAGCTTGATGTCGTACGTTTGGAGGTTATCGAACATAAGCCTCAAGTTGTCTATTAGGGTTTCAACGTGTCTTGTTTTTATGACCACGTCGTCCACGTACGCCTCCACTGTTTTGCCGATTTGCTTTTGCAGGCATGTTTGAATCATGCGTTGATAGGTTGCGCCAGCATTTTTAAGCCTGAAAGGCATAGTGTTGAAGCAGAAAGGACCATATAGGGTGCCAGGCGAAAATGTCCCAATTCTCACGTAAGAAGTCTCGTAGTGCGGCGTCCATTGCGGGGCTCAACTGTGTCCCGGTGGAAGCTGTCTTCATGGGGTCCGTTGGATGGACCTGAAATTTGACTATCTCGTCTGCGGGTTTGGATGAGGTGGACTTGGGTCGCCTATCGAGTATCACGTCGTCCCTGTCCACAGTGGCACGCAGCGTTGTTAGTTCTTCGGCTGCTAAGGCTTCGGATAATGCTTCTAGGGCTAGTGTTGCGGTTTTGTTTTCGGCGCGAAGTGCGACGTCCGGATCCCAGGCTAGAGTGATGGTTCCATTGGGTCCGGGCATTTTAATCTTCATGTACCCGCAATGGGGTATAGCTTGAAAGCTTGTAAACGTGTCCCGTCCTAAAAGGGCGTGCTATCCGCTGCTGAAAGGAGCCACTTGGAATGTAATTTCTTCGGACCTGTAATTCTCCAGGGTGCCGAATACCACATCGAGTGTGATTTTTCCCGCACATCGCGCTTCCCGACTAGGGATAATTCCCCTGAAAGTTGTGCCGCTTTGTTCAATGCGGCTTTTATCAATTTCCATCTTGTTGAGTGTTTCTTCGTAGATCAAGTTTAATCCGCTTCCGCCGTCCATGAGTACTTTAGTGAGCCGAAAGCCGTCCACAATTGGGCTAAGAACCAGAGCGGCTAGTGCTCGAAACGATCTGGAATCGAGGTTCATCTTGGCATTGAAACTTATAGCGATTGTCGTTCCACGGGTTTATTTTTGCCACATGGCAGATTTCATTGAACTTCGATGAGCTTCGCTTGCGCCTATTGTTTGAGGCGAAAGTCTCGAAGACTGTTAGTACCGTATTGTGTTCATTGGCGGCATGTTGTTCTGCTTTATGGCTTACAAGAAGATCCTCGCCACTTTTTTCAACCTGCCATAGTATCCAACATGCCCTAAGGCTATGAGTTGGTGTTGTGTCCGGCGTACTGTGGAGTTTACATGGCCCATTGAGCCATTGTTCTAATACGGTTCCACGCCCTGGGGTGGGCTTTGGTTTCTTGGGGATTGGATCGGCCGACTTACGAGAGTTCGCCCGTTTAGCTCGGACAATGGTTTTGGTGAGAGCCGGACTATCCCAAAATTCTATTTGGGTTTTCCAGGTGCTTTCCATCGCACAGTACTTCTGTACTATGGTTGCCAAGTCAGCAAAGTGTACTATGTCATGGCGACTTATAGCATTAAGGATTCCTTTGTTCGTGCAGTTTTTGCAGAAAAGTGAGACTACGTCCTCCTCACGACAGTCCTTGACCTTATTTAGCACAAGGAGGAATCTAGCCCGATGGCGATGTCTTGTCTCACGGGGCTCTTATGCGATATGGGAGAGACGGTTAAGTCCGGGTGGGTGGGGTTAGCTAAATCCGGATTCTGATCCGATCTAGCGCCCAGGGGCATGGGAGCTTCCGAGTTTGACAGCTCGGGACCCGGGGTGTGCCCAACTTTTCCGGCCCAATACCCGATTCCAAGTCGAGGACCTATGCCATGTCTTCCCTTGAGCGGGTGTCCGGCTCAGGGAGCTCGGTGATCCGGACATAATTCGTCCTCAAAATAGAGGGGTAATCCGTGTGTGGTTCCTCCACTACCGCTATCTCATGGGTAGCCGGCGGGGATTTAATGTCCCTTTGGTCGGGTTAAAGCCCGATCTGGTCATAGTCTGTAGCGACTCCCAAAGCGGCAATGCGATCCAAGAGCTCATTTAGGGGTGAGAGCTCTATCGGATCCATCTGTTCGGTGAGTTCCGAATCGACGCGAAGGTTATGCGTGATGACCCAAGAGGTCATCGTCGGCGCGACAGCCGAAGGGGCAGCCATGATGAAGCCGCCAAGTTGGAGGGTTTGGCCTACAGCCAGTGCTCCCCCAGAGGTAATGCTGTCCTTGACAACGAGACGAGCCATCGAGCCTTGCGGCGACGACACAGAGGAACTCTCAATGAAAGCACCAATGTCGGTGTCAAAACCGGCGGATCTCGGGTAGGGGGTCCCAATCTGTGCGTCTTAGGCTGATGGTAACAGAAAGCAAGGGACACAATGTTTACCCAGGTTTGGGCCCTCTCGATGGAGGTAAAAGCCTACTTCCTGCTTGATTAATATTGATGATATGAGTAGTACAAAAGTATATCAACCACGAGATCGTAGAGGCTAAACCCTAGAAGCTAGCCTATGATGATTATGATTGTGATCGTGATCGGCCTTCTAAGGACCAAGCTCTCCGGTTTATATAGACACCGGAGAGGGCTAGGGCTTACATGGAGTCGGTTACAAGGAAGGAAATAATTACCCGGATCGCCAAGCTTGTCTTCCATGCAAAGGAGAGTCCCATCCGGACACGGGACGGAGTCTTGAGTCTTGTATCTTCACGCCCCAATAGTCCAGACAAAGTATATAGTCCGGCTATCCGGATACCCCCTAATCCAGGACTCCCTCAACAGCGTAGCTTGATGAACAAGGAAGAAGATGGACATGATAGTTTGCCCAGGTTTGGGCCACCTTGCGACGTAAGACCCTACTCCTGCTTTGGGGTGGATTAGCCTAACGAGGGGCTGAGTATGAACTAGTACAAGGGAAGAACAACCTCACGAGGTCTGCTCTGGTGTGGGTGTGAGCTGATGAGGTGTGGATTTGATCTAGAGAGCTCTCTCCCTCCTATGGTGGTGGCTAAGCTATATTTATAATGGCCTCGGTCCTCTCCCCCGAAACGTAGGCGGGAATGCATCCCATAGTGGCTAATTTGAACGGGGACAAGTAGTACATCTTATCCTGACGAAAGGTGGTCTTCGCCTGCAAAGCTTCTGGTCGTGACGCTACGGTGGGCTTGGAGATTACATCTGTCCAGCCATCCTGGCGGTCTTGGTCTCGTTTCACGGGAAGGTAAACCTTTGGCTGATTACTCGGGACCCTGCGCCTGCGCTTGCCTCCTTAGAAATAAAGAGGAAACCTACTCCTCTGCGCCTGCGCTTGCCTCCTTAGCACTAAAGAGGAAACCTACTCCTCTGCGCCTGCTGGCACCCGCCTGGCCTTGGTCGTCATGGCTTGCATCACTCAACCTCATGAGGTTGGAACCTGCATAGAAATCTCCGTTCCTCAGGAGGTAGCCCGGGGAGGCCACTCCCTCCGGAGGTCTTGATGTCGTCTGCCTCGCGAGGCTTGGCCCCTCGCGAGGGTCTTGTCTTGAAGGTGTTGTAGATGGGCCGTACCAGGCCGTTGATGGACCCACGCCATGGGCCGGAGGTAGGCAAGTGTGGGTACCCTGGTTCCCAGAATGCCGAGAGTAGCCCTCGGGCCCAAGGCGCGCTCGGACTTGGCTTCGAGGCGAAGCCAAAGGAGAAGGGCGAAGTGCCGCGGGCCCAAATCGCCTGCGGTCCGAGTCGACGCATGGCACAAGATGGGATGTGGGCGTCTCCATTTCCCCTCGCCGCCTCGGGAACTGCCTGACGCATGCAGAAAGGCCATCATGGCTCGGAGCGTGAGTTTCCGGCGGGTGGGCTTCCTTCGGCTATAAATGGGGCGGGGCAGAACCCCTAGCCCATCTTCATCTTCCCGCCACTCGTTCCTTCTTCTTCTTCTTTGTCCCACTATCTTGTCAGAGCGTCCATGGCACCAGTGAGGAGGTTCTCCGTTGCAGAGAAGGGCAAAACCCCTCAAGTGGAACCTGAGCTGCTCTCACCGAAGAAAAGGCGAAGTTTCCCTCGCGATGCTACCGCGGTGCCCATGGAAATGCTGACCTGGAATGAACGCGCTCCGCCGGGCTTCCCGATCCACGTGTATGCTCACGCGCGCAGCCCTGTCCACGAGAGCGGTCGCAGAAGCTGCGAGGGACGGGGTTGTGGAGGAGAACAAGCGACTGCCACATGTCCACCCCACCCGCCGACCCATGTTGAAGGCACGGCCCGTGAGTTTGTGGTGTGGGCGGAAATGCCTCCACACACGTGGATCCAGCTCCTACGGTCCCTGGCAAGGGAGATACCGCTGAGGGGGCCTGTCGAGCTGTGGCTGCAGTATGATGGTTGATGCAGCCAGGCTTCAGAAGCGGAAGTCAAGGTCGTTGACTCTGGCGATGTATTCATGACTCAAGGATGGGGCACGATCTCCCATTCCTGTCGCCACGAGAGAGGTCATGCCATCCACTTCGAGTACGACGGCGGGTCGACGCTCTTCTTCAAGGTATTGTAAGAGGATGGCCGACGCCTGGAGTGCTGCCCCATGGGAGGAGATCATGGCAACCGTTCTCCGGTGGGTCGACGAGGCGGCAAAGCCCCTCGCGGTGAACTTGCCCTTGGCCTTGCCTGCGACTCTTCTGATAGCAGCAGCGCATCCTCCGGCCCTGGCTCGAGGGACAACGACAGCTACGAGCCGCCGCGCCGCCGTAGCCGGGCCTAGTGGAGGCAAGGTGCCAGCCTGACACCGCGGGCGACGTTGCTTGGGCCGCGGTCCACATGAGAGCTTTTTCATTTTGCATCGTTCCTGCGAAAAACCATGAAGGGCCCCACAAGAGTATGTAAAGGCCGTGATGCTTTTGTCTTAATGTTACTATTTCGAATCAATATCGTGCTTGCGCTTCTTGCTTTGGCATGGTTCCCCCTTTCATTCTCGCGGTAGCTTAGTGCTCTATGCCGGCAGGACCCAATCCTTAGGCAAGCTTCTGCCGTCGCTGGTATGCCAGGTCGTGATGCCGTGGTCAAGGCCAGGAGGTGAGCGGCCCGAGGTCCAGTGAGAGCCTTGATGTGCTTGGGTCCGTCCTTGCAGCGCTGATAAACCTAAGTGACCGAGCTCTGGCTCGTGGCCGGCCCCACGCATGTCACCTCACCAGGTCCTTAGTGCCTTCGTCTTCTTGCCAAAAGATCACCAGCATGATGGCAAGCGTGGCTGTGTGCTATGTTTTCTTTCTTCGGCTAACTCGCAGGAACCTCCGGAGCCGGGACCACGAGCGGCCTTGCCAGCACCTCGGGGCGCCTCCTAGGTACCCTCTTTTCTCTCGCAAGTCGCTTGCACGTTAAAGGGGGGGGCCTTGAGCCCCGCGCCTCAGTGGCTCATACTGGCTCTTGAGCCCTCAACCCCTGGCCTTGACCACGACATCATGACCTGGCATACCAGTGGCTACTGAGCCTTGCTCAAGGGCCGGGACCCGAGGACGTAGAGCATCCAGACGAGTGAGAAAGATGGGGTCGGCACGAGTCCTGCCCGCGGGAGCCATCAGGAGAAGGACATAGCCTAACATCGCACAAGAAGATCGTCCTCGCAGTGAAAGAATCGCCGCAGGCTCGCAAAGATAAGTCACCTCACACATGCAGGCGTGAACCTTATGATCAGCGCTTTGTCTCTAGCGATCTCGCTCGGGCAAGGACATTTCCCTTTCAGTCCTTCGGGAGCCGCTTGCGCGCTAATATGTCTCCAACGTATCTATAATTTTTTATTGCTCCATGCTATATTATCTACTGTTTTAGGCAATATTGGGCTTTATTATCCGCTTTTATATTATTTTTGGGACTAACCTATTAACTGGAGGCCCAGCCCAGATTTGCTGTTAGATGCCTATTTCAGTGTTTCGAGGAAAAGGAATATCAGACGGAGTGAAAACGGAAAGAAATCAACTGGAGAAGTTATTTTTGGAAGGAAACCCACCTGGTAGACTTGGACTCTATGTCAGAAGATACGGGAGTTGGCCACGAGGATGGGCTGCGCGCCCACCCCCCTAGAGCGCGCCCCCTGCCTCGTGGGGCCCCCGAAGCTCCACCGACATACTCCCTTCACCCATATATACCCACGTATCGTAAAACTTCCAGAACAGATATTAGATCGGGAGTTCCGCCGCCGCAAAACCTCCAGAGCCACCAAAAACCAATCGGGACCCTGTTCCGGCACCCTACCGGAGGGGGGAACCCTCATTCGGTGGCCATCTTCATCATCTCGGCGCTCTCTGAAAGTGCAACTATCCGTAGGTGGTTTTGGTAATTCATAACAACATATAGCTCATTGAGCTAATGCTATTCCAAGACAAATATTTCAGGAAAGCTCAATGAATGGCAAGACATGGATGATGAAAGTGGATCCCTCAAAATATCAAGGACAAAGGATTGGCTCAAGCTCAAAAGCTCAAGACTCTACATTTTACATTTTAGTGATCCAAGATCACATTGAGTCTATAGGAAAAGCCAATACTATCAAGGAGGGATGAGGTGTTGCTTAATGAGCCTCTTGCTTCATGTGCTTAGTGATATGCTCCAAAACCCTCAACTACTTTCTCACATCCACATATGACCGAAACCTAAAGTCAAACTCGGCCCTACCGATTCTTTCTATCCGGCGCCACCGAGTTCAGATGTTTTAGCCACTGCCACAAACCCTAGGCAAATCGGTCTCACCGATAGGGATCTCGGTCTCACCGAGATGGGATTGTAATCTCTCTGTTTCCCTTTCGTAACATTTCGGTCTCACCGAAAGAGCGAATCGGTCCCACCGAGATTACAATGTAAACTCTCTGTTTCCTTTTTGTAACATTTCGGTCTCATCGAAAAGAGCAAATCGGTCCCACCGAGTTTACCTGACCAACTCTCTGGTTAGCTAATTACCAAATTCGGTCTCACCGAGTTTGTGTAATCGGTCTCACCGAGATAGCGTTATGCCCTAACCCTAACCATATCGGTCCTACCGAGTTGCTTATCAGTCCCACCGAAAACCCTAACCGTCACTAGGTTTACTAAATCGGTCTGACTGAGTTTGATGATTCGGTCCCACCGAGTTTGGTAAATTGTGTGTAACGGTTAGATTTTGTGTGGAGGCTATATATACCCCTCCACCTCCTCTTCATTCGTGGATAGAGCCATCAGAACAAACCTACACTTCCAACTTACCAGTTTTGAGAGAGAACCACCTACTCATGTGTTGAGGCCAAGATATTCCATTCCAACCATATGAATCTTGATCTCTAGCCTTCCCCAAGTTGCTTTCCACTCAAATCTTCTTTCCACCAGATCCAAATCCTATGAGAGAGAGTTGAGTGTTGGGGAGACTATCATTTGAAGCACAAGAGCAAGGAGTTCATCATCAACACACCATTTGTTACTTCTTGGAGAGTGGTGTCTCCTAGATTGGCTAGGTGTCACTTGGGAGCCTCCAACAAGATTGTGGAGTTGAACCAAGGAGTTTGTAAGGGCAAGGAGATCGCCTACTTCGTGAAGATCTACCGCTAGTGAGGCAAGTCCTTCGTGGGCGACGGCCATGGTTGGATATACAAGGTTGCTTCTTCGTGGACCCTTCGTGGGTGGAGCCCTCCGTGGACTCGCGCAACCGTTACCCTACGTGGGTTGAAGTCTCCATCAACATGGATGTACGATAGAACTACCTATCGGAACCACGAGAAAAACATCTGTGTCTCCAATTGCGTTTGAATCCTCCAAACCCTTCCCTTTACGTTCTTGCAAGTTGCATGCTCTATTTTCCGCTGCCTATATACTCTTTGAATGCTTGCTTGAATTGCGTGATGATTGCTTGAATTGTTCAAAGATAGCTAAAATCTGCCAAAGTCTAAAATTGGGAAAATGCATAGCTTTTAATTGGTCAAGTAGTCTAATCACCCCCCTCTAGACATACTTCAAGGTCCTACAAGTGGTATCGAGCTTTGGTCTCCATTTGCTTTGATTTCCATAGCTTTTGGTGGTCATAGCCTTGGTTTCACAACCTAGGAGAGTATGGCGTCTAGCGAGGGAAATTATCACCGTAGAGGTCCTTACTTTGATGGCACTAATTTTGCTAGTTGGAAGCATAAGATGAAAATGCATATTCTCGGACATAACCCCACCGTTTGGGCTATTGTGTGTATTGGTTTGCAAGGTGAATTCTTTGATGGGAGAGAACCGAACCGTGAAGCGAGTGCGGAAGAGTTGAAGATGTTGCAATACAACGCTCAAGCTTGTGATATCCTCTTCAACGGATTGTGCCCCTAAGAATTCAACAAAATCAGCCGTCTTGAGAATGCAAAGGAAATTTGGGATACTTGGATTGATATGCATGAAGGTACCGACTCCGTCAAGGAATCCAAGTTGGATGTGCTCCAAAGTCAGCTTGAGAAGTTCAAAATGAAGGATGGTGAAGGTGTCGCTGAAATGTACCTAGGCTTGCTCTTATCACAAATGAGATTGTCGGCTTAGGAAGTGAAGAGATGACCGATGATTCATCATCAAGAAGATCCTAAGAGCATTGGATGGAAAATATGATACCGTGTGCACATTGATCCAAATGATGCCAAATTACAAAGATATCAAGCCAACGGAAGTCATTGGAAGAATTGTTGCTCATGAGATGTCACTCAAGGATAAGGAGGAACTTCACAACAAGTCAAGTGGTGCTTACAAAGCCTCATGTGAAGCCCCCACATCATCAAGTGAGAAACAAACCTTCAATGAAGAATTAAGCTTAATGGTGAAGAACTTCAACAAATTCTACAAGAGTAGAAGCAAAGAAAGAAGCTCCAAGTCAAGGTCCTACAATGACAAAAGATCTTCTAGTCGAGAGCGCAAGCTGCTACAATTGTGGGAAACCCAGGCACTATTCCAATGAATGTACGGCACCCTACAAAAGAAGAGAAGATTCTCCCAAGAGAAGAAGTAGAAGAGAAGAATCACCACCAAGAGAGAGAAGGAGTAGAGATGATCGTTATGAACGAAGACCCTCACGGAGAAGCAAGGATTAGGAAAGGAAGGACAAGTCATCAAAGAGCTACACAAAACAAAGACATCAAGCTCATGTTGGTGAATGGGTATCCGGCTCCGAACTCCGACAATCACTCCGAGAGAAGCTAGCAGTCCGACTCCGAATACACTCAAGATGAAGGTGTTGCCGGTTTAGCACTTGTGTCAACCAACTCCTACGACATATTTGAATAACCAAATGAAGGAATTGGAAGATGCTTCATGGCCAAAGGTCCTAAGGTAACACACCCCGAGTATGTTGATTTTAATAGTGATGAAGATGACTTGCTAGGTGATGATGATTTACTTGTTGACAACTCTAGTGATGAATACTATGATGAAACGTCAATTAATCATGCTAATCAAGATGAAACGAATGACAATGATAAGGAGAAAATTGAGCATCTAACTAAAGAACTAAACACTCTTAAGTTAGCTCATGAAACTATCTTCGAAGATCATCGAGAACTTTTAAGGGCTCATGAGAAGTTACGCTTTGAGAAGCTCAATCTTGAGCAAGAGCATGAGTTCCTAAAAGCAATCAATGATGATCTTCGTAAGAAAAGTTCTTATTATATTGCCAAGCGTTTACTCTTATCTACTTATATGCCTCAAGTCAAGTCTAGTAACAAGAACAAGAACGATTCTTCTTCTAGTAGTAACAATAACAATGCTAAATCCGATATTGTTGCTTCTAGTAGTTCTCTTGATTCCACTAATGATTCTCTTAGCCAAGTTACACTTGAGCAAGAAAACAACTTATTGAAGGGAATTATAGAGAAAGGTGTATACAAGAGCCTTCTGGGAGTAAGCAATTTAAGGAAATTGTACGCAAGCAAGGAAGGCACTTTGGAAGAATCAAGGTGTTGGTTTTGAATGAAAGTTCAATGCCAATGGAGTTGAGTGGGAAGAAGATCAATACCCCAAGACGAAGTTTGTTCCTCAACAAGAGAACTATGATCCTACTTCCTTCAAGGGAACACAAGCACAAGATGATCTTCCACCACAAGACCATAAGAACAAAGGCAAGGACAAGCTTCAAGAGGAGATTGATGCATTTGAAGAAGCACCTAAGGCCTTGGTCAAGTGGGTTCCCAAGACTACGTCAAGTTCTCCTTCATCAAGCACAACTACTACACCAAGGATTCCCATCAAGATGATGTGGATCTCAAGAACAAGAACTAGATAGTTCTTGAGGGTGACTCCGCCAACATTTTTCACTCATATCATTATGGCAAGGACAAGTGCAATCAACTTCCATATCTTGCACTAGTTCAAGGAGTCACAAACCCTCATGTTGGTAAGGCAAGGGACAAGGTAACCTAATGTTTTCATGGACATCAGTTTGTGTGTGCATCGCTCTATGTCTATGGATATTCTTGTTTGTTCCTTGTGGGACTAACCCGTGTAGGTATTGAAAGTGCAACTCACTCCAAAGGATTGCTCCAAAAGATCTACATCAACATTGAGCATCCACTTCTACAACACCTACATGAAGTCATCAACGACAACCCAAGGTTAGTTTATCCCTCTAAGGGGGGATCTCACATCTAGGGGGAGCTTAACTCTAAGAATTGAGTCAAAGCAACTCTAATGATGTGAACACATAAATGCTTTATGTAAAAGTGGTAACCCCACTTGAGCTTAAGCGATGAGTATGACCTATGTTCAAATGTTCTCATTTGACTCCTAAGTCAATATACTCATATATAGATGACCTAGTCATCGCCAATTGTTTGATAGATGCTAGAATTGGTTGTGCATGCTTTGTCACATATTTCATTTGTCATTTTATTGTGTGAGCATGTTGGTTGCATATTTTACTCATTCGAGGACATCCACTTGTTGTTTGATTGATTAGTTTCTTTTTCTTTTGCCAAGTGGATGGACAAGAATGCCTAAGAACCTTCTCTAGCTATCTATGCTTTTCTTGTCTCAAACTCTATTCATGCTACATCACACAATTTGATCAAGTTAGATTCGAACCACTCTGTGTGAGGAGCTTTCGGAGTCCCCGATTCGTCATAGACTTAAACTTCCAAAACTTCTTTGTGATTTTCGGTCTGACCGATTCCTACATTTCGATCATACTGAGATTACTAAGTCGATCTAGGTTTTCAATCTCGGTGCAACCGATTTTAACTTTTCGGTCACACCGAGTTGTCAGAATCATGTTATGATTATGCATCTCGGTGCCACTGAGTTGTTCAACTCGGTCACACCGAAAGTGTCGGGCTATATATATCACACGGGCAAATTTTGGAAAATTTTCTCCGAAACTTCTCGCCCGCGCATAGCTCGCTCTGCCTACTTGGTCTACGGATCGTCGACTTCGTTGACAGCCGCCTCCTGTCGCTGGTCTCCGCCGCCGTCAACGGAATTCTCCTCCGTCGTTGCCGCCGTAGCAAGTTCACCACCGAACTAGGGTATGAACTTTATCTCTGTGCTATCCTCGTCTGATTCCCAGCACATTGTATTCTTAATGCATCTTTCCCTGATTGAAACACTTCTATCCAGTCAAAACAATCCTTAGAATAGGTATGATTCGAAAATTTAGGGTTAGGTTTCCGCCGAAACTATCTCGGACCCACCAAGTTGAAAAACTCGGTCCCACCGATTTGGCTAACGCCATTGCACTAGTAAGTCTCGATCTGACCGAGAATTACAAATCGGTGTGACCGATTTTAGAACTTTGTGAAACCCTAGCAGTCTCGGTGCCACCGAACTGTGACTTGGTCTGACCGAGTTCACTAGTTTAGGTTCCAAAACTGCTTCGGTATCACCGAGTTTGAAAATCGGTAGATCCGAAATGCTACGTGGAAACTAAAACTAAGTTTTTGGAATCATTCTTTTGCAAAAATCTCTGCATTTTGTGATGCTCATCCACTCTACCTCATCTATAACTATTCATAGGGTCGTGATCGGTCGATGCAGCATGTCGAGAACAAAGTGACAGCGGAAGCAGTCGGAGGAGAAAATTCAAATGAGTGAGGGCACTAGTCCCTCAAGCAGCTCAGATGAGGGGAGCAGAAGCACTCCCAGTAACTTTCCCAAGGCTGCTACAAGGACAAGGAAGAAGAAGACCTCAGAGTCTGAGGATGAAGATTATGTGGCAGCTGAGGATGAGGCCAGTTCCAAGAAGAAAGTGCTCAAGAGAGAGCACAGCTCAACAACAGTTAAGCCTGGATTGAAGATCAAAAGGCCAGCAGGAAGACAACCTATGTCCAAAGCCAGAGTCTCCACTCAAGCTTCTTTGGAATCCCAACCCAAAGAACCTGCTGCTGCTGAAGGAAAGAAAAGGAAGGAAAGGGTCAAGAAGACCATGGCCAGAGTGATTGGGAAGCCATCTATGATGGAAGAAGAGGAAGAAGAAGAGGTCGTTGAGCCTGCACCCAAGGCACAAAAGCTGATGGGTGATGCCATAAGGTCAGGGGCTGCAACTTCAAAGCCCAAAGCTGCCCCCAAGCCCAAGAGTGCACCAAAAAGAAATACCAGAAGTATACCAGCAACTGAGAAGAACAAGGCTCCAATGCCTGAGGTTGATGCTGAGGAAGATGAAGAAGGGCAGGTCCTAAGGAAGCTAAAACCCAAGATCCCAGACCACAATGATGCTCATCCTGTGGCTGGAAACATGAAGATCAGGAGAGATCAAGGGTTAAGGCTATGGAGAGAGTCAGATCCATATGCCACCAGGAGAAGGACTATTGTGGATTACAGATTTCACACCAAGGAACAGCAGGACTTCTATGAGACTATCTTGTTGGATAAGAAGCCCATAGTTTGTGATATGAGGTGGGTCGACTGGACCTACATTCAGGAGAATGAAGAACACTATCCTGGAGTGTATGACAGCTTCAGTGCTTGTGGAGTTGCAGATTTTGTTGGGCAGAAGCTCACAAATTGGAATGACGAGCTCATTATGCAATTCTACTCCACAGCACATTTCTATCCAGATGGCAGGATAGTGTGGATGTCTGAAGGAACACGATATCAGTCAACCATAGAGGAATGGGCAAGTCTGATCAATGCCCCCAAGGAAGATGAAGATGACTTGGACATTTATGCCAAGAAGAAGATGGGTCACAACTCAATGTCACACATGTACAAGGAAATCCCAGATGATGCACTTGAGTCCTTCAAGTTTGGATCAGTTCATTATCTTCTGTCAGGGCTGCCTACAATCAACTGGATACTAAGGCACGCTCTTTTGCCCAAATCAGGTGACCACAACATGATTAGAGGGCATGCAATCAATTTGCTTAACATTTTTGATGTGCCTCAGAAATTCAAAGTCATGAGCCTCATAGTTGAAACTATCAAGAGGACTGCAACAGATCAGAAGAGGAGCTATGGATATGCCCCTTAGATTCAGGAGTTGACTCAAAGATGGGCACAGGAAAATATCTGTTGGATAAGGAACACATGGTTCTCTATCCTAATTTTGAGGACAATCAAGTTGTCATGACTGAGAATGAACCAACATCAGTGCAAGCGCAAGAGAAGAAGGAGAAAGCTAGGAAAGAGAAGGCTGCCAAGATGCCAACTCAAGCAGAGGCATCTGAATACTTTCTCGAAGAACAAGCAGGAGCAGCTTGGTTACTTGATAGCATCAACTCTGCGAATTGAGAAGGGATGGCCACCTAACTCAAAACCAGGAGAGCACGGAAAGAATCATGGAACAAAAATTCTATGATCTAGATGTCAAAATGGCGAGATTGATCCACCGTGGAGCAGCTACTGAGGATGACATGCAGGAGAGGAAGGGCAGGACAACGATCGATGCATTTGCCAGAGTGCCACGAGCTCAGAGATCAGCTGCAGAGCCAGTTCAAGACACCAGAGTCACTTCATCAGCTCCAGCTACAGCTCCAGCACCACCAGCTCAAGCACCAACTCCTTCAGCTCCTTCTACATCGACTCAAGCCTTTGTTCTTGGAGTTATTCGTACACCACCACCACCAGAAGATCAAACTTGAGAGACGATATAGTCCTATGCAGTTTCTAGGAACTTTTTGGTAACTTGTTGCCAAAGGGGGAGAAAATGTATAGATCATAGGCTTCGAGAGAGAGATTTGTTTTTGTTCTCTCTTGTCTTTTTGGTTGAACTTTATTTGCTTTTGTTTGGTTGAGATACTATGCAGTTACCTGTGAGACATTGATGATCATGTGTTTGATCATAAGCTACACTTATGCTCGTTATGATATTATCGTATTTTAACCTTATATGATCATTCACTTTGCTTGGTGATGAGTGCATGTATTCAATCTTTGTTATTTTGAGCGCTCCACCAAGATGTATGTGACATGGAAGAGTAACCCATGAGCCTAATTCCTTGTGACTTTGCAGTCCAAAGCAAATATTACTATGCACAAATTTAGGGGGAGCTCTTGCTTATCACATACTTCTCAAAGCGACGATGTTTTTTCAAATTTTATTATCACATGTTGAAGCTTTGATCTATATGTTGTCATCAATTACCAAAAAGGGGGAGATTGAAAGTGCAACTATCCCAAGGTGGTTTTGGTAATTCATAAAAACATATAGCTCATTGAGCTAATGCTATTCCAAGACAAATATTCCAGGAAAGCTCAATGAATGGAATGGCATGGATGATGAAAGTGGATCCCTCAAAATATCAAGGACAAAGGATTGGCTCAAGCTCAAAAGCTCAAGACTCTACATTTTACATTTTAGTGATCCAAGATCACATTGAGTCTATATGAAAAGCCAATACTATCAAGGAGGGATAAGGTGTTGCTTAATGAGCCTCTTGCTTCATGTGCTTAGTGATATGCTCCAAAACCCTCAACTACTTTCTCACATCCACATATGACCTAAACCTAAAGTCAAACTCGGCCCTACCGATTCTTTCTATCCGGCGCCACCGAGTTCAGATGTCTTAGCCACTGCCACAAACCCTAGGCAAATCGGTCTCACCGATAGGGATCTCGGTCTCACCGAGATGGGATTGTAATCTCTCTGTTTCCCTTTCATAACTTTTCGGTCTCACCGAAAGAGCGAATCGGTCCCACCGAGATTACAATGTAAACTCTCTGTTTCCTTTTTGTAACATTTCGGTCTCACCGAAAAGAGCAAATCGGTCCCACCGAGTTTACCTGACCAACTCTGGTTAGCTAATTACCAAATTCGGTCTCACCGAGTTTGTGTAATCGGTCTCACCGAGATTACGTTATGCCCTAACCCTAACCATATCGGTCCTACCGAGTTGCTTATCAGTCCCACCGAAAACCCTAATGGTCACTAGGTTTACTAAATCGGTCTGACCGAGTTTGATGATTCGGTCCCACCGAGTTTGGTAAATTGTGTGTAACAGTTAGATTTTGTGTGGAGGCTATATATACCCCTCCACCTCCTCTTCATTCGTGGAGAGAGCCATCAGAACAAACCTACACTTCCAACTTACCGATTAGAGAGAGAAACACCTACTCATGTGTTGAGGCCAAGATATTCCATTCCAACCATATGAATCTTGATCTCTAGCCTTCCCCAAGTTGCTTTCCACTCAAATCTTCTTTCCACCAGATCCAAATCCTATGAGAGAGAGTTGAGTGTTGGGGAGACTATCATTTGAAGCACAAGAGCAAGGAGTTCATCATCAACACACCATTTGTTACTTCTTGGAGAGTGGTGTCTCCTAGATTGGCTAGGTGTCACTTGGGAGCCTCCGACAAGATTGTGGAGTTGAACCAAGGAGTTTGTAAGGGCATGGAGATCGCCTACTTCGTGAAGATCTACCGCTAGTGAGGCAATTCCTTCATGGGCGACGGCCATGGTGGGATAGACAAGGTTGCTTCTTAGTGGACCCTTCGTGGGTGGAGCCCTCCGTGGACTCGCGCAACCGTTACCCTACGTGGGTTGAAGTCTCCATCAACGTGGATGTACGATAGCACCACCTATCGGAACCACGACAAAAACATCCGTGTCTCCAATTGCGTTTGAATCCTCCAAACCCTTCCCTTTACGTTCTTGCAAGTTGCATGCTTTATTTTCCGCTGCCTATATACTCTTTGCATGCTTGCTTGAATTGCGTGATGATTTCTTGAATTGTTCAAAGATAGCTAAAATCTGCCAACATATAAAATTGGGAAAAGGCATAGCTTTTAATTGGTCAAGTAGTCTAATCACCCCCCCCTCTAGACATACTTCAAGGTCCTACAATCTCCATGACGAGGAGGGAGTAGTTCACCCTCGGGGCCGAGGGTATGTACCAGTAGCTATGTGTTTCTCTCTCTCTCTCTCTCTCTCTCTCTCTCTCTCTCGTGTTCTTGATTTGGCACGATCTTGATGTATCGCGAGCTTTGCTATTACAGTTGGATCTTATGTTTCTTCTCCCCCTCTACTCTCTTGTAATGGATTGAGTTTTCCCTTTGAAGTTATCTTATCGGATTGAGTATTTAGAGATTTGAGAACACTTGATGTATGTCTTGTCGTGTGTATCTGTGGTGACAATGGGATATCACGTAATTCACTTGATGTATGTTTTGGTGATCAACTTGCGGGTTCCGCCCATGAACCTATGCATAGGTGTTGGCACCGTTTTCGTCGTGATTCTCCGGTAGGAACTTTGGGGCACTCTTTGAGGTTCTATGTGTTGGTTTGAATAGATGATTTGAGATTGTGTGATGCATATCGTATAATCATACCCACGGATACTTGAGGTGACATTGGAGTATCTAGGTGACATTAGGGTTTTGGTTGATTTGTATCTTAAGGTGTTATTCTAGTACGAACTCTAGGGCTTTTGTGACACTTATAGGAATAGCCCAACTGATTGATTGGAAAGAATAACTTTGAGGTGGTTTCGTACCCTACCATAATCTCTTCGCTTTGTTCTCCGCTATTAGTGACTTTGGAGTGAATCTTTGTTGCATGTTGAGGGATAGTTATATGATCCAATTATGTTATTATTGTTGAGAGAACTTGCACTAGTGAAAGTATGAACCCTAGGCCTTGTTTCCTAGCATTGCAATACCGTTTACGCTCACTTTTAGCACTTGTTACCTTGCTGTTTTTATATTTTCAGATTACAAAAACCTATATCTACCATCTATATTGCACTTGCATCACCATCTCTTCATTAACTAGTTGCACCTATACAATTTACCATTGTATTGGGTGTGTTGGGGACACAAGAGACTCTTTGTTATTTGGTTGCGTGGTTGCTTGAGAGAGACCCTCTTCAACCTATGCCTCCCACGGATTGATAAACCTTAGGTCATCCACTTGAGGGAAATTTGCTACTGTCCTACAAACCTGTGCACTTGCAGGCCCAACAACGTCTACAAGAAGAAGGTTGTATAGTAGACATCAAGCTCTTTTTCCGCACCGCTGTCGGGAGGCTAGGTAAGTGAAGGTATATCTTTAGATCTTGCAATCAAATCTTTTTGTTTCTTGTTTTAGCACTAGTTTAGTTTATAAAATAAAATTACAAAAAAATGGAATTGAGTTTGTCTCATACGCTTCACCTTTTTAATATCTTTCATGAGTATGATGGAAAGGAAAATTGTGCTCAAGTGCTAGAAGAAGAATTACATAGAATACTTGGCGTGAAATATGTGAATGATGAGCATGATTGCAATGCTGTTAGTATGAATTCCTTGAATATCCATGATGCTAATGATATGCAAAGCCACAAGCTTGGGGAAGCTATGTTTGATGAATATGATATTTTTTGTCCCCCAAGTTTTGATGAGCAAATTTATTATATGAAAGCATGCCTCCTATTTATGATGATTATATTGATGAAAGTGGGTTTGGAAGAGTGTCAACTTTAGGAAGTACTGACCCCACTATTTTGGAGGATGTTGAATCTTATTTTGATGAACATGAAAGTGGATTTGGAAGAGTATCAACTTTATTTAGTGATGATTCCACTATTTCGGAAGAGGTTCCAATTGACTATGGGAACAAAGTTGCTATCTATGATGATTATTGTGATGACACGTATGCTTTAAAGAATAATGATAACCATGAAACTTGTGATTTTGATCTTAATTTTCATTCACATGATAGTTATTTTGTTGAGTTTGCTCCCACTACTATTCAAGAGAAGAATTTTGCTTATGTGGAGAGTAGTAAATTTTCTATGCTTGCAGATCTTGAAAAGAATACTTTAGGTTCTGGTTATATTGTTGAATTCATTCATGATACTACTGAAAATTATTATGAGGGAGGAACTTATGCTTGTAGGAATTGCAATAATATCAAGTTTCCTCCCTATGTGCTTAGAATTTTGAAGTTATGCTTGTTTTGCCTTCCTATGCTAGTTGATTATTGTTCCAATAAGTTGTTTGCTCACAAAATCCCTATGCATAGGAAGTGGGTTAGAATTAAATGTGCTAATCATATTCTTCATGATGCTCTTTTTATGTTTCAATTCTTATCTTTTATGTGAGCATCATTGAAATCATCATGCCTAGCTAGGGGCGTTAAACGTTAGCGCTCGTTGGGAGGCAACCCAATTTTATTTTAGTTTCTTGATTTTTGGTTATGTTTAGGATTAAATAATCCATATAGCTTCTTTTTAGATGAGGTTTTGTGTTTTAATTAGTGTTTGTGCCAAGTAGAACCTTTGGGAAGACTTGGGTGAAGTCTTTATGATCATGCTGTAAAAAACAGAAACTTTAGCGCTCACGAGATTAGCTAGAACTTTTTACTGGAGAGTGATATTTATGATTACTAGACAAATTCCTCAGGTCCACCAATTTATTCTAGAATTTTTGGAGTTCCATAAGTTTGCGTTAGTTACAGATTACTACAGACTGTTCTGTTTTTGACAGATTCTGTTTTCATTGTGTTGTTTGCTTATTTTGATGAATCTATGGCTAGTAAAATAGTTTACAAACCATAGAGAAGTTGGAATATAGTAGGTTTAACACCAATATAAATAAAGAATGAGTTCGTTACAGTACCTTGAAGTGGTGTTTTCTTTTCTTTCGCTAATGGAGCTCACGAGTTTTCTGTTAAGTTTTGTGTTGTGAAGTTTTCAAGTTTTGGGTAAAGATTCGATGGACTATGGAATAAGAAGTGGTAAGAGCCTAAGCTTGGGGATTCCCAAGGCACCCCAAGGTAATATTCAAGGACAACCAAGAGCCTAAGCTTGGGGATGCCCCGGATGGCATCCCCTCTTTCGTCTTCGTTCATCGGTAACTTTACTTGGAGCTATATTTTTATTCACCACATGATATGTGTTTTGCTTGGAGCATCATTTTATTTTGTTAGTATTTGCTTGCTGTTATTTAGAGTAATGTTTTGCATCTTTAGTTTCAATAAAAAAGTCAAGGGTAGCTTTTGCCATGCTTATTTTTCTACTATACATGTTGCTGTTTGAAAACAGAAAGTTTACCGTTGTTGCAAAAATTCCCTAGAAAAGTCAGAGAGTGTTATAATGTTGAATCTTTTTGCATGATGAGCTCTGATAAATTTAATACAGTGGGAATTTTAGTTCATAATTTTTGGAGTTAGGGAATATGATGAATCTTGCATTATTTAGAGACTATACTGTTTTGGCAGATTGCTGTTATGTTTGCATTGTTTGCATATGTTTGCTTGTTTAATGATTCTATTTAAGGATAGGGATATTAAATATGCAGAGGCATTTAGTATGCAATGTTGAATAATAATTTTAGTGATTTGTTACAGTAGGAAATGATAAGGTTTTGCAGTTTATACTAACCCATCTCACGAGTTCTTGTTGAGTTTGTTGTGAATGAAGCTTTTGATAAAAAGAGAAACCATTGTATGAGAGGAATTAAGGAGACACAAAAGTTCAAGCTTGGGGATGCCCAAGGCACCCCAAGATAATATTTCAAGAAGTATCAAGCATCTAAGCTTGGGGATGCCCCGGTAGGCATCCCACCTTTCTTCTTCAACAACTATCGGTTAGTATCGGTTTATCCTAAGATTTTGCTTCTTCACATGAGTTGTGCTATCCTTGCAATGTAGTTTTATTTAGCTTTGCTTGCTGTTTGAATAAAATACCAAGATCTGAAATTCTTAAATGGGAGAGTCTTCACATAGTTGTATAATTATTAGACTACTCATTGATCTTCACTTATATCTTTCGGAGTAGTTTGTTGTTGCTCTAGTGCTTCACTTATATCTTTTAGAGCACGACGGTAGTTTTATTTTGGAGAAATAGATGAACTCTCATACTTCACTTATATTACTTTGAGAGTCTTAAATAGCATGGTAATTGTCGGGGCAGGCTGATCTGGCCCACGAACACCTATGGGGCCGGCGGACCGAGACCCTTTCGGTTCGGCGGGGAGCGGAGGTCGCACGAAGAGCAGATCGAGGCGAAGCACGCGAGAGGTTTTACCCAGCTTCGGAGCTCTGCGGAGAGAGAATACTCCTACTGCTGCATGTCTAGGTGTATTGTGTTCTTGCTCAGGAGCGCTCGAATGCTACAGTAGAGACGAGCTGCTAATGAGACTGAGCCTGGAGGGAACTGATCGACCAACCAACCCCCTCTACGTTGCGCATGGGCCTCCTTTTATATGCTCAAAGGGGCTCCGACAGGTGGCAGCGTGACGGGGTACAAATGTAAAACTAGTGGTTGGTACACCTACTTGTACAGTGTACAGTGTAATATACCTAACTCTGACGGCAGGGGACAAAGGCATTAAATGCCCATCTTGTCGCCCTAACAGTGCAAACAGGGACCGTCAGGGGCGCCACCGTCCGCCACGATGGCAAACTTGTCAGCGCCGTTTGCCACCTCGCACCGCTGGCTGCACAGCCTCTCGCCACGCACGCCTGGAAAGGCCCCAGGGCGACACGTTAGTGGATGCGCTGGAGCGTAGGTATAGAGAGGTGGTCTGCCGCGGCAAGCGCCTTGTCGCGGTTGTTATCTTGTCGCACCCGGAAGCTTGTCGCTCACCGGGCCTTCCCGGCAAGCTCCTCTTGCCGGGGCCTTGTCTTGTAAGTGCCTGGGGTGGCCTTCCCGGCAAGCTCCTCTTGCCGGGGCCTTGTTTCCTATGTGCCTTGGGTGGCCTTCCCGACAAGCTCCTCTTGCCGGGGCCTTGTCTCCTTGGCTTGAATACTTTGTTCTTGAATGGCTCCAAAGGAACCACGGAGGACCTTGGCGGTCACCCGGTAAGCCTTGCCGCGGAGGGCTGCAACTGCCCGTGCACAAGTTCGGGAAACTAGGGTACCCCTACTCTAGTACACCGACAGGAGCCCCCGGGCCTGGGCCACACACTGCAGTGCCGCGGCTGTTGGGCGGAGCCCAAAACAGGCACGCAGGCACACGCGGCCCGGGTCACACCATAACTCACCCGGACCCACCACGTCCCCCACGTAACAGACGCACCGAACGTGGCGTCGTGTGAGAGATCGTGGGCAGGTCGTGGGGTTTATTTATTCGGGAAATCGAACGTCCGCCCCTCCCTCTTTATAAGCAGGGGAAACAGGGGTACGTCGCCTACCTTGCCAGTCGCTGTCCCATCGAAAAACCACCGCTGCTCCCCCCTTCTTCTCAAGGCTGAAAAGAGAGCAGCGCTCCGCCCCCCATCGCCGCCAGCACACTCAACGCCGTCGATTTCCTCCACCGCCTCCGCCATGGGCCCGAAAGCCGACAAGGGGAAGACCGTGAAGTCGGCCGAGGCGCTGCGGCTTGCGGCGCTGCGGAAGGAGCGGGCCGTCTTCCTCGGTAGCGCCGCGAGGGAGCCGAGGGAGAACTACTACCTCTTCCGGTCGACGGAGATGCGGCGCATCCGCGCATGAAGGTACTCCCGCCGCTGCAGAACTGGCCCGACGGGGTATCCCTTCTTCAAGGCTCTTCTTCTCTGCGGGCTCTGCCCGCCTTCTCTGAAGTTCTTTGGCGACATTATGAACACCTACGGGTTCCGCCTCCTTGATTTCACCCCCAACGCCGTTCTGACCATGGCGGTTTTCGCACATCTCTGCGAAAACTTTGTCCGAGTCCACCCAAATGTAGCTCTTTTCCGTCACTTCTTTTTGCCCTGAGCCGAGAGAGAGGAGAGCCCTTGCGGAGGAATTGCTTGGGTCTCTGTGGTCGGCAAGAAGGAGGCCTATCTAGAGGGAGAGCTCCGTAGCAAATGGGAGGAGTGGAGGGCAGATTGGTGCTGGATTGTTGAGGAGAACCCGTAGCCTTTACCGCCAAATACCAAACCCCAGATGAATGCGTGGCAATGATTGGAGCAATCTGCCCCGGAGAATGCTAGGTTGAATATCGCGATCACCCGAATCCTCCGTCTCAGACTTGCCGGACTCATCAGAGGCACTGTTGGCGCGGACTTTCTTCGCCGCCAGACGCTTCCCTTGCAGGAGATAAGGAGACCTGCCTGGGAATTTCAAAACGCCGCAGACATCATGAGGCTGCGCCCAGGCCTCAACTTCAACTTCACTGTCTTGGAGCTTGACGCAATGCTCTTAGAGCTGTTCAAGCCTGATCCTGATCATCCGGAGATGTTTAGGTTGCCGAGGGGCGTCGTTCGCCGTGCAATAACTTCGTCGCTTCGACCGCATCCAGCGCAATGATGCCGTTGTGTGACTCCCACGGAATTGTCCCCACTTGGCAAGAGCCGGGCGGATGACGTCGTGGCGATTCTTCGACAATCTGGTGGAGATGCCGGTCCGCCCCAATGAGCAGAGGGGCCTCACCCGCGACACCACTGACGACGAGATGTAGCGCATCGCCACCAGGCTAGAAGAGGCGGCAGCAGCCGCTGCCGCGGGCGAGTTTGGCTTTACCGTGGAGGAGGCAGAGGCAGCCGAGGCGGCAAGCCTTGTCGAGCGAAAGGAGTTCGTCGACGAGGAAGAGCTTGTCGAGCCTGAAGCCGAGTCGGGTGAGCCCACCGAGGGCGCATCCTCTCCACCTCCAAGCAGCTTGCCGCGAGCGGAGCCACGGGCTCCACCGAGAAGGCGTCTTCGCAGGGCCGGGGACGCAGCGGGGCGGCAGACGGGCAACCCAGAAGCGCCATGAGACGCAGCTCCACCGCGGCAAGCGGCTGTTGGAGCACCTCACACCGCTGCGCTGGGCGGGCCTCGCATGAGCCACCGGTCCCGCTCCCGCCAAGCGTCAAGGGATCCCACTCCTCCGCCTGCACTGGAGGCGGGCGAGTCGACCTCTCCGCGCTCAGCTCCGACGAGGAAGAGGAAGAGTAAGATCCCTTGCTGTACTTGTAATTCTTCGATTTGTTGCCTTGTCTTGTATCTGATCTGCTTTACTCTGAATCCATTCCTTTTCAGGACGCTGGCCCAGAGGATGTTGAAGAGGGCCAAGACCCCGGTGATTGTCGTCGAGGACGAACCTCATCGCGACGGCAGGAGGCGCGTCGAGACAAACTTGCCGGATGAGGCAACTCTCCTTCAAAGCAGCCCCAGCCAGTAAGTATATGGTCTACTTCTTGCTGTTCGGGCGTGCATGGGTGCTTTCCCTTTGTCGATATCTCGATCGTTGACTTGTGTAGGAGCAGAGCAGCCTCCTTCTACTTCGACTACGCCGCCAAGGGTGGATTCCTCGGCAAGGGAGCGTTCCCCGGCAAGAGAACCTTCTCCGGCAAGGGAGCCTTCTCCGGCAAGGGGCAGCTCTCCGGCAAGGGACGGCACCAGCGATCCCTTGGCGGCGGAGACCACGACCGCAGCCCCCGGCGCAGGTAACCTTCTCGCCTGAGTACTTCCCTTTGTGTTTTCTTCTTCTGATTTTATCTTTGAATATTTGCTTGACTTTCTTCATCCGTCCGCCACAGAGTCGATGGAGACCGAGGTCGCCATGGCGAGGACGGGCGTCTTGGCAACACCGACGGCCGCCAGAGAAGAAGAAGTCAGAAGCTGCCGCCCGCAGAAGCCGGCGAGGGTCGCAAATCGTGACGACCCCGAGGCCGCAGACCAGCGCTACACCGACCGCCGATCCCTCCGCCGCCGCAGCTGTCAGTTCAAGAGCCCCAGCCCGGCGCCTACTTGAAGGCCGGTGACGGCGTCTTCATCAAGCTCCCATGGGAGTCAAGTTCCAGGGCGCCGGCCGAAGGAGAAACCTTCGATGAAGAGCTGCTCACCTCTGCTGGGATGACGCTAGTTGACGCTTAAGCAGCAGCGTGGCAGCTTTGAGGAGGAGCTGCTGCGGAAGCTGCTGTCGCTCTACCGCGCCCGACAAGCCAAACTGGCATCCCGGGAGGCGCTTGTCGCGAAGGCGGGAGCAGACATCGAGAAGTGCGTGGAGGAGCTCCGGGGCCGCAACCAGGAAGCTCTCCGGTCCTTGGCGGAGGAGCGGGAGCAACTCGCCGAGGAGCGCAAGGCCTTCATCCTCGAGAAGGCTGCAGCTGAGGAGGAACAGCTGACTTGTCACGAGAAGTCTGTAGCGAGGAAGGCGAAATGGGCGCAGCGGAAGGTCAACCTGGACAGCCACGAGGATGATCTCGCCATGCGCGAGGAAACACTAGGCGGGGCTCTCAAGGAGGCAAAGGATGCCGCCGCGGCTGCCGAGGCCGCCAAGAAGGAGCTGGAGATGAAGGTGGCGCAGTTGGAGGCCAGCGTCAAGAAGAGCGGCGAGGAGCTTGCCGCACTCAAGCACGAGCGTGAGAAGGACGCCTACACTCTTGGCGAGCTGCAGGGCCGTCTCGCCGAGAGGAGCAAGGAGCTCAGCACCGCCAGGGACTCCAATGCAGACCTGGAGTTGAAGCTGACTACTTTGACTCAGACGCTGGACGGCGCCAAGGAGAAGGAGGCGGCCTTGAAGGAGAAGATCAAGGCCGACGAGGAGCTGCTGGCGAATGTTGTTGCCACCCAGAGCGCCTTGAGGGAGAGTGTGGAGCATTGGACCGAAGGTCTCGTGGATCTTCTTGCCGCCATCCACAATGGTGATGGAGCTGGGGATGGTGGATCTTGGATACTCCTCCGATGAGCACCTCCAACCCAGCGCCAAGCTTAGATTATTCTTCAAGGGCGTGGTGACGGGCCTCCAGCGACTCCGGGAAGAGGTCCCAAAACAGCTGGCCGAGGAGTCGCGCCAGATCTGCTGGAGCCCTCCAAAAGGTGCTGATGAAGGTGGCCTTCCGCAATCCGGGCCTCAACTTCACCAACGCCCTCAAGTCTCCGCCACGGGATGCCGATGTGGAGGCGCTCAAGACCTTGTCGCACCCATTGTAGACAGGGTGAGCGGAATCAAGAGGGTTGAGGGTGGCCGCGTAGATTAGGCCGCCCGTTTTTTCTTGCTCTTGCCGCTGCTAGTCATGTCATAGGAACAATCCATTAGAGCTGCGGCAAGCTATCATGTAATATAACTTTATTTTGGATATTAATTGCTATATTATTTCCTTTACTTGATTCCTTCCTTTGTATGTTTTTGCCTTACGCTTTTAGGGGACTTGCCGACGCGGGCACTGAGCATGTGCGCTGAAAAGTGAACGCCTCTTTGGCGGTGTCGCTTCCGACAAGCAACCTTGTTGCAACTAGTCGCAGCTCACTTAAGTTGTTGAGCGGACTCGGAACAAAGTAAGGGCGCAACCAGCTACGAATTGGTTCCTCTGCGCACAGGTTTTCCATACAAAGTTCGGTCGTTCAAGGAAAATAACTTAAAAATTTTAAAACTGATTGCTCAAACTTTGGTAACTTAGCTTTTCCGTCGCTTTGCTTCCCGGTAAGGTTAGACTTCCTTGAGCGACGCTTGGTCCACACCATTATCTTCTCCTTCCCCCCGGCAAACTTGTGTGCGAGGGAACCTTCCTTTCTTTGAGAAAGAGAAAGAAGAGAAAATAAAGATATGGAGCCTTGTGGCTCACTACCACTTACCAGGGGTAGGTGATGCACAAAGTGTCAGATAATGCATGCAAAATAGAAGTAAACAGCATGAAATCGACAAGGTGTGCGAAGCACGCTAGCTTTACTGATGCACGGGGTCTGCGTCCGGTTTTGTACAAAGGATTACATGCATCAGCGGCAAGACTTGTACAAAAGGTGGTTGCCGGAACAGGTTAAAGCAACCGCTTCTGAGTAAAACTTACGAAGATGTTCAATATTCCAGGAGTTGCTCACCGGAATGCCATCTTTAGTCTCAAGGCGGACAGCGCCAGGCCTAGTGACTCGTTTCACCCGATAAGGGCCTTCCCACTCCGGCGTCAACTTGTTGGAATTCTTGGCGGACTGAACGCGCCGAAGAACAAGGTCGCCTTCCCTCGAGACTCTCGGCATTGACTTTGCGGCTATGGTAGCGGCGCCAAAGCTTGCTGGTACCGAGCAGCTCGTGACAAGAGCACGAAGACGATCTTCCTCAAGGAGCAGCGCGTCATCTTGTCGCAGCTGCTCTTGCTCAAGCTCATCATAAGCAAGCACTCGAGGCGATCCGTATACGAGTTCCGTGGGGAGAACTGCCTCTGCTCCATATACTAGAGCGAAAGGTGTATGGCAAGTGGCTCGATTTGTCGTCGTCCTGATCGACCAAAGAACCACCGGAAGCTCCTCAATCCAGTTTCTTCCGCACTAGTGCAGCCTGTCGAAAGTTCTGGTCTTGAGCCCGCGCAGACTTCAGATTTGCCCTCTCCGCTTGACCGTTGCTTCTCGGATGAGCAATGTAAGCAGACCTTGGCGCCAAGATCTTGGACGTCTCGCATGAAGGTGCGGCTTAGAACCGTGTGCCGTTGTCGGTGATGATCTTGTTAGGGATTCCAAAACGGCAAACAATCGACCAAGAACTTGATCACGACCGTCTTGTCACCTTCCTCATCGCTTCCACTTCCGGCCACTTTGTGAACTTGTCGATTGCAACGCATAAGTACTCAAAGCCCCGATAGCTTCGGGGAAGGGGCCGAGGATGTCGAGCCCCGGACGAAAAATGGCCGTGATAAAGGGATCGTGCGGAGAGCTTGAGCTGGCTGGTGTATCTGTTTAGAATGGAACCGGCATGCTTCACACTTGGTTACTTGTGCAGTTGCATCACGGAGGGCTGTCGGCCAAAAGAAACCTTCTTTGGAACGCTTTGCCGGCAAGTGCTCTGGCGCCAATGTGGTGACCACATATGCCTCCATGTATCTCTGCCAATAGCTTTTGTCCGTCTTCCCGATGAATACACTTCAATTTCACCCCGTTGAGTCTTCTTCTATACAATGTGTTGTCGACAAACTGGTACATACTTGACTGCCGGGCTATTCTTTCCGCTTCTTCTTGCTCTTCGGGAAGTTCTCCTGTCTGAAGGAAATGGACAACCTGCTGCGCCCATGCTGGAGCTTGTGGCTTGACAACAAGGACTAAAGGCACATCTGCTGCTGCGGGAACGTCAGCTTCCACGGCAAGAACCTGCGGCTCAGCCGGAGTTTGACGTTCCCCGGCAAGCTTGCCGGAGCAAAACTTGTCGGGAGCGTCTGCTTCAACGAAACAAACCCTAGGGCTTGTCGGAGCAGACTGCCCCTCAGCACTGTTGGTGTCGATCTTGGGGACCTTCGTGGCGGCGGCTTCGGGAAGCTCTGCCGGAAAGTAGTCACCAGAGATCAACCTCCTCTTCTTGCTTTGTCCTGTTGGTGGTGTTACGGACGGCTGAGTCAGCTTGAGCACAAAAATCCCTGGTTCCACAGATAACTTAAGTGCGGCGCACTTTGACAAGCCATCAGCAATGTCGTTCCGAGCTCTTGGAATATATTCCATTTGTAGGTCGTCAAAGTGCTCTTCTAGCTTCCTCACTTCATCAACATAAGCTTCCATCAACGGACTCTGATAATTCTTGTTCACTTGGCGGATAACAAGTTGTGAGTCACCCCTGACAATGAGCTTCTTGATCCCAAGGTCCACCACGATCCTGAGACCGGCAAGCAAACCTTCATACTCTGCTGTATTGTTTGTTGCTTGCTCCTTGGGAAAGTGCATCTGGACTACGTACTTGAGGTGCTCTCCGGTGGGTGCGACAAGCGACGCCCGGCACTGGCGCCTTTGCAGCGAGAAGGCACCATCAAAGTACATCAGCCACTCTTTGCTTGTTTTCTTGACGGGACGCTCGTTTCTGGAATTTCTTCATCCGGGCGTTGGTGTCCATTCTGCTATGAACTCCGCCAATGCTCTGCTTTGGATAGTTGAAGTGCTCTCAAACTTGAGGCCAAAGCTTGACAGTTCCAGTGCCCACTCGACAATCCTGCCTGTTGCCTCTGGATTCTGCAGTATCCTCTTTAGCGGAAAGCGAGTGACAACTGTGATCTCATGTGCCTGAAAGTAATGGCGCAGCTTTCTCGAGGCCATGAGGAGGCCGAAGCAATTTCGCACACCAGAGTACCTTGACCTAGCCCCCGCAGAAGGGGCCGACAAAGTAAATGGGCGCTGCACCATCCTTTACGCATCCGCTCATGTGTCTCACGCAGATCCGTCCTTGTCGGGACCAGAGCTTGTCAGCGAAGCCCCCTGCTTGTCGCTGGATGTGTCTGCCGTGGTTGCTAGCTCATCATCCGCCTCCCTCTCCGCTACTAACGTAGCACTAACCACTTGATTGGTTGCCGCTATATATAGCAGCAACTTCTCTTGTGGCTTAGGTGCGACAAGTGTTGGAGTGGAGGACAGGTATCTCTTCAAGTCTGCAGCGCTGCCTCCGCTTCCGAGTCCATTGCATCGGACCTGCCTTTTTCAAGATTTTGAAAAATGGCGAGGCGGCCTCAGCAGAACCTAGAGATAAACCTGCTGAGAGCAGCTACGCAACCGGCAAGTCTTCGTACATCCTTGATGCGTTTTGGTGCTTCAATTTGCTCAATGGCCTTGATCTTGTCGGGATTGGCTTCAATTCCTATTTGAGACCTGAAGAACCCGAGAAGCTTGCCGGAAGGGACTCCAAACACGCACTTCTCGGGATTGAGCTTGAGGTTGATCTTGCGCAGATTTGTAAAGGTTTCATCTAAATCTTGAACTAGGGTCGCCTTATCCTTGCTTTTGACCACTATGTCATCCATGTAGGCTTCCACATTTACGTGCATTTGCGGCTCAAAAGCATCATGAACTACTCTTGCAAACGTTGAACCAGCATTCTTTAACCCGAAGGGCATCCATACAAAACGATATGTGCCACATGGGGTGATGAATGCGGTCTTCTCCTCATCCTCTTACGCCATGAAGATCCGATGATATCTGAATATGCATCCAGAAATGAAAGCAAATCACATCCGGCCGTGGAGTCAACAATCTGGTCGATGCGCGGCAAGGGAAATGGATCTTTGGGACAAGCTTTATTGACATCGGTGAAGTCGATACAAAGCCTCCATTTTCCCGTTAGCCTTGGCGCATAACTACAGGATTGGCCAACCACGTAGGATGGAGCACTCCTCCGACAAGGCCCGCTGCTTCCAGCTTCTTGATTTCTTCCGCGATGAACTCTTGGCGCTCCACCGCTTGCTTCGACTTTCTCGCTGACGGGCGGCGCAGATGAGGACAAGCGGCAAGATGGTGCTCAATTACTTTCACAGGAACACCGGGATGTCGGGGCGTTTGCCATGCAAACACGTCGACGTTCGCCTCGAGAAAGCAATGGCGTGCCTTCCTATATAGGGTCGAGAGAGGCACCGATGGTGAAGGTACCACCGGTCTGCCGTCCTCCTTGGCGGACACCTTCTTGGTCTCCGGTGCAGCTGTCATCGTCTTCTTATACTTGCGGTGGAGCTCGATGGTGCGTCCTCGACGGTAGCGCAGCACTCCGAAGAGGTGCGCTTGCCGGAGTGGGCATCAGAGCTCTTGCCGGACTTGGCCTTCTTCTTCCCCCCGGGAGCTTCAGCGGCAAGTGGCTTGCAATCTGTCGCGGCTGCTGCTTCCCGGTAGATCTTGTCCGCGTAGATAAGAGCATCCTTCTTGTCGCCAAGGACAGAGATGACGCTTATCGGGCCTGGCATCTTCAGCAGGTTGTATGCGTAGTGAGAGGCCGCCATAAATTTGGCGAGTGCTGGACGGCCAAGTATTCCATTGTAAGGCAACGGAAAGTCAGCAACATCAAAGGTGAGCCTCTCAGTCCTGAAGTTCAACTCGCTGCCAAATGTTACCGCAACGTGATCTATCCCTTCGACTTGCTCCTTCCCGGATTAATTCCTTGAAAAGTGCCGTCTCTTGAGCTCGCCATCGAGGATCTGGAGTTTCTGGAGCACCGCGGAGGAGATCAGATTCAAGCCGGCCCCGCCGTCAACTAGAATCTTGGTGACCTTGAGGTTGCGGATAGTTGGTGAAACCAACATCGGCAAGCACCCGACCGCTATTACACAATCAGGGTGGTCCTCAATGTCAAAGATGATAGGCGTGCTGGACCATTTCAGAGGCTTGCGTGACTTGATGGATGGTTCTGCTGCATTGACCTCCCGCATCCACTGCTTGAGCTGGCGGTGGGAGGTGTCAAGAAGCACCGCCGCCAACGCACGTGACCTCTGTGGCTTTCGGAACTCCTGCTCATCGGCCTCATCATCATCCATGTCTTCATCGTCGTCTTCGTCTTCATCCTTGTCGCGCCGCTGAGGAGGTCTGCTCTCCTTGCCGCCGCTGCTTGGCCTTGCCAGCGGCGTCCTCCCGCCGGGGCGCTTTCTTGCCTCCTCCAAAGCACCTTCCCGGGCCTTCTCCTTGTCGCGTCGTTCGTATTCAGCTTTACATTTGCTCGACAAGCTGCTTGACCTTCTTGCAGCTCGGAGGTCATGACCCTTGGTGCGGTGGATCTTGTAGCATGCGCTTGCCGAGCCACCCCGCTTGTTGGAGGCCGCCACAGACTGGTGGTTGGCGCCAGTGGCAACCTCCTTTCCGGAGCTACCAGCCTTGGCGTTCTTGTCGCACCTCCGTTGCCGGACTGCTCAACACCTAGCACATCTCTGCCTTTCTTTTTCCTGTTGCCCCGCCGCCGGCTCTTCTTTGCCGGGGCGGTCTCCTCACTGTCAGATCCTCCTGCTTCGGTATTCTCTCCGGGGAGTCTCCTCCCCTCCTCAGCACGTGCGCACTTGTCGGCCAGGGCGTATAGAAGCTCATCGACGTCTTCGATCTTGCACATCGCCATCTCCTCCCGCATCCTGCGGTTCCGCGACGCTCGATGGAACGCTACCGATCACCACGGCAGGTGGAAATCTGGGATGTTGTGCTGTACGGTTGAATCTCTGAATATACTTGGGCGCAGGGCTCTCCTTCCTTTCCGGGCGGCAGATGAAGGTCGCTTTCTTAGCCATGGGGTTTATGGCGCTGTAAAGGCGCCGACAAACCGATGGCATAGATCTGCCCAAGAAGATATGGAGTTGTCCGGCAAGTGCATGAGCCAGGACTGACGTTGGGCTTGAGCACCAGCCGGGAAGTAGTTGGCAAGGATCTTGTCGTCTCGCCCCGCAGCCTGCCGCTGCGATGGTGTAGATGCTTGAGGAACTCCGACGGATCGTCTTGCCGTGCATTTCTCCCGATACGTCGGCTTGAAGTTTTTCTTGCTGGGCCATCGACTTGCAGCAGCTCACGAGTGAACGCAGGAACCTACCGTGATACGGCAAGTCGCTGGTTCCTCCGGCGCGTGCATGTCGACAGAGGGCCCGGCCGCTTGTCGGATTGACGTCGTGCTTCTCTTCGGGCGCTCGATGCGAGTTCGGCGTCCTCTTCTTTGTCGATCGTGTAGCACTTGGCGCTGATCGCGATGAGCTCGTGGAACCGATGACGCAGTGGAGTCGCTGTCGAGGTGGATCCAATGAGTCGGCGATCTTGGCCTTCGGGCGGAGAGTGCATGGTGGTTGCACCCCACGGTCTCGCCGCCACCGGCTCGCGTTTAGCGGTCTGCCGGCAACCGCGCACTTTCGGTTGCGGCGGAGCGTCGCCGTTAAGCGGCCGATGAGACTTCGTATGGTGGCCTCCACTCGTCGACCTTGTCCGGCGTTGAAGGGTAATCCAGAGCGATTGAGCTCTCGCCAGAGCTTCTGCTGAGTAGTGGGTGGCGATGGCGAACGGCGCGAGGAGCGGATATGCTCGGACTTCTATCTATGTTAGAAGGAGCAGTATCCGTACCCCGTCGGGCGATTCTGCGCGCAGCGGCGGGGAAGTACCTTCGATGCGCCGGATGCATCCGTCTCCGTCGACCGGAAAGAGGTAGTAGTTCTCCCTCAGCTCCCTCGCGGCGAGCTGAGGGGGAAGACGGCCCGCTCCTTCGCGGCGCCAAGAAGCCGCAGCGCCTCGGCCGACTTCTTCACGGTCTTCCCCTTGTCCGCTTCGGGCCCATGGCGGAGGCGGTGGAGGAAATAGACGGCGTTGAGTGTCTTTGGCGGCGATAGAAGCGAGCGCTGCTCTCTTCAGCCTTGAGAAGAAGGGGAAGCAGCGGTGGTTTTTCGATGGGGCGATTCTTGGCAAGGTAGGCGACGTACCCTGTTTCCCCTGCTTATAAAGGGGAGGGGCGGACGTTCGATTTCCCGAATAAAGAAACCCCCACGACCTCGCCCACGATCTCTCACACGACGCCCACGTTCGGTGTGTGCCGTTCGTGGGGGCGTGGTGGGGTCGAGGTGAGTTATGGTGTGACCGGGCAGCGTGTGCCCGTGCCACTGTTTTGGGCCTGGCCCAACAGCTTCGGCACCGTGTGTGGCCCAGCCGGGGGCTCTGCCGGTGTACTAGAGTAGGGTACCCTAGTATCCCGAACTTCTGCACGGGCGATTGCAGCCCTCCGCGGCAAGGCTTACCGGGTGACCGCCAAGGTCCTCCGTGGTTCCTTTGGAGCCATTCAAGAACAAAGTATTCAAGCCAAGGAGACAAGGCCCCGCAAGAAGAGGAGCTTGTCGGGAAGGCCACCCAAGGCACATAAAACAAGGCCCGGCAAGAGGAGCTTGCCGGGAAGGCCACTCGAGCACTTACAAGACAAGGCCCGGCAAGAGGAGCTTGCGGGAAGGCCTGATGGCGACAAGCTTTGGCGCGACAAAGATAACAACATGACAAAGGCGCTTGCCGCTGACAGACCACCTCTCTATAACTACGCTCCAGCGCATCCACTAACGTGTCACCACAGGGCTTTTCCAGCGGCGTGGCGAGAGCTGTGCAGCCCGGCGGTGCGAGGTGGCAAGCAGCGTGACAAGTTTGCCATCGTGGCGGACGGTGGCGCCTCGACGGTCCACTGTTTGCCTTGTTAGGGCGACAAGATGGGCATTTAATGCCTTTGTCCCCTGCCGTCAGAGTTAGGTATATTACACTGTACAATGTACAAGTAGGTGTACCAACCACTAGTTTTACATTTGTACCCCCGTCTACGTTGCCACCTGTCGGAGCCCCTTTGAGCATATAAAGGAGGCCCATGCACAACGTAGAGGAGGTTGGTTGGTCGATCCAGTTCCCTCGAGCTCGGTCTAGTTAGCAGCTAAATGCTGTCTTTGTAGCATTCGAGCGCTCTGAGCAAGAACGCAATACACCTAGACATGCAAAGATGAGAGTATTATCTCTCGGGAGAGCTCCGGTTGGTAAAACCTCTCGCGTGCTTCGCCTCGATCTGCTCTTCGTGCGACCTCCGCTCCCCGCCGAACCGAAAGGGGCTCGGTCCGCCGGCCCCATAGGTGTTCGTGGGCCAGATCAGCCTGCCCCCGCCAGCGGCAACCTCCTTGCCGGAGCTACCAGCCTTGGCGTTCTTGTTGCCACCTCCGTTGCCGGACTGCTCAACAACTAGCACATCTCTGCCTTTCTTTTTCCTGTTGCCCCGCCGCCGGCTCTTCTTTGCCGGGCGGTCTCCTCAATCAAATCCTCCCGCTTGGTATTCTCTCCGGAGTCTCCTCCCTCCTCGCACGCGCGCACTTGTCGGCCAGGGCGTATAGCTCAGCAGCGTCTCGATCTTGCACATCGCCATCTCCTCCGCATCCTGCGGTTCGCGACGTTCGATGGAACGCGCTGATCTGTGGCGGTGGAAATCTGGGATGTTGTGTCCGCACGGCTGAATCTCTGAATATACTTGCGCAGGGGCTCTCCTTCCTTCGGCGGCAGATGAAGGTCGCTTTCTTAGCCATGGGGTTTGTGGTCACCGTAAAAGGCGCCGACAAACTGATGGCATAGATCTGCCAAGAAGATATGGAGTTGTCCGGCAAGTGCATGAGCCAGACTCGACGTTGGGCTTGAGCACCAGCGGAAGGTAGTTGGCAAGGATCTTGTCGTCTCGCCCCTCGGCAGCCTGCACCGCGATGGTGTAGATGCTGAGGAACTCCGACGGATGCGTCTTGCCGTCGTACTTCTCCGGTACGTCTGGCTTGAAGTTTTTCTTGCTGGGCCACTGGACTTGCCGCAGCTCACGAGTGAACGCAGGGCAACCTCCCGCATACGGCAAGTCGCCTGGTTTGCATGTCGACAGAGGGCCCGGCACCCTTGTCGGATTGACGTCGCACTTCTCTTCGGCGCTCGATGCGTGTTCGAGCGTCCTCTTGCTGTCGATCGTGTAGCACTTGGCGCTGATCGTGATGAGCTCGTGGATCTGATGGCCTTGATGGAGTCGCTGTCGAGGTGGATCCGCGAGTCGGGCGATCTTGGCCTTGGGCGGAGAGAGTGCATGGTGGTTGCACCCCACGGTCTGCCGCCACCGGCTCGCGTTTGGCGGTCCTGCCGCGGCATGACGCACTCGGTTGCCGCGGAGCGTCGCCGTTAAGCGGCCGACGAGACTTCTGTATGGTGGCTCCTCCACTCGTCGACCTTGTCGGCCGTTGGAGGGTAATCCAGAGGAGTTGAGCTCTCGCCGAGCTATGCTGGAGTAGTTGGTGGCAGTTGCGAACGGCGCGAGGAGCTGGATATGCTCGGACTTCTATCTATGTTAGAAGTAGCAGTATCCCGTCAGAGAGACAGTGCCTCGCTAACGCCCACATATTGGCGTGCATGCTGGTCTTGAACGTCCCGGGATCCTCCAGCTCGATCTTGGTCCAACGAGTGTATGGCATTGTGAATGCCATGACGCTGTCGGTCCCGCGCCTCCTGAGACGGGCGCGGTGCATGTACGGACGCCGAGGTCTGCGCGGCCTTGTCCTTGGACTTGGCAGCACCGTGAGCTCCCTCGTCGCCGTCCATTCTTCCGCCGGCGTCTATCCCACCACCTGTTTGCTCCGGTGGTAGTGGGTTCGACGCGGACGGGGCTTCTGCCGCCGAAGCCTTCTTCTTCGGTGGCATGTTGACGAAGATAACGAAGATCTAGCTCGCGTGGACGCCGGATCAGGTTCACACAACCTCGGCGCTCCCTACCGGCGCGCCAAAGATGTCGGGCAGGCTGATCGGCCCACGAACACCTATGGGGCCGGGCGGACCGAGCCCCTTCGGTTCGGCGGGGAGGCGGAGGTCGCCGAAGAGCAGATCGAGGCGAAGCACGCGCGAGAGGTTTTACCCAGCGGAGCTCTCCGGAGATAATACTCCTACCGCTGCATGTCTAGGTGTATTGCGTTCTTGCTCGGGGCGCTTCGAATGCTACATGCAGACGAGCTGCTAACGAGGCGAGCACGAGGGAACTGATCGACCAACCAACCTCCTCTACGTTGCGCATGGGCCTCCTTTTATATGCTCAAAGGGGCTCCGACAGGTGGCAACGTAGACGGGGGTACAAATGTAAAACTAGTGGTTGGTACACCTACTTGTACAAAGGTATGATGTAATATACCTAACTCGACGAGGGGACAAAGGCATTAAATGCACATCTTGTCGCCCTAACAGTGCAAACAAGGACCGTCAGGGGCGCCACCGTCCGCCACGATGGCAAACTTGTCAGCGCCGTTTGCCACCTCGCACCGCTGGCTGCACAGCCTCTCGCCACGCAGCGCCGAAAGGCCCTGGCGACACGTTAGTGGATGCGCCGGAGCGTAGGTCTGAGAGGTGGTCTGCGACAAGCGCTCTGCCGCGGTTGTTATCTTTGTCGCCGCCGGAAGCTTGTAGCTCATCGGGCCTTCCAGCAAGCTCCTCTTGCGGGGCCTTGTCTTGTAAGTGCCCTGGGTGGCCTTCCCGGCAAGCTCACATTGTCGGGGCCTTGTTTCCTATGTGCCTTGGGTGGCCTTCCCGACAAGCTCCTCTTGCCGGGGCCTTGTCTCCTTGGCTTGAATACTTTGTTCTTGAATGGCTCCAAAGGAACCACGGAGGACCTTGGCGGTCACCCGGTAAGCCTTGCCGCGGAGGGCTGCAACTGCCCGTGCACAAGTTCGGGAAACTAGGGTACCCCTACTCTAGTACACCGACAGTAATTTGCTTAAATAATCCTAATATGCTAAGCATACAAGATTTGTAAGAATTTTTATGAGTGTGTTGAATACTAAGAGAAGTTTGATGCTTGATGATTGTTTTGAGATATGAAGATGGTGATACTAGAGTCATGCTAGTTGAGTAGTTATGAATTTGAAGAATGCTTGTGTTGTATTTATCAAGTCCTGTAGCATGCACATATGGTTAAAGTTGTATAACAAATTTGAAACATGAAGTGTACCTGGCTTGTGCATCCTTATGAGTGGCGGTCGGGGACGAGCGATGGTCTTTTCCTACCAATCTATCCCCTAGGAGCATGCGCGTAGTACTTGGTTTTTGATGACTTCTAAATTTTTGCAATAAGTATATGAGTTCTTTTGACTAATGTTGAGTCCATGGATTATACGCACTTTTACCTTTCCGCCTTTGCTAGCCTCTTCGGAACCGTGCATTGCCCTTTCTCACCTTGAGAGTTGGTGCAAACTTCGTCGGTGCATCCAAACCCCGTGATATGATACGCTCTATCACACATAAACCTCCTTATATCTTCCTCAAAACAGCCACCATACCTACCTATTATGGCATTTCCATAGCCATTCCGAGATATATTGCCATGCAACTTTCCACCGTTCCGTTCATCATCATCATGACATACTTTACTTTTTTCATATTGCCATTGCATGATCATGTAGTTGACATCGTATTTGTGGCAAAGCCACGATGCATTATTTTTAATACATGTCACTCTTGATTCATTGCACCATCCCGGTACACCGTCGGAGGCATTCATTTAGAGTCATATCTTGTTCTAGTTTCAAGTTGTAATCCTTATGTTGTAATCAATAGAAGTGTGATGATCATCATTATTAGAGAATTGCCCCTCTAAAAAAAGAAAGGCCAAAAAGAAAAAAAAGGCCCAAAAAAATAAAATAAATAAAAAGGGCAATGTTACTATCTCTTTTTCCACACTTGTGCTTCAAAGTAGCACCTTGTTCTTCATGTAGTGAGTCTCATATTTTGTGCTTCAAAGTAGCACCATGTTTTTCATATAGTGAGTCTCATAAGTTGTCTTTTTATACTAGTGGGAACTTTTCATTATAGAACTTGGCTTGTATATTCCTACGATGGGCTTCCTCAAATGCCCTAGGTCTTCATGAGCAAGCAAGTTGGATGCACACCCACTAGTTTTCTTTTGTTGAGCATTTGTAGCTCTAGTGCATCCGTTGCATGGCAATCCCTACTCCTCATGTTGACATCAATTGATGGGCATCTCCATAGCCCGTTGATTATCCTCGTCAATGTGAGACTTTCTCCTTTTTTTCTTATCCACACAATCCCCATCATCATATTCTATTCCACCCATAGTGCTATATCCATGGCTCACGCTGATGTATTGCGTAAAGGTTGAAAAAGTTTGAGATTATTAAAGTATGAAACAATTGCTTGGCTTGTCATCGGGGGTATAGAAGTTGGGAACATCTTTGTGTGACGAAAATGAAGCATAGCCTAACTATATGATTTTTTAGGGATGAACTTTCTTTTGCCATGCTATTTTGAGAAGACATAATTGCTTTGTTAGTATGCTTGAAGTATTATTAATTTTATGTCAATATGAACTTTTGTCTTGAATCTTTCAGATATGAATATTCATATCACAATTAAGAAGAATTACAATGAACTTATGCCAAGTAGCATTCCACATCAAAAATTATCTTTTTTATCATTTACCTACTCGAGGACGAGCAGGAATGAAGCTTGGGGATGCTTGATACGTCTCCAACGTATCTATAATTTTTGATTGCTCCATGCTATATTATCTACTGTTTTAGGCAATATTGGGCTTTATTATCCACTTTTATATTATTTTTTGGGACTAACCTATTAACCGGAGGCCCAGCCCATTTGTTGTTTTATGCCTATTTCGTTGTTTTGAGGAAAAGGAATATCGCATGAGAGTCAAAACGGAACGAAATCAACTGGAGAAGTTATTTTTGGAAGGAAACCCACCTGATAGACTTGGACTCTACGTCAGAAGATATGGGACCTGGCCACGAGGGTGGGGGGCGCGCCCAACCCCCTAGGGCGCGCCCCCCTGCCTCGTGGGGCCGCCGAAGCTCCACCAACGTACTCCCTTCACCCATATATACCCATGTATCGTAAAACTTCCAGAACAGAGATTAGATCGGGAGTTCCGCCGCCGCAAAACCTTCAGAGCCACCAAAAACCAATCGGGGCCCTGTTCCAGCACCCTGCCGGTGGGGGGAACCCTCATCCGGTGGCCATCTTCATCATCATCCCGGCGCTCTCCATGACGAGGAGGGAGTAGTTCACCCTCGGGGCTGACGGTATGTACCAGTAGCTATGTATTTGATCTCTCTCTCTCTCTCTCTCTCGTGTTCTTCATTTGGCACGATCTTGATGTATCGCGAGCTTTGCTATTACAGTTGGATCTTATGTTTCTTCTCCCCCTCTACTCTCTTGTAATGGATTGAGTTTTCCCTTTGAAGTTATCTTATCGGATTGAGTCTTTAAATATTTGAGAACACTTGATGTATGTCGGTGTACTAGAGTAGGGGTACCCTAGTATCCCGAACTTGTGCACGGGCAGTTGCAGCCCTCCGCAGCAAGGCTTACCGGGTGACCGCCAAGGTCCTCCGTGGTTCCTTTGGAGCCATTCAAGAACAAAGTATTCAAGCCAGGGAGACAAGAACCCGGCAAGAGGAGCTTCTTGGGAAGGCCACCCTGTGCACTTACAAGACAAGACCCGGCAAGAGGAGCTTGTCGGGAAGGCCCGATGAGCGACAAGCTTAAAGGCGACAAGATAACAACCGCGGCAAAGGCGCTTGTCATGCACCAGACCACTCTCTGTACCCCACGCTCCAGGCGCATCCACTAACGTGTCGCCTGGGCCTTTCCAGCGGCGTGGCAGAGGCTGTCAGGCGGTCGCGAGGTGGCAAGGCCAGACAAGTTTGCCATCGTGGCGAACGGTGGTGCCTGGCGGTCCTGTTTTGCACTTTGTTAGGGCGACTAGACGGGCATTTAATGCCTTTGTCCCCGCCGTCGAGTTAGGTATATTACACTGCATAATCGCATAAGTAGGTGTACCAACCGCTAGTTTTACATTTGTACCCCGTCTCGTTGCCGCTACAGCCGGAGCCCCTTTGAGCATATAAAAGGAGGCCCATGCGCAACGTAGAAAGGGGTTGGTTGGTCGATCAGTTCCCTCCGTGCTCGGTCTCGTTAGCAGCTCATCTTCAGATCAGAGCACTCGAGCGCCCTGAGCAAGAACGCAATACACCTAGACATGCAGCAAGAGGAGTATTATCTCCGAGAGCTCCGAAGCTAGGTAAACATCTCGCGTGCTTCGCCTCGATCTGCTCTTCGTGCGACCTCAGCTCCCCGCCAAATCGAAAGGGGCTCGGTCCGCCTGCCCCATAGGTGTTCGTGGGCCAGATCAGCCTCGCCGACATCTTTGGCGCGCCCGGGTAGAAGGCGTCGAGGTTGTGCGAACCTGATCCGGCCCACGCGAAGCTAGATCTACATCGTCTTCGGCCAACATGCCACCGAAGAAGAAGGCTTCGGGGCGAAGCCCCGTCGCTGCCGAACCCACCACCACCGGAGCAAACAGGTGGTGGGGGAGACGCCGGAAGAATGGACGGCGACGGGAGCTCACGGTGCTGCCAAGTCCAAGGACAAGGCTGCGCAGACCTCGGCGTCAGACATGCACCGAGCCCGTCCTCAGAGGCGCGGGACCGACAGCCGTCATGGCATTCACAATGCCATATGCTCGTTGGACCGAGATCGAGCCGGAGGATCTCGGACATTCAAGACCAAAGATGCACGCCAACATGCTGGCGCTGGTGAACACGGTCGCTCGGACGGGATATCTTTGCTCCTTCTAACATAGATAGAAGTCCGAGCATATCCTGCTCCTCGCGCCGCTCGCCATCGCCACCCACTACTCCAGCGAAGCTTTGGCGAGGCGCAATCGCTCGGATTACCCTCCAACGGCCGACAAGGTCGATGCGAGTGGAGGGCCACCATTCAAAGTCTCATCGGCCGCCAACGGCAACGCCTCCGTGGCAACCGAGTGCATTCGCCGCCGCGGGCAGACCGCCAAGAAGGAGCCGGTGGCGACGAGACCGGTGGGGTGCAACCACCATGCACTCTCCGCCCGAAGGCCAAGATCGCCGACTCGCCGGATCCACCTCGACAATGACTCCATCAAGGCCATCGATCCACGAGCTCATCGCGATCGGCGCCAAGTGCTACACGATCGACAAAGAAGAGGACGCCGAACTCGCATCGAGCGCCAAGAGAAGCGCGACGTCAATCCAACAAGCGCCGCTGGGCCTCCGCTGACATGCACGCGCAGAGGAACCAGGTGACTTGCCGCACGCTGTAGGTTGCCCTGCGTTCACTCGTGAGCTGCGGCAAGTCCAAAGGGGCCCAAAGAAGAAAACTTCAGCCGACGTATCGGAGAAGTACGACGGCAAGACGCATCCGTCGGAGTTCCTCAAAGATCTACACCATCGCGGTGCGAGGCTGCGGGCGACGACAAGATCCTTGCCAACTACTTCCCGCTGGTGCTCAAGCCCAATGTCAAATCCTGGCTCATGCACTTGCCGGACAACTCCATATCTTCTTGGGCAGATCTATGCCATCAGTTTGTCGGCGCTTTTACAGGCGGCCACAAGCCTCATGGCCAAGAAAGCGACCTTCACCTGCTCGCCCAGAAGGAAGGAGAGCCCATGCGCAAGTATATTCAAAGATTCAGCCGTGTACAGCACAACATCCCAGACGTCCACCCTGCCGCGGTAATCAGCACGTTCCATCGAGCGTCGCGAAACCGCAGGATGCGGAGGAGATGGCGATGTGCAAGATCGAAGACGCCAGTGAGCTATACTGGCCGACAAGTGTGCACGTCTTGAGGAAGGAGGAGACTCCGGAGAGAATACCGAAGCAGGAGGATTCGACAGTGAGGAGACCGCCCGCAAGAAAGAAGAGCCGGCGCGAGCAACAGGAAAAGAAAGGCAGAGATGTGCTAGTCGTTGAGCAGTCCCAAGAACGGAGGTGGCGACAAGAAAGCCAAGGCTGGTAGCTCGGCAAGGAGGTTGCCGCTGGCGGCAACTGCCCGATCTATGGCGGCCGCCGACAAGCGGGGCGGCTCCGGCAGCGATCGCAAGATCCACCGCACCAAGGGCCATGACCTCCAGAGCTGCAAGAAGGTGGAGCAGCTTGTCGAGCAGCAGAAGGCTGAATACGAACGACGCGACAAGGAGAAGGCCCAGGAGGGTGCGGGAGGACCCAGCAAGAAACGCCCCGGCCGGGGAGGACGCCGCGGCAAGGCCAAGCAGCGGCAAGGAGACAGACCTCCCCATGGCCGCGACAAGGATGAAGACGAAGACGACGATGAAGACATGGATGATGACAAGACCGATGAGCAGGAGTTCCAGAAAGCCACAGAGGTCCTGTGTGTTGACGGCGGTGCTTCTCTGCATACCTCCCACCGCCAGCACAAACAGTGGATGCGGGAGGTCAATGCAGCTGAACCATCCATCGAGTCACGCAAGCCTCTGAAATTGTCCAAGACGCCTATCATCTTTGACATTGAGGACCACCCCTGATCGCAGAATCAAGCTGCGTCGGGTGCTTTGCCGATGTTGGTTTCACCAACTATCCGCAACCTCAAGGTCACCAAGATGCTAGTTGACGGCGGGCCGCTGAATCTGATCTCCTCCGCGGTGCTCCAAAAACTCCGAGATCCATGATGGCGAGCTCGAAGAGACCGGCACTTTTCAAGGAATCAATCCAGAAGGAGCAAGCCGAAGGAAAGATCACGTTGCCGGTAACATTTGGCAGCGAAGTTAAACTTCAGGATCGAGAGGGTCACCTTTGATGTTGCTGACTTTCCATTGCCTTACAATGGAATACTTGGCCGCCCAAAGACTACGCCAAATTCATGGCGGCCTCTCACTATGCCTACAACCTCCTCAAGATGCCGGGCCCGATAAGCGTCATCTCTGTCCCTGGCGACAAGAAGGATGCTCTTATCTGTGCCGACAAGATCTACTGGGAAGCAACAGCCGCGACAGATTGCAAGCCACTTGCCGCTGAAGCTCCCGGAGGGAAGAAGAAGACCAAGTCCCAAGCAAGAGCTCGATGCCCACTCCGCAAGCGCACCTCTTCGGAGTGATGCGCTACCGTCGAGGACGCACCATCGAGCTCCACCGCAAGTATAAGAAGACGGCGGCAGCTCCACCAGAGACCAAGAAGGTGTCCGCTAAGGAGGACGGCACCGGTGGTACCTTCACCATCGCTGCCTCTCTCGACCCTAAATAGGAAGAAGCGCTGCCGTTGCTTTCCGCTGGCGAACGCCGACGTGTTTGCATAGCAACCATCCGACATCCCGGTGTTCCTGTGAAAGTAATTGAGCACCATCTTGCCGCTTTTGTCCTCATGCGCGCCCGGCTGCGAAAAGTCGAAGCAAGCAGTGGAGCGCCAAGAGTTCATCGCGAAGAAATCAAGAAACTAGAAGCGTTGTGCCTTGTCGAGGAGTGCTCCATCCTACGCGTGGTTGGCCAATCTCGTAGTTGTACGCAAGAAGGCTAACTCGAAATGGAGGCTTTGTATCGACTTTACAGATGTCAATAAAGCTTGTCCCAAAGATCCATTTCCTTTGCCGCCAAGATCGACCGGATTGTTGACTCCACACCGGATGTGATTTGCTTTCATTCCTGGATGCATATTCGGATATCATCAGATCTTCATGGCGTAAGAGGATGAGGAGAAGACCGCATTCATCACCCCATGTGGCACATAATCGCTTTTGTACGGATGCCCTTCGGGTTAAAGAATGCTGGTTCAACGCTTTGCAAGAGTAGTTCATGATGCTTTTGAGCCGCAAATGCATGTAAATGTGGAAGCCTACATGGATGACATAGTGGTCAAAAGCAAGGATAAGGCGACCCTAGTTCAAGATTTAGATGAAACCTTTACAAATCTACGCAAGATCAACCTCAAGCTCAACCCCGAGAAGTGCGTGTTTGGAGTCCCTTCCGGCAAGCTTCTCGGGTTCTTCGTGTCTCGGGAATTGAAGGCAATCCCGACAAGATCAAGGCCATTGAGCAGATTGAAGCGCCAAAGCGCGTCCAAGGATGTACGAAGACTTGCCGGTTATGTAGCTGCTCCTCAAAGAAGTTTATCTCTAGGTTCTGCTGAAGCGCTTCGCCATTTTTCAAAATCTTGAAAAAGGCAGGTCCGATGCAATGGACTCGGAAGCGGAGGCAGCGCTGCAGACTTGAAGAGATACTCGTCCTCCACTAACACTTGTCGCACCTAAGCCACAAGAGAAGTTGCTGCTATATATAGCGGCAACCAATCAAGTGGTTAGTGCTGCGTTAGTAGCGGAAAGGAGGCGGATGATGATCTAGCAACCATGGCGAGGCGCATCCGACAAGCGTGGGGGCTTCGCCGGCAAGCTATGGTCCCGACAAGGACGGATCTGCAGAGCGCATGAGCGAGCGTATGCAAAAGGATGGTGCAGCGCCCAGTTTACTTTGTCGGCCTCCTTCGCAAGGGGCTAGATCAAGGTACTCTGGTGTGCGTAAATTGCTTTTTCGGCCTCCTCATGGCCTCGAGAAAGCTGCGCCATTACTTTCAGTGCACATGAGATCACAGCTTGTCACACGCTTTCCTGAAAAGGATACCGCAAAATCCAGAGGCAACAGTGTGATTGTCGAGTGGGCAATCGAACTGTCAAGCTTTGGCCTCAAGTTTGAGAGCACTTCAACTATCCAAAGCAGAGCATTGGCGGAGTTCATAGAAGAATGGACACCAACACCAGATGAAGAAATTCCGTAAACGAGCATCCCCTGGCCACAAGGAAACAAGCAAAGAGTGGCTGATGTACTTTGATGGTGCCTTCGCCGCAAGGCGCCGGTGCTGGCGTGTTGCTTTTGTCGCACCCACCGGCGTGAGAGCACCTCAATTACGTAGTCCAGATGCACTTTCCCAAGGAGCAAGCAACAAACAATACTGCAGTAGTATGAAGGTTTGCTTGCCGTCTCGTGGATCGCAGTGATGGACCTTGGGATCAAGAAGCTCATTGTCGTGGGTGACTCACAACTTGTTATCCGCCAAGTGAACAAAAATTATCGGAGTCCGTTGATGGAAGCTTATGTTGATGAAGTGAGGAAGCTAGAAGAGCACTTTGACGGCCTCGCAAATGGAATATATTCCGAGAGCTCGTAACGACATTGCCGATGGCTCGTAAAAGTGCAATCAAGACTTAAGTTACCCGGTGGGAACCAGGGATTTTTGTGCTCAAGCTGACTCAACCGTCTCTGTAACACCATCGACCGGACAGAGCAAGAAGAGAAGGTTGATCTTCGGTGACTACTTTCTAGCAGAGCTTCCCGAAGCCGCCGCCAAGAAGGTCCCCAAGATCGACACCAACAGTGCTGAGGGGCAGTCTGCTCCACAAGCCCCAGGGTTTGTTTCGTTGAAGCAGACGCTCCCGACAAGTTTCGCTCCGGCAAGCTTGCCGGGGAACGTCAAGCTCCGGCTGAGCCACGTGTTCTTGCCGTGGAAGCCGATGTTCCGCGGCAGCAGATGTGCCTTTAGTCCTTGTTGTCGAGCCACAAGCTCCAAAGATGGGCGTAGCAGATTGTCCATTTCCTTCCGACAGAGAACTTCCGAAGAGCAAGAAGAAGCGGAAAGAGTAGCCCGGCAAAGTCAAGTATGTACCGGTTTGTCGACAAAGCACACTGCATGTAAGAAGACTCAATGGTGTGAAATTGAAGTGTATTCACCGGGAAGACGGACAAAAGCTGTTGGCATGAGATACATTGAGGCATATATGGTCACCACATTGGCATGCCAGAGCGCTTGCTTGCAAAGCATTCCTAAGCAAGGTTTCTTTTGGCCGATGACCCTCCAGATGCAACTCCACAAGTAACCAAGTGTGAAGCGTGCAAGGCCCATTCCAAGTAGACACACCAGCCAGCTCAAGCTCTCCGCATAATCCCTTTATCCTGGCCATTTTCGGTCTGGGGCTTCAACATCTCGGCCCCTTCCCCGAAGTTGTCGGGGCTTTGAGTACTTGTACGCTGCAATCGACAAGTTCACAAAGTGGCGGAAGTGGAAGCAAGTGAGGAAGGTGACAACACAACAGCGATCAAGTTCTTCAGTCAATTGTTTGCCGCTTCGAATACCTAACAGGATCATCACCGACAACGGCACGCAATTCACGAGCCGCACCTTCATGCAAGACGCTCCAAGATCTTGGCGCCAAGGTTCGCTTGGCTTCGCTTGCTCATCCGAGAAGCAACGGTCAAGCGGAGAGGGCAAATCTTTGAAGTGTCGCGAGGGCTCAAGACCGTAACTTTCGACAGGCTACACAAGTGCGGAAGAAAGCTGGATTATGAGCTGCCGGTGGTTCTTGGTCGATCAGACGACGCCAAATCGAGCCATCGCCGCACACCTTTCGCTCTAGTCTATGGGAGCGTAGGCGCTTCTCCCCACGGAACTTCGTGATACGGATCGGCTCGAGTGTTCGCTATGATGAGCTTGAGCAAGAGCAGCCGCGACAAGATGACGCTACCGCTCCTTGAGGAAGATCGCTCTTCAGTCGATGTACGAGCTGCTCGGTACCAGCAAGCTTTTGCGCCGCTACCATAGCCGCAAAGCGCAATGCCGAAGTCTCGAGGAAGGTGACCTTGTTCTTCGGTAGCGCGCTCATCCGCTTTCAAGAATTCCAACAAGTTAGCCGAAGTGGGAAGGCCCTTATCGGGTGAAAGCGAGTCACTAGGCTCCGGCGCTGTCCGCCTTTGAGACGAAGATGGCATTCGGTGAGCAACTCACGGAATATTGAGCATCTTCGTAAGTTTTACCAGATGAGGTTGCTGTTTTAACCTGTTCCGCAACCACCTTTTTGTACAAGTCTTGCCACGATGCATGTAATCCTTCAGACAAAGCCGGGCGCAGAATTGCAGCATCAAGAAGCTAGCATGCCACAAGACTTTGTCGATTTCATGCTTTTTACTTCTATTTGCATGCGTTATCTGACACTTTGTGCAGCACCTACCCCTGGTAAGTCATAACGAGCCACAAGGCTCCATATCTTTATTTTCTCTTCTTTCACTTTCTCAAAGAAAGGAAGGTTCCCTCGCACACAAGTTTGCCGGGGGGAAAGGAGAAGATAATGGTGTGGACCAAGCGTCGCTCAAGGAAACTAGCCTTACCGGAAGTGCATTTACTTAAAAGCTAAGTTGCCAAAGTTTGAGCAATCAGTTTTAAAAAATTTAAGTTATCTTCCTTGAACTAATCGAACTTTGTATGGAAAACCTATACAGAAGGAACCAATTCATAGCTAGTTGTGCCCTTACTTTCTTCGAGTCCGCTCAACAACTTAAGTGAGCTGCGACTAGTTGGCGACAAGGTTGCTTGTGGAGGCGGCGCCGCCAAGAGGCTCTCGACGTCTCAAGACTTCGGCCATGACCAAAAGGTGCCCGCGTCGACAAGTCCCCTAAAAGCGTAAGGCAAAAACATACAAAGGAAGGAATCAAGTAAAGGAAATAGCATAGCAATTGATATCCAAAATAAAGTTATATTACAATATAGCTTGCCGCAGCTCTAATGGATTGTTCCTATGACATGACTAGCAGCGGCAAGAGCAAGAGAAAACGGGCGGCCTAATCTATGCGACCACCCTCAACCCTCTTGATTCCGCTCACCCTGTCCACAATAGGTGCGACAAGGGTCTTGAGCGCCTCCACATCAGCATCCGGCGGCAGAGACTTGAGGACGTTGGTGAAGTTGAGGCCCGGATTGCGGAAGGCCACCTTCATCAGCACCTTTTGGAGGGCTCCCGCACAGATCTGGCGCGACTCCTCGGCCAGCTGTTTTGGGACCTCTTCCCGGAGTCGCTGGAGGCCCGTCACCACACCCTTGAAGAATAAGGTAAGCTTGGCGCTGGGTTGGAGGTGCTCGTCGGAGGAGTATCCAAGATCCACCATCTGACTCCATCAGCTTTCGGCTGTGGATGGCGGCAAAGAAGTATCCACGAGACCTTCCGGGTCCAAGGCTCCACACTCTCCCTCAAAGGCACTGGCGGCAACAAAGATTCGCTGCCAGCAGCTCCTCGTCGGCCTTGATCTTCTCCTTCAGGCCACCTCCCGCTCCTTGGCGCCCGTCCGGTAGCACCGCTCCCGAGTCAAAGTAGTGAGCTTCAACTCAAGATCTGCAGATTGAGTCCTCGGGCGCGCGCTGAGCTCCTTGCTCCTCTCGGCGAGACGGCCCTGCAGCTCGCCAAGAGTGTAAGGCGTCCTTCTCGGCGCTCGTGCTTGAGTGCAACAAGCTCCTCGCCGCTCTTCTTGAGGCTGGCCTCCAACTGCGCCACCTTCATCTCCGGCTCCTTCTTGGCGGCCTCGGCGGCCAAGCAGCATCCTTTGCCTCCTTGAGAGCCCCGCCAAATGTTTCCTCGCGCATGGCGAGATCCTCCTCTGGCTGTCCAGGTTAACCTTCATTGCGCCCATTTCGCCTTCCCTTGAGACAGGCTTCGGGCGACAAGCGTCATTTGTTCCTCCTCACCGCAGCCTTCTCGAGGATGAAGCCTTGCGCCTTTGCGAAGCTGCTCCCGCCTCCGCCAAGGACGGAGAGCTTCTCGTTGCGCCCCGAGCTCCTCCGCGACGCTTCTCAATGTCTGCTCCGCCTTCCACGACAAGCGCCTCCGGGATGCAGATTGGCTTGTCGCTGTAGAGCTGGCAGAAGCCGGCAACTTTCCGCAGCAGCTGCTCCTCCTCAGGGCTCGCCACCGCTGCTCTTTGCGCGCGTCAACTAGCGCCAGCCCGGCGGAGGTGAGCAGCTCTTCATCGAATGTTTCTCCTTCGGCCGGCTCCCTGGAACTTGACTCCCATGGGAGTTTGATGAAGACGCCGTCGCTGGCCTTCAAGTAGGCGCCGGGCTGGGGCTCTTGAACTGGACTGCAGGCCAGCGGCGGAGGGATCGGCGGGTCGATGTAAGCGCCTGGCGCTCCTGTGGCCTTAGGGTCGTCGGTCACGATCGCGGACCCCTCGCGGCTTCTGGTGGCGGCCGGTGGCCTCTTCGCCGGCAATTTCGTCGGTACGGCTTCTTTCCTCCACAATGGCGGCGCTTCGTCAAGATATTGCAGCGCCACGTCCTCCTCAAGCGACCTTGGTCTCCATTGGCTCTGTGGCGGGCCGGACGAAAGAAAGTCAAGCAAATATTCAAAGACAAAATCAGAAGAAGAAAAACACAAGGGAAGTACTCGGGCGAGAAGGTTACCGGCGCGGGGGCTGCGGTCATGGTCTCCGCCGCCAAGGGATCGCTGGTGCCGTCCCTTACCGGAGAGCTGCCCCTTGCCGGAGAAGGCTCCCTTGCCGGAGAAGGCTCCCTTGCCGGAGAAGGCTCCCTTGCCGGAGAAGGCTCCCTTGTCGGGAGCGCCCTTGCCGGGAATCCACCCTTGGCGGCGTAGTCGAAGGTATGGAGACCGCTTCATGCTCCTACACAAGTCAACGATGATATCAAGGAAAGGGAAAGCACCCATGCACGCCTAACAAAGAAGAAGTAGACCATATACTTACTGGGGTTGCGCTGGGGGCTGCTTTGAAGGAGAGTTGCCTCATCCGGCGAGGGTTGTCTCGACGCCTCCCGCCGTCAGTGAGGTTCGCCCTCGACGACAATCACCGGGGTCTTGGCCCTCTTTGACATCCTCTGGGCAGCGCCCCGAAAAGGAAATGGATTCAGAGTAAAGCAGATCAGATACAAGACAAGGCAACAAATCGAAGAATTACAAGTACAACAAGGAATCTTACTCTTCCTCTTCCTCGTCGGAGCTGAGCGCGGAGAGGTCGACTGCCCACCTCCGACGACGAGGCGGAGGAGGGGCTCCCTTGACGCTTGGCGGAGCGGGACCGTGGCTCATGGCGAGGGCCGCCCCCAGCTTGCCGCAGTTAGCAAGGTGAGGTGCTCCCGCGGGCACAAAGGTGCTTGCCGCGGTGGAGCGCTGGCCCCACGGGCGCTGTTGCAAGGTCTGCCCGCTGCCCCGCTGTCTTCGCCCCTGCGAAGACGCCTTCTTGGTGGAGCCGGTGGCTCCGCGCCATGCAAGCTGCTTGGAGGTGGAGAGGATGCGCCCGGCCTGCTCGCCGACTTCGGCTTCAGGATCGGCAAGCTCTTCCTCGACGAGCGAACTCCTTTCGCCGACAAGGCTTGCCGCCTCGCTACCTCCGCCTCCTCCACAGTGAAGCCAAACCGCCCATCGGCAGGCGCCGCCTCTTCTCTGGTGGCGATGCGCGCTGCATCTCGCTGCGTCGCTGGTGTCGCGGTGAGGCCCTCCGCTCATTGGGGCGGACCGCATCTCCACTAGATTATCGAAGAACCGCCAGACGACGCCGTTCGCCGCTCTTGCCAAGTGGGGACAATTCTGGGAGTCGCATTAAACGGCATCATTGCACGGATGCGGTCAAGCGACGAGTTGTTGCACAGCGAACGACGCCCTCGGCAACCTAAACATCTCCGGATGATCAGGATCAGGCTTGAACAGCTCTAAGAGCATTGCGCCAAGCTCCAAGACCGTAAAGTTGAAGTTGAGGCCTGGGCGCAGCCTCATGATGTCTCAAGGCGTGATTGAAATTCTGTGCGTGTCTCCTTCTCTCCTGCAGGGGGGCTTATGCGGCAACAAGAAAGTCCGCTACCAACAAGGTTGCCTCTGATGAGTCCCAAGCAAGTCCGAGGCGGAGGATTCGGGTAACCGCGATCTTCAACCTAGCATCCTCCGGGCCAGATTGCTCCAATCATTGCCACAGACCATCTGGGGTTTGGCCATGGGCGGTAAAAGGCTGCGGGTTCTCCTTAACAATCCAGCACCAATCTGCCCTCCACCTCCTCCCATTTGCTACGGAGCTCTCCCTCCAGATAGGGCCTCCTTCTTGCCGACCCTAGAGACCCAAGCAATTCCTCCGCAAGGGGCTCTCCTCTCTCTCTCGGGTAAAAAGAAGTGGCGGAAAAGAGCTACATTGGGGTGGACTCCGACAAAGTTTTCGCAGAGATGTGCGAATCACCGCCATGGTCGAACGGCGTTGGGGGTGAAATCAAGGAGGCGGAACCCGTGAGGTGTTCATAATGTCACAAAAGAACTTAGAGAAGGGCGGTAGAGCCCGCAGAGAAGAAGAGCGCCAAGAAGGGATACCCGTCAGGCCAGTTCTGCGGCGGCGGAGGGAGTACCTTCGTCAGGCGGATCTTGTGTCTATCGTCGATCAAGAGGTAGTAGTTCTCCTCGGCTCCCTCGCTGGCAAATGAGGGGGAAGACGGCCGCTCCTTCCAAAGGCCAAGAAGTCGAAGCGCCTACCGACTTCACGGTCTTCCCCTTGTCGGCTTTCGGGCCCATGGCGGAGGCAGTGGAGGAGGTCGACGACGTTGGTGGTGCTGGTGGCAATGGGGGGCGGAGCGCTGCTCTCTTTTCAGCCTTGAGAAGAAGGCGGGAGCAGCTGTGGTTTTTCGATGGGACAGCAACTAGCAAGGTAGGCGACGTGCCCCTGTTTCCCCTGCTTATAAAGAGGGAGGGGCGGACGTTTCGATTTCCCGAATAAAGAAACCCCCACGACCTCGCCCACGATCTCTCACACGACGCCACGTTCGGTGCGTGGCTATCTCGTGGGGGCGTGGTGGAGTCTGGGGTGAGTTATGGTGTGACCCGGCGCGTGTGCCTGCAGCCTCGCTTTTGGGCCCGCCCAACAGCGCTGGCACTGCAGTGTGGCCCAGTGCCCGGGCTCCTGTCGGTGTACTAGAGTAGGGGTACCCTAGTATCCCGAACTTGTGCACGGGCAGTTGCAGCCCTCCGCTGCAAGGCTTACTGGTGACCGCCAAGGTCCTCCGTGGTTCCTTTGGAGCCATTCAAGAACAAAGTATTCAAGCCAGGAGACAAGACCCCTAAGAAGAGGAGCTTGCCGGGAAGGCCACCCTGTGCACTTACAAGACAAGACCCCGGCAAGAGGAGCTTGCCGGAAGGCCCGTGAGCGACAAGCTTCCGGCGCGACAAGATAACAACCGCGGCAAAGGCGCTGTCATGCAGACCACCTCTCTGTACTTCTACGCCCAACAAGCATCCACTAATGTGTCGCCTGGGGCCTTTCGGTAGCGCAGCGTGGCGAGAGAGGTCGCAGCCGGTGCGAGGTGGCAAGCAGCGCCGACAAGTTTGCCATCGTGGGCGAACGGTGGCGCTCGGGCGGTCCCTCGCTTGCACCTTTGTTAGGGCGACTCAGAGCGGGCATTTAATGCCTTTGTCCCCTCGCTGTCGTGGTTAGGTATATTACACTGCATAATCGCAAGTAGGTGTACCAACCACTAGTTTTACATTTGTACCGCTCACGTTGCCACCGTCGGAGCCCCTTTGAGCATATAAAAGAGGCCCATGCGCAACGTGAGAAAGGGTTGGTTGGTCGATCCCTCTCCAGTGCTCAGCCTCTCGATTAGCAGCTCGTACTGCATCAGAGCACTCGAGCGCCCCGAGCAAGAACGCAATACACCTAGACATGCAAAGAGAGGAGTATTATCTCTCCGAGAGCTCCAAGCTTGGGTAAACCTCTCGCGTGCTTCGCCTCGATCTGATCTTCAATGCGACCTCCGCCTTCGCCGAACCGAAGGCTCGGTCCGCCGGCCCCATAGGTGTTCGTGGGCCAGATCAGCCTGCCCCGACAATGTATGTCTTGCCGTGCGTATGTGTGGTGACAATGGGATATCATGTGATTCACTTGATGTTTGTTTTGGTGGTCAACTTGCGTGTTCCGCCCATGAACCTATGCATAGGGGTTGGCACACGTTTTCGTCGTGATTCTCCGGTAGGAACTTTGGGGCACTCTTTGAGGTTCTATGTGTTGGTTTGAATAGATGAATTGAGATTGTGTGATGCATATCGTATAATCATACCCACGGATACTTGAGGTGACATTGGAGTATCTAGGTGACGTTAGGGTTTTGGTTGATTTGTATCTTAAGGTGTTATTCTAGTATGAACTGTAGGGTTGTTTGTGACACTTATAGGAATAGCCCAACGGATTGATTGGAAAGAATAACTTTGAGGTGGTTTCGTACCCTACCATAATCTCTTCGTTTGTTCTCCGCTATTAGTGACTTTGGAGTGACTCTTTGTTGCATGTTGAGGGATAGTTATATGATCCAATTATGTTATTATTGTTGAGAGAACTTGCACTAGTGAAAGTTTGAACCCTAGGCCTTGTTTCCTAGCATTGCAATACCGCTTACGCCACTTTTTACCACTTGTTACCTTGCTGTTTTTATATTTTCAGATTACAAAACCTATATCTACCATCTATATTGCACTTGTATCACCATCTCTTCGCCGAACTAGTGCACCTATACAATTTACCATTGTATTGGGTGTGCTATGCGGACACAAGAGACTCTTTGTTATTTGGTTGCAGGGTTGCTTGAGAAAGACCATCTTCATCCTACGCCTCCCACGGATTGATAAACCTTAGGTCATCCACTTGAGAGAAATTTGCTACTGTCCTACAAACCTGTGGACTTGCAGGCCCAACAACGTCTACAAGAAGAAGGTTGTGTAGTAGACATCACACGCCAAAGGAGACCCCGGGGTAGCTGAAGATGCGCGCAGCAGAGGTCGTTCCTCGCGAGTCAGTTGGCTCCTGAGTCCTGGGGGGCTCGGGAGGTCCAAGAGGCTCGCAACGGTCTAGCACTTCCTCCATCACGATTGCCTGGCGCCTGGCTCATGCGCCGCTAGGACACCCTGCATGTAGCACTGGTGCGAGGTAGCCCGTTCAGCAGGCCGAACGGCATGCAAACATAGCTGCAGGGTTAGCCCCCACTCCGGTCCATGCGGGACAGCCAGAAGACCTCCTAAGAAGTGGCCCTTTTGAGGCCTGGGATGTTTACGCAGACGCTCTACTCACCACCCACATCGAGGCGGCAGCTCTTGTTTGAGTGGTGCAAGCGGCCTTCGCCACGCATGGCTCGCGCCCCCTGAAGTTCTTCGACTGCATTGGTGATGAACTCCTGAGCGCCTGGCGCCTCGCGCCCTGCGCCCTGCTCACGGAAGCGCGCATCGAAGCACGTCTCCACAAAGGTACCCGAATGCCTCCCTCGTGACGCTTGTCCGGCCAGAGGCCCTCCAGACGAAAGCCTCTGAGCCCGTCCTGAGAGGGGAGCTAGGCACGCCTTCCTATGCATGAGAGAAAGGCGCCCCAGCAGTGGGTGCGGGGCCTGAGGCACGATCATCGAACGCCCTAGCTCCTGACAGCCCTTGAGGAGGAGCTGCTCCTTTTTCTTGGGGACAGCCTCAGGAGGACGGTTGGCACCCTCGTCATTTGATTTCTCGACCGCTGCGGCCTGGTAGGCACACTCGACGGAGCACACCGCATCCTTCTCGTCGCAAGCGACCGTGTTGATGCTGCCATTTCTTGGCATCTTGAGGACATTGTAGCCATGGTGAGTCACCGCCAAAAACTTGGCGAGGGCCGGATACCCGAGAATGGCATTGTATGGGAGGCGAATGTAGGTGACGTCGAAGTCAATAAGCTCGGTGCGGTAGTTGTTGCGCTTGCCAAAGGTGACAGGGAGGTGAATCTGTCCCAGGGGAACGGTGGAGCCATCGGTCACTTCCGAGAAGGGCTTGGTGGGGATGAGATGGTCGTAGGGCACCTGAAGCATCTCGAACATCTCGACGAAGTGGACGTTGAGCACCGCGTGACCGTCGATGAGTGTCTTGGTAATGAGGACGTTGTTGATGGTTGGCGAGCAAAGCATTGGGAGCGCGCCGGCAGCGGCCGAGCACTTGAGCTAGTCTGTAGAGTCGAAGGTGACGGTGTACTTGGACCACCTGAAGGGTGCGACGCCCCAATTTTGGGAAGGGCCGTGTTCACCTCACGAGCGGACTGCTTGAAGAAGCTATGAGAGGCGGGGGCCTGAGGGCCACACAGGATGGAGGCAATGGCGCGAGGCTCCTGGAAGCCCCAGCCCCATCTTCTTGGCGGTGGTCATCGTTCCTCCTTGGCGGCGGCAACGAAGGGAGGCTGGCGTTTTCCTGAGGACGATCCTCACGAGGCTGGTCTCTCCATGGGCCATCGCGAGGCTGGCCCTACTAGCGGTCCTCATGGGGCTGATCGCGCCAGTCCTGGCAGGGGTCACGGTTGTCCCAGCGGCCTCCATCGCGGCCTCCTCCGCGGCTGTAGCCATGGTCAATGCGCTTGGGGCGGCAGCCAAGGCGCCCGTCGCGGATTCCCCTGAGCTCCTGGCATTCGTTGGTGTTGGGGCTGTCGACATGTTGAAAGACGCAGAATGGGCGGCTGCCCTTGGAGGATTCGGCATGGTCGCAGCTGCGCTTCATCTTAGGTTCGGTCGGGAGCACAGCAGGGCCCTTGCGCTTCACGTCCTTAGCCTTGGCCTTCTTGTCTTCAGGATCGACCTTTAGGAGCTCCAAGATGGAGAGGCGAGCTTACTCTGCCTTTGCGCACCTGGTTGCCACATTGAACATCTCCAGAGCCGAACACAGATCTTCATGTATGGCGATCTCTTCCTTCCTCTTGACGTTCCGAACGCCATCAGTGAACGCCGAAATGATGGCCTCGTCTGGCAACTTTGGGATCTTGAGGCGAATGTCAGTGAAGCGCTGGATGTACTTCTGCAATGTTTCCCCCGGCAGCTGCTTGATGCGCCGCAGGTCGCCTGCAGCAGGGGCGCGGTCGCGAGTGCCCTAGAAGTTGGCGATGAAGCGATCGCGCGGGTCGTCCCATGATGAGATCGACCCCACCCGAAGGTTCAGGAGCCACGAGCATGCGCCATCCTTGAGGGCCATGGGAAACTAGCTTGCCATGACTTTGTCGTTGTCGTTCGCCACCTCGATACTCAGCTTGTAAAGCTCGAGGAACTCAGGGGGTTGGGGTGCCGTCATAGCACGAAGGCAGATCCGGCTTGAACTTGTCGGGCTAGAAGACGCGGCGCAGCTCCAGGGTGAATGCACGGCAGCCTGCCGCGCACACAGGAGCCACCCGCTGAGGAGGAGCCTGATATTGACGAGGCGGTGCTGGAAGCGCGCGTGCTTCGCCTTGGTCCCACTGCACCACCTGGCAGATTTCTTCATCATGTGTTGGCACGCTGCATGGCGGATTGTGTTGGGGTGCCTCACGCCTCGGCTCGGGGTCCACGCTGTGCAGAGGAGGAGGAGGAGGCGTGACGTGAGCTACGTCACCCTCCAAAGACGGTGGAGGACGGGGCGAGCGGGACGGTGTTGGGCCTCGCAAGTGGCGTTGATGAGATCAGTGACACGGGGGAGCTAGTCGTCATAGAGGTAGTTGGCTAGGCGATAGTGCAGAAGCTGGCGCGCCCTGACCAACACAGCCTACACGTTTGCCGGCCTGTGACAAGTGTGAGAGGATGACTGAGGGAGTCCTGTACTAAGGGGTCCTCGGGCGCCTGGCCTGTTAGCCATGGGTCGGACTGGTGGGCCGTGAAGATACGAAGACCGAAGACTGCACCCGTGTCCGGATAAGACTCTCCTTGGCGTGGAAGGCAAGCTTGGCGACTGGATATGTAGATTCCTTTCTCTCAGAATCCACCTTTGTGTAACCCTAGATCTCCCCGGTGTCTATATAAACCGGAGGACTTAGTCCGGAAAGGAGAGATATTCATTACCATAGTCATACAGGCTATACTTCTAGGGTTTAGCCATTACGATCTCGTGGTAGATCAACTCTTGTAATACTCATATTCATCAAGATCAATCAAGCAGGAAGTAGGGTATTACCTCCATAGAGAGGGTCCGAACCTGGGTAAACATCGTGTCCGTTGTCTCCTGTTACCATCGACCTTAGACACACAGTTCGGGACTCCCTACCCAAGATCCGCTGGTTTTGACATCGACATTGGTGCTTTCATTGAGAGTTCCACTGTGTCGTCCCCAAAAGGTTCGATGGCTCCTTCAATCGTCAACAACACTGCTGTCAAAGGGGAAACCTTCCTCCCCGGACAGATCTTTGTGTTTGGCGGCTTCGTACTATGGGCCAACTCGCTTGGCCACATGGAGCAGATCGACTTCTACGCCCCTGGCCATCAGGTCAGATTTGGGAGCTTGAATTACATCGCGGACATCCGTGGAGATTTAATCTTTGCCGGATTCGAGACCACGGCAACCACTCCTAGTCACCCCGATGAACATGACCTAAATCTTTCGTCGGGCCGCATCCAAGAGATTGCTCCTGTAACTGCTCCGGCCGTAGGTCCGGAGCATATTGCGCCATCCGAGGATGGGAGGCTCAACCCCACAGCGGAGGCCGCAGATTCCACGGCGTTGGAGCCGAATATAGACCTAAATTCACATGGCGTCTTTATCACCGGAACTCCGGACTCGTCTCTGGTCATAAATTCCGAGCCATGTGCATCCGCGGACACCGAACTAGATCGCTTATCGATCTTTGAGTTTAGCACCGCAGACATCTTCCAGCATTCGCCCTTGGGCGATGTACTAAATTCGTTAAGGAATCTATCCTTGGCAGGGGACTCACAACCGAATTATGTCCGGTTCAAGCTGGAGGCTGATCATGGGGGAGAATTTTGCCTCCCACCCACCACCCACTTCATAGCCACTGTCGAGGATTTAATCGACACGCTTGACTATGAATCTAAAGACATCGACAGTATGGACAACGATGCCGGAGACGAGGAGGCCCAAAACCCGCCGTTCATTGGACGATGGACGGCCACTTCCTCATACGACGTCTACATGGTAGTTACACCGAAAAATAACAGCGGTGATGACAAGGAGAACCCAGGAAAGGAGGACCCTCCTAAAACACAGCCAAAGCGCCCGTGTCAGCGGTGCCGCTCTAAATCCCGCCGCAGCAGGGATAGCAACACTGGCACAGGAGAAGACAACACTCCGGATGATGCCAAAGACACAGAAGAACCTGATGAACAAACTGCCGAACAAGACCATCGGGAAGATGGGCAAGTCAGCCCTGACAAACAGGCAATGGAAGAAGATTCAGAGGATGGCAGTTACCATCCGCCCTCCGAGGAGGAGGCAATCCTCTGCAACGACGACTTCATCGTGCTGCAGGAGCCTCGAGCAGAGGCGCTTTAAGCGCCAGCCTAATAGCCACCGCAAGGAGCTCGAAAAGAAGCGGCAGCTTTCAAGTCGACCAAGATCTCGCTTCGTCGACAGATGGACTGATATCCTGGCAGGCGAAGAAAACAGCCTCGGACGCCCAGCCAAGAGTTACCCAAAGCGAAGGTTGCTACCTCAGTTCGACAGAGAGGTGATGGAGCCTATACCTCCCTCGCATAACACGACCGACCAAACACTACGCGGTCAGGATAGTGTGGCGGATCGACCACCTCGTGGTCGGGATAGAGTGGCAATTCAAGCCGAACAGCCCGCCCCGCCGCCACGGAAAAATAGAGATAAAACAGTTCGGGGTCATACATATGACCTCCAGCAAACCCTGGGCATTAGAGCAAGACATACGAGATCGATCTACGGACCGCGAGGACGTGCCTCGACACGCGATGACGGCTACTTATTTGGACGAGACAAACCTAGTCACGCTCGAGCCGATAACCATAGACGAACTCCATCGGAGCTACGTCACGACGCGGCCTGATATAGAGGCGCCGCACACCCTCTTTGCTTCACTGATGAAGTAATGGACCATGAATTCCTCGAAGGGTTAATGCCTGTCAATATTGAATCATACGACGGAACAACCGATCCCGCGGTATGGATCGAGGATTTTATTCTCCACATTCACATGGCCCGCGGAGATGACCTCCATGCTATCAAATACCTCCCACTGAAACTCAAAGGGCTAGCTCGGCACTGGTTTAAATAGCATGCCTGAAAATTCCATCGGTAGCTGGGAGGACTTGGAAGAAGCCTTTCTCGACAACTTCTAAGGTACATATGTCCGGCCGCCGGACGCCGATGACTTAAGCCACATAATTCAACAGCTCGGGGAGTCAACCACGAAATTCTGGACTAGATTCCTAACTAAAAAGAACCAGATAGTCGACTGTCCGGGCGCAGAAGCCCTAGCGGCCTTTAAACATAGCATCCGTGACGAATCGCTCGCCCGCCACCTCGGCCAAGAAAAGCCGAAGTCCATGGCCGCCCTCACGGCCCTCATGACCTGCTTTTGTTTGGGCGAGGATAGCTGACTGGCTCGTAGTAAAAACATGGCCAACGAGGCAGGCCCCTCTGAGGCCAAAAATAGCAACAACAAGCTCCGACGCAGAAGAAACAAATGCCAAAGCAATGGCGATAACACCGATGAAACTGCTATAAACGCCGGGTTCAGCGGCTCCAAGTCTGGTAAGCGGAAAAAGTCGTATCAAAGAAACAATCAGGGACCATCTAGCATGGACCGCATACTTGACCGTCCGTGCCAAATCCATGGCACCCAGCACAAACCAGCCAATCATACCAACAGAGATTGCCAGGTTTTTAAGCAAGCCGGCAAGTCAAACGCCGAGCATAAGGAAAAGGGATCGCAGAGCGAGGATGATGACGAGGAGCCCCTGCAACCGAACACAAGGGGACAAAAGAAGTTTCCCCCTCAAGTGAAAACAGTAAACATGATATATATTACACACATCCCAAAAAGGGAGCGCAAACGCGCACTAAGGGACGTCTATGTGATAGAGCCAATCGCCCCAAAATTGAATCCCTGGTCGTCATTTCCGATCACCTTTGATTGTCAAGACCAATTCCCATCAAGATTTCGCCATGGCGGCTCACCAAGACTAGTCCTCGACCCAATCATTGATGAATTTCACATGACGCGCGTCCTTATGGACGGTGGTAGCAGCCTCAATCTTCTCTACCAAGACACAGTGCGCAAAATGGGCATTAACCCATCAAGGATCAAGCCAACAAAGACTACCTTTAAAGGAGTCATACCAAGCGTAGAGGCCCACTGTACGGGCTCAATCACATTAGAGGTTGTCTTCGGGTCCCCCGACAACTTCCGAAGCGAGGAGTTAATCTTTGACATCGTCCCATTCCACAGTGGTTATCACGCACTGCTCGGACGGACTTCATTTGCTCGGTTCAACGTGGTGCCGCACTATGCTTATCTCAAGCTCAAGATTCCCGGTCCATGCGGCGTCATAACGGTCAATGGAAACACCGAACGCTCCCTCCGTACGGAGGAACAAACCGCCGCCCTAGCAGCAGAAGTACAAAGCGGCCTTCTCAAGCAGAACCGTAATCCGGCTGCCGAGCCCCTGGACATCGTAAAGAGGGTCCGGACTACACTGCACCAGGATGGCGCGGCTCATCAAGAGCTCGAGTAGCAATTTCGCCTCCGTCCCAGCCCTGATCAGGTAGTGGCATTCACACCGCGTGTACATAACTACGCACTCAAAATCCCATGGGTATGGACGGAGGCGGAGCTAGCTCGCGAATCCACAGTGCGGCTCGGCCGACCCTAGGATTGTCACATCTTTACGTTTTCCTTTCTCATTTCGGGTTTTTCTCTTTTCGAGGTTTCTTCTGACAACCCGTTCGTGGGACACACCAAGGAGGCAAGGAGCTTTGGCGTACAAGGGAACCCCCAGGTGGTCTCTGATTGCTATACATATTTTACATACCCGCACGCAGCTCGCTCTTGGTCTTGGCATGTTACATTGCCTAACTTGCTTGTCTCATCACTCGTACAAGTATGCCTCGACGTATTATTCACATTACAAATGGTAAAAACAAGTGGTAGCGTCAGCTTATTACTTAATTCACCTTTCTTCCTTACCTTTGTATCTATTACTCTTTGCACACATACACTCTGGTACATTTTACTTCACCAGGGGCTTTTTCGCCCCGAAGTACGGCAATAAAGTCCGAACACCTTTTTCAGTGTTGTTCGGCACCCCGAACTTATTGCATTATATGCATCGGCTCCGAATCATGTCTTTGGTCAATAGTTGGGTTGCCCGGCTCCTATGCTTACTACCTTACGTCCCGCTATATCGGCTAGGGTAGTAAAGGGAGAATCATTTGTGATTGTGTCCCGGTTCTTCCGGACGAGCACCTCAGTAGAGAAAGCTGAAAACTGACTGTCATGATGTAGCGAGAGCTGGTCAGCTGTTCTAGAGGTTTCAAATCCTTAGAGATTTTTTCCGCTTCATTCGAGGAATCGGTTTTTATCCGATCAGGCGTATAGCGCCCCTAGCTCGGTCTGCTGAATACCAGGGGCTTCGCCAAGATTCTTATTGTCAAACCCCTATGGCTACGTGAGGGTGATAAAAGTCGTATATGTCGGTGTTCTGGGAACGGGGGTCCCCAGACTTGCCTGCCTGTGGCCTGCGGCGTGGCTCAAAGGAGGCCCAGGACAGCCCACCTTCATCAACACAAGCTCAAGACCCTTGCGAGGGGCCAAGCCTCGCGAGTCGGACGACCAGGAACTTCCTCCGGCACGGCCTCGTCAGGCTGGATCACGAGGAGGCGGTGAGTTCAAGGCAGGGTACCTCGCGAGGTGCCCGTGACGCAAGCCATGACGACCAAGGGCGCCCGGCCAGCGCCAGTTCGCTGCCAGCGGGCCCTCCTTTCCTCTTTGGTGCAAAGGGAGCAAGCGCAGCAGAGCATCAAGCAAAGGCACCTGCTTCAAAGTGCAACAAGACCAAGACCAGCCCCAACGGCTGGAATGCGATCATCATGGAGTCCAAGCAGGCGTCATCACCAGAGCCTTTGGCAAAGCGAGGACCAACTTTAGTCAGGATAAGTGTACCCGTTGTTCCCCTTCGAAATGGCCAATTGTTGGCGCCCTTCCCGCTCAATATTTGGGAAGAGGCCCAGGGCCTTCGTCTATATAAGTAGAGCTAGCCACCATAGGAGGAAAAACAAAGGATCTGCCATTTGGAATCCAGGGAGAGAGAGAGAGAGAGAGAGAGAGAGAGAGAGAGAGACCCGATCCTCAAGCTAGAGCGACGGGACACCACTTAGCAGTTCATCGCTTCCATCAAGAACAGACCCTCGCAAGGCTATTCTTCTCTGTACTGTTCTTCATCAGCCCAGAGGCAATCCACCACACCACAAACTAGAGTAGGGTATTACACCACAACGGTGGGTCTTAACTAGTATAAATCTTGCGTCTCTTGTGTTGTTCTTGCTAGTAGTTTAGGTTCTTGCGATTCGGCGAGGTACGAGACGGTGGAAGGTTTGATCTCCGCGCGCACCCCAGAGTTCGAACCTTAAGGGTCTGCCGGAACCCGAAATCCGACATTTGGCGCGCCAGGTAGGGGTGCACCGGAATCAGCCTTTTGTCGCCTCGTTCTTCCCTGACCACCGCATGAACCATGTTCGACGCTGTGCTGCCACATGAAGGCCGAGCCGCCGCCTCCCATATGTCGCCTGTGACGGTTTCTGCCGGCGGGCGCCTCGCTGCTCTCGTCACCGGCTGTCAACGCCGCCATACCGCCCGGGCGGGGAACGTAGCAAAGAAGCCGCCGCCCCAAAGACTCTGGCCCAAGAGGCGGGACGGCCGCACCGCCACGCTTTCGCCACCCGCTGGTTCTTTTCGTCACGCGCTTCGCGACGGGCTATGGAAGCCCGAAGCTACACTCATTGCGCTAACGAAGCTGCGCTACGCTTCTGCCGACGATGTTCACGAAGAATGGCTCGACTGCCGCCGAAGCTTCGCTCAAGGCCAAGGAGGCGACCCGTGCGCCGTCTCTTTGCCAGACTGCACCCGCTTCTGCCAGGGGCGATGAAGCTCCGGGCGCCTCAGCCGCCTCCTCCTCAAGACGGCGCCTGGTTTTCAAAGCATGGCCCCGGGCGGAACTCCCATTCCGCCAGCGCCGGGCGCAAAGAAGAGCAGAGCTGCCAAGAAGTTCCTCGCTCAAGAAGAAGCTGCCCGAAGGCCCCCGCTTCCAAAGCATGTCAAGACCTCGCGCTGCCCCCTACCAAGGCATTGTGGAGGCCTGCAAGACCAAGCTCTTCGCCAACCGAGGCCCCCGCGGCCACGGCGCTGGGCTGCCGCGCCATCACCACCGAGCCAGGCAGCCGCGTGGCCCGCCAAGTTCAAGCCAGACCTGCCTCCACGCCACGACGGCACGGCTTGACCCTTACGGAGTTCCTCCACTTCTACGAGCTGGGCATCGAGGCTGCCAACGGGATGAAAAGGTCATGGCGAACTGGTTTCTATGGCGCTCAAGGACGGAGCTCGCACTGGCTCCCGACCGGCCCCGTGCACGATCTCTTCCTCGGCCGAGATGCGCACTCCGCTTCATCGCCAACTTCCAAGGTACTCGTGACGGCCACCCGCCGTAAGTGACATGCGCCGGATCACAGCAGCCTGTGGGAAACCCCGCAGTACATCCAACGCTTCAACAATGCGCGCCTCAAGATCCCTGTGGTAACGGAGGAGGCCATCATCTTCGCCTTCTCCGACGACGGCGCGACGTCAAGATGAAGGAGGAGCTGGCGATGCATGAAGATCCGTGCACCTCGAGCTGTTCAACTTGGCGACCAAGTGCGCCATCGAGGAGGGGCGCCTCTCCTCCTCGAGCTGCTGCCGCGGATCCCAAGAGAAGAAGTCCAAGCCCAAGGACGTGGAAAGGCAAGGGGCTGCGTGTCATGGGTCGAACCGTACACCAAGCGAGGCAGTAGATCAACCCGAGTCCTCTAAGGGCAGCCGCATCATGCGGTACCATGGCCTCCACACCCACAACACCAATGAATGCCAAGAACTCCGGCCGCGGCGCTGAAGGAAGGGTCGGCAGACGCCCGAGTGCAATGACCGGGCTACGGCCGAGGAGGAGGAAGGAATGCAGACGCCGAAAAGACCGCGGCGTCTGCGCCATGGTGGCGCGACCAACCTCGAGAGGACCGGCCGGCAAGACCCACTCGCGAGGGGGGGCCGGAGGATCAGCCTCGTGAGGATCACCCGCAAGGGAACGCAGCCTCCTCTCACGCCGCCACCACCAAGGAGAATCGAAGACCGCCTTCAGGATGAGGGGCCGGGGCTTCTGTGAAGCGCTGGCGATTGTCGCATCCCGGGCGGAGCTCAAGCCCCACCTCTCATCGCATCTTCAAGCCAGGCCGCTGAAGTGAATGCAGTCCTCCCCAAGCTCGAGTCCACGCGCCTCTCAGTGGTCGGCGCGGCGCCATCACGTTGAGCTCAGCGGATCAGCTCAAGTGCGCAGCCACAGCCGGAGTTCTTCCGATGCTTTGCTCCCCAATCATCAGCAATGTGCTAGTCACCAAGACCCTCATCGACGGCGGAGCAGGGCTCAACGTCTTGCCCATGGAGACATTCAACAATCTTCAAGTGCCTTACAGCCAGCTTCAGCCAACCAAGCCCTTCTCCGGAGTCACCGACGGCTCCACGGTCCCGATCGGGCAGGTCCGCCTTCCTGTCACCTTCGGGGCCCGCGATAACTACCACACCGAGCTCATCGACCACGACGTCGCCCACATTCGCCTGCCAGACATAACGCCATCCTCGGTACCCAGCGCTGGCTAAGTTCATATTATAACCCACCATGGCTACAACATCCTCAAGATGCCAGGAAGCGGCGGGGTCATCACGGTGCCCTGTGAAGAGAGAGATGCAGTGTGCTCCCTGGAGCGAGCTTTTCAGGCCGCATCACTGGAAGACCTAGACCACAGCAGCAGGATGCCTCCCGAGGCAGCACCCAAGAAGAAGAAGCATCGACCAGCCCGGCTCTTCAAGAGACAGTTCTCAGTGGCCCGCAGACCGCCAGGGGAGCCTCCTTCCATCGCATAGGAAAGCGCCCTGGCGCCTCCTCAGCAGGGCTCGGGGCTCTCCCCGAGGGCCGCCGACCTCGCCAAGGTCTCGAGGGAGGCGCCAGCACCACGTGGAGGCGTGTTTCAAGCACGCTTCCTGCAAGCAGGAGCAAGACCAGGAGGATGTAACCTCAAGAGTTCATCGGCAAGGCCATTCAGGAGTTACAGGAGTCAAGGGTCACGAGGGCAGCCGCCATACTCGCTGTGGCCCCCATCCAGCGAGGATGGTGGGCCGCAAGGCGCTGCATCGACATACCAGTGGCTCAACCGAGCCGCATCTCAAGAGAGCCTCTGCCCTCGCGAGTGGGACGCTACAGGGTCCGCCCCACATTACGTGACGCATGCCTTATGGCTCGCCAAACGCGCCAAGCTGCGCACCAGCGTCTCATGAGGACCATCCTGGAGGCTCAAGAGGTCGGGCACGCCGCAGCCCTGGCGGAGATGGAGATGGCCCATGAGGAGCCGCCAGCGCCTCCGGAGCCTCCCGAGGCCCCCAAGCCTGGAGCCTCGTGAGGATCGGCTCCCGCAGCCCACCGAGTCTGCTACATCAACAACCCTTCATCCCCAACATCACCAGGTGACATCTTTAAGTTTTATTTCCGGGGAGCGCCTTTCAGTGGTGATTATTCCTGTGCCGCGTGGTCCGCCCCTGTGCATGTACCCCTTTATTTCATGTCTTTAGCTTATCCTGTTGGGGCGCCTCGGGCTGCATCATCCCCAAGCCGCCGGGCCACCCCCAGGTGCATGTATCTTTCATGCATTTTCCTTAGGACTATGCTCTCGTTCCACCATGCTTGTTATTTGGTGCCTTCTCCTGGGCGGCAAAATCTTGCACGTTAAAGGGGGGGTGCCTGAGCATCGCGACTCAGGGCTCCTACCGGCTCTCCGGCCCTCACCCTCTGGTCTTGTCCATGGCATCTCGACCAGGCTTGCTGCCGACGCAGAGAGACCAGCCCGAGAGCCGGGACCCGAGGACGAGAGTTGCGTCATCTAACCTAGCTTATGCTGCTAAAGGGGTGCTCGAGCATCGCGACTCAGGACTCCTACTGCTCTCCGCCCTCACCCTCTCGGGTCTTGTCCATGGCATCGTGGACTGGCTTGCTGCCGACGGTAGAGACCAGCCCGAGAGCCGGGACCAAGACGTGAGAGCACCGGCATCTAGCCAAATTTGCGTGAACACACTCAAGATAAGGCCCAGAGCCAGCGCACCCGCCTTGAGGTAGGGCCTCGTGAGTCTCAAGGCTGGCTCACGGGTGCCCAAGACACCTCGCGAGGCCCCTCGTGCCTCTCCAAAGCAACTAACGGCAGGACTAATAATCGCCACGACGAAGCTCTTGTTCCTTTGTGGTGAACCCGCAGGGTCTCCCCAAGGAGCACGAAACGACCTCGCTACGAATCTCTCATCGGCCAAGGCACGGACCTGGCGCCGCGCCAGGAAGCATCGTCCTAACCCTCAAGATAAGTCACCCTCCGGACACACTAGTCATCGCAACACCATCCCCACACTCAATGCAACTCCGTGTTAGCAACGCCGCCTCCTTTCACCGAATGATGGCTGCTTGAGCGCCAAGGGGACCCCCGAGCATCGCGACTCAGAGGCTCTTACCGACCTCGGGCCGCCACCTCCTGGCCTTGACCATGGCATCGCGACCGGATACTACCGACGGCAAGCCGCTTTGGGACTGGGACCTCGTCGGCGAGAGAGCATCAAGCCCTCACGAGGTCCGAAAGGAAGAAACCGAGCTAGAACGGAATGAGCATCCCGCTGCTGCCTCGTGATAAGGATCATATTGACAAACGGTTACAAATATCTTACAAGCCCCGCTGGGTACATTCTTGGCTCCTCGCCGAACAAAAGACGTGAATCCTAAGGAGTCCTATCTGCTGGGGACCACCGCTGCAGACGCCATCATCAACAAGGCACACCCGTCCGAGCCAACCCCATCCGGATACGGGGCGGCAACGACCTGACGAGCTCGCCCTGCTCCGGGAGCGGCGCTGGCTCGGGGGCTCGTAGATGTCGTTGCTCGTCTCCAGCGTCGCGAAGAGCTCAGCGGAGTCGCTGGGTCCTCCGGCGCCTTCGTCGCCTGAGAAGCTGCCGAGGGAGTGGTTGGTCGGCCTCCGTCTCACCATAGCAGGTTCTCACCGCCTCCCGGGCAGCACTTCCAGCCACCCACCCTCCAAGGCCGAAGAGCTTGAAGGACATCACCGGCGCCATCGTACTCCGGTGGATCGTGAGGGGCCCTCGTCCCGCAGCAACTCGGGCGACCTCTGCCCCAGCCTCGAGTCATGAAGACCTCGCCTGGGCAACCATCGCAACCTTGCCTTGTCATGAGGGCGCTGCAGCCAAGCGTGCTGCAGCCAGAGTCCTGTGGGGCTCCCACCGGACGACGGAAGCGAAGAAAGAAGGAAGACAAATCCAAGACTTGGGAGGCGCGGGCGACGCTGGGCACGAACTCCCGGCAGGAGCCCTCGGCGTGAACCTGTGGGGAAGACGACACCTTCGTGACCCTTGCCGGCGCCGCTAACGGCGCCGCTGCGTGGCGCCCGGCCACCTCCTTCAGGCCACCAATCATGCGCATACAAAGGAAGATGAAACCCTGGTGGCGGCTGCACGCACTGTGGCACGGGCGCCTCGCAAGGCTCCTGCCCTGACACCAGAGAGCAAGCCGCTTATTTGGGGGGAGCGGGTCAGGGTCCTCTTGAGGAGCCTTTCCCTTCTCTTCCCTGGAGAACCGACGGATCGGAGCCATGACAACCAGACAAGACGAGGGAGAGGAGAAGCAGAAGGATAGACTGGAAGGGCGCACGCCGTTCCGTACTTATAGCCGGCAGAGGCCAACCGTCGGCCTCCACGATCACCGATCATCATGACCAACTCTGCATGCAAGGACCTGTCGAATCCGGGCGGTTACCATAGGCCGTGGGGAGCAGGCTCCCACGTCCAATCAACCGCCATGCAGCGCCTAAGGTCACAGGCTGTTAGGGCCCACGACGCAGCAGACTTGCCCTTTCGCCTCATACGCTGCCAAGTTCGGGCGCTGTCAGGCCCGGGCTACTGTCGGTGTTCGGGAATGGGGGTCCCCAGACTTGCTCGCTCAAGGCTGCAAGGCGTGGCTCAAAGGAGGCCTGTGACAGCCCACCTTCATCAACACAAGCTCAAGACCCTTGCGAGGGGCCAAGCCTCATGAGGCCTGGACGACCAGAACTTCCTCAGCACGGCCTCACAGCTGGATCACGAGGAGGCGGTGAGTTCAAGGCGTGGTACCTCGCGAGGTGCCCGTGGACGCAAGCCATGACGCACCAAGGGCGCCTGCCGGGCGCCACCACAGCAGCGCCCTCCTTTCCTCTTTGGTGCAAAGGGAGCAAGCGCAGCGAGAGCATCATGCAAAGGCACCCATTTCGTGCAACAAGACCAAGACCAGCCCCAACGGGCTGGAATGCGATCATCATGGAGCCCAAGCAAAGGCCATCACCAGAGCCTTTGGCGAGGCGAGGACCAACTTTAGTCAGGATAAGTGTACCCGCTTGTTCCCCTTCGAATGGCCAATTGATGGCGCCCTTCCCGCTCAATATTTGGGAAGAGGCCCAGGGCCTTCGTCTATATAAGTAGAGCTAGCCACCATAGGAGGAAAAACAAAGGATCCGCCATTCGGAATCCAGGGAGAGAGAGAGAGAGACCCGATCCTCAAGCTAGAGCGACGGGACACCACTTAGCAGTTCATCGCTTCCATCAAGAATGCACTGCAAAGGCTATTCTTCTCTCTGCATCGTTCTTCATCGCCCAGAGGCAATCCACCACACCACAATCTTGAGTAGGGTTTTTCACCACAACGGTGGCCCGAACTAGTATAAATCTTGCGTCTCTTGTGTTGTTCTTGCTAGTAGTTTAGGTTCTTGCGATTCGGTGAGGTACGAGACGGTGGAGGGTTGGATCTTCGCGCGCACCCCAGAGTTCGAACCTTAAGGGTCTGCCGGAACCCGAAATCCGATAGTATAGTCTGATTGCCTTGTTCGTTGCGCTAAACACCTCCTTTAAGGACTAGAATGTGGAGTAAAGTGTGTTTAGATTTATCCCGAACACCCCCGTAGTATGTACGTGGGGGCAGAAGCCGGCGACTGGTTAACCCTCAGATTACATAAATGGCCGCACATGAGGTAAATTTTAAGAGTCACAAGCATTATAACAACCTTGTTTCATGGTTACAAGACAGGATAACATGAATGTTTTCATGGGAATATAACATCCTTCGCACATTGCTCCGCCACAAGGCGGGATCCCTCCAGGACACCATCAAAATATAGCTCGGGTCGGCGATGCTCCTTGCCCTCAGGCGGTCCTTCGGTCATTAGCTTCTTGGCATCCATCTTCACCCAGTGCATCTTGACGCGGGCAAAGGCCATCCGTGCACCTTCAATGCAGACCGACCGCTTTATGACTTCAAGCCACGGGCAGGCACTAACAAGCCGCTCCACTAGTCCGAAGTAGCTGCTGGGCATGGGCCCGACAGGCCATAGCCGGACTATTAGGTCCTTCATGGCTAGCTCAGCCGCCTTGTGCAGCTCGATCAGCTGTTTCAACTGGTCGCTGAAGGTCACCGGATGTTCTGGTCCGAAGTATTGGGACCAGAACAGTTTCTCCGAAGAGCTCCCTTCTTCGGCTCTTTAGAACTCGGCAGCATCCAATATGCTGCACGGTAAATCCGTGAACACCCCTGGAGAGCTCCAAATTCGGGTAAGTAAAGGAACGTTTCCTTAATAGACTTGCTTTCATAATGAAAGCCTTACCCGCTGCAATCTTCTTGGCCGCCTGGATTTCCTGGAGGGCGCTCTGGGCTTCGACTCAGGCAACTTGTGCGCTCTGGCGGGCCTTCGCAAGTTCAGACGCTTGCATCTTAGAATCACGTTCCAATGACTCGTACTTTTTGACGGCATCCTGGAGCTCTTGCTGGACCTCGCCAACCCAGGCCTCGTGCTTCTCGCATGCGGTGCGCTCCCTGGCCGCTTTGTCCTCGGCCTCGGCTAATGCCTTCTTGAGGGCCGCCACCTTGGTCGTGGCCCCTAACAAAGTTCATGACGCTTCAGTCCGCACGGAACATTCTTTCTTCCTAAAATATGCGCGCATGTTACTGCATACCTTGGTTGTCCTCAAGCTGCTTCTTCACGAGGCCGAGCTCTCCATTGGCCTGCTCCAGGCTCTGCTTCAGGACGGAGACCTCCGCAATATGAGCGGTACCAGCCAGCAGCGATGCCTGCTTATTTCATAGACATATTATGTTAGACTCCTGCAAAAATTGTTTTGATCCTCTGTTCGGCTTTTTCTTTCCGAACACCGAACAGAGAATCAGGGGCTACTGTCTACACTGTGATATTCTTTCTATGATTATTACCTCAAAGCCTGTTAAAAGACTAGCGCAGGCCTCGTTCAGTCCGATTTTGGCGGACTAAACCTTTTCGATCACCGTACCCATAAGGGCACGGTGTTCATCCACAATGGAGGCGCCTCGCAGCGCTTCCAGCAGATTATCCAGTGCCTCTGGTTGGACAGAGGTCACCGTGAAACAGCACACCTCCTCCTTTCGGGAAGGCCGTCACGAACTCCCGGAACCGTGTAGGTCTCCGGAATGGTATCCGGCTGAGGGCCAAATGGAACTTGGCCCCCATCACCAGTCCCCAGGGGGGCTTTTTCCCCCATGTGTCCGGCGGCCGAGGAGTCATCCTAGGGCGCCACCATGACGATCTCCGGAACCTCCCCCCAGCCTGGGACGATCCTTTGGGACACCACACCACCTCGTCATCATCCTTGGGCAAGATAGAGCGAACGGGCGGCGGTGACATGCTAGCCATCTCATTTGAGTCTACCGAACCCTCTGTTGAGGATCGCGGGGAGCTATCACGGGCCGGACAACAATGGCACGGATTAAACATATTAATATTACAAAGCGAAAGGGTTGAGCATCTGATGTGCATAGGATTTGGGGGTACTTACGAGGCAGCCCGAGGCTTGGTCTTGGGCATTCGCTCCGGACTGCTATCGACATCCCATGCGGAGTTATCCGCAAGGGAGTCCTTCCTCTTCTTGGGTGCCTTCGCCTCCAAATTTGCGGCGGCCTCCCTTTTCTTCCTTCCCCCCTCGCGGGGGGAGCTACTTTCTTCCTCCCCCTTGCCGTCATTGCCTCTTCGGGCGTCAAGAGTCCGTCTGCCTTTCTGGACGACATGTCTGAAGCGCCCTTTCGGCGAAGGCCACTCCTGGTCCCTTTGGCTGTCTTCTTGGCCTTCTTCTCCGGCACATCATAAGACGACGGAAATAGCATCTTCGTCAAGAGTGGGGTTTCTTCATCTTCGGGTAGCGGAGCTGGACAACTAATCCGCCCTGCTACGTCGGTCCAGGCCTAAAAACAATTGATAGGGAGGCTTAGACTCCTTCCTCAAGATATGCCCGTAAAGGTTATAGCTTGAAAACATGTGAGAACTTATCGAATTAGCCTGGCGCTTTAAGCTAAGCCCACGATCGTCGATGGTAGGCGGTGGTGTCTCGCCGGCTTTGAAGAGCACTTTCCAGATGTCTTCGTGCATCGTGCCGAAGAGCTCTAGCGACATCTGGTGCTTGGCCGGGTCCAACTCCCACAAATAGCAGCTCCGGCGTTGGCACGGAAGGATCCGGCGAATGAGCATGACCTGAATCACGTTGACAAGTTTGATCTTCTTAGTTATCATGCGCTAGACGCACGTCTAGAGCCCAGTTAGCTCGTTTGCGGAACCCCAAGTTAGGCCCTTCTCTTGCCAGGAGGTGAGCCGCATCGGAACCCCCGATCGGAATTCGGGGGCCGCCGCCCAGTTGGTGTCGCACAGCTCGGTGATGTAGAACCACCCCGACTGCCATCCCTTCACCGTCTCCACAAAGGAGCCTCCGAGCCAGGTGACATTGGGCATCTTGCCCACCATGGCACCTCCGCACTCTGCTTGTTGACCGCTCACCACCTTCGGCTTCACATTGAAGGTCTTCAGCCACAAGCCAAAGTGAGGTGGGATGCGGAGGAAGGCCTCGCACACGACTATAAATGCCGAGATGTTGAGGATAAAGTAGGGAGCTAGATCATGGAAGTCTATCCCATAGTAAAACATTAGTCCACGGACAAATGGGTGGAGAGGGAATCCCAGCCCGCGGATGAAATGCGCGAGGAACACCACCCTCTCATGAGGCTCGGGGGTGGGGACGATCTGCCCTTTGGCCGGGAGTCGATGAACGATCTCCTTGGCCAGGTATCCATCCTCTCGGAGTTCCTTGATATCTCTCTTCTTGATGGAGGAGGTCGTCCACTTGCCTCCAGCTCCAGATCCGGACATGGTTGGAGCGCTTTCTCGGGTGGGGAAGGCTAGAGCTTGGGCGCTAGAGCTCAAGAATGGATGGGCAGAGGAAGAAGAAGGCGTGGGTGAACGAGGGTGAATCCTCATCCCCTTATAAAGGCCGCGAATGTCAAACGCCTCCCCACTCGCCCTAAAACTCGCCTATTCCCGAGGGCTGTGTAAACGGCATGGTTGGGTTACCCACACCCGTATTGATGAAAATCCCGTAATAAGGGGACACGATCTCTGCTTCGACAAGGCGTGCCAATGGCAACCGCGTCTCGAAACATGGAACGGCAGAACAAAACGGTCTGAAATTATGACCGGACAAGCATGGTGTCACGTTGTAAAAATTCGTCAGCGGATTGGGCCCGTGAAATATTATATTCTCTCTGCGGTTGTGTGTGGTGTGTGTTACAGGTCCAGATATAATCATCACGTCCGGAGACTATCTTGGAGTTCGGAAAGAAGGGAACCCGCCTTGCAATGCCGAAGACAAATATGCGCGCCGGACTCCTCGTCATTGAAGCTGTGTTCAGGCTACCGAGGAGTCTGGACTAAGGGGTCCTCGGGCATCCGGCCTGTTAGCCATGGGCTGGACTGGTGGGCCGCGAAGATACGAAGACCGAAGACTGCACCCGTGTCCGGATAGGACTCTCCTTGGTGTGGAAGGCAAGCTTGGTGACTGGATATGTAGATTCCTTTCTCTGTAACCGACCTTGTGTAACCCTAGATCTCCCCGGTGTCTATATAAACCGGAGGACTTAGTCCGGAAAGGAGAGTTATTCATTACCATAGTCATACAGGCTAGACTTCTAGGGTTTAGCCATTACGATCTCGTGGTAGATCAACTCTTGTAATACTCATATTCACCAAGATCAATCAAGCAGGAAGTAGGGTATTACCTCCATAGAGAGGGCCCAAACCTGGGTAAACATTGTGTCCCTTGTCTCCTGTTACGATCGACCTTAGATGCACAGTTCGGGAACCCCTACCCGAGATCCGCCGGTTTTTACACTGACATTGCCTTGACCGGAGTGGGTGATGGAGTCGCGGTGCGGCCGTCACGCCGCACGGATGGTGGCAGCGACGAGTCCTGCTATTTGCGGGTAGCAGGGTCGGTGGCGGCGTTGGCCACTGGGGACGCAGAGCGGCAAGACGCGCCATTGCCCACAGGTGCCATCAAAGCGAACGAGTGGCGTGGCGCTCGACAGTGACATGGCGAGCGTCAGCTATGGGAAACGACGGAATGGTGGCTGAGCGAACTACGGAAGAGAGGTTTCGACATGCCCCTACCTAGCGTGCCAAATGTCAGATTCAGGGCTCTGCAGAACCAAGAAAAGTTCAAACTCTGGGGCATGTGCAAAGAACCCAACCTCTTCCGCTAACTAGTTCATCACCCCCACGACCTAGCTCGAGGAACAAGGAATAAGATGGACACGACAGTTTACCCAGGTTCGGGCCACCTTGCAGTGTAAGACTCTACTCCTGCTTTGGGTCGGATTAGCCCCACGAGGGGCTGAGTATGAACTAGTACAAGGGAAGAACAACCTCACGAGGTCTGCTCTGGTGTGGGTGTGAGCTGATGAGGTGTGGATTTCATCTAGAGATCTCTCTCCCTCCTATGGTGGTGGCTAAGCTATATTTATAGTGGCCTCGGTCCTCTTCCCACAAAACATAGGCGGGAAGGGATCCCATAGTGGCTAATTTGAAAGGGGCCAAATAGTACATCTTATCCTGACGAAAGGTGGTCTTCGCCTACAAAGCTTCTGCTCGTGACACTATGGTAGGCTCAAAGATGACATCCGTGCTGCCATCCAGGAGGTCTTGGTCTCATTGCACGGGAAGGGAAACCTTTGGCTAATTCCTCGGGATCCCGTGTCTGCGCTTCCCTCCTTGGCACCAAAGAGGAAACCTGCTCCTCTACACCCACTAGCGTCTGCCTGGCCTTGGTTGTCATGGCTTGCGTCACCTCAACCTCATGAGGTGGGCACCTGCATAGAAATCTCCACTCCTTAGGAGGCAGCCCGAGGAGGCCGCTCCCTTCAGAGGTCTTGATGTCGTCCATCTCGTGAGGGTCTTGTCTTGAAGGTGTTGTAGATGGGCTGTACCAGGACGGTGATGGAGCCACACCATGGGCCGTAGTAGGCAAGTCTGTGTACCCTGGTTCCCAGAACGCCGACACCAGCCAACCCATGCCACAAGCCTCGAGCTTCTTCTTGAAGCTCTTGGTTTTGAGGCCCTTGAGGACCTCAGCGTTGGCATGCTCAGCCTGGCCGTTGCTCCGCGGGTGCGCCATTGAGGCGTAACATATCTGCGTACCAAGGTTAGAACATTATGATCTGAAGAGGGCACTTGTGAACTGAGATCCGTTGTCGGTGATGATACCGTTGGGGATGCCGAATCGACTCACGATGCCCTTGATGAACTTGATGACTGAGGCTGCCGGGATGGTGCGCACCGACTCGACCTCCGCCCAGTTGGTGAATTTGTCGAGGGCGACGTAAAGGTAGCGGTAGCAGCCAGCCGTATGCGGGAAAGGGCCCAGTATGTCCATCCCCCACACCGCAAAGGGCCGTGATAGCGGGATTGTCTGAAGCCCCTACACAGGATGGTGGATTTGCTTGGCGTGGAACTGGCAGGCTTCACAGGATTGGACCAGCTTGGCGGCAGAGCGGACCACAGTGGGCCAATAGAAACCGCTACGAAACACGTTACCGTCAAGGGTGCGATAAGAGGAGTGGTGCCCACAGTCTCCTCCTTGGATGTTGATGAGCAACTCGTGGTCTTGTTGTTCTCAAATGCACCGCAGCGAGACACCATTAGGGCGCCTGCGGTACAACTCACCATCTCGCGAGAAGTAAGTACTGGCTTGCCGGGCCATGCGCTCTGCTTCCTAATCCTCCTCTAGGAGGGTGCCCTCGAGAAAGTAAGCCTTGAACTCCGTGACCCAGCTGTCTGCCTGGGGCTATAGCGCCAGCAACAGACGGGCTCCCGAAGTTGGGCCATAATCCGGCGCGCCTGTGGGCGGCACGGGGGGAAGCTCCTCGTGGAGTAGCATTGTGCCAATGGTGGGGGCGTCGCTGATGGCTTGAAGAGTCTATCTTCGAAGACACCAGGGCTCTGGGGCGCACGTCGAGACGCTCGTTGGCAATGTCGTCAGCTTCCTTGTTGATGCCGAGCGGGATGTGCTGCAGCTCCAAGCCTAGGAAGCACTACTCAATGTTACACACATCCTCAAGGTAGGCCATCATATGCTCGTCCTTTGACTTATACTCTTTGTTGGAGAAGTTGACGAGGAGCTAAGAATCACCCTTGATGGTGAGGAACTTGATCCCCAAGGCAGACGCGGCCTGGAGGCTGGTGATCAGGCCCTCATACTCCACGATGTTATTAGAAACCTTTTCATCATGCTAGAAACAGAGTTAGACGGCGTAGTAAAGATTGTCTCCAGCCGGAGAGACGAGCATGACCCCGGCCCCCGCGCCCTGCCTGGAGAAGGCACCATCAAAGTGCATGATCCAACCGGCAGGCGCCTCATCTCTAGGCAGGAGGGACTTGTTCTCGTGAGGCTCTTCCTCGTAAGTATCTATCCACTCTACCATGAAGTTGGTGAGGGGTGCACCCTTGATAACGCTGGTGGTACAAAGCTCCAGCTGAAGGCATGTAGCTCAATGTTCCACTCAGCGATTCGGCCAACAGCATTGGGGCCACGGTTTACACGGGGATGACCTTGATGGGGTGGCCTTGGAAGTATTGGCGCAGCTTTCTGGAGGCAACTAGAAGCCCGAGAGGAGCTTCTGCTGCATAGGGTACCTTGCGCGCGCGGTCCTCAGCACTGTTGTGACAAAGTACTCGGGGTCCTCAACGAGGCGCGTGGCCGCGGCGATGGTCTGCTTCGTGAGAGGTGCACGGGTCTCAGCAGCCTCCCGAGGTGCGGAAGCGCGGAGAGACGGAGAAGCCGGCCTGGAACGTGGGGGGCTTGCAAGGCGCGGGGGGCTCGCGGGACTTTGACGGTTCGCGAGGCCCGGAAGGCCCGGGGAGCTCGGGGGGCTTGCGAGTCTCGGAGAGCTTGCCTTTGGCATTGACGTGACATGCTCCTCCCGAACTGCCACGAGCACGACACTGGCCGTCTGCAGGGTAGCTTCCAAGTGGAGGACCAAGGGCTCGCGGAAGTGTGTTGCCACCATAATGGGCAGGCTTGTGAGGTATCTCTTGAGGTCATGAAAGGTTGCGTCCGCTTCCGGGGTCCACTCAAATGGGTCGTTTCTCTCCATGATCTTGAAGAATAGCAAGGCACGCTCGCCAAACATGGAGATGAAGCGCCCCAAGGAAGCCATGAACCCTGTCAGCTGTTGCATTTCCTTGAGTGGTCAAGGGGCGCATCTTCTCGATGGACTTGATCTTTTCGGGGTTGGCCTCGATCCCCCGGTGGAGACGACGAAGCCGAAAAGTTTGCCAGAGGGGACTCCAAAGACGCACTTGCCAGGTGGAGCTTCAGGCTGACAATGTGTAGGTTGGTGAATGTGTCCTCCAAGTCCTCGATAAGCATTCTGGCTTTGCGTGACTTGACCACAATGTCATTGACGTAGGCCTCCGCGTCCCTCCATAGCCGATGTCGGATTTTGGGTTCCGCAAACCCTTGGGAGGTTTGAACTCCTTGGTGCGTGCAAAGAACTCGTCCTCCCTAGTCGGCCTACTCGCTAATCTCACGGCCTAGCTCGAAGAACTGTAAGGAAAAGGGACACAACAATTTACCTAGGTTCGGGCCACCTTGCAGTGTAAAATCCTACTCCTGCTTTGTGATGGATTGGCCTCAAGGGGCTAAGGATGAACTAGTACAGTGGCGCACAGCCTCGGGAGGAGAGGTGTTCTTCGGCTTGAGTGAGCTAGTGGGCGTGTGGGTGGAATCGATCTCTCTCCTCTATGGTGGTGGCTAGGTCCTATTTATAGTGGCCTTGGTCCTCTTCCCAAATGAAGGCGGGAAGGGATCCCACAATGGCCAAATTCGAAGGGATTCAACTAGTACATGCTATCCTGACAAAAGTAGTCTTCACCTGCAAAAGCCTCTCGCCATGATGCCATGGTGGCCCGGTGATGACCTCCGTCCTTGTCGGCGTCCTGGGAGCGGGGGTACCCAGACCTACCTGCTTGCGGCCCACGACGCGGCTCCACCAATGGCCTGGTATGACCCATCTTCAGCAGCAACCACTCAAGACCCTCGCGAGGGGCCAAGCCTTGCGAGGCGGACGACACCAAGACCTCCTTAGGGCCAGCCTCTCTAGGCTAACTCCCGAGGAGCGAAGATATCTATGCAAGGGGCACCTCGCGAGGTTCACGTGACGTGAGCCATGACGATCAAGGCCAGGCGGGCGCCAGCGGGTGCAGAGTGCCAGTTTCCGCTTTGGTGCTAAAGAGGCAGGCGCATGCGAGGTGTCCTGAGGCGTCAGGCAAAGGTTTCCATATCGGTGCAACGAGACCAAGACCAGCAGGACAGCAGGATTTGAGGTCACCATGGAGCCCACGGGCAAGGCCACCACTACTCGTGAGCCTTTGGCAGGCGAAGACCACCTTTTGTTAGGATAGCTTGTACTAGTTGTCTCCCTTCAAAATTGGCCGTTGTGGGATCCCTTCCCGCCTAACATATGGGAAGAGGACCAAGGCCTCTATAAATAGGACTAGCCACCATCATAGGAGGCAATTCATCTTGGATCGTATCCATTTCCACCAAGGCCATCCCACCAGCTTACCGTGCCAAGAACACCTCTCCTTAGGAGGTTGTTCTTACCTTGTACTTGTTCATCCTCAGCCTACGAGGCAATCCACCACACCACACTAGAGTAGGGTATTACACCGCAACGGTGGCCCGAACCAGTATAAACTCTCGAGTCTCTTATTCTTTGTTTTCGTCGAGCTAGGCCTTGAGATCGTTGTGCAAGTAAGCTAGGGAGAGAGAGTTCTTCGTACGCACCCCAATGTTCGAACCTCAAGGATTTGCCAGAACCCACGATCCGACATTTGGCGTGCCAGGTAGGGGTGCGCCGGAGCTTGGGCCGCCCTTGCCGCTTGCGTCGCTCAGACGGCACCCATTGGCGGACTCCCCGCCGTTCTCCATCACCCGCTGCCAACACTGCCACCGACTTGGCTGAAAACGAGCAGCAAGACTCGTCGCTACACCCCTCTGTGCAGCGGGACGGACGCACCGCCACCCTGTCACTGACTCCGGCCGGCTCGTCCTCCCATGCTCATCCCGCGCCCACGGACGCATAGGCCGCGCTGCTCATTGCACGTGTGCTCCTGCGTTACCGCCCGGTCGACCACCTCTATGAAGATTTGCTGGACCGCATCGCCGAGCTCGTCAGCACCGCTGGAGGATCTCCTGCCCCGTCCCTCTCGCTACCTAGCCTAGCTCCAATTGCGTGTGTCGTGGCCCACGAAGGGCGTCCACCACCTCTGCATCAAGACGCCACCCTCGCACAAAGGCGCGCAGCCCCGTGGCGCGACCCACCGCACAGGGCACTCGCGCATGAAGAAGGAAGCTGCCAACAAGTCCCTCGGCCGCAAGAAAATGTTCTTGCGCTCCCAGCACCACTGCGTCATGACCGCGCACCGCCTGTAGCGGCGGCGCGTGGATACCAAGACCAGGCTCTGCCTCCGCGACGGGCTCTAGTGACCACAGTAGGCTGACGTGCCTTCACTACCTAGCTACGCAGCATCGTCTGGCCCGGCAAGTTCAAGCCCGACCTGCCGCCGCGCTAAGACGGCACCCCCGACCCTGCTGAGTTCTTGCAGCTCTACGAGTTGAGCATCGAGGCGGCCAACGGCGATGAGAAGGTTATGGCGAACTGGTTTCCCACGGCTCTCAAGGACGGCGCCCACTCATGGCTCCTGAACCTGCCCGCGGGATCGATCTCCTCCTGGGGCGAGATGCGCGAGCATTTCATCGCCAACTTCCAGGGCACTTGTGACCGCCCGCCGGCTGCAGGTGAGCTGCAGCGCATCAAGTAGCAGCCGGGGGAGACCCTGCAGAAGTACATCCAGCGCTTCAACAGCGTCCGCCTCAAGATTCCCAAGGTGATGGACGAGGCCATCATCTCCGCATTCTCCGATGGCGTCCACAACGTCAAGATGAAGGTGGAGCTCGCCATCAACAAAGACCTATGCACAGCCCCGGAGATGTTCAACATGGCAACCAAGTGCGCGAGGACTGAGGAGAGGCACCTTTCTCTCCTCGAGCTCCCAGCTACCGACCAGGAGGACAAGAAGGCCAAGATCAAGGATGTGAATCGCAAGGGGGCTGCCGTGCTCGCGGCGGAACCATGGATGAAGCACGGCCGTGACCACCCCGAGTCATCCAAGGCCAACCGCCCGTTCTGCGCCTTCCACAATGTTCACAGCCACAACACTAATGACGGTTAGGAGCTCAGGGCCATTTGTGATGGGCGCTTTGGTCGGCGCCCCGAACGCAACGACCAGGGCTATGGTCGAGGAGGAGGACGAAGTGGAGGACGCTGGGACGACCGCGGCTCCCGTGGGGAGGGGCACGACCGACCTCGTGAGGACCGCTGGCAGTACCAGCCTCGTGAGGGAACCTGGAGAGACCAGCCTCGTGAGGACCACCCCTAGGGCAACGCTAGCCTCCCTCTGCTGCCACCTCCACCAAGAAGGAACGACGACCATCGCCTGCATCTTGGGCGGCGCTCAGGTCAAAGCCTCTCAGCGTATCTTCAAGCAGTTTGCTCGTGAGGTGAACGCGGCCCTTCCCAGGCTCGAGGCCATGCACCCGCTCAGCTGGTCCAAGTGCGCCATTACCTTCAGCTCGGTAGACAACCTTAAGTGTGCGGCAACTTCCGGCACCCTCCCGATGCTTTGCTCGCCCATCATCAGCAATGTCCAAGTTACCAAGACCCTCATCGACGGCGGTGCAGGGCACAATGTTCTATCCGTTGAGACGTTCGACCGCCTCCAAGTGCCATACGATCAGCTGCAGCCTACCAAGCCCTTCTCAGGAGTGACCGACGGCTCCACCACCCCAATTGGGCAAGTCCGCCTCCCCGTCACTTTCGGCCAACGCGACAATTACCGCACCAAGCTCATTGACTTCGACATCGCCCACATCTGCCTGCCGTATAATGACATCCTTGGGTACCCGGCCCTGGCCAAGTTTATGGTGGTGACCCATCACGACTACAACGTCCTCAAGATGTCAGTGAGCGGAAGCATCATCATGGTTGCCTGTGAGGAAAGGGACGCCGTGTGCTCTCTTGAGCGCGCTTACCAAAGCGGCGATGGCGAAGACCCAGACAAATGAAAGAGCCCTGCAGACCTCCCCGAGGCCATCCCCAAGAAGAAGAAGCAGCTACTCCACCAAGGGCCTCAGGAGAGCGGCGTTTCAAGTGGCACCACCTCAGGACTTGCACCCACGGACGGGGCGCCTCCCTCCCTCGCATAGGAAGGTGCGCCCGGCTCCTTCCTCAGGCTAGGCTCGGGGCTCTCTTATTGAGGGCCTCAGACTTAGCCAACGTCATGAGGGAGGTGCTCGGGCACCACGTGGAGGCATGCTACCCTGCATGTTTCCCTCAAGAGGGCACAAGTCGTGGAGCGCCTAGTGCTCTAGAGTTCATCACCAAGGAGAGCCAGGATCTTCAAGAGGCAAGGACCATGCGCGGCGACCGCCGCCCACCACCCGGCGCAGCTCCCCATCCTGGCGAGGACGGCGGGCTGCACGTCTGCGTCGAAATTCCAGGGCTCAACGGGTCCGCATATCAGGGGCGTTCCTGGCCTTCGCGCGTTGGACGGTGCGAGGGTCCACCTCACAGCTAATTTCGCATGCCATTTAGCTTGGCAAACGCGGCTGTCACCTTCCAGCGCCACTTGCGAAGCATTCTGGTGGCTTAGGAGGCCAGGCATCACATGGTCCTGGCAGAGAGGGCGACGGCTCTTCATGAGCCGCCCGGCCCCCAGAGCCTCCCGAGGCTCAGGACCCTAGCGACTCATGAGGAGCAACTTCTCTAGCACGCATGTTCAGCTACTCCAACACCACCCAGCAACGGTATCAGGTGACTCTTTCCGATTCTCTCAGTTGGGAGTGCCCCTCGGGCAGCATCATCCCCAAGTCGCACGGGCCTGTCCCTGTGACATGTATCCTATTCACATCTTTAGCTTACTCTGTTGGGGGTGCCCGTCGGGCTGCATTATCCCCAGGCCGCTCGGGTCCATCCCAGTGGCATGTATCGTTCCTGCATCTATCTGAACTAGCTTGCTTCCTGCATGATTTACCATATGATTGTCACATGCCTGTCATGTACTTCGATGCCATGAATATCGAGCGCCCTTGCAAGCCCACCCACGACCACCATCGCCACCGCGGGAGCCGCGCGCCGGTGTTCTTTCTTTAGGATTCCTTGCATGAGAAGGCTAGGCACGGCGTTTGTGCTCAGGTCCGCCCCTGCAGCATTGATAAACCCAATGGGTGAGCTCTGTCTGGCGGGCTAGCCCCATTCACGTCACCTTTTGGAATCGTTGGTGTTTGGCCTCCTCATGTAATCACCTCAGGAGATTCATCCGGAGTAGGTTGCCTAACCATCTCGCAGGACCGCACAACTATCAAGAATCAAGACCAGGCGCAACCCGGCTTGAGGTAGGGCCTCATGAGTCCCGCGCTGGATCACGAGTGCCCAGACACACCTCATCTAGGCCTGCCGTTCGAGTCACGTGTCAGGGCGGGGCTGTACACGCCCTGGGGGCTCCACTCAGAAGGAGCCCTGACCTACGCACCAGTGGAAGCAACATGCTCCGCGCTGGCAGTTGACATGGACCAGGAGCGGCTATGCCCGTGCAAGTGCGGAAGTGCTACGCTCCGCGCGGGTGATAAACAACTGCGAGCGGCCCCATGGCCGCATCAACCTCAGGGAGCCACCCGGCTCAATGTCCAGCCTCGCCGCAAGACTTTAACCTCGTGAGAGTCGCGTGAGGGGGTTGGGCATGGGGGCTACGCTCAGGTCACGCCTAGCATACGCCGCCCTGCCAGGTCCCTCGGACCCGGTCGTCGCGCGCCCATCCCGAGCAGGACCTCTGCGAGGACATGTATGAAGGTCTGTTTGAGCATCACGGGGGACTCCTGAGCATCACGACTCAGGAGCCTAACTGACCACATAGCCCCTCACCCCTTGGTCCCGTCCTGGCGATTCAGACGGTCCAACGGCGGCTGACGTATGCGCGGGGTCGGGCCTTGCCGACGTAGAATACTAAGGCCTGCTTTCACATCTCCTTCCCACAGGCCGTTTGCGCTTCAAGGGGGACTCCTGAGCATCACGACTCAGGAGCCTAACTGGCCACATAGCCCCTCACCCCTTGGTCCCGTCCTAGTGATCCGAACGGCCCAACAGCGGCTGAGGTATGCGCGGGGTCGGGCCCTGCCGACGTAGAACATCAAGCAAATGGGAAGGAAATCGCGGAATCTTAATAAATATTACAAGACATATTGTTCTTCAAACACCAAATAGAAGTTTTGACGCCTCCATGTGGCACGTTGCGTATCGCACGCAAGTTCGCAGGAAAATAAAAATGGGCAGGAGCACCATCATTCACCAGGAAGCCTCTTCTTCAGCCTCGGTCGCCGTCATCAGGAAGCACCCTCCCGTCGGTAGCGTCGCCATCGCCCATGTCGTCGGAGTTGGTTGCAGGATCTGCGGCACTTTTGGCTAGAGGCGCAGGGCCGATGGCGAGGAACTTCTTCATCAAGGCCTCCACCTGGCCCTTCACGGCCTTGGCAGCAGCTGCGCAGCGCTCCTCATCCACATGCTCGAGCAGGACACCAAGGTCGGCAGTGGGATCTCGAAGATGAAGGTGGCTGAGGACGCGCGTCAAGGCCGACAAGGAGAGCGTGCGCACTTCCCCCTCTACCATGGGGCCGATCCCGTTGGCGACATCCTCGAGCGTCGCGACGAGCTGAGGGAGTAGCTGGGCGGGGCCCTCATCATCAGTCACCAGCGGCTTCTCCAAGCCCTTCTCATAAAGCTCCCGCAGCGCCTCGTGGGACCTCTCCTCAAGAGATTTGAAGGCCACACGATCCTTAGCCAGAACCTTCGCCTTGGCTTCCAGCTGGGCCTTCTCCGCTTCCACCTCCTTCTCCAGCTTCTCCAGGCAATCACATTCCACGGCCTGCATCCACGCCAGCTGCTCCAGGTCAGCATCGCGACCGGTGACCGCTTCTTCTCGAGCCCTTAGCTTCTCCTCCTGTGCCTCGTGCTGGCGAGCCGCGGCAGCGCGTTCCTTGTGCGGATTCTCCAGATCGACCTCCGCCACCCAGAAGTGCTCCTTGGCGGCTTCGGTGTCCTTCAACACCACCTCAAGGGCGGCTGCAGCCTGGCCGACGGCCTGCTTACCCTCCTCAGAAGCTACCACGGCCTGGCCCGGTGCCGCCCTAACACACGCGTCGGAGCGCAGCCATGCTGAGATCAGCTCCAACTGCCCCGCCACCAGGCGATGGTCAGCGCCTTGAAGGTCATCCCGAAGCCGGGTCAGCGTAGAAAGAGCCTCCTCCAGAGCGTCGGGCGAAGCAGAAGTATCACGAGCCAGTGGCATGACAGGAGGACGAGGAGGCAGCATCGTCGCCAAGGATCTGTGAGTTGGTGGCAGTAGAAAAAGAAGCCGGGGTCTCCTGAGCCTGTGGGACCTCAGGTGGTGAGATGAGAGCTGGCGCCTCCGCGGCCGGCTTGGCTGTGGAGGTCGCCTTCTCCTCGGGTCGGTCCTCCGGGCCTCGCAAGGATGACCGGGCCGGAGAGTCGCGAGGGCTGTTGCCGCCACTCCACGCCGGAGGAGGTGCGGCCAGGACAGGCTGCTGGATCCCCAAGGGTGCGGCTGCTCCCTCTCTCTTCTTCTTCGCCGCCAGGGTCGGCCTGACGGTACGAAAGTAGAACGTCAAGAAGTAGCAACAGAAGTAGGAGCAGGAACAAAATCAGGACAAGGTGCTTACTGGTCCACGACGGCGTAGTCCCTCGACCTCTTCAGAAGCACGGAGCCCGGAGGCTTCGCGGCCTGGGGCGCCGGCTTGCGAGTCCCAAGAGCGGATGAGGCCGCGGCAGCCGGCCCTGCGACAGCACCGGTCGATGTTAGAACAGGGGCGCCACCTCGGGAGACCAACGCCGATCTACTCTTCATCGGGACCCCAGCCGATGACTTCTTCGGGGGGGTGCCCCTGGACCTCGTAGTGACTCCAGCAGGGGCCTGGGACTCCCTCAACGCATGGCTGTCGGCCGCGTCATCATCGAGAAGGGCACGGAGGAGATCCACCGCGAGAGGGGAAGTCTCTCCCTCCCCCTCCCGGGTCGCCTCCAAGTCGGGCCTCTCCTCCTCGCTGGAACTGCTAGAAGACACTAGTACTGGGGCCACCACCTCCGGGGCCTTGAAAGGCGCTGGCAGCACGAGCCCGCACCCATCGAAGACAGGCATGGCGGCAGCCACCTTTGCCCCATCTGTGCGGCGGTACAAGGGGAGATGTGTGTCCGGCGGATACCCCTGATCGTCCCCGACCAGAAGAAGAAGAGACGCGCCCAGCTCCTCGTCTAACAGGGCACCCGGGCGTAGATGGAGGTCGTCCCCAAGCTTCCACAAGGGGCACGAGCGCGCCTGGAGCGGGGCTACGCGCTGCGCCAGGAACTCCTTCACGAGCATGGCACCCATCAGCTTCTCCGCCGTCGGGTCCTCAGGCTTCAGGTCGGCGGTCATCTTCTCCTGCACCTGCTCCGCCTGGGGGTCGGTGAGCTTCACGTGGTGCCACCTATCATGAGGCGAGGGCATCTCCGTCGGCAGCACCAACCAGATGGGCGCACTTGGCGTCCATGAGGACCCACTTGCTCCTGAAGCCCTCAGCCTTCTTCCCAGCCTTCGAGATCGCGTTGGTCCCGTTAGCCGTGACGAAGTTGGCGCACCCCGAGCAATGCCCCTCCTTGAGCCGGAGGTACAATAAGTGGTGAAGCAACGCCACAGACGGCATCACCCCCACAAATGCCTCGCAATAGAAGGCGAAGATCGATAGGAGGAGGACGGAGTTGGGATGAAGATGAAGGGCATGCAGCTTGTAGTGGCTGAGGACGGCGTAGAAGAAGTCCGAGAAAGGGGGGACCAGCCCTGCGACGATGCTATTCATGAAGAAGGGATAGAAGGTACTGCCTGAGGGCTCCGGCTTGGCAGAGCCAGCCCGGAGCATGCTCTTCCCCCTTCATTGCTGCTGTCTGCCGTCATCAGGAGCGTGGTGGCGAGATTCTTCTCCGAGACATTAGACGCGCTCAAGGCTGGCTCGCACCAGGAAGGCGAGTTCGCGGCCTTTGCCTTGTCGGACGCCATTGGTTGCAGGCTCAGAGAGGGGTTCATGCGGATCTGGAGTTTCTCAGGGCGAGAAAGAGAAGGGGGATCTGGAGCAAGACGATGGAAGGTAATGAAGGCTCTGCAGCGAGCGCCAGCCTTTTGTCAGGTGAGGGCGGTTGCCGAGGCAGCGTGGGGAAGCGGAGACGCCCATGTCTCGTCAGTTGCCACGCATCAATCAAGGCCGCAGGCTATTGGGGCCCGCGGTGCTCCGAACTTGCCTTTTGGCTTCTCCTCGAAGCCAAGTCCGAGCGTGCCTTGGGCCCGGGGGCTACTATTGGCGTCCTGGGAACAGGGGTACCCAGACCTGCCTGCCTGCAGCCCACGACGCGGCTCCACCAATGGCCTGGTACGGCCCATCTTCAGCAGCAACCAATCAAGACCCTGGCGAGGGGCCAAGCCTCGCGAGGCGGCCGTCACCAAGACCTCCTCAGGGGCAGCCTTGCTAGGCTGGCTCCCGAGGAGCGGAGATATCTATGCAAGGGGAACCTCGCGAGGTTCGCGTGACATGAGCGATGACGATCAAGTCCAGGCGGGCGCCCGCTGGTGTAGAGTGCTAGTTTCCTCTTTGGTGCTAAAGAGGCAGGCGCAGGCGAGGAGTCCCGAGGCATCAGGCAAAGGTTTCCATATCGGTGCAACGAGACCAAGACCAGCAGGACGGCAGGAAGGAGGTCACCGCGGAGCCCACGGCGGCGTCACCACCAGAGGCTTTGGTAGGCGAAGACCACCTTTTGTCAAGATAGCTTATACTAGAAATATCCCTTCAAAACATGTGGGATCCCTTCCCGCCTAACATTTGGGAAGAGGACCAAGACCTCTATAAATAGTACTAGCCAACATCATAGGAGGCAACTCATCTTGGATCAGATCCATTTCCACCAAGGCCATCCCACTAGCTTACCGTGCCAAGAACACCTCTCCCCAGGAGGTTGTTCTTACCTTGTACTTGTTCATCCTCAGCCTATAAAGCAATCCACCACACCACACTCGAGTAGGGTATTACACCACAACGGTGGCCCGAACCAGTATAAACTCTCGAGTCTCTTATTCTTTGGGTTTGTCGAGCTAGGTCTTGAGATCGTTGTGCGAGCGAGCTAGGGAGAGAGAGTTCTTTGTGTGCACCCCAGTGTTCGAACCTCAAGGGTTTGCCGGAACACACGATCCGACAGTCCTGCCATCCTGCCGGTCTTGGTCTTGTTGCACAGGAATGGAAACCTTTGGCTGATTCCTCGGGACTCCGCGCCTACGCTTGCCTCCTTAGCACCAAAGAGGAAAATGGCACACTGCACCCGCTGGCGCCAGCCTGGCCTTGGTCGTCATGGCTCACGTCATCCGAACCTCACGACGTGAGGCTTGCATAGAGATCTCCTCTCCTCAGGAGCTAGCCTGAGGAGGCGGCTCCTCGTGGGGTTCTTGGTGTCGTTTGCCTCGCGAGCCTTGGCCCCTCGCAAGGGTCTTGAGTTGTTGTCGTTGAAGCTGAGCCATACTAGGTCATCGATGGAGCCACGTCGTGGGCCGCAAGCAGGCATGTCTATGTACCACCATTCCCAAAACACCGACAGTAGCCCCCAGGCCCAAGGCGGGCATGAACTTGGCTTCGAGGTGAAGCCAAAGGTCAAGTGCGAAGCGCCGCGGGCCCTATCCACCTAAGGCCTTGGGAGATGCATGGAGATTGCTGAGACGTGGGCGCCCCCACTTTCCTATGCAGCCTTGATATCTGCTATGCTTTGCGGCCGCCCGTTGCTAGCGCGGCTCTACCTTCATTGCTTGTCTAGCTCACCCTTGGCTCCTCTTCTTCCCTCGAGCTCGCAGCCCCTCTTCCAGATCCGGCGCCAGTTCCAACCCTTCCTTTCCGCCATGGCCCCGCAGTTGAAGAAGAAGGGAAAGGCCCGCACTCCAGCTGAATCCCGGCTAGTCTTTCAGCATGCCCTTAAGCGGTCGACAGTGATTAATCAGGAGGGGATGGCCAAGGTCCGGTTGGCTCTCGCCGCCGACTCCAACAAGTGGAAGGCGACGAAGGCTTGGCCCGCCTCCCGGGCCGCGATCGATAGGGAGGCCACAGAGATCCCCATCCATCTTTATGCTCTCTTGGTCGGCTTGGTTCCCCCTTTGTCTGATTTCTTCAACGTCGTCATCTCGCATTATTAGATACAGGCACTACACCTGGACCCCCAATCCATTATCCTCCTTGCCATCTTCACCTTCTTGCGCGAGGCTATGGTGGGCATTGCTTCCTTCATTGCCTTATTTCGCCACTTCTTCTCGCTCCGCTTGGTCGACGCCCACAAGCGCTCGGAGTGCATGGCCTTCTAGGCCGTGGCAGCGATGGCTGGCTCGGGCATCGACTTCACGCTCTTCCCAGATGTGAAGGGATTCCGGAAGCAGTGGGTGTTCATAGATGCTAGCATGCTCATCCCCCTACTCATACTCCCGCGAGCGCCGGCGGCTCCCAGCTCCGGCTGCGGGCACGTGAAGCTTGCCGACCGTCGGCTTGCTCATGTCTGGTCCAGGCTGGCCAGGTTGAAAAAGGTCGGGGTGACGGCGCCGATGGTGGTGAAGGAGTTCATCCGGTGGCGCATCGCCCCGCTCCAGCGCCATTCACGCCCATTGTGGGCCTTTACTGGCAGCACGGACCCCATGAGGCTCCAAATGCTAGCGCTTCCTTCCAAGACGCTGTGCGTGATGCTCGAGCTCATGACGAGCGATCCAGCACCAGCCGCGCTTCTGGAGGTGGGCTGCCTCCTGTACCAATGCTCGAATAAGGAGGACTTCGTGAGGTAGATGCCCCTTTTTGACGAGTGGGGGATGCGCCCGGACGGCCTTGGAGGGCCTCGCAAGAATCCTTTCTTCATGGCTCTGGTGCTCGTCGACCCCGCGGCGCACGCCCCGTACATGGACGAAGGGGGGCGGACGCCACCGGGCACCACTGGGGCGACTGCTGGGGAGCGGGAGTCTCCAGGTGTTCCCGAGATAGCCACTCCTGAAGTTCTGGCGAGTGCTCCTGAGGAAGCCACTTGACAGCTAGTACGAACCGACGCTCCTGAGGTGGCTGCCCCCGAAGCTCGGGCAAATGGTCCTGAGGTGGCGGTTGGTGGGCATGTGTGGCCTGGTTCTCCTGAGGTTGCTGCCCAGAGGCCCCGCCGAGTGCCCTACTGCCGAGGATCATCCCCCGAGGCTCGGCTAGCTTCGCCTGAATTTTGAAGCACTCCGCAAGAGGAAGGGGCCTCTGAGCTGGAGTGGTGACGCCTGCCGGCCGCTGAAGCAGAGAAAGTACATAGCCATAGATGAGTAAGTACCTTATCCTGGTGATTTCCCGCGTGTCGCGTCCTTTCCTGACCATGGTTCCTCAGGACCCCTTTGGCTGTGGCGGTGAAACCTCCTGGGAAGGGATCTTCGGAAGTTCTTGGCCCGCTCCTGATTCCGTGCCCCCCGCACCTGACTCTCGCGCGAAGCTGGGGCCAGTCCGAGCAATGGATGTGCCGCTGGGGGGCCATGATCCTGAGCTTCCGACATCCTTCCTTCGAGGTCTGGCCTGCAATGCAGGAGGCGTGTCGAGGGCTCCTCCATTGGTCATCACTAGTGGCTGGGCACCCCCAGTGTAGGCTTCATCTTTGAGCTGCGAGGCCTCGCCGCCCAGCGCCTTCGCCGAGGCCCAGAGAGCGGTCGGGAAGGCACCGGCGTCCAGCTCCCTGCCGAAGGCAAGTGAGCCCCTCCACGCCTCTCCGAGAGCCCCCGCCACAGAGGGTGGGCTTGGCCGCGTGCGGGCTGAGCGCGCCAACGCAAGTGCCGTGGTATCAGGTGCAGCTTCTCGTGAAGCTTGTGCCCACGCTCTGGAGGAAGCCAGGGACGCTGACTGCCTTTGTGAGGCGGCCGAGGAGCGAGAGCGGGAGCTTCAGGCTTTGAACGCCGCCCTTGAGCGACAGATTTAAGTGCCCAAAGCTTCCCTAGAAGCATCACTGAGCGAGGCCCCCTCCGATGAGAAGGAGGTCCCGGACCGCGAGGAGGCGCTGGCGCTGGAGTTCTTGGAGCACAGCATGGAGCTCGAGCGGTTGGAGTTGAGGGAGCGCCAGGTTGCCACGGCTGAGGATGTTGACGCAGCTCGGGAGGCCAGAATCCAGCAGGAGGCCGACCGGAGGGTGGCGGATGAGGGAGTCCTGGATTAGGGGGTCCTCGGACGACCGGACTATATACTTTAGTCGGACTGATGGACCATGAAGATACAAGATTGAAGACTTCGTCCCGTGTCCGGATGGGACTCCTTGGCGTGGAAGGCAAGCTTGGCAATATGGATATGTAGATCTCCTCCCTTGTAACCGACTCTGTGTAACCCTAGCCCCCTCCGGTGTCTATATAAACCGGAGGGTTTTAGTCCGTAGGACAACAACAATCATACCATAGGCTAGCTTCTAGGGTTTAGCCTCTACGATCTCGTGGTAGATCAACTCTTGTAATACTCATATCATCAAGATCAATCAAGTAGGAAGTAGGGTATTACCTCCATCGAGAGGGCCCGAACCTGGGTAAACATCGTGTCCCCCGCCTCCTATTACCATCCGCCTTAGACGCACAGTTCGGGACCCCCTACCCGAGATCTGCCGGTTTTGACACGGACATTGGTGCTTCCATTCAGAGTTCCACTATGCCGTCACCGTAAGGCTTGATGGCTCCTCCGATCATCGGCAACGATGCGATCGAGGGTGAGGTTTTCCTCTCCGAACAGATCTTCGTATTCGGCGGCTTCGTACTGCGGGCCAACTCGCTTGGCCATCTCGAGCAGATCGATAGCTACGCCCCTGGCCATTAGGTCAGGTTCGGAAACTTGAACTATATTGCCGACATCCGCAGATACTTGATCTTCGACGAATTCAAGCCCACGTCAGGTGCGCTGCACAATCACGACAATCATAACTTAACTCTGCCGTCGGACAGTGTTCGAGAGATCACACCTGCAACTACTCCGGCCCTGAATCTGGAACAAATTGCGCCATCTGAGGACGGGTGGATAGACCCCGCCACGGAGGCCACACTCTCAGTGGCGATAGAGCCAAATACTGACTTCACCTCCTACGAGAGCCGTGTTGCCGAACAATTGGATTCGTCCCCGGCCACGGGCTCCGAGCCGCTTGTGTCCGTGCCTATCAAATCCGATTGGGCACCGGTCATGGAGTTTACCTCCGCGGATATCTTTCAGCACTCGCCTTTTGGCGATGTGCTAAATTCATTAAGGTCTCTCTCCTTGTTAGGAGAACCTTGGCCGAACTATGTCCAGCTAGAATGGGATGCGGACGATGAAGAAATTCCCTCCCCACCCACCACCCACTTAATAGCCACTGTCGACGATTTAACCGACATGCTCGACTTTGACTCCGAAGACATCGACGGTATGGACGACGATGCAGGAGACGAACAGGAACCACCGCCGACAAGGAGCTGGACCGCCACCTCATCATATGATATATACATGGTGGATACCCCCAAAGAAGGCGATGGCGATAAGACAGCGGAGGATGACCCCTCCAAGAAGCAACCCAAGCACCGACGTCAGCAGCGCCGCTCTAAGTCCCGCCATAGTAAAACTAGAGATACCAGCACAAGAGACAATAACACTCCGGATAGTGCCGAAGACAACGACAATCCCCTCCAGCCAGATTTAGAGCGGGAGGATGAACAAGCTAGCCCTCCAGAGCAGACAGCAGACGGAGAAACGGAGGATAACAATTACAGGTCTCTCTCCGAAGACGAGGTGAGCCTCCGTGACGAAGAATTATTGTGCCTGAGGATCCCGTCGAGCAGGAGCGCTTCAAGCGCTAGCTTATAGCCACAAAGAAACAGCTCGAAGAAAAGCGACAGCTTGAAGCTGATCAAGATCTGCTAGCGGATGATGGACCCGAAGTCCTAGCAGCCGAGGAATATGAACTCGAACGCCCAACCAAGAGTTACCCAAAACGCAGGTTGCTACCCCAACTCGAGGAGGAAGCATTAAAACCTACATCACCAGCGTATGATGCGGCGGATAAACCACCTCGTGGCTGAGACAGAGGGGCATATCAGCCCGAAGTCCAGCCCGCACCCCGTCGCCAGACAACCAAAAACACCAAGGCCCAGGGCAACACGCGGGACCTGCGAGACGTATTGGAAAACAAAGCAGGGCATACCAGATTGATCTACGGATCACGGGGTCGCACCCCAACGCGTGACGATGATCGTCACGCCAGATACACTAAAAGCAAATCCGGCCGGGCCGAATACAGCAGACAAGACTCATATGAACTGCGTCGTGACATAGCCCGGCACAGAGGCGCCGCACACCCCCTATGCTTCGCCGATGAAGTAATGGATCATGAATTCCCAGAAGGGTTTAAACACGTGAATATTGACTCATACGATGGTACTACAGACCCCGTGGTATGGATAGAAGATTTGTTCCTCCACATTCACATGGCCCGCGGGGATGATCTACACGGCGTCAAATACCTCCCACTAAAACTCAAAGGGTCGGCTCGGCATTGGCTGAATAGCTTGCCGGCAAACTCCATCGGAAGTTGGGAGAGTCTGGCAGATGCATTGCTGGACAATTTCCACGGAACTTTTGTGCGACTGCCGGATGCTGACGATCTAAGTCATATAACTCAGCAGCCAGGGGAATCGGCCAGGAAATTCTGGACCCGGTTCCTAACTAAGAAAAACCAAATTGTTGATTGTCCGGATGCAGAGGCCTTAGTGGCATTTAAGCATAACATCCGTGATTTAATGGCTTGCCCGGCACCTCAGTCAAGAGAAGCAAAAATCCATGGCTGCCCTCACAACACTCATGACCCGCTTTTGTGCGGGCGAACATAGCTGGTTGGCTCGTAGTAACAAAACAACAAGCAAACCTGGCTCATTAGAGGCCAGGGATAGCAACGGCAAACGAAGACGCAATAAATACAAGCGCCGCAAATATGGTGACAACGCCGAAGATACGACAGTTAATGTCGGGTTTAGTGGCTCAAAGTACGGTCAGCATAAAGGGCCCCTCAAAAATAACAATTCGGGCCCGTCCAGTCTGGACCGCATACTCGATCGTCAATGCCAAATTCATGGCACCCCAGGGACGCCAGCCACCCATACTAATAGAGAATGTTGGGTCTTCAAATAAGCCGGTTGGGCAGGCGCCAAAAACAATAAAGGGGGCTCTCAAAGCGATGATGGCGATTAAGAGTCCAGATCACCGAACACATGAGGGCAAAAGAAATTTCCCCCGCAAATTCAAACGGTGAATGTGGTAAACAACACCCAAATTCCCAACCCGGACCGGATATACACCCCTAGGAATGCCAACCTAATGGAACTAGTTGTCCCAGAATATAAACTAGGGTCGGTCACCTTCAACCACACAGATCGTCCGGTCAACACCATTCAGGGCAATCCAGCCACACTAGTCCTCGACCCAATAATTAACGGGTTCCGTCTCACACGAGTCCTTATGGATGGAGGCAGCAGTCTAAACCTGCTTTATCAGGACACAGTGCGCAAGATGGGCATCGATCATTCGATGATCAAACCCACTATAGCCACTTTCAAAGGAATTATACCAGGTGTGGAAGCCAGGTGTACAGGCTCCATTGCCCTCGAGGTAGTCTTCGGATCACCAGACAATTACCGCACCGAAGAGTTAACCTTCGAAATCGTCCCCTTCCGCAGTGATTATCAGGCACTACTCGGACGAACCGCGTTCGCTCGATTTAACGCGGTGCCTCATTACGCCTACCGTAATCTCAAGATGCCCAGGGCACGCGGCGTCATCACGGTTAAAGGCAAGGCCGACCTTTCTTCCGGCAGCAACAAGTACACCCCTGCCTTAACAGCAGAAGGAAGGAGCAGTACCTTGCAGCCGAACCTCGAGTCGACGGCCAGGCTCCCGGATACCGCCAAAGGACTTTGAACTACTTCGCGGCAGCATAGCCCGGCTCGTCCAGAGCTCAATTAGACACTCCGACGAAGGCTAAGATAGGCCGCATATAGCGGCTCAACCGCTCTTCGGCAAACAAACATTTCTTACATTTCGTTTGCAGGCTCACCTTTGTGTTGAGCAGGACGGACAATATGGAGGCAGCCCGAACGCGCAAGGGAATCCTTAGATGTTCCCCTCAATGACTATCCGACTATACTCCGGATCCGCATGCAGCTTCGTCTCCCCTGGCCTCAGCAGGTGCCACAGCCATATTTCTTTTCCATTATTACCTGTCTTATACGCATCGACGTACTATTTAAATAAAACATGTGGATTTGTGTGACGCTTCTCTGCTGTCATTTCTGAAGGAAATATGCCCTAGAGGCAATAATAAAGTTATTATTTATTTCCTTATATCATGATAAATGTTTATTATTCATGCTAGAATTGTATTAACCGGAAACATAATACATGTGTGAATACATAGACAAACAGAGTGTCACTAGTATGCCTCTACTTGACTAGCTCGTTAATCAAAGATGGTTATGTTTCCTAACCATAGACATGAGTTGTCATTTGATTAACGGGATCACATCATTAGGAGAATGATCTGATTGACATGACCCATTCCGTTAGCCTAGCACTTGATCGTTTAGTATGTTGCTATTGCTTTCTTCATGACTTATACATGTTCTGTAACTATGAGATTATGCAACTCCGTTTACGGAGGAACACTTTGGGTACTACCAAGCGTCACAACGTGAAGCTGGGTGATCATAAAGGAGTACTACAGGTGTCTCCAAAGGTACTTGTTGGGTTGGCGTATTTCGAGATTAGGTTTTGTCACTCCGATTGTGGGAGAGGTATCTCTGGGCCTTCTCGGTAATACACATCACATAAGCCTTGCAAGCATTACAACTAATGAGTTAGTTGTGAGATGATGTATTACGGAACGAGTAAAGAGACTTGCCAAGAATGAGATTGAACTAGGTATTGGATACCGACGATCGAATCTCGGGTAAGTAACATACCGATGACAAAGGGAACAACGTATGTTGTTATGCGGTCTCGACCGATAAAGATCTTCGTAGAAAATGTAGGAGCCAATATGGGCATCCAGGTCCCGCTATTGGTTATTGACGGAGATGTGTCTCGGTCATGTATACATTGTTCTCGAACCGTAGGGTCCGTGACGCTAAGGTTTCGATGACGGTAATATTATGAGTTTGTGTATTTTGATGTACGAAGGTTGTTGAGTCCGGATATGATCACGGACATGACGAGGAGTCTCGAAATGGTCGAGACATAAAGATTAATATATTGGACGGATATATTTGGACACCGGAAAGGTTAGGAGAAGTTTGGAGCTCGGGAGGTTACGGAACCCCGGGAGGTATATGGGCCTTATTGGGCCCATGTAGGAGGAAGGAGAAGGAACAAGGAGGGGCGCGCCCCAAGCCCAATCCGAATTGGGGAGGGGGCCGCCCCTTCCTTTCTCCTTCCCCTCTTCCTATTCCTACTACTAGTACTACTTCCTAATACTAGTACTCCTTCCTTTCCCTCCAAATAAGATAAGGAAAGAGAGGGAAACCTACTTGGAGTAGGTTTCCCCTCCTATGGTGCGCCCCTTGGGCGGCCACCTCCTCCCTCCCTCCTTTATATACGGGGAGGGGGCACCTAGGACACACAAGTTGATCCTTGAGATCGTTCCTTAGCCGTGTGCGGTGCCCCCTCCACCATATTCCACCTCGGTCATATCGTGGCGGTGCTTAGGCGAAGCCCCGCATCGGTGAAACATCAAGATCGTCACCACGCCGTCGTCTTGTGAACTCCTTCTCTCCGGAGCTTTGCTTTGGATCGGAGCCCGTGGAGCGCCATCGAGCTGAGCGTGTGCCAAGAACTTCGGGCGCCGGAGTAACTTGGCGCTTGGGATCGGCTGGATCGTGAGGAGAACGTACGACTACTTCCTCTCGTCATCATCGACTCGGAGGTGCCGGAGTAACTTGGCGCTGGGATCGGCAGGATCGCGAGGAGAACGTCGACTACTTCCTCTACGTTGTGATCGCTTCCGCTTACGGTCAACGAGAATGCGTAGACAACACTCTCCCTCTCGTTGCTATGCCATCACCATGGTCCTCGTGTGTGCGAGGGAAAATTTTTGAAATTACTGCGTTCCCCAACGGTGGCATCCGAGCCTGGTTTTATGCGTTGATGTCATATGCACGAGTAGAACACAAGTGAGTTGTGGGCGATACAAGTCATACTGCCTACCAGCATGTCATACTTTGGTTCAGCGGTATTGTGAGATGAAGCGGCCCGGACCGACATTACGCCAGCGTGCGCTTCTGCGAGACTGGTTTCACCGTTACGAGCATTCGGTGCTTAAAGGTGGCTGGCGGGTGTCTGTCTCTCTCACTTTAGTTGAGCAAGTGTGGCTACGCCCGGTCCTTGAGAAGGTTAAACGGAGTCTATTTGTGAAGTATCGTTGTGGTTTTGATGCGTAGGTAAGCACGCTTCGTGCTCAGCCCGGAGCAGCCACGGAAAACTTGCAACAACAAAGTAGAGGACGTCTAACTTGTTTTTGCAGGGCATGTTGTGATGTGATAGGTTCAAGCCGTGATGCTATATTTTATTGTATGAGATGATCATGTTTTGTAACGGAAGTTATCGGCAATCGGCGAGCCATATGGTTGTCGCTTATTGTATGAAATGCAAGCATACCTGTAATTGCTTTACTTTATCACTAAGCGGTAGCGATAGTCGTAGAAGCAATAGATGGCGTGGCGACAACGATGCTACGATGGAGATCAAGGTGTCGCGCCGGTGGCGATGGTGATCATGACGATGCTTCGGAGATGGAGATCACAAGCACAAGATGATGATGGCCATATCATATCACTTATATTGATTGCATGTGATGTTTATCCTTTATGCATCTTATTTTGCTTTGATTGACGGTAGCATTTTAAGATGATCTCTCACTAAAATTATCAAGTAGTGTTCTCCACGAGTATGCACCGTTGCCAAAGTTCGTCGTGTAGAGACACCACGTGATGATCGGGTGTGATAAGCTTCACGTCCATCTACAACGGGTGCAAGCCAGTTTTGCACACGCAGAATACTCGAGTTATACTTGACGAGCCTAGCATATGCGAGATATGGCCTCGGAACACGGAGACCAAAAGGTCGGCGTGAATCATATAGTAGATATGATCAACATAAGATGTTCACCATTGAAAACTACTCCATCTCACGTGATGATCGGGTTATGGTTTAGTTGATTTGGATCACGTGATCACTTAGATGACTAGAGAGATGTCTGTCTAAGTGGGAGTTCTTAAGTAATATGATTAATTGAACTTAAATTTATCATGAACTTAGTACACGATAGTATCTTGCTTGTCTATGTCTGCATTTGTAGATAGATGGCTCGTCTTTGTTGTTCCGTTGAATTTTAATGCGTTCCTTGAGAAAGCAAAGTTGAAAGATGATGGTAGCAATTACACGGACTGGGTCCGTAACACGAGGATTATCCTCATTGCTGCATGAAGAGTTAAATCTGGATGCACCGCTAGGTGCCGAACTCTTCTTGATGCTGGCCCGGCGTTAAGAACGTCTGGTAGAGCAAAGTCGATGACTACTCTATAGTTCGGTGTGCCATGCTTTACGGCTTAGAACCGGGTCTTCAACGACGTTTTGAAAGTCGTGGAGCATATGAGATGTTCCAAGAGTTGAAGTTGATATTTCAGCAGAATGCGGATTGAGAGATATGAAGTCTCCAATAAGTTCTATAGCTGCAAAATGGAGGAGAATGGGTGCATCGGTGAGCACATACTCGAGAATATGCAGGTATTACAATCACTTGACTCAACTGGGAGTTGATCTTCCGGATGATTGTGTCATTGATGTAATTCTTCAATCAACGCCACCAAGCTACAAAGGCTTCGTGATGAACTATAATATGCAAGGGTTAGTAAAGACTATGCTCGAGCTCTTCGCAATCTTTGAAAGCTGCGGAGGTAGAAATCAAGAAGGAGCATCAAGTGTTGATGGTCAATAAGACCACTAGTTTCAAGAAGAAAGGCAAAGGGAAGAAGAAGGGGAACTTCAAGAAGAACAGCAAACAAGTTCTTTGCTCAAGGGAAGAAACCCAAGTGCGGACCTAAACCTGAACTGAAAGTGCTTCTACCGCAAGCGGTAGTCACCGGAAGCGGAACTGCCCCAAGTATTTGGCGGATAAGAAGGATGGCAAGGTGAACAAAGGTATATGTGATATACATGTTATTGATGTGTACCTTACTAGAGCTCATGATAGCACTGGGTATTTGATCTTTGGTTACATTGCTAATATTTGCAACTTCGAAGCAGGGGACTTCTGATTAAGCGAACACCGGCAAGGGCGAGGTGACGATGCGGCGTGGGAAATGGTTCCAAAGTCGATGTGATCGCTGATCGGCACGCTACCTCTACATCTACCTTCGGGATTAGTTTTAGACCTAAATAATTGTTATTTGGTGCCGCGTTAAGCATGAACATTATATCTGGATCTTGTTTGATGCGAGACGGTTATTCATTTAAATCGAGAGAATAAAGGTTGTTCTATTTATATGAATAATATCTTTTATGGTCATGCACCCTTGAAGAGTGGTCTATTTTTAATGAATCTCGATAGTAGTGATACACATATTCATAATGTTGAAACCAAAAGATGCAGAGTTGATAATGATAGTGCGACTTATTTGTGGCATTGCCGTTTAGGTCATATCGGTATAAAGCGCATGAAGAAACTCCATCTTGATGGACTTTTGGAGTCACTTGATTATGAATCACTTGGCACTTGCTAACCGTTCATCTTGGGCAAGATGACTACAACCCGGTTCTCCGGTACTATTGAGAGAGCAACAGATTTGTTGGAAATCATACATACAGATGTATGTGGTCCAATGAATGTTGATGCTCGTGGCGGATATCGTTATTTTCTCACCTTCACAGATGATTTAAGCAGATATGGGTATATCTTCTTAATGAAACATAAGTCTGAAACATTTGAAAAGTTCAAAGAATTTCAGAGTGAAGTTGAAAATCATCGTAATAAGAAAATAAAGTTTCTACAATCTGATCGTGGAGGCGAATATTTGAGTTCTGAGTTTGGTCTACATTTGAAACAATGCGGAATAGTTTAGCAACTCACGCCACCGGAACACCACAAGCGCAATGGTGTGTCCGAACGTCGTAATCGCACTTTACTAGATATGGTGCGATCTATGATGTCTCTTCTGATTTACCGCTATCGTTTTGGGGTTATGCTCTTGAGACGGCCGCATTCACGCTGAATAGAACACCGTCGAAATCCGTTGAGGCGACACCTTATGAGCGTGGTTTAGCAAGAAACCAAAGTTGTCGCTTTCTTAAAGTTTGGGGATGCGATGCTTATGTGAAAAAGCTTCAACACGATAAGCTCGAACCTAAATCGGAGAAATGTATCTTCATAGGATACCCAAAGGAGACGATTGGGTACACCTTCTATCACAGATCCGAAGGCAAGACATTTGTTGCTAAAATGGATCCTTTCTAGAGAAGGAGTTTCTCTCGAAAGAAGTGAGTGGGAGGAAAGTAGAACTTGATGAGGTAATCTGTACCTTCTCCCTTATTTGAAAGTAGTTTATCACGAAACCAGTTTCTGCGATATCTACACCAAATAGTGAGGAAGTTGATGATGTTGATCATGAAACTTGAGATCAAGTTACTCTGAGAACCTCGTAGATCAATCGAATAAAATCCGCACTGAGTGGTACGGCAATCCTGTTCGGAAGTCATGCTACTAGATCATGATGAACCTACGAACTATGAAGAAGCGATGGTGAGCCCAGATTCCATAAAATGGCTTGAGGCCATGAAATCCGAGATGGGATCCATGTATGGAAACAAAGTGTGGACTTTGGTTGACTTGCCCGAGGGTCGGCAAGCAATAGAAAACAAGTGGATCTTCAAGAAGAAGACCGACGGACGGTAATATTGTTGTCTACAAAGCTCGACTTGTCGCAAAGGGTTTTCGACAAGTTCAAGGGGTTGACTACGATGAGACCTTCTCACCCGTAGCGATGCTTAAGTCTGTCCGAATCATGTTAGCAATTGCCGCATTTTATGACTATGAAATTTGGCAAATGGATGTAAAGACCGCATTCTGAATGGGTTTACGGAAGAAGAGTTGTATATGATGCAACGGAAGGTTTTATCGATCCAAAGGAGCTAACAAAGTGTGCAAGCTCCATGATCCATTTATGGACTGGTGCAAGCATCTCGGAGTTGGAATAAACGCTTTGATAGTGTGATCAAAGTATTTGGGTTTATCTGAGACTTATGGAGAAGCTTTGTATTTACAAGAAAGTGAGTGGGAGCTCAGTAGCATTTACGATATTATATGTAGATAACATATTCTTGATCGGAAATGATATAGAATTCTGGATAGCATAAAGGGATACTTGAACAAGAGTTTTTCGATGAAAGACCTTGGTGAAGCTACTTACATATTGGGCATCAAGATCTATAGAGATAGATCAAGACGGCTTAATTGGACTTTCACAAAGCACATACCTTGATAAAGTTTTGAAGAAGTTCAAAATGGATCGTGCAAAGAAAGGTTTTTACCTGTATTACAAGGTGTGAAATTGAGTCGGACTCAATGTCCGACCACAGCAGAAGATAGAGAGAAAATGAAAGATGTTCCTATGCTTGAGCCATAGGCTCTATCATGTATGCAATCTTGTGTACCGGACACTGACGTATGCTTAGGCGTAAGCTTGGCAGAAGGTACCAAAGTAATCCAGAGTGGATCCTTTGGACAGCGGTCAAGAACATCCTGAAATACGAAAAGGACTAAGGATATGTTTCTCATATATGGAGGTGACAAAGAGCTAGTCGTAAATGGTTACGTCGATGCAAGCTTTGACACTGATCCGGACGATTCTAAATCGCAAACCCGGATCGTGTTTTTGTTAAGCGGTGGAGGCTGTCGGTTGGTGCAGTTCTAAACAAAGCGTCGTGGCGGGATCTACATGTGAAGCGGAGTACATAGCTGCTTCGAAGCTGGCAAATGAAGAATGCGGATGAAAGAGTTCATTTCCGATCTAGGTGTTGTACCTAGTGCATCGGGACCAATGAAGATCTTACGCGTGACAATCTTGGTGCAATTGCCTTGGCAAAGGAATCCAGATTTCACAAGAGGACCAAGCATATCAAGAGACGCTTCAATTCCATTCGGGACCAAGTCCAAGTGGGAGACATAGAGATTTGCAAAATACATACGGATCTGAGCGTTGCAGACACATTGACTAAGCCTCTTCCACGAGCAAAACATGATCAGCACCAAGACTCCATGGGTGTTAGAATCATTCTTGAGTGAACTAGATTATTGACTCTAGTGCAAGTGGGAGGCTGAAGGAAATATGCCCTAGAGGCAATAATAAAGTTATTATTTATTTCCTTATATCATGATAAATGTTTATTATTCATGCTAGAATTGTATTAAGGAAACATAATACATGTGTGAATACATAGACAAACAGAGTGTCACTAGTATGCCTCTACTTGACTAGCTCGTTAATCAAAGATGGTTATGTTTCCTAACCATAGACATGAGTTGTCATTTGATTAACGGGATCACATCATTAGGAGAATGATCGATTGACATGACCCATTCCGTTAGCCTAGCACTTGATCGTTTAGTATGTTGCTATTGCTTTCTTCATGACTTATACATGTTCCTGTAACTATGAGATTATGCAACTCCGTTCTGGGAGGAACACTTTGGGTACTACCAAGCGTCACAACGTAACTGGGTGATCATAAAGGAGTACTACAGGTGTCTCCAAAGGTACTTGTTGGGTTGGCGTATTTCGAGATTAGGTTTTGTCACTCCGATTGCTCGGGAGAGGTATCTCTGGGCCTTCTCGGTAATACACATCACATAAGCCTTGCAAGCATTACAACTAATGAGTTAGTTGTGAGATGATGTATTACGGAACGAGTAAAGAGACTTGCCAAGAATGAGATTGAACTAGGTATTGGATACCGGCGATCGAATCTCGGGTAAGTAACATACCGATGACAAAGGGAACAACGTATGTTGTTATGCTTGATGCGACCGATAAAGATCTTCGTAGAAAATGTAGGAGCCAATATGGGCATCCAGGTCCCGCTATTGGTTATTGACCGGAGATGTGTCTCGGTCATGTCTACATTGTTCTCGAACCGTAGGGTCCGCACGCTTAAGGTTTCGATGGCGGTAATATTATGAGTTTGTGTATTTTGATGTACGAAGGTTGTTCGAGTCCGGATATGATCACGGACATGACGAGGAGTCTCGAAATGGTCGAGACATAAAGATTAATATATTGACGGATATATTTGGACAGGAAAGGTTAGGAGAAGTTTGGAGCTCAGGAGGTTCTGGAACCCCGGGAGGTATATGGGCCTTATTGGGCCCATGTAGGAGGAAGGGAGAAGGAACAAGGGAGGCGCGCCCCAAGCCCAATCCGAATTGGGGAGGGGGCGGCCCCCCTTTCCTTTCTCCTTCCCCTCTTCCTATTCCTACTACTAGTACTACTTCCTAATACTAGTACTCCTTCCTTTCCCTCCAAATAAGATAAGGAAAGAGAGGGAAACCTACTTGGAGTAGGTTTCCCCCTCCTATGGTGCGCCCCCTTGGGCGGCCACCTCCTCCCTCCCTCCTTTATATCACGGGGAGGGCACCCTAGGACACACAAGTTGATCCTTGAGATCGTTCCCTAGCCGTGTGCGGTGCCCCCTCCACCATATTCCACCTCGGTCATATCATAGCGGTGCTTAGGCGAAGCCTGCATCGGTGAAACATCAAGATCGTCCTGCGCCCGTCGTCTTGTGGAACTCCTTCTCTCCGGAGCTTTCTTTGGATCGGAGCCCGTGGGCGTCATCGAGCTGAGCGTGTGCCAAGAACTTCGGAGGCGCCGGAGTAATGGCTGGGATCAATTTGGATCGTGAGGAGAACGTCGACTACTTCCTCTCGTCATCATCGACTCGGAGGTGCCGGAGTAACGGCGCTGGGATCGGCAGGATCGCGAGGAGAACGTCGACTACTTCCTCTACGTTGTGATCGCTTCCGCTTACGGTCTACGAGGGTACGTAGACAACACTCTCCCCTCTCGTTGCTATGCCATCACCATGGTCCTGTGTGTGCGTAGGAAATTTTTTGAAATTACTGCGTTCCCCAACAATTTCTTACTAAAACTCTTTTGTCGAGTGGTACCCATACGCTGCGATATGCCTTTAAACGTGTCAGGGGCTTCGTTTTACCCATAGTACGGCAATAAAGTCCGAACACCTTCGTGGAAGTTCGGCACCCCGAACTTATAGCATTATATGCATCAGCTCTGAATCATGTCTTGGGTCAATACTTGGGTTTGCCCGGCTCCCATGTTTTGGTACCTTACGTTCCGCTATATCTCCTAAGGTAGCACTAGGAGAACTACTGCGATTGTGTCCCGGTTCTTCCGAATGAGCACCTTAGTAGAGAAAGCCGAAAAATGACTGTCATGATACGGCGAGAGCTGGTCAGCTGTTCGAGAGGTAATAAAATCTTTAAGTATTTCTCCCGCATAATGCCATAACCAATGCAGCGTGCGATGGATCAGTTTTTCCCTGATCAGGTGCTTATAGAGCCCCTAGTACGGTATTACGAACACCAGGGGTTGCGCCTACCTTACTGAAGCTCCTATGGCTAAGTGAGAGTGATAAAGCCCTATAGTCTGATTGCCTGGTTCGTTGTGCTGAGCACCTCCTTCGAAGGACCCAAAATTGGGATAAAGAGTGCTCATGTTTATCCCGAACACCCCTGTACTTCTTACGTGGGGGCAGAAGCCAACGACTGGACAACTCTCAGGTTTAACATATAAAACGGCCGCACAGGAGGGTAAAATTTTATATAACAGGAAATAAACAGTATAAATGACCCCGTTCAGATGTTTACAAAGGAAAACATGATTCGCCTTCATGGAAATATAATGTCCTTGGTGCATACCTCCGCGGCAAGTTATTATCCTTTAAGGACATTCTCATAATATAATTCGGGCTTGCGGTGCTCCTTCCCCTCTGGTGCCCTTCGGTCATCAGCTTCTCAGCATCCATCTTCCCCCAGTGCACCTTTGCGCGGGCGAAGGCCATTCGCGCACCTTCTATTCAGACCGACCGCTTGATGACATCAAGTCGGGGGCAAGCGCTTACAAGCCGCTTCATGAGCCCGAAGTAGCTGCTTGGAATCGGCTCGGTGGGCCATAACCGGATAATTAAATCCCTCATGGCTAGTTCCGCTGCCTTATGTAGTTCGATCAGCTGTTTAAGTTGATCGGCAAAAAGCACCAGACAATTCGGTGCCAAATACTGCGACCAGAAGAGCTTATCTGCAGTGTTTCTTTCTTCGGCCCGGTAAAATTGGGCGGCATCCGCTATGCTGCGGGGCAGCTCCGCAAACACCCCTGGAGAAATCCTAATTAATCAGAAGCATAATCTTATCCTCAAAAACTTGCTTTACAAGGAGAGAGCCTTACCCGCTGCGATCTTCCTCGCCTCTTGGATACCCTGTAGGGTGCTTTGGGTTTCCCCCCGGGCATCGCTTCATGACTTTGATGCGCCTTGGTGAGTTGGATTCTTTCTCCATTACACTCTGCTCCAAGGTCTCGCATTTTTTCACGGCCTGTTGCAGCTCCTGCTCAGCTTTAATTACCCAGGCCTCGTACTTCTCATGGAGGGCCTGCTCTGCGGCTGCCTTTTCCTCGGCCTTGGCCACAGCCTTCTTAAGAGCCTCGACTTCGGTCATCATCCCTAGAGCAAATCAGGGAACATATTCAATAATACTGAAAAATTGATCGCACTAAACGCGAACAAGACTTGTGCATACCCTGCTTATCTCCCAACTGCATTTTCAACTGGCCAAGTTCTTCTTTGACCCGCTCCACACTTTGATTCAGTCCTGAGATTTCCGCAGTATAGGAGGCAGCAGCCGCTACAGACGTCTGCTTATAACAAAAGAGAAATAGATGTCATTCAATGAGTCTTCCTGCGGACATAAATTTGATCCTCTGTCCGGTTTCTTCTTTCACCGAACAGTGTATCAGGGGCTACTATCCATACTATGACACTCTTCGAAAAACATACCTCAAAACCTTTTATAAGGCTGATACAAGCTCCACTCAGTCCACTCTCAGCAGACTGAATCTTCTCAATCACCGCACCCATAAGGGCACGGTGTTCATCGATGATGGAGGCGCCCTTCAGCGCCACCAACAAAGCATCCGACGCCTCTGGTTGGACAGAGGTCGTCGGTATATGTAACGCCCCGGATGCAACTTTCCATATTCGTAACTCCAACTCTTGCCTTTTCCGGAGATGTGATATATTATTTCCTCCGTGGTTGGGTTTTTGGGTTTTGTTTTGCATTTTCTTCATGTCATGCATCTCATCTCATAGCATCATTCACATTGCATCTGCATGTTTTCATAAAACCCGTATCCGTACGTAGTTGCCGCGTCACCCCTTGCCTTCGTTGACCGTTCCGAGACCAATCGGGTTTTCGCTTCCCTCTTGACCGTGACCACCTAACCTCTCTTGCCAGCTCGCAGCCCCCTCGCGTGCGTCCGAAACTTACCCGAACCCGAACCTGTCTGTCGTTACCGATGGATCCGGATCATCCCCAGACATCTATAAAACATCTCCGTTTTCTCTTTTAGACTCCCTACCTATTTATTTCTCGATCGTCCGATTGCGATCGGAGGAACGAGATAGCCCCTAGCCTAACCCACCCGCTATATATATTAGTCTAAACCAAGACCAAATCCCTAATTTCTAGGGATCCTAGCCGCCGCCGCCACTCTCTCCCGTATCTTCATCGGGATCCTCCCAGATCCAATCCCCACCACCACAGCCCGACTCTCCCTCGATTTCCCGATCGAGCCAACCATCTCCTCCCCTCGATCCACCAAATCCCGCAACCGAGGCCCCGAGCTCCTCCCGCTCGATCCCTCCCCGAGCACCTCGTGCTCGATCTTCACTACAGCCGGTGCTCAAGCCCCATGCCGCCCCTCTAGTTCGTCTGTCGGCGTCCCCGATGAGCTACCCCACCGGCGATCCACGACTCGAGCCAGCTCCTCGCGACCCTCTCCTTCATTCCCTCTTCCTGCATCTCTCCCTCCTAATCTCTTCATCTCTCTGTACCTCAACAGGAGCTCCAGTGCCATGGCCATCCCGAGGCTCGGCCAGCAGCTCGCGAGACTCAAGCGCCCTCGTTCGTGAGTCCGGGAGGATGCGGTCGTGCCCGTCTTCATCCTGCGAACCATGGCGACCTCGACCTTCAGGCCACCCCGACGCGCCCCTGCCTCCTCGACCTCCGGCCCCCCTCACGCCCAAGCCGCACGGGAGACGAGCAACCCAGCAGGCGGCCTTGACCCAGCTCGTCTCTTCGCCGGGGCCAGCCACCTCGTCTGCATCTACCACGCCCGTCGCGGAGTTCCAAGATGCGTCCTCTGCTTCATCCCTGCTGCCCGTTCCCTGCTTCATGAACGAGGCAGCGAAGCCGCCCTCTGCGTTGACCGCACCCCGCTCGAGTGCTCGTGCGGGCACCTTAAGCCGCCTCTTCGCCAGGCCTAGCGCGCCCCTTCGCGGCCTGCCCAGCCTCCCCACCGAGCCGGCCCATGAGGCCTGGTGAGCATCAGATCCAGCGCCCTCACCCTGTGCACTCTTGAGCCAGCCAGATTCGGCCCAGTGTAGTATTCTTTTCAGATCTGCGATTTTAGCATTTATCTCGGGATTTTGAAATTGCAGAAAACCCCTTGCTCTTCATGCATATAAAAACTCATTAACCGTGCATCATAATAAAAATGATTTAAACATGTAAAATGCTTAGAATTTTATCTAATTTCATAATATGCCATTTTCATCCCATGTTAAAGTGTTTAAAATGTTGTTTGTTTAAATTTGCTTAAATGCCATGTTGAAATGATTTATTTCATAACTAAATAACCGTAGCTCGGATTTTAATAAACTTTATATGTAAATGGGGTAGAAAAATGCCTAGATTAACATGTTACACTTTATTTTGCTGTTTAATAACATTAAAATATGTTTTAGAGCAGAACAGTACCAAATCAAAATATGCACATGAGGATTTTCTGGAATTGTTGTTTCTTATTTCCGGCCTCATTTAAACTTGCCTAAATAGTTAGTTTAATTATGCTTCACCTCTTGCCATGTTTAACAACATTTAACATTGTTTGGTAGCTTAAACGAGATTAAACTAAATATGTCTATGTGGTGTTTTGTCAATATGCAACTCGTTGCATATTGAGCTCCACTTAATTTGTAGTATCGTTTGTTGCACTTTGCCTTGCCATGCCTCATTAAACCGGACATGCAGCATACTTGATTGTGCATCATGCCATGTTTATGCTTGTGCATTTATCTTGTTGTTTGTTTCTTTCCGGTGTTGCTTCCATGTTCGGTAATGTTGCGATTGTGAGGATTAGATTCGACTACTCCCGTTCATCTTCTTCATGGACTCGTTCTTCTTCCTAAGCGGGATTTCGAGCAAGATGACTGTCACCTTGGATCTCATTACTATCATTGCTATGCTAGTTGCTTCGTTCTATCGCTATGCTGCGTTACCTACCACTTGCTGCTCAAGCCTCCCAAATTGCCATGAACCTCTAACCTTTGTCACCCTTCCTAGCAAACCGTTGTTTGGCTATGTTACCGCTTTTGCTCAGCCCCTCTTATAGCGTTGCTAGTAGCAGGTGAAGATGAAGATTGCTCCATGTTGGATTATGTTCATGTTGGGATATCACAATATCTCTTATATATATATTATTAATGCATCTATATACTTGGTAAAGGGTGGAAGGCTCGGCCTTATGCCTGGTGTTTTGTTCCACTCTTGCCGCCCTAGTTTCCATCATACCGGTATTATGTTCCCAGATTTTGCGTCCCTAACGCGGTTGGGTGATTTATGGGACCCCCTTGACAGTTCGCTTTGAATAAGACTCCTCCAGCAAGGCCCAACATTGGTTTTACCATTTGCCTCACCTATTACCTTTTTCCTTGGGAGTCGCGCATCCCAAGGGTCATCTTTATTTTAGCCCCGGGCCAATGCTTGTCTAAGTGTTGGTCCAAACTAGAAACCACTTGCAGCGCCACCTCGGGAAACTTGAGGGCTGGTTCTAGTTATGCGTCTTGCTCATCCGGTCGTGGCACGAGGCGAGATCTGTGGCTACTATCGGGATGTCGGCACCGGGAGGTCTTCTGGTCTTGTTTTATTCTTTGTCGAAATGTCTTGTAGCCGGATTAGGGGTGATCGGGTCTTCCCGGGGAGAAGGAATATCCTTCGTTGATCGCGAGAGCTTATCATGGGCTAAGTTGGGACACCCCTGCAGGGTTTGAACTTTCGAAAGCCGTGCCAACGGTTATGTGGCAGGTGGGAATTTATTAATGTCTGGTTGTAGTAAACTTGAAGTAAACTCTTCTAAAATATACCAACCGTGTGCGTAACCGTGAGTGTCTCTTTTCGGGGTTGATCGAGAGGAGAACACGGTTTCTGGGTTATGTCGGCGTAAGTAGGAGTTCAGGATCACTTCTTGATCATTACTAGTTGACGACCGTTCCTTTGTTTCTCTTCTCGCTCTCTTTTTGCGTATGTTAGCCACCATACATATGCTTAGTCGCTTTGCAACCTCACCACTTTACCCCTTCCTTTCCCATTAAGCTTTGCTAGTCTTGATACCCATGGTAATGGGATTGCTTGAGTCCTCGTGGCTCACTGATTACTACACCAGCGATTGCAGTACGAGTTGTCACGATGATCATGGCGAGAGCGATGTTTACTTGTTTTGGAGTTCTTCTTACGCTTCTTCAATCGGGGATAGGTTCGGTCGGCTGACTGGGCTAGCGAAGTGGATATTGTTTGAGTTTACATTTATGTTTCATCCGTAGTCGGATGGTGCTCTTATGTATTGTGTTGTTGTATTCATGTGACGCTGTATGTCTTATATGTATCCCCACTATTATGTAATGTTGATGTAATGATATCCACCTTGCAAAAGCGTTTCAATATGCGGTTCTATCCTTAGTGGGACCTTCGAGTCTCTTTAGGATAGTATCGCATGTTGGGCGTGACAAGTTGGTATCAGAGCCTCCACCGACCATAGGAGCCCCCTTGTTTGTTGGCCGTTGTTGAGTCTAGAAGAAAACTATTTTGAGTCTTAAGATTATATATATCGGAGAGTAGGATTCTTTTTACTCCTCAGTCCCTTCGTCGCTCTGGTGAGGCCTCCTGACGTAGACGTTTTGTCTTTCCTCTCCTCAAATTTCATGAAATTTATTTAGGATCACGCGGGTATCTTGGGATCATTCCGATAGTCTTGTGACGAGAACATTGTTCTTGGTGCCTCCTGACATTTAGGGGTTGTGGCGGTGTCCGGGAGTTGAGCTCAGGGTGTTGTCGTCACAATTTTATCGTTGCAGTTTACGGAATACACGAGTTTTGCCGACATCGAAAATCTCTTTTATGCAGTTGTTGGTGAGATAACCTCTACGCCACCCGGTACTGGGGAGTTCGGGAGTATTGCCATAACTCGTATAACGGATGCTTTTCGAAGGTTGAGGTACACGATTTCCGAAGGTTTCTTGGTTATGTGTTGACGGATGGATCTGACCCGGATCTAGGTATTGTTAGTTTGGGTGATATATTTTGTGTCCCTGTATCCCCAACACGGATTGCATAACCAGAAAGTTTGAGGAGTTTATAGGTGGGAATTCAAGTAGCTCCTAGAATATCTTTCCGACAGATGCATGATATGGGATTGGGTAAATCTCTATCATATGTATTTGTTCCGGCTTATTCTGCAAGCCAATTCCTTTGTTTTGTTTTATTTGTGGTATTCGAGTTGCTTCGATGTCAAGTGTCGATTCCATACCTTTCAAACGGTGTTCTCATATTTCTATGTGAATACTAATCCTTCTTGATCATCGAGGTTGCCATGTTAAATATTTTCCAACTGGCGTGCTTCTCTTCAAGTGGATCCGGTCATTTCAACATTTGCGAGATCAATTCTAAGTTTTCACAACGGTGTTTGTTTCATCCGTCCCAAGTTGTCATTGTTTTCCCGCCCTCCCACCCTTTTTCTTCAAGGACTCAGATTTCTTAATCATGTATCCTTTTATTTGTGGGAAGTCTCTTCATTCTTTTCTTTCAATGTTCTTATCTGGTGATTTCCCATGAAGATGCTCAACAGTTTCAAGTTCATCATCCTTCATTGTTGTTTCTTCTCCGGTGGATCCAATTCAAGCTTTCGATATTCATCATATTCCTTTCCTTGTTGCAAATGCTTTCTCATGCCGATGCACCTCTTAATCATTCACTTCTCGCTATTCATTTTGTTACGGAGTGTTGAAGATATCTCGGAAAGGCTCGTCTTGTCATTCGGCATCAGTTCAAGATATTTCAAGGTTGTTATCCCATTCAAGCCATTTAATTCTTCCGGTGCAATCTTTATTTCAAGCAATCCTTCAACGGTGTTTTCTTTGAGTGGGCCCTAACCCACAGGTCTTTTCCTAGGATCTTACCTGACTCTTCTAATTTTCCCGGAGGTATTCTCTAGTTCTTTTCAAAGTTTGACGTAAGAATGAATTTTCATCAGTCAAATGTCTTTCTCCAAGATCTTCCAAATTCTTTTCATCGTTGGTTCAACCTTTCTAATTTTCATCCCGGAGTATCTCAATAATTCATGGTGATGATTTTCATCGTCATTCTCAACTTTTGAAGATCGAAGAAGAGTTTCTCTTAAATCTTGCTCCATTCTCTTCAAGATTCATGGTTCTAGCTTGATGCCATCCTCTCATAATTGTTTTCGATTGTGGGAATTCTTTTCACCCATCCGGAGCATTTCATGAGTTGTTTCCATTTCTTTCCTCGAATGCCATCATGTCATAATTCTTCATTCTCAGCATGTAGCTATCATTCTCCAAATCTTTGCGGTGAATCGTTCAAATATCCTCTAATCAGTTCATGATCTCTTCATTCTCTTGTATCTAAATTCTCTCAAGCATCTTCATTCGTTTTCCAATTCTTCCCGGTGAATTGTGCCTTTGCTATGTTCATTTTCAATTCTTATGGTGGTTCGTTCAAGATTTCACTTCCTTTGTTATCATATTAATTCATTCGTTGTTTCCAAATTCCATCGGTGGTTCCATCAATACCTTCTCAAGTTTGCACTATATCTCTTTTCAATCCCTCAAGAAGAATAAGTAGTATGCCAAATCCATTGCTTGTCATCAATGTAAATTGGTGAAGGATACGCATAACGTAATTAAATATTTTGTTTCATCAAGTGATCTAGTTTCTTCTTTCGAGTTATTCATCATGTCACACTTCTCGGTTCGAGATGCTTCATCTTTTCTTCTCCGGAGTTTCAAGTTTTTCCGCTTTATCTCGTCATGAAGCTCCATCTAAATCATCGCAGGTTTCACCTTGTGTCTTCAACTTCTCTTTATTTTTATCATCCTTTTATTACGGAGTTCTTCATGGAGGCTCTACATGATGGTTTGTCAATGTTTATTTTAATTCTTCAATTGTTCTTCTACATTTTCTCGAAGTTATGATCCGACAAGCTATACTCAAAATTAAACATGGTGCTCAACACATGTTTTGTTTTGAGGAGTTCAAGTATTCTTCTTTTGCATTTCGAAGTGCAATTCTTTCTACCTTATCTTTTGAGATGGTGTTATGTCATCCTTGGCAATTTCTCCTCGTGCTTCATGATTCACATATTGTCAATAATGAGGTATTTTAAATCCATCAATCTCTTCTTTGGAGTTATCTTGGTATAGATTTCACCTAAAGCCTTCCCTAAGGAATGTTGCTATTTGTGGTGCTTATCAATGATCCGAGTTTTCTCCTATCCTCTCGGCGAAGAAGTTTTCATCTTGATCTCAAACAAGCAATTGTTTTTCGTTAGTGGCATAATTTCACCTCAAGTGTTGAGATGTTTCCATAAGCCCACTACAAGCTTATTATTTTCATTGTTGGTTTTCCAACAACTCCGTTATAACCTTCTTGGAAGGGTGCTTTGAAGCTCATTTGTGGCGAAGTTGGCATTTTCTTCTCCATTCTTTTATTCCAATGATCTATCTTCTATTCTTTCTTAGGAGGCATGGTGATGTTGCTCTCTTCACTCACCATCTCGAATTGTGAGGATCGTGTTCTTTTCATGCTTATCCATTTAACTTAGGAGTGTTGTGTCATCTCTTCAAGTTCTTTTCATCTTATCAAGTTTTCCTTCTTCTTTTCGATTCGGTGCTGCCCAAATTATATCATTCTTATTCCTTCCTATCTTGTTTTAACCGGAGTGGTTTCAATATCTATCTTATCACTAAAACTCTTGGTTCTCGTCGTATCCCTTGTCCCTCTTTTCTAACGGAGTGTTTTCAATTTTGCTCATCTTCGTTGTTTTCTTTCTTTCATTTTGCTCAACATCTCAAGGTTCATGGTTTCACTCGTTTGTCGAAGAAGCAACTTAGTTTTACCTCCTCTATTCCTCTTCCGTTTTCTCTCCGGCGCCATCCTAGATCTCGGGACGAGATCCTCTCGTAGTGGTGGAGTGTTGTAACGCCCCGGATGCAACTTTCCATATTCGTAACTCCAACTCTTGCCTTTTAGGAGATGTGATATATTATTTCCTCCGTGGTTGGGTTTTTGTGTTTTGTTTTGCATTTTGTTCATGTCATGCATCTCATCTCATAGCATCATTCACATTGCATCGCATGTTTTCATAAAACCCGTATCCGTTAAGTAGTTGCGCGTCACCTTGCCTTCGTTGACCGTTCGAGACCAATCGGGTTTTCGCTTCCCTCTTGACCGTGACCACCTAACCTCTCTTGCCAGCTCGCAGCCCCTCGGCGTCCAAACTTACCCGAACCCGAACGGTGCAGCCGTTACCGATGGATCCGGATCATCACCAGACATCTATAAAACATCTCCGTTTTCTCTTTTAGACTCCTACCTATTTATTTCTCAATCGTCCGATTGCGATCGGAGGAACGAGATAGCCCCTAGCCTAACCCACCCGCTATATATATAAGTCTAAACCAAGACCAAATCCCTAATTTCTAGGGATCCTAGCCGCCGCCACTCTCTCCCGTATCTTCATCGGGATCCTCCCAGATCCAATCCCCACCACCACAGCCCGACTCTCCCTCGATTTCCCGATCGAGCCAACCATCTCCTCCCCTCGATCCACCAAATCCATAGCAAGGCCCGAGCTCCTCCCGCTCGATCCCTCCCGAGCACCTCGTGCTCGATCTTCCTACAGCCGGTGCTCAAGCCCCACGCCGCCCCTCGAGTTAAATGCACGGCGTCCCGATGAGCTGCCCCACCGGCGATCCACGACCGAGCCAGCTCCTCGCGACCCTCTCCTACATTCCCTCTTCCTGCATCTCTCCCTCCTAATCTCTTCATCTCTCTGTACCTCAGCAGGAGCTCCAGCACCATGGCCATCCCGAGCTCGGCCCGCAGCTCGCGAGACTCAAGCGCCCTCGTTCCAGCAGTCCAGGAGGATGCGGCCGTGCCGTGCTTCATCCTGCGAACCAGCGGCGACCTCGACCTTGAGCCACCCAGACGCCCTGCCTCCTCGACCTCCCGACCCCCTCACGCCCAAGCCGCCACGGGAGGCGAGCAACCCGGCAGCCCTTGACCCAGCGCTTCGTCTCTTCGCCCGAGCAGCTACCTCGTCGCATCTACCTCGCCGTCGCGGAGTTCCAAGATGCATCCTGCGCTTCGTCCTGCTGCTGCTCGTTCCCACCTTCCTGAGCGAGGCAGCGGCAGCGCCCTCCTGCGTTGACGCGCCCCTTTCGAGTGCTCGCTGGGCACCTTAACCGCCTCTTCGCCAGGCCTAGCGCGCCCCTTCGCGGCCTGCCCAGCCTCCTCCCCACCGAGCCGGCCCATGAGGCCTGGTGAGCATCAGATGCAGCCTCACCCTGTGCACTCTTGAGCCAGCCAGATTCGGCCCAGTGTAGTATTCTTTTCAGATCTGCGATTTTAGCATTTATCTCAGGATTTTCAGAATTGCAGAAAACCCCTTGCTCTTCATGCATATAAAAACTCATTAACCGTGCATCATAATAAAAATGATTTAAACATGTAAAATGCTTAGAATTTTATCTAATTTCATAATATGCCATTTTCATCCCATGTTAAAATGTTTAAAATGCTATTTGTTTAAATTTGCTTAAATGCCATGTTGAAATGATTTATTTCATAACTAAATAACCGTAGCTTGGATTTTAATAAACTTTATATGTAAATGGGGTAGAAAAATGCCTAGATTAACATGTTACACTTTATTTTGCTGTTTAATAACATTAAAATATGTTTTAGAGCAGAACAGTACCAAATCAAAATATGCACATGAGGATTTTACGGAATTGTTGTTTCTTATTTCGGCCTCATTTAAACTTGCCTAAATAGTTAGTTTAATTATGCTTCACCTCTTGCCATGTTTAACAACATTTAACATTGTTTGGTAGCTTAAACGAGATTAAACTAAATATGTCTATGTGGTGTTTTGTCAATATGCAACTCGTTGCATATTGAGCTCCACTTAATTTGTAGTATCGTTTGTTGCACTTTGCCTTGCCATGCCTCATTAAACCGGACATGCAGCATACTTGATTGTGCATCATGCCATGTTTATGCTTGTGCATTTATCTTGTTGTTTGTTTCTTTCCGGTGTTGCTTCCATGTTCCGGTAATGTTGCGATTGTGAGGATTCGTTCGACTACTCCCGTTCATCTTCTTCATGGACTCGTTCTTCTTCCTAGCGGGATTTCAGGCAAGATGACCGTCACCTTGGATCTCATTACTATCATTGCTATGCTAGTTGCTTCGTTCTATCGCTATGCTTGCGTTACCTACCACTTGCCGCTCAAGCCTCCCAAATTGCCATGAACCTCTAACCTTTGTCACCCTTCCTAGCAAACCGTTGTTTGGCTATGTTACCGCTTTTGCTCAGCCCCTCTTATAAGCGTTGCTAGTAGCGGTGAAGATGAAGATTGCTCCATGTTGGATTATGTTCATGTTGGGATATCACAATATCTCTTATATATATTATTAATGCATCTATATACTTGGTAAAGGGTGGAAGGCTCGGCCTTATGCACAGTGTTTTGTTCCACTCTTGCCGCCCTAGTTTCCGTCATATCGGTATTATGTTCCCGGATTTTGCGTCCCCTAACAGCGGTTGGGTGATTTATGGGACCCCCTTGACAGTTCGCTTTGAATAAGACTCCTCCAGCAAGGCCCAACATTGGTTTTACCATTTGCCTCACCTATTACCTTTTTCCCTTGGGAGTCGCGCATCCCAAGGGTCATCTTTATTTTATCCCCTCCGGGCCAATGCTTGTCTAAGTGTTGGTCCAAACTAGAAACCACTTGCGGCGCCACCTCGGGGAAACTTGAGGGCTGGTTCTAGTTGTACGTCTTTGCTCATCCGTCGTGGCACGAGGCGAGATACGTGCGGCTACTATCGGGATGTCGACGCAGCGGGAAGTCTTGCTGGTCTTGTTTTATTCTTTGTCGAAATGTCTTGTAGCAGGATTCGAGGCTGATCGGGTCTTCAGGGAGAAGGAATATCCTTCGTTGATCGCGAGAGCTTATCATGGGCTAAGTTGGGACACCCTGCGGGGTTTGAACTTTCGAAAGCCGTGCCCGCGGTTATGTGGCGAGATGGGAATTTGTTAATGTCGGTTGTAGTAAACTTGAAGTAAACTCTTCTAAAATACACCAACCGGTAATGCGTAACCGTGAGTGTCTCTTTTCGGGGTTGATCGAGAGGAGAACACGGTTTACGGGTTATGTCGGCGTAAGTAGGAGTTCAGGATCACTTCTTGATCATTACTAGTTGACGACCCGTTCCTTTGTTTCTCTTCTCGCTCTCTTTTGCGTATGTTAGCCACCATACATATGCTTAGTCGCTCTTGCAACCTCACCACTTTACCCCTTCCTTTCCCATTAAGCTTTGCTAGTCTTGATACCCATGGTAATGGGATTCTTTGAGTCCTCGTGGCTCATGATTACTACACCAATAGTTGCGGTACAGGTTGTCATGCGATGATCATGGCCTTGAGAGCGATGTTTACTTGTTTTGGAGTTCTTCTTACGCTTCTTCAATCGGGGATAGGTTCGGTCGGCTGACTGGGCTAGCGAGTGGATATTGTTTGAGTTTACATTTATGTTTCATCCGTAGTCGGATGGTGCTCTTATGTATTGTGTTGTTGTATTCATGTGACGTTGTATGTCTTATATGTATCCCCACTATTATGTAATGTTGATGTAATGATATCCACCTTGCAAAAGCGTTTCAATATGAGGTTCTATCCTTAGTGGGACCTTCGAGTCTCTTTAGGATAGTATCGCATATTGGGCGTGATAGTATACCTCCTCCAGCTGAGAGAGGCTGCCTGCTTGATTCTGGAGCTGTATTTGTCTCCAGAACGACATCCGACTGGGAGCCGAATTCAAGATGGCCCCCGCCGTCAGTTCCCAAGGGAATCTTCTCCCCCATGTGTTCGGCCCCCGAAGTTTGACCTCCAGGCACTGCCTTCACGGTCTTTCCCTATCCTCCTGGGCTGAGGTCCCTCTGGGACGAAGCCTCGGTGGTATTCACCTGGTTGGAGGAAGGGGCCTTCGGTGGCGTCCCGCTTTCCATAGTATCCGAGCTCAGCGAATCCTCTGATGAGGATTGTTCGGTACGGGACCTCGCCAGACTACAAAAACATATGGCTCAGGTTAAGAAATTGTGCCATGATGAGTCTGGACGCGTAAGCATGGTCGAACTGTATATACTCATGGGTTCACCAGGGGCTGGACCCTGGGGTCCCACGCCCGGCCACTGTCGGTGGCGGCAGCGGACTCCTCCGGAAGGGGAGATTTTGCCCTTTTGGGCGACTCGGCCTCGAAGTGTGTGGAGGCCGTCCTTTCTTTCTTTCCCTCGCAGGGGATTCATCTTCCTCCTCCTCCTCCTCCTCTTTGGAGGTGGAACGGGCATCAGAGCCTTCGGATATTGTGTCCGAAGTGCCGCGGCGACGAAGGCCGCCCCGGGTCTTTTTGGCCTCGTTCTCGGCCGTCTTCTTCGGCACCTTATGTAAGCGCGGGACCAGCATCTTTGTCGAGAAGAGGGACGGCGGTTCTTAGAAGCGGTGGGGCGGACAATGGATCCGCTCCGCCTTCTTCGTCCAGCCCTAGGAGAATCATGGAAAGCACATTAAGCGCTTCCCTTGGGTTATCTTTGGCAAAAATACGATTACTCACGAAGTTGCGGTGGACGGTTGGTACCCACGCTCTTGGCGGAGTCGACCATGGTTCTTTGGACTTGAAAAGCACCTTCGGATGTCCTTGTGCGAGGAAGCGAAAAAGCTCCGCAAGGTTTGGTGCTTGGCGGATCGAATTCCCATAGATTGCAAGTCTGGTGTTGACAAGGCGGATCCGTGAACTAACATCACGGACCACATTGACCAGTTCAATGTTCTTGTCTCCCATATCTCTAACATGCATCACGGAGCATCGACAATTAAATCGACGAGGACGATTCAGGCCCTTCTTGACCCGAGGATGTGAGCGCGAGGGGCACGGATCGAAACTTCGGGAGTAGCGGCCCATTACGTATCAGCAGCGGCTCGGTGATGTAAAACCACTGTTGTTGCCACTCCTTGACGGAATCGTTAAAGGTGTTGGTTGGCCATATAACATTTGGCATCTTGATCACCATAGCGCCCCCGCACTCGGCGTGCTTGCCACCCACTACCTTGGTCTTCACATTAAAAACCTTCAGCCACAAGCCAAAATGTGGCGAGATGCGGAGAAAGGCCTCGCACACGACAATGAATGTCGAGATGTTGAGGAAAGAATTAGGGGACATATCATGCAGATCGATCCCATAATAATACATGATGTCGCGAACGAATGGGTGGAGGGGAAACCCTAGCCCGTGAATGAAGTGAGGAAGGAATACAACCCTCTCGTGGGGTTCCGGGGTAGGGACGATCTGTCTCGCCGTCGGGAGACGATGGCTGATTTTCCTGGCCAGGTACCCGGCCTCACAAAGCTTTTTGATATCCTTCTCCCGGACATTAGAGGCCATACATTTGCCTCCTGCTCCGGATCCGAACATTTTTGGAAGGTCTTTGTGGGTAGAGAAGATGAACGCTTGGGCACTGGAGCTTGAGCGTAGGGGAATGGATCAGGAACGAGAAAGCGTGGGTGCGAAAGGGAGTCCTTATCCCCTTATAAAGGCAGCAGGGATTCTGCGCCTCCCCACTTGCCTAGTAAAACCGCTTATACCCCAAGCACCGTAATTGATGGTGCGGTTGGGTTACCCACACCCGTATTTATGAGAATCCCGTGATAAGGGGACACGATCTCTGCTTCGGCAAGACGTGCCAAGAAAACTGCCTCGCAATATGTGCAGTCGCTGGTTGAGAAAAACGGTTCGAATAATGACCGGGCCTTGGTATGATGTCATGCTGCCGAATGTGTAAGCATATTAGATTTGTCGAAATATTATTCTCTCTACTGTGGTATGTGGAATTTGTTATGCAGAGCCGAACACTATCCTTGTGTTCAAAATCTTCTATGGAGTATTCGGAGGAGGAACTCGCCTTGCAATGATGAAGACAATCTGCGCGCCGGGCTCATCATCATTGAAGCCTGGTTCAGGGGCTACTGAGGGAGTCCTGGATTAGGGGGTCATCGGACGGCCGGACTATATACTTTAGCTGGAATGATGGACCATGAAGATACAAGATTGAAGACTTCGTCCCGTGTCTGGATGGGACTCTCCTTGGCGTGGAAGGCAAGCTTGGCAATACGGATATGTAGATATCCTCCCTTGTAACCGACTCTGTGTAACCCTAGCCCCCTCCGGTGTCTATATAAACCGGAGGGTTTTAGTCCGTAGGACAACAACAATCATACCATAGGCTAGCTTCTAGGGTTTAGCCTCTACGATCTCGTGGTAGATCAACTCTTGTAATACTCGTATCATCAAGAACAATCAAGCAGGAAGTAGGGTATTACCTCCATCGAGAGGGCCCGAACCTGGGTAAACATCGTGTCCCCCGCCTCCTGTTACCATCCGCCTTAGACGCACAGTTCGGGAGCCCCTACCCGAGATCCGCCAGTTTTGACACCGACAGCGGAGGCCCACATGGCTCTTGCCGACGAGTCTCGTCTGAAGTTTGAGCTTTATGGGGCCGAGCCTGGGGGCAGGACCACCGCCCTCAAGACGAAGCTAGACACAGCAGAGCAGTGCGAGAAGGCTGCCAAGGAGGCACGGCCTTCCGCCCAAGCCGACCTGGCCTCCGCCCATGCCGACCTGCTTTCACTTAAGCAGCAGGTTGCAAGCGTTACATCGCTCGCGGAGAAGACCGCTAACGAAGCAAATCGCCGTCGGATGATGCAGCGCGAACGTGCCTCTATGTACGAGGACCTTAGGGTCAGGGCCAACCTGTCACAACCCTAGCATTAGCCTTGCTTGCAATTGCATTCCATCATGTCATCATCTTGTTTAATTCATGAAAGTTAATGAGGTTAGCTGAAACCCTCAGACATCATTGTCTGAATTGATCAAGTTAAAAATCTCTTCAAATGTTCCCAAGGAGATGTTCACTTTTAGCTTTGAAAATATTGGCAAGAATAAAATTCAAACCAATATTTTGGGAGGTTCAAAAGTATTTATCTTGGGCCTTTGAGTTAAATCCTATAACATTTGAATTGGATTTATATTCATAATAACTACTATATGAATCCAATAATTCTGAAAAATGGTGAGTGGCTTTGAGTATATTATATCTAGCCACATGATAATTTTCATAAGCTAAAAAATGGTTTTGTCTTTGAACTAAATCAAAACAAATAGCAAAAATAGGAAAACAAAAGGAAAAGGGGAAAGGAAAGGTTTTACCTGGCTTACCTGAGCCAGCCCATCAGGTGGCCCAGCCCACCACCGCAACCCCCCCATCGTCTTCCTCCCTGGACAGAAGGACAGGGGCGCGTGGTCGTCGCGCGCGAGCACGCACCCTGGCCAGCTCCTCCCTGCCTGCTAGCCCCAGCCACCCCTGAGGACGGCACGCGATCCCCCCAGAGCCATTCGGCTCTCCCTCTCTCGCTCTCGAGCATTCCCCCCTCCCCTGGACCTCTCTCTCTCACCCACCCGAACGGGTTCATCACCGCCGCTCGCCATAGTCGTGCCCACCATGCTCCCCTCGCCTCGCTGCTATGACCAGAAGCTCCACCGTGACCTATTCTTCCTCTCCATCGAACCACGCATCGCGGACGCCCTGCAACACCGTCACCACCTCGTCTTCCTCCTCAAGGTCCGAAGCTCACCGCCGTCGATTTGCCATCACCGACGCGTCCCCGAGCCCACTGACCCGCCCTACGGATGTGATGTGGGCTCCCGCTCGTTTCCCCCCTTACCCCATCGTCGCACGCGTAGCCTAGCTAGCTTCCCGGCTGTCCCATGAGCTTGCCGCCGCCGCACATCTCGCCGCCGCGGCCAGCGCATGATTTGGACCAAATAGAGCACACCGGTGTGCTCGTGGAGGTCCTTAGACGCTGCCTAGCTGTGCACTTCGCTCGCACGCAAGCCGCATCGCCGCGCCCGAGCAAGGTCGAGCTCCGGCCGCCGCCAAAGTTCTCACCATCGTCGACTCCGGGCTCCCCATGACCTGCAGCTGCCTCCGGTGGGTGCGCGAGAGCACAGGCTCCCTCCTGGTGCCCTCAGCGCACCCAGCTGCTGCCCCTAGCGCCACTCCGGCGAGCCGCCACCGCTCTAGTTGGCCGCCGTCGGCTAAACGCTAGTGTAACCGACCATTAGGTCCTAAACACCCCACTAATGACCCCCCAGAGCCACTGCCATGTGGGCCCCTATGCCTATTTAGGTTAGTCCTAATCTTGCGGACCCCACGTGTCAACTTTGACTTTGACCAAGTCAGCGCTGACCGGTCCCACCTGTCATCCACCCAACCCAGCTCTGAGTCACTGACCAATGGGTCCCGCAGGTCAGGTTTGACCTGGCCGGCCAAGTTGACATGCTGACATCATCCTTGCGCAATGCTGACGCAGTAAAGCTTTTCTAGGATTTTACTAAATCAGAAATGATTTATTATTTCCATAAAATGCCTAAAACTTCAAAAAATCATAGAAAAATGATCATAAAAATCCAATCTATCCATCTGTACTGGTTTCATGCATGTTTAAACAACTTAACCTTGCTGTTTAGATCAAAACATGATAATGCACTTTATAAGTTCTTAGTTTGAATTTGAATTTGAACCTTTGGTTCAAATCAACTCAAACCCTTCTATTCTTAGCTGCACTAGCTCAAATCACATCATATTGACATGTCATGATCATGCATCGCATTGATTGTGTTCTTTCTGTGTTTGCCGGTGGTTGTTCCCCCTTGGTAGACATATGTTCCGATGATGAGTTCGATGACACCGATGAAGAGCTATATCATCTTCAGAAGTGTCAGGCAAGAAAACCCCCCTTGTTCATTCCGATACAATCCCACTCTCTCGCTCCTGATCTCTTTTACTACATTAGGACAACAATGATTCAACTGTTACCTGTTGCGGTAGTTTAACCCCTTATCCTCTGCATGACCTGTCATTGCCACAGTAAATAGATGAAACCCACTAGCATGAGTAGGAGTTGTTTGAGCCCTAATGTGCCTACTCATTCATGCTTGCTTGTCATGCCTGCTACTGCTTAGAGTTGAGTCAGGTCTGATTCATCATCGGGGATGAACTGGAATGTTGTGAACATGTCCTGCTGCGTGTGAGCTAAGTGTGTGAACACGATTAGGTAAAGGTAGCGGTGAGATGCCATGTAGGAGTACATGGTGGGTTGTCTCATTGAAACCGTCCTCAGGAACTGAGTTCTGTGTTTGTGATCCATAAACAGTTACTACCACTGAGGGAGTCCTGGATTAGGGGGTATCCGGATAGGCGGACTATAACCTTTGGCCGGACTCCTGGACTATGAAGATACAAGATTTAAGACTTCGTCCCGTATCCGGATGGGACTTTCCTTGGTGTGGAAGGCAAGGTTGGCGATACAGATATGTAGATCTCCTCCCATTGTAACCGACTCTGTGTAACCCTAGCCCTCTCCGGTGTCTATATAAACTGGAGGGTTTTAGTCCGTAGGACGAACAACAATCATACCATAGGCTAGCTTCTAGGGTTTAGCCTCTCTGATCTCGAGGTAGATCTACTCTTGTACTACCCATATCATCAATATTAATCAAATAGGAGTAGGGTTTTACCTCCATCAAGAGGGCCCGAACCTGGGTAAAAACATCGTGTCCCCTGTCTCCTGTTACCATCCGCCTAGACGCGATTCGGGACCCCTACCCGAGATCCGCCGGTTTTGACACCGACATTGGTGCTTTCATTGAGAGTACCTACGTGTCGTCATCTTTAGGCCCGATGGCTCCTCCGATCATCAACAACGATGCGGTCCAGGTGAGACTTTTCTCCCGGACAGATCTTCAGATTCGGGCGGCTTTTGCCTTTGCGGGCCAATTTGCTTGGCCATCTGGAAGCAGATCGAAGCTACGCCCCTGGCCATCAGTCAGATTTGGAAGTTTGAACTACATGGCTCACGTCGCGGAGACTTGATCTTGACGAGTTCGAGCCATAGCCGGCGTGCCGCCTTTGTCACGATGGGCATGATCTAGCTCTACCACGAGCGGTGCCTCGAGGCCGCACTGTGTCCGCTCAACCCTTAGCTCGGAGCCGATTGCTAATCGAGGGCGGGTGGCTAGACACCACCTCGGGGGCTGCAATCTCTAAGGCGATCGAGCCGAACACCAGCCTTGTCCTCTGCGAAGCTCGTGACTCCAAGGTGCCGGACTCCTCTCCGGACTCCGAACCTTCCGCGCCCCTGCCGATCGAATCCGATTGGGCGCCGATCATGGAGTTCGCCACCGCAGACATCTTTCAGCACTCGCCCTTCGGCGACATTCTGAATTCACTAAAGTCTCTCTCTTTATCAGGAGAGCCCTGGCCGGACTATGGTCAGCAAGGTTGGGATGTGGACGACGAAGAAATTCAAAGCCCACCCACCACCCACTTCGTAGCTAATCGCCGATGATTTAACCAACATGCTCGACTTCGACTCAAGACATCGACTTTATGGACGCCGATGCGTGAGACGACCAAGAACTAAGCGCCTATAGGGCCTTGGAAGGCCACCTCGTCAGATGACATATACATGGTGGACACCCCAAAAGAAGGTAAGGTCGATGGAACAACGGAGGATGACCCTCCAAGAAAGACCTAAGCGCCCGGCATCGGGCGCCGCTCTAAATCCCGCCAAAGCAAAAGCGGCGATTCCGGAACGAGAGATAATAACACCGGACGGTGCCGAAGACAACCCCTCCAAAGCAGGATTCAAAGACGGGAGGATGGAGAAGCCAGCCCTCATGAGAGAGCGGCAGAGAGGTAGAGGACGATAATTACATGCCTCCCTCCGAAGGCGAGGCAAGCCTCGACTGACTTAATTTGTCGTGCCTGAGGATCCCGTCGAACAAGAGTGTTTCATACGCAGGCTTATGGCCACGGCGAGCAGCCTCAAGAAAAAACAGCAACAGCTTAGAGCTGACCAAGACTCGCTAGCCGACAGATGGACTGAAGTCCTTGCGTCAAGAGTACTGAACTCAACGCCCTCCAAGAGCTACCCAAAGCGCAAGCTACTACCCCGATTAGAGGAGTAAGCACCTAAACCTACATCACCAGCGCACGACGCGGCCGACCGGCCACCTCGTGGCTGCGACAGAGAGGCCTCTCGGCCCTCCACTCAAGCCGCACCCCGGCGTCGCTCAAAAAATACCAAGGCACGGGGAAATGCGCTGCACTGCGAGATATATTAGAGGACAAGGCAAGGCAAACAAGATCAATCTACAGATCGCGTGGGCGCCCCACGACACGTGACGATAACCGTCATGCCGGACATGGCAAACCCGGCCGGGCCGAACACAGTAGAGAAAGCTCATTTGAGCTACATCGTGATATAGCCCGATGCAGGCGCCAAGACACCCACTATGCTTCACGGATGAAGTAATGGATCATCAAATCCCGAGGGTTTCAAACCCGTAAACATTGAATCATCACGATGGCACAATAGATCCTGCGGTATGGATCGAGGATTATCTCCTTCATATCCACATGGCCCGGTGATGATCTACACGCCATCAAATACCTCCCACTCAAGCTTAAAGGACCAGCTCGGCATTGGCTTAACGACTTGCCGGCGAGAGTCAATTGGTTGTTGGGAGGAAGCTGAAGCCGCATTCCTCGACAATTTCCAGGGCACCTATGTGCGACCACCAGACGCCGATGACCTAAGCCACATAATTCAGCAGCCAGAGGAATCGGCCAGACAATTCTGGACACGGTTCCTAACCAAGAAAAATCAAATAGTCGACTCTCCTTCAAACATAACATCCGTGACGAGTGGCTTGCCCAGCACCTAGGACAGGAAAAGCCGAAATCCATGGCAGCCCTCACAACACTCATGACCCGCTTTTGCGTGGGAGAAGACGGCTGGCTAGCTCGGAGTAATAACATGACCAAGAGCCCTGGTAATTCAGATACCAAGACAGCAATGGCAGGTCGCGTTGCAACAAGCACAAGCGCCGCATTAACGGCGACAATGCTGAGGATACGACAGTTAATGCCAGATTCAGAGGCTCTAAACCCGGTCAGCGGAAAAAGCAATTTAAAAGAAATACTCCGGGCCCGTCCAGTTTGGACCGAATACTCGATCGCTCATGCCAGATACACGACACCCCTGAAAAACCAGCCAATCACACCAACAAGGATTGTTGGGTGTTCAAGCAGGCAGGCAAGTTAAATGCCGAAAAGAGAGACAAGGGGCTGCATAGCGATGACGAGGAGGAGCCCTGGCCGCCGAACAATAGGGAAAAGAAGGGCTTCCCCCCACAAGTGCGGACAGTAAACATGATATGCGCAACCCACATACCCAAAAGGGAGCGGAAGCGTGCACTCAGGGACGTATATGCGTTGGAGCCAGTCGCCCCAAAGTTCAACCCGTGGTCCTCCTGCCCGATCACTTTTGATCGAAGGACCACCCACTAGCATCCGCCATGGCGGATTTGCCGCGATTGGTTCTAGACCCAATCATTGTGGATTTCACCTCACTAGAGTCCTTATGAATGACGGCAACTGAACACGCTTTATCGGGACCGCAGTGCAAAAATGGGCATAGATCCCTCAAGGATTAAACCCACAAAGACGACCTTTAAAGGCGTCATACCAGTGTAGAGGCCAACTATGACAGCTCGATTACACTTGAGGTGGTCTTGGATCCCGGATAATTTCGAAGCGAGGAGTTAATCTTCGACATAGTCCCGTTCTGCGGTGGCTATGATGCACGCTTTCAGACGAACCGCATTTGCAAAGTTCAATGCGGTCCCAAGACCACGCATACCTCAAGCTCAAGATGCGGGCCCTCGAGGAGTCATTATGGTCAATGGAAACACCGAACGCTCTCTCCGAACGGAGGAGCATACGGCGGCCCTTGCGGCGGAAGTACAAAGTAGCCTCTCAAGGCAATTCTCCAGTCCGGCTATTAAATGTCCGGACACCGTCAAGCGCGCCCGGAGTAACCTACAACAAAACCGCTTGGCACGTTCCGAGCAAGTGTAGCAATGCGGCCCCAACCCCAGCCCTCGTGAAATTGCGAAACCAGTACTACGCGTACATAATTACGCTATGGAAATACCATGGGCATAGGGGGAGGGGCACGACCACGGCATGCCCAAAATGCGGCTCAACCGCACTAGGGGCTCCCGATTTAGTCATTCTTTTTCTTACTTTCAGGACTCCACTCTCCGGAAGGCTGTCCGCAAAGACAATTGCCGAACACACGATGCAACAGCCAGGGAGGCAGAAAGCTACGTCGAATGCCCAGGTGGTCTCTATAACGAGCTAAATACTTGTCTTACATACCGTCTCACAGCTTGCCCCTGGAGGGGGACATGTCAAATAGTCCCATCTCTTGCTTATCGCACTATTTGTATCGTTCTGCTTTCACAGCAGCCTTTTAATAAACAATGCTCAGCTTTGGCTTATTATTGCATTTTCTATTTATTTCTTTTTCAATACATATGTTCAGTTATGACATTTAGCACCCGTACACTTTGGTACGGCCAAATACGCCAGGGGCTCAAGCACCCCATAATACGGCGTGAGAAGTCTGAACACTTTAACAAGTGCGGCACCCTGAACTTATAGCATTATATGCATCAGCTCCGAATCATGTCTTGGGTCAATAGTTGGGTTTGCCCGGCTCATATGTTTTGGTACCTTATGTTCCGTTATATCGGCTAAGGTAGCGCTAGGAGAACTACTGCGATTGTGCCCCGGTTGAGCTGGGTTCAAGCACCTCGAGAGAAAGCTAAAACTGACCGTCATGATAGGGCGAGAGCTCGTCATTGCTCGAGAGGTTTCGAGTCCCTAAAGACTTATGTCGCTTAGAGCGAGGAGTCGGCTTTGTCCGGCCTAGGCGTGGATAGCGCCCGAACTCGGTCTTAGAATACTAGGGGCTTCCGAAATTTAAAATTATAGAATTCTATGGCTAAGTGAGAGTGATAAAGCACTATAGTCCAATTGCCTTGTTCGTTGTCTTTGGCGCCTCCCTCGAAGGATCCAAGAATGGGAACAAGAGCGCTCGAGGTTTATCCCGAACACCCCAAAGACTCGTGGCATGGGGGCGAGAAGCCGACGACTCGCCATCTCTCAGATTTAATAAGCGGCCGCACGAAGGTAATATTTTAAATTCAAAAGCGTTGCTTAAGCGCATATGAACAAGTTTTCAGTACAGAGATAACACGGCGAGTTTACTCAAAAATTACATCCTTGGAACATTCATCCGCCATAAGGCGAGGCACCCTTCGGACGCCCTCATAATACATCTCGGGCTTGCGATGCTCCTTGCCCTCTGGTGGCCCATCTGTCACCGGCTTCTCAGCATCCATCTTACCCAGTGTACTTTAACACGGGCAAGGCCCTCACGGGCGCCTTGATGCATCTGAGCGCTTGACGACTTCAAGGCGTGGACAGGCATCCGCTAGCCGCCTCACCAGCCCAAAGTAACTCCCAGGCATGACCTCCCCAGGCCATAGCCGGACTATAAGGCCCTCCATGGCCTGTTTGGCCAACTTATGGAGCTCGACCAGCTGCTTCATTGGTCGCTCAAAGGCACCGGGTGTCCGGCCTCAGCATACTGAGACCAGAACACCTTCTCCATCGAGCTCCCCTCCTCGGCCCGGTAGTATCTGGCGACATCGGACACTGCTGAGGCAGATCTGCGAATGCTCTGGAGAGCTCCGGACTCGGGTAAGTAACAAGTAATTCACTTTCACGTGCTTGCTTTGCATAAAGAATGCCTTACCCGCCGCTATCTTCTTCATCGCCTCAATTTCCTGGAGGGCTTTTGGGGCTTCGGCCTTGGCAGATTTGGCGCTCTCAAGGGCCGAGGTAAGCTCGGACTCTCGAGTCTTTGAGTCAAGCTCCAAACTCTTGTGTTTTTTCACGAGAGCCTGGAGCTCTTGCTGCACCTCCGCCACCCGCGCCTCCTGCTTTTCTCACTAGATGCGCTCCACGGCCGCATTGTCTTCGGCCTTGGACAGCGCTTTCTTGAGGTTGCCACTGGATTGTGGCCCTGTAATACTCACGTTAGTCCTGTCATTTTTGCAACCACATCTTTTTATCTACTTACATAAGGTATTACTAACCTTCCTTGTCATCTAGCTGCTTCTTGGCAAGGCCGAGCTCGTTCTCGCACCGCTCGAGGCTCTGCTTCAATGCATAGACCTCCATGATCGGTCTGGCGGGAGGTCGTGGCGCAGCACTGCATTCCCATATTGACATACTTATGTTAGACTCCTGCGTATATCTTTTAGATCCTCGATTCGGCTTTTCTTTCCGAACACCAAAGCCCGAGCATCGTGGGCAAATGTCTATGCGGTAATATTTTTACATATCTTAAACACATACCTCAAAGCACATTAGAAGGATGGCACGAGGCTTGGTCACCCGCTCTTGGCGGTGAACATACGGATCACCGATACGTCTCCGTCGTATCTATAATTTTTATTGTTCCATGCCAATATTATTCACTTTCATATACTTTTTGGCAACTTTTTATATTATTTTTGGGACTAACATATTGATCCGATTGCCGGTGCAGTTCTCGTGTGTTGCATGTTTTATGTTTCAAGAATATCCATATCAAGCGGAGTCCAAATGGGATAAAAGCGAATGGAGCTTATTTTTGGAAAATATGGAAAATTCGGAAGAAAATCCACGCGAGGCGGTGTCCGAGGTGGTCACGAGACAGGAGGGCGCCCCCTGGGCGCCGCCTACCCTCGTGAGCCCACCGTAAGGCGGTTGATGCTCTTGTTTTGCCGCAAGAAAGATAATATTCGAAAAAAAATCACGGAAAAGGTTTCAGGCCAATCGGAGTTACGGATCTCCATATATACGCGAAATGGTGAAACAGAGCCAGAACAAAACACAGAAACAGAGAGATAGATCAAATCTTGGAGGGGCTCTCACCCCTCCCAAGCCATGGGAGCCAAGGAGCAGAGGGGAAACCCTCCTCCCATCTAGGGAGGAGGTCAAGGAAGAAGAAGAAGAAGAAGAAGGGGGGCCCTCTCCCCCTTGCTTCCGGTGGCGCCGGAACACCGCCGAGGGCCATCATCATCACCGCGATCTTCACCAACACCGCCGTCATCTTTTCCAACATCTCCATCACCTTCCCCCTTCTATATTCAGCGGTCCACTCTCCATGACCAGCTGTACCCTCTACTTGAACATGGTGCTTTATGCTTCATATTATTTTCCGATGATGTGTTGCCATCCTATGATGTCTGAGTAGATTTTTGTTGTCCTATCGGTGCTTGATGAATTGCTATTATTTATTTAATTTGCTTGTGGTTATGTTGTTGTCCTTTGGTGCCCATCATATGAGCGCGCGCGTGGATCACACCATAGGGTTAGTTGTATGTTGATAGGACTATGTATTGAAGGGCAAGAGTGACATAAGCTTCAACCTAGCATAGAAATTGATGTATACGGGATTGAAGGGGGACCAATATATCTTAATGCTATGGTTGGGTTTTACCTTAATGAACATTAGTAGTTGCGGATGCTTGCTAATAGTTCCAACCATAAGTGCATAGAATTCCAAGTAAGGGATGACATGCTAGCAGTGGCCTCTCCCACATGATACTTGCTATCGGTCTAGTAAAGTAGTCAATCGCTTAAGGGACAATTTCGCCACACCTACCATCACTTTTCCACACTCGCCATATTTACTTTAGTTGTGTATTTATCTAAACAGCCCCTAGTTTTATTTTCGTGCTCTTTAATTTCTTGCAAGCTTACCCGAAAGCACCTACAAGGTACTTCTAGTTTCATACTTGTTCTAGGTAAAGCGAACGTTAAGCGTGCGTAGAGTTGTATCGATGGTCGATAGAACTTTAGGGAATATTTGTTCTACCTTTAGCTCCTCGTTGGGTTCGACACTCTTACTTATCGAAAACTGTTGCGATCCCCTATACTTGTGGGTTATCAAGACCTTTTTTACATGCTTGCGTTCTTAGGGAGCAATAGCGTGGGGTGAATATTCTCGTGTGCTTGTTTGCTTTATCACTAAGTAGTTTTTATTTGCTGTTCTTAGTTGTTTTCTATCTTTAGTTATGGGTAGGAAACGCAAAATACCAAAAACATTAGTTGTACCTACTACTCCAATGGTTGAAGAACCACTCAAAATATATCACACTACTGAAGCTTTTTACTTGGATCGTCATTGATCCCTTTGTGCTCGTGCTGAAACCCCAACTAGCTTAGTTGAGGGCAAATATTTAAATGAGCATGCTTGTTATGTGCGACACCGTATATCTGAAAAAGGGAAACTATTATGGGATCAAATTCAACGTTTGCAATGCTATGCTTGGAATTTATGCTATTATTATGATTTTACTTGTTGTTCTGAAAACCCTAAGAAACACCTTCCCTACCAATGTGAGTTTATTGATAATGGAATCTTATCCTCGTATGCTAAGGGTGTTTATAATTACTATGATGTTCAACAAATTGAAGAATTTGTTGCTTTTAAGGGTGCTTACGAAATTGCTTCTTTGATTAAAAAGTATGGTGCTACTCTTTACGAATCTGAAAATTTTGCCATACTTAAATATTGCTATGATAATTATGCTTCTAATTATGATAAACCATATATTGAGAACTACTCCGCTGTCCAAGAAGAGACTAATATTTTGCAGGAAGCTATGGAAGAAGAAATTGATGAAACTGTGAGCTCATTGGATGAAAAAGATGATGAGGAGAGCGAAGAACAAAAGGAGGAAGAGCGGATTAGCTACCCGTGCCCACCTTCTAATGAGAGTAACTCTTCAACTCATACATTGTTTAATTCCCCTTCGTGCTTACCGAAGGATGATTGCTATGATGATTGCTATGATCCCATTAATTCTCTTGAAATATCCCTTTTTGATGATGCTTGCTATGCTTGTGGCCAAGATGCCAATATGAATTATGCTTACGGAGATGAACTTGCTATAGTTCCTTATGTTAAACATGAAATTGTTGCTATTGCACCCACGCATGATAGACCTATTATCTTTTTGAATTCTCCTGACTACACTATATCGGAGAAGTTTGCTCTTATTAAGGATTATATTGATGGGTTGCCTTTTACCATTGCACATGATGATTTTGATGAATATAATATGCATGTGCTTGCTGCTCCTACTTGCAATTATTATGAGAGAGGAACTATATCTCCATCTGTCTATGTTTCCAATACAATAAAATTGCAAGAAACTGTTTATACTATGCATTGGCCTTTACTATGTGTGCATGAATTGTTCTTTTATGACATGCCGATGCATAGGAAGAGATTTAGACTTCGTCATTACTTGATATATGTTGCTTTGTGCTCATTACTAAATGTTAAATCATTGTTAATTAAAATTGGCTTTGATATACCTTGGGATCCGGGCGGATTCACTACTTGAGCACCATATTCCTAGCTTAATGGCTGTAAACAAAGTGCTGCCAGGGAGACAACCCGGAGTTTTAGCGAGTCATTTATTTCTGTTGAGTGCTTTCATATAGTTTAAAAACAACAAAAATAAAGAGGTGAACCCAAAACTTTTCACAAAGAAAAGTGAAAGTGAGAGAGATGAGCATTGTGAAAGTGGGGGACGTCCTTAAACTTGTTCAGGCTCATGGGAACTTTGTGAATCTTAATTACAGAAACTTTTCAATAAAAATAATTATCCCCTTGTACAATTCCATTGTATTATAAAAATAATGTGCCAAGGTTTGCCTTTAGGATGTTTACAATGCTTGTTGGTTTGTGCGGTCTTGGGACAGAAACTTTGGCTGTAGTGCGTGAATTTAATTTTTTTACTGGAACGTCAAATGGTTCTGATTCTTTTTGCACTGTCTTTATGTACAAATTTTTTATTTTTCCTAATTTTGGAAGAATTGTTCAAGTACCATAAGTATGGTGGATGTTAAGATTGCTACAGACTTTTCTGTTTTTGACAGATTCTGTTTTTGATGCATAGTTTGCTTGTTTTGATGAAACTGTCAATTTATATCAGTGGATTAAGCCATGAAAACGCTATATTACAGTAGACACAATGAAAAAACAAAATATGAATTGGTTTGCAACAGTACTTAGAGTAGTGATTTGCTTTATTATACTAACGGATCTTACCGAAGGTTTTTACATTGAAGTTTTGTGTGGATGAAGTGTTCGATGATCGAGAAGGTTTCGATGTGAGAAGAAGGAAGAGAGGAAAGAGCTCAAGCTTGGGGATGCCCAAGGCACCCCAAGTAAATATTCAAGGAGACTCAAGCGTCTAAGCTTGGGGATGCTGGGGAGGCATCCCCTCTTTCTTCAACAAATATCGGTATGTTTTTGGATTCGTTTCGTTCATGCGATATGTGCAAGTCTTGGAGCGTCTTTTGCAATTAGGTTTTTATTTTTCTTTTATACACCATGCTGGTATGAGATGGTCCTTGATTGATTTATAGAATGCTCTATGCACTTCACTTAAATCTTTTGAGTATGGCTTTATAGAATGCTTCATGTGCTTCACTTATATCATTTGAAGTTTGGATTGCCTGTTTCTCTTTACATAGACAACCGCCATTGGTAGAATGCTCTTTTGCTTCACTTATATTTGTTAGAGTTTGGGCATATCTTTTGTAGAAAGAATTAAATTCTCTTGCTTCACTTATATCTATTTAGAGAGATGACAGGAACTGGTCATTCACATGGTTAGTCATAAAATCCTACATAAACTTGTAGATCGCTTAATATGATATGTTTGATTCCTTGCAATAGTTTTGCGATATAAAGATGGTGATATTAGAGTTATTCTAGTGGGTGGTTGTGGATTGTAGAGACACTTGTGTTGAGGTTTGCAAGTCCCGTAGCATGCACGTATGGTAACCGTTGGGTGACAAATTTGAAGCATGGGGTGTTTCTTTGATTGTCTTCCTTATGAGTGGCGGTCGGGGACGAGCGATGGTCTTTTCCTACCAATCTATCCCCCTAGGGGCATGCGTAGTAGTACTTTTCTTCGAGGGCTAATAAACTTTTGCAATAAGTATATGAGTTCTTTATGACTAATGTGAGTCCATGGATTATACGCACTCTCACCCTTCCATCATTGCTAGCCTCTTGATGCAGTGCATTGCCCTTTCTCACCTCAAGAGTTGGTGCAAACTTCGCCGGTGCATCCAAACCCCGTGATACGATACGCTCTGTCACACATAAGCCTCATAATATCTTCCTCAAAGCAGCCACCATACCTACCTATCATGGCATTTCCATAGCCATTCCGAGATATATTGCCATGCAAATTCCATCATCATCATATACATGACTTGAGCATTCATTGTCATATTGCTTTGCATGATCGTAAGATAGCTATCATGGTGTTTTCATGGCTTGTCCGTTTTTTGATGTCATTGCTACGCTAGATATTGCACATCCCGGTACACCACCGGAGGCATTCATATAGAGTCATATCTTTGTTCTAGATATCGAGTTGTAATATTGAGTTGTAAGTAAATAAAAGTGTGATGATCATCATTATTAGAGCATTGCCCCAGTGAGGAAAGGATGATGGAGACTATGACTCCCCCACGAGTCAGGATGAGACTCCGGACGAAAAAAATAAAAAAAATAAAAAAAGAGAGAGGCCAAAAAAAGAGAAGGCCCAAAAAAAAGAGAAAATAAAAAAATGAGAGAAAAAGAGAGAAGGGGCAATGTTACTATCCTTTTACCACACTTGTTCTTCAAAGTAGCACCATGTTATTCATATAGAGAGTCTCTTGAGTTATCACTTTCATATACCGTTAGAATTTTCATTATAGAACTTGGCTTGTATATTCCAACGATGGGCTTCCTCAAATGCCCTAGGTCTTCATGAGCAAGCAAGTTGGATGCACACCCACTTAGTTTCTTTTGTTGAGCTTTCATACACTTATAGCTCTTAGTGCATCCGTTGCATGGCAATCCCTACTCCTGCATTGACATCAATTGATGGGCATCTCCATAGCCCGTTGATTAGCCGCGTCGATGTGAGACTTTCTCCTTTTTTGTCTTCTCCACATAACCTCCATCATTATATTCTATTCCAACTCTAGTGCTATATCCATGGCTTGCGCTCATGTATTGCGTGAGGGTTGAAAAAGCTGAGTAGCCGTTAAAAAGTATGAACCAATTGCTCGCCTTGTCATCGGGGTTGTGCATGATGGGGGCATTTTGTGTGTGAAAATGAAGCATGGCCAAACTATATGATTTTGTAGGGATAAGCTTGCTTTTGCCTTGTTGTTTTGAAAAGACATGATTGCTTTATTGGTATGCTCAAAGTATTATTGTTTTTATGTCAAATGATAGACTATTGCTTTGAATCACTCATGCTTTAATATTCGTGCCATGATTAGACATATGATCAAGATTACGCTAGGTAGCATTCCACATAAAAAATTATTCGTTTTTATCATTTACCTACTCGAGGACGAGCAGGAATTAAGCTTGGGGATGCTGATACGTCTCCGTCGTATCTATAATTTTTTATTGTTCCATGCCAATATTATTCACTTTCATATACTTTTTGGCAACTTTTATTATTATTTTGGGACTAACATATTGATCCGATTGCCAGTGCAGTTCACATGCATGTTGCATGTTTTATGTTTCGCAGAATATCCATATCAAACGGAGTCCAAACGGGATAAAAACGAACGGAGCTTATTTTTGGAAAATATGGAAAATTCCAGAAGAAGGATCCACGCGAGACAGTGCCCAAGGTGGTCACGAGGCAGGGGGCGCCCCCCCCCCCCGGGGGGCGCCGCCTACCCTCGTGAGCCCACCGTAAGGCGGTCGATGCTCTTATTTTGCCGCAAGAAAGATAATATTCGAAAAAAAATCACGGAAAAGATTTCAGGCCAATCGGAGTTACGGATCTCCATATATACGCGAAACGGTGAAAGCGAGGCGTAATGTAACGCAGAAGCAGAGAGATAGATCCAATCTCGGAGGGGCTCTCGCCCCTCCCAAGCCATGGGAGCCAAGGAGCAGAGGGGAAACCCTCCTCCCATCTAGGGAGGAGGTCAAGGAAGAAGAAGAATAAGGGGGGCCCTCTCCCCCTTGGTTCCGGTGGCGCCGGAACGCCGCCGAGGGCCATCATCATCACCGTGATCTTCACCAACACGGCCGTCATCTTTTCCAACATCTCCATCACCTTCCCCCTTCTATATTCAGCGGTCCACTCTCCCGCAACCCGCTGTACTCTCTACTTGAACATGGTGCTTTATGCTTCATATTATTTTCCGATGATGTGTTGCCATCCTATGATGTCTGAGTAGATTTTCGTTGTCCTACCGGTGGTTGATGAATTGCTATGATTGATTTAATTTCCTTGTGGTTATGTTGCTATCCTTTGGTGCCCATCATATGAGCGCGCGCGTGGATCACACCATAGGGTTAGTTGTATGTTGATAGGACTATGTATTGGAGGGCAAGAGTGCGAAGCTTCAACCTAGCATAGAAATTGATGCATACGGGATTGAAGGGGGACCAATATATCTTAATGCTATGGTTGGGTTTTACCTTAATGAACATTAGCAGTTGTGGATGCTTGCTAATAGTTCCAACCATAAGTGCATAGAATTCCAAGTAAGGGATGACATGCTAGCAGTGGCCTCTCCCACATGGTACTTGCTATCGGTCTAGTGAAGTAGTCAATTGCTTAAGGGACAATTTCGCCACACCTACCATCACTTTTCCACACTCGCCATATTTACTTTAGTTGTGTCTTTATCTAAACATCCCCTAGTTTTATTTTCGTGCTCTTTACTTTCTTGCAAGCTTACCCGAAAGCACCTACAAGGTACTTCTAGTTTCATACTTGTTCTAGGTAAAGCGAACGTTAAGCGTGCGTAGAGTTGTATCGGTGGTCGATAGAACTTTAGGGAATATTTGTTCTACCTTTAGCTCCTCGTTGGGTTCGACACTCTTACTTATCAAAAACTGTTGCGATCCCCTATACTTGTGGGTTATCAAGAATCACCGCACTCATAATAGTGCGGTGCTCCTTGTTGATGGAGGCGCCGTTAAGCACCTCCAGCAAATTATCCGGTGCCTCCGGTTGGACGGAGGTCACCGGTGTCCTAGGCTTGCCCTTCTTACTAGGGGGCCGCCTGCCGGACTCCGGAACCATTGAAGGTTCCGGTGCGGTGTCCGACCCGGGGCCGGACTTCGAGCCCTTGGGGGTTTTGTCCCCTTTGCGCCTGGAGTCCGGGAGGTCGCCTTGCGGCGCCTCCAGGACCACCTCCTCCTAGCTCGGACCCTTTTGGGACTCCACCTCGGCATCGTCCGTAGGGCGAGGGGAGGTAGCGGTCGGAAACGAATTCACATCAGACGAATCCAGGGAGCCGCTCGATGAAGCGTCGAGTCGGGCCTTGGGCGGACTGCATGATTATATCCGGCATCACGGAAAGCTGTGCAATAAAAGAACACTATGAATCACTCTGGTGTACAAACACTTACGACTTCGCCAGGGGCTTGGACCTGGGCGGGAAATCCTCCTCGCTATCGGCGACGTTGGTGGAGTAATCCGGGGGAAGGGTTCTTCCCTTCTTGGACCCTCCGGCCTCCCCCGTTGGGGCGACCTTCCATTTCTTCTCTCCCCCCGCTGGGGGAGAGACCTCTCTTTCCTCCTCCTCGTTTTCGTGGGAGGATTCCGCCTCGGAGTCATCGGACGATGAGTCCGACACCACCAGGCGTCGGGAACTCTTTCGAGTTCTCGTGGCTTTCTTCTTGGCCTTCTTCTCCCGCACCACATAGGGGTCCGGAACCAGCAGCCCCGTCAAGCGGGCGTCCGCTGGGTCTTCGAGCAAGGGAGGCCGGACAATGATCTGCCGGATGTCTCCTGCCAATCCTGTTAAAGGTAAGGGAGTTTAGATCCCGCATGGAGTCAAACTATGAAAGACAAATATCCTGTAAAAGGTAAAAACAGCTTACCGCGTTGGCTTGACGCTCCGTGCTGAATCCGCGATCCTCGGTAGCGGATGCGGGAGCCTCGGCGCCCTTGAACAGCACCTTCCAGGCATCTTTGTACGTAGTGTCGAAGATCCTGCTCAGGGTTCGGTGTTGTGCCGGATTAAACTCCCACAAGCTGAAAGCCCGTTGTTGTCACGTGAGGATCCGGCGGATGAGCATGACCAAGACTACATTAATGAGTTTGAGCTTCTTGCTCGCCAGGCTTTGGATGCATGTTTGGAGTCCGGTCAGCTCTCCTTTTTTGCCCCACGGCAGGCCCTTCTCTTTCCAGGAGGTGAGCCGCGTGGGGATTCCAGATCGGAACTCAGGGGCTGCAACCCATGCAGGGCCGCGCGGCTCGGTGATGTAGAACCATCCCGACTGCAACCCCTTTATGGTCTCCACGAAGGAGCCCTCGAGCCATAGGACGTTGGGCATCTTTCCCACCATGGCACCTCCGCACTCCGCTTGGCGGCTGCCCACTACCTTCGGCTTGACATTGAAGGTCTTCAGCCATAAGCCGAAGTGGGGCTGGATGTAGAGGAAGGCCTCGCACACGACGATGAACGCCGAGATGTTGAGGATGAAGTTCGGGGCCAGATCGAGGAAATCCAGGCTGTAGTAGAACATGAGCCCCCGGACAAATGGGTGAAGTGGGAAGCCTAGTCCGCGGAGGAAATGGGTGAGGAACACCACCCTCTCATGGGGCCTGGGGGTCGGGATGAGCTGGCCCTCTTCTGGGAGCCGGTGCGCGATGTCGTTAGACAAGTATCCGGCCTTCCTCAGCTTTTTGATGTGTCCCTCCGTGACGGAGGAGACCATCCACCTGCCTCCCGCTCCGGACATGGCTGGAGAAGGTTGAGGTGGGGTGTGCGGACTTGGGCGCTGGAGATCGAGTGCGCGAAAATGGATAAGCAAAGGAGGAAGAAGGCGTAGATGAAAAGGGTGGATCCTTATCCCCTTATATGGGCGGACGAAACTATGTGCCCCCACCAGCCTGGTAAAACTCGCTTATCTCCCAAGCGCCGTGATTAATGGCACAGTTGGGTTACCCATGCCCATATTGATGAGAATCCCGGAATAAGGGGACACGATCTCTGCTTCGACAAGACGTGCCAAGGAAACCGCCTCGCTAAGTGCGCTGAGGTGGGACAGTAAAACGATTCGAATAAAGGCTTGGCGTGGTGTGATGTCACTGCATGGAATACGTCACAGATTGGATTTGTGTAAATATTATTCTCTCTCACGGTGGTATGTGGAACTTATTTTGGCAGAGCCGGACACTATCCTTGTGTTCAAAATCTTCTATGAAGTATTCGGAGGAGGAACCCGCCTTGCAATGCCGAAGACAATCTGCGGGCGGACTCGTCGTCATTGAAGCCTGGTTCAGAGACTACCGAGGGAGTCTGGATTAGGGGTGTCCGGATAGCCGGACTATAACCTTTGGCCGGACTCCTGGACTATGAAGATACAAGATTAAAGACTTCGTCCCGTGTCCGGATGGGACTTTCCTTGTCGTGGAAGGCAAGCGTGGCGATACGAATATGTAGGTCTTCTCCCATTGTAACCGACTCTGTGTAACCCTAGCCCTCTTCGATGTCTATATAAACCGGAGGGTTTTAGTCCGTAGGACTAACAACAATCATACCATAGGCTAGCTTCTAGGGTTTAGCCTCTCTGATCTCGTGGTAGATCTACTCTTGTACTACCCATATCATCAATATTAATCAAGCGGGAGTAGGGTTTTACCTCCATCGAGAGGGCCCGAACCTGGGTAAAAACATCATGTCCCCTGTCTCCTGTTACCATCCGCCTAGACGCACAGTTCGGGACCCCCTACCCGAGATCCGCCGGTTTTGACACCGACAACCACACATTGGGTTCCGGTAACTCGCCCCCTCTCGGCTTCTTAACCACCCTTGTCCTCTGTCCAAGAGTTGCAAGTAGTTTCTGGTGTTTGTAGTATCTTTGGAGGCCGTGGCGCTTGTTGACTGAGGGGTGGGCTGTGATGCGGTAGGCATGTGGCGGGTATGCCGGGCGCCTGCTTGGTGTCATGAACCACAGACACATCCTTCGGGGCCGTATGTGGAAACCTCGGCCGGATTCCCTGCGGATGGAACCTGAATAGGCGATAAACCTGGAGTAGAGACTTGAATGTTTAGGTAGGTCGTGGCCGACACCCTTGTTGGGCTTCCTCTTGAAGGTTGCCGAGTACATGTCGTGTAAATGATGGTAAGTGGTGAGAGCGTGTGTGATGAAGTACACCCCTGCAGGGTTAACATCATCTATTCGAATAGCTGCGTCCACGGTAAAGGACTTCTGGGTTGCCTATAACAGTTCATAGACAAGTGAAAGTGGATACTCTAAAATGCGCAAGATAAGCGTGAGTGCTATGGATGGCCTTCTCATAGGGTGACGGGAGCGGATCCATAGTGGTGTATTGATATGGTGAATATGCGGACTCGTGTGCGCCACCTCAAAAGCATTACTTGCAGTCGTAGTTCAGGATAGCCACCGAGTCAAAGCTGGCTTGCTGTAGTTAAACTCTACCACCCCCTTTGCTGATACTGATGCATATGTAGCTAGTTCTGATGTAAGTCTTGCTGGGTACATCTGTACTCACGTTTGCTTAATTTATGTTTTTGCAGAGAGACTTCAGTCTCAATAGTAGTTCCGCGTGGACTTCGACGTTTAGCTTGTTACCTCATTTCACGATCTTGTGCCCTCGGCGAGTCTTGTAGACAGTCGGACTTCTTAGCCTTTTTTCATTTGTAGTTATGCGTACTCGAGACAAGATAAGCTTCCGCATGTGCTTGTTGCTTGTATGACTTTAATCTTGGGTCATCGGACCCATGTTTGTAATATCTCGCTCTTGAGCCTAATGAATAAATACTTTGAGTTGTAGAGTTTTGTTGTGATGCCATGTTGTATTTACACATATCGAGCATATTGTGTGTATGATTGAAATGCTTGGTATGTGTGGGATCCGACAACCTAGTTGTTTATCCTTGGTAGCCTCTCTTATGGGGAAATGTAGTCTAGTGTTTCCACTGAGCCATCGTAGTCTGCTACAGCCCGGTTTACTAGAGTCCTGCTAGCCCAGTTACTACTGCTCTGGAACACTTAGACTGGCCGGCATGTGACCCACCTCGTTCTTATGTCTGTCCCTTCGGGGAAATGTCACGCGGTGACTTCTGGAGTCCTGCTAGCTTGCTACAGCCCGGGTTCCCGGAGTCCTGTTAGCCCAGTTGCTACAGCCCAGATTCACACGCTGATGACCGACACGTTCGATGCTGGTTCATGTATGCATGTCCCCATAAGTTAGCGCCACTTTGGGTTCACAACTAGTTATGTCAGCCCGGGTTCTCTGTCATATGGATGCTAGCGACACTATCATATACGTGAGCCAACAGGCGCAAACGGTCTCAGGTCAGGTAAGGTGGCACCCGTGGGAATACCGTGCGTGAGGCCACAAAGTGATATGATGTGTTACATGCTAGATCGGTGTGACTTAGGATCGGGGTCCTGACACAACCGAGCCTTGGATACCGTCTGCGAGCAGAGCATTTCTCACCCGCACGAGGCTGACGACGCCAGCCACCTCCGCTTCTTCACCGAGATCGTGACCCGTCTGGAGGACCAGGCCGCGAGGGCTCGCGAGCTTGTTGAAGAGAGAAGTCGTGGCCTCCTCGGGCGCGCGATCTCACGCGTCTTCAGCCACCTTCTCAACCTTTACCCCCACTTTTACTTTGATGTTGTGCTAGCCCCGGTGCCCGGGGTCATCCAGAGCAACCTGGCAGGCTGGGTCGATGACCTGGTCGCGTTGTTTCCTCCCGAGGACGACGCGGCCGAGATTGCGGTTGACGGAGGCGACGCGAGCAATGACGACAGGGACGATGAGAATGACACTGGTAGCAACGCTGGTGGTGCGGGTGATGATGAGGACGACGCCAGCGGCAGCGCATCCAGCTAGGCCTGCATTTCCATTCTTGATCTGACCTGTATGTAAACAACCTTCAAACAGAGCCACGAGGGGTGTGAAAGCATTTTGAAGGGGGTCCCTTGTATGTATGAAATGAAGACATGTTTTTTAGGTAAGACTTGGGATGTGCCATCGCGAGCCCGTGGGCATGGGCACCCGAGCGGGGTAGTTGTTGCAACTTATCTTGGTTCCGTAGGTCTTGAGCGAGTCCTGAGGTTGCGGACGCGCCTTCCTCCCGAGGCTAGCCCTCCAGGGCTCGCGAGGTTTTAAGTCTCCCGGGGAGCCTACTGGCCCGCCTAACAGGGCCTCGCGAGGAGCCTATTATCGCATCACGGCAAGGTGTGCATGCGACGGTCCTGCGGTGGTTGCACTCCAGCCCCCTGGGGGGCCTTGGCATCTCTGGAGCCAGCCCGGGCGTGCCTTGACGCGCGCATACCACGCCCCGCCCTCACTCACGGGGGGCAGCAGGTGCGAGCCGAAGCCAGAAAGCAAGAAATCGCCACGAGACAAGACCCCCCCCCCCCACGTTTTCTTTAGATAAACACACGAAATTCCAAATCTCATTCCAAAAGACGGCAAGACGAGCTACAAAAAGAAAGGCGCAAATGGCCGCGTCCGGCACCTAGCTAGTCTTCTTGTCTTCTCACTAGCGTGGAGCTAAGTGCTTCCACTGGGCGTGGGCATAGTCATTGGGGGACAGTGTCGACGGCCAGCACGGAGAATGGAGCTTCCACTTGCACGTGGGTGGGAGCCCCCGTGAGGCCCGAGGGCGGCACTCAGGAGACTCCATGGCGTGTACAGCCCCACTCAATACTCCGGGGCATTCACAAGCACGGGGCCTTGCTTCATGGCACCTGACGAGGGCCTGCGCCTTCCCCGACCACCATTGGGGCGTCCGGAAACCAGGATGAGACCACGGGGCAAGGGGGACGCTGGAGGTGCCCTCGGCGACTGCAGGCCCTCCGCCGGGGGGAAGGGCTCGCCGGTGCCTTCCCCGGCAGAGGACCTACCTCCATGCAGCGCCTTGCTCCATGCGGTGCGGGGGAGGCCTTTGCTCCGGGCTCCCCCCGCACAGCCCCTAGTGCACTTCGCCCGCCTGCAGTGGGGCCACCGCCCTGGGGTCCCTAGCTACTGTTGCGGCTTGATTCACCTGCGGTCCACGGTTAGCAAAATCGTGCTCCTGAGATAGCGGCTGTACCAAGTGGATGTTGCCGTTGTAAGCGTTGGTGAAGCTCTGGAGCGGCCCACAAAGAGCCTCGGCTTCTCATGCCACCGATACCCAACCGGGTGTGGGGAAGAGGTAGGGGCCTTCGGTTGACGCGTGCAGTAGGTCCATCATGGGAGGTACGTAGGCATCTAAAGTCGCCGCGTCAGGGCCGTCGCCCGAGCGCCCCGCGTCGTTGGCCGCCATGCTCGGCGCCAGGTTCCGATGGTTGTAGGGTAGCGTCCCAGTGTGGCCCCAAGAGGGACCGCTCGAGCTTGCTTCACGGGAGGTGGCATAGTCGGGGTAGGACGAGCGGTGCCGCGGGATGGGTTGGCGCCGTTGGGTCACTCAGGTGCTCCGGGGTGGGGCGCGCGGGCGGGGCCTGGGCCGGCACGCGGCCCACCATAATTTGCAATGTAGGCAGGGTGAAGAAAGGCGACGCGCCCCTGCAGGCGGCATCAAGAAGCTCGGTGACCCTCTCTAGTAGGGCATCACGGCCGCCTTCCGCCAACCTGCATCGCAGTAGCTCCCGCGCCAAGATGAGTGCGGCTCGCATGTTCGCCTGCTCCCTGTGAGTGTGTGGCACCGTTGTTGTGGCATAGCTCGAAGATCGCGTGGTGGCGCGGTTACGGCATGGTGCGAGGGCGGGCGGCGTGCGGGCTGCGAGGAGCACGGAGTGGAGATCCTCTTGGGCGGACGGCACTGCTCCGGCAGGCCGAACAACCCAGTGCTCAATGCGAGCCCTCGGAGCGTCAGCCATGAGAAATGCGGCGTGGTGGCGGATCGGCTAGAAGAAGAGAGGCTCCGACGCACCCTACCTGGCGCGCCAAATGTCGGATTTTGGGTTCCACAAACCCTTGAGAGGTTTAAACTCTAGGGTGCGTGCAAAGAACTCGTCCTCCCCAGTCTTCCTACTCGCTAATCTCATGGCCTAGCTCGACGAACTGTAAGGAAAAGGAACACAACAGTTTACCCAGGATCAGGCCACCTTGCGGTGCAAAACCGTACTCCTGCTTTGTGGTGGATTGGCCTCGAGGGGCTGAGGATGAACTAGTACAGTGGCAAACAGCCTCAGGAGGAGAGGTGTTCTTGGGCTCGAGTGAGCTGGTGGGTGTGTGGGTGGAATCGATCTCTCTCCTCTATGGTGGTGGCTAGGTCCTATTTATAGAGGCCTTGGTCCTCTTCCCAAATGAAGGCAGGAAGGGATCCCACAACGACCAAATTCGAAGGGAGACAACTAGTGCATGCTATCCTGACAAAAGTAGTCTTCGCCTGCAAAAGCCTATGGTCGTGACGCTATGGTGGGCTCGGCGATGACCTCTGTCATGCCGTCCTGGCGGTCTTGGTCTTGTTGCACGAGAATGGAAACCTTTGGCTGATTCCTCGGGACTCCGCGCCTGCACTTCCCTCCTTAGCACCGAAGTGGAAACTGGTACACTGCACCTGCTGACGCCCACCTGGCCTTGGTCATCATGGCTCACGTCATCTGAACCTCACGAGGTGAGGCTTGCATAGAGATCTCCGCTCCTCAGGAGCCAGCCTGAGGAGGCGGCTCCTCGTGGGGGTCTTGGTTTCGTCCGGCTCGCGAGGCTTGGCCCCTCGCGAGGGTCTTGAGTTGTTGTCGCTGAAGGTGGGACGTACCGGGCCATCGATGGAGCCATGCCGTGGGCCGCAGGCAGGAAAGTCTGGGTACCTCCATTCCCAGAATGCCGACAGCTGAGGCCCAAACATGATGCGCATCAACCGCTAGAAAGTAGTGCCAGCACTCCTCAAGACAAAGGGCATGCAGGTGTAGTAGAACACACCACACGGGGAGATGAAGGTCGTCCTTTCCACATCTTCCGACGCCATCTAGATCTAGTGGTATCCCAAGAATGCGTCTAGGAAACACAGCAGGTCACACTCGGCGATGGAGTCCACAATTTGGTCGATGCATAGCCGTGGGAAGGGATCCTGGGGACAGGCTTTGTTCAGGCTTGTGAAGTCAACACACACGCACTCCTTCCCTCCTTTCTTGGGGACAACAATTGGGTTGGCGAGCCACTCGGGATGACACACCTCTCAAATGACCCCAGCTTCCTGCAGCTTGTGCACCTCTTGGACGATGAACGCCTGCTTCTCTGGTGCTTGGCGTTGCGCCTTCTGCTTGACGGGGCAAGCGTCGGGACACACCATCAGGTGGTGCTCGATCACCTCCCTTGGAACCCCGAAGAGGTCGGATGCCTTCCAAGCGAAGACGTCCGAGTTCGCCAGAAGAGAAGTGATGAGCGCACTTTCCTAATCAGGAGGGAGGCCAACACCGATGGTGAAGGTAGGGCCGGAGCTGCTGCCGTCAACCAACACTTTCTTCATTTCCGCGCGATCGTGAGAGAATAATTGCTTCTTCCTAGTTGGGCGGCCTCCGGAGACTCGGCATTGTCCTCGGCACCTGGGCATGCAGCTGCCACGGCCCAGTAGGCGCGCTTGAGGGCACAGACCGCGTCCTCCTTTTTGTCGACGACTGTGATAATGCCGCGGCTACCAGGCATATTGACAATGTTTTAGCCTGGGTGGGTCGCTGCCATGAACTTGGCGAGCGCCGGGTATCCCAGGATGGCATTGTACAAGAGGCTGATGTGGGCCAGGTCGAAGTCAGTGAGTTCAGTGTGGTAGTTGTTGCGGGTGCCGAAGGTGATAGGAAGCCGCACTTGCCCCAGGGGGACGGTAGACCCTTCCGTCACCCCGGAAAAGGGTCAGGTCGGCGCCAGCTGATCATAGGGCACTTGGAGCTTCCCAAAGGTCTCGATGGAGACCACGTTGAGACCTGCTCCTCCATCGATGAGGGTCTTGGTGACCGCAACGTTGCTGGTGGTGGGGGTGCACAGCATGGTAAGTGCATCGATGGCGGCTGTGGGCTTGGGATGGTCTCTGGAATCAAAGGAGATGGCGTACTAAGACCACGAGTGGGTCCGCGAGGCCTCCGACCTAGGTTGTGCCACTTTCACCCTGCGAAACAGCTGCTTGGAGTGATGGCCAAACGCGGGGGCCTGAAACCCGCCGAGGATGCGCGCGACCGCGTGGGGCCCCTGGAAGCCTCCGATGTCGGCATCGGGGAGTGCGAAGTACACGACGAACCGGTCATAGATCTTGCCCAGGAGGAGACTGAAGCTTCCGGGAAGCTGAGGAGCCACGAGCACGGGACACCCGTGAGGGCCATGGGGAACCAGTTCGCCAAGGACTTGTCATCTCCACCCGCCTTCAAAATGCTCTTAGTGTAGAGCCAGAGGAAGCCTGTAGGGCCCGAGCCGCTGCTGTAGCGCGAGGCAACTCCGGCTTGAATCTTGCCAGCCAATTCACCTAGCGCAACTCTTCCATGAAGGCTTGACAACCCATGGTGCTCAAGGAAGCGGCGCCTACTCATGGAGCCCCACATCGATCGCCACCGCCCGATGAGCCTCGAGCCGCGACTAAAGAGTCGGAGGGGGAGACCGCCACACCGCGGATTCCCGCTAGCCTGGACCGGGGGGAGGAGTCTCTCTGCTCATGGGCGGTAGGGCCCGTGGCAGCGATGGCCATTCTCCCGGCAGAGTGGCGGTGGTTGCCACGGGCCGCGGGTTCCGTATGGGCGACGCGAGTGGCCCAGTGCCTGGCGCATTCACGGCAAGCGTTAGCCATGTAGTTAGTGGAGCAGACATCGGAGCGGAGCAGAAGAGCTGCTATGCATCCCTACCGGGCATGCAAAATGTTGGTATCGGTGCTCTGGGGACCCAAAAGGTTCGAACTCTAGGGTGCGCTCGCTACTGCCACTCATCTCTATCTCGCGACCCCACAACCTCACGGGGATGCTCCGCTGGGCTCGAGCAAGAGAAGAAGAATAGTGGACATAGCAGTTACCCAGGTTCGGGCCACCTTGCGGTGTAAGACCCTACTCCTGCTTGTGGATGGATTGCTCTCTCAAGGGAGAATGAGAATACAATGGTGTGCGGACCCAAGGGTCGCCCCTCTCTACAGCGGCACCATGCCCTCTTACATACATCCCTTGGTTGTCTTCCCCCAAAAACACTTGGCGGGAAGGGTTGCCACAATGGGCAGTTTGAAGGGGGACAAGGGCGCAGTCTATCCTAAAAAAAGTGGTCTTCATCTTCAAAGCCACCATCCATGACGCGCTGGTGGGCTCGGTGATGACCTCCATCCTAGCGTGCCTGCCGTCTTGATCCTCTTGCACCGAACCGACAACCTTTGGGAATTGGCTTGGGAACTGGCGGATGGCCTTGCTCCCTTAGCACAAAAGAGGAAAGCCTCCATATCCACGCATGCTGGCACGGCCTCTGACAACGCTCGTCACCACGCGCGTCACCCATGTGAAGACTCAGGGCCGCGCAACTCTGCTGAACTGCCCGTGGCTCATACGCCTCCACGAGGGGCCTCAGGAGGCAGCCTCAGGAAACCTCCTCATGAGAAGGCCTTGCGAGGCTCCTGGCGGCGCTTGCTGACGTGCGCCTCATGAGGCGGGGGCCTCGCGAAGGTCTTTCTCAAGAAACCTGGCAACGGGCCAGCCGCTCGGCCTAGGACATGTGTTGCGCACTGGGCCGCATGAAGACGGGCCTAGGTACCCCCCCACTACTAGGGAAATGCTTATACACAGGAGCTTACCAGTAGTGCTTTTACAGACAAGCCGCTTGCTACTTAGCAGAGGCGCTAATGTACAAGCTGGCTAATATGAGCATAGCAAGAGTCTTTGAAGGTTGTAAAATGTGCTACTACTAAAATTGACAGCCGTTCCATGGTATGCTAGGGGTACTAGTAGCGCTCATTGGAAGAAAGCTCTACTACTACTTATTTTAGCAACAACGCTTTTTACGGACCAGCGCTACCACTAAAAGCCCTTATCCAAACCGTCCCGCGCACGTCCTCTCACTCTCCCTCTCACACTCTCATTGATCGTCTCTGTCACCTCCATCGTCGCCCTCGCCGCCGTCGCCACCTACGTCGTTGCCCTCGCCGCCATCCTCCTCCTCCTCCTCCTCCCTCTCCGGCGCCGGCGGCCGCCTCCTCCTTCTCCCTCTCCGGCGGCCCCCTCCTCCTCCTCCTCCTCCTCCCTCCTCCCTCTCCTACTCTCTCCTCCTCCTCCCTCCTCCTCCCCCTCCTCCTCCCTCCTCCTCCTCCTTCCTCCTCCTGGCCTCCTCCCACCTCCTCCTGCCCCTTTCTGTAAATAGGTTTTTGTTTTTAGTAAATGTAGGTTTTTAGTATATTTTGTTTTTAGAAACTTTGAATAAGTAATTTGAAAAGAATAAGTAAATGTAAGTCTTTTGAATAGAATACGAAATTTTTAGAAATTTTGAATAAGTAAATTTGAATAGAATAAAATATGAAATTGAAAGAATAAGTAAATGTAGGTCTTTTGAATAGAATAGCATTTTTTTTAGAAATTTTGAGTAAGTAAATTTGAATAGAATAATTTAATGTAGCTTATGGAGTTTCACTAAGTCCTAAGATGACGATAATAATGTTTTTGTTTATATTTTGTTTTTGCAGAAATCAAGTAGCCCATACATCATCCCCGTTGTCGTCCCCGTCACCGACCCCCTCCGACCTCGATCGAGGTGAGAGCAGCCACCCCATGTTGTTAATTTAATTTAGGTATTTTAGGTGTTTAATCTTAGAACAATGTAGTATGAACCCTAGTTATGATCGAATCATGTTCAAAATGTAGGTTATTAATTAGGTGTAGTTAATAGAATTTAGGTGTTTTATGTGTCACATTTGTTGTTATTTTTTTAGTTAAAGCAATTATTCCTCAGATCGACGCCGGGCGATGCCTATCTCAAGATCCTCGCTGCCGACTCGGCGGAGGAGGCCTGGGCTTGGTGAGGAGCCATGTCTGGGACTGGGCTCCGCCGGGCTGGTACTGGGAGGTGCTACCTTCCGGGGGGCGCAGCTTGGTGAGGAGCCAGCCCATCGCTGACTCGAACCTTCTTTTTTGGCGGTCGCGTGGGCCAGTGACACTGCGGAGGCTTGAGGACCCCGCAGAGGTGGTACGTCACCGTGTCAGCGAGGAGGACGAGCACGTCCGTCACTACATGGTTGCGTTGGAGGGCAGGTTCTCCAATACCTGGGAGGTTCTTCAGGGATCTCACTGGAGCTATGATCCCGTGATGGTTCCTTCTCTTTAGGTGTCCACCGCCCGCGCCGATACCCATCGTTCGCTACGGTTTTAGCTGTATTAGTGATGTTATATGTATGATACTATTTGAGATCTATTAGTGATAATATTCGACGATGTACGGACGAAAGAGATGATTTAGTTTTGCTTATTGAATGAATGATAATTTGAATACTAGTTTATTTTACGATTTGGTTTTGCTTATTGAATGTTCAAATTCAAAAACTACTCCATCAAGTTTGAATGCTCATATGATGTAGATATAAACATGTATATGTTGTGTTGCTCAAATAGGATATGTGCTTGCCGAAGTGGCCGGCAATGTTTGCAGGTTACACCTCCTATAGTGGCCTATGTTTTGCCGGAGTGTTGATTAATTTCCGTTCCGGCAAATTTCAGGCGCTTGATATGTCCTTTTTTTGCAAAGGTCATGCCGGATTTTTCGTGAATTCTGGCATGACTTGTGCTAGAATATGTAGGAAATATTGAGGGGCCTAGATTTTCTAGAAAAATAATTAAACGGCATTTCAGGTTGACTTTAAGTCTGTCGAGGCTCCATCACCGAAGGTCGAAAAATCAATGAAGGAGTGTATCCACCATATATGAGAGAGGACTAAGAAGCTCGACTGTTGTTCTGGGGGTCGTTTCTCCTTCTTCTCCGGGTCCTAGACCTTTGTTATGCACTAGGGGAAAGAGGAGTAACGACCATCACCGACGATCGCAAATTTCAGAGATGAATCAGTGAGGGAGAGTCTCTACCACATATGAGAGGACGAAAAATCCCGACTGTTGTCGTGGGGGGCACTTCTCCTTCGTTCCCGTATGCTAGACATTTTGGTGTAATGCACTCGGGAACGAAAGGAGGAGCGACCATCATGCTACTTCTTGAGCACTGTGTTGGTTTTCCCTTGAAGAGGAAAGGGTGATGCAGTAAAGTAGCATAAGTATTTCCCTCAGTTTTTGAGAACCAAGGTATCAATCTAGTAGGAGATCACTCTCAAGTCCCACACACCTACACAAACAAATAGGAACCTCGCAACCAACGCGATAAAGGGGTTGTCAATCCCTTCACGGTCACTTACGAGAGTGAGATCTGGTAGATATGATAAGATAATATTTTTGGTATTTTATGATAAAGAGAAATAAAGATGCTAAGTAAAATAAACGGCAATAAAAATAGCTAAGTGTTGCAAGATTAATATGATGGAAAATAGACCCGGGGCCATAGGTTTCACTAGTGGCTTCTCTCAAGATAGCATAAGTATTACGGTGGGTAAACGAATTACTGTCGAGCAATTGATAGAATTGAGCATAGTTATGAGAATATCTAGGTATGATCATGTATATAGGAATCACGTCCGCGACAAGTAGACCGAAACGATTCTGCATCTACTACTATTACTCCACACATCGACCGCTATCCCGCATGCATCTAGAGTATTAAGTTCATAAGAACAGAGTAGTGCTTTAAGTAAGTGACATGATGTAGAGGGATAAACTCATGCAATATGATATAAACCCCATCTTTTTATCCTCAATCTAGTAGGCCAAACCAAACTGATAATTCGAAGAGACTTGCAAAGATAACCAATCATACATAAAAGAATTCAGAGGAGATTCAAATATTGTTCATAGATAAACTTGATCATAAACCCACAATTCATCGGATCTCGACAAACACACCGCAAAAGAAGATTACATCGAATAGATCTCCAAGAAGATCAAGGAGAACTTTGTATTGAGATCCAAAGAGAGAAGAAGCCATCTAGCTAATAACTATGGACCCGAAGGTCCGAGGTAAACTACTCACACATCATCGGAGAGGCTATGGTGTTGATGTAGAAGCCCTCCGTGATCAATGCCCCTCCAAATGGAGCCTTGGGAAAAAGGCCCCAAGATGGGATCTCACGGTACATGTAAGGTTGCGGCGGTGGAAATAGGGTTTTTGGCTCTATATATGATGTTTCCAGAGTACATGGGTATATATAGGAGGAATAAGTACGTCGGTGGAGCAACGAGGGGCCCACGAGGGTGGAGGGCGCGCCTGGGGGGGGGGGGGGTAGCCGCGCCCCCTGCCTCGTGCCTTCCTCGTTGATTGCTTTACATAGACTCCAAGTCCTCTAGATCACGTTTGTTCCAAAATCACGTTCCCGAAGGTTTCATTCCGTTTGGACTCCATTTGATATTCCTTTTCTGCGAAACACTGAAATAGGCAAAAAAACAGCAATTTGGGTTGGGCCTCCGGTTAATAGGTTAGTGCCATAAATAATATAAAAGTGTATAATAAAGCCCATTAAACATCCAAAACAGAATATAATATAGCATGGAACAATAAAAAATTATAGATACGTTGGAGACGTATCAAGCATCCCAAGCTTAATTCCTGCTCATCCTCGAGTAGGTAAATGATAAAAACATAATTTTTGATGTGGAATGCTACTTGGCATAATTTTCAATGTAATTCTCTTAATTGTGGTATGAATATTCAGATCCGAAATATTCAAGACAAAAGTTTAATATTGACATAAAAATAATAATACTTCAAGCATACTAACTAAGCAATTATGTCTTCTCAAAATAACATGGCCAAAGAAAGTTATCCCTACAAAATCATATAGTCTGGCTATGCTCTATCTTCATCACACAAAGTATTTAATCATGCACAACCCCGATGACAAGCCAAGCAATTGTTTCATACTTTTGGTGTTCTCAAACTTTTTCAGTCTTCACGCAATACATGGGCGTGAGCCATGGACATAGCACTTTATGTGGAATAGAATGGTGGTTGTGGAGAATACAAAAAGGAGAAGATAGTATCACATCAACTAGGCGTATCAACGGGTTATGGAGATGCCCATCAATAGATATCAATGTGAGTGAGTAGGGATTTCCATGCAACAGATGCACTAGAGCTATAAGTATATGAAAGCTCAACAAAAAACTAAGTGGGTGTGCATCCAACTCGCTTGCTCACTAAGACCTAGGGCATTTTGAGGAAGCCCATCATTGGATATACAAGCCAAGTTCTATAATGAAAAATTCCAACTAGTATATGAAAGTGATATCATAGGAGACTTTCTATCATGAAGATCATGGTGTTACTTGGAAGCACAAGTGTGGTAAAAGGATAGTAGCATTGTCCCTTCTCTCTTTTTCTCTCATTTTTTTTCTTTGGGCCTTTTCTCCTTTTTTATGGCCTCTTTTTTTTCGTCTCGAGTCTCATCCCGACTTGTGGGGGAATCATAGTCTCCATCATCCTTTCCTCACTTGGGACAATGCTCTAATAATGATGATCGTCACACTTTTATTTACTTTACAACTCAAGAATTACAACTCAAAACTTAGAACATAATATGACTCTATGTGAATGCCTCCGGCGGTGTACCAGGATATGCAATGAATCAAGAGTGACATGTATGAAAGAATTATGAACAGTGGCTTTGCCACAAATACGATGTCAACTACATGATCATGCAAAGCAATATGACAATGATGGACCGTGTCATAATAAAAGGAACGGTGGTAAGTTGCATGGCAATATATCTCGGAATGGCTATGGAAATGCCATGATAAGTAGGTATGGTGGCTGTTTTGAGGAAGGTATATGGGGGTGTATGATACCGACGAAAAGTGCGCGGTATTAGAGAGGTTAGCAATGGTGGAAGGAAGAGAGTGCGTATAATCCATGGACTCAACATTAGTCATAAAGAACTCATAAACTTGTTGCAAAAATCTACAACTTATCAAAGCAAAGTATTACGCGCATGCTCCTAGGGGGATAGATTGGTAGGAAAATACCATCGCTCGTCCCCGACCGCCACTCATAAGGAAGACAATCAATAAATTAATCATGCTCCGACTTCATCACATAACGATTCACCATACGTGCATGCTACGGGAATCACAAACTTTAACACAAGTATTTCTCAAATTCACAACTACTCAACTAGCATGACTCTAATATCACCATCTTCATATCTCAAAACAATTATCAAGCATCAAACTTATCATAGTATTCAACACACTCATAAGAGTTTTTTTACTAATCTTGGATGCCTATCATAATTAAAGCAAATTACCATGTTGTTTTGTAGGACTCTCAAAATAATATAAGTGAAGCATGAGAGAACAATAGTTTCTATAAAACAAATCTACCACCGTGCTCTAAAAGATATAAGTGAAGCACTAGAGGAAAAACTATATAGCTCAAAAGATATCAGTGAAGCACATAGTGTATTCTAATAAATTCCGAATCATGTGTGTCTCTATCAAAAGGTGTGTACAGCAAGGATGATCGTGGTAAACTAAAAAGAAGAGACTCAAATCATACAAGACGCTCCAAGCAAAACACATATCATGTGGTGATTAAAAATATAGCTCCAAGTAAAGTTACCCATGGACGAAGACGAAAGAGGGGATGCCTTCCGGGGCATCCCCAAGCTTTGGCTTTTTGGTGTCCTTAGATTATCTTGGGGTGACATGGGAATACCCAAGCTTAGGCTCTTTCCACTCCTTGTTCCATAAACCATCAAATCTTTTATCCAAAACTTGAAAACTTCACAACACAAAACTTAACAGAAAATCTCGTGAGCTCCGTTAGCGAAAGAAAACAAAACACTACTTCAAGGTACTGTAATGAACTCATTCTTTATTTATATTGGTGTTAAACCTCCTGTATTCCAACTTCTCTATGGTTTATAAACTCTTTTACTAGCCATAGATTCATCAAAATAAGCAAACAACACACGAAAAACAGAATCTGTCAAAAACAGTAATAAATCAGTAGTAATCAGAATTAACGCAAACTTCTGGAACTCAGAAAAATCTACCAAAATAGGACGACTTAGAGAATTTTTTTATTGATCTACTTCAATTGGAATCAGTATTTTATCACGTTCCGGTGATTTTAACAATTGTTTTCGTGAACAGAAAGTTGCTGGAATTTTTAGCAAGATCAAATAACTATCATCCAAGAAGATCCTATAGGTTTAACTTGGCACAAACACCAATTAAAACATAAAAACAAATCTAACCAGAGGCTAGATCAAAAATTTATTCCTAAACAGAAGCAAAAAACCCAAAAAATGAAATTGGGTTGCCTCCCAACAAGCGCTATCGTTTTACGCCCCTAGCTAGGCATAAAAGCAAGGATAGATCTAGGTATTGCCATCTTTGGTAGGCAATCCATAAGTAGCTCTCATAATAGATTCATAAGGTAATTTTATTTTCTTTCTAGGGAAGTGTTCCATTCCTTTCCTTAACGGAAATTGGAATCTAATATTCCCTTGCTTCATATCAATAATTGCACCAATCGTTCCAAGGAAAGGTCTACCAAGAATAATAGGACATGAAGGATTGCAATCTATATCAAGGACAATGAAATCTACGGGCACATAGTTCCTGTTTGCAACAATAATAACACCATTAATTCTTCCCATAGGTTTCTTAATAGCGGAATCCACAAGGTGCAAGTTTAAAGAGCAATCATCAAATTCATGGAATCCTAGCAAATCACACAAAGTTTTTGGAATCGTGGAAACACTAGCACCCAAATCACACAAAGCCTAGCATTCATGATCTTTAATTTTAATTTTAATAGTAGGTTCCCACTCATCATAAAGTTTTCTAGGGATAGAAACTTCCAACTCAAGTTTTTCTTCATAAGATTGCATCAAAGCATCAACGATATGTTTAGTAAAAGATTTATTTTGGCTATAAGCATGAGGAGAATTTAGCATGGATTGCAACAAGGAAATACAATCTATCAAACAGAAATTATCATAATTAAATTCCTTGAAATCCAAAATAGTGGGTTCATTAATATCTCAAGTTTTGATCTCTTCAATCCCAATTTTAACAATTTTCGCATCAAGATCTAAAAACTCTGAATTTTTGGGACGCCTTCTAGGTAAAGGTGACTCATCTCCAGTCCCATCATTATCAAGATTCATAATGCAAAACGAAGATTTAATAGGAGACAATCAATAACTTTTAGATCTTCATCTTTATTTTCATAGAAATTAGAAGAACACGCTTTCACAAAGCAATCTTTCTTAGCACGCATCCTAGCGGTTCTTTCTTTGCACTCATCAATGGAAATTCTCATGGCTTTGAGGTACTCATTGATATCATGCTTAGGTGGAATAGATCTAAGTTTCAAAGAATCAACATCAAGAGAAATTCTATCAATGTTCCTAGCCAATTCATCAACCTTAAGCATTTTTTCTTCAAGCAAAGCATTGAAATTCTTTTGCGAATTCATAAAATCCTCAACACTAGTCTAAAATTCAGAGGGCATCTTATTAAAATTTTCATAAGAATTGTTGTAGGAATTACCATAATTATTAGAGGAATTACTAGGGAACGGCCTAGGATTAAAGTTTCCTCTATATGCGTTGTTACCAAAATTATTCCTACCAACAAAATTCACATCCATAGATTCATTATTATTCTCAATCAAAGTAGACAAAGGCATATCATTAGGATCAGAAGAAACACTTCTAGTAGCAAATAATTTCATAAGTTCATCCATCTTTCCACTTAAAACATTAATTTCTTCTATCGCATGCACTTTTTTATTAGTAGATCTTTCAGTGTGCCATTGAGAACAAAAGAGGCGAACGGAAAAGAGAGGGCGAATAAAACGACAAGGATGAAGTGGGGGAGAGGAAAACGAGAGGCAAATGGCAAATAATGTAGTGCAAGGGATAAGAGTTTGTGATGGGTACTTGGTATGTCTTGACTTGTGCGTAGACTCCCCGGCAACGGCGCCAGAAATCCTTCTTGCTACCTCTTGAGCACTGCATTGGTTTTCCCTTGAAGAGGAAAGGGTGATGCAATAAAGTAGCGTAAGTATTTCCCTCAGTTTTTGAGAACCAAGGTATCAATCCAGTAGGAGATCACGCTCAAGTCCCACGCACCTACACAAACAAATAGGAACCTCGCAACCAACGTGATAAAGGGGTTGTCCAAGGTACTTTTAGCAGACTAAGGCATAGCCTAGTGGTGGGAAGGGGCTGATGCCTTCCCACCCACCCAGGTTCAAGGCATGGTACTTGCAATTTGGGTTTGTTGCACCAATTATACTGTAAGGGGTTTCCTTACAGTCTTTCTGTCAAAAAAAAGGGGTTGTCAATCCCTTCACGGTCACTTACGAGAGTGAGATATGATAGGTATGATAAGATAATATTTTTGGTATTTTTATGATAGAGAGAAATAAAGATGCTAAGTAAAATAAACGGCAATAAAAATAGCTAAGTGTTGGAAGATTAATATGATGGAAAATAGACCCGGGGGCCATAGGTTTCATTAGTGGCTTCTCTCAAGATAGCATAAGTATTACAGTGGATAAACGAATTACTGTCGAGCAATTGATAGAATTGAGCATAGTTATGAGAATATCTAGGTATGATCATGTATATAGGCATCACGTCCGCGACAAGTAGACCAAACGATTCTCGCATCTACTACTATTACTCCACACATCGACCGCTATCCAAAGATGCATCTAGAGTATTAAGTTCATAAGAACAGAGTAATGCTTTAAGTAAGATGACATGATGTAGAGGGATAAACTCATGCAATATGATATAAACCCCATCTTTCTATCCTCGATGGCAACAATACAATACATGCCTTGCTGCCCCTGCTATCACTAGGAAAGGACACCGCAAGATTGAACCCAAAGCTAAGCACTTCTCCCATTGCAAGAAAGATCAATCTAGTAGGCCAAACCAAACTGATGATTCGAAGAGACTTGCAAAGATAACAAATCACACATAAAAGAATTCAGAGGAGATTCAAATATTGTTCATAGATAAACTTTATCATAAACCCACAATTCATCGGATCTTGACAAACACACCACAAAATAAGATTACATCAAATAGATCTCCAAGAAGATCAAGGAGAACTTTGTATTGAGATCCAAAGAGAGAGAAGAAGCCATCTAGCTAATAACTATGGACCCGAAGGTCTGAGGTAAACTACTCACACATCATCGGAGAGGCTATGGTGTTGATGTACAAGCCCTCCGTGATCAATGCCCCCTCCGGCGGAGCGCCGGAAAAGGCCCCAAGACGGGATCTCACGGGTACAGAAGGTTGCGGCGCACTACAAGAAATATGTCAACTAGTGACCTGCTGTCAGTGACCCTGGAAGAATTGGTCATAGATCTATGACCATTTGAGACCAATTGGTCAAAAGTTGTTCGGGGGGCTCCAAACCCTAAACCATTGCGACCATTTTGGTCAGAAAGGTCATAGTTTCATTACACGAAATGGGCATAAAGCAAACAGCGCTAGTCCGCTGCCTTATTTCTAGTTGTTAACGACCAATATAGATGGTCATAGCCTTGTAAATTGTGGTGGGTTGCGATGACTAGGCGCCATCTCATCAGTTTTGCCTATGTGTCATGTCCATGTGTCAATTTTTGCCCTAGGTTGTGAAGCAACCTATATTTCTGTTATTCCAAGAATTCCCGAAAAATTCTCATAAATTGTTTGGATCATATCTTCATCAAGTATGTCAAAAACCTTCCTTGCCTAGTTCAAAAATAGTTCAACAATATTCATTTTCCTATTATGTTCAAAGCAGCACTTTGTGAAGGAAGTACCACTTTGGCATGTCCAAATAGTATCCATTTTCTACAGTGCTTTCCTATACCCAAATAACCATCCTCCACCAAATTCCAGCTCAATCCATTCATTATTTTGAGCCCAGCTTCAACATTCGTATTTATGTCCAGTGTGGTACTTTGCAAAGCAAGTACCACCTAGGCCCCTTCTTTTGAGCTGAAAATTTGTGAAGACGGTCTTCTTAGTAGCTGATCATCCTTAGCCAGAACTCACGTCCATTAGCCATGTACATTTCCCGTACCGCTAATCAAACACTTGGCTGCTAATTCATGTTTGAGCATCGATCGGTCTCCTAGTGAGAATCTTATGTTGTAATTTTCTTTCTAGCACCTACCTGGGGAGTTCCCAACTCACTAGACATGCCTAGGCCGCCCAGAACACATGGCAACGCCACGGTCACGCGGTGACCACGCGGCGGGCATGCGAAGTTCTGGCAGCTCTAGAGTTGGGGCCTTGACCACCGCCAAACCTCGACGTATCGCCACCAAACCCTGTATTTATGATTAAATAGGTACTTATGTAACTAGAAATGATTTTTGGAAAAATAAATAGCAAACTATGAGGATGTCAGTTCAAATTTGACCCGCTTCCAACTGAATCGGCGGAAATTTATCTTTTTCACGAGAGGTGGATCAAAACTTTTTACACCCAACCATTTTGTCAAGTGTGCATTAAATATGTTTTAGTATTTTAGAAAATAGATTTGGTCCAATTTTGCAACAATTATTTGGGAGATCCTTCACAAAAAAACCTCCTTTTGGGCACTCGAAAAATGGAAAATGGTTTTTTCGTCCAAAGAAAATGAAAACTTCCTTAGGAAACATTGTTTGCCATTCCAATATGCACCCTTGTGCACAATATGAGATCATTTGAACAAACTATGCCATGAATGTGGCCATAATATTGATCATTTGGCTTGAAAGCCATTGATCTCCACACGTGATAGCTCGTTTCTGAGAATACTTTTTTAAAATAATTGTCGTATTACAAGTTTGTTATTTTTCCTAGGAACTTGGCCACATATAATGACACAATGCGAAGGTTTTCCATTTTTTTGATTTTTTTTAATTTTGTATGTCCGTTTCGAAATGCGATCAAAACGGCGGGTTTGACTGTTCCTAGCTAGTGGTTGAATCTTGGAAAACTTGTAATGTTTCTCTGATTAAATAGATACTTATGTACCTATAAATGATTTTTTGAAAAAATAAAGAGCAAACTATGAGGTAGTCATAGCTCAAATTTGACGCTTCCACCGAATTCCATGAATTTGTCTTTTTAACCAATGGTGGATCAAGGATTTTTACACCCAACCATTTGGTCAATTGTGAATCAAATATGGCCTAGTATTTTAGAAAATTGATTTGGTCCAGTTTTGCAACAAATATATAGTAAGTCCTTCACAAAGAGAACTCAATTTGGGCACTCGGAAAATGAAAAATGAATTTTCCGTGCAAAGAAAATGAAAAATCCCTTAGGCAACATTTTTTGGAATTCCAAGATGCACCCTTGTGCACAATATGAGATCATTTGAACAAACTATGCCATGAATGTGGCCATAAGATTGATCATTTGGCTTGAAAACCATAAATCTTGACGCATGATAGCTCATTTTTTAGAACACTTTTTAAAAATAATTGACGTATTACAAGTTTATTATTTTTTCTGAAAACTTGGTCATATATAATGACACAATGCGAAGGTTTTCCAATTTTTTAAATTTTTTAATTTTTTATACCCGTTTCGAAATGTGAACAAAACGCCGGGTTTGACCGTTCCTAGCTAGTGGTTGAATCTTGAAAAACTTTTGATGTTTCTCTGATTAAATAGATACTTATGTACCTATAAATGATTTTTTGATAAAAATAAAGAGCAAACTATGAGGTAGTTGTAGTTCAAATTTGACCCGCTTCCTACTGAATCGGTGGGAATTTGTCTTTTTCACCAGAGGTGGATCAAGGCTATTGACCCCCAACCATTTGGTCAATTATGCATTAAATATGACCAAGTATTTAAAAAAATTGATTTGGTCCAATTTTGCAACAATTATTTGATAGGTTCTTAAAAAAAACTCATTTTGGGCACTCAGAAAATGTTAAAAATAGCTAGAAAAATAAAAAAATACATAAAAATTGGTCCTCATCCATAAAATGTAGTCTAACCCTAGTGAAAATTTGTGTGGTGTCCTTTTGCAAAATATTTTTGATAGGTGCTTCACAAAATTCCTCTATTTTTAGTACCTAGAAACTATTTTAAATTACTGATTTTTCGAACCAATCAAAACTTTTCCCACGGATCAATGACATGGCGCCCATCCATCCATCTATCCATCTCTCCATCCCACATCCATCCATCCATCCATCTATCTACAGAAAAAAAGAAAAAGAGATACTCCCACCCGCAGCCCAAACCCTAGCTCAGATCCCATCGACCCCTCCCCCATCGCACCCTTCCTTCCTCGTCCCCGCCGCCACGTCCTCCCTGTCCCCCTCCCGATCCAGTCCTCTCCCCGCCGCTCCCACCCACCGCCGTCCTCCTCACCCATCGCCGCCGACCTCGTCCGTCCCTCCCCTCACCATCTCTCCCTGCCCTATGCCCCAGATCAAGTCGAGCAGGTCGGCATCCCATCTCCTCGCGGCATCCCATCGATCCACGACCAGATCCGCCACCCCGACCCGCTCCTCGTCCCACCCACCCCGATCGGAGGGAGTCGGCCCTCACGGAGCGGCATGGACTCGGCGATGCTCTCGCTCACCTGCGCGTGCGTCGGGGCCGCGGAGGAGGATGACGACGGAGGCGTCGTCGGCTACGTCAAGGGAGACCACTGCCTCGATACCGCCCCCACTCTCTTTGCCTTTCCCCGTCAAGGGCTACATCAAGGGAAACCACTATCGCTGGAGGCGCACGGCCCCGAGGGCGACCGGCCGGAGAAGCCGCGCCGCTACGGGGTCACGGAGATGAGGAGCCCCTGCTACTCCTTCCGCCCCGCCCACCACGCGCTCCATGTACGCCCACCCGCCCACCTCACCCCCCATCTCACACTAGCGCTGCATGCATTTGTCCGTCACTGTTGGTGGTCGCAACGCGCGGATTTGAGTCCCATGTAGCTCAATTCCACTGAGCTATGTGTGCACGCGCCTCGTTTGGAATCAGCAGTTTACTGCTCCCAAATTCGGATCGAAGCCTCATTTGGGCCTTACTTAGTCGTGCCATTAGTTCTGCAGTGCGTAGAATTAGTTGAGGCGTACGTGTGGAGAAGTTGGAGCCTATGACGATCACGGGTTCCATTTATAGATAATTTTTAGGGGTTTCCAGTTTATTCAACTTGGTTGCACGATTGCCGCTGATTACTACTGTGGTATAGAGTATATGCTATAGTTAGATTTGCGTCAAGGTTTATTGGTGCAAGAGTGGTTGGCATGTAAGGGAGCCACTATGAAGATGGATAAGAAATTCCACCTGCACAGGGGAAGTGGATATGTGATGGTGATATGAGGAAATGTGGTTGTAATATTTTCTGCACAATTACCTCGTGTCTCCATCACGGCCTCTTTGCAGGTTCAGTTTCCTTGAGACTCCCTGTAGCTTCCATCATTGACAGCTCACAGACACTATAGTACAGGAACACCATAATATGTCATGATGCAGCACCTGTTGGAAGTGCAATTAGGATTTTTTTTATGGCAAGAAACTTAAATAAATACATGTGCAATATAGTACAGAGAATTCCCCAAACAAATTTCAATGTTTATGGAGACCAACTTTCAAATAGAAGATACTAATTGGCCCATAGAAAGTAAATAGCTGATGCACTTTCAATCAGTAGGTGCAAGTTTGTACGGTACATGCATGCCAAGAATCACATTTGTCATCAGCCAATGATGCTTTGGTATTTTTGTAGTGGTAAAATTTAGTAAAATCACCATTGAGTGATGCTTTGGAATTTTTGTGGTGGTAAATTCAGTAAAAAGCATGGAGCAGTTCACCCTGATCATGGTGGCCGTTGCACGTAGTCGCCGTCGTGGCTTCTGAAGGATGGCAATGTTGCACACATCTTAGAATGAAAGCTGAACCATCCTGAATTTAGAGCAATCTCTGAAGATACAAAGATAATTACCAGAACAAACATACATAGCTCCTTACTGGGTTCCCACTTTACTAAATTTCTGTGCTGGTTAATGATAATGCTGCTTCTTTTCACTGTGTAGACATTTCTGATAGCAGGTTCTCAAGCCAGCCATATTTTATTCCAGGAAATATTGGATAACTTGTTTACTTCATTTAAAAAAAACAGATAATACATATTGAATTATTCATATTAATCTAAAATAATAACCAAACAACTACAGGATAGTGGATTAGTAGCATGTATGTGTGACTTAGTTTTTTGTGTGTTTTGCTTGCAGGTCATTGTTGTGAAGGCCGCCACGAGAAGGCGTGGGGGATTTGGCACAAGGCCGGTGATCGAGTCTATGCTCTCTCCTCCATGTAAAGGCCTAAATTCAGCTTGACAGAGAGCACACGAATGGTTTCATAGTGTGTTTTGGTTGTGGAACTTATAATTAAAGGTTTAGAAAATGTTAGTTGAGCTAACTGTTCACAATCTGAAGTAACTTTAACTTGGTACAAAATTGGTCTAATATTAGTTTTATATCACAAAAGTAGGGAGGTTCCTACTGCTTATTAGTATCACCTTTGGATTGTTACTGCCGTTCGGTTCACCACTGTACTGATTATCTTGGCGAGCATTTGTTTAATAACTAGAATGCATTGTCTGCTGGGAACTCTATTTACCTTACCTTACATGTACAATGCACAAGGTCAGTTTGCGTACTATTAAAAATGTCTGTGAGGGTCCTTTGTGCTACTACTATCATTTCATTCATGAATTCTGCACATAGAATTTTCATCGTGCTATAAAATTGCTTGTGTCTGAATCTGTTTGCCTTTGCTAGTCAGAAGTCGATTATTGCTGGTGTGTCCAGGATTCTATTCCTGTCATCTAAAATATGTGTTAATTCTGATACAGCGCAAAGAGCTATGTGAGCCCTCCTGGAATGGGCTTCAGTTGGACCTCTGATTGACCTCCCCATAGACTTTGACCCAAGGTAAACATGAATTTGCTTTTGTTGTTGCTGCAAATGTCATGGGAGTCTTGTTGAGAATAGTTTATGAGTAAACCCTGTGGTAACAAAACCATATGTCATGGGAGTGTGACATGTACTGTTTGTGAATGCCCGTGATTGGATTATTGGATATCTGCTGATTGTATGTCCTTATCCATCATTGCCTGGTTGTTCTTGCAAGCATTATTAGTTAGGTTGTGTAGGTGCCAAATTCTGCTTCTGGATTAGTCTACTGTTCTCCTCAGATCCTCTTTTTTCCTACATTGTCTCTTGTTTGGATGGGCTGCTATCATAAGTCCATGAGCCGAAGCGCTCACTGCTCGACCATTTCTTTATTGAATTGGAAGCAACAGTGGCAAGATATTTGAAACAAGCTGAAGTCCTTTTGATTCTTGATTTCTAGCATACACATGCAACCTGATTGGTGATGTTACTGTAGATATGATGTAGGACCAATGCTTACTATTTTTTGATGTCATGCATGTTACCTTCGTTTCTGTCTATTGGGCATTTTGAAATATGAAGATTCATGTAAGCACGGTTGCTGGCAATCTGGCACATTATATCAGTCTCATCCCTTGTTCTGTCATTAGCATACACTACAGTTTGGTGCTGATTTTGAGCTGATATGAACTTGCAACAGTATTACACTGTAGTGTTTTCTGCATGTTGTCGTATCACTTGTTTTTGTTTTTATCATTGATTAGTATCAATTGTTGTATTGTGGACTTAAAATTGTGGTGGTTCCTCTATTACAGAAGCTCAAGTGTGAAGTGTGAAGCAAGTGTGAAGCCGTGAAGTACTACTCAGCGAAGAGCAGCATACAGTAGCATATATGTGTTGTAAAGAGTGTAATAGATTTATTTAGTGGTATGTTTGGTGGATTTTATGTGTTCTTTGTTCTATTTGGGATGTTGATTATGTATGTGGTTTGAAAACTGGTGAAATGGAAACTTGACCAGTGGGACTACTTATGAAAATAATCTGTCTAATTTGTACATTTCTGTCATGTGGGACCAATTTGAGAGATGAACATGACAAGTGGGACCAGCTTGAATATATAATGGTTGAAAATACAAAATCAATAGCCTATAAAAGGCTATGGCCCAGAAAATAAAAAGGCTGAATTGTTGGGCTAGGCCCATGTAGCTAGCGAAAATTGATAGGAAATATATATATATAGGCTGAATTAATGGGCTTGGCCCATATAAACACTGAATTAGACTGGGATGATTCTTATCCACGTCAGCTTGCCACGCTGGATGCCTACGTGGCCTGAGGATGTTGCTAGTGACAAAAGATTTGGTCGTGGAACCAATGACCTTTTACAGAAGGTCGTTAATTTCAGTTTACGACCGCCAGCTTTTGATCTTCAGTTTTTGGTCAAGAAAAGGTCGCAAATGAAAAACAATGACCTTTCAGCGGCCAATACTGAGGGTCACAAGTTGACATATTTCTTGTAGTGGCGGTGGAAATAGGGTTTTGGCTCTGTATATGATGTTTCCAGGATACATGGGTATATATAGGAGGAAGAAGTACGCCGTTGGAGCAACGAGGGGCCCGCGAGGGTGGAGGGTGCGCCTGTGGGGTAGGCGCGCCCCCTGCCTTGTGCCTTCCTCGTTGATTGCTTTACGTAGACTCCAAGTCCTATGGATCACGTTTATTCCGAAAATCACGTTCCCAAAGGTTTCATTCCGTTTGGACTCTGTTTGATATTCCTTTTCTGCGAAACACTGGAATATGCAAAAAAAGCGACAATTTAAATTTGGGCCTCCGGTTAATAGGTTAGTCCCAAAAATAATATAAAAGTGTATAATAAAGCCCATTAAACATCCAAAACAGAATATAATATAGCATGGAACAATAAAAAATTATAGATACGTTGGAGACGTATCACATCACCAACGGTCGAATGTATACACCACGCGAGCTAAGGGTTTTCAAGAAAAAGACTCGACAGACCGATAGTCAACCCGTGATGAATAATAATGATGTAATTTAATTTTAGTAGTACATATATTGAATTGTACAAGTTTAATCTTTGAATTATGAACGTAGGAAATGCCATCATCGGACGACGAAAGTCTCCCGGGGGAGTGCAGCTGGTGCAACGACGACCGAGGTCTGTGTGGCAGGCCTCACCTGGACGAAGATCGACGCTTCAACATTAAGCTCCAGGAGACCTTTGAAGTTGAAACGGTACGCAATGATGAAAGGATCGAGGAGAGGTGTCTAGAGGAGGGGTGAATAGACTCTTAACAAGAAAAAGTTGCAGTTTTTATTTTCTTCAAGTTAAGGTGGAGTTTTAGCACAAGTTTAAACATTCACAATACATATCAAGCAAGCATGACAAGAGTATATGAGCAGCGGAAAGTAAAGCATGCAATTTGCAAGAATGTAAAGGGATGGGATTTGAGTGTGCAAACGCAATTGGAGACACGGAGATTTTGGCGTGGTTCCGATAGGTGGTGCTATCGTACATCCACGTTGATGGAGACTTCAACCCACGAAGTGTAACGGTTGCGCGAGTCCACGGAGGGCTCCACCCACGAAGGGTCGACGAAGAAGCAACCTTGTCTATCCCACCATGGCCATCGCCCACGAAAGACTTGCCTCACTAGGGTAGATCTTCAAGAAGTAGGCGATTTCCTTGCCCGTACAAACTCCTTGGTTCAACTCCACTATCTTGACGGAGGCTCCCAAGTGACACCTAACCAATCTAGGAGACACCACTCTCCAAAAGGTAATAGATGGTGTGTTGATGATGAACTCCTTGCTCTTGTGCTTCAAATGATAGTCTCCCCAACACTCAACTCTCTCTCACAGATTTGGATTTGCTGGAAAGATGATTTGAGTGGAAAGCAAGTTGGAGAAGGCTAGAGATCAAGATTTATGTGGTTGTAATGGAATATCTTGACCTCAACACATGTGTAGGCGGTTCTCTCTCTAAAAATGTATGCTGGAAGTGTAGGCATGTTCTGATGGCTCTCCTCACGAATGAAGAGTGGGTGGAGGGGTATATATAGCCTCCACACGAAATCTAACCGTTACACACAAATCACCAAACTCTATGGGACCGAATCAGAAAACTCGGTTGGACCAATTCAGTTCATAATGTGGGACCGATATGATCAACTCGGTGGGACCGATGTGCTAGGGTTAGGGTAAAACCTCATCTCGGTTTGAACGATTACACAAACTTGGTGGGACCGATTTTGGCAATAGGCTAACCAGAGAGTTGGTCAGGAAAACTCGGTGGGACTGGTTACAAAACTCGGTAAGACCGAATTTAATGCAACAGGATCCAGAGAGTTTGCAAGCCCATCTCGGTGGGACCGGGATCCCATCGGTGAGACCGAATAGACTAGGTTTGTGGTAGTGGCTATGTCAAGTTAACTCGGTGGCGCCAGATAGAAAGTTTCGATGGGGCCGATTTTGACTTTTGGCTTGGGACATATGTGGATATGAGAAAATGGTTGAGGGTTTTGGAACATATCACTAAGCACTTTGAGCAAGCAAGCCATTAAGCAACACCTCATCTCCTTTTAATAGTATTGGCTTTTCTATGGACTCAATGTGATCTTGGATCACTAAAAGTAAAATGTAGAGTCTTGAGCTTTTGAGCTTGAGCCAATCCTTTATCCTTAGCAACTTGAAGGGGTTCCATATCCTCTTGTCCACGCCACTCCATCTGTTGAACTTGTCTGAAATATACTAGATGAAAACATTAGTCCAACAAGAGATATGTTGACATTAATTACCAAGACCACCCAGGGAGCACTTGTTCTTTCAATCTCCCCCTTTTTGGTAATTGATGACAACATACATCAAAGTTTTAGGTAAAGATAAAGAGAATAGCAAGTAAATCTTTGGAAGGACATGTAACATGCATAGGCTCCCCCTACATGTATGCAATCATGTCAATATGGAATATAAGAGTATGTGAATGCATAATCATGACAGAGCAGGCCATGTGTTACATGTATCTTGGCTATATGCATCAGAGCAAATGATATGAATATATGAAGTGTAACCTCATGTTCATGATTCCTTCTTGCAATCAATATGTACATTAGCAAGAAATCTTCATGCACATGAGTGTGATGCATATACTTACCTTGTGGTCTTGAGCTGGCTTAGGAAGGGATGAACCTGAGTAAACAAGGTTAGATAACACAAATACATCTACTAGACAATGCAAACAAAAGAGCCACAAGAGTACCGATATTGGGATAACAAGTAGAGAGTGAGTACTGGGTACTCTATTGGGTATAGACATGTCCCCAAAGGTAAAAGATATGCAATGAATTCAAAGATTTCCTTCCCTAGTAGTCTTTTCTCCCCCTGAATCTTATGTTGGATAATGGGAGAAAGTAGGGAAACAAAATCAGAGCAAAACACATCAGATCACAGAAACATAACATAGACATGTCTTTCCCCTCTTAAAGACATGTGACTTCTCTCCTCTTGAACACCAAGCATCTGGGGCATGTGATTCCTCTCTCCCCCTGTTTGAAGCATTCTCTCCCCCTTTTGAAGGATTAAGCTTTGATGTGAACTCTATATCCCCCTTTGACATCAATTTCCAAGAAGGGATCTTCTAGAGTGTGAGTAAAAATAGGTTTGGTCCTTGAGTCATAGAGCAAAGCAGCATATAAAATGTGATGCTGGTAGAGGACAAGAATCATTGAGTGGAGCTGGAGCAAAAAAATGCAGGAACAAGTGGCAAATTGTCTTCTTTGCAGTGAAATCGATGGCACCGTGTTGTGTTCTTCGGTTGCACTGAAAGGATTCAGTTGGACTGAAAGTAGCAAACCGGTGTGACCGAGTACAACACAGAGAAAGAGCAATAGTCACCTCAGCTCACTAGGCAAATAAGATCTCACAAAGATTTGCAGGGAATTAACTGAAGGATTTGCAATGAATTGGATGCAAAGAAATGCAGAACAAAATCAGAGAAAAGAAAATCTAGATGAAGTTTTTTTTTAAAGGGAAGGGGAACAAAAATGCAAGGAACAAATGCAAGAACTCAGAGAAACACTATAGAACTTCATCTAGAATTGGGCGGTGACAAAGTCACCTATGTTAGAGTATATTGACTAAGGAGTCAAGTGAGAACACTTGATCATAAGTCATACTCATTGTTTAAGCTCAAAATGGGGTTACCATTTTTCGTATAAGCTTTTGATGTATTCGCATCTTGTTGAGCTGCTTTGACCCATGACTTTGAGTAAAGCTTCTCTAAGATGGAATAACATACCTTGGGTGGTGGTGTTTAACTTGATCATGTAGTTGAACTTGCGTGGAGTGCTCAAGGTTGATGTAGCGCATCAATGGTTGAGAGCACCACTTATAGTTTGAGTTCATCTACCTACATGGGTTAGTCTTGCAAGGAAGAGCACTTGTGTATCCAACATGACAATCATGAAATTTGATACCAAATGAAATTTGATATATAGGAGTTGTCAAAGGATATGTTGAAGGGTTTCATGCTTCCTTGTCTTCAACCACCATGGTGTAGAGACTTAGTGATGTAGAGATTGCTCAAGATGTGAGTGAGTTGCAATCCCATGGATTTAGATTCATCCAAGTATCTACAAGGGTTAGATAGCATGCAAGGGTACAAATGTATCCAAGACATATGATTATCATCATAAGAGAAAAAGCCAAGGATTAGTCGTAGGCTCATGCCTTGCATGTATCCACAAAGGAGTTCCTACTCCAAGTTTGAAGCATCAATGATGTTCAATTCACCTCTCAAACGGCAAAATACTTTCTCATCAAGCGGTTTGGTGAATATATCCGCCAATTGCTTATCGGTACGAACATGCTTAAGATCAATGTCCCCTTTAGCAACATGATCTCAAATGAAATGATGACGAACTTCAATATGCTTAGTTCGAGAATGTTGCACGGGATTTGTGAGCAATCTTAATAGCACTCTCATTGTCACAAAGCAATGGAACATGTTTCACATAGATCCCATAATCCTTAAGAGTTTGGGTCATCCAAAGTAATTGAGCACAACATGAACCGGCGGCAATGTATTCCGCTTTGGCGGTGGATAAGGATACCGAGTTTTGTTTCTTAGAGGACCAAGATACAATAGGTCTACCAAGAAATTGACAAGTACCCGAAGTGGATTTTCTATCAACCTTGTCTCTGGCATAGTCCGAGTCGGAATAGCCTACAAGATCAAAAGATGGAGTATGTATTAATTATCTTACTATCCTTTTCACAGCCTTAAGATGACATTCTTTGGGGACCGCTTGATATCGTGCACACATCCACACACTTAGCATAATGTTGGGATGGGAGGCACATAGATATAACAATGAACCAATCATAGATGGTAAAACTTTTGGTCAACCAATTTGCCATCGTTGGTCAAGTCAAGATGTCTACTAGTAGGCATGGGAGTTTTCATACCTTTGCTTTCTTGCATGTTGAACTTCTTGAATAAGTCCATGGTGTACTTTGTTTGGGAAACAAAGGTGCCTTCCGTAGTTTGCTTGATTTGCAAACCAAGAAAGAACTTGAGTTCACTCATCATAGACATCTCAAACTTCTTTGACATTAGCTTTCCAAACTTTTCACTAAAAAGAGGGTGTCGAACCAAATATGATATCATCAACATAAATTTGGCACACAAATAATTCACCATTAACCCTTTTAGTAAAAAGAGTAGAATCTATTTTTCCAATCTCAAAGCCTTTCTCAATAAGGAACTTGGTCAAGCATTTATACCACGCTCTAGGAGCTTGTTTAAGACCATAAAGAGCTTTGTGAAGTTTGTAAACATGATCGGGTTTCTTAGGACTGACAAAGCCGGGAGGTTGTTTAACATAAACATCCTCCTCAATTTCACCATTTAGAAAAAGAACTTTTAATATCCATTTGGTACAAGGTGATATCATGGTGATTAGCATAGGCAAGTAAGATGCGGATGGACTCAAGTCTAGCAACGGGGGCATATGTCTCACCGTAGTCCATACCTTCGACTTGAGTGTAGCCTTGGGCGATGAGACGTGCTTTATTGGGGACGACTTGATCATATTCATCTTGCTTGTTGCAAAACACCCATTTGGTACCGGTGATGTTGTGGTTGTTGTCGGGCTTCTCGACCAATGTCCACACTTGATTTCTCTCAAAGTTGTGTAGCTCTTCATGCATAGCATTTATCCAATCTGGATCTTCCAATGCTTCTTCAACCTTCATAGGTTCAATGCTAGAGATGAATGAATAATGTTCACAAAAATTAGCCAAATGAGTTTTAGAGCGAGTGATTCTCCCGGTTTGGATATCATTGAAGATTTGTTCGACGGAATGGTCTCTTGAGACTCTTGCTCGAACTCGTGAGAGCTTTTGCTTGGGTCGGGGTGGAACATCTTGTTCATCATCTTGTCCTTCTTCTTGGCCTTCTTCATTGTTGACGTTGTCGTTCTCTCGTCGTGGTGGAGAAGGAGGTTGATGAGGTTCATCTTGGTGTACTTCCTCGTTTTCTTCATCTTGTGGTGTCCCACTTGTGGATGCTTCCGTGTCAACTCATAGTTCACCTTGTCGTGAGGTAGAAGCTTCCACTTGGACGGACGAGGTACTCTCCTTCACCTCCGCTGGATGAATCTTGCCAATAGACAAGTCTTGGATTGCTTCCGAAGGGTCTTTGTCTCCTACATCGATTGGCAATTGCTCTACTTGCGAGCCATTAGATTCATCAAACTTCACATCTACCGTTTCTTCAACCTTTCGGGTGAAATTGTTGTAGACACGGTAAGTGTGAGAGTTTGAGCCATAACCAAGTAGGAAACCATCATGAGACTTAGGAGAAAATTTAGAAAGACGATGCTTATCAAGAATGTAACACTTTGAGCCAAATACTCGAAAGTATCAAACTTGGGGTTTGTTACCGGTGAGGAGCTCGTATGCCGTCTTGCCGAGTAGCTTGTGAAGATACAAGCGATTTGTTGCATGACAAGCCATATCAACCGCTTCCGCCCAAAAGTGTTTTGGCGTCTTGTACTCATCAAGCATCGTTCTCGCCATTTCGATAAGAGTTCGGTTCTTCCTCTCAACAACTCCATTTTATTGAGGCGTGTACGTAGCCGAGAACTTGTGTGAAATCCCTTCTTCGTCAAGAAAGGTATCCACATTTGCGTTCTTGAACTCCGTTCCGTTGTCGCTGCGAACCTTCTTGATATTCACTTCAAATTGATTTTGGGCCTTCCTAGCGAAGTTCTTGAAGATCTTTTGGACCTGCGATTTATCATCAAGAAAGAACACCCACGTAAATCTTGAAAAATCATTGACTATAACTAGAGCAAATGAGTTACCACTGAGACTTTTGTAGGCATCGGGACCAAAAAGATCCATATGAAGTAGCTCAAGCGGTCTTCTCGTGGTCATGATGTTCTTCATGGGGTGACTTCCTCCTACTTGTTTTCCTGCTTGACAAGCACTGCACAATCTATCCTTGTCAAATATAACATCTTTTACTCCAAGGATATGATCACCTTTAATAAGCTTATCAAGATTTCACATGCCCACATGACCTAACCTTCTATGCCATAACCAACATTTTGAAGATTTAGCAATTAAACATGTTCTAGGTTGAGCCTTTTTAGTGAAGTCAACAATGTAAAGATCACCTCTACGTATACCGGTAAATACCATTTTATGATTATCTCTATGAAACACTTGGCAATCTACTTCACTGAATATGACATTGAAACCAAAGTCAGCAAGTCTAGATACGGAAAGTAAATTGTAGCCAAGAGATTCAATGAGCATAACATTTTGTATGGAGCTATCATGTGAGATGGCCACCTTACCAAGGCCAACCACCTTACCCTTTGAGTTATCACCAAAAGTGACATATTTCCGAGGGCCGTCGTTTTCAGCAAGCTCAGGAACATATCCTATTCTCCGGTCATATGATGAGTACATCCACTATCAAGGACCCATTCCTTTCCTCCAGCCATGTAGCTTTGAAGATTAGCCATAAGACCAAAGTGTCTCATAGACTCATCGAGATCAAAGTCACTATCATCATCCTCATCATAATATCCATGTTCAACATCGTCTTGTGATGGATCATTCCCTAGAGAAGGTGATCCATTAGAAGTATGACCATAACAATGTTCATCTCTATGGATTCTAATGCCTTCGAAAATGATATTGCTAATAATTCCAACATCTCCTTTGGCACGCATGAGGTCACGAAGCTCAAACAGGCAACCATCAAACTTAGGATCACCAGTATTCATCCTATTCAAGGAAATAGGCTTATGGAGAATGTCATATAGGTTTTTCAAGGAATAATTTGGGAATATTTCCTCTAGAAATCTCCATATGGTGTAAGAACAATCAAGAGCAGGTAAGCTAGCAATCAAGTTGTTGGGCAATCCTCTAACAATAAGATTGATAGTTCTAAGATTGCGAATCATGTCAAGATCCTCATCGGGAGTGGGATGCAAAGGATCACTATGGGGAATGCAAGGACTAGTAATGTACTTGTTCAAGTGATATTCATTGAAAATCTCAAGCATCTCATTTTTCCACTCATGAAAGTACTCTCCATCAAGAATAGGCATTCTATGTCTAAGACTCCCCAACATAGACACATCCATCTTCCTCCAAAGGTGTTTAAACCAAGGCAATGGAGACCAAAGCTCTGATACCAATTGAAAGGATCGAGAAGAGGTGTCTAGAGGGGGTGAATAGAATCTTAACAAGAAAAAGTTGCAGTTTTTATTTTCTTCAAGTTAAGGTGGAGTTTTAGCACAAGTTTAAACATTCACAATACATATCAAGCAAGCATGACAAGAGTATATGAGCAGCGGAAAGTAAAGCATGCAATTTGCAAGAATGTAAAGGGATGGGATTTGAGTGTGCAAACGCAATTGGAGACACGGAGATTTTTTGCGTGGTTCCGATAGGTGGTTCTATCGTCATCCACGTTGATGGAGACTTCAACCCACGGAGGGTAACGGTTGCGCGAGTCCATAGAGGGTGTCCACGAAGAAGCAACCTTGTCTATCCCACCATGGCCATCGCCCACGAAGGACTTGCCTCACTAGGGTAGATCTTCACGAAGTAGGCGATCTCCTTGCCCGTACAAACTCCTTGGTTCAAATCCCCAATCATGACGGAGGCTCCCAAGTGACACCTAACCAATCTAGGAGACACCACTCTCCAAAAGGTAATAGATGGTGTGTTGATGATGAACTCCTTGCTCTTGTGCTTCAAATGATAGTCTCCCCAACACTCAACTCTCTCTCACAGATTAGGATTTGGTGGAAAGATAATTTGAGTGGAAAGCAAGTTGGAGAAGGCTAGAGATCAAGATTTATGTGGTTGGAATGGAATATCTTGACCTCAACACATGAGTAGGCGGTTCTCTATCAGAAAATGTATGCTGGAAGTGTAGGCATGTTCTGATGGTTCTCCTCACGAATGAAGAGTGGGTGGAGGGGTATATATAGCCTCCACACAAAATCTAACCGTCACACACAAATCAACAAATTCGGTGGGACCGAATCAGAAAACTCGGTCGGACCGATTGAGTTCATAATGTGACCGTTAGGCATTTCGGTGGTACCGTTATGATCAACTCGGTGGGACCGATGTGCTAGGGTTAGGGTAAAACCTCATCTTGGATTGACTTATTACACAAACTTGGTGGGACCGATTTTGGTAATAGGCTAACCAAAGAGTTGGTTAGGCAAACTCGGTGGGACCGATTACAAAACTCGGTAAGACCGAATTTAATGCAACATGATCCAGAGAGTTTGCAAGCCCATCTCGGTGAGACCGGGATCCCATCAGTGAGATTGAATTGACTAGGGTTTGTGGCAGTGGCTATGTCAAGTTAACTCAGTGGCGCTGGATAGAAAGTTTTGGTGGGGCCGAGTTTGACTTTTGGTTTGGGACATATGTGGATATGAGAAAGTGGTTGAGGGTTTTGGAACATATCACTAAGCACTTTGAGCAGGCAAGCTGAGGGAGTTCCGGACTAGGGGGTGTCCGGATAGCCGAACTATCATCATCGGCCGGACTCCAAGACTATGAAGATACAAGATTGAAGACTTCGTCCCGTGTCCGGATGGGACTTTCCTTGGCGTGGAAGGCAAGCTTGGCGATACGGATATGTAGATCTCCTACCATTGTAACCGACTACTGTAACCCTAACCCTATCCGGTGTCTATATAAACCGGAGGGTTTTAGTCCCAGAGATAAACAACAATCATACCATAGGCTAGCTTCTAGGGTTTAGCCTCTTTGATCACGTGGTAGATCCACTCTTGTAAAACACATCATAAATATTAATCAAGAAGGACGTAGGGTTTTACCTCCATCAAGAGGGCCCGAACACAGGTAAAACATCGTGTCCCTTGTCTCCTCGTTACCATCCGCCTAGATGCACAGTTCGGGACCCCCTACCGAGATCCGCCGGTTTTGACACCGACATTGGTGCTTTCATTGAGAGTTCCTCTGTGTCATCACCGATAGGCCCGATGGCTCCTTCGATCATCAAGAACGACGCGTCCAGTGGTGAGACTTTTCTCCCGGACAGATCTTCGTGTTCAGCGGCTTTGCAATCATGGGCTAATTCGCTTGGCCATCCGGAGCAGATCGAAGCTACGCTCGGCCGTCAGTCGATTCGAAGTTCAAACTATACGGCCGATATCCGCGGAGACTTGATCTTCGACGGATTCGAGCCGCAGCAAGCACGCCAGACTGCTTCGATGGGCATGATCTAGCTCGCAGTAACAAAGGCTCGAGGCCGCACTGAATCCGCTTCCAACCCTTAATCCGAGCCGGATTCCCGATCGAGGACGAGTGGTTGGACACCGCCTCGGGGCTTTAATCTCTACGACGATCGAGCGAACTCCATCCTCGCCCTTTGCGAAGACCTCGACTCGTGGTGCCGGACTCCTCTCCGGATTCAACCCTCCACGCCTTGCCAATCGAATCCGATTGGGCGCCCGATTATGGAGCTCATGGTCATGACATCTTTCAAAGACTCGCCTTTGGCAACACCCCGAATTCATCAAGTCTATCTCTTTATCCGGAAAGCCTGGCGGACCACGATCAGAAGGTTGGGATAAGGATGATGAAGAGATTCATCGCCCACCCACCACGCGCCTTCAGAGCCACCGCCGATAGCCTACACGACGCGTGCTCGATTTCGATTCAAGACATCGACGGTATGGACGACGATGTAGGAGACAACAATGAACCAGCACCTATAGGATGCTGGACAACCTCACCCCATGATGTATACATGGTGGATACACCTAAAGCAAATGAAGACGAGGAGCAATGGGACGCTACGAAGGATAAATCCCTCGAAAAGCAGTCAAAACGGCAACGTAAACACCGAACAAAGTCCCGCCTCAACAAAGACCCAGCCATAGAGCAGGGCGAACCGGTGGACAATGAACAAGCTATCGAGCAATCGTCCGAACAAGACAACTTGGATAAACAATTTGTCCCCTAAGAAAGACAACAGTCCGGACGATCTCACACCGGACAAACCATCGGAGCAAAATGACCTCCGTAAAAGGTTTCGCCGCTACCGCGTAGCCTGAAAAAGGTAAGCGGAAGCTTAAAACAGCGGAAGATGCACTCAGGATTAGATGGAGCAAAGTATTCAAGATCAAGAGATAAGTACGGGCGACGATCGAACAAAGAGCTACCCGAAAAGAAAGCTACTGCTCGAATTCGACGAGGACGCCTTAGAGCCCCCACAATTAAAAAGCAAGAAGGCCACCCGGTCGGATGAACGACCTCACGGCAAAACGAGAGCGGCGAATGGCGCCGCACACAAACCAATATGCGATCCGCATAAGGATTCACATCAAGAGGATGCCCCAGTTAGGTCCATCTATGGGCCAAGAAAGCAGGCTCGTCAAGGCAATGCAATACGCCAAAATTCTGAAGATCACGGCACACCCAAATATAGGGCGCAAGACACCCCTATGTTTCACCGATGAGGTCTTTGGATCATGAATTTCAATGGATTCAAACCCGCATAAACATAGAGGCATCTGACGGAACAACAAACCTCGAGTGCGGATCGAGGATTACATCCTCCACATACACATGGCTAGAGGAGACGATCTCCACGCCATAAAATACTTACCCCTTAAACTCAAAGGGCCAGCTCGGCATTGGCTTAAAAGCCTCCCCGAAAATACCATTGGAAGCTGGGGAGAGCTCGAGGATGCATTTCGGGCAAATTTTCAGGGGACTTATGTCCGCCCTCTGGATGCAGACGATCTAAGTCACATAACTCAACAGCCTGGAGAGTCAGCCCGAAATTCGGAACAGGTTCCTTACTAAAAGAACCAAATAGTCGATCGTCCGGACGCCAAGCCTTAACAGCTTTCAAACACAACGTCCGAGACGAATGGCTCGCCAGACACCTCGCCAAGAAAAGCCAAGAACAATGGCCGCATTAACAAGCCTCATGACCCGCTTTTGCACGGAGAGGACAGCTGGCTGGCTAGATGCAGACCAGCGACCGAGTACATTCAAACCAGAGATGGAAATGAAATCACGACGCAGAAAAGATCAGCCGGAATAAGGAAAATGGCCCGAATAGTACAATACCAACGCCGGATTCAAAAGCTCTCGGCCGAACAACAAAACACTGCCCCTAAAGGATAACTTGGTGACGAGCTCTCCAACCTAAACAAGATTTCGGATAGACTGCCAAATACATGGCACCTCCGGGAAGCCTGCAAACCATACCCACAGAGATTGTTGGGTCTACAAACAGTCCGGCAGACTGAACGCCGAACACAAGGGGCTCGACACACCAAGTAAAGACGACGACGAGCACCACAAGCAGAACCCCGGAAAACAAAAAACTTTCCCACAGGAGGTTAAAACACTAAACTCACTTCATGTGATCAAAAGGAAAAACAAAGCGGCGCCCCCTAAAAAGCGCGCCGCATTAATCGGTTGTCAAAACCAATCACCTTCGACCATCGGGACTATTCGATAATATCCTAACGCAGGATGGACTGCCTTGATATTGGATCCTATAATCAACGGATTTCAATTTACACATGTCCTCATGGATGGCAGCAGTGACATAAACCTGATATATCAGGACACAATCCGCAGGATGGGGATAAACCCAACCATAATTCGCCGTAGCAACACCTCCTTTAAAGGAGTATCGCTTCACCCATACGCCTCTACACGGGCTCCATATCGCTAGAAGTTGTGTTTGGTTCATCCAACAACTTCCGTCATAACGGTTACTCTTCCATGTCGCCCCATTGAAAAGTAGCCATCAAGCACTATTGGGACGCGAAGCTTTCGCCCGCTTTAACGCAATACCGCATTATGCATCTCTAACACTTAAAATGCCCGGTCCACGCGGCATCATCTCGTTAAAAGGAAGTATTAAGTGTTACTTGAGCACGGGAAAACGGGAGACTGCCTTGACAGCCCCACAGCTATCCGGCTCTGCTAGGCAAAGAACCTGAATTGGTCATTCAAACCCCGGAGACGGCTAGACGAGTCCGGCGCCTACTAGCAGCACACCCCCATATGAGGGGCCGCATGCATGTATAACAAGAGACAATAAAGCTCAATTTTATTCACTTCTTCGAACCGTACTCTGTTCATTTAATATTACGTACATCTTCGTGACGATCCTTTTGCTTTCAAACTAAGTTCCTCTCTTTACAGATGAACAACGTGCTACACCCGTCCTGGATACGGCACAACGGAGACACAGCGCAGACATGCAAGAGGGACCCGTTGCAAAGGATTCTTTTCAGATTAAGACCCTGCGTAAACCTTTTTTCACTGTCTCTTGTTGATATACATCCCCTGTGTTCCTTAATATAACCGAGGAGGAGGCTGGTGCTTTGGCATTGGCCGCACAGATTTTTTATGGCGCTACCTAGACACCAAGGGCTTAGGGCATTCTTACGCCCATTTTCATAAAGACCGAATACCCTAGGGAGTATTCGGCGTCTCGAAGTTAGGCCTTATATGCATCAGCTCCGAATCATGTCTTTGGTCAAATGTTGGGTTGCCCGGCTCCTGTGTTTTGCTGCCTTATGTTCCGCTTTTCACGGCTAACGCGGCACTGTGGAGAACTATCGCGATTGTGCCCGGTTTGGCGGGCGAGCACCTCGAGAGAAAGCCGAAACCGATCATCATGATATAGCGGGAGACTGGTCAACCACTCGATGACTCACAGAATGTTTAGAATTCCTTCACATTAACGAAGGACCGGTTTTCGGTCAGCACATACGCACTCGAATTCGGGAGAGTGCGGTGCCCTGTGGGCTATATAGTAGCCCCACCCTCGAACTCCTATGGCTAAGTGAAAGTGATAAAGCATTATAGTCCGGTTGCACGGTTTGCTACGCTATCACCTCCTTAACAGGACCAAGATGTTGGATTAAGTGTGAAAAGCGCTTTTTTTAAACACCCCGCACTATGTGCGTGGGGGCTGAAGCCAAGGACTGCCATCTTTCAAAGTTATATACACATATACATAAACGGCCGACAGGGAGTAGTTTACTACTTGAACGCACAAGTATAAAAAGCACTTATATTACATTGAAACATTGTTTTCACAAATCATACATGTCATTTAAACATAATATCCTTCGAGCATCGCTGCCTCTATTAAACGAAGCGCTCGATGTGACTTCTTCAAAGTAGTGCTCGGCGGTACTCGCCTCCGTCCGAATCTCGGGATGCAACGCTGATGGCCTTCATCTTCGCCAAAGATGTCTTGACACGGGCAAGAGCCATCCGCGCTCTCTCAATGCACGCCGATCGCTTCATTGCGTCGATACGCGGCACTGCACCAAGAAACTGCTGCACTAAACCAAAATAGCTCTTCGTCTGGGGTCCGTCTGCCACAAGTGAGCCAAGACATGCTTCATGGCAAATCCGGACAATCGATTCAGCTCGCCCATTCGCCAACCGATCGGTCGGCAGAAGACGCCCGGACTATGGAATTGCGACCAATATAGCTCTTCCTTTACGTGCCCCTTCCGCCCCGGAAGTGCTCAACCACGCCCACAGTTTCGCCGCCAAGTCCAGATAAGCATCCTCTCGAACTCCACAATTTATCCAACTGAGCATACTTTGGATCTCAGTATATTTCCTCCGCAGTGTAAACGGTTTTCCAGCAGCAATTGCCCCGGCCCGACTCAGCTCCTCCTTGGCAGCTCTCAAAGCCGATTGGGCATTCTTGGATTCGGCGGCGGCCTTCTTTAGGCCCTCTTGTTCCGCTTGACGCTCTTTTTCAAGAACCTCGCAGCGCTCGGTAGCATTCCTTAACTTTTTGGCCATATCGTCCATCTCCTCTTTGCTTCGGCAGTGAGCAGCCCGTTCAGCTTCTAGCTCTTCGTCCGCCTTTAAAGCGGCCGTATTACTACTCCTGGCTTGCTCTTTCGCTCGGGCGAGTGCTACCCGCAGCTCCTCAACGGCAGCGGGACCATATGCATTAAGCATACAAACAGTAAGACATGGGCGTCAAGCTCCCTTACCAGGTGTCCGCATAGAAGTCGCATACCTTGTGACTCGTCAAACCGTTTATTGACCAGCGCGATGTCCGCATCCGCCTCATCAAGCTGCCGCTTTAGTTCGGCATATTCATCAGTCCGGCTGGCCTCCGGACGCCCCGCCACCTATTTAGGAGTGGCGATATGTTAAAACTGAGAATTTGATCCTCGACACGTCATCAATTTTGACAACATACCGAGTCTCAGGGGCTACTATCTATACACGGCGCATTTTATATGCATAACTGTCAGAAGGTACATTATTTTTTGCGTACCTCAAACCCGTCACAAGAAGCTTCGACGGCTTGCAGTAATCCGCTCTCTGCGGATGCAATCCTTTCAATCACCGTACCCATTAGAGCATGGTGATCTTCTGAGATAGCCGCCGCCCGAGCAAATCCTTCAGCTCCTCCGACCGCACACCACTCTGCGCTGGACCTTCCGCCCCCGCCGGACTTGGGGGAACCCTCTGCGACGACACCTCCGGGTCGTTCGCTTCACATGAGAGTGCGACAGGTGGAGGCGTTTCGCTCTCCATCATCTCCGGAAGAAGATCCCCCGAAGACGAGCTCTGCTGGGAAGGGCTGAGGTCCGAACTACAAGGTACAATTTCGGTTATCTTCATAAATAAATACAGGGATGCTCCTTATTTACAAGACCCTTCTTTCTACTTACGGCTCATTGGAGGGCTGATCCCTTTGGGGAAATAATGCGGCTGGGTTACTTCCCAAAGACCGGACTCTCCGCCAGAAGATTCCTTCCTTTCTTTGAGGCCTTGGCCTCCGGGTCTTCAAGCGGTCCTCTTCTCTCCTCGGAAGGTGGGACTCTTAATCCTCCTTCCTTGATAGCCTCCTTCGCAGAGGCGGTTGCTCCCCGCTCCTCCCTTCGCCTTCTTCAAAAGGCGCGACCTTCAACATCTTGGTCAGCATGGGATCCGGCGTGGTCTCCGGGAGGGGAGCCGGACACCTTATCAACTTTGCCTTGGCTATCCACTCCTGTTCAAGAAACGACTCCTTTAAAGGGCATATATATAAAATAAATGAATGAACAGCTTGTCCGGTTACAGGACTACTTACTTGAGCATCTGGGCGATTGCAGCTTAGTCCTGCGTCCTCGGTCAAGTCCGGACACTTCTCTTGTGATCCGAAGAACAGTTTATACATCTCCACAGGCGTCGTGCCCATAAAATTTTGGAGAGCTCGTGGTCCCTCCGGATTGAATTCCCACAAAGTGAGGGGGCGGCGCTTGCAGGCGGAAGGTGCACGATCACCATAACCTGCGCCATCGCAACCAGATTGATCCCTCTTTCACGGAGATCTCGAATACGGCCTCGCAACAGGGGAACATCCTTGGATGGCCCCAGTCGAGCCCCTTATTGACCCATGACGCCTTGACCACTGTGGTGGACCTGAGCGGAAGGGAGGGAGCGCCGCCCATTTGGTGCCCCTGGGAGCGGTGATATAAAACCACTCCCGTTGCTACAAACCAAGCTCCTCTTGAAAAGAGCCCTCGGGCCACGGAGCATCAGCACATTTGCTTATGACCGCCCCTCCGCACTCTGCTTGCTGCCCCTTGATCGTCTTTGGCTCCACCTTGAAGGTTTTGAGCCACAATCCAAAGTGGGGGGGGGGGGGATATGGAGGAAGGCCTCACATACAACAATGAATGACGAGATATGGAGGATGGACTCCGGATTAAAGTCATGGAAAACAAGCCCATAATAAAAAATGAGCCCCGCACAAAGGGGTCCGCTGGAAGCCTAAGCCCGAAGGAAGTGGGACACGAACACCACGTTCTCGCCGGGCTCAGAGTGGGAGTGACCTGCCTGGAGTAGGCAGCCTATGTGAGATCTCGCGGTCGGATACAGGCGTCTCGCAGCTTTAGCACATCTTCTTCTGTGACGGAGGAAGACATCCATCGGCCGTGCTGGTCGGAGCCGGACATCATCGAAAGTCCGAAGCGCCTGAATCTGAAGCTTTGGGTGTTGTAACTCGAAGCGCGAGGTGAACTCGATGGAGGGTGTAAAAAGAAGAGGGCCTTGGTCTCACTATAAAGAGGTTGAATACCAAGATCCCACCCCGTGGTCGATTAGGACTCGCCTTTGATAGAGAAGGCAGGCCAACGGGCACGGTTGGGTTACCCACGTACGTATTGATGAGAATCCCGGAATAAGGGGGCACGATCTACGCTTTGATAAGACGTGCCAAGTAAACCGCCTCGCTAAACACGCTGAGGTGGAACAATAGAAAACGATTCATATAAAGGCCTGGCCGTGGTGTGATGTCACGCCACGGAATATGTCAGCAGATCTATGCAAAAATTATTCTCTCTACAGTGTTATGTGGAACTTGTTTTGCAGAGCCGGACACTATTCTGGTGTTCACAATCTTCTATAAATTATTCGGAGGAAGAACCCGCCTTGCAATGCCGAAGACAATATGCGCGCCGGACTCGTCGTCATTGAAGCCTGGTTCAGGGGCTACTGAGGAGTTCCGGACTAGGGGGTGTCCGGATAGCCGAACTATCATCATCGGCCGGACTCCAAGACTATGAAGATACAAGATTGAAGACTTCGTCCCGTGTCCGGATGGGACTTTCCTTGGCGTGGAAGGCAACTTGGCGATACGGATAAGTAGATCTCCTACCATTGTAACCGACTCTGTGTAACCCTAACCCTATCCGGTGTCTATATAAACCGGAGGGTTTTAGTCCGTAGGACGAACAACAATCATACCATAGGCTAGCTTCTAGGGTTTAGCCTCTTTGATCTCGTGGTAGATCCACTCTTGTAACGCACATCATCAATATTAATCAAGCAGTGACGTAGGGTTTTACCTCCATCAAGAGGGCCCGAACCTGGGTAAAACATCGTGTCCCTTGTCTCCTGTTACCATCCGCCTAGACGCACAGTTCGGGACCCCCTACCCGAGATCCGCCGGTTTTGACACCGACACAAGCCATTAAGCAACACCTCATCCCCTTTTAATACTATTGGCTTTCCTATGGACTCAATGTGATCTTGGATCACTAAAAGTAAAATGTAGAGTCTTGAGCTTTTGAGCTTGAGCCAATCCTTTATCCTTAGCAACTTGAAAGGGTTCCATATCCTCTTGTCAATGCCACTCCATCTGTTGAACTTGTATAAAATATACTAGATGAAAACATTAGTCCAACAAGAGATATGTTGACATTAATTACCAAAATCACCCAGGGAGCACTTGTGCTTTCAAACAACGACAAGTGTTTTTTCGTAATTAAGCATGACTTCAACTATTTCAATGTGTAATTTTCATCTTTTACAACTTGAGTAGGTTATCCCATGCCATGCAAGACGCTATGTCTTCGAGAGGATGGATTTTGAAGACCATGAAAATTTTGAAACAAAGAAAATTCACCTAAGGACCCATCACGGTATGGATTTTGAAGTAAATCTATAAAATTCTGAGAGAGTAACCCATTTTGGTTTCAAAAATTGGGAAGCACTTTGCAAGATGTATGGTTTTTATGAGGGTATGCTTGTCACCATGGATCTTGGTGATCCTGACATCGACCAAGACAATATGGACATTTGGGTCCTTGCTGATACGCTTCCAATTCTATCGCTATGTGAGTTTCTCAAACATAGTTATTAACTAATTTATATTATTCATTTCAAAATAGTTGACAACTTATTTCCATTGACTGCTTATTTTCATTCTTCAAACAATGTGCAGAACATGGTAGACAGAACCTACTACACCGATGGCTCTGAGTTAACTTATCAGGAGAAAAATCATCTGGTCGCATTTTGTACTGATCTTGAGAATTGCAATCTGTATTATAAAACTCCTCCACATTATGGTCAATACATGCCACTAGTGCACGTGTTGAACTACGGTAACATCCATGGAGATGCCATGGTAAGATTTTTTACTATTACGACATCCGTTCATCTTTTGCATAAATTCTTTTAGAACTTAACTACATTGCTAACTACGAAGTTATTACTATGTTTTTCAACAGAAAATCCCAAAGGATTGTGTGCCTCATCTGATGTATTAGAATGGTCGCCTTTATGTTTTGAACATACGGCCAGGTCATCCTACGAATCTCACCTATCCATATCGGATTTCTAAAACCAGTGAAGACATGAAAATCAAAGAATGGAAAAAATGTATGGACAACCGTAAGGAGGTACTTGGAAGCAACATTGTGCGGAAGGAAAGTATTGGAGACAGGATAATCTCCATTCCCCATATTGGCGAGTTAGGGCCAATCTTGTTTTATGCTATTTTACCTAAGAGAAGGTAGTAGGTCCTAGTTAATAGTACTCATGATCATGTGCTAAGAACAACTAAGTGATAACCCACAAGTATAGGGGATCTCAACAGTTTTCGAGGGTAGAGTATTCAACCCAAATTTGTTGATCTGACACAAGGGGAGCCAAAGAATATTCTCAAGTATTAGCAGTTGAGTTGTCAATTCAACCACACCTGGATAACTTAATATCTGCAGCAAAGTGTTTAGTAGCAAAGTAATATGATAGTAGTGGTAATGCTAACAAAAGTAGCAGTAGCAAAAGTAATATTTTTGGTGTTTTGTAGTGATTGTAACAGTAGCAACGGGAAAGTAAATAAGCGAGAACCAATATAGGAAGAGCTCGTAGGCATTGGATCGGTGATGGAAAATTATGCCGGATGCGGTTCATCATGTAACAGTCATAACATAGGGTGACACAGAACTAGCTCCAATTCATCAATGTAGTGTAGGCATGTATTCCGAATATAGTCATACATGCTTATGGAAAAGAACTTGCATGACATCTTTTGTCCTACCCTCCGTGGCAGCGGGTCCTAATGGAAACTAAGGGATATTAAGGCCTCCTTTTAATAGAAAACCGGAACAAAGCATTAGCACATAGTGAATACATGAACACCTCAAACTATGGTCATCATCGGAGTGGTCCCGATTATTGTCACTCGGGGTTGCCGGATCATAACACATAGTAGGTGACTATAGACTTGCAAGATAGGATCAAGAACACACATATATTCATGAAAACATAATAGGTTCAGATATGAAATCATGGCACTCGGGCCCTAGTGACAAGCATTAAGCATAGAAAAGTCATAGCAACATCAATCTCAGAACATAGTGGATACTAGGGATCAAACCCTAACAAAACTAACTCGATTACATGATAGATCTCATCCAACCCATCACCGTCCAGCAAGCCTACGATGGAATTACTCACACACGGCGGTGAGCATCATGAAATTGGTGATGGAGGATGGTTTATGATGACGACAGCGACGAATCCCCCTCTCCGGAGCCCAAACGGACTCCAGATCAGCCCTCCCAAGAGGTTTTAGGGCTTGGCTGCGGCTCCGTATCGTAATACATGATGATTTCTTCTGCTTGATTTTTTTATCTCCGAAAGCAAATATATAGAGTTGGAGTTGGCATCGGAGGAGCTCCAGGGGGCCCACGAGGTAGGGGGCGCGCCCTAGGGGGGGGGGGCGCCCCCCACCCTCGTGGATAGGGTGTGGGCCCCCCTGGTGTTCATCTTTGGGAAGGATTTTTTATTATTTTTGAAAAGACGTTCCGTGGAGTTTCAGGTCATTCCGAGAACTTTTGTTTCTGCACATAAATAACACCATGGAAAGTCTGCTGAAAACAGCGTCAGTCCGGGTTAGTTCCATTAAAATCATGCAAGTTAGAGTCCAAAACAAGGGCAAAAGTGTTTGGAAAAGTAGATACGACGGAGACGTATCAACTCCCCAAGCTTAAACCTTTGCTTGTCCTCAAGCAATTCAGTTGATAAACTGAAAGTGATAAAGAAAAACTTTTACAAACTCTGTTTGCTCTTGTTGTTGTAAATATGTAAAGCCAGCATTCAAGTTTTCGGCAAAGATTATTGAAAGGACATGCGGTGCCCCCATGTGTGGTTTTGGTAATTGATGACATTCTCTATGGACTAATGGTTGCCTTGAGTTATATATGAAGGATTTGTCCATAGGCATTTCTTGAAGTCCATGTGTTGGTTTCAAGGAGTTTATGTGTTGACCAAGGTGCTATTAAGGAATTATCCAAAGATTGTTCATGTGAGTGTTGAGCTTATTGCAAGCATGTCTTGAAGAAGAAGATTGTGTGATCATTCATGTTTACCTTCAAGACATCATCCAAACGAAGAGAGTTGGAAAGATTCAAGGTTGATCAAGACTAAGTCAAGAGTGAATCAAGTTGATCAACTCACAAAGCGTAGAAGATGTACCGAGAGGGATCAAGTGATCCCATGGTATGGTAAGCATTATCCATTGCACTTTGTGTACTAACCCATGGTCTATGTGAGAGTCTATGTGGGGTTAGGTACGTGTCCATGGGCTTGCGTCAAGAGGAAGATATCATACAACCCATGGAAAGGATGACATCAAGTGGTGATCGTCATCAAGATTGCCGTGTGCAAGTTCAAGTGGAGCATCACGAAGAGATCAAGTGCTTGAAGCTTGCCATCCATTGTGGTGTCAATGGACTTGTGAAGATGTGTCAAGAGTGGCTCACCCATAGTGGAGTATGGGGAGCAATCATCTAGTCTCCATCGACCCAACGCAATCAAGAAAGGTGGTCCATCTTGAGGAGGACAAGATCGTAATCATCTAGCTCAAGTGGATCATGTGCAAGGCAAAGGTTTTCCCTTGATAGGTTTTCTATTTTACCGGTCTCATGGTGGTAGTTGGGAAACCGGGTTATAGGATCGATAGCCGTACTATCAAGGGGGGCTCTCAAGTGAGTAGCTTGATCGTATCGTTTGTTGAGAGCTCAAACCATTGCATCCTTGCATCATGTTTCTTGGTTCTTGTTTGGTTCTATTTGTGAGTCTTAGAGCTTATGGTCATCTTTATGACAAGCTTGAGTTCATCGAAAACGGAGTTTGCATGCGTCTTCTATCATGTTTTCGGTGTTGGAGGTTTTACCGGTCTTTTCCGAGGAAGGGTTCTCACCATTTTCTTTTGGGCCTTTTCTCATTTGCTTATTATTGGTATTTATCTCAAGATTGTGTTAGCCCTTGTCTCTAGCTTTCCAACAAACTTGGTTTCATCGAATTCGGAGTCCGAATGCAGAAGTTATGGTAGTTTTGGTGTTCTGAAAAGGCTGCAGCGGTACTACCGCGGGTAGGAGCGGAAGTATTTTTTTACTACCGCCCTTGGGAGCGGTACTACCGCTTGGAGCAGTACTACCGCGGCTACTTCCGTGGCTACTTCCGCTCGGGACCAAAAACTCATCACAAGTCCAGCGGTGGTAGGCACGGATGTAATTTTTTAGTGCCGCTCGCAAGCAGTAGTACCGCTACCCTTAGCAGTAGTACCGCTACCCCTAGCAGTAGTACCGTGATGTTGAGCGGTTCTACCGCTCGGTGCGGGCTGTGAGCATAACGGTTGGATTTTTCCCGACCTATAAAAGGGGGTATTCTTCCCCATTGAACCTGATCCTTTGAGCTCGTGTTCTTCCCCCATTGTTGACCTTCTTCGAGCTTGCTAACTCTCAATCCCTCCATGGATTCTTGCTAGTTTTTGAGGGAAAGAGAGAGGAGATCTAGATCCACATTTCCACCAATCACTTTCTCCTCTATGTGAGGGGAACCCCTTGGATCTAGATCTTGGAGTTCTTGGTGTTCTCCTTCTTGTTCTTCCTCTCATTTTCTTCCCTAGCATTAGTTGCTTCGGTGGGATTTGAGAGAGAAGGACTTAGGCACTCCGTGTGCCCTTGCCATTGCATTTGGTGCATCGGTTTGAGTTCTCCACGGTGATACGTGGAAGTTACAAGTTGAGAAGCTTATTACTCTTGGGTGCTTGGTGCCCTTGAGCTTGTTCCTCTTGGGTGCTTGGGCGCCCTAGACGGTTGGTGGTGTTCGAGCTCAATCATTGTGGTGTAAAGCTCCGGCAAGCGTCGGGGTCTCCAATTAGGTTGTGGAGATCGCCCCGAGCAATTTGACGGTACGGTGACCGCCCCCAAGGGTTGCCAAAGTGTACGGGTTCGGTGACCGCCCCAAGGGTTGCCATTTATGCAGGTTCGGTGACTGCCCTCAAGGGTCCCTTAGTGGAATCACGACATCTTGCATTGTGCGAGGGCGTGAGGAGATTACGGTGGCCCTAGTGGCTTCTTGGGGAGCATTGTGCCTCCACACCGCTTCAAACGGAGATTAGCATCCGCAAGGGTGTGAACTTCGGGATACATCGTCATCTCCGCGTGCCTCGGTTATCTCTTACCCGAGCCCTTTACTTATGCACTTTACTTTGTGATAGCCATATTGTTTCTTGTCATATATCTTGCTATCACCTAAGTAGTTTTTCTTGCTTAGCATAAGTTGTTGGTGCACATAGGTGAGCCTAGTTGTTGTAGGTTTTGTGCTTGACAAATTAACCGCTAGGTTTATTCCGCATTTGTTCAAGCCTCAACCGTATTTATTTTAAAGCGCCTATTCACCCCCTCTAGGCGGCATCCACGATCTTTCAATTGGTATCAGAGCCTCGTCTCTCTTTGTTGGGCTTAACCTCCTAGAGAGTAAAGATGTCGACTAGGGGATTAGGATTCTCTGACACTCTTAGTTTCGATGGCACAAAGTTTGATGTTTGGGTAATTCGCATGCTTAATCTCTTTTGGGTCATGGACCCAAATTTGGAGCGAATTGTAATATGGGTTTTTCTCCTCCAAAGGATCCACAAAGATTATCTTTAGAGGATGAGAAAAACTCTTATCTCCATGCTCAAGCTTCTAGTGTGCTTTTCGATGCTTTGAGCAATGTAGTTATATTTCAACTCATGCCGTTCCGGGATGCTCATGAGTTGTGGACGAAGCTTCAAGATAAATATGGTGTGTCCAAGATTTGTAGGGATGATTGTTCTCCTCCACCTCCGGCCGTATAGTCTTCTCAACTTCTTCTACTTCACCTACATGTGGTTTGCCACAAGGTAACGATATGGTGAGTAGTGTCGTTCATTGCAATGATGATAGTGTGCTTTTGTGGATGATTCTTCATCACTATATTATTGCAATGTCTCCGTCTTTGGGCCTTAGCACTTCGAGCACTCCAAATGTTTCACTTGCTTGTGTTGATAGTCCTTGCATATCATGTAGAAATTGCTTGACTAAATCTCATGATGATATGCTTGCTATATCTTGTTGCCATGATAAAATGCATGTATTTCCTCGAGTTGTTGTGCTAACAATGTAGATGAAACCCAACACTCCATGGAACAAGATGTGGTCTTGAATGGTGCTTCAAGGGATCCTATATCATCATCTATTGCATTTTGCCTTATGGCCAAGGCTTCAAAGGTATCTCCCACTTTGAATCCCAATATATCTTGTGATGATATTGATGATGGCAAGAGTGGTGATGATGTTGATTATGATGAAGAGAGTGATGATGTTGCCTCCTTAAAAATTAAGGGGGAAATTATTTTTAAAGCTCTCCTTAAGAATAAAATTGCTCGTTCCAACTTCATGGAAATCATGTCTATTGCTATTGAGGGCAAGAAATATATTGATGAGTTGGAATCTCGTCTTGAGGAGCATGAGGTCAGCATTGATAAAATGGAAGGTCATGAGCGTGATTACGCTAATGAGATTGCGGACCTCTCTCAAGCTCTTGAACTTGAACAAACCACCAAGGAATCTCTTGAGGAGACTTTTGCTCTAGAATTATCTAGAGTGAGGGAATCTCGTGATAGAGCTCACAAGGTGGCCAATGATTTTGAAACTTAAAATGAGGAGCTTGAAGTTGTGCATGCTAAACTCCTTGAGGACTTTGAGCACCTCGAAAATGGCTCAAGGGTCATTAAGAGTGAGCTCATCAAACTCACTGAGTCTCATGCTCAACTTAAAGCTTCATATTCAAAAGAGCTTGCCAAGTTGTCTTCTCCTCTTGTTGCTAATGATGATGCTTGTGCTACTAACTCTATCTCTTGTGAAGCATCCATATTGAAGGAGAATGTTGAGCTAAGGGCTCAACTTGAGTTGCTATCTGGAAATTATGGGATGTTGGAAGAAAATCATGTAAGGCTCACAAGCTCTCATGATGATCTTCTAGTATCCCATAATGTGCTAAAGATAGATCATGAGGCCATGCTTGCTAAGGTAACATCTAGTGAGCCTCATGTGGATACTAGCACTACTTCTAGTCAAAATGCTATATTGATATGTGCTAGTCCTTGTAATTCATCTACTCACAATGTTGGTACATCTTGTGATGAATTGCTTTCCTTGCCTTGTTGCTCTAACAATGAAGCTTATACTTCCTCTAGTACTTGTATTGAGACTAACCATGTAGAGGAAATCAAAGAGCTCAAGGCCCAAGTCACTTCTTTGAAGAAAGACTTGGAAAAGAGTCATGAAGGGAAATCCACACTCAACAATATCTTGAGTGTGCAAAAATCCCCCAATGGCAAAGGCGGACTTGGATTCAACTCCAATAAGAAGAATAAGTCCAAGATGAACAAAAAGAAGGGCCAAGAACAAGTCAAGAAATCGGCCAAGATTGTTTGCTTCAAGTGCAAAGTAGAAGGGCATCATGTTAGATCTTGCCCATTGAAGAAGAAGGCCATTAGTGTCAAGCAACAAGGGAAGAGGGCACAAGTTCAATCTCATGCTCAACCTCAAGTTGAAGAAAGGCCACTTCCCAAGAAGACTCAAGTTAATGCTTCTCTTGTTGAGAAATCAAGTGAGAAGAAAGTGAAGAGTAGATGTTGCTACTTATGTCGTGAGAAAGGCCACGTCGCTTCTTCATGCACTAGTGGTAACTTATCCAACTTGATCAATAGGTGTTGTTGGAGGTCATTGGAGACTTGGCTACATTATGAAGATTTAAGGGGTCCTCATCATTCATATTGTGTCAAGCCAAGTCATTCGGATTATCTTTCTATCATATATCCAATGTTCCTCCTTGCGGTAAATCATGCTTAAATTGCTTACATTAAAAGTTACTTGTCACTTAGCATGTTGTGGTTTTGTATCTTGCATGTGCTTGTATATGTTGTGCTTCAAAATTTCTTATCTTGAGAAATCAAGTATGTGCATGTTGGTTTGCACATCATGTACATGTGTGTTGTGTGTTGAGCCTTTTTGCATCTTGTTTATTTCTTAGTTGGCTCTTGTGAGAGATTAATGGAATATCCCATTATGGGGGAGTGATATGCTTTGTGCACCTCACAATCCTATAAATGTGTGTACATGAGTAATACCATCTAGTATTGATATTTCAAGATTATCTAGTCTCTAGGTGGTATATCTCTCATGAGAAATTCAAATTCTAAATTTTCCATTAATTATCTCTTATTGGATCCTTTTAATTGCCTCTTGTCTATCTTTAATTGGTATCACATTATGGGGGAGTAATATGCTATGTGTGTATTACTAGCCTAGAAAATGTGTACATTTGAGATATTGTCACCTAGAATTGATATTGTAAATTATCTTGTTCCTAGGTGGCATGATAGCTCTACAAGTTGCAATTTGCTTGTGTTTTGTGTGAAGATGATGTCGGATATCCTTGCTATCTACCACCGGGAATTATTTCCATTTACTTCTTGTCTTTTGACAATTGGTACTAACTTTTGTGGTAGAATTTATTGATCATCTTTACATTGGCTTTTGTTTTTCTATTTTGCCTTTTCTCTTGCCAAGGTTTGTGTCAACTCCCGTTGTCTTCCCTACCACTTGTGGATCTTGTTTTTTTTTCTCGTCCTTGTCTAGTGTTTTCTAGATATAGTGAAAGTGGTGATCCCACCTTGTGCATTTTGTATTCAAATGCAAATTCTCTATAATGCACTAGTCTTGGGGAGCTATCCTATTCTCTATAGAACACTCTTCTTGCGATCCTTATCAAGTGTGTGTTGGTGGAAGGCAAGCCGTTTTCGTTTTGGTACTTTGTGCTATCATGAAACTTTGTAGATAGCTTGGTTTGTTTGGAACCATCCTCTCTTTTAGGAGTTTGATATCTTTTATTTTGAGTGTATCAATGGATATCTCATTCCTTGATGTATCTTTTATGGATATCCTCCAAGTGATGTTTTATTCATTTGGTATCCTTTTCACTTGGCATTTCTTTGTCTTTTGGTTTTGGGTTTTGAAGTCTTGAGCATGCATGTTTTCTTCATGTATTTTATTTGGCATGCTTTGTTTCTTTGACTCAATATATGGGAGAAACTCCACCTAGTCTCAATTTGGATGAGATGTGCATGATTTTCATTTTCATATCTATATGCACATATTTATGTGGAGTTTGTCCTATGTATTGGTGTTTCTAACTATTTGGTCCCGATGAGTTTGGGTACCGCTTAGTTTGTGTTGTTCTTATAGGAACATTTGGAGATGCATTGGATGCTCGGCTCACTCACAAGGAAGGTGTTGTCACCATGTGCATATTGGAGTCAAGCTAGGATGATCAATGAACTACTATCTACCTTCAATTGGTATCTAGTACATCCTTCCAATGGTATCTCGGTAATAAGTATCATCATCTACTACATGCACACATTACTTGCATCAACCTTGTGTAGGTTGTATCATGGCATGTATTTCATTCTTTCTTGTGATACTTGTTTCCTTTCTCAAAGCATCTCAACGATGATCTCATGTTGCTAGTTGTGATGTGTTTGATGTTCATGCGGTAGGAATTCATTTATATACAATAAGACCATATCTAGCCAAGTGCTATGCTTTCAAGCAAAATATCTTATTGGTATATTTATGACTTCCTTGTGGATATCTTGTTCCTTCATGTTGTAACTATTTCGGGTGTACATCCCTCTTTTTAGATATATATCATCATGATTTTGTCTACCTAGAACCTTATACACTTGAGAGAAATTACATCTCTAGTTGATATCCTTTCTTTCACGTCCACCTTGTCTTTCTTATGTTATTTCTTTGGTGGCTCCGTGAAAGCTTTTGCCTTGAGTGCGTGTCCTCTATCATTGCATCTTGATGCACTCTTGTGTGGTGAAGATTATTTTCCTCTTGCTCATCTTACGAGGCTTTTGCCATCTTAATTGGTACCCCTCGTCTTGATGAGCCTCTCATCGTCTATCTTCACCACGGGTTGTCACAAGCATAGGTTCTCTATTTTCTTATTAGTAAGCTTGTGAACCCATTTGCTAGTTGTGTGTGAGAATGAAAGGCTTTGCACCGTGTATCTCATTCATTCGAGACTATGTTGATGCTTATGCTCATCCGTATATTAGTCTTCTCATGTGTTTTGCCATGACTCACACACATCATTTTGGTTGAGCCTATTCTTAAGTTGCCTCTTTTACAATGTTGCTCAACCATGTGCTTGTTGCAAGCGCTAGGCTTAGTTTCCTATATGCTCTCTTGCACTTGTTGTTAGTTTATATTGACTTTGGGGGAGCTATGATCCTATTTTGTGCACTTTGTATCCAAATACAAAAATTCTTGATGTGCACAAATCATGGGGAGCTTCTCTAGTTTCTTTAGAACAATCCTCTGCTCATATCATAATATCTTCTTCATGTGGCTCGAGGATCTTCGGTCTAGTTGGTTCAGTTGATATCTTTTGATAGCTTGCTTCAATTGGTATCTTTTGATTGCTTGACTGCTTGTTTCTCTCTTTGTTATGTCTTTGTGGCATATCATTCTTTTGCAATCTTGGTGCCTCAATATAGTTGGTCTTCCTCCAAGTATTACCTTTGGATATGTGTATGGCATTCCACTCTCTTGTTGAGAAAAACACAACTTTTGGAGGAACACCTTTTATATTGGTCTTCTTAGCTTTTCGCCCATTTTGGCAATCGATGCCAATGGGGGATAAGTTTCAGAGAGTTTTGTGGAGAAGTCTTCAGAGTTTTCTCCTTGCTTTGGTTTTGTTCCTAAGCATTTGCATCTCATACGCATGCATTATTGGTTGTTGCATTGCATGGTGATGCATAATTCCTTATATAAACTCTCTTGAAAGTGATTGCCATCAATTACCAAAATGGGGGAGATTGAAAGGAAATGCGGTGCCCCCATGTGTGGTTTTGGTAATTGATGACATTCTCTATGGACTAATGGTTGCCTTGAGTTATATTTGAAGGATTTGTCCATAGGCATTTCTTGAAGTCCATGTGTTGGTTTCAAGGAGTTTATGTGTTGACCAAGGTGCTATTAAGGAATTATCCAAAGATTGGTCATGTGAGTGTTGAGCTTATTACAAGCATGTCTTGAAGAAGAAGATTGTGTGATCATTCATGTTTACCTTCAAGACATCATCCAAACGAAGAGAGTTGGAAAGATTCAAGGTTGATCAAGACTAAGTCAAGAGTGAATCAAGTTGATCAACTCACAAAGCGTAGAAGATGTACCGAGAGGGATCAAGTGATCCCATGGTATGGTAAGCATTATCCATTGCACTTTGTGTACTAACCCATGGTCTATGTGAGAGTCTATGTGGGGTTAGGTACGTGTCCATGGGCTTGCGCCAAGAGGAAGATATCATACAACCCATGGAAAGGATGACATCAAGTGGTGATCGTCATCAAGATTGCCGTGTGCAAGTTCAAGTGGAGCATCACGAAGAGATCAAGTGCTTGAAGCTTGCCATCCATTGTGGTGTCAATGGACTTGTGAAGATGTGTCAAGAGTGGCTCACCCATAGTGGAGTATGGGGAGCAATCATCTAGTCTCCATCGACCCAACGCAATCAAGAAAGGTGGTCCATCTTGAGGAGGACAAGATCGTCATCATCTAGCTCAAGTGGATCATGTGCAAGGCAAAGGTTTGCCCTTGATAGGTTTTCTATTTTACCGGTCTCATGGTGGTAGTTGGGAAACCAGGTTATAGGATCGATAGCCGCATTACTATCAAGGGGGGCTCTCAAGTGAGTAGCTTGATCGTATCGCTCGTCGAGAGCTCAAACCATTGCATCCTTGCATCATGTTTCTTGGTTCTTGTTTGGTTCTCTTTGTGAGTCTTAGAGCTTATGGTCATCTTTATGACAAGCTTGAGTTCATCGAAAACGGAGTTTGCATCGTCTTCTATGATGTTTTCGTGGTGGAGGTTTTACCGGTCTTTTCCGAGGAAGGGTTCTCACCATTTTCTTTTGGGCCTTTTCTCATTTGCTTATTATTGGTATTTCTCTCAAGATTGTGTTAGCCCTTGTCTCTAGCTTTCCAACAAACTTGGTTTCATCGAATTCGGAGTCCGGATGTAGAAGTTATGGTAGTTTTGGTGTTCTGAAAAGGCTGCAGCGGTACTACCGCGGGTAGGAGCGGAAGTATTTTTTTACTACCGCCCTTGGGAGCGGTACTACCGCTTGGAGCAGTACTACCGTGGCTACTTCCGCTCGGGACCAAGAAGTCGTCACAAGTCCAGCGGTGGTAGGCACGGATGTAATTTTTAGTACCGTCATAGCAGTAGTACCGCTACCCTTAGCAGTTACCGCTACCCCTAGCAGTAGAACCGTTATGTCGAGCGGTACTACCGCTCGGTGCGGGCTGTGAGCATAACGGTTGGATTTTTCCCCACCTATAAAAGGGGGTGTTCTTCCCCATTGAACCTGATCCTTTGAGCTCGTGTTCTTCCCCCATTGTTGACCTTCTTCGAGCTTGCTAACTCTCAATCCCTCCATGGATTCTTGCTAGTTTTTGAGGGAAAAGAGAGAGGAGATCTAGATCCACATTTCCACCAATCACTTTCTCCTCTATGTGAGGGTAACCCCTTGGATTTAGATCTTGGAGTTCTTGGTGTTCTCCTTCTTGTTCTTCCTCTCATTTTCTTCCCTAGCATTAGTTGATTCGGTGGGATTTGAGAGAGAAGGACTTAGGCACTCCGTGTGCCCTTGCCATTGCATTTGGTGCATCGATTTGAGTTCTCCACGGTGATACGTGGAAGTTACAAGTTGAGAAGCTTATTACTCTTGGGTGTTTGGTGCCCTTGAGCTTGTTCCTCTTGGGTGCTTGGGCGCCCTAGACGGTTGGTGGTGTTCGAGCTCAATCATTGTGGTGTAAAGCTCCTGCAAGCGTCGTGGTCTCCAATTAGGTTGTGGAGATCGCCTCGAGCAATTTGACGGGTACCGGTGACTGCCCCCAAGGGTTGCCAAAGTGTACGGGTTCGGTGACCGCCCCCAAGGGTTGCCATTTGTACGGGTTCGATGACCGCTCTCAAGGGTCCCTTAGTGGAATCACGGCATCTTGCATTATGCGAGGGCGTGAGGAGATTACGGTGGCCCTAGTGGCTTCTTGGGGAGCATTGTGCCTCCACACCGCTCCAAACGGAGATTAGCATCCGCAAGGGTGTGAACTTCGGGATACATCGTCATCTCCGCGTGCCTCGGTTATCTCTTACCCGAGCCCTTTACTTATGCACTTTACTTTGTGATAGCCATATTGTTTCTTGTCATATATCTTGCTATCACCTAAGTAGTTTTTCTTGCTTAGCATAAGTTGTTGGTGCACATAGTTGAGCCTAGTTGTTGTAGGTTTTGTGCTTGACAAATTAACCGCTAGGTTTATTCCGCATTTGTTCAAGCCTCAACCGTAATTATTTTAAGGCGCCTATTCACCCCCCTCTAGGCGGCATCCACGATCTTTCAATTATGACTAACCACACTTGCAATAACTCTCAGGTCTCATGTTTACTCATATCAATAGCATAATCAACTAGCGAGCCGTAATAATAAATCTTGGATGACAACACTTTCTCAAAACAATCATAATATGATATAACAAGATGGTATCTCGCTAGCCCTTTCAGAGATCGCAAAACATAAATGCAGAGCACCTTTAAAGATCAACACTGACTAGACATTGTAATTCATGGTAAAAGAGATCCAATCATAGTCATACCCAATATAAATTAATAGTAATGGATGCAAATGACAGCTGCGCTCTCCAGCTAGTGCTTTTAATAAGAGGGTGATGATTCAACATAAAAGTAAATAGATAGGCCCTTCACAGAGGGAAGCAGGGATTTGTAGAGGTGCCAGAGCTCGGTTTTGAAATAGAGATAAATAATATTTTGAGCGGCATACTTTCATTGTCAACATAACAACTAAGAGATGGCGATACCTTCCATGCTACACACATTATAGGCGGTTCCCAATCATAATGGTAAAGTTTATACTCCCCTCCACCAACAAGCATCAATCCATGACTTGCTCGAAACAACGAGTGTCTCCAACTAGCAACAGTCCCAGGGGGAGTTTTGTTTGCAATTATTTTGATTTAGTTTTCATAAAGCATGGGACTAGGCATCCCGGTGACCAGCCATTTTCTCGTGAATGAGGAGCGGAGTTTACTACTCTTGAGAATAACCCGCCTAACATGGAAGATAAGGGCAGCCCTAGTTGATACATGAGCTATTCGATCATACAAAATAGAATGTTTTTTTGAAGGTTTAGAGTTTGGCACATACAAATTTACTTGGAGCGGCAGGTAAATACCGCATATAGGAAGGTATAGTGGACTCATATGAAATAACTTTGGGGTTTAAGGGATTGGATGCACAAGCAGTATTCCAGCTTAGTACAAGTGGAGGCTAGCAAAAGACTGGGAAGCGACCAACTAGAGAGCGACAACAGTCATGAACATGCATTAAAATTAATAAACATTGGATGCAAGCATGAATAGGATATAATCCACCATGAACATAAATATCGTGAAGGCTGTGTTGATTTTGTTTCAACTACATGTGTGAACATGTGCCAAGTCAAGTCACTTAAATCATTCAAAGGAGGATACCACCCCACTATACCACATCACAACCATTTTAATAGCATGTTCGCACGCAAGGTAAACCATTATAACTCATAGCTAATCAAGCATGGCACAAGCAACTATGATCTCTAATTGTCATTGCAGACGTGTTTATTCATAATAAGCTGAATCAAGAACGATGAACTCATCATATTTACAAAAACAAGAGAGGTTGAGTTCATACCAGCTTTCCTCATCTCAGTCAGTCCATCATGTATCATCATAATTGCCTTTCACTTGCATGACCGAACGGAGTGAATAATAATAAGAGTGCACGTGCATTGGACTAAGCTGGAATCTACGAGCATTCAATAAACAGGAGAAGACAAGGCAATATGGGCTCTTGGTTAAATCAACAATAATGCATATAAGAGCCACTTCAAAAATTTAATCATGGTTGAGGGAGTCCTGGATTAGGGGGTGTCCGGATGGCCAGACTATAACCTTTGGCCGGACTCCTGGACTATGAAGATACAAGATTGAAGACTTCGTCCCGTGTCCGGATGGGACTTTCCTTGGCGTGGAAGGCAAGCTTGGCGATACAAATATGTAGATCTCTTCCCATTGTAACCGACTCTGTGTAACCCTAGCCCTCTCCGGTGTCTATATAAACCGGAGGGTTTTAGTCCCAGAGGATCTAACAACAATCATACCATAGGCTAGCTTCTAGGGTTTAGCCTCTCGATCTCGTGGTAGATCTACTCTTGTACTTCCCATATCATCAATATTAATCAAGCAGTGAGTAGGGTTTTACCTCCATCGAGAGGGCCGAACACAGGTAAAAACATCGTGTCCCTTGTCTCCTGTTACCATCCGCCTAGACGCACAGTTCGGGACCCCCTACCCGAGATCCGCCGGTTTTGACACCGACATTGGTGCTTTCATTTAGAGTTCCTCTGTGTCGTCACCTTTAGGCCCGATGGCTCCTCCGATCATCAACAACGACGCGGTCCAGGGTGAGACTTTTATCCCCGGACAGATCTTCGTATTCGGCGGCTTTGCACTGCGGGCCAATTCGCTTGGCCATCTGGAGCAGGTCGAAAGCTACGGCCCTGGCCATCAGGTCAGATTTGGAAGTTTGAACTACACAGCTGACGTCCGCGGAGACTTGAACTTCGACGGCTTTGAGCCACAGCCAAGCGCGCCGCACTGTCACGATGGGCATGATCTAGCTCTACCGCCAAACAATGCCCTGCAGGCCGCACCAGTGTCCGCTCCGACCCTTAGTTCGGAGCCGACCGCACCGATCGAGGACGGGTGGCTGGACACCGCCTCGGGGGCTGCAATCTCTATGGCGATCGAGCCGAACACCAGCCTTGTCCTTTGCGGCTCGTGTCTCAAGGTGCCGGACTCCTCTCGACTCAACCTTCCGCTACCGCTAATCGAATCCGATTGGCGCCAATCATGGAGTTTGCCGCTGCGGACATCTTTCAAAGACTCTCCCTTTGGCGACATCCTCGAATTCGCTAAAGTCTCTCTCTTTATCAGAGAGCCTCGCCGGACTATGGTCGCAAGGTTGGGATGCGACGACGAAGAAATTCAAAGCCCACCCACCACCTACTTCAGAGCCACCGCCGATGACTTAATCGACATGCTCGACTTCGACTCAAGACATCGACGGTATGGACGCCGATGCAGAGACGACCAAGAACCAGCGCCATGTGGCAATCGGAAGGTCACCTCGCCATACGACATATACATGGTGGACACCCCAAAATAAGGGAATGGTGATGGAACAACGGAGGATGACCCCTCCAAGAAGCAGCCTAAGCGCCAAGGCGTCAAGTGGCGCCGCCTAAATCCCGCCAAACCAAAACGGCGATTCCGCACGGAGACAATAACACCGGACAAAGGTCAAGACAACCCCCTGCAGCAGGATTCAACACAGGAGGATAGAGAAGCCAACCCTCATGAGAGAGCGGCAGACAGAGAGGTAGATGACGACAATTACATGCCTCCCTCCGAAGACGAGGCAAGCCTCGACGACGACGAATTTGTCGTGCCTGAGGATCCCGTCGAACAAGAGCATTTCAAACGCAGGCTTATGGCCACGGCGAGCATCCTCAAGAAAAAATAGCAACAACTTAGAGTTGACCAAAACTTGCTATCCGACAGATGGACTGAAGTCTTTGCGGCCGAAGAGTACGAACTTGAACGCCCCTCCAAGAGCTACCCAAAGCGCAGGCTGCTACCCCGATTAGAGGAGGAAGCACCTAAACCTACATCACCAGCGCACGACGCGGCCGACCGGCCACCTCGTGGCCGCGACAGAGAGGCCTCTCGGCCCTCCACTCAAACCGCATCCCGGCGTCGCTCAAAGAATACCAAGGCACGGGGAAATGCGCCAGACCTGCGAGATATATTGGAGGACAAGGCAAGGCAAACAAGATCGATCTATGGATCGCGTGGGTGCCCCACGACGCATGAAGATAACCGTCATGCCGGATATGGCAATTCCGGCTGGGCCGAACACAGTAGACAAAGCTCATTTGAGCTACGTCGCGATATAGCCCAAAGACAGAGGCGCCAAGACACCCACTATGCTTCATGATGAAGTAATGGATCATCAAATCCCCGAGGGTTTCAAACCCGTAAACATCGAATCATACGACGACACAACAGATCCTGCGGTATGGATCGAGGATTACCTCCTTCATATCCACATGGCCCGCGGTGATGATCTACACGCCATCAAATACCTCCCACTCAAGCTTAAAGGACCAGCTCAGCATTGGCTTAACAGCTTGCCAGCAGAGTCAATTGGTTTTTGGGAGGACCTGGAAGCCGCATTCCTCGACAATTTCCAGGGCACCTATGTGCGACCACCAGACGCCGATGACCTAAGCCACATAATTCAGCAGCCAGAGGAATCAACCAGACAATTCTGGACACGGTTCCTATCTAAGAAAAATCAAATAGTCGACTGTCCGGACGCAGAGGCCCTCGCAGCCTTCAAACATAACATCCGTGACGAATGGCTTTCCCGGCACCTAGGACAGTAAAAGCCAAATCCATGGCAGCCCTTACAACACTCATGACCCGCTTGTGCGCGGGAGAAGACAGCTGGCTAGCTCGTAGTAATAACATGACCAAGAGCCCTGGTAATTCGGATACCAAGGAGGCAGGTCGCGTCGCAACAAGCACAAGCGCCGCATTTAACGGCCATAATGCTGAATATACGGCAATTAATGCCGGATTCAGAGGCTCTAAACCCGGTCAGCGGAAAAAGACATTTAAAAGAAATACTCCGGGCCCGTCCAGTTTGGACCGAATACTCGATCGCTCGTGCCAGATACATGGCACCCCCGAAAAACCAGCCAACCACACCAACAGGGATTGTTGGGTGTTCAAACAGGAAGACAAGTTAAATGTCGAAAACAGTGACAAGGGGCTGCATAGCGATGACGAGGAGGAGCCCCGGCCGCCGAACAATAGGGGACATAAGGGCTTGCCCCCACAAGTGCGGACGGTGAACATGATATACGCAACCCACATACCCAAAAGGGAGCGGAAGCGTGCACTCAGGGATGTATATGCGTTGGAGCCAGTCGCCCCAAAGTTCGACCCATGGTCCTCCTGCCCGATCACTTTTGATCGAAGGGACCAACCCACTTGCATCCGCCATGGCGGATTCGCCGCATTGGTTATAGACCCAATCATTGACGGATTTCACCTCACTAGAGTCCTTATGGACGGCGGCAACAGCCTGAACTCCTGTCAGATCGGGATACAAAGGTGCAAAAATGGGCATAGATCCTCAAGGATTAAACCCACAAAGACAACCTTTAAAGGCGTCATACCAGGTGTAGAGGCCAACTGCATGACAGCTCGCCATTACACTTGAGGTGGTCTTCGGATCCTCGGATAATTTCCGGCGAGGAGTTAATCTTCGACATAGTCTCGTTCCATGATGGCTATCACGCACTTTGCTTCGGACGAACCGCATTTGCAAAGTTCAATGTGGTGCCGCACTATGCATACCTCAAGCTCAATATGCCAGCCCTCGAGGAGTCATTACGGCCAATGGAACACTGAACGCTCTCTCCGAACGGAGGAGCATACGGCGGCCCTCGCGGCGGAAGTACAAAGCAGCCTCTCAAGGCAATTCTCGAGTCCGGCTATTAAACGTCCGGACACCGTCAAGCGCGCCCGGAGTAACCTACAACAAGACCCCCTGGCCCGTTCTGAGCACACGTAGCAATGCGGCCCCAACCCCAGCCTTCGCGAAATTGCGAAACCAGTACTACACGTACATAATTACGCTCTGGAAATACCATGGGCATAGGGGGAGGGGCTCGACCACGGCATGCCCAAAATGCGGCTCAACCGCACTGTGGGCCCCGATTTTGTCATTCTTTTTTCTTACTTTCAGGACTCCACTTTCCTAAGGCCTGTCCGGCAAGACAATCGCCGAACACACGATGCAACAGCCTGTGGAGGCGTAGTTACGCCTAGTGTCCAGGTGGTCTCTATAATAAGCAGTATACTTGTTTCACATATAATCCCGCAGCTCTCCCCTGGAGGGGGACATGTCAAATAGTCCCATCTCTTGCTTATCGCACTATTTGTATCGTTTTGCTTTTACCGTAGACTTTTCGAATAAACAATACATAGCTTTTGTCTATTATTGCATTCCTTTTTTATGAAAATATGTTCAGTTATGACATTTTGCAACCGTACACTTTGGTACGGCCAATACACCAGGGGCTTACCCCGAGAATATGGTGTGAGAAGTCCGAACACTCTCACGAAAAGCGGCACCCGAACTTATAGCATTATATGCATCGGCTCGAATCATGTCTTGGGTCAATAGTTGGGTTTGCCTGCTCCCATGTTTTGGTACCTTACGCTACGTTATATCGGCTAAGGTAGCGCTTAGGAGAACCACCGCGATTGTGCCCCTGCTGAGCTGGGCTAAGCACCTCAGTGGAGAAAGCTAAAACTGACCGTCATGATAGGGCGAGAGCTGGTCGCTGTTCGATCGGTTTTCGAGTCCCTAAAGACTTATGCCGCTTAGAGCGAGGAGTCGGCTTTGTCCGGCCTAGGCGTGGATAGCGCCCCGAACTCGGTCTTCCGAATACTAGGGGCTTCACGAAATTTAAAATTATAGAATTCTATGGCTAAGTGAGAGTGTTCAAGCATTATAGTCCGATTGCCTTGTTCGTTGTGTTGAGCGCCTCCTTGAAGGACCCAAGAATGGGAAAAAGAGCTCAAGTTTATCCCTAACACCCCAAAGACTCGTGGCACGGGGCAGAAGCCGACGACTCGCCATCTCTCAAATTTAATAAATGGCCGCACAGAAGGTAATATTTTAAATTCAAAAGCGTTGCTTAGCGCATATGAACAAGTTTTCAGCATACAGGATCACAAATGCGAGTTTACTCAAAAATTACATCTTTGGAACATTCATACGCCACAAGGCAGGCACCCTTCAGGACGCCCTATTAATACATCTCGGGCTTACGATGCTCCTTGCCCTGCGGTGGCCCACCCGTCACCAGCTTCTCAGCCTCCATCTTGCCCCAGTGCACTTTAGCACGGGCAAGGGCCCTACGGGCACCTTCGATGCATACGGAGCGCTTGATGACTTCAAGCCGTGGACAGGCATCCGCCAGCCGCCTCACCAGCCCAAAGTAGCTCCCAGGCATGACCTCCCCAGGCCATAGCCGGACTAAAAGGCCCTTCATGGCCTGTTCGGCCGCCTTGTGGAGCTCGACCATTGCTTCACCTGGTCTCTCAAGAGCATCGGGTGTCCGCCTCAAAGATGCCGAGACCGTAACACCTTCTCCGTCGAGCTCCCCTCCTCGGCCCGGTAGTAGGCAGCAGCATCGGACACACTGTAGGGCAGATCGGCTAATGCTCCTGGAGAGCTCCGGACTCGGGTAAGTAACAAGTAATTCACTTTCACGTGCTTGCTTTGCATAAAGAATGCCTTACCCGCCGCTATCTTCTTCATCGCCTCAATTTCTGGAGGGTCTTTTGGGCTTCGGCCTTAGCAGATTTGGCGCTCTCAAGAGCCGAGGCAAGCCTGCACTCGAAGTCTTTGAGTCAAGCTCCAAGCTCTCGTGTTTTTTCATGAGATCCTGGAGCTCTTGCTGCACCTCCGCCAACCGCGCCTCCTGCTTTTCTTGCTCGACGCGTTCCACAGCCATATTGTCTTCGGCCTTGGACAACGCTTTCTTCAGGGTCGCCACCTCGGTTGTGGCCCCTGTAATACTCACGTTGGTCCTGTCATTTTTTGCAACCACATCTTTTTATATACTTACATAAGGTATCACTTACCTTCTTTGTCCTCGAGCTGCTTCTTGGCAATGCCGAGCTCGCTCTTGGACCGCCGAGGCTCGCTTCAATGCATCGACCTCCGCAACAAGGCGGCAGAGGTCAGGTCGGCAAGAACCTGCATTCCCATATTGACATACTTATGTTAGACTCACAGATATCTTTTTGATCCTCAGATTCGGCTTTTCTTTCCAACACCAAACCGAGCATCGTGGGCTACCGCCTATGCGGTAATATTTTTACATATCTTAAATACATACCTCAAAGCCTGTTAAAAGGCTGGCACGAAGCTTCAGCCCCGCTCTTGGCGGATCGAACCTTCGGATCACCACACTCATAATAGTGTGGTGCTCCTCGTCGATGGAGGCGCTTAAGCACCTCCAAGATTATCCGTGCCTCGGTTGACGGAGGTCACCGGCATCGAGGCTTGCCCTTCTTACTAGGGGGCGCCACGGACTCGAACCACCGAAGGTTCCGGGCGGTGTCCACTTAGGGCCGGACTTGGATCCCTTGGGGTTTTGTCCCTTTATGCTGAGTCCAGGAGGTCACCTTGCGGCGCCTCCAGGACCACCTCCTCCTGGCTTGGCCCCTTTTGGGACTACACCTCGGCATCATCCGCAGCGTGAGGGGAGGAGGCGGCCGGAATTGAAGTGCTATTCACATCCGACGAGCTTAAGTAGCCGCTCGACGACACGCCGACCTGGGCTCGGGGCGGACTGCATGATTATATTCGGCGTCAGAAGATACTGTGCAACAAAGGAACGCCATGAGTTATTCTGGTATCCGGATACTTACGGTTTTGCCAGGGGCTTGGCCCTGGATGGCCACTCCTCTTCGCCGTCGTCGGCGTTGGTGGAGTAGTCCGGAGGAAGGGTCCTTCCCTCTTGGACCCTCCAGCCCCCCCAGTTGGGGCGGCCTTCCTTTTCTTCTCTCCCCCCGCTAGGGGAGAGACCTCTTTTTGCTCCTCCTAGTTTTCGCGGAGGAGTCCGCCTCGGAGTCATCGGACGATGAGTCCGGCACCGCCAGGCGCCGGGAACTCTTTCGAGTTCCCGTGGCCTTCTTCTTGGCCTTTTTCTCCGGCACCACGTAAGGTGCGGAACCAAAGAGCTCTGGGCTGCGGCGTCATTGGTCTTCTGGCAAGGGAGCCAGACAGTCAATCTGCCCGGACGTCTTCAGCCAATCCTGTCAAAGGAAAGGGAGTTTAGATCCCGCATAGAGTCAAACTATGAAAAACAAGTATCCCATAAAGGGTAAAATAGCTTACCGCGTTGGCTTGATGCTGCGGGCTGAATTCGCGATCCTCGGAAGCGGATGCGGGAGCCTCGACGCCCTTGAACAGCACCTTCCAGGTGTCTTCGTACGTAGTGTCGAAGAGCCTGCTCAGGGTTCGGTGCTGTGCCGGATCAAACTCCCACAAGCTGAAAGCCCGTTGTTGGCACGGGAGGATCCGGCGGATGAGCATGACCTGGACTGCGTTGACAAGTTTGAGCTTCTTGTTCACCAAGTTTTGGACGCAGGTTTGGAGTCCGGTCAGCTCTTCCGAATTACCCCACGACAGGCTCGTCTCTTTCCAGGAGGTGAGCCATGTAGGGAAGCCAGATCGGAATTCGGGGGCCGCTGCCCATTTAGGGTCACGCGGCTCGGTGATGTAGAACCACCCCGATTGCCACCCCTTTATGGTCTCTACGAAGGAGCCCTCGAGCCATAGGACGTTGGGCATCTTGCCCACCATGGCACCTCTCAAGACGGCTTGGAGGCCGCCCACTACCTTCGGCTTGACATTGAAGGTCTTCACCATAAGTCAAGTGGGGCTGGATGCAGAGGAAGGCCTCGCACACGACGATGAATGCTGAGATGTTGAGGATGAAGTTCGGGGCCAGATCGTGGAAATCCAGGCCGTAGTAGAACATGAGCCCCCGGAAAAATGGGTGAAGCGGGAAGCCTAGTCCGCGGAGGAAATGGGTGAGGAACACCACCTTCTCATGGGGCCTGGGGGTGGGGATGAGTTGTCCCTTGTCTGGGAGCCGGTGCGCGATGTCATTGGACAAGTATCCGGCATTCCTCAGCTTCTTGATGTGTCCCTCCGTGACGGAGGAGACCATCCACTTGCCTCCCGCTCCGGACATTGCTGGAGAAGGTTGAGGTGGGATGTGCGGACTTGGGCGCTGGAGCTCGACTGCATGAAAATGGATAAGCAAAGGAGGAAGAAGGCGTAGATGAAGAAGGTGGATCCTTATCCCCTTATATGGGCGGACGAGACTGCACGTCCACACCCGCCTGGTAAAACTCGCTTATCTCCCAAGCGCCGTAATTAATGGCACGGTTGGGTTACCCACGCCCGTATTGATGAGAATCCCGGAATAAGGGGGACACGATCTCTGCTTCGACAAGACGTGCCAAGGAAACCGCCTCGCTAAGTGCGCTGAGGTGGGACAGTAAAACGATTCGAATAAAGGCTCGGCCATGGTGTGATGTCACGCTGCGGAATACGTCAGCAGATCAGATTTGTGTAAATATTATTCTCTCTACGGTGGTATGTGGAACTTATTTTGCAGAGCCGGACACTATCCTTGTGTTCAAAATCTTCTATGAAGTATCCGGAGGAGGAACCCGCCTTGCAATGCCGAAGACAATCTGCCACGGACTCGTCATCATTGAAGCCAGTTTCAGGGGCTACTGAGGGAGTCCTGGATTAGGGGGTGTCCGGATGGCCGGACTCCTGGACTATGAAGATACAAGATTGAAGACTTCGTCCCGTGTCCGGATGGGACTTTCCTTGGCGTGGAAGGCAAGCTTGGCGATATGAATATGTAGATCTCCTCCCATTGTAACCTACTCTGTGTAACCCTAGCCCTCTCCGGTGTCTATATAAACCGGAGGGTTTTAGTCCGTAGGACGAACAACAATCATACCATAGGCTAGCTTCTAGGGTTTAGCTTCTCTGATCTCGTGGTAGATCTACTCTTGTACTACCCATATCATCAATATTAATCAAGCAGGAGTAGGGTTTTACCTCCATCGAGAGGGCCCGAACCTGGGTAAAAACATCGTGTCCCTTGTCTCCTGTTACCATCCGCCTAGACGCACAGTTCAGGGCCCCCTACCCGAGATCCGCCGGTTTTGACACCGACAATGGTCTTCTCCCATCGACCCCCAAAGAAAATAAAAGAAAAGAAAAACTATTTACACGGGAAAGCTCCCAACAAGCAAAAGAAGAACGGGAAATCTTTTTGGGTTTTTTAATTATTACTACTACAACATGAAAAATAAACTACTACGAATTTTTTTGGTTTTTCTTAAGGTTTAACAGACGCACAAGAAGAAAGCAAAAAAGAAAATAAACTAGCATGGATATTACAGTGAAAGAGTATGAGCACCGACATCTAGCAATGAGTGTGTGTAAACATACATTTAAGGGTCTTTTACATCTGTGTCCCTAACTCGAACCCACTACTCACATTTGCCCCTAATTCAAAAGCCTGCTCAAAAATGTCCCTCCGCCGTTAGGTGCCCTTACAGAAATGCCCTTCCGTTCCGTTTCCGTCCGGTCAAAGGGGTTTGACTGCTCACGGGCGCTTGTTGGACATTTTGCCCTTGCCTCCATGTGCCACTTACATGTGGGACCCAATCAGAAAAAATAAAAGGAAAAACTCTCCCTCTCACCCTCTCTCTCACACACTTACATGTGGGCCCCAAATAAAATAGATAAATAAAAAATCCCTCCCAGCTCTCTCCCCTACCTCACGACCTCTCTGTCTCACCTCCGGCGAGCGCCGACAGGCCGGTTTGTGCGCCGTCGGCACCAACTCCCCACGCTGGCAAGACTCCTCCATTCCATTCTCCCTCTCCCTCCTCCCTTCCTCTCCCTCCTCTCTCGCGATCGCAGCTATCATCGGAACTAAATCCCGAGAGCGCTGCGGAGATCTTCTCGCCGACGACGCCGCTGTTAGCCACCGCGTGAGTCCAAATCGAGCAACACGAGCATGTCCATGAGCTTTGGCGGCGCCTCTCCTTCGTCAGGCGTGATGGATCTGGCCTGGGGCTGCCCGTAGACGACGCCGGACGTCGAACTCCGCCATGGCCATTGCTCTTCCCGTCCCTAAATTCGGTCGCTCTAAGCCATTCTTGACCTACCCGACTGTTCCGTCGTCAAGGAAAGCATGTGCCCCTACTCCGCTTCTTCCCCGCCCGATTCCGTGCCGAGCACCCCGATGTAATCCGCCGCCATGACCAACCTTGGTTGGCTCGGTCGTGCACGCGCCCATCTACACCCCGCCGCTCATGCTGAGCTTGGCGCGTCTCGCGCAGCTTGCTGCCTCGCGCAGTAGGCGCCGTCCTCCCACGGTCATCCTCCTCCCCTACGGCGAGCCGCCGGCGAGCGCAGGCGCTCACAGCCGGGAACACGTGGACCGGGGGTGTTTACCCTCATAATGGGTCCCGTCGGGAGGAGATGGATGAGAGAGATTTTTTTGTTTTTCCTGGATAGGTCCCACCGGTAAGTGACTCGACCCACGGAGGGCTGAGTTGGCCTAGTTTTCCTTTTATTTTTTTAGAGGGGGGTCCCGCATGTTAGTGTCACATGGATTCAGGGGCAAATTGTCCAACTAACGCCCGTAAACGGTCAAAGCCCTTTGACCGGACGGTAACGGAGCGGAAGGGCATTTTTATAAGTGCACATAACGGCGGAGGGGCATTTTTGAGCAGGCTTTCGAATTAAGGGTATATCTGATTAGGTGGTTCGAGTTAGGGACAGAAATGCAAATGGCCCTACATTTAATGTCGGTGGGAAATACGTACTCCCCCAAGCTTAGGCTTTTGGCCTAAGTTGGTTCATTGCCAGGGATGGCCTGGCGGATACCTGTAGGTGTAGCTGGGGTTGTACTGTGATGCAGCGGCTATCGCCTCCTGAGCTGCAGCGTGGCGTCGGGCTGCCTCCGTTCTCCTCTCGTACTCATCTGCCTCCTCTCTGGTAATAATATATCTTCCTTTTTCCTGATAATGAAAGAAGGCAGGAGCAGGGAGAGTAATACGGACAACACGCCGTTTGTCAAAGATTAGTCAATATTGGAGAGGTGATTCATTCCTCTCGACAAACTAGTGGTGGACCATAGAATTAAAATATAAATAAGTAGGAGGCAACTCCACATCATCCTCACGAACATCCACATCAAGAAAATCAGCTAAGCGGGTTGCATAAATTCCTCCAAAGAAATCTCCATTATATCTATTATGATGCAACCTACGTGCAACAATGGCTCCCATATTATAGGATTGGTCTCCTAACACAGCACTCCTAAGAATACTGAGGTCAGGCACACACATATGACATGCTTCATCCTTACCATTTATGCACCTACCTATGAAGAGAGCAAAATAATGTATAGCAGGAATGTGAATGCTCCCTATGGTTGCTTGTGCTATATCTCTAGATTCCCCTACAGTTATACTAGCAAGAAAGTCTCTAAATTCAGATTTACGGGGATCACTAGCACTACCCCATTGTGGAAGTTTGCAAGCAGAAGTAAAATCCTCTAAGTCCATGGTATAAGATTTTTCATAAAGATCAAACATGAATGTTGGAGAATTACGTGAAGATGAAAATTCAAACCTCCTCACAAATGAACTAGTGAGATGATGGTACTGGGAGTTACACAAATATGAGTTAAATTCCTCTTTGATTCCCGCTCAATCCATAAAATTTTCCGAAGGCCATTCACAGGGCCGCACTGGAGCGTCCCTTGGGGGCTCCTCATCAGCATCACGCATTTCAAGCCTGAGTCCTTGCTTCCTTGAAGAACCACCTTGGAACATTTTCCTAAGCATATTTCTTCCTCTGAAAAATTTCTGAAATTTTTAGTAACTTCAAACAAAAGTGAACCAAGCTCAACCAAATTGATAGCAACTACTCCTACAAGTGCCTAGAGGATATATCATGCATTATAACTACTTAGAACCATATGAATTTGACATGCAAGCTCAAGAACATGGTCACCTATGCAGCACAAATTTGCAATGAATAAATCACTAGAGCAAAAACCAATTGGACCAATGGAGGAGTCACATACTAAGGAACAATCTCCCCAAGCAGTTTTGTGAGAGGTGCTTTAAGCAAGGAGATCAAAAATCACAACAAAGAGAGCTAGAACTCATGCTTGAGCTAGATATTCGTTTTTGTGGGAGGAAGAAGGAGTATGTGGGTGCAGAAATAAGTGGAGGAGGGCCACCATGGGCCCACGAGGCAGGGGGCGCGCCCTGGGGGGTAGGGCGCGCCCTCCACCCTCGTGGCCAGGTGGTTCATTCCCTGGTGTGTTCTCAGTTCCATAAATCCTCAAATATTCTACAAAAAAGCATATTTCATTTTTAGGGAATTTGGAGAGCTTTTATTTTCGGGGTATTTTTATATTGCACAGATAAATCAGAAAAGAGATAGAAAAATACTATTTTTACTTAATTTCAACTAAACAATAGAAAGTAGAAAGAGGGTACAGAAGGTTGTGCCTTCTAGTTTCATCCATCTCATGCTCATCAAAAGGAATCCACTAACAAGGTTGATCAGGTCTTGTTAATAAACTCATTCGGAATAACATGGAACCGGAGAAATTTCGAATAACACTATGTTACCTCAACGGGATATGCACATCCCCAATAATAAGAATATCATATTTCTTCTTGACAAGAGGGAAGAGGAAATTCAGAACCTCCAAATATAATCGATGAAAATTTTCCAATAGAGTTGATACTATGAACTTGAGGTTGTTTCCTCAGAAAGTGTACCGTATGCTCATTACCATTAACATGAAAAGTGACATTGCCTTTGTTGCAATCAATAATAGCACCTGCAGTATTCAAAAAAGGTCTTCCAAGAATAATAGACATACTATCGTCCTCGGGGATATCAAGAATAACAAAGTCTATTAAAATAGTAACGTTTGCAACCACAACAGGCACATCCTCACATATACCGACAGGTATAGCAGTTGATTTATCAGCCATTTGCAAAGATATTTCATTAGGTGTCAACTTATTAAAGTCAAGTCTACGATATAAAGAGAGGGGCATAACACTAACACTGGCTCCAAGATCACATAAAGCAGTTTTTAACATAGTTCCTTTTAATGGAGCATGGTATAGTAGGTACTCCTGGATCTCAAGGTTTCTTTGGTATTCCACCCTTAAAGGTATAATTAGCAAGCATGGTGGAAATTTCAGCTTCCAGTATCTTTCTTTTATTAGTGACAATATCTTTCATATATTTAGCATAAGGATTCATTTTGAGCATACTACCAATCGTGACACGCAAAAAAAGATAGGTCTAATCATTTCAGCAAAGCGCTCAAAATCCTCATCATCCTTTTTCTTGGATGGTTTGGGAGGAAAAAGGAATGGGTTTCTGAACCCATGGTTCCCATGTTTCCTAGCAACAAAGTCTCTCTTATCATAACGTTGATTCTTTGATTGTGGGTTATCAAGATCAACAGCAGGTTCAATTTCTACATCATTATCATTACTAGGTTGAGCATCATCATGAACATCATCATTAACATTTTCACTAGATTCATGTTCATTACCAGATTGTGTTTCAGCATCAGACATAGAGATATCATTTGGATTCTCAGGTGGTTCAGCAATAGGTTCACTAGAAGTTTGCAAAGTCCTATCATTTTTCTTTTCTTCCTTTTAGAAGAACTAGGTGCATCAATATTATTTCTCTGAGAATCTTGCTCGATTCTCTTAGGGTGGCCTTCAGGATACAAAGGTTCCCGAGTCATTCTACCAGTTCTAGTAGCCACTCTAACAACATAATCATTTTTCTTACTATTCATTTCATTGAGCAAATCATTTTGAGCCTTAAGTACTTGTTCTACTTGAGTGGTAACCATATAAGCATGTTTGCTAACAAGTTTAAGTTCACCTCTAATATTAGCCATATAATCACCCAAGTGTTTAATCATATAAGCATTTTGTTTTAATTGTCTACCAAAATAAGCATTGAAGTTTTCTTGTTTGAAAATAAAATTATCAAGTCTTCTAAGCATTGTCTAGCAGACTTATAGTGAGGATATCACCTTCATCAAATCTATAAAGAGAATTTACCTTTACTAACTATGTCGGGTTATCAAGACCAGGAGGTTCTTCAATAGGTAATGGATTAAGATCATATGTTTCTTCAACAGGCGGTAAATTAAGACCATGTATTTCTTCAATAGGAGGTAAATTCTTAACATCCTCAGCTTTAATACCTTTTTCTTTCATAGATTTCTTTGCCTCTTGCATATCTTCAGGACTGAGAAATAGAACATCTCTCTTCTTCGGAGTTGGTTTAGGAATAGGCTTAGTAATTGGCTCAGGAGCTGGATCAGAAGATGGCTCAGGAGGTGCAATTATTTTCATTTGTCAACATATTATTCAATAGAATTTCAGCTTCATCCGATGTTCTTTCCCTGAAAACAGAACCATCACAACTATCCAGGTAATCTCTGGAAGCATCGGTTAGTCCATTATAAAAGATATCAAGTATTTCATTTTTCTTAAGAGGATGATCAGGCAAAGCATTAAGTAACTTGAGAAGCCTCCCCAAGCTTGTGGGAGACTCTCTTCTTCAATTTGCACAAAGTTGTATATTTCCCTCAAAGCAGCTTGTTTCTTATGAGCTGGGAAATATTTAGCAGAGAAGTAATAAATCATATCACAGGGACTACGACACAACTGGATCAAGAGAATTAAACCATATCTTAGCATCACCCTTTAATGAGAACGGAAATATTTTAAGGATATAAAAGTAGCGGAATCTCTCATCATTAGTGAACAGGGTGGCTATATCATTTTATTTAGTAAGATGTGCCACAACAGTTTCAGATTCATAGCCATGAAAAGGATCAGATTCAACCAAAGTAATTTATATCAGGATCAACAGAGAATTCATAATCCTTATCGGCAACACAAATAGGTGAAGTAGCAAAAGCAGGGTCAGGCCTCATCCTATCTTTAAGAGATTGCTTATTCCATTCAGCTAATAACCACTTGAGCTCATATCTATCTTTGCAAGCTAAAATAGCTGCAGAATCTTCCATATCAAAAACATAACCCTCAGGAATAATAGGCCTATCTTCATCATCACTTTCATCAATATAATCAGTTTCAATAATTTATTTCTCTCTAGCCCTAGCAATTTGTTCATCAAGAAATTCACTAAGGGACACAGTAGTATCAAGCATAGAAGTAGTTTCATCATAAGTATCATGCATAGCAGAAGTGGCATCATCAATAACATGCGACATATTAGAACGAATAGCAGAAGCATGTTTAGGTGTCGCAAGCTTACTCAAAACAGAAGGTGAATCAAGTGCAGTGCTAGATGGCAGTTGACGGTGTCCTGGACTAGGGGGTACTCACCACGTCATCTCCTGATCTGTTAGATTGGGCCGAGGACCCCAATGGCCGTATACTCATGGGCCAATCCGGACAGCCGTGATACAAGGAAGATTCCACAAGACTTGGCGATCAAGACAAGGACTCCTCCCCACCGGCGCGATTCGGGTTAGGACTCTAGTTATCCTAGGCCTACGGTGCATTATATAAACCAAGGCCAGGCTAGTCAATAGATATATACAACAATCATACCATAGGCTAGCTTCTAGGGTTTAGCCTCTACGATCTCGTGGTAGATCAACTCTTGTAATACTCATATCATCAAGATCAATCAAGCAGGAAGTAGGGTTTTACCTCCATAGAGAGGGCCCGAACCTGGGTAAACATCATGTCCCCTGCCTCCTGTTACCATCCGCCTTAGACGCACAGTTCGGGACCCCCTACCCGAGATCCGCCGGTTTTGACACCGACAACAGTTCCTTACCTCCCCTCATAGTTGAGGGATAAATTGTTGTCTTAGCGTCTTTCAAGTTCTTCATAGTGACCAGCAGATATAAATCCCAAGTGACTCAAAGAATAGAGCTATGCTCCCTGGCAACGGCGCCAGAAAATAGTCTTGATAACCCGCAAGTATAGGGGATCGCAACAGCTTTCGAGGGTAGAGTATTCAACCCAAATTTGTTGATTCGACACAAGGGGAGCCAAAGAATATTCTCAAGTTTTAGCAGTTGAGTTGTCAATTCAACCACACCTGGATAACTTAATATCTGCAGCAAAGTGTTTAGTAGCAAAGTAATATGATAGTAGTGGTAACGGTAATAAAAGTAACAGTAGCAAAAGTAATATTTTTGGTATTTTTTAGTGATTGTAACAATAGCAACGGGAAAGTAAATAAGAGAGAACCAATATAGGAAAAACTCGTAGCCATTGGATCGGTCATGGAAAATTATGCCGGATGCGGTTCATCATGTAACAGTCATAACATAGGGTGACACAGAACTAGCTCCAATTCATCAATGTAATGTAGGCATGTATTCCGAATATAGTCATACGTGCTTATGGAAAAGAACTTGCATGACATCTTTTGTCCTACCCTCCCGTGGCAGCGGGTCCTAATGGAAACTAAGGGATATTAAGGCCTCCTTTTAATAGAGAAGCGGAACAAAGCATTAGCACATAGTGAATACATGAACTCCTCAAACTATGGTCATCATCGGAGTGGTCCCGATTATTGTCACTTCGGGTTGCGGATCATAACACATAGTAGGTGACTATAGACTTGCAAGATAGGATCAAGAACACACATATATTCATGAAAACATAATAGGTTCAGATCTGAAATCATGGCACTCGGGCCCTAGTGACAAGCATTAAGCATAGCAAAGTCATAGCAACATCAATCTCAGAACATAGTGTATACTAGGGATCAAACCCTAACAAAACTAACTCGATTAGATGATAGATCTCATCCAACCCATCACCGTCCAGCAAGCCTACGATGGAATTACTCACACACGGCGGTGAGCATCATGAAATTGGTGATGGAGGATGGTTGATGATGACAACGGCGATGAATCCCCCTCTCCGGAGCCCCGAACGGACTCAAGATCAGCCCTCCCAAGAGGTTTTAGGGCTTGGCGGTGGCTCCGTATCGTAAAACGCGATGATTTCTTATCCTTGATTTTTTTTCTCCGAAAGCAATTATATAGAGTTGGAGTTGGTGTCGGAGGAGCTCCAGGGGGACCACGAGGTAGGGGGCGCACCCTAGGGGGGCGCCCCACCTCGTGGGATGTGGTGTGGGCCCCCGGTCTTCATCTTTGGCAAGGATTTTTTATTATTTTTGAAAAGACGTTCCGTGGAGTTTCAGGTCATTCCGAGAACTTTTGTTTCTGCACATAAATAACACCATGGAAAGTCTGCTGAAAATAGCGTTAGTCCGGGTTATGTATAAAACCATTGTTATATATAATAAGTAATCATGGTCATAAAATCATATGATGAAAGTACTATATATTAAACCACACAACAAAAATAAGCTGTATTTTTTAAAATACAGGAAAAGTTAGCAGCAGCACTTTTAAGAACAAGCGCTACTGCTACTTACTAGTAGCAGTAGCATTGTCCAAAGGGAAGCGCTACTGCTAACAACGTATAGCAGTAGCGCTCCCTTTCCAGTGCTACTGCTACTAGTTAGTCAGAAGCGCTTAGTGGTAAAGGCCGGGTACCAGCTTACTACTAGCTATAAAACAAGCGCTACTACTAGGGTTTTCCCTAGTAGTGCCCAGTCCCACGGGCTAGAACAACTTGATATTATTGAGATATGTAGAAGCATATATTCCTCTCTTATTATAATTTTCAGCAGCATCATGCATGAATTCAACAATATAGCTATCACATAAAGCATTCTTTGCATGATCTACAAGCATAGAAATTTTATTACTCTCCACATAAGCAAATTTCTTCTCATTCATAATAGTGGGAGCAAACTCAACAAAATAACTATCACATGACACTTGATTTACATAATCTCTTTGAGCACAAAAATCATGATGAAAAAATTCATGGTTATCATTATTCTTTATAGCATACATGTCTTCACAACAATCATCATATATGGCATCTTTTTTATCACAGTCAATTGAAACCTCTTCCAAAATAGTTGGATCATCACTAAATAAAGTCATGACCTCACCAAATCCACTTTTATCATTATAATAAGATTCAACACCCTCCAAAATAGTGGGAGCATTATTACCTAGAGTTGACACTCTTCCAAACCCACTTTCATCAATATAATCATCATAAATAGGAGGCATGCAATCATTATAACAAATTTGCACATCAAATCTTGAGGGACTAAAAATATGATCTTCATCAGCATCCCCAAGCTTATGGATTTACATATCATTAACATCATGGATATTCAAATAATTCATACTAGCAACATTGCAATCATGCTCATCACTCAAATATTTTATGCCAAACATCTTATTAAATTCTTCTTCTATCAATTGAGCATAGTTTTTCGATCCGTCATTTTCAACAAAGACACTATAAAGATGAATAATATGAGGCAACCTAAATTCCATTTTTTGTAGTTTATTTTATAAACCAAACTAGTAATAAAACAAGAAACTAAAAGATTCAATTGCAAGATCTAAAGATATACCTTCAAGCACTCACCTCCCCGGCAACGGCGCCAGAAAAGGGCTTGATGTCTACTACACGACTTATTCTTGTGGACTCATGGTGGGCCTCCAAGCGCAGAGTTTTGTAGGACAGTAGAAATTTTCCCTTAAGTGGGTGACCTAAGGTTTGTTAATCCGTGGGAGGCGTAGGATGAAGATGGTCTCTCTCAATCAACCCTGCAAACAAATACAAGAAATCTCTTGTGTCCCCAACACACCCAATACAATGGAAAATTGTATAGGGGCACTAGGTCAGCGAAGAGATGGTGGATACAGCTGTAGTATGGATGCTAGATATAGGTTCTGTAATCTAAAAATATAAAAATAGCAAGGTAGCAAGTGATAAAACAAAGAACAAATGATATTGCAATGCGTGAAAACTAAGCCTAGGGTTCATACTTCCACTAGTACTGCAATCTCTCAATAGTGCTAACATAATTGAATCATATAACAATCCCTGAACATGCGACGAAGAGTCAGTCCAAAGTTCTTATCTAGCTGAGAACATAAGATGAAATTGTTGTAGGGTATGAAACCACCTCAAAGTTATCCTCTCCTATAATTGTCAAAAACAGCTCTAGAGTTCATACTAAAATAACACAATATGATACACATCAACCAAATCTAATGACACCTAGATACTCCAATGTCACCACACGTATCCATGAGTTGATTATATGATATGCATCAAACAACTTCAGATTCATAATATTCAATCCAACACAAATAACTTCAAAGAGTGCCCAAAATTTCTACCGGAGAAAAAGTAGGACGAAAACGTGCATCAAACCCTATGCATAGATTACCCCAATGTCACCTCGGGAATCCGCGAGTAGAGTTCCAAAACATACTTCATGCGAATCACTAGAACACCCAATTGTCACCATTGGGTGTCCATATGCAAGACATACATCAAGTTATCAAATCCATAAAATTATTCAATCCAGTAATAGCGAAACCTCAAAGGTAAAAACTAAATTTATCACAAGAAGATAGAGATGGAGAAACTCCATATGATCCGACTATATTAACAAAGCTCGCGGTACATCAAGATCGTGTTAAGTCAAGAACATGAGAGAGAGAGAGAGAGAGAGAGAGAGAGAGATACATAGCTACTTATACATACCCCTAACCGCGAGGGTGAACTACTCCCTCCTCGTCATGGAAACCACCGGGATGATGTAGATGGCCTTCGATTATGATTTTTTCCCCTCTGGCAGGGTGCTAGAACAGGGCTCCAGATGGTGTTTCAAAGGCATAGAGGCTTGCGGAGGTGGAGTCGGTGTTCTTGGGTTATTTCTGGGGGAGGGGTTCTATATTTATAGGATTTTTTGGCGTAGGGGGCCCACAAGCCACCAGGGCGAGACCACCCCTGGAGGTGCCTAGGTGGCTTGTGGGGCCCTCGTTCCTATTCTAGCCCTCCCACAAAGCTTCTAGTGTCTCTTTCCTTCCAGAAAAAATCGTCAAAAAGTTTCATTGAATTTAGATAACTTCTATTTCTGCACAAAAAACAACACCACGGTAGTTCTGCTGAAACATCGTCAGTCTCGGTTAGTTCCATTCAGATCATACCAAAACTATATTATTGTTGTAAACATGGCATGAATACTTCATAAATTATAGATGCGTTGGAGACGTATCAGTCTCTCAAGCGCGGCGTGGGCGTAGTTGCAAGTTGATGCCCCTTGAGATGCCAACATTGAGGGGCACTCGGGTGGCTGCAGGCGTGCCGCTCTGATCCGCTTGGGTCAACTTGTTTGACCAGGCAGACATTGCCGAGAGGATCTAGGGCCAGGGTCCGGCTCTAAAACTTCAATGAACACAAAGCAACGCTCAAATGCCTAAAGTATGTCACTTATCGACATTGTACGTTAGACTAACCATAGTGGGAGTAACTTCAGAAGTAACATCAAGTCGAACTCAACAAATTTGCCTATGTGGCAATGAGTTAATGAGGGGAGAGATAGTTTGAGTAACTTAGCTAGTTACTCACATTGTGAATAACATCATACATACCAATACAATATGAGTCTATAACCTAATAAATGAAGCTTTGCATGACACCACACTTATGTTACTACTACCCACTATGAAGATAGTAACATAGTGTAGGCATATGTGTATGTTACTCTCCACTGTGGCTAGACTTAATGATACTACGGGCGACATGCATTATTATTTTCTTACTCCTAGGTTATTGGTTCCCTTCGCATTTTATGCTAAATTTTCACCTTATATTTAACTAACAAAATGTTAATGCACATGACCAAAAATAATATCACCGGAAATGGTGTGCAAACACAAATCCAATAATGCAGTTTTTGGTGACATGCATTAACATTTTATTAGTTAAATCTTGGTCACGATTTGGCATAAAATACAATGGGACCAATAAACCAGGACGGGGGTAGTACTAGTAACTAGTAGTACTGGTAAATTGTCATAATTAATTAAAAAACACATGGGCGACACACACACTAATTAGTACAAGTACTACTTCTCACATGCTGGCCAGATGCAATCGTTCTCTTTGTCGTCCTTGTCGGCGGTACCCTACCTGCTTGGGTCTCTGCCCATCACTCCTTAGTGTCGTGGTAGCTACCGCTTCGATCCTGGCAGGTGGAGGCATCGGGGCATGCTGGTCAGATGGCGTCGTTCTCCTTCCCGGCCTTGTCGGTGTCACCCCATCGTGCTTGGATCTCTGCCAACCTCTCCTCAGCAGCGCATGCGTCCTCTTTTTCTTGCGGCAGTGGGAATCTCTTTGCTTGAGTGCTTTTTGCCTTTTCCGCTCCTTCTATGTGGCTTTGGCTGCCTCTTGCTCTACCTCCCATTCAGCCTTGGCGGCTTCAAAGTCCGCCCACATAGGTGTGAGGTCGGGAGCAACGATGAACTCGGCACGATGGGATGCCACCGCTTCCTTACCATTTAGTGTGTGGTCGTGGGCGGTGAGGAAATCAGCGCAGTGCGATGCCATTGCTTCCTTACCGGTTAGTGTGCGGCACGGTGGCATGAACGACGCTTGGAGAGAGCTCTGGGGTGGACTGGTCAGATAACTGTATAGTGCATTGGTTTATCAAGAGCTCAAGGACAAACAACAAAGGAAATTTGGATTCCCCTTCAATCCTGGTGATTTATTATCGCACATGGTTAATTTCCGTAGCCTCTGGAAACTATGTGTGCTGACCCTATTGTGTGTTTCTTTCTGATTGGCTGCAACCCCGGCCACGCGGATCACGCGCGTGCACCGGGATCGAATGACATTGGACGTCCCTCCCGTGTAGTTATAGTTGGGATTTGATGTTTCTGTGCTACTACCTCCATCCTGGTTTATTGGTCCTCTTCACATTTTGTGCTAAATTTTTAATTTAGATTTAACTAACAAAATGTTAATGCATGTAACCACAAATAATATCACTATAAACTATGTTTAAATATGATCCAACGATATAATTTTTGGTGACATGCATTATTATTTTCTTAGTTTAATCCATGGTCGAAGTTTGGCACAAAATACTAAGGGGACCAATAAATGAGGATGGTGGTAGTAAATGTTCACAAAATGCACATAATCGCCTAAATATGGTAAATGAACCCGGAAAAGTGCCAAATTTGAACATGGTGCTTTGTACGGTGTATGTTGATCATAGAAAAATAGTCAAGTGCCACATTAATTGTGTACTTTCACAAACTACTGTCGGATTCTGGGTTCCGGCAAACCCTTGAGGTTCGAACACTGGGAGCGCATGAAGATCTTTCTCTCTCTAGCTCACTCTCGCAATGATCTCAAGGCTTAACTCGACGAACCCAAAGAACAAGAGACACGAGGGTTTATACTGGTTCGTGCCATCGTTGTGGTGTAATACTCTACTCCAGTGTGGTGTGGTGGATTGCCTTGTAGGCTGATGATGAATAGTACAAGGGATGAAAAACCACCTGAGGAGAGGTGTTCTTGTGCTTGGTGAGCTTGTGTAGTGGCCTTGGTGGAATGGATCCAGTCCAAAATTAGTTGCCTCCTATGGTGGTGGCCAGTCGTATTTATAGAGGCCCGGGTCCTCTTCCCAAATATTATGTGGTCTTCGCCTGCCAAAGGCTCTGGTGGTGACTCCGTCGTGGGCTCCGCGGTGACCTCCGTCCTGCCATCCTGCTGGTCTTGGTCTCGTTGCACCAATATGGAAACCTTTGCATGATGTCTCGGGACTCCTCGCCTGCGCTTGCCCCTTTAGCACCAAAGAGGCAACAAGTACTCTGCGCCCGCTGATGCCTGCCTGGTCTTGGTCGTCATGGCTCACGTCATGCGAACCTCGTGAGGTGCCCCTTGCATAGATATCTCCGCTCCTCGGGAGCCATCCTAGGGAGGACGCCCTTGAGGAGGTCTTGCGTTGTGTGCCTCACGAGGCTTGGCCCCTCGCGAGTGTCTTGAGTGGTTGTTGATGAAGATGGGCCATACCAGGCCGCTAGATGAGCCACGCCCTAGGCCGCAGGCAGGCAAGTCTAGGTACCCCCGTTCCCAGGACGCCGACAGTAGCCCCCGGGCCCAAGGCGTGCTCGGACTTGGCTTCGAGGCGAAGGCAAGGGTCAAGTGCGCTGCGCCGCGGGCCCCAATAGCTTGCGGCCTTGATTGACTTGTGGCAATTGACAGGATATGGGCGTCTCCGCTTCCCCACGATGCCTCGGCAACTGCTCGACTGGCAAAAAGGTTGGCGCGCGCCGCAGTGCCCTTATTGCTTGCTTTCATCTTGCCCCAGATCCCCTTTCTTGCTCCTCTCTCCTAAAGCATCCAGATCCGCTCCAGCACCCCTTCAAGCCTGCAATCGATGGCGTCCGGCAAGGCACATGCCGCCTCTCCGCTCGCGTGGTACGAGCTAGCCCTGAGCGCGCCCAGCGTTTCAGAGAAGAACCTCGCCGCTGTGCTCCTGATGACGGCGGAGGGCAGCAACGAGAAGGGGAAGACCATGCTCCGGGCCGACTGAGACGCCCTTGAGAAGGGGAAGAAGGACGAAATCTTCAGGAGCAAGTGGGTCCTCATGGACGCCAAGTGCTCCCACCCTCGGTTGGTCCTGCCGACTGAGATGTCCGCGCCCTGCGACGAGTGGCTCAGCGCGAAGCTTACCGACCCTCGGGTGGCGCAGGTGCTTGAGAAGATGACTGCCGACCTGAAGCCTGACGACCTGAAGGTGGCGAAGCTGAAGGGGGCCATGATCATGAAGGAGTTCTTGGCGTGGCCCGTAGCTCCACTTCAGGTGTGCTCGTGCCCCTTGTTGAGCTCGGGGACAAGGAGGACGACCTCCTTCTGTGCCCCAGTTCCTTGTCGGACGAGGAGCTGGGCGCAGCTCCCTGCCTTTTGGTCGGGGATGACCAGGGGTATCCGCCGGACACTCACGTTCCCCTGTATCACCCGTCCGGATGGGGCGAAGATAGCCGCCTCCATGCCTACCTTTGACGGGTGCGGGCTCGTGCCGCCAGCGCCCTCCGAGGCCCCAGTGGTGGCGGCTTGCTACCTCTTGAGCACTGCGTTGGTTTTCCCTTGAAGAGGAAAGGGTGATGCAGGAAAGTAGCGTAAGTATTTCCCTCAGTTTTTGAGAACCAAGGTATCAATTCAGTAGGAGGCCACGCGCGAGTCCCTCGCACCTACACAAACAAATAAATCCTCGCAACCAACGCGATAAGGGGTTGTCAATCCCTACACAGTCACTTACCAGAGTGAGATATGATAGATATGATAAGATAATATTTTTGGTATTTTTTATGATAAAGATGCAAAGTAAAGAAAGTAAAATAAAAATGGCGGCAGAAATAGCTAAGTGTTGGAAGATTAATATGATGGAAAATAGACCCGGGGGCCATAGGTTTCACTAGTGGCTTCTCTCAAGAGCATAAGTATTTATGGTGGGTGAACAAATTACTGTTGAGCAATTGACAGAATTTAGCATAGTTATGAGAATATCTAGGTATGATCATGTATATAGGCATCACGTCCGAGACAAGTAGACCGACTCCTGCCTGCATCTACTACTATTACTCCACACATCAACCGCTATCCAGCATGCATCTAGAGTATTAAGTTCATAAGAACATAGTAACGCTTTAAGCAAGATGACATGATGTAGAGGGATAAATTCATGCAATATCATAAAAACCCCATCTTGTTATCCTCAATGTCAACAATACAATACGTGCCTTGCTGCCCCTACTGTCACTTCGAAAGGACACCGCAAGATTGAACCCAAAGCTAAGCACTTCTCCCATTACAAGAAAGATCAATCTAGTAGGCCAAACCAAACTGATAATTCGAAGAGACTTGCAAAGATAACCTATCATACATAAAAGACTTCAGAAGATTCAAATATTGTTCATAGATAAACTTGATCATAAACCCACAATTCTTCGGTCTCAACAAACACACCGCAAAAGAAGATTACATCGAATAGATCTCCACAAGAGAGGGGGAGAACATTGTATTAAGATCCAAAAAGAGAGAGGAAGCCATCTAGCTAATAACTATGGACCCGAAGGTCTGAGGTAAACTACTCACACATCATCGGAGAAGCTATGTTGTTGATGTAGAAGCCCTCCATGATCGATTCCCCCTCCGGCGGAGCTCCGGAACAGGCCCCAAGATGGGATCTCACAGGTACAGAAGGTTGCGGTGGTGAAATTAGGTTTTTGGCTCCGTATCTGGTAGTTTGGGGGTACGTAGGTATATATAGGAGGAAGGAGTATGTCGGTGGAGCAACGTGCGGCCCACGAGGGTGGAGGGCGCACCCAGGGGGGTAGGCGTGCCCCCCTACCTCGTGGCTTCCTGGTAGCTTTCTTGACGTAGGGTCCAAGTCCTCTGGATCATGTTCGTTCCGAAAATCACGTTCCCGAAGGTTTCATTCCGTTTGGACTCCGTTTGATATTCTTTTTCTGCCAAGCTCTGAAATAGGCAAAAAGCAGCAATTCTGGGCTGGTCCTCCGGTTAATAGGTTAGTCCCAAAAATAATATAAAATTGTATAATAAAGCCCAATAATGTCCAAAACAGAAGATAATATAGCATGGAGCAATCAAAAATTATAGATACGTTGGAGACATATCAAGCATCCCCAAGCTTAATTCCTGCTCGTCCTCGAGTAGGTAAATGATAAAAACAGAATTTTTGATGTGGAATGCTACTTGGCATAATTTCAATGTAATTCTTCTTAATTGTGGTATGAATATTCAGATCCGAAAGTTCAAGATAAAAGTTCAACATTGACATAGAAATAATAATACTTCAAGCATACTAACTAAGCAATTATGTCCTCTAAAAATTACATGGCCAAAGAAAGTTCATCCCTACAAAATCATATAGTTTAGTCATGCTCCATTTTCGTCATACAAGAATGCTCTCATCATGCACAACCCCGATGACAAGCCAAGCAATTGTTTCATACTTTAGTAATCTCAAACTTTTTCAACCTTCACGCAATACATGAGCGTGAGCCATGGATATAACACTATGGGTGGAATAGAATATGGTGATGGGGGTTATGTGGAGAAGACAAAAAAGGAGAAAGTCTCACATCAACGAGGCTAAGCAACGAGCTATGGAGATGCCCATCGATTGATGTTAATGCAAGGAGTAGGGATTGCCATGCAATGGATGCACTAGAGCTATAAATATATGAAAGCTCAACAAAAGAAACTAAGTGGGTGTGCATCCAACTTGCTTGCTCACGAAGACCTAGGGCACTTGAGGAGGCCCATTGTTGGAATATACAAGCCAAGTTCTATAATGAAAAATTCCCACTAGTATATGAAAGTGACAGAACAAGAGACTCTCTATCATGAAGATTATGGTGCTACTTTGATGCACAAGTGTGGTAAAAGGATAGTAACATTGTCCCTTCTATCTTTTTCTCTCATTTTTTGCGCCTTCCCTTTTTTTATGGCCTTTCTCTTTTTTTTATTCCTTACTTGGGACAATGCTCTAGAAAATGATGACCATCACACTTCTATTTATTTACAGCTCAATGATTACAACTCGATACTAGAACAGAGTATGACTCTATATGAATACCTCAAGGTGTACAAAGGATATGCAATGAACCAAGAGTGACATGTATGAAAGAATTATGAACGGTGGCTTTGCCACAAATACTATGTCAACTACATGATCATGAAAAGCAATATGACAATGATGAACGTGTCATGATAAACGGAACAGTGGAAAGTTGCATGGCAATATATCTCGGAATGGCTATGGAAATGCCATAATAGGTAGGTATGGTGGCTGTTTTGAGGAAGATATAAGGAGGTTTATGTGTGAAAGAGCGTATCATATCACGGGGTTTGGATGCATCGTGAAGTTTGCACCAACTCTCACCGTGAGAAAGGGCAATGCACCAGAACGAAGAGGCTAGCAATGATGGAAAGGTGAGAGTGCGTATAATCCGTGGACTCAACATTAGTCATAAAGAACTCACATACTTATTGCAAAAATCTACAAGTCATCAAAAACCAAGCACTACGCACATGCTCCTAGGGGGATGGATTGGTAGGAAAAGACCATCGCTCGTCCCCGACCGCCACTCATAAGGAGGACAATCAAAGAACACCTCATGTTTAAAATTTGTTACATAAAGTTTACCATACGTGCATGCTACGGGACTTGCAAAATTCAACACAAGTATTTCTCAAATTCACAACTACTCAACTAGCAAACCTTTAATATCACTACCTCCATGTCTCAAAACAATCATCAAGCATCAAATTTCTCTTAGTATTCAAAACACTCATAAGAAAGTTTTTACTAATCTTGAATACCTAGCATATTAGGATTATTTAAGCAAATTACCATGCTATTTAAGACTCTCAAAATAATCTAAGTGAAGCATGAGAGATCAATAGTTTCTATAAAACAAATCCAACACCGTGCTCTAAAAGATATAAGTGAAGTACTAGAGCAAAAACTATATAACTCAAAAGATATAAGTGAAGCACATAGAGTATTCTAATAATTTTCGAATCATGTGTGTCTCTCTCAAAAGGTGTGTACAACAAAGATGATTGTGGTAAACTAAAAAGCAAATACTCAAATCATACAAGACGCTCCAAGCAAAACACATATCATGTGGTGAATAAAAATATAGCTCCAAGTAAAGTTACCAATGGAAGTAGACGAAAGAGGGGATGCCTTCCAGGGCATCCCCAAGCTTTGGCTTTTTGGAGTCCTTATATTATCTTGTGGGTTCCATGGGCATCCCCAAGCTTAGGCTCTTGCCACTCTTTGTTCCGTAATCCATCAAATCTTTCACCCAAAACTTGAAAACTTCACAACACAAAACTCAGCAGAAAATCTCGTGATCTCCGTTAGCGAAATAAAACAAAAGACCACTTCAAGGTACTGTAATGAACTCATTCTTTATTTATATTGGTGTTAAACCTACTGTATTCCAACTTCTCTATGGTTTATAAAATATTTTACTAGCCATAGATTCATCAAAATAAGCAAACAACACACGAAAAACAGAATCTGTCAAAAACTGAACAGTCTGTAGTAATCTGTAACTAACACAAACTTCTGGAACTCCAAAAATCAAACCAAAATAGGACGACCTGGACAATTTATTTATTGATCAGCATCAATTGGAATCAATATTTTATCACGTTCTCGTGATTTTTAACAATTATTTTCGTGAACAGAAAGTTTCTGGAATTTTCTGCAAGATCAAATAACTATAATCCAAGAAGATCCTATAGGTTTAACTTGGCACAAACACTAATTAAAACATAAAAACACAGCTAACCAGAGGCTAGAATAAATATTTATTCCTAAACAGAAGCAAAAAGCAAAACAACTAAAAATAAAATTGGGTTGCCTCCCAACAAGCGCTATCATTTAACGCCCCTAGCTAGGCATAAAAGCAAGGATAGATCTAGGTATTGCCATCCTTGGCTTTCAACTTTTTAGTGGAATCAAGCTCGAATCCGGGAGGTTCTTTACTATTCCCTTCATATTCAGAAATTTTTAGATCTAAAGAATCCAACCGCTTATTGCAAAGAGTAATCAACATGTTCATGCGGTGAATATTTCCGCTAACATTCTTAAGAGGTTCAAGAGACTTTTGTAAAATCTTAGTTACTTCGCAATTTTTTTCAAAAACTTGTGTCTCTTCCTGGGTATGATGAGGTCCCTTTTGTTGAGGTAGTGTTCCCACTATACCTTCTATAACTTCATGTGCAATATGGGGATCAATTTCAATAAAATTGCCTTTGGCAACGCAATCCAAGAGTTGTCTATGAAACATATTTAATCCAACATAAAAATTGCGAAGAAAAATTCTAAGGTTCACTTCAAAGGTACAATTACGGTAAGACTCCATTATTGTAAACCAGGCATCTTTTAAGTTTTCTCCTTGTCTTTGTTTGAAGTGGAAGACTTCAAACTTAGGGGACAACGGAGTTGATAAAGGACTAGCCATGACGACAAGGCGAGCAAATGAAAAAGAGGCGAACGGAAAAGAGAGGGCGAATAAAACGGCAAAGGTGAAGTGGGGGAGAGGAAAATGAGAGGAAAATGGCAAATAATGTTGTCTTTTGCGTAGACCTCCCCGGCAACGGCGCCAGAAATCCTTCTTGCTACCTCTGGAGCACTGCGTTGGTTTTCCCTTGAAGAGGAAAGGGTGATGCAGCAAAGTAGCGTAAGTATTTCCCTCAGTTTTTGAGAACCAAGGTATCAATCCAGTAGGAGGCCACGCGCGAGTCCCTCGCACACAAACAAATAAATCCTCGCAACCAACGCGGTAAGGGGTTGTCAATCCCTACACAGTCACTTACGAGAGTGAGATCAGATAGATATGATAAGATAATATTTTTGGTATTTTTTATGATAAAGATGCAAAGTAAAGAAAGTAAAATAAAAACGGCGGCAGAAATACCTAAGTGTTGGAAGATTAATATGATGGAAAATAGACCCGGGAGCCATAGGTTTCACTAGTGGCTTCTCTCAAAAGCATAAGTATTTACTGTGGGTGAACAAATTACTGTTGAGCAATTGACAGAATTGAGCATAGTTATGAGAATATCTAGGTATGATCATGTATATAGGCATCATGTCCGAGACAAGTAGACCGACTCCTGCCTGCATCTACTACTATTACTCCACACATCGACCGCTATCCAGCATGCATCTAGAGTATTAAGTTCATAAGAACAGAGTAACGCTTTAAGCAAGATGACATGATGTAGAGGGATAAATTCATGCAATATGATTAAAACCCATCTTGTTATCCTTGATGCCAACAATACAATACGTGCCTTGCTGCCCCTCATCACATCGGGAAAGGACACCGCAAGATTGAACCCAAAGCTAAGCACTTCTCCCATTGCAAGAAAGATCAATCTAGTAGGCCAAACCAAACTGATAATTCGAAGAGACTTGCAAAGATAACCAATCATACATAAAAGAATTCAGAAGATTCAAATATTGTTCATAGATAAACTTGATCATAAACCCACAATTCATCGATCTCAACAAACACACAACAAAAGAAGATTACATCGAATAGATCTCCACAAGAGAGGGGGAGAACATTGTATTGAGATCCAAAAAGAGAGAGGAATCCATGCTAATAACTATGGACCCGAAGGTCTGAGGTAAACTACTCACACATCATCGGAGAGGCTATGGTGTTGATGTAGAAGCCCTCCGTGATCGATTCCTCCCGGTGGAGCTCCTAACAGTGCCCCAAGATGGGATCTCACCGGTACGTAAGGTTGCGGTGGTGGAATTAGGTTTTGGCTCAGATCTAATAGTTTGGAGGCACGAGGTATATATAGGAGGAAGGAGTACGCCGGTGGAGCAACGTGGGGCCCACGAGGTGGAGGGCGCGCCGGGGTAGGCGCGCCTCTACCTCGTGGCTTCCTCGGTAGATTTCTTGACGTAGGGTCCAAGTCCTCTGGATCACGCTCGCTCCGAAAATCACGCTCCCGAAGGTTTCATTCCGCTTGGACTCCGCTTGATATTCTTTTTCTGCGAAACTCAAATAGGCAAAAAACCAGCAATTCCTGGCTGGGCCTCCAGTTAATAGGTTAGTCCCGAAAATAATATAGAAGTGTATAATAAAGCCCAATAATGTCCAAAACAGAAGATAATATAGCATGGAGCAATCAAAAATTATAGATACGTTGGAGACGTATCACGGCTCCAGTGGTGGTGTCCTCCGACGACTCTGATGATGAGGAGGAGCAAGACTCGGAGGCGACCCCGGAGGGGACCGGGGAGACCTCCCCCCACGCAAGGCCGATCTCCTCCGCGCCCTTCCTGACGAGGACGACGCCAGCGACCACCCGGTGAGGGAGGTCCTGCCCCCTGCTGGGGTCACCATGAGGTCCAAGGTCACCCCCTCGAAGAGGTCGCCGGCCGTGGTCCTGACGAAGAGCAGGTCGGCACTGGTCTCCCGCGATTATGCTCCTGCCCTAGCGCTGATCGTTGCTGCCACCGGGCCTGCTGTCGCGGCCTCATTTGCTCCGGGAGCTCGCGTGCCGGTGCTCCATGCCGCAAGGCCCTTGCGCTCCGCCCTCCTGAAAAGGCCGCGGGACTATGCCACCGTGGACCAGTAAGCACCTCACCCTGACTCTGTTCTTGCTCCCCGCTTCGCCGCTGCTTCGATGTTCTTTTCTTGCCTGTCAGCCGACTCACAAGAAAGAAGAAGAGAGAGGGGGCGGCCGCATCCTCGAAGGCCCAGCAGCCTGTCTTGGTCGCACCCCCTCCGGCGCAGAAAGGCGGTGAAGGCACCCCTACTTCTCCTCCTTGTTCGTCCTCGCGAGGCCCAAGTTGACCACCCTCAGTAGAAGGCGACCCCCTCGGCCAAGCCGGCTCCGGAGGCGCCCATCTCCATCTCGCCCGCAGATGTTGTCGAGGCTTAGAAGCTCCCTGTTTCTCTTCCTGCCGTCATCAGCTCGCAGGCCTTGGCCACGACGTAGCCTCCTCTTCCGGTCGCACCGCTGGCTCGCGATCCTTCCGCTTCGCCCGACACCCTAGAGGAGGCCCTTTCCACGCTGACGCGGCTTCGGGGCGACCTTCAAGGCGCCGACAGTCGCCTGGTGGCAGGGCGCCTGGAGCTGATCTCGTGTTGGCTGCAATCCGACACATCTGTTAGGGCGGCGTTGGGCCAGGCCGTGGCAGCTTCCGAGGAGGACAAGCGAGCCGCCGACCAAGCCACGACCGCCAGCAAGATGGCACTGAAGGATGCCGAAGCCGCCAAGGAGAACTATCGGTCGATGGAGGCCGAGCTGGAGACCATGCGCAACGAGCGCGCGGGCGAGGCTTGTAGTCGTAAGGTGGAGGAGGAGAAGATGAAGGCCCGAGAGGAAGCCGTCACCGGTCGTGACGCTGAGTTGGAGCAGTTAGCGAAGGGCGTAGGCCGCAGAGTGCAGCCGTCTGGAGAAGCTCGAGTGGGAGGTGGAGGCAGAGAAAACCCAGCTGGAAGCCAAGGCGAAGGTTCTGGCTGAGGATCACGCGACCTTCAAGTCCCCTGAGGAGAGATCCCGTGAGGCGCTGGGGGCACTCTACGAGAAGGGCTTGGAGAAGCCACTGGTGACAGACGATGAAGGCCCCGCTCAGCTGGTTCCTTACCTTGTCATGGCGCTCGAGGGTGTCATTGACGGGATCAGACCCATGGTGGAGGGGGAAGCCCGCGCGCTTTCTTCTTCAGCTCTGACGCGCGTCTTCAACCATCTACATATTCGCAACCCCATCGCTAACCTCAGTGAGCTGCTCGAGCCCGTGGAGGAGGAGCGCTGCACAGCTGCTGCCGCAGCCGTGAAGGGCCAGGTGGAGGCCCTGCTGTCGGTGTACAAAAGTAGGGGTCCTTTTTGTACCCCTTTACTTATGCGCGGGCAGTCGCAGCCACATGCCTGCGGCGGCGCTTGGTGGGACAGAAGAGGAAGCAAAGACACAAGACTACCAAAGCAGCGCCAAGACAGATGCGCGAGGAGCGAAGGGGCAAGGTGGGCTCTCCCCGGTAAGAGCCTTGCCGGGGGCAGCTTACATAGCCCCGGCAAGAGCCTTGCCGGGGTAACTTGCCCAACACCAGCGTAGCCGCCACCCTTGAGTCTAAGAGTTCCGACGTCATCGGCGACGTTGGAACCAAGGCTCGGGAGGCGTCTGCATGGTGGCATGCAGATCTTTGTGAAGACCAAGAACATACAATACTAGATGAGAACCAGAAGACGGAGACCCCCGGCAAGACCCTTGCCGGGGACACCTGCGAGACCCGGGAAAGGCCCTTGCTAGGGACATCTGGGGGGCCCAGCCAGGCCCCACCTGCAAAGGCTCCACCGCCATTCCAATACAGCAGTCAACCCACCAACAAGGCAGGCACCTGCGTGGCGACGTGCAACTTCCAGGCCAACTCAGCAAGCACCTGCGTGGTGGCATGTAGATCTTCGTGAAGACTCTGCAACCGCACCAACTCAGTAGCCAGCCAGCCAGCCAGCATGGCGCAGCGCGCCTAGCCAACTTGGGCGTGAGTCAGAGTGAGACGAGGCGGCGGCGGACGAGACGAGCTTCCTTGCCGTCCCCGATAAAGTGAGAGGGCACGGTGGAGCGCCTGGAGCTTCTGGAAGTTGACACTCATGGCCCGGAGAAGCTTCTCCTCTTGGGAACTGCCACCTCCGGCGCTTGGTTCGTCAACAACCTGAAGCCCGGCGGTGGCGAGCGCCTCATCATTGAACACCTCCCCCTCGGTTGGCGCCTTGGTGCTCGCAATCCCTGGGAGATGGACGAACAGGTCGTCGCCCACCTTCAGGTACTTGCCCGGGCCAGGGGCTATCGGGGAGGAAGGTTGGTTGTCAGCCACCCCCTCCCCGGCAGGCCCCTTGGCGGCCTCCTTAGCTACAGTCTTGGCGGCCTCCTTGGCAGCAATCTTGTCAGGCTCAGCCTCGGCGTCCTTGGCGACCTCCTCGATGACGGTATCAATATCCTCCTGATTTGCCGAGGGAGGGTCTGGATACCAAGAAGGAGAATGAGACAGGGCCAAAATCAAGGTTCAAGAAGAAGAAGAAGAAAAGATAGGGACAGGAGGCAGGCCACGTACCCGTGCCCAGCTGGGAAGAACTGGTTCCCTCGCCGCCAATGTTCGTTGCCGGGATGGAGCCACTGCCACCCAAGTCCACCTCCTCCTCCTCCGTGCGTATGAGATCAGTGCTTGGCGCCCTTGTCAGGGACGCCCCTCTGGGCGGCGTGGTTGACAGGGGTGGCATGTTGGGGGTGGCTCTCAGCGGCTCCATCTGCTGCCGCTCTCCTCCTGCGAACCCGTCAAGATCAACGCCAAGAAATCGTGCCCCAACACACACCGACAGGAAGTGAGTAGTGAACTCACACTGGGGGCTGCGTCGGGGGCTGTCGTCCGGGTTGATCACCACCAACTCCGGTGTGCGCGGAGTGCTCGCCGAGGGCTTGTCGCCCGTCGAGGCCCTGGCCCTCTTCGCCACCCTCTGGGCCAATGTCTTTGTGTCCCTGTTGGGATAATATCAAGTTAGAGGATGATAGCACAGGCGTGGGGTCGGTAGATGATGGAGGGCGAAGTGCTTACTCATCCTCCACCTCTTCTTCCACTAGCCTCCTTTTCCTCTTCGGGCTGAACGACCCGAGGTCAAAATTAACCTCTGAGGTGCCATCCCGAGGGGGAGGAGAAGGGGGTGGAGTCCGGTGCCGCTTGGATGAGGAGGAAGCGGTCGCCTTTTTCTTCGCTACCGCGGTTTTCACCGCCTTCTTCGCTGCCGCGGCCTTTGTTGCTGCGGCTCTCGTCTAGCGCATGGACTGCTCCTGGACCTGTTGCCACTGCGTGGTCCTGCCGGGCCGGACCGGCTCGCCGGAGCTGGCCCACCACAGGACACGCCTCTTCCCTGTGGCCAAGGGGTCGACAGCTTCGGCCTCTTCTTCGGCCGACTCCTCGACCACATCTTCCACGAGGGGGCCCCGATGCTGACGCTGCTAGCCTCCCTAGAAGACTCCTCCCCAGCAGACTCAGCCCATCCGACGAGCTCTTCCTCCTCTACGGCCGCGTCGGCCTCATCCTCCACGGTGTCGGCGCTTCCAGCCTCCTTGGCGAGCACCGCATCCGCTGCCAGCTCCTCCTTGGTGGTGTAGCGGATGAGCAACGGCTCATCGTGGACATAATTCTCCGAGAAGTTGTCGAAGAATGCCTAGACCTCCTCCGCTTCCGTCTTGACCCAGAGCAGATCCAGGATGTGTACGTTGAAATCCGGCATCATGGCAATGATGGCAGTCTGGCGAGAGTTGTTGCTCAACGGGACCACACCCGCCGGCAACCCAAACAGAGACGCCTTGACGGCCTTGCCGGACTTCTCTGCTCTACCGGTCCTCTCAGCCCTGCTGTCGTCACTCACCTTGAGCTGGAAGAGCCTCTAGAAAAAGTGAGCATGCCCCATCACTGTGAAGTTGTGCTTCAAGCCAGGGCGGAGCCTCATGATGTCGGCTGCGTTCCTGTAGTCCCAGGCCGGCCTCCCCTTGTTGTGTAGTGGTGCAATCCGGCGGTGGACGAAATCAGCCCCAATCATTTCGAGGGTTAGCCCGGCCACGGTGAGGCGGTTGATCCTGGTGGTGGCGACCGAGAGATTCTTGTTGTTGGCATCGAGGTTGCTCTAGTCCTTGTGGCGGACCGGCGGACCCGGCAGAACTCCCGTGGATCCTCCTCCTCGATCCAGCACCACCGGCTCTGCCACTCGTCCCACCTCTCTTTCTGGGCGCCCTCCGGGTACGTGCCCTTCTCCTGAGACCTCGGGATCCAGGTGATGCAGCCGGAGATGGCGCCCCCTGCCTGGATGCAAGTGTAGATGTAGTGGCGGAAGAGCGCCGTGCTGGGGAGCACTCCGGCGAAGCCCTCGCAGAGATGGGCGAAGAAGGCCATGCACACCACGGCATTCGGCGTAAGATCCAAAAGACAAAAGCAATAGGTGTGCATGACATCGTTGAAGAAATCAGAGAAAGGGGGGAAGAGCCCGCAAGAGAAGTAGTCAACAAAGAAGGGGTACCGATTTGGGCCGGCCTTGGTGAAATCGGCAGGGACGATGCGCATGGCAGGGTGCCCCGTCGTCTCCCTACCCCACAGGGGCCTGAAGTAGTCCCTGAGATGGAACACATCAACCGTCGAGAGGAAGTAGGCGTGCTGCGTCCGCAACACCGCCAACTCGCTCTCCGATGCCTCCTTCTCCCCGACATCCTTGGCCGCCCCCTTGCCTTTGCCTGTCTTGGGCCCATGGAGACTGAGAGGGGATGGGGGATTAAGGGTAGTGAGGGTGCGGCGGCGGTGACGAGCAAAGGCAAGAGCTTGAGGAAGAAGAAGGGAGCGACGGTTCCGAGATTGGGGATGGCGCGGGGGGTGGGGGGGATGGGGGGTAAATGAGCAGCGCGCCTGCGGTTTTTCCTTTTTTATGGGGAAGGGGTGGGCCGCCTCTTTACCATTTACCATGATGTGACGCAAGCGTGCAGCAACCGCCCCACGCACGACCCCCACGTCACACATTCAATGCGGGTCGTGGGGAAGCACAACTAGCGAGGGAGTTACTGCGGTAAAACTCTACCACGCGTACCCGCGCACCATTCTGGGCATAGCCCAATAACGCTCCGCGCTTATATGTGGCCCAAGCCCATGGGCTCCTATCGGTGTACAAAAGTAGGGGTCCTTTTTGTACCCCTTTACTTATGGCTCCTCGACCGTGTCGACTGCCAGCACAGATCATGGTGCTTCCACGGGTGCGTGGGTGAGGGATCCCTCCGAGTGGAGCCCCCGGGGTGTGTACAGCCCCGCCCTGACACGTGGCTTGCACGACAGGGCTAGACGAGGTGTGTCTGGGCACCCGTGAGCTAGCGCGGGACTCACGAGGCCCTACCTCAAGGCGGGTTGCGCCTGGTCTTGGTTCTTGATGGCTTCAGTGGCCCTGCGAGACGGTTAGGCAACCTGCGCCGAACGAATTTCTTGAGGCGATCACATGAGAAGGCCAGACACCAACGACCCTAGAAGGTGGCTTGAACGGGGCCGGCCCGCCAGACAGAGCTCAGTCATTGGGTTTATCGACGCGGGAGGGACGGACCCAAGCACAGACGCCGTGCCTAGCCTACTCATGCGAGAAATTCTAAGGAAAGATAACCGGCGCTGGGCTCCTGTGGTAACGAGGGCGGTCGAGGGTGGGGTATCGAAGTACCTAACAAGTAGGTAACAATCATAGGAAAATCAAGCAAAGAGGCAGGTTAGCTCAGATAAATGCAAGAACGATTCATGCCACTGGGACGGACCCGAGCGGCCTGGAGAAGATGCAACCCGAGGGGTGCTCCCAGAAGACTAAGCTAAAGATGCAAAAGGATACATGTTGCAGGGACAGACCCGTGCGACTTGGGGATAATGCTGCCCGAGGGGCGCCCCCAACTGAATCAACTAGAAAGAGTCACCTGGTACCGTAGCTGGAGCGATGTTGGAGTAGCCGAAGATGCATGTTGAAGGGTTACTCCTCACGAGCAGCCAGGGTCCTGAGCCTCAGGAGGCTCCGTGAGCCCAGGTGGATTCCGGAGAACCGTCGCGACCTCCTCCAGGACGGCGTGATGTCTGGCCTCCTGAGCCTCCAGGATGCTCTGCAGGTGGCGCTGGAAGGTGACAGCCGTGTTCGACAAGCCGAATGGCATGCAAACATAGCTGTGAGGTGGCCCCTCGCACCATCCAACGCGCGAAGGCCAGAAATGTCCTTAAGATGCGGCCCTATTAAGCCCTGGATTGTCGATGCAGACGCGCAGCCCACCATCCTCACCAGGATGGGGAGCTGCGCAGGGTGCTGGGCGGCGGTCGCCGCGTACGGTCCTTGCTTCCTGAAGCTCTTGGATCTCCTTGGTGATGAACTCCCGAGCACTAGACGCTCCACGCCTTGTGCCCTCTTGAGCGAAACGTGTAACGAAGCACGCCTCCACGTGGTGCCCGAGCGCCTCCCTCATGATGTCGGCTAGGTCTGAGGCCCTCCAGAAGAGAGCCCCCGAGCCCAGCCTGAGGAGGGCATCAGGCGCGCCTTCCTATGCGAGGGAGGGAGGTGCCTCGACTGCGGGCGCAGATCCTGAGGTGGTGCCACTTGAAACGCCGCTCTCATGAGGTCCTGAGGTGGAACAACTGCTTCTTCTTCTTGGGGATGGCCTCAGGTGGGTACACGGAGCCTTCGTCGTCGGGGTTTTTGACAGCTGCTGCCTGGTAGGCGCGCTCGAGGGAGCACACCGCATCTCTTTCTTCACATGGAACCATGATGATGTCGCTGCTTCCTGGCATCTTGAGGACGTTGTAGCCATGGTGGGTCACTGCCATAAACTTGGCCAAGGATGGATACCCAAGGATGGCGTTGTACGGCAGGCGGATGTGGGCGATGTCAAAGTCGATGAGCTCAGTGCGATAGTTGCCACGCTGGCTGAAGGTGACAGGGAGGCGGACCTGCCCTATCGGGGTGGTGGAGCCGTCGGTCACTCCCGAGAAGGGCTTGGTAGGCTCCAGCTGATCGTACGACACTTGAAAGCTGTCGAATGTCTCGACGGACAGGACATTGAGCCCTACGCTGCCGTCTATGAGGGTATTGGTGACTTGAACGTTGCTGATGACGGGGGAGCAAAGCATCGGGAGGGCACCGATTGTCGCCACACACTTGAGCTGGTCTGATGAGCTGAAGGTGATGGCGCACTTGGACCACCTGAGCGGGTGCGTGGCCTCGAGCCTAGGAAGGGCCGCGTTCACCTCACGAGCAAAGTGCTTGAAAATGCGCTGAGAGGCTGGGGCTTGGGCGCCACCCAGTTTGCAGGCGATGGCACGAGGCTCTTGGAAGCCCCCAGCCCCCTCGTCCTGATGATGGTCGTCGTTCCTCCTTGGCGGTGGCGGCAGCGGAGGGAGCCCGGTGTGGCCCTGAGGGCGGCCCTCATGCGGCTGGTCTCTCTAGGCGCCCTCGCGAGGCGGATCCTACCAACGTTCCTCACGAGGCCGGTCGCACCACTCCTGGAGGGGGCCACAATCGTCCTAGCATCCCCCACTTCATCCTCCTCCTCGGCCGTAGCCTCGGCCGTTGCACTCGGGGCATCGACCGAAGCGCCCATCGTGGATGGGCCTGAGCTCCTGACAGTCGCTGGTGTTATGGCTGTGAACATTGTGGAAGGCGCAGAACGGGCGGTTAGCCTTGGATGAATCGGGGTGGTCGCTGCCGAGCTTCATCTCTGGTTCTCCCGCGAGCATGGCAGCCCCCTTGCGCTTCATGTCCTTGACCTTGGCCTTCTTGTCCTCCTGGTTGGCAGCCAGGACCTCGAGAAGGGAAAGGCGTCCTTCCTCAGCTCTTGCACACTTGGTCGCCATGTTAAACATCTCCAGGGCCGTGCATAGCTCCTCGTGGATGGCGGTCTCTTCCTTCATCTTGACGTCGCGGACACCATCGAAAAACGCGGAGATGATGGCTTCGTCCGTCACCTTGGGGATCTTGAGGCGAACGTTGTTGAAGCGCTGGATGTACTTCTGCAGAGTTTCCCCTGGCTGCTGCTTGATGCGCCGCAAGTCACCCACGGCCGGCGGGCGGTCTCGAGTGCCCTGGAAGTTGGCGACGAAACGTTCGCGCATCTCGCCCCAGGAAGAGATCGATCCCACGGGTAGGTTCAGGAGCCACGAGCGCGCGCCATCTTTGAGGGCCATAGGAACCAATTTTCCATGACCTTCTCATCGCCGTTGGCCGCGTCGATGCTTAGCTCATAAAGCTGCACGAACTCCGTGGGGTCGGGGGTACCGTCGTAATGCGAAGGCAGATCCAGCTTGAACTTGCCGGGCCAGACGATGCTGCGCGGCTCGGGAGTGAAGGCACGACAACCTGCTGTGGTCACCGAAGCCCGTCGCGGAGGTGGAGCCTGGTCTTGATATCCATGCGCTGCCGCGGCAGGCGGAGCGCGGTCTTGATGCTGTGGTGCCGGGAGCGCAGGGGCGTTTTCTTGCGGCTGATGGACTTCTTGGCAGCTTCCTTCTTCATGCATGGGCGCCCGGCGCGGCGGGTCACGCCACAGGACCGCACGTCTTGGTGCGAGGGCAGCGTCTTGATGCGGAGGTGGTGGAGGCGCTCCATGGGCGACGTCGCCCGTTGCTGGAGGTGGTCGAGGTAGCAAAAGGGATGGTGCTAGAGAGCCCCCAGCAGCACTGACGAGCTCCGCGATGCGGTCGAGCCAGACGTCGTAGAGATCGTCGACTGGATGGTAACACAGGAGCTCATGTGCCATGATCAGTGCAGCCTGCGCGTTCGTGGGTGCGCGACGAGCGTGGGACGACTGTCACGCCCAATATGCGATACTATCCTAAAGAGACTCGAAGGTCCCACCAAGGATAGAACCGCATATTGAAACGCTTTTGCAAGGTGGATATCATTACATCAACATTACATAATAGATGGGGATACATACAAGAGGCATCCAATGCCACACGAATACAACATCACAATACATAAGAGCACCATCCGACTATAGATGAAACACAAATAGAAACTCAAACGACGTCCACCCTGCTAGCCCAAAGGCCGACCTGGAACCTATCCCCGATCGAAGAAGAAGTGTAAGAAGAACTCCAAAACAAGTAAACATCACTCTCAAGGCCGAGATCACCGTGACACTCGCACCGCAACTATTGTTGTAGTAATCAGAGCCACGAGGACTCAACAATCCCATTACCATGGGTATCAAGACTAGCAAAGCTTAAAGGGAAAGGAAGGGGAAAAGTGGTGAGGTTGCAGCAGCGACTAAGCATATATGGTGGCTAACATACGCAAATGAGAGCGAGAAGAGAGAAAACGGAACGGTCGTGAAGCTAGCAATGATCAAGAAGTGATCCTAAACTCCTACTTACGTCAAACATAACCCAAAACCGTGTTCACTTCCCGGACTCCGTCGAAAAGAGACTATCACGGCTACACACACACGGTTGATGCGCTTTAATTCGGATCCGGTGTCAAGTTATCTACAATCGGACATTAACAAATTCCCATCTCGCCGCATAACCGCGGGCACGACTTTCGAAGATTATACCCTGCAGGTGTCCCAACTTAGCCCATGATAAGCTCTCGCGATCAACGAAGGATATACCTTCTCCTGTGAAGACCCGACTGCACTCTAATCCCGGTTTACAAGACATTTCGACAATGGTAAAACAAGACCAGCAAAGCCGCCCGGATGTGCCAACAAATCCCGATAGGAGCTGCACATATCTCATTCTCAGGGCACACCGGATGAGCCAGACAACGGGTTGGCATAGACCCTGGTTGCCCAGGGGGCGCCGGACATCGCTCCGTTTGGACCAGCCCTCGGAGGAGAACTGGCCCGGGGGGGGGGGGTAAAATAAAGATGACCCTCGGGCTCCGGAAACCCAAGGGAAAAAGGGCTAGGTGAGGCAAATAGTAAAACCAAGGTTGGGCCTTGCTGGAGGAGTTTTATACAAAGCGAACTGTCAAGGGGGTCCAATAAATCACCCAACCGCGTAAGTAACGCAAAATCCGGGAACATAACACCGGTATGACGGAAACGAGGGCGGCAAGAGTGGAACAAAACACCAGGCATAAGGCCGAGCCTTCCACCCTTTACCAAGTATATATGTGCAATAATTAAATAAGAGATATTGTGATATCCCAACATAATCCTGTCCATCATGGGGCAATCTTCAACTTCACCTGCAACTAACAACGCTATAAGAGGGGCTGAGCAAAGCGGTAACATAGCCAAGCAACGGTTTGCTAGGAAGGGTTAAAAGGTTAGAGGTCGACATGGCAATTTGGGAGGCTTGATAAACAGTGATAGGTAGCGCAAAGATAGCGATAGAACGAAGCAACTAGCATAGCAATGATAGTAGTGAGATCCAGGGTAGCGGTCATCTTGCCTGAAATCCCGCAAGGAAGAAGAACGAGTCCATGAAGAAGATGAAGCCACGAAGACGAACCAAGCGTGAGATTTAACGAATCCTCACGATCGCAACGAAACGGGAACTATCGAGAAGAAGCACACAACATGGTGAACACACCACACATAGACAAGACATGATGCACAACAAGCATGATGCATGACAAAGCTACATGAAACTACTCATGGAAAGAGATGATGCATACAAGAGCAACACATCAAAGCAAGTTTAAAGGAGGCCGCAACAACATATAACAATTCCTAAGTCCTCATGCAAATTTCGAAATTGGTCCAGATCTGAATAAACCTTATGTTCAAGTTGTTAAACAGCAAGTTAAGATGCACCAAGATGATCTACATGAGATTCTAGTCAAGATACATATAAAGTTCATTAGATTTGGAGCTACGGCCTAGAAGATATGAGCAAAACAAGTTCAACATGGCATTGATGCAAAATGCATCCAAACATCAAGCAAACACCTCAAAACAAGGATGCAACATGATAATATGAAGCTACATGCAAAACTAAGCAAGTTTCATATAGAGCACACACAAAACGGAGCAACGGTTCAACACATACACTCCAAACATGATATAACAACCATCTGTCCAAATTAGCAACTAGGCATATTGCAAGAATCAAAACAATATGCTACACCACCTCAACATAAAAACAAAAGGCATCAGCATGATGTACAGGTAAATAATAACAAAACATGAACACTGAGCTATCTCTAGAAAACACTAGAACATGCTCAAAAAGACATGGCAAGATTGCAAATAATAACAGTTTAAGACTTTGCAGAAATAACATCAGGTTGCAATGTTTAGAGCTACCAAACAACATGTCACAAGAACTTAACATAAAAACTTAAGGCATGACATGATACTTCTAAATGCATAGAACAAAAGTCTTTTACTGACCATGAGACAAAAAGGTTCATAAGATAAGACGTCACCCATGTAAACATGGCAAATGATATGACAGATTCATACATGGCAGGAACAACAATAAGTAGGCATGTTCGTGAGCTTGTACCATTCACCACAGAGCATTACATGGCATGACAAGGGAATCAACAGTAATAGGACATGTTTATGAATCTATACATGGTAAAAGCAAATTCATAGAGTGCATGGATCACTAACCACAATCATGGCAACATTGAACTTAATGTTGACATGCTGACAAACATTATTTAGCAATTTTGGAGCAAGATTACAACAAGCTACAGCAGGCTATAAATGCAACCAGGGGCACGGATGGATAGAGCATGACATGTATAACAAAACATCCTTAGTGAACATCTCCAGATTATGCATAGAATGATTTGTAGCAGCAAGTTTACATAGCATCACGAAATAACGATTCAGCCTAGGAAAACAGCAACAGCAAGTACCCTACTTAACAAGCTTGATGCACTCACTACACAACTCAAAAAAAAATACATGGATGGCACCCCTGTAAGGATGGAACGATTTAGTTCAAAACACATGTAGAGCTCATGATCATAGGATGCACACACAAAATGCAACGAAAATGACAAATCACCAAGTTATAACAGTTTCAGCAGATTAACATCATATAGCACTCTTGCAACGATGATTCAGGCATCAAGATGAATTCAATGAACATAGCACAATGGAACAAAATTAAGAGCATCTCATGGCGAACATTTTGATATATGGCACACACAAAACGGAGCAGTATGCAGCAAGTTATGGCAGGTCAAAGTATGCACCAGAATATGCAAATAATTAGGGACTTGGGGAAAATTCGGGGTCAACCTTGTCGGATCTCAGATCTGCATGGACTTCGAGGCGAGGCGGTTCTCGCCGGAAAACACGCCGGAGAGGAGGGAGGCGGCCGGAGAGGGTCGGGGACGGGTTGGCCCGGCCGGAGCTCCTGACAGTCGCTGGTGTTATGTCTGTGAACATTGTGGAAGGCGCAGAACGGGCGGTTAGCCTTGGATGAATCGGGGTGGTCGCTGCCGAGCTTCATCTCTGGTTCTTCCGCGAGCATGGCAGCCCCCTTGCGCTTCATGTCCTTGACCTTGGCCTTCTTGTCCTCCTGGTTGGCAGCCAGGACCTCGAGAAGGAAAAGGCGTCCTTCCTCAGCTCTTGCGCACTTGGTCGCCATGTTAAACATCTCCAGGGCCGTGCATAGCTCCTCGTGGATGGCGGGCTCTTCCTTCATCTTGACGTCACGGACACCATCGAAAAACGCGGAGATGATGGCTTCGTCCGTCACCTTGGGGATCTTGAGGCGAACGTTGTTGAAGCGCTGGATGTACTTCTGCAGAGTTTCCCCTGGCTGCTGCTTGATGCGCCGCAAGTCACCCACGGCCGGCGGGCGGTCTCGAGTGCCCTGGAAGTTGGCGACGAAACGTTCGCGCATCTCGCCCCAGGAAGAGATTGATCCCACGGGCAGGTTCAGGAGCCACGAGCGCGCGCCATCTTTGAGGGCCATAGGAACCAATTTTCCATGACCTTCTCATCGCCGTTGGCCGCGTCGATGCTTAGCTCATAAAGCTGCACGAACTCCGTGGGGTCGGGGGTACCGTCGTAATGCGAAGGCAGATCCAGCTTGAACTTGCCGGGCCAGACGATGCTGCACGGCTCGGGAGTGAAGGCACGACAACCTGCTGTGGTCACCGAAGCCCGTCGCGGAGGTGGAGCCTGGTCTTGATATCCATGCGCTGCCGCGGCAGGCGGAGCGCGGTCTTGATGCTGTGGTGCCGGGAGCGCAGGGGCGTTTTCTTGCGGCTGATGGACTTCTTGGCAGCTTCCTTCTTCATGCATGGGCGCCCGGCGCGGCGGGTCACGCCACAGGACCGCGCGTCTTGGTGCGAGGGCAGCGTCTTGATGCGGAGGTGGTGGAGGCGCTCCATGGGCGCCGCCCGCTGTCGGAGGTGGTCGAGGTAGCAAAGGGATGGTGCTAGAGAGCCCCAAAGAAGATCGACGAAGCTCGCGATGCGGTCGAGCCAGACGTCGTAGAGATCGTCGACTGGATGGTAACACAGGAGCTCATGTGCCATGATCGGCAGCTCGCGTATGGTGCGCGACGAAGCGTGGACGATCGTTACGCCCAATATGCGATACTATCCTAAAGAGACTCGAAGGTCCCACCAAGGATAGAACCGCATATTGAAACGCTTTTGCAAGGTGGATATCATTACATCAACATTACATAATAGATGGGGATACATACAAGAGGCATCCAATGCCACACGAATACAACATCACAATACATAAGAGCACCATCCGACTATAGATGAAACACAAATAGAAACTCAAACGACATCCACCCTGCTAGCCCAGGCTGCCGACCTGGAACCTATCCCCTGATCGAAGAAGAAGCAGAAGAAGAACTCCAAAACAAGTAAACATCGCTCTCAAGGCCGAGATCACCGCATACCCTGTACCTGCAACTATTGTTGTAGTAATCTGTGAGCCACGAGGACTCAGCAATCCCATTACCATGGGTATCAAGACTAGCAAAGCCTAAAGGGAAAGGAAGGGGAAAAGTGGCGAGGTTGCAGCAGCGACTAAGCATATATGGTGGCTAACATACGCAAATGAGAGCGAGAAGAGAGAAAACGGAACGGTCGTGAAGCTAGCAATGATCAAGAAGTGATCCTGAACTCCTACTTACGTCAAACATAACCCAAAACCGTGTTCACTTCCCGGACTCCGTCGAAAAGAGACTATCACGGCTACACACACGGTTGATGCGTTTTAATTCGGATCTGGTGTCAAGTTATCTACAATCGGACATTAACAAATTCCCATCTGCCGCATAAATCATGGCACGGCTTTCGAAAGATTATACCCTGCAGTGGTGTCCCAACTTAGCCCATGATAAGCTCTCGCGATCAACGAAGGATATACCTTCTCCTGTGAAGACCCGACTGCACTGAATCCCGGTTTACAAGACATTTCGACAATGGTAAAACAAGACCAAAGAAGCCGCCGGATGTGCCAACAAATCCCGATAGGAGCTGCACATATCTCGTTCTCGTGGCACACCGGATGAGCCAGACGACGGGTTGGCATAGACCCTGGTTGCCTGTGGGCGCTCGACATCGCCTGCTTGGACCAGCCCTCGAGGAGAACTGGCCCGGGGTAAAATAAAGATGACCCTCGGGCTCCTAAACCCAAGGGAAAAAGGGCTAGGTGAGGCAAATAGTAGAACCAAGGTTGGGCCTTGGCCGGAGGAGTTTTATACAAAGCGCATCACAAGGGGGTCCCATAAATCACCCAACCGCGTAAGGAACGCAAAATCCGGGAACATAACACCGTATGACAGTAAACGAGGGCGGCAAGAGTGGAACAAAACACTGTGCATAAGGCCGAGCCGTCCACCCTTTACCAAGTATATAGGTGCAATAATTAAATAAGAGATATTGTGATATCCCAACATAATCCTGTCCATCATGGGGCAATCTTCAACTTCACCTGCAACTAACAACGCTATAAGAGGGGCTGAGCAAAGCGGTAACATAGCCAAGCAACGGTTTGCTAGGAAGGGTGAAAAGGTTAGAGGCTGACATGGCAATTTGGGAGGCTTGATAAACAGAGATAGGTAGCGCAAAGATAGCGATAGAATGAAGCAACTAGCATAGCAATGATAGTAGTGAGATCCAGGGTAGCGGTCATCTTGCCTGAAATCCCGCAAGGAAGAAGAACGAGTCCATGAAGAAGATGAAGCCACGAAGACGAACCAAGCGTAGACGAACGAATCCTCACGATCGCAACGAAACGGGAACTACCGAGAAGAAGCACACAACATGGTTAACACACCACACATAGACAAGACATGATGCACAACAAGCATGATGCATGACAAAGCTACATGAAACTACTCATGGAAAGAGATGATGCATACAAGAGCAACACATCAAAGCAAGTTTAAAGGAGGCCGGCAACAACATATAACAATTCCGGTAAGTCCTCATGCAAATTTCGAAATTGGTCCAGATCTGAATAAACCTTATGTTCAAGTTGTTAAACAGCAAGTTAAGATGCACCAAGATGATCTACATGAGATTCTAGTCAAGATACATATAAAGTTCATTAGATTTGGAGCTACGGCCTAGAAGATATGAGCAAAACAAGTTCAACATGGCATTGATGCAAAATGCATCCAAACATCAAGCAAACACCTCAAAACAAGGATGCAACATGATAATATGAAGCTACATGCAAAACTAAGCAAGTTTCGTATAGAGCACACACAAACGGAGCAACGGTTCAACACATACACTCCAAACATGATATAACAACCATCTGTCCAAATTAGCAACTAGGCATATTGCAAGAATCAAAACAATATGCTACACCACCTCAACATAAAAACAAAAGGCATCGGCATGATGTACAGGTAAATAATAACAAAACATGAACACTGAGCTATCTCTAGAAAACACTAGAACATGCTCAAAAAGACATGGCAAGATTGCAAATAATAATGCTTTAAGACTTTGCAGAAATAACATCAGGTTGCAATGTTTAGAGCTATCAAACAACATGTCACAAGAACTTAACATAAAAACTTAAGGCATGACATGATACTTCTAAATGCATAGAACAAAAGTCCTTTATTGACCATGAGACAAAAAGGTTCATAAGATATGACGTCACCCATGTAAACATGGCAAATGATATGACAGATTCATACATGGCAGGAACAACAATAAGTAGGCATGTTCGTGAGCTTGTACCACTCACCACAGAGCATTACATGGCATGACAAGGCAATCAACAGTAAGAGGACATGTTTATGAATCTATACATGGTAAAAGCAAATTCATAGGGTGCATGGATCACTAACCACAATCATGGCAACATTGAACTTAATGTTGACATGCTGACAAACATTATTTAGCAATTTTGGAGCAAGATTACAACAAGCTACAACAGGCTATAAATGCGACCAGGGGCACAGATGGATAGAGCATGGCATGTATAACAAAACATCCTTAGTGAACATCTCCAGATTATGCATAGAATGATTTGTAGCAGCAAGTTTACATAGCATCACGAAATAACAGATTCAGCCTAGCAAAACAGCAACAGCAAGTACCCTACTTAACAAGCTTGATGCACTCACTACACAACTCAAAAAAAAAATACATGGATGGCACCCCTGTAAGGATGGAACGATTTAGTTCAAAACACATGTAGAGCTCATGCTCATAGGATGCACACACAAAATGCAACGAAAATGACAAATCACCAAGTTATAACAGTTTCAGCAGATTAACATCATATAGCACTCTTGCAACGATGATTCAGGCATCAAGATGAATTCAATGAACATAGCACAATGGAACAAAATTAAGAGCATCTCATGGCGAACATTTTGATATATGGCACACACAAAACGGAGCAGTATGCAGCAAGTTCTGGCAGGTCAAAGTATGCACCAGAATATGCAAATAATTAGGGACTTGGGGAAAATTCGGGGTCAATCTTGTAGGATCTCAGATCTGCATGGACTTCGAGGCGAGGCGGTTCTCGCCGGAAAACACGCCGGAGAGGAGGGAGGCGGCCGGAGAGGGTCGGGGACGGGTTGGCCCGGCCGGATCCAGCCGGATCCGGCGCGGCGGCGGCGGAGGGTCAGGCGGGCGGCCGGGCGACCGGCGGAGGTGGGCTGGCAGCTCGGCGGAGCTCGGCCGGCTGGGTTGGCGTGGAGCCCGGCGGCGGAGGAGGCGAGGCCGGAGGAGATCTCGGCGCGAGGCGGAGGGGCGCCGGACGGCGGGCGGCGCGTCCCACGGGCGAGGGGCGACCGCGGCGGGTCATGGCGGCGGCCGGGCCGGTGCGCTGGCGGCGAGGCGCGACCCGGCGGGCGATGAACGGGCCGCTGGGGCCGGAGGCGGCTCGGCGGCGGGCGCGAAGAGAGAGGCGACGGGAACACGTGGGCGGCACGGGATTGGACCGGCGCGCGGCGGCGATTGTCCGCAAGGACGGACGTGTCCCACAAGGCGAGGAGCGGGGCTAGGGTTTTGGACTTCGGGATTTGGGAGGGGGGTGCACATATATATAGGTAGAGGGAGCTAGGAGTGTCCAAAAGAGGAGCAGTTTTCGCCCACACGATCTTGATCGAACGACCGAGAGCATGGAGGGGGTTAGGATGGGTTTTGGGCCACTTTGGAGGGGTGTTGGGCTGCAACACGAAGAGGGCTTTACGGTTACCCGGTTAACCGTTGGAGTATCAAACGGACTCCAAATGGCACGAAACTTGGCAGGCGGTCTACGGTGCTATACCAAGGCCGCTTGGCAAACCTCGGGCCATTCCGAAAATGTTTAACACCCGCTCACAACGAGAGACAAAAGGGGAATGCCGGAGGACAAAGGAGTGCCGGATTGCAAAACGGACAACGGGGAAAATGCTCGGATGCAAGAAACGAACACGTATGCAAAATGAGATGCACATGATGACATGGCAATATGCAACACGCAAGAAAGTGACATGGCAACGACGGCGAATAACTAGTAGACACCTGGCGCATCGGACCCGGGGCGTTACAACACTCCTCTACTAACAAGAGATCTCGTCCCGAGATCTTAGGACCGAGACAGAAAGGAAAAGGGATGAGGGAAACAAGAACTCAAGAGAAGAAGCAAAGAATCGAGAGCACTCGAGAAGAAGAGAGGAACGACGAGAATGACGAGAATCGTATGCTCACGGAATCAGATAGACTATGAAACCACTCCGGTTAGAACAAGATAGAAAAGGAATGAATAAAAGAATTTGGGCAGCACTCCAACTGAAAATGGAAGGAATAGAACAAGAACTTCACAAGATGGGATGACACTTGACGAGGTGAACAACACAAGGCCTCCGGAAGAATTGAAAGAATGGAATGAAAAGAACTTAGAAGGAAGGATTGAATGAAGTTGTTGAGAAAATCAACAACGAAAGAATAAGCTTGTTGTGGACTAATCAAAGCAACTCCAAACTTGAGGTGAAATTATGCCACAACCAAATGCTTGAATATCTGGGAATAACGAAGAAATGCAAAGCTCCACTTGAAAAGAATACAGTGAATTAATTGCACTTCGAGACGCGAGAAGAAAAGATACTTGAACTCCACCAACAAGAATCTTGAAGAAATCTTGCAGAATGAATTAAATCATGAAGAACTACCATGAAGATCTCCGGAACCAAAAGGATGACGAGATAGAATGAGGGATGAAAGAATAAGATGAGCCTTGCGATGATTTAGATGGGGGTTTCCGACGAGATGGCTCAGGAAATTTGAACTCCAGAAAAGAAAAGATGAAAACACTTGGAACTAGAATTTATTCGTCAAGAACAAACTCCGAAGGAAGGGATTAATCACTTTGAGGTAATAAGAATAAGATTTATTGTATGCTTATCCTTCTCAAATTTAATTGATGACAACCGGATTTGGCATGCAACTTATTCTTCTTGAAAAGGATTGAGAAGTGACATATCGCAGACTTGAGAAGGCCTTCATGAACCACCGGTAGGATTGGAAAGAACGAATGAATTGATATAATAACCAAAGGAAAGGAATCTGAAGAAACCACCGTAAGAATTCGAAAATGACTGACGAAAGAGAATGAATTGCCGGGAAGAATTAGAAGAACAAATATGCCTGAGGGGATTTAGATGCAAAAGAACAAAGAGATTATGAGCTAATTAAAGAACACTTGAACGAAGCACCGGGATAAATAGGGAACGGTAACTAGAATGATGGCCTCCGGTGAAACGAAAAAGAAATCAACTCCTGAAATACTCCGGATGGTTAAGAAAAAATATCTGACAAATGGAATAATTCGAGAGTGATAACATGAAGCTAGACCCACGAATCTTCGAGAGAACGGGCAAGATTAGAGGAAGAACTCTTCTTCGGTCTTCAAATGACGACGGGAAACACTACCAAAATTACTGTGATACTCCGGAAGAATGAAAAGCAGAGATGATGAGCCAACAATGAAAAGAATTTGAACGAGATCTTGGAGAAGGCATGTGACTGATGGAATCCATTCTCACGTCAGACTTGAAAAGAATCAGGGATGGCTCCGGAATAATTAGAAGAGTCAGGTAAGATCCTGGGAAAAGACCTGTGGGTTAGGGCCTACTGAAAAGAACAGATTGTTGAAAGAGAAATGATGCACCGGAACGATTGAAATATTTAGATGAGGTGACAACCTCAAATCAATTGGAACACAGACGAATCTCCTGAGATGTCTTCCGAACTCCGGAACGATTGAATAGCGAGAGGCAAACGAGCAAGAAGAACACTTGATCCAAGGGAAAAGAATGTGATCAACCCGAAAAAACTTGAATTGAATCCACCGGAGAAGAAAAAGAGATGATGAATGTCAAACGAGACAAGAATTCAATAGTTGAGATAATTGAGGAAAGACTGAAGAGGCTCCGCACGAATGAAATTGATGGTCAAAACAGACTCAAGCTCCGGGAAGAAGAGGGTGGGAGGGCGGGAAAAACAAAGGCAACTTGGAAGGGGAAATCGACGAATAACTTGAAGAGAAAACACTGGTTGAAATAAAGCCTTCACACGAGTAGGGTGGATACTCGATTACGAGCTCCGGTTCCGAGAAGAAAAAGGGGTGGGCGGGTGGGAAAAGAAAACAACTGAGGATTGAACTCAGTGATGAAGAGGCTCGAGTCAACTTGACGGGAAATGCACCGGATGAAAAGAGCTGAGAGCCAACGATCGGAAAACCAACTGTGTGAACCTAAAGAAAAATTTGAAGGGGAAGAAAAGTAATTCAAAACACCTACGTCAGATTCCTCACCAGAGCGACGAAGGGGCTGAGGAGTAAAAATAAGTCCTACTCTCAGATATAACTAGACTCCGAAAATAGCTTTATTCCAGACTCGACATCGGCCAAACTACATGATCAATCAAGGGGGCTCCTAGGGTCGGTCGAGGCTCGATACTAACTTGAAACACGCCCAATATGCGATGCTATCCTAAAGAGACTCGAAGGTCCCACCAAGGATACAACCGCATATTGAAACGCTTTTGCAAGGTGGATATCATTACATCAACATTACATAATAGATGGGGATACATACAAGAGGCATACAATGCCACATGAATACAACATGACAATACATAAGAGCACCATCCGACTATGGATGAAACACAAATGTAAACTCAAACGACATCCACCGCTAGCCCAGGCCGCCAACCCGAACCTATCCCCGATCAAGAAGAAGCGTAAGAAGAACTCCAAAACAAGTAAACACCGCCTCGCCGAGATCGTCAGACACCCTCGTACCTGCAATCGCTAGGTAGTAATCTGTGAGCCACGAGGACTCAGCAATCCCATTACCATGGGTATCAAGACTAGCAAAGCTTCAGGGAAAGGAAGGGGAAAAGTGGTGAGGTTGCAGCAGCGACTAAGCATATATGGTGGCTAACATACGCAAATGAGAGCGAGAAGAGAGCAAACGGAACGGTCATGAAGCTAGCAATGATCAAGAAGTGATCCTGAGCTCCTACTTACGTCAAACATAACCCAAAATCGTGTTCACTTCCCGGACTCCGCCGAAAAGAGACCATCACGGCTACACACACGGTTGATGCATTTTAATTCGGATCTGGTGTCAAGTTATCTACAACCGGACATTAACAAATTCCCATCTCGCCAGATAATCATGGGCACGGCTTTCGAAAGATTATACTGCAGGGTGTCCCAACTTAGCCCATGATAAGATCTCGCGATCAATGAAGGATATACCTTCTCCCGTGAAGACCCGATCAGACTCGGAATCCCGGTTTACAAGACATTTCGACAATGGTAAAACAAGACCAAAGAAAGCCGCCTGGTATGCCGACAAATCCCGATAGGAGCTGCACATATCTCGCTCGTGGCACACCGGATGAGCCAGACGACGGGTTGGCATAGACTCGGTTGCCTGTGGGCGCCGGACATCGCTCCGTTTGGACCAGCACTCGGAGGAGAACTGGCCCGGCGGGCGGGGTAAAATAAAGATGACCCTCGGGCTCCGGAAACCCAAGGGAAAAAGGGCTAGGTGAGGCAAATAGTAAAACCAAGGTTGGGCCTTGCTGGAGGAGATTTATACAAAGCGAATTGTCAAGGGGGTCCCATAAATCACCCAACCGTGTAAGGAACGCAAAATCCGGGAACATAACACCGGTATGACGGAAACTAGGGCAGCAAGAGTGGAACAAAACACCAGGCATAAGGCCGAACCTTCCACCCTTTACCAAGTATATAGGTGCATTAATTAAATAAGAGATATTGTGATATCCCAACATAATCCTGTTCATCATGGGGCAATCTTCAACTTCACCTGCAACTAACAACACTATAAGAGGGCTGAGCAAAGCGATAACATAGCCAAGCAACGGTTTGCTAGGGAGGGTGAAAAGGTTAGAGGCTGACATGGCAATTTGGGAGGATTGATAAACAGGTGATAGGTAGCGCAGCATAGCGATAGAACGAAGCAACTAGCATAGCAATGATAGTAGTGAGATCCAGGGTAGCGGTCATCTTGCCTGAAATCCCGCAAGGAAGAAGAACGAGTCCATGAAGAAGATGAAGCCACGAAGACAAACCAAGCGTAGACGAACGAATCCTCACGATCGCAACGAAACGGGAACTATCGAGAAGAAGCACACAACATGGTGAACACACCACACATAGACAAGACATGCTGCATGACAAAGCTACATGAAGCTACTCATGGCAAGAGATGATGCATACAAGAGAAACACATCAAAGAAAGTTTAAAGGAGGCCGGAAACAACATATAACAATTCCGGTAAGTCCTCATGCAAATTTCGAAATTGGTCCAGATCTGAATAAACCTTATGTTCAAGTTGTTAAATGGTAAGTTAAGATGCACAAAGATGATCTACACAAGATTCTAGTCAAGATACATATAAAGTTCATTAGATTTGGAGCTACGGCCTAGAAGATATGAGCAAAACAAGTTCAACATGGCATTGATGCAAAATGCATCCAAACATCAAGCAAACACCTCAAAACAAGGATGCAACATGATAATATGAAGCTACATGCAAAACTAAGCAAGTTTCATATAGAGCACACTCAAAACGGAGCAACGATTCAACACATACACTCCAAACATGATATAACAAACATCTGTCCAAATTAGCAACTAGGCATATTGCAAGCATCAAAACTATACTACAGGACCTCAACATAAAAAAAAAGGCATGGACATGATTTAAAGATAAACAATAACAAAACATCAACACTGAACTATCTCCAGAAAACACTAGAACATGCTCAAAAAGACATGGAAAGATTGCAAATAATAACAGTTTCAGACTTTGCATAAATAACATCAGGTTGCAATGTTTAGAGCTATCAAACAACATGTCACAAGAACTTAACATAAAAACTTTAGGCATTACATGATACTACTAAATGCATAGAACAAAAGTCCTTTACTGACCATGAGCCAAAAAGGTTCAGAAGATATGACGTCACCCATGTAAACATGGCAAATGATATGACAGATTCATACATGGCAGGAACAACAATAAGTAGTCATGTTGGTGAGTTTGTACCACTCACCAAAGAGCATTACATGGAATGACAAGGCAACCAACAGTAAGAAGACATGTTTATGAAGCTATACATCGCAAGAGGAAATTCATAGGTTGCATGGATCACTAACCACAATCATGGCAACATTGAAATTAATGTTGACAGGCTGACAAACATTATTTAGCAATTTTGGAGCGAGATTACAACAAGCTACAGAAGGCTATAAATGCAACCAGGGGCATGGATGGATAGAGAATGACATGTATAACAAAACATCCTTAGTGAACATCTCCAGATTATGCATGTAATGACTTGTAGCAAAGAAAGTTTACATAGCATCACGAAATAACAGATTCAGCCTAGCAAAACAAAGAACAAAGAAGTACTCTACTTAACAAGCTTGATGCACTCACTACACAACTCAAAAAAAATACATGGATGGCACCCCTGTAAGGATGGAATGATTTAGTTCAAAACACATGTAGAGCTCATGATCATAGGATGCACACACAAAATGCAACGAAAATGACAAATCACCAAGTTATAACAGTTTCAGCAGATTAACATCATATAGCACACTTGCAACGATGATTCAGGCATCAAGATTAACTCAAATGAACATGGCGCAATGGAACAAAATGAAGAGCATCTCATGGCGAACAATTTGATATATGGCACGCACAAAACGGAGCAGTATGCAGCAAGTTATGGCAAGTCAAAGTATGCACCAGAATATGCAAATAATTAGGGACTTGGGGAAAATTCGGGGTCAACCTTGTCGGATCTCAGATCTGCACGGACTTCGAGGCGAGGCGGTTCTCGCCGGAAAACACGCCGGAGATGAGGGAGGCGGCCGGAGAGGGTCGGGGACGGGTTGGTCTGCCGGAACCAGCCGGATTCAAGGCGGGCGGGAGGGATGTCAAAGGCCGGGCGACGGGCGGAGGCGGGCGGCGCGGCTCATGAGCTCGGCCTGGGGTCGGGCGGGGAGCCCGAGCGGCGGAGGAGGCGAGGCCGGAGGAGATCTCGGCGCGGAGGCGGAGGGGCGCGGTCCTGCGGTGAGGGGGCGACCGCGGCGGTCGTGACGGCGGGCGGGCCATGGGCGCTGGCGGCGCGAGGCGCTGGCGGCGGGCGGAACGGGCGGCGTGGGATTTGAGGCGGGCTCATGGCCTGGCGGCGGGCGCGGAGGAGAGAGGCGGCGAGAAACACGTGGCGGCGCGGGATTGGACCGGGCGCGGCGGCGGCGATTTGTCCGGCGCGGACCGGACGTGTCCGGCGCGCGGAGGGAGCGGGGCTAGGGTTTTGGACTGCGGGATTTCGGAGGGGGGTGCACATATATATAGGTAGAGGGAGCTAGGAGTGTGCAAAAGAGGAGCGGTCTTCGCCCACACGATCTTGATCGAACGACCGAGAGCATGGAGGGGTTAGGATGGGTTTTGGGCCACTTTGGAGGGGTGTTGGGCTGCAACACAAAGAGGGCTTTACGTTTACCCAGTTAACCGTTGGAGTATCAAACGGACTCCAAATGGCACGAAACTTGACAGGCGGTCTACCGGTGTTATACCAAGGCCGCTTGGCAAACCTCGGGCCATTCCGAGAACATTTAACACCCGCTCACAATGAGAGACAAAAGGGGAACGCCGGAGGACAAAGGAGTGCCGGATTGCAAAACGGAGAACGGGGAAAATGCTCGGATGCAAGAAACGAACACATATGCAAAATGAGATGCACATGATGACATGGCAATATGCAACACGCAAGTAAGTGACATGGCAACAACGGCGAATAACTGGCAGACACCTGGCGCATCGGACCCGGGGCGTTACAACGACGAACCGATCGGAGCCAGCGACAGGGTGGCGGTGCGTCCGTCCCGCCGCATAGAAGGGTGCAGCGACGAAGCTTGCTGCTCGTTCCCTGTCGGGCCGGTGGCGGCGTTGGCAGCGGGTGATGGAGAACGGCGGGGGGATGGGGAGTCCGCCGACGGGCGACGTCTAGGCGACGCAAGCGACGAGGGTGGCACGGCGCTCGGCACGGGCTCGGCGAGCGTCTGCCATGGATCCGGTGGAGCAGCAGAGCGCGGATCGACAGAAGAAAGGCTTCAGCGCCCCCTACCTGGCACGCCAAATATCGGATTCTGGGTTGCAGCAAACCCTTGAGGTTCGAACACTAGGGTGCGCACAAAGATCTTTCTCTTTCTAGCTCGCTCTCGCAATGATCTCAAGGCTTAACTCGATGAACCCAAAGAACAAGAGACACGAGGGTTTATACTGGTTTGGGCCACCGTCGTGGTATAATACCTACTCCAGTGTGGTGTGGTGGATTGCCTTGTAGGCTGATGATGAGTAGTACAAGGGGTGAACAACCTCCCGGGGAGAGGTGTTCTTGTGCTTGGTGAGATTGTGTGGTGGCCTTGGTGGAATGGATCCAGTCCAAGATGAGTTGCTTCCAGTGGTGGTGGCCTGTCCTATTTATAGAGGCCCGGGTCCTCTTCCCAAATATTAGGCGGGAAGGGATCCCACAACGGCCAATTTGAAGGGGGACAACTAGTACAAGTTATCCTAACAAAAGGTGGTCTTCGCCTGCGAAAGGCTCTGGTGGTGACGCCGTCGTGGGCTCCGCGGTGACCTCCATCCTGTCGTCCTGCTGGTCTTGGTCTCGTTGCACCAATATGGAAACCTTTGCCTGATGCCTCGGGACTCCTCGCCTGCGCTTGCCCCTTTAGCACCAATGAGGCAACGAGTACTCTTCGCCCGCTGGCGCCTGCCTGGCAATGGTCGTCATGGCTCACACCATGCGAAGCTCGCAAGGTGCCCCTTGCATAGATATCTCCGCTCCTCGGGAGCCAGCCTAGGGAGGCCGCCCCTGAGGAGGTCTTGCGTTGTCCGCCTCGCGAGGCTTGGCCCCTCGCAAGGGTCTTGAGTGGTTGTTGATGAAGATGGGTCGTACCAGGCCGCTGGACGAGCCACGCCCTGGGCCACAGGCAGGCAAGTCTTGGTATCCCCTTTCCCACGACACAGACAACTACAACAACACCACTACCGCGCCCGGGTCTGACCATCCGGCCCACCGAACCCCTTCCCTTGTGCACGCGGTTCCCGCCTAAAACAGATGATATGTCTCCAACGTATCTATAATTTTTGATTATTCCATGCTATTATAGTATCAATCTTAAATGTTTTATATGAAATTGTTGATACGTCTCCAATGTATCTATAATTTTTTATTGTTCCCTACTGTTGTATTATCATTCTTGGATGTTTTACAATCATTTTATAGCAACTTTTTATCATTTTTTGGGACTAACCTATTGGCATAGTGCCCACTGCCAGTTGCTGTTTTTTGCTTCTTTTGTACTTCGCAAAAAATCAATACCAAATGGAGTTCAAACACACCGAAACTTTCTGGAGAATTTTTCTAGCCCAGAAGACACAGGATGGGCCAAGGAAGTACCAGAGGAGGGGCTCCGAGGGGAGCACAACCCACCTGGGCACGCCTGGGGCCCCAGGCGTGCCCTGGTGGGTTGTGCCCACCTCGGTGGCCTCCCGGACCGTCTCTTTGCTCTATAAATACACCACTATTCCAGAAACCCTTGGGGAATCGACGAAAATCAATTCCAGCCGCCGCATGTTCCAAAAACCACAGATCCAATCTAGACACCATCGCGGAGGGGTTCATCATCCTCATTGGTGCCTCTCCGATGATGCGTGTGTATTTCATTGTAGACCTACAGGTCCGTAGTTAGTAGCTAGATGGTTTGCTCTCTCTATTTTGATTCTCAATACAATGGTCTCTTGCAGATCTATTTGATGTAACCCTTTTTGCGGTTTGTTTGTTGGGATCCGATGAACTTTGAGTTTATGGTCAGATCTATGTTATTATCCATGAAAGTTATTTGTGTCTTTTAATCTCTTATATGCATGATTACTTATAGCCTCGTATTGAATTACTTCGTTTCTCCATGAACTTAATACACTAGATGCATGCTCGATAGCGGTCGATGTGTGGAGTAATAGTAGTAGATGTAGGAAGGAGTCGGTCTACTAATCTTGGACGTGAAGCCTATATAATGATCATCGCTTGGATATCGTCATGACTATTTGAAGTTCTATCAATTGTCCAACAGTAATTTGTTCACCCGCCGTATGCTATTTTTCTCGAGAGAAGCCACTAGTGAAATCTACGCCCCCCGGATCTCTTCTTTATCATATTTGCCTTCGAGATCTATTTTTATTCACTTTTATTTTCAGATCTATTAATCAAAAAGTACAAAAATACCTTGCTGCAATTTATTGTTATTTATTTTATCTCGTGTTCCCACGAGATCTATTTATCCAATCTACTACAATTTTATCTGTCTTTTTGCCCGAGAGGGACTGACAACCCCTCTTTTACGTCGGGTTGCAAGTATTTGTTCTTTGTGTGTAGGTACCATTTACGTAGTGTTGTGTGGTTCTCCTACTGGTTCGATAACCTTAATCTCATCACTGAGGCAAATACCAACTGTAGTTGTGCTGCATCATCCCTTCCTCTTTGGGGAAATACCGACGTAGTTCAAGCCGCATAAAAAGGAATTTCAGGTGCTGCTGCCAGGGAGACATCACCAACATCTACCAGGTTCCTAATTACAAATCTCATCTCCTTGCAATTTACATTATTTTCCATTTTCCCCTCATTTTCATCCCCCCCACTTCACAAAAATTTTCCGTTTTATTCGGCCTCGTTTTCGTTCCTTGTTTTTCTCATCAGATCTGTCCTTGTGTGCAATTTTATTTATCACTTTTTGTCGTTATGGATAGTTCTTCTCCTATTGCATGCACTCCCGAGAATGAGGTTCTTAACTTCAATCAAAGGAGAAGAGATAATTTAAAGGATGCTTGGTATAGGAATTGCAATGCTCATAATAGTTCTATCTGTAAGCAATCTACCGTTGTTCTTCTTTGCTGTTTTTATGTGGGCATCACCACTTGGTATAGATTCGTCCTATATACGATTACCGGTGGAAATTTCTTGATGTGTCCCTTTTTTTATGCTTTTAATGCTATGGGAAATTTAGTGGGATCACCACCTGTTATGGTTAATGAAACAACTTTAGTTCTCGAGCATGTTATGGAAAGGCTAGATGCTATTAAAAAGAAAATGCTCATTGAAGAAAATATTGAAAAATTAGATAAAAGGATGCAAAATCTTGCTAATAGAATCGGGTCAAAAGCGGGAGACACTCTTAAAGTAGTAAAATAAAAAGAGCCCGTTTTCAATGAAAGAAATAAAGGAGAGCCCAGCTAGAATTGATAAGTTAGAAGAATTTTTTTAGTAATCTAAGCACCGCTTTTTCCTCTGCTAAAACTACTGAGAAAACACTGTTAAAAATTAGCAAAATTACTCAAGCTACTACAAACAAGGTTGCAACCTCTAATAGTAACAAAGAAGATCTTAAAATGATTAGTATTCACCCGGATTTCGTTCAAGTTATAAGGGATCCCATTGATAAGAATGAATTCCTCAATTTTATGCCTAGAAGCTTTGCTATTTACTTGGTAAATCTTCGAAGAAATCTGATTGTGTGATTGAAGAGTAGGAAAATAAAGATGACAACACTTCAACCCTTGCATTATGCCTAGCTAGGGGCGTAAAACGATAGCGCTTGTTGGGAGGCAACCCAATGAATATTTTTTTGTCTTTTTCTTTATGTTCTTTAGTGTTTGCACAATTATGCTACTGTTATGATTGTGTTTTTTAGGTTTTTGTTAGTGTTTGTTCCAAGCAAAGCCTTTGGGATCATGTTGGGTAATAGTTGCTTTGATCTTGTTGGAAAACACAAACTTTTGCGTCCAGTAAGATAATTTTCCAAAATCAAAGAAGGGACGAAAAATTCTTTATTTTTTACAAAAGATTGGTATACAAATTTCCCACGTTGTCCTAATGTTTCAGAATTTTTGGAGTTACAGAAGTATTCGAAGTTTTCAGATTGCTACAGACTGTTCTGTTTTTGACAGATTCTGTTTTCTTTGCGTTCTGTGCTTATTTTGATGAATCTATGGACTCTATCGAGGGGTATGAGCCATAGCAAAGTTGGAACACAGTAGATATAATGCAAAAATAAAATATGAATGGGTTTGTAACAGTATTTATAGTAGTGATTTGCTTTGTGTAGGACCTTGAAGTATGTCTAGAGGGGGGGGGGGTGATTAGACTACTTGACCAATAAAAACTTAACCTTTTCCCAATTTTAGAGTTTGGTAGATTTTAGCTATTTTAGGACAAGTCAATCAATCATCACACAATTCAAGCAAGCATGCAAAGAGTGTATAGGCAGCGGAAATTAAAGCATGCAACTTGCAAGAAAGTAAGGGAAGTGTTTGGAGGATTCAAACGCAATTGGAGACACGGATGTTTTTGGCGTGGTTCCGATAGGTGGTGCTATCGTACATCCACGTTGATGGAGACTTCAACCCACGAAGGGTAACAGCTGCGCAAGTCCACGGAGGGCTCCACCCATGAAGGGTCCACGAAGAAGCAACCTTGTCTATCCCACCATGGCTGTCGCCCATGAAGGACTTGCCTCACTAGCGGTAGATCTTCACGAAGTAGGCGATCTCCTTGCCCTTACAAAATCCTTGGTTCAACTCCACAATCTTGTCGGAGGCTCCCAAGTGACACCTAGCCAATCTAGGAGACACCACTCTCCAAGAAGTAACAAATGGTGTGTTGATGATGAACTCCTTGCTCTTGTGCTTCAAATGATAGTCTCCCCAACACTCAACTCTCTCTCATAGGATTTGGATCTGGTGGAAAGAGGGTTTGATTGGAAAGCAACTTGGGGAGGGCTAGAGATCAAGATTCATATGGTAGGAATGGAATATCTTGGCCTCAACACATGAGTAGGTGGTTCTCTCTCGAATCGGTAAGTTGGAAGTGTAGGTTTGTTCTGATGGCTCTCTCCACGAATGAAGAGGAGGTGGAGGGGTATATATAGCCTCCACGCAAAATCTAACCGTTACACAATTTACCAAACTCGGTGGGACTGAATCGTTATACTCGGTCGGACCGATTTAGTAAACCTAGTGACCATTTGTGATTTTCGGTGGGACTGACATGCATCTCGGTGAGGCTGATTCGGTTAAGGTTAGGGCATAACGTAATCTCGGTGAGACCGATTACACAAACTCGGTGAGACCGATTTAGTAATAAGCTTTCCAGAGAGTTGGTCAGGTAAACTCGATGGGACCGGTTTGCTCTTTTCGGTGAGACCGAAATGTTACAAAAAAGAAACAGAGAGTTTACATTGCAATCTCGGTGGGACCGATCGCTCACTTCGGTTAGACCAAAACTTTACGAAGGGAAACAGAGAGATTGCAACCCCATCTCGGTGAGACCGATTTGCTTAGGGTTTGTGGTAGTGGTTATGACTTTTGGAATCAGTGGCGCCGGATAGAAAGAATCGGTGTGACCAATTTTGGCTTTAGGTTTAGGTCATTTGTGGATGTGGGAAAGTAGTTGAGGGTTTTGGAGCATATCACTAAGCACATGAAGCAAGAGGCTCATTAAGCAACACCTCATCCCTTCTTGATAGTATTGGCTTTTCCTATAGACTCAATGTGATCTTGGATCACTAAAATGTAAAATGAAGAGTCTTGAGCTTTTGAGCTTGAGCCAATCCTTTGTCCTTAGTATTTTGAGGGATCCACTTTCATCATCCATGCCATGTCATTCATTGAGCTTTCCTGAAATAATAGTCTTGGAATAGCATTAGCTCAATGAGCTATATGTTGTTATGAATTACGAAAACCACCTAGGGATAGTTGCACTTTCAATCTTCCCCTTTTTGGTAATTGATGACAACATATAGATCAAAGCTTCGACAAATGATAATAAAATTTAAATAACATCATCACTTTTAGAAGTATGTGATAAGCAAGAGCTCCCCTAAATTTGTGCATAGTTTTAGATTTGCTTTGGACTGCAAATGCACAATGAATTAGGCTCATGGGTTACTCTTCCATGTCACATACATCTTGGTGGAGCGCTCAAAATAATAAACAATGAATACATGCACTCATCACCAAGCATAGTGAGTGATCACATAAGATAGATAGGATAATATCAAGCATGCATAAGTGTAGCTTATGATCAAACACATGATCATCAATGTCTCACAAACATAGTATCTCAACCAAAAGCAAACAAAGATTGAAAAACCACCAAATAAAGCAAGAGAGAACAAAAGCAACACACTCTCTCTCGAAGCCTATGATCTATACATTTTCTCCCCTTTGGCAACAAGTTACCAAAAGTTCATAGAAAATGCATAGTGCTAGATCGACTCTCAGGCTTGATCTTCAGGTGGTGGAGTCCGGATAACGCCGAGGATGAAAGCTTCAGTTGAAGTAGATGGAGCTGGAGCTGATGTAGATGCTGGAGCTGGTGGCACTGAGGCTGTAGCTGGTGCAGATGAAGTTGCTCTTGTGTCAGGAACTGGCACAACAGATGACCTCTGGGCTCTAGGCACTCTGGCAAATGCATCAGTTGTTGTTTTACCCTTCCTCTCCTGCATGTCATCTTGTAGTTCCTCCACCGCAGATGAATCTCGTTACTTTCACATCTAAGTTATAGAACTTTTGTTCTATGATTCTCTCAAGCTCTCCTGATTTTGAGTGAGGGTGGCCAATCCCTTCATAATCCTCGGTGTTGATGCTATTAAGTATCCGAGCTGCTCTCGCTTGTTCTTCAAGAAATACTCAGATGCCTCCTCTTGAGTTGGCATCTTGGCAGCCTTCTCCTCTTTGCCTTCTCCTTCTTCTCCTGAGCTTGAACTGATTGTGGATCATCTTCATTCATGACAACCTCATTGTCCTCAAAGTCTGGATAAAGTGGAAAGTGTTCCTTATCCAACCGATATTTTCCTCGTGCCCATCTTTGAGTTTATCAATTCTTGAATCTGAGGTGCATATCCACAGCTCCTCTTACGATCTGCTGCAGTCCTCTTGATTGTTTCAATGATCGGGCTCATGACTTTGAACTTCGTGGCACATCAAACACATGCAACATGTTGATGGCATGCCCTCTGATCATGTTATGGTCACGGACTTGGGCAACAAAGTGTGCCTCGTAATCCAATTTATGGTTGGCAACCCCGACAAATGTAAAGTGAACTGATCCAAACTTGTGAGTCTCTAATGCCTTGTGCGGAATTTCCTTGTACATGTGAGCCATTGAATTGTGACCCATCTTCTTCTTTGCATAAATGTCTAGGTCATCCTCATTCTCCTTGGGGGCATTGATCGGACTTGCCCATTCTTCAATAGTGGACTGGTACCTTGTACCTTCGGACATCCAAACTATTCTTCCATCTGGGTAAAAGTGTGTGGAGTAGAACTGCATGATAAGCTCATCATTCCAGTTGGTGAACTTCTGTCCAACAAAATTTGCAACTCCACAAGCAATAAAGCTGTCTTGCGCTCCAGAAAGTGTTGTTCATTTTCCTTGATGAATTTCCAGCCAACCCATCTCATGTCATAGACTATGGGCTTCTTGTCCAACAGAATTGTTTCATAGAAGTCCTGTCTTCCTTTGTGTGGAACCTGTAGTCAACAGCAGTTCTTATTCTTGAAGCATATGGATCTACCATTCTCCACAGTCTCAGCCCTGAATCCTTCCTGATTCTCATGTCCTCAGCCACAGGATGGGCATCATTGTGGTCTGGTATCTTGGGCTTGAGCTTTCTCAGAACTTGTCCTTCTTCATCTTCCTCATCAACATCCTCAGGCACTGGGGCCTTGTTCTTCTCAGCATTTGGAATACTCACGGTATTCCTCTTTGGTGCAGAACTTGGCCTTGGGGGCAGCTTTGGGTGCTTCCTTGGGCTTGGATGTGGCAGCCCCTGATCTAATAGCATCACCCATAAGCTTTGGTGCCTTTGGAGCTGGTGCAGCAAGCTCTTCCTCTTCCATCATGGAAGGTTGACAAACAACTCTGGCCATGGTCTTCTTGACCCTTTCCTTTCTTTTCTTCCCTTCTGTAGCAGCTGGTTCTTTGGGTTGGGTTTCCAAAGAAGCTTGTGTAGACACTCTGGCTTTGGATATTGGTTGTCTTCCTGCAGGCCTTTTGGTCTTCATGCCTGGCTTTGCATTCTTTGTTGAGCCATATTCCTTCTTGAGCACCACTTTCTTGGATGTAGCCTCATATTCCTCAGCTTTGTAATCTTCATCCTCTGAATCTGAAGTTCTTTTCCTCCTTTGCCTAGTTGCAGCCTTAGGCAAATTGCTAGGAGTACTTCTGCTCCCTTCATCTGAAGTTGAGGGACTAGTGCCCTCACTCAAGTCCATCTGCTCTTTTGACACATTACATTTGTCACTTTGATCGGACATACTGCAAAAGCTGACCGTGACCACGTGAAGAGTTATAGATGAGATAGAAAATATGAGCATCACAAAATGCAGAGATTTTTGCAAAAGAATGACTCAAAAGTTCAGTCTTAGTTTTCCACAGAAGGCATTTTGGATCCACCGATTTCAAACTCGGTGATACCGAAGCAGTTTTGGAACCTAAACTGATGATCTCGGTTGGACCGAGTTTCAGTTCGGTGGTACCAAGACTGCTAGGGTTTCACAGAATCCTCAAATCGGTTGCACCGATTAGTAATTCTCGGTCAGACCGAGAGTCACTAGTGCAATGGCATAAGCCAAATCGGTGAGACCGATTTTTTCAACTCGGTGGGTTCGAGATGGTTTCGGCGGAAACCTAACCCTAAAAATTTGAATCACACCTAATCTATGAACTACTTTGGCTGGATAGAAGAGTTTCAATCGTGGCAAGAATCAATATGAAAACAATGTGCCAGGAATCAGACGTGGATAGCACAAAGATTAAGTCCATACCCTGCAATCTCCTTGCATACTCCGGAGGGATTAGTCGTGGAAGATCATAATGGGAAGGAGGCCCTGCTTTTTCATGCATACTCGGACAGACTAGGCACTTCTAGCCCTACTCAGATGCACTTTGATCTCCGTCTTTAATCAGGCACAATGCAAACTTGGATCACCTCACGCTTCCTTTCACGCATGAAGAAATTGACTTGGTTGTTAAAGAGATGCCAGACGATAGGGCACCTGGCCCGGATGGATTTAGTGGTCTTTTTCTTAAAGCTTGTTGGCCAATCATTAAAAATGATTTCTGCACGCTATGTGATCAATTCCATGCAGGAACACTTAACCTCCAGAGCATTAATGATGGACTGATTACTCTTATCCCGAAGAATGGATCCCCATCCACGCTTAATGACTACGGTGCCAATCACCTTACTCAATTGCTGTCTTAAGCTCATTACCAAACTCTTGGCTAACCGTCTCCAGAAAGTCATTTTGCAAATTATCCACCGTAACCAATATGGATTCATCCGTGGGAGATCTATACAGGATTGTCTTGCGTGGACATTTCAATACATTCACCAATGCCAAGCCTCCAAGCGACCGATTGTTCTACTTAAGTTGGATTTTGCTAAGGCGTTCGACACAATTGAGCACGATCCCATGATCAACATCATGAAGCATATGGGCTTTAATGACATATGGCTTTCCTGGATAAAGGCTATTTTTCCTCGGGCCGATCCTCGGTGCTCCTAAATGGTGTTCCCGGAAGACAGTTTCATTGCAAGCGTGGGGTTAGGCAGGGCGACCCATTATCTCCGCTAATCTTTGTGTTGGCCGCCGACATCCTACAATCGGCCATTAACGAAGCTTATAGAGAGGGAAGAATTCAACTACCTTTTCCAGCCACGGGTCAAATGGACTACCCAATTGTCCAATATGCCGATGATACAATCTTGCTTATGCACCGCCCTCAACAAGCAATGATCATTAAAGACATCCTCACCAAATATGCACAGTCCATCGGCCTTAAATCAATTTCCACAAGTCCACACTAATTCCCATAAACTTGGAGGATGATCTAGTTGCCCAACTTGCTGCTATCTTTGAGTGTACAATTGGATCCATGCCTTTCACCTACTTAGGGCTGCCGCTGGGCACGTCTCGACCTACACTTCAGGACTTTATGCCCCTTGTCAGCACGGTTGAAAGAAGCTTGTCGTCAACGTTGTCCCTTATGTCCCATCTTTGGCAAGTGACCCTTCTCAACTCCACAGTTACCTCACTACTCATCTATGCCATGTGCAGGCTACATTTTCCACCAAAACTCATTGAACTCTTAGACAAAATTAGGCGTCAATGCCTATGGATTAAAAAGACTGAACAAGGTGATAAGTGTAACTCTCTGGCGGCTTGGGACATGGTATGTAAACCAAAAAGGAAGGGAGGGCTGGGAGTGCTTAACCTTCGTGTACAGAATGAAGCTTTGCTTCTGAAGTTCCTACACAAGTTCTATAACAAGTTGGATATACCCTGGGTGCAGCTCACATGGGACTCCTATTACACCCAAAAAATTCCTCATGCCTCGGATCCAGTCGGCTCATTCTGGTGGAAGGACGTACTCAAGCTCACACCTAAGTTTCGTGGGATTTCTCAAATCAATATTGTGTGTGGCACCACGGCTTTGTTTTGGAAAGATCTGTGGTCAGGGCAAATTCTTCAAGACTCCCATCCTAGGGCCTTCTCTCACTCTCTCGATGAGGATGTTTCGGTCAAAAAGTTCCCGGGAATAACTTCGCTGGAAGAAACGTTTCACCTGCCCTTGACCCCTCAAGCCCTTGGGGAGGTTAGAGACTTGCGGACAATTACGGCTCATCTACAACCATCCTCATCTTCCACGGATATTTGGCACTACACGTGGGGTAAAACCATCTACAAATCAATGGATTACTACAAATTCTTCTTCAAAGATGTCCATGTGCAGCAGATATTTGGATGGATTTGGGATTCAAAATGCACGATGAAGTTGAAAGTCTTTGCTTGGTTGCTCTTCCATGACAGGCTCAATACGAGGAACATGTTGAAACGGAGGCACTACAACATAGGAGATGACCACAACTGCCTCCTATGTGGTTTGAACATTGAGGAAACAATGGAACACATGATCTTCACATGCACATTCAGTAAACTCTGTTGGGCCAAACTTGGGCTTCATTGGGAACCTTTCCTTGGCCGAATACAAGCTGTTGAAGATCACAGAAACTCACATCCCACCCCACTGTTCCTTGAGAAATTCATTGTGGCAGCCTGGAGTATTTGGAAGGAAAGGAATAGCAAACATTTTCGAGCAATAACACCCTCACTAACCTCCTGGCTGGACAGATTCAAGAGAGACTTTGGGCTTCTTCAACATAGAGTCAAGGAGGAGCATATGCTCCTTGTGCTGAACCTTGTGCACTCCCTTTAGTGGTTTCTCTTTGTTTTTCTTAGTGCTACTTGCCACAAAGTTGGCAGCTTGTATCTCCCACCCCCATCATGTAAATACCCATTGTACAACTTACTTATTATTATAATATAGTAACACAGTAGGAGCCTTTCCTACTGTTCCTGGTCAAAAAAAGATTAAGTCCATACCCTAACTTGGCGGTGGACTTGCTACGGTGGCAACGGCGGGGACGAAATCTGTTGACGGCGGTGGAGACCAGCGACAGGAGGCTGCTGGCGACGAGGAGATGATCCGGAGACCACGATCGCAGAGCGAGCTGTTGCGCGGGCAAAGGGTTTCGGAGAAATTTCCAAAATTTTGCCCGTGGCTATATATAGCTCGACCCTGTCGGTGTGACCGAGTGGAACAACTCGGTGGCACCGAGATGCATAACTGTGTTGATTCTGACAAATCGGTGAGACCGAAAAGTTCAAATCGGTTGCACCGAGATTGAAAACTTCAGATCATCTTGATGATCTCGGTAGGACCGAAATGGAAGGATCGGTTAGACCGAGAATCACTAAGAGGTTTTGGAAGTTTAAGTCTATGACGAATCGGGGACTCCGAGTGCTCCTCACACAGAGTGGTTCAAATCTGACTTGATCAAATTTTGTGATGTAGCATGAATACAGTTTGAGACAAGAAAAGCATAGATAGCTAAAGAAGGTTCTTAGGCATTCTTGTCCATCCACTTGGCACAAAGAAAAGAATCCAAACAAACAAAACAACAAGTGGATGTCCTTGAATGAGTAAAATATGCACCAACATGCTCACACAATAAGATGGCAATTGAAATATGTGGCAAAGCATGCACAACCAATTTTAGCAACTATCAAGCAATTGGCGATGACTAGGTCATCTATATATGAGTATATTGACTTAGGAGTCAAATGAGAACATTTGATCATAGGTCATACTCATCATTTAAGCTCAAGTGGGGTTACCACTTTTACATAATGCATTAATGTGTTCACACCATTAGAGTTGCTTTGACTCAATTCTTAGAGTTAAGCTCCCCTAGATGTGAGATCCCCCTTAGAGGGATGAACTAACCTTGGGTTTTGTCGATGATGACTTCATGTAGGTGTTGAAGATGTAGATGCTCAATGTTGATGTAGATCATTTGGAGCAATCCTTTGGAGTGAGTTGCGCTTTCAACTTGCCTACATGGGTTAGTCCCACAAGGAACAAACAAGAATATCCATAGACATACAGTGATGCACACACAAGATGATGTCCATGAAAACATTAGGTTACCTTGTCCCTTGCCTTACCAACATGAGGGTTTGTGACTCCTTGAACTAGTGCAAGATGTGAAAGTTGATTGCACTTGTTCTTGCCAAAATGATATGAGTGAAGAATGTTGGCAGAGTCACCCTCAAGAACTCTCTAGTTCTTCTTCTTGGGATCCACATCATCTTGATGGGAATCCTTGGAGTTGTAGTTGTACTTGATGAAGTAGAACTTGGCGTAGTCTTGGGGACCCACTTGAACGAGGCTTTAGGTGCTTCTTCAAATGCATCAATCTCTTCTTGAAGCTTGTCCTTGCCTTTGTTCTTGTGGTCTTGTGGTGGAAGATCATCTTGAGCTTGTGTCCCCTTGAAGGAAGTAGGATCATACTTCTCTTGTTGAGGAACAAACTTTGTCTTGGGGTATTGATCTTCTTCCCACTCAACTCCATTGGCGTTGAACTTTCATTCAAAACCAACACCTTGATTCTTCTGGTGCCTTCCTTGCTTGCGTACAATTTCCTCGAATTGCTTACTCCCCCAAGGCTCTTGTAAACACCTTTCTCTATAATTCCCTTCAATAAACTATTTTCTTGCTCAAGTGTAACTTGGCTAAAAGAATCATTAGTGGAATCAAGAGAACTACTAGAAGCAACAACATTGGATTTGACATTATTATTGTTACTACTAGAGGAAGTATCTTTCTTGTACTTGTTACTAGACTTGACTTGAGGCATGTAAGTAGATAAGAGTAAACGCTTGGCAATGTAAGAAGAACTTTTCTTGTGGAGATCATCATTGATTACCTTTAAGAACTCATGCTCTTGCTCAAGATTGAGCTTTTCAAAGCGTAACTTCTCATGAGCCCTTAAAAGTTCTCGATGATCTTGAAGATAGTTTCATGAGCCAACTTAAGAGTGTTTAGTTCTTTAGTTAGAAGCTCAATTTTCTCCTTATCATTGTCATTCGTTTGATTAGCATGATTAATTGACGTTTCATCATAGTATGCATCACTAGAGTTGTCAACAAGTAAATCATCATCCACAAGCAAGTCATCTTCATCACTATTAAAATCAACATACTCGGGATGTGTTACCTTTGGACCTTTGGCCATGAAGCATCTTCCAACACCTTCATTTGGTGAGTCAAATATGTCGTAGGAGTTGGTTGACACAAGTGCTAGACCGGCAACACCTTCATGTTGAGTATATTCGAGTCGGAGTGATAGCTTCTCTCGGAGTGATTAGCCTGAGTCGGAGCCGGAAACCCATTCACCAACATGAGCTTGATGTCTTCGTTTTGTGTAGCTCTTTGATGACTTGTCCTTCCTTTCCGAATCCTTACTTCTCCGTGAGGGTCTTCGTTCATAACGATCATCTCTACTCCTCCTCTCTCTTGGTGGTGATTCTTCTCTTTTGCTCCTTCTTCTTGGAGAATCTTCTCTTCTTTTGTAGGGTGCCGTACACTCATTGGAGTAGTGTCCGGGTCTCCCACAATTGTAGCAATTGCGCTCTCGACTAGACGATCTCTTGTCATTGTAAGACCTTGACTTGGAGCTTCTTTCTTTGCTTCTACTTTTGTAGAATTTGTTGAAGTTCTTCGCTATTAAGCTCAATTCTTCATTGAAGGTTGGTTTCTCACTTGATGATGTGGGGGCTTCACTTGAGGCTTTGTAAGCACCACTTGACTTGTTGTGAAGTTCCTCCTTATCCTTGAGTGACATCTCATGAGCAACAATCCTTCCAATGACTTCCGTTGGCTTGAGATCTTTGTAGTTTGGCATCATTTGGATCAATGTGCACACGGTATCATACTTTCCATCCAATGCTCTTAGGATTTTCTTGATGATGAATTTGTCGGTCATCTCTTCACTCCCTAAGCCGACAATCTCATTTGTGATAAGAGCAAGCCTAGAGTACATTTCAGCGACACCTTCACCATCCTTCATTTTGAACTTGTCAAGCTGACTTTGGAGCACATCCAACTTGGATTCCTTGACGGAGTCGGTACCTTCATGCATATCAATCAAAGTATCCCAAATTTCCTTTGCATTCTCAAGGCGGCTGATTTTGTTGAATTCTTGAGGCACAATCCGTAGAAGATGATGTCACATGCTTGAGCGTTGTATTGCAGCATCTTCAATTCTTCCGCATTAGCTTCACGGTTCGGTTCTCTCCCATCGAAGAATTCACCTTTCAAGCCAATACAAATAATTGCCCAAACGGCGGGGTTATGTCCAAGAATATGCATTTTCATCTTATGCTTCCAACTAGCAAAATTAGTACCATCAAAGTAAGGACCTCTACGGTGATAATTTCCCGCGCTAGACGCCATACTCTCCTAGGTTGTGAAACCAAGGCTATGACCACCAAAAGCTATGGAAATCAAAGCAAATGGAGACCAACGCTCGGATACCACTTGTAGGACCTTGAAGCACGCGTCTAGAGGGGGTGATTAGACTACTTCAGCAATAAAAACTTAACCTTTTCCCAATTTTAGAGTTTGGTAGATTTTAGCTATTTTAGGACAAGTCAAGCAATCATCACACAATTCAAGCAAGCATGCAAAGAGTGTATAGGCAGCGGAAATTAAAGCATGCAACTTGCAAGAAAGTAAGGGGAAGGGTTTGGAGGATTCAAACGCAATTGTAGACACAGATGTTTTTGGCGTGGTTCCGATAGGTGGTGCTATCGTACATCCACGTTGATGGAGACTTCAACCAACGAAGGGTAACGGCTGCGCGAGTCCACGGAGGGCTCCACCCACGAAGTGTCCACGAAGAAGCAACCTTGTCTATCCCACCATGGCCGTCGCCCAGGAAGGACTTCCCTCACTAGCGGTAGATCTTCACGAAGTAGGCGATCTCCTTGCCCTTACAAACTCCTTGGTTCAACTCCACAATCTTGTCGGAGGCTCCCAAGTGACACCTAGCCAATCTAGGAGACACCACTCTCCAAGAAGTAACAAATGGTGTGTTCATGATGAACTCCTTGCTCTTGTGCTTCAAATGATAGTCTCCCCAACACTCAACTCTCTCTCATAGGATTTGGATCTGGTGGAAAGAGGGTTTGAGTGGAAAGCAACTTGGGGAGGGCTAGAGATCAAGATTCATATGGTAGGAATGGAATATCTTGGCCTCAACACATGAGTAGGTGGTTCTCTCTCAGAACTGGTAAGTTGGAAGTGTAGGTTTGTTCTGATGGCTCTCCCCACGAATGAAGAGGAGGTGGAGGGGTATATATAGCCTCCACACAAAATCTAACCGTTACACACAATTTACCAAACTCGGTGGGACCGAATCGTTAAACTCGGTCGGACCGATTTAGTAAACCTAGTGACCGTTAGTGATTTTCGGTGGGACTGACATGCATCTCGGTGAGGCCGATTCGGTTAGGGTTAGGGCATAACGTAATCTCGGTGAGACCGATTACACAAACTCAGTGGGACCGATTTTGGTAATAAGCTTTCCAGAGAGTTGGTCAGGTAAACTCGGTGGGACCGATTTGCTCGTTTCGGTGAGATCGAAATGTTACAAAAAGGAAACAGAGAGTTTACATTGCAATCTCGGTGGGACCGATCGCTCACTTCGGTTAGACCGAAACGTTACGAAGGGAAACCGAGAGATTGTAACCCCATCTTGGTGAGACCGAGATCCCTATCGGTAAGACCGATTTGCTTAGGGTTTGTGGATGTGGCTATGACTTTTGGAATCGGTGGCGCCGGATAGAAAGAATCGGTGTGACCGATTTTGGCTTTAGGTTTTGGTCATTTGTGGATGTGGGAAAGTAGTTGAGGGTTTTGGAGCATATCACTAAGCACATGAAGCAAGAGGCTCATTAAGCAACACCTCATCCCTTCTTGATAGTATTGGCTTTTCCTATAGACTCAATGTGATCTTGGATCACTAAAATGTAAAATGAAGAGTCTTGAGCTTTTGAGCTTGAGCCAATCCTTTGTCCTTAGTATTTTGAGGGATCCACTTTCATCATCCATGCCATGCCATTCATTGAGCTTTCCTGAAATAATAGTCTTGGAATAGCATTATCTCAATGAGCTATATGTTGTTATGAATTACCAAAACCACCTAGGGATAGTTGCACTTTCACTTTGTTATACTCACGGATCTCACGAAGGTTTTTGCTGAGTTTGGTGTGATTAAAGTTTTCAAGTTTTGGGTGATATCACGATGGATGAAGGGATAAGGTGTAAGAAGAGCCTAAGCTTGGGGATGCCCATGGCATCCCAAGCCATTATCTAAAAGAGAAGCAAGCAACTAAGCTTTGGGATGCCACATTCTGACGGTTATTGTCAACTCACAAATATTACAACTAATAACCGACGGGATACTAGATTGCCCGACGGTAAAAATCTCACCCTTGGGTATCCAATTTTATGTCTGACGGTTCATTGTAATGCCTGACGGTTTTTGCTACACCGTCGGATATTGCTTGCAATGCCCGACAGTTCACTGCAATGTCCAACGGTTTTTCTACACCCAAGGCGATTACATGTCATGCACGATAGTGAAATTTAATATCTGATAGTGAAAGCAAAACTCTCACCTACGAGTGATAATAACCAACGGTACTAGTGTGACTCTAGGTGATTTGAGAAAATACCCACGGGGGATAGCAATAACTGACGACTAACTTTTACTCTCGGTTATATGTTTAAATGGTCAACATCATTGTTATAGGGTCCTCTTTGTATAAACCAAGGACTAATTTGCTACTTGTTACTTATGATTCCTTCTGTAACTTGGTACCTCCACATTGTTATTAAATACAGCTTCACGGTCTAGAAGGACACCAATCTACATGCTTTTCTAAATACTAATTAATATATTGAATTGTATTAAGCATGAGTTCCGTATTCCAAAATAAAAAATTGAAGTATGTGAGAAACCTAATAATACAAATAAGATTCTCTAAAAGAACAAATGGCCCAAAAGAATAAAAGTGAGCTATTTTTCAAGAATAATGATATGTATGCAATAGAGCAATTCCGATGCAAAAACATTATGCCTTTCTATGGTTCAAACCCAAGAACATGGACAGATAACATTGGGTGCTATACTAGGAAGACATCGAACGAGATGTCATGTTGAGGGAGTGCTACTCCAATAATATCAAAGGAATTAAGATACCTATAAAATACTGTTAAATAAATTATTAAAACATGTGCATTAAGCTATTTATGAAGATTTTGCGATAAGACATATCTCAACATACAAAGGTTTTCAATTCTATTGACAACATTCATGGACTTCCGTGGTACAATCTACTGTTCAGGTGTACTTCAATTTCATGAGCATTATTTACAAAAAATTTATTACTTTTTTTCTTGTGATCATCCTCAGAATCAAGGAGTAAACCACATGCCAGGAACAAAAATATCAGTCAACACTTTCTGACATGGTTTGATATACTCAATAAAGTTCTACATGTAAAGAGTGTCATGAACTCCTCACTACAAGCTTTGTAATAATGAGTTGTTGTTTAGAATGTCTAATCATGAAAGTAAATAGTGTTGTTGTTATGTATGTATTCTTTATTATCGACACATTGCTTCATAAATCTATGGTCATGTTTAGTAAGCTCGACATTCGCTTTGGCACAAGTGGAGTCTAAGTTAGGGTCATCTATGTTCGAGAATTTTTGATACTTAAAGGCCTTAGATATTCTTAATGCACTAATGGAATCTAACATGGATAATTAATGTTTTAAACTAATGTACTCACTAAAGAAAATATAAGTACTCCCTCCATTTCAAGTAATAAGGCATCCACGCATAAATGTGTGTTATATGTGACAAAATTTATATATCGTGGAATTTATATTCAAAAGAGGTTTTCAGTGACATAATTTGAAGTCACAAAATAGAGAGTATTGATTTCGTCTAAAATCAAAGTTGAATTTCGAAATCCATATGCGTCTTATTCATTAGAATAAAGAGAGTACAGAATAAACACTAAAAAGGAATGTGTCTCACCAGATTATACTATTCATTTTTCGGTGAAATTTGCAAAAAAAAAGGGAAAATGTTCGCAAATCACGCGCGGGCCTTATTAATTTTCTGAGTTGCTTCCCGCGGAAAGAAAGATATTTTTTTTAAAAAGTGTCACGGGTTATTCCTTGGCAAACCGTCCCCAAAGAAAAGAAAACCTACCGAGATCGAAACTGCTCCGTGAGACAGCATTGCCTCCCAGATCCACCTCCGCCTCTTCCTCGACATGCCGCCCTCTCGAGACAGCATCGCTGCTCCTCTCACCTATCGTTGTCGCCTTCCTCCTCTCTGCTCCAGCCGCTCTAGAACCACCTCTCCTAGATCCCTGCAACACCTACCCTAATTCAAGTCTCTGAATCCCACCTTCGAGCGTCGCCACTACCCTCTATCCTCGACTCCTCCGACGTGCGTCTCACTCTCAGCTCCATGGATGCTCTCTCCCTCACGATCTGCATGCGCTGCAATATACTCGTTGCGCAGAGCGGGTTCTTCACCGCCAAGCTCTCAGACCACTGGTCCAATCAGCGGTGGACATTGTCTGACATCAACCGGATCTCTGACTAGGACAACATGGAGGTATACGTCGAGACTCTGCGCCTCATACGCTGGAAGGATCTGACAACAGGCTGATGAGGAATGTACGACCTATTCCTTTTCCCTTAGTAGGTAGACACGGCGGTTCCGTCCCCCGCTCGACACCTCGCTGGTGCTGATAGGCGCACTCCGTGTCGCTGCAGCAGAGGGGCACCGGACACAATCCCCCACCTGGGCCGCCCTCACTCTGCTTAACACCCCCTGCTTTTGCAACGTACAACAACACTAGGTGGACTAAATTGCTTGACATTTAATGCAGCAAGTTGATACCTTCCATGTTTGATACAGGTAGATGTATATCAGGTATAACTTCTCTTGCCATTTTTGTAAACAAATCTACTATTTTGCATACTGTCTTGAGCACTGCATTGCAGAATCGGGGGAGAGTTAAGGTTTGAAGCATCGCCTCAATGGAACTATATCTATATCATCAAGATTACGGGTGTGTTCTCTCTAATATACTTTCGTGTAAATGCATGTTTGTGAGTTTCTAAGAGATACACTTGGTCTAAAATAATATGAGATGTAGTAGGATATCTTTTGAAAGTGTCAATGTCACGATGCATTAATTCGTGAGAGAATGGTTGCATCTTCCACCAATTTGCTTATAATGGTTTATTTGATTATTCTTTTTTTCAGAAGAACTAATGTAGATGTGTTGAAGCAATCTTGCGTTGCCTATTATAGATTATCCATTTTGGTTATCTCGACTACGAAGAATCGAGTTTTGTTCCATGATTCCAAAATTTATACTTTATGCAAAGAGAAAATGTTCCAATTCCTTGTGGAACTAAGACAGTTGTAAAAAAAAGGAGCTTTCCAGATTGTCTAGTAACCTTACAATAATTACTAGATTATTAGTATTCACTTATACTACACGTGCGGATAAGGGTGACATTGCCTTAGATTAACTGATAGTTGTGCCACTTAAATACTCTCCAGGTTATTGTTCTATCTACGGTTCATGACTCCCGTGCATGCCCAGTGAAGGACATGATAAGTTCAGTTCTCAGTATTTGCTTTCATTTTGTGGAGTATGTTCGCCATGTCGAACCATTTAATATGCGGCTTGATGTCTTGAGTTCTGTAATTGTAACACCCCAAGACCGACGCTCCAGATGCCTCCCTTGTTTTGCAAGTCAGCTGTGTTATTTATTTGTTTGTTGCACCTCATCTCATAGCATCATGCGCATTGCATTTGTATGTTTTCATAAAGTTTGCATCCGTTCATAGTTGCCGTGTCCCCCTGACTTCGTTGATGGTTTCGAGTCCCTCGGGTTTTCGCTTCCCTCTTGACCGTGACCGCCTAACCCCCTTGCGTGCGCGTCAATCTGTCCTGAACCCGAACCGCTCAGTCGTGACCATTAAATCCGGATCATCCCCAAACATCTATAAAACATTTCCGTTTTCTTATTTAGACTCCATAGCCTATTTATTCTCGACCGTCCGATTACGATCGGACGGACCGAATACCCCCTAACCTAATCCCACCTGCTATATAAACGGCCTAACTCTAGTCCTAACCTATCCCATCCACCTATTCCCTGCCGCCGCCACCCTCTTCCTCGGGATCCCCTCCCCCGATCTCCCTCGATCGCCTCGCCCAGCCCACCACCGAAGCCTGCAGCCTCTGACCAGATCCCTGGTTTTCCGCGCAGCCGCCCGAGCATCTCGATCCCGAGTGGATCAAGCGCTTCGCCTCCAAGCCCAGCCTCCCCTGCTTATGCCCCGAGCTTCCCGTCGCCCAGGAGCACGAGCTCCCTTGCCTCGCTGCCACGCCAACCGGAGCAGCAACTCAGCCGGTCATCCCCATCGTTGCCGAACCTCGCCACCTCGCCGGAGCCCCAAGACCCCCTTCAAGCCCCTCTGCTGCGTCACCCGCCTGCGACCTCCTCTGCTTCGAGTTCGACCTCGCCCCTGCCTCGACCTCCACAGCCACTTCGCCGGGTCTCCACCTCTCCTCCTGTGCGCCCTCCGGTGAGATCCACGCCGCTGACCCTTCCCTTTCTTTCTCTGTCTCTCTC